>OU744734.1:31504300-34101800 GCA_916613615.1 Steromphala cineraria | reverse complement strand
AATAATATGAAACGAATGAATTTGGGGATCCAGTGGAATTATGTAGGTAAGAGGAAATAAAGGTTTCTTTCTTTCTCTATAAATTTCTGAAATTATCTAAGATCGCATTAATATGTATGTAAACATGTGTGTAGGGGCGAGATATAAATGTTCAGATGACGAGTTATGCCCCTTTATATGACACTTCAGTTCGTTGTTATTGCAATTCATTAAATAATTACATAGTATCGAATTTGAACAGTATATCATTTGATAAGTGAACATTTATTTCAATTACAATCAACATGAATCTTGTTTCTATCTGCGTACCCTAACACTCAGAACGTGGTTGAATGAATACTATACCGGAGGTGTTCTAAAAATAGACATGTAAACAAAAGCTCTCGAGGTACCAAGGGAGGTAACTCTTTCCACGAGATATATTTGTCCTGTTATCATCGTCACTGCAAAGTTATTTTTTGATAAAACACAAGTATAAATTTATCACAATATAAAGATAAGTCATATAAAAGCTTTTAAAACTATAATTCATGTTTTGAAAGTATGAATTGTTCATTAGTTGATATATCCTAGTCATTTCACACTCGTGATCATTGAAAAGACCTTTCTCCTTGGTATATAAACCAGTTAATATCAGTGAAAGAGTAAGGAGCTTGTTTTCGATTCAGGCTAACTAAAAAGTGGTCCAAACGACAGCTTAAACTGAATTAAAATTGAATTAAAAACTAAATCAAAATTGAAATGATATATATTCCCAAATAAACTCGAAGATTTCTCAATAAATCTGCTTCATAAAGATTCTTCCGAGTAATAGATCCAGTAGCAGCTAGAAATTAGATATTGTTTAAAAAACCCGGCTTGTTTATAGAGATGATCATGCTTTGCGCAAAAGACCAACATGTCTTAACATGTCCCCTAGATAAATATAGAATATGAGCTCAGTTGGTTAAAAATAGAAAGTGATATCATATTCTTAAAATAGAATATGTCATTCAGTACACCCCCCTTAAGGTTACTGACCTACACATTCTAAAAATAACCTGTTGCTATGCTAGATTCTATACATAGGGTCACCTTGACCTATTTCCGGGGTCATTCAGTGTAAATTGATGACGTCAGAATTAGACTCAATAAACATCTATACAACATATGGAACAATTTTAATGTACAGTGGTGCATTAAGGGGTTTTAATCTTCTTCCTAAAGAGTTTTATTTTTGCAGTTTCTATGGAAATGCAACTTAGAAAAAACTATAAAGCCTTGATATTTGAATAATCATCATGAGATTTTTTGTTTTTTTCCACTCACAATTGGGATGTTTTAATTCAGACCCTCATTTTCTTCCTCTTACAAATCAAAAACAATAAGGACAAGCTCATTGAATCTTGGTATGTTGAACAATATGCCTTCAAGAGAATGTAAGCAGAATTATATTCAATGACAAGCACCTCATACCGGAAATAAAAGCGAATAAATCATTAAAATTATGTTAATGGCCAATATTATGGAACACTTTTCAACGATTTGCTTTAGGGAAGCTGTACCAAACTTTAAACGTTCTTTAAACGACAAGTTTTATTGTTTATTGTTGTTCCCGTAAATATAAAAGGCGCCGCCCATTCTTTATTAGGCAATGAGTATAGTTTCCAGGGACTTCATGAAACTATGGCCCATGACATCAATAGCAATCTGCAATGACGTCACTAGCCATGACCCTTATTGACGATTTTCAATTTGCAATTTATACTCCAAAATATATGTTTATTTTGGAGTATATAATACTTAAACGAGTTAAATCGACTTACTAGATAAGTAATAAAGTAGCCCTAACCATAATGTGTTTTGCAGAAAAATATAGTTTTGCCCTGAACGTTAATAATGTCAAACATTCCGGCCTTCAGCTTTGACATCAATAGTTCAGGCTAAACTATACTTTATTGAAATACACATGATTTCTTAAATAAATAATGCAATCAGTACCAATATGTTACAATGTTCCACAGATAAAACAATACTACATCCGAAAAATTCGAATTGGAAGAATGATCAATTATGGTCAATAAAAATGTTTCTTCACTTAGTTAAAAATTGCCGTTTCTAGATAATAATTATTATTTTTCCTTACCAGAATAATGTTGGACACAAAGAGGAGCACTGTGTGTACAAACTTCCGCCTGTAGTCATTGTCTTTGAGTTTTTTCAGAAAGCTACTTCTTGGACGGTTGGTTGGTTCCTCTTCCATTTTTTCTTGGGTTATCTGAAATTCAGTCATTTAATACAATTCCATAAGACAAGTGAATATTTTAATCGAAGGAGCGTAGTTCAGTCAATAAAGCGAGTATTTTCAGTGTATAACAGTGTAGTTTAAACAATGATGTATTATATTTGGGTGTAAAACAACTTATACTTTTAACTTTTAAGTAGTGAAGAATTTACTTATAACATACAACATGTATAATATTTTTTATAGAAAATATTGATATGAAATACATTGATATGGGCATTTGACGATTATTCTAAACAAACCCAAGAGATAAAGTATTCGTCGTCTCTATTGACAGATGGCCCATTTCTTTGATATGGACAGCTTTTACACTTTTACGACTGTTGTAGTATGGCTGATTTCTTGACAATATCTATTTGCTGTTTACTGCTTCATTCAGTTCAAATACATTGTCTTTCAATTTGAACCATTTATTTCTATTTTTCTGACAACACGTTATATTCATCATCAAGACATAACACTGTCGTTCTTGTAAAAGGTAAATTTCAAGAAGACGTATCTTGATTGATAGTATAAGTTTAGGCTTTGTCAGTAGTCAAGTTGTTTGAGAGGCATTTTAGAAGTTGTATATTTCAAGAAAACATGGAATTTTATGGATGATAAACTTCTTAATGGTAGAGAGTGCCGACATTTCAGTGTAGATTCTTATACCTTGTTTATTAAAGAAAGGGTTTCATTAAGTTGGTATAAATTGTACCCAATCCCTCCTCGTGAATAAATATGTTTAAATCAAAAAATCAATATTTTCTTTTCATACCATAGAATATCGTAATGCATAGTGTCAACGGATTTATAATAAAAATCGGCCAGTTTGGCTAACGTTGGACTCCGGATCGTATTGGCTAGTTATGAACACAATAATATAAGGCATTTATCTGATAGAAATCAGGATATTGACAGATTTGCGGATCCAATTACTTTGATTTACAAAGTGTTACATGAATCATTTGATTGCTAATCATATCATCTGTGTCTCACATATCAGTCTCTGGGTGTACATAAAACCTTTAATAATAATCAGTTTGACACCTTTAATCGAGATCATGTCATGTCATGTCATGTCTTGTCGAGGTCACGTGCTCGCTGAGTTCACACGAGTATGAATGTAGCTTTCACACCGTTCATTTTCCAGTGCAAACACACAAACTGACATTCAATTCTTAAATATCATTATCAAATTTGGTATTAGATTGATGATGATCGATTAATCTTCAACTTGTGAAGCGACACTTTTGAACAATATAATGAAAATAATTTGAAATTGTAATTTTTAAAACTTACCCACTGTTTTGTTCTTCCGTGGAATTTGCGAGTTATTTCAAACTTAAAAGTTTCTCTTCATTGAGTGAAATTCAGTAGGCTGTGTAGTGAATGCACAACCTGTGGATGACGTTTGTTTTCCAAACAACACTTCAAAATTGTCACCCTTCACGCCAATCGTGAAGTATCAAATGTACTCATGCCACTCGATAATGCAAACATGGTCACTGTAACCTCCTTAACGTTTATATGGTAAGCATTTGAATAAACGAAAATCGGATTATACATGTATATGCAAACAAAGAAGCTCATATTGGATACGCAGCGTAATGCAGTGACAAGTTGGATGAACTGATATTGACATGCATGATATCAAGGTTAAGAAAGTCGATGAATGAGAAATTGTTAATGTGCAGTCATGAAATCGTACCGTCAAGTCTTCATGATGCTGAAAACAAAACATTTATATGACCACCTAGCCCCAGTCACTGTTTAAAGATAACTTGCACGTAGAAGTCTCTTTGACATTTATCGTAGGGGCATCAATCAAATTTAATATACGTTTCCGTAGCGTCAAGTCGTCATAAATAATTGGTTTTTGCTTTCCGTGTACATGATTCGCTGAAAACTGTAACAGAAATTCAGTTCGTACCTGCATAAACTTAATTTCGTGACGTCACATCCTAATTAGCCACGCCCCATCACACTGAGCCACGCGCCTAATGACAGAACTATTCGTAAGTTTACAATTAACGTTTTCATGCTGATTCAGTTCTCGGGAGTAGGGCAGTCGTTGCAAGGGGATCATTGAAATGCCGCTTAGTTCGTACAGTTTGCTTTGTTTCTTTTGCCATTATACCATAAACTTAATTTGGTTTGATCTGATTCAAGCTTTAACGTCACAATGGTACCTACCATAGTCTAATCCGCTATTTTCCTCTCGAATATCCCACATTCGCAAGTTTGGGTTTATGTAGGGGAGACCAGGACAAAGCGCGCCCCCGGGGCAAAGTGACCTCGGGTTATTTCTTCAAAACTATCGACAAATGGAGAATATGTCATTACCAACGAATGAAAGTAACCACAATGAAGCGTTATGACCAACGCTGGATTCATGTGCCTAAGTTCTGGACGCAGAATGTCAAATATTAGAAAAAACGCGAGTTTACTATATATAAGGAACGGATATGTCTCAAATTCAAATATTTAATAAAAATACAAAACGGAACTGTGAACTCTCGTGCACATGTAACATGAATTGGTATCGTTAATTCATTGAATAATGAAATTTGTAATTACTTGCTTTAATGATTTTCTTTGATGTACATAACAAATGCTACCCGTGGTGGCACGTGGTCCTGTGCGTAGCTCCGTTAACCGTTATCAGTGTAGTTCAGCAACATCTGGTGTGGCTCGCCGGATGGGTGGGTTACCCGATTCATTGCTGAATGAACTGAGAGTTTGAAGGGTAATTCTCTGCCCCACACTGAGACACGAGTTGAATAACTTGTGGTGTCGCCTTAGGCAAGAGACTTTATTTAAAATGTGCCTCTGTTCACCCAGCAGGAAATGGGTACCTGGTGAAAGTTGTGTTGGAGGTGACCCATCAAGCGCTTAATCGGCAGCTTGGGTTAGACCAGGGTAATAATTCAGGGAGCGCCTTGAGCATGCATTCGGTGTGGATATGTGCGCTATATAAATACCCTAATTATTATTATTATTATTAATTATTATTATTATTATACCCTTGATGGGGCAAAACGCGCCCGAGGGAGCGCTTTGACCCGTGTGTTATAAAATATATCTTTTTGGTTAATATATTGGTGTAAAAGTTATTATTTTACATTTCCTAAGCAAATATATAATGTAAAGGATAACTATCATTTTCATAACAGCATGCTACTGTATTCTATAAAAATGAAAAGTACCATTTTACTAAAAGGGTGTTGTTTTGTTAAAGAATGACGACAAGTAACAGTTAAACAAAATATATTTTTCTTTTGTTTTTTAAATCAGGAAAATATAATTCATTGTATATTACTGTTCAACCATAAACTATAAGCAATTTATGCCGTTCTGCCAAATTCGACACAAAATAGATGATGTGAATTCTTTAATTCGTCCATATAACCAATTCAATTTGTTGCGAATTTGGATTTGTTTTGGTGAGAAAATGAACGTATTAAAACATCCAGTATGTATATATTTATTTATAAGAATTTACTTCAACATTTATTAAGTTCATGGAGGTTAAAATTTAAAAAACTGCTGTGCAAACTGTGGAAATCCGCTGCGTATTACGTCATTACTCCATGAACTTAAAAAAATTGAAGTCAATTCTTAGATGATGCTGAAAATAAAACCTTTATGTGACCACCTAACCCCAGTCACTGTGTTTACAGATAATTTGCACGTAGAGATCACAGGGGCATCAATCAAATTAATCATGCGCTTCATGTTCAATGACCATGTCTTCTACTTTTTATATACGTGTTTTGTATATTTGGTTATTTGATGTCATCGTGTAACTCATCTTCCGCACGCATCGGGCGAGATATGCATTTACAAGAAATTCTTATAAATTCATATCTCGCCCGATGCGTGCGGAAGAAGTGTGTAACTACCTTTCCTCAAGTTTCTCCCGTTTCCTGTCAGCAATTCAGTAATTCATTTCAATTTCATCAATCCATCCCCTGCCGTTTTCAAAACTACATAACGTGATCTAGAAAGAGGACATATTCCGATGACGTCACTTGGCGATCTGATGACGTCAAGTTGCGAGTGCATGATGTGTTGACAGTTTTTTTTATGCTTCTTTGTGTTTGTTTTATCAATGCATCTTTTAAAACTTAAAACGTTTTCACCAAGATAGTTTTATCATGTTGATGGGCGTATGACATGTGTAAATACCAAAAAAAGCGAACTTTTTTATTTGGACTCATGGAAATTCATAACCTGGTTCTCGATTGTTCAAAGTCAGCTGATTTCGCTTTGACGATGTTTTCATTAATATTGATATGAGGGTTGAGTAATAAATAAAATACATAACTCATGGTAATGTGATAACATTTTTAAGTAACTCGAGAATAAAATTTGATTTCAGACTCAATACACTCGTTGCTTAAATATGTTATAACATTACCATTCGTTTACTATTCTCTATATATTGTTTAACAAATGTATAAATAAAAGAGTTATCCCACTTTTATGTATTCTATGAACATGAAGTCAGTGATAAAGAAATAAATACACATTACTATTATTATTATTATCTTTACAAAAACTTGTAAGGGGCCATTAGCATTAGTGAATGCATAGAAATGGGTGTTGAGAATTTATCTTACAATGAATACATTGTTTTCCGGATTAAAACTCGTAAGAGAAAATAATCACCAAATTCACTTTTGAAATCATATGTATTCTTATCACGAGTAGCTATATAGGTTAACATATGTACAAAGTTAATTGACCTAAATAGAAGTGAAATTAATTATATATATATATATACTCTTCACGCAACATCAGTTGTGGCGCGAATATATATAGATAATTGACATAAATTACATGCTCAGATTTGATAACAGCTATACTTTATGACAAAATTGTAGAAATCTTAAAATGATGAATTCTTAGTCAGAATATTGCTCTTGCATTCTATATTGTAAAAATATTGAAGTATACTTAATACCTTTTATGGTACCTTAAAATCGGCGTATATAGAAATTAAGGGAAACTAATCTAAACTTACTAAGAAATACATTACTTGCAATAAAATTCAAGCAAACTTGCCGACAGAGTGATGAAACTTACATATCCGCGATTGTGACGGCGCGATTACAAAAACATAACAACACACAAAATTGAATTTTTAATTTTCTTAACTAATTCTTATTAGCTTATTAACGTTATAGCAGCCTTTCGAGGAACGTCGAAAAAAAGTAAATGTATATTGAATAAAAACGTCAATGGATAATCATCTTCCCAATCCGACTGCAACAGTTTAAACAGGGTACGGGTAAGTTTCATGCCATTTGCAACAATTAGAGTTTTACAGTCTTTACGTGTTGACAGGATAAGTCTCTTCCTCAAAATGGTCCCCATCTATCTGCTATGAGCACTCATCGCAAATTAAACATACGAGAAATTAAGATTTGAAAATGTGTTAGTTAGCTACCATGTCAAGTTTAGCAAATTGCTATTTCAATGTGAACATTTGAGTTTTGAAGTTATAAAGCTAATAATTAATTATAGTTCAAGTCTAAGTATACAAACCTTAAGAAATTACGATTTGAATATTTATAAGTATTTCTTTCTTGGGCAGGAGCACGTTTTTGAAAATAGTATATTTTTATTTTTTCATTGATAACTGTAGATTAATTCTAAATGTATCATTTTGATAATACAGTCCTTTAGCGGCAATTTTGTGGGAACCTTCATTTCATTTTGTGTAAGAAAAGGAATCACATGGCTGAACTTTACATTATATTTTTGTTGTCTTTCAATTGGAACCATTTATTTTCATTTTCCTGTCATCGCCTTATATTCCACCTGAAAAAGTGCTACTTCCCCTTTAAAAAGTCGGAGTACCATGTCAAGTTTTGAAAAAAAATGCTATTTCTGTGTGGAAATTTAAGTTTTAAATTTAACAGACCTAAATTCTATTTAGTAGTTATATTTCCACTTAAAGCGTAAAGCTCGCCATCTTTATCTGCAGTAGAGAACGTTTCTACACGCACCGAATTAAGCACAGTGACACCAATGGTTGACTATGGTTTGGTTGCCACAAATGCATAGACACAATGGTGTTGGGAGCTTTCTCCCTGCAATTATTCTAGCAGGTGTGATATCTAGTAAGAGGATATCTGTCTTTTCTTGACTAATACCATGCTTATCTCATCGAGTGAGGTAGAAAGCAACTCAAGTGGAAATATTAAAATTTTCTACCTCACGAGATGAGATAAACATGGTATTTGTCAAGAATTGACTGATATTCTAGTTATAATACGATGCAATCCTTCTATTTACGCCAATAAACGGCAAAATTCATGTTCAGCGGCCGCTTGGAAGAGCCGTCACGGCGGTAACAGTGTCACGTTATAAAAGAATTCGTTTACGTCAGACCATTGTTTCAGTACGTCACATTCTTGAACTTGACGTCACTCGAGTGGTAATAGAGGTTAGAAGACTCAGTAGATTGACGATAATGGTAATCGCCCCTGCAGCTAGATAGAGGGTTTATTTTTCTGATAGAAAAGGGTATCTCACTCTGTATGGTCGCATAGTGAAGGTGAAATAGGGGAGACCGGGGCTTGTTCGATTGTTCAACTCGTCGTCTTAAAAGCATAGTTATTGGCAAATTAGTTACGTTAGGCACTTTCAACAATTATTACAATAACGTTAAGATATGTCTCAATATATTTACACTAGTATATTGCAAGAGAACGACTCATTATCTCTATTTGTCACTGCAAAGGGGACCTACCGGCCCCGGTCTCCCCTACTGTCGGCGCTAAGCCCAAATCACCTCGCCTCAAATGGTGATTCATTAGAAACTTGTTGTTATTAGTTTATAGAAAAAGTGTTTCAATTCAATAACGTCTCTTTCACTTTCCCTTTAAATGGTTTTAGGATTTAATCATTTTTTCAACTTTAACTTTTGCCATAAAGTTTAACACGAACCATGTTTTACATCCTACTTTTGTTCTTCTTATTTATTCACTTAAAATAACAAATTGCACTGTATTTCACTAATATACTTAAAAGATATCACTTGTTCAAATGTAATCCGTATATATGTATACTTGTTAGATGCCCAGGTTATGGTTTAAAACTCATGTAGTTATCCGAAGGTGTTTCTTAGCGTGTACAAAATCCAATAATTTTAATCTTTTCAAAATCTAAGTTAAGGAATAAAAAATATGGTTACTTGGGATATAAAAACGTGCTTTTTCAAACTTAGATATTACAAGACAAATGTTATGGATAACAACTTCTTTATTGATTTCTCACGACGTTTCTGGGCCAATTCTTGCCACATGGAAGAAGGGGCAAGAATTGGCCCAGAAACGTCGTGAGAAATCAATAAAGAAGTTGTTATCCATAACATTTGTCTTGTATTATCACACCAATTTCTAAATGCCTTTGAAGAATTTAAACTTAGATATTGATCTGAAATCTTATTTGAAACATTTACAGGGATGTTTTTAACTTGACCACTTACCATTGTTTTTAGCTGTGTTCGAACAGTCCTCCCAAATGACTAAATGAGAAATGATAGAGCTGACATCCATGAATAAATTAGAATTAATTTGTTCAAATTTGTTTTGAATAATAATTACCTTGCATTAATCAAATGTTGTAATTAACATAATGACTACTACATGCTTAAACTGATGATAACTTATATCAAACGATAGGCTTAACACAATTATTTTTTAATGATGTATATTAAAATAAACATTCAAATTCTAAAATGCAATGTAGGAGAATGGAATTCTAATGCTATATATACATATAATAATCCGTCCTTCATTACTTATCCAAACATTACTAATCATCAAAGAGCACCGCTTTTCGTCTTCGAGCGAACACCTGAAACTAGATTTTCGACTTCGAGCGAATACCCCATATATACACACATAACTTAATAAAGCACCCCATATATTGTAAAATGGATGCTCTTGGAATATTTTGATTAATTTGATGTATTGACAACTCAAGATATAACAATAGGTTTTGCATTGACTATTTAATTGAACTAAAATCCCTTATATGCACAAATAATGAATATATGAGACGACATGTGAGACAACTGAAATTTGACCAAATAGAACTGTTTTCATAGGGTAGAAACTTCACATTAAAGTATGTGTTTTGTAAATCAAAAATAGCATTTTGATCCCTAGTTGACATTCATAAAGAAACATCCCTTTTAATTATGCAGGATAAGAGACTAGCAGAACATTGAAGTTTTTTCATCAATAATTGATAAAATGCCTACAACATCAAAATCTGAGAGTAAATTTGAGATTCTCTGAGTTGAACTTGTTGATCAAACACTTCTTCTTCCTTAAAGGGGCAGTAGCACGTTTTTAGGGGGTATATAGGGTGATGTCAGGAAAATGAAAATTAGTGGTTCCAATTGAAAGACATTTAATCTAAACTAACTGGAGCAGTAATAATTCAAATATATAACGTAAAGTTTAGCCATGCGATTCCTTTTTCTTTCAGAAAATGAATTAGAGGTGTTCACACAAAATGGCCGCCAATGGATTTTATGTGAATCTTCATACTTTGTCCTCTGACTCTGGATGATTGGCATGTGTAATGAGATTTTTGACACTGTCAAAGTAATACATTAAGCATTAACTTACAATTATCAGTGAAAATTTTAGAATATATGCTACTGTCCCTTTAAGTGAGCCATTATCTTTTACAGGGGCATTTTCTCTTTGTGCAGTTTTCTTTAAATTTGATATTTGATAATTTTCTGATTTTGAAGATTCATACTGCTTATTGACTTACTTTACTCAAAAGTCATCAATAAAGTCAAGAGAATGATGATTATCACAATCCAGCCAAAGTTATTGACTTTCGTTATCAAGTTTATGGAAACAGTTAAGTTGTTATCAGTTTTGTTTATGCCATCAAGACTACTGACATTTGGCTACTGATTTGCGAACTTATTTGAGTTTATAAATGATAACTTCTGTTAATTACATATATGTCCATCACATTTCTTTTACTTGAAGTCGAAAATGCACACGGTTTACGGACGGACGGACAGATGGATGCCGGACACCATGCCATGCCATAAGCCCATCGGGCCTTACAGGCCGGATGAGCTAAAAGAAATGATGAACGGTTTTGGGTAGGAGTAACTGTTCATTTGGGTATGGCTCTACCTTACCATTCTGATTATGCAGAATGCTAGTGAGCTGAATAATGGTAATTTGGTATATTGATAGTCATAGTTTAGTAAATAAGTTTAGGTACCTTTTAACGTGCGTTCGTTGCAAACATGATTGAATTAGATACTGGTTCGGGTGCATTGTAATTTAAGAGCATATGTACCGGGATGGATGATACGGCGTAGAGTTAGCTGTTTTTTAAAAAGTTAAGGAATTATTGGTATATAGTAGGGTAAGGAAAAGGGATGGGCGGGTGTATTTACAGTTATATACCTACCGCATTATGCGTCAGTGGTTTCTCTATGCAGTTAGGTAGGTACACTATCTTTTATCAAGTTGAGCTGTTGTATATTCTCAGTTTTTGTTTTGTAAAAAAAATAATTATGCTTTTTTCTTTGTGTATCTTTATGATTATGCTAAATCCCGAGGCAGTGTTGAAGCAGCATGGACCTGAGGTGTTACTGTTCATGAGGAAAATACCATAGACTGTAATAGAAACACATGAAAAGATGATAGTTAAAAATGACACAATTTCACAAGGTTAAAGGTTGTTTCTTTAGTCTGAGAATCCACGTCTGCTACAGTTAAGTGCCGTGACCCGGAGTCAATTTGTGATAACATTTCATAATTTACCTATCTTTGTATTATCTATTGAATGTTGTTAAATAATGCAGATTGAAGTGTAGATAGTTATGATCCCTTACAGTTAATGAATTGTACAATATTTTTGTTTGAGGTTTCAGAGCTTCTTTTTTAAAATATGTCACATTTTATGATGGATTAATAGTAGGAGTATTCTTGTCTGCTTCTATTTTCAAAATAAAGCATTACTTGAGTCCTCTTATGTAGGTGTGAATCATGACTTGTCAACTCTATGTATTGTTTTCACCAAAGTCTCTGCGGGTATATCTAGTTCAAACAAAAGAAGATCGTTCTCATGTCATGTCATGGAACAGAGAGAGTTCCGCAAACTGGTCTAGGTCAACATGACCCCAGGACAAGCTAGTACAAGTGCATTTTGAGCAGGTTGCAACATAGAATAGTTATTGAGATCTTGGCCAAAGAGAGATTATGCTAGAAATATAGAGTGTTATTTATTATGCAGGGGCATATGGTTTGGGCAGGTTTTGGAAGGACTCAAATTTGGACTCTACCCGTCGGCCTGTCCAACATGTAAGCTCCAGCTGGCAAAGCTCTCCAAGCACACAAACCACCACAACATGATAAGGTAATGGGTCCAGTGGTGGCTTAACCCGTAACCTTGTACAAGCGACGTTCTATCAGTCATTCGTCCAGTTCATTCGAATAGTGTCTATTCGGAGGTGAGAGCTCTCTCAAGCCAGCGACGTTCTGCGCCATGACTATATTAACATAATAATGATAAGTTCAGAGAGGAGGCACCGGGACTTCATCGACCCCGGGGACGTCCTGCAGTCCTGTGTAGAACGTTCGGAGCAGTTTGCAGAGAGGGAGGCAGCTCGCCAGCAGGAACAGGAGCACCGTCCCAGTCGACGGAAGAGTAGAGAGAGGAGCATTGGGACGAGATGCAGTGGTGGAGGGAGAGGTCTCTGCAACAGAATAAGGAGATGGATGAACTCGTTGATATGTCGACTGTTTTATATCATTTATATTTCAGGTTTTGCCATTTGTTTGTTTAATAATGTATAATTTTTATAAGAAAATATGATGTTGCTTTTTGTTAGTCACATAGAACATTCAGCCTAGGGCATTTTCCTAGCACTTCTTTCATAATATTGTCGGGATTGCTGGCCAATCACCGGTCTCCTTACTTTGCTTAACCCATAATCTTGTATATAAGCAACGTTCTATCAGTCATTCGTCCAGTTCGTTCGAATAGCGTCTAGTCAGGGGCGAGAGCTCTCTGGAACCAACTTGTTCTGCGCCAGGTACGATTGGTTTATAAATAAAGAGTATTTTCTGGTAGGTAAGGTTAGACGGGGTTGATAGATTCGAGGAAATACGTCGACGCTTCGGGTCTGTGCACCTTGTAGGTTATTCTAGAAAGATTAGTGGTTAGGAACAAATAGGTTGTTGAGTAAAAGAATATTTTAGAGAATTTAAGCCATATGTTTATTTCTGACATGGTAGCATTTGTTCAGTTTTTTTATATAACTAGGTGTGATTGTTGAACACTGGGTTATACATTTCGGCATTTGTACTTCTTTGTTGTTACAAGGTGCTATTGATAGTTATGTGTACATTTTTCATATATTGCACTTTGCTGTTTATAAGTGCTATCTGGTCCATGCCACTTCATGTCTAGCAAGAACTTGGGTTAATAGAGCGAGTTTGGCCAATGTCTCTTTAACATCTCTCCCCCTAAAAAACTACACAACGCAAAGTCCCTATTAACGATTGTAAAATGGCCGTACTATTATACTATACACCCATTGACATATTTTAAAGGTGTTTGGAATAAAATGTTGTATCAGAAACCCTTGAAAACAATTATAAACGCATTTTAAAATTACATACAAACAAAAAATATCTTAAGGTAACCTATTAATTGACATAATTATACATCTGTGTTAAATAAGTCCTTACATAGACTGAGATGTTGAACATGTGTGATAAAATCCAGCGGCAATCTTATGGGCCAGCTTGGTAACCAATGTGACATTGGAAACAGATTATGTTTAGGGCCAGTGGCAGCGAGCAGAGTCTCGTCCGTTGACACAGCTAGCGGGTGAACCAGTGCAAAGTGTCACAACATTTGTCTGATGATGAAAAAAAAGGTTGTGAAAAAAATGTCATTTCTGTTTGAAGTGACCATTTGTGTTGATATCGATGAAAAACAAAACAAGCAGCTGAAATGACACAACTTTTCCAGGATATGAAGGAAACTGTTCTAATAAAAAACTAAATGATATTAACTTCATGTTCACTATTACGCATGATTCGAGTAAACTGACAAACGAATGAATTTATGTATCACGTATTTGGATCTCCAAGATCAATTTGATCATATGAAAACAAACCATTTTTAAAAATTGTTCTTCATGACACACCTTCATATGATTACCGGTATGTATCTCCATATCAAATTTAATCCAATTGAATTATTAGTTAAGAAGTAGTAAGCAGGACAGGACTTGAAATAGTTTTCGAAAAGAGTCCTCATTTTTGGCCAAAAAAGCCATAATTTTATGAAAATATTTTCAAAATTGTTCTTCATGACACACCTGCATATGATTCTGTATCTCCATATTAAATTTGATCAATATGTCATGATTTTGAAGTTTTGAGCCGGACAGGACTTGTAACAGATTTCTTACAAATTTTCCATTTTTTCTCCAAAATCCTAATATTTTATGTAGATTTTCATAAAATTGTTACTCATTACACATCATTACATGTTTCATTTTCATGATGAATTTGAATTGAAATGGTTGATTAGTTACAAAGTTATGAGCCGGACACAAAGTGTAATAACGGACGGACGGACGGACGGACGGACGGACGGTACCCATTTTAATAATAAATATAGTTTGTTTTATTTGTAAATGGTGGTTTATCTTTCGGCTTTTATCTGTGCAGTAACTGTGTTTACCATGCCCTAATAATCCATGTGTTAATAACGTGTTGGTCTCACCAGATACATCTCCCTACGCAGAGCCTAAAAGGCCTGTTTCCAAACTGTCATTTTATGCCTTGCTCTACTTTTCTGTGCTGCTATATTGCCCCTAGAGAGCAAGCACAGAAAACTCAAGGCTATGCAGCAAGGCATAAAACTGACAGTTTGGAAACTGGCCTTTTAGGCTCTGCGTAGGAAGATGCACCAGATAGGATGTCGTTCACTTTCCTGATAATCAGAAAATCTGAACATTACAAACTCGCGAGATGTCAAATTGGTTACAGTCCGTAATGAAATGAACAACGACCACGTGACCAGCTGCAGTGACGACACCAGCGACCTAGAACTGCTAACTGCTTTGGATGGAAAAGCATGGGTGCCCGTACTTGATCCATGCAGAGTTGAGCAAAAAAAAACATTTTGACATTTTGTTGACATTGTTTTCACTCTATATTGATAACGATTAATGTTCCGAATATTGGCGCTCAGGTTAGGGACCATTGTCAGCTGGGTGAACTGAGACACATAGTCACAGCAGTTTGTCCAACACTGCTGAACGATGATAACCGACAGCTCGGCGTATGCACATGTTCATGTATCCACCATTCAGCCACTGACATGAATTCGTGGGATCTTTTAAGTGCGCAGTTTTTTGTTGCACTACACACTAGGGCTCCAGGGTGACACATATAGAGTTCTAACAGAGGTGAACTCTAGGTTTTTACACCTTGGCCTGGATGGGATTCGAACCCCGGACCTCAGCAACGTGAGACCGGCGCTCTGAGCTATCCCGTACCCTTTAGGTTACAGGGGCCTTTCCTTCGTGTCAATCCCATGTTATCTGTCTGTGATCACATTGTTTCTGGAGCAGAATTTGAAAACCGATACAGCTCAATGAAACTTACTATATTCATTTCATGTAGTTGTGCCTTTTGGGGTATTCAACTTTCTGGAATTTTGTATTTATCCGGTTTCCGTCGAAACGCAATTTAGACTTGCGTTTCTGGAGCTGAATTTGTAACCATTTTAGAAATTACTTAATGAAACTGTTTACAAATGGAGTTTAAACTCAATGCCATTGTTCATTCCAACATAGCCATTAATTTCTAAACTGTGTCTCACCAAGGAACGAAGATGTTTTAATCAATAGCATATTCAATCAAACAAGATGATTGTTTTGCTCTCTCTTCACATTAATATGAGGAACTTGACCATTATCATTGTCTTATGATGGTTATTAAAAGTCAAACAAAATGTGTTGCATGTATGCATAAAACATTACTCACACAATCAGTTTATCAAAATATACATTCACAAAGAACTTTATTTATCAACCCTCACTTTTTCAAACAGAAAAACACTGCTGATAATAAACAAAACAAATGTTGAGGCTAACAATAACGATTTTTTAAATATAACGATCATCTAGCAGTGTGGAAATTAAAACTTCATTCGGGTTACGATTCACTGTCGCTGAATAACTGGTTTTACAAATACTTGGTAATTTTTAGTCAAACTCCAACTTACCTTAAAATAGATAAAAGTCAATATTTTTACTGCAAACTTTCAGTAGTCTCACAATGTTTCTGAAATTTTGGTTATTTTAGCACACAACCGATTTTTATTTTAATTAAATAGTCAATAAAAAAGCAATTCGCATATCTGGAGGGGTCAATACATCAAATTAATCCAAATAGTCCAAAAGCACCAAAAATCATTTACAAAATAGGGGGTGCTTATTTAAGTTGTTTGCGTATATATGCTAAAACTGATAATTCGGGAGCATAAGCAATCTCCACTGATGACTCTTGTTTAGCTCAATTCTCAATTGTTTATTATCTATTCACCACCGAAGGTGGTACAAGAGCATATATATACATACAAGCAAATTAGATAAATAGCATTGTTAATAATCGTAAGCTGTCAAGGAGTCTGTAGACAACTTTTCAGCTTTCTAGGCCTTAGCTTCAGGCGAAAATGCGCATAGTGTCAGGACATCCGCATGCGCTTTCGTCTCCGCTATGTATTGCTGCAACACATCACATGCCATCCGTGGAGCACGAATAAAGCGTGCAGCATACGTGTCAACTGACTTAAGGGGAGGGGTGAATTAGTGCAATCTTGTCGATCCATCTTCCCGACATTTGCATAAAAACCTGCTTCGAATTTGGGGAAAATGTCAATTCTGCTTTTTTATACATTTGTTAATATTGATTTATTTTCCCCGTTTCCGCAACATCGTCATAAGCATCACTCGTATTACTGGCTATACATTTTTTTAAGCTTTCCAGAACTTTTAGTCATAATTTACTGTTTACACGTCCATGGAAATATTATTAAATTTTCAAGGTCAAAGGTCAAGGTCACTAAATCAATTCCTTGTAAACTCAATAGCTTGTTTTAATTTAACTAAGTTCTAATTTAGTAAATATTATCTTTGGAGATCTAATCTTGTGTCTAACCGTGTTGCCTTGACTGAGATTTGTCATTGGCGTTGACACCATTAATGACTTCGTGAGAGTTTGATTTTTGTATGTGGTTAGAAATATTTCAGATATTTATCATATGGTTATTGCCAAGCAACAGAGTGTAGCTTAGTGAAAAAGGAGATCAAAATAATGAGAGAACAGACTGAAAGAATAGACTCGGATTTGGACATAGCTCTCAGACTGAGTCAGATTCGTTAAAGCGCACACACTACCACACCACATTGAACTTTAGATTTTAACTCAATGCCTGTTAGTTTTTAAAAAAAAGATGTGATAAATAAACCAAAATCAATGATCTACAAATTGCATGTGCTAATACCCAAATTGCAAGGACAGATTCGAATTCAATCATTCAAATATTTTTTCTTTAAATTGCATCTCAAAATTCAATTGTGAGAACACGTTTTTAAACGTAAATGTGAAAGTGCAAATATTTTAAGCCTCCTAAAAACGTTGTTTAAAACGCTCAAGCTTTGTGAAAGAACATAATAGAAATTTAATCGAAAGATTTAACGTTTTTTTCTACTGTATTCGTTTTCTTTTATGACAGTGTAATGTTAAGTTGTAAATAGAAAATTGATTACCTCCCTGATCTAACAGCTCATCAATTAAATCAATATCAACATTAATAGTACAAAAAAGTAAATCCGAATCACCCGAAAGCATTAGTCTTAACATATTTAACAGTTTTCTGAATAAGAATCGTAATTGCATGCTTAGTTTTACGGACCACATTTTGTTTCCTTCATCATAAAGATTAAACTTTTCAACTTTTGGTTATTACGATATGATTTGATGCTGTAACATTGAACATTGATTTAATATTTGGATTAGTAAAACATGTTATTCCTGGTATATATAAATGATCTTGTTGATGATATAAATTGCAACATACGCCTTTTTTCTGATGATACGTCATTATATTTAATAATAGAAGATCCAGTTGTATCAGCAAACACACTTAATGACGATATACGAAATATTTCTACATGGACAGTTCAATGGCAAGTAAAGTTCAACCCTGAAAAAACGGAAACAATTCAATTCAGTAAAAAAAGGCTAGCCAGCCCTAAATCCCAGTTACACATGCAGGGAATGCCTGTAACTGAAGTTTTAGAACATAAACATTTAGGAGTCATATTTCAAGAGGACGCAAACTGGGCTGCTCAAGTTAATAGTATTGTAGACAAAATTACCCCTATGATAAATTGCTTAAAGTTCACATAACCACAAACATATTTCACTATTTTCATGGAATATAGAAAGACTGATAACAATATTGTATAGTGCGTTAAAGGTCGCTACTCAAATATGTTTAGTTTGGTAGTGAAAGCCACTTTTGATGGACCGCTTAGACCTATCTGTCAACAAACAAGTGAATGCATGACTGGTCACGCCCCCATTTTGTGACGTCATAAACAGAATCAGCCTCGTTATCTATACATCTATCGTAACAATACCACAGGGAAAAAACCTAATAATTAACGATTTTCAGAAAATGTTTTCCACTCAGTTAGATAAATCATTTGACGACGTAACACTACAAAGCATTTAGTGCAAAAAAAGATATCCACAACAATGGTAATGAAACAATTATTTAGGCGGTATTTCAGTTGAAATAATGAGGCGTTACTCGGTATAGTCTGTTTATTATTGCTAATTAAAGGTGTTTATTGGACAAATTAACAAAAATAAGTCCAGCTTTTTTTGAAAAATCTTTGAACGAAAATCGAGAAGTGGTAAGGCCGAGGATAGTTGATGTTGCTGAAGTTTGAAATATCGATTATCCCGTAGATCGCTTCAGACCATGTATCAATCTTACATACTACCACTTGAATGAACATGAAAGAATAGTTTTGTTCACAACATATACATGCCCTCTAAGAGACATGAGGCGCACAATCTCCCATTAAGTCTTTACTTCGAAGGCACCAAACATTTTCCAGCTTAGATTGAAGTCGAAGAAATATTCAAGAATCTAAAGCAATGTACAGGTCCCACATTCGATTTCTATTTATTTCAGATGTTGAACAGTACAGAAAATATACTCTCGAATTACATTACAAAACTATGGGTTATGTTTGTCAGGCAACCTTAGGAGTTCTTCATAGTGCTTTAAAATCACGAATTGATCATGAATTCGAAATGACAGCATACCGCATGGGACCAAATGATTTATAAATCGAAAGGAAGCTATTCTTCAAAGAGAAGCCTGGCATTTAGCACTAATGGTTCTGTCAAAGAGTTATTTAAAACCTGACACCTCTTTGACAATAATGTCACAGAATTGAGCTAGTGTTGCATATGTTGTGTCACTATTAGAATAGATTTTTTTTGCCATTTTTGACTACATGAAAAATGCTACCAACCGTAGGAATAATGTAATTTCATTTTCTTCGTTTTGTTTTTACCATTGTTAGTTAAAGAAATGCTATGTAAACGGTAAAACATGTTTTCATTAAGTTTAGAAAACAAATACTTCATTCTACAAATGCACACTTTTCGAAGTTTATAGTTAGAATATTTCCAAGATATCTGATGAAGCAATACCATCGAGTTTCTTTGGAAATATACCGTATTTCCTTAATTACACGCCGGGCGTCTATTATTTTCAAAAGGTCAACATCATAGGCGTCTATTTGAGGCAGGCTTCTATTCAAGGCAGGCGTCTATTTCGCAAAAAGCGAAACCGTTTAGACTTTTTTGTAACAAAATCAGACAATTTAACAACAATGAAGCGTTTTTATATATAAAACTTGGTTTACGCGGCGTTTAATTAAGGCAGGCGTTTATTTTTTTCAGAAAGTCTTATGCAAGGGCGTCTATTCGAGGCAGGCGTATATTCAAGGCAGGCGTGTAATTAAGGAAATACGGTATACATTGAAAGCATTTAGTGAACCTTTTGGGAATTAAAGACGTTATGGCCTAAAGGCTAGTTAAGTATAATAATTTCTCTTCTCTCTGATAAAAATAAACTAACTTCTACTTTGACTTCTCGAAGTATTGTTAACAATATATATGTGTCATTTAAACAGCTTTTCGAGGTTTTGGTCACGTTAGTCCATACTCAATAATGACGATATTATGTAGATTTTTAGATGTAGACAAAAGGCCAATACAATTCAAAACCAATTAATGTATTAGTTTGATTGATGAATGTGTGCACAGAATATTGTTGTTCCGTGTATATTCTAGCTGTTAATTTATTATCCTATTCAATTTGTGTCAAATCACGACTGGAATCCATAAGTAGTTTTAGTTGTCTTTTAGTAGGATCACTCCAGCTTGACAGGCAGACTCGTAGTAGCGATAACCAGACAGGGGAGATAACCAGGACAACTCTTCGTACCGTTGCCTCTTATTGCACAAAATATTGGGTGTCTTTGAAATCAAATATCTTTTTAACGAAAATTTTTATTTTGAAAATTGAAATTGCATGTTATTATTCAAACTTTGTTCTACCCACACACCAAGTTTAGTTAATTTTGGTTGATTATTAAAAAATGACTGATTATGCCTACTTGTAGAAGTCAGACTAAATTTGAGTGGTTGTCATATCTGCTCTCTTTATCTCAGCACGTCTTCCTTCCATCAGTTCCCTCATCGTGTTTATACATTTTCTCTCTGATCTGTCCACTCTAATGAAGATTCAACACTTACGTGAGAAAATACGTAATTCTGTTTTTAAGGTGTTTTTCTCGTGCCTTTAGAAAAAAATTCACTCTTGGTGTGTTGACTTTTATAAATAAACCTTTATAGTGACCAATACCATTAGAAGTCCATGATATCACTGTGAGATTGCGGTGACGGTGGTCTTATACTTAGAGGTTATAACACGTCATTTTTCATATCATACCTAATATCAGCCCGAGACACCCATATCAGCCCGAGGGCTTTTTATCATATTTTGTATCATATATTTTTAAAAAGTTTTGGATAAATTGTTTTCAAAAACATGTAGGGTTATTTTTATAACAAAAGTCAAAACGATCATGCTTTTAAGAGTCAAGTGTGAGAAAGATACTGTGGGCAGCTTATTCAAATTACTAAAATATTGATTCAGAATCATTTGACGTTTTAAAAGAACATTAACAGTCAAAACACCATCGTGTTTTAGTGAAGTAAACATACTTCTATGCAGAAAATGTCGTAACGTTGCAAAGGGAGTTAACTCTAACCAAAAGTCCCCCGGGCTGATATTGATATGGATTTGCGGACCGGTCTGATATGGCTGATATGGATTTGCGGACCGGGCGGCAATATGGGTGCTGTGCTTGCCTCTTTCACACATGCAAAACACCCCATATCATTGTTAGATATATGATAAAAGAAGATATCAGTCTTGTTGGGAGAAGATACTTTTGTTATCCTGTTTGGAGCTTGTCGATTATCTTCAATGTCTTTATTTTCAAATGTAAAGGGAATTTCAGGAACTTTGGCGATTCTTTTAAGTTGGTATCCGTCCGGCAGTTTTTGTCAATTGTTGGGAATCACTTATTTTTGGATGTATAACCTTTGTTTGTAACCTTGTTTGTGTATCACTTGATTTTAGACCAATACTAAAGTCATCTGATTTTAAAGTTGTATTAATTGTTTCCAAATAACGTTCTTTTGCCGAAGACGTCCAAGGTGCAAACAAGGTTGTTAACAGGTTTTATAAATTTTGAAATTTTGAAGGAAAAGGATAATTTCAAGTATGTTTTGAAAAATTTCATGTTTTTCAAAGTATCGTATTTCATAAACATGGCGTTTCCTTTGACCAATATTCGGTAAAGTTTGATAAAGACACGTCACAAAAGAATCTATAAAGACAATAGAACTCATTTAAACTAATTTGTTTAATCCAATATCCGTTGTGTTATTTAGATAAATACTACAGTCAGAGAGTACAATTATATTTAGGAACATAGAGACTTCTCTTAGTGGAGACATAATAATGTATGTTTACTTAGTAACACGGACCACCGAGTAACACATATCTAATTTGTTTACCATACTCAAAACAAATTAAGAATAGCCGATTTCATTATCTTATTACAGAAATTGTAATTAATCGGTTAAGTACTTTTGATATTTATAACATATACTCAAAACAAATTAAGAATAGCCGATTTCATTATCTTATTACAGAAATTGTAATTAATCGGTTAAGTATTTTGGATATTTAAAACATGTACTAAATTATCATTTTTTTGGAAAAAGTTCAAAAAATATATTAGTCCTGAATGCCCCTCATTTTTTACGCAAATAATACATCGCACAAGTTCTTTTTATGAAGCATTTATCTACAGTGCGGTTAGAATTTCATTTTCACCTGAATCCTTGGAAAATCTTATGTTGTTTTTTTGGACACTTTATTGTTGTCGAAATACTCCAGCAAATATATTTTCAAAGTTTTATTTACCTCTTGTTTTGTATTCACAATGTGTTATCAATCAAATATTTAAGATTTTTTCCAGCTCATCACGCCTGAAATGCCCGATGGGCTTATCGTGTCCGGCATCCGTTTGTCCGTCCGTTTGTAAACTTTGTGCATGTTCATCTTCTTCTTTTTTATCACTTTATTTCTTTTTGAACTGGGTACAGCACGCTCATACATGTAGTGCAAAAATATACAACATTTGGTTACTGACGGTTAAGTTGCAAAAAAGGGGCAATTTGACATTTCAAGAAAATAAGCTGTGGCAGGACGACCAAAATGAAACAAAGGCATCATATCTACATTCTGTGTAGGTGTTTGCTTTATGTATCTGATAATTGTATTTTAACTAAGGTTTCAGTTCTGCAAGAGTAGGTTACCTCTCTGCAAGTTTTCTGGAGTAAATGTATTCCTTTGTTAAGATAAATAGGAAATTGAGGACATCGTTCCTTCTTTCCTTGAATCCCAGAATTATTGTTTCTATATTTAGATCCAAATGGGTGCCAGTTTCTTTTTCAATCCATTGTAGTAGATCCTGCCGCAGCTTTTTGACAAATTTGCATTTATATAGTAAATGAATGATAGATTCTATTTCAACATTACAAAATGTACACAATGGTGATTCTATAACTTTATATTTATACAAATCTTTATCTGTTATCAAGATTCTATGAGTAATACGGTATTGAAACCATCTATGTTTATCTTCTTCTCCAGAAGCATAAGCCTTCGAAACTGAAACTTTGTGTACAGACTCCTTTGCTAGAGATAAATATAATTTATTTATATAATTTATATTTTGAAGGCCCCGTTGCCTCACCCAGGCGCCTCACCCATAAAACATAGTTTCATCTAATTCTTCAGAAACATAAGGCTTAGAAAGCTGAAACTCTGTGTACAAACTCCTTGGCAAGTGAGAATTATAATTCCTAGCTTTGGTGGTCCCGTGCCCCCTATAGGTGTGAACCACATTGCCCTAACCTTATAGCAAAATAAAAAATGAAGACTGATGAGCATCAGAGGCAATGGCCAAGCCACGACCTATTTGCTCATGAATAACAGGAATATGCGAGCATAAGCTTTTAAATGTTACTGATACACCTGCCTTTCAAATTTGATCAAATTGAGTTTAAAATCTAGAATTACCCCTCGTGTGGGTTCTTACCCCGAATGGAACTCGGCCCGAATAAGTACACGAATCTGTACTATTGAAGATAGTGTATCCCAAATATAACATAGTTTCAATTGTTTTCTATCTAAATGACATTTATCTTTAATGTTATTCTTTTTCTTGTAAGTTGCCAACCCAAGACCTATTTGCTCATGAATAACAGGAATATGCGATCATAAGCTTTTAAATGTTACTGATACACATGCCTTTCTAATTTGATCAAATTGGGTTAAAGATCTTTCAGTTTAAAATCTAGAATTGTCCCTCGTGCTGGTTCTAATCCCGAATGGAACTCGGCCCGAATAAGTACACGAATCTGTATTATTATATGGGATATCCCAAATATAACATAGTTTCAATTGTCCACTATCTAAATGACATTTATCTTTAATGTTATTCTTTTTCTTGTGAGTTAAATAGTATAGGCTTGTCGTCTTTTATACGTATTTTCTGAAATGTCAAAAGAAGCTCTTCACGTTAAGGATATAAGCTATTAGGGTTTTTGTCATGTCTATATTGTCTTGGGAGAGCAAGAAGAAATGAAAGGTGTCAACTAATGGCAACTGTTGCAATCGAGTTCGGCAATTACTAACAACTGAGGAAGAAAAAATATCACCAAATTGTTATAAAGATTATCATACATATTACTATGTGGGGAAAATAAGATGTCATGTTATCAAAATCTTATATTCCTAGAATTTATTATCATTGATAAAAACACATGTTTTGAATAAACAGAATCGGTGGTACGTATGTCAGATGTGACAAGTTATGGAACGTTTATGGAAGACACTGTAATCAACATTCTTCTCCTCATTATAGCTCTATGTTCCTACAACATCATGAAACAAAGGCAATAACTATGTTCAAAAAAACTTGCACGCTTTCAATTTTCGAACTCAATCAAGCTATAGATTTCCTAAAGAGAAACAGCAAATTCTGAATCCCTTTCCCAGATTGTGGCAGTTATGAAGAACTATAATTCTAGATTTATATTTATCCAGTAACACTTTGACAAATAATTTATGATAAAAATAATCGAAGAAAAATAAAGAAATTGGAAAGGAAAGTTTGAAATGTTGGCAGCAATTGGCGGTCATTTTTGTGTGAACCTTAAATTCATTTTGTGTACGAAAAAGGAATCGCATGGCTGAACTTTTCATTATATATCTGCTTTAATCCTTCATCATTTAGTTTTAATACATTGTCTTTCAATTGGAACCATCTATTTTCAGTTTTCTGACATCACCTTACATTCTCCGTAAAAACGCCCTTTTAAGACATCGAAGTTGCGTTTCACAGCAACGGCTTACATTGATAATATATAGTTAACGCAAGAAAACTAGAATGTAGCTTTCCGGATGCAGAACAGAACAGAACAGAATTTTATTCTCATGAATCATACAGAATGACATAGAGAACATACAAGTAATCGTTCATAATATACAATATATTTGGTTTAGAAAAGACTTAGTGCAGGTTTAGTAAAATGTGATAGTTTGAATACAAGCGGGTTATAATTTGATTTCACAAGTGAGATAAATTTGTTCACATGTGGGTTCGTACAGAAGTAGGTGTATCTTTTTCCGTTCATCAATAAGATGCGTACATTATAAAATAATATGATATTCGTCACAAATAACATGTGTTTACAAAGTGTACATGTTTTATTTGCCACAGTTATATTTAACCATTTTCCCTTTTCTATTGGTAATCTATGATTAGATGTTCTTAATTTTGTTAACCAGGTACGAAATTTTGATGGGAGATCTAAAAGATACGACTCTCAAGTGAGTGAGGTTTTATATAAATAATAATATTTCCCTTTCGAAGAATTGTGAGCATCAGAAAACCATGATTGTTTGAACTGGTCAATTAGTGTAATTTTTACATGATGTTTTAACGCTGGGGAAATTTTGATTTTGCCAGATAAGAAAGTCCGACATTTCGAAGAATATTTTTTACAATGTTTACTTGATCGAAATCAGCATCCTGGAGAGTGGATCTAAACTTCATTATGTTATAAAGAACGTGGAGAATTTACCAGTTTCAGTAATTACTTTCCACCAAAAATTTGGAGTAGACTGCCTCACTTTTAGAGTATATTTACAAAAATTTAAGTGCGTTCTTTCCAAGATGATTGAGTTTTCATATCCCCATACTTCCGAACCGTATAGCAAAATGGGTAAGACGCACTGATCAAAGAGTTTTAGCTGACAGTCTATTGGTATTTGTAAATTTCGAATAGTTTTGAAAATTGAGAACATGGCTCTAGATGCTTGTTCCGAAAGTCTTTTAATTGCCTTCGTGAATTTTCCATTAGCATTAAATAATATTCCCAATTAAAGGTATTCTCGAACGTAAAGGTAGTCTCATATTAACGATTGAAAACATAAACTTATTCTTAACATAACCTTTAGAAAAGATTATAGTTTATGCGTATACGTTTATATAGTATACAGTTTATACGTTTATGCACCGAGAATGAAGGGTTTGTATGAATATAATCATGCTCCAAATGAAAATTTACTACGGATATTAGTAATTAAATAAAGGGTAGCAGTGTAAATGTAGAAAAAAGAACATCTAGATATTTAAACTACTGTTCTGTTCTTCAGTAGGAACAGCATCGATTCGGCGGTACTTTACTATCAGTACCTTGGCCACAAGAACCAAGGCCCCAAAGCTCAAAAAGGCAAAGAATCTTTCTATTAGTGTCAAGTAGATGTACCACATATAAGACACTTCCTCTAACAAATACCCTATCAAAGGAGTCATTGCTATAGCTTGAATGTTGCCCGCAAACCAGATAACGGAAGTCACCTTTCCAGTGACTTTTATAGCATCGTTTTCAAGATAGACCATTCCTGTTGGGTATATTGCTGCACATGCAAGGGAAAATAATAACAAGCACAACCAAAGCCCCCATTCCTCATCTTGAACAACACTTAGCCACAAACCGCCAATAGCCATTAAAGCAACAGTATGACAGGCAATCAGCAACTTTCCAGGACTTATCCATTTCATCCCGAACACTCCTAGAAGTCTTGCACCTGCAATCCCGCTCCATATAATAGCATACATGCCTGAACTCATGTCTTTGCTCCAGCCAAGACCTCTCACAAAAAACGCCATGACGTAACCAAGGACCAAGAGGGTAGAAGAGCAGTGGAAAATGTACATCGAGCCGACCAGGAACAGAATAAGGACCACAAGCCATTTGGGAAGAACGTTTTGATTTCTGTGGCCATCATTTTCTTTAGTTTTGACTTTGAGACGGTAAAGACATCCTTCAACAGCCAAGGCTATACCCGATACAAGGGTTAAAGCAGCTGCTATCATATAGGCATAGTGAATCTTGGTATCTGTATATTCACACGCAGGTAGAGCTGTGTAACTACTTGCTTCTACTGTTGAGGAATTGGACTCTGATGTCCATGTTACTGCAGGAGTTTCTTGGGACCGAAGAGTTCCCGCAATAGTACAGTTGGTTCCGTTATTTGTGATAGGTTTTGATAGGAAAGGTCTGACGGTAAATGGGGACATAATGCCACCAATCGAGTAGCAGAAATGCATGAACTGGAAAAACATCTTCCCATCAACTCCCCATGTGCAAAGGAGGTCTGCATTGGTTCCTGAAACCCAATGTGGTGTAGATTTATCAATATCGTTACTATTTACTTTTTCATAAGTTAAATACAAATACAAAATATATAACATGTTGTTCAAATATGAACACCAGTGTTAATGGGTGGTAGATATGTAAGGCTTTTTGAAGATTCAAGAGACATACGTTACCTAATCTAAAAACTCACAATGTGACGTTGTTATCCCCAATCATACGTAAAATAATATTTTCAAAAGAAACATGTTGCAACTCACCTGTATCAAAAGCAGCATTGAAAGTAGAGTTGAAGAAGAAGAGGACAACTGTCAGAAGGAAGTGCGTGCTCCACGGTATACACGTGGTTGTGATAGAGCCTACCAGGCAAGCACCAGCAAGTAGGAAGAGTTTGTGATTGGTCAGTTTGTCGAAGAGGACGCCCATGAGAAGAGTTCCAGTGATATTACCCACTGCCATGATGGTGTAGAATAAAGAGGCTCGTTCAAGAGTGATACCGGTGATTTGTGCAAGATCCAGGAAAGCTGTTGCGTGTTGCCCTTTCCTTAATGCCTGTAAAGATTTAAAGGGGCAGTAACACGTTTTTTTAAACGTTTATATTTCAAATTTGTCACTCATAATTGTACGTTAATGCTAAATGTATTATTTTGATAGTGTAAAAAATCTTCTAACACAAATCAATCATCCATAGTTGGAGGACAAAGTATTAAGATTCACATAAAGTCCACTGGCGGCAATTTTTGTGTGAACCCCTTTACTTCTTCTTTATGGAAGAAAAAGGAATCGCATGGCTAAACTTGACATTATATATTTGAATTATAGCTGCTCCATTTAGTTGATATACACTGTCTTTCAATTGGAACCATTAATTTTCATTTCCTGACATCAACTTATATTCCCCCCAAAAACGTGCTACTATTTTGAAACATATATGTGAATGCAGTAATTGAGATCTTATTTGATCATTTTTTAATCTTTTTAGTTTATTTTTTTGGCATTTAAGATCTTCCTTGTTGGACATTACTTAATCATGACATTGCGTTAATGTTGCTATATAATATATTTTTCTAACGTAAAGGCAGTGAAAGTTCATCATGAGGAGGACAAGGTTTCAAGTGCAGAATGTCAGAACGTACACTTTAAGATCGGAGGTTGTCCGGTTCCTACGTGCAATGTTTTATGAGATTTTTACTCAGCTGTCAATACATGTTCAAAACTTTCGGTATGGATTTTCATTTGAACATGTCGTGTTTCTAATACATTCAACTCAATGTTCTAGCAATCTCATGGATTCGTCTTCCTTTAAATAGATCAAAGGTCGAACAGAAGACGTTGTAATGGTTCTAAAGTACTTCCGGTAGGCGCTCACCAAATACCAACTTCTTGTTGGTTGGACTCTTGAACTCTATCTCGCGATACAGATGATAGTTGGTAAAACTTGTGGAAGCGGGTCAAGTTCATTGCATTTTCCTTGAAAGATTAGAAGAGAATTGACAAGCGACTACGATAAAAGAACGGCTGCATACCTTAAGTTGTTCACATACATGTACATGTACCTGCGTATCTCAGTTCAAATTACATTTAATTAGGGATATGTTTGAGGCATAGAATCAATGCGAAGACTTAACGGATAATACTCAAATTTAACTGCAGAAATTTAGAATAATTATACCTTAACATTATTTGTTATCATATATCGCAATTACTCGTTTTGGCAAGTTAATGAAGTGACCAGGGATCAAAATTTCGAAAATGTTTCTATTAATACCTTCAAAGGTGATCAACCGTTTTAATTAACTTTAAAACCCAAGTCATTTGCATGGCCTCGTGAATCCGCTACCTGTCGTACGAAAGACCAGACAATCATGTGAATTAGTTACATAATGAATTTTTTACGAAAAGACGATAGATAACCCTTTGTCAGTTCAGCTGAGGTTATTTAATTGAAGTTCAAATAAAACTGCAAATGAATACACGAAAACGAATATAAAAAAGCAGGTCAAAACACTTAAGGTAATGATAAGTTTTATTGTAGCATAATCGCTTGGTGACATGCGCACTGGCCTTTCTGTTAAAAATCAGTTCTGATAGTGGTTGGTTGACATGAAATACACAGGGCTTGCATTCTGTATTTACTCTGACCGTATTTGTCCATTACTTATTCTCCGTGAAACGAGAGGATGAAAGTGTTACATCCGTTATTTATATTGCAGGTAGATCCGTGGATATGTTTAATCTTGGGCGACTTATGTTAAGCATTTCCGGGAGCTAACGGCATTCTGAAATAATGTAACAATTCACTAAATGAGCCGAGATTCGCCCAGGCACTGAGGAGTATACAACCGGTCGCCTGTAAGGCGCTCGATGTTCACACTACCATACCAAGTATTGCTTGATCGACAAAGACACGTTTCGAACGTGAGTAAGTCACATACCAAGGAGGATACCATAGGTTGTTCTACTATTGTCTCAATGTGTAACCGAGAATACACCTTTTAAAAACACCTCCAGATATACTGCAATTGCGCGAGTTAATCCCACACCCATCGAGCTACGCCCGTTGTTGCTAACAACTTAAACAGCGGTCGACATGGTATCGCACAGGACCACGTTACTTTCCAGGGTTTTGTTTAATAAATCCACTTTGCCGCATCTTGCATATGCAGAATTTCCGTTCATAATCAGTATCAAATTACTTTAATCAAAACTTTGATTAACCATTACTAAACTTGCTTGCTTACCAGAATGATGTTGGACACAAAGAGGAGCACTGTATGTATAAACTTCCGCCTGTAGTCATTTTCGCGGAGTTTTTGCAGAAAGGTTTTGGTCGAACGGTTGTTGGGTTCTTCTTCCATCTGTTCATTTGTAATCTGAAATTTGAGTTGTTAAAAAACCTTTGATTATGACCTTCTGAAATCGTAAAAGTTCTTTTCACGAAGATTTACCGACGCTGACGTCAGGAACATAAATTCACAGGAAACAAAAATTATGTGTATGGATAGTGTTGAATGCAAAGTGCAAGTTTCTTACTAGCTTTAGATACATGCTCAATCTTATTAAGATATGATCAATATCGCTACACTACCAGTCTAAGTATACCTAGCCTCAATATATCGCGTTTCACTCCAATATTGAGTCTAGAAAGGTCTAGCAGAGGGAAGCGTCAGCCCACGTATCGAATTGACCAATCAGAACTCATCTTACCAAGTCACAATAGTCTGCCATCGTACGTATAACGTTTGAGGGTCATAGGTCGCAGAAAGGTGGGCTGACGCGATCCTCTACTAGACCTTTCTAGACTCAATATCGGATCGGAACGGGTAATATTGAGGCTAGGTTTACTTAGACTGCTTACTACGCCACTCATGTTGATCATACTAAACCTTCCTTCGTAGTAACAGCCGTCAGATTCACCTCTGACGACATTCTCTCCCCACAGAGGCAGATTTCGTCATGTTGATTGAGCCTCAGTTCTAATTAAACTAAATCCGTGGGTTCCGGCAGTGTCCCCTGGCGAAAAAAATGCACCACTGTCCATTTGAATTTTTAAAACGCTTCTCGCATGGAAAGGATTGTTCATATCTCAATGTTTTTGCCATGATTGACAAGCCATATTGATGATTTTAGAACAGCAACGCTGATTGCGCCATTTAACACCACCAATTAGGCGAATTAGAACGGAGGCTCAATCAAGATGACTTGATCTGCCACTCTAGGAAGAGAATGCTCTGACGAAACCAATCGGTAGGCTTGTGTTACTGACGACGTCGAGATCGTGTATTATAGCCCATCTCCAGTACCGAGAAAAGAACATTTACGACTATTATCTTAGTGTCGAATACAAATACGTGCTTTCATATCTGAATGAATTATTTAAACATTGCAATATTTTGGTAATAAAGGGTCGATGAAAAAGCCACAGATATAATCTTAGCCAAGCAATCAGTGCACGCCACAATGCAATGACATACATGTACTGAAGGGGACCGCAAACCGCCATTTCTATTTTGGAACAGATAAAGTGGACAATCGTTTCCTCATTAAATATTTTTATTCGATAACTTTAAACATGTAATCATAATTATGTAAACGCAAAAACTGACAGGATCATTGGTACTGGGTCTTTCTTATGTTATGGTCACAGAGCACCTAGGTACTGTAGTTTTGTGTCTCTGAAGTGACTAAAGAGCCACCTATAAATTTTACATAACATAACACTACTCATTGAACTACAACACAATACGATTCCTGGGAAAAGTGTACGATGCGTTTACAATCATTGCTCAGAGAAACCTAATTTAGATACGATCTTAATTCAATCAACACAAACTAAACAAAACGCTAACACGATTGCATCATGATCGTGTATACGAATTTTGTTTTATGTCGATTGTGCTCAATCCAAGTCTTCGCATATATACACAACAAAAAACGGTTTAGCCCCCAAAATGAAATTTGAATTTTCAGTATATGCTGAAACCAAAATTTAACCCTCATTATGGTAAATCAAAGCGTGTTCTATTGGTGATAAAATAAGGTTTTACGGTTTGAAAAAACGTGTCTCACGAACGCAAGCATATGCAAGTTAATCCATCCACCCATGTGTTGCGAAAACCAAAGTTTCCAACAATCACAAGTATTGGGTTTCACTTATTGAAAATGGCACGAAGGAGAATTTCAAATACATTGAGATGGCAGATCATTGGGCAGAACTTCCCTACAAGGACATTACCAGAAGAACTCACTTCCGCTACACCGTCATAAGCCGTCTGGTCAGGAAGCATGCACAAACAAATGATTTGAGGGACCTTCCACGACCAGGAAGTCCAAAAGCTACCACGCCTCAAGAGGATAGAGCTCTGTTACATGTTAGACGCCTTTCGTTTACTTCAAGCACCCATCTGAAACGGGTATGGTTACCTCTTTGCCGCTTGAGCAACCAAACTCTGAGAAATCGCCTCAAAGCTGCCGGATTAAGGGCCAGAAAGGTCATCAGGCGTCCTGAGATCATGGAGGAGAGTACACTGGACTGACGAAAGTCGTTTCCTCCTGTATGCTGTTGATGGCCGAGTCCGCGTGTGGAGCACCAAGTATACACCCCTTGCCCCCAGGAACATTTTGCCATGGGTACCATATGGCGGGGGATCCGGGATGGTTTGGGGAGGCTTTTCCTACGACTGTAGACTCGATTTGGTGACTATAAGGGTTAACTCACAGGTGTTCACTACATTCAGGAGGTTCTGGATCCTGTAATTATTGATCATTTCGATGATCACAGACTTGCCACAAGACCGTTGTTCATGGACAACTATGCCAGACACCATCGACCCCTTGCTGTAAACCATTCCCTCCCCACAGAGACAGCTCAGTCATACCCGAGTAAGCCTCTGTTCTATTACGGCTAATACATGGGATAGAAAGGTAGAAGTCTGATTGGAGGCAATCGAAGTTCAAAAGTGGCATTCACAAAAGCTCGGTTATTCCCAAGTGGTTCGGCAAAGCTATCGTTGAAATTTAACATCAACTCTTCCTTGTACAAAACATCGCTTTTTACCTTCTCATTATTTTTTATTTGGTAAATTATTAAAATAAGTTTATCATAAAACAAATAACAATTTACACAATTATAAAACAGTAGGTTTCTAATGTTGAACCCCAATCCATAATTGATTTTCAAATACTTTCCCTCTCGCACTGTTAATAAAAAATAAACCTAAAGGCATGATGCTTTTGCAAGTTACTATACGACCGTTGAGAATCCCCAAAGTCGTGGATATCCAAAAGGTGTTTTCATTGGCTGCAAATAAGGGAGATATCTCAAGTTACAACTTTTTGCCGCTAGGGCAATCTGCCGGAACCCCAAGATCTTGGCGTAATAGAACAGAGGCTAACTCGGGTATGACTGAGTTGCCTCTGTCGGGAGAGAATGGCTGTAAACTAACAACTGGAAAAAATGCTGTAACACGAGTTCCATTGCCAGCAATGTCACCTGATTTGAACCCAATCGAGCATGTTATGGACATTTTGACATTTTCGTCGGATACAAAGAAGGGATCCTCCTGTACAAAACCTGAGGGAACTGGAGGCGATGAGTGGCAGCGGATACCGATGGAACAATTAAAGAACCTGGTTAGGGGTATGCCAAGAAGATTGGCTGCAGTTATTCGTGCACGTGGTGGCACCATATGTTATTGTTGTATTGTGATTCTTGAAACACTGGTTCAGTTTATTTAAGCTGTTTTGATCGGGTGGCACACACCAAGAGCTTGTAGTGACAATACTTAAAGATGCTATATCATACTTGCAATATTTGTTTTAGTATTTTTAATGTATACGTTGTATTTTTAGGAAAATTTAGCGACCAACCTTGAGGAAATCGGACCAAAATTCATCAAATAGGAAATATTTTACCAAAAAATACCGAAACGGCAGTCGACATAAGGGCGAATCAAGTGTGGCCATTTCACAACTTCCGGTTTCTAAATGTACGCCTGAAAACCGTCTTTGTCGCGCTCTACTAGATTTTATATTCTTTTTCTCTAAAATAGGTATTCGTTGCTGTCAAAGTTGATACCCATCGAACGCAATTACGGTAGTTAAAACACGGTGTAAATCCTACAAGCATAATGATTACGTCACCGAAAGCGGGTTCGTTAAATGACATGCCCTTTCTAGGAGGGGTACTGTGCTTGAAGCGTCGAAATAAGTACGTTATTGTTGATCTAACAATCTAAATATGATATCAAAATTTCGACGAAAGATTTTTCTACAAAGTGATGTATTTCATTTCTCAAAAGCTAAGTTTCATCCTGAACCGCTTGCAAGTACATGTATGATACAGCATCTTTAAACATCCATGTTTTTGTGCCCACACGATTACAAAACGTCTCTTGCAAATTACCAAATTATTGTTTCTCAATAAAGATTGGTTTTGCTTATCTTCTTTTTCTCAGTCTCATAGCATACTTCAACGAAGTACACCCCTCTCAGGGGGTGCTTGACTTTTTGTTGTTGTGTATATATGTGTCATTACGTCGAATGACAACGAATCTTCTATGTTAAATTTCATAAATCATAAATTGATTGGCGCTCTAAAAGAAACCTTGCATCAACGTCGTGAATTTATTTTAATTAGTAACATTTAATTTAAACAATACTCCTTCAATTGAATTAATTAAATTGAAATTGAATTTAGGATTGGCATTTTGTAAACTGTACATGAGGAAATGTTTTTAGGGGATTGCAACATTTTAAACCAGAATGAAATCATTCTAATTTTAATACATGCTAAGGGGAAAACAGTCAAGCTCACCATAGACCATGATATCTGGTGTAGACATTTTTATTTTTAGAATATATAATTTTTAAAATGGCGCCGTTCAAGGCAAACAGTGTTTTCAAATCCTTATACTTCAGATGAATTTTAAATAATCGGTTGTAGTACAAGTTGGTCCAATAGCTGTATCTGACAATCAATGGGATTATCTAAGATATTAACTTTACGCAACAATGCAAACATTGCCCTGAAACGTTTAATACATTTACAGAAGCGGCCATTGCTACTGAATAAAATACCAAGATAAACATGTTATTTTCCTACATTTATATTATTGAGGGTAAACAGAGTTTGCAGAAAATCGTCTATTCAATTGTGGCATATAAAAGCCCTAAATGTCAATGAAAATAGATTTCTTGACATCTAATTCTCTTTGCGAGTTTCGGATTTCTATTCGAAGTGGAAATTGTAGGTGTTATCTAACTAGAAACACTAACCTTCAGTTCATTGAATTGTTTTCATGGTAAAATCGATAGCAGACACTACGTGGGAAAAAATCACGGAATTAGATTAAATAGTAATCTAGTAAGTATAATATCTCGTGGATGTTTCTCTCAACATTTTTGTTTTCCAAATGCAATCAATACTTTCATTCTCAAGAATTTGGGGGTTATCAAAATGTGAGGGTATCGAAAAAATCACCTTCCAGCTTCGGTAATCCTGAAAATGATCTTTTTGAGATCATAGACTTCAAATTACGTTAATATCTAGTTAAATCCAGAGCGGGGTTACTAATGGTGAAACAAAATAAGGACGATGGTAAACATACTGTACACGTAAGATATTTGAGAACATGTCCTATTTTTAAGTAAACGTAGAAGACAAATGCCATTTTACCTGCATTTGTCTAAATAAAATGATAGACATTACCAACATTTACCAAGTTACTTTCAGTCAACTATGTTCAAGTTTGAGAAAAGTCATATCCATAGTTTGAAAATACCATAATGCACTCTTACGAACAAAGATGTAATCATATAGATCACATTTATATATTTTGATTAACAAAATAATAAATTTGTTATATTATATATATATTTTAGTATAAGCCAACATTGTATGTTTTGCATATGAGACCACAATAAACAACACTTAAAGACCCATGAATTTTGTGTTTCAAAATTTCTAAACTGTGTTTAAAACAGGGCATCTTAATATCAACATTATTTGTATATCGTAAGAATGTTGTTTTTTTTATCCCATGGTGATATTTGTGCTTTTTAGTGTTAGAAAATTACGCAGGTGTTTATACTAAGCTTGATAATATTTAAATATCTATTATTGGCATTAAATCGAATTGGTCAAAAGGTTGATCTATAAACATAAAACGTATTATCAGTTGTGGTTCGCATAGAATATTTAAAGTATATGTACGTGCACACGTTATCAATGTGTACATCGTGATTTAACTGTTGATATCTTACATTAAAGGAGCAGTAGCACGTTTTTTGATAATTTTATTTTTTTAAATTTTCACTGACATTTGTACGTTAATGCTAGATGTATTATTTTGACAGTGTCAAAAATCTCATTAAACAAGCCAATCACCCATAGTCAAAGGACAAAGTATAAGGATTCACATAAAATCCATTGGCGGCCATTTTTTGTGAACACCTTTAAATCATTTTGTGTAAGAAAAAGGAGTCGCATGGCTAAACTTTATGTGATATATTTGAATTATTAATGTTTAATTAAGTTTAAATACATTGTCTTCCAGTTGGAACCATTTATTTTCATTTTCCTGACATCACCTTATATTCCCCCTAAAAACGTGCTACTGTCCCTTTAAAGTTAAAAGTCATATTGATCAACTAAAACATTTTAAAATCATGTTTCGTAACTTCGAAATATTGACAACCTTTGAAAGATAACGAAAGCTTTTTAAAAATAAGTAATATGAATAATTACATTAACCAAACCATACTTTATTGGTCAAGGGGGAATTATGACTGAAAATTCAGGACAAATATTTGGTAACATATTAATAAGACATTTTCCTGTCTGAGTTGATTAAAGGAGCAAGTATCAGCTAAAACTTGTTTTGACAAAACTTGTCCATCGTCATTGTATTTATATAATCCTATAATTTCTTGTATGTTCAGCATGCCAGCGAAATATAAGAACTAGTTCATTGAGTTATTTTCTTATCTTGCCAAAGCCTCTCATTCAAGTTGGTGACCTTGATATTTTTGTTGAAGTAACAGAGATGCTTTGAATTTCTCAGCCTTGGAACTTGTCCTTATATTAAAAATTTTTTTTACTTTGACCGATTGACCTTGACATAAATTCAAGGTCACAGTGAAACTTTTTCGAAGCACGTGAACCAGTGAATTTAGCTTATAAGTTTCATATCTCAAGAATATTCTTCACCATATCTTATTGGGAGGATGCCGAGGCCAGTTGATGTGGGTCACCATCAGTTTCAAAATCGTCTTAATCTGTCAGAGGATAGTTTCTTTAACATAAATATACTCAACGAAAACATCAGTGTATCCTTATAGTTCCTGATAAGGCTTGTGGAACTGTCACATATTTTAAGTATCACTCTTCACATGGCTATAGATTGAAACCACAGACAATATGGAATCTGAGTACATCTGTGCTATTTTCATAAAATGGTACACTTGAAATCTTCAAAGGACCAATATGAGAAGGTATCAACATTTTGCTACCTAATAAGCTAATCTATAACTATATTTCAGTGATGCTTGACCATTATCCTGTTGCGACTGGAAAAGTATAATGTCAGCAAGCAGACCCAGCCATATAAACAATAGATCCTTATCTCATATCTGTCCTCAGTGTGTCAGCTTAAATCAGGTCTGCTCAACCTCACAAGAGCAATAGAAAATCTTCATCCCGGACGAAGGAGTGCGGGTTTAAGACAATGTGATCAAGCATACTAAGGTTAGGAAAATGCGGAAGCTATCTTCTGGGAGGCCGAAATCTGTAGGCGTTTAGCTGGTGTAGTACAAGGCTTGCATGACTTTCTGTCCGCTTCTGTTTTAAATTTAACTCGTCTGTCCTGAAAGGCTCGATAGGTTTATGGCGTCTGGCGTCCGGCGTCCGGTGTCCGTGCTTGAACTATTCAATATTTCATTTTCTTCTCCAAGACCAGAAATCTGAAATCTTGTGTACATACTCCTTGGCTATTAAGGATTGTAATTTTATAGATTTAGTGTCCATGTGATCACTGCTAAGGGCCACAGGGGCCACGTCAGAGAACATATTTTCATATATCTCTCCATAAACAAAAGGCATAGAAAGATGAACCTTATATATTATAGTATAATAATTCATTTATGAAGCGCCTGGTATAAATCTATACAGTTGCTACAGACTCCTTCGGAAATGGGGATTATGATTTATAGATTTGGTGATCCTGTTACACTTATAAGAGTCACATGGGCCAATCCATTAAATCATATGTCCATGTCTTTGTCAAGCTAGCCTATATATGCAGAAGCAAAAGTCTTATAAGGTTGAAACGATGTGAACAGAATCTTTGTGATGATATGGATTACAATTTAAGGATTTGTTGTTTGGAATACGCAGAGGCCCGTATGCCAAACACCGATAGGTATTCACAAGGGTCTAAACGCTTGAATATCTTCAGGTCCTTACAGTCTCTCAGTTTTTTTAACATGATACTATTCCTCGCTGTTTTCTGAAATAACTTGCAGTAAGATATATATCCTGGACAAACTTTCATCAGCATCACTCAACATTGGCAACTGTTGTATTTGATAACACTTTGGTATCAAGAATATTATTTTTCAGAATGAGTAATATCAGTACTGATTATAATGCCGACTGTTTCAGAGTTTTACCCACAGTTTTCCAGATGTGTGAGTTCTTATTGAAGCAGGTCTTGGATGATATTTCAAACACTAACCGTGCCCATAAACCTCCTTTATCTACTTCTCCAGAAACCTTGTGTACAAACCCCTTAGCTAATTGGATTCTTGTTTAGCATTGTCCGTTTGTTTTAAAGGGGCAGTAGCACGTTTTTAGGGGGAATATAGGGTGATGTCAGGAAAATGAAAATAAATGGTTCCAATTGAAAGACAATGTATTTAAACTTAATTAAACATTAATAATTCAAATATATCACATAAAGTTTAGCCATGCGACTCCTTTTTCTTACACAAAATGATTTAAAGGTGTTCACAAAAAATGGCCGCCAATGGATTTTATGTGAATCCTTATACTTTGTCCTTTGACTATGGGTGATTGGCTTGTTTAATGAGATTGTTGGCACTGTCAATATGATACATTTAGCATTAACTTACAATTATAAGTGAAATATTCAAAATATAAAATTATCAAAAAACGTGCTACTGCCCCTTTAAGGTGTTTTGTGATATTAATTACCGCAGACAAACATCTCTCATCACAATATGTTTAATCGAACGTTTGCGGAGAGGGACAATAAACAGAATCATTAATGAAGTCGGCGAATTACTATCGTTATAATTATAAGTTAACTATTCACTGCATGTTTCGATAAGGTAGGAACCATTTAATGAACACATATAAACCTGTTGTGTATGCGTGAATACAGGCCGCTTCCGAAACTCGGTTAATATTGAGATAAAATACACATGGTCATTATGTTCTATTAACTTACAATTTATTCTGCATATGTCAATGTAGCTCGAAATCCAATTTAAATGGTCGATCTTTAATAGTTTAGTTTGCTGAAAATTAATTTATTGTTGTTGTTTTGTTGTTTCCAGTTCTGACTTCTGTATTTTTGGCAAAGATTAAATACTTTTCACTCAATTTACGTCGCCAAGGGCTGCAATATTGCCGAAATGTCATTTAATAAATACTTCGCTGTATGAATGTGATTTGATTTAATCTTTGATTTATAAATTTCTTCATTGTTTTAATCTTTGATTCATAAATGTCTTCATTGTTTTTATTGATAAATTATTTCATTGTTTTATTATTGATAAATTTCGTCATTGTTATTTTATTTATAACTTGTGATTGATTTGACTTACACCACTTACCTTTCGTTTCATGTGTTGATTAGTGTATGATTTCGCAAATCATTGTCTTACCCTGTCAACAAGTGCAACATAATGGAATGGGTATTGTTTTATACATAGACTTGTTTGTTCAAATACGTCTTGAATATTAAGTACCTTATTATAATCATAAACGTGAATTATCAGAATAATAAGTTAAGACTTTAATATCTATAAGTAGTCTTAATAAGTTATTGATAGTAAATAGCCTTATTAGAATGATCTCGACGTTTCCATTATCATAATAATACGTTTGAGCTCAAACTCTGCAAAATATGATAATAGATGAAGATTTCTGTTTGGTTGAGATATAGATTTTTAGATATTTGCCCAAATGGGGTGTGACATGCCAGCAATACGGTTATCAAAAATAGTTTGATATCACGTTCTTGTCTATAAGGAATCTGTTGAGGGGGACAGTATTACATTTATTGGTAAGAAAACGTAATACATGTATCTAATGATAAACAATGTTTTGAATCAAAGTAGCAATGTTTGGTAAATTTTCCCTATATTTAGTTTTCCAAATTTCATTTGAAGTGCTTTCCCACGGAAATGGCCACCAACAGTTTTCGCTTGATATTTGATAATTGCTTTGACATTGTAATTTTGATTTGGGGGGGGGGGGGGGATATAAATATAAAGAAAGATGTGATACTGTCCCTTTAAACGCAAAATTCTGTCTTCAGTACTTATTGAAAATATATATTAGCTTTTAATATTTCGCAATCCTTTTGCACAGGACATTTCACAAACCTACCGGTTAAATCGATGTATCGTGGATTTGTGGCACAAATGTTTGTACGTGCAGATTACGTTTGTCTTTAGGTGGATTAATACTATATTCTATCAATGTGATCTGATTACCATTAACATTATTTCCGGACAATTGCATCGAGTCGTGAATATTAATTTTAAAATGCATTGCTGAATTGGAACTGTGTGCAACTTTCATTGTTTTATCAATCTTGGAAAAGGACCTTAACGTCACAGGCCCATTACAAATCCAAAATCGTTCCCGTTGCAAAAAGAAAAATACAACAATAAACAAAAAACAAAAACCGATACGATGTAACTTTGAAAGTGTTGAAATCGAGGGTTCTCTCAAAATATTTTTCGTTTTCTTTTTTTTTTGCAGCGGGAACGATTAAACTTACAATGACACTGGGGCCTGTGGTGAAAGTGACAAATGAAGTGTGAATTCCCTCATCCCTGTCATCGTCATCTGTATCGTGCACGTGCATCCCGTGCTCTGCATGCCGTTGATCGCCTGATATTGACAACTCATGTGTCAATCCTCGCATGACAAACAGAATTTCGTTGCCTGACTGAACCGCGTAATCCGTTGAATCTTCGCCCCAGCGACGAACGTTATAGGAACTTTAAATTATGGATAAGACATGAACCTCGTCCATTATTAAGAATAAAGAATGCTTGACCGCGGGATTTTGACCAAGGGCAACGGACGAATGTATGAAGTGACACTCGTTTTATCTGAAAATGTAGTTTGAAAATGATAAAAACCGCAAATACCAATAGTGTGAGGTCCCTAATGGTTTTTAATAGTTATTATAATACAAGTTTAGCCGTCACAACACAGGAAATCGAAAATAATCAGTATTTAAACGGGTAAAGATGGCGATACCCCCACCCCTCTACAATAGCCTTAAATACAGTCAAGCACCACGGCGTTAAAGTTCTCGCCAGACAGAAACCTTAGACAGAGGTGACTCTGCTTCGTCAAATATAAAACAAAAAGTTCAAAACGATGTTTATTTTGACAACGACAAAGAATTCGTGATAATCTTTATCCGTATAAAATTAGCAGGAAAGCTTAGCAAGAATTTGAAGTAGGTTAAAGCAGATGATAATATCAAAAATGGAGTGAGAACGCGATTTAGCGTCGCTGAACTAATCGCCGCTGCCTTTAGTTTATTGTATAGGAGAGGGGGCTTCATTAACTCTATATTTTTATATCTGTTTAAATATTCATTTATTTTCAATTTCCTGTGTCTTCCGCCCAGGGCAATTTGCTTTGGATTTGATTTTTTTTCCAGTTTTCAATTATTGATAACAACTTTCATTTTGTTTCCAATAAATTATTGAATTTCAACTGAAGATCCCTAAGGAAATCGATTAAATAAATAGAATGGATTTTATTGAATCTCTAACACGGGATCATTCAAACAGGGCTCTGTTATTATAAACAGGAATTAAGATGTCCTGTCAAAGAAAATGGATGACACAGCTGCTTCTTAAATCACTCTTGGTACAAAAATGTGATTTATTGGCTGACTGTATTCGAGGCTGTTGTCTTTTAGATTTGAACGATATCATGTACGGTTGTGGCACCAGCAGAAACAATAACGCTAATGTAGCAGGATGTGAAATGCCGTATTGGAGACTTTCTATTGAACTCGTCTACACCCATTCTCTCCCTCCCCACAGAGGCAGATCAAGTCATGTTGATTTAGCCTCTGTTCTATTACGCCGAAATCTGTGGGTTCCGGCAGTTTGCCCTGACGGAAAAAAATGCATCACAATACATTTGAATTTCTTTATCAAATGACAACGCTTCTTGCATGGAAAGAGTGGTTCATATCACAATGCCTTTGCCTTGATTCAGTAGCCAAAACGATGATTTAAGAACAGCGTCGCTGATTGCACAACTAACTTTGATTGCCTCCAATCAGGCATCTCCTATTCCATCCCACAAAGTCGTCGTAATATAACGAAGGCTAAATCAACATGACTTGATCTGCCTCTGTGGGGAGAGAATGGTCTACACCTCGCGCTCAGACCACTAGTTTGATAACAACGCTTTCACTCTTAGGCATTTGAGCGCTTGGCTTTGGTAAAGGTCCAGGGTTCGAATCCCGCCAGGAGCTCGTCATTTTTTCTGCATTAGAGAACTGTTCTACGGGCAGTAAGGTTTTGGAGCAATGCTACACTAAAATTCAGTGCAGTTCCAACTATGGTCGTTTGTTCAAGACAATACTGGCAGGTTTCATCGGAAGGCATAGCCACAATAATATGATTTCTCCCTGCAATAATACTAGCAGCCGTGATGTAAGTGAAATACTCTTTAAATACGCATTAAAACCCCTATCATCTCCCCTTATATGGTATGTCTACAACATACTTCATTATTCCTTGGTAATGTTTTTTGTATGTTATGATGTCAATGACACAAAATCTCAAATGTGCATGTCAGTTGACAAAAACTAAAACTTCAAAGGAATGCGGAGAGCTGTTTTCAGAAATGTTTCAACCAAGATGAAAGTACAGTTTGTCAAAAGCTTTTTGTCGAGTAACACCAAAGGCTCAAAATGTACAACGAAATCGGCGTGATTGACAATTTATCGCTATATGTTTTCATGTTTTGAAACTTAAATCAAGGGGCATTGTCTCTTGAAAATAATTTTGTCCGGTCATGATCGAAGTCAAAGCTTCGCCATTTCTGCAAAAAAATATTTAAGTGACCCGAGATTGTTAAATAAATATTTAATAGATTTTGCAGCAAGAAACTTGCAAGCCACACAGGCACCCGTAAGATGGCTGTGAGTGTCTTATGTAAAGTCATCAATGAAGGAGACACCATATTAGAAGGAAATCTGATACCTCCATTGGTAAGAAAATATCAAAGACAATTTTGAGAAATAAATTTGCAAATCGACACTCGATCTCCGCTGTGCTGATAATTAAAGTAAACTATCATTTTAACAGAGATATTATTTACGGAGGACTATTTATGAAAGAAAGAAATACAGTACAACTCGGATATAACGAACTCCAAGGGACCAAACAATTTAGTTCGCTATATCCGGTGTTCGCTATACGCATATGTAATTTTAATGATATTTTATAGGGACGGGACTTGAAAATTTGTTCGCTATATCCGTGTTCTACTGTGTATTACTTAATGGAAAATTTATTATTAAAATTCGTGTAGGCATGCCTTAATATGTAGTAGAGCAAACAACAGCAATTGTATGGTGAATTGTATTTCTATACGACGCTTGGATTACACAGGGGCAATGAATGAATGAATGGATGAGTCCCTTAAATTCAATAATGATACCAAGCAATAAGGAAATGGAGACAGTTGCTTCGATTTTATCTGAACGCGTTAATTGTAGGCATGGTTCCTTGATTTGTTTTCTTATTATCAACATCTGTGCATCATATGCACCTGGAAGAAAGTGCTGCACACACAATATTCTTGATTTCTTCTTAAATAACCCTCCCTAACACATAAGAGTTTCCAAATTATCATCAACTCATCTGATAAATGCCTAGCCATAAGGGAATTGACCTCATGACCTTTCAAACAGGTAAGATGGTAAGATTTTGCGGCAACCGACTGGGCACAGTGGAATAAAACCTAATATATTTCTTTCTTGTTGTTGTGTTAGAATATGTCTCAAGCAGTAAACGTTGATATCCACCTCTACTTCTCAAACAATGCTTTCAATTATAATATTTTCGACAGTGAAATTTTTTTTTTTACAATACAAGTACTGTTTTGAAATATCACCCTTTGTAATTACTGAAGACATGTTTTATTAATTGATGAACAAACAAGGTATTGCAGTAGACGATTGATTATTTTATCTTAGATAAAAAATTCGAATTAGAGTCATCTTCATGGGAATACGCTTACGTCTCTTACTTACTCCCTACACCAACACACCAAAGACTCCCTAAATTCCCTTGGGCCTTTTGCCCTAGTGCCATTTTTGATATAACACGAAAATAAGGATGACATTTCAAGTACAAGTTTTTAAGTTTAGTTGACAATTTCTTAACAAGGTTGGTTCTTTGGATGTCTGAAACCAGTGGTTGTTTACGTAGTTTAAGCATTACAGCAATACTTATATAAACTTTAAACTATAAACTATTAATTTGATAAAGCGCTAATTTTGATACAGATCTTCAATAGCGCTGTACAATATGCGTCTCTTCTCTTGAATCAGAACTGTGTGAACAGGTGAGTCTTAAACACATGCTTGAACTTCTGTACAGTCCCAGAACGTCTGATCTCGTTGGGCAGTTCGTTCCACCATGTAGTGCCAATGACATTAAACGCACGACTGACAAATGTTTTGCGACGTACCAATGGAACCCTGAGTCTCATGTACTCACTAGAGGAACGCATGTTGGGTCTTCTATGATCTTCTGGTGTCAATAGAGCCTGTAGGTACACTGGCGAGTAGCCATGGAGAGACTTCCATATCAGAGTCAGCACCTTATGCTGTATACGCAATCTGACTGGCAGCCAGTGGAGTGTTTTCAACGCCTCTGTTGAACTGGAATACTTATCAGCTTTCAGAACAACTTTAGCTGCATAATTCTGAACCCTCTGGAGTCTTCTGATTTGGGTTTCAGGTAGACCAGCTGCATATATGGCGTTGGCATAATCGAGATGGGAGATGACAGTCCCGAGAACTAGTGTCTCGCATCCTTCTTTTGTAAGCATGTGTCTGATGTTCCTTATTATCTGAAGACCGAACATTGCGTTCTGACACTTAACTTTGATGTGATCTGTCAGAGAAAGTTGTTCGTCCAGATCGACTCCAAGGTATCGAATCCGATGAGACCGGCTGATGATTTCACCATTGATGTTGATACTGTCACATTTGCATTTTGTTCAGTTGCTGACGTGAACCAAAATAGATGAATTTCGTCATGCTTGCATTCATTTTAAGGCGATTACTATCCATCCAATGTTTGATGTCCATTGCTGTTTTCTGCTGTTGATCTTGAGATATTGACTCAGGTTCTGGATGAAGGGTGACAAACGAGTTCATCAGGGCGTGATCATCCGCATATCCATATATGTTCATGGAATCTTGCACGACCTCCTCCATTGTACTTGCATATATCGAGTACAGGTTAGGACCAAGGCAGGAACCTTGTGGAACTGAGAACTCCAATGGTCTGGGTGAGGAATACACGTCGTTGATTACAACACTGCATGATCTCGGACGGAGGTAGGTATCAAACCAAGTTAACACTGAATCGTTGATTCCAAACCTTTTGTTCATTACCTCAAGTAGGATGTCGTGGTCTACGGTGTCGAACGCCGCACTTAAGTCTATAGCGACCAGTGATGATACTTGTTGGTTTTCCATATTCCACAGTATGTCAGTGACTACCCTGACCAGTGCAGTTTCACAACTGTAGTTCTCCCGGTAGGCAGAATGGTAATCGGGTAGAAGGTTGTGTTCATTACAGTGTGACTTTAGCTGTTGCAGTGCTGCTTTTTCTAAGACCTTGGAAAGGAATCCCAAATTGCTCACTGGACGATAGTTTGATGGTAATGGATCCAGGCTTGGCTTCTTCAGCAGTGGTCTTATTATTGCCATCTTCCATTGTGTTGGGAAGGTGCCATTTTCCAACGACAGGTTCACAATTGTTGTAAGAACAGGTAGGACTCCTTCTAATATCTCATTCAGTAGTGAGGTGGGCATGCAATCCAATTCACATGACTTTGACTTAAGAGATGTTATGAGTTTTCTTACATCTTCTTGTGAAATGGGATGGAATTTACTGAGGGGAGGAACATCTCTGTTGTTTGGTTTGTATATTTGGTGAAAAGTAAAAATTACCATTACAACTTCGTCTTAATTTCTTTTAATGTCAACCTGAATAACCCTTCATTGATAAAATTATTCACAAAACCCACATTTTTCATGTTGCGAGTGAAAAATTGATTAAATTATAAGGTTCCTTAAAGTATCACATTTCAAGTTGGGGGTGCCTAATTTTTCCAAATTATTGCGCTCTCTTTGGTTTTGTCATCTTCTTATTCTCTACCTCATAAATTCAAATATAAAAAAGGTCATATCACTCTTTTATTCAAAATATAACAAAAGAATCTTCCCATCCGTAAATGGATGGCAATACTCTTGTTCCTAATATCGATTTCCTTCTAATTAACAACGCAAATGGAAACGTTGAGCTTAAAATATGTTTACAATTCAGAGCAGAAATAATGGATATTACGTGAGTTTTCACGTCACACGATGTTAAAGACACAAATGTCTTTATATAAGTATTTCCAAAATGGGCAATTTTATGAGATATCATTTGAGTTGCAAAGGGAAATAAATATACTATATTGTGATTGAGGATATTTAACATTTCTAGCGAACACGGATAAGATATGATGTTCTGCGGCATAGTACTCTTTCAAAAGATAATTCTATTCTTGAAACTGTTAACATTAATCTTGGCCCAAGACAAGAACTCAATCACATTGAAAAATAATTGAATGCATGTCAAAATGATTCTTCAAAGAATGACTCAATGTCGTTTAATGCATCATATGGTCCATGGGGACATCCGTTGAGGTATTAGTTTTCAAAGAACGTTCACGGAATGTCATTGGGACTAGTGACTATGAGAAAATCAAATGTGGTGATGAGTAGTATTGAAATCTGAAATGATGACTGAACTCAATCTCCCAACAGGCAAACCTCTGATTTGTTTCGAGCACTTTTCGGGCTGGAAGTGAAGATGACTGATGTAATATGTACATTCAGAAGTTTAAGTGTATTGATTTGAAACTATCTCTTAACAGTAACACACAAACTTTAATATCATAATGTTGGCATCGATGACAACAAGTATCACCATTGGCAGATGTTTTGCAGATAGTTTGTGTTCTTTGGCAGAAATACTTGTACTAAGAAAGTGACTGATACAAATAAAGAGGGGAGCGTAATGTTATATGATAAAACTGGTACTGAATATCACTTGTTCAAAAGAATCTCCTATATCTATCCTTTTTTAAATATGCATTATTATTAAAATGGAAGAAAAAATCTCAGACACGTTTGGGTCACTGTACAATGTAAGTGAATAACATAATCCAAATGGTGTTTCGACAATGTTGTTGCTTTGTGTTTGTGTGTAATGTTATTATCATTCATTTTAATTCAAGGCAATGTTTCTAGAAATAATAATACGTTATCAATTAAGTTTTTACATACTGTTTTTCTTATTGTATGTTAGGTACCAGCTGCAGGTCGAAAGACAAATTGAGACGAAGGAACTTTAAAGAGACACAGAGTATGTTGATAGGATCACATATGTCAAATTTTGAAAATCGATGTTATTTCATCGGGGACCAATAACTGTTACTGAAAATAACAAGTTAAAGGTCAATCAGTACATTAGAGCGAAACTACGGCCATTCAAAGTCGGGATTTTGATCGAGTGGCGCGCGCAAATTCGCCAAACGTAATTTTGAAACCTTGTCATAAGCTGACAGGAAGATATATTCTGTTCGATAGTGTTTCTTGGGTATTGTAACTAATTGGTAGATTAATTGGATGCATAATTTCGAATAATAAACGCATTTGAGATGTTCTCTTGATTTTTCAATAAAATCAAGCATTTTAGAGATACTATGCATAAATGGATATACTTGCAAGTCCAGTTATGAGATATGAACTTCAATCAGCATATTAGATATTTTGTAGCTTATCAAAACCAAATAAATAACATTTTAAGAAAGATACTCTGTGTCACACTAACTCGGCCTATACATCAACCAATAACAATTGCATATAACTGTTATATGTCCTACTTGTATCTGTCCAAGGAGTTAACATTTATCAAAATAATAATAATAACATTGAATGGTAAAGTGAAAATAATTTAAAGTTATAAAGCGATAGCTTCGGGTTTTCTCCATTCTGCGCATGCTCTGAGTCATATTGGCCCAGTTCATCTCGTATTTGTCCTGTTTTTAAGTTTTGACCCAGTTTGCTAGTAATCGAAGAGTTGTACGTTAATTGCAAAGTTTCTAACTGATATGGTGCCATTAAAAAGATAGTTGATTTATAAAGACTGATACTTTCGTCGTGTTTTTTAAAAAGCCTCGAGTGTTTTCAATATGAGGTTGACATAAATATCAATAATCTTATCATTTAAGGTAATAAAACTTTTTGATTTACTTTCTTCTATCTTTCTATCTATCTTATAATCCTGTTTAAAGGGGCAGTAGCACGTTTTTAGGGGAAATATAAGGTGATGTCAGGAAACTGAAAATTAATGGTTCCAATTGAAAGACAATGTATTTACACTGGGAAAAGTAATAAGTCAAATATATAATGTAAAATTTAGCCAAACGATTCCTTTTTCTTACACAAAATGAATTAAAAGTGTTCACATAAAATGGCCGCCAATGGATGTTATGAGAATCTTCATACTTTGTCCTCTGACTATGGATGATTGGTTTGTGTAATGAGATTTATGACACTGTCAAAATAATACACTTAGCATTAACATACAATTATCAGTGAAAATTTAAAAATATAAACATGCTACTGCCCCTTTAAGTTTCTTGAAATGTTGGTTTCAGCCCAGCTTTTGTTAATAATCAATTATTCAAAACGAACACAATGAAATGTGTCCTATCAACATGATAAACGATTCAGCTGCTTGTCCTTAATCCAGATCGTAAGCAAATCATTCTTAGTCTGTCCATCTGTCCAAGACGTCACACAAGTCTTAAGTGATTAGTCACAAGTCACCCAAGCCACTTATATGACTAAATTTTCTTTTTTCCCTATTTCACTTCAGCATTGGAATGATTCTTTTAATTCAGTATTTGTTTGGATAACAAAAATGACTCGATGAAATAAATTTGTAGTCGTTTAATGCATCTTTTTGAATGTTGGTGGGTCTAATGAATTGTTAGATTTCAAAGAACATTTCATGTATGTGATGTCGACTTGTATTTTGTACGGAGAAAGTCGTACATGTGGTTATGAATAATAGTAAAACTTTTAAATGTTGACGGAACTCAATCTCTTTTTATATATGTAACTTAAGCTAGAACTTCGAACGCAAAATTCTGTTTTGATTTGATATATTTCACCCTTGTAGGTCGTCTCCGTGACACATTATAGACCATCTTTAGATCTGTATATAGGGCGATGTTCCTTGATATTTAATTTATGCATGACATAGCACTAATTTGATGTATTTAGAACAATGATTTTATAAATCGAAAATTCCACCGTTATAAACTTGTAAATCGTGTGATATGTTCCTTGCTTTATGATTGGTAAGTCTTAAGATTCACGTTTCCAGGATAATACAGTCAACACTTTATTAAACTCTTTCACTCTAAACAGATTTCCTCGTGATGCATTAGACCATCCTTCATAATTGCATGTAGGGCAGAGTTACTTGATATTAATGTTTGTTTTGCATAAAAAGAAATAAAAAGAAAACTAATTAAAGTTGTATCTAAAACTATACCAAAAAGTGCAAAAAATAAATCATTCTTCGATGTAAAGAAGGGTAAAAATCGGCTTATTAGTGTTTTTGCGTGATGTAATACATAAGGCTGAATACCCAATTTGAAAATAAGTTTCCAGCTGGATAGTTCCCTTGTGTCTTCATACCTAATCGTGAGTTAGCTGTTAATCAATTACTTTTTTACCCTTATTTAGCATGATGTAACTAATCTATAAAACATTTCTTCATTATTAGACAAGAGGCGGGGCAAGAGATATTCCTGCTGAAATACATGTACAAGATTGATTTAATGTTTCTGGTTAATAAAATGTCAATTGCACATCTAGCAAATCGCAAATGTGCATGTCAAATAGGAAAAAAATATAGAATAAATATCGTAGGGCTGTTTAACTCACATGAAAAGTAAATATATGATGAACGAAATGTCAGGTGAGGGCGTAAACCATACGTCGAAATGTGTTATAATGTATATGTGAATGTTAATTACAGAGACATTTTTCATGTTTTGAAACTTACATCATGAAAAGGTTTCCCAGTCTAAGATTTTCTTTTAAATGTTATTTTCAAATCAAACAATCGTTATTTTTGCAAATACACAATTATTTTTATTATTATTATGTAAGATCAGACGTTTTCTAAAATAGTATTCTTTCAAAATTCTAACCTTGTAACCTTTAAAATGGCTTGTGGCCCAAAACAGGATCTTAATCGACTTGCAAAATAATTGCTAGCATGTCAAATGGAACTTTATCACTGGCCTTATGTCGTCTAATACATCAGTTGCACCGTTGGGATATCTGGTGGAGAATTAGCTTTCCCAAAACCTGTCATGTCGAGTTGTATACTACTAAGCGTGCAAATTAAACAATACCAATGGACTTCTCATTCTTCTCTTCTTCATTTGACAGCAAACTTTATGGACATGTTTATCAAGATCCAATAATTTCAAATGCATGAAACTTAGAAACCAGGATAAGGCCGAAACAACCATGATTCAATGTACTATAAAGACTTGATTAAATGAAACTTTAAAAACATGTTCGAGGAAGGCAAATTCAAACGCTGAATTTACAGGGATAAGAGTTATACAACCTACCGAATATTATCAATTCGTAACTGTCATTCTGAATGCTTTCGATAAGTTTCCAAAATTATGTTTGACTGGTTGACCAGGGTCATTGTCCGGTTTTCGATCAAAGTCGCGACTTAAAACCTTCCTATACTCACTATACAACGTCACACAGGTTTAAAATGATAATTTCTTGCAAAAGTCTATACTTCTCGATTGATTGACAATATTGATGAAGTTTGTCATATCTGACCCCCACAACTCACGGAGTGGCTCTTGAGACGAATTAATCGACTTGACCCATTGTCTCCGCAGAGGTATCTGAAGCCATAGCTTCCTACACTAACCTCTGATTTAATTAGAGCACGTTTTGGGTTAAAAAGGCAAGATCTGATTGGTGGCAAGGTTAATTTTGCAATCACTGACAAAAGACTCACTCGAAACGTCTAACTCAATTTGATACTTCAAGAAAGGCAGATTTCTATCAACATCTTATCACAAGTATTTTGTTTTGCTACAATTTTGCAGATAGTTTATATCTATGTTTATTAAATAATGTTGTCACTAGGGATATCTGTCGGTTTTTCAAAAACTAATCAACATATAACAGTGGTTATGATAGGAAGATTGCACTTGAACTACCTCTGAATGGAAAAAAATACATAATCAATTAGACCTTTCGGAAAATTGACCTAAATTTTGAAAAGGCAAGAAACAATATCAACTACATTAACGTTTCTCAATTTAATTTTCTTCATAATGGCAGTGACAAGTAGAGCATATTCTGGACAGGAAATGCAGATTTTCTTTTAATAAAGCTGTGCATCAGCAACGTTATTTTCAAAAGGTTCATTCACCTGTGAGATGCGCACATACTTTCGGTCAGAGATATAAAACGGCGTTGCATTTGAAGGAAAGTATCTATGTTGCAATTGTTTTGCAACCAATTGTATCTAAGCTTTCAATGGAAAGATAGAAATTAGCTAACGTTAGAGTGAGAAAATGTTATCAACTTTCAAAATTGTACTACTTGATTACTGCAAGTGTAAGCTCGGTCATCTGCGCTTTTTCAGATAGAAAATCTTTTACAGGGAGACATTTGACCTTTTCATTGAAATATTCATAAATTATATTTTATAGACTATACATTGATTCGAGTAATAATTATTATTTGTATTGAAATAATTAACCAACCTTTTAAGAATTTAAATCTAACTTAATTTTTTTAAACAAACATAAAATGAATGCAGAAAAACCAAAAAAGAAACAGAAATTGTTTGAAACATTCATTTAAAAAGCAATACCATCCAAAAACGTTTTGTTCAGACCAAATGCCCTATTGGCACGGACTACAAATCTAACTGCTTGAAAATAAATTTCTTGTTCACGACCCTATTCTGTCAGAGGTCTTATTGATGCGTTTACTAAACCATCCAAACCTTCTGCACTGGTTTCATCGTCTTTGTAAATTAGTACACTGACTTCTTGTCTTGTGCGATATATTCAGACGGTGATCGATAGATTCAGAGGTGGGTCGTGTGGCTTTCTTAAGCTGAGTGTGATCACTTTGTCAATGTTATAATGTTTACAAAATCATTAATAATTCAAAAACGTGTGCTTGTGAATTGGTCAAATTGGAATGTTTGAATCGTAATTTCAGAAATGGGAAATTCAAAAATATTAATCCTTATGTTTATTTTAACATGTCAAAAAATTGATTTTTTGCACCAGAGAGTAGACGATCCAAAAATATAATTTCCCGAATGGTTATTTTACACATAGGCAACGTTTGATCTTTTGACAGATCTGCTGAATTTATTTATTGGATCTCATTGGAATCAGAAAAAAGTCTTCACCTGTATCAGGCTGCCATTCTGAAACAGATTGTATTTAATTTCAATGAGATACATTGTAGGTATTCAGCTAATGTAACATGTTATTTTTTATTATAAATATAGATCATGCCAGACGAGGTATTTCCGAAGATAAATATCTCATGACCTAACCGGAATATCCATGATCATTAAAATGATTTAGAAAGCATTAAGAAAACACTATCGCGGTCATTTCTGTTTGACCATATTATATCATGTGAGGTAGGAAAATGAAATCCTGTAACTTTTTCAACGTAGTTTTTTATTTCTTTTGATTTTAAAACACTGTCTTGCAATTGATAACATTTATTTTTGTTTTCGTGAGATGACTTATTTCACCTTATAAAAGGTACAACTACTCTCTTCAAACTTTAAAACAAATTGTGCCATGAACGATTATAATGATATGAAGAAACGTACGGTTTGTGTGCCTAACAACTCATCTGATACACATGTCTCCACTCAAAACCCACTCAGAGAACAGTGAAAACAGTGTAATATTAGTCTAATTTGAAAACCAATAGTTTGTTTAGGATTTTTAAAACCCGGTATTAGACTCATAACTCTAAAAATAATTCTCCTAAGGACATGTCAAATTGGCACAATTTCCTGACATCGTTAACCATATGGTATTGGACACATTACCATAATTATTTTATTATTTTTCACATTATGACGTCAACATTCTGCTGATAATATAGTGGTTCGTCTTCGTAGAGAAACGTTATTATATTGCCACATCGTAAACAGTGTTTAATGCGAAGGTGTCCAATGTACAGAAAAAAAGAGCAAATGGCTCTGCAGTTTAGCAGCTCATAATAAATTAGCTAAAGTGAAGATTATTTTGTTTAATTTATCACTCTTCAAATGAGATATGTAGATCTTGTGAACAGCTTCTTCACATTAAGATCACCATTTTGAGAAATTACATCTTAAGTTCTAATGGTACTGAATTTCCACAAAAATGACCTGGTTGTATTGCCAAAAAAAGAGTAATTAGATATAAAACATTTCAGATAATACTAACTTGATCTTCATGCATCAAAAAATATTTCTAAATAAGGGATTATTTGGTTGTTAACATGTCATGTCTGTTTTCAACAATTAATTACAATTATTGACAAAATGGCTATAATCATACAATTTCGGAATAGATTTACGATTCCTCAAGTTTATTAAGAACTTCTCTTTGCTTGTGAAAGGTCATTACAGTTGACAATGACAATATTTAGCCATCAGGTCATATCCATTGAATTATTTTCAGAAATGGCGATTCTGAAGGCTCTTAGTTGTGTAACAAACAACCTTTTACTAAATGACAGATACTAACGATTCACTGGTAGTATTTAAACAATGGAATTACTCAAACAACCAAGTTTCGCTTTCATTTCTCAGGATAATGTAACATTATACCACAAATTCATAAATGCCCCCAAAATATGTCCGAAAGATTCGGTGCGTTTTTTTAATAAATAATTACCCTGTAGTGGAAAATTAAGATTTTCAACTATCTTACGATTGTTTTTCCGATCACATTGACTCTTTACTCATGTATTTGGGTGCTTAACTTTTGTCCATGTGTATAGATTAAATGAGAGGCCGTGGTCCAACTTATAATTATATACGCTTGAAAATTTGCTTTTGGTTTAACAATTGGTATGTAAACCTATAATAATTCAATAGTTGAAATTTGTTTCTTTCTTAAATCAAAATAATTCAAAATTATTGACTAAAGCAACTATTCTATATGACAACAAGTGATTAGAAACATAAATATGTTTTGTCTTAAATCAAGTCTCTGTACTCTTTTACCTTTAGTTATATGTGAAAATGATAAGAACACTCGAGTTTTTTCCTTCAAAAGACATGTTGATGCTTATAAATATTAGTTATACAAGTCCTACGTTTTGCTTAACCCGTCCTTGAAAATATGACTTTTATGTATTTGCAATTGTCTGAAACTTGCTCACGGCTGCTAAATCGAAAGAGGAAAACTATTTGTGGCATACTTGGGCTTGTTACCTAGCGAGAAAACTAAATTGATCACGAAAACATGGCTTAATAATTTCAGAATTATCAAGCGCGGATTTTATCAAAGTCGCTGAAATAGGTTTGTACGAGCAGACCAACACCAACTTTCAGGGGGTCGCTTACTCATAATAACTGTCCATGTTTTTAAATTAGTAAAAGTTTTTAACACGTTAAACTTTACTTCATTCTTCTTTAATTCCAAGTAATTAGTATGTCAGATAATGAAGTTAAGTCAATGATTGTAACCTGTGGCCTTTACACTGGTATGTCGCGGAAAGCCTCTGGAAATCAACAATTCAAAACCTGCTTATCCTTTTTTGGCTTCAGAGAGGCGGGATTATAGGGTTTAAAATACTAGAAACGATAAAAAAAATACTGCTAACCATTATTCTAAACGGCCCTCTAAAACTTTCTGTTTAATCTGGGGCTACCAACTCTGATAAAAATTCAACTGATAAAAATCATTCTATCCCCAAAGAGGCAGATCAAGTCATGAAATGTTGATACAGCCTCTGTATGATAAATAAAGGTTTCAAGGAATCGTGTAAATTAGTAAATAAAGACAGTAAAAATGTACGGTTCATTAGCAACAAAAATAGAGGGAAAAGGGTCTATACAAGCTTTATAGAGTGGGAAATGTAAAAGGGTTTGAAGTTGTTGGGTTTTTTTGAGAATGAAAAGTCAATAATAAATGTTAACACAAACAATAATTCATTCAGTTAGTTTTCTGAAAAACTTTGTAATTAATCTTCCTTAAGCAGCATATTTCTGCCCTCGGGTTACAACTGTACCCTGACATCTGTCGTGCAAAAACAGTCGTGCGACTCTATATAAAACCAGCCAGTGAAATGCCTCTCATCAAGCAGTAGCGGCGGGTTCAAAATGAAAGAATGTTTGAGATGAATTTTCAGGATCTTATAAGAAAAACATTCCATTGACTAAAACCAATGGAATCTATAGTTCTGAAATTTAACCACCTGTTCGGGAAAAAACTTAGCTTCGCAGACATTTACGTATAAGGAAGAGCTGAGCGCATTCAAGACGCTGATTTAGCAGGATTTTAGAAGTAAGTAAGTGATAATGTGAATTATGTGTATTATGTTCATTTCAGTTTTGTTATGAACGTATATTGCTACATCCCTGGAGCAATTAACAATATTAAATTTTAAATCGAATCGCTCTTTGCCTCAAGCCTGAACAGAAGTCAACATGTTTTGAACAGAAAGTAGAACCAAGTTCGGTAACATGATCATGAGTTGTCCTCAGGGACGACGGAACTATGTACCAAGAATCCACACCCTCTTTTATCAGTAAAGAAATTGGATATGTGTCCAATCAAACAGCTATTTATCTTAAATGGGAATAACAAATTAAACCATTAATGTCAAAACACAAATATTTGGGTTATCTGAGATCTCGAAAATATGAATTTTCTAAAGTTCAAGAGTCGTTAATCCTAAAACTGAATGGAAGGCTCGGAGGAGTGATGCTAAAAGACAACACATATCAAGGTTTCAAGTGCAAATGGATTTTTAAAACATCAGCAGTGATGGAAATTCGGTCCAACTGATTCACCTCTGGTCAAAACACATTTGTTTAACTTTCTTGTTCGCTGAAGACGTTACTGTTCAGAAAATATTTTTTAAAATTGGGCAAGGGAATCAGCAAGTCAAAAGAATAAACTACGATTATTAATGCATTTTTGTGAATAGAATTAGGCTAGCGAGTCCGCTATTTGATCAGCTTTTACAAATGTGCCCTTCCTTGCGTTTTCAAAATAACAGGTCTAGAGTTTTTTCTGCAAGCATTTTTTCAAAACCTATTTTGTTGAACTTTGGATGATATGTTAGTTATAACATACAAAAGTGATTTATAAGTGCAAAAATTTAGCAGCTTATTAAAGGGACAGTAGCACGTTTTTAGGGGGAAACGTCTGTGGTGACAAAAATGAGAAAATGTACACATTTGCATCTCTTTAGGAGCAGATGCAATTGTTTACTGCCGTGAGTAAATGCTGATTTTTCACTTTACATGTTAACGTTCGTCGTCTATAGACATAGTGCCTTTACAAAGGTTGAGAAAATATATTTTAGAAGAAATTTGGAAACTTTTAGTAGGAAACTTAAAATTTAATATTTTTTATACAGGATGATCCCCTAATTGAACTTGATGACCTTCGAAATTCATCTGACATGTCCGATTCCATTAGAAGTTGGGCGATAAAGTAAATACCTGCATTGATAGATATGAATTCATTTCCCCCGTTTTTGCCTCACATTTTGTGCATCATAACTGAGACACTAATTGATCGATTGTAACGAAACGTACATGTAACACATTTAGCATTTTGATGAGTTAATGAAACTTTATTTTCAAAAGGTTTACAAATTTTCCGTCATACATTAATCATACATGTTAGCCTAACAAAACTTGATATACATAAACTAGATGTGCATTTTATGACTTAAACCTTATTTGTTTTAAGTGTTTATGCTTTTCTTGGTCACCTGACTCAAACAGTGTCTGAACCAGGATGTCAATTTCTTCCGAATGATAGACAGGATTAGCTGTATGAATTACATAAATAATTTATTTTGGTGATGGTAGATCTTTGATCTTATACAACATCTGTATCTGAAGCTTAAAGGGGCAGTAGCTTGTTTTTGGATAATTTTATATTTCAAATTTTTCACCGTAAATTGCAAGTTAATGCTAAATGTATTATTTTGACAGTGTCAAAAATCTCATTACACAAGCCAATCATCAATAGTCAGAGGCCAAAGCATGAAGATTCACATATAATCCATTTGGGGTCATTTTGTGTGAACACCTTTTATTCATTTTGTGTAAGAAAAAGGAATCGCATGGCTAAACTTTGCGTTATATTTTTGAATTATTACTGCTTCATTAAATACATTCATTTTTCTTTCAATTGGAACCATTCATTTTCATCACCTTATATTCCCCCTAAAAACGTGCTACTGCCCCTTTAAATGACCACAAAGCGGGGGTTATATAAATGAGCTGTACGTTTACTTATGCTCTGTATATGACTGAATATGTGAAATATATTATTATCATTCCTCATCTTTAGATCGTTTATTTTGTGGCCGAAAATGTATATTTTACGACTGCTTCAATCTTGAGGCTCGCAAGATACAATTTTACTCTTCATGCACTTTTCACCATTTCAAAACTCGTCAGTACGTTTTCTTTCAAGGTATTTAGACTCACGAGTATATTACTCGACTTAAATCACACTGTTCAAAATAATTCTCAAAAACGCAAAATAATTTCTTTCAAAATGACATTTCAGGTGAAATACTTGATGTAAAGTGCAATCTGACAACGAGACCCTTTAAATGAAATAAAAACCTGAGTATTTATATAACAAGACTCAAGAGTTTAATCTAAAGATTAAAATATAAGATAACTATTTCTTCTTTTCGTTTAATTCATTTTTTCTTTAAATTTGAGTTTTTTGGACAATTTAATTTCAGAACATAATTGATAGACTAAATGCAACGCAATTTTACTAAAAAAGTAATTGAACGAGATAACAATAGACTGAAGTCGCAATGTGGTGCAACTGCGTTCTTAGAAATAGTAAATAATGGATACGGTGATTACCTGACGAACTGTTGAAAGAATGTCGTCTGTTATTAAGGAATGCAAAGGTCATTATGTTTAATCTATGAAAGGATTCTTCTCACATTCAAACGATTTGAAGATCAGTTCCGAAAATAGACGGAGTGTAAATTATATATGTCTGTGAATTTCGTTTTCTTCTTGACATCGGCTTTGGAATAGAGCTGGTTTTTTGAAAGCCAAAATGCAAAAAAAAAACATAATTTGGCTCCATTAAGACAATTGTTTCCCACACTCATCAGTGATCTTGGACTCAATAACCGTGTGAGAGAAAGCGAGACTGATATACAAAACAAACCATAATGAAATGGTGAGATCTAATTCAAAGAATGGAATATAATTAAAATCATGAAACCTACGCCAAAGTTTATTAACATAAGCCTACCATATTCTATATCTTTACATCTAAAGAAGTGCTTCAACTGTGATAACCTTTTGTGCTTTTTGAGTTAAAGCTTAACTTCAAGGTTCTTACAAAAAAGATCATAAAATAAATCATTCAAATCACGGTCGGATATACATGTTTTTTCCACTACTCCGTCTGGCCGCTTAGAGGGGTTTTTGAGCGAGTTATTGTTTATCTCCGCTTGGGCAGTATTTCAGCTATTAGCGGCGATGGGTTTTTGAGATTTTTACAACATATCCAACATTAGTTTTAGAGCATACTCCTTCGCAGTTCGAAAAGGTCAAGAAAGGTCAGAAGGGCCACAGGAGCCACGCCCTTAAAACCTATTTTCATCTTCTTCTCAAGAACCAAAAGGTGTAGAAAGCTGAAATCTTGTGTACAGACTCCTTCATTGATGAGGATTACAATTTGTTACTTGGGTGAGCCTGTGACCCCTACCATGGGCACCAGGGGCCACACGCTTAAACCTATTTTTGTCTTCTTCTCAAGAACCAAAAGGCAAGGAAAGCTGAAATCGTATGTACAGACAATTTGACAAGTCAGGATTATAATTAAAACTTTGGTAGCCCAGTGACCTCAAATAAGGGCCATAGGTGCCACGCCAATTTTCGTCTTCTACTCCAAAACCAAAAGGCGTAGAAATCAAGTGTACAGACTCCTTGACTAGCGAGGATTAAAATGTATAGCTTTGGTGAACTTTGAAACCCAGTGGCCCTTACCAAATTCTTTGTTCATCTTCTTCTCCAGATGCACAAGGCATAGAATGATGAAATGTTGCGTAGAGAATCCCTAGGACGGGGGAACCACATTTGTCACACCCTAAACAAAATTAGATATAAAGCCTGAAGAGCTATGGAGCCAATGTCTCTATTTGTGTAAAAAGGATAGTTGTTGCTAAGTTTTGTAGTAGTAGCCTCTCGTTACTTATTGGCCTTTAGTCGGTTTAAGTTTGGTATTTTTTCGCTAAGGGGGTGACCAACGTTTATGATAGACAGTTATAAAAAAAGTGTTTGTCATGCTACTCCGGGTCACGTTATTATGACCTTTTTACAAAAATGCGTCATGGATATTGTTCAATTTAAAGATTTAAAGATAACAATTTATGCCAATGCAAACTTCACTGACAGAATCCATATGATATTTCAGTTTTAAAGATGTTAAGATTCTTTTGGAGGTAAATTTAGTTTTTACTTTTATCAATGAATGCAAATACAGTAGGACACGGATATAGCGAACAATCGGATATAGCGAACACATTTTCAAGTCCCGTGCCTATATAATATCATTAACATCATATGCGTATAGCGAACACTGGATATAGAGAACTAAATTCTTTGGTCCCTTGGAGTTTGTTATATCCGAGTTCTACTGTATATTTGAGCTCAGACAATATGAAAAGTGAGATCCTATTTTACCATTTATTTACTAACTGTAGGCGATGATGTGAAAGCTTTGTGCCATGGTAATGATTATGACATCATGTTATTGTGATCCCATTACCATTGATGATTGCACAAAAATGATGCTTGTATTTGATGGTGGCAGGGCGTTGTTAAAAATGATAAAAACGATTTATCGTGTCCTAATCTGATCGGATTGGATGTCGAATTTTTAAATAAATCAAGGAAAAGATGTATATGGAATCATAAAAGGTGTTTCTCTCTCTAATGTCACTAAATGAATTTTATGGACTTACTAGCGTTCTTAATGTAGTTAAACGTATTTCAACCAAGAAGAACAGTGCTCATACTTGTTCAAGGTCCGTACTTATCTTACGTAGTTCTAAGTTTTCATATTCAGGTTGTGAACCATATTGTATTAAAACAACGTTTAATGCGGTTATGAGTCGAGTATTGTGAGTATTGTGTTATGTTTGATCAACTAGGTTAAAAACATTTATGAATGCAAGTGTGACACAATTAACTACCCCCAAAAGAATTCTGGCTTTATCTTTAAAGATTCGAATTTTGCCTCCGAGTGACGTCACAAAGCCCTAACTTGTATTTATAGTCCTCGCAGTAAAGCCTATCTCGCCTATGCAGTCAGTTTTGTGCCTGAATACATATTGTCTCATATTGATAGGTTATATATCAATACATTAAAACATTACAATGTTATATTGCTGTATTAATTTTTGAAAATGTTTATTTTTCACTTCAGTTACAATTCTTTTTCATAATAGGTGTTTAAAGTTTCAAAAGGGTCTTTGATGCATGGCAACGCCAGACACCAGAGTACAGTGATGATAATATTATAATTAACAAATTCTATGCCATTGAACTGAAAAAGTACTCATATAACGATTTATAAGTTTACTATCCTATCTTAGTGTGGTATCTTATATAAAACGAATTCAATTCAAAATAACCAGCTACTCAACAATCAATTCCTATTTATTTACCGTTCACTTCATACGAGGTTTCATTCTCTTCGACCATGAACTTGGATACAACGTACATGATGAAGAGAACAACAACCTGCAATACACACACCCCCAACATACAATAAATGAGCCAATCATTATGCACATTGCTCATCAACTGGCCAAACAAAAAGGCCAAAAGAGAAGACCCAACAAGATCAGCAATAATTATAAGTCCGTATAAAATATGTTTAGCTTTGCTTATTTCGGTGGACCAGGCTATGATTGCGCCAAATAAGGGAGCGTACACAAAGGCTAAAGTTGACGTCATTGCCCAAAGCGGTGCTCTGCTTAGTTCTGCTACAAACACAAGAGCAATGGCGGCTCCCACGGAACAAAGGAGACAGACGACTTGAAGTGTGATCTGCTTCAAAACGAGGCTGATTAATGTTCCCACAATCCGTCCTATCACTGTTGCTCCAAAGAACGATGACGTCATAAATGCCATGACGTTTGGCGCAATTTTGAGTTGAGAGTGAATTCCAAAAGTTGAAAGAAGATTTCCGAATATAAAGTTACTAGGTGCGCCGATGATAACCAAAAATCCTAACAATGTCAAAAACATGATGTCTGATAGAGTTACTCTTGATTTCTTATCACTGGTTTTTGAATCACTACTTTTTATGTCCGATTTGAGGGCTTTTCGGAATAAGACATAAGTTATTACCAGTACTATTGCTCCGCCTAAGAATATGAGAAAAGCGTACAGAATCATGGATGAAAAGTTTTCACAATTGTTATCTTCTATCTCACCAAGCACCACATTTGAAGTATTGAAGCTTGTATTGGCTGATACCGATGAATTGTCAAGGGTTTGATTCTGCCGGTAGGTGTCTCTGACTCCAAGAAAAGGGGAGATAATCAGAGGAGCAATAAAAGATCCTGTACAGAGACCGAGAGGGAAGAGATGAAGGGGTACAGCGCTTGTCTTCCCGAGTTGGCCGGATTCAACCAGGCGAGCTGGAAATAAAAAACACTCTTCGTTATATTGCATTTATATATATATTTTTTTAATGCTCTAGTGTTCTCTATTGCACAAAGGCAGGTTGATTTAAAGTGAAAATACAGTAGACTTTAGATTATTAGGAATTCAATTGTGATGAATAATGAATTGTTCAAGTGAGTGAATCAACAATTTGATATTGATGAGATTGTAACACTAACAGAGACTGTGTTCGTAAGGATCCTAACCCTAGGTAACAACAAATGTGCTGCTTGACAACATAGAGGTTCTGGTTTCGAATCTGGATTTTTTTTTCTCCAAATTTAGCAAATTATTTTTTTTTTTTTTGGGAATATTTATTTTCAAGGCCATGTATGGTGCATTTTATCAAATGTCTCAAATGTTGAATAAATTACCAGAAAGTTCCCAAATCAGCAATTTATTATTCTGCATGTCTAAAATATCTGTTTCCAAAACTTGATTTCTCTAGAGCAAATAAATCTGTAGAAAAGGGTGTGAAAAGTTTACAGCTGGATGAAGCGGAGAGGCAGGATGTTATAAGCCCATCTGGTCTTTCAGCTTGATGAGCCAAACTATCAAAAATACAATGGTCCTTAACTCTTCTGGTCAGTACTGGAAAACAAAAGGACAATTAAGTGACTTTGTTAGCGCCTTTTGTGTATAATATCTCACATCTTCAAACTTCTTACCATGACTACCAATGCCTGCAGCCAATCCATTGAGACCAGTAAGACAAAGAGCCAACCAGAGCACAGGAAGTAACGGAAGGCTGACCAATAGGATAACATCTACACTCATGCAGACCACGCTCATCGTGTAGGGGTCCACCCGATTCCGAAAGAGCAGAAAGGCGACTGTTCCTACTGCCTTGAGGGTGATGAAGATGGGATATAGGAGACTAGAGCGCTGTTGAGTCTCTTTGTAGATACACTGGAAGTCGGCTACAGTAGGACCAAAAGAACTTTCAACAACACCCTGGAAAAAGTGAGATTTTGTATTAATTAAAAATCTATCAAAAGGAATCTGAGGAAGAATTGTATATTTTCCCGTATATACTTTATAAAGTAGTACATGTTAAAGGTATGTACTTGATTAAAAATCACAACCATACTGAAGTATTTGAATCCATTATACCCCCATTCCACCGAGCTTACGACGTCACTGCGACCGATTGTTGTCTCCCGGTCGTGTACACTCTCACTCACTCCCACTGACATCGCACTGAAATATTGGAAAGATCTCAATACTCGCACAAATGATCTTCCTCCCTCGCCATGGATCGCATATTGTCGCAGAGGGGTTTGCGAGTTCGATTGTCTGTTTTCAAAAATCGCACAACTTCTGCGATCGATGCGACTAATGGCTAACTCGCAAATTCGGTCGCAATGAGTTCGCATAGGTCTCACTGAGGACTTGGTAGGGTCGTATGTCAGTCGCATAAACTCGCAACGTGATCGTGTCGAATCGCAGTAGGGTCGCACCTTTGCTTCACTGGCGACAAAATAGTGCAATCAGTGGCGAGCGCGCCAAGACCCAAGTGCGATCACAAGGCAACTACGAATTTCGATCCGCCTTTTGATGAGACCAATAACGAGCATTCCCGCGCTTATGAGTGACCAATTGCGAGCACTTCTGGGAGCGCACCACGAGCGACGCCAGCTCTATAAAAACCCACATGTAGCAGTTTTTTAGCAGTCGCAGAAGAATCGCCTAGCTGCAAACAAGAGTGCTGTGATTATGACACGGACGAAAATATCTTCAAGGATCTTCTTACATAAAAAGGATAGTTATATCAAAGATAGAAAAGACATTCTTGTTTATCCATTCTATTATTGAAGTGAATTGATTTTTTTACCTTACCCTGGAAGAACTATCCCTTTAATGTTCTATGCAATTGATACGCTTGACTGTAATATCAGGCTTTTAAGAGATTTGCTGAATTATTGTTTGTGTGTAACCCGGCAAAGGACTCGATCGAAAAGGTACAATAGTTTTACTTAAAACTCTACATCTATTCATAATTAAAGATGTTATTGGCTGACTTAATCTTTGCTTGTCGTAACCAATACGAGTACTGGCAAATCTAATATCAGTTTTAGTAGTATTATAAAATACACATAAAATATGGGTGATAACTTGTCTTCTATCATATTTGACTTTGTACTACTACAGAAAATGATATGCAACAGAGATTACATACTTATTCTTGTCAATTTCGAAGTTCAATTTAGAAAGCGATTGCATCATTAAACTGAAAGACGACTACTGCAGCCACATTATTATTTACAAAGACTCACTCAGTTTTACAATTAATGACAAACAAGCCCACAATAAATTTCAGTATTTATTAATGTACGCATTAACCAGATATATATCCCATAGACAGCCATTTATTAGTCATTAATGGTACGATGTGTTTATCACACCACATGCTAGCATGTTCATGACATATCTCAGTTTCACCACCCTGTCCTGTCACGGCACTGCCCCTCTAGCTGTGTCATTGAAGTAGTCCTGGAGGTACTGTCTCTGATCTTTGGCTGCTTTATGATCACACTTTGAGGAACACGGAGGAGTCGGGTTGTTCATCTATATAGAGAGATGTTTTGTCGCCATGAACCTAATACAATGCATCCTCATGTAGTTCCTAAACAATTGTGGATCTTCTTGTTTCAACTTTTAGACGAGATGATAGTACTGACAGTGTTCTTGTCTCCCCAAAGGAGTGATCCACTCTCGTACCCACACTGCATGCCGTCGACGCCTTCTCCTTCTTCCTTGACAGTGTCTCATAATAGCCAAGGTGCAATCACCTATATACTGCAGTTCTTGGTTACTTCCAAGAAGAAAAGCCACAATCAGGGCCATTTCATTTTCCATCTTCTCTGCATGCTAGTCAGATTCAGAATGACATGGTATCAGTCGCTCGCAGGTATATTTATACTTTGGACCCGACCAGTCTTGCAAAAAGTTGTGATGAGGTCGCATATATCTCAATGCAGTCGTTTAAGATGTCGCAATGATCGTACTGGGATCGCACAACACTCGCAACTATCGTGACGTGGTCGCAAAGGATTGCATAAACCGTCGCACTAGTCTCAATTGCTCGCACAAAGTGTCGCTGACCTCTCAAGTCGGTCGCAATTTGATCGCAAGGCAATTGCAGAAGCTGTCGTGGAGGTCTCAGCATGATCGTAACCCCTCGCATAGAAAATCGCAAATTCGGTCGTACCTAAGTACGACCCTGTGGAGACAGATTTGCGATCTATGCGACTAATAATATCAGTCTCACCTCTGTCTCAACGTGCTCGCCATGAAATGTCACACGTGACCAGAGTTTGGTCGTTATGCGATCGTATAGCCAGCTTGGTGGAACCGCAAACTCAAAAATGTAAAACATTTGGTCGCCTAAATGGGTACGACCGCTGCGACCAACTGGATCGCGAAGGTCGCGTACTGTCGCATATAAGTCGCGGCTCGGTGGACGGGGGGCATTACTGAGAGTGATGCAGTTTCTGTACTGATCTGTGATATCAGAAACAAAGGAGGGGTCAAAACTGAAAGTCACATGTCCTCAGATGGTTCAGGTTCTAAACGATGCAGTTTTATCTTAACTTAACGCAAGCATAGTCTGTCTGATTTAATGTATGATAACCCTGAATATAGAACAGAAATACAACTTGTTATACTGGTAAATTCTCGAGGTAAAACTTCACGAGAATGTTTACATTGTCAAACACATTGTTTTGTTTATGATTGTCATGTTATTCTTCACTGCGAGCACTTTTTGAACCACAGAAACGCTTTTTTCGGTAATCTTATTGATACAACTGATATTGAATTGTGTGTTCAATTTGAAATGATTGATAATGATGAAGATATCATAGCTCTATTCATTGGCGCTAATGTGATACCTGACATAACTGTACCAACAAAGAGAAACATTGTATTATATATTGCTGTGTACCTATCTACATTGATATCATCTCTAATGTACAGTTTCTGATATGCTTTGTTTTGTGAATTTATTTTGTTGCCTTTGGCAATGACTTTGTAATTACATTTATGTGATCTTCGTTTGTCGGAGGAAATAAAGACATTCATTCATTCATTTATTCATTCATTCATCATTCATTGAAAATTCCATAAATAAATAAAATTTTCAAAAACGTCTTGAGGTTGGAAATCAGTAGTCCCAGGTCAAGTATGTGTTTGGGTTTGAACATAATTTCAAACAAATAATGTCTCTTTGACCTTTGAGCAGATATTAAACGTTTAAGCAAATGATGGATACCATTTGAGTGTTCCTTAAATTGCTGTGAGTAGTGTATCTTATATAAACATGTGAAATAGGAGTCTCGTACATCTTACAGATACATCTCTGTCATGCACGCGGAAATATCAATTATTAAAATTTCTGGCCATGATGTCATTATCATAGATTATTTTTTATTAATCGAGGATATGAGTTGTTTTGATAACGATTGACATTATCATTAGCAGCTGTTTTCAAAAATCCCTTTAATAACTGATTAATTGTCAATTTTAGTTTTAAATCCCTTTTAATGAATCGCCAATGGACCACGAGAGTCAACAACTGATCCTTTGTATTAGAAACTTTTATATACTTATTATGCATTAAAGTCACAAGGGATGACAACTGACTGCAGTATATTGTCGTGATAACATATTAGAAAATAATTAACTGTTTAAGTATAGGGTCGTAGTGAGGAGGATTGAATTAATTTTAATATGTTTTCAGGAAGGGTTAAGAGTCACAAAGACAGAGGACCAAGAATAATGAAGTATTTTGCTATTACCAAATGTAAAAAAAGTTAAAATGTTTTTTCAAGGTTTTTTATGTTAAAACAGTTGTCCTGGCCCTTTGTTTTAATGTTATCAACATATCATGTATATCATATCATATAAATTCAAAACGAAATCAGAATTCACAATAGTATAAGTCTGTATTTGCTTGCTAATGGACAAATACTTTTTCATTCTCTTCTCCCTTCATGGAATCGGAAAAGGACTGTTCGCGATCGATTTTATTCTTTAATTGTAAATGCCTTAACACCGACTACATGTACATGTAGGTCTCGTGAAAAATCATGAACTTCTTCGGGCAGGATATTTTGTTAAGAGTGCTTAACTACTTTTTTAAATTTCAAGACAACATTGTCAAAGTGTTAACGTGTTAGGGATTACAGTTTTAGCTCTCTTATACCAGCAATGTCTGATCGCTGATTCTTTAAACGCTCTTGGGACGCCAAGTTTTATAGATTTCACAATTGTGAGATTGCGCTATAATTACATAAATTACGATTGCTCATGATGTTTAAAGGGGCAGTAGCACGTTTTTTCAAAATTTTATATTTTACAATTTTCACTGATAATAGTACGTTAATGCTAAATGTATTATTTTGACAGTGTCAAAAATCTCATTACACAAGCCAATTATCCATAGTCAGAGGACAAAGTATGAAGATTCACCTAAAATCCATTGGCGGCCATTTTTATGTGAACACCTTTAATTCATTTTGTGTAAGAAAAAGCAATCGCATGGCTAAACTTTACGTTATATATTTGAATTATTACTGCTCCATTTAGTTTAAATACATTGTCTTTCAAATGGAACCATTTATTTTCATTTTCCTGACATCACCTTATATTCCCCTAAAAACGTGCTACTGCCACTTTAAAGAGAGTTGGTTTGTCAAAACTGTTATCTCCGTTACAGAGATAAAGCATGGAGCAAACATGGAAAACATGCATGGGTTAAAATGAGAGTACAGCGAATTTGGTTAAGTAAGGTGCATCCATCACTTAACTCAAGTTATTCCACGGAGATCACGCCAAAATGGTCAAAAAGAAGTTTTACCGCAGATGTGTTAAACTTCGTTAAAACTTTTTGAAATTTTGAAACTACATTACTAAAACTTTATAATTATATTTACAGTATGTAACAATAGGTTTAAACAATCTGATAAAGTGTTATACTCACATCATACACAGTTAAAAGAAATACAAAGCAGATCTTAAAGTTTCTTTTCCATATTATATCACTTTCATCCAATGTATGGTTGTTTTCTTCATCGGTTGTTTTCTTTGATTCGTCGACTGTTTCCTTGGCATAGTTTACTGGATCCAATGTTTCCTTTGTTTCTTCAAACGTTTCCTGTTGTTGACCTCCTGCATTTTTTACTGGATATATTGTTTTCTTTCCTGGGTCCGCAGTTTCCTTTATCATTTCAACTGTTTCCTTTTGTTTGTCAGTCATTTTCCCTAACCTTGAAAGGTAGATAGAAACGGTATTGGTTAATTTCTTGCACATACAAACACGTTTAATATGTATTTAAATAACCCCAATTTTAAACAATAGAAATTAAATTTGTAACGAATACAGATTATATAAAGATATATGTTCACAAATTTTACTAGATATTGTACTACATGGACAAAACTAACAAGGAGAGAAACTATAGATATCTATATAATCTAAACATTAGGTTGACATACGCCTTATCAGTTCAGCCGTCAAATATCACACACTACACTGAGGAACAAAAGACAGTTTACACTTTTGTTAGTTTTATCATATTATGATTTACAAATACAAATATAAAGGTTTTTAACGTCGTACTCAAAAACTGACAGTATAGGAGAATAACCATCAGTCAAAGAATACCTATGAGTGAAATATGAACTTCGATATGATAAGGAATCCAACAAAAACAGGTTAATATGTTACTCATGCATTGTTGACTTTCTTTGTCTGAGCACTGCTCCATACGGTATGTTTGAAGGGCAATAATTTGTTTTTAAAAAAGTTAAATAAAAGCTCCTCAAGAAAACGAATTTTATCAAAGAAGGGACAATGTGTTTTTTAAACAAAGTAGAAATTCTATAAGAAACTGCCATATTCGGTAAAATTATGCAAAACCATTTATATACTTGTACTTCAAAAGAACATCAGTTGTACTCCGTAAAACAGTTCTTCCTTGACAGTGGAAAATGTTTCAAGCACTGTGGATAATTGGATTGAGTAAGGAGATTTCTTGGGTCTTTTAGAGTTTAGACATTTGTCATAAAATGATGAATTATTGAATAAAAGTTTGAAAGAAAAATCAAAATAATGTGTTTCTTTCCTTTAAAGGGGCAGTACCACGTTTTTTTGATATTTTTGATATTTGAAATTTTTCACTGATAAGTGTACCGTAATGCTAAATGTATTATTTTGATAATGTGAAAAATCTCATTACACTTACAATTGTCCATAGTCAGAAGACAAAGTATGGAGATTCACCTAAAAGCAATGGGCGGCCATTGTGTGTGAACACCTTTAGTTCATATTGTGTAAGAAAAAGGAATCGCATGGCTAAACTTTACATTATATAATTGAATTAGTACTGCTCCATTTAGTTTAAATGCACTGTGTTTCAATTGGAACAACTAATTTTCATTTTCCTGACATCACCTTATATTCTCCCTAAAAACGTGCTACTGTCCCTTTAAGACGAGCCAGGGTTAAATTTGCAGAAATTCTACTATCGAAGCCCGTAATATGAAGCTATGCATAACATTCTTATATATCTAAACTGTGATTTGTATGATCCCTCGGGAGTCGAGATGGTAAAAGATGTGTAATGTGTAGTAGTAGTAGTAGTAGTAGTAGTAGTAGCAGCAGCAGCAGCAGCAGCAGAAGTAGTAGTAGTAGTAGTAGTAGTAGTAGTAGTAGCAGCAGTAGCAGTAGCAGTAGATAGGTGTGGTGTTATTGCAAGGTCATCGTTCAAAAGTTGGAAAAAGTTTGATAGTTTGGGCGAAATGTTCAGCAAGCTAAAAAAGTGATCTTCGATTCCAATGTATAATCTTGAGATAAAATTTAGTTTCAATTGCACCGCACGTTAAATAGTCTGGGTGTCCAGTTTTCGATCAGGATTCACTGTCCCCCTTGTGTATTCTATATATTAGGTAGAGGTTACGCTAAAATCTTTATTTCTTGACCGATTCCGTTCAAATATGAGATGTAGGTTTATCTCAACATATGAAAACGATATATGAGTGCAAAAGTCCAGGTTTTGAATATTTTTTCTTATATTGTCCACTCCGAGTTTGGAATCCCTGTGACCCACATGTGAACCTAGAGTAACAGGCACAGGCAGGTGTTTCACAATATGAACAATATGCAGTATGAAAACTCATCTCCTCATACTCATAATATGCAATATGCAACACAATTTCAAAGCCCAAACCAGCATATGCATAATGACCCTACCGCGCCCCCACCCTCGGCGCTACATTTAATGCGTAAGGTTCATGACATATGTAGCCGACTCAAGAAGCTAGATGTAATAGAATACTCTGTTAATCAGCTGAAGGAAGAAATGAAAACAGTTGTAGGCAGGATGAATGATGTTGAAACTAGCCAACAAACGTTAAGTAAATTTTGGGACGAAGATAAAGTGAAAAATGAAAAATAATTTAAAAAGTTAGATGCTGGTATTTGTGACTTAAAGAAAACTGTGGAAGAAACGAAAATGATAAATGAAAAGTTGAAAGATGAGGTGTTAGATCTTCAATGTCGATCGATGAGGGACAACCTGATGTTCTTCAATGTGCAGGAGGGTGGGAATCTGAGAACTGTGTGGCCACGATTCAACAGTTCTGTACATAACATCTACAGCTCACAGCCACACTGGAACTGGACAGGGCTCACAGGTAGAGTACAGTCAGGCAAAACAAGACCCATCGTTGTAAAATTTAGAATATTCCATCAACGTCATTCTTTCCCCACAGAGGAAGATCAAGTCCTGTTGATTTAGCCTCTGTTATATTTCGCCGACTTTGTGGGATAAAATGGGAGATGCCTGATTGGAGGCAATCAAAGTTAGTTGTGCAATCAGCGACGCTGTCCTTAAATCATCGCTTTGGCTACTGAATCAAGGCAAAAGCTTTGTGATATGAACCACCCTTTCCATTCGAGAAGCCTTGTCATTTGATAAAGAAATTCAAATGTATTGGGATGCGGGTTTTTTCCGCCAGGGGAAACTGCCGGAACCGACGGATTTCGGCGTAATATAACAGAGGCTAAATCAACATGACTTGATCTGCCTCTGTGGGGAGAGAATGATCAGCGTGAACTGCTCAGAAGAAATAGCAACAAACTGAAGAATTCACATTTATCCATATCGGAACAATATCCTAAAAAAATTCAAGAGAGAAGGAAGGCGTTGATGCCTACTTCAAAAAGGCCAGGTCACAAGACAAGAGCAGTATTTGTCCGGGATAGACTGTACACCGACGGCAAGTTACACCTGGGTCCGGCAGATAACAGTGTCAGGTAGGAGTCACTGGAGGATGTGCTCTCCCACAAGATAAGTCTCATTTCATGGAACATTAAGGTGGATTCCAAAAAAAATAAAGTGATTAGGCATTTGGTAATTTTCTTTGCACTTATGACGTTATCTTTTTATTTGAATGCTGGATGAACAATTCGTTTGAAATTGATGTACCTAATTATAAATCACATGTTGTCTAAAGTCAAAGTCTAAACAAGGAGGTGGCATTATAGTGTTGATCAAAGAATCGTTGTGCAAAGTAGACACTGTTACAGAAATATGCCATGATTCAATCGTGGGGTTAAAATTTGATTGATCAATAGTGATGTGCAGTGAAGAAGTGTTCTGTGCACTAGTGTATCTACAAGCACTATGATTGTGATCTATTCCAGGAACTAGAAGATCAGATTTCAAAATATGTGTCAATTGGTAAAGTCTTCCTAGTTGGAGATTTCAACAGCAGAACTCAATCCAAATCAGATTATATTAGTGATGATAACTTGCATTTTACTGTAACAGATCAATTATCAAATGTAGCACCCTACACTAGTGACTGTGTAGTCCAAACCCGTGTAAATGCTGACACTGGTCACACTGCATTTGGTAGAAAACTGTTTATTCTGTGTAAATCAACTGGACTTAGAATAATGAATGGACACCCTAACAACATGGCAAATGATTTTACATTTAACTGACACCGAGGTTTGACCGTAGTTGATTACCTGATAAGTGACCCGCTCTTATACGAAATGTTCCCTACATTTATTGTAAACAACTTGACCGTGTATTCGGAGCACACACCCCGAAATGTCAATAAAACTCCGACCTACATTTGAAATGGACAACACCGGCAAAGTTCAAGGTCAATCTCACGAGCCATTTTTCGAAAATTGTACTAGACAAGGGACATGTGACACGATTCAATCACGAGAATAATTGCATACCTTATCAGTTCAAAACTCTAAATATATTTTTGCTTATGTATGCCGATGATCTCGTCATATTTTCTGAATCTGTTGAAGGGCTGCAAGCACAATTAAATTCGCTATCGAGTTATTCTAAGCGTTGGGAACTCGAGGTAAATATTGTTAAAACTAAGATAATGGTTTTCAGAAAAGGTGGTAAATTTAAATCGACAGAGCACTGGCTTTATAATGGTACGGTTATGGATGTTGTCGATACTTTTACATATTTAGGAATAGTTTTTAACTATAATATTTTATTCTCAAAGGCTACATTGCAGCTGTCCGATCAGGTTAGGAAGGCGCTCTTTTCCATATATAATAATAATAGATCACTGTCATTGAATCCCGAATCTCTTCTATTCGTTTTTTATTGTTATGTTGGTAGTATATTATTTTATGCATCCGAGATTTGGGGACATAATAAAGGATTAAACATTGAAAGACTACACTTGGATTATTGTAAAAGGCTCTTAGGTGTTAAATACTAGTAATCAACATGTAACTCAATGGTTTATGCGGAATTAGGCCGTTGTCCGTTGCTACTTAAAAGACAATATAACATAGTTAAATATTGGTGTAAGCTTCTTGTGTCTGATAACAGTATTTTAAGAGGTTGTTATGAATATCTTTATGATGAAGTGGAAACCCGTGGTGTCAAGAATTGGGCGTATCAGGTTAAGAGTATATTATCCTACCTCATGTAAGCATCTCGATCTCTGATTGGTCCACGTGACCCTGGATAAATAGTATTAAATACTGATATCACCCTCTTTAGCGGGGTGATAAATCATTTATACCCCGGCACATGAAAAAAGCGTGCAGATTGAGCATCTTGAAATGTACAATGTATGTTACCTTGAACACATGATAAAGCTGGTTACTTTTACCAACCGATAAGCTTTGAACAAACTATAGTAAAATGACTTAAGCAGTTAACGTTTTTCTTACTCTTTATCTTCATATTATATGCGTTTTGTTTAAACATTCGGTAAGATAAATTCGTTATACCATTCAGAAGCGGGGTGCATGGGGAGATCTCCGCCTCTCGCTTGGCGTTATGCAACTCGCCTCGGCTCGTCGCATAAAACCAAGCTCGAGGCGGATATCTCCCCAACATACCCCACCTCTGAATGGTATAACTTATATTGACGAACATTGGTGAATTGGTTAAAGCAGGAATTACCAAAAGATTATCTATCAGTTATAAAACAAAGAATAAATGATCATGCGATCCAGTATATCTTCAGTCAGTCGTCTAGTTCTTCTAAATGTGTGATATATTGTAATATAATTAATCAATATTCACTTCAATATTATTTACGTAAATCTATTCCACGTCTGTATAGAAATTATTTGTCTAAATTTAGGCTTAGTTCCCACCAGTTAGCTGTAGAAACTGGTAGATATAACAAATTAAATATTGCTAATCGTAAATGTCTAGTGTGTAAAGATGATATAGAAGAGAAAATTCCATTTCGTATTAAAATGTCCATCGTATATCAACTAAAGAATATTATATATCAAACCTTATTATTACAAATGTCCATCAGTAATAAAGTTTATTCAACTTTTAGTGGTAATAATGTAAAGATATTGTGCAACTTGGGTAAATATTTATACAAGGCTAGTATATTGAGAAATAATTTGATAAGTATACTGACGTTCAAAAGAAACTTCCCACTTTTAAAAAGTCGTACGAATCGAATCAAAACAAGTTTCACAAACGTTTCGCGCCTGAAAACATTCGCCAAAACACAATAAGGGTATATAGGGCGAGCATTGCGTTGAACAGCTCAAGAAGTCCGAGAAATTCCAAAAAACGGTAAAATGTGTTGTTCGTGCCTCAAACAAATTGCACGTGCTCAATGTTGAAATAAAAGACTTTCTCTTATCATACGACTTGCCAGTTACAAAAAGCACACGTAAAAAAAATGCCACGGCTATCGCCCGAACAACGTGAGAGAGCTCTTGGTATGGTGGAAATGGGAGCTGCGCAGACCCATATAGCGAGGACGTTAGGCTGTTCCAGACGAACGGTGTATGCACTTTTTACACGCTATCGTTTAACAGGCACAACTCGCGACAGGCCAAGGACAGGAAGACCTAGGGTCACAACTCAACGAGAAGACCATCTAGTTAGGGTTATTCACCTTCGGAATAGATTTGTGACGGCGACGTCGACCGCAGCAACAGCCCTCGGGCACTGTATCAGCCGATGCACTGTTGCCAGACGTCTTCGTGCTATGGGTATCAGGGCTTATCGTCCTCTCCGTGGAATTGCTCTGACACTTAGACATCGACAGGCACGACTGCGTTTGGCAAGGACTGTCCGACGTTGGCAGCAACGTCAATGGCAACGTGTGCTGTTTTCCGACGAAGGTCGATTCAGACTTCATCATGCCGACGGGAGAATCCGTGTATACCGAAGAAGAGGAAAGCGACTGGCACCTGGGTGCGTCCAAGAGTACGAGTACTACCCCCATAGACAAGGTGGTGTCATGATATGGGGCGGCATTTGCGGTAACCAGAAAACACAGTTAGTGATAGTGAATGGTAACCTGAATGCACAGAGGTATCGGGACGAGATTCTTAATCCAGTCGCAGTGCCATTTTTACTTGGACAGGGCCAAGGAACCATTCTGCAGCATGACAACGCAAGGCCACATATAGCTCGAATTGTTCAGGACTACCTTGCCAACAACAATGTTCAGGTTTTACCATGGCCGGCATGTTCCCCGGACATGAATCCCATTGAACACCTATTGGACCATATGGACAGACAGTTGAGAAACCTCCAAAACCCTCCAGCTAACAGAAATCAGCTTGAACAGGCCCTTTCTGACACATGGCGTCAGCTCCCTCGTGACGTCATCAGAAGACTGACGACATCCGTTAGACGACGTGTTTTGGTATGCAAGGACGCACACGGAGGACACACGCGATGCTGATCACCAGAAGAACCAGAAATGGCAGCATTTGAAGACCTTCAATAACCTGATTATTGCCATAAACTTTTAAAAACTGTATTTTTTAACCTCACCTATCTTCAAGACACGTTTTGTTGATGATTCGTTGTGTTGTTTGAACAACCCTTTGTATGCTCTTATGAACAATGATGAAATATTCAAATACACTCATTAAAATATCTGTATTCGAGTTTGTGCTACGTTTACAGGCCTCCAAATTGAGTGGGAAGTTTCTTTTGAACGTCAGTATAATTTAATTCCTAAATATTCTTATCTTATTGTCACCATGTTCAACATTCACAACCTGTACCAATAACGTTTTCATAATGTACCAATTATCTGTAAAGATAAAGGTAATAAAGAATCACTCAAGGGTGAAGCTTAAGCTCTGCTTAATTGTTGGATTGGATTATTTTAAAATTTAGCAAAGTCTTTTGTTTAAATTTTGTTGGCATTCCAAGATAAGTTTTTTTCCAAAAGTTGGTGTAGCAACAGTCGAAGTAAACCTAGCCTCAATATTATCCGTTTCACTCCTATACTGAGTCTAGAAAGGCCTAGTCGCGTCAGCCAACGTGTCGAATTGACCAATCAGAACTCATCTTACCAAGCAACAATAGTCTGCATTCGCACGTATAACGTTGGAGGGTCATAGGTCGCAGAAAGTTCTGCTGACACGACCCTCTACTAGGCCTTGCTAGACTCAGTATAGGTGTGAAACGGATAATATTGAGGCTATAGGTTTACTTAGACTGGCGTAGTAAGAGGTCACCCTCAATAGCACTCCTAAGCAGTTAAGAATTTTCTTAACTCACCAAAATGGCCGTGATGTGATCCCAGTGTAAGGTGGAATGTTTTTACAGGTAAATGACAATATTTAAGTACATTTTCATAACAAAATGATTTGAAATGGATCTTGCAGCATTGTGCAATGCCTGTTGCCAGCATAAGTTACACATTAATGTGTATTATTTGGCATTATGAGGATTTTTTGGGGGTACTCTATCATGAAAACACACACAAAAATCAAAAGCAACAATAGTCTGCATTCGCACGTATAACGTTGGAGGGTCATAGGTCGCAGAAAGTTCTGCTGACACGACCCTCTACTAGGCCTTGCTAGACTCAGTATAGGTGTGAAACGGATAATATTGAGGCTATAGGTTTACTTAGACTGGCGTAGTAAGAGGTCACCCTCAATAGCACTCCTAAGCAGTTAAGAATTTTCTTAACTCACCAAAATGGCCGTGATGTGATCCCAGTGTAAGGTGGAATGTTTTTACAGGTAAATGACAATATTTAAGTACATTTTCATAACAAAATGATTTGAAATGGATCTTGCAGCATTGTGCAATGCCTGTTGCCAGCATAAGTTACACATTAATGTGTATTATTTGGCATTATGAGGATTTTTTGGGGGTACTCTATCATGAAAACACACACAAAAATCAAAACTACAATAGCTTGTTTCAAAGCTTTGTCTATGCTATGTTTCAAAGATTTTTATTTACCCTATTATCGTGGTAACCCTGTTATCATAGTAAACTCATTAAGTCTCCAATGCTTACAAGGAATATTTATATTTGCAAAGCACATCATAGATGAATAAACTAAATAATGATTCATTTAAGAAAACAGTTTTTCAAATGTTCAGTAATATTTTCTCACATTTTCAGTGATCTGAAATATTGAGTATTATTTTCATTTATGAAATATAAACTGCATGTGCAATGTGCAATTAATTAAAGAGGTTATGCAATATATTTTTTCTAAGTATGATAGATCAATATCTCCATCACCATTATCTATGAGAATGCAATGAGCATATAATTGAAACAATACACACATAAATTAGACTTTTAATCAGAATTTTATACCCGGTTTTTAGAATGCCGCCGAAATTAACAGGGGAACGCTTTGAAAACTCATTAGAGCGTGACGCCCCGCCCACCGGGCCTGTCTCCATTTGCGTATCTACCATGATGTCTGGAGACATACCTCCTTCAAACCAAATGATTTATGTGTTAATTTCTGTTTTATAAAAAGTCAAGAAGCAAACCACGATAATATCTAAGAAAATACTCTGTACTACTTTTGTTGTCGGAATCGCTTTGATGGATGTGACTGTACCAATATGCAGAATGCAATTTGCAAAACAGTGTGATCCAAAACATAACAGTGTTTCATTTTCGATACGAATCGAAACCTTATATATCTTGAATAGATCAACCACTGGTTAATAATGTTTAATTATTTTATTATTGCTATGTGATGTACAAATACGGAGACTGATCATAACGTACTATAGATAATCCACTGTGGCGTCTATATTTTCATAAGAGAAAAAATATCATAATAAATAACATAAAACCGTTCACACTTTTCCTTTTCTTCTAACCATCATGGCAAAATTATTCAACGTCTAGTGGCCTCTTTAAAATATATCTTTATATTGCAATAAACTCACACAAAAATTAACATTGTAGGTATTCGATTGTAGAAAGTAGTCGGTTTGTTCACTGAAAACATAAACGATTTGTTATTTGTCGGAAATAATAGTCAGTGTATGTTATGTAAGATTCAGCAAACAACAGACCATCAGCTTATCACTTTAACGGACATGTCTAGTCATAACGGCGCTAATTTAACAAGGCAGTCGCCTTTTTGCGTCATTTGATAGGGTTTTGAAATATACGATACAACATGTTTATGCAATAATAATTGGCTTGAAAAGTGTTTTTTGTGAATATTTGTATGTTAAATGAACGATTAAAAAGGTGTCATTTCCAGTTGAAAAATGATCATAGGTGAAACTACTCCCCTACTGCTACGTCATAGTAGGTAAACACGCTCAGGACACGCTTCAGTGACCACAGATTCTGTTCGCCGGGGCTAATTGGGCAGTGTATTTTATAAGCCGTATTTAGGCAGGTTGCCGTCCGATTTCGAAAATTTTAAAGTTGACTCTAATTTTAAATTGCAAGCCGCTTTTTATGAATCCCGAAAATGGCCATAGACCATTTCAGTCCCTCTTTAAAAAACGATATACTTTTTCTTCACGAAATATTGTCCAAAAGTGTTTATTTTGTATGTGAAGTTTGATAGATAACAAACAGAAATGTATAAAAGGAAAATGTATTGATTGTTTCAAAAATGTTGAATGAAGAATTACATTTACTGCGAAAATAAGCAAAGCCTCAAATATAACCTTTTCGTCAGATTAAAGTCGGTTATTTATTTTAAATTAGATTATAACCTTCTCTTTTCATTTCGTAGGTAGAATAAATTTGAAAATAATGATCTCACTTTTCAGGAGCAATGTAGCTTGAATATTATATAGATAATTTAATTGTAAAAATGGCATTTTGTTAAGATGGTGTTCAAATCACTGCTAGGTAAAACTGCGATCAGGCGTCTTTTTATTAGAATTTTCTCGTTACAGCTTCGCAAATATTGTGTTTAATATCCTAATATCACATCAATTTTCGTTTAATTGGTAAATAATAATCTGACATTGGTGATTGTATCTACAGAAAGTAATTTAATAATCACATACTAATTACCTTGATAATAGGGACGCTTCGGATGTAATACATCACACAGATAAGATTGTTTATATCTAAGTCAAAACATATATTTTCCATAGATAGAAGTTTAATTAATATATTTTGGAAGGATATATGTGCAGAGATGAAAAACAAGAAACAATATTTAGATTATGTATATAATAAGGGAAATATACATGTGAAACAATAAGACCCACGATAATAAGGACCACCTTCATACGGCCCCTGGACTGTTGCCCATCATGGGCATTGCGATTGATGTCTGGAGAGCAAGGATTTCGCCCTCCCCGTGGACACAGAAACATTGACAAAGTTGACCGCTACACCGGGTAGGTAAAATGGACGACAGGTATGAACTTTGCTTACCGTGTTCTCAGTGTGGTTATTGTCTGCAGTCTTGTTGTATGTTTGGGTGCTTTCTGCGTGATATATCACAAAGTTGCTAACGATCACTTGGAGTTGTACATTTGACCAGGCTTTTGTTTGATGATATGCACAAAGTATCACCCCACACCTATGGTGACGTCACGTCGTTTACATGCTGCTTGCCTTTGACCCATATATACGAAATATACTTAATACAGGTGAGTATAGAAACTAACCCTGGCCCTGTTACCTTTCATGATCTTAACAACGTGAAAGAGGCAATCCTTGATGAACTAAGAAACGTCAAATCTTATCTCAGCTCCGACATAACCGACAAAAAGAAATAAGTAAATAAATTGAAAATAGGAACAAGATGTGAGGCATTGGACAAATCACTTTCCAATGTGGCAATCGGATATCAATAGTGTTAAGGAACATACCGTATTTCCTCGAATAGAGGCCGGGCCTCGACTCATTTTATCGCGACCTTCTCGATAAAAATCCAATGTGAAAATGATTTGATTGGCTATATCCAAAGTCGGGCCGCTCGAGCGAATCTAGCTTCTGAGCCCAGGGTACAGATTAGTGGAGTTAGCGTAACAGAACATATCAACAATGTTCTGCAGGACAGGTTCCAGTCAGTATAGCAGTGTAACGGATAATAGTGAGGCTAGGTTAACTTAGACTGGACAGGTTCCGTAGTCACACACTGTTTGAAAGGTTTCTAGATTACTTATTTTCATTCTGTGTAAAAGGTATGTTACTTTCGAAAATTATGTCATGTACCTTCAACTTTAGTGACAAAGACCTTTGTTTCTAAAAGAGAATGAAACCTTTTTCAAACAAATAAACTGTGACTGACATTTTGTTTCCATCTCATTATCTTTTTACAATAATGTATAAGTCTCATAAGAGATGGAAATAAATATATAAACATTTATTGTGTACGATGATGTTGTGAACTGACTACATTTCCATGTTTGTTCCATATTTGATGCTGTAATTAATTTCAATTTTCTCATATACATTCTTAAAACGGAGAAGGATGAAGGATGTTGTTATATCCTAACTTGAAGATGCAAGTCTGTCCAGTATATAATATACGGACAAACTATCTTAACTCATATGCTTTATAGATAACATCAAAATATTAATATTTCCGTTTTATCTATTGCTGTTTGAAAGTGGCGCTACACAATAATCATTCTCGATTGTCCAGAGTTGACGTTCTGATTATATCTCCACTAACCTCTGGAACCAATATAGGCTCAATGCGATTCACAAATTACTTGCCCTTAGTGGCATATTGTCCAATGAGGTATCTACGCTGCCTTCAGCAGCATACCAATCGCATGGCTTCTTTCATGACACACCCCCGCTTCGTCAATAAACAGAAATGACATCCAAAGAGATGGATTTCAAGACTGTATTTTAATTTATTATGTTTTTGTGTTTTTGTCTATCAAAACGGGTGGGGTATATCAATTGTTACCTAGCATACCCAGTTCTCGTCAAGAGAATACCTCTGAACTGTAAATTTTTTATCGCATGGCTTTTGATTTTATTAATGAAATAGTGAGTTGGTTGGGGTTTAACGTGCTGTCAGCAGTATTCCAGCTATAAAACATGCTGCCATCTAAATTTAAAAGAGTTGACAGATCCGAGAGAAAAAACGTGTAAGGAAAATTACAACACAAGTTTTGCACAAATAACCGATAGTAGGTAGAATTAGTAACTTCATGTATTATGGAATGTTTTTGACTTGATTATATGCCATCCCACTTGACTTAAAACGTTATTGCGGTGTGGTGGCTTGTGTGCTTCCCCGACCCTTGAGCTGTGCCAAATGGAGCTGGCATGCTCCTGGTAGGGTCACCCAAGCTTTAAATGTCAATTGGAAGAAATCAGATCAAATTTGTGTCTTTCTAAAACCTGCTTTCTATCCCTCTTTTTCGTCTGTTCGCTCATCCGGTCGAACTACGTTCTCTCCGATCTTTTGGATGGCAAATCCACATGTTCAATAGCTGAAAAAATTGCTGATTGTATGTTAAACCCAACTCACTCATTTGCCGTTTATCTGCCTCTATGATTTCTTTCCTATTTCTGACTCTGACTAAAAGCCTATCTGATTGGCTAATGAAAGGCGATAATGCAACTAAGGGGAGGTAATTTGTGAATCGCATTGAGCCCATATTGGTTCCAGAGGTTAGTGGAGATATTATCGGAACGTAGACTCTGGATTATCGAGAATGCACAATAATTAAACCTAAATTAATCGTCAATAGTCGTATGTTGTGTTCCAAAAACTCGTCAATATCTCAGAGAAAATTGTCATTATCTATAACAAAACGTCAATATTTGGTTGTTACTCGTCAATAGTCAATTTTTCGCAGCCATCAGAACCACGCGCATCTTGAGTTGCACGTGCAGATGTCATTTTCACTGAAAAGCGTGCTGCACGTGCCAGAGTTGCCTGCAGTTGAATGGGTACAGCTTGGAGAACAAGCTTTCAGAGGAAAGTAAAATGGAGATTTCTGTTCAAATCTATATAACAGTTGGGTTTTTAAAAATTCATCTAAAAGCAAATTTCCCCGTTCACACACCATTTTTGTATCAGAATAGAAACATGATTATTGTTGTACTCTCATATTAGTGACACGGATATAAATGAAACAATGATGAACAGGAAAAATGAGAGTTAGTGCACTTAAAATTAGGGGATAAATCCATTCTGTTTTTTATTTTGGGGTTGTATGTCGTGCATTCTTTACCCCTAAATATAATTTCAAACCGAGCTTGCGAGGTTTGAAATGTTTATTTAGGGGTAAAGAATGCACGACATACAACCCCAAAATAAAAAACAGAATGGATTTATCACCATTCTAACATGACTAATTAGTCAAAAAAGGTGGAACTATTTTGACTTGCGCAAAAGCAATGTGATTAGGTCAAACCGGTGCAGACCGGTTCCACTCACTTGCAAAACAACGGTACAGTCCACTTTCATAAAGAACACATAACAATTAAAATGTCATTACATACAGAAAACACGTTTTTAAATAGACTCAGCTGTAATCTATTGAGCATATTATGGACGCCATATTATCAATAGAAAACAGTTTTCAATGTCGTCAAAGTTACGAATTTTTACCTAAATCCATGGGTCGACCCATCACCCCTTCAAGAGCGACAAGGACTGACCAAATCAAGGGAGGTTACTCTGAAAATAGTTGTTCACTACGTGTCGGTGAACTGTTTCAAACTTAGTGGAAGCTGTCAAGAAATTTATATTTTGTGTCATGGTTGGGGAGACTGTGACAGGAAAAGTGGTCACTTGTACATTAGAGGTAGGGGCAGTGACAGCATTCAGCGAAATTAAAGAATAAAGTCGCTTCCGTTCATTTGACGAATGTCTGTATGAGACAATGAGAGGTGTTGCGATCGTTGATTTTGTCTTTAGATCTGTGGACTATGATTAATTTACATCGCGAAGCAGTAAGAAACACTTCAAACAGGAACAAAAAAACCTGGTTATTCGATTAAAATTTGTAGGTTTCAAAATGTCGACAAGTTTCTGATATTGAAATTTAAATTCTAACATGACACGAAAACTAGTTTGAAAATACTGCGTTCTGATTGGTTACTCATAAACATTTTGGAGTAATTATTTCGCCGATAATCACCTCTAAATATTTACGACCGCTTCACATTCCTCCGCGCACGAGTATACAATCTGCAGCGACTTTCTGTTTACATTAGACATATTGGCGACGACACTTTAAATTTCAATCAGAAACTTGTCGCCATTTTGAAGCATCAACAAATTTTAATATAATAACGAGTTTTTTGGTTCCTGTTTTAAGTGTTTCTTATTGCTTCGCGATGTAAATTAATCACAGTCTACAGATCTATAAACAAAATCAACGATCGCTCACCTCTCATACAGCGATTCGTCAATTGAACGGAAGCGCCTTTATTCTTTAATTTCGCAGAATGCTGTCACTGCCCCTACCTCTAATTTACAAGTGACCACTTTTCCTGTCACACTGTCCCCAACCATGACACAAAATATAACTTTCTTGACAGCTTTAACTAAGTTTGAAACTGTTCACTGACACGCTAGTGAACAACTATTTTCAGAGTAACGTCCCTTGATTTGGTCAGTCCTTGTCGCTCTTGTAGGGGTGATGGGTCGACCCAAGTATTTAGGTAAAAAAATCGTAACTTTGACGACATTGAAATCTGTTTTCTATTGATAATATGCTCAATAGATTATAGATGAGTATATTTAAACATGTTTTTTTCTGTATGTAATGACATTTTAATTGTTATGTGTTCTTTATGAAAGTGGACTGTACCGTTGTTTTGCAAGTGAGTGGAACAGGTGTGCACCGGTTTGACCTAATCACAATGCTTTTGCGCAAGTCAAAATAGTTCCAAATTTTTTTACTAATTAGTCATGTTAGAATGGTGATAAATCCATTCTGTTTTTTATTTTGGGGTTGTATGTCGTGCATTCTTTACCCCTAAATAAACATTTCAAACCTCGCAAGCTCGGTTTGAAATTATATTTAGGGGTAAAGAATGCACGACATACAACCCCAAAATAAAAAACAGAATGGATTTATCCCCTAAGTGTCGTCGCCAACATGTCATGTGTAAACAGAAAGTCGCTGAGTGCAGATTGTTTTCTCGTGCGCGGAGGAATGTGAAGCGGTCGTAAATATTTAGAGGTGATTATCGGCGAAATAATTACTCCAAAATGTTTATGAGTAACCAATCAGAACGCAGTATTTTCAAACTAGTTTTTGTGTCATGTTAGAATTAATGTTAAAAGCGTTTTGATATATAGAATAGTTTCATTGGTTATATACAGATATAGATTGTACGTCTTACATCGGGTACGCAACACAATGAATTTCGAGTTTTTGATCGTTCTACATCATCAAGATGAAGCGACATAATTTCAAATTTTAACTCACGGAAATTGTTTTTATTATTTTTGGTGTTTATTCATTTAATACTGGATTGAAAATGTTATTCTTACATATGTTGACATTTATGTTATACAACGTTTTCACCAATAAGCCTTTATGAATGTATTGAAAAAAATATAATTTATATATCCTTTTTACAAGTAAAAATGTTTAAAATGTTCATATTTGCAACACATTTGAAAACACGTTTTAAAACGTCACTATCAGCTATGTGTGCGTCAAAAACCTGCAACGATGTTGTCACTGAAATTTGCACTTGTCACGAATGAAAACGTAAGAATAGTAGTTTATAACATGCTAAATCACGTTCAAAATCATATAAAGTATGTATAATAAGGGACATTAGATAGATGTATAGATTCTTGTAAATATAACAACTCGTTTTATCGGCCCCTACTGAGATTAGAGCTAATTTACATATTGCAACTTGCATTAAAGATACATTTCGACTTCGAAATAATTTCGAGGCGAGAAATGACACGATTTCCTTTCCTATAAAGTCATGTATTTTATCATTCTCGATAATCCAAAGTTTACGTTCCGATAATATCTCCACTTAGTTATCGGAACGTTAACTGTGGATTATCGAGAATGGTATTTTAGGGAATTTTAAGAATTAAGAATTCAAATTTCAAGTTTGTTCAAAAAGAGAAATAATCGCCAAAAGGCATTTTCCCCTATTACCGTTAACACTAAAGTTCATCATTTACGCAAAATGTTTTGCAGCGAGTGTATTTATCTGTTAAATATGCGAGAACTTGCAAAAATGAGTTAATTTAATGTTTAAGTTGATGGATGTTTAATTGTTTACTTATGACATGCAATTTGCTGTGGTTTTCGCAGTGAAGACATTTCTTAAATACAATTGGATGAAATAGATAATATAGGTGTGCCATCACCAGTTTTATGGCTTTAAAAATAGAAACCTGTTAAGTATTAAGCATAAGAGCAATAAAATCACCCTTGTTAACAAGGGTTGTAACTTAAGGAGGTTGGATACCTTTGTTTCTGCACATCCGCAACAGTCAGATAATCAGATTGAGCTATTTTAAAGTTTATGCTATTTTGTTTATTTTTCACTGCAAGTGTGAGATTAAAAAACTACAAAATTAAATAATGATTTAGTTTAACAAAAAACAATGACTATGTTATATTTGTGAACATAAGTATTTGTTTTATGATAAAATTTATTTCACTAATTAACCTTAAAAACTAATGAAAAATTCTAAAAAGGGTAATGTTGACAATGAAGAGTTATCTCCCCTGGATGTTGATTTTCATTGATGTGGCTTAATTGAATGTGAATATCTCTGTTATCCGCTGGTGACATATCTTTTTTTCTTTTTAATCTTATTCTAGTGTGTATTAACTATAAAATATATAATTTTCAAAAAAATCTTAATACGAGAAATTGATTTTTTTTTCATAAAAGAATAATATTTTACAAAAATAATCATACAAAGAAAAAGGTTATTTGCATGTCTTTACTTCATATTAGTTTCAAGTTCCCTTTTTCCGACTTAGTTTACTTACATACTGCAATGGCTTAATAGAAAAACATTTAAATAACAATTATATTCCAAAGTTATCTTTTAAAGGAGTTTTTAAATTATTGTATTTTCATCATTGGGTGCCCTAACGGATGGGCCCTTTTTCGAACAAAAACTGTGGTGACATGGTATTTTTATGACACAATTTGATTCAAGACATATTTTTCAACAAAATAAGACCAAATTTAGCTATTTCTTAATACCTCGATATTTTGTATCCAACCTCCTTAACAAAGTACCAGTCTGATCGAAAAAAAAATTGGGGATTCAACCTTCCTTAACATTATCGTACACCATGTACATGTGTATACCCAAAATTTAATCGAAATAGATAGGACTGTTAAAAGAAGTAACAAGGGGTCTAGTTATCGCAAACATCATATTTCATTTTCGCTACAACAAAAACTTTTTTTCTCTTCACAATTTCTATCAAATTGACGAACAGCTTTGAATACAAGACATTTGCTCTTTGAAAATACGAAAATTGTATATTACACGTCTACTTTATAGATTTTCTTCAAGTCGTATGCTGTTAGTATTGATAAGTAGTAAAACAACCAAATTAAATTAGTTAAATGAAACCAACATCGACTTCCAATTGTCACATTTATGGCATACCGCATTTTCAGTCATGATGTTGTTCCTTGAGCGTAGATGTTGCAAATGATATTCAGATCACGTGATTGCTCTTTATAAGTCGTCATTAGGTAAAAACTCTCCAAAAGTTAACAGGGACGTATATGGGTGTAGGTCTTTTCGGAGGAGGATCCCGTTCGTAAGAGTGAATTTCCCTCCCATGCGAGGTTCACGTGCAAATTGTGCGTTGACTCAAACCGGTTTCCCCCTCAGACTAAACCCCGTGCACAACTAATGACGAGTTTTCGGAGTCTATTCTATATGAAATTTCGTCATTCTGGCTTTCTGACATTAGGAAAAATATAGAAATTAATTCACTCGCGAGACGTCATATTGTTTTCACAACGCTCGTGTCAGTAGAACGGGAAAATATCATTTTACAGTCACTTGTGTTGTAAAAACAATATCACCCCACTCAAGTCATCCAGGATCACACAACAACATGAGGATCGGATAATTAGAGGATATTTGTGTTTTCTTGACAAATACCATGTTTATCTCATCGAGTGAGGAAGAAAGTTTATATTTTCACGAGTGGCGCAGTGGTATTTGTCAAGAAAACACAAATTTTCTATTTATTTTATGATTTAATCGTTGAATTTCTTACAAACTTGAAGCGCAATTACGTTGAGTCGGCTCCAAAGAGAGGCTGTCGCCTAAGCAACAACATGACGTCATGAGCGTGTCATTGCGTCAGAGCATTGTTCGATGACGTCAGGTCATTGTTGTTATCAGTCACTAGTGACTGATAACACGTTCCATTGTTATTGTCACTAGTGACTGATAACACAGTTTATTGTCATTGATAGATCTCGGTATTTCATCGCCAATCATATAATAAATAGAACATCTCACCCAAGTGTCTTCTATATTTTACTTTTATCAACGAGTGTGGATATATTTGATATCAGAAGACACGAGGGTGAAATTCTATTTATCATCCAAAATGCTTTTCCATCACATCTGCATGAAAAATATACATCTTTGAACACTGCAAAGATCTAAAACTCCTAAACCAGTGATGTCATAGCACTGTGACGTCATGGTGTTCATGATTTCATAGCATTGTGACGTCATTGTGTTTATTATGTTTTTCTGATAATGCAAAATGTTTGTGATGTCATGTCCCTTCTGTTGGCAGGGCAGTTTAAAATCTACCGTCAAAGCGATATCTCCTAGGAGATACTATACAATTATAGGCTGGTGATGAGGTCAATACCTTTTTTATAGACCCGAGGAAAACAATATTGACAGAGGACGACGTCCGAGGTCGATATTGTTTTCCTCCGGTCTATAAAAACAGGTATTGACTGAATGCACCAGTCCATAAGTGTTTTATTATGTCTTTGATAAAAAAAACGAAAAGGAAATAGAAAACTATAGTTATGAGCGGCATTTCGGCTCGATTGTTGGCAAGAACGGGTCAATGATGTCATGATAACAATAACATGACGTCATGAAACAACGGTTTGACGTCATCGGCTCTGTTTTTAGTAACTCAATAAGTCAATATCACTTTTGGTCAGACTCGGGGTCACGGGGGTCAAGTCAATATCACTTTCTGTCGACTGTCACATGACCAGTTCTCGACCAATCAGATTGCCTGAAAATGATGTTTACATAATAATATACAATTATAGACTGGTGATGAGGTCAATACCTGTTTTTATAGACCCGAGGAAAACAATATTGACCGAGGACGAAGTCCGAGGTCGATATTGTTTTCCTCGGGTCTATAAAAACAGGTATTGACCGAACTCACCAGTCCATAATTGTTTTATTATGTCTCGGTCAAAAGAACAAAAAAGAATAGAAAACTAAAGCAATGAGCGGCATTTGGGCTCGATTGTTGGCGAGGACGGGTCAATGACGTCATGATAACAATAGCATGACGTCATGAAACAACGGTTTGACGTCATCGACTCTATTTTTAGTAACTCAAGTCAATATCACTTTTGGTCGGACTCGGGGTCACGGGGGTCAAGTCAATATCACTTTCTGTCGACTGTCACGTGATCGGTCCTCGACCAATCGGATTGCCGGAAATTTGCGTTCACATAATAATGCTTGATCTTCCACAAGTGATATCTCCTGTTGAACACAGTTTTGGATGATAATCCCTTTTATACCCATTCTCTACCCACAAAGGTAGCTCGAATGATAAAATCTTTAATCTTGGGTTATGATATGGACATTTCATGGGTTTTGGCATTTTCTTGTTGCAAGATCACAGACCATTCGAGACATTTGAGCCAATAAGGGCGTTATTGCGCGGAAAGGGTGGTTCATCAAGGTATTACCCATGATTCTAGCAAAAAAATGACATCCATACAGACTTGCTGATTGCACAACTAAAGTACACACGGAAATAGAAATAAAATGGACTACGGTAATGTATGTAAATCTTACAGATGTTCAAATAACTAAGTTTTTCCCAACAAGGCCTTATAAATACATTGCAAAAATATAATTTATATTCCCAAAATCTGCATATTTGCAAAACATTTTGAAAAATGTTATAGCCTACGTCACTGATGCGTGTGACAATAAACCTGCAACGCTCTTTTCACCTGAATTTGCAGTTGCACGTGCACTGCCACAGCAACTCTGCAATTGACAACAAAAGTTGAATGAATAGTAGTTTGTAACAATCGCTTAGGTCTGAAAACATAAAGGAATCCACATCCTTTTTTCAATTATTTCATGAATTTCAAAATCCTATAAGATATGAATAGTACAGGACATACGATAAAACAATATTGTACATTATGCAATGTATCGTAGTGTACGAGCTGAGATTACAGTTCATTTACATACTATAGCTTGAAATCAGAAACATACATTTCGACTTTGAAGAAATAGAGCCATTGGCTCTGTAGCTCATCAGGCATCATATCAAGTTTGCTTTATACAGGCCAGATGAGCTACACATGAAACTGATGTTACCTATTGCAAGAAAACCTATAAAAAAATAGAGCCATTGGCTCTGTAGCTCATCAGGCATCATATCAAGTTTGCTTTATACAGGCCAGATGAGCTAAAAATGAAACTGATGTTACCTATTGCAAGAAAACCTATAAAAAAATAACAAAACAAATGTATTATTATTCAACACTTTCTAGATCGCCAATATCAGACAGTGAAAGAAGTCCACACTAAAATATCCAAGGAGAAATAAATTTGCCATAGACTGTCATCTAATGAAGAAAAATAGGTTTTTAAGATTGTGACCCCTGTGACCCTATTTAGGGTCATGGGATCACAAAACCTACAGTTTAGAATCCCAATTGGCCAAGGAGTCTACATGCAGTCTTTCAGCTCAATAGACCTTAAGGAGCTAAAGATGATGATGAAAATAAATTTTTAAGGTTGTGACCCCTGTGACCCTATTTGGGGTCATGGGGTCACGAAATCTACAATTTAGAATCCCCATTGGCCAAGGAGTCTGCACATATAATTTCAGCTCTCTAGACCTTTTGGAACTTGAGAAGAAGATGAAAATAGTTTTTTAAGGTTGTGACCCCTGTGACCCTATTTGGGGTCACAGGGTCAACAAAGTTACAAATTAGAATCCCCATTGTCCAAGGAGTCTGCACATATCAATATTAACTCTCTAGACCTTTTGGAACTGGAGAAGAAGATGAGAATTGGTTTTTAAGGTTGTGACCCCTGTGACCCTATTTGGGGTCATGGGGTCACGAAATCTACAATTAAGAATCCCGATTGGCCAAGGAGTCTGCACATATCACTTTCAACTCTCTAGTCCTTTTAGAACTGGAGAAGAAGATGAAAATAGGTTTTTAAGGTTTTTAAGGTTGTGACCCCTGTGACCCTATTTGGGGTCACAAGGTCACCAAAGTTACAAATTAGAATCTCCATTGTCCAAGGAGTCTGCACATATCATTTTTAACTCTCTACTCCTTTTGGAACTGGAGAAGAAGATGAAAATAGGTATTTAAGGTTGTGACCCCTGTGACCCTATTTGGGATCACAGGGTCACCAAAGTTACAAATTAGAATCCCCATTGGCCAAGGAGTCTGCACATATCATTTTAACTCTCTAGTCCTTCTTGAACTGGAGAAGAAGATGAAAATAGGTTTTTAAAGTTGTGACCTCTGTGACCCTATTTGGGGTCACAGGGTCACCAAAGTTACAAATTAGAACTTTGGCCAAGGAGTCTGCACATATCATTTTTAACTCTCTAGTCTTTTTAGAACTGGAGAAGAAGATGAAAATAGGTTTTTAAGGTTGTGACCCTTGTGACCCTATTTGGGGTCATGGGGTCACCAAAGTTACAAATAAGAATCCCCATTGTCCAAGGAGTCTGCACATATCACTTTCAACTCTCTAGTCCTTTTAGAACTGGAGAAGAAGATGAAAATAGGTTTTTAAGGTTTTTAAGGTTGTGACCCCTGTGACCCTATTTGGGGTCACAAGGTCACCAAAGTTACAAATTAGAATCTCCATTGTCCAAGGAGTCTGCACATATCATTTTTAACTCTCTACTCCTTTTGGAACTGGAGAAGAAGATAAAAATAGGTATTTAAGGTTGTGACCCCTGTGACCCTTTTTGGGATCACAGGGTCACCAAAGTTACAAATTAGAATCCCCATTGGCCAAGGAGTCTGCACATATCATTTTAACTCTCTAGTCCTTCTGGAACTGGAGAAGAAGATGAAAATAGGTTTTTAAAGTTGTGACCTCTGTGACCCTATTTGGGGTCATGGGGTCACGAAATCTACAATTAAGAATCCGGATTGGCCAAGGAGTCTGCACATATCATTTCTAACTCTATAGTCCTTTTAGTACTGGAGAAGAAGATGAAAATAGGTATTTAAGGTTGTGACCCCTGTGACCCTATTTGGGATCACAGGGTCACCAAAGTTACAAATTAGAATCCCCATTGGCCAAGGAGTCTGCACATATCATTTTAACTCTCTAGTCCTTCTGGAACTGGAGAAGAAGATGAAAATAAGTTTTTAAAGTTGTGACCTCTGTGACCCTATTTGGGGTCACAGGGTCACCAAAGTTACAAATTAGAACTTTGGCCAAGGAGTCTGCACATATCATTTTTAACTCTCTAGTCTTTTTAGAACTGGAGAAGAAGATGAAAATAGGTTTTTAAGGTTGTGACCCTTGTGACCCTATTTGGGGTCATGGGGTCACCAAAGTTACAAATAAGAATCCCCATTGTCCAAGGAGTCTGCACATATCACTTTCAACTCTCTAGTCCTTTTAGAACTGGAGAAGAAGATGAAAATAGGTTTTTAATGTTTTTAAGGTTGTGACCCCTGTGACCCTATTTGGGGTCACAAGGTCACCAAAGTTACAAATTAGAATCTCCATTGTCCAAGGAGTCTGCACATATCATTTTTAACTCTCTACTCCTTTTGGAACTGGAGAAGAAGATGAAAATAGGTATTTAAGGTTGTGACCCCTGTGACCCTATTTGGGATCACAGGGTCACCAAAGTTACAAATTAGAATTCCCATTGGCCAAGGAGTCTGCACATATCATTTTAACTCTCTAGTCCTTCTGGAACTGGAGAAGAAGATGAAAATAGGTTTTTAAAGTTGTGACCTCTGTGACCCTATTTGGGGTCATGGGGTCACGAAATCTACAATTAAGAATCCGGATTGGCCAAGGAGTCTGCACATATCATTTCTAACTCTATAGTCCTTTTAGTACTGGAGAAGAAGATGAAAATAGGTTTTTAAGGTTGTGACCCCTGTGACCCTATTTGGGGTCACAGGTTCACCAAAGTTACAAATTAGAATCCCCATTGTCCAAGGAGTCTGCACATATCACTTTCAACTCTCTAGTCCTTTTAGAACTGGAGAAGAAGATGAAAATAGGTTTTTAAGGTTGTGACCCCTGTGACCCTATTTGGGGTCACAGGTTCACAAAAGTTATAAATTAGAATCCCCATTGTCCAAGGAGTTTGCACATATCACTTTCAACTCTCTAGTCCTTTTAGAACTGGAGAAGAAGATGAAAATAGGTTTTTAAGGTTGTGACCCCTGTGACCCTATTTGGGGTCATGGGGTCACAAAATCTACAATTTAGAATCCCCATTGTCCAAGGAGTCTGCACATATCGTTTTTAACTCTCTAGTCCTTCTGGAACTGGAGAAGAAGATGAAAATAGGTTTTTAAAGTTGTGACCCATGTGACCCTATTTGGGGTCACAGGGTCACCAAAGTTACAAATTAGAATCTCCATATGCTAAGGTACTTGTACACAAAATTTCTGCTCTCTAATGTGTATGGTTCATGAGGAGAAGTCAAAAGTGTCAAAAGTTTACGGACGGACGACGGACGACGGACGACAGACGACGGACGACGGACGACGGACGACGGACGGACGGACGCCGGACGACGGGCCATGCCATAAGCCCATCTGGACTTTCAGTCCTGATGAGCTAAAAATTACAAAACAAATGTAACGATTTCGGAATAAATTTTCTTACCCAAATGATTTATTATTATTCAACACTTTCTAGATCGCCAATATCAGACAGTGAAAGAAGTCCAAGGAGAAATAAATTTGCCATAGACTGTCATCTAATGGAGAAAAATAGGTTTTTAAGATTGTGACCCCTGTGACCCTATTTGAGTGAGCATTACTCGCAACTGTCATTGTTACTGTCCCTTGGATACAGAATGACAAGCACATACGTTTTACTAAGTATGTGTGCTAAAATTACCACATGATGTTGATTATTTGAAAGTTATGAAGTAAAATATTACCTAACTTTTGATTTCGGCTCCTCGCTAGCAACATTTTTCCGCCGTACACCTCGCTAGTTCCGGTGTACGGTTATACACAGTGATCTAGAACCCGCTTCAAAGCCTTCGGTGATTTCATGTCGGAACAATGATGCCTTGAGTTTTGATATAAATTTCATTATTGAGTTAGGGGCCCACCCTGTTTATCGAGGGACCATCTCTTAATGTCTCTAAACTGAGTAAATTCAGATACGTTTTAAAATAGGCCTAAATGATGACAAATCTCAAAATAAAATTTCAGACGTTCTTCTGTTCAATTCAATGCAAGTCAAGTTTAGATTTCAAACCTAAAAATATAAATATGCAAAAACATGTGTTTTTGACTATATTAGGAGGCATCAAGAAGGCCATTGGTGTCACAGGAAATTGAGAATAAACAAATATCATTTTAAAACAATCAATAATCAACTACCTTCGTTTATCTAATCTTTAATCTGAATGATCATTTGGTAAGAGATCGACAGCCATTACTGTGACGCCATGACCTATCTGCATAACACGTTCTGATTGGATAAGACACACGGATTTCCCGGTAAGGGCCAATAAAATTACAAGTTTCAGTGGATTTTACAAAGACTGTCTGAAACAAAAATTGGGAAAAATCATTTTGTTTTTTGTTCCAAATAAAGAAAATCGGCAAAAAGCATTTTATTTCGATTTCCGTGAGTGCTATAACTTTGATTGCATCTAATCAGCCTTCTCCTTTTCTAGCCAGCAACCTGGCCTTATCTGAACAGAGGCTGAATCAAGATTTATGCGGGTATTTTTTTTAAAACAAATTCAAGAGGACTTTCCTGTGAACAAAATATACTACTTAGACCCTAAGGTACCTTGTGGCCACAGAGTCACAAAAGCTATAAATTATAATCCTCACTAATCAAGGAGTATGTACACAAACTTTGAGCTTTCTGGGCCTTGTGCTTCTGGAGAAGAAGTGGCAAGTGCACAAAGTTGACAGACAGACGGACGGACACTGGACACTGGACACCATGCCATGCCATGCCATAAGACAATCGGGCCTTTCAGGCCAGATGAGCTAAAAATGACGATAAAAATTTTTCTCAGAAAGATAATTTTTATGAACACAATAAATAGAGTTGACAATGGTTCATATACAGAGACGCGACAGATGAAACGAAAAACTGAAAATGACAAATCCTCCTGTAGGCTTCCAGAATCAAAGATCTCATTTCAATTTAACAAATGTTCACAAGTCAAAATACTAGAAATGGATAGAAAACAGAAACAAGAAAAGTTCAGTACCTAGAAAGATCTCTAAGAATCCACTCTGTTCATTTTTCTTTATATATACAATCTTCATGTAACTATTAGATATTCACTACTTTAAGTGAAAAACAAAGATTTGGATATTTTGAAAATTAAAGAAATATGTCAAACTTAAAAAAAAAACATTTTCAATCTTCTCCATTATATTTTCGATATATATCTCTTTTCAAATGTACAATACAATTTGTATAACTGTACAACCTCCGAACAACTGATTGTATAACTATAAAGATATCTTCGTCAAAATACTTGCTTGACAAATTTTACATGGTGATATTATAACCTCAACTACTTACCTACACTAGTCATATTCTCCTTTTTTATTCCTAAATGGATAAAAATTGACTGCTTAAATGATTATACTGAAACAATATTCATAGATCCTAAATTTTCATATCAAAATATGCGGCAACTAGTTAACTCATAAATAGCTATCACCATAGAACTATATTATAAATTTCAAATTTTCATATCAAAATATGCTGTTCTCATATCAGACATTTTCTTTGACATCATTTGTCAAAGACATCACATATTCATCCAGATAACATCAAACAATAGCCACATCCACCAAACAGATAGCAGTCTGTACAAATCTTGCTCAGTAATTTCGCTCCATATATACACAGGTTCAACTAAATAGCTGTCAAGTTTTCTGTTAGAGACCTAACAATATAGAAATACTCAAAATAACTCTTTCAACAGACAATTTTACCTTGGCTTAAATTGAGGCAAATACTAAAAAGATCTTAGCATTGCTAAGTAACCGTTCTAATATGGTGTTACAACTATGCTAAGGTTCTTTCATCTTCCCCTACAAGGCCTTAACAGCATTTGTGTTACCATCGGCGGATCGAAATCATTCAATGAGTTGGGATACGGCCTTTTGGTGTAATAGTACAATTATTGAAAAATAACTTTTATTTATCAATTATGTGTTAACCGTCAAATTACCTCAATGACTTGACTGAAATGGTAAAAGTGATGTAAAATGAAGTCTTTATCATGAGAGTTATTGCTTAGCGGACCTTGGGCAGTATTGCAGCCAATAGCAGCGAGAAAGGTTATCAAATTGTCTAAATTTGTCTATATCATGAAAAATCAACATTTACTACATTTGGTACTCTCATGATTGGGGTGCACACCCTCACAATCTGTCTGGATCTGCCAGCTGTATCACTAATGTAAGCCTTGCCTAGTTGCTGATTTGTGCCTGGAGCATTGTCATCAGCAATTGCAGCAATCTCCAGATGATCTCTGCTGGACTATCAAGTTCAAGTGCAGGAAACTGAAGAGCTAGCACAGACAGGTTTATTTCAGATTTGGCTTGTTGGAGAAGAGGTTAGCAAGGCCGACTGGCTTGTGTGATTTTAGAGATACTAAGTGTCTTCACATTGTAGGGTTTGTGGAGGGCTGGTTGATTTTCAAACCTTAAGCCCTGCTTGCTTGAATAGACTTAAAATATCTTTTGTGACACTCTCTCAATCTACAATGTCCGGTATACCCAGTAAGATTTATATCAGCCATACCATAACGAAGTCTGTTGTTGGTTAATGACTTGCAGGGGAAGATGGCAATGTGATTGATAAACTAAAGTCCTTGTAATGTCAAAATATAAACTACTACAAATTTACCTCCGACAGAAAGAATTTTATAACATATTAGCCTTAGTACAATCTGCATAACCTATGTAGCGATTTCCTTATGATATAACTTCACTCCTCTGTACAGAAAACAAAACCGGATTTAACTATAAATGAAAATAAGCTAAAATTTGGCTGTGTTCATATATACCCAAAACTCTGGTAATTTTACCTAAATTACAAATATTAAATATCATAAATGTTTGACAGTCTGTTTAGAAACAAATCAAGACATATTAAGCAATTTTAAGTAAATGTACATTCACAATTAAGTTAAAGTAAGAACATATCTCACACAATGAACAGTCTTCTAACAAAAAAAATCATGGATGTACATATATGAAACACATAGTAAGAAGCTAAAAAACAGTAAAATATCAAAGAGAAAATCTATTTGCTGAAAAGAATTTCAAGAAGAAACCCTATAAGTCTTAAATAACTATCTATCCAATGTTATGAATTTATATCACAACAATAATACAAAATATTACTACAAAACCTGGAATTAGAAAAACAGAGAAACATGATCAATTTATAGTATTTTTTCAAAAAATGTAAAATCATGACCTTTTCTGAAATATATATATAAATATGTATACAAGCATAACAAATCAGTATTTTAACATTTCACCTTGGACTTTGTTCGATGTTTGACATTGTTTTATTTAATAGACACATAAACACTCACATGTCAACGTTTGGCCATGATATGCAAACTAAACGTAATCTGTGTTATTAGGTCACATGATATATAAACGTAGCATTTATTCAGCATTAAATACTATAATTGTGTATAACAGTAAGTATTTGAACAGGGCATCTTACAATATATTTTTTTCAAAACAATCATGATTGATACTGAAAAAATCACAACCATCGTCACTTACTTCAGTTAGTAAGTTTGACATTAATGTTTTTGGGCAATATTTAAGCAATAAGTGGCGTAAATTTCAGTTTACAAGACAAGAATGCCCCAGAGATTGAAAATGCCTTTTCTCTATGATCAACACAGATGATGTTTAGGTTGAGTTCACATGGCCATGTTACGATAAATATTTCACAAATGGTGTACCTCTCATCTCCTTAAGTAATGAAGTTTAATGATAACAATATGGTATCTTGATATGCATGGTATTCAGCAGCGTAGATTTAATGCCATTTGGATGTTAAATGAACTGGTCCTTCTTGTGATTTGGACTCTTCCATTTGGAAGAAAGGGAAGTTATGAATAGCATTGACTTCAAGTAGCCAGTATACTGACAGATGTTGGGAGTGCCTGATATAACTGTGGCTGAAACTTCAAATTGTCCTTCAGAGTGAAATTACCTTGCGTTGTCAGCAGTGGTGTTAAGTTCCAATAGATGTGTTCAATTGTGAGAAATCAACGGGATTTTGAGATTTATTAAAGAGAGAGATCATTAAACAATCAGAGTCAACCTTTATAATCTAGAAACAAATCACAAATAACTGAAGAAAGAGAATAATCCTGGATCAGTCGAATGGCTTTGAAAAAGAGGACTCGAAGGTTGAATATGATCATGGCATCTCATGATATAGAAAAGCGGGGGTTGGTCTTGTTGCTGTAGGGTTGAATGGGCTTGTTTGAGAATACCAACCCCCTAAATCTTTGGTCAGTCATTCTGATTTAAATATTCAATTAAATAATTGTAAGTGGCTAATTTAGTAATTAGTTTGAATAGATTTTTTTTCTCTGTAAAAATTAAGAACCTGATTTCCGAAATTGAGATTTTCTAAACTTCCCAATATATCTTTTTGTTGAGTTTTCTTGAACTAAACCCCAATGAAATATTTTCAAGGTATTTCAAAGAATACATCTAGCTGTAAAATGATTTTCTGAACAACAATTGTCATGATGCCCTTATTGATGGAACAAAATCATCTCAATGAGCAGTCGATAAAGTACAAGAGCCATTTGATTGATGATGGTAATAAATACTTGCTGCAAGTAACAGTCGCGCCATTTTACAGTAATGATGTATCTCTCGGAAGAAACAACGGCAGTGGGTTGGCTTCACATAATCTTCCATTTTGGGCGACAGGGGTCAATTTGGCCATGAGATATACTGTATGTCAACTACTACTGATGATTCATTCAAACATGACCAAGGAAGCACACAAAATAATTAAACCTTATCTTGCTGAGGGAAATATCCTTTCAGATTTCAGATTTCACAAAACAAACATAACACTTATACAGGCATTATCTGAGGCATTCTGAGATACCTTTCTGGAGAGCTACTGCTAATTGTTACCCATTCTCAACCAAAATCACAATCTCTTGGACGTTCTTAGAAGTATGGCCTGCTTTAGGGTATGTTGCGAGAAGAGAAAAATATGAAGGATATGCAGAGATTTGAGAGAACTATAAAGGGAGAAAATGACAGCAGCCACATCTTAAGAAGTGAAATTCATATACATTTTAACTTTCTATATTCAAATTGGATATTTATTTTCATAAGATTACAATGTAAAAGCCAGGTTTGAAATATGTCTTATACTGTTAGATCATATAAACAAAGCATATTCTCAAATCAAGAACAATTGCTTAATAGCGTATTCCTATAAAACATGAATATCTTTTAAAAATTCACTATTAATCAATACTTCACAATGTCCAACAAGAGAAAGTTTTCTCATACTATTGTAAACTATGGTTTTGAAAGAAAACTTTTCCAAAATGTTTAGGCTCAAAGCAGAGTATACATGATAGTTATATTGCACGGTCTTTCGTAGTTCACTAGTGTATAAATGGCAAACATCCTGAGGTATTGTGTCAGCTATTTTGATAGTTTCTAATTACAGTGCTCTACATAGAATTTGGCACTACACTTACTACTTCTCCAAAGCAAAGGATAGAAAAATATAAACTAGTAAACATAAATATTGGACAAAATGATTGTGTACAGTTGAAACAAAAATTCCAAAGAGGTAACCAAAAGAATCACAAAAGTTCAAACAAAAGCACAAGGAATTACAGTGAAGCGTAATGGGTCATTTTGATCTATGGAAAATAAACCTCTCGATATGAATATGGGGATTTCTGTTTTATCATATATGACAATATTCACATTAACTTTCTTTCACTCACACATTTTTACACAAATTATGAAGTTGATATCACAATATAGTTGTCATTTAAATCATGTACATGTCTATATGGGGGTACATGACCTGAAAATCGGATGTTGATTTACCACATAAACTATAAAAAAAATTATCATCAGGGCAGAGTATATTCCAAACGACTAAGCGCTTGCGAACAAGAATACATTGCAGTTCACACAGCCTTAGATGACAAGAGTTACGTGCCCCTGTTCCACACTCAAGGGAGGTAATTCAGTCCAAGATGAAAAGATCCCACTAAAAAGTTCATGTTTGGATCGTTTCCACGCGGACTGAGCAACAATTGGTTATTTCGGAACTCCCTGAGTCAATCCAGGGTCCCAGAGGTGTTATTGAGATCAAGATGGCTATTTTCCATGTGAGCACACAAAAAGCAGGGTCACGAATATGCTTAAATAAAACCCATGTGAAGATACACGTGTCATTCGTTCATTCAATGTACAAGCCTTGAAATCCCTCCAAAACACTTCTTATTCAGGTTGGTAGGTTCTTTCAAGGCCAACTCTGATGCCTTAATTGAAAATGATGTGAAATTCCTCTCAGCCATCATGAATCTGATGTTCATCACACACACAGAGTAGAAAATGTCACTTTATCATTTCACGTACATAGTTTATGTCAGGAACATTCATTACAACGCACATCAGGTACTTAACAAAGCATATCACAAAGAATACACTTCATGTCTGATCTGCAAACATTAAACATTCATTGCTGATTTTCAAAAGCTTGATGATTTCAACACATTCTTAAAGGATGTCTCATGCATACAGCTGCTTGTATAGGAATCCTTGTATGCTGTCACCATACTCACGGTTCAAAGTCTTGTAAGTTACACCGTTCATCCCTAAAATGCTACCAGCACGTCTTCATAAAAAATACCACTTGCAGCCTTTGACCATTGGCAAAACTCTTTTCAATTATACTCATAAATGTCACACCATAGCTGCTTTTTTAGATAATGATATTCAACGCTGAAGTTCACATATTTCTGCGAGCCTAGAAGAACTATTCTCTGGTGAATGTCACTACGTGTTTGCTGCGACTTCTTGAATGGGCCTGAGTTGGAAGCAAGGCGGTCACTGAGAGATGAAGGTTTGTTGCATAGGTCCAACGGGTGTCCGTGTTGACACCACGTCAGTTCGTGATGAGGGCTGCCATGTTGGATTGTTGGATTGTTGGATTCTTCAACTAGATACCAGAGACAGAGATGGAGTTGGATGAGCCTGCAAAGGAAGAAACAGGGATATCAGTTAACTGATGGTCGGCCAGCCAATTGCTCGTTCACTTCAGGTGGGGCTTGTTTGATAAGAGGTCACAAACTGACTTGTGTAATCTTAGGTGTTCAGATTTTTATAGCTAGTAAAGTTAGGATGGTTGGTTGATTTTTGCAAAAGGAATAACAGTAATTTAAACACTTCTCAACAGAAATAATTTTATATCCAGGGTATTAAATTTTCTAACATCTCTTACCCCTACACAAGTAAAAACTATTGTGAGTTTCAAAGAAATAAGCCCAGAATTCATTCTTTCTTACGTATCATTTTAATGGAACATGTTCCAAATAAATTCTATTCTTACACTGTGCAGCTGAGTTTACTAAAACATGAAAACAAAAAAAGTTCTATGTTGAAAAGTTGACACTTCTAATGACAAAGGATATATCTTAAACATGTCCTCATCATTCTTCAAACAGAACCTTAATGCACATCAAAGATAACACATTACTCCAGATTATTGAGGTCTTATCAGAAGAACTAGATGGAAGCTGGAATAGTATATTTTCATTACGATTTAACTCATTATTGGGAATGATGAGATACAACATACTGTGTGTAACTGGAATTTATCGTAGATTTCGACGAGATCATCGATGGTGTACTGGTTGAGGACTACGATCCCGTCGAGTGTTGAGCTGATCTTGTAGGAGCAGTCGTGACAGTGAACAACATACTTCTTGTCTTGCTCCGTCACAAACAGGAGGTTGAACACCTCCACCTGAAACACATCAACAACCAATATCAATATAAATGTTTGATATGTGAATAATATTGGTAAATATGAAACTACGGCATTATTATCCTTGTTCACTGATAATAGCATAAAGAGATATTCAACCTAGATGTTTGAGTGAGTGAGTTATTGTTTAATGCCACTTGTGCAGTTTTTCAGCCATGAGCAGCAAAATAGATCGATGTTTGAATATATCATTTGAGAGATATCAACCTAGACGCTTGAATATTCAATGGCTGATCGAGGATTTTTGAAGGAGGTGAGTTATCCCTTTATGGTTAAACTTTGAAAAGTCCAGGGGGCCTGAACCTTCTGAGCTCCTCTGTCTCTCATACATTTCCCTTTTCTCTGAATTCTTCGATTCCCCTTTAAACTCTCTTGATTGATCACTATCTCCAACATCAGTTCTGCCCTACTTCAAGAGTAATGTCTCTTTCCTCACACTCATTACAGTAGTAAGCCACCTCCTATTTATTTTCCTTTTCATTTCTCTACCATATATCTCTCTTCATCTCACCATCTATATCTCTCAACCTCTTACACTCAATCTCTCTCCAACATCAATTCAAGAGTTATGTCCCTTACCTCACACTCGTTACAGTAGTGCGCCACCTCCTTTTCATTTCTCTCCGATATATCTATCTATCTCTGTCTCTCTAACACTAGATCTACCTTTCTTGTCTCGAACTTCAATTCAATCGACCTACAAGATACAAGAGTTATATCCCCTACCTCACACTCGTTACAGTAGTGGGCCACCTCCTCCTTGTTGCGTCCGTGCCACTTCACCTCCTTCCCAAGGTCAGCCAGACACTCCTCAGTCATCTGACTCACTCGTAGAGACCTCAGCAGACTCATTCTGGAAACAAACACAGACAGACATATTCTTCAGTAAATAGGTCATACGCCCAGTAGCCTGTCAACGGTATACTTTGTTGAGAACAATTAAATCTTTGTTCATGAAGCACCAATAAAATCTCTGAAACGCTGTCAATTTTTAAGACAAATATTCTCTTAAGACTTAGAGAACGCATTATGATTACTGTATGAAACCAAATGTATTAATGTTCATTTACAAAATTCTTTATTGCCACAACATAAATGCAACTATGTAACGCTCATGTTTGAAATGGAATAAAAAAAGATTTAACCAAAACAAAAACTTTGTTGCTCCAAAGTCTGTAAGTTATGTCTCAGATTTTTAAACTTCCTATTCATCAACAGAACATTAGTGAGAAAATCAATGTGCAAGGATAGCTATTTCATCCTTGATTTCTCAAACATAGAAATAGATAGCAACATTCATCCTGCTATATCATATTGTATTATCCCATCAAAGCTACTTTAACTTTCTGAGACTGTTCTGTAATCTGTCTCTAAAATTAAGATAACTCAAACCATGCAGATGCTTTTTCTAATCTGGACACTGTGAATACGGCTCAAGTTTAATATCATTGGCTGATTTGTTTTTCACAAGTGAACAAAACAAGCCTGACAAAAATTTCCAAAATGGACAAATATTAACCAAGTACTAGGCTAGCAGACGGACCTTATATCATACAATATTATATATATGAGGATTGTCGTTGCCTCATAGATTTCCTGATATAGGAGGATGTTTGAAAAGAATGGTTTGACAACACTTCATCTGATATAGCTCTACTCACTTTATTTGTTCATATAACTTGAGGTCGGTCATGCCGACATTCATGGCCAGGTTCCAGGAGAGATGCACCATTGGAACGATGGACTTGTAGCTCTGCAGTTTGTTCCACTCGTAACGCTCAATACCAAGCTGGAACTGTCTGGCGGTCAATGGTCCCACGTTCCACGCTATGTTGTTGCACCAACCCTGGAATAGAGATGCATGGTCAGAATATAACAAAAGAGAAAACAGATTTGACAGGTTTTTAACAAAGAAATAGATTTCGGAAGACAAGATGCAATTATATTGCGCATCGATTCATTTGAAGGGCTCTGCATGCGTTAAAAATGTTTGTTGTTATTTATAAGAGTTAAGTTGTAATTTCAGAGACAGTGACATTAAAAGATTTGGGTCCTCATGGAAAAAAACAGAAGATAATTTACCCAGGAAAAGAGACAGATATGCCCTACTGAAGAAACTGCATGAAATACAAAGTGTGACTCACAATAGCCTGCACCCAGTGGACAGTTCCAGGACCGATCCAGACGAGGTCTCCAGGCTTCTGGATGAAGCGGTACACCGGCACGTCCTCCTCGTACAGGTCCTCCAGCACCGGCCACCACGACCCCGTCAAATAGTTCGTGCTGTTCCTGTGGGCAGAGGAAGGCAATGAAGTAGTGTCCTTTCAAGGCTATTGATTAAATCTACCTAAAACAAGCTGTAAATTGTCATTCTGACATTATCATATTTAGTGAATTACAACACATTTTGAGCAAAATTCAGTCAATTTTCAGAGAGCAAGTTGTGCACTATGAATCATAGGTCAATGCGGCTGTTTTGTTGTTATTGTACATCTCAGATGTTTTGTGCTTAATCTTTGTTGGAAAATATTAAGTGAAATATCAAGTCCGTGTAGATGATGTTCTAACTCTTGAAAAGTAGGAAATTAACCAATAAGGTCAGAAAACTTCAATACAGACAGCCGATGGCGGATCAGACTTGGTTGCACTGTGGGTTTAGAGGGATAGCCCTCATTGGATTTTGAGCCCCTCTTGGAAATTTTCCTATTTACAATTTCAACATTTCTGGGTCCGCCACTGACATGTACAGTAATTTCAGGACAACATAAGCACTGTTCTTACTTCTCACAGAGGTTGTGAATGACCCCCCAGTACTGATCTGGCACCGCGAACCACTCACAGTCTCCTGGTCCTATGTTTATGTTCACTGAACAGAAGTTGTTGTTCTCTTGGTGACCTGTCAACAGAGAAAAAACATTTAGGAAAACATAAAAAACATCTGCTTATGCATGAATGTCGGCTAACTTAACAGCGAAATGAAGTCAAACCATTTGCAACCAGTCATTGAGTATATGAAGGATGACAAGACAATGAAGCACATTTTGTTATGTATTGTTAACAAATATCTACATTTAACATTATAGTGCAAAATTGTAGTGTATAGTGTGTCATTACTCAACGTGATTTTATGAAGTTGTAGAATAAGTGTCACACATCAAGCTCTATAGTAGGAGGCCATTTGAGTGTGAACACCTTAAATCAATCAAGAATTATTAATGGATTCAAGTGGCCTTTTAGAGAACTTTGTCAATTGTCAATTGTTTAAGAAATACTTTTATATAAATAGACAACAAGACTGAATTGTATTACATAACCTTTGTCATTTGTCATTTGTCATTTTCCTTGTCTCTGTATCATCTTACTTCCTAAAATAATTCTGCTACATACCTTTAAAAGGGATAGTAGAGATGTGGTTTCAATTTTGTTCATGGTAATATTGATACAGTCGATTTTTAATGATATGTTGTTTTTATAATGAGATAAGAGTTATCTTCCTTACCTGGTGTCCTTGACCCCGGCACCTTCATGTAGAGCTGTACCGTGTTCATCCCGAGAATTGTGTGACCAACATGACTCAACATGTTGCCAGCAGAAACCACCCTAGTAAATGACGGCAGTTTCGTCAGCTCGTGAAGCTGTAGCTTCCATTTCCTCTCATCGGACAGGTCAACGTTGGTGCCGAACTTGATAATCTTTGGTTTCTTTCTGCAATGTCAACAATAACTTCTTAAATAATAGTTATTTTACAGGTGGAATATTTATATATAAATTCATAGCACATCATTTGAAACCATGCATATGTGTATATCCTGACTATTCCAAACTCTCAATAAACCAATTCATTTAATGATTTCAGAATTTAGTTCCATCAACTGTGAGAAAGTGCTCTGCATTGTATAAGAAGATAAAGCAAATTTTTATACAACTTTAACTGTTTTTTTGTTTTTTTTGGTAAAGTATTGACAGATTTTTTTTGATATTGTCATAGCCTGATCCATTAATAATAATTATAATGATAACTCTTCTTATCAATGATGTTGATAAAACTACTCTTTATTATCCTAATTAAATAGAAATAGCAATCTTTTCACGTTCTTGGCATCAAAGCAACATGCAGCTAAAGCAAGTTTCTATCCTTACAATGCTTATTGCCAACATGAAAACTACAGGTTATATTCTTTTTATTTTCATTTCAAGTCGTTTTGTATTCATATGGCAAGGAATTGAAGTTGAGATAATTGAAGGACGTACCCTTTAGATGATGAGGATGAGTTGGAATCACTGTCGGAATCCTTTTCCTTGTGATGTCCCTTAGCCTTGTCTGCTTCCTCCTGGAACAGTAACATCATTCAGTCATTACAACATAGCTTTCTCAAACATCAAGGCATCTTAATAGTCAACTCACATAAAGTCACATTTATGTCATTTGCAACCTTAGTCAGGGATTTTTATGGACCATCCTAGTCAATTTTTGATTAATAGTAATAATAATAATGGATAGCTTTTATATGGCGCTAATTCTCCACTATGTGGACTCAAAGCTCTCAATGCTCCGTTTCCCTAGTCTAACCTGAGCTGACATATAGTCACCTCCAATAAAACTTTTACCAGGTACCCATTTGCACTACTGGGTGAACAGAGGCTCATTTTGAATAATAAGGTAATTAGTTCCAAGTAATTGTACAACAAGACACATTCAGCTTTCTATCAGAAAAGGTAAATAAATTATTGTTCATAAAATGTTGAGTTTGTCAACATTGTAGGAATGTTCTGCAGGAAGAAAAGCCAAATACTAACCAAGGTGCCTTACATAATGGCAATAAACTCTGCTCTGTCTAAATCTTGCAAGTTTATTTGCGACAACTGTACAGCATTTGTTTTACACCCTTACATGCCTTGAAAAGCTAAGCAAGTCAAGAGTTATCTACCCTGAGAGTAAAATCATGTCAAGAGTTACCTACCTTGAGAGATTCCTGGAAGGAAGAAGCTTGGTACTGTGCGTACTTTGCGACGGTGGTGTGACTCCGACTGCTGTCACAGTGCCATACCTTGTTCCCCCAACCGTCTCGGTTGTCATCAGGCGCTTGCTGCTTCTGTAATAATAATATGTTTATTTAGACTGTGCCCAACTCAATACAGGGTATGCTCAATGCTGTATCCTAAAGATTTCAGTTTGGTAGAGGATGACCGAAATTTCTCGTTTGGAAAGGACAAAAGAGTTGCTGGGTTAAAATGTTATAAATGCAATACTTGGTTATCAAATGTATGTGAAATTGGAGTAAAAGAATGTCTACACAAAAATGGAAATTGTTCACAACACCAACCTGAGTTCTCACTTCCACCCTGTGATCAGCATTTGCTTCAACTAGAGTCTTGGTAGAAAATAATCCTAGATCTGAAACACAAAGCAACATAAAATGATGATATGGTACAATCTTAGAGGTTAAAAAAATTAATACTAGTGTAAGTTACATTATTAGTTGATACAAAATCAGGACTTGCAGAAGTTAGGACCAGTTAAATTATTGTCTCAGCTTTGCAATGCAAATACTTATGTTAGCAACAATTTATCAGTGGTTTCAGGGTTTTCAGTGGTCTATCCTAAGGTTTGAATCCCAAACTTCCAACCCTGTCTTATCCCTTAAGACAAAGTTAATTATATCCATTTGCAAAAAAAGGTTTCAGTAGTATTGAGGATGCAGTTAACAGATCTCAATATATCACAATCGCATTACGACATTAATAGAGTGCACTTGATTTGCATTATGGCCAAGCTGAGCGGGCTTGACCTACGCTGTAAAACGGGCAAAAAATGGTAAATTAATGTTAGTCAAGGAAAAAATGATGCAAGTATTATAATATATGGATTTATCCTCCGCTAAAATGATTTTATTTGAATACTTACCCAGCTTGAGAGCGCCGGCTAGTCCACGTATAACAACAACAGGTTGTGAGTAGCAATACTGCTGAAGCTCAGGGGAAAACGCATCTCTCTTACTCTCAAGCTGAAACAACAAGATATATTGCTTACATGATTTTACACCTCTTTCAGTTTCCCCTATTTCATCTTCACAAAAAAAGCTATATAACAACTTTATCCATTCTATGGAATTTATTTCTTGTTTCATACCGTTTATTCATGCTTGTTACAGTATATCACCTGTGCATTCTAAATTTTCACTTTGTCCATTTTTTACAAGCTTTCTTGACTCACATATAACACTTGATGTACAGGCAATGCTAATGTCTTTTATTTCGTATCCCCATTCTGAGGATGTAGTCAACACTAAGTGACTCACGTACACACAAGGCATACAGAAACTTGTTAATACAATACCTAAGCTTAAGAATTAACCAATTCTTTGTAAGCTGCTCATACTAATTAAAACTTGATATCCAGATGCATAAATGTCTAAAGTTATATATACCAAATTAAAGAAGAAACCAATAGACTTCATGTTTCTTAGACTCACATATACACTGGGTGTCGGTGGGTTGAGCGACTCCTTGGGTAGCGGTGGGTAGGGTGGTGTCGGGGGTCGCGGTGGGGCACACAGATCCGAGTAGTAGCCTCGCTTTCCTGCAACAATGTTATGATATACTGAGGGAAACAAATAAGAAAACACCTGAAGTGGTAACAGCAAATCAAATATGCAGTAGTTATTAACAGAACTAAATAGCCTTACTTTCTATCAACGAACATGTAATATACTAAGGGAAACAAAAAAGGGAACATCCCTTTAAAGTAACTTTTCAGAGATTAAAATATCAGTTTACTTTATCGATAACAACCAAAGAAAAAGGGCTTAAAGCGATAAATAAATCAAAACTAAACTTTTGTAAACAACAACAAAAAAAGGTTAAAAGACGTCCCAATCATGTCTGAAAAAATCTTATGTAGTACTCAATATGCTCATAACCTTATCTCAGTAAAAAAGAAACAGAATTTTTTTTAAACACAACAAAAGTATGCATAAACAACTTATCATTAAGAATTATCATTGATACAGATTTTTATGAATTCAACACCATGCATGTTAGTTTTTTCAAACACAAGTTAACAAAGATGGAAAATAACAACTTACCTCCACCTTTACACGCGTCTGCTATCTCCCGGCCCGACATGTGTATCGAGAGAGCGGGCATCGGCTTGTCATCTTTCTTCTGCACACTTGGTTCATTTTTTTCAACTTTCAACAAGGAACCATATTCAAGTCCAGCGGCAATTTCTTTCGAGGTTGGTGCATCTGCTCCACTAGGAAACAAATCCTTCTGGGTTTTGCTTCCTATTTGACCTTGACCCTGAGAGGAAGAGTTGGGGGAATGTAAAGCACTGTTGGTACGTGTCCCGCTATTGGCTGATAAGGTTATTTGATCAGCAGAGGTTGGGCTGCGCTTCAACACTCCGCCATTGTCCCTGTTTTGGTGCGGACCTGCTATGGTCTGGGGAGGAGTGCCAATGATAGGCAGCTGGGGATTAGGCTTGGGCTGAAGCATCATCGAGGGAATGGGCAGACGACTAGATTCACTATCTCGTATAGGTCCCTTTTTGGCCATGTCCTGGCCTTGATTCAACTGAGCAAGAAGGTCCTCGGCCAGCGACGTTGTGATGTCCTGACGCGAGAGGAGAGCAGTTAGATCCTGATCACTGAAGTTTGCTGCTGCGTTCTGAATGTCTTTTGACATGGTATCTGAGATCATTGAGGGAAGGGTCTGGTGGGGGGGCAGGTTCCCGCCCATCCCAGGGAAGCCCATCGGTGGCCGGAGATGCTGCTGGCCTGGCGCCATCTTGGATGGGGGAGGCAAAGGACCCCCGTAACCCTGAGACGATGACATTGTGCTTATTGGAATGTTGCTGTGGGAGGGAGGCATGTTCCCGCCAGGGTGGGGCATTCCCGGACGCAGGGTCTGGTGACCTGGCAAGGGTCCTTGACCTTGACCTTGACCTGGCATATGACTCTTCATTCCTGATCCAAGCGGTCCTGGTATTCCTTGAGGGTTTGGTCCACCTGCATAACGCATTAAATATTCAAGATTACTTCTTGGCGGATGGTCAGGATATCCAGAAGAGGAGTTTAGATAAGCACTAGGCATTCCAGGTCTACTACTAAGAGAGTCTACGTGTTTAGTAGCGTGCAGAGAGAAAGGCAAAGAGGGTGCGGCACTACTGAGAGCTGGGCTGATCGCCGAGGGAGGCGGGGGCCCTTCCAGAAGAGTAGAGAACGGCGGAGCGCCTGAACAGAGGGTTCCCGGCGGGCGAGAGATGCCTCCGAGCAAGTTACCTGGCGCAAGTGCCCCCCCAGTCGGTGATGGGTGTGACTGGAGTGGATTATGCTGGTTAGGCATGTGACCCAGAGGTGACTGCATTCCCATTGGCGACATCTGATTTCCCTGGAAAGAGAAAAGGTAAAGGTATCTCACAAATCTCTATTAGTGAACCATTAAGTCTTACCTAACACTGTTTTGTTTTCTTTTTTGCTTTTACTGATGGTCTATGACTCATGATAAGGATGCAAGGACTGTGCAATAAGTAAGAATTGACTTCAACATTGATAATGTTCTTGGAGGTATAACTGTATAAACTGTGTTAATCCGAATATCATCTTAAACATTGAACCTAAGACCTCTACTGCATTACCATATCTTATTTTCCACAAGTCCCCGATCACATGACCATACAAGAAGGAAATACAGGTGCATCATACAAGCCCAATTTGACATACAAGAATGTGAGTGAAAGTGATGAAGTGAGAGAGTACCTGCTGCTGATGCATGGCCTGCATCTTGATGTGCTGCTGCTGGAGGTAATACTGATGCTGGAGCTGGTGGAACATCTGCTGCTGCTGCGGGTTCAGCTTGCCCTGGAGACAGACACACAGCTCAGTGAAAATACGCTAGGATATGTGTCAGGGCAAGAGCAAGAGCAAAGGCAATGGATAGGGTAAGGTTTGGGAATGGCTTTGGATTTGGGTATGGAGTAACTGCTTTGCTTTTCAGATGCAGCTAAGAAACATCTTCTCTGGTTTCAACTTACTCTGAAGGGATTGTAAAGTTTTGCATTGTGAAAGGCAGAAGAGTTAGAAATATGGTTGTTGTCTTTTACCATATATCTGTTGCTGTTTGGAGTTCAGCTTAACCTGCAGATACATACACTCCCATTTTGAGTTAGGCTAAGCCATATTCCCGGTACAAAAGCTACTGCTGCTAAAAAGAATCATTAGCAATCCGAGTGCTAAACAGCCAAAGACAATTGCAATCACGTACCTGATTCTGTCCCAGGTAGTTGAGAAGCTGCATCTGCTGTGGGTTCAGAAAAGGGGGTGGGGGTCCACCCTGTGGGGGGTGGGGCGGCTGTGGACCTGGCATCTCCTCCGAGGAGGGCTGAAATACAACGATACACATAAGTACATTATGGGTCAGTTCGGTTCCAGATTCAGCACTGGGGAGAGACCTAATATTGCATTATCCATATCTAATTGATTCAGTTTATTGATAGGAGACAACTTATCAGCCTTCATGAACATGGGTTGCAAAGGTGTGGGTTGAATATGAAGATCTGCTTTTTGTTTTAGCTAGACACAAATGGTTACAATACTAGACTTTGGTTACTGGACACACACAAGAGTTTAAAAGTTTCTGTTCATTGAGGCAAATTTCAACCATTGAAAGCAGTGGGTCAATATGGGTTTTTAATCTTGAATGTTACTAAATCAAATTGCTGGCCTTTTATCAGGTTAGGTAGCTGTGCCTAAACTGATAATCATCACCATACCAATTAATCATCCATTATCAATACTATTATGGTTATCTCTAAGAAACAATAAAATATGAGGAAACCAATCAATCTCGTACCCTTTTCCTTGACTGCATAGCCTTCTTCTCTGGATCATCAGGGAATCCTCCCAGAGAGGGGTGGGGCGGGAGTCCCCCGTTCTGTACCTGGGGCGGGGGCAACATGCCATGGGCTCTCTCACCACCCTGAAACAGATACATTGTGTAAGTCCCTTGCTAACAGAAGTGATAGTGAGATCACCTCCACCAGGATTCAAACATAGACCTCAGGGTTGAGAGACAGACACTCTGTCAAATCGGCTTAAGAGATATCCCTCTAGCTAGTCAAGGCCAGTAGGAATGCTTTTATCTCAACTTGCCACAATTTAACAAAAATAAGAGTTGTTAATTGGATATATCCGGAATAAAAAAACATGAGTAGGTAAATGCTATTCAGTAAATAAGGGTAGAACTAACCTGGGCTGGGTTTGGCGGCTGTGGAGCTTGACTCTGACGGGAGGTCAGCTCAGCTGGGATAGGAAGTCTCCACGCCTCCTCAATACTGGGCAGTGTACGAGGCCTGAAACACGTGGTACGCATCTTTCAATCTACATGGTTCGTAAAATGCAAAAGATGTGAATCATGCATATCCTGATATCTACGAAGGCTGACTAGTGGTTATTCATGTCAATAATAAGCATGTCATTACCTCAGCCAATAAAATGTTATACTGTAAGCCTGAAACAAATATCTTGAACCCCTGCATCCTCCATCCTGGTAGCTCCACAAGAGGTAAATGGGAATCGTTTCATTGGCTTGTTATACACCTGGTTAAGACCTCAGCGTTCGGAAGGGGCTACAAGGATTAACAAATGCTGATATTGCAAAATGCTTCCCTTGAAGATAACTAAATTATAGATAGACACCATAATATGGATCCATAGGGTTTCAATAGTTACCGTATATACAGATTTCAGTTATTGCAGGAATTATCAATATCACATCCTCTTAAAATAATCGGAATTCTTACTTGTTTTGGAAATGTTGCATTGGTAAGTTGCTAAGGTTCTGTTGTAGGAACTTGACTTTGGAAGCTATACTGGAACTGATGCGAGCTGCAAGCAAACAACAAATATCTTAAATGACATGTTCTTGAGTAAGACAAACATTTCTTTCAATCTTGTAAACCAACCACTTTCAAGCAACAAATGAGTCAAACCTTGTCAAATCCACTAAGATTAACTCAGTTCAGTCATAATCACTTGCCATTTTATGTCTTGACTCAATCTTTGAAACAAACATTTTTTTTACCTAATGCAGTTTAGGTTGATGCTTTACTCTTGAGAGTACCAACTCACAATTATTGCTCCAAAAACTAAATATGACCAGAGGTGCCAGTTGAAGTAACAGAATCTAAAAAAAACTCACACTTATTCCTAGAAGCATTTAAATAGCATGTGAGTCCGTCGCTGGGCTGGTTACAGGTCTCGTAGAGGATGCCGAGATCCGTCCAGGCTGCGGCGTGTGATTTGTCCAACTGCACCGCACAGATGTACGCCTGAAGCGCATCCATCGGCTGGTTCTGCTGCTGATACAGCACTCTGTAGACAATCAGAACATGACTTGATATATTAACCTTTAACATGCTGATATATATATCAGAACTAAACTTGTTAGTTATATTGTTTTTTTGAACGCCTAAATTACATTCATTGACTTGATGACTTGCTTCGTCATCATTTAATGTCAAAATGTTACCTTCCAAGATGAAAATAATTGTACATCTTATAAATCGGCACCATAATTTTTCAAAATCTTAACATCTAGATTGACACTGTGAAGGGTCTAAAAGAAACATTAAGTGTAATTTTTTGGTAATATAACACGTCTCCAAGAACATCTTGGTTATTACAAACAAAACTAATAATCACAAAAAAAGAAGTTGTTATCCAGATATCTGGATTTTCAAATTTTTTCACTGTCAGTAACAATGGTGAGAATGAGAATGAATCCAGCAGAGATGTGAGAATCTAAAACTGACCCTATTGAGCACCAGGTATCAGCATTGGCCTCCGACTTGTCGATAGACTGACGGTAGGAAACAAAAGCATCATGGACTTTGCCTATGCTAGAGTAGCACCTGAAATAGAGAGGGGTTTTAAGCTATAAGTAAGAAATGAAGTTTAAATCATTTTAAACAAAGGCATGGTGTAAACATATGGATAATGAATTAGCTGAAGTAAGAAGTTTTAGCTAAGACAAGCCATTGATTGGGATACGCAAAAATTCATGTTTAGAATTTAGAGAATTTAAAGTTCATGGATAGGTAGATGGGAATAAAGTTTGAAAGAATTTATTAACAATGGCATTTCTTAGATTGTTGCATCGAAATCAAGGATGGTCTCAGATAAAAAAAATTTTTAAGACAGGCAGGTAGATTTAGGATCAAACATTTTAGTTAAGTTTAATAAGAACACACCTTCCAAGCAGGTACCAGGTCTGCCCATTACTGGGGTCCAACTCATTGGACTTCTGCAGGTAGTGAACTGCTCGTGCCTCTCTCGTGGCCTTGTCTCCAAACAGCTCCTGGGTGTGGTACAACCAACCTGCAGACACACAGACAGACATCTCAGTTTTTTATATGAGAATAGCTAATTGAGATACAGACAGACAGACATCTCATCAGTTTTTTACATGAGTATAGCTAACTTGGATACAGACAGACAGACAGACAGACATCTCATCAGTATGCATAGAAGTACAGTAGATAAACAAAAAGCCATATCATGAGTCTTTACATGAGAATAGTAGCCAAAGCAAGGGATGCAATTATTCAGAGGTAAGTGATGTCAAGATAGTTATACATTTACATGATGTTTCTTCCATAACGTAATAAGCAAGAATCTGTTTCCTAGACGAGTCTGATATATCCCATTTAGAAGATAATTTCATATATGAAACACATATTTTACTAAAAGGCATCTCAAAGTAATAATGGACCTTAAAGATAGCTCCCAGGAGTAAGCTTTTGGTATACATGGTGCTCAGTAAGGAATGGGCTCCAATGGTTAATGATCAGCTGGAGTCAGAATAGACTTGTGTTGCTGATATCACAGATGATGAAAAAGATAAATGGCTAGAAAAATACGATGACAAATAGCTTAATAGCCTAGTTAAAATTCAGAGTCTGTATGATTAAGAAGATGATGCTGGAATTTGTTTGGACTAGAAGTTTGAGATAAGCTGAATGTCTCGTATCTTGATTCACCAAAACTTAAAGTCAGGGCTCAAGTGTCGAAACTTTTTTTGATGATCAAATGAAATATCTTGTCACTGATGCATTCAAATATCATAATGGAAATGAACCATGAAAAAGCCGTCAAAGAACCATCAACATAACACTTATTATAACAATGTTTTATCATATTGCACTTGAGGTACTTCTATCTGCTGATGAGCTACTTAGATTTATACGCTTGTATCAATTGTACTTTCAGAGCTGCTACTTAGTTCTACACATGACCAAACAGGTCCAAAACATCCTATTTTCAGGTACCCATTCAAGCAGCTTGAAGACTTGGTGCAATAAGGATGAAAGGTTTGCCGAGCATGAGAACAGAATCAAACTTCTTGTGTCTCAGGAATCAAAGCAAGCCTTGGCTTGTTAGACCAGCAAGTTAATTTACACCCATTACTGCTTGAAGGAAGTTTGCCCAATACGAAACAAGAATAAAACGTCTTATGTCTTTTGGCTTGATGGACCAACAAGTTAAGCACTACACCCATGTGTTTGAGAGAAGTTTTTGAACAGCCCAATCTTCTTGTGTCTTAGGATTGAAACCCAGGCTTTTTGTTCGATAGTCCAAAAAGTTAACTACTACACCCATGTGCTTGAGAGAGAAGAGAAAAACCTTCTTGTGTCCTAGGAATCAAACCTCAGCTTGATAGACCAGCGAGTTAACTACTACTAACATTACTACTTGAAAGAGATTTTCCCAATACAAGACCAGAATAGAACTTCTTGTGCCTTAGGATTCAAACCCAAACTTTTGGCTTGATAGACCAGCAAGTTCACCAATCCACCTTGTGCTTAAAATGACAGCAGAGCTCACAAACTGGACATAGTGCTTAAAATGACGGCAGAGCTCCTGAGCTAGATTAGAGACATAGGTTCTATAAACCTACTGACCCCACTTGCTTCCTGATCCGTTCTAAATATCGAGCAATCTAACGTGCAATTACCAGCAATGGCCATAATGCAAGTACATGTTGCTAAATGCAGATAATGAGATTACTTGAACTTGAAGCTCTGTTTCCTCTGATAAATGAAGTAGTTAGTAAACTTTTTACAAACCCTTCAATCTGTCAAGAAGATAAGACTTTGATTTCTGATTATAACACATACTGAATTACTGATAAAACTAATTTAGTTTCTGAATCATGATTTAAAAGGATCGTGTTTATGTGATGAAAGGATTATTTTCCAAACATGTAGAGAAACAAGTGGATATTTTCTTATCATTTCATCACAGTAAACAAAACTCTTAGGTTGTCAATTATCTGCCAAAAAGAATTAATACTGGAAAAAAAGGTAGAAGAATCGTTAATCTAATGAAATTTGTAAATTTCAAATGTTCGCCTCAACTCAACAACAGGAACATAACAACAGTATAATTACCCAATTGTTTAAGTCTTCATAACAAATTATACAACCAAATTTTTTAGAAATAGTTACTCCCAATGCCCATTGTTCAAAGAACAGTTAGTCAAGTCATAACAAGTTCTACGACCAAAATCTTAACACAAGTACCGCTCTCAGAGATCCAAGACTTCCAATACCTATTCCATTCCAAGAAGACTCTTGGCGCCAATGGTCTTCAACTTGACTGTGATTCTTCCAACACAACAGACCTATATACTGGCAAGACGTGACACACTTGGAGCAAAAAGCCAATCAATATCTGCTGTGACCCGATTCCTATCAAACAAAGACGCACAACATGACGTTGGCTCGTTACGACGACCAATGACATTGCTCTGATGGTTATTAGAGAACCATGTTGAAAACAAATCTACTGTCGACATCATAAGACAATATCTGGCATCCGCATGAAGTCGTAGGTGTAACCGTGATGATGTTTTTGTTTTCCTGGCATGCATTCTTGAGCAAAATATTTGTCAAACCTCATACATCGCTTCCATAAATCAGTACCTAAAATCAATGATTTTGAAAACCATGACAGCCACTTGGACAATGTTTTGATAAATCTTTCAAGAAATATTATTTCAACTGATCCACTTACCAAGAATTTTATCATATAAGCAACATTATTGTTGAAAAAAATTCAAAAATATTTTACACTAAAGGGTATTGAATTCTTAAAGGGGCAGTAGCACGTTTTTAGGGGGAATATAAGGTGATGTCAGGAAAAAGAAAATTAATGGTTCCAATTGAAAGACAATGTATTTAAACTTAATGGAGCAGTAATTATTCAAATATATAACGTAAAGTTTAGCCATGCGATTCTTTTTTCTTACACAAAATGAATTAAAGGTGTTCACATAAAATGGCCGCCAATGGATTTTTTGAAAATCTTCATACCTTGTCCTCTCACTATTGATGATTGGCTTGTGTAATAAGACTTTTGACACTGTCAAAAAAATACATTTAGCATTAACTTTCAATTATCAGTGAAAATTTTAAAATATAAAATTATCAAAAAACGTGCTACTGCCCCTTTAAAGGTATAGCACCAGTACAAAAATAACATCCTTACAAAATTTGAAGTATCCTAGTAAAATGGGAGTGAAGTTCCTAGCTGATCAGTTGAGGGGATCATTTTGGCCTATTCTGAGCATATGGGACCCCTTGCAATGGTACAAGTATCCTACTTCTCCAAATTTTAAGGGACATCTACCCAAAAGGTAGGGCAAATTTTCCCAGGACCCCCTCTAGGAACAACACTGAAATGGTTTTCAAATTATGCTTGGAAGAGTTTTGAACCAACAGACATACTAACAATCAACATAATGATGTGTATACTTTCAATCTTCTAGTTTCATTTAGACATACTCAACTTTCTTTTCCTCTTGTCTCAGTAAAAGAGACTTAATATGCACCAAATATAGTGAGTGAGTGAGTTATTGTTTTACGCTGCTTGGGACCATATATAGTGGACAATTCATATAATATATTATTCATTGCATCTTTTACTTAGAAGATAAACCTAGTGTGTTTGAAAATCAAAAACATGTTATACTGGATTTATAGCGAGTAAATTTCAAATTGAAACCTCACATGTAATCTAAATTCTACCATGACATGTCTACCAGACAAAAATATTCAATTTGTATCATTTTTTAAGAACAACTTGTCCTCATAGCCACTTAGACTGCGACACCCCTGTGACACAAATAGGTGATTCTAACAGAAAACCACTGTCACGTTGTATTAACGATAATGACGTCAGAAGCGCTCGCGAAAGTGACATCATTGTATCATTGTACCAGAAAGCTCAGACCAGCTGATAAACACCTGAAACTTCTAACTTTGCGGAAAACTTTACCACAAACAATTTGCTCAATCTGTGTCATTACATGAAAAATTAATAATGACTTATTACTTGTTTTTTCTATTTATCTCAGCAAACAGCAGAAAACCGGCTCTAAAGTTGCCTGTTGGATGTGTCAATGTGCAGTGAGGCGGCCTCAAAATCAGAGGGAGTTCAATTCTTAATTGTACACATTTGATTTTTCTGGTGTCAAACACTTTTATGGTAGAATACGCAATGGCCTCATTAAAGGATCATAACAAATTTTAGAGAAAATTTTAAAAATTGCAATGTAATATTCTTACTGCCTTAGTTTGTTATGAAACTGAAAGGGGAGAAATAAAGTATAACATTTCTGTAATTCGGGTCATCAAAATGTCTATATAAAATCAGATATACTTAACTTTTATCAATTGCATTTGACCTCATTACTGAATAGTACAAAGTAGGCTGCTTTGACCTAAAACTTCAGCCAAATAATTGATTACTAGATCAATAGTGCATAAACAACAAAAGTAGGTCAGTGTGACCTATATACTTCAAAAGTAGGTCAAACCAGAATACAGGCAAATCATAATAAATACTGACAGATTCGGCTTAAATGATATATCACATATTGGAGAATTGTGACCCAAACATCACTTTTATGATTGCATTTGATTATTTTTGGGATTGAAAAGCTTCTGAAATGAAGCCTTTCAAAACTCTCTTGTATTGATTTTGTGGGCCAAGACATTTTTCTCAAATTTTATGATTTCCTTACAATGTTTATCTCAAAGCACCAAACAGATAACGTTGTTTGATATGTTGAGAAGAACAAGAATTCAAGGATACAAAATATTCCTATTAATAACTTTCTGATGCAGACAATTATTATTTTTAACTTTTATTTAATTTTACTGATAATATGCCACCTATATCCAATCGTATGCAGCTGAAATATGACACACGACATCCTGTCTCAGGGTACGAACGTTACGTTAACTGCATTAATCTGTACCCTTAATCTTGCCACCTTCTGGATAACAAGGTAAATTATTTGAATGACTACATCCCAAGTCAGGCCGCGAGAACGAATCTAGCTTCTGAGCCCAGGGTACAGATTAGTGGAGTTAGCGTAACGTTCGTACCCTGAGACAGGATGGACACACGAAGGTAATGTATTTTTCTTATTTGACAAAACATGCAACTTAATTCCTTTTGCAACGTAAACAGGATGTATAATTTGATTCCAACGCTATCAAGAACTAAGTATTGTCTTACAAAAGACAGAAACAAAATGTAAACATCTATCAATTACTATTCAGATGTAAATCTTAGAATGACAATCCCACACTAATTACATGAAAAGAAGATCTTATTCCCAATTTAATTGGATTCTTGTCATGTGAATCTTCAATCTGAACAGTGTACTTTGACAAAATAACAAGAGAAGTCACATTCAGATTTACATGGAAAAAAATGTCAAGAGTAAATCTAATAATGGACAAAAAATAAATCCAATTTACCATTTTTTCTTATTAAAATCCATACACACAACAGCATGGGCATTTAATCTTAGCTTACATTCTCTTTAAACAGGTACCATTTTTATATTGTTATGTCACCGATTTTTAACAAAAGTTTATCAAATCAAAGCCAATGATAAAATACCAATTAGGTAATGATAAAGGACATATCAGAAGAAATAAAAGGCACATGTACCAAATTGATACAGAAAAGTTCAAAAGCAACTTTACAAATAAAAACTTTGTCATGAAATGCCACACCTTTTCAGGGCTTAATTACTCCTTCATCTGATGACATCAGAAACGTTTTTGTTTACTACGAAGACGTGATGCCAGTAATTGTGAAGCACGTCAGCAAGAACTAACCCAGATTCAAGAAACCACAGTCTCACCAGACAACACCATAATTCTCAACCAGGAAGTAATAGATTAACTCTCCATCCCTAGACATAATATGCATCAAAATCTGAGTTCTAGACAAACAATATGACGTTCTACATCTTGACTATTGTAAATCCTGGTTATGAAAAACTCAAAAAAGATTTTGAAAAGAGGGCAGTAGATCTGATATCATTTAGAATAGTGGTGTAGTTGTTGCATGCTTGCTCTCCGCTGAAATCGTAATCTAATCAAGATTCTCTTAGACAGGACAATGGAGTTACCATTTTTTTTATTCCAGGACAAATTTGTCTTAGATAAAAGAGTTCTGATTTCTATGATTCATGAACTTCTGAGTACATACCAAGTTGTCTAAGAGCTGTGGCCTTGACAGTGTTTTTGATGTCCTCAAGCTGTGCGAACTGTTCGTACGACTCCTTGGCTTGTTTCACCTTCCCCTGGACTTCCAGCAGGTGGGCAATGTGCAGACGGACTGAAGCAATGACAATAGTTCATTAAAACATTATTTCAAGGGTATTGTAACACGATTTTTAACAAATAAAATTAGAAAGTGTTTTTACCCGTAAAAACAGATGTCTCCCCCTTCCACAAATGCTCCAAACCTCTAAACAATACTATCATAAAGCACCATTAATGTTCTCTGTATAATTCAACTTGAATAAATAACCTATCAACTCCACAATTGCAGCAAACAAAATATTCAAAATTGCATGGAAATAAACAAAATAATTTGTTTTAAATCTCAAACCTCCAAAAGGCACATCTACATGATATGGAGAGACAATATACCAAGTTTGGTGATGATCGGTCACATAGTTTTAGAGATCTGCTCTGGAAATGATCACTACATTTGAAAAAGACTAAGTCCAAATTGTTGCCATGGCAACAAAAAAAAAAAAAAAAAATTAAATCTATAATCTCCAAAAGGCACATCGACAATATAGCAAGTTTGGTGATGATTGGTAACATAGTTTTACAGATCTGCTCCGGAAACAAACACTTCCCTTGAAAAAGACTAAGTCCAAATTGTTGCATCTTCATGATATGGAGAGACAGTATACCAAGTTTGGTGATGATCGGTCACATAGTTTTAGAGATATGCTCCGGAAATGAAATGGGAACGCCAACGCCGACGCCGATGGGAACTCCGCTAAAAGCAATATGTCTCCCAACCCTTCGGGGGGAGACATAATTATTTTGCTCCATTAGATATTTAGATTATGTAACATATTTTCTCTTCTCTTAGAAAAACATCTCATTACGGAACTGATCATCTATAATTGAAAACTGAATGCGTCCACTTTATTGTGAGTATCTTTGTATCATTCAAAAAAATTGTCTTGAAATTGGTAACAATGGGAACCATTCTGCTTGTAAAAACATATCTATGAGGTTTCATTTCGTGGAAAGAAGGTTCAAGGCGACAATTCTGTTCATCTACTTAGATAAGGGGGATTATTTTGTGAAAATGAATCTTTATACATATAATAATTTGTAACAATATCCAAACATTTTCCTGAGGTAAATATTTTCGTGCATTAGTTTTGACAAGAAAAATAATATGAAGTGGAGGCATTGATAAACATTAAGAGTGTGGCCAGACACTGTGTTGATGTAGATTAGATATCTGGCTGTTTTCAAGAATAATTGAGATTTTCAAGGGCTTTTATATGCAGTAGAAGTTGAAAGGACTATAAACATTTTACTTATTGATGACTTACTTTCTACTTTCTCCAAAGAGCACTCATTTGAATCAGTCAGAGCAAGGCGGAAATGCTGGAAAAAAAGAAAAAAATTTTACTCTAATGTTCAAAAGTTTATTTCCTTGAAGTTTGCCTGCAGAAGAAAACCAATATATTGAAATCAATTTCTACTAACAAGAAGTACCCTTAAAATTTAATTTTGCAGATAAAAAAAAAGTTTTTTTACTGAATTTTTTTTTTAATGTTTAAGATTGATTCATATACATATTGAAAATAACATAAATCTTGCATGAAAATGCAGGTGCATAGATAAAACATATGCAAAGTAGCACTTGAGACATTGTTTATGCATAACTCATCTACAAAGCTTGGGCCAATAATGCCCCTTGTCATAGACCTATTGTCAATAAAAAAAATGCATGCAAATATAGAAAATATATTTTTCAATTCTTGTCTTTGTAAATTTGAAAACATCAAAAAATATATTTTGGAATTGTAAGCAAAGTCAAGGTTCAACAAATGAGCAGAGTTAATTGACAAAAAGGGGATGTGTGTCATACAGCCAAGTGAGTTTGTCTCCAAATACACTGGGTGGACATGTTGTATCTTCTGTTCCCAGACATTGAACAAACAGCAGAGGTACATAGACTATTCAATGCTCAATGTTACAATTTAAACTTTACAACAGGATCTGTCAAAAAATATTCCTGAATGATCTAATGTTATCAAAAGCATGTAAACTGAAAACAAATTCTGAATTCAGGGACGAAGATGAAGACTAAACTAAGAGTAACAGAGATATTCAAAGGATTCAAAAGGATCTACTCATGACATACATTTCTCTAGTCTAGAAATGTTATCACTAGCAGCTGTAAAATAATATAAACTGATCAATTTTTTACTCAGGAATGAGGATTATTCAATCCTCAATGTAATGAAAATAACAAGTGGATCGTCAAAATTTCTGAGCATTCTAAAAATTAAATAACATGCAGCTGCAAAAATATCAAATTAAAGAGGAGGTTTGTTTTAGAAAACCAACCCCTTTATTATAAACAGTAACTTTCAGAGTATATGTCTACAGCTTCCTTCATAAGGTTAATTTTGAGAAACAAAAAGGCTGTCCAAGAAACGTTGGTCTTCTGTTGTTATCCACTCATATATTGGCCAAAGACTTTAAGTAGGAATGTTACCAAAAGGATACCATTGCTACTCTTGATTATGAAACTATACATTTTTTAAAAGCTAGGTAAGCTGCTGATCGCAATGAGATCAGTGCTGGCAGGACAGCTAGGGATTGAATCCTATAAGGAACTTATGAAAATGTGTACTATTGCAGAAAGTGTGATCAAAAAATATATATGTCACATTTATTCACCATCAAAATGACATGCATCTCTTGTACTTTCATTACAGTATTATTAAATACGTGGGCTGATGTTTACATGTTTAATTCTATTGTGTTCAGATAAACAGTCACTACAAAAACAAGTAAGCATGACAATGATATTTAATCTTGATGTCATACTGTCTGTGCCCCACAAGTAGATTAGTGTCTTACAGTAAACACTATTTCTGACCCCCAAGCACTCACTGTTTGATATACACATTACCTGTATTTTTTATAATGGGAAAAGTAATAAATGAAGGAAATTGACATTGTTAAGAAACTTCCATTACTGATTCTCTTTCTTATCTTACAGATACCATGATAATAGTACAAATCACAAACAAAAAAATTAACTTTCTTCCTGCTTAAGTCAAATGAGGCTGCCAATGGAATGCAGGGGTCCATCACTCACAAAGTATCTCATCTAAGTTAACGTGATTTTACAATAGTCCATTTAGATGGACAACTTGTCTGAAGGCAAATCTCACATTAAGAGATCTGACGCACAAGATTTGACATTTATTTGAAAAACAGAGTCCAGTCATCCTTACTTCCAAATACAATGTAACAAACGAATTCAATTAATTATAGGAGAGAGTATTATGGAGAGGGAGATGCTAATATATGTACTGCTTTTTGAGTATTCCACTTATTTTATGATTGCAGATATTTTGACAGTAAGGGCTAGAATACTATTATTGTTGCTACTGACGAGAACCTGCCATTTTTAAAAGTTTAATCAAACTTGATAGTGGTAAAACATTGCATTTTTAATTATTGTTTTATCTGCATGAAGATCTTTCAGAAGAGCTTTAGCAGAAGTTCTGGCAACATTCAAGCCAGGATCCTTTAACCTGAAGCCTTGCAAACATCTTTGAAAAGTAGATATAAAGAAAGATCTTAAACTACAAAATTATGCATACCATATATTATTGGAACAGGAGTATAGGGTGACTGTAGTGTAAATATTGAATTCCTACAAATCAGTAATTGGGAAAGGCAGGGGCCATGGGCCATTTTGCACATTGGATGAAAAAATGGCCCATTTAAATTTTGAAATTTACTATTGATATAATGGGCAATGGTTCATTTCAAATAAGTAAAATTACCCAAAACCATGAAATGCCCAATTTCTAAGATGTCTTTCCCAATCCCTGCAAATATTTCCCTTTTCTTTCCGAATTAAAAATGTATTGCTATTTTGCATTTCAATATAGCAAAACATCAAAGATGAATTGTGTACGGCTTGATTCCAAGATTCAATATTTATGAAAACTTTTAATTTCAACAAAACAAGAACTTAAAATGCTGCATTCATAAATAGGTATTCTATTCTATTTTTTTCAAAGCACTATTCCAAAATCTAAAATATTAACTCTTGATCGTTAAGACTTAAACAATTAAAAAAGTGTCATGATAATGTATGCCAGTACAAATGCATACTGCCGTACATAATGTCCGTACATAGTACAGATAAAGATTTGTAAATATATATAACTAAATTCGATAAATTAATGCAAAGCAGTTGTTTCACATGAAACAATTATCACATCAAAACTCCTTGCATCAACAAAACAAACTTTAAACAATTCAAGTACTTAATAAGTTTAGAAGACAATACCTGTCATCATCCAAAGGATATCCACTACGATCATTTAAAAATTGAACGTATTGCGTCATCAAAACAAACCAAGAACAAAAATAGTTTGTCCGGGTGCCAGTCACGAAGACATGCAAACTGCGAGCAGGAAGAAAGGGGGACATATATATCACAGTCCCTGCAGGTAAACTCGTTAGCGAAGATCATCAAGGTGAGCAGCATCACGTAAAGCAAACAATGTGAACATTCGCTCGTTTTGCGGACAGTATTTGCTGCACTTGGTGGGGACAGGCCTCATCTTTCAGGATATGGGCTAATAGGCTATTTTAGAATAATATTTAAATATATCTTATATTTTGGGATTATCGATTCTGAAGTTTTCGAATTAGTCAAAGAAGATATTTATTTTTATCACAAAACATTTGTTGAAAATATATCTGTACAATTTGTTTTTTAAATTGATCCTATGTTACATTTTCAAAATATTATATTTTAGGTAGGTGGAAAAAGGATGAAAATTAAAGGGAAATGATAAATAATAAATAAATAAAGCAAAATATTTATTTCCTTCTTCTTATAAAAATAAATATTTATTATTTGAGAAAAGTAAGACTTTGTGACTCTGATACAGAATTTACTTCTACAGATGACCTGAAATATTATTTGACCTGCAGGTATTTAGACAAGTTCTTAAATTTTACATGGCTGTTGGATATTAAATAAAAAAAAGTTGCCAATAATCAAGGTAATTAGTGAGGAGGTTGGTGTTAAGCGCTGTTTGGTGTGTCAACGTAACTATTGCACCTATATATATATATATATAACAAAAGGTATCACCTTGAGCGGGACAAATGTCATGAATGTGATACATTGCTTACCTTGACAGGTGCAACAATGGGCAGTCTGACTACCTATCTACCTACAAGTATATATATATACTTCATTTAGCCTATGTCTACGAGGTTGAACAATAAAAACAGTTGACTGACGAGCCAAATATTTAATTGGAGTCTAGACAAGTATATAGAGGAGAGATCTGGTTTGATGACTGACTACCTACATTGAAGGGATAGACTGTCTAAAGACAACCTTATCACTCATAATAACCTTACAACCTTTCTTAGTATGTTACTGAGGCTAAGAAAGTGAATAGAATCCATGACGTTATCATGTTATCAATGTAGAGATGTTCCATTTAAATAATTCCAAAATGTTCATATGTCCCTTATGATTTTGGTCCAGTATACTGCAGTCTAAGTAAACCTAGCCTCACTATCACCCGTTTCACTCTGATATTGAGTCTAGAATGGTCTAGTAGAGGGTCGCGTCAGCCTAGGTATCGATTTGACCAATGAGAACTCATCTTACCAAGCCATTATAGTCTGCATTCCCACATATAACGTTGGAGGGTCATAAGTTGAAGAAAGGTCGGCTGACGCGGCCCTCTACTAGACCTTTCTAGACTCAATACCCGAGTGAAACGGGTAATATTGAGGCTTGGTTTACTTAAACTGAGTATATTTGAAATGTCTTGTGAAGAAATGACAATGCCTTACTTTCAGACTTGCATCATAGTTGTTGATGACCTTGAACATCAACCCCAGACGGATGTGGACTTCATTTGCTCGCTTGAACCCCGGGTCTATGTAAAGCACTTGCTGAAACGCCTTCACTGCCCTGTAAAAAGACAAACAACAGTTAGAATAAGAATAATAATGTTTGGAAAAATTTTACATAAAAAACATTAACAGTCCACTATCAACAACCATTGACTAGAAAATCAACAGTAAGTAATGAAGATTGTAATGTGATTAAAGATGCTGTTAGTTCCACAACTGAAACTGCAAACCAAGATATGAAGTGAGTGATTTATAGTTTAATGCCGCTTGGCAATATTTAAGCCATTAGCAACACAAATCAAGCACATTGACAATGACCATGATGTATATCATTCTCAATGAATAGCTCTGAATACCCAGTAAGTAATGACATTAAAGCAAACCCTCACAAGGTAATCAGGGTATTGTAGGGTATTGCTGATACATGATTGTACCTGAAAGATGCGACAATTAGTCCTAGTTTATTTTATATGAAGATTTTGAGTCTGAACCACATCAATTCTTCACTTAAAGGCTCCGTTTCCAATAATTGAACATACATCAAAATGCAACACAGTTCCACAAATCTATTGAGAATTGAGCTTATGTAAGGATGTCTCAGAGTAGTTCATGTTGCACTACTTTTTTGTAGCTGTCAGTCTACAGAAAACTTCCTATAGCTCACACTTAGCAGGAAATTACTGGAACAAGAGAAAGCCCAATTATGTTATAGGCTAATGCAATTGACTGCTCTTGCAACAAGGAACACAAAATGATGACAAGTGTGTCTGTATTTGCCTCTTTGCTCTGCATTATCTATCGTATTATATATGAAAAAATAGAACGTATGTACTCTAAAGCTTGAAAAAGTTAAAGAGACACAGAGTATGTTGATAGGATCACATATGTCAAATTTTGAAATCGATGTTATTACATTGGGAACCACTAACTTTTACTGAAAATAACAAGTTAAAGGTCAATCAGTACATTAGAGCGAAAATACGGCCATTCAAAGTCGGGATTTTGACCGAAAACCGGACAATGTGGCTTGAGTGGCACGCGCAAATTCGCCAAACGTAATGTTTAAGCCTTGTAATAAGCTGACAGAAAGATACATTCGATTCGATAGTGTTTATAAGGTATTGTAACTAATAGGTAGATTTCGAATATTAAACGTATTTAAGATGTTTTCTTGATTTTTCCATAAAATCAAGCATTTTAGAGATATTATGCATAACTGGATATATTTGCAAGTCCAGTAATGAGATATGAACTTCAATCAGCATATTATATATTTTGTAGCTTATCAAAACCAAATAAAATTTTAAGAAAGATAGTCTGTGTCACTTTAAGGAACTACAGCATCAAAATTAAGATTCACTTTTGAACATATCAACCCAAATTTTCAACAAAACCAATGGCTGGGGAATGTAACAAATTTAGTTAAAAAATGGTTAATTTTTGTCTTGTTCGGAGCAGTATCAAAAGTAAAACTCATTTCAAATCATAACTAATATTTTATCAAAGCAAAAAATCTTCTCCAAGTCTATGCAAGTGTAGGTCAATAGTCTGCAGTATTTGCCCTACTTCTTATCCAGCAGCAAAGGAACATCAACAGGTAGATCTAGTTCTCGTGTCTGGCATCGCGACCCCTCGCGACCTCCACTCCTTATGCAACAACCAATCAGACAATAGGAATTAGACCATGACGTGGGCTCTGATTGGATCAGTCTCGGTCTAATCAAATCTTGAGAAGATAAAAGTCATCCTCTTCTCTTGATAAGCTTTATCTTACATGCTGCTGTTTGGGTTCCAAAGAACTGCCAGAACCATTTTCCACACATGCTGACAAACATTCAACTTTTCTTTTGTAATTATTTTTATGTTATTCACATGTTTTAGGAAGAGTTCAATGGATTTTTCAACTTCTTTATTTCAGGAGTGCATTAAAGTAGTTGAAAATCCATAAATATATTATAACAACTTCCAAATGCCTCTAGGATCCCACTGCGTATACATGTGTCTGGGCTATTATAATCTGTCATCCAGGCCCTAAAGCAAAAATATTCAATTTACGACCAACCAAGTCTACTTAGGGATAGCAAGTCTAGATCACTGAGCTGAAGTTAAAGCATCTTCTGGGCTCCATTTAGTTATAAAACATGAATTGTTTAAAAATAGTCAATATTGAAAATAAATATCTCTGAAACTAAATGTTAGTCATGGGTTATTATACCTAGGGTGAAAACATCAAATATTCTCAGATCTTAGCCTTTTCAACCTTGACACAAGTCTTGCCGTGCAATTTTCAGTGATTACTGGGCCATTAATAAGGCATTTATCAGCATATCAACAAATATCAAATTGTCAAAGTCTGGTAGTTGAGTGGGTAAGCTGTGGTACAGTTAGTGCTCAGAGTTACACATATCATATCAGGTCTAAAGTCATTTATCAGTTTATCAACAAAAATCAAATTGTCAAAGTCTGGTAGTTGAGTGGGTAAGCTGTGGTACAGTTAGTGCTCAGAGTTACACATATCATATCAGGTCTAAAGTCATTTATCAGTATATTATCAACAAGATGTGTTTGTGAAACACGAATGCCCCCGGATGCATCCTGCTCGCTGTGTCAAGGTCAAGGTCACAAGGTCAAATGTCATGGTGTCATCTGAAAGGTCTCATCACAAAGGATCCATATGTCAAGTATCAAAGACCTAGCTCTGACCAATCAAAAGTTATGACCAAGGTTAAAGTTTTTGTGGACAAACGGACAGACGGACGGACGGACGGAAAAGGTCAAATATCATGGTGTCATCTGAAAGGTCTCATCACAAGGGATACACATGTCAAGTATCAAAGACCTAGCACTGACAGTATAGAAACTATAGCCAAGGTTAAAGTTTTCGGAAAAGGCTCGCTGTGTCAAGGTCAAGGTCACAAGGTCAAATGTCATGATGTCTTCTGAAAGGTCTCATCACAAGGGATCCATATGTCAAGTATCAAAGAGCTAGCTCTGACCAATCAAAAGTTATGACCAAGGTTAAAGTTTAAAATGCTCGCTGTGTCAAGGTCAAGGTCACAAGGTCAAATGTCATGGTGTCATCTGAAAGGTCTCATCACAAGGGATCCATATGTCAAGTATCAAAGAGCTAGCTCTGACCAATCAAAAGTTATGACCAAGGTTAAAGTTTTTGTGGACAAACGGACAGACGGACGGACGGACGGAAAAGGTCAAATATCATGGTGTCATCTGAAAGGTCTCATCACAAGGGATACACATGTCAAGTATCAAAGACCTAGCTCTGACCAATCAAAAGTTATGACCAAGGTTAAAGTTTTTGTGGACAAACGGACAGACAGACAGACGGACGGACGGACAGACGGACAGGTGAAAAACAATATACTCCCGGAATCTCCGATTCGGGGGCATTATGTCAAGTATGAAAGAGCTAGCTCTGACCAATCAAAAGTTATGACCAAGGTTAAAGTTTTTGTGGACAAACGGACAGACGGACGGACGGACGGAAAAGGTCAAATATCATGGTGTCATCTGAAAGGTCTCATCACAAGGGATACACATGTCAAGTATCAAAGACCTAGCACTGACAGTATAGAAACTATAGCCAAGGTTAAAGTTTTCGGAAAAGGCTCGCTGTGTCAAGGTCAAGGTCACAAGGTCAAATGTCATGGTGTCATCTGAAAGGTCTCATCACAAGGGATCCATATGTCAAGTATCAAAGACCTAGCTCTGACCAATCAAAAGTTATGACCAAGGTTAAAGTTTTTGTGGACAAACGGACAGACAGACAGACGGACGGACGGACAGACGGACAGGTGAAAAACAATATATACCCCGGAATCTCCGATTCGGGGGCATAAAAATCAAATTGTCAAAGTCTGGTAGTTGAGTGGGTCAGCTCTGGTACAGTTAGTGCTCAGAGTTACACATATATCAGACAGGTCTAGAGTCAACAAGATTGTACAACATCCAAAAAGTCCCCTAAGTATAAAAACCTACATAAGTTGTAGGATGTCTGGGAATATGATCCAGCCAGAAGCCAACCAGTACATCTACCTCTGGCCCAGTGACCTAGTCCTCTTAAATTAGCTTCTATCAAAATAGAAACTGGAAATTGCTCTTATCTTGAATTAGATTAATGGTTTTATTTCATTTGATTAAAGTCAGACACATGGGGGCCTTTATGGGGTTTATTTTGTGAGGATTCAAGCAAAGTGAACATAGGTTTACGAACACTATAAAATATTCATAACCTTACATTATTGAAACAAATTCATGGCATAAAACCTAATTTTGTGGCAGAATATTAGATTTTGAAAGGGGGCTGGGTCTCTATCTTAATTTCAAGGGAATCTAATCTAAATGAATTTCTAAAGTATCTGCCTCAGTATGGTTTTATCATGGGAAGATAAAAATCTATTTTTGACACTAAAATTTAGCTGATACATTTGAGATAATATACCAGATTTAATAGTTATACCATCTAAACACTGACTGACTCAAAATATTAATTTTTTCATTATGAATTTTGTTTCATATGTTCAAAAAAATTAATATAACAATGTATATGGGCCGATGACCTTCATATGATTATTTATAAGACTTGACTTGACTTGACTGCCAAGGGAAAGATAAATTTCTCATCTATGAAATCTCGAGACATAAACAATTCTAGTAGAACTTCTCAATAGATATTTGAGAAGACTAGACACCTACTGAGTAGAAATCAACCTGCCCTGAATCTTAGCCAACAAAGATATATCCCATTATTCCAATAATGAAAAAAAATTCCACTGTCAAATCATGACCCACAAATTGTATTTTCAGTGTCCAACCTATGTAAATGTACCCAGTACCTTTATTCAAACATGCCAATTAGCTTCCAGGTGAAATGTGCATGTAGAAACACATGTGCCTGTACCTATATAACTGGCGGTACAAAGGCTTAGCTGACCTTCTGTACCCTTTGTACCGCGATACACCTTCATGACCTCGATTGAGGTCAGATTCCACAGGTGGCAGTGCTACTGCTATGAAAACTGACACCTGGCTGGAATGTAGCCAAGACATGGTTAACCTGCTTGTATCTACATAGATATACTCAAGTAATATCTTTCTAATTTGCTAATGTCTATGGTTTTCAGGATAATATTTTTTACACAAAGTGAAAATATCAAGGAGTTTTGTATCAAATGGCAGGAGAAATTAATCTTTCAATCCAGATTTTGTGAAACTAATTACTTGTGAACTAACTTTTTAAAATCTTTAACACAAGCAAAATCAGGGAATCTTACAGTTTCAGTTACACATTCCCCCTTTAATCAAAATATATATTTCATTTTTGTAATATTTAAGGTATCCTCAGATAAATTTGCAAGTTTCACATCAACCTTACCAAAATTTATTCAAATAAATCCCTTCATTTAAAGTACATTCAGTGAATTATAACAGATATTCAGTTAAATATGACAATGTATAACATTCAGCAAATCTTATAACAGTCCTTCTCGTTAAGATTTATACCTTCATTCAGTAAATTTGCCAGGTACATGAACAACAAGTACAAACACAAAGATGATTATTTGATTCAACCACGCATTCAGAAGCATATTATTTCTTGGCATTAAGTCTTGACACGGCCCAGCGCACGCTAACAGTCAGGTCATAAATGAGATTATCTTTTGACATTTCAATATTATCAGTACATGTATTATGTCTCGAGAAGCTTAACTTCGACCCACAGTTATACATAAATAATGCTCTGGCATGATCCAATGTAAAGAAAGCTATTTTATGACATGTATTATGTATATTACATACATGTATATATACAGGTGTACCATGTCAGTCAGTCCATGTTTTGTTCTTGTTTTCAGAACCATAACATTCATACAAATAATTTCTGGATTTGAAGAATATATCAGACTCAAGTTATTAAACAAATCTTTGCATTTATTCAAAAAGATTTTATTGTATTGCTTATTTTACATGTCTTTTATACTTTCTCTATAAATCAAAATCGTATTCATATGTCAATGAATATTTCTTTCTTCCACTTCACATCACCGAAATCTTCATTATTCCACACAGATGTAGACCATAAAATTTTTTTAAAATCAGTGAAAAATATGCCTATGAATACCTGTTGAATTCTATAATATTTTTCTATAGTCAGTCATTAATTGTTGCATGGGTAAACTTGATAAATGGTAGACCTTGTACAATGTGGACTTGACAAGCTACGATTGATGACTTTTTGGTATGACATTGTCCGAAGCAAAGTTGATCTGCAGTTGAAAGGTCTGGCTCTTCCATACCCCTCCCTAAGTTTTTGTTCGGTACCCTAAATTTAAACATGAAATATTAGAATTAGCTTCCTTCCTGTCTTCTCTATCATACAACAACAATTCAATACACCAATACATCTGGAATATCCATCATAATTAATAATGCCTCATTTGCAATGTTTTTGATGAGTATATTCTTATTTCATACACCTCGTTGTTATAAATTTAATAAATTATTAATAAATTAATAAATTTTCATTTTCTCCCTGTCATGCTGATGATGTCATATATCATAATAATGTTATTACTAGATGATGTAAATTAAGCAACAATGATATCATTGCACATTGTTCAAACTCTTCTGTTCAAATGCTATCTTCTCGGAGATATCACTAGATCTTCCACTAGATATCATCTGTGGAACACAGTCCTGAAATATTGACAGGCAGAAAACTAACATCTTTCATTGATATGAACATGTCATTTCTGACATAACCAGGTGAGTGAATGAGGTAACATGATTATAAGGGATGAGATTATCGGTAAAGTCCCGGGGGTCAAGTGGCAAGTTGAAAATCTACGCAGACATGCAGGTGCTTGAGAACTGATATCAACAATATTCAGATTACCTGTATTTTTCCAGACATACCATAATTGCTCAAATAAACATCAAGACCTAGCCAGCAGACTACCAAATAGAACTTTGATTTTTTTTCATGGAAACAAATCTGAGATGATATTCCTGTTTACACATGTATACCTGTATTAACATGATTATTCTTTTAGAAAGTAAAACATTCTAGACTGTTGTTATATTAGCGCCAAAATGATGAAGGATTTTAGCACAACATGGTATTTTTGATCAACCTGAGAATTAATTATTTGAAAACTTGCTATTCTAATTATACATATATATATACTCAATAAATGATAATATAAACAGTGAATTTTAAAATTCTATAGCAAATGGCAGACCCCTACAAATAAAACTCATTATATACAGTACTCTTTAAGCAAAGACCGTTCCTGTTGCTAAAAATGAACATTTCAGAGGGTATAGTAGGTATGAAAGAAAAGGATAGAGAACCTTTTCTTTCACACTGTGTTCATAAAATGTTTATAAATCTAAGTCTGAATTGCCAAGAATTCAAACATGCAATCAGCAATGTCATTTTGGAAATAGACAAAAAAAAACACAATTACCTAAAATCAAGAGAAAAAGACCATGTCCCTCTTACAATATGTATCCAACACAGATAGCACAACCTGATAGGAACAACAACCGTAATGTCGCGTTGGATTTACGAAGATCCCACGTCCCAGAGAAGGATTTGAGGATTGTCTGGGTAAACAATTACATAACACAACAGTATTGTGATTTGTTTTTTGGAGGCTAGTATCGGAGGTCAATGACCTCTCGGGGCTGTCGTGTAAATATTTGATGGAAAAACAGTCGTCAGGAAGACGTAATAGCACCGCCCTCCTGAGTTTCTAAAAATGGCTGAAAAATTTCATTCACAATTTTTCTCCTTTTTTTATGAGATATTTTTCTTTGCAAAAAGGTTTGTCATTTCTTCAATATGGTGAGGTATATCGATTGATTTTCTTATATTATCAAAACAAAATAAGTACTATACTTCCATACACACAGATACAACAACAAACTGAATACTAGTTCCATTCATAAACATATATAATTTGATAACCAACTTTGCAACAGTGATATATAGTGACCCTAAAAATTGATTTAACCTTCTTCAGATACACATTCATCCTTAACCCTTCATCTGCCAAAGAAGTAATATTTTTCTCATTATTGCCCCCCTTTTAACAATGAAATATTCCAGGATAAACATATATATTTCTCCAAAATATTATTCACAGACATATTCAACATTAATGAGCACCATTCTTTAGTAACTGTGCACAAAGAGGGTTAACTTTCTCCAATATTATGGAGTCTGAATTCGCCCAATATTCTATGCTATAGATGGAGGAATTCTGACAAACAAAAATATTTGAGTGATTTGATCTGACCTTAATTTTATTTTTTTCAAAATATGTTCCACATTATTCGATGATTGAGGAAACTACTGAGAACTCAGGAGAATGGCAATATTTGACCACTTTGATCTGCGTTGAGTCTTTCCGACCCATTTTTATTTAATACAGGAGACACAAACAAAAACAGATATATTTGACCAGTTTTGATTCTGTCTTAGAGGGTCTTGGATGGCAAATATTGAAAGAGGAAGATCAGAGTTTGGAGGAATCTTGCCTGGATGTTTCAACATGACCCTGATACCGTGTGTGGGAGGAAGACTTGATCCATTCATTGGCTCCTCGTCTCACATTGTGAATGGGCAGAGTTTACTCCCAACTGTTGAATGAGCTTGCTAAACATTGCCAAGCCCCCCCACAAGCTTCTTTGTCACCAGAGGGCACAACAAAGGCCAGTGTCCAACCTTTGGGACAGCCCAGACTCAGATGTTGCTTTTACAACGTAGATAGCCCACCTTTGCTGAATTTCCAGTGTCCAATGCTCGGGACAATCCAGACTCAGATGATGCTGGTACAACGTAGTTAGCCCACCTTTTCTGAATTTCCAGTGTCCAAAGCCCAGGACAATCCAGATATGGTTGATGTTTTTACAACGTAGATAGCCCACCTGTACTAAATTTCCAGTGTCCAAAGCCCAGGACAATCCAGACTCAATTGGTGCTGGAACAACGTAGTTACCTCACCTTGACTGAAATTCCAGTGTCCAGTACCCCCACTATAACATATCTGAGTTATTCATGCAAATTAGTTCGGACTTACTCCTTTCATGTGTTCCTTTAACAAAACAGTTTATCAACCTGGACAGAAATTCTAGTGCCCACGCAACTTTCTTGCAAAACTTCATTTTTGAAAATAACTTTTTATTTGTTTATTAATCCTAACTTTTGTTCATGTTACCGATACAACGCAGTTATCAGAATTTCCAGTATCCACTGCCACTTTAAAACAACAATGTTGTAAACCTCACAAATTCATTCTGGAAAATCCCTGAATTCTGATAAGTTGTACACCCTCAAAATTTTGTCATGTTACTAATGCAATGCAGTTGGTCCACCTGGGCTGAAATTCTAATGTCCTTTGTCCCTAATAACATGAAAAACAATATTGTAATTCTCACATATTCATTCTAGAGAATCCCTATCATCTCTTATGTGTGTATGTGTATTTCATTTTGTAAGTACCAGGGTAAGGGCGTTCTAATTGAGACAATTAAATTGTCCCCAATTCAATTTTTTTCTTAAATATCATGAGTATTTGAACCGAAAAGTTTCAACAACCATGAGCTGAACGTTAAGTATGCTCAAAATTCACTTTTAGGAGCATTCCACTACTCAATATTTAGCATCATACGTATCTCAATATTGACAATCAGGATGGTCAGTATATTTTGTTAAGCATAATTTTCAAACAAATTCTGAATATCATTGGTCAACAGGATATTACAACCAAAAAAATACTATATTAAAAAATTTATCAAAATTACTTCATCTTTGTTATAAGGTGAATAAATCTTGAAACAAGCCTCATACAGCTAACCGGAGAAGGGTTAAACTAATGATAAAACAGAAGATTGAATGAGTAGTTGCGTATTGATCGTAGAACCACATGCAAATTTAATCTCCACTGATTAACCTTTCCGTTATTGAATCATGAATGACAGCACTAAGTTCAGACTGGGCTTACACCGCACTGATAACTTATTATTATCCGCCAGCCTCCACAGATGTCAATCTGTTACGTAACAATTTATTTATGTGCGTTTCCATATAAGTCAAGATTACAACACTTTGATATTCATCTTCATCCATCGATGCTGGATATAACTCCTCAGTAAGTAGGCCATCATTTACAACTAAAAATAACATTCAGGAATAGGATATGATACAATTATCCCTCTGCTTTAAATCCTTGTTCTATATTTAACACTGTCATTTAAGCCTTAGGAAATGCAACTGAAATTATTTTTCATCACTGTAATCGCTGAATAGATATATTTCTATTTTGGTTACAAAAAGCTTTACTATATCTAGGTCATAATCTTTTACTGCCATATTGAAAATCTCACAATAAATTTTAAAATTTTCTAAATATCAAAATAAATGTCCTTTTTTTTCTATTTCCATTTCCAGGAGACTTTCTAATATCATTTTTTCTCAGGCTTATGTTTAAAAAACTTATGGTGAATTTCTTAGAAAAAATATTCCGTTGAATTTGATAACTGGCATCCTTGTCATGTAAGATCATGAATTTCACACCATCATCATTCTCGAAGAAAATATCAAATTTCTTATCAATCCTTCAACAAAGTCTCATAAGGTCACCTCCCATTATCATGAAGTTCGCAAACACTCAGGAAGTGATAAGGATGTTGCTTCATGAGGATATGACTTCAGTCAGCTGTCATTACAAAACAAAATTTCCAGAAGTTTCGATTTCGAAACTTAATCATATTACCCTGTGTAATGGAAGTTCCTTACAATGATGATGAAATACTAGTACAAACTCATTTATTAGCAATAAAGGAAATAAAAGAACAAGATGAAGTTACCGTATTCGTCCTATTAAGCGCCCCCTCCCTAATAAGCGCCCCCTATTACAAATTTCCATATAACAGAGCGCCCCCTTTGGATTTTTTTAAAGCTAAGCGCCCGCGGCGCTTAATAGGACGAATACGGTATATCATATTTGAAATATATAGAATAAATTTATTACTATTCACACATGTAAAGCATATGACCTAAATATCTTTTTTAGATTCATCATTCTATAAAACAGCCTCAGTTGTTCATTACAAATCTAGACTCGCTTTCACAAGATCATTGTAGGTGAATCAACGGTTTGAATATTGTTTAATTCACTTTATTTAGGTTAGTAACACTACAATAGATAAACCTAAACTTATAAATTTGTTTTTGAACAAAATGATCAGAAAATCCAACTCCAGTCTTCTTATAGACTTTCTTAGGTTTTTTTTCAGATTAAAGTGACTAAAAGCATATCATCATATATATACATTCATTAATTTGATTTACTTCTTTTACATGCTTGACAATTCTATGTCAAAATGTCTCTTTACAGAATAAAGAAGTAGAATATCCATAAAAATACTTGTCATTCTGAGTTCATAAAGGCAATTATGACTAGAATTGTCACTATGTCAATCTCCTTATCCAAGAGCAAGGAAATTAAATCATCAATATGTTTTCAATAACTTATTCAAGCTGACATAACTTATGTGACCTTGCCTCTTACAGTAAGTTCCTTAGGTCTATATTGATGTCACCTTAACCAGGTCACAGGACATGTCCTATCATGTCATATATATGGCAGTCTGTCACTATCACACCAGGTATTTTACCTGCCTCAATAGACAGTAGCACATTGCATACCTACAAAAGTATATACCTTGTGGCCATTTCTAAGAGACAATTTTGGAGAACTTTTTTACTATAATTATACAAATTCTTTAGGGTATCTTCAAAGAATCAATTTTACTTTTTCTCAAAAAACTGAATGTATTGATTATATATCCACACATTTACATTTATTGATAATTAAACTAAACAAAAATGCATTGTTTTGCCATAGGTAGGCTTTTCACACTCATAGAGCCGAGAATTGCACGACTTCTCATTGATGTTTTTGACCGAGTGTGACTTTTTCATCAAGTTGTAGAATATACTCCATCTCCACAGCCTTATCTATGTTGAATGATTTGTATACTATTAATTGAAAAGGATTTTTTTTTAAAAATGTAATGTTGTCAAATGTAATGAACAATAATGTTACCCTGCATTACCTGTTAACTTTGTTGTGTAAAATCTTGTACTTACACCTTAATATATAAACTAGAAATTTATCCTGGAATTTGATTTCAAAAAGATTTACCACATTAGGACTGTCCCTTTAACACATGTTTTACCTGTTTTACTTACTGAAACACATGTTGATACCAAAGTATTCCTATCACTTGCGGCAGTACAGTGATAGCCGACACCTGATCAGATTACCAGATAACTTTTCACGTACAACTTACAACATAAATGATTACAACCGATAAGAAAACCAAACAGAATTCCCATTCCATTTACTTATATCTTACAATAAAAATGATATACAACAGGATGTACAGTAGGTATGAATCAAGTTTACATCTAAGTCTATAGCCACTCCAATCAAAATTTCAAACTTTGTGGTGTAATAATACATCAAACTTAATCAAATGAATGGGTAATGACACTTTATTCCTTGTCAAAAACATTCAAGATACTTCCAATGATCAAAAACCCAAACTAAGATCATGAAAAAGTATATCATAAATGATAAACTCAACAATTCAAAATCTATATTTAATGTAAAGTTTTAAAAAAAATGATTTTCTTTGTTCCTTGTTAAAATTATTCAAGATACAATCATCACTTCCCATAATCAAAAACCTAACTTGTGATCATAGATGCCTATCTCATAAACAACAACCTCAACTATTCAAAATCTACATTTGATGTAAGTATCTAATAAAACTTTCAACAACATCCCCACGTTAGTTCAAGCTTCATTCATACAAAGCTCATCCAATCAGACCATCCCACCTGACAATCCCATTTCATCAATAAATCTCTTTCAAGAACCAAATCGAATAATTTTACACAAAATCCATAATCATACAAAAGACAAAAGAAAATGATTACAAAAAATACTCACTATCAAGAGAAGTACTCCAATGGCAGTACACTATGACTTGTAGTAAGGAGAACGTGATCTGAATGTTCAGTGACCCAGTTATCCAGCCGTCTTATACTACTTCCCCCACACCTACAAACTGCTGTCAATCAAGTTAGTTCTTCCCACGTAACAGCATTGAACCAGATTCGTCACTTAACGTAGCCGAGTCGGCTAAACCAGATTCATTGTTTAACTGTTGGCTACACTGTTATTGATTGTAGTTGGTTGTGGCACACAATTTTAGTCTTTGTTTTACAGTCATATCACATTCTTTTTTTTCTGTTTTTTTTTAGGAAGTCAAAATGCAAAACTTTTTAATAGAAATGTCTATAATTATAACTTGGTAAGCTAAACCAGATCAATTGTTTGACTCTGTAGTTGACTGAACTAGTATAATTGATTATGAAGTTAGGTGAGCTACACAAATTATTTTAAACTCACATGTCATTATTTTAATGTTTTTTTTCTTTCATATGGATCACGGCTACACAAACTACAACCATTGAGTGAGATATTTCAATTAAAATGTATCATTTTCAATTCATAAATATGATCATCATTTTGGGAATATAATAATCTTTTTGGAACATATTATTTCGTATTTCATACTACAATAGACTTACTAAAATGAAAATGTAGACGTTTTTACAGGCTTTAGACATACGGTTTTGAATTAAAATTTTGTTCTAACATCAATTTCTTTAAAAGAAATTGAAAGTGTGAAGAGATGATGGAAAACAAAACTTTATTAGTCAACTACTTCATTTTAAAGTATGACATTTCGGTGCAAATTTTATACCACTATTGTTCGTAATTATGTTATCTGTAAAACAGACAAAAAGTATATTTTGACATCAGCTGACCCAAATCAATAATTGTTTAATTAAATCCATAATTGGAATACGTATCTATGATTTTTGCATAGAATATACCTCATTGTCCAATCAGATTTCTTTCTACTCATGACTACATCTGTCCTGAAGACGAACATGATTAACACACAATGGTGGCCAACGCGAAACACAACATCTTTTGTTACGACAAATCATAAGTCATATGATATGTTTTCATTGTGACTTAAACAATGGGGTTGGGTTGGGCTAACTAGGTTAATTTTGTGCGATATGATTCACTGATATAATTAACGGTAAAGTCAAAATTGTTATGAATAAACTTGTAATGAATTTGCTTTAGGTTTATGTGAACTATGTTTTGTGAGGTGCTTTTCTATCTAAATCAAGACTTTCAAGATTATCAGAGGTGAAATAAAGTTCAAAATATTACAAACCAGTCGGTGGTCTAGAATTTCATGACACCATCCTAGATTTTTTCCCTTATCAAAACATGCTTTTTAAGATGTTATGATTAAACCTGAGCTTGGTGAATCTAAGGTGGAAACAATATAATGCACTATGTTGATCAAACGTCATTTGTCTTCTAGTCTTCTAGTCTTCTAGTGTGTTCACATGAATTGTTTTGAATATTATGTTATAAGTTATCATCACATTGCTGGAGAATTGTAATTATGCAAAACAAATTTCCCTTTCGGCACGTTTCGGGTCAATAAAGATTATCTTATCTTATATATATACAATTTGTAATCCCAAATCTAGACTTGCTTTTTAAAGGGGCAGTAGCACGTTTTTTGACAATCTTATATTTTCAATTTTTCACTGATAATTGTAAGTTAATGCTAGATGTATTACTTTGATAGTGTCAAAAATCCTATTACACAGACCAATCATCCATAGTTAGAGAACAATTATATAAAGCTACACATAAAATTTATTGGCAGCCATTTTTGTGTGAACACCTTTAATTCATTTTGTGTAAGAAAAGGAATCGCATGGCTAAACTTTACATTATATATTTGATTCAGTACTGCTTCATTTAGTTAAAATACATTGTCTTTAGATTGGAACCTTTTATCTTCATTTTCCTGACATCGCCTTATATCCCCCCCTAAAAATGTGCTACTGCCCCTTTAAGATCTTATGAATCCAGCTAAGGTGAATCTAAGGTTAAAGTTCAGCGCAATGAACTTAAAGGAAAATCACTGGCTTTTTAAAATTTTATGATTTGAGGTGAAGTGAACATAATGAACAGAGTCTATGGGTTAGAAGCGAATGACACCATCCTTGAATGTCACGGCATATAGGTAGCTAGTGATGTATGTCACGCTAACGATCTGGCCAGTTGGGAGGCAGGTGTGTGGGACAGGTACAGATCAATAGAATCGACAGACAGGATTGGTCGACACGATAAATCCACTCATCCAATCCAATAGGATTTCAGTCTCTCTTTGTCCCCATGTTATTCTAAGCAAATGCTTTATGCTTGAATTAGTTTCAACTATAACAAGCGACTGGGATTGGTGTTCATTATAACTGTAATATTCTATATTGAGCTATATATATAATATAATTGTAACAAAAGCATCTTTTCCTTCTAAGAAAGTTGTTTAAAGACGGAAATAATTTCTTTTGATCTAAATGAGAAGAAAAATATATTTTAATGCTGCGTAAATCTGTAATATATTTATTACAACCATCATTTAATTATTCATTTTTCAATGCTAGTTCTGTAAACTGGTAATAAATGTAGACATAGCTTTGTTTCTTATTTGAGGGTAATGATGCAGCTTTTATGGCAAACAGTAACCATTATGATTACATTAAGTTACTTTACTGCCATCATTAAGGGGAAAAAAAGTTTTTAAAATAAATTTAAGTCGAATATATGAAATGATTAAGAATCTGTATTTTGAGACATTTTTCATTCAATCTTAAAATAAGATTGATTTGTGTTTCTGTTTTGAATATAGAAAAACAAATAATTAAGAAAATATTCCATACAATTAACAAAAGCAAACACATTCAGAAAGTATAAGAAACGTTAAAACTTACAATTAAAAAAAAATAATCTAAAGTGTAATGACCACATAATGTCACAATGACCTTTGAAATTTATCAGAAAATTTTAATTCATCTTCAATTCCATATTTGGTTGCTTCAGCTTTCATTCTAAATGTCAGCCATATAGAATGAAATGTGGGCGAACACGAACAAAATATCAATGATTTAACAACTTTTTACTGGAGACAAAGCAACCACAGTTCTGCTCTTTATATTCCCTATAAGGTAAACCCGTAAACTTTCGTAGTAAATGATCAAAATTAATTCTAAACAACTTTTGACAGGAGACAATACATGTAATGTTATGTTCTTTATATTCCCTATAAGGTAAACCCGTAAACTTTCGTAGTAAATGATCAAAATTAATTCTAAACAACTTTTGACTGGAGACGATACATGTAATGTTATGCTCTTTATATTCCCTATAAGGTAAACCCGTAAACTTTCGTAGTAAATGATAGAAATTAATTCTAAACAACTTTTGACAGGAGACAATACATGTAATGTTATGTTCTTTATATTCCCTATAAGGTAAACCCGTAAACTTTCGTAGTAAATGATCAAAATTAATTCTAAACAACTTTTGACTGGAGACAATACATGATAAATTATGCTCTTGAAATTCCCAATAAGGTAAATTCATAAATGTTTCAACTATATATAATAATGTGGATACTAATGGGTTACATTCCACGTACACACCTGCTCTCAGTGCTACACACATTACTACCAAGGTGTAAGCCTAATTTCTTCATTATCTTGACCCTCAAATTTGCAAAAGATTTCCAGAAAATGTCTATGTTTGAACTATTTCAACCATTTGACAATATAATATTAGTTACACGGCGTTTTGACAGGGTGTACGGGACTGTAAGACCCTTGTACATTCTGTATTTTCCTGAGGCCGAGCCGAAGGAAATACAGAATGTACAAGGGTCTTACAGTCCCGTACACCCTGTCAAAACGCTGTGTAACGAATTTCTTACCCTTAAGATCTTTTATTTCAACACAGTTTACTCATTTTCGACCAAAATAAGTCATAACTAGACTGCGGTCCAAGCTCAGCACAGTGTGAACATAAAGAGTCGCGGTACGGAGCTAACAGCAGTTACATAAAGGGAGATAACTCTGTGACTAAAAATATCCAAATTAAAAGTGTTGTTAAATAAAATAATTAAAAAAAACATGTGTTCATATTGAATGAATGTAATAACACAATGGAAATTAACAATGACAGAACATTAGAATCTCTCAATTGATGTTGGTCATTGTAAATTTTGATTCTGAAATTGTCAGTCGAGCGGCCGTTTTACTTCCGCATTCCATCTGAGGTCAAGGTCATCCGTATGACCCGTTTGGTATGTCACGTGACGAATTTGACGGGGTGTACACTTCGTACACCCTGCCAAATCCGACTACACAGGTATGTATGCTTTGGCTATTGACCAATCAGAATTCGAGAAATTTATACATGTTAAGATTACCGGTAATATCAAGAATATGTGAAATTTAAATGCAGAGTCTTTAAAGATGACCACATAATAATGATAATGTTGTCATTAATAAGATATTTTTACGTAATTACTGCAGTAGATATAAATTTGCTTTGCAATTATTTTTTTGGCACATTAAACAATTAGATTAAGCGATGGTTGATTAATTGGAGTACAATCTTTAACCTTTTGGTTGAAATTTCAGGAGTGATTTGACTTTTTGTCATCATGATAAAAATATCTGGTTGAATTATTGGAGAAGTTGAATTAATGGAGAAATTAGTTACATCATTCTTTCTTGCTTCTTAAACTCTGTAAAGATATGCAACCTAGGCCTTTTAATGATTATCTAGCACATTGCCTTCGCTTCCAAACCAGGTACAATAGTAAAGAAATAGTATTGATCAAAATAAATTTGATGACATGACAATTTGATGATCAGATGTTTGTAGAAATCTGCCACTCAAGAATGCTATTGGGCTTATTTTTTTAACTGACAAGGGATACACTCTTCAACTTGAGAAAATATTACACACTTTTACCTACGAGGACAGTCATACCAAGGTTCATATTTATCATGTGTTGCCCTAGGGCAAAATATCACTTTTTCATTGTGACATCACATTAAAGATAATGCTTTAACTTCACTGTTCGCCAATGACCTCACAATGTATACGGGCCGGCGATGGCTAGTCCGCCTGTACTATGAAGTCGGTTTTGAGCATTTAATTATTTTTTGGACTACAGTAATAAACAGAATATTATCTTCACGCTCATGACATACTATGTTTATGAAACATGTGGCTAAATATCAGTATATCTCTGACTCTCGCTCGGGAAATACTAATATTTAGCCACTCGTGTCGTAAGGATAGTATGTCATGAACATTCATATAATATACTCTATTTATATATCTGTACAGCAAAATTATATCAACTGTTTTCAAACTCTGAAACGCATAATCAGTTAGAAATCAGTTTGGCATTATTTCATTTGTCTCCATAACATCTATACCATGTTAGCGAAATTGGCACATTGTGAAAGCCATGATCATGATAAAAACTCCAATTTTTATAAACACTGTTTTTGATAAGCATAGAGTGTCTGACATCTACCATAAAAACACGAGAGAAGTGCCAAATCCCTTGACAAGAACCAGTGTAATTATTTTCATCATTACATGCACCTTGATACACTTACGATAAACTTTAAGAACGCAAGAACCCCAGATGAAGGGCAGGTGGATGACCTACATAATTATTGATCTAATCACTGAACAATAAATCAGCATCATTATCATAATTAAAGCAATCAACTTCATCCATAGCACACGCTGATCGAATTGACACAATTGTACTTTATACCCTGGTCATTCCACAAACTGCAGTTCGTGATATTTATCCAAATAGAGTTAGGTTATCAAAAGATCTAGCAAAAAATGAAAAGTGTTCCAATTGCAAGAGTATATTTTTTCTTCAAAATCGGCAGTTCTAAAATGAACATACCAAATTCGATAAAGCTACTCTTATCAATTTCCCTACCTCAAATGATTGAAAGGCTTCACTATAGAATGGCTGCCAGCAGCTTAACTTAACTTGATAAAGTCTTCCAAACATATTATTGTTCTGATTTATTACATACATTTGCACCATATTGGATAACTGCTCAAGCAAGAGAATATCTCAATCTTGAAAATCTGAGTGGTCCTATCTTGTTTCCAAATACCCCCTCAATCTCTCCACCCCCTTCCCAACAGCTTGAGGCTCTAGTCTATGTTCTGATATGACAACAATCAGTCTACTAGTCACTCCATCACCTGGTCTAGCTGGTGAGTTCAAAGACTCCGATCTACAGACTAGAGTCACCAGGTGTTGTTCAGGACCAATAAATGTCACCCTCTGGGGCATCTTAACTCTCTTGTCTCATAGCTGTCACCCTGTAGGACTTCTTAACTCTCTAGGTGACATCCACATACCTGAAAACTGGGTTAACTGAAAACATTACCCTGGAGCCACTCATTTGTATGTGTAAATGTGCCCATAAATATTTAGAATTCTTCACGCCGATGAGCAAGATCCAAAACATTTACTTATGAATTGAATTCTTGGATATACTTTTGGACAAATAATGGTCATTGAGATTTAACATGCATATTGTTTTGCAGTACCATCGATTACTTGAATAATTTTACAAATCATAAAGTCTCCTTTGATAATCTTTCCATGAGCAAAGCTTGGTCATTATGTAAAATGGATAAAACATTTTAAATTGCAACATTGTTTAATGATTATTTTTTTCTAATATTTTGTAAATATTATCATCCTGGAAAGTTTTTGTAACGAAAAGGCTTTCAAGTTTTTCAGATAACCAAAGCTTTGAATAATAAGAAAACATCAAAATAAACAAACAACTTCAGTTACTATACAAAAACACATAAACAGCAACATCTGCTATGGTAAGCTACTTGAATGTGAAAGAAATTTATTTGATAAAATCTTTGAAAATTTGAACTTATTGTCAACGCTTCAATGCGATGGTAATAACTTTTCAAGCAGGAAACTCAATATCACAGAAACTTCAGGCCACCTACTGTTCAATAAGCTATTTTTCAGACTCAAAACTAATTCAAAACACAGGATGAAAGAAACAGACGAGGATGTTTTTCTAGGCAAAACAAGATGCACAAAAAATATGTTCATATGTTTCTCTTCAGATCTTAAATAATGTCAAAATGTCTAAAATTTACGTCAAAAGAATTTGAGTTGGGCATTCATGAGTATGTTGTGTATGTGTTTACATAAAAACAAAGAATGAAATTCTTTTATCCTTATTCAATGATGAGAAAGTTGTTCCAGAAAGCAGGGATTGGGAAAGACATCTTTGACAATGGGCCATTTAAATGATTTTTGGTTATTTTCTGAATTTCAAATGGGCCATCACCCATTACATCAATAGTAAACTTCAAAATTTTAATGGGCCATTTTTTCATCCAATGTGCAAAATGGCCCATGGCCCCTGCCTTTCCCAATCACTGAGAAAGACTAATAATATCAATCATCACCCATTGTTTATACTTGTAAAAATTGGGTTCACAATTTCTGCATAAACACAAATTCCTATTCTTTTTTAAGTTTATTCCCTTATGGTTTTTTAATCCACAGACCCAACCCCAGCACTGACCCTACCAAGAGTCTCCAACTCAACCTCCAGGCCTTACCAAAGTATATTCCTTCCTGGATCCAGCAGAATCCTTAACTTAGTCATATTTGACTTGACAGCTTGTGAGGATCCCATAATTACAAACTTGTATAATAAAATCCCTGCATCTCAAATGGTGATATCTTTGATAAAGGTTTTCGTTCATATACTGATTATCAATATTAAATGAAGTTTCCATTTGATACCTCATCTACAATTTTCACAGCTATGAATATTTGAAGGATGAAGATAGTTCTCATCGATAATTTGTTTTTGTTTCTATATACCATTCATCGATAAACAAGGCAAAAGTGAGCGCGGCTCACATACCCCCGCTTGAGTTTGACCGCCTTCACGTAACATTAATTTGAAAATTTATGATTATGACTTAGAACACAATGATCTTGCAACCCTAAAAACTATTTCACTTCAAAACATCCCCGGCCATGTAGTTTTTGAATAAAATTCTGGGAACCCTGGAATTACCCCTAAAGGGCACAACAGCACTATACAGTCGAACCTTGTTTTGGTTACAGGTGAAAATCGTCCGGATAGCAAATCGTCCGGTTAACTGGGTCATTTTTCTTAAGAAATATAGACACATTGTTTGAAAAATCTTTGTCCGTAAGGTGAGATTTATGGATATACGGAGTCTGGGTTGAAGTGTGCAAGTCATTTGGTATTTATATATGCTCCGGAAACAAGATAAAGTAAAATTTTTTGACCGTTTTTGGTCAAAAGTTCAAAAATTATTTGGACCATTGAGTTGAAACCCCTAAAAGGCACAACAGCACCATATAGGCTACTTTCATACCAAATTTGAAGTTTCTAAGTGGTATAGTTTTTCAGTTATGCTCCAGAAACGAGACAAAGTCCAAAAATCGGACCGTTTTTGGTCAAAATTTCAAAAATTATTTGGACCATTGAGCTGAAACCCCTAAAAGGCACCACAGCACCATATAGGCTACTTCCATACCAAATTTGAAGTTTCTAAGTGGTATAGTTTTTCAGTTATGCTCCGGAAACGAGACAAAGTCCAAAAATCGGACCGTTTTTGGTCAAAATTTCAAAAAATTATTTGGACCATTGAGCTGAAACCCCTAAAAGGCACCACAGCACCATATAGGCTACTTCCATACCAAATTTGAAGTTTCTAAGTGGTATAGTTTTTCAGTTATGCTCCGGAAACGAGACAAAGTCCAAAAATCAGACCGTTTTTGGTCAAAATTTCAAAAATTATTTGGACCATTGAGCTGAAACCCCTAAAAGGCACCACAGCACCATATAGCTACTTCCATACCAAATTTGAAGTTTCTAAGTGGTATAGTTTTTCAGTTATGCTCCGGAAACGAGACAAAGTCCAAAAATCAGACCGTTTTTGGTCAAAATTTCAAAAATTATTTGGACCATTGAGCTGAAACCCCTAAAAGGCACCACAGCACCATATAGGCTACTCCCATACCAACTTTTAAGTTTCTAAGTGGAATAGTTTTTGAGTAATGCTCCGGAAACGATTTCGGACGGACGCACGCACGCACGCACGGACGGACGGACGGACGGACACGCGGAGCGCTATATACCCCCGACTACGTCGTAGCGGGGGTATAATTATTTATCCGCAGCTCAAATTCAAATGCCTTTGTTTGTCAGTTAAGTCTGTTACATAAGATGACAATTTATTTATTTATCAAAAGAAGATGATCATGATCTACAAAAACTTTATGATTATATTTCTTAGCTGCCATTTTCACAGCTATGAATATTTGAAGATCGTCTCATCAATAACTTTTTTTTTCTAAATACCATCTCTTGATAAATTATTCATCCACATTATGTATATCAAATGCCTTCCAAAAAGATGGTCATGATTTACTAAAACTAAACAATACCCTTTTACAAAAGACTACAAGCTGCTGAGAAGAAATAATTTTCAAAATTATCAATACTATGAAAAAAATGTATAGGGTGTTCAAAAGCAGCCTTGGTAGAATTGTTATAGATTAACTAGCTCAGTTAGTTAATATTAAGAGTTAACCCCAAAAATGATCTTTCCCCCCTGCCTAACTCAAAACACAATTTGGATGAAGCAGTTTTGGATGGCAACGTAAAAAATTGAAATGTTATTGCAGAATGAACAAATGGACAACAGCCAATGAATTAAGCCCATCTGGCCTCATGAGCTAAAAATATCCTTGTGTTACTATTTAATCAAACTAACTTCTTTCATTGATGACAAAACCCGATGACCAGAATCCCATCAAAAACATGTCATGAATGCGGTTGTCTTGGACTAAAACCCATCACGTACACACCAGAAATATTTGCACTTGCAGACAGCTCATTATCAGGGTCTAGCCTTAAACAAGTCAAAGCAGGCTTATAAAGCCTTCATCACAGGTCCGAGACTATAAATAGCAGCTTCATAAATGGAAGTCAGGTCAGCAAGGGAGATAATCCAAATGCCTATTAATGTTTGTACTGAATGGAAAAGGGAATCATTTCATTTCCTTCTCAAACAGACCAGCTTCCCCTCTCAGCATCACATACTGTGAATTCCACTACCAGAAACCCATTAGCAGACGGCATGTTTCCTCAAAGCCCTGGTCCTCTCTTTGACAAAGGAAGATTATTATATTTGTATGCACCAATTCTCTCCGCATCATCGACTTCTCGTGCAGTCATGCACGTTGTAATCCAAACAAAGAAATACATCCACATAACATCTGCCATATATCACCTCTGCAAGTGAATCACAACAAAATCCAAACAGACGACCCAGAAAGCAATGGAGGTTTTGTTGTGTTTTGACTTGATTTACCTTCCTTTCAGGTATCTCCCACTCCTTCCTTCTCTCTCTCTCCTCCCTCCACCCTTCCTTCTTCCTTCCTTCCTTCCCTCCTTCCAATCCGTGAAGGAACGAAGCTCAACTATCCTTCCCTTCACTCAGCTTGACCTCATCTCTAAGCCCAACACACGATCAATACACACATTTATTCCACGTCTCCCGACCCTCCTCATTATAAAGCTTCCTTTATCCATCATGCATCCACATGCGCTACGGCTTGATATACACCTGCAATCTAGCCTACTGCCGCAGGGGGTGTTTACTTTAAATACCTGCCACTGATGGTGCCTTGAGGCGATACTGTGGGATGTTTCTGATGAATTCCGGATGGTCCTCAATATAGCGCTATGACAACACTCAGGGTTGGTTTCGATTGTGCATCTGTCTGGCATGCATGCAGGCGGAGGCATTTGATGCATTGCTGTTTATAAATCAATCCTGGATAACATTATGATATTGGCCCTAAGCATAATTATAAAGAAGAGATTTTATTGTGTTTTATTGTACAAAAAGAATCAAGATTTCTTCTTCATAGTCCTAAAAAGTCAGCGATTTCTTCTTTATTTTTTGTTTTCATATTTTGCTCTCAAAGCTGATAAAGAATTGGAGGGTTAAATGCAAGAAGTCTTTCATTGTAGAAAATTGTGAAACTGTGACTGACTCTAAATGTTGACACTCTTGTTTAAAACATATATTCTCTCTGAATTTTTATTGTAATGAAAACAAAAATGATGATAATCATAAGAAAATCACTTATTCTAGACTCAATAACAAACTTAAATCATTATTGGAATCCGTTAGAATTAAGTGTATTGACCTCTGAAAAAATATGAAATATGATTTACACACTTGTTGGATCAATAAAACATCATTGTTTCAAAAATAAAATATTGTTTCAAAGAAAACCTTCTGCACCCAATTCTATAAAATTAATATTTTGCTGCAATTTAATCTTTCAAAGACTTGAAGCCAGTCTACCTGCCAAAGCATAAAGGGAGGTATGTACCACTCCCTATAATCATAATGCATAATATTTGAATGAATTCATAACAGCATCACCTCTGCATCCTTTAACCCTCTCCTAGCTCTTGGGTTGAAGAAATTTGCGGAAAACAGAAACAAATATTTAGTTTTTCTGCTTTGAAGATAAGAACCTGCAGGTTTTGTTGTTAGTTTGTGAGTTATTGCTTAGTGCCACTTTGACAATTTTTCAGAACAAAAACTTTATGATTGTTATGAAAATGAACTAAATTATACGGCAAATTTGGGGCTCATTCATGATTTTGGTTTTTTTTTAAATCAAGACAATCCATGAGACATTTTTCATTTTCCAGGGACGTTTCTTCTTACCATCTTTCAGAACAAGTTGTGACAATCTTAATATCATTCTCCATCAAATTGATCAATGGAAAAAAATGATGAAATGGAAGCTTTTCTATTAATGACAATAATGGATAAATGAGGAGGGTAACAGGAAAACCAACTGAATGCATTTTTATAACTTTACAACTACTGATTCATAAAAATCTCAGCATCTCAGACAGGAACTTCAGTATGGCAGACTATGGGTTAATTTTGGCCGGATGCTGCCATCGTCTGTTCACACAATGGAACAAGCCCTTTGACAGACTGGCCTTATCTTCCCTGGGTAGGACCTACTAACCTCACAATACCCCTCATAATGAAATTTCCGGCCCCATAGTGCCGAGACTAAAGCAAAGCCCTTGGGGACATCACTGGTTTTTATGTCGCCCCCAGGCCCCCAAATCTGTATTGACTGTGCGGGACAATAGACCAAGCTTGACAGGTGAGTTATACAAATCCTGGCAACTACCGGGCGTCCAGAATCTCAGGTATGCTGAGTCAGTGATTCAAGGTTGTGGCTGAGATAAAGAGCTCGGAAGGAGTGGAGTAAAATTTGTTGAAAAAAAATTGGGACAAGTTCTCCCCCAAACACAATTTTGATTAGTTTCTAGTATGCCGACATTAATGTTTATTCATTTATCACTTTATTTACTTAAGATATCTCAGATATGCTGAGTCAGTCATTCTGCCTGGGATAGAGAGAGCTTGGGAAGGAGTTGATGGACAAGATTTGCAAAAATTATAACATAAAAAGAAATAAGTCTCTTCTGTTGCCTCCCTCTCCAATAATGTTAAAATGTTCAGTGTGGTATTATGAACACTTTGATATCTATCATATTTTTCGCATTTAATAACATCTTTCAAGGTATACTGAGTCAGCAAGAGAGATGCTGAAGGATTGAAAATTTTGTGAAAAGACAAGTTTCCCAATTTCCCTATTATGTTAAAAGTCAAGTTAAGCATTACAAATTATATCTATCCCTTATTTACATCACATAGCTTAGTGGCTTGTGGCCGGTATAAAGAGAGCTGGCCAGTCGACTGAGTGAAGTGAAATTTTGCTGAACATTTTTCTCCTCCCTCCCTCCACCCCAACCCTTGTTCTAGAATCTACCCGATTTTTTAACATATCCAGTTCCTGACCTTATGAATTATACTATTACTGCACTATTTACTGTGTATAACTTGAGTATGTCAGGCAATACAGGCATTTGACAAATTAGGTAGTACAAAGAAGATATCAGTCAATCACAGTGTGTCTATCTAAATGTTTGTGACTTCATGGTCCAAAACCAGAATTTTGTCTAACTTCATACATTTACAGTTTGTACTGCACAAAAATATGTAACAAGTACAGTGTCATCTTTTGGCATTAGGGTTCTGCTTTGACCATAAATCCCCCAAAATTTTTTTATTTGAGCTGAAATATCCTAAAAAGATATTGGTTATTGTCTAATCGTCTACATATGTTCTCCAGGTGAAAGGTTGATAAGTTGTTACAAAGACCAACTTCAATAAGATGAGGACTAATTATCAGCCACAGAAGTGAGTATATTCCAGATAGTCTGATTCCACATACTATGGCTTACATCCGCCCAGCAATATGCCTAGCTACAACACAGGCCCAATGTTTACTAACAACGTCATGGCAACCCACAAGTTCACAACAAGCTGCGTGGACCTCTTCATTTCCTTTGTACAGATAACATTCCTTAGGTACTGCACTTATCTTGATAGTCTTTCATGTTTCTTGATTGCAAATTATTTGCAAATATGTTTTATAACCTGAAAACTTCATAAATCAATCTCCTGGCCATGTCTAGAGTGAAACTGTTAAAAGTATATACTTGCAAATCAAATAAACCTTATATCTTGTAGAAATACAGGGTACATGGAGGTCCAACTCCCTTTGAAAGAAAAAAGGAACATTTTGTTTAATAAAGTAAATTATTTATTTAGTCATTGGCAGTAAATTATTTAGCTACAACAGGCAAACTTCATAGGGAGAAACTGTCAGCACTGATGGTACCAGCAGTTTACCTACTCGACCACTGGGCCTTGTCTTGTATAAACCACAAGATAACAAGGCCTTCATAAACCAGATCAACCACAAGTATTGACAATTTTGCGATATCTCAGACGCATTAATTGGATCCCTACTACAATATTCCATTTGTTTGATTAAAATGGAATGTTTCTAAGATGAATTAATATTTCACGATAAAAAATTCTGATTATCATGTTGAAATTGTACAAGCTTGTTCTTGGAAACCTGATAGCTATGTGAAGTTTGAAACCAAAGAGACAACAGTTTCTCTGACCTTTGGGAGAATTACCAGATGGGAATATCTGTCAAGAAATCTTCTATACTCTCCGACTCCAAGTAAACTTAACTTACGATTTCTCAAGCTTGAGAACAAAACAGAGACATCTCAATAACGGGGTTGATGTTCGACCTTTACAGTGGACTCTCAACTCACTAAGTTCAAATAATAGCCAATTTCATATGCAAAGGAAAGCAAATCTTTTGGGAACAATGTGCTGGTTTAGTGTTTCTCTCCTGAGCAAATGTCCTTTGTGTCCCAACTCAGCAAGCTCTTTAGCACTAGATACGATCTACAGATTTGCTGATGGTCCTTTAGAAAGACCTGCACAGCTAATTGGGCATATGCACCCAAAGGATCTCTGCATATTTTATGAGGAGTGCCCTGGTTTCCTATAGGTTCACATGACAATGTGGTTAAGGTGAAAGGAGAAGGGAAGTCTAACACCAAGATTATAGTTTACAACATTTTGTCTTTAACATAATTCAACTTCTTAAAAAGCGATCATTTCCAATTATCTACTGAAACAGCCATTTGTCAGAGGCTCTTTTCCAATGATAAATTAATCATTTCAAAAGAATTTTTTTTCAGAGATATTATTCCCGGAGTAACGGGGAGAGGTGGAATCCTTGGTTCTTAGGCTTTGCAGACACCTTCACAAATTCTAAAGATCAATTGCACAATGTCAAAGGAAATATAAGATCTAACCAACACCAACCCACCCCCTGGCTCCCTCTTAGCAATTTCTAAAAACTTCCTATATGCATAAGATTTCAAAACAAGCAAAAGGTCAATGAAGCTGTTATCATGATATGTAACAACTGTTCCTTTTATACCACAGATTCAATACCTTCCAAACCACTTCATATCTTTGCAGCTAAAGAATTTTTCAAAGAACTGAAGGTGCAAAACCCTAAATATTATGAATGATCCATGTGAGCTCAAGCCAGGGGAATGATAAGTAATTGTCTAATATTACACTCAAACCCTGTCCCCTTTCCCCTGTCCCCACCGGATTCACCAATACTTATTAATAATATTTCCCTCCCAAAATACATCTTCCTCAATTTACAAAAATTTCACCCAAAATATATAAGTAAACCACTTCAATCGACGGTATCAAGTTCAGAGAAATATGAACTGATGATGAAATACCTGAAATATCTCGAGGTTCAGGTTGAAGACATAAATATACTGATGATGCAATGCAAGTGTACGCTATTCACCAGGGAGACAAAAATAACTCTCAACTGTTGGCAAGCTATTCTAGGTCTCTCGCTTCCGTCAACTATATGGTAAATATATAAAAAGAGTTATATTTACACTTTCACTATTAGAGTAGGGTACTGAAATACACATTGAAATGTACTCATATATTCATACTTCTGTAGCCAATTTTTTTTATAATCATTTACTTGGAAAAACTTGTTTTTAATTTTCAAGAAATATAGCAAAAGATGAATAAAAATCTTATGACATAATTCAAGTTTCACATTTTCAAAACATGCCTCTGTTACCCCCCGTATTAAATACAAATGTGACTTGCTTACTCCAGGTTTACATTCTCAAAAACAAGCTAACGGTAGCAGAAATACAAATCTAATGACATAATCTTTTCACAGTTCACTTGTTCAAAACAAGTCTTAGTAGCATAAATATCAGCGTATTAATCTAACGATGGATTAGTCCTTGTTAAGTTTCACATTTTACGTGATCTTTATCCATATATCATCAGTATAAAATGTGCAATTTTATCACATGCCTGTCCTCAGATGTTTCTCATTATTCATTCTATATAAGGAGCAAACAGATTCAAACATGTCTTGACTGTAAAACAGCCATATCATATGTCAAACTATTCAATTGACTTAGTGATACATCATATCAAAAAGACTATGTATCACTCTATAAAAGTGTGAGTGAGTTATTGTTTTATGTCGCTTGGGCAATATTTCGGCAATTGGAGGTCTATATAAAGGATCTCCAGAATGTGAAGCAGTTACACAGCGTTGCCTACAGTGATCATATGACCAGCCAGGCTGTAGTCAGACAGTAAGGAGATGAGGAAACAGCTGAGTTCATATCCTTATAATTATAGTTCAAAACATTTATTCCTGAGAATATGGTTGATATCAATCAGAGTTGAAGGATCAATGGTTTAGCTTAAAACTCTTAATTCACTTCTGGTTATAACAGGGATTGGGAAAGACACCTTTTGCAATGGGCCATTTTTAGGGTTTTTAGTAATTTTCTGAAGTTCAAATGGGTCAGTGCCCTTATGTCATTAGTAAATTTCTAAATTTCAATGGGCCATTTTTTCACCCAATGTGCAAAATGGCCCATGGCCCCTGCCTTTCCCAATCCATGCGGTTAAACAATATCATAATCTTGTTAATAAGTTGGGGTTCTTCCAAATCTGTCTCTGAATTGGTTCTGCAAAAATCCCTTGTGAGAAAAAGGTCAAAACTCCATCTCCCAGAATTCTGAAAAACCCCTTGTCCATTCTACCAACATGCACAAACTACATGCATTTCATCTCTTCTGATCTCCAGAGCTGTTCTAGTTGCTATGGCAACACGGTTGAGGTCAACAGCATTTGAATAAAGATGGCATTGAGAAGAAAGTGTTACAGAAGTGACCGAGGTCAGAACAATGATGCAAGTGGACCGGGGTCAACTTCATTGAGACAGCTACTCCATTGATTTTTGCAAGTGCCTCTTGACTTTTATGGTTGACTGGTGATAAATAGGTTCTCACTGTGGCTAGCTTTGTTAGGGAATCATAACAATCTTCTTAATTAGCTTGCCAATGAAGTTTTGGACAAAACCTCTTTCTTTGTTGACGCTGATGTTTTGGGGTTCATGAATTATCAGTATTGAGACCAGTCTGATTTCGATAACAAAGACTCTTTGTGACTGACATCTTTTTAAAATTGAGATTAATTGAACACAACAATACGACGACAGAATCAAAGTTTCATTCAAAATCAAGTCAAGATAGAATCTTTTCAAAACCAATATCATTCAAAGAGGAACAAATGTGATCACTAATGTCATCAAAATGAATATTTACAACAACTTGCAACAAACAATTCAATGCCATTCGTTAAATTTGTGGAATTTATAAATGTGTTGATGATCGTCTGATGCTTTCTAAAAACTTGACTGAAATCAATCCACCAATACGCTCTTGAAAGATATGAAATTTGTTTATCCAATCAAAGGACTAAATAAACTATGGCTGTTGAACACTTAAGGTTATCAAGGATAATCCTGATAATGATCCCGCCAGACATGAATCTTTGTAAGATTGAGCCCCTGCACTAAGTGATCGGATAATGCTGAAACTGCAGATATGGCTTCTGGCTGCATGCTGCACCGATCATGATGTAATACACTATATTAATAATATCAAAGTATTTAATGGCACAACTTGAAAGTCCACAAGTTTTAATCACTTTCAGTATATTTATTGTTAGATGCATGTCTGTTACTGTAAATTGTTGTTACTCATGTCATGTTTACTTATATTCAAATCTTGATAAACTCAAAGACAAAGATTTATCTTATATGAACATATCATTTTCTAATCAATCACATAAAACTTATTAACTATCTTATAGCTTGAACATAGCTTTGAAATTCATGACGTAATGAACTATTTTGGAAACCAACTAACAAGCTGTGAATTGCAGACATGCAATATGATAAGAAGGAATGTATCTCTTGAGTAACTTAGTATAATGGAAATACCAGATGAAAGGAGAGGTCTTGTGGCTGAGCAGGTAACCTGGTTGGACAGTGAGTGCAGTCAAATGTTGCCAAACTCTGAGGGCGTAGATTCAAAACACACGATGAATTCAAACAGAATAGTATAAGAATTTGAATATTGTAGATAGTGTGGTAAAACATATAACAATGTCACATTTGTTCATTGTCAAGTTTTTCATGATTTATTGTTTTATCCCATATATGCATGTCTTTCACTGTCATGTGACCTGTGAAATATATTCATCTTGTATGGTTCTCCCTTAATATCATAAAATGCATTCTTTTCCAAAAACACATGCCATATTGTATTGTATAGATGGAGTCATCATCATAAATGCAATAGAAAACCAGAAAGCTAAAACTTTCATTATCTAAATATGCAACAAATAAATAAGACAACAAGTTAGCATTAGCACTTAGGAAAGACATCTTAATCACAACAAAAAGGTATTTTCAAAGAAAATATTTTTTAAATTCAAAAGTTGTTGACAAACCATTCCAACCATTCCAACCCATTTTCCAGACTGGAACAGCTGGTACACACTTTGTGCAGCATGCCGTGGTGTTGAGTACGATGAATGAATTTCCAGTGACTGTCTCGCTTGCAAGTGTGAGAAAGTTCCTCTAACTCTGTCACCAGGGAAACTTGCATTTTGAAATTTAATTAGAAGCTTGTTTGGACCGCTCCCATGCATCAGTCTCCAAATATTGAACATATGTCAGTATGTCGGCAATGTCGTGTGGGTTCAAATAGTTCAAATTACTTGTGTTCCAAAAAAAAAAGATTTTCTGTTATTTCTGTATTTTCACAATTTCTAACTTATTTCTGAGAGTTTTAGAATCAATGTCTCAAGAAAACATATGACTCATCAGGGTTCACGGTCTCTGACAACATCATTTCATATGTTTATGTATATATTTCAAGCGTTGTTCCTGGGGGGGTCCTGGGGACATTTGCCAACCTTTTGGCTTGGTGTCCCATAAAATATTGAGAGGTAGGATACTTTTACCATTGCAAAGGGTCCCATATGCTCTCAATATGCCCAAATGACCCTCTAATTTGAACACCTAAGAACACTGTAATTCCAGTGTTAGCTGATCCAGAGGTTAAGAAGTCCGATTGTCAACGGAATAGTTGTCAACAAATGACCTAACTCTTCTACTCTACACAGACATAGAGACATTTTGGAAAGTTGTTCCCAGGTGATCAGGTCAAAGGGTCATTTGGACCAATTCTGAACAAGACCTTTACATAAGTTCAGCTACCAGGGTCAAAAAGTTTGGAGGTCACCTAGAGCCAAATGAATGTTCCTGGGGACCCACTCTAGGAACAACACTAAATGTGTGTCTCGGACACAATCTTAGATTCATATTAAATCTTGCTTATATCAATTGTGAATTGGTTCAGATTTTGAACAATTTACAGCTTAGGAGACTTTCGTCCAAAAACAATTTGCGTACAAAAACAATTTGCGTCTAAAACACCATTTGTCATATACATATACATATACATTCATGACACTTGCATAATTTTACAACAGACATTATTTGGACACAAGATCAGAGTTTGTAATCAAATGATCGCTGCAAGTCAAAGATTGCTATGAACTTTGATCAGTAATCTTACCCACCAAATCAACAAATGTCAAACTTTACAAAGCAAACAGAAATATTGTCTGATAAAACAACCCTTGCAAGAAATTATGAAATCATTATAATATCAACCCAAAATATCACATCAGACCCTGAGAACAACTGAATTGAACAAGAGGATATACAAATTAAAATTCACAGAATTCAGTAACTTTTTTTTAAGAAAACGCCCTCGAAAACAAAAGAACGTGAGTAAACCAAGCACAGACCGAGAGCCAAGAGCTAATATTTGACCACAGACATGGAGGCGAGAGGCTTAAAGCGCAGGTTAAAAGTTCAGTGGCCGAGGAAAATCAATAGAGGAGGGAGAGAAGTGTTATTTGGAGTACCATGACACAATTACGTCTCCCTATTCTCTATTATTGAAGGAAATTTTTAATGAAGGTGAAATTTTTTGGAAATCTTTCTATCAGTGAATGAAGATTGAAATTTTCAGAGTGGCACAATATGCAGCATGTTTTGAATTTGAATGAAGGGGCGAATGAATTTTCGAAAAAATTCAGAACCAACTGCTTTAGAATTTGTCTTATAATCTAAATGTAACCAGATGGTCAAATGCATGGTTTTGAGGTTTTACTATTGTGCATAATTTGATTGTCTTTGAACTTCTGAATTCTAAATGTTCCAAGTTTGATTTTCCTTAAAGTGACAATCAAACAAAATCTTCAAAAAAGTTGGAATTTTTTTCTTGACTAAACGATTAATGTCTTATAATCTGGAAATTTCAAAACAGTCACATGAATAATTTTTTATGTATTTGAGAGTCATATGTGTTCCATAGATTTTCAAGCTTTCAAACATTATTGGATTTATGATTTATAAACCACTAAGTGCTAATTAACGGGAATTTATAATATTGATTTGACAGGACGGCCAAAATATTATTTAGATGCATATTGAACAGTTTTCAGAGCCCTACTACAGAATTACATGTAAAGTGATTTTCCACCTTGGAAAGGAAATTTTTCACAAGCTAATGAATATGCATGGATGGGATTTTTAGGGGTTTCTTTTCTCTTCAAGCCTTAATGAAGGTACATTTTGAATTGTTTGATTTGATTAAATCATAAGACAACATTGTGAGCTTTCTGTTTTGATATTGAAAACTAATCAAAATCCAAATAAGTGTGCATGCACAATTTGTTGTACAATGTGTTGTACATAATGATGAAATATTATTGATTTTCAGACTTGTGATTTGATATAAAAATATTTTCATTCACACCAGTGAAAATTAAGGTGAGTCTTTGAATTTTTAAATATCTTTTGATCAATAGATGTTTTTAAATATTTCTATTTTCTTATTTGTCAAGTTAATATGTAACCACTTGTGTTAGAATAAAAGGGGAAAGTTATAATGAAACTTGGTGGCACACCACAAGATGTTTTCATTTTTGCATACTCCTGCAGATAAATTGATGTAAAGACTTTATGATATTTGAATATTTACTGATCAATATATGAAATAACAATAATTTGGCTATACTGTTACTGTCTGCCAGTCAGCACATATGTTTATAGGTCCTGTGACCTTTTTTGACCTCCACATAGAGATGAATATTCATATTTTCTCCATCATAGGTCATCCAAAATAATCCCCCAAAGCAAAGGTTATTTACAACAAAAGTTTACATCACTGTCAAAAACAAAATTATTATCATTATCACTAAATCCATTTAATTTTGATGACAAACATGTGTAATGATTTATTCAAGATTTCATACAAATGTTGACTTATGAAACATCATAAACATATTTTCACAATTGATTTATCTTTACTTATTCACCAAATGGAGTAATCTCAGTTACTGTCGACTCAATTGACATTTAATGCACCTATTTTCATACAGTACTGACCGAGCTTATACATTTGCACAATCAAAACCAGCAACAGATTATTATCCACTCTTCAGATTATATTCCGAGTATTATTATTATTTACAACTGCTCGAAAGAGAGCAAAATCCCAGTGCATAAACTAGCAAGCCAATTATGTAATCAATGATGGAAGCTACTTCAAGTTGTGCATCGGTGAAGAGATGGTTAGTCGTTAATCTTCAGTGCAAACTGTACATAAGACTAAATTTCAGTCTCTGAAATGAAAATACATATAAAATGCAGCTTTCTGCTATAAAAATTGAAAGGAGCCCACTGAAGCTGTTCATTTTCCTGAAACTGCAGTGAGCTAGACTTGCTACAATAATATAGACTTGTGTGGGTCTTTAAAGATATTTTGTTTCAGGGGTTGTTAGACAGACAAGCTGTACATGATTAGATCCTTAAGGGTGGGAGGTACATTTGGTCTACGTAAATTTCCTCTATTTTTCATCGAATATTGATCAATGAACTGCTTGGTCCAATCAGTGAAACTGATGACAGACTATGGTTATGATAGACTTAACCAACTGACCATAGGTAATAACGAAATTACCTTTCCATTACCATGTAAAAATCAAGATTTCAATTCAACTTTCACCAATATTCCTTTTGTATTATAAAACCTTTGTTTTTGAAAAATATGTTGATGCGACTAAGTGTAATACTACATGAAGCATGTTTTGTTGTCACTGTGCACAGTGAAGATATGTGATGTGTCTAAATTCAAGACAACAACCCACTGTGAATACATATGTTATGGATGTTAAATCATATGAAACCATTTTTACAACATGAAAAGATGCAACAGCTCAACTCATAACAAGCTGACATGTGATCGAAACTTGAGCTACAAATTACATTGTAGGCTTATACTGCATTGGTACGATTTTTGCAACGAATAGACGCATCACTTCCCATGACAACGCTGTTTCATAAGATAATGTGGATACTAGACAATATAAGGTTAGGAAGGAGAATCTTTCTGAACTATTGGTGATCCAGGAATTTTGAGAGGGGTGTTTACCCTTTGGATCCACCCATTTTCTCACAGATTTTTTAAAAACAGCTCCAAACTTGAGTAGCTGAATCCCCTGAAGCCACCTCCAGATCCACCAATGATAAAAGTTGACCAATATCTGCATCTGGGGTACATACAAATCCTCATCCTCATGAGAAAACATAACACCCGTACCACCTGTGTTTGTCTTATCTTACAACATACAATCAACAATGACGAACACATCACTGGAATGAAGATGATGACAACTGTACTGACAGGAGTAGCCTCCCTTGTTTGGATGCTGCAGAAGACAGCAGCATCAGACATGGACAAGATAGACGAACCCCGAAAGTTCAATAACCGACCACGGGAGCGACCAACGAAAATAGACCAATCGTCTAACCTGTATCAACAAACATGCAGCTCTAGAGGCTCTCCACCAATGATGTGGATTTCTTCAAACAACATCAACAAACCCGAAACAAGATCTTGGTCAGTGACCATCCTATAAACTGGTTCATATGAATTGATTTTTCTCCTGAGAGGCCCATGTTATGTTTTCATCGGGAGCCTCTCCGAGGAATGAGGTCACAAATGGAGGCTGATAAGTTCACTGGGTCAGATGATACTTCCTCCCAATTCCACCTCACCTCGAGAAACTTGCGTCATGTACCTCCCAATTAGTACTATATATAGAAGAATGCTGTTACAAGTTCTCTCTACTCCTTGGGCAAATCATAGCCAAGGGCTGAAATGTGGGTTATATGACATGGAGTAATATTACCTACTTTCTGACATCACCAAGCATCAAATATAGGCCAAGTGTATCCTACATACTTGGAATACTTGAAAGGCCTGAATGTAGTCATGAAAATATTTGATATAGATGTATCAAATATATGGAGCAGGGTTCATAATTATGCATAACTATGTCAAATAATTTGTTATATTTTCATGTTTCATAATTTCACTAAAATTTCACTAGAAAATATGAACTGAATTTTTGTTATAAATTTCTGTCACCAATTCTTTCAAATTTACAATTTAAATGCAAGTCTGGGTTTTTGATGAAAAAGAATTATATTTATCATATATTCATATCCATCTATACCCAGCTGACTTGCACAAAATATGGCTTGCTCATTTAGGCCAGTCTGCCCTAGTTGTCTACATAGCAATTTCTCAGACAGCTGAATAATATTCTGTGTTAATTCTCTGCCCTACAGAAAGCTACTAGTCATGTCCCTAGATACTTGGAATTCTATTTACGGATAAAATATAACACTGGGTTATTCACCTAATCAAGATATCAGGAAGTTATTTTCATTTTCGCTGAATACAGATCAAGTCTGTACATGATTTCAATGAGACTTGTTATGTAAATATCTTGTCTATTTTCATAACCAACAAAAACATAACCAAAACATGAGTGTGTACATAAAACATGTAGGGACACTTAATTGCCGATTCGCAACAAGCCACAACAAAGACAAATTGAGACAAAGACAGGCGTACATGTTTTTCATCACGTAGGTCCTAGCCTAAGATAGAGAGAAGAGAAAAGATTTCCTCAGCTATAAATAGGCCGTCTTTGTGTTCCCTAGATGCAAGTTCACGAGGTCAAGTAGCCAAAATTTTCACAACATGGACAAAAAATTCTCCACATAAAAATATTTCCTACCTTGCTAGAAATATGTGTGGTTAAAAGGTATCCTTTGCAGCGTTTCTAAACACAAGAAAATCCAGAGAAAATTCTGCACAGCTCAACAGAGACAGAACAAGCCACATGCCATATGCACTCCAGCTCACATAAAGAAGGCCAGCAATGGGCTCAGAGGTCACGTTACCATATATAGCAAAGGTCACGGAGCATGACAACTAGGGATGTGGGCTGGCTGGTCAGAGAGAGTGTTCAAGTTCAGTGAGTGGGAGGAAAGTGGAGGGGGGAAGGGGGAAGGGGGGATAGGGGAGGGGAAGGGACTATCTTTGTGATCCAGTTCAATGTTCAACATGCCATACATATCTTGCTGATCATACAAAGATTGCCTTTGTTACTTCCCTGTTATGGTTGCTCAATTGATTATGGATTTGTGAAGTGATTGTTGATATTTGTTGAAATTATCAACAAATAGTTGGGATAAGGGAGATTTTATTGTTTTTTATATGTTTTAATACGTTATGATCTAAAAAAAATTCATTTTATTTTTTATTTCAATGATTCTAATATTGTTATCAACAGCAGAGGTACCCGGTACTTTATGTGTGTTTTATTTCTTGTTTAGTAATTGTTTGATGATTTTTTGTCTTATGTTTGAAAGGTTGGTTAAAAATGTTTCATTTGGTTCAATTAATTTTGACATTACTTTCATACTATTTTATTGCTTTCTTTTCTTTTGTTGTGCATAATGAAGTTAAATTTTTAATTCTTGGTTACAAAGACAAACATGAAACAAGTTTTTTGTTCAATAAAACTAACTTTCAACTTATTTACTTTCTGTAATAACTAATACTTTAAAAAGCATAATGTGGGGTCTTTATTTATTCATAAAATTTCTTGGAAAGATTATTGAGCAGTCTGAACAAATCTATTTATCAGTTCAAAACAAGGTTGAAATCACATCTCATAATAATTCTTCAGAACAAGTGCTTTTTTACTCTGCCTGGCCACACAATATAACTTTTCTTGTTTGTTTTGAATAATCAAATAAGAACAATCTTAAAGTGACACAGAGTATCTTTCTTAAAATGTTATTTGGTTTTGATAAGCTACAAAATATCTAATATGCTGATTGAAGTTCATATCTCATCACTGGACTTGCAAATATATCCATGTATGCATAATATCTCTAAAATGCTTATGACAAGGTTTCAAAATTACGTTTGGCGAATTTGCGCACGCCACACCAGCCACATTGTCCGGTTTTCGATCAAAATGTTTCGATCAAAATCCCGACTTTGAATGGCCGTATTTTCGCTCTAACGTACTGATTGACCTTTAACTTGTTATTTTCAGTAACAGTTAGTGGTTCCCGATGTAATAACATCGATTTCAAAATTTGACATATGTGATCCTATCAACATACTCTGTGTCTCTTTAAAGGGGCAGTAGCACGTTTTTAGGGGGAATATAAGGTGATGTCAGGAAAATGAAAATTAATGGTTCCAATTGAAAGACAATGTATTTAAACTAAATGGGGCAGTAATAATTCAAATATGTAACGTAAAGTTTAGCCATGTGATTTCTTTTCCTTACACAAAATGAATTAAAGGTGGCCGCCAATGGATTTTATGTGAATCTTCATGCTTTGTCCTCTGACTATGGATGATTGACTTGAGTAATGAGATTTTTGACACTTCCAAAATAATACATTAACCATTAACTTACAATTATCAGTGAAAAATTTGAAATATAAAATTACAAAAAAAAAATGCTACTGCCCCTTTAACATTTCCAGGAGAGATGACATTTTCAATATTATCAGTCAACAAACAAGACATTACTGATAGGAAAAGATTGATTTTTTTTTGGCATGATAAGGCACAAAACGATGTGAACACTGCAAACTATCTTTGAAGCTTGAAGCATAATTCTAAAATGTTAATATTAATTGGTGCTTATTAGATGTTTTTTATGGTGCTTAATCATGAGCAATTTTTTAAACTTATCTAGCAAACCCTTAACTGCTTGCTTCAGTATTCAGTATTGTGCTCTGGTCAAAAGCAAAGATCATTAATTCAAGGTAAAATATCTCACTAACTTAATCTATCCGATAACAAACAGAAACATAATCTATATTGTAAATTAATTCATGACAAATCTACTGATAATAACATACAATAATTGATTACAATATCAATGAATGTTATCTACATGAATGTTTATTTTGTTAAGTCTTCTAACCTTTGTGGAAGAATTGTTATTATTAAAGATATTATTTTTCATTTTCTAGCTTGCCTTTCAAATTGGATATTTGTCAAAACTCAAAGAAAAATACTAAAATCCAAATTTGTATTAAACATTAAAATGTCATTTTCAAAAATTCTTCATTTTTACATTTTATTCTGGTTTGACATTTCAAGTAGCTTTAGGTATTATCTCGAAGCTCACTTTTGCATTGCACAATAAAAAATATCTTCCTTGATCATGTTTAACTCTTAATATTTTAATATTCTAATATTTCATCTGAATGCAATGCACACAGTATAAACAAATCATACCGACCTGATGGTATGAATTGTACTGCATGTTCAATATCATAAGCTTTATGACTAATATTAAAACCTAAAAAACAAATCTTGGATAAAGTTTCCAAAAAAATTGTCATTAGACTTCAATCGCATGAATATCAAGAAATAACCAGAATCAGAACTGTATGCCAAGTGTTAATCTTGAAACATATCTGGCAACTTAATTCTACCAAGGCTGGTTGAAGGTTAACAATTTATTCTCATCTTCCAAACCAAAAAAACGAGATCAGCTCGTGAAATATGCATATTTAGTCCGCTAAAAATCAAAACCAGACTCATTATTCTTATGCAGAGAACTTCTAGACAACTTGAAAAATCAATAAAGATTTGAGGTATTATTTCGACATTATGCACATCTAATGCTAGCAGAGATTGTTAATTGTATGAATATGCTTCCGTTAGCTTACATTATTAGAACTTCGGGCCAGTCTTGTTGATGGCATACAGCTAGAAACAAGGAGCTCGGTAGGCTTACGGGAAAATCAATACAGATGCACCATTTCGCGATGAACAAAGTACTCCAAAATAGACGTGGTTACAAATCGTGTCATTCGCGGTGAATGACCTTATAATACCTTTTTTCAGCAAAATCTGATTAGCTTTGAAATGAATGTATGTCACATTCTAGGTATATGTCTCGCATTTAAAATCTTTGGTTTGTGGAGAATAAAACATTAATAATCAGGTCATGCTTAAATTTTATCATGCCTTTTTAATAAATCTGAGACACATAATGTATGTGACCTATTGAAAAATACTTTACGTAGGCGAATTTTCTCTTGAAATTTTACTGACGTAAGTGATGGCGGATTGATAATGATTGGATTTTCTTAAAACACATTGGACTAATAATAACTGATAGTTTAGTAACTAATGCAAAAAACTAATGCAAATGTTTTTCTATTGCATGATGTCACTTGGACATAAAATGATTAAGCAAGCAACAACAGCGCTAAGATCAGCCATAAAGTCATCTTTTAACAGTTGTTGGTTGGCTGCAGTTTGGGAAATTAATCAACTTGGATTTGAACCGATACCTTATGCAAGTGTTTTTTAACATGAACATTAATATAGGACTCCTTTTGCATTTTACAACAGAGAAAGTTCATATTTGGAGGAAAAACTGAAAATTGAGACAGACCAATTTGTCATACATGTGCAATAACCAGTTCACAAACTTTATACATTTTTGCACATACAGTTATATAACTGAAAAAGATTATCAAATCCTCTGATGGAGCAGTCGACTGATACCAGGCTAAGTGTTAATGGTTCATATGACAATGCCGATATAAATAAGCAGTTTTACAGTTAAATTGACCGTTACCAGAAGGTTAAGTGTTAATATTTGATTAGCCAATACATTTAAAGCTCACATGCCACTGACATAACAGCTTGCTTTTGGTTAGCTTCAAACAGCCTATTTTAAAGTTACCTGTGACATACAGAACAGTCAAGGTGTTAATTTCTAATGAATGAAAATCCACCAGCAGAGCGCGACAATTATTTAGCAGGTTTACAGTTAACAGGTGAGGTGATCTGGGGTTTATTGCCGCTTTCAAGAGTATTACACTTATATCCCGGATGCTAGTATTATTGCAGGGAGAAAGCCTGCAACACTATTGTGGCTATGCATTGCAGTGAAGCCTGCGAGCAACAGCTGGAACCAGCGAACCAAGGGTGGTACTGCACTGAAATTCAGGGTAGCATTGCACCCAAACATGACTGCGTGTAGAACAGTTCTCTACTGCAGACAAAGTTGCCGAGCCCCTGGCGGGAGTCGAACCACGGACCTCCTGATCCGAAGCCGAATGGCAAACCATTGAGCTATCCCGCCCCCTTCAGTTAACAGATTCTGATGCAGCCACTGACACTATTTTACTTCAAACCTAATATCAGCAGGTTTCTGGTTAACAAATTCTCCGACCAAGCCTCATATATCATGTGAAACTTCAAACAGCGTTTTCCCAAGCTACCTGCGTAATATATACATGAAAAATCTACCGTTTTCTCACCATCCATTCAATTAATCAGAGCAGTGTAGTCACCTTTCCTCTACAATCAATACACAACTAGCTTTCCAGCCTCTCATCAAATCTCCCAGACTGGATTTTTAAACTGAAGAAGTTTTAAAAAGCTGTATTCAGCGCGAGGAACGTTGACTTGAAATGTCCTCGCTTTCATGACACTCTTAGCCTTCAACATGGAGAATCAATACGAGAATGGCTTTTTTACACAACTTCTCGACTTCAGCCGTTGCTGAGAGGAACTTGATGTCGTAATTCTGCATTTCAGTTGTGAAATTGCGAAAGCAGGAGATACTCTTATGAAATATTTCTTTAAATTTCAATATTCATCTTAAACTAGCTCATTTGTATAAGAAAATTTGTTATGTAAGCAAAATTATTTTCCATCCTTTTCAACTTTTTTTTCATTCTAATTTTGGCAAAACAGTTTCATTAAAAATGTTATCAGTAGAAGAGATTTAATTATTTAATCTTTTGGTATCACATTTCGACTGCCGAAAAAAATCACTCGTTCTGAATGAGCCAAGTTTCATGTTACCGTAAATTATAAATTATTGACAAAAATATTGAAAAGAGCGTTATAGACTTCTCCAGACAAAAGAAGATCAATTATTCATTGAGACCTTTTGTAGTAGATTTATGAATAAAGGTGACGGTAACAATAGATTGATATCATTTGTTACCTGCAACTGAAGATACCGGTATATTCTAAGTATTCAGGGATCTTGAATAACACCCTTTGTTAACAAGCTACCATTTTCAGAGTAATATCGTAATTTCTCCATTAATTTGACATTTACAAAAATAGTTTGACCACATACTATGTAAATGAGGTCACAAATTCAAATCATTTCTAAAATTTAATCTAACCAAGTGCAAAAAGTTTATCTTCCTACGATTCAATTATTGCTTAAAATCCTTAATTTGCAAAAATGGAATGCTTGAAACTGCAGTCTTCAATTTAAAATATCTCCATAATGAGAACATTGCCATTTATAAGGGGTCACCTTGGAACTTTTCATTAAATTTACACATTTTCTTGATACATGTACCATGATATTTATCTAACATTTCAACCATAATGCCAATTGAGCAATTGAAGTGTTGAATAGTTCAACAATAGACATCTATTAAAAATTTGAGGGTCAAATCGCTGGTGTAAAGAAATTCAAGTAAGTGCATTTTCCCATAACAAGAGAAAACTGATTAACAAATGTGGTCCCTTCTGAATAGTAACCTATTTGATAAATAGTCCCTTTACTGCAAAATGTTTTAAGTCTTGTATAGAGCTGTTTCTTCCATGAAATTCATTATAAGTTAACACCTCACATGCACGCCAAGATCTTCTTATGACATTTTAAAGCCCCAAAAAAATCGCTAAATATAAGGGGACATTTTTCAATGGCAGAATTTTGTGACAAAATAAATTCTTTACACTTTTAATCAGGAATACTGCATAATAATACCAAAATATTTTTGTATATTTATTTTATATTGACAGTATCAACATTTAAATAATTCATTTGTTAAGTTTAATTTCAAAGTAAAATTCACACAAAAACAAGTCTTTTACATTTGGGAAATACTTAAACACACCAAACTGATCACTGAGAGCTAAAAGTAGCAACCAGAAGATACAACTTTCTTGTAGCCAATTTAAAATTACGACTTCCATGAGTACAGCCTAGTTTGAAATCACATGTAAGTAGTTTACTCTGCCTTTTCTTTATTAATAAACTATCACAATAGCTATCACAATAGTACCCGCAATAGACTATCGCTATTGCAATAGTTACTCATAATAGACTATTACTATCATAATAGTCTATTGAGAGTCAAAAGTCACCTTGTGAGTTATATCTACAAGAACCCATTATGCATCCTGTCTCAAGGTAAGAACGTTACGCTAACTCCACTACTCTGTAACCTGGGCTCAGAAGCTAGATATGCTCGCGCGGCCTCGACATGGGACATAGTCAATCAAATCATTTTCTCGTTTAATTTTTATCGAGAAGGTGGCGCGAAAATGATTTGATTGGCTACATCCCAAGTCGGGCCGAGCGAGTGAATCTAGCTTCTTAGCCCAGGGTACAGAATAGTGAATTAGCGTAACGTTCGTACCCTGAGACAAGAAAGCATTATGTTGCCCAGGTTCTCATAATAGATGGAATATGGTGTATGTAATGTTTGTGAAAGTTAATCACTGAATGACTTATTTATAGTAAATTTATTAGGAAATTGTAAAACAAATACACATAACAGTATGGATAAATCGCTAGATAAAAAAAAGCATTGAAACAATATATATATTTTGGATTTACTTTACTTCCCTTGTGACCTTTGAAGAGAATACCAAATCAATCAACAAATTTAAAGAATTAATCAATGAAAAATGTTCATTAAGTGAGTGGAACATATTCTGATGGGTTTTGAGAGGGCAGCTTTGTACTGCTCTAAGGCTCAAATACTTTCGTTTACTTTTTTTCAACAACTTCTTTTTTCCAATAAAATCTGAAGGATTGTGATGTCAATATTACAAAAATATAAAAACACATTAGGACCATCTCTGCTGCAGAGATATGTCAATTTGTCAAGTTACGATAGAAAACTATAAATTTTTTATTTAGGGTCATTTCTATTTGCTGAAAAAGTAATCTAGTTCTATCTGAAAGATTAAATTCACAAAGCAATTACCAAATTTTATTGTGAATGTACTTGATGGAATCAAGACCTATCAATTTCAATGAATGAAGAGTAATGAGGATATAACACGGCATAAATTACACTCAACTTATTGCTTATTCAACAGCATTTAACCTCAATCAAATATTCAATGAATGAAAACATCAATATGAAAATATACTTCTACATGTACAAAGATTTATATAATAATAAAATTTATAATTGACGCAAGATTGTGAACTATAAAAACATACCACATATTTAGACATCTTAATTTTTTCAATGATTTCCTTAAAAAAATCTCTTGTTCATTCTAAAAAAAACCCCAGAGAATATGATCTTCACCATCAGCCGATTTTAAAAGAAGGGAGGTAACTCTTGCAAAGAGTTAAACCAGCCTTGCATGTTCGATGGCGTTATCCTTCTTTTGAGATTGAGTATTCCAAGTGCAAGCAAACATCCCGGGAAATTTTATGGCACCTAACTCAAGGCAGGCCTTCCAAATTTAAAAGTAAACGATATGCATCTAGATGCAGAGATCATATCATGATACATATAATGTCAGATTAAGAATAACATTTCTCAATGTATCAATATATCATCAAAAATCTATTTCAATGTGTGCATGTGTGTGGCTATGGTCTCTTGGTTTATGTTTTTGTTGAATCTCTTAAATCGGTTTCGGTGTCGAGAGATTATCTCTATGTTGTCCTTTCAACACTTTATGTAAGCTGTTCCACCTTATTCTGCGCAATATGTTAGTTTTGTTTGGTAGGCCTCTGATTAGATGTTTTCTGATTGTTTGACTTGCAAAATCAGACTTCAAATCAATATTTATCATCCAAAACTGTGTGGAAGATCAAGCGATATCGTTTTGACAGTAGATTTTTAAGAATGCCCTGTCATAAGTAGGGGCCCCGACATCACAGACGTTTTGCATTATCAGTAATGAAGTCACAATGTTATGACATCACTGGTTCAGGAGTTTTATGCAGTTTTCAAAGATATCAATTTTTAATGCAAATGTGATGAAAAATTATTTTGGATGATAAATAGAATCTCACCCTCGTGTCTTCTGATATCAAATATATCAACACTCGTCGATAAAAGTTTTGGATATTTGTTACTTTTATCAACTTATGTTGATATATTTGATATCAAAAGACACTTGGGTGAGATTCTCTATATATCCAAAGGAGGTGAGGTGATTTGTGGTTAAACAGTTTTTCACTAACATCACGGCTGCTGGTAATGTTGCAAGAAAAAAGCATGCAATACTATTGTGGCCATGCATTGCGGTGAAACCTGGCACTAGCAAACCATGGTTGATACTGCGCTGAAATTTAGTGTAGTATTGCGCCCAAACCAGACTGCGTGTAGAACAGTTCTCTACAGCAGACAAAATTGCCAAGTTCTCCAATCTCTACCTCATAAGAAGGGAGGTAACTCTTACAAAGAGTAAAGTAGGCTTTCATTTTTGTCTTGCAAAATTGGTCTTTAAATCAATACAATTACTGTATTCGACCTATTAAGCGCCCTGGGCGGTTAAAAAATTGGAAATAGGGGGCGCTTATTAAAGTGTCGTAATCATACAGTCGAATGATAAATGTTTGTGTATTCTCGATCTGCATATAGTCCTTTAGCATAAGTTACAAATCCAATTACCGTGATTAAAGAGGAGGACTGAAATTAAGTCTTCAAAGCATTTTTATGTAAAATTGCATAGGTTTGTCATGTACGGTATGCCTGCTTTTTTGGTTAAAATCACCGTTAAGGGGCGCTTATAGGGAGAGGGCGCTTATTACTTCGAATACGGTAAAGTGAGCTGGTTATTTTCGGAATAAAAGTCAAAAGAGCATATGTATTTTCTACTCTACAAATCACACTTACCAGTTAAAAGCGTTGAAGTGAAAATAGACCAAACCCAAGCCATAGAGAAATGGAGCATTCTGAAACAAAAGATATTTAATATTATTACTGAGTGATGTATCTCATTTTGTAACTCCACTTTGACAATATTGTTACCACTTTAAGTGCTTAATTTTTAAAAAGAGATTATTTGTAAAGATTTCTAGCATTGTTTCAAGATAATACTTCCCTTTATTATTGAGTAATGTCACAGAATATGATCGGTCACACCAAAAATATTACAATTTTGTCAAAACGTCACTCGCAATGGCTCGTCTCATATTTTCAGTACAAGCCAGAATTTGATTCACTTGACCTTGTGCTTTAACAAGGGCAAAATTTAAAAAATTTGCAAAACATATGATAGTTCAAGCTATTCATTTCTCCAATCTACTTGATTACTCTTGACACTCTTACACAGCATAGCTACACTTTTACACTCAGATGTCTTCAGATGTTTTTCGTTCAAGGTGGCGAGAAAATGATTTGATTGGCTATATCCCAAGTCGGGCCACGCAAGCGAATCTAGCTTCTGAGTCCAAGGTACAGATTAATGGAGTTAGCGTAACGTTTGTACCCGGAGACAGGATGATAATACTAAGGCCAAACCCTTAATATCGTAATTTCTCCATTAATTCAACATCTCCAATTATTAGACCACATGTTCCTAGGGTCACAAATTCAAAGAACATATATTATTTCAACCAAGCCCTAACATTTTAAAGCTGATGCTTCTATGACTCTACCATTGCTTAAAATCATTATTTAATTTGCAAAAACAGATATACCCGCAACGCATGATTAATCCAATAAAAATGTCTTCGTATTGCTCACATTGTCCTTATTAATAAATAAAAGCCTACGTATCATAGATGATCTTGAAATTTATGTAACATTTCACCCATAGAAACAAATGAGTCTTTAAAAGTGGAAAATAGTTCAACCATGGACATTTTCTAAAAATCTTGTGAAAATTTAAGGGGCAAATTAATAGAGAAATTATTGTGACCTTGATCGTGTGACACTTAAAGAATGAAATTTAAAACATCACAATTGGAGTCTTATCTATATAACAACATTTACCTACGTGAATTCATTCTTTTTAATTCTAGTTTGTTGTGCTCTGCTTAAAATGACATCAGTAACATCACAACACTTTAAGTTCATTAAAACATAATTTAATCACACAGTAGGAAAAGTTTTTCCACATCTCTCACCTTCCAGGCGTCAGACTGCAAGTTGTAGAACTTCTGATACGCAGAGAGTGCTGTGAAAATAAATAGCCAAGAATATATTCCCAATGATCATAAGGAAGAACTAAATCGGACAACAAAAATTCTAAAAACACTCCTCCTTCCTTTCATAAAGGAATCTAGCCAATAATGCTTACCTGATTTTGCTACTACTTAAAAGGGAGATAACTTGCCCTAAATCTGAATGAAATCCTTGGCAACCAAGAAGCCAAATGATGTTGTTATTTGAATGAATAAGTTTTATATGTAAAAAATGTATAATGCATAACCCAAAGAACTTCTAGAATGCCATTAAAACAGTTGACAGCTATCAGATATGATGTGATATGAGGTTTATCGCCGCTTTCAAGAGTATTTCACTTATATCGAGCAGCTAGTACTATTGCAGGCAACACTATTGTGGCTATGTATTGCTGTGAAACCTGCGAGCAACGGCTGGAACTAGCGAACCATGGGTGGTGCTGTGCTGAAATTCAGTGTAGCATTGCACCCAAACCTGACTGCGTGTAGAACAGTTCTCTACTGCAGACAAAGTTGCAGAGTTCATGACGGTATTCGAACCACGGACCTCCTGATACGAAGCCGAACGCGCTAACCACTGTGCTATCCCGCCCCCTTCACAACTATTAGAGTGATTGAGTTATTGTCTAGCGCCGCTTGGGCAGTATTGCAGCCATTAGCAGCAACATCGACTAATTTATTTATTATAAGTGATTAAAAGTAATTATTTAATGCTGCAACATTTAAGCCATCAGTATTTCATGAAGGAGAAATTATTGGAGAATCTTTTAGATAGAATTATCAAATCTAATTAAAGTAATGATTATGTTAATCGCTCTCTATAAAGTCTTGTGTTATTTAGTTTCAATAAAAACCAGTATTAACCACAAACACACACTTACAGTGCAGTACTTCTCTTTCAAGCATAAAGATGCTCTAATCCACTTCATATAGAACTTCATGAGAATGAAGTACACACTCTACTAATAATTTCCTGAAGTCATGCTGATATAAACTTGTTTTGCAAACAAAGGGCTTGAAAGTAGTTGGCTTCTCTGAGTTATATAAGTCAATCAATTTCTCTCAAACTACCAGCTTGAATCAACCTCTGACCTCTCCTGTCACAAAAAAAATGATTTTCTAGGCTTTTCATTTTGTATTCAGTCAATTAAAACTTGCTGAATTATGACCTATAAAGGCTTTTATCTAATACACAGTCATGGAGCAGGAATACCCAAACCCAACGGGGGTTACTTAACTCATTTGTGCTTCTACAACTTCTGTCATTATTGTAGCTATGGGCCATTGGCTTCAGTTTTTCATGATTTGCGTGTTTGCATACGCTCAGTGTTGTATTGCTTAAAGTTTTCCTTTATGGTCCAACTTACCTATATTGGCCAATTTGCCGACCCATATGGTCTAGGTCATTTATATTGTTCAAGTGCAACTCTATTGATATTTGATTAATTAAGAGCGGTACAAGTCTCTTGATTCAAAAGATCTCAGAAATTAAAACATTAATACTTGTATAATTTTGTTGCCTGGACTGGAAAACAATTGTGATAAAAAGTCATTTGAAGCACATAGAGACAACCAGTAGGGAATGTGAAAATCGTAAATTCTCTCATATAACTAATATATATGGACCAGTTCGAAGCAATATTCATACCTTTAGGGTATTGTTCCAAGAGCAGATGCAAATGACCTAGATGGCAAAAAACTCCTGGTTCAATAGGCTTGACCTTTTCCTGACCTTGACCTTCATTGCCACTAGCAGCCAGGTTGGACAACTTTGCATGTTCTCGTAGAAGGAACTGGTAGTAACCAATACCCTGAAGTATGAAAAGTTACAAAATTATGAAACTGATAAGATATAGGTGAAAACAGCACTTTATGACAACAACAAAAAGACAGGAAGGGAATTTAGGGTTCTTGTGACATATAAAAGACTAAAAAGTGTTTCTCTCACTAATAAACCATCAAATGTTATAATTTAACCTTAATTTCATATTTAATTATATTTGCATTTTTTCAGATTTCCAAACCAATCAATTGAAACTGTTTCTCAAAAGGTGTTAGTTAGTGATAAATCTACAATATGACTTGCTGAGTTCAGGAACTCACTAGCACAATGTCCTGTGAGTTCTTGCAGATTGAAATGAGTCCTTTAATGTGTAAGCAATAGCTCCAGGTAAAAAAAACTTGCTTCGAGTGACACCCAGCTTAAATTTTTTATGAATCCTTTATTAATTTTGGAGTATTTGAAGCAGAACTCGGGGGTAAGTTCATCACTAGGTCGGCCCTGATTATATCAGAGACTATAAGAAAATAAACAGCAAGAACTGAATTTATTCAAAGGCAATAGCCCAAAGCTTATGACAATTCCTCAAACCAAATCAGTTTGAGTGCAAATCCTGTGAGACTATTAATTCTGTTCACAGTGACATCATATGTTATGCGCTGAGAAACTTTCAACTGAATGCTTTGAAAATATACTAAAAAGAAAAATATTGAGGTGTCTTATGCATAAACTAAATGTTACCTTCTCCAAGAGTGCTTTCTTTGACTGGTCTTCTGTGGCGTCTAATTTCAGGAAACCAAATAAGTGGCTAAAATATAGAAAAACATAAAATTTCAGAGTAACTTAACACAGAAAGATAGCAAATATTTGTTCATGAAATATAAAAAATGTATAAATATGTATAATAACCTAATCATGGATTTTCGTTATCAATACTGAATTTGTTTAATTTCACTTTTATTTCCTGGTTAATTAAAGACATGAATAGAATCATTTACGTCTTTGGGTCAATCAATCAAATTATAAATATTATATTCAACAATACACACATTGCATCAAATCATGTAAACTCTTCATGACTTATATTTTCTTATGTAGTAAAATATGTATGCACTTATCTCGAGTAAACATTGTGACAGTACTATATTACATCTGGAATAATTATTCCATTGGCCTTGCTGCCAATGTTTCGTGCATGCTTATAAATCCTGACGTTGCATTAACTGTTGCAAGCACATTATATAACAATATTCTATCATCGAAATATTAGGTAGACTTAATTTATGCATTTGTCTTTTGTGAAGAAGCATAGCATGTAAATGTGTAAAGGATACTTGAAAATACCGATAGTATCATGTTTTGAGAGTTTTGCATTATTGCGAACTAACCAATCGTATTCAGCAAGAAGTTGTCGTTCCTCTGCCGCAAGAAGTCCTTTTGGAGCTTCCTTTGGTGGCTTCGGAGTCTCTTCTGTTTCAGTCATCTTGCAGAATAAAATAATTTACCGTTATTTAGAGAAAACGGTGAATATATTTTAGACAACAACGTAGATTTGCCTCACATTCAGTGCGGCCATTGTTGTCGCATGACCTACTTGTTTTTCAACCAATCACAGAGGCTCTCTGTAACTTTTAACCAATCAAAAGCTTCCTTACAATTCCTAATTATCGGGTGTATCAAAATATAGAATTGTCGAAAACGAAACAGCGCAAATACGAAGAGACGGTGTTACAAGCTATTGCTTTATTAAAATGAATTCGGTGGAAAGTATCGATTATGCCTGTCACTCACAAATGCCCAGTGGCTTTACTTTTATTATGTTTTTGCAAAAATTTGAAATAGTTTCGATTTAGACTCACCGTTTTGTACAAATTATATTTTTTTACTCGGGAATTAATTGGATTTTATTTCTATTGACTCATCGAAAAACGATTTACCAATACAGTATTTCAGCTTCCGAGCATAACACTGAATTTCAAATTGCTAAATACTGAATGATTAACAAATAATTGAAAATGTTTTATTAATTCATTAATTTCCTCAGATGTCCGTTCATCCAAATACATTCTCTAGGTAGGCGCATATAGCATGTGCTTAATTACAATGAATGATCTTATCCAACGAATGCACCATAGCCTTAATTAATATTACAATATCAACCATAAACTTATGCTTACCCAATTGAAAAATAACAACCAAAAATATATATCACACAAATAAACGCATGAGAAAATGTTTGTAGGGTGCAAGTCATAAACCGACAGACAATTTTAAGAAAGTACACACCGCAGTTTGATTGAAGAGACATGTGATACATTTATTTACGACACAACAACATCAACACGCAGTAATTTGAATAAAAGATTTGGTGTCTGGTTCATGTTTTCTTAAAATATTTTCGCTTAATGTAGGCAGGGATAAGATATAGAATTTACACTACCCTCTACTATGTAGAAACTATATATGAAAAAATCGGCACGATTATTGTTTTTTACATAGAACATGTCTATTTTGTTGATTAACATTTGTGTTACATAAAAAAAATAATAAGAAACATTTTTGTAAATTAAAAACACTAAAAAGGTATTCTTTGTACGATAATTTAACTCCTGTCCTTGTCAGTTTGAGCATGCGGCATCACAACCTCGAAATATTTGTTTTTGAAAATTTTAAGATGATAAATTTAACTGAAGTGTGTACTTTCTTATGCCGGTTAGTTAATATGATCCAGGATTTGCATATTGGTAAAAGTGAGCTTCCCGTGCTGATTCAACCACAGATGATAAGAATGCCGCGAATAAGTCCCTGACAAAAAGTTTGTATGGGTTTTTTTCTTCTTTAATTTCCGATTTAAAATATGATAAAAAATGAGTCCTGAACAATACTTAAAGCTGAGGCATCTAGACCTGCCGACATTTGTAGTTTCTTAAAAGGTGCAGTAGGCACGTTTTTTGAAATTTTTATTTTATTTTTTATTCATTGATAATTGTACGTTAATGCTAAATGTATTATTTTGATAGTGTCAAAAATCTCATAACACAAATCAATCATCCATAGTCAGAGGACAAAGTATAAAGCTTCACATAAAATCCATTGGCGGCCATGCTGTGTAACACCTTTAATTCAGTTTGTATTAGAAACATGAATCGCATGGCTAAACTTTACATTATATATTTGAATAATTACTGCTTCATGTAGTTTCAATCATTGTCTTTCAATTGAAACCATAGTAGTTTTCATTTTCCTGACATCACCTTATATTTTACCCCTAAAAACGTGCTACTGCCCCTTTAATTTTCTTTGCTTTAGGAGCTGGTTAATAAATTATCGTCTTGCATTTGGTGGATTATCATATTAAATACTTTGTACAAAATACAAAGAATGATTTGTTTCTTTTGTACATTTAAAGTTTGCTATAAAGTTGACTTTAAGTTATGTTTGAAAATACTGGTTTCTTAGAGACCTTCCAGCATTTGCACTTCAAAAAAGTTTTCGCCGAGACCTAATGTTCACAGTGACGTTTGCATTATTCGAACATTGGTCCTAGTTCCTATAATTACGTCAAATGATCTGGGTGAAGCGTTTCGTTTGATGTTTTTCTTATTTACAGAATATTCACAACACGTTTTTTTCTACAAATATAGATAGACACTTGACAGTTTAAAATAAGCAGTTTCTATCTAATACATAAACAGATTCTTCCTCATATTACACTTTATAACTTGATCAACGTTTTCTGATTGTTTGAGTTCAAGTTTTGCCTTTCATCTTCAATCATTTACTATGATTATGGGAGTCTTGCTCAAATGATTATTGATACAGGTTTCAAATGTTTCCGTTATCAACAATGATATCAATTTTAATTTGTTGTTGTTGATTGCAATAACATTCATGGTTAAACTGGATGAAAAAAATCCTCCCAAACTATGAATGAAGATACTTTAAAACGTATTCAAGAATTTATATGTTATAAATTTATATAAATGTTTCTCCTACGAAATCCCCTTCTACGAATCGGATCTACCTACGAAATCACCGCTTGCAACTTGGGATAGTAAAGTTGTAGGCCTACGAACCGGCCACTCCTACGAAACCACTGCATGGTTCCCTCTTGAGCTAACGCGTTTACAAATTGTTTAAGACGATTGAGGACAGAACCTCCAAACGTAATTGGTTCTTATTCATCTTGAGAAAAATTATGCATTGAAAGTGTGTGTGTATTGATATCAAACCACATTTGCAATGTTGTATTATATGAATAATGTTACATATCTGCAACCAGAGAGAGAGAGAGAGAGAGTTGGTAACAACAGACTGAACAGAGGCAATTGAAAGCGTACTATTCATTATTTATATGTTTGAAAAACAAACCTTAAATCTAATACGTTTGGTTGATTTTATTTAAGGCTACGTACCAATAGTACCCGAATGATCATGTCTTTGTCTATTTTCGTTTTTTCCTAAAATCCAACTTTTTGTAAAACCCAGTAAACATTTCCGCTTCCGTGTTCTTGACAAGTTATTTTGGGGACTTATTTTGGTAATACTAATAACTGATGTACTGTTGATAAGTGAACATAAACCAGTTGTATCTGTTCGTCGACAAGAAATGTTAGTAAAACTATTGATTTGTGCATTTTAGTGGCTTTTTATTGTTATTAGTAAATGATAATTTAATACTGAAATTTTAAGTGAAATTGAAAGTGAAAGTTGACAGTGTTGTAAAACAAAGATTGAGAATTGATCGTGTGAATTATAGAAAATTATTAACTGTGAAAATACTTTCTCATCAAATACACAGTTAGTCAAGCATGCTAGATGTCTCCCTTGGCCTTGGTCGACGTCAAGAAGCCCAGTTTTACTGTAGCATGTTCCCGACGAATTTGCTTGGAAAAGTTTTCTACCTTCCAACTCAGTGAAAACAAAACATCTATTATAAATTGACATATTGATCGAAAGCTCAAAACTTAATACTCTAACATCATGTTGTTGTGACATGTCTCTCCTTTTTCTTTATATTCAGTAACATTGAATTCATTCCCAGCTTTATTGCCAGCTGGTATAAATGTTAATGACAAAAAACAAAATGTTTAAAATAACACTTTGTTGTGGGGTTCATTGAATCAAACAAAAATCTATGGTTTAACAACTGTTTTATATACCGGATAAATGACCAAAAAACGTTTTGGTCACAGACCACAACATTTCATCTTCCGTTCCCATGAAATGAAACAATACTTTTAGGTTGACACGAAAACTACAACTAGCGGAACGCAGAATGCTAATAAAGCTGTGAATGCAAAGTATAACATAATATGACAATCACTAAGACAAACCATAGAGGTCAGCTATTCATCATCAACGTGAAGACAAGTTTATAACAGTGGGATTTCACAGTCAAATATGTCTACAAATTTGAATTTAAATTAAAATCTTCAATTTCCTAGTTTATTCATGAATCTGCAGATAGTTTGAGAAAGGGTGTAAAATGATATTATTTGAAATTAGAAGATTTTGGTTTGTATCAATATTTTAATAATTTAGCAACAGAATTTGTTTACTAATCCTGAACAACATATAGTTTCAGTTATTTTCAGAGTTACTCAATTCTCAAACAGTTTCCACTTGATCTTATTTTCAAATGTCTTCTGTTTGATACTTTCAGAGTTTCCAAATGGGAGACGTCAACGAGGAGTATGAGATTCTCGATCTGTCGGAGTACAGGAACAAAGATTGGGTGCGAAAGATGTTTGGAGATGTATCTAAACAGTCAGCCGCAAAACAGATAGTTATAGGAGGGGCGTCAGGATGGTATGTGAAGATAAAAAATGCTCTTAAAGGGGCAGTAGCACGTTTTTTGATAATTTTATGTTTTAAATTTTTCACTGATAATTGTTACTTAATGCTAAATGTGTTATTTTGACAATGTAAAAAATCTCACTACACAAGCCAATCATCCAAAGTATGAAGATTCACATAAAATCCATTGGCGGCCATTTTGTGTGAACACCTTTAATTAATTTTGTGCAAGAAAAAGCAATCGCATCGCTAAACTTTACATTATATATTTGAATTATTACTGCTCCATTTAGTTTAAATACATTGTCTTTCAATTGGAACCATTAATTTTCATTTCCTGACATCACCTTATATTCCCCCTAAAAACGTGTTACTTCCCCTTTAATCTGTCATTGGTTTTGTTTCATAGAATGACACTGCAAGGATGGATCACTAGCCTGATTGCCAAACTGAGATTGAAAAAATTCTTCAAATTTTCCCAAATTATTTTATTTTATAATATGAACAAAAATACCAATCAGGGGGTAAAACATGTTCTCACACTTTTTATGCTGAAAAACATTATAATGGTGCTTGCCTGAAATAGGAATTCCAATTTGAAATGCTGGTTTTCTATTCAGATGAACAATCTGTTTTTATCAAAATCTAATTGAAGATGCCATTATGATTTTTAAAAAAGTAAAGAAATGAGATATTGTTTATTTTCTGTCTAGAAAATACATTTTTGTTTAGACATTATTATCTCCCGCCACGAAGTGGAAGGGGGATATAGGTTTAGACTCTGTCCGTGTGTAGGTCCGTCCGAGTTAAAGGGGATAGCTTTTCTCAAAAACTATATAAGATAGGATAATCAAATTTGCTGTTTGTCTCTAGGGTATCAATACATTGATGGAGTTCGAAAATCAGAACCGCAAAATTATTTTTTACAGTGTTATTGCCCTTGTTTTTGGACTGTTCGAGGGTGTTGTCAAAGGGGACAACTTTTCTCAAAAACAATTTAAGATAGGTTAGCCAATCTTCATGGTATCAATACCGTCATGGAGTTTGAAAATGAGATGTATGCAATTACATTTTACAGAGTTACAGCCAATGTTGGAAAATATTACGAGCTTTAATGAAAACTTCTTTGCCGGGTGATGTTGATGACCATGTCTTATTGTTTTCCATTTACATTCATGCTAATTGTACATCTGCTTTGTACGCTACAGTATTACAACAGTTGACAGTTATTAGCACTAAAATTCTTTTACAGGTTGGCTGGTTTTCTCTTCCTCAAAGTTGGCAAAGTGGCGGCAGCTTCCCTCGGAACAACCATTTTACTTGTACAGGTCTGGGAACTGAAATATTCTGATTTAAATGAAACATTTGACGAACATGTATATTGTAAGACACAGTATCACAATTCCTGATATGTCAATGTATCATCACAACTCTCTCATCAACACAAAGGCACAAATAACTTTGGTTGGCAGCTAGTCAAGATTCTCTATTCCATTCCTAGAAAGTGTCCCACTTGTAACAGAGTTTATGTGGTAAGAGAGAAACCTCTTTGGTAGGGTTGGGTATTGCCAGAAAAAACGTATTGCGATATATTGCAATATTTGATGCCGTATTGTATTATGTATTGCAATATATTGCCAAACGTGCAAGTGAGTTTTTTTACTGTAACATTACTACAAAAAATAAGAAATGGTCACTTGAATCATTTAATCATTATTCTGTTATCATATTCATTGAAACAAATTAAGTGAAACAAACTTTTTCGGCCGCCATTTTGTTTTGTTTACGGGTCAACGAGACTTAATTTTTTCTTAGCATTTTTTAAACAGCAATCAAAAAGATTTATATCTTTGTTCATGACTAGGAAACATTCTTAAAACAATTAATATATGATAATAACAAGGAAATTCGAAAGGTTTTAATATATTTTATTATGTTACGGAAATTACCGAAGATTCTCACGGAAATTGCCGAATGTATCAACTGTACCGGTTCTTGGACACTGTACTGCGATCAGTATATTGAGTAGTTTGAATCGCCATATACCGGTATAACGTATATATCGCCCACCCTTATTCTTTGGAGAGAGAAAGTATTCTTCATGTTGAACATTTCCTGAAAATATACCTGATTGCACTAATGTAACTTTGTGGACCTGTCCTGTAAGTAAGCTTTTGTTTTTAATCAATATTGTAGATTGCCCAACATCAAGGCTACATAAAAATAAACTGGAGCAAAGTGGAGAAGAGTGTCACCGAAGCTAAGAAAGAACTACATAAAGAAGCTAACAGACGGTACCCTGGCATCATGGAAAATGTAAGTAATTGTTGGAGTATATTGGCTCCCCCTGTCTGATAATGTTTCTAGATGATTTCCAGAAGATAAAGCTAGCTGAAACTTGTAAACTTTAAATTTGGATGTTACCTACCTACCTACTGGCATAATATCGACTTACTGTCAGCAAAATAGAGCTGCGAGGAGGGGGGTCGCCCTATACATGAGATACTAGGTTTTGACTGGAATTTGGGGGGTTGAGAAAGGGGGTTGGCTTATACCCGGTCATATACGGTATATGGTTGTGTGCCTGTTAGGGGTTCAAACTCCAGGGTGAAATTTAGCAGAACATAATGTGACCCCAAAACATGCCATTTAGATAGTGAATACATACATGTTGCATTTTCATTTTGAATCACACTTTCTGCAGTAGTACAAATTATTTACATTTTCTATTAGTCTCTTGAATGATTCAAAACCAAATGCTAAAAGTATGCTAAACGATAATGTACATATGATTTTATGCTTTCAGATAACAAGTTTCACGAAAAAGAATGTGCTTTTAGCAGGATCCTTTGCTGGTGGATTTTTGTTTGGTGTAGCATTTTGAAGGAACCATTTATTGGTTTGCTGTATGACTGTACCCATTGCTAGTCAGCTGGTTTGGTATGTGTGTGGAAGGAGAAATGAATATTACCCAAGACCTATCCTTGGTCATCATAGGCTTAATCTTCTAACTACTCTTAAATTACATTTTGCAATGAAGACTCATACTTCTATGCATGTCAGATCATCAGAACAGTCTGATGTATATTGACTGTGTTTCAAAATACATAGATAATACTAAACAACGTCCTGTTGAATAATATTTTTATGAACAAGTGAATGGCCTGGAATTCAAGGAGTGAAAGCGAGTTAAATGCTGATACCGTTTACAGGTGTCATAGATTGTTATTTACGGGATCAGTATTTATTCATTGCTGGCTTATAACATTTCAAAACACGAAAGAATTTCACCAACATGACCCTCACAGCTTGCCTCACAGCTTGCCTGTTACCATTGTGTTGTCATGCTTAACGATTATGATGTCATGTTGAAGGCACATCATTCGGCCAGGATGCAATGTTATTAACCATTGTTTTATTGCTTTGTAGATTTATTATACAGCAATATCTTCAAAGTACTAGTGATAAAAAATATCTATACTTAAAAAAAATTCACAATTTTGATGTACAAGGCTTAAGTCCGCCAGTGATTAAGGTTTGCATGAGCTCTACCTTGTTGGGGAAGTTTGATCGAAGTTTGTTGTGGAAGAACCAACCTATTGCACAGCTCAAGTAAGATTTCCTGATGAATAGTATTGGAACTTTAACCCCATAGTGTCCAAGGGTGCTTAGTATGGTTAGGGAAAACTCTACATTTTCAAAGCTAAATTGGTGCTCAGCCCAGGGCACTTGTTAGTCACTAAGATCTTGAGTCTTGAGATATTCAATTTTAGGTTAGTTTGTGTAAAAAAAAAAGACCCTAACTTATCATTCAGATAATTATGTAGGTAAATCATTTTGTGCTTTGAAGAAAGTTTAAGTTTTCAGAGATGAGAGAATGTTTTTACATTCTGTTGAGAGTACTTTGTCTGAGACGATTGATAAAATATTGCATTATTGCATGAAGAATTGTAATATTGCTGACTATGTATAGTTACTATCTTTTCATCTTGCCTGAAGATCTTTTATTGTTTGTAACACTGTTTTGATATCTTTTTACACTTTAAATGTCTATAATGTTGTTACCATGGACAAGGAGGATTTGTTACCAAATTACACAAGGCACTTAGGGGATAGTTGCTTGGGTAACTTTAGTGATAAAGAACAGCAGTTAAGGAACAAAGAATTTCACTTCTGAATGAATATGGAAGTTTGACCTATTGAATGTTATTTGGAAGCCTGTTTCTAGCTTGGGCAAGCCTTGTGTTATTTGCTATTTTAACAAACACTAACAACTACCAGTAAACACTTTTGTAATTTATATGTCATCTTCGGTTACCTGAGTTTCTATCCTCGTCTATATAACCCCTGGGAATTTTCATCAGGAAAGTTTGTACTCAAATTGAAGGGCTTGATACAAGAACATACAAATAGGTGTTTGACAACACTGACTTAAAAACAGCATTTTTCAGCACATACCCAGATGCTTAACTTTTCTATTTCTAAGTATTTTGAAAAGAAAGTCTCCCTTGTTAAGCTGAAATTTCAAGTCAATATCTGCTATGCAAGACAAAGGGTGTAAAGGTAACGGTAACCTCTTTTAAGAGGTTCGCAGATCCTAACTGCATAGCTATTTCATTTGCCTGTTTATGCCCAATTTATCCAGATTTTACTCATGAAAAGTCCCAGGGGATGACGAAAACAAACTCTGGGTGACCAATGGTGTAAGTAAGTAGAAAGAAGAAGATCAGTTAGATTATCTGGAATATGATATAAAGTTTGTCCTTGACCTAATTTAATCATGAAGATGAATATCTGAAAAATGTTTTAAATATTGTTTTCGACTTTTCATAAAAGTTTAAAGCAAATACTGAAAAAAATGTTTTAGGTTTACTCACAAGTATTGTTTTACAAATACTCATGTCATTTTAGCAACGTAAGCTCACTAATTAAATTACCATTTTCACTCATTCAGTTTTCGGAATTGATCCTGTTGATGTAAAATTTGTGACTAGCTTATGAACACTCAATTTGGAAAACAATTTAAAATTGAATCGATACTAAAATTTTCAAGATTGCATATGTTTGATGTGCTGAAGGTCACCCTACCTTACATTTGATGAATTAGATCATGTCTTTATGTTTAGATGTTGATGTATACTGAACATAAATAATAAGGGATACGTCCCTATAACTTATTTTGTCCAGTATTTTACAGGTTAATCTGGTGAAATTAATTTGAGAAATTAATTTGGACAACATTTTAAAATTGAACAACTATTAATTATCATAAGACAAGCATGAAGGATATATCTGATTGTAGTTTCAAGCTCAGCCTCAGTATGCTAGTGAGTTGGCACAGTTAAACAAGAAAGTACACTAGGGCTTATATGAACAAGTGGTTGAGATTGAAGAGATTGGCTTGCAGGGGAACATTTTGAGGAAGAACAATGTGCTAAAATGATCATCCTTCAACCGTAGCAGAATATCAGGGGATAGGTTGTAGCATAACGCGGAGACATATACGCTGATGTAGCAGGATGTAAAATGATGAACAAGTTTGTAGCTATCCCAGTGATTTTGTTTTTGCCTTTGAATGTCTTTTCCAAATAACCAACCTATATAGGGTTTTTTTGCTTTTTAATCTGAATACATAATAAGTAAATTACGAATATTTTTCAGTTTCTTTACTAATGATTTTCTCTTGAGGTATGAAAGGGACTACAATCACTTCTTATTAATTTATTTATAAATAAGAAGTACTTCCAGTTCCCTGTTTTGGGCCCAAAGGTGTAAATTCTGTCTGGCAAATTTTAAATCTACATCCCGGTATCAAACCCTGATTGTTATTATGTTGAGAACATATTCAATAACTTCTTACTTACATTAATAATAACATTGTGTTACATTCATAATTAGATTCTCTCCAGTATTCTTATGAATGTTTCATATTTGGAGGAAAATTCATATTTCAGTTTAATATTTTATTTTGCGTAATTAGAGTTTTAATGGACATGGAACTTTACAAAATATGTTGAAAGAAAAATATTGGGTATACCTTATATCTGTAGCTTGTGTTTGATACATTGTATGATATGTAACATATGCTGTGCAATATAAATTTGTGGTGACATCTAACTTGGATTGCTGAAGAATAAAGATTTATATGTATACACATGAGATGACCTTTGTTTTTCTTGTCAATTGTTAAAAAGTGAAGAAGTTCATTGTCATAAAGTGAAGAAGTTCATTGTTATAAAGTGAAGAAGTTCATTGTTATAAAGTGAAGAAGTTCATTGTTATAAAGTGAAGAAGTTCATTGTTATAAAGTGAAGAAGTTCATTGTTATAAAGTGAAGAAGTTCATTGTTATAAAGTGAAGAAGTTCATTGTTATAAAGTGAAGAAGTTCATTGTTATAAAGTGAAGAAGTTCATTGTCATAAAGTGAAGAAGTTCATTGTTATAAAGTGAAGAAGTTCATTGTCACAATGTGAATAAGTTCATTGTTATAAAGTGAAGAAGTTCATTGTTATAAAGTGAAGAAGTTCATTGTTATAAAGTGAAGAAGTTCATTGTTATAAAGTGAAGAAGTTCATTGTTATAAAGTGAAGAAGTTCATTGTTATAAAGTGAAGAAGTTCATTGTTATAAAGTGAAGAAGTTCATTGTTATAAAGTGAAGAAGTTCATTGTCATAAAGTGAAGAAGTTCATTGTCATAAAGTGAAGAAGTTCATTGTCATAAAGTGAAGAAGTTCATTGTTATAAAGTGAAGAAGTTCATTGTTATAAAGTGAAGAAGTTCATTGTTATAAAGTGAAGAAGTTCATTGTTATAAAGTGAAGAAGTTCATTGTTATAAAGTGAAGAAGTTCATTGTTATAAAGTGAAGAAGTTCATTGTCATAAAGTGAAGAAGTTCATTGTTATAAAGTGAATAAGTTCATTGTCACAATGTGAATAAGTTCATTGTCACAAAGTGAATAAGTCCATTGTCACAAAGTGAATAAGTCCATTGTCACAAAGTGAAGAAGTCAATTGTCACAAATTGTAGAATTCCATTATCACAAATTGAAGAAGTTCATTGTCACGAAGTGAAGAAGTTCATTGTCATAAAGTGAAGAAGTTCATTGTCACAATGTGAATAAGTTCATTGTCACAAAGTGAATAGGTCCATTGTCACAAAGTGAAGAAGTTCATTGTCACAATGTGAGTAAGTTCATTGTCACAAAGTGAATAAGTCCATTGTCACAAAGTGAAGTAGTTCATTGTCATAAAGTGAAGAAGTTCAAATTTCACAAAGTGAAAATGTGTGTCCCAGAGTGAAGAAGTCAATTGTCACAAAGTGAAGAAGTTCATTGTCATAAAGTGAAGAAGTTCATTATCACAACTTGAAGAAGTTCATTGTCACAAAGTGAAGAAGTTCATTGTCACAAAGTGAAGAAGTTCATTGTCGCAAAGTGAAGAAGTTCATTGTCATAAAGTGAAGAAGTTCATTGTCATAAACTGAAGAAGTTCATTGTCACAAAGTAAAAAAGACCATTATCAAAAAGAGAAGAAGTCCAATGTCACAAAGTGAAATGTCAGTGCTATAGGCCCTAGACGCATCTAGTGAATTTATGTCTTTTGCTATCATTCTGATAATTTTCAAGGATGTTAATTTATTGAAGACTTCTGGCTGTTGATGTTATCATTATCATATTTGTCATCTTTAGTGACAAAAGTTTCTTCTTGAATTATGTTTCCGACAATGGGTCAGCATACTGCACACTGATCATTCAAACATACGTATTACAATTTACCTGAATTATGCAGGGCAATGTGACGGTTAGAGGTGTTTAGAAGAATGAGATCAATGTATTTACTACTGCTTAATAACCGGGCCTTGGTTCTGGGTATAATTCTAACCAAACAAACAACAAACCAAACACAGTATGTCAAATAGCAAATAATCATGAAAGTGGAACTTATGTATCTTTAAAAGGTTAGCGTTACAATAAGAATATATTTGGATTTTGGGAGATAAATGCTAAATCAATTGATATAATCACTCCATATAACCCCTCATCACCACGTGGTATTTAGGCATAATCAAGGCCAATAAATCACGAAAGACATGGTGTTTACATACAATCATTTGAGTTGTAGGTAGAACCTATAGACTGACCCGCCGCTAATGGCTAATATATTGCCCTAGCGGAGTTCAGCATTAAAGTGACACAGAGTATCTTTCTTAAAATTTTATTTGGTTTTGATAAGCTACAAACTATCTAATATGCTGATTGAAGTTCATATCTCATCACTGGACTTGCACATATATCCATTTTTGCATAATATCTCTAAAATGCTTGATGTTATTGAAAAATCAAGAAAACATCTCAAATAAGTTTAATATTCAAAATTATGCATCCAATTAATCTACCTATCAGTAACAATACCTAATAAACTCTATCGAATCGAATATACCTTCCTGTCAGCTTATGACAATTTGAGCGCGCCACTCGGAGCCACATTGTCCGGTTTTCGATCAAAATCCCGACTTTGAATGGCCGTATTTTCGCTTATGTACTGATTGACCTTTAACTTGTTATTTTCAGTAAAAGTTAGTGGTTCCCGATGTAATAACATCGATTTCAAAATTTGATATATGTGATCCTGTCAACATACTCTGTGTCTCTTTAACTCACTCACTGACTCGCATATAGATTGAGCGAAGCACCCTTAAATGTCCTTAAAATACAGTAGATGTCATCAGACGTTTCAGTTTCGTAAGAGAAGAGAATTGCTTATAACATCTATCAAGTCAGGCATTTGTTCAGCTGTTAAAATGGTCTTAGTGCTTAACGTGATGTGTTTTAATTCCCATCCTAGTTGGATGAATTGGAACACCTGGGGTTCGTAACTCGAAGCAGTCGTTAAATCTGTTTCTAACGCATGTTTAGCGAACACTTAAAGGGGCAGTAGCACGTTTTTAGGGGGAATATAAGGTGATGTCATGAAAATGAAAATTAATGGTTCCAAATGAAAGACAATGTATTTAAACCAAATGGAGCAGTAATTATTCAAATATAAAATGTAAAGTTCAGCCATGCGATTCCTTTTTCTTACACAAAATGAATTAAAGGTGTTCACACAAAAATGGCCGCCAATGGATTTTGTGTAAATCTTCATACTTTGTCCTCTGACTATGGGTGATTGACTTGTGTGATGATATTTTTTACACTGTCAAAATAATACATTTAACATAAACTTACAATTATCAGTGAAAATTTTAAAATATAAAATTATCAAAAAACGTGCAAAAATTCGCAAAAATTCGCAGCCCGTTTGTAGACTGCACGTAGCGAAAGTTCTGCATGCACTAAAAGTTCTACGACGAGTCTGCGTGCTCCAAATTTGTCCAAAATCGGTACGCACGAATTCCCCAATTTACCCAACGTTTTCGTCGGTAGACAGCACGCAGCTGCACGTACGACGGGTTGTGACAGGGGCTTAACTTTTGTCTGCTTAATGCGTATTATTTCTATCTTGAAATCAACGTTTAGAAATATAATTCTTTGATTGTCTTCTTTTATCTTAATACATTTATAATTAAGGTTGAAAAAGTTTACATGGAATACGACCACGCTTGCTAACGACTGTTCAGGGCTGGTGAGAACTAGACCTAAAACATAGTCGCTAATTCATCTTTTAAGGATTGTCCTAACTTTAAGGACGACTTCCAGTTACACAACGTAAAAACAAGGTATGCTTAACGCCTGTCCTTAACAAAAGACCGTTTAACGACTGCTTCGAGTTACGAGTCCCTGTAACAAGTTTCAACTTGGTTGTGTTATATTCATGCATTGATAGCATAATATGAATAAACTGAATTGTACGCTTGGATTTCGTTTCCACAATAAATACCCTGATATGACTTTCCCTTTAAGGAGATTTTGAAACGTGTTTTTTCAAAAGCGTAGAGAGGTATTGTTTTAAAAATTCAGATGGCTGTTGAAGACATGAAGTAACACTGTTTCCGTCGTAATTACCAATCTTGGATTAAACCATCTTGCAAATAATATGCTACGGTTTCTTTTGCATTATATACATGTATGTGAAAGTAAAACTAGCTGTAAGCCTAGTGGCAGTAAGAATTCAGCCTTAAAATTGAAACAGCTGATTTGTGAAGATTGGCATCCAATGTTGTCAATCCTACGGGTTACAAGGGCCCATGTCTGGCTATAAGTGTTATACAAAATGTATAGGTGCATGGGTGTATGTGTGAATATTAATATCGAAGCAAACATGGTTTTAATATATATCGATCTGCCCCATAGTAGCATTCTCTAACCACAGAGGCAGATCAAGTTATGAAATGTTGAAACAGCCTCTGTTCTATTACGCCGGCTTTTGTAGGATAGAATGGGCGATATCTGATTTGGGAGGTAATCAAAGTTAGTTGTGCAATCAGCGACGGCGTGCTAAAATCATCACTTTGGCTACTGAATCATTGCAAAAGCATTGTGATACGAACCACCCTTTCCATGCGAGAAGACTTGTCATTTGATAAGAAATTCAAATGGATTGCGGTGCCATTTTTTCAGCCAGGGGAAGCTGCTGGAACCCACGGATTTCGGCGTAATAGAACAGAGGCTTAATCAACATTTCATGACTTGATCCGCCTCTGTGGGAAGAGAATGCATGGTAGTAGAATTCAAAGTTTTGGTATTTCTAGTTGACAAGGACAATGTTTACTTTGGCTACATTGAGTTATTGTGCTAAAATTACAAAGACGAACATTTCATATGAACTGTTTCATCTGAATCTAAAATTGTATGTAAAATATTTATAACATTAAAAATAGATGTGTTCCTAAGGAAGTCAATTCGTGTGTCATCCAAATTGTAGATTTTAAACTTCAACTCTCATCAATTATTAACAAAAGATGAAATTAAAACAATACTCGTAACTGTACTATACAAAGCATGCGTGTATATTTAATTTCCGCAAGAATCTTTTAAAAGAAACGGCTTCGTGTTCAGGGTTCCCATAGAATATTGGCATTCCAATTCATACATAATTTCTTAGTTGTTTGGAGCAAGCAGGATCCAAACTTTAACTCCTGATATCGTTGCTCGTTGTGTGTTAAAGACATTGTGTATATTAACATTCAGACGCCAATATGGACATTCAACCAATCACCTTTCTTGTAATCCTGCGAGCTGCACCAATGATTTGTATTTCCCTCGAACAAATTAACAAGCAGATTCTCAATGCAGGTCGTTGTCACTTGAGCAACGACATATTACAATTGAAATTTATCTCTGACACTGTCAAGTGCTTTGCTCTGTGTTATAATGAACCTATATGTGCATCGTACAGGGTTGAAAAAGAGAGGTGTTTTCTGGAACAGCTGCCCTCGAAACAAGGTGTTATGTACGATGGGAAATATTATGGTAAGTACATGTATTTTTTTTATTTTATGAACTTACATTTAACAAAATAGGGACAATAGCATGTTTTTATATATAAGATGATGTCAGGAAAATGAAAAGAAATGCTTCAAATTTAAAGGCAATGTATTTAAACTAAATGAAGCATTAATAAGTCAAATATATCAGCCATGCGATTCCTTTGTCTTACACAAAATGATTTAATGGTGTTCACACAAAAATTGGCCGCCAATGGCCTTTATGTGAATCCTTATAATCTGTTCTCTGACTATGGATGATTGGTTTATGTAATGAGATTTTTGACACTGTCAACATAATACATTTAGCATTAACATACAATTATCAGTGAAAATAAAAAAATAAAAAAAAACGCGCTGCTGTCCCTATAAAGGCAAACTGTGCTTATGTCATGGCGTTTGTCTGTTATTGTTCTTCTCTAGAAGGAAAAGCTGAAACCAGTCTTTTCAGCTGATGGAGGTTATAATGTATAGATTTAGTGCTTTTCATAAATTTCTCCAAAAGCAAAACCCTCAAAAGGTGAAACCTTGTTTACAGACTCCTTATCTGATGGGAATTCTAATTATAGATTTGGTAACACTGTGACCCCTGCTAAGGATCACAGGGGCTGCGCCCTGAACACCTATTTTCATCATCTTCTCCAGAAGCAATGTTCCTAGAAAACTGACCTTCTAGAAAACAGACTTTCCAACTGTTGTGAATTCTGATCAAAGATTCGTTGTCCCAGGGATCACAACTAAGGGTCACAGAGACCAACACTGCTCCAGATTAACAGCTTATTTGCGTATTTTACGCAGTAAAATAATTAAAAACGCAGTCAGTTGAAAACCTTCAAGTACAGATACGCAAACATTTGCTTTTAAAACAAAAAGAGACAATTTACTTACATACGCGAAATGATATCAAAACACATCAACATCAACTTGAAATTAATACATCCAAATCAACAATCTATATATAGAATACAAACATGTTTACAAATCGGGGACACCATCCTTGAAAATGTAGATTAATGTCCTAATGTTTTTTTTATTACTTTTTTTTACTTTACTAAACCATGCGGTTATTGGTTGAAAAGGCAACCAAAAGCTATGTTGTTTATATAAGACTCAGGTAGTAAATTTAACCTTTCCATCGAGAGTCTCTAATGTTTGATTGTATGGTTACCCCAATTCTTTTATATTGATATGAATTTGGAGTTTTGAAAACACTGCATGTTTTGAAAATGTCCATTTTCGTTTTCTTAAATATTGAACATCACAGTGGAAATGTGCACCTAACTATATGGTATATGGGTAATTGTGGACATTCCCCCTTTAACACGTTATCAAAAGCAGAATGTTATGTTTTTGGACTAAAATTATAACTGGAAAATTGTTCTCCTTGATCTATAAATTGATATACAACGATTTTATATTTATCAAATATATACATATATGGACGAAACATCTTCAGACAATTTTCAAAGATCTTCGATTAAGTTTTGAAAATTAAAAAATTAAAAAAACATTCTTCTGGTTAAAATCAGTTTTTAAAAGCAAACTTAAAGATGCCTTTCAGCAAACATGGATATCAACAATTGAAACCATTTCAAAAGCAACTATAATTATAGTACATGTACATGTACATGTATTTTTAGAAATACATCTCTCAATTTTGACAACTATCTAAACTCCCTTCTAATTTGTTGAAATTCCGAACTTCAAATCTTTTTCTCAATCTAGAGAGTTAGATGGCGATTAATCCCTGCAACTGACATGATATATACCCTTAGTGATTTAAATGATATTGGTGATGATTTTTTAAATATTTCTATGTCCGAAATTAGAATAAGTAAAAAGGTAAATTCACGAATATATTTATATCAGATCAAATATGTACAAAATGAGTACTCTTTTTGTTACAAATAAACTAGTAACTTAAGAAGTTTTTCATTATTTTGTTAAATCATTATGTCCTATTTTAAGAAATAACATATTTAACCTTAAAGGGACAGTAGCACGTTTTTAGGGAGAATATAAGGTGATGTCTGGAAAATGAAAATGAATGGTTCCAAATGAAAGACAATGTATTTAAACTTAATGTAGCAGTAGTAATTCAATTATGTAACATAAAGCTTAGCCCTATGTTTATTTTTTCTTACACAAAATGAATTAAAGGTGTTCACACAAAATGGCCGCCAATGGATTTTATGTCAATCTTCATACTTTGTCTTATATAATTTAAAGTTCAAGCATGCGATTCCTTTTTCTTACACAAAATGATTTAAAGGTGTTCACACAAAAATAGCCGCATATGGCCTTTATGTGAATCCTTATAATCTGTTCTCTGACTATGGATGATTGGCCTGTGCAATGAGATTTTTGACACTGTCAAAATAATACATTTAAGCATTAACTTACAATTTATCAGTGAAAATTTTAAAATATAAAATTATCTAAAAACGTGCTACTGCCCCTTTAAGATGATACGTCAGGTTTTTATGGTGTTGTACTGTATCATGAACCTCATGACTTTGCAGCCTGAGTGTGATGAAGTTCAGTCAAGTTCAGTAAAGTTCAGTCAATCAAACGGACGCCTCTCTGTTATATAATTTGTAGGGAATGTTAACGAGCAACGAATTCATTATACAAAAGTTTCTGTGAAAATCGAAGCCTATTCATTAATTCAGTTTGTCCAGTGATAAATTTAAGTTAATATTTCTTCTACATGTTGTAACTATTTTTTCAAAAAAGCAAAAACAATACATTTCAGTAAGTTACAGTAGACAGTGTTTTATCTATTATGCAGAGAGAATACTATAAAAGTCCAAACGAGTTAATCAGTAACTGGTGTCTGATATGTTAACATTTAAATTTAACAGATGAGCTCATTATGAATTCATTCGTTCGAAATAATGTCACATGAAAAAATATTCATTGCTTTTTATATTCTTAAGTATAATAACATTGAAAAGATAATGTTAAAGGGGCAGTAGCACGTTTTAAGGGGGAATATAAAGTGATGTCAGGAAATTGAAAATTAACGGTTCAATTAAAATAAAATGTATTTAAACTAAACGAAACAGTAGTTATTCAAATTTATAACGTAAAGCCATGCAATTTCTTTTTCTTACAAAAAATGAATTAAAGGTGTTCACAAAAAATGGCCGCCAATGGATTTTATGTTAATCTCCATACTTTGTCCTCTGACATTGGATGATTGGCTTATGTAATGTGATTTTTGACACTGTCAAATCAATACATTTAGCATTAACTTACAATTATCAGTGAAAAAAAAAATTATCAAAAAACGTGCTACTGCCCCTTTAAAACCTCCTTTCATCTACACCCGAAGCAAAGCATAGAGAGGTAAATCATCTACGCTGAATCCTTAAGGATGTTCGCTCCTCAAATTTATAGTATTAAACTTTTTTTCTAACTTAATTTTTTAAAAGATCAAAGTATATGATTGGAAAATCAGCATTAAAAAATAGGGGGTAGTGTGGGTTTTTTCGAGATATAACGCCTGTAAGATAGTGGGGTAAAGTACAATTTTAACATGGGAGTCTATGGGAAAATGAGAAAAAAACTGCTAAAAACTTTAAAATACTACATTTCTAGTATTAAACTTTTTTTCCTTTTGTGATATGTTACAAAGTTCATGTTACCCTACCGAAATCAATGAAAAAATATATATGGTAGTGTGTTTTTTTTAAAACTTTGACACAAAATGTACCTGAAAACCCCCCTTTTTAATCAAATTTAGGCCATTTATGCCGTTTAAGCACTTTTTAGAGGTTCTAAAGTCACATTTTCATTTGTTTTTTAAAAGTATGTAGATAATGTAGAATATCATGAAGTAAATAAAATATGAGAAAAAATCTTTTCTTAATCATATTTCATTTTTGAAGGTTAACAGTAAGGAGCGGACATTCTTAACTGATTGGGATTATCATTCTTAGATTTGCAACTTATTGTTTACTGTTGCTTTGAACTGATTTGAAGACAACCATTAACAAAAATAAACATGTTTAACCTTTAGAAGTTAATATCTTCGTTATTCGCTTAATGTCAAAAATTGTCAGCCAAAGTAATTTAAGTTCAGAAGTTATAAAATATTCAACAATATCGTTTATAAAGGTTAAGAATAGTATGTTTACTTTGAAACAAAATTTATTATTACATTTATTACAATGGTATCGATTATGGTTTCCAGTTTTACATCTTTATTATTGTTAACTCTTTCTTATAATTCAATAATTAATTCTACCTTCGTTTAGAATAGCATCGTTAGAATGTTAGAGGTTTCAGATGTAGCCCAAGATGCGGCAAATAGTTTTCTACCTGATTAGGTAGTTATTACCTTATAAACTGATATTATTCTCAAACAAGAGACCCACGGGATATTAAATGATGAAAGGTTCTGATTGTCTTTGTGTAAAAAACGAAATAGTGCTTTCGCATAGAAAAATAGAAAGGCGAAGAGGAGCAATCCTGCCTTTAAAGGGGCAGTAGCATGTTTGCAGGAGGAATATAAGTTGATGTCAGGAAAATGAAAATAAATGGTTCCAATTGAAAGACAATGTACTTAAACTAAATGAAGCAGCAATAAAGCAAATATATAATTAAAGTTCAACCATGCGATTCCCTTTAGGCGATTTAAAGGTGGCAAAAATGGCCGCCAATGGCCTTTATGTGAATCTTTATGATATGATCTCTGACTATGAATGATTGGTTTATGTAATGAGATTTTTGACACTGTCAAAATAATACATTTAGCATTAACATACAATTATAAGTAAAATATTGAAAATATTATAATTTAAAAAAAGTGCTACTGCCCTATCAAACCCGCCCCTCTTCACCAGTGAATGTTTTTGACACGTTTAAAATACTGACGGCCATGGCCGATATATTATACATCATTGTTATGTGATAAACAACAACAGATTGTTAATATTTATGATTTAAACAATTTTATTAATTTATAAAAGAAAACATGTTTGAAAAAGCTAAAACACTAAAAAGACGAGAAAAATGAATTGTTACATACTACACTTAAACTACCGCATGGTAAACAAGTGAACTTCACAGAGACTATAGAAAGCAATATTTGGAACTTTCTGTTAAAATAGTATTGCTTGCAAATTATGAAATATGATAAATATCATAACGAAACGGGAAAATATAGTATTAGCAATTTTCACCTCGTGAGAAGTTTCTTAATTGGCAGTTTTGGATTCTGAAACTTGACATGAATATTTTTGGAACCCTTGAGAACTTATATCACGACGCTGGACCTGGGATTTGAATCTCTAAACTCTGGGAATTTACTGCAACGCACTTACATTACTTATTTGATTGTACACGTGCACCAGCAGCACATAATAAGACTAAAATTTATCTAAAATAAAATCTATAATATTAAAAAATGATTACTGTGCCTTCATCTATATCATTTTCTTTCTTATTGGGGCAGTAGCACGTTTTTAGGTGGAATATAAGGTGATATCAGGAAAATTAAAATTAATGGTTCCAATTGAAAGACAATGTATTTAAACAAAATGAAGCAGTAATTATTCAAATATATAACGTTGAGTTAAGTTTGGCCGTGCGATTCCTCTTTCTTACACAAAATGAATTAAAGGTGTTCAGACAAAATGACCGCCAAGGGATTTTATGTGAATCTTCATACTTTGTCCTCTGACTATGGATGATTGGCTTGTGTAATGAGATTTTTGACACTGTCAAAATAATACATTTAGCATTTCCTTACAATTATCGGTGAAATATTTAAAATATAAAATTATCAAAAAACGTGCTACTGCCCCTTTAAGGCTTTTAGTTCTATAGACAGTGGCCTATTATCAGGCCATCTTTAAGGTTATAACATTAAGACTATCGAGGGAAATTTCTGTTTTGGTAGATGAGATATATAGGTGCAGAGGAATAAAGAAGTGTTCTTGTTTACTGTATAAATAATTTTATGGTATTAATCTCAATATTTTGCCAATCATATAGTTACAGAAGTTTGTCATTAGGTCAGTATAACCATATTTTATTTAAACAGTTGGCCAATGTTTGTCTGCAGATGCCTGCCCACGGTCCAAGGGTTACGTGATGGTGTCCAGTCCTCGTGTCTGCTACAGGCTGAGCAAGACCAAATTAGACTGGTCTGGAGCAGAGGAGCAGTGTGCAGTGGAGGGGGGTAGACTCATCGTCCTCAGTGACATCCGCGTCTACAACTACCTGCACAGTCTCCTGTGGGATGGTGAGAATAGAGTGCTTTGTTATTAAAAATATTTGGTTTATAAATTTATTTATTTTTGAATTTCAATCTGTTTTCCTTCTTAAATTACAATTTTACACAATATCAACTCCCACAGACTTAAATTCACACCAACTGTCCTCAAAGGTCCCCTGATTATACATTTCCAACTTGGCAAGTGTCTAGGGAGGGTATAGGTCACATACTATTCTGCATGACATGCTTCAAACATACACGCAAAAGTATTCAAAACATATACTTACCAGGATTGCTAATAATCAGTCCTGACAGTGGCGGATCAAAGTATTTTGAAGCTCACATAGAACATACATATCATAGAAAGCTATGAAATTGTAAAGGAGCTTTTCGGTTGAATAAAACTAAAACGTATTCGTTTTTAAATCAGGTGTAACTTCCTTCCTCAAAGCAATCTTAACTAGGTAAACCATAATGCCTATCTACATTAACGCTACCTTAGTGATTTGCGATCACCTTAGGACTTTGTGAAAGGAGGACCTGAAATAGACATGTTGATGTAATTGACGATAAAATATATTGATTTTAATAATTTGGCTTTTAAGTCTTTCGACACGAAACAGGGTAATATGCTGATCAAATGAAAAAGAGATAACAGGGCAAACACGCATTTTGACAAGACAGAAAAAGACAACATAACTTTTACTTTTGTTGAAACGAAGTCTTACACACAGATCCCCAGCTTCTTATTTTAGTTGATTATTGGTTAACATCAAGTATTAACCTGTTATCTGTGCTTTCTCATTTTCATATTCCCAGTTATTTTTACCCAAACTCTCTTTAGCTGACCATTACTTTACCATTTTTATGGTAAATAAATGATTAATTTTTTAGTTAAAAATATGACTTTTTTTTCATAACTCTGTGACCATATGGTCCGTTTCCCGGTAGCCTATCCTATATATATATTTATGTATTTTATATTGATTTCATTGGTTAAAGTGCCATTAACATTGACTTATGTTGTTGTTCATTATATTTATATTTCCTTAAGCAACGTCCGGCGTCAAATACTGGGTCGGATTGAAGAGATACGGCAAAAGGAAATTCGGATGGACAGATGGTACAACTCATGTGGAGAAATGGCAGAAAGACGAACCGGACTATGTGAGTTACCAGAACTGTGGAGCTTGGTACATCCATCCCCGCATTGACCATGATGGGCTGTCAGATACAGAGTGTGCTGATCTTGTGCGGTACATGTGCGAGATTGTCCTACCCGACGATCCGTGAAAATATTTCACTTTTTGAGTTATGACATGATCCACTGGCATAGTTAGGAACAAAGGAGTCATACTTTAGTAGTACATACCCATTTATATACTTTATAGACTTTATATATTTTCAGCTCAAAACAAGATCATTGGTTAAGTTTTGTTGATACCCATATGCATCTCTGACGCCTTGCTTCTGATTTTAAACTTCACCGATTTAAATTTTTTTTATGAATTTTGTTAAAACAATTTCAATAGCATTTTTATCAACATGTCTACATCGAACTATTCACTACAATAACTTTCATTTTCAAATCAAAATATAATCATTGTTTTGAACCTGAATCCTAGATGTTTCTGACTTCAAAACTCAAGAGAAAGAGTTTATCATTTTCATGATATTTCAACAAGAAAGTGCTTACTCTTTTAAATAGATATTTTATCATATGCTCATAAATAAAATGTTGAAAGATAATTAAAAAATGTTTCTATTATTTTTGTTAGTTGTATATTTTATACATTGCATACCACCAACGTATTATTATCACATGAATTTAACAAATACTGACAAATGCAGAAGCGACTGTAAACTTTCCAACCATTCAAAAGATTGTTCATAATTACAGCTGCATACCTTAAGTTTGTTCACTTGCTAGTTCATCTTAGTACAAATATCATGTAATTTGCGTTTCTTTTGGTCGTCAATCACAAAACTAAAGCAGCACTGCCAAAGGATCATCAATTATCCTTGTGTAAATTACCATTCTCAAACCATATATGTGGATAGTCTGGTGCCTGATGCAGAATTTCGAAATTTTGGTGTGGTTATATAGACAGATGGGATCATATCTTTGATCGTCCAATTTTCTTAACTTTCGATTAAAATATTCAGTTCAGGCTCTCTGGGATACAAATAAATAACACCGATTAGTGCGGCGGAACAAATATGACTTAGGCATAAAGCTGTTAATCACTTAAGAAGGGTTTTGGTGAGAAAAATAAAACAAATATAATTTCGAAATTTTTACCCCTTGTCACTTCATTGACCTTCCAAAATGTGTACGTTCCGTGGTCACATTGCAGACGTTCAAACTTATATGATATTTGAATTTGAATACACAGGTAAGTGACAACTTTAAGATATGCAGATTTTAGAGCACTAAAAATGTTAGTTCCACCGCCTCAGCTGTTGTTGCACAACATTAAAGAGCTTGGGATTAAAGCCCCATTATCACACTTGCATACCGTTCGTGGTGAAATTTAGCTATTGAAAAAAGAAATACATCACTCGGTAGAAAAAGGTTTCGTCAAAAGTTTGATATCATATTTACATGTTTTTATCAACATTGAAATACTCAATTCGAAGTCAAAAGTACCGCACCCTCTGCAAAAGTGCCATAGCTTTTAACGAACCCATTTTCTGTGACATCATCATTATGTGTGTTGTTTTTAAACCGCGTCTTAGCTACCGTAATTGCGTCCTATTTAATGAACTTGGGCGCCAACTAGGTGTGATTCGGGAAAAAAAGAAAAGAAAATCTAGTTGTACGCGACAACGACGGCTTTCAAGCGTATTTTTAGAAACCGGGAATTTTGAGATGGCCACACTTGATTCTCCTTCATGTTGACATGCCAGGGCCTACGTTTCGGCCATTTTGATAAACTGTCTCCTATTTAATGAACATTTGTCCGATCTTTTCATGGTTATTCGCAAAATATTGCTAAAAAATACCACAAATAGAATTAAAATGATTTTAAATAAAAGCAGTTTGATAATGTGTCTTTAAGATTGTGAGAGTGTTATCGTCAAAACATTTACAAATAAAAAACAATATATTAGAGGTACAGTTTCAAGGGGACAGTTAATAAACACTTTAGATTTAAAATATTATCACTACATCTTTATCGTAAACAGAAAGTCATTAGAAGAGGGATATATGGCCATTATGTCCCTCCGAGTAGTGATAATATTGATGAAACGTACATCTGAGGGACATTACTACTATAACTCCCTTGATCTGTTAGACAGAAGAAATATAATAAAGTTAACGATCTTCAAGAACTATAAAGTGTTGTGCAGTCAGATTAGAATCAGCCTAGTTCCAAAAAAATAAAATGTTCAAAATATTAACTTAATGGAGTGACGTAATCCTCTACACTAGGACTCGGTGGAGAGGAAACCTATCGAAATAACAAGTTCGTATATTTTGAAACTTTTATTCCTCGGAACTAGGCCAAGTTTAATCAAACTGCAATGATAAGACTAGATTGACACCTTTAATTTTGTGTAAAGATATCAAAGCAAATTGTCAAAAGGTCCATATACGTGATCTAACGAAAAGGCTAACGAATGTTAGATCAAACAATGATATTTAAAACAAGTTATGGTAAAGCTACATGAATCAAATTCCCCTTCCTCGAATAAATAATTCAGAAATGGTCCCATGCAGTTTTTCACTTAAAACGTAATTACTTATCATTCGCCAACTACGGGTATATGAGTGAATTTAGAACAGAAAGGCATCGGCACCTGTCCACTACTTTGTTTGTTTTGGAAAATGTCACAAAACGCTGAACTTTTATAAATTTTGCATATATATTTAACAAATAACTATATATTTATTGATAGAATAACTGCGTGTTGACACTGGTTAAGAATTCGATTTAGCAGCAATCCATTGTAATGCCGTAGCAAGGCTTTTCTAACTTGCAGCGCCGATGAATGGTTTCACTGCTCATAAATTATTGTTGAAGTGTACGCTCCTCTTTATCAGGATGTCAAACATAAATCAACTGAAAAAGTTACGTCCACTAAAAAGTTTCAACCGGATTGTGTAATAAACATTAATTAATAATGTCGCCTTAAACTTTGTTTCCACAAAACACCCCGGTAGGAGTGTCCATTTTAACTCTTCTGGTTGTTTTAATTGATTGAAGGTTTACAGTCAAGAACGAGGTCTCCTGACACGAGCTCTAGGGATCCTTACTCAGATCAGATATACAGCGAGGTACGAGTTCTTGTTGATTTAAATGAGATTTGGAACATTTTGCTGATTGGACGATCGATGTATATTGCAACCAATCTAATGATTTGTTTCATTTGTACTGAACCGCGGTGGAATATAAAATATGTGATTCGAAGTGACTTCTATTTGAAGATTATTGTCTCATTCAAGACCCAATAAACGTTTTGTAAGCTTGCGTTTTTATTCATATGATAAATATGTTAACAGTTAATGTGGTAATTTGTGCAAAATTTCAAGCTACAAATATGACAGGATTCTAACTTGATTGCTTAATGATATACCTTGATGCTCCATTTGTAATAGAAGTTGAATATACATGTAGGAAAATATACTAAATTTAAAATAATACATTTTTAAAACGAGGATATGAGAATGTTGCTGAATCTATTTACCTATAGTTATTATTCAGTATTCGACGCATGACCTAATGACAAGTGCTCTCATGATTCTATACTATTGTACTTTTATACATGTTTTGTTTCTAAGAGATATAATTTAATGTCTCGTTTCTTATTCTATAGTACATATATCATAAATGAATAACATTATCTTGCTAAAAGCAGAAATTATCTAGGTTTCTCTCACAAAGAAATAGAGGATCAGCGCTCAAAGAGCCACTCCGAGATTTGTTGGGGGTCACATGTGCCAATCTTGCCAAAAGTGTCAACTGATCGAGAAGCATCAACTGTTGTACGAACGTATCATTTTAGGGCTAATCGACGACGGATAGTGACAACAGGAAGCTTTGAAGTCGTGATAATGATAAAAAAAACCGGACAATGACACGCGTCAATCATCAATCTAAATAAATTTAGATCAACAGGTTTTATATTTGGTCATACCGTGTTGTGACCAAATATTAAACATGTTGATCTAAATTTATTTAGATTGGTCAATCATCAAAACGTAATTGTAGAAACTTATCATAAGTAGACAGAATTGCGAGTTGATAATGTTTGAAAGGTCATATAACTGGTATTCATGTAAAATGGGCATGTGAATTGGCCTCCGCGAGTACATATGACTTTTTAAGATTTTCATTGAAAACAAGTATTAATCATATAATTGTATTTTGGGAATGAATATATGAGATATTTTAAATTTTTATCACGACTTAATGCCTTTTGGTCATATCATAGAAACAGATTGTGAGGTGATATTCACGGAATGGCACATTAATATGTTTGTGCCACTCTGCTTTTGCCTTGAGTAGAGGAGTTTAAATACACTTTCCAGCAAATCCAGAACTTATATTTGAGCTATGGCAGGCAAGCAAACTCCCATTTTACCTGCATAGCAGACACAGAAAATAAGAATATACAACTGATAATCTCGCCCTGTTCATTCATTTGCTACATTTAATTCGCATTTTCGGCTTTATCTTATAAACTACACGGCAAAGGAAAGTATATGACCGATTTGAAGAGTAATAAAGAAACAAAACGAATAAGATCAGTATACAGTTTGGTTTATACAAAAGAATGGTTTCAGATCATCATTGAGGCACATTATGATAAGCATACAACAGCTTGTTGAACAGTTGTGGTGTAAAACATCGTACTTTTCAGTGTTATCAGAATCGATATGTTTGATTGTTAAATTTCCTAAACCTTTGGCATTGGTGAAGGCATTGTTACGTCTCCATATCAACGACGTCATAGGTCTGATGACGTTAGTTGAATGTTTTCAATTCTTCCATTAGAGTCATTTTCATTTCATTTATCGTCACAGGCGGCCGTAGAGGGTTACTTATTTGTAAGATGGTCTAATAGTTTTGGTTCATGTCGGGGGAACAGGCAGGCCATGGCAGAACGTTAACATAGCTACATCCAACGTAGTCTCTCACGTCGCTTTTGAGCGATCAAGAACATTTATCTGAAGGGGCGCTAAGGTTTGATACCTGCTGACTAAAGCCTCCGTGGTACTGTGCGTTGACTGATGCGAGTCATAGAGCTGTTGCTGCCGTTGACGCCGTGGTTAAGAATAGGTTGCGCAAGTGAATGCGTCGTATGTGTAGAATTTTTGACGATGGTGTTGTGACACGTGGTCTACTGGTTCTGGGCTTGTCCTTGGTCCTGCCTGTTTGCTGGTGTCCTTTGAGGAGTCTGACCGCCGTTAAAGCTGTTAACAAGAACCTTTTTGCAATCTGGACCTGTGTTGCACCCATTTTACGGATACTAACAGCTCGCTCTAGCTTCAGTCCTGTTAGTCTTGGCAGTTCCTTTTTGTGCTTTCATCATCTATGTTTCCAACCTCATGTATGGGCATATCTATAATCGTCTTCAGTACGTACATTTATAACTAATGGCTCTTAACGTGTTTTACCAGTTTGACGTGAGTCATGGCACCATGAACAACGATCCGTTACATCGATGTGATTACTCCCGTATCCTACTCAGATATGATTCTGTAAACAATTTTCATCCTTCATTGACATTTAAAAAAAAGAAGATATTTTACGAACCTATACCCTCTTTTCTCGTGTTTTTTATATATTGAAAAGTCCAGTATTCCAATGTTTTAAAGTGAAACCAATGTGGTTACGGTTAACGTGTAAAATTTGTATAAGCGGTTCTTTAAACAAGTAGTGCAAATTGAATTTGTCTTTTATTTATATTGATGTGGAAAAAAACAACTCACTGAGTGTCCCTTTAAAAGTGAATGACAAAACGAAGGCTAAGCCTCACTCTTATTGCTGAGCCGTAATCGAGCCATTCATATGTGTCGGTATTGTGACATTGTACCTTATCTCGTTTTACAAGTTTTGAGGAGAACGTGCAGCAAACAAATCAATAGTGGTGGATTGCTTTCAACGAAGGTAGGATAAAACAACCTATCTCGGTTAACAATGTCAGTTAAACCGTGTGATGTTATAGATATTAAAATGACATGCATATAAATTTAACATGCATGTCGAATAGTACCCTTTTCAACATTTTGGATTATTATGCGAGTGAATTTCGTTTTTACATATAGTTTTACATTTTATGATCGTTTACAATACCCTTCATTGGCATACTCGTCTTGTGGTACCATTGTTAAGAGAAATTACTCATGAAGAAAGACATTCAAGATGACAGACAAATTTCCAAGCTAAAGCAAAAACGTATACATCTCTTAACGACTGTTTTGTTCTCTTGTTTACTTAATAGTGCTGAATATTGTAATCACTTATATGGTATATTTTCTGAATATATAACTCAACAATTATCAAATTCCGAAAACATACCATGTCGATTTGAAAAGGTCACCCGGTTTTAAGTTACAGACGTAAATATGTCAAGTACATCGATAAAACTGTGGGCTTTTGTTTTGTGATTTCTTTGTTAACATCGAACAATGAACGTAGCGAATAGCATTGCACGAGTATTCTGCCCTTTTCATATAGAAACAATAATCTTTATATTAGATTGTTGAAACTTGAGATGTTTTCGAATGCATGTATATATAACACATTTCACAAACCATAATCAAAAAGTTTCATAATATCATAAAATATAACTTTTAAATAAAAACTTTTAGCGTTTAAGTTTATTCAAAACAAAAAAATTTCATACTTTATATAATGCATGTGATAAGACATCCTGACAAGGATTGCTCAATTGCATGATCACACACAACTACATCTCTTCTCAAATCGTAAAACATAAAAATCTGGCGGTGCTCTTGTCAGATACAAAAACTCAAGAGCAGGAAGAAAAGTCTTTTAACAATGTAGGTTTGGGCGTCACATCCCAATGATACATCTGCTGAATCACATCGATGGCCCATTGAAAATCTAACCCAGTCTTTTTCAACTTACATACTCTGGGTCAGCCTTTATCAGTTGAAAAACAGACGAAGCCAGCCTTTGATAGTTGAATAACAGACTTTTATTTTCACATTTAAGTATAAGTTAAAAGGGGGATCAACTTTCTAAATCCCGAGTTTTGAAACACTGGCAGGAAACGAATGCTTGAAACATATAAACTCATGTCCAAAAGAAACGATACCAAGTTTTCAAAGTCGTCCGAAACAAAATTCTATAACCTGACAGAGTCGAATTTAAGTGTGTCTAACAGGCATATATCTTGTAAAAAAGTATGCACATTTTCATTCTTCAGGAAAAGATACTTTTGATTTTGTGTCTTTTCAAATGTACATGGAGTGCATAAATCGAAATTTCAAATTGTTTTATGAACAGAACTTTTGTCATTGCACTTTAAAATTGATAAAGTATTGAATTTATGTCAGCAAAAAATGTTGTTGATATAATACACTTTATTTGACATAAATTCGTTGACGCGTCACTGCACTAGAACGTTTTAAAACAAGCGAAAGTGTCCAATTTCTCTCTGCTATCTCGCCTAGTTAAGGAGATTTCAGATCGATGATTTTATCAAATGCATGTTTCTCGCAAACATGAAAAGATAATGTTTTCAAATTTTGCATAGACGTAAGTTGACTACTGAAGAAATTATATTACTATGTTTTAGTCTTATTAATCTGCAGTGGATTGAGTTATTTTGGGATTTGTATGGTATCGTTTCTTTTGGACATGAGTTTATCAGCTGTCTTAAGAGTCTTCGTTGTCTGTCATGTAACAACACACAACAACAACACCAACAGCACCATCCAACATTCGCCCTTGTTGGTTATCCCCACTAAATCTAGTAGATCCAATTTACTAGTGGAAGGATTAGGGATTTATGGCGTTATTTAAGGAAGAGTAAACTTATCAAATTGTATAATAATCCTTTTAGTAACTGTGATGTTATGTTTCCTTCATTACTGGAATTTTCGTTAAAATATTTTAAAAGCAATATCACTGCATTGATATATAGAGAATCTCACCCAAGTGTCTTCTGATATCAAATATATCAACACGAGTTGATTAAAGTTACAAATATCCGAGGCTTGCCGAGGATATTTTTACTTTAATCAACGAGTGTTGATATATTTGATATCAGAAGACACGAGGGTGAGATTTTATTTATCATCCAAATCATTTTTCAACAGTTATTAGCAAAAGAATGAACATATCTGAACACAAAACTGTCATTAGACTTCTTGAACAGTGAGGTCATTGCATTGTGACGTCATCAGCATTATGACGTCAAAGCATTGTTACGCAATGAACTTTGTGACGTCATAGTATTGTCATCTGTGTTCTAAGTGATGTCAAAGCCTTGTGATGTCATTTAACTGATGATGTAATAGGATTATGACGATATGATTGTAGCGATATCTACAATGTAGATATCGCTTGTAGATATCGCTTGATCTCAGAAAAGCGATATCTACTGTGGTAGCCACTTTTGGATGATAAATGTCTTTCTTAACTTGTAAGTGTCTTGAATTTCATCTTGACATTATGCTTTTGAAATGAAAGTCTATTCTTTTTCTAAGTTTTTGCGAGGTGATTTCTCATATCTAATGACATAAAAATTATTGTGTAATTAAGAAGTCCTGGGGTCGAATACTGCAATTAAATTGCTTTTTGTCGAAACATCATAACCATGCTGTGCTTACAGCCTAGGTTACAGGGTAACTACAAGTTTATATTCACTCTCATTAATGAAAACGAAAGGTCGCTTGATTTTTTAGGACAAAATGTATTTGCAGGCCTTGATCAAAAACAAGAAGATGTTGAACTGAAAGTATGTACTTGAGGCAACGGTAGGTGACTTTCTTATAATCAAAACGTTTAGCTTTTTATATTAAATTTGACATTATGGTAAATTTTGGGAATGCGTGTAAGTTCAAAATATTGTTTCAGAATAACTTTGTCATTATAATCCCGCTGATAGAGAAGGTATCAGCGAACAGCCCTGCAGTACACCAACAGCTAATGAGAGATTAACAATAAAAGTTGACCTCATTTTATTATGTTAATGATAGATAAACGGGAATACAATTAAAGGAACATGAAATAATACTTTATACGAATGATAAATGCAAAATATGTTTGAATTATTATAGAAATGATGTTTCAGAATAAACTTCTCTCTGCTTGCTCTCGGAGCTTTATCGGTTTGCTGTGTCATTCTTCTGTATCTACGAGGGTTGCATTTAATGACCCCAGTACGTCAAAAGCAGCGTCTACAACTTGACGACCAAGATACTCAAATGCTCAAACCTGATGAAAAAAGGTATTCATACTTCAAATTTTGGAAATATAAGACCATTACGTGAATGTTATATTAAAAGTTTGTTCAAGTTACTGTCAATATAATTTTGATATACTGTAGGATATAAGAATACATAACTTCAATAGCAAGTTTTTTTTTTTTTTTTTTTTTTTTTTTTTTTTGTCTGTGATGTTTGACCTATCCTTTTTTTTTTTTTTTTTTATTCCTGTATTCATGGTACAATACACAGTAGCATATCAGGATTACAACAACGTACAGGAAATTAACAAGAAAACTCATTCATTCACCACAGTCATACACTTGCATACCTATTTTGGCTGATTCAGACTTTTTCGGTAATCATATTCTTGTATATTGCCCATTTCCTTTCAAATTCATCAAGCATAGATCTTTTACAATATCGGGACTTTTCAATAACATGATAATATTTCAATTCTCTTTTAAAGTGAATTAGAATTGGTAATTTCTTTTGTAGCTTGCATCTATAGATATGGTACTTGGCGAGTAGGATAATTAGATCAAATGTTTGTTCAGTTTTTAAAGAAGATGAACATCCAAAGAGGATCAATTCAACATGTAGATTAAAATCACCTGAGTGTGAGCAATTGAGTTGAAACCACTGTGAGAAATCATGCCAAAAACTTCTGGTTATTCTACAATTCCAGAAAAGATGAAGGATGGATTCAGGTTCCCCTCCACAGAATGTACATAAATTATCATCAACAATATGCATTTTGAACAAGAAAGTATTAACAGGGAAGATTCTGTGGAGGAGTCTGAATTGCATCCATCTTAGTTTAGGATCAAGAGTAGTTTTAAAAGGTTTAATAAATATATCATTCCAATTTCCAGAAATCAATGTTTCATCTTCCCATTTTTCTATGATCTTTAGTTTTTCATCATTTCCCTTGATTGTGAAGTAATATTTTTTGGACCCTTTTTTGCAAGAGAAAAGATTCTTAATACTCATGTTAAAATCATTTAACATTACATGTGTGCTTTTTTGGATGCCTGTAGATTTGAGATATTTTCTAATTGAGTGAATAATTCCATGGAAATCAAGAAAGTTAATTCTGAAGTATTCATGACAGAAATGTTCAAGTGACATAAAGTTACCATCCTCCTTCATCAAAGATTTGATATAAACAACATTATGTTCATGAAACTTCTTACTGAAGAAAGGTTTGCCATCTATAATTATATTTCTGTTATACAGCAGTGGTTCCCTAAGGAAGTCTTCATAATTGTCTGGTCTATTGTTATAGCTATATTTGGCAAATGCTTTTAGGGTATCTTTCCAAAATTTATTTGGGAGGCCTCTTGAAAGTTTAAGTGGAAATTCACTACCAAAGATTTCTAGATTTAAAACATATGGAGAGGATTTGATCAACAGGTTTTTCCACTTTCTTTCATAATCATGTTTAAGTAATTTTCTAATCCATGTCACTTTCAAGGCATCAACATAAGCATAAATATCAATCATTCCCAGGCCACCCTCAGCAACTGCTTTACAGGCGATTGCTCTTTTGATCTTATCAGGTTTATTGTCCCAGAGAAAACCAAATAAAAGGCTATTTAGTTTCTTTAAGAACTCGTCAGGTGGGTTTGGCAAAGTGAGAAAGAGAAAATTTAATTTGGAAATAAGCAGTGATTTTATAATAGCAATTTTTCCAAGTGGGGTAATTGTTCTTTTCATCCATCGTTTTATTATTTCTTCAATTTCATATAATTTGCTTTCAAAGTTAAGCTTGATCATTTTGTCGATATCACCTGAAAATATGATTCCAAGAATTTTGAAGCTTTCTGGGTTCCAACGCAAGTTTAAATCTGGTCTAAAGTGAACATTACTATTTCTGCAACTTCCAATCCATATAACTTCTGATTTATCATAATTAATCTTCAGGCCAGAAATATCTGCAAATATATCTAGAGTCTCAATAACTCCTTCAAATGATTCTTTAGATCCATCCAGAATAAATTCAGTGTCATCAGCATATTGTGCTATGAGGTATTCTATGTCATTCACAACTATACCCTTAATGTTTTTATTCTTCCTAATAAGTGCTGATAGTATTTCTGCACATAGCAGGAATATATATGGCGACAAGGGGTCCCCTTGCCTACAGCCTCGTTGAATTTGTATCCATGGAGACATTTTTCCATTAATAACTAAAGTTGACTTAATGTCTTCATAAAGTATAGAGACCCATTTTATTATACTATCACCAAATCCAAAAAATTTCAGGGTTTTGAAGATAAAAGACCAGGATACCGAATCGAAAGCTTTTTCAAAATCTACTAGAAATAACATACCTGGTAATTGCTTGCTTTCTGAATGCAAAAGGAGGTCATAGATCATGCGAATATTATCTCCAATATACCTATCAGACATAAATCCTGTTTGATCTTCATTAATGACATGTGGGAGGACTTTCTTAAATCTATTTGAAATGACTGAGGATAAAAGTTTGTACGAGGAGTTCAAAAGCGTAATTGGTCGCCAGTTTTTAAGAAACTGTCTTGGCTTATCTCCTTTAGGGATACATGTTATGATACCTTGTTTCTGTGTTATAGACATATGACCAGCTTCAAGACTGAAATTCAAAGATCGCAATAGAAAATCACCAAGGTCAAGCCAAAAGAATTTGAAAAATTCATAGGTAAAACCATCTGAGCCTGGACTCTTATTATTTTTGGATTTTTCAATGCATGTAAAAGTTCATCTTTAGTAATAGATCCTTCAATGCTGTTTGGATTTTCAATTTTTTTTATATCTTGATCACTAAGTAGATTGTTGAGGTCTATATCTTTAACTAGGTGCTCCCTAGATGAGTATAAGTCTTGATAGAATCTGGTGGCTTCATTGATGATTTCATCAGTATTATTGATTACTTTCCCCTTAACTGTTTCTATTTCTTTCATACTTTTACTTACATAGTTTTTTGTTTCTAAGTTACAAAAATATTTACTAATGCACTCTCCTTCATCAATCCATTTGGCCTTAGATCTTATTAGTATGCCTTCAAGTTTTCTTTGCCGTAACTGTTGTAGATCTTTCTTTTTTGCTTCTATAGCAAGTTGATGATGATTACTTTATGATAGTAAATCCCAAACTGATTATTCAATAGTTATTTTAGATATTGTTAGGTTGATTTAACTAACCTTATAGTCAGAGGTATCATGAAACATCGTGTCTGTACCATTTTAAAGGCTGAAGGGTGAAGTTAGTTTCAAGATTAATAAGTCATAGCAAATGATCCGCGAAGCTCCTTCAAACCCCCGATAGTCGTCAGTGAAAGTGCCTCGTATTTTTATCAATAACATTGACTTGATTTGCAAAGCTCTCTTAGTGTCAAGATGATCGTAAGTACAACTCTTAACTTTGACATACGAGTATCTTATTACTATTAGTAAGCCTCAAAATTTAGGCCCTAAATGTAGAAATGTATCGAGTTGAAACAAACTCAACCTTACTGATATATTATTACAACAAGTCTTTTAACGTTATCAATAAATAGGAAATTTGCCATTTTTTAAATTTTAATTGTTTCTTACCTTGCTTATCTCAAGCGGACATTAAAACATGATTACCAGTTGCAAAATTCAAAGTCCAAATATGACTCATGTAGATAAACATATTTGCCATACAACTTGTAATATTTTTATTGCTATAATCATGTACTACCATAATATATTATTGACTATATATATTGTTATATATAGTCTCTCATAGCTCTTTTAGAGCCGCACTGATGATGATTTTATGTATATTTTAAAGATGTAATGTATATATATGAAGTGGTGAGACTCTAATAAATTATTGTTTGTCTGTCTGTCTGTCTGTAATATTTGCGCTATCTATTGTGTCGATGTTTCAAAGGAAAATCAAGGAAGTATAAAGTGATTAAGAAATAATAACCAGCCAATTAAAATCACTTAAATTCAGCATTATTGCCAGTGGCCGGATAGAAAGATCGCTTAGTTCATACTCATCACGGCATTTCACGGGACATATGAATTAAAATTAACTAGGAGGTTTTACTATACTTTTACTGTTTACTTAAAATGGCTTCTTATATCTAACTTGCTTCAATCAAAGTTGCGTGGAATTGATATCAGGATTTACGTGTATTAGGTAATGATAATTGTTTCTGGTATAACTTTATGATAATATTTTTTTCCCGAATCAGGCATTTGTATCATGTTGTCAACAAATCGGATCAAGAACACCTGGACAGTATAATTCACTACAAGATCGATTGGGAAAATGATGAATATTCGGAAATACGAAGGGATGCTAAATTTGAGAATTCGAACCAGGAAGACATAACAGAAGAGATTGCTGATAACAGAGGATGATTCAATTGATGGAAGTGGATAAGAAATGATGCTATGGCATATAGAGAGACACGATAAAGAAATTCGTGGGTCTCCGAGGCGTAGCCGAGGAACCACGATTCAAACAGGAGGTTATTGAGCGATACACCTCTCCTTTCCATGTTGTAACTGTAGGACATTCAGAAATGCTATTTATCGTTTTGTGAGATAGATATAACAATACAACAGAGCAGATGTTTCATGTAGCTTTCAGTCATGTTATTGTTTTTAGTTATATATAAATATTTATATATTGCGATATTAAGTTATGTCTTAAAACTAGATACTAGATAAGCAATATTGACTATTTTAGCCATCGCATATGTCCAATTTCCATATCATCATTCAAATCACAACATTTATTGATATATAATATAATATATAATTGATTTATACATTACCGTATTCAACGTATTAAGCGACCTGGGCGGTAAAAAAAGAGGGCGCTTATTAAAATATCTTAATCATTCAGTCGAATGATAAAAATGTTTGTATATTCTCCATCTACATATAGTTTTCTAGAGAATAGTTACAAATCCAATTACCATGATTAAAGAAGAGGACTGAAATCAAGTCTTCAAACCAATTTCTAGTAAAGGTTTGTCTGTAAGGTGTGCCTGGAGAGGGGGCGCTTAATGTTTTTAGTTAAAAGCACCGTTAGGGGGCAGTTATAGAGAGAAGGGGCTTATTACGTCGAATACGGTATACCAAAATCACTAATATGCGTATCACATTCCCATTTTTATATTATGAACTTTGATGGATTTGACATATATATATCACACCTGTTACGATGTTATGAATATACCTATCTGTAATATCGTTCATTATTGATCAAAGTTAAGATAACACAAAACTAGTTTATTCGTTGTGTTGGAGTAAATTGAATGCGTTTAGTTCTACAGAATAACCAGTCATTTATTAAATGTTATCAGTATGTTATTTTGACCCTGGTGGTGAGAAACGAACACCCTGCTTAAGCTTTGTAGGCCAGTATAAAGAATGGAACTGTTTACATTTCGCTCTGAAGTATAAAAGTCAGTTGTAATGTTAGACTTGAACAACATTTGCCAGATAAATACCTCCTCGGTTCCGTGCAAGCGCATGGAAGTAACCTCATTGTTCAAGCGTAGCTGTTATCTCTCAAGACGCTCTATAAATACAATGCTGAAAAATGGCGGAGGGAAAAGGCCACCCCGGCGTTATCCTATTTGCAGCCTTTATGACAAAGTTCCTTGGACCTAGCCTCAGCTATATAGCAGGGGTGTTCCACATCGCCTTGGTTGAGAAATACTCTGACTTCACCCTCGTGTCCTGGCTGGGGTCAATCTTTGCTTGCATGTTTACGTTGACCGGTAAGTGACCTCGTGTTGGACACAACAGATTTGTAGCTAGCGGTGTGTTACTTCAAAGACGCTTATTTCTAAACTCTATCAACGTCCTTGGTGACTGCAGATAAAAATGCAATAGACTTGCTTCGTATGTTAAAATCTGTATTTTGTGGTACACTGGCTGCATCTACTGCACCATGAGAATGCATGAAATCAACTAATCAATTTTTGTTTTTGTTTAAATACTGAATGGGCTTAAACCATGAACGAGATTAAAACAACATATTTATTAAAGGGGCAGTAGCACGTTTTTAGGAAATATAATGTGATGTCAGGTAAATGAAAATTAATGGTTACAATTGAAAGACAATGTATCTAAAATAAATAGAACAGTAATAATTCAAATAAATATAACGTTAAATTTAGCCATGCGATTTCTTTTTCCTACACATAATAAATGGCCGCCAATGGATTTTATGTGAATCTTCATACTTTGTCCTCTGAAAATGGATGATTGGTTTGTGTAATGAGCTTTTTGACACTGTCAAAATAATACATTTAGCATTAACTTACAATTATCAGTGAAAAATTTAGATTATAAAATTACCAAAATACGTGCTACTGCCCCTTTAAACCAAAGTTGAATTATGCAGCGGAGCAGTTGACATGCCCACATGCGTGAACATAATACTTTACTCAATGAGAAGTGTACACATGCTCAGTTGTTGATCATTTGCAAGTGCACAAAGGCATTATTTGCACGATATGAGTTAACGAAGTCAAAGCACGAAGAGGGCAGGTGTATGACAGAACATGATAAACGACTGATAACTTGGAAATGAATTTAAGAGCTTACGTAATGCCTACCAATGTAGTTTACTGATTTTGTAGATAACGTGAGTATGTAGATTGATCTATATCTGTATATAAAATAATGACCTTAATACAGTCTACTTCTCATTCAGCAGACCTAGACTTTATTTATTCATACAGATAAAAGTTTCGTTAATTGTGTTTTGAAAATAACAAACTAGTTTAGGTGTTTAGACTGACATGAGTTTTGGAGCTAAATAGACTAGTCAGTAATATCAAGTTGACAATTGTCGCCATCTATTTTGTAATTGTGGATGTGATGTTGTATCAATAGAATAAAAAGCGGTTGCTTATACTGATGTTAAATCATCATTAATATATAGAGGATACTACATGTCCATTTAATACTATTGTTATCAAACGAGTTAATGATTTTTTGTGAAATGAGCGAAAGCGTTCAAAAGAAGTTTATTACAAGGCCTGTAAATGAGTGTCCTGGAACTAACATTGCGCGACTCGGCACCCTTGTGACGTCACACCAACACGCGACTGTGACGTCATACTTAAATTAAAGCAAATGCTGAGAAGTATGTTTTGAGTATTTATGTACGTTTTGAGTATTGTATAGATGGTGGCGTCATAGGCGAACCGTGACGTCAAAGCCCTGTTTACGTGACGTCACACTGAAAAAGTGATACGTTGCCCTATGGCATGACATGACAAAATGAACTTCGATATGACTGCCCTCGTAGGTAATAAGCAAAATTGATATTGTCGTATAAATATTACACTGCGTTATCTTACTTGGGCATTTAACAATCACATTTAAGAAATTTGGGTTTCAGGTCCTATTGGCAGCGTCATCATCAACACTTTCGACTGTCGAACATGTGTGGTGGCTTCTGGGTTGGTGGGCTTGATTGGCTTCGGAAGCAGCTTCTTCGTGCAGGATATCAACATTCTTTTCATCACGTATGCTGTAATAGCAGGTCTAGTCAAAATCTCCCCCCAGAGGCTTCTCGCCTCATTTCTTCTCTTGTAAGCTCTGTTACATGTGAAACGGTTTGTTGTTTGAATAATTCTTATTGATTGCAAACGAAATTATTTGTGCAATCGGGCATTTCTGAGCATTTGAGCTGATCTCCTAACTTTAACTGACTGAAGTTCTTTCAACGATGCGATACGCACATATTTGTAACACGATAGAAGGTATTTGAAGATTTAAAAATACTTTCATTGGATAAGAGTAGGGAGTTCCGTGAAACACGAATGCAAATTTCTCTGATAGGGGATTTGTGAGTAACGGCAAATGACATATCAGTAACAGAGGTCATGTGAGGAGAAATGGATTGAGTAGACTCTGCTGAGAGAGGTGAAAACCAATAATGTGTATCAAAGATATTCAAAGTTTCTACGAGATGAAGCACTCTCGGCCAAAATATCCTCTTAAAATAATTTGTTTCTCCACCAAAGTGAAAAATTTATCTAAAAGTATTTAAGCAATGTAAACCTCTCTTATTAAGATACATTATGGTACATCATATAAATGTTAACATTGCAGGTCTGGGTACAGGGCTGGCGCAGAGTGGATGCATGGTGATAATAGGCTACTACTTTCCTAAGAAGTCAAGTTTCGTAACTGGGATATGTACGTGTGGATCTGGTTTTGGAATATTTGTGCATCCAATCCTGATCCGCTTCCTGCTTGACAAGTACGGTATACAAGGAACATTCCTTCTGGTTGGAGCTGTGATGTTCAATCTCTGTGTTGCTGGCATGCTCCTTGTTCCCGCAAATTTCGAAATCGAGAGGAAAAAACTCGTCAAAGAGTCTTCAATATCATGGAGGACAAGTATTGGTGCTTTATGTGGAATCTGCTTACAGTTCCCTGAAATTCTTAAGAATTTGTCATTTGTAAGCTTTGCATTTAGTATGTTTAGTCATGCCGTTGGCTTGTCGACTCTTTTCCTCTATCTACCGGACTACCTGCACACCCAGGGGGCTTCCTTGTTAGACTCCTCCCTGGCTGTTTCTGCCTCAGGAATTGGCAGCATAATCTCCCGGGTTCTTGGAGGTTTAGCAGCAGATGATAAGAGCATTGGGTTTGACTTGCTCTACGCTTGTTTGCCAGGGATACTTGCGACAATAAGTATATTACTGCCATATTTCGCTGCAACAACAACAGGCATGGTGTTATACGGTTTCCTTGCCGGACTCTACTTCGGTGCCAACTTCTCTACAGGGAATCCAATAATTCTGGAAATACTAGGAGTTAGACATTTCGCTTCCGGGATGGGACTAGCAGGGCTATTCAATGGAATAGGGTTTCTTATTGGCCCGCCTATAGCTGGTGAGTTACACAAGGAGTAGGATAATGAGTTCAAGCCCACATCTTGTTACATCAGCCTCTATTAATACGCATGGCTCCTTAATCATCCTAATATATATCAAGCCACATTTCTCGAATCGTGGACGACTGGCTTTCTTGTAAGCATTTAATTGATTTTATAAAATTAAATGTATTACACAAGTAGCGTTAGGCAGATATCTCATACTCGACGGATTTGAGGCCATGAAAAGGTCAAATTATTGTACAGAAACAAAACAAATCATCAATTTTATCACCAACACGTATTACCTCACATCATATCTCATACCTCATATCATTACTTGTAACACCCTTTTCAAATTACAGCATCCATATTCGAGCGCAGTGGCGTTTATTACAACGTTTTTCTATATTCAGGTACGTTAACGTATATCACAGATATCACAGACATCAAAAGCTTTTTCAGATTGAAGGAACATTTCTCATTAAAGTTGCTGAGAAATATCTCTCGATTGCAATTGTGATAATAAGTAAAAGTCAACTTAGGACAATCAATAATGGTTCTGCTAAAAACAGTCCATGAATAACAAGTAACAAATGCCAAGAAGGACAAATTATGTTTAATGTCTAACCAATCGTCCTATGAATCATTCACTGGCTTGAATTCCACCGTATACCCTCAACACTTAAGTAGTTAATATTTTGGTGACAATACTATTTGCTGATCAACTTGTTACAGAGGTTAGAAAAATGCTGTAAGAATTATGTCCTGGACACAAATAGTTAAGGATAACGGATATTATTAAAAGGAACAATATCCGAAACGAAGTAGATATGAATATATAGAATAGTATTTATAAAAGGATACGATTTTAAATGTCATTAGTTTTTATACTTTCAGCCGCCATGTTTTACCTCACAACAGCTTCAGCCTTCCTTTCAACTCTACTCAGAACTAAAGGTGTGCGACAAGACGAAGAGAACAACAGAATGGCGCTTGCAAAATCAGAAGCAGAAATTGAGCCATTGTCGGTGGAGACATCGACATAATAATGTTGATCTTAAAGTCAACGTCTCAGCTTTCAAAATATTTGTATTGAACAATTTATCCCCCCGAGCTAGAACTTTGGTAATTATATAAAAATTCCCTGAGTCTGATTAAAATCGGCCCAGTTCCGAGTATTACAAGTATTAAAATATTGACTCTATCAGGGATCGAACTTGTCATTTCGACACGTTTCCTCTCCACTGAGTCCGACCACAGCCCTGTAGTTCGCATGTTCTGACGTTAACTCAGCTAACCAATCACAAGACGCCAGAACAAGCCCTGGTATCAAGGTAGGGGAAAGTAACTCTTGTTATCCGTGCTATGAACATGATCACCGCTTGCGAGACGATGTGATTGGTCCGCTTACGACTGGTTTCGGCTGCACTAAACTGTTAAAAACATGCGAGGTACGGGGTTGCGGTCAGTCTTGGTGTAGGGGATTTCGTATCTCCGTGAGCCTATAAATATTTTGAATATTTTTGTCCTTGGAACTAGGACGATTTTAATCAGACTGACTATTTGCTATGTTTTTTGCCAATTTTACAGTTTATAAATTAATTGTGATGCCGTGGCTAAACGACTGCTCAGCAGGAAAGATAATCAAGAATAAAAGACGTATTTCTCTGATATAACCGCCTTTGATCCGTTTTCTGTATTTGAAATCAGTAAACAAGAGCAATATATTGTTTTAAAGTTGTGATTTGTCATGCACATCATTTCATGTACATCACGTTTTCAAAGTCATACCACCTTTAACATGACAGAATAATGAAGACATGTCATCGGAAATAAAATATCGTATACACCAAAATTGAAATATTGTTCTGTTTTAACTGAAGTTAAACCGAACCATTGGACCAGAATGCTTATATTCCGACCCCTATGGTATACATGCTCGTGTGAGAAGACAAAAGAGTGAGCATTTAGCTGAAATAACAAGTTCATTTCCTAAACACACGAGCAATACGTTTTGTAACATGGGTTTTGAAAGGCTTTGAGAGGTCAAAATCGACGTAACACTCTCATTGGCGAAGTCAACTCAGGGCGGGACATTTCAGTACAGTTTTTTTCAAATGAAAAGTTGAATTAACCATATGTAGGTTTTCAATTACAAATATTTCGAGTTTTTGATGACATAATCTCAAAATGCTCCGAACAAGAGTTACATAATCGTTCAAAGAGTAGTTTTAATCGGGTTTTTTTCATGAAATTTTACGTTAGTAAGTTAATTGTTCCAAAATTAATTTTATTATTACACAAATAATCAACAAAGTAGACAAATTCAATGTGAAAATCAATAAACGTGCCCATTTGTCACATATTGACTACAAGACAGGGGTTATGATAGTGTAAATTCTTTTCTTACACCTTGCCTACATTGAAAAGATATATTACAACAAAACATTAACCAGACACCAATTATTCTTTTCAAACAACTGCAAATATGTGTGATTGTTAACGTAACATAAATTATCACATGTCTCTTAGATATTAAGTGAATTTAAACTAACAGTGGTGTGACCTTTTTTTGCTTGGCAGTTTACATATATCAAATGATTACCTTGGATAAAAAACAGGCGCCACCGGACCATTTTTTGCTTTATGACTTGGAAGAGGAAGGTATACACTCAGGGGCAAAAGAAACGATACCAACTTTTAAAAAAAGGGTACAAAACAAAATCCTGTTGTAAATGAAATGCGACTACGATCCCTTGTGATAGGCACATCAGTTGTGAAGAAGTACTCACAATTTCAAACATCAAAGTATAATACTTATAATTGTATGACTGTTCAAATGCACGAGGGGTCAACAAACAGCTTTTTCGATGTTATTTTTGGTCATTATCTTTGGAATTGGAACAAAATAATTTTGAAATTTAAAAATCTATAAAATCTAAGATGTTATCAATATAAATAACCCTTGTAGAAGTTAATTTGTTCACGCATTTTGCCTGTATTTTGGTTTAAAAACAAGAAAAAGGGCCATTTTCACTATCCTATCTCGTCTAGTTAAGGAGATTTTTTAACAGCGTTTTTTGAAAGGCTTGTATTTCAAAAGCGTTAACAGATATAGCTCTGAAATTACAAACTTAGTTCAGTTAGCTCTTGAATACATGAATTAACCCTGTTTCAGCCGTAACTATCAATCGTAGATTAACCTATCATGCATTTTATATGGTATCGTTTCTTTTTCCCCTGAGTGTAAGAGATGTATAAGGACCTTTAGCAGGAACGATTCTGAACATTTACTGAATTTGAAACTCTCTTATCAAAGTCGATACATCGTGATCAAATGACACCACATTCTCTCACCACAGAGGCAGATCAAGTCATGACATGTTGATCGAGCCTCTGTTCCAAAAAGCCAAGTTTGTGGGGAAGAATAGGAGATGCCTGATTGGAGGCAAACACTGTTATCTGTGCAATCAGCAACTCAAATGGATTGTGCACATTTTCTGCCAGGGGCAACCACGAATTTGATGTAATTGGAACAAAGATAGGATAAACATATTATGACACCCTTGACATACGTGACTCGAACAAAACACGGAGTGGCTCTTTAAGATTGAGCTATTGTACCACCGACGTACATTATGCTAAAACTAGTGTTGTTACCCTTACATTATCTTGTATAGAATATGAAGACATAGCTTATACAAAAGAGAAGATCTCTTTGATAGACATAGGCTCACGTTTTTATTCTCGGGTGTAGAGAATGTTAAATAGTTGAATGAATTGAATTGTAATTTCTAAGGAAATGACCTTGCCTTACTAAATTTGTTACAACACCGAGCTTTGAATCACACAAAAGCAGAATGTCGTTTACTTAATGCAATGCCGGTAATGTTGACGCGTTGTCAAGCGATCTATTTGTTCACATGTTTTGGTGCACAGTTAACTCCGCAAAAGGTATCCGTCTAAGGCAGATCAATATGTAAAAGAGGTTATTTTTCAGCTGCGGATCAATTTTTTCCTCTATTTGTTTCATAATAAAGACTGGATCATGTGTGTATTATTCCATATGATAGTACACGTTTGGTGTATGTAGGCTTCAGCTTGATGGTTACTTTTTTCTGCTTTGGAAAAAATATTTTTGTTTGTGACAATGTTTTAATCATGTGAGTGTGTGTTATTTCATATGGGGGTAAACGTACGATGTATGAAGGTTACAGATACCTGACCATATGGGCGTGCCTCATGTAAATGATGGTAATTAAACTGACAAGCAAGTGCATATAATGATGGATTACATACATGTACATAGTCACGATTCCTCTACCTAATATTTCCATCATTTCATTTTGACAATTTACAAAAATAACGACCACCCATATCCATTTTGTCAGGAGTCAATCATTAAATCCCTATACCCCAAAAGGATTTTAAAAAATCGGTCTATTTTTGAGGGTTTTCCTTTCACCTGGTAGGCGTATTGAGTTTTGTATGAATCAAGTGCAACGTCCATTCAATTGCTGAGGCAATGACAACAAACGCTGTCTATTTAGGGACGAGGAAAAGTTTAATTTGTGTACAGCAATCATTGAACTTCCAGAGAAAATGGGAGATGGGGGAGACAAGGCCCTGCCCCTACGAGGCCCCTCCCTGCCCGGGAGCCTGGGGGTGAGTGTGAGGGGGCACTGGGAGACGTCTGAAGGGGTGAATGCCGGTATAGACATGAGAAGCGGGGATTGCACGGATATGAACGTCCAACTTGACTTTATGAAAGAAAGCGATAGTAATGAATTGAACAGAAGTAATACTGGTGCATACGGACAAGATATTGCTTTTGGCACATATGATCAAATTGATTCTGTTAAGGAGCAAGGGAATTGTCAACCAAATGTCGGCACATGGGAAACTTTTGATGAAGAAAATACAGCAATAAAACGTGGTTACGAAACTAAGAACCATCTTGACCTCACGAGAGTAAACATCGCTGAATTACAGGAACGCGACATTGATGAAACTGGCCGTAAGTATACTTTATCTAATGTCGGACCTCGGCTGACTGGCAGTGCAAATGCTTACCAACTTTCACATGAAGCCCGGGAAGAAATACCTCCACAATCTCAAGAGAGTGACGACTTCAGTCTAAATGAGTTGTTCTACGAACGCCGCAACGCAAGTCAAAATAACACACTTCCGCTTCCGGCTGGAAAGAAGTACCATGTCTTCTTCTCGTATGACATGGCCGATCGGAACTGGGTTCATTCCCTGGTGGAAAGGATGGAGACTGAATATGGTTATAAATGTAGTTTCCACGAGAGAGACTTCCACGGCGGCAAGCGGGTGCTAGAGAATATCGACGATCACATCAAGTGGGCGGTGAAGACAGTTCTGGTGCTCTCCCCTGACTTCCTAGAGAGCTCCTGGTGCCAGTACGAGATGAAACAGGGGCTACACTCCAGTATCGAGGAGGCCCGGATGTTGATAGTACCGGTGATGGTGAGGGAATGTGAAGTTCCCGACACCCTCCGCTCCTTGACCTACATCGACGCCACCCCCGGGACGGACTGGTGGGGGAGGTTCTTGGAGGCGGTCGCAGCACAAGGTACGTTCCGTTGTGTACATCATTCTAGTCCAGAAGATTGTGGATAATACCTTGTAAAAAGGTCTCACAATAGTTCTCACTTGTTTTACCTCCATTAGACCATTCTGATCAAGAAACCAACGGATACAACATTATACTTCTGTCTGTTGTTTTGTGTAAATGTGTCTGTCTCTAATGTCATGCATCATGTTGTATGTTCATTTGTTGTAATCGTTCTAAATGTTTTGTACAAGACTCACAAAACTGTTGCTTGTGGTTTTAAACCCTTAGTAATGAGATCTGTTCTAACGCTACCTCACACCCCTCTTCGTTCATATTTTACCAATCCCCACTTACCTTATTATTCAATAACCTGTTTGTATACCACCCTGTCAATATTATTACTTTACAGGACCATCAATGGCATTATAACTACCAGTGTTAAAATCTTAGCTTGCATCTCTTTTACACTCCCTTATATCCTTCAATTTTCAAATCAGTACCACCAGTCACATCCTGCATACCCTTCACAAATGCTATCATTCATCAGCATAAAGATCTGATAACCGTGTCACAAACTTCAGTACTCAACCCGCCTGTCCACACCTAAAACAAATTATGTCGTCTAAATTGTTATCGTTCGCACCACCTAAATAAACCCCTAAAGTACATCTGTTAGATTTTCGGTTTGTGAATGATCGCGGGTGTCCAGATAATTCAACTGTCCGAGTGATCTCCGCTTTCTCATCCCTCATCTTAAATGTTCCAATCTGTACTGCCTCGTACGTCTTCGTTCCCATTGTATAACGGTTAAATGTGTCCAAGTGAGAAAAGCCTGTTAAGTGCATGCTATTATGAGAAAAGTCTTTTGTGCATGTATATGTGTGATTGAGGGATTATTTATACCCCACTCATGGTTTCCCTTGTTTTAGCTGTAGGGGTATTGGCCGATACACCAGTAGATTTCTAATACACCTACTTTGTATTGAACACATTGTTTGACTTTGGCAAATCAACGGAATTGTAAAATCCAGAATTATTAATTTTGAGAATTATTAACAACGAAACTGGGATTCGAGCCTTGGCCTTTATGTTGCGATGCAACGTCAGTCCCAACTGAGCTACAGAGGATTGTTACAAGAAGAGGTACTTTCTGTAGTGTCATGTCTATATTGTTATTTTTATATGAGCCTATCTATAGGTACAAGTTTGTACCCAGTTTTAATGTAATGAACTTTGTATATGGTTTTTAAACCGCCATTGAAAAAGTATTTTTAATATTCGTTTGATCAAGACGCATATAAATAGAGAGGGTTTGGAAGCTCTTTTTCTTCAAATATAACTCGACCGGAGTGGAGTATAAGTCAGATATCCCACACTTCCCTCGGTGCATCACTCAATACACCTCCTGTTTGAATCGTGTTTCCTCGGCTCCACTACGCAGTTTGTGGTTTTATCTATTACTTATACTTATACACGAGTTCTTTTGTTTTGTTCAAGTATTCATTGTTCATACTAACTGATATTGTCTGTGAAATGCACGTGCCGAGGTGTTCATCAGACATATCGGGTATTCATGATGAACATCATGAACATCATTCTGATAGTGAAAGGATTATATTTTTGAATTCCGAAATTATTTTAATAACAAGTTTAAACTTTGCTTTGCAAATCTCATACACTCACTAAAATTGCGATTTTCCATCACAAGGTATTTATTTTTTTTGCACCGAAACACGGGTTCGAACCTGTGACTTATTGGTTTCAAGCCCAGTGTGTTAATCATTTGACCATGGAGGCACATGGAAATAGGATGCTTTCATGATCCCAAAATCAAGGGTAGAAATACCGTGAATAGTTATTTATATCTTGATAATTTATAAAATAAATCATTGGTACCACATGTTTCTATGTATATTTAATTACGTTTTCTGTAAATTGTGGTCATATTTTAAAAAAGGCATACAATCTATTGTGGTAGCGTGTATGTTTCCACACGGATTGCACGTGCAGCACGAGAGACTCATGCCAATGTCAGCTACTTGAAATGGACATTGTGTCTCCAATTAGAGTCAATGTTTCTTATTCTCAAATTTTAAAAGAAAGAAATGCATTACATTAGCTGTGTACGTGTCTGTTTGATAAGAGGCTTCATTGTGTACGTGTCTGTTTGATAAGAAGCTTCATTGTGTAGGTGTCTGTTTGATAAGAGGCTTTATTGTACATGTGTCTGTATGATAAGAAGCTTCATTGTGTACGTGTCTGTTTGATAAGAGGCTTCATTGTGTACGTTTCTGTTTGATAAGAGGCTTTATTGTACATGTGTCTGTATGATAAGAAGCTTCACTGTGTACGTGTCTGTTTGATAGGAGGCTTCATTGTGTACGTGTCTGTTTGATAAGAGGCTTTACTGTACACGTGTCTGTTTGATAAGAGGCTTCATTGTGTACGTGTCTGTTTGATAGGAGGCTTTACTGTACACGTGTCTGTTTGATAAGAGGCTTCAGTGTGTACGTGTCTGTTTGATAGGAGGCTTTACTGTACACGTGTCTGTTTGATAGGAGGCTTTACTGTACACGTGTCTGTTTGATAGGAGGCTTTACTGTACACGTGTCTGTTTGATAAGAGGCGTCATTGTACACGTGTCTGTTTGGTAAGAGGCTTCATTGTGTACGTGTCTGTTTGATAAGAGGCTTTACTGTACACGTGTCTGTTTGATAAGAGGCTTCATTGTGTACGTGTCTGTTTGATAAGAGGCTTCATTGTGTACGTGTCTGTATGATAAGAAGCTTCACTGTGTACGTGTCTGTTTGATAAGAGGCTTCATTGTGTACGTGTCTGTTTGATAAGAGGCTTTACTGTACACGTGTCTGTTTGATAAGAGGCTTCATTGTGTACGTGTCTGTTTGATAGGAGGCTTTACTGTACACGTGTCTGTTTGATAAGAGGCTTCAGTGTGTACGTGTCTGTTTGGTAAGAGGCTTCATTGTGTACGTGTCTGTTTGATAAGAGGCTTTACTGTACACGTGTCTGTTTGATAAGAGGCTTAATTGTGTACGTGTCTGTTTGATAGGAGGCTTTACTGTACACGTGTCTGTTTGATAAGAGGTTTCAGTGTGTACGTGTCTGTTTGGTAAGAGGCTTCATTGTGTACGTGTCTGTTTGGTAAGAGGTTTTATTGTGTACGTGTCTGTTTGGTAAGAGGCTTCATTGTGTACGTGTCTGTTTGGTAAGAGGCTTCATTGTGTACGTGTCTGTTTGATAAGAGGCTTTACTGTACACGTGTCTGTTTGATAAGAGGCTTCATTGTGTACGTGTCTGTTTGATAAGAGGCTTTACTGTACACGTGTCTGTTTGATAAGAGGTTTCAGTGTGTACGTGTCTGTTTGGTAAGAGGCTTCATTGTGTACGTGTCTGTTTGGTAAGAGGCTTTATTGTGTACGTGTCTGTTTGGTAAGAGGCTTCATTGTGTACGTGTCTGTTTGATAAGAGGCTTTACTGTACACGTGTCTGTTTGATAAGAGGCTTCATTGTGTACGTGTCTGTTTGATAGGAGGCTTTACTGTGTACGTGTCTGTTTGGTAAGAGGCTTCATTGTGTACGTGTCTGTTCGGTAAGAGGCTTTATTGTGTACGTGTCTGTTTGATAAGAGGCTTTACTGTACACGTGTCTGTTTGGTAAGAGGCTTTATTGTGTACGTGTCTGTTTGATAAGAGGCTTTACTGTACACGTGTCTGTTTGGTAAGAGGCTTCATTGTGTACGTGTCTGTTTGATAAAAGGCTTCAGTGTGTACGTGTCTGTTCGGTAAGAGGCTTTATTGTGTACGTGTCTGTTTGATAAGAGGCTTTACTGTACACGTGTCTGTTTGGTAAGAGGCTTTATTGTGTACGTGTCTGTTTGATAAGAGGCTTTACTGTACACGTGTCTGTTTGGTAAGAGGCTTCATTGTGTACGTGTCTGTTTGATAAGAGGCTTTATTGTGGACGTGTCTGTTTGGTAAGAGGCTTTATTGTGTACGTGTCTGTTTGATAAGAGGCTTTACTGTACACGTGTCTGTTTGGTAAGAGGCTTCATTGTGTACGTGTCTGTTTGATAAGAGGCTTTACTGTACACGTGTCTGTTTGATAAGAGGCTTCATTGTGTACGTGTCTGTTTGATAGGAGGCTTTACTGTACACGTGTCTGTTTGATAATAGGCTTCAGTGTGTACGTTTCTGTTTGATAAGAGGCTTTATTGTACATGTGTCTGTATGATAAGAAGCTTCACTGTGTACGTGTCTGTTTGATAAGAGGCTTTACTGTACACGTGTCTGTTTGGTAAGAGGCTTCATTGTGTACGTGTCTGTTTGATAAGAGGCTTTACTGTACACGTGTCTGTTTGATAAGAGGCTTCATTGTGTACGTGTCTGTTTGATAGGAGGCTTTACTGTACACGTGTCTGTTTGATAATAGGCTTCAGTGTGTACGTGTCTGTTTGATAAGAGGCTTCAGTGTGTACGTGTCTGTTTGGTAAGAGGCTTTATTGTGTACGTGTCTGTTCGGTAAGAGGCTTCATTGTGTACGTGTCTGTTTGATAAGAGGCTTTACTGTACACGTGTCTGTTTGATAAGAGGCTTCATTGTGTACGTGTCTGTTTGATAGGAGGCTTTACTGTGTACGTGTCTGTTTGGTCAGAGGCTTTATTGTGTACGTGTCTGTTTGATAAGAGGCTTTACTGTACACGTGTCTGTTTGGTAATGGGCTTTATTGTGTACGTGTCTGTTTGATAAGAGGCTTTACTGTACACGTGTCTGTTTGGTAAGAGGCTTCATTGTGTACGTGTCTGTTTGGTAAGAGGCTTTATTGTGTACGTGTCTGTTTGATAAGAGGCTTCATTGTGTACGTGTCTGTTTGATAGAAGGCTTTACTGTGTACGTGTCTGTTTGGTAAGAGGCTTTATTGTGTACGTGTCTGTTTGATAAGAGGCTTTACTGTACACGTGTCTGTTTGGTAAGAGGCTTCATTGTGTACGTGTCTGTTTGATAAGAGGCTTTACTGTACACGTGTCTGTTTGATAAGATGCTTCATTGTGTACGTGTCTGTTTGATAGGAGGCTTTACTGTGTACGTGTCTGTTTGGTAAGATGCTTTATTGTGTACGTGTCTGTTTGATAAGAGGCTTTACTGTACACGTGTCTGTTTGATAAGAGGCTTTCTTGTACACGTGTCTGTTTGACAAGAGGCTTTACTGTACACGTGTCTGTTTGATAAGAGGCTTCAGTGTGTACGTGTCTGTTTGATAAGAGGCTTTACTGTACACGTGTCTGTTTGATAAGAGGCTTCAGTGTGTACGTGTCTGTTTGATAAGAGGCTTCAGTGTGTACGTGTCTGTTTGATAAGAGGCTTCATTGTGTACGTGTCTGTTTGATAAGAGGCTTTACTGTACACGTGTCTGTTTGATAATAGGCTTCATTGTGTACGTGTCTGTTTGATAAGAGGCTTTACTGTACACGTGTCTGTTTGGTAAGAGGCTTCATTGTGTACGTGTCTGTTTGGTAAGAGGCTTCATTGTGTACGTGTCTGTTTGATAAGAGGCTTCATTGTGTACGTGTCTGTTTGATAAGAGGCTTCATTGTGCATGTATATTGTGATAAATATTTGAATTGTTTTTCGTTTGATAATTGATTGTAATAAGTGTATTCTTAAATAGAATAATCTTTCAAACTCATTAACATTATTATCTTATGTTAATGTTATAAGCAAAAATAAGCATATTTTGGATTTTATATAATTTTCTTTAAAACTTGTGAAGATGCATTGTGTTATTATGAAGTTTTCCTTCAAGATTACACAGTAAATCATTTGATAATGTTGTATCTTTTCCCACAGAAACACTACAAGTATGCAATGCTGCTGGAAATCAGATAGCTATCCAACCGCGCTATGGTAAGTATAATAAACGAACCACTATCTTAAATATATTCGATATAACTGATCGAAGTCCTTTTTAATATTTTTTTAATTAGGAATGACGAAATTTTGGTAAATTAGCATTAACCATCAAATACATTATCTGTCTTCTGGTTCATTTTCTCAACTTTCTCCCAATTAAAGATGCTGTATCATACTTGCAAGCGGTACAGGATGAAACTTAGCTATTGAGAAATGAAATACATCACTTTGTAGAACAATCTTTCGTCAAAATTTTGATATCATATTTAGATTGTTTAATCAACAATAACATACTTCGACGCTTCAAGCACAGTACCCCTCGTAGAAAGGGCATGTCATTTAATGAACCCGCTTTCGGTGACGTTATCATTATGCTTGTAGGATTTACACCGTGTCTCAACTAACGTAATTGCGTTCGATGGGTATCAACTTTGACAGCAATGAATACCTAATTCGGAGAAAAAGAATATAAAATCTAATTGAGCGCGACAAAGACGGTTTTCAAGCGTACATTTAGAAACCGGAAGTTGTGAAATGGCCACACTTGATTCGCCCTTATGTCGACTGCCGTTTCGGTATTTTTTGGTAAATTATCTCCTATTTGATCCGATTTTCTCACGGTTGGTCGCAAAAGTTTTCTAAAAATACAACGTATACATTAAAATTACTTTTAAAAATATTGCAAGTACATGATATAGCATCTTTAAGTAACTAAAGTCATAAAACCCTTCGTGTACCTCTGTTTTCATACCATACCACTTCTCTAGCTTCTGGTAGACGTCCCTAGCATCCACATTTTGCAAGGCAAATCTGCCAGTTTTTATGCATTGGAACACATGTTGCATATGCAATGCTAAAAGGGACAGTCCTATGACCTATTTTTGTGGAAACGAAATTCAAGAGGACGCAGGGATGCATTCTATTCTTTGCCAAATTGTTAAATCTAAAACAACTTAATATAACGATCCCTAACACAAATGAAAAAAAGTGAAATCATCTTATAATAATCATATATAAGTATAAACAGGGGAGTACTCTTAAATTTGTTTCCACAAAAATACCCCGATAGGACTATTTTTAGAAGATAGAAGAACGTGACTGTATTCCGTAAAGAAGAGGTGTAAAGGGTTCAGTCGAAGTAAATTTTATTTTTGAATGGCGTGGCTATTGTCCCACTAGTTTTGCATCTTATCATTATTATTAGGCTGGCATTCCATGTCTGCGCGATGCGTGATGCGTATTCGGACTCTCTCGTGAGCGTTCAAGGGATCACGCGTTACGCATCGCGCACTACGCATTACGCGTACATGGAATGAACTTCAACAATTTGAGTGTAAAGTGTTGAGTACGCATTGCGCACTACGCACTACGCACTACGCACTACGCCCTACTCATCACGCACTACGGACACATGGAATGCCGGCATTAATCCGCAAACATTATTGTATAAAACGGATTAGCACAAGGTTTGTATGACTTGAGTAATCTCTGTGTGGAGAAAAACTACACTCAAGAGCAAAATAAATGCCCCATTACTAATTTCAATTTAAAAAATTCAATACGAACCTTTAATTTATGTTAGATATTGACATTCAGAGTTTATTGTACAACTGGATCAGGCTCGATTCAACATCTATAACGGTCAGTTGATTAAAGGAAAGTCTATTACCGGGTATTCGACCACGTAGCAATAAACAGATCACAGTATCTAGTCTCTAGTATGGCATTGTGAAGCACGTTTGGATACGATGTTGTATTGTGTATACGAGGTTATATTGTGTGGAAAAGTGCCATATTATCTTATTTCGTGTCCGTATTTCGTGTCCTTATCCAGAGCATTTCTTGTCAACAGGAAGTGTTGACGTTGTTGTTCCGACTTCCGAGACTTATCTCGAGATTCAGTTGACCAGACAGAACACACATGTTTTTACTTTAAATAAGTGTTTTGTGTTGAAAAGCCTTGTCCTGGTGACATGATCATTGGATTCAATATGTCTTGTTGCATAATGATGACCTTCAATGATTTAAAAATTTAATCCTATTGTGGCAATATCCCCCAAGGGGATCACTCTGCTTTGACCATAAAGCGTAACTTTGCTTTGAACATTAATACCAATCATTTGAAACGAAATTGACTCATCATCAACTGTATGGCTGCTACTATTGAAACCAATACAACAGTTGATTTCTACGTGTATTTTAAGCGTCAACGTCAATCCTTGTATGAGTCGGTAGGAGCGGTTATCAACGATGTGATGACGCGGTGCAAAAGAAGTTAACATTGCTTATGACGTCACAGTGAGGGAAACTCATTAATGAAGCACCCGTAAATGCGTCGTCTCCTCAGGGGGATGAAGCTGTCATTGGAGTATGTATAGATCGTGTAAACAATTTACAACTCGTTCCTATAGCGCAGATATATATTTTGAGGATGTTTCTTGCTCATGGGTGTTTCTACCAATATTCATTCTATCAAGCAAAACCAGGTTCTGTATTCACGATGCCTTATGACTCGGCGGTATATTGCAGAAAACTTCGACGTTCTTTGTGAAATATCGTCAAAATTTCATTGCTGTTTTGGAGAGTCCCTCGAAGTGCCGTACGTACCAGAAGAACTTAACAAGCCTGGAATACAGGTGGGTGTTTTGTTGTTAGATAATCTTCGCATTAGCAATATTTGCATACGTTGTGATGCAGTTGCCGAGCAAATGTTAATGACAGTAGATAAGGCGTGAACTTTCTTTCAATTTATTCAACCACCTATTCGCAATAACTTAAGATTTTGAAGAACCAACTTGAGAAGGTTCGGTTCAATAATTGATTTCACACTAATAGACTTCTTTAAATGTTAACGGTGATATATGTAACTATTGCACGATTAATATTAATCAATTTTGAATGTTATTTGTTCATACCAATTGTTTCTCGCTTGTATATCATGTTCGTTATTGTTTTCATAATACAGAATTGTATAATACTTAAGATACATGACCCCTACGATTAAAGAGCCACTCCGTGTGTTGTTTGGGGTAACATATGCTAATCTTTATAATTAGTGTCAATTGAACGATAATTATAGACTTTTGGCAGTAAGGTAACATTTTAGAGCCAAAAGACGTTAAATAGTGACAAGAGCAAGGTTTGAAGTCTGGGTTGTAATAGAAACTGGACGCGCGTCAATCAGCCAAACGTCATTTGTGAAAGTTATGTATAGCAGTCAGAATGACAATTTCGAGTTAATATTTGATATACATGACGAGTACTCATGTAAATTGAAGATGCTTCCTTGAATGTTTATGACTTACAAAATTGAAAACACGAGTTTATCACATAATTAACATTTGGAGATGTTTTTGGTTTATATTATTTATTGTGACATCTAGGTCGTTTAAAGCAAAATATTACGTGCTAGATTTGTGTGAAAATCACGGAGTGACTCATTAATAGAGTTGCTAATCTTAACTTATGTTGTTTAAATCAGGTTTCACGTGCAGAATTTGACATGGCAATGTCCACTTTGAGTAAAGCTTTGGACACGAACTGGATAAACCGCTGTCTCTGTGACTACATACCATGTTGTGCAGCCCTGATGACTGTCATCTGTGGTTTATCACTCATTTTTATCGGCGTTGGCATTGTAATGACCCTTGCTACACAACCCTTAGTAATGACTGGCCGATTACTCATTACCTTGTCCGTGCCGACAGCTGTTATATACGGGGCTGTGTTCTTTGCACAACTACGTTGGGTATGTTGAACTGTTCTAATCAAATATATATTTAACAACAGTATGTACTTCATCCTTTTTACGTACGATTCGTTTTCACTTTGACAGTTATTTTGAATCACCATGAAAGTATAAATGTTGAATATTTAGCAGAGAGTTCCTTGAAACAAACAATTGACTGAACTGTTTCTAACATTCTCAATTTCAAAAGATATGATTTTCATGGGTAATATTTAAAGTTGAAATTAATTGATATTCAAATGAAATGTAGTTCTCCAGTTGTGAATTGTTATATTTTGGAGGGCATCCAATTGTTATGATACCCCAGTATAATATTTGTCTTATGAAAATTAACTAATCTGAATGAATGAACCTTTCGTGAAAAAGTAGGATATAATTATTTATGTGTCTACCCATAGTCGATAGTACAATTATCAGTGAAAAATAGAAAATAGAAAATTTTCAAAAACGTGCTACTGCCCCTTTAAGGTTGAAATTTTATGGGAAAAGACATAGTTCAGCGAAAGTTAAAAAGTAATAACAATTCTCTCATCCTTACCAGCGGAAGACAAGAATACGAAAATGTGTCTGTGAAGTAAATCAACGACTATCTGCAAGCAGGATAATTATGGACGTCAAGCTCTCTACAATTGGTCACTGTTCATCGATACACGCCACGGTAGGAATTTGATTGGATGCATTCAATGTTTTTTGCGCTATCAGTAGAAAATATTCATATTTTCACTGATAATTGTACGTTAATGCTACATGTAATATTTTGATAGTGTCAAAAGTCTCATTGCACCCATTCATCATCCATAGTCAGAAAACAAATAATAATACATAAAGTCCTTTGGCGGCCATTTGTGTGTGAACATCTTTAATTCATTTTGTGTAAGAAAAAGCAATCGCATGGCTGAACTTTACATTATATATTTTGATTTATTACTGCTTCATTTAGTTTGAATTCATTATTTTCCAATTGAAACCTTTCATTTTCCTTTTCCTGACATCACCTTTATTCCCCCTAAAACGTGTTACTGCTCCTATACAAGTCATGATTGCTCAAACCTTAGCTATTCATGCCGTGAGTTTATCCGATTATGCCCTTCCACTTGGAGACATTGTGACCGAATCATCGCATAGGTCGCGGTAAAACGAGCAAGGGGTTTCAATTAGTTAAACATTTGCAAATTGTTTGTTGTACAAATCTTTAGCGGTAGGTATACGTACCGAACACAACATTTCCATTAACGTTATGGGGAAACCGGTATTTCATTTACTATTCATTTACAAGTAACTGTCAAAATGAAATGCAGTCAGATATCGCATGTTTGGCATTTGCGGAATATGTTTTGGTTATGAAGTGCTTACTTTTTCCCCAAAGGTTGCTTATACATGTATTAAAATATTATCTCTGAAGCAAATCTAGGGCTAGTGGCTGATTGGATACAGTCAAAGCTATAACTGACGTCCTTCACTTTTCACTTTAAATCTTCTTTACATAATACTTTCGGAATCGTGATTTGAAGCAACAGTCCATGCTATAAAATGTTTCATTGGTTAAATGTCGTTATAAATTGTGTGGACCGAGAAGTGTTTGCTGATATGAGGTACCTCTATGAGGAGAGAATGACAAATTTGTGATTTATTGAAAGTATTCACTTACGTTGTATTTCTTTCTTCTTCCAGATAACTTTCAGATACTATGACTTTCAACCATGTATGGTAAGTTTATTAAACACATGCCTTATAGTAAGAATGAAACCAAATATTTGTGGTATTCCTTTTTAGTAGTCTTTCTCTGCCTTTGCCTTTCTTCCATCTGTTCCCCTAACAGTTCAATCCCTTTTTACCCTAATTTATTAATTTTCTTTTAAAATGCAACACTCACGTCTTTTATAGCTGAAAAAGTGATGACAATATGGTAAACTCCATTCACTCACTACGTCGTAGAAATATTGGTCATGCCGTCAAACCTCAAAAATGATAGTGCAGTATTTAAAAAAGATCGCTTGGTTACAGGTTTATCATCATCTTAACGAAAGCGCTCGTGGACAGGAATTCAATCTTGATTTATATTGATCAACAGGGTTTGACTTTAGGCCATACTGGTAACACATATGGAACTGTCGATCTAGATTTATTCAGATTGACCAGTATTTCGTGATTTTGAAATCTTTACAAACATACCTCAATGATACACAGAATATGTCAACAGCAAAAAGTTGAATGAAAAATGTCTGAACTGTGTATGAGGTATTCAAGACGTTTAAGAAGTTGATCCTTAACAAATCTTCCATCAAGGCCAAAATGTATATTAAAGACACCACTCGAGCGGCTTTCATCCGCCATTTTGAAACGTTAGCATTGCGAGAAAACAAATGTGCTGTAATATGCTTATTCATTAAAAAAATTAAGTAATAACTACTTGATTGATAGAAGAGGAGTATATTTACAAATAATTCATAATAAAAGTTATCAGTTACAACAGCATTTTGTCGGAGTAATGCATTCCACGATCGCAGCTTCGATGATTGGCTTCATTTCACAAGTTTTTTTATTTTTGGTGCGAAACACTAATGTGTTTTGGTCAAATTGTCAAATCTTTTACAACTAAAATGCTTATCTCACAAACATATATGAAATTCAGTGTGAAATTATCATGTAAAAATCATATATAACTGTAAACAGGAAAGTCCTCCTGAATTTCGTTTCCCCGAAAATACCCCGCTCGAATGGTCCCTTTAATTGTTTCAGTAAATATATTTGTATTTATACCCAGAACTATCTCAAGGACTTGACGAGCCGTGAAGAGCAAACCTTTGGTGCGAACAATTTCTCAGTAAGTATACATGATTGAAACAAGTGGCTAACTCAGCTGATATATTTTGTAATGTTTTAGAGAGCTTGCTTAAAATTATTACTAAAAGAAATTTGAAGATTCTCTTTTCTTTTGTAAGTCGCCGGTTTAAGGTCGTAAAGACGACACTAACGAGAAAACATTTTATTTATCCAAAGTTACATTTAAGCTTATCAGATTTTCAAGGCCCGTTGGGCTTATGGCATGGCATGGCATGGCTTCCGCCAGTCAATACACTTTGGCTTATTTGATTTCTACCCAACTTCTGACTCAAGAAAGTTACACGTATTGGTACTGGAGCATTGGCCAGCGAAGATTGAAAATTGTGACTCTGCGGCCCTTCTGTAGAGCCACGCCCCAGGCGTATATTCTTCTCCAGAACAACTGGCTTTAGTAAGCTTGGTCACCTTTCATTGAGCTTCTTTAGATTAGGTTACTCAAATTGTGTAATTAGGGCTAGATGTTGGGCCTGATATGTATTGTGCAGACACCTTAGAAAATTGTGATTGTAGCTCTGATGAATTTAAGGTACCAAAGGAAAGAAGGAGCCACGACCTTATACCTCTTTTCGCAATATTTCTACAGACCTGGTTATGGAAATGCTGTACATGGTCTTGTAAGACAATACGAATTCTGATTTACAAAAGTGGTGACTCTGACTGTACCTTTATCAGTGGTCATACCCTTTAAGCCTATTTCCATCAACGTCCCAAGAACGCAAACTGACGTGTTGTGTTCCCACTCACTAGACAATTGGGCCCGATGAGCCACACAGCCATTGACTATATTTCCTTCTCTTTCAGGGAGATGAAGAGCAGGTTGCAATTCCGAAGCTTGAGCAATACATACAGGAGTATGGTGATGGAGGACTCAAATTACTTATTGCTTCTGGTCCTCGACATGTTGGCCATGCTAAATGTCTCTGCCAATACATCGAAGACACGCCGTAGATTAAGAGGAGTTGCAACATTTCGTGAAATTAGTTACAACTTAAAATGAAACGGGGAATTACAAATATGAATTATTTACATATGAAGCTCATTCTCTAATAAATATAAGGGATTTGTAGTTTGGGTAACAAAACGTAGGTAATATGTACTCTCTTCCCTGATCAAAGAACAATAGTCCAGCAGATATGTGAAGAATTTACATAGAATTGTGCCTTTAATGATACAAGCATGAAATTTGGTACACAGTTAGGGGGTACCCTTAGAGTGAAATTTGGATATAAGGACATTCCAGATTTCCTCTAAGATTTAAATAGCGGCTTCAAATTAATGAATGAAATTAGTTAATGAATTATACCAACCAGTTCAAATCCTTATCACGTGTGTTTGGTGTAAAACACAATTTAGGTATTATGTAATTAATTGTTGTGCATATTCTATCAGTCTTAGTAAACCTAGCCTCAATAATACTCGTTTCACTCCACTATTGAGTCTAGCAAGATGTAGTAGAAGGTTGCGTCAGCCGATCTTTGGAATTGACCAATAAGGGATCGTCTTACCAAGCCTCAATAGTATGCATTCGCACATATAACGTTGGAGGGTCATAGGTCGGTGAAAGGTTGGCTAACGCGACTTTTTACTGCATCTTACTAGACTCAATATCGGAGTGAAGCGAGTATCATTGAAGCTAGGTTTACTCAGACTGATATGCATTGCAATTATTTCATACTGAGCTCAAAAAGAGCATCTGCAGTGGGTAAAAAAAAAAGTTCCCAATTGCTATTGCAGAGTTCGGCCTGCCGGTTAGATATCTGACTCTTCAGGACTTCAGTCTTTGCTTGTTGATAAAACATTTGTTCAAAAAATTCTCTTTACAATTATTAGTTTCAAAATATTTTCCATCCGACACTGCAGTAGTGGTGCTGTATATTGCTTGACGGACTATGGCTAATAAACAAGCTCTTGAATCAACAGGCTAGAATGCTACTTGTCCACTCTAACTGATTGGAAGAAGTGCGTTTTATTTTCAGGAAGAAACAGAAGAGGTTATTTTTTCCCCCTGATTTCAAGCAAAAAAAGGTTCTGAATAGGCGGAGATACAAAATTGGCTCCAGCTCTCTACCATGCGTTCTGATCCGTGGCGAGAGGCCTTGCGTAGGTTATGTTGAGACTTTTTTGGGGGGACAGTCGGATCTCCTGGTGTTGATTGATAGGAACCTGCGATATGCCTTAGATTCGGTAGGTTAGCCTCTTACCTGCGACTCAACGGGCGGTAGACAGGCTCAACGTTACGTTTGAACAGATGGATATTCTGTTTCCAAGGGGGCAGTGGAGGAAATCCTGGTCCCAAACCTCAAGTCGGGGTTCTACTCCCCTATGTTCGTTCCACCCAAGAGAGACAGGAGCAAATAGTAGATGATTAACCATATGTTGAAGTTAACCACTCCTTCCTCGTACTGCCGCCATATCTTTGTCACATGTTTTTGTCATTAGTCATGCGGTTGCTGGAGCCCTAGAATTGAAGAACACATACTTGCATATTCCCATTTCCGAGACCACTGCAAGTACCTCAGTTTCGTTCTGGCAGAGCGCCATTCTCAGTGGAATGTGCTTACATTTGGAATATCATTCTCTCCGTGGATTTTCACCAGAGTGACTCAACAATAGTAACTTTCTTCTCACTCACAATGTCCAGTTCATTCCATTCGTGGACGACAGGCTTGATACCCAACGCTGATTACTCTGGAGTTGGAGTTGTTGATTAATCTGTCCAAGTCAGACCTTAAGCCAACCACCTCGCTGGCCTTCCTGGGCGCTATTGTGGACACTGGACACTGCTCAGTCCCCTGCTAACGAATGGAGCGAATAGACTTCTTGCTCCACTAGGTCGAATAGATCATGGGGTTGCTCACCTAAGTGCAGGACCTAACTAGAAGGGGTTGGCTGCAGTTGACATCATTTCAGGTCTTCCTAAACGTGCACGTCAGGGAAAAGGTGTCCAGACATGTGTTCCTGCTTCGCCATGACCTCAGGGAGGAGGCGAACGTCTTCACAGGTGTCCTGCTCCACCAATTAAAGGTGATGGGAAGCGGTAGGTGTCTGGTCTCAAGATTCAGTGGGATCTGGTAATTTGTCCTTGAGCACTTATGCTCGGACGTCTGCAAGCCCTTATTAGAGATGATCATCCTATGCCTGAAGTTAAGACAGTTTATTCATGGCGATGGCTTTCGGCTGCTAAGATTTCAGAGCCGCATGCTTTGCAGACTGATTTGCTTCGCTTTGAAGTGAGGGATGAGGGAAGAGTCACAAAGGAACTTGCACCGGACTTCGTGTGTAAGATCCAAGGGTCTGATGATTGAGGCAGGGTGTTTCACATTCAATCCCTTGCATGATCAGCATTCCCCATGGACGAAGAGTTCAGTTTCTCTGTCCTGTTCTAGCTCTTCGCATCTACTTGGAACGCATGCGTTCCTTCTGGCAAGGGAGAAGGAGGCCTTCCCCGTTTGCTTTGAGTACAAAGACGACAGACAGTGCCTTCAGTGTCGATCAGTGGTCTGCTATCCTAAAGGCTTACAAAGCCATGGGTTGACCGCGACCAGCTCTTTCAACCTTTTACGAGATCCGTGCAGTCTCTGTCACCATAGCAGTCCATATTGCTGTTGTGAACATCCGTTGGGCTTGTTTTGGAAGTCATACATGCTCTTTGCCAACCACTACCCTCGAGACGTTTCTATGGAAGACGGACATTGCAAGGATGGTGACTCGGGTATTCGCTTAACAACGCACTTCAGGTCTTGCTACCCCAGAGGGATTGCAGCTCACCGTTAGATCGCTTTCACATGTTGTTGTTTTAAAAAAAAGTTTGCATTTCTTTTTCCATTGTGTTGGTTGTCTTTCTGGTTCGAGGTTTGTAACACCCTTTTAACGGGGCCCAGACCACCCTACCATAAGTTTGACTGTTGAGATTGTTACCTTCCTTCTTGGGTCCCACAGCCCTTTATCACTATTGTATTCTGCGCTACAGTGAGTCAGAGATGGTAATAGTAAGTTAAATAATAGTGCGTTTTTTAGTAAATGTCATTATTTAAAATTTCCATTGACAACTGACCAATCCTTCATTCCCACCCTTGCCTCCCCTCCTGCGAGTTGGTTGGCTCTGGTGAACGTTCTCTGAGGCTTGGTTCGAGACCAAAGCCAGCACAGGGACAGATAACTCCCGTCTTCTTTGATCTGTGTAATCTTGTTGAGAGATAAACCAAAATTTAACAAATCTTGATATTTAGTGAAAAATAAAGACCAAATAATGTTTTTTGAGAGTTTTCACTTAATTATCATCATAAACACAAGATTCCTTGGTGTTCCTCTCCAAGTACTCTGATTTAGATAACGTTATCCTAGAACAAAAAAGCCGCCATTTTTAAATGGCCGCCATTTTTGTTCTGGGAATAAATTCAAATGTCCCTATATCTCAAAATCTTCATAAAATAATGCTCTATCAGTATACCAAGTTTCATGCTTGTATCACAAAAAGCACAATTTCCCCACTTATCTGCTGGACTAAGATGGTGAAGGTGTTTTTAAGGATTTCACAGAGGTAATCAACATTCGTTTTCAAACAGACGAGTAATGTTACATTTCGTTTATGATTACATGTGCTTCAGTAAAATTTGAAATTATTTTCTATAGTGGAAATTTTATGGTTGTCTAGAATTTTCTACGAGCATCACTTCATAATTAAAATTGTCTCTGTTAAATTGCTTATGTTAATTTGTAAATCATTGTCAATATTTTCGTTTGAATGCACTTGCTTCAGATATAGCTTGGTTCCATTTTTCCCCATTTACAAAACATTTCATTCAAGTTAACATAATCAATGAAGCGAATTTCTAATAGACTCTTTCTTACTAAGCAATCATTTCAATTCCCTTTCTCCCCCAAATTTTTGGTTCATCTGTTCAGAGAAAATATCTCTTTGATCCTTGTTATACGTGTTTGCTTCACAGCACAGTAAGTTAACATTAAGAACCTACTTTCTTCCCAGTGGCGGTAATGATGTCGTTTTAAATTCCGGCATTTTGTCAGGAGATTTGTTTCAATGTAAGAACAGATGAAAGCTGCCGCAGCTACGAGTAGAGATAGAGGGGCTTAAAGAATGACTTCCACCTCCGCCAGTTTGGTTTTGGCACAAAGTAGAATTTAACTAATATACCATTTGTTAATTTCATAACAAAGTAAAGATAGATAACAATGATTAATTTATTATCCAATAATTTACAAACAAAAACCAAAAAAGTATCAATCAAACGGCAATTCATTAAAAGTGTCATACTATTCGGCCTTGCCAATGTAGGCCAAGTAATGCCTTTACACAGTAACGCAGGTGGTTGGTTGAATTTTGTAGTTTTTTTTATTGAATGCGCGCTATATTTTGTAAAAATTGTAAATATCTAAGCGACAACATAATAGACTCGTAAACATGCTTTAAATTATGAGTAGAATTGTATTGATATATGGCATATCCCACTTGCTGCGGGTCTCTATCTGTATAAACTGAGCCTCAAGCGTCAAGCAAGGAAACGAAACCTTATATTGTATCAGTTTGGTATAACGCGACCAGGAATCGGAACTCCGACATACTGGATATAAAGAGGACGCTACATACAGTTTCTGGTATTCATAACTTTTGCTTTTCACAATCCGAGCCATCTTCCTTCCTGTTTATATCCGACATATTGATGACGTGGGGCATGTCCTGGTCACGTGACGTCTTCCCAAGAGCCATCAGTATCCCACAAGTGGTTGACGCGAAAAACATTATGGCTGTAAGAAAATAAAAAGTAAATTAAGTAAAAGGTAAGTGATGTAGAAACATTAAGTTTATTTGCTTACTTTAAACATATGTAGTGAATGTTTTTCCAAAAATTTACTTGTTTAAACTGTATGTCCAAAAGAAACTTTGCCATTTTTAAACTGGAAAAACATTAATGCGGTACGTGTTGTCAGTAAAATTTGCATTGACATAGTTGAAATCTTGTTGTTCCAATCTTTTAATTGAACAATACTCAATGATACTGAATGTCATCATCACGTGACCTTGTTGCTGATGCAAAGTCACGTATTGAGACAGTTTCATAACTGTCCATAATGCATGTTTGTCACCCCTTAATGAAAAAGAACCACAAAAAAACTCTCTCTAAAAATGTAAAAATGATCAACAATCGCCATTGCTCTTTCGTTTTTATTGGTAACTCAGTGCGGAGAAAACGGTTGTAAATATTTTTGACACCAAAGAAGAACACACATACAATGTCTATTTAAATAATTACACCTAAAAGTAAATATTTTTAATCTTAAAACCAAAACTATGTTAAACAACCATAATATAATCATCTTAATGATAATTCTATTAGTAACAAAAACGAGATTTGTTTTTCCAGAATGCATCAGTTGACACATCGTTTTTGAGGTGAGGTAAAGTGATATGGAGTTTATCACCACTTTCAAAATTGAGAACAGGTCATAAGCTACATGCGTTTCTTCATTTCATACGACTTTGGAATTTTTATTGACCCCGAATTTAATAGATGAATTCGCCTTTTCCCGTTTTGCACACGGAAGGTCATCAGGCGGAACTCTCATAGTACTCAATGTTAGATCGACAGTAATAATAAATATGGAATTGTCTATTTAAAATTATTTAGATCGACTAGATTTATTCGAGAAAGTAACGTCGGGATGAGCATGCAAAAATTAGATTTAATGTCTTTTATGCTGTAAAGGTTTGTCGACGTCATTGTTTGAATGACTCAAAGACGTTTCAATAGGACGTGTCAGACTCCTCCTCTTTAAGAAGAAGTTTAAATGTAGATTTAATGTGAAGGTTGAAAGTGTTGACATGTGACGACATTCCGTGTTACACATTTTTCCGCGTTTTTGAAGTGATGAGTTATTCATATCTGGAACTTAAGTAAAGAAATACATGTTATTACTTTAAAGAAACTATTGCTAAAAATCATTTCAACGACCGTATCGAAAGCAAACATTTTGACACCTGCACACTTAAGATTTATCATGTGTAAAACTGGTTATTTGCCTTTTGATTTTTATTGGCGGATGGTTTAAGGAAATGGTGTATGAATAAGAATTGGTATGTTTTTTATTTCCATTGCTTTCGTTAGTAAATCAGCTGATTTTGTAAAGTTTCTTTTTGACGGTAGTATAGTTAAACGACATTGGTACAGTGAACGAATAAAGAGACGATACACCAAAAAAATACTTTCAGAAATGATGAATCAAATTGCCTTTTGGAAAAATGTATTCATTTCAAAGGTTGCTCTTAAAACATCTGAAATAATGTTCCAATTAATGTAACTTACAACTGGAAACAAACATGATCTAAGGTCGACATTATTGATACAATCTCTTCAACAATAAGTTTATTCAGGACCTAATCAATCTGATTGACTAAGCTTAACAACATTTAACATAACATACTCACTTGAACTTAAGAAAACATGGTTGTAATTACCGGTGCTTTTGTATATACTGCCTGAAGGAAAAACAAAACAATTCTATTACGGACAAAAAATATTAAAATATCAAAATGAGTCAGTTAACGATTTGTTTTATGAACGCTTGATATATGCAAATACATGTGTCTCAATGAAACATAACGTGAACTTTCATTCCAAAGAGAATGACGTCATGTACATACTTAATTTTTGAAATTTTCGAACAAAAATATGTTAAGCTTCAAAATGGTAACTATAAAAATGTCATTGCTATGCATCAATATTGGCACTTTAGAATGTATTGTTCTACAAAAATTCCATATCCGCTTTGAAAAGAATTCATTCAGCATTGATAAAAGCGCTTCCTATTAAATCATCAATCTTATTATGTTTCTAAAAAAAACTTACCTGCTATAGGAGGCCCAATAAGATATCCAAGTCCAAGAGCGAACATGACTGTACCGAAGGCCAGAGCGAAGTTCTCCACTCCTGTTATATTCAGCGCTATTGTACTCTCCAGTGAGAACACACCTCCTGTATATAACCCTAGTAGAAAACCATAGGAGAGTCTCCCACCAGTTCCTGTGAAGAAGACGGGTACAAACAGCGACAAGAGAGAGGTAAGTCCGATGATGCTGAAGTAGGTCAACTCTGGACCCACCTTCTGGTCATTGCTCAGGGCTCCTATAAACAGTCGAGATATAAAACTACCGATACCTATGCAGGATATCGCTAATGAGGCCTCATATTTGGAAGCCCCGTGGCTTCTCTCCATAAAGTCGGGGAGGAACAACACATGGGAAGCATAACCCATTGCCAACAACAATGTGCTCAGCAGAAATAACAGAAATGACGAACTCGATCCTAATTTCTTCACATTCACTGATCCCCCGAATATTGAAAATAGAATGGCACTGCTTCGCGTTCTCCCGCTTTTCAATTTCCGTTTCCGTTCAAGTTCATTTCTAGAAGGCCGCATCAGAAGTCCGAAAATGCAGCAATGAGAAGTTAAAGCACCGGTCAACAAAAAGGCTCCTGCAAGTCCATACCAATCCATAAATAGTTGAATGAGCAAAGGGTTGACGAATATACCGACAGCGCTTCCAGAAACCACAATTCCTGAAGCCATGGCGAGGTCGTTAGGGAAATAGTACCCAACAACAACGAGGGATGCTACTTGAGCTAAGGATGAGCCAATCCCTGGAAACAGAATATGAACGGATGTCTCCCTTAAAGTAATTAACTTTCACAAGCTTAATCAGTGAAAGCAAGTGAGGAAAACATTTACAAGTGCTCTAACGAACTTAGCACGTTACTGAAGGATAACTGAGAACATTATAGGATAAGGTCAATAACCAATTATAGGCATAGTATCACGTTTTGAAAAGAATATAGAGATCTTACGAAAACAAAAACGAAAGTTATCAAATGCAAGATTTCTTTTTTACAAATTTAAAGTGTCCTTGTACGAACAAACCAATTTAAGCCAAGGTGTAAGAATCAATTTCCCTAAAAAAAGGTCGAATCTTTAAAACGGGTTCACGATGAAATGTTTTCGGTTCATATGATATTTTTCTACAGCCACTTATCGTGTTGATTAACGAGAAGAGTTTGGACACTGTATTCTGTTCTAAATAAATTGGAATTTAAAAAAAGGTACAGTGACGTTAAATTGTCAACAGTAGTGATATGTATGATATCACGGCAATCTCATTCAAATCAGACCGAAACTACTCCTACGTCAAGAAACGTAGCGACGTAGGAGTAGTTTCGGTCTGATTTGAATGAGATTGGATATCACGGACAAGAAAATATTGATTTATATTTGTCAAATATAGCTCTGTAACAATGAAAGAATGGTGGATCTAAGTTCTTGTCCTTAAATCTTATAAACTATATATAATATACAAGACATACATTAATAATTACATAAAGTAAAACGTTGAAGCGTTGAATATTTTTTCCTTTCAAAGTTCAAGATAACTATGGCAGGAGTGATTTTACCAGCTATTGCGGCGTATGTTACAAACAGCAATCTGATGTCTGTTACGAAAGCGCTGAGTCCGAATCCAAGGAGACCCATAACGCCAGACGCAAACACACATGTTCGACAGTCAAATAGGTTCGTCACCAGGCTAGCCAGTGGTCCTTGAATTAAATAAATGAGAATTAATATCAAGGGTTCAATACCTAATAGGTTTGAAAGGACAGCAAATATATCTTACAACTTATTGTAGCATTAACATTAAGTTACATCCAGAGATGTCGATTGAATAGAGAAGTTAGGTTTTTAGAAGTGACATACCTTTGAAAGCAAGATTTTTCAGGATCACATTTTCTTGAAACTACACTTCACTTCTGATTGTATGCTTCAATCAGTTTCCAAACTAACTAATTTTAGCCTTGCTGCCAAAGCTTGACTTTTCTGTGATCGCACTCTAACTTATTTAAGGGAAAGAAACAAAACTATATCGAACTGAAAAAAACATGGCGGCCTTTCTGTCAAAGTCCGCCGACTGCAAAATTTGTAAAGAGAGAGAGAGTAGTACCTGTAAAGTGCAGATCAATATACTTCACTTAAGTTCAGAATAAATCAACCAGTGCAAGTATTAAAACCCAGAATCAACCCGACAGAATTATTGTTTGAAAAGATTTTAACTTAACGTGGTCAACAAACACAGTCACAAAAAAGAGCGTTGGCGCTGTAGCAAGGGAGATAATAAGAGGTATCCCATTCAATGAATAAAATACGTTTAAAACATAAGAGGTAACAAGTAACCAACGGTGAAAGGTCAAAGGTCGACAGCAAGGGTTAGATAAGCCAGGTCCGTGACTCATGTTTTAATATTTGCGTCAATCAAAAATTGAGGAACACATAGACTATAATGTACAGCGTTGAAAATGTAATGTTAACATCAGCGCGAATACTGAATAGAGATTTAGAGACTAAATGAGAAGTGATAGAAATAATCAAGAGTATTTTACCAGCCAATGCAAACATGGAGTTGTAGAAAGCGCCAATCCATGACGTCAGCGTGACGTCATTTCCGTAATGCTCAAGAAGTGCAACGTGGAAGATTCCTACTACATAGTTCATACTAGGATTCATAAGCTGGGTTAAGAATGCAGCAAGCAGAACTAGCCAGGGGTGTTTGTTTGTGCGCTGTCCATTCATTGGGCGTACTTTATCTTCATGACAAGGGATGTTCTTGTCGATAAAAAGTGTTTTCTCGTCAAAAGTAGGCATACTCTTGTCCTTGTGATCATCTGCCATCATCCTGTGGACAAACAATCTTTTATTTTAAAGTATCATTCCTGAATACCTGTAACAAGGAATGACGACAACTGAAACGTTGCATAGCCTAAGTAAGAATAATAATGATGAAATATAGGTGTTTTCGAAAAGTTTTGTCAAATGTTGCCGATATCGAATTTATCGTGGATAACGACATTATGATTTATTTCAGATTACATAAATAAAGAAAGTGACATTGGTCAATGATTCAATAAATGCTTTGGATTACAATTTTAGTTTCAGTTTGTGGGAGTGAGTGGAGCTAAACAGGGTTTGACGAGTGGTCGCAATTCACAAACACCTTAACTAACACTTGTTCGCACAAACAATAATCACATTTGCTTCAGAATTGTCAACGGGAAACCAACTCATATATCATTTAGACTTCTCCCATTAAAATCACTTTATGCTGATGTTATATTCTTCAAAGGACACAGTAGCACGATGTTTTGGAAAGTCAATTCATTCAAATTTTTCGAATGTTAAAAATGTTAAAAAGAGAAACGATTGGTTTAAAAACATTGCATATGTCGTGCAATTAGTAAAAGTTGTAATAAATAACCATTTTATGCCAATTATAATTTCTTTAAAGGGACAGTAGCACGATCTTAATGAAAGTGAATATATTAATATGTTAATATATATATATATATATATCTTATGCAATCAGTAACAGTTATCATTGCTTTCCTGATATCCTTTTTACCAAGAAACAATGCTACTACCTATATCAAGAATGAAATATCTCTATACCGTGGTCGTTATTGTAGAAAGGTATCTTGTATGTTGTGAAAATTTCATGCGGGCGATTTGTTATGAACATCTTCAATGTCATTGAGTCAGAAAGAATTGGCGTTCAAGTTTTAACAATTGTATCACAGATGCTATTTAGTTTTCCTAGCGGAATATATTCTCCTTTCCCTCAGGCTGCGCCACAAAATGACAAAATGAATACTATGGACACTATAACCGTTACAAAAACAACACAATTCGGAAATATAATTTAACTTGTGACAGTACTTTATATAAAAGAAATGGAGGTCGTTTAATATTCCATGGATTCGATTTTACTTTTGATGACTTTTGATGTCTAGAGTAATTATCTAACATCACTAAGGCCCCCCGTCCACCGAACCGCGACCGATATGCGACAGAGTGCGATTGCCGCGATCAAGCCGGTCGCACTGGTCGCAGACATAAATACCAGCAATTTTCAAAAAATATGATTTTGCGGTTCCACCAAACCGGCTATACGATCCCACTACGACCAAAAAGTGATTAATTTCTTTTTTTTCCGGCGAGCACATTGAGACAGAGTTGAAACTGATTCGGATTGCAGTATAGATCGCATGTCGGTCTCAACATAGTCGTACTGAGATACGACCGAATTGGTGATTTTTCATGCGAGTGGTTAGGCTCACCGCGACAGTTTCAGCGATTGCCATACGATCGCCATACGATCGACTTACAAACAACTTGCGACTAGTGAGATTGCTTTTGCAATCGAGTGCGACCACATTACGACAGTTGCGAGTCTTGTACGACTCCAGTACGACCATTGCGACTTTTCACAAGACCGCATTAAGACATATGCGACCTCGACACAACCTTTTCACGACAGACAGGGTCCAAAGTATAAAAAGGACTGCGACCAGCTGCAATCATGGCATTCGGAGTTTGACTAGCATACAGACAAGATGGAAAATGTAAGTACTACCATCTTGTCCAGAAGTTGAAGCAGGAAAATCCACACTTGTTCAAGAACTACATGAGGATGCCAGTCGAGATGTTTGGCGAAATCCTGGAAAGAGTAGGACCCTATTTAGTTGGTGAAGGCAGCAACTTCGATGTCAAATCTTCTTCTCTGTCTACAGGAGGAGGTGACGGGCTGCGTGGGCTCGGAGGCTGTATGTCTACGTGAGAGGTAGACGGCCCGACCACGTCTTCTTGTGTATTAGACCTCTCTTCTAAGACGGGTGTAGCTGACCTCTGGTCACCTTCTTTTGATGTCACACGAGTCGGCTGATTAACTTTGTTCTCTTCGTTCGACTCATGATGTTCAACGGCAGTACTAATGGAAGTGAATTTTGATGGATGTTGACAGCTAGTTGACTGTTTCTGCGACTGACCAAAGACCGCCAGTTGTGGGTTATTATAGTCCTGGTGCCTGTCGCAATGTCGTTCAAATCGGTCGCATTGCGCTCGCAGAAGCGCTCGCCAATGGTCGCGAATTAGCGCGGGAACACTCTTGATTGGTCGCTTTAAAAGACGGATAGGAATTCGCACTCGCATTGCGGTCGCAATGGGGTCTTGAAGCGCTCTCCACTGATCGCATTATTTGATCGCCAGTAAAAAATTAGCGCGAGTGCATTGCGAGTGGACACGACCTAGGTCCGAGTTCATGCGACTGACACACGACCGTACCAAGACCCCATTGAGACCGATGCGAGCGCTTTACGACCGAATTTGAGAGCAAGTAATCAATTTCATCGATCGCAGAAGTTGTGCGATTTTTGAAAACGGACCATCGAAATCGCAAACCCCCCTACGACAACATGCGACCAATAGAGAGTGTGGAAGATATTTTGTGCGAGCATGGGGATCTTCCCAAGACTCCAGTGCGGTGTCAGCAACATCAAATCAGTAGCTGTTTGTCAAGACATTTGTTTAACTATAGAAAAAATATATTAGCGATCTACCTTACACGAATACATTTAACAATTTAAATACAATTTAATAAGCAAAATAGGTATTATTTTAACAAAATCATACCTTTATCATTTCCTGTTGAAATGAATAATGTCGTGTAAATGCACACCTTTAATTCATAACTGGTTATCGCTGCACGCTTCTGTAACAGTTTGTTAATTAAATATGCATAACCACATGTCACAGTATGCTGGCAATTACAGCACCCATGCATCAGCAACACTCACAACATTACTCTTTATCGGATGCATGGAAAGTCATGCAGTGAATAGTTAAGTAATAGTAATAGTAATAGTTTTCTGCAATCAGTCAAAAATATTCTGATCCGATTACAAATTTGTTAGGATGCGCGGTATTATCGATATATCGGTATATTGCGATACAGGAACAACATGATTCGAATCGGTACACACGGCTGAAACTACCAATATATCGAACATTTTAAAATGAGCAATTTGTATTTAAAATACACAATCAAATAAACATGGTTTACGGAAAGTTCGAAACAAAGTATGCAGTTGTTTTGTGAAAATAGCTCAAATAATGTATACAGATCATAAACAGTGATAGAAAAATATCCCTTTCCAAGGTTCATAGCTGAGCAATGATGATCGTTGTTGATGCACATATGTAGACACAAAGCATTCTTGAATTTGAACGTACCAATATATTGCAATACGTATTGCAATACGCTTTGCTGTATCGGAATATATAGAGGATACTTAATGTTGTTTTCCAAATACCAGGTTTATTTCATCGAGTGTCATGGGTAAAGTTGATAGTTCACGAGTGGCGCAGCCCATGTCACGAGATGAAATAAACCTGGTATTTGGAAAACTACATTAAGTATTCTATTTATTAAATGATTTTTTTAATGAAATATGCAATTAAAATTACTTTAAAACTGGTAACCCTCTTTTCTTCACATGGCTGAAAGTAGTTCCGGCACTTGACCAATATATCGTCACTGGTCACAATGAAAATATCATATATCGTCACTGTTGCCTGATAGACAGTTTATTTCACTGATAAAACCCTGATCATATAATACATTGCAATACAGAAATTAATAACGATACCCATCCTTACTAATCTGCTTAATGGCGATTCTTCCGGTAAGTATACTGTGAATGTTTTGTTACATAGAGTACAGGTAAGATATAGATTATAAGTTGTATGCTTCTCACCAGGGTCATACGGTCTGATGTACCATCTTTGTATACCTTTCTACAAAGATGGTACATCAGACCGTATTACCCGAGGGAGAAGCATACAAATATGTATCTTACGGTCATGTTATAAGACAACTTAATCTCTTCATGAGAAATTTGTACACCGTGAGATAAGAGAACTCTCCTGACCCAGTATGCGCCAAACAGAACTCTCTAGACCCAGGATGCGCCATCCAGAACTCTCTAGACCCAGTATGCGCTATCCAGAACTCTCATGACCCAGTATGCGCCACCCAGAACTCTCCTGACCCAGTATGCGCCATCCAGAACTCTCCTGACCCAGTATGCGCCATGCAGAATTCTCTAGACCCAGTATGCGCTATCCAGAACTCTCATGACCCAGTATGCGCTATCCAGAACTCTCATGACCCAGTATGCGCTACCCAGAACTCTCATGACCCGCATGCGCCATCCAGAACTCTCATGACCCAGTATGCGCTATCCAGAACTCTCAAGACCCAGTATATGCGCCATCCATAACTCTCCTGACCCAGTATGCGCCATCCATAACTCTCATGACCCAGTATGCGCTATCCAGAACTCTCCTGACTAAGTAAGCGTTATCCATAACTCTCATGACCTAGTATGCGCCATCCAGAACTTTCATGACCCAGTATGCGCCATCCAGAACTCTCCTGATCCAGTATGCGCCATCCAGAACTCTCCTGACCCAGTATGCGCCATGCAGAATTCTCTAGACCCAGTATGCGCTATCCAGAACTCTCATGACCCAGTATGCGCTATCCAGAACTCTCATGACCCAGTATGCGCTACCCAGAACTCTCATGACCCAGTATGCGCCATCCAGAACTCTCATGACCAAGTATGCGCTATCCAGAACTCTCAAGACCCAGTATATGCGCCATCCATAACTCTCCTGACCCAGTATGCGCCATCCATAACTCTCATGACCCAGTATGCGCTATCCAGAACTCTCCTGACTAAGTAAGCGTAATCCATAACTCTCATGACCTAGTATGCGCCATCCAGAACTTTCATGACCCAGTATCCGCTATCCAGAACTCTCATGACCCAGTATACGCCATCCAGAACTCTCATGACCCAGTATGCGCTATCCAGAACTCTCAAGACCCAGTATATGCGCCATCCATAACTCTCCTGACCCAGTATGCGCCATCCATAACTCTCATGACCCAGTATGCGCTATCCAGAACTCTCCTGACTAAGTAAGCGTTATCCATAACTCTCATGACCTACTATGCGCCATCCAGAACTTTCATGACCCAGTATCCGCTATCCAGAACTCTCCTGACCCAGTATACGCCATCCATAACTCTCATGACCCAGTATGCGCTACCCAGAACTCTCCTGGCCCACTATGTGCCATCCATAACTCTCCTGATCCAGTATGCGCTATCCAGAACTCTCCTGACCCAGTATGCGCTATCCAGAACTCTCCTGACCCAGTATGCGTTATCCATAACTCTCATGACCCAGTATGCGCCATCCAGAACTCTCATGACCCAGTATGCGCCATCCAGAACTCTCCTGATCCAGTATCCGCTATCCAGAACTCTCCTGATCCAGTATGCGATATCCAGAACTCTCATGACCCAGTATGCGCCATCCATAACTATCATGACCCAGTATGCGTTATCCATAACTATCATGACCCAGTATGCGCTATCCAGAACTCTCCTGACCCAGTATGCGCCATCCAGAACTCTCTACACCCAGTATGCGCCATCCAGAACTCTCTACACCCAGTATGCGCTATCCAGAACTCTCCTGACCCAGTATGCGCTATCCAGAACTCTCCTGGCCCTCTATGCGCTATCCAGAACTATCCTGACCCAGTATGCGGCATCCATTACTCTCCTGACTCAGTATGCGCCATCCAGAACTCTCATGACCGAGTATGCGCTATCCAGAACTCTCATGATCCAGTATGCGCTATCCAGAACTATCCTGACCCAGTATGCGCCATCCAGAACTCTCATTACCCAGTATGCGCCATCCAGAACTCTCATGACCGAGTATGCGCTATCCAGAACTCTCATGATCCAGTATGCGCCATCCATAACTTTCATGACCCAGTTTGCGCTATCCAGAACTATCCTGACGAAGTATGCGCCATCCAGAACTATCCTGACCCAATATGCGCCATCCAGAACTCTCATTACCCAGTATGCGCTATCAAGAACTCTCATGATCCAGTATGCGCTATCCATAACTCTCATGACCCAGTACGCGCTATCCAGAACTCTCCTGACCCAGTATGCGCTATCCAGAACTCTCCTGACCAAGTATGCGCCATCCAGAACTCTCATGACCCAGTATGCGGCATCCATTACTCTCCTGACTCAGTATGCGCTATCCAGAACTCTCATGACCCAGTATGCGCTATCCAGAACTCTCCTGACCCAGTATGCGCCATCCAGAACTCTCATGACCCAGTATGCGCTATCCAGAACTCTCATGACCCAGTATGCGCCATCCAGAACTCTCATGACCCAGTATGCGCTATCCATAACTATCCTGACCCAGTATGCGCCATCCAGAACTCTCATTACCCAGTATGCGCCATCCAGAACTCTCATGACCCAGTATGCGCTATCCAGAACTCTCAAGACCCAGTATATGCGCCATCCATAACTCTCCTGACCCAGTATGCGCCATCCATAACTCTCATGACCCAGTATGCGCTATCCAGAACTCTCCTGACTAAGTAAGCGTTATCCATAACTCTCATGACCTACTATGCGCCATCCAGAACTTTCATGACCCAGTATCCGCTATCCAGAACTCTCCTGACCCAGTATACGCCATCCATAACTCTCATGACCCAGTATGCGCTACCCAGAACTCTCCTGGCCCACTATGCGCCATCCATAACTCTCCTGATCCAGTATGCGCTATCCAGAACTCTCCTGACCCAGTATGCGCTATCCAGAACTCTCCTGACCCAGTATGCGTTATCCATAACTCTCATGACCCAGTATGCGTCATCCAGAACTCTCATGACCCAGTATGCGCCATCCAGAACTCTCCTGATCCAGTATCCGCTATCCAGAACTCTCCTGATCCAGTATGCGATATCCAGAACTCTCATGACCCAGTATGCGCCATCCATAACTATCATGACCCAGTATGCGTTATCCATAACTATCATGACCCAGTATGCGCTATCCAGAACTCTCCTGACCAAGTATGCGCCATCCAGAACTCTCTACACCCAGTATGCGCCATCCAGAACTCTCTACACCCAGTATGCGCTATCCATAACTATCCTGACCCAGTATGCGCCATCCAGAACTCTCATTACCCAGTATGCGCCATCCAGAACTCTCATGACCGAGTATGCGCTATCCAGAACTCTCATGATCCAGTATGCGCCATCCATAACTTTCATGACCCAGTTTGCGCTATCCAGAACTATCCTGACGAAGTATGCGCCATCCAGAACTATCCTGACCCAATATGCGCCATCCAGAACTCTCATTACCCAGTATGCGCTATCAAGAACTCTCATGATCCAGTATGCGCTATCCATAACTCTCATGACCCAGTACGCGCTATCCAGAACTCTCCTGACCCAGTATGCGCTATCCAGAACTTTCCTGACCAAGTATGCGCCATCCAGAACTCTCATGACCCAGTATGCGGCATCCATTACTCTCCTGACTCAGTATGCGCTATCCAGAACTCTCATGACCCAGTATGCGCTATCAATAACTCTCATGACCCAGTATGCGCCATCCAGAACTCTCATGACCCAGTATGCGCCATCCAGAACTCTCATGACCCAGTATGCGCCATCCAGAACTCTCATGACCCAGTATGCGCTATCCATAACTATCCTGACCCAGTATGCGCCATCCAGAACTCTCATTACCCAGTATGCGCCATCCAGAACTCTCATGACCCAGTATGCGCTATCCAGAACTCTCAAGACCCAGTATATGCGCCATCCATAACTCTCCTGACCCAGTATGCGCCATCCATAACTCTCATGACCCAGTATGCGCTATCCAGAACTCTCCTGACTAAGTAAGCGTTATCCATAACTCTCATGACCTACTATGCGCCATCCAGAACTTTCATGACCCAGTATCCGCTATCCAGAACTCTCCTGACCCAGTATACGCCATCCATAACTCTCATGACCCAGTATGCGCTACCCAGAACTCTCCTGGCCCACTATGCGCCATCCATAACTCTCCTGATCCAGTATGCGCTATCCAGAACTCTCCTGACCCAGTATGCGCTATCCAGAACTCTCCTGACCCAGTATGCGTTATCCATAACTCTCATGACCCAGTATGCGCCATCCAGAACTCTCATGACCCAGTATGCGCCATCCAGAACTCTCCTGATCCAGTATCCGCTATCCAGAACTCTCCTGATCCAGTATGCGATATCCAGAACTCTCATGACCCAGTATGCGCCATCCATAACTATCATGACCCAGTATGCGTTATCCATAACTATCATGACCCAGTATGCGCTATCCAGAACTCTCCTGACCAAGTATGCGCCATCCAGAACTCTCTACACCCAGTATGCGCCATCCAGAACTCTCTACACCCAGTATGCGCTATCCAGAACTCTCCTGACCCAGTATGCGCTATCCAGAACTCTCCTGGCCCTCTATGCGCTATCCAGAACTATCCTGACCCAGTATGCGGCATCCATTACTCTCCTGACTCAGTATGCGCCATCCAGAACTCTCATGACCGAGTATGCGCTATCCAGAACTCTCATGATCCAGTATGCGCTATCCAGAACTATCCTGACCCAGTATGCGCCATCCAGAACTCTCATTACCCAGTATGCGCCATCCAGAACTCTCATGACCGAGTATGCGCTATCCAGAACTCTCATGATCCAGTATGCGCCATCCATAACTTTCATGACCCAGTTTGCGCTATCCAGAACTATCCTGACGAAGTATGCGCCATCCAGAACTATCCTGACCCAATATGCGCCATCCAGAACTCTCATTACCCAGTATGCGCTATCAAGAACTCTCATGATCCAGTATGCGCTATCCATAACTCTCATGACCCAGTACGCGCTATCCAGAACTCTCCTGACCCAGTATGCGCTATCCAGAACTCTCCTGACCAAGTATGCGCCATCCAGAACTCTCATGACCCAGTATGCGGCATCCATTACTCTCCTGACTCAGTATGCGCTATCCAGAACTCTCATGACCCAGTATGCGCTATCAATAACTCTCATGACCCAGTATGCGCCATCCAGAACTCTCATGACCCAGTATGCGCCATCCAGAACTCTCATGACCCAGTATGCGCCATCCAGAACTCTCATGACCCAGTATGCGCTATCCATAACTATCCTGACCCAGTATGCGCCATCCAGAACTCTCATTACCCAGTATGCGCCATCCAGAACTCTCATGACCGAGTATGCGCTATCCAGAACTCTCATGATCCAGTATGCGCCATCCATAACTTTCATGACCCAGTTTGCGCTATCCAGAACTATCCTGACGAAGTATGCGCCATCCAGAACTATCCTGACCCAATATGCGCCATCCAGAACTCTCATTACCCAGTATGCGCTATCAAGAACTCTCATGATCCAGTATGCGCTATCCATAACTCTCATGACCCAGTACGCGCTATCCAGAACTCTCCTGACCCAGTATGCGCTATCCAGAACTCTCCTGACCAAGTATGCGCCATCCAGAACTCTCATGACCCAGTATGCGGCATCCATTACTCTCCTGACCCAGTATGCGCTATCCAGAACTCTCATGACCCAGTATGCGCTATCCAGAACTCTCATGACCCAGTATGCGCCATCCAGAACTCTCATGACCCAGTATGCGCCATCCAGAACTCTCATGACCCAGTATGCGCCATCCAGAACTCTCATGACCCAGTATGCGCTATCCATAACTCTCATGACCCAGTATGCGCTATCCAGAACTCTCCTGACTCAGTATGCGCTATCCATAACTCTCATGACCCAGTATGCGCCATCCAGAACTCTCATGACCGAGTATGCGCTATCCAGAACTCTCATGATCCAGTATGTGCCATCCATAACTTTCATGACCCACTATGCGCTACCCTGAACTCTCCTGGCCCACTATGCGCTATCCAGAACTCTCCTGGCCCACTATGCGCTATCCAGAACTCTCATGACCCAGTATGCGCTATCCAGAACTCTCCTGACCCAGTATGCGCTATCCAGAACTCTCATGACCCAGTATGCGCCATCCATAACTATCATGACCCAGTATGCGCTATCCAGATCTCTCTAGACCCAGTATGCGCTATCCAGAACTCCCCTGGCCCACTATGCGCTATCCAGAACTCTCATGACCCAGTATGCGCCATCCAGAACTCTCTACACCCAGTATGCGCTATCCAGAACTCTCCTGACCCAGTATGCGCTATCCAGAACTCTCCTGGCCCACTATGCGCTATCCAGAACTATCCTGACCTTGTATGCGCCACCCATTACTCTCCTGACTCAGTATGCGCCATCCAGAACTCTCATGACCCAGTATGCGCTATCCAGAACTCTCATGACCCAGTATGCGCCATCAATAACTTTCATGACCCAGTTTGCGCTATCCAGAACTATCCTGACCCAGTATGCGCTATCCAGAACTATCCTGACCCAGTATGCGCTATCCAGAACTCCCTAGATCCAGTATGCGCCATCCAGAACTCTCCTGACCCCGTATGCGCCATCCAGAACTCTCATGACCCAGTATGCGCTACCCAGAATAACTTCTGTCATTTCCAGATGCTTGATATGCATCGTTTGAAAAGAAAAGCTTTCAACATTATTTCCCTTTTTTTTATTACAATAATAACGGCTACTGTCTTTGTCTATCTCTATATTTTCAACCACTTCCCATTAAACAATAAATTAGTTTATGCTGAATGCAAACGTATTATCCTCAGATAGTTGACCATATCTATTACCAACCTTATAATCCATATTCGAAGAATAAGATAGGCAAAGGGCTTGCGGCCATTTTAGTCGAAACAACGTTTTGGCTATAAAACTGATCATTCAGCTGTTAGTCTTACTTTCTCAAACTCATTAAACCAAGAAAGAGGGCGGGGTTACTGGAAATTCGATACATCATTACTTTTAAATATTGAATATGCGGATCTTGTTAGGACGATTTTAAAGGAAACAATTGAAGAATATTCAAATGACACCTATGAAGAAATTAATGATGATGCTGACGTTAATCTCAAAATTAATGACAGTCTTTTTTTTGGAAACTTTTTTGATGAAAGTAAGAGGTAAATCAATCTCCTATTCATCTTTTCTTAAAAAGAAAACAAAAGATAAATCTAAAGAATTAGAAATTAAGATAAAAGATTGTGAGGATACAATAAGAAGAGATTTTCAAAATATTGATGAACCTTTACTTGCAGAACTAACAAAATCAAAATTAGAATTACAGCAGATTAAAGAAGAAGAAATAAGAAGAATTCAGTTGAGAAATAAAATTTATGGTATGAAGAAGGAGAAAAACCTACAAAATATTTCTGTCATCTAGAAAATAGGAATTATGTAAACAAATCAATAAATAAAATTATCACAGACAAAAATGAGGAAATAACAGATGGTGACTCAATTTTAAATGAGGTTAAGCAATTTTACAAAAAAATTTATTCTTCAGATAGAAATTTCGAAGCTAACTGTAACTTAGACAATATTATAACTCCGGTCTTAAGTGGAGAACTCAAAGAAAAACTGGAAAAGGAAATAGACATAAATGAAGTTGCAATTGCTGTAAAACATATGGAAAATAACAAGAGCCCTGGAATAGATGGGTTTCCCATAGATTTTTTCAAATTCTTTTGGAAAGAACTTAAAGTTTGGGTTTTCACATTTATTAAAGATGTTTATGATAGAAACATGATGTCTGTAACAATGAAGAGAGGTGTTATCACCTGTATCCCAAAAGCAAATAAAGATAGAACTCAATTAAAGAATTGGAGGCTAATTACTTTATTAAATGCTCTTTATAAAATTTTAGGTGCCTGTATAGCTAACAGATTAAAAAGAAGTTTAGACTCCTTAATACATGATAATCAGACCGGGTTTATGCCAGGCAGAACTCTTAGTGAAAATACAAGATTACTTTATGACATTATGTTCGAAACAAGGAAAAGAAATTTGAAAGGCCTTTTGATTTTAATTGATTTTGAAAAAGCTTTTGACACAGTGTCTAAAGATTTCATTAATTCTGTCTTGACAAAATTTGGATTTGGTCCTGAGATTATTCGCTGGATTAATATATTGACTTATGAAACCACCTCATGTGTCATTCAAAATGGACATCTATCTGATTTCTTTCCCAATCAACGGGGCTGTAGGCAAGGTGATCCATTATCACCATATTTGTTCTTATTTGTAGCTGAAATCCTTGGATGTATGATCAGACAAAATGATAAAATAAAAGGTATTGTTAATGATGATCAAGAATATAAGTTAGGCCAATATGCGGATGATACTGAATTATTTTTAGATGGCTCAGATGATAGTTTGTATGCTGCTATTGACACACTAAATACTTTCTACAATATGTCGGGGTTGAAAATCAATATTGATAAGACTAAGGCAATCTGGATTGGCTCAAAAGCTGGTAGCTATGATACATTGTGTCAAGATTTAGACATAGAATGGCAAAGAAAAGAATTTGAAGTTTTGGGGATTACATTTACTCCTACACTGCAAGATCTATGGGTTATCAACACAAGAAAAAGACTAGAAGATATTAACAGACTACTGGGAGCATGGAGGAAAAGAAATTTGACATTGATTGGCAAAATTACTGTTATCAAAACACTAGCCCTTTCTAAACTAGTTCATATTTTCAATAGTTTACCAAACCCTCCTGATGAATTTATAACCTCCCTTGAAAGATTGTTTTTTAGATTTATTTGGAATGATAAGATAGATAAAATTAAACGCAACAATTTGAAAAAAGATTTTAAAGAGGGGGGTCTACGTATGATTGACATTAAAACTTTTATAAATTCCATGAAACTGTCTATTCTCAGAAGCTATATTAACAAACCTAAGGTTAATAACCCATGTAAATTCCCGCTTAAAGATATTTTGAAATATGGGGCCAATGTTCAAGATATTGTTGAAACAGATAATCCTTTTTGGAAAGATGTATTGAAAGCATGGAAAGCTTACTGTCAAAAAAGAAAAGAAAAGAATTTGAAGTTTTGGGGATTACATTTACTCCTACACTGCAAGATCTATGGGTTATCAACACAAGAAAAAGACTAGAAGATATTAACAGACTACTGGGAGCATGGAGGAAAAGAAATTTGACATTGATTGGCAAAATTACTGTTATCAAAACACTAGCCCTTTCTAAACTAGTTCATATTTTCAATAGTTTACCAAACCCTCCTGATGAATTTATAACCTCCCTTGAAAGATTGTTTTCTAGATTTATTTGGAATGATAAGATAGATACAATTAAACGCAACAATTTGAAAAAAGATTTTAAAGAGGGGGGTCTACGTATGATTGACATTAAAACTTTTATAAATTCCATGAAACTGTCTATTCTCAGAAGCTATATTAACAAACCTAAGGTTAATAACCCATGTAAATTCCCGCTTAAAGATATTTTGAAATATGGGGCCAATGTTCAAGATATTGTTGAAACAGATAATCCTTTTTGGAGAGATGTATTGAAAGCATGGAAAGCTTACTGTCAAAAAAGTCAAATTGAAGAAAATATAAATGAAATCCTATCCCAACCAATATGGCTCAACCACAACTTCAGGAACCCACACCACTTTATTAGACACTGGGCTGATAAAGGAATTCTGACAATTCAAGATTTGTATAATGATGAAGGTTTTGTGCGTTTTGAAGATTTGAAAATAAAATTTGGGATAAGTGGTACATATATAGATCTTTCATATATTTTATATATTTTGCCTTACTCATGGAAAAAGACTTTGAAAGAACACAGTCACATACAGGTAAACCAATTCCACACTTATGCCTTGCATAAAGACTTCATGACACCTACATGTATGAAGGGTTCTAGAAAATTCTATGATAAACTGATGTCTGATAGCATTCTATCTTCTATTTGTCAGAGATGGGAAATTTTATTTCAAGATACTTATTTTGATTGGCATTTGATCTTTACTTTTTATAGGAATATTATAAAGGATGTGAAAATACTTGATTTCCAATTCAGATTTTTACATGGAACCATTTATACAAAAAAAGAACTTAAGAAAATGAAACTTGTTGACAATACTGTTTGTATATTTTGTAATGATACAGATGAAAGTTTAAGCCATGTATATTGGGAATGTGAGGAAACCAAACATTTTTGGAATGATCTTCAAATTTGGATGATTCAAAATAAATTGGAATTAAATTTGACAAAATTTGTCGTTTGGTTTGGTACTTTTAGTACCCAACCATTAATTAACCATATTCTTCTTTTGGCTAAAAGACACATTTATGTTTGCAAGTTAAAAAATAAGATTCCAAAAGTCAAAGACTTTGTTCACATTCTAAAAGATACCTTTATAGTTGAAAATTTCATATCTAAAAGAAATAATGACTTCATTAGATTTGAAAGAAAATGGTCTCCTCTATTCCTTATCTTTAACTATGATAAGACTGAAAAGAAATGAGATTGTTTGTTTATTTTGATAACAAATTCAACTCTGTTATATATATCATATACTTGTATATCATGCTATTATGTATCTTGTAAAAAAAATATATGGGAACAATAAAAAATTTAAAAAAACAACAAAAAAAACGTTTAGTCTTTAGCGTTTGTGACTTGAATTTCTACAGATTCCTCGAATTTAAGGGATCCTTTTTATGTTTAAAATTGATTGTTTTGCATTTACAACCATTTATTTTTGTAATTTCTTGCGAGACACCCTTATGTTACTTTATGTCTTTCTGTCCTTGCAACGGTCCATTCATTCGTTCTGATCTTTAATAATCATTTTTATAACCTCAAAACATACGTATTTGCTATTTAACTCATCGTTTTGTGTTACTATCGTTACAAAATTAACGGAATAAAGCGTGTCCGTCTTTAAACAATTGAATAAAACACTTTATGGAAGTGTAATTAATAAACACAGTATTGAGCCGTTTGAACAACTGTACCGTCTCGATTTGAAAAATCTTAAATTGAATATGAATAAACATTGTATACTCAGCAACAAGAGTTACTGTGACACGGATGTATTTTTTTATAATTGTAAAATTTAATGTGCAAGGTAATCGAAATCAGGTTCAAAATACTACGAAAGGGTAACAGGGTAGGTTTGCAAATCATGGACAAATAACATTGCATGAGAAATTTGTTTAAAATTGTGTAAATGTGGGTGTTTAAATAAGAAAGTTGAGAGAAAGTTTCACTGATAAAGACACATTGGAGATAAGCGACCTGAAAAATAATCAACTTTCTCAGGAGAAATAGCTCTCTCATTAGCTCTGGTTAACAGAAAATTAACGTCATTGATTTATTGGAGCGTCCAATCTTAGACTCTATAAATAAAAGTTGATATTGGATTTAATGTCAATCAAGTCACAGGATGGAACATGTGGAAACGAAACCAACACTATCACGTCAAAGACTTTCCTAGCAGTGACCGACACCCGGGTTCGAACCAACATCAAGAACTGGAAAACCTACACACCTGATAAAGCGATTAAAGCCAACAACAGTCATGGAAACAACCTTCTCTGCGCAGAGGCTTGTATAATCGATGATTTCGACTCGCGCGATTATTGCATAACGCCCATCAAGACAATCGATTATGACGTTACAATAAACTTCTACGGCAGTATGTGGAATCATTTTCACAAACTTAACTTCTACCACCACTACATTATCTTCTACAACCCATTATCTTCTACAATCACTACACTAACTTCTACCACCACTACATTATCTTCTACAACCCATTATCTTCTAACAATCACTACACTAACTTCTACCACCACTACATTATCTTCTACCACCACTACATTATCTTCTACCACCACAACAATTATCTTCTACCACCACTACATTATCTTCTACAATCACTGCACTAACTTCTACCACCACTACATTATCTTCTACAACCCATTATCGTCTACAATCACTACACTAACTTCTACCACCACTACATTATCTTCTACAACCCATTATCTTCTACCACCACTACATTATCTTCTACCACCACTACATTATCTTCTACAACACATTATCTTCTCAACCAATACATTAACTTCTACCACTCCTTCATCTTCTACCACCACTACTTCATCTTCTACCACCACTTCATTATCTTCTACCACCACTACATTATCTTCTACCACCACTACATTATCCTCTACCATCACTACTTCATCTTCTACCACCACTACTTCATCTTCTACCACCACTTCATTATCTTCTACCACCACTACATTATCTTCTACCACCACTACATTATCTTCTACCACCACCACCACAGTATCTTCTACCACCACTACATTATCTTCTACAACCACTACATTATCTTCTACCACCGCTACTTCATCTTCTACCACCACTACATCATCTTCTACCATCACTACATCATCTTCTACCACCACTACTTCATCTTCTACCACCACTACTTCATCTTCTACCATCACTACATCATCTTCTACCATCACTACATCATCTTCTACCATCACTACATTATCTTCTACTACCACTTCATCATCTTCTACCATCACTACATCATCTTCTATCACCAATACTTCATCTACTATTCCACTACTTCACCTATTCACACTATTTCGTACAAGCTCTACTCTTTCATCTACCGCATATATTATCAATCCCTCAATCACAAGTCACTCCATCTTATACTACTGAGTACAACTCAATGCAAAGTGTATAGCCTCAAATACATGCAGTCTGATTAAAATCGACCGTACTCCGAGGAATAAAATATCAAAAATATTGTCTCTATCGGGGCTCGAACCAGCCAGAACATCCTCTCCGTCTCGGAGTTACTTGCCCCTGCATGATATCGAAGCTTTTACTGCGCCCCTTGCGATTGGCTAGATGAGCTTGCGTCAGAACATGCGGGTAATAGGGGTGCCTTCAGACTGTGAATGAGAGGAAAGCCGGGCTGTTTGAAGTTCAAACCCCACTAGAGATAATATTTTTACACTTTTTTCCTCGAATCACAGTCGATTTTAATCAGACTGCAAATACATGTAAAACAAAGAAACACTCACCCAAAACAGCGACAACACAAACCTTCTTATCAAGCTACAATCCGCAAAATGTAAATGCAGTAAATTTTTCCTTCTGCTAACCACACATATGCAGGATGGTGTAATAACTCATTCTCATGGTAAGGTAATAATCCTACAAAAATCTCTGTGCAACCGACCGTCACTCATAAAATCCTAAATGTGAACACATAACACGGTTTCAAATTGACCTAATTGAAGTGCAGTAGCACGTTGTGACATTTTGAGTAAGTATTATATCCCCCCCCCCCCCCCCCCCCCAGCTATTATACTCAACCTCTTTTGCGCATGCGCGAGAATCTCTCCGGGTAGAGAAATAAGGTTGTAGATGATTACTGTAGGAGTTGGTATTTAGACTCTTGTAACTAAATAACCCCTGCAACTACCCATAATTCAAGGTTCAAAGTATAAAGATTAATATATGATCTTTACGATGATGATTTTAGTTTTGATTTGAATAAATATGTGTTTGTTCCTGGTAGTTTTTACATATTGCACTTCCATATACATATCTGCCCTTACAAACATGTATATCATGATCAGATCTTGTCGAACAGGGTATCTTTCACAGGAATATATACATATGGAAAAAGGTTAAGCACCCCCACGATTTTTCAGCTGCAAAAATTGCCTGATAAGAAAAAAGGCGATGTGGTTGTACAGATATTGGTATGGTATGATAGAACCATAGTTTAGCAATTAATTGAAGAACGTTTCATCCTGATAACGTTTCGCATCCTTTGGATATTTGCATTAATAAAATTGTTGTAATTTTATTGAAAAAAACAAGTTACATTATTCTGAGAAAAGAAAGTTGTTATTTGGAGTTGTGATGTGGGTAATTCCATTCTTTTGAGCCATCCAGTCAAACTTGAGTATGAAAATTTTAGTCAAAAGTCACTATTTAGACCTCTATTCACCTTCAAAGTCGCAAATTCTCAAAAAAACAGAATTCAAGGAAAAAGGTTTAATAACAAAACATAATCAGTCTCAACTGTAATGACCCCTAGAAATGAATGAGAAGTGTTTGATTAACAGATTGAACTCAAAAGAATCCAAAGATTATTCCAAAATCGTATGATTCCAGCCATTTCGTCAATAATTGACAAGAACTGTTGAAAAAAGGGATGCCATTTTAAGGACCAGTTACGTCCTTATTTTGTGAAATAAGAGATGATTTGATGTGTGGAAGTCAAGTTGGTAACAAATGCTATTTTTGATGTCTGAAACCCACTGTGTATTGCCTAGTTTTGGCACTACAGCCATACTTATTTTGGGAATGTATATCATTATGTATTGCAATGTACATTATATAGCAAACAGAGAGAAAAGCTTATGATTTCTTTACGGCGCATTACTGAACTTACAATAGATCTTAAACTTTTGCTTGAGGGAAGTCCAGACCTGTCAATAAGTCAAAACAAAACTTTATTTATGTTCGTACAAACTTACATTAATGAAACAAACAGATTTCTTTGATGTCAATTAATTGTCAATAATGTTTGTTTCTTTCTGATACTCTTACTCTACTCTACTCTTGTTCACTGTCTGCTGTCTGTATTCACTATGTATTATGTAATCAATTTTGTACATACTAGGAGAGGGCATTTTAAGTTGGATAACTTGTCCCCAATCCTTTTCTTGTGGATAAAATATGTTTAAACTAACTTATTTTGGGTGAAACTTCAGTACCATTACAAATTCAATCGTCATTTCATAAAATGTCTACATGGACGATCTTTCTTTGAAAAAATTATTAACAAAATCAACATTTTTATGTTAAGAGTCTTAAATTTATTCACAGTACCGTAACTTTATCATGGCATCATTTTAAGTTTTCGAAATTAGGGGGTGCTTAACTTTTTTCCGTATGTACAAAATAATTCTAATTATGTGTTCCAAAATTCAAGGTTTGCGTGAAAGAGACGGAATTCACTTCTTTACAGAAATATATTCAAAATTACTTCAATACAATAACCCATTGTTCCTGCAACGTTTGAAAATAGTGAAAAACTGAGAAATTCTGTGACATGCTTCGCTGAACACGAGTATCTGCTCTACTGTCGGTATTTCGTAACAGTGGGAGGTCTCTAATTATGTTTGCATTTTAATCTAAGCTTGGAAGGATTCCCTTCCTTAGCCAAAGAGTTCCTAGTCCTGCTTCATGACTGTATATTAAATAGGAGCCCTTTATATAGTCTAGATCCTATTTCTGCAAGTCTAGATTGACTGAATACACAACGAAATGAAAAGCCTCAAGAAATAAAATAACATAAATGAAGGTACAGTACTAGTAATTATTTAAAATATTTCATAGACTTAATTTTAGTCTATATATATACTGATGGAAATGAATAAAGGAACGCATGTATTGATGGTAAAATTTGTTTTATTGTCATGGGTTTTTGATCAAGTATATTTCATTAAGTATGTACACCACAGGTGAAATTTCAGTATCTGGCGTGTCCTCCCTGTTTCCTGATCACTTCTTCACACCGTCGTGGAACACTTTGGATCAACTTCCGGATGACAGCCCGAGGAACTGCGCGCCTCTTCTTGGAGAGCCTGGAACATGGCATCAAGTGTCTGGGGTAGAACATCACGATCCCTCACCCGACGTCCAAGAACGTCCCAGAGGTGTTCAATGGGATTAATGTCTGAGCTCTTCGACGGCCATGGCAACACTCTGACGTTGTTCTGCGTGAGAAAATCACTACTGACGTGAGCCGTGTGGGGTCGAGCATTGTCATGTTGAAACTCAAAGTTTACACCCACTCTACGGCGGAAAGGAAGAACAACAGGTTGCAACACTTCGTCTCGGTAACGGACACCAGTCACCCTTCCATCAAGTCGAACAAGGTTGGTCCTATGGTCGTAGGTTATGCCGCCATATACCATCACAGATCCGCCCCCGTAGGAATCGTGTTGTTTGATGGTGCACTGATGTTCACGAACGCGTCGCCAAACGCGTATCCGACCATCTGCGAAGTCCAAATTTAAACTAGACTCATCACTGAACATGGTATTGCGCCAATGTCGAAGTTGTCTAACTCGATATTGTGTAGCCCATGCTCTTCTGAGACGTCTGTGTTCCGCAGTCAGCCTTACCCCAACAACAGGACGACGTGACTTTAAGCCTGCTGCTTTAAGTTTGTTTCTGACAGTACGGTCGCAAATTCTTAGTCTCGTTACTGCCCTGAACTAAGAGTTTATTTTCGATGCTGGTTTAAATCGGTTACGTAAGGACAGCAGCACCAGCTGGCGGTCATTTCGGGGCGTTATCTTACGTTTTGGACCACGACCTGGTCTAATCTTTACGTTCCCTGTCTGACGGTACCGGTTCCACAGTCGCGAAATCACACTTTTAGACTTGTTAAATTGTCTGGTTGTCTAGCATATTGATTGACGCTGTTGTACCCGATAGCCTGTCATTTCTCATTATCAGAAAGGTATGCTCTTTGCATGATTCTGGTAAAGGTACACTGACATTCGTTGACTCCTTGAAGGTTAAATGGACGTTGCCATGCATGAAGTTCATGGAAATCAATTTTCACGTGCACGGTACCTTTTTCAGTGAAAGTAAACTTCAACATTTTCAGTTTATAATGACCCCACGCAGCCTCGAACAAATGGAACATGCCAGACATAAGTTAACAGTAATTAAGCGTTCCCTTATTCGTTTCCATCAGTATATATAAATGAAAAGCCTCAAGAAATAAAATAACATAAATGAAGGTACAGTAATTATTTAAAACAAATCTTAGACTAAATTTTAGTCTAAAGAGCTCCCAGCTGTAGAACTTAGTTGCTAAAGCATTACTGATTTTATATTTGCAATTTAGATTAATTCTTTACATAAATTTGTAAAGGGCGGATACAAAATTTTCGTATTGATGGTGATCTCCAACGTGAACCAGCTTTACAGCTTTTGGAGATCTGGTTACAGAAAATGTGTACACAGGAATATTATCTTAATTATTGGATGGCTTGAGAAGTTATTAAACGAATATTAACAATTAAGTGAATGAAAAATACGACTGCAAATTTACTATACAATGTGAGCATCAAGAGGTTAAAAAGTGTCAGATGATATTAACCATGCGTTAACCTTAATTTGTGGCTATATCTAAGAATCGAATAATAAGTCGATCCAGTGCCAATTCAAAATCTTAATAGTGAATAAATATCCCTTTTTATTTAATGAATGATTATATCAGTTAATTTTATATTGATGCAACACAGCTCTAACAACGGTTATGATTCTAGCTGAATCTTTCATAAAATTTAGTGATGGAACATGATGTACATTTTTGACATACATGTTTCAACCTAGGGTTTTGTTCATTGAAATATAAAAAAGCCAGCTGTATTCTATGAGCATACAAAGTAAAAATCCCACAACTATATTACATTGGTACACAAGTGCATTGTTGCGTCAACACTATTTAGCTTATTGGAACATGTGTCTATTAATAGAACAAATACCTGCGGAACTATCATTTTTGACCTTTTTGAGTACATGCGAAAAGTGAAGAATAATCATATACACAAAGAACTTAATCAAGCACCGCCCATTTTGTAAAATGAAATTGGGAGCTCTTTGAATATTGTGATATGTTTGATGTATTGACCACTCTAGATATAACAATTGCCGTTTTATTTATTATTTAATTGACGTAAAAATCCTTATAACACGAAATAATTGAAAATATGAGAAAAAATGTGAGACCACTGAAATTTGGCAAAATATAACTATTGTCTTTGGTGAGAAACCACGCATGAAACTTTGGATTTTTTCAATCAAAAATAACATTTTTGATCCCTAGTTGACATTCAATTAGAGAAACCCTTTTTATCATGCACGATAAAAGCCTAGCAGGACATTGAATTTTCAGTACTTTTTTCAACCATAATTGAGAAAATTTCGAATTTTTTCAAATCTGTGAGTGAATTTGAGATTCTTTGAGTTGGACTTGTGGGTCAAACACTTCTTCTCCCTTTAAATAAGCCATTATCTTAGAGAGTCGCCAGTTTTTCTTAGGGAAGCTTTTTTCAAATTTGATATTTGATAATTTTGTGATTTTGAAGGCTCATACTGCTCTAACGACTAACATTTGGTAAGAGGTCCTTACCTAAAATCATCAATTCAGTCAAGAGAATTATCATAACCATATTGCAGCAAAACATATTTACTTTCATTTTCAGTTATAAGTAAACTTGAATTTTCAAAAATATCAAGTTGGGGGAAATAAGTTATCCAGAGACAGTGAATCGTAAATTGAGTGAAGTTTTCATTTCTACACTGCTAAATGATCGTTCTATCGAAAAACCCTAATTGTTTTTCTGGAACCTTGTATGGTTTATTAGCAGAAGCTTATTTTCTGAAAACATTGGTGGTGCTTAACTAAGTTCTTTGTGTATATATATACCGCTAAGAATGTACATGCTTGAATAACACAGCGTTTGTTACTTCCCGAACTGTCTTTACATCAGCTTGAAGTATTTATTGATAAATTTAGAAACCCTTTTCTTACTTTTAATTTATGATACGATTAATTATAGGCACTGAGTTAAACAATATTAGATATGGGTAGTTAACTACGTGTCTATAAAAAATGTAATTAAAGAGCCACTTCGTCATATTCATCTTATATTGTTATTGTTATTGTTATATTTTTATATTGTTTATTGATTTGATGTGAACATGAAATTTAAGCCTCGATTCATTACATATAAACTCAAAACATCTCCAATATTCATCCCAAAATGGCAAGTGATACATACTTGTTTTAAGTGAAAATATTTAAGTCATACGTATTCGGAATACGAATTCACACGTCAAATTTACATTGAAACTAGTAATATAGCGTTTCCAAGATTCCAACACTATGTTTTATTGATTGACGCGCATATTACTGTCTGTATTAAGGGATCCTTGTTTTTCCACGGTCAAGGAACAGACTTTCACTGACCGAAATCAGTAGCTCAGCTTGACCTGTTACAGCCATGTGTGTTCACTTTGGCTCAATGATGCAACAAAGTCAAACATCCTGCAGCTATGAGGCATAGAATGGTCCCTAACCTGAGCGCCACAAATGGTTGCCGGTTGAATACTCCCTAGGGAGTTGAATTGGAAGAATGATCGGACGGTGAAAGAATGCCATTGACCAGGGGGAAAAGGTAAGCGCCTTGAGCAACCACGAGTGGATGGATATGCGCGCTATATAAATATTCATATTATATAGCTAGTGTCTTGGAGAATAGGTCATCCGTCACGCTCGACCGCTTAAAGAGCTAAGTTCAGAAACTGCCTCTAATAGCTGGTAATGAGTCCTCTGCAACTTGAGATTGGGTGAAGGTTATTTGTTTGGAGTGAGATATATCTTAATATTCAGCCCATATATACTTGAGAGGATTTTCGGCCCATTTTCACGCCCAAAATACCAACGCACAAACATAAAAATATTTTGCATACGCTAAAATAAGTCGAAATACCGATGCAAACCAGACACTATAACCCTTACCAGTGCACTAACCTTCGCTGTAACAGAAATACATAACACAAAATAATATCAATCAAGTATACAGCATAATGAAGCGTACGAACTTACCTCTATCTGTGTAAGAGGCGAATACCACTTTCACCCTCGGCGAACACACAGTTGGTTTGCATAAACAGAAGCACTATTATCCCCGTTGGGGTGCAGTGGCGGATCAAAGACGGTTCCCGTCCCACTTCTACGCTTAGTTATAAAAGAAATCACGGATATAGGGTATATCGCCTTTACTTAGCACCCCAGGAGTGAATGCACTGTCACAGCACACTGACAGTCAACTAGGTCTGCATAATCTATACTTGCATTAATGTATCCTGCTTTAAGGTGAATGGTAATCGTGAAACCACAAGTGAAATGATGCCGATTGACAGCATCACCACGTGCTCCAGTTTGTGATGCTTTCACTGGTCGCATACCTACATGTATTCGTCGAATTTCTAGTTTTAGGATAGAAAAATTCCTTGGACGGATCGGTACTGTGATTTTAGATGTTAATTGGCTTACATAACGTTGTCTTACATCACGTCATAACGCTGGCCTATCCAGTTACAATTAGAATGTACTGCATTTGTTCAATCTTATAATGAAGCAACCATCGAAATTTCGCTGTCGCAATACAAAACAAATAAGACGTCGGAAAATTTATGAAGTCGCAAACTACCCGTATGTTCACGCGCTGCACAATGTGCACGTGCTCGGAACATTTACGGCGTGAATATAGTGCTTGATAGTTTAAGGATTCCATTTTATGTTTAAAGTTGATTGTTTTGCATTTACAACAATTCAGTTTTTTAACTTCTTGCGGGACACCCTTATGTTCCTGTATGTCTTTCTGTCCTTGCAACGGTCCATTCATTTTTTCTGTAATTTAATAATCATTTTTATAACCGCAAAACAAAAATATTTGGTATTTAACTCATCGATTTGCGTTATTATCGTTACAAAATTAACGGAATAAAACATTTTATCGAAATGTAATTAATAAACACAGCATTGAGCTTTTTATACAGCTGTTTTGTCTCGGTTTGAAAAATCTTGAATTGAATATGAATAAACATTGTATACTCACATTGTATGCCGATTATTGCATTCTTCGAACCATCAGATGGAAGATCCGTATTACTTCGGAATCCTCATTCATTGTTATTTCATTTGGGCAGAATTTCTTTCAAATTCAAACAACTAATGTCCAATAAGAACACAAAAATATTGAACAAGTTATCGAAATTTATCAAAATCATCTTAAACTAAACATTTCTTGTACAATAACTGAATGGATGTTTTATTCGATACTTATAATCATCATCAGTACAGTGTTATTAATTACATGACATCTTCCTCCGTCCATCTTGTATCGTGTTATTAATTACATGACATGTTCCTCCGTCCATCATCAGTATGGTGTTATTAATTACATGACATGTTCCTCCGTCCATCTTGTATCGTGTTATTAATTACATGACATGTTCCTCCGTCCATCTTGGAAATTATTTTTTTTCTTTGTTATATATTTCTATGCTCCTGTACAAACGTTGGTGGCGATTTTTAAAATTTAAATTTCATGCCCTTTTTATTCACTTGTTCCACATCTATAGTTCAGACTTCAGGTTCACTTGACCATAACCAATTGTGGAACAGTAAGGGATTAGACTATAGTCTGTTCCAGACATTTCATAAGAGATATAATGATTTGTTTAAATACATTTGATATACAGATATGTAAACATATGATTTTGTTTATATAATTTAATGACATTGTTTGTTATTACAGTGTACATTTTATGCGTGTATGTAACGAGCACTTAGTATTTGTGATTTCATACATATAATTGTGACATTTTCAGGTACGAAGTGCATGAAATTGTATGTATGAAGTGCATGAAATTATTTCGTATATCGTATTCGCATAAACGTGTATCGTATTATTGGTGTGTTTTAGTATTGGGATGTGTGACCAATTTGAATAACGAAGTCTATAAATGGTTGATTGTGATGAATTATAGGTCGTTTATAACATGTGATGTTTAGCATTTTATCTATTTCATTTTTATTTATATATTGCAACATCTTTCGTATTTTAAATTGCATCGTCTCTTATAGCTTTTTTGGCAACTTTTACATTTAACCTCTATGTGTGAACGAGATGAGACGTAAATAAACAATATCTCTCTCTGTGTACAACATATATAGATATTTGATAAACTTTACTTCATACTGTTCATATTATGAATTAATTCATTAATTACATTAGTTAAGACATTTACTCAACATTCCACATAGCACTTGGCAAGATATTTTAGACATCAAAATATTTTTGACATTTGAAAACATTTAGAACATGCTGTACAGATACACATAATATACATGTAATTCAGATTAACACATACAATTCATACATAAGTTGATATACATAAAAATAAATAGAAAGTACAGTTGACATTTGATAATATCTATTACATGCTGTACAGAAACACATGGCATACATGTAACTCAACATTTAGCATATCACTTGGCAAAATATTTGAGACATTGCATACATTAAATGAGAAAGATATACATATATGTATATTTACAGATTTTCAACAAGACCAACAAAATACACTGCATGTATACAGTTATAAATTAATTGTCTGATGAGGCAAAATAACTTTCTCGCGAGACAGGAGAAACTGTTATTTGGTAACATCATGGTCTAAGCTGATCAGCTCTGACTTTGGTCTTCATCCGCTCAACTTCTTCATAGATATCATTCACTCCCCAGAGAGATAGATCAAGTCATGAAATATCGATCGAGCCTCTGTTCTAACTTGCCGATTTTGTGAGGTAGAATGGGAGATGCCTGATTGGAAGCAATCAAAGTTAGTTGTGCAATCAGCGACGCTGTTCCAAAATCACCATTTTGGCTACTGAATCATGGCAAAGGGATTGTGATATGAAGCACCCAAGCTTAGTCATTTGCACACAAAAATCAAATGGACTGTGGTGAAATATTTTTCCGCCAGGGAAAACTGCTGGAACCCACGCTTTCCATAACTTAATCATAAAACATTCCAAGTATAAGATATATTTTCCGTCTAGATATAGAGAATCTCACCCAAGTGTCTCACAGCAATGTCGGCTTACCATTGGTCAAAACCGGTCACGTGCCGTAGGTATATTTAGCTATGTTAAACTGGGCCACGCGCTCCCCTAGTAACAAGCAACGACGGAGTCAAGAGTTATCTCCCTTGCCCTTTGTTCGGTAAACAAAGGCTACGCCACGCTCGATTGCTGTAACGTCATGTATGCTTGGTGAATTCCCCTACATGCTAAAGTCATCTTTATGTAATAACTTTAAAGGTATAAGTAAAATGTTCTTCAAATAAAAGTTTGGTACCGCTAAAATACATTAGCAAGTCATACGGCATCTCAACGGCATTTGACCCGCTCACACGCAGCAAGGTTGGCTTTCGGCGAGCTCAAGATTCAAATCACGCAAACAGAAAGCCGATCTATGAACATCAGTTAAGTTAAAACTCACCGCTATTTGTTTATTGTACTCTCAAACCAACCTGTTAATTCTGCTATGATGCATGTCTTATCTATAACTCCGACACTATCAAACTCGCTCGGCCCTACTCGACAGTCCGCCATGACAGTAACGGGGGCTTCTACGACCGCTTCAAATCGAATGTGGTGCGAATGCACCAGGTCACGTGACCAAACACTAAAAATATAGGAATGCCCGCATTGCTCGGTATTTTGATTTTTTTTTCGTTAATCCTAAATTTCCGTCTAGTACCGTGCGCTCCGCTTCGGTACTTGACCATACTTTTAGTCATTAACACAATGGTTTATAAATTATATTTGTAAATACCTAAATAAAAGAGTAACACTGATCTGATCAGACGTCATTTTGGCCAATCTCATCTTTCAAGCCAATTTTAAAGCATTTAAAAAAGGTGCTCGTCTAGATAAATTCGTTACCATGTGTTCGCGAGTTTGATATGGAGATTTATCATGTGTCCGAGTTAAATATCAAACTCGAGATTTATCATGTGTCCGAGTTAAATATCAAACTCGAACTTCGTTCTCGTTGATATTTAACTCGGACACATGATAAATCTCGAACTTCGTTCTCGTTTGATATTTAACTCGGACACATGATAAATCTCCATATCAAACTCCCGAACACATGGTAACTTATATTATCAACGAGTGTTGATATATTTGATATCAGAAGACACGAGGGTGAGATTCTATTTATCATCCAAAATCATTTTTCATCACATTAGCATGCAAAATGTACATTTTTGAACACTGCATAGCCCTAAAACTCCTAAACCAGTCATGTCATAGCATTGTGACGTCATCGTGTTAATGACGTCATGGCATTGTGACGTTGTTGTGTTTATGACGTCATAGCATTGTGACGTCATTGATGATGTAAAACGTTTGTGATGTCATGTATATTCAGATTAAAGGGCATTGTTCAAAATCTACTGTCAAAGCGATATCTCCTAGGAGATATCGCTTGATCTTCCACAAGCGATAACTCCTGTGGAACACAGTTTTGGATGATAAATAGAGATTATTAACCGAGTGTGTTTCCGTATCATTAATATCATATAATAGGAATAAAATTTGTATTATGCGAGCCTTTGGCGAGCAAAATACATATATTTTTATTCCTATTATATGATATTAATGATACGGAAACACACGAGGTTAATAATTTCTTTATCATATGTCATTTTGAAATAAAAGGATTTAAACGAAAATATGATACCTTCTAAAAATATGTTTGACCTAGATTTCGCGGAGTAATTGCTTTCACAATAAACCAAGGTGAAGGTCATATTGTCGGCGATGTACAGTTGTGAACAGTCTAGAAATATTCCTTTATGAAATGATTTTTTTCACAGTGATAGAAACGTCTCCTTCAATCTATGAACATTTTCAGTCTGATTTCCAATGCACGAGTAAACATTGTATTTTTAATAACACAAAATGTGTAAGAACCAGTTGTCAACGTCGCTACAACAGGGGAAGTAACTCTAACTGCATTTTAAAAAGCTGCATTGTCATTGTTGTTACGCCAGTTCAGTTTCGGTATCCTTAGACTAAACGTCGACTATTTGCGAAGGTGAGGTTGTTGCGTTTGTAACTACGCTACTAGATAATCTGTACTATCACTAGAATATGATTTGTTTATGCTGATAAGTTGGTAACCGACACGACCAAAGCGATCTAGGCCTATGTTAAGCACGAAAATTGAAGCACCTATTTTTTCGATAGCCGATATTGTTAGCTGCATATCGTTTTATTTTTAAACGCACAATGAAAACAACTTGAAATGCTTCGATAACCAAGCTATTTCGAAAATACGAATGCGTGATAAGTATTGACAGATTTTGTTTACGATATTTTATTCGATAAAAAACCCACAAAACCTGAAAACTCCCGACGACGTTATCAATGTTTAGAGATGTGGTTTAGGACTCGCATGACATGCATGGAGTTTTGAGAAAATAGTTCGGGTTTTGACCTCATTTGCATTGTTATCAGGGATCTGATAACATGATTACAAGATGGGTTTATTGCACCGATAACACTGCCCATTATATGATAAATAATAGTCCAACATATTCAATTAAGCATCTTAAGCGTTCGATCACGTCGTTTTTCGGATCCATGACTCTTAGAGGCTTCCGGTTTGGAATTAATGGGACAAATTTAGGTTGTTATGAAGAAGCCTCCTTTTATCATAGAAATCTAAATTAAATTTCTTAGGCGTGGTGATTTATGATTTTTCAAGAAATTTCTCAAAGGATCAGACAATATGTTCTAATGAAGATAAGGGAGGTAACTCCTCAGTTACTTCTACGGGATATTTACGTGTTGAATGAGTGCGTGGAATATGTCATGTGTGATTGGAGCCATGGCAAACTACCCTTTGGGTTAGCGGCTCGACAACTCGCTCACAAGTGCAAAATTCAAGATTTACAACCAAATGCCCCATTCAAGCTTCACAAATCAGCCCCATGGTGTCTTACACAACCATCACTTAATACGGATTTGGCCTCAGTTATACATAAACAAATGAGTCCTATTATCATAAAATCAGTAGCATCTGATTTCATCAATACACGCTACCATGGATTTAATCATATTTATACAGATGCGTCTAAAGACCCTGCTACAGGACACGTTGGCGCAGCTTTCTATATTCCATCTCTAGAGGTAGAAGAACTGTTTAGATTACAAGATCATTTGTCAGTTTTTGCAGCAGAATTAACAGCTATTCTAATGGCTCTAGTGTGGGTAAAAAATCATAATCTTGAATCAATCATTTTTACAGATTCCTTAGCAGCGGTTCAAGCAATTCACTCAGGTGCAAACGGGAAACGCAGTGACATTCTATATGAAATATTACATCTTGGTACCGTTTTGAATCAAATTTACATAAGCTGTGACATAACATGGGTTCCTGCACATGTAGGTCTCCATGGAAACGAGAAAGCTGACCAGCTTGCAAAATCATCATTATCCAAACCCTATGTGGATTTTGAGGATATATATCCAGTGCCAAAGGATTTCTATGCTTCTGTTAATACATCAATCTATGAACAGTGGCAAAACGACTGGGATAGGGGCAACACTGCCAGACATATGCATAGCTCATGCCCTAAAGTTGTTAAGCACACCAAGATTCGGCGACAAAACCGGAGAGATGAAGTGATTCTCACTCGTTTAAGACTTGGCCATTGTGGACTAAATGCTTACAAGCACGTTTTAGACAATGATTCATCTCCTTCGTGTGTTCATTGTTTTAATAATTGTCCAGAGACTGTCATTCATTATCTTGTTGAATGTGAAGGGCATAAAGATCATCGTGAAGAACTCAGAGAGGTTGTTATCTCCAAATCAAATATCTTCTCCCTAAGATCTATTCTTGGTAAAAATTTGATGTTTGGTGAAGTCCAAAGATCAGTTTTAAATTTTGTCAAGAACACTGGCAAATATGACCTTATATAACATTTAATACTCAATTTTAACCTTTAAATGTTTTTAACTCTCAATAATCACTCCAAGTGCCGGGCGCATGTAGGTCATATTTGGCCCAAACTTCGCCCTTAATTTCACCTACCTACCTACCTACCTACGGGATATTCAGAACTACATTTAGGTAGTTCGGATAGAAAACTCAAAATGAATGAAACATAGTTTTTATACGTTTTCCTGACCAAAGAACAGCTCATCAGAGCACAGCCAATTTTTTTTACCGAAATTCAAAGGGGAAATGGACTTAATTGACCAAAAACATGTGTATTGTTGGCTGTTGTTTACAGTCTTTCGACAGCAGATACGCCCAGCCCAAACACTGGTTGACCTTTATCTGCATATTCAAATATGTGTGTCAGATGAGAAATGTGTAACATACCCGGATGGATGAAGGGGCCAGTCATTTCAAAGGGAAAATATTCTTTATAATATTTAATCACAAATCCTTTTAATCATAAAGATCAGAAGATAAGTAATAACTGTGATTCCCACATTGTAACACTAAAATGCGTCAAAAATTGTCCTCTGTAGTTCAATGGTATGAAGTAAATGTAGGCAAATTAGAATTCACTAATGGCATACATTACATTGGATCGTGGATACCAAATGCCTCAAGCAAAAAGTGTTAAAACATAGTTGACAATGAATATTGAGCATTCAAAACGAATCTAGTTTGCATAAGATTATTGATTCTGCTACACTTCGTTACAGATCCCAAAGGGGTATACGTTTGGATACCTTCTATCTAATTATTTAGACCAGTCATATATATAAGCACTGTCCATTTTCCTGGGGCCGGAGAAACGTATTTCTTTATTTTCTGACAATATTTATAGAAAATTCTTATAATTTTTCGATAATTCAAAGAACAAGTTTGAGTAATTTGCATATGTCCATTCCAACAGTTAACAATGTTGAATTCAGTAATAATAGCTCGGCCTTTAACGAAAAGAAGAACTTTCTAATTTGCATAAAAATTTTGACAATGTGAGAAATATCATCTTCAATATTTTCTTAGAATATTTTTATTTCACCTTCAATATGTTCTTGGTTTCAACATATATGTGGTGAAAACATTTTTCACAATTTCGAAGAGGATAACTAAATATAATAAATTAGAATAATGCCATTGTTTCACATTGCTAAAATGAATGGTCCCTATCCCATAATATTCCTCCACAAAAGATTAGAACAGATATCAACGTTGTTGCTAGGTTTCGATGCTGCTCATAATTTATAACATAAAAGTCAAATACTTCATTTTATGAAATAGATAACACAATAGTTTGCCGTACTCTCTATCCAATGTGTCATGTAATATGGCTTGATCGCTTTGTTTACAAACAACAGACTCAATCGGCTTTTTGTACAAGAGTTTTCATAATCATTTAGATGTTTCAAAACATTAATGACCAATGCACACAAAGAATATTCAGCCAGCTCACGGCGAAGCACATATGCACGTGTAGGAGAGTATTGCATATCATTAGATGACGTCATCAGGATCAAATTTCATATGACAATGGGAGATGCGCATTAGTACTCCGAACTACCTACTACATTGTAAGTCGTAGACTAGTTGGAAAAAGAGAAAAACACGTTTTTCGGCGAGTACATTATATATTTCAGTCGACGAATAGGTTTAACTCATACATAGGTTGAAATAACGTTTTTCCGAACTAAACCTAAAGAATGCATGACATATAAAATTGTCCATAATCATAATGTCTGCAACACCTTTAGAGACACGATGCGACCAATGTTATTGCAAGATTAAACCAACCTACACGCATCTGACACGGAAAGCAAGGAATGCACGTGCGTTGTCACAGCAACTGTGAAATTGACAACAAAATCCACGAACGAGCTCTCAGAAATTGTGTTTTGTAGGTTGACTGATTGACGACAATTTATGTATTTAATGTCACTTTATAGGTATAACGGGCTCGAGCATGCAATAAATACGTATTGTATATTTTCCGTGGCAGTAAAAAGATGCAGAACAAAGTAATATACTTTTGACTTTTGAATTATTACAAGATGTAAATAATAACACGTTTTTCTCTCTTGTACTGATGATATTTTTCAGCGAAGTTTACTTAGGCTGACTTATAATATTTTGCACTTGAAAGCATTTCTTTACTAACAAGAGTAATTGTTTGTATGTGTATTGTGTAACATAATTATCAATTTATATATGTTTATGCCACCCTGAGGTGTACTACCATATAACGATGCTGAAATTTATTTGGAACTTTAAACAACAAGAAAACTCATTATTTTTCCCATGTTAATTGGTAAATATGTACAGAAAACATTGTCAACTTCAAAAAACACCAAAAAACGTTTTCATCGGTCCTCTAATAACAAAGATATCGCCCTTCAAAGTGCGCAAATTTTAGGCTTCTCAATTTGACAGTCTGAAAAGGGATTCTACCGGATGAACGATATTGCCTTCACTGCGCATGTGAGAAAGGGCGATGTGATGTGGCAGGTTATGATTGGCTGAGAGAGTGTATTATAACATCATATACAGAACGGAAATGGGCCTAATCAATGTAAATATAACAGACAATGGTGGTAAATAAACAGAATAAACATGTTTTAGCACGATTTAGAAGCTTCATCTGTCCGGCAATAAAACAGAGTAGTAATTAAACAGTTATGGCACATCGTAACTGATTGTGTAATTACAGGCCTAGGGAGTCGCGCTTGGGATATTTCACACTCTTTGACAATGTTGTTACAAGAATTAGGGGATGTTGTTTTAGAGATCAAGCATGTCTGCCCATCTATGACACGCCCAGTTGTCAAAGCACTAGTCATCAATTGGTCAACAATAAGACAAACTAGATCCAATCAAAAATTAAACATTTAGAATTTATCATATGCATTGCATCTGTCTTGAGATGAACACATTCAATACAGACACATGAGATGGAGTATTTTGCGTTTACAGTGACTTCAATAAGGTAGGCTTTGGTCACATGATATGTAAACTAAACTTTGTGCATTCAAACTTATATGTATACATATTTGTTATTTCAGGCAGTTGTTTGCGTTAGAAGTTTACAAATATTTAAAATTTAAAATAACATTATCTCAAACAAAGATATAGAATGGTATTTATTTTACGCTGATGAGTTGTCTCTTTGTAAATTAACAGTGTTTCCTTATTTGATTGAGAAACGCTCAAGACATGATGAAACATGGTGTCAAAAGGTGTATCAAATTGTATTGCGAACTTAATACAATTTCATGACATGATGCCTCAATGACACTCTCTTTCCGAATATTTCGTAGTGTGTATATAGCAAAACCTTATTCAGATTATATAAAATTACTTCAGGATTATTCATAAGTTCCTTAAAACATTTCACTAACTTGTTTAATTTGTCTTCAATTTTATCTGGCCACTCATCACAATATGTAAACTTAGAACTACTAAATTCAAAACATAACTATACCGTAATATCTAAGAGATTTTCAAAACACGATTGAATATTAAGATTTTGCCTTGATGAAATATCCTTATGTTTATACCATTAATGAAGATATAACCTTAGCATTTAATTGCTTTGTTGTATGTTTTCGAAAATCGTTGTTTCAATACTGTCACTGTATATGATATGTGTACTGATCTGTCCATGTTTACGTTGCGTCACTTTTTTGTTAGGGAGCGGCATAATTATAAACATATACCCCGTTTCTTTTTTTAAAATAGATATGCGAAACATAGTTCTATGACAGGGCTATGACATACCATGTAGTCTCATTGATTAATTGACTTTAGATCCCTCTGTGGAAGCCGTGATTAAGCTATCAACAATCAAAAAGATTCAACCAAAATTAGTAAATGTCTTCATTATATGTCTCACTAACTAACCGTCATACTGGAAAGTTGTTTTCTTTGTTTGTATAGTATTTATACGCCAAGTAAGTAAGTGACCGCTTGACTCAATACTGTAAACAATAGCAATAGCCTGACCAGTTTGGCGAGAAAAGGCGATGTGATGTGGCAGGTTATGATTGGCTGAGAGAAGTTCTACAGACTGAAAATATTATGTTTGTTTTCAAAGTCATTAAATGACTATTTTTGCGCATGTTTTTGAACAAACAAAATATCGATGTTATCTTAAGATATCTTTCTGTATCCATTTCTGCATTGTGTACCCCCTCGGGGTTACATGTTGTTTAAGTGGTTTACTCGTTACATGTCCTCAATGGGGGCAATTGTTGCACAGTGTTTCCATAGTTTGTAGAAATAGAAAGCCTGAAGCCAAAAAGTGAGTTTCAGACGGTTTCCTCTTTCTAGAAATACGTAAATGAATTTCTGCAGAATTTTTATTACCTAACAAGAGTAAATTTAGTAAATTGAAAAAATATATATAAAGTTCAACAAAATTCAAATTAAACAACAATTTGATAAATACAATTGTTGAAAATACAGGTTAACTGGCTATCATTGCTACTTCAGTTGATGAAGAAGGTATATTTCAACAGACTAAGATTAAATTCACTTTGGAAAACAGTATTTTTATAATTGCCCCCACGTATTACAAATGCATCCCTCCCACCCTACTGTTACAATTGACCAGACGTTGGGGGCATTTGTAACACTTTGGATACCATTATTCACATGATCATAACTTGATAAATGCAAGTGAATTACCCCAATTGGCAGTTGGCAGTTGGAAATTTTGGACAACTTAAGTAAAAAGTGTTACAATTGACCCCGCTCTCCCCTAAGATTCATTCAAGGTCTTACTGTTCCGTTATTTTTTGTCGGTTGTATTATTACAGACAGAATTAAACCCCTATTTGCACAACCTTCTTGGCCAACTTTCGAATATAACTAATTAGTGATAGTAGTGTAGTGTAGTTAATTTCTGTTACGTACTTTTGTGCATAAATCAAGGTTAATTAAAATGCAATTTCCAGATTACATCACGGGGATTGATTTATAATAAACAGACAAAGGAATACGACAATTCGCTTAGAGACCCCTATCTATCGGCTGAATTTCGTTTCCACACAAAATACCCAAATAGAACTGTCCCTTAAGTGACAAATGGACATTTATGATATATATGAAACAGGTTGTCATTCACCTTATAAGTTAAAAAGCATTGAAAAAGTTGATGAACCTATTATAAAGAAATGTATTGCAATTCTTTTCGGAAATAAGTTTTCAATAGTTTATTATTTGATACTGAAATGGCGTAGATTTTTAGTAATATCTATCACGCCTAAGTCTGACATTGAATGTGCGCGTTCAAATCTCACGTCTTTTCCATGCATGTGAAAGAAGGTAAACTACGTAATCAACGTTTCTGTATTCATGTCAGCTCGAATCTTGTATGATAATGCTGCACTCTTGAGTTCACTGTACTTAGTATATATTTATAGCTTTCCATTTCAAAGTGTAAGGAACGCAACTATAAATAACAAATTGCAGGTGAACTGCTTGTTTAACCTCTTTTTATTCATTTATATCTTTTAAAATATTCTAATTTTATTTGTATGTCTAAAAAAATTACCTATGCCTTGAATTACATGAAAGGCAATTTTATTCGAATTCATGACCTCATTTATGTCGACAAGCACTTTTATCGACATTCTCTCCCCACATAGGCAGATCAAGTCATGAAATGTTGATACAGCCTCTGTTATTACTCGCCGAAATCCATGGGTTTCGTCAGCTTCCCCTGCAGCTAAAAACTGCAATTTCCTAACCAAATGACATTAAAAGGCTGTTCATATCACAATGCGTTTGTCATGATTCAGTATCCAAAATGATGCTTATAGAACAGCGTCGCTGATTGCACAACTAACTTTGATTGCCTCCAATCACGCATTTTTCATTCTATTCCACATAGTCTGCGTAAAATATATAACAGAGGCTGTATCAACATTTCAAGACTTGATCTGTCACTGTGGGGGAGACAAAACAACGGAAATATGTTCACTTTTTGATCTTCTATATAGTTGTATTTTGTAGCCAGCGATACCACAATGAAATTTTGTCAGTGCTCTTCGCAGACAAAGCAACAGTTTTGTAACAACTGTAACGGCACAGTTAAGCAACATTTATGAAAAATAAAATCACCTTTAAAGGGGCAGTAGCACGTTTTTTGGTGATTCTATATTTCAAATTTTTCACTGATAATTGTTAGTTAATGCTAAATGTATTATTTTGACAGTGTCAAAAATCTCATTACACAGACCAATCATCCATAGTCACAGGACAAAGTATGAAGATTCACATAACATCCATTGGCGGCCATTTTATGTGAACACCTTTAATTCATTTTGTGTAAGAAAAAGATAAATTTGATTTATTACTGCTCCATTGGGTTTAAATACACTGTCTTTCAATTTGAACCATTAATTTTCTTTTTCCTGACATCATCTTATACTCCCCCTAAAAACGTGCTAATGCCCCTTTAAGTCTATGTCTGTTTTGTAAGAAATATGTCATAAAACAATTTCCTTAAATGAAACTCAAATTCTGACCAAGGACACAAATGGACGATAATAACATTCCGAATAGCCACACATCTAAACAATCGTATGCCTCTCCTGGATGGAAGTCTTGGCTGCTAAAATTTAACTAAAAACATCATAATCATTGAATGATAATCTTTGAGTTGATGCAGGTTCAAATGTGTTAGAATGTACGAACAGGCTTCTTTGCAATGTGAAACACTTTGAGGTGTATCATCTATCTCAGCCGTCATTGAATCTTGAAGAGCATTGTAATAAATGTATTAAAGCTTGAGTAACACAGTTGAGCATTTGAACCTCCGATCCATGCTAGTGTGACCTTATTCATTTCGTGACGTCAAAGGTCAAGTTGATCTGATGGAAAGAAATATATGATTTCGGTAATAGATGTTTTAAGAATGTTTACTGAGGAATTTGGGTTTGTCAATTTGCATGCACCTTTGGTGAGCGCATGGTTGGTTTCGAACTAAAGTGCTAAGACATTGGAAACGCCATTCTTTTGTATGTAATTTGATTTTGTTTTTGGCTTTGTGTAGACTTTTAAGCTGTTCATTACCTTTCACTATTGAGGTTGGTATATTCAGAGTGTTTGAGATCAAACTAATGAGAACCAACCATTCACACATTGTCCCATGATTGAAGGCAATGAGAGAATTAACATATTCTTATGTGTAAATTATTGTCAACTTACAGTACTGTTCATAACAAGAAAAGCCTTTAAAAAGGCATGGTTGATGCCACAGATGAAGGTTGTGATCAGTCGACAAATTTGGGTGATAAGTGAACAGTAACAACACTTGGTACCAGCACTAATATTAGCACGAGTATTGATCAATCAATCAAAGTCAATTTCACAAAATTAATTTTTATCAACATGAGTTTATGAAAGGTTTTTTTTTACTTTTATCAACGAGTGTTGGTTTATTTTATATCAAAAGACACCAGGGTGATATTCTATTTATCATCCAAAGTCACTCTTTTTCACATTTCAGAGAAAAAAATTACATCTCTGAACACAACTATACTAGATTTTCAAGACAGTGGGACAGCGTTGACAATGACAGGATATTGTGCAAAATGAACTGCCAAAACGATATCTCCTAGGCGCCATATGATGGTTAATTATTAACAAGAGTATTACAGATACTATAAAACAAAATACTCTCCGATCATCTGACGAGATTCGATCCTGTATCCCTATGATCCGAAGTCGAAAGCGTTATCCACTGAGTAAGCAGGCCTCATAGCTAAAGTTTGGAACCAACGATATATGTCATATTCTAAATATAGCACGCATCATTTTCAGTAGCTCTGGTGATAAATACATGTTTTCAACGTAATCATTTAGTGACATCGTTAATTATAACTTGTAACGTGGTAATACATGCTCCACCTAGTCTTATTTCAATGTCACCAGCGTACATGTACTTACAGAAACATTCCTTTTAATTCGCCAGGCGAGCCAAATTAGCGAAATTAAATCGCGAGGGTTATAAAAAAAGTGGATTTTGCGATTATTGAATGCAAAATAATGCTCTTATCTAGAACAAATCTGATTAAAATCGACCGTGCTCCGAGAAATAAAATATAAAAAATATTGTCTCTTTCGGGGCTCGAACCATTCGGGATATCCTCTCCGTCTCGGTCTGAATGCACCCACCTTTATATATCGCGTCATGCTATAACCAGTTTAGCTCAGACGGACCCAGTCGTAAGCTATCCAATCACATCCTCGTTTTTAAAAAGCGTTTAGCGGCGATTATGTATAACGAATGGTACACTGGAGTTACCTGCCCCTGAAGGATACCGAAGCTTTCACTGCGCTCTTTTCGATTGGCTAGATGAGCTTTGTCAGAACATGCGGGCAATAGGGGTGCCTTCAGACTGTGAATGAGAGGAAAGCCGGGCTGGGTGAGGTTCGAACCCCGCTAGAGATAATATTTTTACACTTTTTTCCTCGAATCACAGTCGATTTTAATCAGACTGATCTAGAACAAATGTAGACTATTCATCATATGAAGTTGTTTTTGAATGACTCTGTTAACATTTATCAGCGTCTTGAATATGAAATATCATTACTCTTTTAATATAACATTTAAAGTGAAATCATACTCGACAGTTTAATGTGCCAAATTTGTGTATTTTGCTACAACTCTGTTCATTGGTCATTTGATTTGGATACAGTACATGTGATTGGCGCGGCTTCCCTTTGAAAATATCAACAGTAATATAAGGTTGATGCCTTTGGGCATCAACCAATAAGCTGAATGCGCGATCCATATGTCTCAGTAGAAAGCAATTCGGATTGACACACGTTCATCTGAAGGGTAACGAGTAGTAAATGATTTGGCCCAGACTAATCCTTTCGGCCCTACCTCCCAAATTTCAACTTTATTGGAGTTATAATAAGAAAAGATTAATACACTGTCAGTAGCATAAATTGCCATCCTTTTCTTAACTGAAGTTATTTTTGTCGGTTTTCCAAATCGATTTCCTGGCGCTATTTCTAAGGCATTGATGAGATAATAACGTTTAATTCTAGTATATTCAACGAAAACTAGCATGTCGCATCCAGGAGTCTTCAGAAGGGCAAGGCCTTGGAAGAAATCCATCTGGCCTGGGTAGGTAAAGATGACTTTCTTTGAAGTGATGTCAACACAGGAGATTGATTGGGCTTTATCGGTTTTTACCCAACATGCTCTGTCACCATTTACTGTAAGATAGGAGATGCCATATTGTGTACGAATCAGGACTTTCTTGTTCCCTTCTCTTTGAGACCTGGTATAAATTCCCATTATTGATTTTTGGGTAATGTAAAACAATTTTCCATGGCATAAGTTCAACCATTTAGCATTTATGTCAGTGGAGACTTGTTTCATTTTCGAGTTGGATCCAATAACTTGTTTGAATATTCCAGTTGACGTAGACCAAAATAAAACGTTGGTTGTACGGTTATAAACAATACAGAAAACAAAGCATCTCAAAGTAAGTCCACTCTTTTCTAAAGTATATGATTTCATTGATACTCTATAGACATCTCTGACTTTTCCGTAGTCTGAGATCATTAGAAAAGACTCTACTTTCTTTCTCTTTTGATCCGAATCTTCATCATTGATCAGTTCATCAACATCATAGTCTGGGATCAGGTGTCTTCTGAAGAGATGTCTTAAAGCCTTTCTGTACAAGTTCCTGGTATCTCCATCTTCCAAGTGACATCCAGTGGTACCCATCCTGGTATCTCCATCTTCCAAGTGACATCCAGTGGTACCCTTACCGGTATATCCACCTTCCAAGTGACATCTAGTGGTACCCTTACTGGTATCTCCATCTTCCAAGTGACATCCATTGGTACCCTTAATGGTATCTCCATCTTCCAAGTGACATCCATTGGTACCCTTACTGGTTTGTATTCCTGTGCATTGTAGAGCTGTGTTACACACTAGATTGGTCAGAGTCTGACGAGTTGAAGTGTACAGATGATCATCTTTCGTATCAATCCTATCAGAAGTCTTGGTGAACACCACCTGTATATGGAAATATAGAAGCATAACGATGCTCACCAGCATCATGCCAGAATATGGACCCATCACTTCAGCACAAGAATTCCTCTCGGTGTAACCAATACAGTCGGTTTCTCAGTGATTCAATTTCATTATAATAATAATAAAAAGCTCTTCTTTACTTTGCAATGATTGGTGTAAATTCTGCTATACTGTATATGCATGAGGGAATGTTTCAAATACAGACGCATTTAGTTCCCTTGTCACCCCATTGGTTGGTTAAGGCTTACTGCTAAATAATAAACTAACAACTACTATTCTGAAATGTTTAGTGCTCTGTTACTTTGAGTCTTCATTGGCCTCTTTCTCGTTAGTGAACAGATGTAATAGTATAAACTTTATGTAAAACCATTCAGGTATAGTATCATAGTTATTGTTGATTGACAACCAAGTAATTAAGTAAGTAGCTAAGTTTGAAATAGGTTCCTGCCTAATTAGCGGATTGAAGTAACATTTGAGATTTTTGCTAAGTTATCAAACAGGAATTTAATAGTCCTTATGTATTGCTTTAAGTACCATGTATCGGTAGTATTGAATATCTTTTGAACAATTAAGAAGTTATGAAATGTTTTCTTGAAGCTTGATAGTTTTAAAGATCCGCTTTCTAAGTTAAAAAGTTAGGTAAAACAGTTTCTGAATTTGAAGGCACTTTAAAATTGCAGAATTGGTGCTACTTATTTGTAACGTATACCAAGCACACTCATCTAGTACAAGGAGCCTTTATGCCAGGTTTCACTTGATGTGTTTGTCATCATTTTGAAACTCTTAATCCCTAATTTTTAATTAAACTGAGCATGATAGCAAAGTAGTCTCGGTATCCCCCGTGTGGTCTTTGAGTGAATACGTTTCTTAGATGGATTGCGCAATAATAACCTTTCATATGTATTAATCAATGGCCGTGAAAGGGGAAGGGGACCTCAAAAGATAAACATAATAGACAGTTGCTTTTGTAGTTCGTTTGGCAAATTTAAGTAAGTAATGGGATATGTTATGTTAAAAAATGAAAGAAGCAAATGCACGTTTGTGTAGGATGAAACAACACCCAACAAGCCCACGCCTACCCCAACTTCGCCAAGACCACTGTGTATAACCGTACACCGGAACTAGCGAGGTGTATGACGGAGAAATGTTTCTAGCGAGGAGCGTGATCGCAAACGGGATCACTTAAAAAGCAATCATCTCCGTTTCATCAACTTTTTCTATGTTATTATCATGTCAATAGCTTTCCGAGACATATCTATTTAATGTCATATCCTGTTCATAGTCAGAGATAGCAAATATGTTACTAACAACAGCATTACTCGCAACTGTCATTGTTACTGTCCCTTGGATACAGAATGACAAGCACATACATTCTATATGCTAAAATTACCACATGATGTTGATTATTTGAAAGTTATGAAGTAAAATATTACCTAACTTTCGATTTCGGCTCCTCGCTAGCAACATTTCTCCGCAGTAAACCTCGCTAGTTCCGGTGTACGGTTATACACAGTGAAGACGGTTTCGTAAAATTATTCCATGGGTAAGAGCTCTTGGCTTGTGGCGCAGGTACACGTGAGAAGTAACACTGAGCTACACATTGATAGAGCTACAGAGACGAGCCAACATTTCGGATAGCTTCAGTAAGAGACCAAAGGTTAAAGTCTATGTTTGAATATGCCTTGTAATGACAATCCTTGCAATATTTCACCAAGTGAAGCCTGTGGAATTTATCATTAATATATTCATTCAGTCATCTTAAACAATGCTCGGCGCCATTCATTTGAGTGATATTCTATAACCAGTACTAAATTCTAAAACTGTTTCCTGCTTCACCGTGTCATTTATCAGAAGTAAAGTTCTTATGCTGTGCAATTAGGGCATGCTAATTCAATATAATTTTACTCATTGATTAAATAAGTGCATAGATTCATAAAAACATTATCATCTTGCACTACACTCGAGTGCGTCAAAACGAATGCGGCCAAGATGGCATATGCACAAACCTCGTTCACAACTTACGTTTCAAAGCCTAAGTTGTGTTCTGCACAACAATGTTCAGTGCATCAAAGATGTCCATTAATCAATCCTTCCGTTCAAATGCAGTATATACATAGTCAAAAACGTTTTGCAGTCGCAATATATATGATAGTTTCGGTGATTGTGGAAAATAAAAGTATAACCATGATGGAGACTTAATGATGGAGAGATTGACATGGTCACTCTCTGCCCCAATAGTATATCATTATTTTACTCTCTATTATTTTGTTCAAATAGGTTCAAAAGACAAAAAATAAAGAATGGTCATAAATCAAATTTTATTACGAGTCAATAACTGGGATAGGTTTAAAGGGTCATTCAGGGATTTGAAGTTCAAAAAGAGTCAGTATCGCTAACTTCCACAATGGACTTCAATGCTAGCTTCGCCTCATTCTCCTCAACCCACGTCAAAATCGCTCAATCCTCTTGTACTGCCGCTTCCACTTCATGCAATGTCTTAGGAGGAGAACCCCTGCATTGTACAATTAAAATCCGGACTCATTGCAGGTCACGGTAGTTGTGTTAGGACAGCTCACAGCTCGTGAATGATGCGTTCTAGAATAATCATCCACGAATACAGGTCGTGTTGCAAATGCATGGTTGTCGAAATGGGGCACAACAACAGGTTCAAGGAATTCAAGGTTCAAAGTAACTTCAAGTTACCTCGATGGTCTCAAAATATAAATTGCAGTCAAACGAGAAGCACCCACTACCATCACAGATTCCCGTTATAAAGTACTGTTTGTATGATCTTTTGTGGTGCATAAGCTGTTCCTTGGAGCCTCCAAACCCTCATCCTGCCATCCACAGAGTGCAGCAAGAACCTGCTTTCGTCTCACCAGTGAACCTTATGCCATGTTCTTAAATTACACCCAAGTCTTTTTCTACACCATGCCAGCTGCAACTGCTTGTTATTGAGTTTCGGTTGATTGATTATACTTTTCTATACATTGATCCAGCGCCCATGAGGTGATTTCTAACAGTTTGGTAACTGAACAGACGGAGTGGAAGCCATTGTCCTTTTAGGGTTGCAGTGGAAGCGAAATGATACTATTATTATTATTATATGGATATTTATATAGCGCACATATCCATCCACTCGTGGTTGCTCAAGGCGCTTACATTTTTCCCCTTTCAATGGCATTCTTTCACCGTCCGATCATTTTTCCAATTCAACTCCCTGGGGAGTATTCAACCGGCATCCATATGTGGCGCTCAGGTTAGGGACCATTCTATGCCTCTCAGGGTACCCATTCACAGCTGGGTGAACTGAGACACATAGTCACAGCAGTTTGTCCAACACTGCTGAACGCTGATAACCGACAGCTCGGCGTATGCACGTGTTCATGTATCCACCATTCAGCCACTGACATGAATTCGTGGGATCTTTTAAGTGCGCAGATTTTGTTGCACTACACACTAGGGCTCCAGGGTGACACTTATAGAGTTCCAACAGAGGTGAACTCTAGGTTTTTACACCTTGGCCTGGATGGGATTCGAACCCCGAACCTCAGCAACGTGAGACCGGCGCTCTTGCCGACTGAGCTATCCCGTACCCAGAGCCTTATGAGCCTTAGCAATGATCTATCCTCTCTCATGAAGGTAATACGTGGTCTGCCTGAAGGTGTGCGATTCTGCAGATCATTGGTACGTGCATGTTTTATTGCTAACGACTTACGGTAGAGTAATGGCGTCAAGGTCTTCCTGAAACATCATCGAAAGAAAGACCCGCTCCCTCTGTCATTCGAGCACCCGGTATACTGGGTTACAATCATTATGGCTTAAACGGCTTGTGTCAACGTTTTTATAACCGAATTGATCACAAACCCTAACGGCAAAATCATGGAGAACAGAGTATGTGCATGTCGCGTTTTGATGAACAAAATCTCTACAAAACCAAGATAACATCAAACCTACAAAATAGCAGATTCATTGGTACCAAACACCGTCAACGGGGGTTTGGTTTGTGCCGAAATAACTAAATTATTATTTGAAGGGGGTGAAAAACGGTTTTAAAATATATTTTAAAAACAATTGGTTATAATGACAATTGTAAATTGTTCTAACTTCTTAGGGTTTTAAGATGTCCTCTATGAGTTAGGGGAATGTTGAACTTGGTCTAAATTGACAAATTGTGTAAGATTTTCTTGTTATGAATGTCATTGCTTAATAAAAGGTGTTCTTGTACATAGGCGAAATTCACATTTGTTTTGATTGTCCGTCTCTTCTCACATAATTGAAATAGTCACAATATATGAATAATATGAATAATAAAATAATAAAAATTCATTAAAAAAAATTGATGAGTGAGTTAATGAATTAATGCAATATAGATTAATGAATAAGTAAATGGATAAAAGTTATGTTTGCCATAAGCGAACGAATAAACAATTTAACAAAAATAGTGAATGATCAGATAGGATATTGATGGATGATTGGATGAATTAAATATAACCTAAATAACAAGCGCATTGCTCAAATAACTTGAAACAAATCTGTCAACCTTTTCCTAATTGAGAGTAAAAACTAATAATTTCTTTACGCATTGTCATTTATATACATTCCGTGCATTAGAAATGTTATGTTCTACTTAACTTGCCACACGTTAAAAAAGCAGGCGAAACTGTGTAAAAACACAAACATTATTTAGCCTCCAACAAACTAGACATAACATACATGCGATGTCGGTTGCACAGATTGCACATTTTACACGAATATATCATGTTCGTAGTGTAACATGACTCAACAAATATGGTGTTTCGCTCTAGTTAATCCTTTGGGAAAATATTTTCTTCTCTCATCAAATGATGGTGTAAAAACTTTTCTATAACTATAACTTGCATATGGCCGATGACCTACATACTTAACAGTTTAGAGGGGTGTTCGATTGTAGTCTCGTTTAGGGGGGATATTACTTTGCGATGAGGTTTACTTGAACACTCAAAGCTAGAGAACAGAGTACGATTTAACTAATGATAATAATAAAAGTTCATTAACTAGCGCATATATATCCATGCACATTGCATGCTCAAAGCGCTAGGTGACATATTTGAAGACTGGTACACGACACTTGACAATAGAATTGTTTTAAATGTAAATTAACTTATTGGTTATCTTGTGATGATATATATCTATATAAGTATAAAGATGAAGGGGGTCTCACGTGAAGTAAATGTAGATATGAAAATAAACTACTTCAGACGACACTTGCTGTAGTTCTCATTTTAATGATGACTGGATGCGTCGCATTTCGACTTGTTTACAAGTCTTTTCAACAGTGTGGAGTTTAAACAACATGGCGATATATATGTATCTGAAATGTAGACTGAAGTATTTGAATAAGGAACACAAAGGATCTCAATTAACATTCAAACTAATACGTGTCACCAAAGTATTACATTTACATAAACAGAAAGGATCCGGAGTTTTACAATATGATTCCTTAACTCGGTAATATGTCCGTTACCCGTTTAAGACATGAGACCTTATCATGTGAGCAACTTACTTCATTACAAGAGATCAATCGTATTGCTTGAAAACAACCCGTACACCCCTTTATTAATTACCATAGATTCTCTCAGTGTTGCTCGCCGAGATTCGACCGATCGGTACAAAATCACTCAAGTGACGGATATGTACTGTTCAGTTTTGAAAATTCGACGTATTATGCTGTAATCATTACCCCTGTACAGAACACTCACTGGGGAGAAAGCAAGCAGTCGCCTGTCAGGCGCTCGAGTTTAAAATTCAGACTACAATCGTATCATACCAGGTACCCAATTACTGCTGGTTGGACAGAGGCACGATTCGAACTAACCCAGGGTGACACCACAAGTTTCTCAACTCATGCCTCAGTGTGGGACAGGGAACCAACACTGCAGACCTCTCAGACTATCCAGCAGTGGGTTACCCACCCATCCAGCGAGCTGCGCCCGTTGTTGCTGAACTATTCTGATAACGGTCGACTCAGCATTACACAGGACCATGCACGTGCCACCATTTGATGGTTTATAATTTGTATGTTTATAGAGAGTTTGATGCAGCTACAAAAGAAACTTTACACTTTTAAAACTACAATTTTTAAAAATGCACAACATCAATAATGAATCTCGTGTCGTTGAGCTTATAAAGGATCAATATAAAATTTGAACCTAAGTGAAAATAGATCAGATTTTTGAGAATAACCTATGTGTCCATATGATAATATTCTATCGTAGACTTTTGAGATACAAAATGTGTCAGAAAGGTTTATGTGTTGAGTTCTTTTTCATTCTCTACCAAGAATGAGAATAACTGTGCACGCGGCATTAAGTTACATCAAGATATCTTCAAACTGATTCTTTTACTTATTGATGATGATTATGTAATGAAACATTTATAAACATAGAAATGCTACACCTAAATGCCTGTAAAAATACCTTGGGAGAACACTCCATGTATCATGATATATGGAGAATGTGACCGGTTTGCCATATATATTTATTGTAATTATAAAATTATTTCCAGGATAAAATTAGTTTATATGCCTTTATAACATGATGCTTTTATTTGATAGAAATGAGAATAAAACATGGTGACAGATGTAAAACAACTATTGTTACAAACAAGTTTGGGTTATACTTCAAATTGTAATATATTGGGAATCCATGAATTATTTAAATTCTTCACTCAAAGGCTCGAGCTCCAAGATATGTATTTGAAAAGCTGGCTACCGAATACTACCTATGTTGTTAAGAAGTATAGAGTAGACCTATAGCTGCTCGTCTCATGAACTGTTTATTGAGAAGGGTAGATATCTAAATGTACGTAGAAGATTCTGTCAATAATGTCATTAAATTGAAATTGATTACGAATACTATTTCTTACTTGCATCTCCAAGCTATAATAACACCCACAATACATAAATAAAATATAATATTAGCTAAATCCGAAAATGTTGAAGTTTAACAATAACCTAAACAGTTATATTAGAGAAAATAAAAACCTGCCCATGGACATATTCTACGCATCGGTATATAGATACCGTATCGTTTCATGAATGTTATGAATATATAGTAAATGTAAATGTAATGTTACTTTTGGCCTGAGACCCTTGAGTACCGATTTACTGAATAACCTCAAGCAATGGATGTTAAAAACCGCAGGTAGACATGATGGTATGTAAAAAAAACACAAGGAACATGTATAATGAAAATTAGAGTTGTTGTTATGTTCAATTGACATCAATTTATATTGCTCATGTAATAGGCGCTCATAGCGTGAACATCAAACAAAATTAGCGTCTGCTAGTGCTCGTGGTGTTCTCTAGGCCGGTCACCGATTGGTAACAAGTTGACGTTAACAAAGATAGACTAAAACAATAATCCTCAATTATTGATCCGATGCTGATGTGACAGCCGACAGGTGCTGGACATTGTTGCCACGTTGTGGTTTTGGCTATTATTGTATAAAATCATATTCAATGTACATTACATCGATTTGTTGTACTAAAATGTGTATCTATGCAATACATCTATGCAATATATCTTTCCAATGTATCTATGCATGAATGTTTTTAAGATAAATTCACCGTGTGACATAAGTGTTGATAATCTAAGGCCAGAAACTTGATAGCAACTGTATGATTGATTAATTCAATGCATCAAACGCTTTTATGTCACAATCATTTGGTAAATTGTTCATTGTTGTTATTTTGATAACAAATACATAGATTAATGAACTTGTGTCGCTTGTTCTTTTAGTCCGAAAAAAATATATTGTAAACATTATATAATACGCAGTAATATCATAAACAATTATAATTTTTCTTTGCCATAGTTAAATGACAAATAGGGTTGCCTATCGAGTAATTCATTTTGCGCTGTCGCTCGTTTAAGGTGCTGATCGTCGCTAGCTATTTCGTAGCTTTTCGATGCGTAACGTTATTTCGTGATGAGAGTTTGTCGATCAATGTGCACGTTTCGTTGCTTTTGGTAGCGTTTCATTGTTTCTTTGTTAGGCTAAGTACGATTATGACCGACCTAAAGTACGACACTGACACCTGTGCCTCGTGAGACGTAAGTAAGGGCTTGATCTATTTATAGTCACATTGCGACAAGAAAACACCCAAGAAAGCAGCGTTTAAAGCTTTCTTTGTATGACTGAAAAATGTGTCAAACGTTTGTCATGCTGCTAACTACTGTGATGAATCATGGGGCTAGTCACAAAATTGTACGTTTGTCTTGCGAAAATGACGCAAAGAGTTTACGACTTATAATTACAGTAACGAACAACATCCAGGTCGTGCGCAAGCGCTGATGTTCCTGAACACGCCCTGCATAAACATCCGCTTGCATACCTTTGAGAGATTCAGTTCATTCGGTGTTTGCAGTCAGACACTCACGATTACTCACCTTAGTCAATGCATATGGCCTGACAACACATGGTTGCCAACATTGCTATATGAAGATGGCTAAAGATGAGAAAAAAGCGTGGCTATTTGTGGCCGGCTCTTTCTATATTCATTGCATTGTGATCGGTCTTTCTCAGTCATTCGGTATTCTTTTTGTGGAATTTGTGGACTATTTCAAAAGGCCTCGGACAGAAGTTGCACTAATAAATTCTCTAATGACGGGGCTACAGCTAATGCTTGGTGAGTATAACTTATGGTTTAAAAAATAATTAGATTTTGTAAGGTATTCCTTAAAATATATGGTTCCCGAGTCTTACTTGGCATAATGCCAAAACACGTGCCGTGCGTGATTTACATGCAAGATCATGGAAAGTTACATGTGCAGGGTGTACATTTCACCGTGCTTTTTGCTTGAAGAGTCGTTTACGTTCTACTGAGGCAAATAAATATGTTACAAATATCCTTACAAATCAAACTTAATTAAGTTTCTAAGTAAGAAGAAAAAATTATTCTGCTGATCTATGTTACAAATATTGGCGACCTGCCATGGTAATGAACTATAGAATGGACAAAGAATAAACATGACAGTTTTCAAACTTAGTGTCGTTACGGTTGACTGGTTCTCAATGACTCGTTCTTAAAAGCAGGCAGGCGTCGTCAGTTTTATATTAAAGGTATTATCAAAAGACACTGACTCACACCAATATTCATACGAAAGCTATCACACTTGGGTTTACGATCATATAGTTTTTGGAAATATCTGCGTTTTAGGTTATAAGGTCAATAAAAAAGACAGGAAGTAATTGATGAGATATTGCATTAAATCCGCATGAACTATGACACGGGCAATGTACAAAGTTCCACATAATCCTGATTATCAAAAACCGCCATAGTGATAGCAGTGTAAGAAATACATAAATACATTGCATTTTCAAAAGCTGCACCAATTTCTATATATATATTCAACCATTTCCAGCAATCACTGGCTTTCTGATCCCAGTTTGTGTACAGCTGTATTTAAAGATTTGTATATCCCTCAGTAAATTCATCCACCCTGACTTTTCATTATTTACTTCAAGTTTCTTTTTTAAGAATGATAAGTATGTTATGGCATCGATTTAAAGCTGAGGTGAGTACAGATGTCGATTTGAAAAACGGAAATACGTGACATAGTGCCTTTAATTTTAATCGGGTAATAACTGAACAAGACCCTTTTTGAGTAATATATCTCGATGTCGCTATGATGTACACTCGGGCAACCTCCAATAGCAGTCTGATTCAATCTTCCAGGCTCTGAGGAATGATATTGTTAAAACATTGGTTATCGGGATTCGAACTCACATCAGCCAACGTTTTCCCTCCGTCTCGGTCTGAACGCAACTTTCGTTAGCTCGTCTAGCCATTCACAAGTACTCCGGCAAAAGTTTTACGTATCAGTAGCTTCTAGTTGGGGACAAATAACTCCAGTGTACTCTTCGTTTTAAATAATGATTATATATAACAAATACATTTTATACTAGCTACATGTAAGGTTAAAACTCCTATGTGTCAAGATAGTGCTGGTTATTGTCCAGAACTATTTTTCATTTTTTTTATTGTGTGCGAGGGACATGATATCCGTCCGGAAGAATTTAAAGAGGCTGTGTCATCAAGATCAAGTAACTTCGATCTGAGGTCTATTCTAACCTGTTGACTGTTGTATGGTGAAATTCAAAGAATCCCTTTCGCACGCATTACTGGCACATATGATTGAATACACATTTTTCATCTCTTTTTATCATTTTCTAATCATTAAATGCTTTTTAATGCTGGACGCATATAGGTCATTTGCTGGCCCAAACGTCCACCTACCCACCCTGTATCACATGATATCCGCTGTTTAAACACAACGATGTAATTGAATCCCAATGGCTAGGTTTGTGGGCTGCATTCAGACATTGTGAAGCTTAAACTCGTTCTATTCCCAGCAATCTTTATATATTTTATCAACAGGTTTTATTTTAGGTTGTTGAGCTTAGATTGACCAATAAGATGGGCTGTCCCTCTGACATTAGCCGCTCGGCCAATCAGAAAAGATGCCCTATCTCGCTGGCGGCTCAACAACTTAACTGCACTTTTTCGAAATAGATGCTGTTTAGAGTTCATTTTCAATCGGAAATGCGGAACGAGCATGTCAATGGATAATCCGGTGGCTTGGATGTATAAATTGATTATGATTAATTTACTATTTGAATGGTTCAGTGTAGTTGCTAGTTGTCAATGACAAATACTGATTAGTACAGGTACTGACGTGGCGAATAATAATCAAAAAGTAAGAACATGATTAATGTAAGTATATTTACGAAAGACAGCATGCAAGGGGAGGAATTTCTTTTATTCAAAGTAGAGTCAACAAAGAGTGACTAGCGCTTTCACTCTCTATACATGTATTTTACGCTTTAAAGGGGATTCAACACCCAGTGACTGCAGTTCTCCTAACCCCACGTTACCCAACCTACAACACAACACAATTGAACTGGAATACGCTCGTGAGTAGTGCGACCGTTATATTTACCACAACCCAACTCAACACATGGTTACACAACTTGAAACCATAGTTACCAATCTCATTCAAATGAACATGGACATTCTTATTCAGAAAAACCGAGATGCTGAAACCCGACACGTAAAACCAGAGATAAAAACTGTTAAAGAAAAACACTCTGGAAACGTGTCCCCTCTACGAATGTAACAGCATAATACTGGAGGGTTTACAGTATATGAAATTTGCATATAATGACACGTAAAAACCTTAGTAGCTTTTATATAGAATATAGCCATATTATAAAGGCTTGCCAGCCAAGACAATACAATTCACATGAGATAAAGCAATATTCTAATGGCTTGCCAGCCAAAGACAACACAAAATAAATGCAATATTATAACGGCTTGCCAGCTCAAAAACATACAAACTTTTGCAAATTATAATGGCTTGCGGGCCCAATGACTGACATGATGCAACCGGTCATGTTCGCTCAATATCCTGGATGATATCGATAATCTGAAACAAGAAAATATGTTGAAACACAAGTCATCAAAATGTAAAAACTACAATGATATGGTATTTTAATGATTAACGGTCTTGATTGCACAAGCGAGAGAACGATTTCAAACTCAACACCCTTTTTATACCCTTTTACGCCACCTGGCGGAGTGACCAGTCACGTGACTATTGTTACACAACGCTAGGAGAAAGCAATTTCCCACTAATTCTTACTTCAAACGTTGGAAATTTCATCACTTTTGCAACCGGCCTACAGCTTGTCAGCCATCTGACCACCGTGACCTCTAGATTAAACATCAGCCATTCACCCTCTTCAGAGCTAACCAGAGCTATAATATCCTGATCCAATGTCTATTATAATACGAACAGTTCTCCAGCTAGAAAGGTAGAAAACTGATTGAATTGATAGGAATTTCAAAAGTAATCAATTCTCTCTCAGTTATTTCTGTATGCTTAGGGAAAACCTGTGCGATGTACTTCTTGCCAGAACAGGATCACGTAATTTGCCGACTGAACCATACCGCTGGCCGCTGTGACAACGAGCAAGCACTCCATGCCAGAAGTATCATTATTGGCTGATTATTTCCAGACAAAACGTTTGTCGTTATATGCACGTGTATGTGCCGATAACTATTCGTGTCACAACAGATGTTAGATTAGGATTTTGTGACTACCTCTGTGGGGAGAGAATGACATCTGACAGAGAGTTGTGCTTTTCTCGAAATGTTACTTTTGCAGTTCTGATTTCTGTTTTCAGGTCCAGTTTCCGGTTTGCTGGTTAGCCATTTAGGAGCAAGGGCGATAACTCTTACAAGTTCAGTTCTTATATGTTTTGGTTACGCTTTGAGTTACTTTGCAAGCAGTGTCCTCTTCCTTTGTTTGAGCTATGGAGTTTTGGTCGGTAAGTTCAATTCAAGACATCAAATAATCCATATATGTAATAGTCGAAGTGTTTAACAGGGATTGGGAATATGGAATGCTGGATGTAGACAAGGTGTTTATAACAATATATACTCTCAAAGGGATATAGCCAAAAAATAGCTCGCTGATCGAAACAACATTGAATTGGAATCCTTTAATCCTTTTCAGAGTATACCAGTGACCTTCCATGCTATGTGTCCAGTAACTGCTTCATATGTTTCAATAATCTTTACATTCGGAGGCTAATACAGCTAGCGATGATTTCATGCTTGACACACTCATTCAGAAACTATTTCACACAGTTTTGGTATAATCAAAAATAAATTTAATTAATAAATATTGTTCAGTTCATTTATCGGTGGTATGATTCTTGAACCGTAAATCAACATTTATCATAACTAGGTTTCTTGATGATTTTAACGGCGTTAGTCTTCATTACGGAATATCCTCCCCTTGTTCTCGGTGATTTTTATGCCCCCGAATCGGAGATTCCGGGGGTATATTGTTTTTCGTCTGTCCGTCTGTCTGTCCGTCTGTCCGTTTGTCCACAAAAAACTTTAACCTTGGTCATAACTTTTGATTGGTCGGAGCTAGGTCTTTGATATTTGACATATGCATCCGGGGGCATTCGTGTTTCACAAACACATCTTGTTCTCCATACTTCTTCTTATCCAGGCGTAGCATCAAGTCTGTTATTACTCTCCTCGGTGGTGGTGGTGAACCAGCACTTTGAGAAGAGGCGATCTCTGGCCAACTCTCTTGGCTCCCTCGGGGGAGGTGTTGGGACGCTGAGTTTCCCCCCTTTGTTGACCCTGTTGATCTCCCGATACACATGGAAAGGTGCCATGCTGATAACAGGGGGGATAACTCTCAATTGTGCTGTGTTCGGATCAACCTTCAAAGCACCGAAATCTTCAAAACTTTGTAAGTATCAATCCATATGCACATGTCTTCATGCCATTCTCTCCCACAGAGGCAGATCAAGTCATGAAATGATGATACAGCCTCTGTTCCTTGGGTTCCGGCAGTTGTCCCTGGCGGAGAAAAATTGCGCCACAATCAAATTGAATGACAAATGAAAACGCTTATGCATGGAAAGGATGGTTCATATCACAATGCTTTTGCCATGATTCAGTAGTAAAAATTATGATTTTAAAACAGCATCGCTGATTGCACTACTAAGTTTGATTGCCTCCAATCAGGCATAACCCCATTCTATCCCACAAAGTCGGCATAATAGAATAAAGGCTGTATCTACATTTCATGGCTTGATCTGCCTCTGTGAGGAGAGAATGGTCTTCATACATATGTTTAAGTTTTCCTGTGTTTAAACAAGTGATTTCTTTTGCAAAATACAGATAACAATTGATCGAAATATTCAAATCATGATTAAGTCATACTCCGACAATTACAAAAATTGTTTAACGTTTCTTTTGTTTTCTATGGATTTACTTCCTTCTCTTTATATAATTTATATTTCCTATAGATTGTTTTTTAAAAATCGCCAATAACTCCAAATGTGTTTCAGATAACAAAGAAAAAGATACTAACTCCCTAATGACAGTGATCAAGTTGAGTTTTGCCGTGTTCAAGAATTTACAATTCCTCATCTTTATGTTGAGTGGAATGCTCGGAGCACTTGCCTATCTGATTCCCTTCAACCATATTCCTGATCACGTGCGTGACCTTGACATTAACCAGAACGAGGCTTCATGGTTGATATCCGCCATTGGCATTTCCGGCATGTTTGGAAGAGTATTCCTCGGCTGGATCACTGACTTCGAATGTGTCCGTTCTGCAGTGATGTTCGGATTAGCAAGTGTCCTGTGTGGAGGAACAATGGCTGCTGTACCTCACTTGCAGACCTTTTGGACGCTGATGTTGTGTTCAGTGGTATTCGGAGTTTTTATTGGCAAGTTTGTTTTGCAATCAACCTAGCTATTTAAAATAGAACTGAAAAGTCTCAATTATGGCCCTATGCTTTCCGTTAATTATTAACTACTCGATATGCACTTTGCACTTTTAGTCTTCTTTATGGAACACTACCGCGTACAACAGCGACTGAATCATGGCTTTCTATGTAAATTGCATGAATGGTATTCATTAGCCATCCTGCTACATCAGCGTATATGTCTCCGCGTTGAGCTTCACCAAATCTCCTGATATCCATCGGGCCAAAACCTCTTATCATTATGTATAACCAGCCAATTGCATGGATCCCTTTCAAGCAATGCCAGCACAAACCAGGGTGAGAATTCGGTGTTTGATACAAATTACCAATTGGAGTGGAATTAGGTAATATATCTCATGTTGCGCTGCGCTGCCGCTACGCTCGCAAACAGCGTTCTTTAAGATTTCGAAGTGAGACATCATTAGATGGAGTTTATACATAGATGATAAATAGCGTTGGTTAACCAGTGATCCGCGGGTTTTGACATAATGGATATCAGGGAATATGGGAGAAATTATTCGCTGCAGGATTTGTAAGTCATTACAGTATTGATAAGTTTATTGGTAAGTTGCTAGAAGATTGTTGAGTTATCCAGAATTTACAATTATTCATTTAAATGTTACCATAGCTAGAAAGGTAAGCATGCCATACAGATGGCTTCTGTCATAACTCACTCCAGCTTCTGAGGTTTAACTTCACGCTTGCGGCAATCTTAACATACAAACAAAACTGTTAAACCGATGAAGGAAGCAAAAGCAAAAAATTAAGCAATACTATAAAAATGTTGAGCAGTTGATGATCATTTGGCAGTCGCTTAGATTGTGAACGTAGATAGGCTTTACATTCATATATCAATACAAACATGTACATCCTAGTTTCACTCGTCACAATAGTAATAGTTGTCACTCCCTTCCTTTACAGGATTCTGGATGAGTATACAACCAGTTGTTGTGGTCGATATTCTAGGAGAAGATAAAATCAGTTCAGGTTACGGCTTCGTGACGGGATTTGAAGGAATATGTCTTTTAGTTGGTTCCCCTTTAGGAGGTGAGTTCCCACCATCAATCAAACTATCGTTGATGAAATATGTCCATTTCGATAAAACTACACTGATTGTGAAATTATGTCTTAAAATATTATGCGTTTTAATTTCCCCTTTTCAGTAGAAAAGTATTAAATTAGAAAAGATAAGATAATACTTTATTATCCCGAATAAGTTTTGGCTACATCGTCAAATTGATATGCGATGTTAGTTTCGCAATACCTGTGATATATATGGAATGATAAATACCTAAAGTGTGTTTTCTATTCAGGTTTCCTTTACGATTCGACAGGGAGCTATGCTGTGTCCTTCTATGTCTGTGGTGCATTATTTATGGCTGGTGGTGTGATCATCTTGACTTTCCAACTCTGGAAACTATGTGAAAGTCGGGGAAGTTACACGACAGATGTTGTTGACTTGTAGATCCAACATTGGTTTGCAGACTGTGATATCTCATCAATGGACCTTATCGATAATCGAGAACCGATAATCGATCCTGCTAAGTCGTCATTGTATATAATCATTATGCTACAACCATATCGTTTTTGTGGTAATTTTGTTTGTTAAGAAACCAACAAACATTTTTCAAAATAGTGTTTCCTGGTCAATTCGCCACCAAAATGTTTGTTCATAAACTTTGTAAAGACATATTTTCATAAAATCTGCAGATTGGTTTCAGATATGATATTACGAAACTGATAATCTTGGTATTGTGGGGTTTTTCTTGTATGCCCAGTCTTCCGTTTGTATCGATACTAGCCTATACAGAAAGCTCAAATTGATGATAAAATTTTAAGTCTATAATTGTATAATAACACAAATGAACAAAGTTAACCAAAACATGTTGACAGGTTATATGCATATATATCTTTAAGAATAGCAGACAAAATTCAGACACAAATATCTACACAGATCAAGTAAATATGCAGATTAAAATAATAGTAACCGATTAAATGTATAAATAGACGGAAGCACATAATACCCGTGATACATAACGGGTTTTTATATCATTATCACAAATCAAAATGAATACACTCTACCTCGATTTGTTTACTGCACATCTATGACTGCATTCTCTGCCCACAGAGGCAGGTCAAGTCATGAAATGTTGATACAGCCTCTGTTCTATTACGCTGAAATCCGTGGGTTCCGGCAGTTTCCCCTGGCGGAAAAAAATGCACCACAGTCTATTTGAATTTCTTCATCAAATGACAACGCTTCTCGCATGAAAGGGTGGTTCATATCACAAAACTTTTGCCTTTGTAGCCAAAATGATGATTTAAGAACAGCGTCGCTGATTGCACAACTAACTTTGATTGCACCAAATCAGGCATCTACCATTCTATCCCACAGACTCGGCGTAATATAACAGAGGCTGTATCAACATTTCATGACTTGATCTGCCTCTGTGAGGTGAGAATGCTATGACTGGTGTCCGAGTGTTCTCAATGATTGGTACTGAGACGTTAGGTGCAAACGTTCATGAGGTAACGTGCCAAAAACCTGATTAACGCAAAGATGGACGTACGGAGCTATGTCCCTCGCTTGTCCGTCGTTGATTCTTACAAATGCCTTCCTTTATAGTTTGTATCGAGTTTATTTACTTTGTGATAACAAATCTTTGTATAGAAACTATACTGATTGATCTAATCATTTAAATGCATACATTTGTAATAAATAAACTTCCACGATTCTTTACTTTATTCCTTTACTTTACAATGTATTTTACGTTTCTAAACGTTGATCTCGCCGTTTAAATGCATTCATTTGTAATAAATAAACATCCACGATTCTTTACTTTATTTCTTTACTTTACAATACATTTTACATTTCTAAACCGTTGATCTCGCCCTTTAAATGCATACATTTGTAATAAATAAACATCCACGATTCTTTACTTTATTTCTTTTCATTACAATGCATTTTACATTTCTAAACCGTTGATCTCACCGTTTAAATGCATACATTTGTAATAAATAAACTTCCACGATTCTTTACTTTATTTCTTTCCATTACAATGCATTTTACATTTCTAAACCGTTGATCTCGCCCTTTAAATGCATACATTTGTAATAAATAAACTTCCACGATTCTTTACTTTATTTCTTTACTTTACAATGCATTTTACATTTCTAAACCGTTGATCTCACAATTTAAATGCATACATTTGTAATAAATAAACTTTCACGATTCTTTACTTTATTTCTTTACTTTACAATACATTTACATTTCTAAACGTTGATCTCGCCCTTTAAATGCATACATTTGTAATAAATAAACTTCCACGATTCTTTACTTTATTTCTTTCCATTACAATGCATTTTACATTTCTAAACCGTTGATCTCGCCCGTTAAATGCATACATTTGTAATAAATAAACTTCCACGATTCTTTACTTTATTTCTTTACTTTACAATGCATTTTACATTTCTAAACCGTTGATCTCACAATTTAAATGCATACATTTGTAATATTAAACTTCCACGGTTCTTTGCTTTATTTTTATACATACAATGCATTTTACATTTCTAAACGTTAACTTATTTTATGTACAAGCACCATCTTTTTGAGTGAAAATAATCTCTCATATAAAGTGGACAGTAGTATCGAGCAACATAATTTTGAATTATAATTTACGATTTATTTCTAATGTATATGCGGATAATAAAAACTTACCTTATTGATTCTGCACCGTATATTGTGTTATTATTGAATGTAAGTTAACATAAGCGGCAAGGTAATTAATGTCCATAAAAGGCATGGTAACGTTGTGTAAGTATTTGAACATATTTACACTGTCAACATGACGATTACATCAATAATATCGATTTACCTGTCGAACAAAAACATTCTTGGAGCTACATTACTGTGAACTTTACCTACATGTAAGACAACATAAGCGGCAAGGGAGAATACAATTAACTGTTGAACAATAACGTTCTGAAAGTTAAATTTTTTGTTTAACTTAATCATAATTAATGTCTATTCTTTCCTCACAGAGGGCGATCTAGTAATAAATGTCTCTGTTCGAATAAGACCAGTAGGTTTACCCAGCACATTTACTTATCGGTATAAACACATTAAAAATGTTAAGCACCCCCTTCATTGTTTTGAGAGGGGACATTGCCAAAGAACCATTATAGAAAACTAAAGATTTCACAGATGGAAAACAAAGTTCAGAAGAAAGTTTAAGCAATTTTTTTTCCGTTGGCAAGAATAATGTTGATCTTCAAGGATTTCAATTGACCAAAAACAGGAAACGGTAAATGGTGAAAAACACAAACCCGTGAGTGTATTGTCATTTTAAGTTTGGAGGCTGAGCAAGATGAAGAAATCATACTGAAAAATCAGTGTCATGGTCTTAGAAACAGTTTAGTGTCAAAAGCGTGTGCTGCCACCACTGGACATATCATTTACAAGGTTCGTTAATTGCTCCATGGGGATTTGCTGCCTCCAATTGTCTCAGATTTAGTGGAGGAGGGTTATTTTCTGTAGACGTCAACCAATCATGTCCCAGGCATGTTCGATGGGATTCAAGTCTGGAGACATTCCTGGCCAGGAGATTCGAGAAACACCATTGTTCCCCAGATGTTGTGTCACAGCTCGCAAACGGTGAGGTCGAGCATTATCGTCCATGAACAGGGTTCGTGTTGCAAGTCTGTGGTCATCAAAATGGTCAATCACAACTGGATCAAGCACCTCTGCAATGTAGGGGTCACCTTGTTGTGTTACCAAATCCAACTTGCAATGAAAAGAAAATAAACCCCACACCATAACGGCTCTCGATTCTCGTCTGACCAGTGGATACGTTTCCATGACGCTGCCTGTTACCACACCACATCCTACGATGACCATTTATGGCGATTTGTTAGATTTGGATGTCTGATGACACGTCGAGACCTTAATCCTGCTGCTTTGAGGCGTTTCTCACCGTCTGTTTGCTGATTCGTCTATAGGGTAGCCAGGCCTATTTCAAGACGGTACTTGACGCGAACGGTTGACGTCGTTGATGACGCAATAGGCTCCTGTCCTCTTGCAACGTGGTAGCTCGGGGCCTGCCGGAACGTGACTGATCGTCAACATGCATAGTTTGAGCATGATAACCGAAAAGGGGTAACCAGTTCTTCTCCCAATTTCCTTGTACGATAAACCCGCTAAATGCTGCTTAATAATTTGCCATCTCGTAGCCTCGGACAGTCTTCTTCGTGGCATCGTTCATGAATTTTGTGTATTGAACCGACATCGAAGCAGAAAGAGGCGTTTATATAGCCACGGTAACTCGAAGCTTAAGGGTGAAACTGCAATTTGCAAAAATCATGGGTTGCATGATCTCTTTACCAATAGCTCTGTTCGTGAGAACCGTTCCATAACAGAAACCACACCAGTTCATAGCTAGAATACCATATTTGGCCTCTCTATCGAATGGAATAACATAATCACAAAAACCTAAAGGTATACAACTTTCCTTTTGGGGGTGCTTAACTTTTTAGCTCCTCTGGCCTGTAAGGCCCGAACGGCTTATGGCATGGCATGTTGTCCGGCGTCCGTCCATCCGTCCGTCCGTAAACTTTGTGGAATTTCGACTTCTTCTCCAGAACCAAAAGGCCTAGAATGCTGAAACTTTGTGTACAGACACCTTGGCTAGTGAGGATTATAAATTGTAGATTTGGTGGCCCTGTGACCCCTAATAAGGGCTACAGGGGCCACGCCCTAAAAACCTATTTTCATCTTCTTCTCCAGAACCATGAGGCCTAGAAAGCTGAAACTTGGTGTACAGACTCCTTGGCTGGTGAGGATTATAAATCGTAGCTTTGGTGGCCCTGTGACCCCTAATAAGGGCTACAGGGGCCACACCCTAAAACCTATTTTCATCTTCTTCTCAAGAAGCATAAGTCCTAGAGAGCTGAAACTTTGTGTACAGATTTCTTGGCTAGTGAGGATTATAAATGATAGCTTTGGTGGCCCTGTGACCCCTAATAAGGGCTACAGGGGCCACACCCTTGAGACCTATTTTCATCTTCTTCTCCAGAACCATAAGGCCTATAAAGCTGAAACTTTGTGTACAGACTCCTTGGCTGGTGAGGATTATAAATCGTAGCTTTGGTGGCCCTGTGACCCCTAATAAGGGCTACAGGGGCCACACCCTAAAACCTATTTTCATCTTCTTCTCAAGAAGCATAAGTCCTAGAGAGCTGAAACTTTGTGTACAGATTTCTTGGCTAGTGAGGATTATAAATGATAGCTTTGGTGGCCCTGTGACCCCTAATAAGGGCTACAGGGGCCACACCCTTGAGACCTATTTTCATCTTCTTCTCCAAAAGCATAAGGCCTAGAAAGCTGAAACTTTGTGTACAGACTCCTTGGCTGGTGAGGATTATAAATCGTAGCTTTGGTGGCCCTGTGACCCCTAATAAGGGCTACAGGGGCCACACCCTAAAACCTATTTTCATCTTCTTCTCCAGAAGCATAAGTCCTAGAGAGCTGAAACTTTGTGTACAGATTTCTTGGCTAGTGAGGATTATAAATGATAGCTTTGGTGGCCCTGTGACCCCTAATAAGGGCTACAGGGGCCACACCCTTGAGACCTATTTTCATCTTCTTCTCCAAAAGCATAAGGCCTAGAAAGCTGACACTTTGTGTACAGACTCCTTGACTAGTGAGGATTATGAATTGTAGTTTGGTGACCCTGTTGTCCCTAATAAAGGTAACAGGAACGTCCTACAAATCTAGTTTCATCTTCTTCTCCTGAAGTATAAAGCCTAGAAAACTTAAACTTGTCGTCTATACACTTAATTTTATGATTGGTGACCCTGTGGCATCTACAAAGGGGGAATCACTTTGGCCACACTCTACAGCATTATTGATGATGAAGCCTGATGAACTACAGAGCCAATGGCTCTATTTTTATTTACTGTGTATATTTGCATACAAATTAAATTTACTTCAGGCTTTGCGTTTGCATGGTGTTTTATTACCTAGTAGCAATTCATATTTGCTAAGCTTTTTCACCTTTTGTGTCAACAGTATAAAGAGTTTATATAATTAACAATATTATCGTAGAAACTTTCCCTTTTTTTGAATACTGATGAATTCAAAATTATTACATGTTTAAGTATATGTTTTTGTATTCACATATATGGTAATGTCCTATGTTCATTTCTTCTGAACAAACTGCTAAATTACTATGCAAAGCCAGACAGGTCATGTGACCGTCAGGCCTAAAATAGTAATGATGCAATAATGACCTAGCTACAAACTACTTTTCATCTGTAAGTAAATAGAAAGACCCGTTTACATGGCAAAATTACATATGAAGCAAAATACGTTTTATTTGCATTACCTCCTGAGGTCATGAGATGGAAACTATCGAATCTAAAATACATTTAGCGTCAGTCCAATTAGTTTGATTACTATCGTCATTGCAACATGGTCATAAGTGAATCATAAACATTTATTGTAAAGAATACAATAACGATGGGGTTAAAAGACGTGTTGTTATTACGTGTCAATTATTGCCTATCGATGATATCATTGGACATCATAAACGCTAATGTTTACAATAGTATTGATATCTCTTTATGCGAGTTTTTTTCAACCGATCTAGAATGTTTATTTCATCGATAAAATGACTCAGTTCCACTTGTACACATTGCAGCCTTTTGAGGTAACGATCTTATTAATATTTCATTATTCAAACACAAAGGATAGTCGTAACAACAATCGATTGATGTTTTTACAATTGACTATTATTGGTGTGGACCATTGTGAAACCACTGTAAGCGGACTAAAAGCTTATAATTTGTCTTTGACAATAGTTTGCGAGTTTCTATGTTAGGGTTAAAACACGAGAACGAGGAAAGAAAGCTTCGCGAGAAGTAAGACCGAAAGCGAAGCTTTCGGTCTTACTTTCCGCTCAGCTTTTTTTCCTCAGGTTTTGAAAACCCAAGCATAACCGAGTTCGAGTGTTTTAACTAACTTAGATACCGTTATTAAACATCTATTGACAACCCGCATTCATTTGTCAATATTGTAGTATTTGTAATCATATTTTTACACTGATCATAATTTTTTTTTAGAAAAGTCAACAAATATCAAGGATTTATGTTTGTCAGTTTGTTTTAACATTTATTATTGGATTACATTACTTTATACTGTCGCTTTAATTCTGAATAAAAAACGATTAAAATGAGTTTCCTTCATATTAAGCAGTGTGTTCAAACGTCTAGTTCACATTGACATAGCACAAATGCACGCGCAAAGCATTCTTCGAGGTGTAAGGTTTTACAAATGACAATCGACAAGTCCCGTGGTTGATACCGTAGGTGTTACACTGTTAATATCAATTATTAGTAGATAATATGATAAAAGAATAAGATGAAAAAGTATTTGGAAGTAATGGGCGCAGTTTATTTTTGAAAATACAAGGTAAAGAATTGAAGTCTGAGGGCGACACACAATTTAAGTATAGGGTTACCGACCATAATGTCGCCATGGCAACCCTAAAGCAAAATGTTCAAACAAAGACCTACGAGGAAGTCACATCGCTAGGCCCGACTTAAGCATAAGCAACCAATGAGCACCGACCTCCGAGGCCATCACATCGACAGGTCGGACTCAAACAAGGACCTACAAGGAAGTCACATCGCTAGGCCCGACTTAAGCATAAGCAACCAATGACCACCGACCTCCGAGGCCATCACATCGACAGGTCGGACTCAAACTAAGACCTACAAGGAAGTCACATCGCTAGGCCCGACTTAAGCATAAGCAACCAATGACCACCGACCTCCGAGGCAATCACATCGAAAGGACAGACTCAAACTAAGACATACGAGGCAGTCACATCGCTAGGCCCAGACAAGCATAATAGATATAGATGCACCCTGGAAGTGTTTGGCAATAAATGAGAGTGAGCACCAGCAGGAGTTTCACACTGACTGGTGTTAATGGGATGATAAGGTAAAATAGTAGAGGAATAAGGAGGAAGGCTACCTCATTACCTGCTCATTACCAAGTGTGTTAAGGATGTGGAGTTTTGCGGGAAACACAGCAAAGAGCTCCTCTAAATTTAATGTAAGTTAGGGGAAGGATTTAAATATACTACCAGAGATGCATATGGCCCCCAGACTCTCTGCCAAAAGTTCTTGTCTATACAAGAATTTGCCCAAAATAGCGTCAATGGGAAATAGAATAAATTTAAAGAAGAGCTTCCAAAGCATTAGCTAATGTATGCAAGTAAAGATCATTACCCGTTTCGGACAAGTGGGTCCCGTCCGCCACTGGATCCCTGTAGTGGCTCACATCTTTTGTTGAGATACGATGCTTGATGAGAGAGCCACCTCTGTTGCAAGTGGCCAGAGCAGCATACCGGTTAACTCGTTTCCTCTTCCGCTCTATTGCAGCGCCACTTATTGCACCACGCCATAGGGTTCTTTGGCGCATGTCAGACCACACTAAGATTGTAGCTGGCATGAGTCTTGAAATTGTTGTGATGTCATTTTCAATTGTATCACACAAAGCTTTACCGCCTTCATCCACAAGATCGTTCCATCCTAGATGTATTACAAGAAATTTAGGAGGCACGTGTCTCTGTAATCTCTGTCTGATGTAGGGTACCAAATTATGCCTTCCCATCCCCTGTCTGCCAATCCATGTGATGGAGACGCCGAGGCCTAGGTCGTCTAGAGCCAGGTTGACGCCGCCTGGTGTTGAAGATGCTCTCATATGGGCCCAGTAGACTATGGAAGAGCCAATCACCCAAATATCTGCAAATTGAAAGGGGGTATAGCATAACCATATTCTAAAGAGTTATCTATGCTATCCTAATGTATGTTCGAACTGTGGGAGACTGCCACCGTCCCCATTGCATAATGGTCTTTTCGGGGATTCCTTGCAATGCAGCTGTTGTTGCAGCACCTATACGAAATGAGTGGGACTTGTAGGATTCAGTTGATTCGCCAATAAATCTCAGGGATTTAGCTAGGATTGCACTGAACTGGTATTGGGTGACTGGTTTTGTATTGAAATGTATGAACAATTGGGTCGACGTTGTTTTTGGCCTGCATACCCATCCGCCACTTAAGCATAATGTCTTTCATGAAACCATTGTCAATCCAGTTATCAGGCCATTTTTCACAAGCCCACTTGCCTTCGAAGAAAATACCAAATCCTGTGTTCGTGCCGCCTGCACTGTCTGTAAAGAAATGAATTGTGTCGCTGTCCGTCCAAAGTCTGTCATAGAAGACTGAAATGCTATTATGGTTTGCAAAAAATGGTATACATGTACTTGATTATTTCTTGGTGCCTGTCAGGGAACTTTTCGAGGTAAACACTCATATACACGAGGAAACAAGTTGCCCAATCTTCAACAGTGTTAACGAGACCAGTTTTACGGACCATCTCTATTCCGCCCCTGCTATTGATTGCCATAATTCCCATGTGATTATCCTCGATAACTTCGGATTGGGTAAAGCGAAATTAATATATTCCGAGTTCCATATTTTTTCCTTAACGGACTGGGGCAAGTTGTCACTGACTTTGTCGTCTACGCACCACAAGGCAGGGGTAGGGTTAACATTTTGTTCATCTGATGTAGGAACATTAATTGGGTTAGAGTGCTGAACATCTAAACCTAACATACCGCATGTTGTGTGATGCGTGGTTGAATTTTGTACGGTTTCAGGCTGATTCTGTGTGTGAATATCTACAGAAAGATTGTTTTGAGGGTGGTTAGAGTGCTGAACATCTAAACCTAACATACCGCATGTTGTGTGATGCGTGGTTGAATTTTGTACGGTTTCAGGCTGATTCTGTGTGTGAATATCTACAGAAAGATTGTTTTGAGGGTGGTTAGAGTGCTGAACATCTAAACCTAACATACCGCATGTTGTGTGATGCGTGGTTGAATTTTGTACGGTTTCAGGCTGATTCTGTGTGTGAATATCTACAGAAAGATTGTTTTGAGGGTGGTTAGAGTGCTGAACATCTAAACCTAACATACCGCATGTTGTGTGATGCGTGGTTGAATTTTGTACGGTTTCAGGCTGATTCTGTGTGTGAATATCTACAGAAAGATTGTTTTGAGGGTGGTTAGAGTGGTTAACATCTAAACCTATTTGAGAGGATTGATCGAAATCGAGAGATGGAATCGAAGTAGAAAAACTGACACCCGATCGTGTCGGCATTCCCCCGTCCGCCATTTTGGTTCTCTTACTGCGTCTCGCGTTAACCTGTTGGGCCAAAGATCCGTCCGCGTTCGTTGGTTCTGACGTCCTTGGACGATTTCCAGACGACCTACTGTCCTTTACTGCCTTCTTAGTTCTCGGCATGTCGTAAAATACTGACTGTCATATACTATAGACAATTGATGAGAGATTATACATCGTTGAGAAACGAGTTGAAAAGGAAGGGCGCAACGCACGTTATGCCTTTTATAGCCAATAAGAGGGATAACTCCCAGCGGACCCAGTGTTGTGCTTACTGCTAATAAATGAATTTATCATTGTATTTACTGGCTGATAAATTGAATTGTTATGTTTGTATGCATTTAAAATTGGGATTACAGTGCAATTGGATAATTATCATAATGCTTTAGGACCGACCTTTTTACCGAAATGTGAACTTCAATCAATAGATTGTTTAACATAGCCTTCACTTCTATCGGCCCGTTAGAGTAGTGGTTAGAGTGCTTGCTTACGGTTCAGAGGGTTGAGGGTTCGAATCCCGCACTTTGGAAGCATTGAAACTTTGTAGACTTTTTCAAGATATTATGGACTTTGGGGTTAGGTTATACATTAGAATATACAACCCTTTGACTTTGAAATATAAAAACCTTCCAACCCCCAAGTAGGTCTTACATATGAATATAAAAACCTTCCAACCCCCGAGTAGGTCTTACATGTGAATATAATGCCCTGACTTCCCAATGTAAAACCTCCTTGGAGGTTATTACGAGAAAACAATAGACGAAATCCCCGATAGGTTTCTAAGTGCCAATTAAACATACAGCCATCTGTGTTCGTCTGTTTTTGGGTGGTCAACGATTGTTACCAGAGGTGCCGACTACAGTTAGTTGGAGCATATATATATATATATATATATAGTACATTGGTTTTTCTCAATGGCATTGTCGGACAACGTAACAATTACTTTTTTGTAAGTTTTCGGGATGATTCGCAATCGCAGACTAAACCACCAGATGAAAGAAAGTACAAACAATAGTTTACATTTACTTAATATAAGAGACATGTGATGTACTAAGTTATGGCACGTAACCAATAACTCGTATTTGCAGTAGTTTGAATAACGTCATTGGTGCCATTTAGGTTTTGTCAAATGTCTTTGTTTTATGTATAGCAGGGATAAAAATGAGAATTTACATTATCATGACCCCTGTCAATTTTAAAATGTTGTCAATATGTAAAAATAAGTAGACACATTTATTGATTTTCACATAGAATGTGTCTGCCTTGTCGATTAACAGTTGTGTTACATCAAACTTTATTTGGGGAATTTTTTATTAAAGATGCTGTATCATACTTGCAATATTTTTTTTAAATATTTTTAATGTATTCGTTGTATTTTTAGAAAAATTTAGCGACCAACCTTGAGAAAATCGGACCAAAATTCATTAAAAAAAAGATAATTTACCAAAAAATACCGAAACGGCAGTCGACATAAGGGCGAATCAAGTGTGGCCATTTCACAACTTCCGGTTTCTAAATGTACGCTTGAAAACCGTATTTGTCGCGCTCAACTAGATTTCATTTTCTTTTTCCCCGAATTAGGTATTTGTTGCTGTCAAAGTTGATACCCATCGAACGCAATTACGGTAGTTTAGACACGTGTAAATCCTACAGGTATAATGATTACGTCACCGAAAGCGGGTTCGTTAAATGCTATGCCCTTTCTACATATTTCTACAAGGGGTACTGTGCTTTGACGTTCGAAATAAGTATGTTATTGTTGATTAAACAATCTAAATATGATATCAAAATTTCGACAAAAGATTTTTCTACAAAGTGATGTACATGTATTTCTTTTCTCAATAGCTAAATTTCATCCTGAACCGCTTGCAAGTATGATACAGCATCTTTAACTTAGAATTTTAAATTTTTTTAAATGGAAACACTTGGAATGGAAATTCTTTAAATAGTATTAAACTCTTGATCTTATCAGTTTTGGAATACGACCCAAAATAATGGAATGTATGTTGTTTGCGATCGATTTTTAAACAAATGTTATTTGTAATCAATCCATATTAATTTCTGTTTTAGATGAATTCAACCACAGCAATAGGGGAAAAACATTACTCACTTGCTTGGATACGGTTCTAAATACACACGTAAACGTAACGCGAGATAACATGTGTTTGTCAATTAGAAAGTGGCTCATCTGTGTCATACTTAAATCATGTAATGTTATATTGACAGTTGGGCTTAGATCGATGCAAAATGAAATGGAACGTCATTTACATAAGGCAACGTGTTATTCGTGACTATTTCAGTACAGTCATAACTTTATGTACGTGGTCATACATGTACATTCAGTTTTCAAAAAACCTTTGAGATCATATTTTCAGTTCGTAGCCAGATCTAGACGAGTGCTCCCAAAGCACAAAATTGTTTCGGACTGACCGATCGATTACCCAACGACATAACCCCCCTTTAGAGATTCTTTTTATAAAAGTGTAATATCTTTGCAAAGATTAAACAGTATATTCTATTTCAAAAACATAAATTAACACATAATGAGTCGCTTTTGTAATACTTATATCAAATTTTAAGATTAGATTCAGTGCGTACAATTCGTAAATTGTTTTTATGAATTCCACCAGGAAATCCTGTTTACATTTACAAGTTATTTATAGAATCAAGGCCATTCAAGATAAGTGGGTTATCACTATCGACAATCATTAGCTAGAAAACGAAGACGTGTTGGTATCGATGGTACTCCTTTCTACACATACAAACGTAACACGCATTTCCATGTGATAATCAATTACAAATTATGGTCGTTTGTTTACATAATATTATCTATAAACATACTTCTATCCATTAACACATTATCTCAGTATTCTTGAGAACTTCTTGTAGGAAACATGGGTTCCTTATTTTGGATTGTGATTAATGGTTTGCTTACGGCTTTAAGGTAACACTCTCTTAAACTTAGTGAATATGTCTGTACGTTTTTGGCAATTCATTTAGCTCAAGCCTGCAACTGGAAAATTTCCAGTGAAAAGAGCGTTGCGGGTTTTTGTTTTTTTGTTTTTTAATTTTTTTAAACGCATTGCTTTGAGCGACCTAAGCATAATTCCAAATGTGTTGCAATCGTTGAATTTGGGGCAATTTTACCATTTTTTAAAATGGCAATATGTATTTTACTTTTGCAATTAGACTTTCATTAGGCCTGGTTTGGATAAACTTGTATTTGTTTTTTTCAACATCATTAAGAATTGCATTTGAGTAAAAAATGAACAAATGCCAAACAGATAGCATTTTTTCTATTTCCTTGAGTACTTTAGTTTAAATTGTTGGGTTTGACCAAAAACATAACTTCTTTATTCCAGTATTTTTGGTGGTGGTTCTATATGCTCTTGCCTGTGATCCTTCACTAGTTCCTGACTAGTTCTAGTACTTTTCTCAGCAATGAGAAGAGACAGCGTCAAATCCAACAGAAGTTTCTACATGTCAGTTTGTTGATGAGACTTGCACACTGAGCTCTATACATGATCTTGCTCTAGAATATTATAATATTTCTTCTGACTGACAAATGTTACCACATGTTCATTTGTAGTATAACTTCGGAGTTGAATTCTTCAAATTTGATGCAGCGTATACCAACGATATGAAAGCGATTTTATATCAAATCTTTTAGCATCATTGACTTTTTTTTTATTACGGAAGTTGCGTAAGCTGTTAATTGCTGTCATTAGGCTTATTATAGTCTTCTAAACAATCATTTTATAAACCAGGCACCATCGAGATGACGGTTCTAACACCAGAGATAATGTTTGCATCTTGTTTATTAGACAAAGTTATTATGCTGATATTTTGATACCTTCATTATTCGTTTCAGTCATGCCTGTAATCCTGACTTTTGCAAAACCAGAACGCACGGACAATTCTACTGCGACCCTGCAAGCGATAGATCTTACTACCAGTGTTATTACGATGAGGCAAAGCACTTTGATTGTCAGGTTGGTCTTGTCTACAGTTTAACCGCGAACTGTGATTGGCCATATAACCCAGTTTGTATAACCAATCCGGTGCCTGATCAATATCCGGGCATCAGAGATCCGGCTACAGGAATTTGTCGTCCGGATCCGAGTTTATCAACATCTCCTACGTCTGCTACTTCACCTACGTCTGCTACTTCACCTACGTCTGCTACTTCACCTACGTCTGCTACTTCGCCTACGTCTGCTACTTCGCCTACGTCTGCTACTTCGCCTACGTCTGCTACTTCACCTACGTCTGCTACTTCGCCTACGTCTGCTACCTTGCCTACGTCCGCTACTTCACCTACGTCTGCTACTTCACCTACGTCTGCTATCTCGCCTACGTCTGCTACTTCACCTACGTCTGCTACCTTGCCTACGTCTGCAATCCCTTCAACGCAATCGGTGTCTGGTATATTGATTTTTAAAGCGTCATTATCCTTTTATCAAGCCAAAGCGAAACGTATTTCTTCCTTCCTCGTATTGTCAAATTGCGAGCCTTTCGAAATTTAGAAATTTTTGGTTTTGTGACAGTGCTCTAAAAATCTTGACATTATTGTCAGGTTTTTGTAGTTTTTTTCGCGAGATATTGCGATAGTTACTAATAAAAGAAAGGAGTTAAGCACCCCCAAAAAGTTACGATACTTAGAATGAATTTATCTATCCTAACATAAATTTTGTGAAACATAATTCATGTTGACATTCTAAGAAGTTGTAAAGGTACAGAATTTTCATCAAAAATAGTTTTGCCGAAACAATATTTGTTTTACCAACTTGACTTTCACACATCATGACTGTTCACTTTTTATTTGGCAAAGTCACTGCTTGTTGAAATGACAGTCCTATTTTCAACAATTATTTTTACGATTTGGGCATCGGTTTCATTTTGGATTCTTTTGAGTTCAGTCCGTTAAATAAACACTTCTCCTTGCTATGATAGGTTCATTTCAATTCAGTTTGTGTTTTTACACAATTTGCGATTTTGAGGGATCAGATTGGTGTAAGTTGTAACTTTTGACAAAATGGCTTATACTAGATTTTGACCATTTGACTCTATGGAATTAATAACTCACATTGCAACTACCGAAATTCACTTTTCTCGGGATTATGTAGCAATGTTTGTTGACATAAAAATTCAACGATTTCACAAATTTGAATATCTTAAAGATACGAAACAATGTCTTATCTGCATGGAAGAAAAACGTGGGGGTGCCCAGCTATTTTCCATATGTATAAATATTATTCAAAAGTTGAACGTAAGTAGCGAACTGTTTAGAACCGAGAAGTGAGAAAAATTATGAATGGCGTATATGTACAATTTGTAGGAAGTTTTTAATTGGAATCAAGTCCGAATTTAGTGTTTGAAGTTTAAAAAGATGTGCATGTGCATGTGTATTTGCTTTTTCTTTTAATGAAGGAAAGCCAGAATTTTATGAAGATTTACTTTAAGCATTAAATCATAATTGCATATTTGCGACGGTAAGTATAATAATGTGCATTAGATTTATTAGTTAACTAAATTCATTATGTAAAACTAGTGAGTTTCAGAGACAATATTTATAAACAGGGCAGTATAGCAAGTATATTTATAAATTTATTCCTCACAGTTTCCAAAATAAATAAATGTTTATGTAAAAATATTATATAATGAGTGTCAAACATATCAAAACTAAACTCGTTTATCCGTAGTCGAAAAATATACTATCACGTATCAAGTGATAATTAGTTGCGACCATTTTAGTATAGTGTAAGCACATTTTATCATTTGCATATGGGAAATAGATTATCGTAGCTTAAACGGACCTTGCATATAGATACCTCTATTTCCACGAAAAAAGTGGCAACTGTCCCTTTAATGAGTTTAATGTTTCCTGTACGTATATTCAAATTATTATGTGCTCAGTCTGATTAAAATCGGCCAAGTTCCGAGTAATAAAGGTTTCAAAATACTAACGTCATCGAGAATCGAAAGTGTTGTTTCAATAGGTTTCCCCTCCACTGAGTCCGACTGCTTCCCGTAAGTCCCATGTTCTGACGTTAGCTCAGCCGATCAATCACAAGCCGCTGGCAAAAGCCTTCGGTTTCAGTAGCTGCAGGCAAGTAAGTCTTGTGAACTCTGCTTTTATCATGATCACCGCTAGCGGTCTTATAAGCGAGACAGTATGATTGGTCCGCTTACGACTGGGTTTCGACCGAGGAACAAAAGTTTACAAAAAATCAACTTTATCGAAAATCGAAATTGTCCACTGAGTCCGACCGCTGCCCCGTAAGTCGCATGTTCTGACGTTAGCTCAGTCAACCAATTATTACAAGCCGCTGACAAAAGCCTTCGGTTTCAGTAGCTGGAGGCAACTCCTGTTACACCCCTTGGATTCAAACTTGTAACTAACTTCCTATAGGTGTTTACCGTTTACCTTTGGGTAGTCATTGCTTTAGTTTTTTAGTTGAATATTATATGGTTTCAGCTCCATCTACGTACAATGGAGATTGGTTATCTCATAGCCACCATGGTCGATTATAAGATTGTATACGAACGCAAACAAATAGATATATAAAATATGGATTTTTTATCAAACAAGAACATTAAGATTTGTGTACAATGAAAGTGGGATTCCAACCCGGGACCTCTATTTTGTCAAGCAGCGCCTTTACCGGTTGAGCTACCCAGGATCGATGCCATGTGATTTACATTTTGTTTTGTTATCTCTATATTTCTATTTTTACTATAAATATGGATAAATGTTGTCATAAAATAGTTTTCAAATATTTCTAAAACCCGGAGCAATAGGTATTGTAAGAAGGTAAATGTTTATTATTAGCAAGACATATTAAAACCTCAAAATATATCAGTAAGTCGTTTATAAATTATATTCCATGGGAGTTTAAGCCAAATATTGACCCGATTGATCCGTCTGATGTATCATCGGAAGTTGTTTTTTATATTTTACTTGAATTGATGAAGATGAACCGGGAAATGTAACACCAACTATATTGACGTTAGAACCTGTCATTCGTTCCGAGTTTGTCTTACTTGTTTTGAATAATTTAATATATGACGTTCATGCAAACAAATAATATCGTTGTGCATATTTACACACAACATTGTCAATAATATCATTGGTTACCTGAAGACAACGATTGAGACATTTGAAGTGAAACATGAAACACTTTTAGATCAATATTTCATTTCTTTGAATCAATGACACGTAAAAGGCGTAATATTTAAGGGTTGCGCTTCATTGATTCAGAAGAAGAGAGAATTGTGTTCATACCTTGAACGTATTTGTAGCAGGTATTGAGTGGAATAAGAACTTTACGTATTTGTTATTGAATCTGTTGGTAATCTTTTACCAAATTTGAAATTAATTCCTTTTGGTACTCTATTTTCATATTTGAAAATTATCTGTTTCAAGGTTGTCTTCAGTCATACGGGCTATAATACATAAAAACATGTAAATGGATAATTTATATGATTTGATATACTCTTCGCATGAGCCATTTTTCTTAGAACAAATTGATTTTAGTTACGAACAAAAATATTACATAATTCCATAGGGAAGTAAGTAAAATTTAACAAAGCTGTAGACACAATTTTGGCAAACACGTTCTTGTGTTCTGTTCTTGTGTGTTATTAGTCCAACATTTCGGGTTCAAAGTCAGTATATTGTTTTGCTATCATTTAAAACAAGTCTTGATTGACATCTTTCTGATAATGAATTTAACAGGGGGAAAATCTCTTTTACGAAGTTTTTCGTCACCATTCCCGCATTTAGATCGTAGGTCGTTTAAGCTTCTATAGCATTATTTGACGCTGAGGTGAATGTTAAAATATTTCATTAATGATTCCCGCCACATATGGCAGGGGCATATTGGATTACCGTCGGTTGTCCGTACGTCCGTCCGTACGTAACCACTCTAAATAGTGTATTGTTTATCCACTTCTCCTCAAAAACCATTCAACAGATTTAATTTAAATTGCACACATGACTTATAGGCCTCCTAAGGGTGTGCATCTCATATTTGTTTTTCAATTTTTGAATTTTTCAAATTTCTGACATGTTGAACTAAGGTGAATTTTTGGTCAAGTGAAAGCTCATTGTAGTGTGATAGGGGGTGTTGTTTATCCACTTCTTTCAAAAACCGTTCAATGGATTCAATTTAAATTGCACACATGACATATAGGCCTCCTAAGGGTGTGCATTTCATATTTTGTTTTTCAATTTTTGAATTTTTTTCAAATTTCTGACATGACGTTGAACTTAGGTGAATTTTTGTGTAAGTGAAAGCTCATGGTAGTGTGATAGGAGGTGTTGTTTATCCAGTTCCCCTCAGAACCCATTCAATGGATTTAATTTAAATGCCACACATGGCTTATAGGCATACTAAGGGTGTGCATCTCATATTTGTTTTTCAATTTTTGAATTTTTCAAATTTCTGACATGTTGAACTTAGGTGAATTTGGGGGCAAGTGAAAGCTCATATTGGTATGATAAGGGATGTTGTTTATCCACTGATCTGCGCTGATCTTTCAAACATGCTTTATAGGTATCCTAAAGGTGTGCATCTCATATTTTGTTTTGTGAATTTTTAATTTTCTACATTTTTAACACGTTTGAATTTAAATTGAAGTTAGGTCATCAGTATGCTTGCACTTTACCTCTTGCTTTATAGATTTCATTGAACTTACAGGTATGCTAAAGGTGTGCATCACCTATTTTGTTTTAAATTCTATGGTTGAAAACATTGAGGGCTTTTTTATTAGCGGGGGCATCTGTGTCCCATGGAAATTTTCTAGTCTTATATTAATTTCATTAATAATTTTCATATTCATTAATAATTTGTAATTTAATTTAAGTTGTGATTATTGGTGAAAACAATAAAGATATCGTTGCAGGAGAGTACACATGGGGTATATACCGAAGACGGAAACACCAGAAAAGTGGATGTGATCTCCAAGCGACCTATGACGTCATTTCCGTTCGGCAATGTGGAACCATTTGTCACCGTTTCATTGGCTGCTCGGACTTTAACTTTTCAACAAGCCAATCGTCGGGGAAATACGTCTGTGAGCTGGTTGGATGTACTGAAACCTTCCTGCTGACGTCATCATCCGAGTATAATTTCTATGAACGGATGTGACATTTCTATACTTAGATGATCTTAGTGCAGTAACCAATTCAAGTAAGATAATCTAAATAAAGGTTGTCGAGCGTTATCAGTGAACAGAAATGATATTAATGATCTTAATGGCTACAAAAATTGCTGCATTGAACATTGGTCTTTGAATTCAATCGCTATTTATTTGCAACTTTGTTTGAATCGACTGCGGCGTCCTCTGTCGGGGAAGCGAAACCCAAAGAGTTCTCTCCCTTAGGCGGTCTAAATGAAAAGCAAATTGCAGACAGAGGTCGGTCGAACAATGATTGGGTGAATGAATGAAAAGCAAATTGTTCGAATCGTATGTAGTTTTAGACATATACCGAGCCGCATATTATGATTTGGTGACGATTTATTGGATGTAAGTCAGAATTACTTCAACCTAAGATGACCAATAATTAGGATATAAACATACTGTGTTTGGAAATCAGCGGCCTATAAGGGAATTATTATAGCTCTAAATTTAATTTAAAGTCGAAAGCGTAGCGCGAGGCTTTAAATGGATAATTTAGAGCTATTCAGTAGCCTCTATTCAGTAGACTTTTCATTATTTCGTTACGGTTGTAAGCGTTATGTTAAGTTCTGCATATATTCACAAATGTGACGTCGGTATAATTGCATTGGTGCTGTAAATATATTTAAGGTAAGTGAATGCCGCATTTCGATTTATATTCGTATAATATTCTGTCCAGTTAAACTTTGTCGAGCCTGTTTTGGTCTAACGCTACAGAATGATGGACCATGCGAATGGGAAATCTGAACTATTGTCAGTGTCGTGTACTTTACCGGTTGTGACAGACTGCAGACGGAAAGTTTGTATAAATTCTATAAATAATGTACATACAACGCAATAATTGCATACTTTGTGAACATTTTAGACACAACAGCAATATGATTGTTGCTAGTCAACAAATGAAATCTTGCGCATTAGACGAGCACCGTATAACCAAATTATACGCCCTCTGATTTTTAAAAAAGCCAATCAGAAACGAGTATTTGGCACATTTATGGTAGAATGAAAGATAGATGAAGCGATATCAAAAAGAATTCTTAGTTTGCATTTTGGGACGATGTCTTCTCCAAGATTGACCATACTAACACATTAGAACCCACAGCATAAATCCGTTCAGAATTCTCAATGTAGAACATGTGAAATACCTTTAAACTACTAATCTTCATCATTGCATAGGCATATGTTTTGTTTTTGTACCTTTGTTGTGATTTCAAATGTATGTCATATAGGCCCATGGCCTTCTGACTTCTGGAAATAAAACAATTAATTAAGACAGCAAATGTCATATTCGATATCTTTTTTTTCATTCCTACGAAAATGAATAAAATTATGCATTAGCTGTTAATAAGATTTGAATCATTAAGTTTAGTTTCATTATTGTAAGATGTTCCAACCAAAATCTTCCTTGTGTTAGTACATATCAGACACTACTGCTTTGTGTGACACATCGATTAGGAGAATAGCTGTAACGTTGGATAATAAAGTTCTGTTACCTCGATAGGAAGACAATTCCTTCTTCTGTGCAATAGGTTGGAAACCAAAATACATTGAGGGTTAATCTAGTATCTAGAAACGTAATATTTCAGTATGAAGGCAGCTATCTTTGTTATGTTTATTATCCCCCACCCAACGAAGTTGGCGAGGGATATTGAAATGGTTTCCGTCCGTCCCGATAATGTTTCCGGAACACAACTCCAAAACGGTGAGCATGAGACCTAGCTCGATGAAACTTGGTATGTGCAACGGGCATCATGCGGAGATGTGCCTTTTGGGGTTTTCAACTTCTTTGCATTTTTATTTTACCCGTTTCCATGGAAACGTAACATAGGATTTCGTTTCCGGAACACAACTCCAAAACGGTGAGACCTAGCTCGACGAAACTTGTTATGTGCAACGGGCATCATGCGGAGATGTGCCTTTTGGGTTTTTCAACTTCTTTGCATTTTATTTTTACCCGTTTCCATGGAAACGTAGAAAAACAACATGATCACTGTTCAATAATCCACAACTAGTATCCTTACCTACCCTTTCCCTTTGGCGGGGGATATAGCTGACTCGTCTGCTTGTTGGATTTACATTGATTTCGAAATATCAAAATCGACATTAGTTATTTCAAGAATGCTTTGAAATAATAACTAGAGTTTCTTATTGTTATCGGAGTATGGCCACGTCTTTATTCATGTAGTTACAAGGTAGCGAGTAAAATTGCACAGCACCTACAGCCTGGGCGAGCTCAAAATGTATACAATCTACCGTCTTTACAGCATAAGGGCAGAAAGTATTTTGATTATAGGATGGAGCTTCAATAGCCCTATTAACCCCTAAAGCGCAGTAAAGATAACAACCTCCCAGGGTAAACCAAAAGAGGCCTGAAAAGTGTACAATACATGTTATCATTATGCTAGCCAACCTTACAAGGGTAAAATACGGTACTCGATGGTACAAAAGGTACTCCAATGGTACAAAGTACTACAATAGTACAAAACGGTACCTCAATGGTACGTACTCCAATGGTACAAACGGTACTCCAATGGTACAAATAGTACACCAATGGTACTAATCCAATGCAAGGATGGTGAAATTACTATGCCCAGACTGCAAGTATTATTCCACAGGACTGTGTCTCTACACAGTTCCTCCCATACTTGCCACTTAATACTTTAATGGTAATACCAAACAGAGCAAAAATGAATAAAGCAAATACACAAGATGTAAATCAATATTACACCTTATCAAAGAAACACTTGATACCATCATGTTTTAAGAATATTTCAATACTTTCCTGCAATGCATTCAGAAACAAAGCATTGCCCACCTCAGACAGATGTATCCCATCGTGTCTGAACAAACCCAAGTCAGCAGTTGTGATAGAATGTTTTATAGTTCTGCCCCCGTTTTGCAATGTCACCTTTATACCTGCACGGTTTAACCGCTTTCTAGCATTTTCCATTGCTTTCCCATCGCTTCCATGCCAGTAAACCCGGGGAAGTATCTGTGACCAAATAAAGACTGTATGTGGAAGCAAAACACTTAGCTTTGCTATGTCTGCGTTAAATTCCTTATGAGATATTTGATTGGCTTATTACCCAGGTCATTTGAGCCTAGATGGATAAGAATCACACTTGGAGGAGGCCTACTGGTAAGCTCTCTTTGGACCAGAGGCATGAATTGGTGCCACTTCATACCTCTAATACCAAACCATAGAACAGACAGTCCTTGATTATCTAGGCCAAGATGACAACCAATTTTTAGTCTTGCGGTGTGCTTCTGGGCCCAATAATGGAAAGACGATTCAATCATCCAAACATCTGAAAAAATGTAGGGTAAAATATAAGTGCTGTCAATTTTGTGTGGATAATTAGCGAATATAAGATTGAAATGCCCCCGAGCTCCATCTGTCCCATTTTTTTATCTCACCAAAGGATAACCCCATGTTTGCGGCAGTTGAGGCCGCACCTATACGAAAAGAGTGCGACTTGTAGAGAGATGGGTTAAGCCCGAGAAAATTTACACACTTTGAAATAATTGCTGAAAATTGGTAACTGGTTACTGGCTTTGAATCGTAATGCTGGAAGAGATAACATCCTTTTGTTGGTCTGCAATTTAGATATTCTCTCATGGTAGCCACAGGACAGACACTATAAGTTGTTTGCTTCTCACGAGGGTAATACGGTCTGATGTACCATCTTTGTAGAAATGTTGCCCAAGCCGCAAGGCGAGGGCTGACATTTCTGCAAAGATGGTACATCAGACCGTATTACCCGCGGGAGAAGCATACAATGTATTTATCTTACCGTCATGACAGAAAAAATACATCAATTTTAGTTTGACTGCCGTTAACGGATGAGCCATCACCGTATTGACGGCCTTGACCCTTAATGTAAACAACCCGACTGAAATGTTATGAATCCTGTTACGTAAAACTACTCGGCTAAACATGCTTAAAAACCTTTTGCTTAAAATTCTATAGCATGTGTAAGTATTATATTGTGCGGAATTTGTTTCGAAATAAAACATAGAATGACGAGAAAACAAATTTATAGTTAATAATCACGAAAACAGCTAATCGAACTTATGTGAACTCTGCACATTGCGTGCGTCATTTGGTAACGTCATCTTAACGTTATGCGACACCTCTTCTCGGAGAGGAGCTGTTGCTATGGCAGCGGGGTACATTGAATTTGTACACCGTGAGAAGTGAGACTCGAGGGGTACATAAGATAAAACGATTCGATGATCAGCCAATCAAAAACGAGTATTTTACTGTAAGGTAAGATAAAACTCCCTACAACCTCATGCAGTTTTAGAGTGACAGCCTTCCCCGACTGGTCAGTTTTAGAACACCTGATCCTGACCAACAAAGACGAATCACTCACTGATATATCCTCCAACAATAAAGGTCTGCCAGCATGTAAATTGTCTCTGTTCTCCCACACGAAAGAAACCAAAAAATGCAATTGAAAAACATGCCTTAAACAAAACCATTTCATAAGTCGAAAAGCAAACTGCTAGTAGAGCCTTGGGTAATTGTACTAGAATGTCATAAGTGATTAGTGCAGTATATCCTTCCTTCTGTTTAATCGCGTGCTGCCTTCAAGCATTTTGCGCACCAGAAAATTACTTGTCACGTCAGGGTAACCTCTGATTTTGTGCTGGTAACTCAAAGCTGAGAGATGTGAACTTAGCGTGCTTGGTGAATAGTCATAGATTGACAATGCTGAAATATATAGGATAAGGTTATTCAACTGAATAGGATATCCTTCATAAATGCTGTAGCTTTTACAAAAGTTAGAATATGAAGAGGCGACTGCTTCATTAGCCTTTCTTGTGTTGAAAGCCATCGACGCGTTGACTAGACGTTTCGCCTCGGAACTAAGATCTCCAAGACTCGAACTGGCACTGGCGCTGCTTCTGCGTCTGCCTGCGGAGCCAATGTATGGAACTTTCAACTTTGCCATCTGAAAACGTGAAAGTGAATCCGCTATTTCATTGCTTTTTCCTTTGATGTACTGACCTCTTACCGTGATATTCATTTCTAAACACAACAGAACCATATGACGTACTAGGGTCATAACTTGATCACACTTTGATGTCATCGAGTTGATAATTTGTACAACTGCTTGATTGTCAGACTGAAATAATACGTTCTTATATTTCAGTTGCTTTCCCCATATCTCCAATGCAACTACAATAGGAAAATACTCTAATAAAGTGATGTTTTTCGTCAACCCTTCTTCCATCCAGGCAGAAGGCCAAGTTCCAGATGCCCAACTATTCTGGAAAAATATTCCAAAGCCCAATGTTTTACCTCCTGCACTGTCTGTAAAAAACTGTAACTTATCATTTGTCTCCTACCACCTCTGTCTCATAATGGCTGTACCATTGAAATGCGTAAGGAATACCATCCATGTCCTCAGGTCTGCTTTAATGTCCCTGTTAACACGTATTCTGTGGTGTCTTTTCTTGCCCATCATAGAGTTGATAAGCCTCCTTAAAAATGTTCTGCCAGAGGGCAATGCCTTACAGAGAAAATTAGGATAATCCACCAAGGCCTGCATTTCAAAATACTTCACTTTAGTAGAATTGATCATATTTCCTATTTTCTTTATTGCTTATTGTACTTTGTCTTCCGGTATCCGAATAGACATTGTGTCACTGTCAAGTTCCAAACCGAGAAAAACCAATTTCGTTGTTGGACAAGCAGTGTCCCTTTTCCAAAATTGTGAATCATATCTACAGCTTTATCAAAACTAGCATAATGAACTGGAGCTAAGTCAATGTAATCATTTACACTTTCTCCTTCAGGATATGACAGGTGGTGGATAACTCTGAAGTCTCCTTCCGTGGATTTTGGAACTAGACCAATGGGTGATATCCTGAAATGACTCATAGGGGGGTTGTCAAATGGTCCGGCTACTCGCCCCAAAGCCACTTCTTTACCGATCTTAGTCTTTGCAATGTTGAGATTTTCTTTAACAGATTTTAAATTGTTAGCTGTAAGTGGTATTCTCGGGCCATTGTAGTTTAAACTGAAACCCTCTTTAAACCCTCTTACTAATTCCTGAGCTGTCTCCTGATTGGGATACTGTTCTGCCATTTTCCGTAAGACGTCTTGCTTGACCGGAGTCCATCCCAGCGTTAGCAGATCTGGCGATTTCTGTTGATCTGCAGCTTCTGGCTGGGTGATTGACGCTCCCGCATCTTGAACACGAATGGCTGAATCTGCATTGCCTGCGAAAACAGGATCCATAGTTGAAGGAGTTGCAAGTTTGGGTCTTTTTGCCTGTGTGTCGTTGAAAGGATTGTCATATATAACATCCACAACTTAACGTTTATTGAACCCCATGAGTTGACGCTTGACGCAATCTAAATTGCTCATCATATGCTCTCCATCCAAAACCGGGATGGCGCCCAGCTGCCAATCGGATTGTGCTCATGTACTTCAGCATTCCCTGGATTGCTTCTGAATGGGCTTGGATATAAATTGATGTGAATATCGTAAACGCTCTCGTCCATTCTGCGATCGTTTCAACTCTCTTGCTGATTGACTTTGGTTTTAGTTCTAGATGACCACCCGAATTCACAAACACTGCCGATGTACATGCATATTCTTGCAAATCTCTGTCAGATTTGAGCATCAAGGTCAAATTGATAAATTCACCTTTCCAATTATTTTTTTTAGGGAAATAGGTAAATTACTTCCAAGGTCATCAACCCCACATTGTGTCAACTCTGGTAAAACATTGCCAGAAGTCGACATGTCAAAAGGAGAGAAAATTTTGTTAGAGGGGAAAGCCGAAAAAGCTACGCTTTGTGAAGATTTATCAAGTGCACTCGGCACCGAGGGTGTTAATGTTACCCTATGATCATGCGGATTAAAAGGAATCTCAATACACTCACCGCCCGTGGAAAGTACTCCTGCGCTGGCTGTTCCGCTAGAACCGGCCCCTGTGTCGCCTGTTGAACCGTCCCCGATGCATCCTGACGTTTGGTCCATCGCTCGGCCGACCTCGTGGTCCGGACGGGTCTCCCGGCCGCTGCAACCCTGTGTATTCGTCGCTTCAATTCCAGGTGTGGCAACCTCCTTTGGGGTCTGTCGCTTCTGTTTCCTCTTCGCGACGGTTGGGGGGACAGGAACCATCCTGCTACTGGGCTTTCTAACCCTTTTTGTAGGTGGCATCGCTTCAAATCGATGCGGTTCGACGCTCAACAGTCTAAGTAAACCTAGCCTCACTATTATCCGTTACACTGCTATACTGAGTCTAGAAAGGTCTGGTTGAAGGTCGCGTCAGCCGACCTTTCTACGACCTATGACCCTCCAACGTTATACCTGCGAAGGCAGACTATTGTGGCTTGGTAAGATCAGTTCTGATTGGTCAATTTGGTCAAGTGGGCTGACGCGACTCTCAACCTAGCCTTTCTAGATTCAGTATAGCAGTGTAACGGATAATAGTGAGGCTAGGTTTACTTAGACTGGACGCTCAATAAAAACTAACGTCGTTAATGGCGTCGTGTGAAGAGAAGGAGGAATTAACGCCGTAAGCAGTTACGTCCCTTTACTTGACGTGATCATAAACCTGAATAGGTTTAACTTAAATGTGAAGAATGAGAGAGTTACGTCCCATTAACAAACCCGATTAACCCTTACATGATTTTACAATGTATGTTCCATTGAACATCAGCTGCGGAAATAAAATATTTTATCCTACAGAGATAAAATTGAATATATGGAAACATACGGTCCTAATTGTAAAATGTTTGGGCTATAACTTTCCCTGATATCTATTAGGCCAAAGGTCTCGCATTGCTCTTTTAACAACAAGCCAATGAAATGTCTCGCTTCAATAGTAGCGGCGCTTCCATATAAAAATGAAAGGGTAGTAGGCCTATAATGTTTCCTCAGGCTTGTCGAATAACGGCATTTCATTGGCTGACCGCTTGTACGGGAAACGAAGCAAATAGCTTGGTGGATATAAGGGTATTAGAAAGAATTTTGACTCAAACACGTTGGTGTAACGGAATTAATTTCATGTATAGAGGATTTTCGTGATGTATCATTTTTACGGGGGATTTTGCCAGAAACTAATAATGTAGCTCAATAGTTAAAGAGGTTACGTTGGAAAGAATAAGCTAACGTTTCTCTCTGCGGTGATAATTGCCATATAACTGACATACTCACGGTAGTAACCGAACAATCGACCGATTTATGTGAATCATTTTACTAGTGCTTCAATTGTGATTCATTGTATCCCGTTGAAGTGATACAAAAGACAAAATAAGTTTGGAAAACAATGTCATTTTTATTATTGATGTCGTTTTGAATAGGCCCTTTTGCATCATTTGCGAAACAACGTACCATGACGTACTTTGTTGTAGTCTCATTGATCACTTGGCTTCAGCTCCCTCTGTAAACACGTGATTAAGCTAGCAACAGTATAAAATATCAACAAAAATAAATAAATTTCTTTATCATATGTTTAACTATCATACTATCAAGTTGTTTGTTTAGTAATTTTCAGCCAAGAATGTAAGTGTCCGCTTGACTCAATACTGTAAACAATTATAGCAATAGTCTGACGAGTACGGTGAGAAAGGGCGAAATATCGTGGCAGGTGGTGATTGGCCGACTGAAAATATTATGTTTGTTTTTAAAGACTATTTTGTTCCAATGTTGTCTAATATTATCCTATTGTAATCATTTCTGCGTTGTATATCCCCTCGGGGTCATGATATATTTAAATAAATGATAGTTGCCGAACACTTTGAAGACTTTTATGACAATGAAAAGATCAATGACAATGTTGTAAAGCGCACATAAGACGATCTATACCAACAAACCGCTTACAGGAAACCTAAGTGTGTGTCAACTGTTAAACATGTTGACTAAAGTAAGAAGACAATTGATAACAAAGATTCTTAGCGCAAATGGAAATCGAACATAATCGCCGGAATATGAGTCAATCATAAAAATGAATGCGAATAAAATCCTAAACCCTTACTAACTCGCTTGCAAAAACATACAACATTGTTGTGCTAACTAAAACACGAAAATATGTTAAAGGGACCATTCGAGCAGTGTATTTTTTGTGGAAACTAAATTCAGGAGGACTTCCCTGTTTATAATTTCACACTTAATTTCAAATATGTTTTTGAGGTTGTCATTTAAGTTGTTCAAGATTTAACAATTTGACAGAAAATAAAGTGTAAAAATTTAAAAATAATAAAAACATCGTGAAATGAAGCCAATCATCGAAGCCACGATCGTTGAATGCATTACTACGACAAAATGCTGTCGTAACTGATAACTTTTATTATGAATTATTTATAAAAATGCTCCTCTTCTATCAATCGAGTAGTTATTTCTAAATTTTGTTATTGAATTAGCCAAATACAGCACATTTGTTTTCTCGCAATGCTAACATTAAAAATGGCGGATGAAAGCTGATCGATTGGTGCCTTTATACAACAGAATTTAGACTCTGGAAAAGTGAACAGTGGTTGTAATCGGTTTCCATTCTAATTATTTCAAGTCACTAAAATTCTAAAATTTTAAAATAGACTCAAATGTTTAAGAAATTGCTAAAATTCACATCCCAAAACGCACCGTCCAGAGTGTGGTTGATGACATAAACCAATGGCTGCTTGAATTAAATGTTAAACGGTCATTAACGCCTTTTTATTAGCATGAAGTGCAGTTGGAATTTCACATATTTTCATCAGGATATTAGAATAGTGACAAATTGCAAATCACCTTGATTTTATATTGGCTTTATGTCAAGTTTGATTTTTGTATGAGCAGTCCTGTGGAAGACTCGTATTCAGTTTCTAAATAAAAACAAAACCATTGTTATAATAAACCTAAGAAAGAAGTCATAGAGAAATGTCCTTTTAGTTAGCTTCAGATCTAGTCTTGCTTTCCAAACCATTATTTAAAGATCAACTTTGAAAACGACTGTTTGGATAACTTCTTTGAGAGGCATTTTAGAAGTTGGAATGACAATAATGCCGAGGAATATATTGATGACAATTTCTTTGTTCATTGTATGCGACGTTTCGACACAGATTCTTGTGTCGTTGTCATCGCTTGACAACGACACAAGAATCTGTGTCGAAACGTCGCATAAAATGAACAAAGACGTTGTCATCCATATATTCCTCAGCATTAAACACTGTCTGGATGTCAAATAGCTGTGATATCAACTGTACAAGGATTTCTGGTGCATGACTGCATGCAGACATGATACGACTTTCTATATTTCTCCCATGTTGCCATAGAACTTTCTCTCATGTTCTCGCTTCGGCTATCGGTAGAATAATGCCCACGTGGATTGAATACCATTTTCCATGCTAGTTATAGGTAACCTTGCTTAACTCCTACATCCGATAGCCGGTTGCACAGTTTCATTAAGTATTTTCCTATATTTTCTTGTATATACGACCAGGAAATAAACTTACAATCGAAGAGAGAGGAATCCAGTTTCGTTGTGTGGCATTATGTATTACATAAATCCCAATCGATGGTCCATAGAAAACCATCCGGCAGGTTTACGGATGTTTTCTTCCGTTATACAAGTCACATAACCTGAAGTTAAATACTCATTAGTACACATCATTACTTTTTTCGATTTCCAGGTTAACGGATGTGTTTTCTTCTCTTAGCTGTCCACAACACAGTGCAAAATACAAAAAACTTCTTCATGGTTGCATTTCACAGAACGTTTCAAATTGTTAAGTGTGCTTGATGACTTCACAGATGATCGATATCGCCTTTAAAGGGGCAGTAGCACGTTTTTAGGGGGAATATAAGGTGATGTCAGGAAAATGAAAATTAATGGTTCCAATTCAAAGACAATGCATTTCAACTAAATGAAGCAGTAATAATTCAAATATATAACGTAAAGTTTAGCTATGCGATTCCCTTTTCTTACACAAAATGAATTTAAGGTGTTCACAATAAATGGCCGCCAATGGATTTTATGTGAATCTTCATACTTTGTCCTCTCACTATGGATGATTGACTTGTGTAATGAGATTTTTGACACTGTCAACATACTACATTTAACATTAACGTACAATTATCAGTGAAAAAAATAAATATAAAATTATCAAAAAACGTGCTACTGCCCCTTTTAGGACATTGGCTGTATAATCGTTCTGTGCGTAGCCTGTTTTCAACTCTTTATGATATTATTTAATCATTATCATGTGACATGAGCTGTGAAAATAAATCGAATAGAGTGACAGTATTTCATTTTTAAGGTCGAATGAAGTTTTAAAGAGACACAGAGTATGTTGATAGGATCACATATGTCAAATTTTGAAATCTATGTTATTACATCGGGAACCACTAAATGTTACTGAAAATAACAAGTTAAAGGTCAATCAGTACATTAGAGCGAAAATACGGCCATTCAAAGTCGGGATTTTGATCGAAAACAGGACAATGTGGCTCGAGTGGCGCGCGCAAATTCGCCAAACGTAATTTTGAAACCTTGTCATGAGCTGACAGGAAGATATATTCGATTAGATGGTGTTTATTAGGTATCGTAACTAATAGGTAGATTAATTGGATGCATAATTTCGAATATTAAACGTATTTGAGATGTTTTCTTGATTTTTCCATAAAATCAAGCATTTTAGAGATATAATGCATAAATGGATATATTTGCAAGTCCAGTGATGAGATATGAACTTCAATCAGCATATTAGATATTTTGTAGCTTATCAAAACCAAATAAAAATTTAAGAAAGATACTCTGTGTCACTTTAAAGCTTTTCTTGCATCATGGTTACATCATTTTAGCTAAACATATAGATTAGAGTCACTAAACTTACGATATTTGCGCTAGAAATGATACATTACATCCAGCACTGAATCTTAACATTCGTCTAGTGGTATATATTTCCGCATTTAAGTGTTGGAATAAGGAATACTCACATGGACACATGGTACTTAGTATATTTCATATGTTTATTTTCCAAAAAACAAAGGGGCAAAGTAACATTGGTTAAAAGTTTATTTCACAATACATAGCGATATAGCTATAGGTAAGACAGCTAAGAACAGAGTAAGAAGGTTTGAATCGTTTGGGCTTTCAACCAATATTCAGAAGGAGTTTGAAGGAGTTCATACTGGTCAACCAAACTCCTTGGATCACTCTGACCACGGACTTAGAAACTTAGAAATGGCAATGCAAACCATAGTAAGGCCATTCTCTTCCCAGAGAGGCAGATCAAGTCCTGAAATGTTGATCCTGCCTCTGTTCTTATTCGCCGAGTTTTATGAGAAGTGCCTGATTGTAGGCAATCAAAGTTAGTTGTACAATCAGTTAGTTGTTCCATGCGAGAGGCGCTGTCATCTGCTTAAAAAATAGAGCCATTGGCTCTGTAGCTCATCAGGCTTTTTATTTGATTTGGATCACAAGTTCCTATTTTGTGCTCACAGTTTACTCGGCGTTAATTCTCTGGTAGGTTTGGAAATTGAATAGCGGAAAAAATCTAAAAGAGACGCCGTCATAAATAGAGAGAAACATATTTATATAACTCTATACACAAATGTTATTAAAACACATTGCGTAACGCTTACTCTTTGTAAATGAAATTAAGCTTCTTTTCCAATGAACAATTAGTCTATGATGAATATCCAACATACTTTGTGTTATTCCTATTGTTTGTTGTAAAATGAAGTAATGCCATTATCTTAATATGTAATCTTCGGTAACCTCGCTGCCTCTCTTTGTCTCAGTGTCTTTGTATGCTTCTTTCAATCTCTCGATCACCTCTTTTAAAGAGTTTATCCTCTAGATAAGTGGCCAACTAAATAATGCCATTGACAACATTATGCTTGATGTGAAGCATGAACATCAGTGTCCTAAACGATTAACATGACATGACATGATATGACACATGGCACATGCTTGACAACTCAGTATCTGGTGCTGCATGGCGCAAATGCGTCGTACATTATGCGAACACAGCGCAAACGAATATACACTTCAGTGTGGTGCGGCAGGGGGCAATTGAGGCGTGTTAAAAAGCCTACCCTTGGCTGCGTCAAACATTATGCACACAAGGTTAAAGAGACACAGAGTACATTGTATGTTGATAGGATCACATATGTCAAATTTTGAAATCGATGTTATTACATCGGGAACCACTAACTGTTACTGAAAATAACAAGTTAAAGGTCAATCAGTACATCAGAGCGAAAATACGGCCTTCAAAGTCGGGATTTTGACCGAAAACCGGATAATGTGGCTCGAGTGGCGCGCGCAAATTCGCCAAACGTAATTTTTAAGCCATGTAATAAGCTGACAGAAAGATATATATTCGATTCGATAGTGTTTATTAGTTATCGTAACTAATAGGCAGATTAATTGGATGCATAATTTCGAATATTAAACGTATTTAAGATGTTTTCTTGATTTTTCCATAAAATCAAGCATTTTAGAATTATTATGCATAAATGGATATATTTGCAAGTCCAGTAATGAGATATGAACTTCAAATAGCATATCAGATATTTTGTAGCTTATCAAAACCAAATAAAATTTTAAGAAAGATACTCTGTGTCACTTTAAGTCTCAATTAGGAATTACTGAAAAACTGATGATTAGCCCCAGAGGATGCTACACTTTACTCCTATTGAAAGGTCTGACATTAATCATGTAAGTGAAAATAATTTTGAGTTTCGTTTTCTCCTTCTCTAGACTTATGTTTACACTTCATCACAGATATTCGTATGATGATTATTATCATCCGAGGAAACTGTATTTTAGGTTTTTTTCATGTTCAACATATCCATTGTCATGCTTGTTATGTTTCCGCTTTCACTGGCTTCAAAATTTAACTTTATCACAGAGAAACAATAGTCCATCCAGTTACATCCGAGAAAATGTTGTTTTCTGTTATACGTTGTACTCGTCATATCCATTCATAAAAGTCAGTTTGTGCAGAGCTTGTTAGCATATGTGAACTCTCACAAGTCAAAAGGTGGCAACTGTAGGTTCCAATCTCATTGGCTTGAGGCCAAAAGTTAAAATCCGTGCAGCCAACCGTCTGACGACACGTCACAGCACACGTGGTACACGAGGCAACAGTGATTGTTCGGTGAATGGTACATGAGCTTTCCATGTTCGGATGTTTAAAATATAAATTCACTTTTTCTGAAATATAAAATATGATAAAGATAGTGTCGTCAATTATAGTCCAAATTTACAAACAGTATTGATATTTTTTTTTTAACATTTTAATATTTACATATGATTTCTGATTTTCTTCCACAAAATACCCTCCTTTAAAATCCTCTGCAGAAATATTCCACATTCATACCTAGACGTTTCAAGGTAATTAGTCACAAATATATAAAAAATGAATTGTCGTTGCTGTAAGTATTGTTGTTGCATTTGGTACTTACGTTCTACAACGTCTTTGTAAAGTCTAAGTTAACGAAGGATTATCTTATATGAACATCCTAGTACATAATGGTCTAGGTTTTGAAACTATAAACTCAAATGTCAATGTCAATACATTTATTCTGTCTGCACTAATTCGGTGTAAGTGTGCTATTGGTACCTAAGGAGTCGATTAGGAACATTTTAATCGAAATGCTCAGAAAAGTAAATTTGGAAAATATGACTTTGTTAAAGAATGACATTTTACACATAACAAGGGTGCTTCTCTCTTGGTTCAGTTGTTAAGTTAATGTATAAACACAATCCAAATTCCATGATGTACATGCACAAGTAAGGGAAAAATCTGACGGTATGCCGCTGCAAGTTATTTAAAAGATTTAATCTAAGATTTAAAATATAGCAATACACACCTGTAACGCTGACAGTTGTAGTTAAACCAGTTGTTGTTTGTGTTGTATCAGTTGTTGTTTGTGTAGTACCAGCAGTCGTTTGTGTTTCACTAGTTGTTGTTTGTGTAGTACCAGTTGTTGTTTGTGTTTCACTAGTTGTTGTTTGTGTAGTACCAGTTGTTGTTTTTGTTGTATCAGTTGTTGTTTGTGTTGTATCAGTTGTTGTTTGTGTAGTACCAGCAGTCGTTTGTGTTTCACTAGTTGTTGTTTGTGTTGTACCAGTTGTTGTTTGTGTAGTACCAGCAGTCGTTTGTGTTTCACTAGTTGTTGTTTGTGTAGTACCAGCAGTTGTTTGTGTTTCACTAGTTGTTGTTTGTGTTGTATCAGTTGTTGTTTGTGTTATACCAGTTGTTGTTTGTGTTGTACCAGTTGTTGTTTGTGTTGTTCCACCACCTGCATCAACTTCGCAGTAGCCACCCACCACCACCCCACTGGTCTCAATGGGGATGGGTGTGGTGGCTGCGGGGTCTGCCCAATTACAACTGTTGATGTTCATGTCAAACACCAGGGGTGGTGCACACGATTTGTATTGGGCCCTGTCATAGTCGCAATGATAATAATAATGCGGGTCGTAAACGTCGACGTGTCGTGAGCCATGTTCTTTTCCGACGCAGTACAACGGGTCACATGACTGACTGAAAAAGGTTTCATAGTCAAGATTAATGACAGCGATAATGGTTCCCTTTCTTAAGGTAGTTGTATGTACATGTTAAAGGCAACACTAGCAAAATCAGTGTTGATTGCAATGCTTTAAAAGGACAAATGACAAAAGGTGACAAAACTGCAAAGGAATGACATAATTGACGAGATGAATAGAATAAAAGTTATATCAATAACAAAAGTATAAGATACAATAGGTGATATATTTGCAAGAGGGTTGCCAAAGAAATGATAAAGGGTAAACAATATGCAGCGTTGAACAGGATATGGTAAACGTCTACTGGTATGCATTGCGATTAACTGCAAACATAAGGCATTTTACTTCATTTTGTAATATACTATCAAACCTATATAGTAAATTTATTTTTCTTTTCATACACTTTTATTACCTACGGTACATTATAAATCTCTAGAAGTTCCTATCAGTCACATTCAGTGTACTTTTCATGTGTAGCAGTTACGTGTATGGTTTTTATCATACACTTGCAGGAATTGATGGTGTATTTACTTTCCTTTGTCATTCACTATCAGACACCTATCATGTATAAGACGATATTGGCCACTATCTATTCTCTCTATGACAAACGCTATCAGCAGAAGCCTCTGGTATATTTACTTTCTTTTGCCATATACCATCAGACACAATGAGATATTTACTTTCTTTTGCCATATACCATCAGACACAATGAGATATTTACTTTCTTTTGCCATATACCATCAGACACAATGAGATATTTACTTTCTTTTGCCATATACCATCAAACACAATGAGATATTTACTTTCTTTTGCCATATACCATCAGACACAATGAGATATTTACTTTCTTTTGCCATATACCATCAGACACAATGAGATATTTACTTTCTTTTGCCATGCACCATCAGACACAATGAGATATTTACTTTCTTTTGCCATATACCATCAGACACAATGAGATATTTACTTTCTTTTGCCATATACCATCAGACACAATGAGATATTTACTTTCTTTTGCCATATACCATCAGACACAATGAGATATTTACTTTCTTTTTCTATGCACTATCAGAAACTTTGGTTTATTTACTTTCATTTGCCATACTCTACCGGACACATATGATATACTTTGTTATCTACTATCAGACAGACAGACCTTTGCCATACACTCCCTGACACATATGGTATAATAACTTCCTTTGCCATACACTACCGGAGGTAGGTAGGTAGGTGAAATTAAGGGCGAAGTTTGGGCCAAAGATGACCTACATGCGCCCGGACACATATGATATATTTACTTCCCTTTGCCATACACTAACGAACACGCGAAAATCTCCTCGTTTAGACCTTGCCATCACAAGATAGAAAACCGGTGATCCGGAGCAGCGACACCTATCGTGAGCACGAGTTACGCCCCTTACCAGCTCTTTCAACAATAGCCAATGAAATCGCCGTTTACATCAGGAATAATTTCAAAATACTAACAGACGATCGTTTTGAAAGTATCCGAGTGGAATTTACTATCAAACTTCAGTCCGCATGGTTGTGTTCATTTTTTTGATGAACACAAAGAATGCAGAGAAAATAAACATTAATGTATCACTCAAATAAAGTGTTTCTCTCCCTTGTAAAACGCATACAAAAGCATTTTCTCAAATCGGTTTGTTTTTAGAGTAACTTATTTTTACTCTATTTAATTGCTGTCATTTTTCAAAATTTCGGTTATTCAATTTGAATTAAATAGAAAACATATTCGCCTCTTAATCGGATTATTTGATAAATAATCACGTCTAAAGCATTTAGTTTTCACATGATATCCAAAATTGATTTAGGTACAACAAAGAACATGTGTTGTACGAATAAGAATTCCTTCCAACACGATATAAAACGTTAACTTTATATAACATATTCATTTGAAAGATAAAAAAAACTTGTTATTTATAAAGGCAGTCAATGTTTTTACTGAATACGCATATTCTTCCTTGTTCACGATATTTTTTAAAACATCAATCTAGTTAAAACTAGCCGACTGATCCCTTTGAATCGGACAATCTAGTTAATACAAGCTGTTAGAATCCGTCAATCTAGTTGAAACTATCTGTAATGTTTATTCCAATAAGTCATACATCAAATCATTGATATTATAAATCCTAACGACGCCCGATTCAAAGAGATCAGCCAGTTCTTTTGCCATTGGTTCATTTCCGCGCATGCGCGACACGGACCAGGTGGGTTAGTAGCTAGATGTAACGTAAGGACTTCGGGAACGATAACATTACAGCTAGTTTAAACTAGATTGTTAAAACATATAACAATCCTTATCAAATAAAAACTAGTTTAAATAATGTCAATGCAAGAACATTGAAACCCAAGGTTGGTGCACAAGCACTTAGGGCACGGGTATTGCTCATATTCAATATATAAGAAGTGTTATTTATATAGTAGAGGAGCACTGCCAATGCATCAAGTGCTTGTGGTTCGGTGCATATCTATTTACGCCGGCAAACCGATTGATCACAAACTGCATTATTAGCTTCATTTGAAATACGTTCCTGCATGGAGTTTTAAGAAAAAGATAGAGGGTGTGTATTGTTATTTAAGGCACCTACCTAATTCTTGAAATCATTTATGTAAAAAAAAACATCTCCTCGTTTAGTCAGTGGTAATGTATTGCTGCACGATTACCCAACAGCCGAAGTTCATTAAGCTGTCTTCTGATTGGACTATTCTACTTACGTGCAGCGGGTTGAAATGCTAGCAGAGAAATTACGGCCAATGATGTCAAGGGAGGGGCGGACAAGTTTAGAAACTTTTTCGTTTCGCCCGTGACGTTGTGAAGATGCTTTGTTTTACACTTTCAAACACTTAACGTATGTTTACTTTCCTTAAAGGGTCTTTCCTAGTCATTTGTAACAATATTTCGAAAAGTTTGAAATAACGTAGAAAGACAAGACATGAGAAGTTTTAAAGGGGCAGTAGCACGTATTTTGATAATTTTAAATCTTAAAATGTTCACCGATAAGTGTAAGTTAATGTTAAATATATCATATTGACAGTGTCAAAAATCTCATTACACAAGCCAATCATCCATAGTCAGAGGACAAACTTTGAAGATTCACATAAAATCCATTGGCGGCCATTTTGTGTGAACACCTTTAATTCATTTTGTGTAAGAAAAAGGAATCGCATGGCTAAACTTTACATTATATATTTGAAGTATTACTGCTCCATTTAGTTTAAATACATTGTCTTTCAGTTGGAAATATTAATTTTCATTTTCCTGACATCACCTTATATCCCCCCTAAAAACGTGCTACTGCCCCTTTAAAGGGGCATTAGCAAGTTTTTTGAAAATTTTATATTTTCAATTTTTCACTGATAATGCTAAATGTAATATTTTGATATTGCCCAAAAAATCATCGCACAAACCAATCATTCAACAAATAATAAAGATTAACATAAGGTCTATTGGAGGCCATTTTTTGTGTGATCACCTTTTTTCATTTTGTGTATGAAAATGGAATGGCATTGCTGAGTTTTGCATTATATATCTGATTAATTACTGTTTCATTTAGTTGAAATATATTGTTTTTTCGATTTGATCCATTTATTTTTATTTTCCTGACATCACCTTATATTACCCCTCCAAACGTGCTACTTTTCCTTCTAGATATGAGTTATGGAAACAATAAGTGATTCATATCCCTCCTTATGTAAACTTTTACACAGCTTATTTAGTAAATTGCCAGTTTGTTATTCCCCTCTCCACACTAATTAATTCAATGATTCAGCAAGACAGAGAATTCATCACACCAAAAGATATATTTAATCCCATTTATTGTATATTCTAAATATTATATCATAATAGTTATCATATTTATATGACCATTTGTGTCGAATAGGTCGTTAGGCCTGATGTTGTTTTGTCAACATGTCTGTTGATATTACGCATTATGGTGTAAAACAGCATGTAACACATTAATTCATATATTTCTTACTCTTCTCTTCTTCTTCTGTGATTACAAATGAATAATATACCGGATATGGATATCAGTTAAAGCTGTGATCAGAATGAGAAAATTGGTCTAAAAGGTCAAATGAACCCCATGTGAAATTACATAAGATAAATGACATAGATATAATGACAGTGCAAAAACTGTATTATCCTACCTCATGTAAGAATCTCGATCTCTGATTGGTTCACGTGACCCTGGATAGCTACTGATATCACCCTCTTGAGCGGGAGGATAAATTATTTATACCCCGCCTAAAACCAATTACGAAAAAAGCGTGCAAATTAAACTTATTTATACGCCGCCATGAAAAAAGCGTGCAGATTGAGCTCCTTGAAAAGTATGTTTCGTGGAATACATTGATGTTACCTTTGCTCAAATAATATGTAGGTTATTACAAACTAAAGTCAAAGTAATTGCAAGCTATATAAATGCAAATAAACATACATGTATATTGCCATAATTACCTTATTAATCTAAGATTTGGTGTTTAAAATGTTTCTCGTCGAAAAAAATGTCAATATTATGTCGCGGCTTTCTTGGTCATTGCATATGAGAATCGGTTCACATTTATTCGAAATATCAGTATTCACTCACTGTTTCCTTGTATGTCTTGCAAGGGAAATTGTTTAACATCGAAATTATGCTTCAAGAACTGTGTTCATAAAAAGAAATTCATCTGACTAAGCGAGGCACTGACACGATTGATGATGTAGTTTTCAAAACAACATCCGGTTTGTAACCCTGACCTTTGTCATGTGCCTCAGCAGTTTTTAACCTTTTAAAATATGCTTTATATATGTTTAAACATTCGGTAAGATAAATTCGTTATAACATTGCATAGCGGGTTTGCATAGGTATTTATTATTCCCTTGAAAGGTTTTATGCAACTCGCGTTCCGCTCCTTGCATAAAACCTTTCGCGGGAATAACAAATACCTAATAAGTATGTAACCCGCTATGCAATGTTATAACTTATAATGTATAAGCAGAAATTGTTGTTCAACCGTAAATGTGCGAAATACGAGTTTCCGATTGGTTACTGTGAAAAATCAGAAGGCGTATAATTTGGTTATGCGTTGGTTCACTTCGTCTTATGCGCAGGAATACACTTGTTGCCTAGTAACAATAGTTATTAGATATTGCCGTTGTTTAGGAAATTTACATTAAATATGCCATAATTTGACCCTATGCACATTTGTCGTCAAATCTAATCAAACGTTCGGATGAATTCTGTCAAAACCGGCTAAATACACGGTACACCTTCATAATATGTTAGCCACTAAAATAAGAAATAGAGGGATTTATCCCTTGCATCCGAGTAAAGGCCGACTATTTTGGTCCTTAGATATTTGTTGACTATCTTTTTAAACCCATGGATCCGTATCAATAATATTTTAATTTAGGGTTAGTTTATCTAGTGTAAGGGTTGGTAACGTATTGTAGATAAAGTGGCGAAAATATTGTAAAGTTGCTCAAGTAACGTCTTTCGAGATTTCCAAATATGTCATTTTATTGTCTGAATGTCGATCCTTGGAAATCATGCACGGGCATCATGACACAGCATAACCGAGTCAATGAGCAAAAATATAGCTCAAATTTCGTTGTTACGACAGAATAGAGATGAACATACTGTGTTTTGAAATCAGCGGCATATAACGAAATTGGTAAAGCTCTAAATTATCCATTTAAAGCCTCATTCAAATTTATAGCTATAATAATTCCGTTGTATGCCGCTGATTTCCAAGCACAGTATATATATTTATCTCCTAATTGTCTCGATTTCATTTTCTTTGTGATTGAATCTTAAGACAAATATGAAAACATTTCATGGTTCAGAGAGCGTAACAATCAACAACAAACACTGGAAGCATCTCGAGAGACATCCTGGAAAGACAGAGAAGCAGCCCAGAATGTCAAGAAAATGTGTATGATAAACTGTAGTACAAAAGGAAGTACACACCCACAGATTTTCATATTATTTCATATTCATTTACAAAGTAGCATTTTTTCATGCTCTATCCTAATGTTACGAACGGAAACAATGAAATTATATCGTCAAAAAGCATCCGAGGCATGTCAGTTCAGGTAAAAGTGATTTTTTTGAAAATCACGATTTTTTCAATTTCTACATGACTTGGGCGCGGTAATAGTATTAAAACCACTGAATTCTACCATTCACTACTAGTGTTCCGAAAAAAGCACGAGAAAATGCCACGTTTAACAGCAGCAGAGCGAGAAAGAGTCGTTGGAATGTCTGAAGTTTGAGTTTCAAACACCCAAATTGCCAGAAGGTTTGGCTACACCAGACAAACGGTCATTCGACTGCTTGAACGTCATAACCAGACTGGCCAGACATCGGACCGAGGGTGACGACCCCCGCTGAAGACCGTTATCTGCGCACACTACATCTGCGCATCAGATTCGTCACAGTGGCGTCAACGGCATCGACGGCGTTAGGACACCACATCAGCAGAAACACTGTCATGAGAGGAGAGGAAGTGAGAGTGAGACGCTGGCAACGTCGTGATTGGGCAAGAGTGATCTTCAGCAACGAAAGTCGATTCAACCTCTTCACAGCAGTCGGCAGAGTGAGGATTTACAGGCGTAGAGGCGAGAGATAGGCTGCAGCGTGTGTCCAAGAAGTGGTACCCTATGGCGGTGGCAGCGTCATGGTCTGGGGCGGGATCTGCGGCGACCAGAAGACTGATTTGGTGACAATTCGTCAGACCCTTACAGCCCAGAGACACAGGGATCAAGCGTTGCAGCCTGTGGTTGTCCCCTTCATACAGAGGCAGCACCAAGGGATGATTTACCAACACGATAACGTCAGACCACAAACTGCCAGGAACACCATCAACCAACAAACATCCAGGTTTTGCCTTGGCCATCACGCTCCCCTGATTAACCCCCCATCGAGCATCTTTGGGACCATTTCGGAAGACGACTTAGACGTCGCCCAGAGCAACCAGTCAACCTACAACAGCTGGAACAGGTACTACATGAACAGTGGCAACGTATCCCTAATAACGTCATCCGACGTCTGACTTTCTCAATGAGGAGACGTGTCTTTGCTTGCATTAACGGTAATGGGGTCACACCCGATACTAACTCCTCATTTATGGACATCAGACCACGAAATGTTGCAGAAACAATGAGTGTAAATTTCAAATTATACCCCTAGTGGACACTATGAGAAGTACAGAAGTGATGTTTGAAGTGAGAAGTAAATACCTGTCCTTGCCATGTTTGAAAATGGTTCACAATTAATATTATACCTTTGAAATGCTGGAAATTTTGTCTTGTTGTCTGTTATTAACAAATTACTTGGGTGTGTACTTTCTTTTGTACTTCAGTTTATAAATGTTGTCTGTAAGGCTATATGTACGCCATGAACTACTTGAAAATATATGACAAAAGAAGAAATGCATTGTTCTTATCTATAGGGAGTTGTTATACATATAACATGCACTGAAAGGTGTAAACGGTTGGGTGCTCATGCGTTTGAACACTTTGAGGACAAAATTAGTGTCCCTTTGGTATTCTTCTTAAATATAAAACATTCATTTAGAGGAATCTAGAGCAAGCTTTGATGTGTGTATGGTCTGGGGTTCGTGTCAAAGTACTGTGTGTACTGATGTAAACTCGAAGTATATCCCTGGATCCCAACATTCACCCTAAACAGCCAAATTTATTATATGGCGAGCAGTGAAATACTGGGATTTATCAGTGAAATAAACTGTCTATCAAGCTACAGTGAAAATAACTTATATTTTCACTGCGAACGGTGACTGATATAATTTGACGTCATAAAACAATGGTCTCACGCGGCGAATTGGCTTATTACGTCACAGTGTTACTGTGGTGACGGCTGTTCCTAGCGGCCGCTCGGCGTGAAAATGACCCTTTTCAGACGTTATTACAATGGTAAAATCATATAATAAATAGAATATCCGTCAATTCTTGAGAAATACCATGTTTATCTCATCTCGTGAGGTAGAAAAGTTATATATTTTCACGAGTGACTGCGCCACTTGTGAAAATATATAACCTTTCTACCTCACTCGATGAGATAAACATGGTATTAGTCAAGAAAAGACAGATATCCTCTATATATCTCACTTTCATTTTTCAATAAAATCCTAGCAAATATTTTCAATTCATGTGTCGCGGCCGACATACCTCGGTTTATCATATGATAGAGGGTGAGAAACCATGTTCTGTCGGTGAAATAAACCTTCTTTCTGGCTATAATAGGGGTAATCTTTATCGTCACTCTTCAGAGTGAAGATAAACTTTATCATTACTCGATTGACGACAAATTCAAAAGTTTGACGTCATGGAAAAATGGTCATGACATGGAATAAGCCAAGAAAAACATATTCTCGATTTTTATAAGTTCCTGTTTCATAACGTATTTAATAATACCATTTCCGGTGAGTCTGTTGATGATAAGCTTCCAAAGTTAAAATACAAAAGAGCGACTCTATAGATTTATAATTACATTCTCTATTTTAATAACACTTTCCGCATAGTGCAAGAGAGAAGAAATAACCGAGTTGGTTAGCTGCTGGTAGAATCAGTGCAAGCAGTACAATAAAACTAAAGAAAATAGTACGAACTTTTTTCCGACACTTCAGAAACCGTAGGAATGAACGTGATGATAACTAAGTTTAGATAAGTTGACGCCGTTCCGAGAGTATTTCACTTATAACGCGACTGCTAGTATCATTTCAGGAAAAAGCCCACAACACTATTGTGGCTATGCATTGCGGTGAAACCTGCGAGCAATGACTGGAAGTACTGAATCGTGGGTGGTACTGCACTGAATGAGTAGCACTGCACCAAAACGTTACTGTCTGAAGAACAGTTCTCTACTGCAGACAAAGTTGCCCGGCCCGAAAGGGGATCAATTTTATATTTTTGTTTTTTTAGGTTAAACCATGTTTGAAGATAAGAAACCAAAAAAAACCAAGAATATCTATCATTTCGAAAAATGTCACCTGAGTAAACCAGTCCAAAATAGTCGAAATTAATTAGTATTAGAGCAACGTCCGATTAGTAGAGTGACAAAATGTAGAAGTCATTTACTGACTGAGTTCTGAAGACACAATTACAAACAGAACATGAGTGTTGGTGTCTCCCGAAATAACACAAATGGTTCATGACTAAGTTGATATTCTATTAAATAATGTTTGGGTATGAATTATGTCATTTCAAACACTTATTGAGATAGGAATAAGCAAAGGGTTAACCGCATGATAACGAAACCTAATAGATTGATAATATCAAAAGAAAAGTACATGTATATTGATTACTCGCTGTTTCACTTGAAACTGAAATTCTTCTGTTAGCTACGTGTATGTTTATGTATATTTGAGTAAATTCATACCCAAAAACAGTTGGAACATAAAACATCGATATATGTACGTAAAAGTTTTCTTTACGTGAAACTCTAAAATGGGTTTAAAACATATACACATTTTAGAGCAATGATTACAACCGAAAAAAAATAGTAAATATGAAACATCAATAAGCATATGGAATCTAAAGTAAATAATAAGAAACTTACCATGACCGAAAAAGCAATTTCAGAATAACCACGGAATTAAGCACCAAATATTCCCATCCTTTTGCCATATCCATACGAACCACTCCTCCTTTCCGAACAACCCAAGAGTAAAGGCCTAGTCACTCATTTCGTCCGAAGCATACACTCTTTCATCTTCAAACGTCGATATGTTGTACAGCAAACACAGCGAAGCAGTCACTCTGTCGTGTGTGTGTTAAAACATTAAAGATAAAGCTCCATGTAAGCAGCCTTGCCTCAATCCTTACAAACTACATTTAATAGGCGTGAAACAGTATGTAATAAGCGCTTATCCTGAAGTGATTTGTGTTTGCAAAGACTGTCATTCTCTAGATTGATAATAAAAGCATTGATTTTCTAATTCTTGAAAGAAGTAAATAAAGGGGACACTCGGTCGTTAGGATTTTAAAAAAGAAGGTATAGATCCTTTGATTCTGGTCGTGGATCATTGGTACTTATCTACATTTTGTAAACATATGTATACTGTATCGGTTCTACGGCAGTTTGTAATGAAAAGAATATCTGATAAAGACAAATATTGTGATGGCAAATTGACAGCAATAGTGAAATATTAGCTTTTTGGGTTTAACACAACATGAGTGGGTATGAGAGTCATACTTGAGTGTTGTGTTGTGGAAAGATGTCTGAATTACTACTGCTTATATTAATACATCGCGCAATTGTTTCACACACAACGCGAAATTCTGGCATTAATTATTATAATTCATTTTGTGTAAAAAACAAATCGCATGTCTGAACTTCACATTAAATATTTGATTTAATACTGCTTTGCTTCATTTAGTTTGAAAAAAGGTTCTTTTAATTGGAACTATTATTTTGATTTTCCTGACATCACCTTTTATTCTCCCTCAAATCATTTTTTAAATTTTCCATATTTTGTGATACATGCATTTACATTGTTCAAAAGAAACATACAACATTTAGTTTCACATATATACATTCATACTTAACATGTACAAATTCAGAAGGTGGCCGATTTATTTTCCAAGTAGTAAATGTAATGTTGACCAATACCCCCTAAAAACTTGCTACTGCCCCATTAATGATTTCATTTTATTGGATCAGCCATACTAGTTAAATTTTAAATGTTATTAAGTATATGTACACATGAAATAATTATGTATACATTTCTTTTTGTTATAAGAGAATTCCTTGTTTGGCATTATTTAACTTGAAATGTTTGTTGACAATGTACACATAAAAGCTTTATGTAATCATCAGATATCCAAAGGCAAAATGAATCATGTTTAGCAGTCCGTAGCGTTTCGATTTTCTACAAGGAACACCTACATGTACTTACATGAATAAAGTATTTTCCGGACTATAAAGTGTCCATGTGAACAGATGTAAAAAGATATGAATATGATTAAACTTCGATTTTTATCTTTCAACTGAAGATATATTGTTCTTAATATGGAGTTTAATGGATGATTGGTCTAAAGCGTCATCTTAACAATGGCGTGAATACCACGTAAATTAAAGATTTAATGGATTGGCTTTCACAAGGGTTTTCAAAGAATCTTACAAACAACTAAGCAATAAACAATTATGAATAATGAATAAAGTATAAATTAACACTGCTAGTTCATTTAATTGTCTAGTGCACACTTTCCTCTCTTTCTCTGTGTCTCTATCTCGGTGTCAGTTTCTCGTCGTCTACTTCTATCTGTCTGGCTGTCTGTCTGGCTGTCTAATGTATCACCAGACTTAATATTGATAAATTTTGCTTTTCATCTTCTTACAAAATGACATATCAATTCCAATTACCTTTTCTCAAATCGAGAAAAAACATTTTATATGTGAACTTTGCAGTGCATGTAAATCATAATACTACCGGTTGATACAATTGCACATGTGAGATGTTAATGTCATTTCCTGGTAAATGAAAAGTTACTGAAATGCAAGTTCTGAGCTACAATGTTCTACAGTTTTACCTGTCTAAGTTATTCAAGTATTCTTAATGAAATTGTCTTGTTAATGGTTACAACATTGTACTGTCTAACTTCGCAAAATATATCCTGTTAACTCATTTTAATACAATGACAATCCAATCAATTGTATCTATATACAATGAACATATTTTGTAATCATGTAATATTTTTTTACGATGATTTTATTTATTTATCCTTATGATTAAAGTTTTCCGTACATACTGCATAATTTATTTGGGGTGAGAGACCTTTATATAGATGAAATGCTACATTTCACCCGTGTACCCTATTGAGTAAATGTTAGAACATCCTCAAAGCTAAACACGTCACCAACAATGGTCTTTGAACGACACCAAGCTGCCATCTGATGTTCAATCGTGATTTTATACTTTATTTATCACAAATATTTATCTTGTAACATCTCATGACGATATGATCTTGATGTCCATTTGTAGTCAAAGTGTCGAGCAAACAAGTCAATGTTTGGTTTGAATTCCTCCTTATCACCTTATTAAGTACCATCACAGCTTCAGCATTGTATAAACACTCTGATGGTGCCTAATGTAAAGTAAAACCAAAGACTCTTTCTTAATCATGTTATGTGAAAATGCCACTATGTTTATCTTATTAATTATGAAATTATATGTATTGACATCACTTACTTGAAATCTATTGACAAGAGAGAAAACACAAGTTTAAGTCGCCTAATACAATGTGCTTCCTGTTTGACAGGAGATGGTTATAGTTTCTATATTATTTGCTGCCAATGCTTGAAAGAATAAATACACTTTTCCTATACAAAAAGTGATTTTTTTTGCTTAATTAAACATATACTAATAACAGACATGAAACGGATTGGACACAATTTACAAAACCTTTCGATAGTACAGTTCACATTTTCATTATGTATAAAGTTAGAATGAAAGCATATAAATCAAAGGATACAGAGAAAAGAGGAAAGGGATATAATAATTGTAATAAGGGCTCTCTACCTAAGGTAAAATTTACTATCTTACCTAATAATCTGCGAATGAGTGAACAATATATTGAACAAACGGTAATTATGAGAACATAATGTCCATAAGAACAATAGTGTGACGTTACTGGACGTATATTATTTGTTATCAACAGGTCATAAGCTTAGCATCAAATAACGAAATGAAATTAATCGTTTTCAGGGGGCTCTACACAGGAATACAAACACTTAGTTTCCCATAGAGGAAGACGGAAATGAACAATTAATAATTGATGGTTGAAATACAAACCACACGATATTGAATAACATTTGCCTCCAACGTTGTAATTATAACACTGACGTTATTGATAGGATACAAAATAATCCTTTGTTTTGATTTATGATTGATCACACAAAAACGTTCCAATTATTTTCAGTAAATTATGGACAAATCAATAAGATAACAATATGCCCAGCTTAATCCAACGTTTGATTAATGACCTTATGACTAAAACAATATTTTGAAAAAGCAATTCGTTAAGCACATCAAAACTCGTGAGTTGTTAAACTATGTTATACGTGAAATGTAATATTATTTTGAAAAACTTAAACGTTTTCGTTGAAAATAAAGAAAATAATTGGGAAACATGATATCTATTTTCTTAAACCAATGACAAACTAAACTGGTTCCGACATAAATGATTCATTTAGTCAACACATATTTCATTGTATGACATGTCATACTAATCCTTGGCTGTTGACAAATAAGCAATTAGAGTCATGACATGTCATGACTTCAGTTATTTTCATTTGAATAACGTTTCTCCTACTCGCTAAAATCAATGCATAACTCAAATTATCAAGAATTGTAGGTAAAGTGATGTCGGTATAGAGAAGTGAAATATGACGGCTGTTACATTACTATCGGATGCAGTGTACGTATTAATGTTTGTTATTTACTGAACTTCGGTTATATTCCCAACAATTCAGCAAATAGTTTTGCATTCAAATGAAAGAAATCAATAACCTGGAACATCATAATGATAATCAAATAATTTGAGTAAACATATGTCAGTGTTTCATTAGTCACATGAAGCCAAATACGATGAACGTAATTCATTTTATTGAATTGTCAATTGACTACATTTTTATGAAACTGGAAACATGAAAATCATTTAATTATCAAAAATACGAAATGCATCTCAATTATTATTCATTGTAAGTTAAAATCATAAAGTCTCTCCCACTAACTTTGGAATAAACCCTTAGGTTGTCATAAAGGGTTAGCTTTATTGACAAATCGTCACCTGAGAACCAGACTGTTCTATATCCACATAACCTAGTTCTGAGATATCGACCTCGAAGTTTTGAAAATCTGTATTTTATTTACTAAATAGTGAAACTTTTTTAATTTTTGCACCAGTGTGAGAAATACATATTTAAACATGAAAACATGTCAATTTTGTTTCTGACTATGTAATTATTTTCAAAAATTTAAAAGTACGTTTGGAGATAGAACATTTTACTAAATTGAATGGGAGGTTTCCTTAGTTCCAGAGTGTTCTATGTCCAAGAAACATTAAAAAGATAACCAAATATCAGAAAATAAGCGCAGATATAAATTTGATTTGTTTAGATTTCAACAAGATATTAAGATATAGTTTCATGGACGATGTAAGTGAGAATTATCTTATAGATTATTTTATTTAACTGACTTAGAAACACTTATATATTTTCAGTCTAGTCATTTAATTAAATGTCATTAGTTGCGATATTCAAATCTTTAAAGTGTTTATGTCAACAACAGATTGAAAGACCTTATTAGGTTTTCATAATCCGGATAGATAAACTTGCTTATAAGCCAGATAACATTGTTGATGTTATGAAAAGAGTGAATGTTACTCTGGCATTAAAGAAGCAGGAACACCTGTTTTTAGGCAATTAAAATTATATCCCGTATAAAATGTTTCTAATTGCATAACATTTTTCATAAATCAAAGCAAGTTTAAAGGTAACTTTTGGTTTAGCTAGCCGAATAGATTCCTTACCTCAAATGATCACACATTAATGGAAGCCAGCAGTTTCAATTGATACTAAATTCCCTCAACGACTACAGATAATAGTGTTGAGTAATGACATGTTTGACCATCTGAAAATAACCCCTCCGGCACAAACTGATATTTGTAGAGATATTTGGAGATTTTAAAAATATGCTAGTGCCTCTTTGAACTGTGAAACATATTGATATTAATATATATAATAATAAGCAATCACGCACACTTGAATATTCAAAATAGACCTATCCCACTATATTGAAAAATATGATGTTAAGGAATTTTCTTTTCGAACAAGTGAACATAATTTTTCTAAAATGGATATTTCGAAAACGTTTAACATTTTTAAAGATGTTGAAGACAACTGATGTACCGTACCTCATATCACCAACTACATGTATATATAAAATAGAAAATAAAATCATGTAATATTCGTGTTGGTTAAAGAAAAAGAAAGCAAACTAACTTTACCAAAATGAAAATTTGAAACACAGAAGTTTGAAATCTAATGGCAAATAATTAATTTACATTCATGAATCGATGATGGGTTATGATAGATTCAATTTATTACACTAGCGATTGTATCCTATCATGTTTTATTATGTAAATGGTAGTTATTTGTATAACGATCATCGTACCTTCGAATTGTTTTATATGCTATGTATTTTGCAATAAAATCACATAGTTAATATTGAGATATATTGGCACTAACAAATATTCTGTGAGAATTGAAAAGGAGTTGTGAACTTTGCATCGAACAACTGATGACGAAGCAAATTTTTAAAAGCGATGTTTACGAATTTCAATATAATTGGCAATCAAACTGACGGGCGAATTCTATCAAATTATTAAAATATTTGAAAATACCTTTTCAATTTTTTTTCATTGTAGGTTTAAATCATTAAATTAGTTGGGGGCAATTAATACGTCTCAGATTCTGCATACGACATTTGAAGATAAAACGACTTTTAACATTACAAGAAACAAATAATTCTGAAACCTGAACTAACAAACTCGATATATATGATAATATTGTCGATTAAATAATTAATTATTTTAATTAATTCTTGCAAGACGTGTACGTTTGTTAAATAATCGTAGGAGCGGTGTTCAAATAAGCCTTGTCCACAAATCCTTATTTCGTTTTGTGAAATGATAATATGTTTAAACCAAATAATCATAGTATGACAAATCTTAAATTTCTGCAAACCATTTAATGACGTTCGATGATATGTTTGACATAAACCTATTCAAACATAGCAAAGTATGATTATTACAATGTAAATTCAATCAAGGAAAAGCTTTAATTAGACTTGGGAAAAATAAGCACAGGCAGGAATTATTTGCATGTTTGCCAAAAGGATTGAATCTAGGAACTTCTTAAGTGTTGCCAATTACAGCTCACGTATTTTTCAAGCAAGTCAAAGAAGTACAGAATTGAGCTTCGAATTCATTGTAAAAAATACTTAGGGAATTCTTAACGACGTCACGTTTGAAAACGTTTTTTTATAACACGAGTGAATGGGTTAGTTTTTAATGAGCGAAAGCGAGTTGAATGCCTATTTCATTCAAGAATTTAATAGTTATTAAACGGGACCGAGTTCAGTATTTTATTTATTACTGGCATAATTACATCGTCAAAAATATAGAGGAATTCACGGACATGACCATCGCGGCCGGCCAGCTAACATTGTGACGCCATACTTAACGATCGGTCAACTCGCGATGTTACATATGTTTGTTCTTTATCATACCTTTATCTGGTTTAAACATATTTATTTCAATAAAGAATTGAAAGATAGCTCTCGAACCATTTTAACAAATTTCCATTTATTCCATTTTTCTTTAGTTTGTGTATGATTCCCTCATGCCAAACTCTATCGAACACTTTACTAACATCACAGAAGACCTCTTTTACTTCCTTACCTTTATGGTTCAAACATATTTATTTCAGTAAGAATTGGATTGGTAAACAAGCTAAAAGCTTATGTTAATACCGCTCCAAAATACAAGATGTAGAACATGTCATGGTGAATTTACAAAAAAATATATATATATCATTTATACAAACGCCAAAAAGATAAAGAACAAGTCATTGTGAATTTACAGAAGTTATCTAGTTATCTATACAAACACCAACACGATAACAAATGGTTGTTTAACAATTATGTTATTTATCTAAATAAATAAACACCAAGTATCTGAAACAATACAACATGCCTATGCCTAAAATGCATATAATTCATATTTATAAATCATATAACAATTCATCAATAAGTTGCAAATCTGCCGGTTAAATTTATAAATTCGGGCACAGATATCAATAGTTCATTATTAAGACAAGAAGAACTATTTGGTATTCCAAATAAGACCGATCTCAAATCAAAACCTTTATTATAGAAGAACATATTTTGCCTTATATGGGTGTACAGAGGACATGAAAAAAGTAATGTTTCGAATCTTCATATTCATGGCCACAAGAACAGGCGGGAATTTGTGATAAGAATCTTTCAAACTTGTGTGCATTTAAATCACTGCATTCAAGTCTAAGACGAGTGTGTATTATTTGAGAAAATCTACTACCAAAATTTAAATTTAAATTACTATACATGGCAGTTTCATGGGCTATAGCTTTTTTGAAAGTAGATCAAGATGGCGAATTTCTACGTTCTATCGGTAACGGAGTGGCGCATAATGCCTAATCCGTTAATCCGATAATAGTTAATTAACACATTGGTAGTTTTTCTGTACCACAAAAGTAGTTTATTGATCATAAAACCTCTTAAGATAATATACAATAACAACATTACATTAAACATCAACCCAGTTCTGATTGTTTAATTTTGGAGCGAACCGACCTGGAGGAACTGACCTGGGAGGAACGGGTTTTGGAGCGAAACGACCTGTAACCGTAACACCATGTGTAATGCGTTTGTTGATTTATTTAACAGCGGTTGTAAAGTTACGATCGAGTGTAGATTAGCGGTCGATTGTTGATTGTTATGTGGAACTGGCGAAATTCTCGAAAGACTCATAAGTCCTGAATACAATTGATAATCTCAAAATATTCCCTCAACCGGGACTCGATCAGCGGTTTCGTCGCTACATGGTCTAACACATCTCGCAGATGTGCATGTTCTGTTTACAGTTATGTGTAGGCATATATAGCGGACCAATCACGTAGTCGCGTTTGAAAACAGGATTCCAATAGCCATGTAAAGAAACAGTTCACACGAGGTCGTTGTCCCTACCTTGCGATACCGACGGCATTTGTCAGAGGCCTTGCCAGTTATCCAGTCTACGTCAAAATATTTAAATGCGGGGTGTCCTGAAAGCCTTGTGCAGTGGAGTTTCCCGATGGATCAGGTTCGTATTCAAGTACAGGCAGCAATGTTTGAAAACGTTTATTCGTCGGCACATCATTACATTCGCACATCAGAAATCTTCGACAATAGCGGTGTTCATAACCGGGACTGTCCAAAAAAAATTGTTGACCGTAAGTCTAGTTTGTTCTTAAGGAGAAGAATTAGTTTGACTGTCAATGTTTCCATTTATCTTATTTGTGTGTTTTCACTTTTGCTACACGATTGTTAAAATATCACCAAATTATTTTTGGTCCAAAGTTTGCAATTTATGTGTATGTCAACTTCGGGGTATGATAATATGTATTCGATAATACTTTGCGAGTGTGGTAAAAACTTTTTGGATATTTTGTATAACCACGGTATACGTAAGGGCAAACACAACACCTGTCTCATAGAAAAGAATGCTTACAACCTTAGCCAATGCGTTTCCATGCGAACTCCGGGGTACAAACTTTTGGGATGTATCTGTATAGACATAAACACAAGCGCAAATATCTCTTGTGACAAAGAAAATGCTTACAAATACAGTCAATTCGTTTTATGTGCACTACAATTAAAAATCATATATAGTAAATTGTAAATCCATGTAAACGGTTTTGAGATGCATTTTAGAAGCTATGTCAAGGGCAAACGCATCTCTTGTGACAGGGAGATGCTGATTGTATGTCAAAGGCAAACGCATCTCTTGTGACAGGGAGATGCTGATTGTATGTCAAAGGCAAACGCATCTCTTGTGACAGGGAGATGCTGATTGTATGTCAAAGGCAAACGCATCTCTTGTGACAGGGAGATGCTGATTGTATGTCAAAGGCAAACGCATCTCTTGTGACAGGGAGATACTGATTGTATGTCAAAGGGAAACGCATCTCTTGTGACAGGGAGATGCTGATTGTATGATTTACGTTATTCTTTGATGGTGGGAATGATTGAAGGTCTTAGAGGTTTGTGACAGTAAAGCTGATAAAAGATTTAGCACACAAGTACTTGAGGCAAGGATGTATTGAATATATTGATTGCCATGCCATGCAGTGAAGCTATACCTCTTTGAAGCTATTTAGAAAAACAGCTTTTAAAACACGTATATATAGCTGAAATATCCTGTTCCGTGACTTTGTATAAAGAAGCATAATTCTATACAGCCTAAGTCTCCATTGAAGGAGACAAGAATTACAAAAAAGTTAAATTGTAAACAGAGTTTGTAGATATTTCATCGATTTCGTTCCATTCTAATATGCTAGCTGAGTTGCTTTTTTGTTGGGGCAATCTACGATGCCCGACTGTTAGTTTTTGGGTTGGTATACATCATTTGTATATAATAATATTATTATTTTTATATGAATATTTATATAGCGCGCATATCCATCCACTCGTGGTGGCTCAAGGCGCTTGTTGTTTCCCCCCCTGGTCAATGGCATTCTTTCACCGTCCGATCATTTTTCAAATTCAACTCCCTGGGGAGTATTTGACCGGCATCAATATGTGGCGCTAAGGTTAGGGACCATTCTATGCCTCACAGGGTACCCATTCACAGCTTGGTGAACTGAGACACATAGTCACAGCAGTTTGTCCAACACTGCTGAACGCTGCTAACTGACAGCTCGGCGTATGCACGTGTTCATGTATCCACCATTCAGCCACTGACATGAATTCGTGGGATCTTTTAAGTGCGCCGTTTTTGTTGCACTACACACTAGGGCTCCAGGGTGACACGTTTAAAAGAGGGGAACTCTAGGTTTTTACACTTTGGCCTATATGGGATTCGAACCCCGAAACCCCTCAGCAACGTGAGACCTGCGCTCTTGCCGACTTAGCTATCCCGTACCCCTATATTATCTTATCATACAATGTTACGTTACAGTACAACAGACACTTATCTGTACTTCTTTGGAGTTTTGAGCAAATGTTATAAGATTCAACGCTTTTAAGTTTTATATTATACTTGGACTGAGTGAGATTATTACAACAGTGTCTTAGTTGTATCGGAATACATTGGACAGGTTGTTTAGTCAGGCAAACTCTCGATGGGAACTGGTATTCCCTTAACTTTCCATCTTTGCTTATATATTTGATATTGTTTACGAAATAATTAATTTCTGATTCCTTTTTTTCATCAAAACGAACAACACCAAATATATACTCCCCACCATCCAGCAATAATTAAATTTAAACTTTCCTATTTAATCTTCCCAACGTCTTCCGGCAATTGTTTCAAATGTATACATGCCTTACCATCTACCGATGGTTTAAACATATATTTCGCCATAAATTACGCAAAGGGGATCGCAGCTTATTTCAAGGCCTTTCCCCATGAGAAAACATGAACAAAGCTTTGTAACATCAATCGATCGACTGACGATAAAATAACATATATGTAAACAAAGTGAACAAATAAATCTGACCGATCGTATGAAATACCTTGTGACAATACAATGATATGATAACTAGGTTGTATCTATGATTTGTAACTACAGTATTCGCTGTGAGCGTGCGAATAATATTGGGTTGCGGGTACACATCATAATGATAATTAAAACAATAGATATTCCTCTTGCACCAAATTACACAAGATATGCATATTATACACTAAACCCCAAAAGAAACTATCCACTCATTCAAATTTTCATTGAAAAATAACAAGACGCGGTTTTCTATCCTAACAAGATTTTATCTAATACTGAATCATTTGCACATCATCTAACTTCCTTTGTTTTGCAATAACTCGTTTATCTTACAGCCAGGAAACGTTTTATTGACACTGGTGTGAAATGTTAATTTCCATTTTTTAGAAATCTGAAAGTTTCTGATGATATGTTAATGAATTTATGGAATATAGATTCCAGAGTCATCAATACTTCGTATATCCACCTTCAGCTGTTATGCAGGCAAACACTCGACGTCTAATTGATGTCGTGAGATGTCTGACGGTGGCGTTAGGGATGTTCCCCCATTCATCCTGTAGGGCTTAAGCTTGTTCCAGCTGCCTCAGGTTGACTGGAGGGTTTGCTCTATTCCTGATTCGCCTCCCTAGGCAGTCCCACATGTGTTCAATTGGAGAGAGATCAGGAGAACGTGACGGCCACGACAAGACGTTGACGTTATTGTTGTCCAGGAATGTTATCATGTTGAAACAAAGTTCCCGGGTGATTCTGAAGAAATGGCACCACAACAGGACGAAGAACTTGATCAATGTATCTTTGCGCAGTCATGTTACCCATAACGATCACCAATGGCGACTTGTTTTCTCCTCGGATACCGCCCCAAACCACAACACTTCCCCCACCGTGTGCCTGGACCTCTGCAACACAATTTGGAGCGTTTCTTTCACCCTGACGGCGACAAACGCGGGCTCTGCCATCATGCTTATATAAAAAAAAAACTACTTTAATCGGTGACCATAACATTTCGCCAATCACGAAGCTGCCACCTTCGTACACGTCTTGTCTAGATTAATCGGTTATGTCGATGTTGACGTGTCAACGTTGGGCTACAATAAGGTCGACGGGCCCGAATCCCTGCTGCTCTTAACCTCCTTCTGACGGTTAATTGACAAAGCACCCTCCCGAGAGCCATAGACGCCGATTCTGCAACTGTCAGGAATCGATTTCGGAGATGAAGAGTTCTTAAGTATCGGTCTTCCCGACGTGACGCCACACGTGGTCTACCTGTACGCGATCTATATAATGTTGTTCCCGTGTCCCTATAACGTTTCATCAAATTTTCGATGGTTTTTCGATGACAGCTGAATGTTCTTATAATAAGAACATTTGAAGCACCCATACCCAAGGCCCTGTCGCGCTGTTCTGGGGTCAATCTAGGCATTTTAAAATTGGTTTTATATGACCTGGCTCACATGTGAATTGATCGCTTGCTAACTCACTTTCAATAATGAATGTGCGAAACAATGATCAAAGAAAAACGTGTTTTCTCAGTTTTTAACAAAGGTCATGAACACCTTTTTTTCCTTTTATGTAAGAAAAGGAATCGTATGGCTCAACTTGACATAATATATTTGATTTACTACTGCTTCATTTTGTTTAAATACTTTGTCTTTCAATTGGAACCATAAATTTTCATAATGAGATCACCTTATATTCCCCCTTAACGTGCTACTGCCCCTTTAAAAAGAAGTCTTGCAAGGTAATTTACCCAAACAATTTTACCAGCCATCAGTGTGGCTCTTTCCTTGCAGGTTTGGTTGTTTAATTGATATATCCCGCGACTTCATACATCATTATACAATTATTGTTGACTTCAGTTGAGGTGAATCCAATGGTTAATTGACCTCGGAATGGTTATATATGTTCACCGAGGCGACAGCCGAGATGAACATAAGTTTACGAGGTCAACAAACCATTGGATTTACCGATAACTGAAGTCAACAACTGTTTGATTTACATGTATGAAAGTTTCAGTTAATTTTAAACTATTCAATTTATTTCAAGTTTTTTGGGAAGCAACTCTTTACGGCGCTCCTCGTAGTGGCGATCTATTTTTAGCTCCAGGTCATCGGATTGTTATGTTGACCCTCGCGTGACGTTTCCCGGGGTCAACATAAGGTTCTATTTTACAGGAACTATCGCTAGACTGGCTGGAGACGATAGTGTGAAAGATGGCATTGACAAATTATTAAAAAATATAAAAAATATAAAAAAATATAAAAGAATTGGAAAAGCGTTTCTAAATTAACTTTATTGAAGTAAACATAAAACCATAAACTCAAACACCGGAGAGCTCGTCGGGTGTGATTCCATTGAATATGTACTACAATCTGACACAGAAGTACACTGCCGTTTAGGAAGAAACATTTGTGCATTCACAGACATATTGCAAACGATACTTAGAAGTATCATAGCTCAATGATCATCAATTCAAGGACACAATTTACGTACAGCAAAACAAACATAAACACATGTCTCGCATATCAGCAACCATTATTTTAGGCACGAGTCACCGTCTGTGACGTCATTGAACTGGACCGTCACATTTGCCGACACTGTTTTTACTTAGCGTATATGCATGGACAAAAGGTTTATTAAAGGTTATTTCACCAAGATAAAAACCATAGGAGTTTTACAAAATTGATAAAAATATGCGTACATTAATACAGACAACTAATATAATACAACATACATCTTCCTCAAAAAGCTTATAATGTCAGTTTCCAAACTTGCTCATTAAAGCCTCACTGTCGACACTTCGCTTTTATGTGCTTGTTCGCTAGATTACTTAAATGGAAGTTCTCTAAGCCAAGTCAAAAAGTAAAACTATATCGAACTGGAAATAAACATTAATTTTGTCAAAGTCCGTCGATTGAACAAACTGAGGTTAGCGGCTGTAAAGTACAAATCGTAATTTAAGTAATTTCACGTTTAATCAATCAAGTGTAAGTATTACAACACCGAAAATAAAAAAGAATATAATTGTAAGAAACGATTTGAAAATATATTTTATTAATAGAGGTCAATCAACACAGACAGAAAAAGAACGTCGGCAATCGGCTGGAGCAAGGACGCTACCAAATTATCGACTGAGAAGGGGCTGTTATCAAACCAGAATTTACGAGTCGACACCAAGGGTTAGGTAAGCCAAGTGCGCGACTATAGCGTTTAAACATTTGCGAAAGAAGATGTGCAGCATACAACCATCTCTCAGTTTGGTTCAGACACGAAGATTATCATCTCTAGAATTAAACTTAAACCGTACTATTAGATTCGGTCTGAGTTCTTTAGGTCGTAAATAATAAGGCCGGTACAATTTGCATTTTAAAGCACGTCCAAGTAACTCGGAATTTCTTACAGAGATAATACCTTTTGTAAGTATCATAACCTATCACTTGTGACAAGTGACACTGATGTTTTGAGACAACGACAGATTGTTTTGAAATGCCTTATTGTGGACAAAGGATTTGAAAGGTCTTCAAACTCAGCATTAAACGTGCTGTACACAAGGAACCGGTCTCACGATAAGCATTGTTGAGTTTTAGTGAATACAACACATTCAAAATAAATTGACCCCTTTTACAGATACTGATCCATCTTTCAATTAACGCTGACAGGTCTAGTCTTCCTCTCGAAAGGACGCTTCTTACCGATTAAGGCAATTCCATTACCACCTGGCACCCAGGCGATCAAACTATTGCTGCTCCTTATTTGCGTTGTTCCTGAGCTGATGAGTTTAGACAATAACCAAGTATTATTGTAGATCAAAAAATCTTTTCCCTTTCTAACAAACTTCGTCTCTTTATTATTTGCGAATAGCAGAACGCCGTCTTTGTTGACATCCATTCTTAAATAGACATCAAAGTGAAGTTTGAAAGTTTTGATGACTTTAATGGCATGTCTTGATCTACACGAGCCCACCACCATCATTGTTTCTCGACGACGAGTGTTGTGGACGAGCAAGAATAATCCCGTTCCATCCGCGGCAACCGACATGATATGGCCTCTGAAAATAAAATTATTGTCGATATACATGTATGCTCATTAAAGGGACAGCAGCACGTTTTCAGGGGGAATTTAATAAAACAGCATAAAACAGGATTCCAATTGAAAGACCATGTTAACATTGATTAGTACATTAACATATTACGCTCTCAATCTCAAAGTATTTTTTTTTATTTCTTTTTAATCGGTGGTATATTAGAAAGCTATAAAATCTAAGATGAAAAAAAAACAAGACCGAAATATCGAAAAAGAAAATTTACACACCGAAGCGATTGCTTTTGGAAATTTCATTCCCTTTTAAATAATCAATTTCAGACTTGAAAGTGAATAGAGGTGCGTCCCTCTCCCCTAAAGGTATTATAACAAATTCAGTCAAGATATTAGCTTGCGTAGGTAAAATAACTGATATAAATTGTTTGTTTACAATAGAGAAAGATTCATATATTTCACATTTCCACAAATCAAGTATAAACAATTATGAATATTAATCAAGTTAAAGGTTTCGTAAATTTGTATAATATCTTTAAAGTGTCCCACGTAGATATAGGCTAATATACATGTAATCATTAATGATTAATAATAAAACAAGAGCCATCAGGAGAGATGGCTTATCCCCCGGTCCGACTGAAGTTGAATGATCAGTTTTAGCATATATTTTGATATACTGATTGTGTGACTAATGTTGTATGCATATATGCAGCTAATTTTGATTGACTTTTAATAACTGTCATAAGACTGTGCTGAACCACATTTAGGTCTTTATAAAAAGAACATACTTATGTTATGCCATCGTCAAGCTCCTTGTGTTAATGTGAAGAGAGGGGGGTTGTATATTTGCGATTGATGTCACTGGTTCTCTTACTAGATAACACTTTATCAGAGCAACATCTTCGCATACGCAAAAAAAGAGCTATATTATTTGTAGATCATTTAATTCCTACATATAGCAAGTATGAAATGAATGTTCTGAAAGTAGAATCGGGGGTTGCTGTGACATTTGTTACTAGGCCACTGACTTTTGAATCCTGACTGATAGATTTGATTTAAAGATATGTTCCTGAGTTGACAATAAACGAAACCTTACGCGGCCTTACTCATTTATACAACTTGGTAAAGAGTATGAGCATAACATTGGGTTTATTTCTGGAGAAGGAGACGGCAAAGGCATGGTCCCCGGGGCTTATATTCGGGCCACAGTCTGATTAAAATCGACTGTGCTCCGAGGAACAATATATAAAAAATATTGTTTCTATCAGGGATATCCTCTCTGTTTCGGTCTGAATGCAACCACCTCTATCGCGTGTTGCTATAACCAGTTTAGCGCAGACAAACCCAGTCGAGAGCTATCCAATCACATCATCGTTTTTAAATAGCGTTTAGCGCGATTATGTATCACGAATGGTACACTGGAGTTATCTGTCCCTAGTATGATATCGAAGCTTTTACTGCGCTCCTTTCGATTGGCTAGATGAACTTGTGTCAGAACATGCGGGTAATAGGGTTGCCTTCAGACTGCGAATGAGAGGAAAACCGGGCTGGGTGAGTTTCAAACCCCGATAGAGACAATATTTTTACACTTTTTTTTCCTCGAATCACAGTCGATTTAAATCAGACTGATTCTGGCCACAGAGCCATCGGATCTCAACCCCCCTGGCTAAGATACCGGTGCACAAGATGTTAGGCTGCTTGTGCCCTTTGATCTGAAGAGGATGAACTAATGTTTTTAGACCCCCAAACCCCAAACCTTCACATAAATATAATTCATCATACTTACAATCGCTTGACTTCAGTCAGTGATAGATGCATGGTGTCAATGTGAAGGTCACCATTCATTTGGACAGGTTCCTCAAATATCGCAATTTTGCATTTACTTCTTTTCGTCAGCCCAGGTAATTTCATGCAATAGCAATAATAAATACACACTTCATCCTTCCGCATCGAATTCTGTAAATGACATTTCTCGGCGGTCAGACCACATAAAAGAACCTTTGGTAGGTTAGGTAGCTGCCGGTATAGCAGGTGCTCACAAACTTTGAAGTTATCAGCCAAATCGAAACGAAGAAAACGGAAATGCTTCTTACTCTGTGGCCCAGCCCCGTACATAACATTGTTGAATCGGGCACTAGCCGTTATGTGAGTGAGAATCCCTTGCTTGATGTCGGTAGCACTCTTTGAACGAACGTTGAACCCTTTGGGGAAAATAATTTGTGTTAATCAACGATTTAAAGAATCTCTTGATTAATAATTGTTAAAATGAAGGCAATCTCTACCAATTATGTCATATGTTCAATTTTGACACTGTAAATAGTACCAGAGTCCTCTTGCACAAAACACGAAGGTGACCTTAAAACTAAGGTAGCCATAGTGCAATGTTTAGAGATGGCGCTAAGGTTAACCTTAGTCTTAAGTATTTTTGTGCAACATCCCCCAGAACGGCGAACCCTTTGGGGGGAATAATTTGTGTAAATCAACGATTAAACAAATCATTTTATTGATTGGCGTTAACATGAAGGAAATCACTAATATCCCTCATATTGTTCAATTGTGACACTGCTGTTAAATATGTTTTAAGCTTTGGATTTTCTTTTCTTTCAATTCAAGAAATCAACAGCTAGTAACTAGTAAATAGTTTCTAAGTAAAAATAATGCGAAATCAAGCAGGTACTCGATAACTTAAACATTCTATTTTGCTGAATATGGTGAAATTTAAATTCACATTTTGACCACAATTCATTTACTTATTGTTTCAGGTATTTGTGGCTTGATTTTCTAAAGCATTTACGTGTTCCCTTTTGTCGTATAAACCACTTGTCTGATAACAATTATCGTTGTGTCATATCATAGTATTATATCAAATCGACTACCTATGGTCGCTGTCATATCAGGGGGTTTTAACTGGGCGAGGAGTACGATTGACTTCACAATTTTGGCATATCAACAAACTTAAATACATGGTTGTTAATCTAAAATTAGTCTGGCAACATAAGAATATTATCATGATTTTTTTCAATGCTTTGGTCCTTTTACTTACATTTTAACTTCTCTTTATCTTTCGTTTCAAACGAACAGACTTGATTTTCGCAAGTCAATCTTTTTCTCTGAAATGTATCCAAAATATCATAGTAAAGGCAAAGCAATCTGAATGTATTCATGAGAATAGAACGATTAAATATCCATGTTCTAACAGTATCACAGGCACAGAATCGCGGGGAAATTACTAGTGGAAATACTTTTAAAATCAGTTTGAGCGTCTCAGCTATAGATTTAAGAGATACCCTCTCCTTTGTATTTACTATTTCATACATTTCTATCATAACAGAATGACAGGCACTGAACAAGACACATTTTAGATATAAGTAGTTAGAAATAAAAGATTGAAAAAATAAAATGTATATTTGTTGCAAAAATCGTTTGGTTTCATGGATGAAGATTGAATTATCGATCTTCACACAAATTAAACTTATTTATGACAAAAAGATTAATGATATTAATAGAATCAATGACCTTAACTGTATTTTAATATTTCATTTATTGGGTTTTACACTTCAATTTCCCCCAACTGCCCCTACAATTACCTTTTTCTACCTAAACGACCCATATGTCTCCAACGCTTACCCTGATACCAATCAGGCAAATATCCCTCGAATAGCTGACGGCACAAGGGCATTTATAGCTTATATGTTTTCAGCCAAACTATTTCGAACTCCATACACTGTTATCTGATGATGCATCTTGTGCAAATCTTACAGAACGCTGCTTGCGAGCTAAGAAACAGCGTAACATGCAATATATAATTTACTAGCACTCCCATTTGTTCATTTGAACTGCACTGTTATATATTCTCATCCTGGTTTGTGCCGCTATTGGCTGGCTATATATAGAGAATCTCACCCAAGTGTCTTCTGATATCAAATATATCAACACATGTTGATAAAAGTAACAACTATTCGAGGTTTTTGGCCTGATGGATATCAGGGGATGTGTTGGAGCTCAAAACGAGACATATATGTTGATGTAGCAGGGTTTAATGCTTACATTATAGATTCGCACGGTCCTCATGCTTGAGCTAATAATAATCTCAATCTCGGAAGTGACGTGTTCTCCACCTCCACTACACGACAACTCCCCTCTGTGTGTTGAGTCTGGGTTCCAGCCTTCCTTGGTCCTGCACTTTTCATCCAGATCATTTAGCACGTAAATGATTCTCTGCATGCGCTGTGTCTTCAATCTCTTGTCAGCCATTATAGTATTTCTTGATGTTGACATATTTCCGAAACATATCAGTAACACGAAAGTTTTTATATATGTATGTGACGAAGTTTTCATATTATTACACTACTGTTAAAACAGTTCTTGTCTCCTGCGTATTGTGCTGTTTAATGTCTTGCTTCTGGGAACATGGGAACGACCACATTGTATTTCAAAATCCAATTTTACGTCATAATGTAAAGGTAATCTTACATCTGTTCAGATGTTTATGTCTTTATATTGTCATTATAATGTTAGTTCATTTGCTGAAAGGCAACTGGAAATGTATACACCTATTATTATGAAACCCCTTTACGAAATACCACGTGGGTAATAAACATCTATATTTGAACGATATCTATCATCTAAAGATGAAATGATTGATTTTTATATTCAAAATTTCTAGAGAGCAGATTTTATCATAAATGTACATTAGACAGGATCAAGAAAATCTTTGATTTATACATTATACATGAATAACTTTAAAATGCAGTAATGATTTCAAAGATTGTTATCAACAAAAGTGCTTGTTCCATGATCAATGATAACATGACATACTCTCAAAATGATTACTGTACTGATAAATTTCAAGATTTATCCAGAGACAGATAATTACCATCAATGCAATACCTTTATTTTAGTACTGAAATTGCGTTCGGTCCAAGAAGAGAACATATTATATACAAATCAAGACATTGTTCATTTGAGAGAATAGTAAAATGTACAATGTAATTAACTTGATAATAAATACAGCGTAGTAGTATATGGCGCGTATTCACATTGTCTGGTGATTTTGGAATATACTAACTTCCTTCAATCCTTCAATGAAACCACGACTTTTGAATAAACGCGTAGTCCATATACAATAACATCATCTTTACAAAGTTTATAATAATGTGCATACTTATATTGCGCCTTTTCAACGTCTTGAGACACACTTAAAGCGCTACATTATTACCATGAAGGAGTGTACTTTCACAGCTGTTTCTTAGCACCAATCACGACCATGTAGTTCTGTACATCCAGTTTACAGATACTCATTTTAAAGGGGCAGTAGCACGTTTTTTGATAATTCTATATTTTAACATTTTCACTGATAATTGTACGTTAATGCTTAAAGTATTATTTTGATAGTGTCAAAAATCTCATAACACAAACCAATTATCCATAGTCAGAGAACAAAGTATGAAAATTCACCTAAAGTCCATGTCCATTTGTTTTTCAAATTTATATGGAATGATAAACCATATAAAATCAAAAGGCTTAATTTGAAAAGAAATATGAAGATGGTGGACTAAGGATGGTTGACACTGTTACTTTCTGTAATGCATTGAAATTATCAAACTTGTGATCTTTAAATACACATTGAAAACCCATGCAATATTCCTTTTGAGGCCTTTTTTAAATTTGGTGCAAATGTTTATCAATTGATTAAGATTGAAAACCCATATTGGAAGGATGTGTTGAAAGCTTGGAATATTTATTGTAAACAAAACCATGTGAATTCTGATAATATTTATGAAATTCTCTCTCAACCATTATGGTTTAACCATGACTACAAGAACGCAACTCTTTATATTAGAAATTGGGCAAGTATAGGAATTATTACAATTAAAGACATTTGTGATCATACTGGTTTCAGACCTTTTGATAATTTGAAAGAAGCTTATGGCATAGGAGGCACCTATTTGGATAATTTACAGGTTTTGAATATTATACCATATTCTTGGAAATGTACCATTAGAGACTCAGGCTATATCCCTATCGTTGATCTACTTATACCCAGTCATCACTCAAATTTATTAAAATCGTGTAAGAGTTCCAGACTGTTTTATGACACTTTAATTTCTAGTGAAGAGGTTCCAAAAGTTCTCAAATGGCAAACTTCTTTTCCAGACTTCGCCGCAACCAGCTCAAAGGGGTAATAAAACAATAAAATGTCATGACCATGTTGACGCAATTTGGTCTTCATTACTCACGGTTGAAGGAATCACAGTTTACATCATCACAAATATATTTTATTATTTTTTTGGAATATACGAAGCTCTGATTGAAATACTTTATAGCGCTTGAAAGGTCGCTGCTCAAATTTGTTCAGTTTGGTAGTTAAAGCCGTTTTTGAATGTCACTTTTGATGGGCAGCTTAGAAGAAGAGGGAGAAGAAGAAGAAATGTTTATTATTATGTCACGCCACAATTGAACAAGTATATGCATTTCATAAAACATTAAAGGTTAGGAATTGTAGGCCCAGCCAATAAACGGCTTATGTGACTCATATATTGATATTAAAACAAAACAAAAAAATGGATTATGGCATAAAAATTATTGCATACATGTACACACGTTTTGATAAACATCATGTCTATATTAAAAAGAACCTAAAATAAAATTATATAGTTAAGATATTCTTCTTAGATCTGCTTAGATATACCTGGCGACAAACCAGTGAATGCACGACTGGTCACATGCCCTTCATTTTAATCTTATGGTTGCACGCGACGTCATAAACAGAATCATTGCTACCTGATGTATACATTTATCATGAAATAAATCAGAGACAAAAACCAACAATTAACGATTTTTAAAAAACTTTTAACACTCAGTTAGACAAGTCATTTTACGATGTAACACTATTAAGCGTTTGGAGTCATAAAGATATACAACTCAATGGTAATTAAACAACTATTTGAGGCGGGATTTCAGTTGAAACAATGATGCGCCACTTTGTACTACCGGTATATAGTTCTGTTTAACACGTCTAACCCGCGCGAGTTTTATGGCCCCTAGCCCAGGAGGTTTTTTTTACAGCCGTTAATTACGCGGTCTAATTGAAAGGCTAATCAAATGTGTTTATTGGGAAAATTATTTAAAAAAAGCCCAGTTCTTGTTTTGTTCAAACATATTTGAACGAAAATCGAAAAGTATAAAAGTCGAGTTCAGCGGATGTTTAACAATACAAAAGTTAAACATCAGTGTCAATAATCAAATATCATATGATTATCACAAATCTTTCAGTTTAAAGACAGGCGTAGATGTTTCAAGAAGTGTCAATATCTTATTGAAAGAAATCATTGAATCGAAACCATAGCAGATTTGTCAAAATCTTTGGGGGATTTATTTCCAAATGACACTTATTCAGGTCTATTATATATGTTTTCAACGTCTTTGGAAATAGTTATAGTTCACATAACCACAAACATATTTCACTATTTTCTTTGGAATGTAGAAAGTCTGATTACAATATTGTACAGTGCGTTAAAGGTCGCTATTCAAATATGTTTAGTTGGGTAATGAAAACCGTTTTTAAAGCAATTTTTGAAGGGCCGCTTAGACCTATCTGACAACAAACCAGGGATGCCCCCAATTTGTGACGTCATAAACAGAATCAGCCTCGTTATCTATACATCTATCGTAACAATACCACAGGAAAAAAAAACTAATAATAAACGATTTTCAGAAAATGTTTTCCATTCATTCAGATAAATCATTTTACGATGTAACACTACTAAGCATTTGGTGTAAAAAAAGGTATCCACATCAATGGTAATTAAACAATTATTTAGGCGGTATTTCCGTTGAAATAATGATGCGTTACTCTGTATAGTCTGTTTATTACGTCACACCCGCGTGAGTTTTATGGCCAATTACCCAGGTGGGTTTTTCATAGCCGATAATTACGCAGTCTAAATGAAAGCTAATTAAAGGTGTTAATTGGACAATTAACAAAAATAAAGTCCAGCTTTAATTTGTTTGAAAAATCTAAAATAACTTTATTGGACAGTAAACATCAAGACACAATTTAGCAAATGTCACTGCATAAATACAAACTAAAAGACCAGACAGCTCGGCAGGTGTGATTCCATTGAATATAAACTACAATCTGACACAGAAGTACACTGCCGTTTAGGAAGAAACATTTGTGCATTCAGAGACATATTGCAAACGATCCTTAGAAGTATCATAGCTCAATGATCATCAATTCAAGGACACCATTTACGTACAACAAAACAAACATAAACACCTGTCTCGCATATCAGCAACCATTATTTTAGGCACGAGTCACCGTCTGTGACGTCATTGAACTGGACCGTCACATTTGCCGACACTGTTTTTACTTAGTGTATATGCATGGACAAAAGGTTTATTAAAGGTTATTTCACCAAGATAAAAACCATAGGACTTTTACAAAATTGATAAAAATACGCGTACATTAATATAGACAACTAATATAATACAACATACATCTTCCTCAAGAGACTTATAACGTCAGTTTCCATAATTACTCACTGTCGACACTTCGCTTTTATGTGCTTGTTCTCTAGATTACTTCATGAAATGGAAGTTCTCTAAGTTCAGTCAAAAAGTTTGTTGTAAAACTATATCGAATTGGAAATAAATATGGTGGCCTTTTTGTCAAAGTCCGTCGATTGAACAAATTGTTAAGAGAGGTTAGCGGCTGTAAAGTACAAATCCTAATTTAAGTAATTTCACGTTTAATCAATCAAGTGTAAGTATTACAACACCGAAAACAAAAAAGAATATAATTGTTAGAAACGATTTGAAAATATTTTTTATTAATATAGGTCAATCAAACACAGACAGAAAAAAACCGTCGGCAATTGGCTGGAGCAAGGACGGTAACAAATTATCGACTGAGAGGGCGCTGTTATCAAACCAGAATTTACGAGTCGACACCAAGGGTTAGGTAAGCCAAGTGCGCGACTAGCGTTTAAACATTTGCGAAAGAAAGATGTGCAGCATACAACCATCTCTCAGTTTGGTTCAGACACGAAGATTATCATCTCTAGAATTAAACTTAAACCGTACTATAAGATTCGGTCTGAGTTCTTTAGGTCGTAAATAAGGCCGGTACAATTTGCATTTTAAAGCACGTCCAAGTAACTCAGAATTTCTTACAGAGAAAATACCTTTTGTAAGTATCATAACCTATCACTTGTGACAAGGGACAATGATGTTTTGAGACAGAGACATATTGTTTTGCAATGCCTTATTGTTGACAAAGGATTTGAAAGGTCTTCAAACTCAGCATTAAACGTGCTGTACACAAGGAACTGGTCTCACGATAAGCATTGTTGAGTTTAAGTGAATACAACACATTGAAAATAAATTGACCCCTTTTACAGGTACTGATCCAGCTTTCAATCAACGCTGACACGTCTAGTCTTCCTCTCGAAAGGACGCTTCTTACAGATGAAGGCAATTCCATTACCACCTGGCACCCAGGCGATCAAACTATTGCTGCTCCTTATTGGCGCTGTTCCTGAGCTGATGAGTTTAGACAATAACCAAGTATTATTGTAGGTCATAAAATCGTTTCCCTTTCTAACAAACTTCGTCACTTTATTATTTGCGAATAGCAGAACGCCGTCTTTGTTGACATCCATTTGTAAATAGACATCAAAGTGAAGTTTGAAAGTTTTGATGACTTTAATGGCATGTCTGGATATAAACGAGCCCACCACCATCACTTTTTGTTGACGCTCTAAGCTGTGGAGGATCAAGAATATTCTCCCCGTTCCATCCGCGGCAGCCGACATGATATGGCCTCTGAAAATAAAATTATTGTCGATATACATGTATGCTCATTAAAGGGACAGCAGCACGTTTTCAGGGGGAATATAATAAAACAGCATAAAACAGGATTCCAATTGAAAGACCATTTTAACATTGATTAGTACATTAACATATTACGCTCTCAATCTCAAAGTATTTTTTTGGCGGCCCTCCCAATTTTAGGGGCTCTTTTTCATTACACTTTAACTTTTCAACTTTTATCTACAAAACCAAAAAAAAGATTGTTATTTATATTTGGTTCTACATTTATAATTTTTCATTAACAAATACCTAGTCAATAATTGATTACATAGGATAAATGTATAAATTGGGAGATATGCACTTAGAACCACATAGAAACACTGATAAAACATCGCTTTTTGCTATGAACACAAAATGACGAAATTCATTACTATATTTCGTAAGGATAATGGTTGACATGAGTATCCCTTATTATAATGTAGAATACATATTTCTTAGGTAAGCCTTGGGTAAGTGATTTTCTTTTAATTGGTTGTATATAAGAAAGCTATAAAATCTAAGATGAAAAAAAAAAAAAACCGAAATATCGAAAAAGACAATTTAAACACCGAAGCGATTGCTTTTGGAAATTTCATTCCCTTTTAAATAATCAATTTCAGACTTGAAAGTGAATGGAGGTGCGTCCCCCTCCCCGAAAGGTATTATAACAAATTCAGTCAAGATATTAGCTACATGCGTTGATTAGTCAATATACCAAGTTTCATTGAGCTAGTTGTAACGGTTTTCAAATTCTGCTCCGGAAACAATGTGATCACAGACAAACGGACGGACAGACGGATACAACGAATGTATATCCCCGCATTATTATTGGGTGGTTGTATAAATGCGATTGATGTCATTGGTTCTCTTACTAGATAATAATTTAACATGGGAACACCTTCTCATATGCAAAAAAAGAGCTGTAGTATTTGTAGATCATTTAATTCCTACATATAGCAAGTATGAAATAAATGTTCTGAAAGTAGAATCGGGGGTTGCTGTGACATTTGTTACAAGGCCACTGACTTTTGAATCCTGACTGATAGATCTGATTTAAAGATGTGTTCCTGAATTGACTATAAACGAAACCTTACGCAACCTTACTCATTTATACAACTTGGTAAATACAATGAGCATAACATTGGGTTTATTTCTGGAGAAGGGGACGGCAGAAGAGAATGGGTTTGTAGAGCATGGTCCCCGGGGCTTATATTCGGGCCACAGAGACACCAGATGTACCCCCCCGCCCCCTGGCCAAGATACCGGTGCACAAGATGTTAGGCTGCTTGTGCTTTTGATCTGAAGAGGATGTACTAATGTTTTAGACCCCCAAACCCCAAACCTCCACATAAATATAATTCATCATACTTACAATCGCTTGACTTCAGTCAGATTTAGATACTTGGTGTCAATGTGAAGGTCACCATTCATTTGGACAGGTTCCTCAAATATCGCAAAACTGCATGTACTTCTTATTCTCCTCCCAGGTAATTTCATGCAATAGCAATAATAAATACAAACTTCATCCTTCCGCATCGAATTCTGTAAATGACATTTCTCGGCGGTCAGACCACATGGAGAAACCTTTAGCTTCTTTGGTACTCGCATAGGTAGCTTCCCGTATAGCAGGTGCTCACTCACTTTGAAGTTATCAGCCAAATCGAAACGAACAAAACGGAAATGCTTCTCTCTCTGTCGCCCAACCCCGTACATAACATTGCTGAATCGGGCACTAGCCGTTATGTGAGTGAGCATACGTTGTTTGATGTCCGTAGCACTCCTTGAACTAACGTTGAACCCTTTGGGGGAAATAATTTGTGTAAATCAACGATTAAACAAATCGTTTCATTTATTGGCGTTAACATGAAGGAAATCACTAAAACAAATTACCAATTCCCTCATATTGTTCAATTGTGACACTGCTGTTAATTATAGTTTGAGTTTTGGATTTTCTTTTTTTTTCAATTAAAGAAATCAACAGCTAGTAGCTAGTAAATAGTTCCTAAAGAAAAAATAATGCGAAATGAAGCTGTTCTTTTCTAAGGTATGTTAATACTCTACACCATTAACTGCAGGTACTCGATAACTGAAACATTCGATTTTGCTGAATATGGTGAAATTTAAATTCACATTTTGACCACAATTCATTTATTTATTGTTTCAGGTATTTGTGGCTTGATTTTCTAAAGCATTTACGTTTTCCCTTGTTGTCGTATAAAACCACTTGTCTGATAAAAATTATTGTTGTGTCATATCATAGTATCATATCTAATCGACTACCAACGGTCGCTGTCATATCACGGGGCGAGGAGTACGATTGACTTCAAATTTGGGCATATCAACAAACGTAAATGCATATTAATTCATCTAAAATTAGTCTTGCAACATGAGAATATTATCATGATTTTTTTCAATTCTTTGGTCTTTTTACTTACATTTTAACTTTTCTTTATCTTTCGTTTCAAACGAACAGACTGGATTTTCGCAAGTCAATCTTTTTCTCTGAAATGTATCCAAACTATCATAGTAAAGGCAAAACAATCTGAATGTATTCATTGAGAATAGAACGATTAAATATCCATCTTCCAACATTATCACAGGCACAGAATCACGGGGAAATTACTAGTTGAACTACTTTTAAAATCAGTTTGAGCGTCTCAGCTATAGATTTAAGAGATACCCTCTCCTTTGTATTTACTATTTCATACATTTCTATCATAACAGAATGACAGGCACTGAACAAGACACATTTTAGATATAAGAAGTTAGAAATAAAAGATTGAAAAAAATATATATATTTTTCGCAAAAATCGTTTTGTTTCATGGATGAAGATTGAATTATCGATCTTCACACAAATTAAACTTATTTATGACAAAAAGATTAATGATATTAATAGAATCAATGACCTTAACTGTATTTTAATATTTCATTTATTGGGTTTTACACTTCAATTTCCCCCAACTGCCCCTACAATTACCTTTTTCTACCTAAACGACCCATATGTCTCCAACGCTTACCCTGATACCAATCAGGCAAATATCCCTCGAATAGCTGACGGCACAAGGGCATTTATAGCTGATATGTTTTCAGCCAAACTATTTCGAACTCCATACACTGTTATCTGATGATGCATCTTGTGCAAATCTTACAGAACGCTGCTTGCGAGCTAAGAAACAGCGTAACATGCAATATATAATTTACTAGCACTCCCATTTGTTCATTTGAACCACACTGATATATATTCTCATCCTGGTTTGTGCCGCTATTGGCTGGCTATATATAGAGAATCTCACCCTCCTGTTTTCTGATATCAAATATATCAACACAAGTTGATAAAAGTAACAACCATTCGAGGCTTGCCGAGGATATTTTACTTTTATCAACGAGTGTCGATATATTTGATATCAGAAAACAGGAGGGTGAGATTCTATTTATCATCCAAAATCATTTTTCATCACAATTGCTTGAAAAATGTATATCTTTGAATACTGCATAGCTTTAAAACTCCTATACCAGTGATGTCATAGCACTGTGACGTCATGGTGTTCATGACATCATAGCATTGTGACGTCATTTCTGATGATGCAAAACGTTTAATGTCATGTCCCTTCTGTTGACAGGGCATTGTTCAAAATCTACTGTCAAAGCGATATCTCCTAGGAGATATCGCTTGATCTTCCACAAGCGATATCTCCTGTGGAACACAGTTTTGGATGATAAATAGCGATATGAGGTTTTTGGCCTGATGGATATCAGGGGATGTGTTGGAGCTCAAAACGAGACATATACGTTGATGTAGCAGAATTTAAGGCTTACATTGTAGATTCGCACGGTCCTCATGCTTGAGCCAATAATAATCTCTATCTCGGAAGTGACGTGTTCTCCACCTCCACTACACGACAACTCCCCTCTGTGTGTTGAGTCTGGGTTCCAGCCTTCCTTGGTCCTGCACTTTCCATCCAGATCATTTACCACGTGAACGATTCTCTGCATGCGCTGTGTCTTCAATCTCTTGTCAGCCATTATAGTATTTCTTGATGCTGACATATTTCCGAAACATATCAGCAACACGAAATTTTTTATATATGTCTGTGACAGAGTTTTCATATTATTACACTGCTGTTAAAAAACGTTCTTGTCTCCTGCGTATTGTGCTGTTTAATGTCTTGCTCCTGGGAACATGGGAACGACTGCATTGTATTTCAAAATCCAATTTTACCTCATAATGAAAAGACAATCTCACATCTGTTCTATAGTCATTTACTGTAATGAAATTGAAGCTTTTGCTGAAAGGAAACTGGAGATTTGTACATCTATATTTGAACGATATCTATCATCTAAAGATGAAATGATTGATTTTTATATTCAAAATTTCTAGAGAGCAGATTTTATCATAAATGTACATTAGACAGGATCAAGAAAATCAGTGATTTATACATTTTTCATGAATAACTTAAAAATGCAGTAATGATTTCAAAGATTGTTATCAACAAAAGTGCTTGTTCCATGATCAATGATAACATGACATACTCTCAAAATGATTACTGTACTGATAAACTTCAAGATTTATCCAGAGACAGATAATTACCATCAATGCAATAATTCCTTATTTTAGTACTGAAATTGCGTTCGGTCCAAGAAGAGAACATATATACAAATCAAGACATTGTTCATTTGAGAGAATAGTGAAATCTACAATGTAATTAACTTGATAATAAATACAGCGTAGTAGTATATGGCGCGTATTCACATTGTCGGGTGATTTTGGAATATACTAACTTCCTTCAATCCTTCAATGAAACTACGACTTTTGAATAAACGCGTAGTCCATATACAATAACATCATCTTTACAAAGTTTATAATAATGTGCATACTTATATTGCGCCTTTTCAACGTCTTGAGACACACTTAAAGCGCTACATTATTACCATGAAGGAGTGTACTTTCACAGCTGTTTCTTAGCACCAATCACGACCACGTAGTTCTGTACATCCAGTTTACAGATACTCATTTTAAAGGGGCAGTAGCACGTTTTTTGATAATTCTATATTTTAACATTTTCACTGTTAATTGTACGTTAATGCTTAAAGTATTATTTTGATTTTGTCAAAAATCTCATAACACAAACCAATTATCCATAGTCAGAGAACAAAGTATGAAAATTCACCTAAAGTCCATGTCCATTTGTTTTTCAAATTTATATGGAATGATAAACCAGATAAAATCAAAAGGCTAAATTTGAAAACGCAATATGAAGATGGTGGACTAAGGATGGTTGATACTGTTACTTTCTGTAATACATTGAAATTATCAAACATGAGATTTTAAAATACACATTGAAAACCCATGCAATATTCCTTTTGAGGCCTTTTTTAAATTTGGTGCAAATGTTGATCAATTGATTAAGATTGAAAACCCATATTGGAAGGATGTGTTGAAAGCTTGGAATATTTATTGTAAACAAAACCATGTGAATTCTGATAATATTTATGAAATTCTATCTCAGTTAACCATGACTACAAGAACGCAACTCTTTATATTAAAAATTGGGCAAGTATAGGAATTATTACAATTCAAAACATTTTTGATCATACTGGTTTCAGATCTTTTGATAATTTGAAAGAAGCTTATGGCATAGGAGGCACCTATTTAGATTATTTACAGGTTTTGAATATTATTCCATATTCTTGGAAATGTACCATTAGAGACTCCGGCTATATCCCTATCGTTGATCTACTTATACCCAGTCATCTCTCAAATTTATTAAAATCGTGTAAGGGTTCCAGACTGTTTTATGACACTTTAATTTCTAGTGAAGAGGTTCCAAAAGTTTGTCTCAAATGGCAAACTTCTTTTCCAGACTTCGCCGCAACCAGCTCAAAGGGGTAATAAAACAATAAAATGTCATGACCAGGTTGACGCAATTTAGTCTTCATCACTCACGGTTGAAGGAATTAAAGTTTACATCATCACAAATATATTTTATTATTTTCTTTGGAATATACGAAGCTCTGATTGAAATACTTTATAGTGCTTGAAAGGTCGCTGCTCAAATTTGTTCAGTTTGGTAGTTAAAGCCGTTTTTGAATGTCACTTTTGATGGGCAGCTTAGAAGAAAAGGGAGAAGAAGAAGAAATGTTTATTATTGTGTCACGCCACAATTCAACAAGTAAATGCAATTCATAAAACATTAAAGGTTAGGAATTGTAAGCCCAGCCAATAAACGGCTTATGAGACTCATATATTGATATTAAAACAAAACAAAAAGATGGATTATGCCAAATTATGGCATAAAAATTATTGCATACATGTACACACGTTTTGATAAACATCATGTCTATATTAAAAAGAACCTAAAATAAAATTATATAGTTAAGATATTCTTCTTAGATCTGCTTAGATATACCTGGCGACAAACCAGTGAATGCACGACTGGTCACATGCCCTTGATTTTAATCTTATGGTTGCACGCGACGTCATAAACAGAATCATTGCTACCTGATGTATACATTTATCATGAAATAAATCAGAGACAAAAACCAACAATTAACGATTTTTAAAAAACTTTTTACACTCAGTTAGATAAGTCATTTTACGATGTAACACTATTAAGCGTTTGGTGTCATAAAGATATTCAACTCAATGGTAATTAAAGAACTATTTGAGGCGGGATTTCAGTTGAAACAATGATGCGCCACTTTGTACTACCGGTATATAGTTCTGTTCAACACGTCTCAGCCGCGTGAGTTTTATGGCTCCTAGCCCAGGAGGTTTTTTTTACAGCCGTTAATTACGCGGTCCTAACAAAAGGCTAATCAAATGTGTTTATTGGGAAAATTATTTAAAAAAAGCCCAGTTCTTGTTTTGTTCAAACATATTTGAATGAAAATCGAAAAGTATAAAAGTCGAGTTCAGCGGATGTTTAACAATACAAAAGTTAAACATCAGTGTCAATAATCAAATATCATATGATTATCACAAATCTTTCAGTTTAAAGACAGGCGTAGATGTTTCAAGAAGTGTCAATATCTTATTGAAAGAAATCATTGAATCGAAACCATAGCAGATTTGTCAAAATCTTTGGGGGATTTATTTCCAAATGACACTTATTCAGGTCTATTATATATGTTTTCAACGTCTTTTGAAATAGTTATAGTTCACATAACCACAAACATATTTCACTATTTTCTTTGGAATGTAGAAAGTCTGATTACAATATTTTACAGTGCGTTCAAGGTCGCTACTCAAATAAACTAATCGGCAAAAGAAACTTATCACTCAATTAAAATTACTCTCATTAAATAACGAAAAGTTCTAAAAGGTTGAAATAATGTCAGTATAGTATATCAACCAGTCCCAAAAACATTGAAGAACTGAAAATAGTATTTGACATAATCCGTTGTGCGCTCAAAACATTTAAAATGAGAAGGGGTCAAAAACAAAAATTACAGACCATCATTTTGATATATTTTTTCAATCTATAATCATTAATATTGGAAAGAAAACATCGGATCAGACTTAAATATGCTCAAGACAAGTGTAAGCACAACAGAATAACAATACTTAAACAAAACATAGAAGGATTGTGTGACGTCACCTAATGGCTCTTTCAGTATTCCTGTTAACCCTTATTCGTGGCTTGTTCATAGATTGGTGAGTCAGATTTTACTGAAGCATGTTTTGTTAAAGACTGAGTGTTCAGTGACAGGGCATAGGACCTTTAAATAGCTGTATATCTTTACAAATTAAGTCTATTCTTACCATTTAGCATTTGCAATAAATCAAAGTTTAGTGGTTAATGCAGGTCCACTGAGGAATCGAAGAGCTCTGATTTCACCTGTCCTTGGTCTCCTAGTACGTACGTCCAAAACGCAATACACATTTATAGCATTTGACGTTCATGACGTCACTTAAAGAAAGTGTTGACGATGGTCAAATGCAAACGGGTATAAGTTTTCATATGGTAAAAATACAATTGTTTTTGGCTGTTTTGGGATTGTCCAATATCTTGACATCTTATATCTATATTGAGAAACAAATTGTAAATAAAATATTAGAAAATATGGCTATTCTTCAAAAGTTGGTATCCGTGGACAGTATTTGTCTACTTTCAAATGCTTCTCACAGTTTTGTGATCCGACTTTTGATGGGGTGTAGGTGTTCTTTTTACAGGGGTGATGATCGTGATACATTATGAGCTATTGTTTGACATTTGTGTCACGTGACTTGGCACCAATGGCAAAGTCACGTGATTTTCACTTTTTTTCATTTTCCCCTATAATGCATCAACATTTGTTCTTTACAAGTTAAAATACACAAATATATGGATAATGTGCTTATATTGCGATGGTTCCTGTTAATATTTAAATAAAATATTTTTCTATGTTTTCAGTTAAAAAGTGATAAGTTTCTTTTACCGATGAGTTTATGTTTAGTTTGGCAATGAAAACCGTTTTTAAAGCCATTTTTGAAGGGCCGCTTAGACCTATCTGACAACAAACCAGGGAATGCATGACTGGTCATGCCCCAAATTTGTGACGTCATAAACAGAATCAGCCTCGTTATCTATACATATCGTAACAATACCACAGGAAAAAAAACTAATAATAAACGATTTTCAGAAAATGTTTTCCACTCATTCAGATAAATCATTTGACAATGTAACACTACTAAGCATTTGGTGTAAAAAAAGGTATCCACATCAATGGTAATGAAACAATTATTTAGGCGGTATTTCCGTTGAAATAATGATGCGTTACTCTGTATAGTCTGTTTATTACGTCACACCCGCGCGAGTTTTATGGCCTCTAGCCCAGGTGGGTTTTTCACAGCCGATAATTACGCAGTCTAAATGAAAGCTAATTAAAGGTGTTAATTGGACAATTAAAAAAAATAAAGTCCAGCTTTAATTTGTTTGAAAAATCTAAAATAACTTTATTGGACAGTAAACATCAAGACACAATTTAGCAAATGTCACTGCATAAATACAAACTAAAAGACCAGACAGCTGGGCAGGTGTGATTCCATTGAATATAAACTACAATCTGACACAGAAGTACACTGCCGTTTAGGAAGAAAGATTTGTGCATTCAGAGACATATTGCAAACGATACTTGATATTTGAAATATATCTCACATCAAACATAACAAACAATGGCAAGTTTCTATTTTACAGGATCTATCGCTAGACTGGCTGGAGACGATAGTGTGAAAGATTGCATTGACAAATTAATATAAAAAATATAAAATATAAAATATAGAAAATATATAAATAAAATATAAAAGAATTGGAAAAGCATGAATTTCTAAATTAACTTTATTGAAGTAAACATCAAGACACAATTTAGCAAATGGCTCTGCATAAATACTAACTCAAACACCGGAGAGCTCGTCGGGTGTGATTCCATTGAATATGTACTACAATCTGACACAGAAGTACACTGCCGTTTAGGAAGAAACATTTGTGCATTCAGAGACATATTGCAAACGATACTTAGAAGTATCATAGTTCAATGATCATCAATTCAAGGACACCATTTACGTATAACAAAACATAAACACCTGTCTCGCATATCAGCAACCATTATTTTAGGCACAAGTCACCGTCTGTGAAGTTCAATGGACCGTCACATTTGCCGACACTGTTTTTACTTAGCGTATATGCATGGACAAAAGGTTTATTAAAGGTTATTTCACCAAGATAAAAACCATAGGACTTTTACAAAATTGATAAAAATACGTGTACATTAATATAGACAAGTTATATAATACAACATACATCTTCCTCAAAAAGCTTATAACGTCAGCTTCCATAATTACTCACTGTCGACACTTCGCTTTTATGTGCTTGTTCTCTAGATTACTTCATGAAATGGAAGTTCTCTAAGTTCAGTCAAAAAGTTTGTTGTAAAACTATATCGAATTGGAAATAAATATGGTGGCCTTTTTGTCAAAGTCCGTCGATTGAACAAATTGTTAAGAGAGGTTAGCGGCTGTAAAGTACAAATCGTAATTTAAGTAATTTCAGGTTTAATCAATCAAGTGTAAGTATTATAACACCGAAAACAAAGCACGTCCAAGTAACTTGGAATTTCTTCCAGAGATAATATCTTTTGTAAGTATCATAACCTATCACTTGTGACAAGTGACACTGATGTTTTGAGACAACGACAGATTGTTTTGAAATGCCTTATTGTGGACAAAGGATTTGAAAGGTCTTCAAACTCAGCATTAAACGTGCTGTACACAAGGAACCGGTCTCACGATAAGCATTGTTGAGTTTAAGTGAATACAACACATTCAAAATAAATTGACCCCTTTTACAGATACTGATCCATCTTTCAATTAACGCTGACAGGTCTAGTCTTCCTCTCGAAAGGACGCTTCTTACCGATTAAGGCAATTCCATTACCACCTGGCACCCAGGCGATCAAACAACCGCTGCTCCTTATTGGCGCTGTTCCTGAGCTGATGAGTTTAGACAATAACCAAGTATTATTGTAGGTCATAAAATCGTTTCCCATTCTAACAAACTTCGTCTCATTATTATTTGCGAATAGCAGAACGCCGTCTTTGTTGACATCCATTCGTAAATAGACATCAAAGTGAAGTTTGAAAGTTTTGATGACTTTAATGGCATGTCTTGATCTACACGTTCCAACCACCATCACTTTTTGTTGACGCTCTAAGCTGTTGAGGATCAAGAATATTCTGCCTGTTCCATCCACGGCAGCCGAATGGATGTGGCCTCTGAAAATAAAATTATTGTCGATATATATGTATGCTCATTAAAGGGACAGCAGCACGTTTTCAGGGGGAATATAATTAAACAGCATAAAACAGGATTCCAATTGAAAGACCATGTTAACATTGATTAGTACATTAGCATATTACGCTCTCAATCTCAAAGTATTTTTCTGGCGGCCCTCTCAATTTTAGGGGTTCTTTTTCATTACACTTTAACTTTTCAACTTTTATCTACAAAACCATAAAAAATGATTGTTATTTATATTCGGTTCTACATTTATAACTTTTCATTAACAAATACCCAGTCAATAATTGATTACATAGGATAAATGTATAAATTGGGAGATATGCACTTAGGACCACATAGAAACACTGATAAAACATTGCTTTTTGCTATGAACACAAAATGACGAAATTCATTAATAGATTTCTTAAGGATAATGGTTGACATGAGTATCCCTTATTATAATGCTAGAATACATATTTTCTTAGGAAAGCCTTGGGTAAGTGATTTCATTTTAATCGGTGGTACATTTAGTGTAGTAGCTTAGCGTCAAATTTTGGCCAAATTGAAAAAATCTGGCTTAAAGTATGAAACTTGGCATGAATGATCATTTGACATGTATGTATTCATTTTGCCTAGGATCCAAATTTTTCGACCGCGGGAACCTGGTCACGTGACCAAAAATCCAAAATGGCCGCCAAATTTCTTAAAAAATCATTTTTACCCATTTTAACCGTATTTTTAGTGAACTTTCAGACAATATATTCTTAATGTAATAAATATTATGACAAAAGAAGGACTTTCTGACATAAATTTTTTTAATTTTCCAATTTTGATGAATATTTTATAAGAAAAATATCAAAATTTCATTTTTGGAAAAAAATGTTTGGATGGCTTTCCACTCTTCATGATTAATGCTTGTATTTTCATGTAATTAATTTCATAACAACAATGAGATGTTAGTTTTTTTATTAAACATTAGTTATGTTATTTCCATTGATTAAAATCAAAAGTCTGCAGTATATTGTTTCTATAGCAACATGTGGTTTTAGCGTGACGACCTTTGAAAACCAGCAGAACACCTTGTTAAGGATGTCCCCTATGTCTGTTATGTAGATAGTCATTAGAATATCCTTTAGAAATATTAAAATGTTGAAATGAAATCAAACTGGACAAGTCAAGGTGAGACTTGGCAAAGGTCAAGGTCATGGTATTTTCGCATAGATAAGGTCAATGTCAAGGTTGTCTCATGTCTCTTAAGATCTGTATGTACATTGTATACCTTATAGAAGTATACGAAAATGGTAGCAATAAAATGGTTAATGTTTATATCGTGCTGAGGTTAAGAACTGTTCATATTATGTGTAAGTTCATTATTGAGTGCAATAAGTTACTTAAGTTTTTTTAAATTATACCAACATTTTAGAAAATGTGCAAAAGTACAAATGATTCCATGCTGTTGGTTAACTACAGTTATGCATAACTCATGCCTTTTTATGCAAATTTTGTATGCATATCATTTCTTCTGATGCTGTATTGAGCCTCAGAGGCCCAGAGGTTTTATAATATCAAGTTTCTATGCATTCCTACAAAACCTTGAAAATAATCGCAACCATACTGAATCACTTAAAAAATCTTCAGATGGTCAGTGCTTTGTCAATTAAAGTTAAAGTAAAGTAATTTTGACAATAATAGTACCAATCTTTACGTATCTTGCCTCAGAATCATGAATGAAGATGCTATAGTTGCTATATATATACCTAAACAATCCCGCATTATTATTAGCAATTCAGTGTAGCACCACAGAGCAGTAAAATTGCGATGAATTGGGAGGGTTAAGTACCTTCACCTAATGTTTTCTTTAGCAAATACAAATTCATTATTAATGTTTAAAAGGTTCCAAAATTGTATCCAACTAAAAAAAGAAGACATATAGTCATCAACATCCTCCGCCAAATAAGTTTTCATTTAAATCTTAAATAGTTTTTGAGAAAAGTAGTCCCCTTTAACTCTGACTGACGCACGCACGCACGAACGGACCCCAAACCTATATCCCCCTTCCACTTTGTGGCGGGGGATAATAAAAATGTTCCTGCTTAGATATGCTACTGTGATATGGTCACTTTCAGGCACAATAGAAGGCCTACTTTTCAACAGAAACTGGTATCTATGTAAGAAATTGACTCAAAACAACTTTACTTATACAGAAAATACACATAAAAGTTAGCTATCTAACCTATCTGATTGTCAAACTGCTTGAGAACGACACAGGAATCAGTATTCTGCTTGAGAACGACACAAGAATCTGTGTTCTGCTTGAGAACGACACAAGAATCTGTGTTCTGCTTGAGAACGACACAAAAATCTGTGTTCTGCTTGAGGAATCTGTGTTCTGCTTGAGAACGACACAAGAATCTGTGTTCTGCTTGAGAACGACACAAGAATCTGTGTTCTGCTTGAGAACGACACAAAAATCTGTGTTCTGCTTGAGGAATCTGTGTTCTGCTTGAGAACGACACAAGAATCTGTGTTCTGCTTGAGAACGACACAAGAATCTGTGTTCTGCTTGAGAACGACACAAGAATCTGTGTCGAAACGTCGCATACAATGAACAAAGAAGATGTCATCCATATACTCCTCAGCAATTTTGCAATTTGTTATTATGATATCATGTCACCTTCAGTAACGCTTTTAATAAACAAAATATATTTATATACATCCCTATTCACCTGTTGTCTGCTTAGTTCAACAAAGTATATGTGTCCTTAAATTTTGTAAAAATAACTTTTTTGTTTTGAGTAGAAATACACATAAATCTAGCCTTGATTACACAATAATGTCACTTTTGACGGAGAAATATCAGATGAGAGACTTCATGGAAATACGTTAGAATAAAGATGTCATGTTTAATCGTTTGCACAATAAACATATTATTTAAGAGATTGTAAATAAAGAAATATTTTTAAAAAATACAGTGAGCTTACATGTACAACTGATACGTACAAATAAACTTTATTAAGATTTTTTTTCAAAATAAACCCTAATTGTTTTATTCTCATGCATGTTGTGTTCTTATGATCAATTTTTATTTCAACTTCGTCACTACCTTAGAACAAAATAGTCTGTCCAAATGCAGAAAAATCATTCTTTCTATTCCCTTCAACGTTTGTAACGGTTCTAACATTCTAATAGCCTACATATCCTACTTCGCTGTATTTAGCCTGTGGAAAATTCACAGTCAATGGTGCCGTTACAAGGTTGTGTTTTTGAACCTGCTATGGACACATACTATAATAATATAACTTTTAATCTTTTATATTCCAAATCGGATGGAATCATTTCAGGCTTTCAATCAAATTAGGTTTAGATAAGGTTTCTAATGTTAATTAATCTTACGTTTGTTTGTAACACATAGAATTACTCTTGTCTTCCTTATACAACCAACTTCTAGAATGCCACTCAAATAGCTCAAATAATGTTGGTATGAAATATGATTCAAGTTTCATGACAATGAATTGGAATTTCAATATGATATACATTGCATGTCAATAAGATAAAGAAATTTGATATTACCAGTTTATGAATATCTCATCTGGTGAGGAAATATTATAAGACATTGTAAATCTTCAAAATATGAACCAAACTTAACGAGATTTACCATGACCTTGGATTTTGCCAAGACTCCCTTTGACTTTGCTTGCCCATTTTGATTAAATTTCAACATTTCAATATTTCTATATAGGATATTCTATTGATTATCTCCGTGACATGAGGGAGATATCATTTAACAAGGTGGACTGTTGGTCCTCAGTGGTCGTTACGCTACTGTTGCAATAGATACAATATAAGGCATATTGTTTTATTTTGATCATAAGAAATAACAATAACTATACAAAACCAATGTTGAATAAATAAAAAGGACTTCTCATTATTGTTGTGAAAATAATTACACGAAAATGCATGCATTAAACATGAAGAGTGAAAAGAATTGAAGCCATCCTAAAATGTTTTTCAAAAACTGAAATTTTGATATTTTTCTTACAAAATATCTATCAAAATTGGAAAATTTTAGATTTTTATGTCAGAAAGGCCTTCTTTTGTCAGAATATTTATTACCTTAAGACTATCTTGTTTTAAAGTTCACTAAAAAATCCGGTTGAAATGGGTAAAAATGAATTTACAAGATATTTGGCGGCCATTTTGGATTTTTGGTCACGTGACCAGGTTCCCGCGGTCGAAAAATTTGGATCCTAGGCAAAATGAATATATACATGTCTAATGATCATTCATGCCAAGTTTCATACTTTAAGCCAGATTTTTTCGATTTTGACACTAAGCTACTCCACTAATTAGAAAGCTTTAAAATCTAAGATGAAAATAAAACAAGACCGAAATATCGAAAAAGAACATTTACACACCGAAGCGATTGCTTTTGGAAATTTCATTCCCTTTTAAATAATCAATTTCAGACTTGAAAGTGAGTGAATGGAGGTGCGTCACTCTCCCCTAAAGTTTAAGGTATTATAACAAATTAAGTCAAGATATTAGCTTGCGTAGGTAAAATAGCTGATATAAATTGTAATCATTAATGATTAATAAAACAAGAGCCATCAGGAGAGATGGCTTATCCCCCTGTCCGACTGAAGTTGAATGATCAGTTTTAGCATATATTTTGATTTACTGTTTGTGTGAATAATGTTGTATGCATACATGCAGCTAATTTTGATTGACTTTTAATAATTGTCTTAAGACTGTGCTAAATCACATTTAGGTCTCTTTAAGAAGTAAATGCTTATGTTATGCCATCGTCACGTTTCTTGTGTTAATGTGAAGAGATAGCAAAACAACCATCCTGTTTGATGCTCTTTGATTAAATATCTTCATTCCTTGGTGAGACACACTTAGAAAATAATGATAATGTTGGAATGTACAAATTAAAAACTCCTTAAAGTTGAATACACAAAACTACATGCGGTGATCAGTCAACATACCAAGTTTCATTGAGCTAGCTGTAACGGTTTTCAAATTTTGCTCCGGAAACAATGTGATCACAGACAGACGGACGGCGGGTTGTATAAATGCGATTGATGTCATTGGTTCTCTTACTAGATAATAATTTAACATGGCAACACCTTCTCATACGCAAAAAAGAGCTTTAGTATTTGTAGATCATTTAATTCCTACATATAGCAAGTATGAAATAAATGTTCTGAAAGTAGAATCGGGGGTTGCTGTGACATTTGTCACAAGGCCACTGACTTTTGAATCCTGACTGATAGATCTGATTTAAAGATATGTTCCTGAAATTTCATGTAATAGCAATAATAAATACAAACTTCATCCTTCCGCATTGAATTCTGTAAATGACATTTCTCGGCGGTCAGACCACATGGAAGAACCTTTAGCTTCTTTGGTACTCGCATAGGTAGCTTCCCGTATAGCAGGTGCTCACTCACTTTGAAGTTATCAGCCAAATCGAAACGAACAAAACGGAATTGCTTCTTACTCTGTCGCCCAACCCCGTACATAACATTGCTGAATCGGACACTAGCCGTTATGTGAGTGAGCATACGTTGCTTGATGTCGGTAGCACTCCTTGAACTAACGTTGAACCCTTTGGGGGAAATAATTTGTGTTAATCAACGATTTAAAGAATCTCTTGATAAATAATTGTTAAAATGAAGGCAATCTCTACCAATTTGTCATATGTTCAATTTTGACACTGTACATAGTTCCAGAACGGCAAACCCTTTGGGGAAAATAATTTGTTTAAATCAACGATTAAACAAATCGTTTCATTTATTGGCGTTAACATGAAGGAAATCACTAAAACAAATTACCAATTCCCTCATATTGTTCAATTGTGACACTGCTGTTAATTATAGTTTGAGCTTTGGATTTTTTTTTTTTTCAATTTAAGAAATCAACAGCTAATAGCTAGTAAATAGTTCCTAAAGAAAAAATAATGCGAAATGAAGCTGTTCTTTTCTAAGGTATGTTAATACTCTACACCATTAACTGCAGGGACTCGGTAACTGAAACATTCGATTTTGCTGAATATGGTGAAATTTAAATTCACATTTTGACCACAATTCATTTATTTTTGTTTCAGGTATTTGTGGCTTGATTTTCTAAAGCAGTTACGTTTTCCCTTGTTGTCGTATAAAACCACTTGTCTGATAAAACTTATTGTTGTGTTATATCATAGTATCATATCTAATCGACTACCAACGATCGCTGTCATATCAGGGGGCGAGGAGTACGATTGACTTCAAATTTGGGCATATCAACAAACTTAAATGCATATTAATGCATCTACAATTAGTCTTGCAACATGAGAATATTATCATGATTTTTTTCAATTCTTTGGTCTTTTTACTTACATTTTAAATTCTCTTTACCTTTCGTTTCAAACGAACAGACTGGATTTGCGCAAGTCAATCTTTTTCTCTGAAATATATCATAAATATCATAGTAAGGCAAAGCAATCTGAAGGTATTGTAATGGCCCTGCCTTACAAGTTATTGCAAGTTATTATTGTTATATCTTAAGTATTCTGATGTGATAGTGCATTGTAATGCCTTTTGTTAATGTTATTATCAATTGTATAAACAAAGCATAACGTTTCCAAAGTTCGGTAATTATCCAATGCACACTACTTTCGTTTTGTTAGGTTTGTAGGACGTGTTATTCATGAAAACAAGTTAGCGACGTAATAAGATACCTGTTTTCGATGATAATGTTATCCATTTTTGATGACAATCTCATATTTCATCGTAATCTTCATTAGTTCATCAGTGCCAAATTGTTTTACTACGGAGGCCGCCATTTTGAATCTATAATTAGCCCAAGCAAAACATCGACCTTTGACATCTGACTTGTATATTTGCGACCTCTCATAGTTCTATTTTACGTTGTTGTTGTTGTTTGTAAATACCAATTCTTACATTTATAGATTTGGATGACATAAATTCAGCATCGTATTTCCAGAAGGTTGTTGAACTATTTGCTAGACTGTTTGCTATTACTACGCCCTTTGATTATCGATCGACTGATGACTTTTTAATTAACATCATCGTAATTGCAAAACTTGAGGTAATTATAATTAATGACATTATAATTTATTATGTTTAGCAACTTTCACTGTGCACTTTTCCCGTTGTATTTACGTGTTGCTATGGTGATATTAGTACTTCTTATAAGTCATAATTTTGGCTGCCCCGTACTCTGACGAGCGGGCAGTCACGGGCAGCCAGCGGGCAGCCAAGCGGGTAGTCAGCGGACAGCCACACGGGCAGTCACACTCTAACATATGATTACTTGCTAGCTGCAATGCATTGAGACCTATATTATATGTCATTCTGTTGCAAATCGACTCTTGTTTCTATTGCAATAGTATTCGATTTGTATTGTTGACGTTGCCATATTGTATTTTGATGTATCTAAACAATATACAGTAATCCCAACTCGTACTTTGCCGCTGACGGAACTTCTTCTGCTCGTCGCTGATTGGTCCACGTGACCCTCACTCTTCTCTATATAAAGGGCGCAGCAATATAGATCGTCAGTCTGGTCGTGACAGCCACAGCGATAGGTCACGTGACTCAGGGCTATTCTCCCTTGCCCAGTACAATAAGTACATAGCCCTTATATTTTGGCATTCTAAACCAAATTCTTATAGACAAATTATATAGTCTTTTTGGAGGAAAACACAAATTAATAAATAAGAAATTATTACATTGTTTGTAATAATTGTATACAAATCCATTCTGTACACTGAGGTCCATAAGTAAGTGTACACCTTTTTGGAAACTAATATTGTTGACGAGTTGGGATTTACTTCTTGATTGATAATACATGTTCATGTACATAATAAACCAACAAACATTCTTATATTTTGAATAAACCTTTTAATTGGAATTTACAAGTCTTTGTTCCTGATCTGTGAAGAAGAAAACCTGTGAAAGAGAAACCGCTCAAGGCTATTACAGTATTCATTGAGAATAGAACGATTAAATATCCATCTTCCAACATTATCACAACACAGAATCACGGGGAAATTACTAGTGGAAATACTTTAAAAATCAGTTTGAGCGTCTCAGTTATAGATTTAAGAGATACCCTCTCCTTTGTACTTACTATTTCATACATTTCTATCATAACAGAATGACAGGCAATGAACAAGACACATTTTAGATATAAGTAGTTAGAAATAAAAGCTTGAAAAAATCAAATATATATTTGTTGCAAAAATCGTTTGGTTTCATGGATGAAGATTGAATTATCGATCTTCGCACAAATTAAACTTATTTATGACAAAAAGATTAATGATATTAATAGACTGTATTTTAATATTTCATTTATTGTGTTTTACACTTCAATTTCCCCCAACTGCCCCTACAATTACCTTTTTCTACCTAAACGACCCATATGTCTCCAACGCATACCCTGATACCAAACAGGCAAATATCCCTCGAATAGCTGACGGCACGTTTTCAAGGGCATTTATAGCTTATATGTTTTCAGCCAAACTATATCGAACTCCTTACACTGTTATCCTATGATACATCTCGTGCAAATCTTGCAGAACGCTGCTAGGGAGCTAAGAAACAGCGTAACATGCAATATATCATTTTTCTAGCACTCCCATTTGTTCATTTGAACCACACTGTTATATATTCTCATCCTGGTTTGTGCCGCTATTGGCTGGCTATATATAGAGAATCTCAACCTCCTGTCTTTTGATATCAAATATATCAACACAAGTTGATAAAAGTTACAACTATTCGAGGCTTGCCGAGGATATTTTACTTTTATCAACGAGTGTCGATATATTTGATATCAGAAAACAGGAGGGTGAGATTCTATAGCTATTTATCATCCAAAATCATTTTTCATCACAATTGCTTGAAAAATGTACATCTTTGAATGCTGCATAGCTCTAAAACTCCTATACCAGTGATGTCATAGCACTGTGACGTCATGGTGTTCATGACATCATAGCATTGTGACGTCATTTCTGATGATGCAAAACGTTTAATGTCATGTCCCTTCTGTTGACAGGGCATTGTTCAAAATCTACTGTCAAAGCGATATCTCCTAGGAGATATCGCTTGATCTTCCACAAGCGATATCTCCTGTGGAACACAGTTTTGGATAATAAATAGCGATACAAGGTTTTTGGCCTGATGGATATCAGGGGATGTGTTGGAGCTCAAAACGAGACATATATGTTGATGTAGCAGAATTTAATGCTTACATTGTAGATTCGCACGGTGCTCATGCTTGAGCCAATAATAATCTCAATCTCGGAAGTGACGTGTTCTCCACCTCCACTACACGACAACTCCCCTCTGTGTGTTGAGTCTGGGTTCCAGCCTTCCTTGGTCCTGCACTTTCCATCCAGATCATTTACCACGTGAACGATCGATTCTCTGCATGCGCTGTGTCTTCAATCTCTTGTCAGCCATTATAGTATTTCTTGATGCTGACATATTTCCGAAAAATATCAGCAACACGAAATTTTTTATATATGTGACGAAGTTTTCATATTATTACACTGTTGTTAAAAAAGTTCTTGTCTCCTGCGTATTGTGCTGTTTAATGTCTTGCTACTGGGAACATGGGAACGACCCCATTGTATTTCAAAATCCAATTTTACCTCATAATGAAAAGACAATCTCACATCTGTTCTATAGTCATTTACTGTAATGAAATTGAAGCTTTTGCTGAAAGGAAACTGGAGATTTGTACATCTATATTTGAACGATATCTATCATCTAAAGATGAAATGATTGATTTTTATATTCAAAATTTCTAGAGAGCAGATTTTATCATAAATGTACATTAGACAGGATCAAGAAAATCGGTGATTTATACATTTTTCATGAATAACTTAAAAATGCAGTAATGATTTTTAAAGATTGTTATCAACAAAAGTGCTTGTTCCATGATCAATGATAACATGACATACTCTCAAAATGATTACTGTACTGATAAATTTCAAGATTTATCCAGAGACAGATAATTACCATCAATGCAATAATTCCTTATTTTAGTACTGAAATTGCGTTCGGTCCAAGAACATATTATATACAAATCAAGACATTGTTCATTTGAGAGAATAGTGAAATCTACAATGTAATTAACTTGATAATAAATACAGCGTAGTAGTTTATGGTGCGTATTCACATTGTCGGGTGATTTTGGAATATACTAACTTCCTTCAATCCTTCAATGAAACTACGACTTTTGAATAAACGCGTAGTCCATATACAATAACATCATCTTTACAAAGTTTATAATAATGTGCATACTTATATTGCACCTTTTCAACGTCTTGAGACACACTTAAAGCGCTACATTATTACCCCGACTGAGTGTACTTTCACAGCTGTTTCTTAGCACCAATCACGACCACGTAGTTCTGTACATCCAGTTCACAGATACTCATTTTAAAGGGGCAGAAGCACGTTTTTTGATAATTCTATATTTTAACAATTTCACTGATAATTGTACGTTAATGCTTAAAGTATTATTTTGATAGTGTCAAAAATCTCATAACACAAACCAATTATCCATAGTCAGAGAACAAAGTATGAACATTCACCTAAAGTCCATGTCCATTTGTTTTTCAAATTTATATGGAATGATAAACCAGATAAAATCAAAAGGCTAAATTTGAAAAAGAAATATGAAGATGGTGGACTAAGGATGGTTGATACTGTTACTTTCTGTAATGCATTGAAATTATCAAACTTGAGATCTTAAAATACACATTGAAAACCCATGCAATATTCCTTTTGAGGCCTTTTTTAAATTTGGTGCAAATGTTGATCAATTGATTAAGATTGAAAACCCATATTGGAAGGATGTGTTGAAAGCTTGGAATATTTATTGTAAACAAAACCATGTGAATTCTGGTAATATTTATGAAATTCTATCTCAACCATTATGGTTTAACCATGACTTCAAGAACGCAACTCTTTATATTAAAAATTGGGCAAGTATAGAAATTATTACAATTCAAGACATTTGTGATCATACTGGTTTCAGATCTTTTGATAATTTGAAAGAAGCTTATGGCATAGGAGGCACCTATTTAGATTATTTACAGGTTTTGAATATTATTCCATATTCTTGGAAATGTACCATTAGAGACTCAGGCTATATCCCTATCGTTGATCTACTTATACCCAGTCATCACTCAAATTTATTAAAATCGTGTAAGGGTTCCAGACTGTTTTATGACACTTTAATTTCTAGTGAAGAGGTTCCAAAAGTTTGTCTCAAATGGCAAACTTCTTTTCCAGACTTCGCCGCAACCAGCTCAAAGGGGTAATAAAACAATAAAATGTCATGACCAGGTTGATGCAATTTAGTCTTCATCACTCACGGTTGAAGGAATTAAAGTTTACATCATCACAAATATAATTTATTATTTTCTTTGGAATATACGAAGCTCTGATTGAAATACTTTATAGTGCTTGAAAGGTCGCTGCTCAAATTTGTTCAGTTTGGTTGTTAAAGCCGTTTTTGAATGTCACTTTTGATGGGCAGCTTAGAAGAAAAGGGAGAAGAAGAAGAAATGTTTATTATTACTAAAACCTAAAATAAAATTATATAGTTAAGATATTCTTCTTAGATCTGCTTAGATATACCTGGCGACAAACCAGTGAATGCACGACTTGTCACATGCCCTTGATTTCAATCTTATGGTTGCACGCGACGTCATAAACAGAATCATTGCTACCTGATGTATACATTTATCATGAAATAAATCAGAGACAAAAACCAACAATTCATGATTTTAAAAAAACTTTTAACACTCAGTTAGATAAGTCATTTTACGATGTAACACTATTAAGCGTTTGGTGTCATAAAGATATACAACTTAATGGTAATTAAACAACTATTTGAGGCGGGATTTCAGTTGAAACAATGATGCGCCACTTTGTACTACCGGTATATAGTTCTGTTCAACACGTCTCAGCCGCGCGAGTTTTATGGCTCCTAGCCCAGGAGGTTTTTTTTACAGCAGTTAATTACGCGGTCCTAACGAAAGGCTAATCAAATGTGTTTATTGGGAAAATTATTTAAAAAAAGCCCAGTTCTTGTTTTGTTCAAACATATTTGAACGAAAATCGAAAAGTATAAAAGTCGAGTTCAGCGGATGTTAAACAATACAAAAGTTAAACATCAGTGTCAATAATCAAATATCATATGATTATCACAAATCTTTCAGTTTAAAGACAGGCGTAGATGTTTCAAGAAGTGTCAATATCTTATTGAAAGAAATCATTGAATTGAAACCATAGCAGATTTGTCAAATCTTTGGGGGATTTATTTCCAAATGACACTTATTCAGGTCTAATATATATGTTTTCAACGTCTTTGGAAATAGTTATAGTTCACATAACCACAAACCTATTTCACTATTTTCTTTGGAATGTAGAAAGTCTGATTACAATATTGTACAGTGCGTTAAAGGTCGCTTCTCAAATATGTTTAGTTTGGTAATGAAAACCGTTTTTAAAGCCATTTTTGAAGGGCCGCTTAGACCTATCTGACAACAAACCAGGGAATGCATGACTGGTCATGCCCCCAATTTGTGACGTCATAAACAGAATCAGCCTCGTTATCTATACATCTATCGTAACAATACCACAGGAAAAAAACTAATAATAAACGATTTTCAGAAAATGTTTTTTCACTCATTCAGATAAATCATTTGACGATGTAACACTACTAAGCATTTGGTGTAAAAAAAGGTATCCACATCAATGGTAATTAAACAATTATTTAGGCGGTATTTCCGTTGAAATAATGATGCGTTACTTTGTATAGTCTGTTTATTACGTCACACCCGCGCGAGTTTTATGGCCCCTAACCCAGGTGGGTTTTTTCACAGCCGATAATTACGCAGTCTAAATGAAAGCTAATTAAAGGTGTTCATTGGACAATTAACAAAAATAAAGTCCAGCTTTAATTTGTTTGAAAAATCTAAAATAACTTTATTGGACAGTAAACATCAAGACACAATTTAGCAAGTGTCACTGCATAAATACAAACTAAAAGACCAGACAGCTCGGCAGGTGTGATTCCATTGAATATATACTACAATCTGACACAGAAGTACACTGCTGTTTAGGAAGAAAGGTTTGTGCATTCAGAGACATATTGCAAACGATACTTAGAAGTATCATAGCTCAATGATCATCAATTCAAGGACACAATTTACGTACAACAAAACAAACATAAACACCTGTCTCGCATATCAGCAACCATTATTTTAGGCACGAGTCACCGTCTGTGACGTCATTGAACTGGACCGTCACATTTGCCGACACTGTTTTTACTTAGCGTATATGCATGGACAAAAGGTTTATTAAAGGTTATTTCACCAAGATAAAAAACATAGGACTTTTACAAAATTGATAAAAATACGCGTACATTAATATAGACAACTAATATAATACAACATACATCTTCCTCAAAAAGCTTATAACGTCAGCTTCCATAATTACTCAATGTCGACACTTCGCTTTTATGTCCTTGTTCTCTAGATTACTTAAATGGAAGTTCTCTAAGCCAAGTCAAAACGTTCTTTGTAAAACTATATCGAACTGGAAATAAACATCAATTTTTTCAAAGTCAGTCGATTGAACAAACTGAGGTTAGCGGCTGTAAAGTACAAATCGTAATTTAAGTAATTTCACGTTTAATCAATCAAGTGTAAGTATTACAACACCGAAAACAAAAAAGAATATAATTGTTAGAAACGATTTGAAAATATTTTTTATTAATATGGGTCAATCAATACAGACAGAAAAAAAACGTCGGCAATTGGCTGGAGCAAGGACGGTAACAAATTATCGACTGAGAGGGCGCTGTTATCAAACCGGAAACGTTACGGGTCGACACCAAGGGTAAGGTAAGTCAAGTGCGCGACTAGCGTTTAAACATTTGCGAAAGAAGATGTGCAGCATACAACCATCTCTCAGTTTGGTTCAGACACGAAGATTATCATCTCTAGAATTAAACTTAAACCGTACTATTAGAGTCTGAGTCTGAGTTCTTTAGGTCGTAAATAAGGCCGGTACAATTTGCAATTTATAGCACGTCCAAGTAACTCGGAATTTCTTACAGAGATAATACCTTTTGTAAGTATCATAACCTATCACTTGTGACAAGTGACACTGATGTTTTGAGACAACGACAGATTGTTTTGAAATGCCTTATTGTGGACAAAGGATTTGAAAGGTCTTCAAACTCAGCATTAAACGTGCTGTACACAAGGAACCGGTCTCACGATAAGCATTGTTGAGTTTAAGTGAATACAACACATTGAAAATAAATTGACCCCTTTTACAGGTACTGATCCAGCTTTCAATCAACGCTGACACGTCTAGTCTTCCTCTCGAAAGGACGCTTCTTACAGATGAAGGCAATTCCATTACCACCTGGCACCCAGGCGATCAAACTATTGCTGCTCCTTATTGGCGCTGTTCCTGAGCTGATGAGTTTAGACAATAACCAAGTATTATTGTAGGTCATAAAATCGTTTCCCATTCTAACAAACTTCGTCTCTTTATTATTTGTGAATAGCAGAACGCCGTCTTTGTTGACATCCATTCGTAAATAGACATCAAAGTGAAGTTTGAAAGTTTTGATGACTTTAATGGCATGTCTTGATCTACACGTTCCAACCACCATCACTTTTTGTTGACGCTCTAAGCTGTGGAGGATCAAGAATATTCTGCCTGTTCCATCCACGGCAGCCGAATGGATGTGGCCTCTGAAAATAAAATTATTGTCGATATATATGTATGCTCATTAAAGGGACAGCAGCACGTTTTCAGGGGGAATATAATACAGGCCCGTAGTTAGGGGCCGGCCCCCCCCCCCCCCCCCCACTAATTCTAGATGGAAAAAATTTGTAAAAGAAATTTACAGACTATCAAAATTCCAACCCCCACCCCCCCCCCCCCCCCCCCCCCCCAAATTGGAATTCAGACCCATACAAACTCACAATCCATAAAATGAGCACGTAAAACACGTGCAAAACCGTGATATGAGAGACCAACAACCATGGTCCAAGCCCTCCCCCACCCCCCACTTAAGCATAAAATTTAGGGTTTCTTTTTCATTACACTTTAACTTTTCAACTTTTATCTACAAAACCAAAAACATGATTGTTATTTATATTCGGTTCTACATTTATCATTTTTCATTAACAAATACCCAGTCAATAATGGATTACATAGGATAAATGTATAAATTGGGAGATATGCACTTAGAACCACATAGAAACACTGATAAAACATCGCTTTTTGCTATGAACACAAAATGACGAAATTCATTACTATATTTCGTAAGGATAATGGTTGACATGAGTATCCCTTATTATAATGTAGAATACATATTTCTTAGGTAAGCCTTGGGTAAGTGATTTTCTTTTAATCGGTTGTATATAAGAAAGCTATAAAATCTAAGATGAAAAAAAAACAAGACCGAAATATCGAAAAAGACAATTTAAACACCGAAGCGATTGCTTTTGGAAATTTCATTCCCTTTTAAATAATCAATTTAAGACTTGAAAGTGAATGGAGGTGCGTCACTCTCCCCTAAAGTTTAAGGTATTATAACAAATTAAGTCAAGATATTAGCTTGCGTAGGTAAAATAGCTGATATAAATTGTAATCATTAATGATTAATAAAACAAGAGCCATCAGGAGAGATGGCTTATCCCCCGGTCCGACTGAAGTTGAATGATCAGTTTTAGCATATATTTTGATTTACTGTTTGTGTGAATAATGTTGTATGCATACATGCAGCTAATTTTGATTGACTTTTAATAATTGTCTTAAGACTATGCTAAATCACATTTAGGTCTCTTTAAGAAGTAAATGCTTATGTTATGCCATCGTCAAGTTCCTTGTGTTAATGTGAAGAGATAGCAAAACAACCATCCTGTTTGATGCTCTTTGATTAAATATCTTCATTCCTTGGTGAGACACACTTAGAAAATAATGGTAATGTTGGAATGTACAAATTAAAAACTCCTTAAAGTTGAATACACAAAACTACATGCGGTGATCAGTCAACATACCAAGTTTCATTGAGCTAGCTGTAACGGTTTTCAAATTTTGCTCCGGACACAATGTGATCACAGACAGACGGACTAACGGACGGACAGATGGAGCCAACGACTGTATATCCCCGCATTATTATTGGAGGGTTGTATAAATGCGATTGATGTCGCTGGTTCTCTTACTAGAAAATATTTTAACATGGCAACACCTTCTCATACGCAAAGAAGAGCTTTAGTATTTGTAGATCATTTAATTCCTATATAGCAAGTATGAAATAAATGTTTTGAAAGTAGAATCGGGGGTTGCTGTGACATTTGTTACAAGGTCACTGACTTTTGAATCCTGACTGATAGATCTGGTTTAAAGATGTGTTCCTGAATTGACTATAAACGAAACCTTACGCAACCTTACTCATTTATACAACTTGGTAAATACAATGAGCATAACATTGGGTTTATTTCTGGAGAAGGGGACGGCAGAAGAGAATGGGTTTGTAGAGCATGGTCCCCGGGGCTTATATTCGGGCCACAGAGACACCAGTTGTACCCCCCCCCCCCCCCCCCCGCCCCCTGGCCAAGATACTGGTGCACAAGAACCTCCACATAAAAATAATTAATCATACTTACAATCGCTTGACTTCAGTCAGATTTAGATACTTGGTGTCAATGTGAAGGTCACCATTCATTTGGACAGGTTCCTCAAATACCGCAATACTGCATGTACTTCTTATTTTCCTCCCAGGAAATTTCATGTAATAGCAATAATAAATACAAACTTCATCCTTCCGCATCGAATTCTGTAAATGACATTTCTCGGCGGTCAGACCACATGGAGAAACCTTTAGCTTCTTTGGTACTCGCATAGGTAGCTTCCCGTATAGCAGGTGCTCACTCACTTTGAAGTTATCAGCCAAATCGAAACGAACAAAACGGAATTGCTTCTTACTCTGTCGCCCAACCCCGTACATAACATTGCTGAATCGGGCACTAGCCATTATGTGAGTGAGCATACGTTGCTTGATGTCGGTAGCACTCCTTGAACTAACGTTGAACCCTTTGGGGGAAATAATTTGTGTTAATCAACGATTTAAAGAATCTCTTGATAAATAATTGTTAAAATGAAGGCAATCTCTACCAATTATGTCATATGTTCAATTTTGGAAATCACTAAAACAAATTACCAATTCCCTCATATTGTTCAATTGTGACACTGCTGTTAATTATAGTTTGAGCTTTGGATTTCTTTTTTTTTCTCAATTAAGGAAATCAACAGCTAGTAGCTAGTAAAGAAAAAATAATGCGAAATGAAGCTGTTCTTTTCTAAGGTATGTTAATACTCTACACCATTAACTGCAGGTACTCGATAACTGAAACATTCGATTTTGCTGAATATGGTGAAATTTAAATTCACATTTTGACCACAATTCATTTATTTATATCTAATCGACTACCAACGGTCGATGTCATAGGGGGCGAGGAGTACGTTTGACTTCAAATTTGGGCATATCAACAAACTTAAATGCATATTAATTCATCTAAAATTAGTCAACATGAGAATATTATCATGATTTTTTTCAACTCTTTGGTCTTTTTACTTACATTTAAACTTCTCTTTACCTTTCGTTTCAAACGAACAGACTGGATTTTCGCAAGTCAATCTTTTTCTCTGAAATATATCATAAATATCATAATAAGGCAAAGCAATCTGAATGTATTCATTGAGAATATAACGATTAAATATCCATGTTCTAACATTATCACAGGCACAGAATCACGGGGAAATTACTAGTTGAAATACTTTTAAAATCAGTTTGAGCGTCTCAGCTATAGATTTAAGCGATACCCTCTCCTTTGTATTTACTATTTTATACATTTCTATCATAACAGAATGACAGGCACTGAACAAGACACATTTTAGATATAAGTAGTTCGAAATAAGAGATTGAAAATAAAAATTGTATATTTATTGCAAAAATCGTTTGGTTTCATGGATGAAGATTGAATTATCGATCGATAACATATTAATGACAAAAAAATTAATTATATTAATAGAATCAATGACCTTAACTGTATTTTAATATTTCATTTATTGTGTTTTACACTTCAATTTCCCACAACTACCCCTACAATTACCTTTTTCTACCTAAACGACCCATATGTCTCCAACGCTTACCCTGATACCAATCAGGCCAATATCCCTCGAATAGCTGACGGCACGTTTTCAAGGGCATTTATAGCTTATATGTTTTCAGCCAAACTATTTCGAACTCCATACACTATTATCTGATGATGCATCTCGTGCAAATCTTGCAGAACGCTGCTTGCCAGCTAAGAAACAGCGTAACATGCAATATATCATTTTTCTAGCACTCCCATTTGTTCATTTGAACCACACTGTTATATATTCTCATTCTGGTTTGTGCCGCTATTGGCTGGCTATATATAGAAAATCTCACCCTCCTGTCTTCTGATATCAAATATATCAACACAAGTTGATAAAAGTAACAACTATTCGAGGCTTGCCGAGGATATTTTACTTTTATCAACGAGTGTCGTTATATTTGATATCAGAAAACAGGAGGGTGAGATTCTATTTATCATCCAAAATCATTTTTCATCACAATTGCTTGAAAAATGTACATCTTTGAATACTGCATAGCTCTAAAACTCCTATACCAGTGATGTCATAGCACTGTGACGTCATGGTGTTCATGACATCATAGCATTGTGACGTCATTTCTGATGATGCAAAACGTTTGTGATGTCATGTCCCTTCTGTTGACAGGGCATTGTTAAAAAACTTCTGTCAAAGCGATATCTCCTAGGAGATATCGCTTGATCTTCCACAAGCGATATTTCCTGTGGAACACAGTTTTGGATGATAAATAGCGATACCAGGTTTTTGATGGATGGATATCAGGGGATGTGTTGGAGCTCAAAACGAGACATATACGTTGATGTAGCAGGATTTAACGCTTACATTGTAGATTCGCACGGTCCTCATGCTTGAGCCAATAATAATCTCAATCTCGGAAGTGACGTGTTCTCCACCTCCACTACACGACAACTCCCCTCTGTGTGTTGAGTCTGGGTTCCAGCCTTCCTTGGTCCTGCACTTTTAATCCAGATCATTTAGCACGTAAATGATTCTCTGCATGCTTCTCTGCATGCGCTGTGTCTTCAATCTCTTGTCAGCCATTATAGTATTTCTTGATGCTGACATATTTCCGAAACATATCAGTAACACGAATTTTTTTATATATGTATGTGACGAAGTTTTCATATTATTACACTACTGTTAAAACAGTTCTTGTCTCCTGCGTATTGTGCTGTTTAATGTCTTGCTTCTGGGAACATGGGAACGACCGCATTGTATTTTAAAATCCAATTTTACGTCATAATGAAAATGTAATCTTACATCTGTTCAGATGTTTATGTCTTAATATAGTCATTTTAATGTAAGTTCATTTGCTGAAAGGAAACTGGAAATGTAAACATCTATATTTGAACGATATCTATCATCTAAAGATGAAATGATTGATTTTTATATTCAAAATTTCTAGAGAGCAGATTTTATCATAAATGTACATTAGACAGGATCAAGAAAATCTTTGATTTATACATTTTACATGAATAACTTTAAAATGCAGTAATGATTTCAAAGATTGTTATCAACAAAAGTGCTTGTTCCATGATCAATGATAACATGACATACTCTCAAAATGATTACTGTACTGATAATTTTCAAGATTTATCCAGAGACAGATGATTACCATCAATGCAATAATTCCTTATTTTAGTACTGAAATTGTGTTCAGTCCAAGAAGAGAACATATATACAAATCCAGACATTGTTCATTTGAGAGAATAGTGAAATCAACAATGTCATTAACTTGATAATAAATACAGCGTAGTAGTATATGGCGCGTATTCACATTATCGGGTGATTATGGAATATACTTCTTTCATAGAATCCTTCAATAAAACTTCGACTTTTGAATAAATGCGTAGTCCATAAACAATAACATCATCTTTACAAAGTTTGTAATAATGTGCATACTTATATTGCGCCCTTTCCACGTCTTGAGACATACCTAAAGCGCTACACTATTACCCCGAAGGAGTGTACTTTCACTTAGCACTAATCACGACCACGTAGGTCTGTACATCCAGTTTATAGATACTCATTTTAAAGGGGCAGTAGCACGTTTTGGGGTCATTTTATATTTCAAAATTTTCACTGATAATTGTACGTTAATGCTTAAAGTATTATTTTGATAGTATCAAAAATCGCATTACACAAACCAATTATCCATAGTCAGAAGACAAAGTAGGAAGATTCACCTAAAGTCCATGGGCGCCCATTTTGTGTGAACACCTTTAATTCATTTTGTGTAAGAAAAAGGAATCGCATGGCTAAACTTTACATTATATATTTGAATTATTACTGCTCCATTTAGTTTAAATGCATTGTCTTTAAATTGAAACCATTTACTTTCATTTCCCTGCCATCACCTTGTATTCCTCCTAAAAACGTGCTACTGGCCTTTAAACAGCTTGGAGCACTAAGTGCAATGTGGATGAAGTGCATTGCCCAGGTACACAACCAATGAGATCCATGTCACAAGTATTTGGTGTCTCTCGTCGGGATTCGAACCCAGGTCTCTTGCGTGAGAGGTCAGCATGCTAACAACTATATATACCACTGTGCTCCACAAAAAAAATTCAAAATTTATGAATTTGATATATGATAAAGAGTGAGAAGGAAGGGGAGGGGAGGTTTGGGCAAATCGCACGCCTTCACTACCTTCCTCGGTTTTATAGCGTTTGATAACCATATTACACTTTGTCTATTATGTATGTCTGAATGTATTTTCTATAATAACTTCATGAAAGAAGAAAAAAATCCTAGTTACAATTTAGAAATTTGTTTTGGGCAGAGTGACCCGAGTGTTCACGATTTGCCACATTTGTTCCCAAGTGGTTATCGTCATGCCTCGCTGTAAATATAATTATCAGTTTAATGTTTTCAACTAATTGATTTATTTTCATTATGAATATGAACTGGTTCCATTGACTGTCGCAGAAAATATTGGTAAAATGTTCATGCTAACACTTACTACCCAGATACAATAACTGAGTGAGGGTCATCAACCAATCCACATCTACCACGCTCCAACATACCGTGATATGTGAAATTTAAGAAGCTTACACATTCTCTGAAATTTAGGTTCCTTCACTATTTAACACAGAAGTGCAACAAATGTACATGCTGTGAATCAAAGATCGAATGACTTGGATTATTTTACGAATTGTTTATCTCCAGTTGCTAAGAACTATTGTGAGGCCCATTTCGTATCTTTCAATTTCGAATTGATTTTTACGAGATTGCAATCATAAGTTTTAAGGAGGTTAAAGTAGAACTATTCGACTTTATCGGTTAGTGTTAGTCTTTTCTTAAAACAACCCTTTTTAGCATATTTTATATATATTATTATATATTTAAATGATCTTTATATCAAACAAATAAAATGTGATGAATTTAACGATCAGTGAAAAAAGCCGGCATTATAAAATGCAAAAAAAGTTTGTTAAAGATAAACTGGGCCAAAAAAGAAACGCATCACTAAAATCAACTTTTCAAATAGCAATAATTTAGCAATTTATGTTTTAAATCGATTAAATTTGATTCATTATCATCAGTTCTAGTCAATACAACAATGTGATGCGCTCGAACGCATCTTATGATGTTTTGTCGCCAAAATTATGCACCTTGAGAAAAAAAGCGCCGAAATTTGCATGCAAAAAAATTTGTAAGCATGTTGCACGTAAAACTTCGGATATTACACCCTGGTAATAGTGGGTATAAAAGCACATCAGTCCCATTGCGATTCGAAATCAGTTTTTTCCTTCATGCGACCTGCAAAATGCCACGACTTAACGAGGAAATCCGAAACCGAGCAATTGGTCGTATTGAACGCAGAGAAAGCCATCGTTCAGTTTCAAGACACTTCAACGTGAGTCATAGCACGATTTCAAGTCTATGGCAGGGCTACAGACTGTACAACTCTGCCCGAGACCGACCAAGATCAGGACGACTAAGCATGACCACTCCTGCGCAGGACCACTACATCAGGATCTTCCATCTGCGTTATAGAACTGTAAGTGCTACTCACACCGTCGACAACGTTCTTGGACTTTGCAAAGTCTCGGCGGAGAAGATTAGAAATCGCCTACGAGAACAGAGATGAAATCCTCATTCGCCAACGACGTTAAAAGGGAAATATTTCAGCAAGGCAGCGCGAGACCACCCGCAGCACGTCTTAATATGGACTATTGCGCAAACACCAATGTGACTGTTCTCCCATGGCCATCAAAATGCCCAGATCTCAATCCAATTGAGCATATGTGGGATCTGTTGGACGGACGTCTACGACGGCGTCAGCAGCAACCACGTACACGACAGCAGATGATGTATGCATTGTAGTATGAGTGGCGAAGGATTCCTCAACATCAGATTCGCTGCCTCATTCAGTCTATGCCACGGAGATGCAGAGCAGTGCTCCATGCTCGAGGGGGTAACACTAGGTACTGACTTTGACTACTACTATCACCGACGACGGCGTTCTATGAGGCAGTCGATTACACCAGTGTCTTCAGAATTCACATGTTAAACACTGTGCCAAATTTTGTCCATTTACAGGCATTCGTTATTCGGTAATTTTATGTTAAAGAATGTATAAATAAAACTGATAATTTCTGTGATGCGTTTCTTTTTTTGCCCAGTGTACATATTAAAACAAATCATTTTCAAAAACTACGCGACAAATGTTTAGACGCAAAATGATGAGTGAGTGAGTGAGAGTATTTAATTCCTCCAAGTAGGAGATATCAAGGGCAATAACACTGGAAAATACAAGAGGCGACAAATGTTTAGACGCAAAATGATGTTAACAACGAGAGCAATATCTATAGAAACTTTTGTCTACACTTGTCATGTTACTCCATGCCATTAAAGATGCTATCATACTTGCAATATTTTTTAAAGTATTTTTAATGTATTCGTTGTATTATTAGAAAAATTTAGCGACCAACCTAGGGAAAATCGGACCAAAATTCATTAATTATGAGATAATTTACAAAAATTACGGAAACGGCAGCCAACATAAAGGCGAATCAAGTGTGGCCATCTCACAACTTCGGGTCTCTAAATATATGCTTGAAAACCGTCTTTGTCGCGCACGACTAGATTTTCTTTTCTTTTTCTCCGAATAAGGTATTCGTTGCTGCCAAAGTTGATACCAATCGAACGCAAATACGCTAGTTGTGACACGGTGTAAGTCCTACACGCGTAATGATTACGTCACCGAAAGCGGGTTCGTTAAATGATATGCCCTTTCTACAAGGGGTACTGTGTTGGGGCGTCGAAATAAGCATGTTATTGTTGATAAAACAATCTAAATATGATATCAAAATTTCGACGAAAGATTTTTCTACAAAGTGATGTGTTTCTTTTCTCAATAGCTAAATTGCAGCCTGACCCGCATGCAAGTATGAAACAGCATCTTTAAGACCATGCAAATCGACTGGTCCCTCGCTTCCGAGTAGGAGCTCTGCAAAACATGAAGAGGATCAAGAGAACAGTATCGTAGGCCTTACATGCATGGTTGCTTCGCTGTGTCCTTGAAAATAATGTGAAGATAATAATCATATTTTATAAAAAGAATCCAGTGAAGTGACCAATGAGATATGAAGTTTTACATGCAGGTACTAATGCTGGTGTTCAAAATTCTGCTGGAGGTCACATGTTATATAAGACTTGGCCCAACATCTTCCAAATAAAAGTCATAAGCAAGTTTCTGAATGTATATTATGTACGCTATAGGAATATGATTTGGCCAAAACGAGGCACAAATATCTTCATTCAATTTAAAGTTACCCTTAAGCTCCAGCATCTAGTATATCAGTTTACCTTTCACCTTTAAGCCCGTGACTGGTCAATCGATTTTCCTACTCGCAGTCGGGATTGTGGTTAGGACGATAAGTTTTTGACGAATGAGTTGTGTTATTTTAAAGGAATGAAGGTTGAAGTCGAAGATGGCAAACTACACATTTTGATTTTTTGTAAAGAAGTACAGACTGTTGTTGAAAGGATCACCTTAAATGCAACCTGTTTTGTACGGTGAAATTAAAAAGTTATAAACTCGCGATTTTCATTCACGAATCAAATATACTTGGATGATATACCTATCGATCACCATTCACGGAAACAACCAATATTGTGTAGTTATTTCTGCAAATTGAACGAAAGCCGATTTTCACGCTCAAAGTTGTTTCAAGATACTCCATACATTGTGAATAACGGAGAACAAACAGCATGAGGTACCGAGATCTGTTTACTAGTCAGCCATCTTATTACAGACGCCCGGATGTCCGGTATAGGGACCAGTCATTGTGCTGTTAAGGGAGCATTAATTTACAGGCATTGTAACAAAAGTGTTTATCACGGCACCAATGGCTGCTGGAAAGAGAGCTGTGACACCCCTTCCTTTTTTTCTTTTCTTTTCTTACTTTTTTTTTTGTTTGTTGTTTTTTTTTCAGCAGGAATAATTTGTGATTTTTAATGACTTAGGGGCCTCTGACAGTGACATCCGTCAGTTATTTAACTTTTTTTCCGTTCGCCCTATATAGAGTTGTCCAATGGTATGCACTGTGTTGGTTCAGGCAACTCACCAGTTATAAAAACTGTTTCTGTTGATGTCAATGATGCTTAATTTAGCCTTCACCTGTCTGACATCTATAATCAATATGCACAAGACTTCAATAGAACTTGTGAAGCTAAATATTTTATCAGCTTCATTTCTCAAAGACCTATAAGATGTTCAGCTTCAATCGTTACCAACATCAAAGAGTAATAAATCACAATATGTTAACTTAGCATTCACGTTGTCATAATAGTTGCTTTGCCCTTGCCTTACCCCTGAGATTGCCCTTGCCCTTGCTCGTGCCATGGCAAAACATGTGCATCTCGAAGGTTTGAACAACCACTGTTTTGTATTGTAGCGCGAAATTCTCCTAATTTGCAAACATGTGAGAGGTTTATCAATACAAGGACTAAACGTGAGCAAATTAACACAATGCCTACTTATACAGAATCTAATTATGATAGACATGTTTTCATCGCTTGTTAAGTAAAGAACTAACGTTTAAGAAATTCTGTCAATTTATCAAAATAAACGACTTTATGAATAATTCATATTTCAGCCTACTTCCTTTACACGTAAAAAGATTCTTAACAGAACGATGATTACAAAGTTTAAAAAATCATAATTTAGTATTAAATAAAATAATAGGTGTAATATTTGAGTAGTTTGATCAAAGAGTTATAAAAATCAATGCTTTAATGTTCAAGCTTGAGAATAATTGTCCTTGCAAACACAAGTCATTACAGTTTTATCGCTGATTACATACAGTTACACACCAATCAAACATGATTTACCACGGCTGCGCCAAGGTGGCTTACTCGATGCTTTATTTAACGTTATGGCAACAAACGATAGATTGACTCTGAATTGTTTGATGGACATATTTAAACAATTTATCTTCATTTGCAGAAGGCAGAAATTGACTTAAAGACCTCGTTTTTTTCCTTTGTATATTTTATCTTTTTAAATTCTTTAGGAAAGGAGAATCGGTAATTATTCATGAGGAAAGGGGATCGAATTTTTTTTATTGATTTCTTTAGTTTTATTCACTTTTCAGTGCAAGTAGTATTATAAAATCATAAAAGAATATTATGCTGAATTAATGGTTAATGTTTTCTGCTGGTTTTGTATTCCGCTTTGCTTACGATTTAAATATAACTTTTTTTGTCTTACTCTTGCTTCAAAGTTATTCAAACTAATGAACACTGCAAAGTTTTCAAAGGATTTTATGTGCACTTCAAAACATAATGAACATATATTTTATTGAAGTTTTTGTTATCATTGATGTTATTTCTCGTTCAATTAATCTTTCATTTTTTATATATAAGATACCATTATCAACAATAATAAATACTGAAATGGACTCTGGGTAAAGTGTGCTGCAAAGTGCTACGCAAAACCTTGCAATATTATGAATAAGTATAATAGTATAATTGTATGAACTGTATTATCGAAAACGATGAGATTTTATCTATAATTTAGTTGTATCATTGTGTTTAAAAATGAACAGAAAACATTTGGTTAATTACAATCGATTATTTCTGAACTTTTATTAAATAGAAACAGACTTTTAAACTTGAAAAAGTTCAGTGCAGGAACGCTTTATAGAAAATGGATATCTTGTATCTTGTCTTGTTTTAAGATATACTGTGAAGTTAAGAAAGCTGTAATGGAAAAGTTGGGAAATGCTACAAGACTTTAAGTAACCAGTGATTTGGACTTGACTTGACTATCGTTATTCCTTTGGGAGGAAGGAGTCATGGTGCTTCTTATTTGATTAATCAGTTTTGATTAGGTCAATCTGCATCAACGGACGGTCCAAGATGAATACAATCCAAAACAAAATCAGATGTGTGAATATTCAAAATAATTAATGAATTCATAAAATGACGACACTTCTCTAAGACGATCAAAATGTTATGTTTGAGGGAAATCCCGACATCATGACAGACTACGATAGTCAGACGTCCTCGCATGAATAGACAATTGACGGGTAAAAGTAGTGAAATAACAATTGAAGCACTAATGATATGATCCACAAACGTCGGTCGATTGATCGGTTACAACACGGTCAGGCTACATTATCTTATGCCAAGTAGAAAATAACATTTCTCATATCTGGAGTGATTTAGGAAATAGCATTTCTCATATCTGGGGCGATGTAGGATATAGTATTTCTCATATCTGGAGTGAAGTAGGAAATAGCATTTCTCATATCTGGAGTGAAGTAGGAAATAGCATTTCTAATATTTGGAGCGAAATGGGAAATAGCATTTCTCATACCTGGAGCCAAGTAGGAAAAAGCATTTCTCATATCTGGAGCGATGTAGAAAATAGCATTTCTAATATTTGGAGCGAAATGGGAAATAGCATTTCTCATACCTGGAGCCAAGTAGGAAATAGCATTTCTCATATCTGGAGTGAAGTAGGAAATAGCATTTCTAATATTTGGAGCGAAATGGGAAATAGCATTTCTCATACCTGGAGCCAAGTAGGAAAAAGCATTTCTCATATCTGGAGCGATGTAGAAAATAGCATTACTCATATCTAAAGTGATGTAGGAAATAGCATTTCTCATATCTGGAGTGAAGTAGGAAATAGCATTTCTCATATCTGGAGCAATGTAGAAAATAGCATTTCTCATATCTAAAGTGATGTAGGAAATAGCATTTCTCATATCTGGAGCGATGTAGGAAATAGCATTTCTCATATCTGAAGTGATGTAGAAATAGCATTTCTCATATCTGAAGTGATGTAGGAAATAGCCAGTGAGCTGTATGTAATTTCTGACAGGATGGAGGGAGGATATGATAGCATCACCTTCTGGTGAGTTCAAGGATGTGACTGAAATCCTTAAAATAAATGAAGATATGGTGACTGATGAAGAATTCAGTGTTTGCGTTATGGTTTCTGAAAAAAATAAGACTTATTGGAATATATAAGCAATAATTTGTCTCAAATGACCTGTGCCTTAAACTGACAGTAGGTATTTTAATACAAATTCAAGAATATTGCCAAAAATATGTTTCAGTAACGTTTTACAACGTTTTGACAACAAACGAATAATGTAACTCAGCAAAAAAATTCTTCTATGAAGTTAATTGTCGAAATAGATGAGGTTTTGAACTCCTCCTTTTAAATTTGACCAATCAGAGTCACTTCCTTCTAGGGCTTCTGTCGTGCTAGACATTGGAAAACCCATAAAGCAAGTGCATTTGAAATCATATTTTATTCTCTCCGCTGTCTCCTACATCATCGTTTACAAAAGATAAACCCAAATTTTCCTTCTGTCATTTGTCACTTTATCAAGGACTCGCTTGTCGAGATCCGAACACGAGCATTAGTCTCGTGTCCAGGAGTATTCCAGTGTATACCACCCAAGCACGATACAATACGAGGTGTGAAGGCGGGTTGCCACCCTGGTACAATCAATGAAGTTGATCGGTAATTTACATACATGGCACAAAATAATATATAACCAGCTCCCTTATGGCGCAAGCAGATTGTTAACATGAACTCATGATAACCCACAGACTCTTAGATATCAAATCAATTACACCCGTTAAAATGGAAATCCCTTTTCGCCAAACTAGTTTAGTTTTATCAAATTGAGATATCCGTGTCTCATTCAAGCATTCAAGAGCAGATAACGTGACTGGATCAGAGTAAAAAATTCAGTGATAAATCATAAATCATATTAAATCATTTGAATATGTTGTTTGTTTATTGACGTCAAGTCCACTTACATCATGAAAGGTCTAATTTGAATGTTTGAATGATATATGAGTGGTTAAATTTAAAGGGGCAGTAGCACGTTTTAGGGGGAATATAAGGTGATGTCAGAAAAATGAAAATTAACTGTTCCAATTGAAGACAATAAGATTAAACTAAATGGAGCAGTAAAATTCAAATATATAACATATAGTTTAGCTAAGCGATTCCTTTTTCTTACACAAAATATACTTTGCCCTCTATGGATGATTGGATTGTGTTATGAGATTTTTGACACTGTCAAAATAATACATTTAGTATTTACTTACTATCAGTGATAAATTTAAAATATAAAATTATCAAAAAAAACGTGCTACTGCCCATTTAGTGCATGCCATTTAACCAAGTATGAGTTTTCATCAGTGATTGATTGTAGACCTTATAGTTAGTAATTATTGACACTACTTTAATAACTTTTAAAAAAATGATAATGTGTCTGATCATATCTTTGAATGTATTTGACATATGTTTGCTTGACAGTACTTGAGTAGACAGTTCAATGCACTGTAGAGAACGTTCATGCCATTTTCTTTACAGATTATGTGATGATACGATATGTCATGACGAACACAACACTATTGATTCAATTCACCAGTCATATTCTTGATATACAGTAAAGGCCACACAAAATATCAATATCTTTTAATTGATAGGTTTTCGGAGAAGCGAAACTCTATTATATTTTACATTTTTCTTCATCACTTATATGCTATAAATCTTTCCATTGTGAATGGAAACATGAAGCGAGAAAGTGTCACACAATGACTGAGTTCTTTTTAAACGAGTTACTACGTCACATCCGTTCATAGAAGTGGAACTGGGTTGATGACGTCAGCAGGAAGGTTCCAGTACATCCAACCAGCTCGCAGACGTATTTCCCCGACGATGGGCTTTTAGAAAAGTTGAAGTCTGTGCAGCCACTGGAACGGTCACAAATAGTTCCACATTGCAGAACGGAAATGACGTCATAGGTCGCCTGGACACCACATCCACTCTTCTGGTGTTTCTGTCTTCGGTATATACCAAACGAGTATTTTTCTGCAAATAAAATGTTGACTGATGTCAATAATGGTCAACAATGTTCTTTTAACAAAATAATCTTTTCGGTTATCAAATGGAATACTAATCGATAGAAGTTTAGACTCAATGGTGGATTTAATGTCAAATTTACTAGCGCAAATTTCGTAAAAACTAGAAACTCTTATCTACATGTTTGAGAATATATGCAGTAACAGGTTAGGTTGTAAGGTGCCAGATAGATATTTCTAAGCGGTTGTCGAGTAGTATACAAATGATACCTTATCGATATCAGACACATCAGTATCACGGAGGCAATCGCTACGTGGAAACTAATAATCAACATACACCAGTAACAAATCACCGGTAACACAATACCAATTACCAGTAAGGTATTGGATACCAAAAGTTACAAAATAATTCAAGGTTGCTTCAACTCTCATATAAATCTTTTATTTCATTTAAATCACCGCTGCTAGTATTATTACAAGGGAAAAGTGGGGGGGGGGGGGGGGGGGGGGGGGGTGCTATATAATGTGATGACAGAAAAATGAAAATAAATGGTCCTATTTGAAAGTCATTTTAAACTTAATGAAGCAGTGATAAATCAAATATATAATGTTAAGTAAAACCAAAATTTCCTTTTATAACACAACTGAATTTTACTATAACTATTGATAACTATTATCAATGTAATTTATACGTTTGGATTTGGGTTCCGCGAAATTACATGCTTGTTTTCAGATTTTCTTGGAGATGAAGTATTTCTCCTAGAAGTGCCATTTATGGAATGAATATATGAGAAATTTCAATTCATATCAATGCCATTAACATCGTTTCAAAGTAAAACTATATGTGATGAAATGTGATCACGGAGTGGCTTTTAAGCTCTATCATTTGGATATAACCAACGTACCAGGCACAGATGCCGGTGAAGGAGTTGCAGACGTAGCTGTCGTTGTCGTAGTGGGAGAGGAGGAGGACGGAGTTAATGTAGGAGACGTTGTTGACGTAGACGATAGAGTTGAAGTAGCGGTTGTTGTGATAGCAGATGTTGTTGATGTATCAGACGTAGTAGAAGTAGTAGACGAAGTTGAAGTTAGAAAAGTAGTTGTTTTTGTAGTTGAACTAGCAGGCGTAGTAGCAGTTGTATTTGAACTAGCAGGCGTAGAAGCAGTTGTAGTTGAACTAGCAGGCGTAGAAGCAGTTGTAGTTGAACTAACAGGCGTAGTAGCAGTTGTAGGTGCAGTTGTAGTTGGAGATGTAGATGAAGTTGGAGTACTAGAAGTTATTATTGAAGTAGTAGTAGTTGTTGTTGTTGTTGTTATTGAAGTTGGAGTGGAAGTTTTAGTTGTAATTGAAGGTGGAGTAGTTGAAGTAGTTTTAGTTGTTGTTGTTGGACTTGGAGTTGTAGTAGAAGTAATATTATTAGTTGTTGTTGTAGTTGTTGTTGTAGTTGGAGTAGTAGTTGTTGTCGTTGTTGTTGTAGGAGTAGTAGTTGATGTTCTTTTAGTAGTAGTAGTATTAGTAGTAGAAGAACTAGTGGTAGTTGTTGTTGTTGGAAGAGTAGTGGTAGTTGTTGTTGTAGTTGGAGCAGCAGTAGTTGTTGTAAATGTTGAAGTAGTAGTAGTTGTTGTTGTAGTTGGAGTAGTAGTAGTAGTCGTTGTTGTTGTTGGAGTAGTAGTTGTTGTTGTAGTTGGAGTAGTAGTTGTTGTAATAGTAGTAGTTGTTGTTGATGGAGTAGTAGTAGTAGTGGTAGTTGTTGTAGTTGTTGTAGTTGGAGTAGTTTTAGTAGTTGTTGTTGTAGTTGGAGTAGTAGTAGTTGTTGTTGGAGTAGTAGTAGTAGTCGTTGTTGTTGTTGTAGTAGTAGTTGTTGTTGTAGTTGTAGTAGTAGTTGTTGTTGTTGTAGTAGTAGTTGTTGTTGTTGTAGTTGTTGTAGTTGGAGTAGTAATTGTTGTAATTGGAGTAGTTGTTGTAGTTGGAGTAGTAGTTGTTGTTGTAGTTGTTGTTGTAGTTGGAGTAGTAGAAGTTGTTGTAGTTGTTGTTGTAGTTGGAGTAGTAGTAGTTGTTGTAGTTGTTGTTGTAGTTGGAGTAGTAGTAGTAGTGGTAGTTGTTGTAGTTGTTGTAGTTGGAGTAGTAGTAGTTGTTGTTGGAGTAGTAGTAGTAGTTGTTGTTGTAGTTGGAGTAGTAGTAGTAGTCGTTGTTGTTGTTGTAGTAGTAGTTGTTGTTGTAGTTGTAGTAGTAGTTGTTGTTGTTGTAGTAGTAGTTGTTGTTGTTGTAGTTGTTGTAGTTGGAGTAGTAATTGTTGTAATTGGAGTAGTTGTTGTAGTTGGAGTAGTAGTTGTTGTTGTAGTTGTTGTTGTAGTTGGAGTAGTAGAAGTTGTTGTAGTTGTTGTTGTAGTTGGAGTAGTAGTAGTTGTTGTAGTTGTTGTTGTAGTTGGAGTAGTAGTAGTAGTCGTTGTTGTTGTTGTTGTTGTAGTTGGAGTAGTAGTAGTAGTTGTTGTTGTTGTAGTTGTAGTTGTTGTTGAAGTTGTTGTTGTAGTTGTTGTTGTTGGAGTAGTAGTAGTTGTTGTAGTTGTTGTTGTTGTTGGAGTAGTAGTTGTTGTTGTTGTTGTTGTTGTTGGAGTAGTAGTTGTAGTTGTTGTTGTAGTTGTTGTTGTAGTTGGAGTAGTAGTAGTAGTAGTCGTTGTTGTAGTTGTTGTTGTTGTTGGAGTAGTAGTAGAAGTCGTTGTTGTTGTTGGAGTTGTAGTAGTGGTAGTAGTAGTAGTTGTTGTTGTTGTAGCTGTAGTTGAAGGCGAAGTAGAAGACGTGTGTGAAGCAGCAGACACAGTAGACGCTGGAGAAGGGTAGGATATATTCGGGTCCCGGTCACAAACACCTGTGGCCGGATCTCTGATGCCCGGATATTGGTCAGGCACCGGATTGGTTGTACACGCGGGATTGTATGAGTAATCACAGTTGGCGGTTATACTGAAGATAAGTATCGTCTGACAGTCGAAGTGCTTCGCCTCGTCGTAATAACACTGATAGTAAGATCTATTGCTTGCAGGGTCGCAGTAGATTTGGTCATGTATTCTGGTTTTGCAAAAGTCAGGATTGCAGGCGTGACTGAAACGAATATCAAATGATTATGCTTAGCATAACAAGAAAAGAAAAGCATGGCTAACATACCCTGGCAATCTGCTATAAGCTGTAAGTCATGAGGCAACGGAGACGAAGCTTCTGAGACTAGAATTTTACTAGTTTTAATAGTGTCTTAGAAAAGTGTCCCAATTGGAGCATCAGACCTGTTAATCAGGGGCCATAACTCCGTCCGAAATAGTATTTTAGAAATGCCTTTAAGAGGTGGATCAGCCTATCAGGTGTATAAAAAATCTGAATTTCTTGCATCTGAGTATTATATAGTGTCTGAGGGGAAATGTCCCCATTGGAGCATCAGACCTTTAATCACTTGAAGTCCTATTGCACAATCGGGGGCTGAACTCCATCCAAAATAACATTTCGGAAATGACTTTCGAACATGATCAAGAGTATTATCAGATGTATCCAAAACCAAATTTTCATTTACTTCGTAGCAGGGATATAAGAAACGGGCGTCCATAAACATAATACCAAAACTTTGTTAAATGTTAATTCATCAGGTTAACATTATATGAGTGTCCGATTTATTGTAAAAGAAATGAATTATCGAAGTAGTAAAGATCTTTTAATATGGCATCTATTCCATCATCATGACATTTTTTTTTAAATCGTTACTAAATGAACTATGAAATGAACATCGTTATTCTTTCAATAGATATCTGTGATTCATTTATGATCATTGCAAAACGACAGTATTAGTAATTACATTAAAAGGACATATTGTGATCTTTACTATAATAACTTGATTTAGAACTATAAAATCGCAACATTGGTTTTCGGTTATATAAAACGTTCTAGAAGACACACTGACCAGTTTTAGGTGGTAGTGTTTAATAGGTAATAATACTGGTACTTATGTGACTAGATAGGTAATACATGTAAGTAATAGGTAATGGGTAATACAACTGGTACTTCCGTAACTAGATAGATAATAGGTAACAGATACATTTGTAATACAACTGTTATTTATATGACTAGATCGATGTACTTTCGACAGTTGCTAGGATTTCAATGAAACTTTCTAATATGCTGTTTGTTGCCAGATATAATTTGGGCGTTAATAAGTTAGTCAGTATTTGATTGTTTTTCGAAGGTAAATAAAAAAAAAAAGTTAAATAATTCGTGACAATTCGTCTCGTAGTGAAATAGAAACAATAGACGTTAAACAATTCTTGATAAAATTCAAAAAGTAAAAAGTTCTCATCCAATCGCGACGCCTGACGGATGACGGACGAAACTGACGCTGGACAACGAGCTACTCCAGGTGCCCATCTGGTCATTCAGGCATGTTGAGTTAATTAGGTGTACTCTATGTCACTTAAAACAAATGGTTTAATTATTTATTAGAAGATAACAAAAGGGACACTAATTTTGTCCGCAAAGTGTTAAGTGGAATACTAACACATGAGCACTCAACCGTTTACATATTTTACTTTTCGGTACACGTCCCTATTGATAATCACAATGTGACAATACATTTCCTCTTCTGTAATAAACTTTGCCAATTGCTCTTCAATGCAGTTCAGGACGTACATGTAGCCAGATTGTCTTTTATTCAGCAACTCCTTTTCTTGGCATTTTCTGTTGTTTGTGTCATTATATAGTTTCTTTGTCGTACGCTTTGGTCTCTTTACCATTAAACGAGTTCGTATTTTCTTGAAAAATCTCCAACATAAGACACTGCTTTGACTGTAGTTTAAACTATGTTATCTCTTTATCATTTTAAAGCATTTATTGTCTTTGTAAAAGTTTTCGTAAGTTTTAACTTCCTGAAATTGACTTACACGAGATCATTTTCAATTTTCAAAATTAAGAATGAAAATTATTTTCAAAATTAATTAACAAAAGGCTCCATGGTGGAGATTTATCATTTGCTTCACATAACATATCTATTTGTCTGACATGCATCAGTACATTGAAACAAGCCCCTTGTTCTATCAAACCTTCAAGAACCTCTAAAATATAGTTACAGGTATTTAACAGAACAAATATTCAATGACAACTTATTGTTGATGAAATCATTTCTCCTAATGAATTCAGGATTTTTGCATGTGAGTGAGACACTACATTGGTATTCAATAATCGCAAACATTTCCGTTACAATGGGGGATCAAGGTAGGCATGTTTGAAAAAAATTGAAAGGGAAAGGGAAAAAACGTGACCAATGAATTTCATTTTTGCAGGAGTTTGAAACATTTTTAAAGTCTGATGTGATATGATGCAAGCATAACCCAGCGTGAACAATCATTTCCGGTCACAAAGAAGGGTAAAAGTTATCAAGTTTTGCAAACAGAAAGTGTCATGTGTTTTCACAATGGCATGACTCGCGAAAGAGAAACTGTACAAAAGTGCAAAATACTGACAAACATTGTACAATGACAACGTCTGGAAGACTTTTGAACTGCCTTGGCAGCCCGGCCTAAGTTAATTCTTATTTCATCAATGTCGTTAATGATTCGCTGTCTTTATAAACCTTGATCATTAACTCTGATTTATTTTGATTATTTACACTGGTATTAAATGGAAGATCGTTTCGTATCCTCTATAAATTCATGTGATTGCCTAAGCGTTCATTCTTCCGAAAATATATTATTTGGTCATAAAATCTGTTGATTTGATTGATGTTGACCTTCACCCCATTCGAAAGTTAGACCTTTTACTTTACTTAAAGGAAATCAAACAAAACAATATTTGGTAGATAAAAATTATATACACGTAAAGAATATCTCTCGATATTACTAAAAATCCAAACTTGGGAAATCTACCATATACGGTATTTTGATGCCATGTACTTGTTTTTACTGTTAAAGCAATTCTAAGAGACCGGAAGAATTCTATGAAATGTTACATGAAATTCGCATGAAGTACGATATTGGTAAATCTAAGGATTTTGCCTTAAAACCTACATTGCCAGCAGCATATTTCGTGCAACAACAGTTCTATGCTGTATATGAGAAACCAGTTGCATTTTTTTCATTTCTGCACTTTTGGCATTTTTGACATCCCTCTGAGGCTTCAGCCATATGAATATTTTCATTGAATTGCGGGTCAATAAAAGAGAATAATGCATGTTTCATTGTATCAAATAAAAATATGTGCAGATGTCCCTACATTTAATGATATAGTCAATGTGAGCGCAAAAATGAGTGATACAGAGTCTTTAAGCTTAATACTCAATAGTTCATATAGTTTGTAAAATCTCATACATAAAGATGACAACTTTTACTTCTCTGGAAGAACTTATAAAATATATGAATGACACTTGTGTAGCATTAAAAATGAAAATCATGAGTAACACATTTACTTTGATAACAGGCACCTAAACTAAAGAAACTGAATGAACACGAATTTTTTTATTTCGAGCGAGATATGGTAGATTTTTTGGCTAAATTTTCTTATCAATATGTACCTTTATAGATTTACAGTAATATTTGATAGACTTAAAATATTGTAAAATGGTAGATCGCAACTATAAAGATAAACTCAATACTCTAAAGCTAATATATCAATCAACCAGTGATTAGCAAGAGATCTAACTCCCTTCGGTAAAATACTGTATCAAAAGGTTTTCTTTAAGAACTAAGAACTTTGAACACGGGAGATAAGAGACCTATGTATTACAAATCACAAGAGATATCATGGATTAAAAGAAGAGCCAACTCGGAATCAAAAATAAAGAAATTGTCACAAACAAATATACAGTGCGACATTGACAGCTTTATACAGATATGCGAACTTAAAATAGTCATATCACCACATCAAAGATATGTTTTATGATAATGATTATTTTCTAGATGTTGGAAAAATATAAAACTATTTGAATGCAAAACTAATCTTCTGGGATATCAAGGAAGAATCAAGTCTATCAAATATTACTGTAAATCTATAAAGGTACATATTGATAAGAAAATTCGGCCTAAGAGTAATTGAAGGGTCCGAGTGACGGGGTATCTAAAACATCAATAAAATGCCACCTTTTCATTGAAAATGATTGAAATGAAGATATTCTGACAGCTGAAATGATTTACTATAAATCAACCATTTCCTTGAAGCCTTGAGTTTGGTTGTAGAACGTACAATCACAAGGAAATCGAGTGGTTTTCGAGTTTGGTTGCAGTCCCTATAGGCAACTGCAACCAAATTATTTTCTAGCAATTATCCATCATTTTTCGTGTCTTGACAAACACTAATTTGGTTGCAGAGATTTAAGTTGCCTGTTGAATAGCAAAGAGGCAAGTTTGGCTGCAGGAGTTTTATAATTTACCTTATTTTACGTGAAAACAAAAACAAATCAGGATTTCCATTTTGACAGATTCCCTCTCGCACTGTGAGTGACGTAATGTAACGTGTCCTACAATTGGTTGATTCAATCTCAAACATTTCCAACAATTTTTCAAATCTCCTAATTTTTGATTTATAATTGATTTTGTTCTGTTTTGGGATAGAAACCATTTGTTAAACTTACTCAATGATGTTTATTTTCTATCAAAATCATTTTTCAATTAAAGGGATTCCTGACAGCCAATGAGAATCGTTTTGAGATATGACAACAATTCGAATTCGCTATGGGAGCACGTTGAAACACAGAAATGAAATTTAGGGATCAATTTGGTCAAATAATGTCAAAAGTGCCTACCATGACATGCTTTGTGATAGAAACTGTTAAAATAATCAAGGTCAGTGAAATATTTCTATCCATAATGTCAGAAACAATTTCAAAACATGATGTGACATGATCGAAAACCGGACTCGATAGCGATTGGTAAGTGGCTTATGTGTCATTGAAATGTAAATAAAAAGCCAGGTAAGTGATCAACAGTTGTCAAAGCATCATAAATTCCATCTGCAACCAAATTTCTTCAAGCCCAGGCTCTTCAGTTTGATAAAAACATGTATTTTCTTGGGAAAAAATTTGGTTGCAGGTGCCTAAAGGGGACTGCAACCAAACTCGAAAATTATGTGATTTCATTGTGAATAAGCTTTCTGCAACCAAATTCAATGGTGTCATTCAATATATCATGGTATAGATAATTATCTCAGCTTTCAGAATATTCCAAAATGAGTCTTTTTCAAGGGCTAGGTTGCATTTAACAGTCCTTTTTGACACCCCGTCATACGGACCCTTCAATTACTCAGTCTTAGGCCGAAAATTCAACCAAAAACTCTACCATATCTCGTACAAAACATAGTTTGAAAACAAAAGCATTGTAGAGAAATTTAGGAGTTACTAGTAACCGAATCATGTTCGTATTGTTCTTCGGGTCAATTAGAAGACGAGTTTCACATATTGTTAGTTTGCGACGCCTTTTCTGTTTGTCGTAAGAAGTATATAAATTATGATAATGTTACCCCACGAACAATGTACAACCTTCTTGATACTAACAATGATGATGTTATCAAATCTGTTGCTATTTTCATAAAACAATTGATGTCCATTTTAAAATCCCTCGCCAAATCTCTGTCTATGTCACGTGACAAAATAATTCAATTTGAATTGAAATTGTACTTTGGGCCACCGGGCTGTCTGTCTGTCTGAAACAAAACGTTAGAATACCGAGAAAATGACTTATTAAAAGAATTAAATGAAACCAAGGATAAGAAAACATGGAAAACAATAGACAAATTTACATTTAAGTTTCATAAACATTTTGAAACCCTCTTGGTTCCAATACACAGGTTTCTTCCAACAAATGACCTTTTGTCAAAAATATAATACAAAGAATCTTATTTGCTTGTACTTTCTGTCAATCCGAGAAAAATCAATTTTTCATTTCTTTTATGATTGTAACCTTATCAAAAGCATTTTGGGAAAACTTTTAAAATGAATTTTTTATTAAACAGGAACTCGAAGAATTATCAAAGACAAACATTACTTTAGGTAATTGTGAAATGAGAAACTGCCATTGATGTAATAATTACTGTCGATAAATACAATACATCCAAATGAAACAACAGGAAAATATACCAAGTTTTAAGACACGAAGTCAGCATATTAAGTTGACCGCTTCAATGCCTTTTCAAACTTCAAGTATGAAAGCTTTCTCAAAGTCTGGTCAGTTTGTCGTTACCTATCTTGACATCATTTGACATAATATAACATTCCATGTAGTTATCTGTTCACATTTCTGCTGGCTTATCAAATGCTTTGTTTATGCACAGTTTTATGTACTGACTATGTGATTTATCTTGTATTGTATGGATATTAAAGGATATTTTTTAAGAAATAAAAATCAATTTTAAAAATAAAATGTCAAGGACAAGCAACAGTCATATTTTAAACTAGCTCTTGTCGTTCCTTTTATGACGTCATACATGTATGTGATTTTCAATTTCAATTTAATTTTAAAAGTCTGATTTAAAGGTTGGTAAAAAATATGATCACGATTAAAGCTATCGAAATCATTACAAAGGGTGAGCATTATATCTTACTTGAAACCCTACCGTGCATCCCTGACCTATGGAATAACTTGAAACTTCCTATAACTTGGACCTCCAATAACTCGGACTACTAAATTAAGCTCCAATGGAACCCTCGTTATTTATGAAAATCAGGAAATGAATTTCGCTTATTCCGAATACCAAATTCAATGAGAATCTGATGAATAGTTTTCTGAAATTGGTTTACCAGAGATTAATCTTTGGAAAATGACCAACAAAAAAATTAAGAATATACGAAATAAAAAGTTCCATATACAAGAAGTCAGGAGATTGCTTGAAAAGTTCCACTACACCACACCTGTTCGGAGAGAAATCGGGTGCAAATTTAGAAGGAATCAAAAGCATATCTTTATTGCAATTGGCCCAAAAGATATGATCTATGTAAAAGGTATAACAAAATAGGAATTGGCAAAATATTAAAAACTTCATGAAATCGTTTCCATCCCAAAAGGCTAGAACATACGTGAACAATGTATGGAGGTATTTTTTCCGGACAAATTGTGTTATGAGTAAATGACCACGTACAAAAATGAGAAAAGTGTATCATATTCAAAAACACAAGAAATCGCCTGTTCATTGACCATGCATTCCTAATAGTATAGCAAGAACGACATGTAATACATCGAAAAGAATCAGATGAATAGTTTTCTGCAATCTGTCGGATAAATATTATGTCATCCTACGAACGGAACCATTTTTTTTTTAAATAAATGTTACTAATGCACTGTGCAAACCATGGCGGAAAATTAAATAATCATTGTTATACTAATATCCTTAACTTACCATGATCGAAAAAGGGAAATTAGAAGAACGACTGCAGTAACCGCCACGATTGTCCCTACCGTTGCCATATCCGGTCTTCTTCTGAAAATTTCACACAATCCAAAGAAAAGTTTCTATATTATGCATATATGCTATTCACCCAATCCATTCGAAGACAGACATACACATACAGTCTTTTAACTGCAAACGTCGATATGTTGTATGACAATCACACAATAGCGAAGCAGTCATTCTATCGTGTAGCGTGACGTTAACGTTAACTATTGTACAGCATTGACGACTTGTAGAAGTCTTGATGAAGTCTTGGAATTAGTCTTCACTCGTGATCACGACAGTTGTCGCTGCTTTGGTTCACAGGTAAAGGGGAGATAGAAAACAAAGATTTTATCTCTAAACGGTTCCAAAATAAACTCAGAGATCTTATGAGATATTATCAGCCTTAAAGGCAGCTCAAAAAAGTAAAAAGGGATGTGTTGCTGCTACCATTGCCCATTGTGGTTTAACCATTATGCCCTTTTTACATGCGCACTTTACTCCTGAGAGTATAATTACTCCTAGGAGTATTTTTGCTCCTAGGAGTAAAAGTATATTTACTTTACGTTCCATTGGAATTTAAGGACCCTTAAGTATATCATGATTTGCTTACAGTAGAAATATATTTTTTCATAGAAAACTCAATGTGTGAAATGCAAATCTTGAGGCAGAGAAGAATTTAACACAATTTTACCATAGATTTTGTTTGGTCAATCAACTTCTAGTGTAAAAGGAGTGAACGCAGCTGGTTTTCGGTTTTAAAAGAATGACACAAAAAAAAAAACATTTCCTTCATTAGGAAACATGCTCTCGACAAGTTAAAAAGAATAATCTTGAATGCAAGTTATTTTTGATGAAAACACAATAGTAGTGTTTAAAAACTATATAAATGCAAGTCATTTACCTCAACCTAATCATTCAACTATGCTAATACTATAGAAAATGACAGGATACTCACAGGAGTAAAAGTAAATATACTTTTACTTTACCTCTAGGGGTGGAGTATTTAACTCCTAGGAGTAAATATACTTCTGTAAGTAAATCTGTTTTTGGTTGTTTACATGGCACGTTTACTCCCTGTAAGTATATTTACTCCTAGGAGTACACGCGCGCATGTGAAAAGGGCTAATTTCTTTTTGTACTTGTGTATTTCGACATCACTTTATAAGTGAATAAATCGAGACCATTTCATTGTTTTAACCGAATATAATATCTATCACGCGCCGTTACAAGTCGCGGAAAAGTTTGTTTCAGAAAACTGTGTCGAGTTTTGCTTGATTTTGAGAGCAAGTAATAAACAGAAAACTAAACTCTCTTCCATTTAATATTATTTGTATTGAATGAGTTAATGACTGTGTATAAAACGAGCGAATACTGTTACTGTTACAGTGAAACGTTTACGACTGCGAACTTAGACTTATTTGATTTATTAATGATCAATTCAATGGCTGTTTTAAACTGATTCACTAAACTGATTTTTCATAACTTAAGACGTAATTTCAGTTTTAACAAAATCACTACAAGAACTATGAATACGATTCTAAGCAAACCAACATCATCTTTTACGCCAGTCGATGGCAAAACAACAAGGCAAGTTGAAAAGACAGGTGTTGCAATACGTTATCCAGGTGCACAACTAGCAATCAACAATGACTCGTGATGCAAATCAATGAAACACACCGCCGCATCCCACTTGACACCCTGTCAAACCCTATAGTGAGGGGAACCATCCTCGTGCCACAACAGGCAAATACGGCTAAGTGTATCACAACTCATATGTACTCAACCTCCTTGGGGGAACGCATGTGAGTGTAAAATTAGGTTCTTAATATGTGTGTCCCAGTGCGTGCAAGGTACAAGTATAATAGGTATTATGCCGGAGCTTGTTGACAAAGCCAGTAGCATTAATTACCAACAGCAAATTTCCGAGATGTTAGTGATGTTAGTCAGCCCATAATTACTTCTTTAGGTTAAGATGGACTTTAATACTCATGACCAATTTCCGTATTCTTGGAGGAATTTCAATTTTTACCGTTAACAAGTTTTAGTTCCTGAAATAGACCAATAGAAAACTACACAAAGCCCTTGACGTCGACATTTGAAGTGTAAGATTACTGAGGTCCAAAATCGACAAATGAATTACTCTTAAACCCTTATCATATACGCCAAAACTTGCGTAGACAGATGGCTTTAAAATGATTTAAGGTGACGGCCGAAACAAAAACAAAACCTACTCTTCTCGCTCCAAGATGGTTAATCTCGATACATCTTCACCTTGCCGTGGGAAGAAAGTGTAGTTCATACCGCATGACGGCAATAATTTGTCATGGGTGGTTCCCTCAGTTGAAATTTGCATCTTTTGTAGATTCCTTTGGGATTATTATGGCTGTTGGTCGAATATTGCAAACTGTTTTTGTAGAACTCTTTCTGATGATGGGGGGTTTATATATCTATCATTGTTCTGCCATTAATTGTTATGTTCGAACGAATACATGTCCGATTGTTTAAAGGGAGATCATAGAAAGGGTGTTTTCACAATATAAAAGCCAAAGAGGCATGTGCATTTAGGAGGAAAGTGCGTCTGGTGGAAATGAACAAAATATGGTGAACATTCAAATGTAAGGCTACGGCAGAATTTGAAACTTTTTTATGTTACCATTTTCGACATAATCATATCCCAATAATTTTGTCATAATAATAAATGCTGGATAACACATTTTGAAACAATGTTTGCCTTTGTTTGTTTTCTAGGCTATATGTTGGATGACGGAGACAATTTTGGCATTGCCTTATAGTGTAATGGGGTAAAAAAAAAATCGATTTTCATATTTCTTTAATAATGCGTTGAATAATGCGTAAAATATTGACGGCAAGAATTCAAGACAAACGGTCAATGTATGTTAACGTAATGATATCAACCATGTTATTTACAAAATTATTTTGATTGGAAATTTGTGGACCGAAGTGTTTCACAAACCAATTTCAAATGTGTTCTTTTATATTATGAATATGAATTATTTTATGAATTTTATCACCGGCAACGGTGTCTTTTCGGCCTAAATAGGCCCGGGGTTGTAGAAACGCAAGACACATAAATAAACTATTTATTATTATCATTACTTATAATAAGTGTTATCTAAACACAATTTGGGTTCCTTATACCATAGTTATATACCTTTATATACCTTTATAGAGATATACCTTTAAGTTAAGTGTTCAACACTATGCTGTTTATTGATCGTCTCAAAGTCTATTGATAATGTCCCTTTGTGAAAGATTATTGATTTATACTAAAAGATTTTCCTTCTTATTTTCTCCTCATTACATTTCGGTTCAATGTTACGCAATGAAATTGTATCTTCAATATTTCAAAACAGGAAATGACAAAAGGATAAATTAAAAACAATTATTTGAATAATTGATTTCGTTCAAGAAAGAAAAACACTTAAAATGTGTTTGTTATGGCAAACACACTTCTTGTACATTATGCGTACTCGAATCCAAAGAGATGATCATGGTTGAAAGAAATCATACAAGAAGAAAGCTATGTTGTAAAACATCAAAAATTTAAAGTATTACGGCCGCCATAAACATTACATAAACAAATGACATGTTAACGTACAGTGTTTATTGTTGGTGAGTTAACTGCCAGCTTGTATAACAGTGTAGGAAAATACTCGTCCCTTGAGAATACTTGATGTTGTGGCTTTTCAATGCCTGTTCAGTGATTGAAGATATACTGATTGTGTTAAGATCAAAACTAAATAAGTGTGTAATTAAGTGCATTTTTTGTGAAACCATGGTCGATGACGTAGTTTACAAAAGTGGTATGACGTCACCTAAAGGATTCCAGTCGATTTACGGTTTACCTTGAACTACACGTATCATAACGTCGATTCACTATGCCTTTAAATATTAAAGCGCAACTCCCGGGTGATTTTGCTCCAACTTCGTTCATTTATCTTCACAATGCTTAGCGTGTACATTTCACAGGCGTGAAAATCGCATTGATAAGTTACAAGCGATCAAATCCATACTAACAGACAAATAAACACCGAGGATAGTAGATGCCATACCACTCGACAAATCCATTAAAAAACTTGCAAGATGTCTGTACATAACTTTCTGGAGCAATAGCAAAAAGGAAATATAGTCGCAAAGCGACGATTACAGGATTCAGCCAAATATATGAGTGCTTGAGGCCATTTGTAGCAACTTTGGCATGATTTATTTTTTAAGGGGGGAAAAGCTGTTTTGAGGTCATTTTTTCCATACCTACCATTTCAAGTGCACATAACTCGAAAACTTGAATTGATATCTGCCTGAAATTCTCAGAGATGACAGACAAGTAGTCAGACTGCAGGGATAAAGGGAGAGAAGGGGACAGAGGACAGAGGACGAAGAAATATACTTGAATATCCATTTTTTTTTTTTTTTTTTTTTTTTTTTTATAAGTCCAGACTTCATTGGCCATTTGCGGTGTTGCCCTGCCGTTGGGAAGGATTTTTATCAAATAAAATCGAAAAAAGTGCTTTTTTTTTCAAGCCATTTTTTTCGAGAAAAAAAAAATAGCGATTTTATTCTTTTATCTTAAAGACCTTGCCAATGTCTAACTCTCATGCAAATATCATGAAATTCTTTGCTCTGGTTTTTGAGTTATCTGCATTTGAAGTTTTCGATTTTTAGATTTTGGTCAACTTTGAAAGATCACAGCAACAAAAGTATCAACGTTAGGACTTTCTTGAAATCAACGTACAAACTACAATGCTTCAGCTACATTGAGTATGAATTTGAGCTCTCTAGTGCAAGTATCTTCAGAGGAGAAGATTGTCAAAGGTGGGTGGGGTCCGAAAATTTTGACTTATCATGTAATTTGACACGTCCCATCGACCGGAAATGACTGTTCGCGAGCGATTTTATTCTTTTATCCTAAAGACCTTGCCAATGTCTAACTCTCATGCAAAAATCATTAAATTCTACGGTCTGGTTTTTGAGTTATCTGCCCTTGAATTTTGCGATTTTTAGATTTTGGTCAACTTTGAAACGTCATAGCACAAAAACTATTAAGGTTAGGACTTTCTAGAATATAAATTAAGAACTACAATGCTTCAGCTACATTCAGTATGAATTTGAGCTCTGTAGTGCAAGTATCTTCAGAGGAGAAGATTGTCAAAGGTGGGTGGGGTCGGAAATTGCCAAAAATGCACTAAAAGCAAGATGGCGGCCAAACCACGTGATCTACGAATTTGCCATGATTTGGTTTTTTCCATTATATTTCATTGCGCATCTTTTTAAAAAAAAATCAGGTCTCTAAGTGCATTTTGAAAAAAATTCCCATACTAAAATTTCAAACTTTACGCCTACATAGGCGAAAAATGACTGAGCCGATTGGGCCCAAAAGCTTAACTTGGCGATTCCAGGGTAAGGTCTACAAGTCTGTAAAATTTGGTATCATTTGCTTGTGCCGTTTTGGCTAAAAACGAAGCAAAAGTTTCGTGGAATAAAAATAATAATAAAACACGCCAATAACAATAAGGATTCAGCCTGAATGGCTGAATCCTTAATAACCCCAACATTGACGATAACATTTTATAACTATCCATTAACCAACCCGGAAGTGAAACCCTTCAATGGAATTGTACAGCTAACTGTGACAATGAAAAAATGAAACTTTCAGTTCAAATACGAGTCAAGGAAAACAACCCTTTTTTCACATAAATAATTTCTAATATATGTGGGTTTGTTTATTATTGAAATTGCGTATTTTTGTAGTTTGATTTTGCAAAATACAGCACGATACCAAGTTCCAGGTTAGAAATGTCACAACAACAGTAAATTCTACAGAAATTATCTAAACAATCCAAAGACAAAAAGAAAAGGGAACTTTTGCAAAGAGAACTGAGTGACAACAAGAAGTTCTCAAAACCTCCCTTTCAGGGAGAACCCACTCGTACAAGTGTGCTCGATCGGGTGGGCTTCCAATCAAGAGGCTATGGTGGATACAGCAGAAACACCCTCAGACTGCGTCATCGTGGAAGCCGAGGTTGTTCCCGAGAACGTGGGAGCCTCAACACAGAAGGCAACTCAAGAAAAATTGTGCGAGCAGACTCGGACTGGAGGCAGATGGAGCACATCAGAGAGCACGCAACACATAAATGTGCTGGAGATGACAGTTGCTCTATTTGCCATTCAGGCTTTTACCAGGCCAAACCAAAAAAATAGAGCCATTGGCTCTGTAGCTCATCAGGCTTCATTATCAATTATGCTTAATATATATATTAGGGGCAACAGGGCCACCAAAGCTACAATTTTTAATCCTCACTAGCCAAGGAGTATGTACACAAAGTTTTAGGTTTCTAGGCCTTATGGTTCTGGAGAAGAAGATGAAAATAGGTTTTAAGGGTGTGGCCCCTGTGGCCCTTATTAGGGGTCACAGGGCCACCAAAGCTACAATTTTTAATCCTCACTAGCCAAGGAGTATGTACACAAAGTTTTAGGTTTCTAGGCCTCATGGTTCTGGAGAAGAAGATGAAAATAGGTTTTTAGGGCGTGGCCCCTGTGGCCCTTATTAGGGGTCACAGGGCCACCAAAGCTACAATTTTTAATCCTCACTAGCCAAGGAGTATGTACACAAAGTTTTAGGTTTCTAGGCCTCATGGTTCTGGAGAAGAAGATGAAAATAGGTTTTAAGGGTGTGGCCCCTGTGGCCCTTATTAGGGGTCACAGGGCCACCAAAGCTACAATTTTTAATCCTCAATAGCCAAGGAGTATGTACACAAAGTTTTAGGTTTCTAGGCCTCATGGTTCTGGAGAAGAAGATGAAAATAGGTTTTAAGGGTGTGGCCCCTGTGGCCCTTATTAGGGGTCACAGGGCCACCAAAGCTACAATTTTTAATCCTCACTAGCCAAGGAGTATGTACACAAAGTTTTAGGTTTCTAGGCCTCATGGTTCTGGAGAAGAAGATGAAAATAGGTTTTTAGGGCGTGGCCCCTGTGGCCCTTATTAGGGGTCACAGGGCCACCAAAGCTACAATTTTCAATCCTCACTAGCCAAGGAGTATGTACACAAAGTTTTAGGTTTCTAGGCCTTATGGTTCTGGAGAAGAAGTCGAAATTCCACAAAGTTTACGGACGGATGGACGGACGCCGGACACCATGCCATGCCATAAGCCCATCGGGCCTTACAGGCCAGATGAGCTAAAAATCACATTCACTTGAAAACAGACAATCGATCAACAGTAGCAACAATCAACAGAATGGGAAGTCCACGTTCAACAAACCTCTTGAAAGAGGGAAATACCAGTGACTGCCGAGCACTTACCAGGGAAAGACAATGTGATAGCCGATTGGGAATCGAGAAACTTTCACGATTCGAGCAGTTGGATACTGAAAAGAGATTTCTTCAAGCAAACAATGAAAGTAATGGGCTGTGTGAGCATAGATCTCTTTGCAGACAGACTGACAAACAGAACTCAAACAGAACAATTTGTCAGTTGGCACCCAGAACCAATGGCAGTAGCGACAGATGCATTCACTCTGAATTGGAAAGACCTTCATGCGTATGCGTTTCCACCTTTTTGCCTTATAGGCAGGTGTTTGACCAAAGTACGCAAAGAGAGCAGCACTATCATAATAGTGACACCAACTTGGCAAACGCAACCATGGTTTCCAACCATTCTTAGCATGATATATCGAGGCCAATTTTCCGGACATCAGACCCGCAGCTTCTGATGTCGGTGACTGGGAAGACCCACCCACTAGTCCTAGAACACAACCTGACGCTAGCGGCATGGAAAATATCAGGGAACGACATGTTGCATCAGGAATTTCTGAAAATGCTGCCGAATTGTTGTCAAGATTAAGACAACACGGTGAGAATGAAGGGTTAAATGATCAGGCTCTAGCACACAAACTAGCTACACTCATAGCACTAACCACAGCTTGTAGAGCATCAGAGATCCAAAAACTTGATCCACAATACTGCAAAATTCAGGCAGATGAAGTAGAGTTTACCATTGTCAAGATGACAAAGACCAGAAAAATAGGTCATACACCACAAACAGTAGTCATACACAGCTATAACATTCCAGAACTTGACACAGTAAGAACACAAGCAGCATACATCAAAAGGGTTGAACACTGGCGAATTTCACCTGAACAGAAACATCAACTGCTTATAAGTTGTCCAAAACCTCATAAACCAGTACAGGTTTCGACCGTCTCTGGATGGGTTAAGAAACTCATGAAAGAGGCTGGAATAGATACTGGTGCAACTACCTCAAAAGCATTTAAAGCAGGGCTTTCGGTAGAATAAATTCGTGATTTTTCTAATTGGACGAATGCAAGTACAATGGCCACAAATTCTAACACAAAGAAACTAAAAAGAATAGTTATGTCACAAAAGTACTAAAACTCTAAGCCATTACGTTTGCCTGCATGGCCTTAAATTTTCAAGTTTAGACCTTATTTCAATTCACGAAGTAAAATTTCATAAGTGCTCGAAGTGCGTGGAATTAAATTTATTTAAAAATATGAAATAACGAAGGTTTGTATGATAAAAATAAAACTCCTTTTTTTTACATTTTTGGTTGAAAATATTTAATATTAGGCACTTAAAAATATATGAAATATGCTTTCACATTGAAGCTCATACATATCATAACTTACAAGAGGACATACATGCTTCTAACATTTAGAAAAATACACTGTTAACACATTAATTACATTATATAACTATTCTTAGATATAAAGCAGGATGATAACATAAAGTTTGTCAAATTAAAGTTTAGCTGCATAACTCCTGAAATGTCTATTTCAATAAATAAACTGAAAAGTTCATGAATTATCCTTAACATATAACAGTGTAGTGTAGTGTTGGAGAGCAATCCCTCTGTATCTACTTTACGATTAAGTGCATCGTCCTGTTTAGATACTGATGCGTCTTCCACATCTCAAAATTGCTGATTCTGACGTCTGAAATGGTATATTTTTTGTTTACAGTCAACAACCCTCTGTGACATCTAACACATAATACGTTCATTTCCTTTTTCAAATAGTTTTATTCATTTCGATTTAGTAGGTATATATTTGAGAAGAATCAAGTATCACAACATCAATTTTTAAACAGTTAACATGATGAAGCGCCCATAAAATATTAGCAACATGTGATATGAGCTATAATCATAACACACATTGATAAAGGTTTTCTATTTAGCACGAAAAGAAGGCAAAGCTTTATTTTTACATGCAATTAATCTTTCAACTTTAACAATAATAATAACAATACGTCCCTTCCTATTCAGAGCACAAAGCCGAATATGTTGGCAAATGTTTCCTTTGGAACTTCAAACTCTAATTTTCGATCTTAAAGTTGAAACTGTTGATCAAAACTGATTACTCTTCCCTTTGATTTGCTTTTTTTCTCGCACACTATCTCACGCCATGTGGCAACTAGACTTAAATTTAGTCTATGAAAAATATATAAGAATAGTGTATCTTCATTTCATTTTTTGGTTTCATAAGGCTTTTTTTATTTCATGGAATAAATATATTCAGCGGTCTATTATCAAGACGGTGTTAATCGGATTAGTGGACACGTGTTTCTGCCACTGTGTTTTCAGTCAACCTAGACTTGCAGAATTAGGAAATAGTCTGTATTAAAGGGGGTCTGCAACCTGAACTTTTAACTTCCAGAGTTTTATTAGCAGGGCCCCGAAAGAATCGTAAATGCTCGGTAGGGACGAAATCGTTTGGTTGCAAATCACTTACAGCTGACAGCGGGTACCAAGTTTGTGTTATGTGACCCCCCCCCCCTCCCTTACCCGTCTGGATGCTCTCGTTAACGATGGTCAATGAGGTTTCACGAGCCAGGTTGTTGATCCCCTTTAAGGCTCCTATATGATACACAATCTTGAAGCGGGACTATGTGGCAACCTGAATGAGCTTAGCGTGCTATGTACTTTTGTAAACAGTTACAAAAATTTATCAAATCCGTTCATAGAAGTGGAACTGGGTTGATGACGTCAGCAGGAAGGTTCCAGTACATCCAACCAGCTCACAGACGTATTTCCCCGACAACGAGGTTGTAGAGAAGTTAAAGTCTGTGCAGCCAATGGAACGGTGACAAATAGTTCCACATTGCAGAACGGAAATGACGTCATAGATAGCTTGGACACCACACCCACTTCTCTTGTGTTTTTGTCTTCGATATATACCACACGAGCATCCATCTGCAAATAACATATTTGTTGTTTTAAAAATGGTCACATTTTTACAAGAAATAACCGTTTCGGTTATCGATTGGTATTTAAGATACCTTATCGATGTCGTGAATGACACATCAATATTGTGACGTCAATAGGTACGTGTAAACGAATAAATCAAAGTGCGCCTTTAAGAAAATAAATATGTCACCAATAATACAATACCGAATAAAACCGTAAGTTTAGAAATGAGTTAGGCCTACAACATCAGATAGAAATGTATGTCTTCGGTATATGCCCAATGTGTATCATTCAGCAAAAACAGATTTCATTTCCAAAGTTAATGGATAAAATTATTTCACACTTTCGCCAAATGTAGCGACGATCATTTGCACTACTGACATAAAACATATCCAGAACTCTTGGAGTCTTTCGTTATAAATCAATGAATGACAGTATGAAAATCAGGTTTTTATCCAATTTCAGAGATTGGAATGAAAAAAGTGTCGTTTGATACACATGTTGCCTCCTTGCACAGCATAGTCAAATGATTTTATTTTGAAAGGATTTATTCTAGTAATCAAATATTCTACAGATATAGGATTACATTAATATTGTAAATGCATGATGTATATGAATGTGATAGAAATTAAATCAAATTCACTTTTATTCCGAAATTTCTTCAATGATCAAAATGTATACATTTACCTACCAATAAATAGGTCCATTTAACTTTAGATCTCTAAAGTATTATGAACTAAAACCGTCATCCCATTTTATCATCCAAAACTGTGTTCCACAGGAGATATCGGCAAGCCTCGGATATAAGTTACTTTTACCAACTTGTGTTGGTATATTTGATATCAGAAGACACTTGGTGAGATTATCTATGTATTCAACACAAAGAGTACAGAACAAATACAAACGTAATTGAGGTGACATGGGACTCATGGGGATAAAAGCCGCTTTCAAGCGTATTTCACATATAACCCGGCTGCAGGGAGAAAACCCGCAACACCGGTATGGCTTTACATTGCGGTGAAGCCTGTTCGCATCGGCTGGAACTAGTAAACTATGTGTGGTACTACGCTGACCTTTTTTGGACTTATGAGCTTAAAATGAAGTATTGAATCAATAATACCTCAAAAGTTTCGTTCGTTTATCGAATACACGTGAATCAGAAGATTGTCAAAAATATACTCGAGATGTTTGGCAGTTTGACAAAATACAAGTTGCAGACGTACCTGACGCAGAGGTAGAAGGCGAAGTAGCATACGTAGGTGAAGTAGCAGATATAGTCGTGGACGGATAGGAAATACTGGGATCCCAGGAACAAATTCCTGTGGTTGGATCTCTGATGCCCGGATATTGATCAGGCACCGGATTTGTTGTACAAGCTGGGTTAGATGGCCAATCACAGTTCGCGGCTATACTGTAGACAAGGCCAACCTGACAATCAAAGTGCTTTGCCTCGTCGTAATAACACTGGTAGTAAGATCTATTGCTTGCCGGGTCGCAGTAGAATTGACCATGTGTTCTGGTTTTGCAAAAGTCAGGATTGCAGGCGTGACTGAAACAAAAAACAAATGATTCTATCAAAATGATACTTAAATTCGGCCGTGTTCGTAAGACAAAAAAATTGTTCACATATTGCTTTAAATGAAGATTATCAGATTCATACTTCATTCGGTTGTTAAGTCGTTTCAATGCAAGATTTTGTTACTTTTCTATACGAGTGTAGCTACTTTGAGGGTACATGTAACATGTAATAGAAATTGGTAACATGTAATACATGGAAAGTTTTCAATCCAGTAACACTAAGTGGCACTAACTGGCACTACTCATACTTTTGAACCCTCTAATTATTCTTAAATGACGAAGATAAATATCAGAAGAAGTCACCACCCATAAATAAAACTATCTTTCTCTTTTGGGGAATTTATATATTTGTTACTACTATTCTGAAAGTTTCTCGGGAGACTGAATTGCCAAAAGTCTATTTTTCTGTTATCAAAATACTAAGTATCAAAGATCGATTAGAACTATTTGATCCCTGAAGAGTGATTAATCCAAACATTAGAAACTACACATGGCGTCAACCCAATCCATTGAAGTAAAGTAGACAAGCCGAGACCAGAGAAGTAATTCTCTTTTCTGTAAAGGTTGTATCAATCGGAATAGAGTACAAAACTGACTATTTATATGAAATGTTTGATATATCTCATTACTTAATCGAAAGAATTCTGGTTATTGGAAATTAACTTGCTGCATGATAAAGACAATGTAAACATTGTAAAAGGAACTACATAATAATTTGAATGATGTAAAAATGTTGACAAATAATGATAATATTTTTAAAATGACTTTTAAACGAATGAGAAGTATATTTTTGAAATGTCAAAATCGAATATCAAAAATGAAACAATAACTGACCTTACACAATACCAAAAAAACGAATGATAAACTATTGCACCCTTTTTGGTGGTACATAAAATTAGTCAATTATAAATTGACAAAATACCATTTGACCGGAAAATTTAAAGGAATCATCTTTGGAAGTAAGGCAAAATACGAAGAAGATAAAACAGTGAATACTTCATTAATTGCTCGACCACACCGACTGGATAACTAGTTCTTCTAAATTAAGCAATATTTCTTGTTGAAATTAAACTAATTGTACGTAGATACAGTTAGCTAAAAGCACTTCAAGGGCTTGCCGTCACCAGCACAGTACTTGAAGGACCATCCTCGGTCACCCAGGGCTAAATATAGATTCCGATACTCTCCACTATACCACTGTATAGTAGAGAGTATCGGAACATATACAAAACCCTGGGTAACCGAGGATGTTGAAGGACGTGAAAAGCGGTTCATTGCTCAAGGTCGCATCATGCAGTTACTTCACGGTCGGATCATCTAACGGGGAAACAAGGTAAAAGCGTGCCATCCTTCAAGGTCGAGTCAATTAACGGGAAGCACGTGAAAAGCGTGCAATCCGTTCAGGGTCAGATCATTTAACGGAAACGCGTGCAAAGCGTGCCATCAGTTCAAGGTCGAATCAGCTAAAAGTTCCTCTAACGGGAAGAACGTGAAAAGTGTGCCGATCGTTCAAGGTCGATTCAGCTAAAATGAAACACATGAAAAGCGGTCCACTCGAGTGAAGTATTTTTTGTTAAAACGAAATTCAGGAGGACTTTCCCATTTACAATTATTATATATGATTTATACATGATAATTTCACACTAATTTCAAATATGTTTTTGAAGTTAGCATTTCAGTTGTTCAAGATTTAACAATTTGACAAAGAATACAGTGTATCGCTCAAAAAAGAAAACGTCGTAAGATGAAGTCAATCATCGAAGTTGCGATCGTGGATTGCAATAAAACCACAAAATGCTGTCGTAACTGATAACCTTTTTTTAGCTCATCAGGTCTTAAAGACCCGATGGGCTTATGGCATGGCAAGGCGTCCGGCGTCCGTCCGTCCGTCCGTCCGTCCATCCGTAAACTTTTCACATTTTCGACTTCTTCTCCAGAACCAATGACTCTAGAGAGCTGAAATTTGTTGTGCAGACTCCTTGGCCAATGGGGATTCTAAATTGTAGATTGTGTGACCCCATGACCCCAAATAGGGTCACAGGGGTCAAAACCTTAAAATCCTATTTTCATCTTCTTCTCCAGTTCCAAAAGGTCTAGAGAGCTGAAAAGTTGTGTGTAGACTCCTTTGCCAATGGGGATTCTAAATTGTAGATTTCGTGATCCCATGACCCCAAATAGGGTCACAGGGGTCAAAACCTTAGAAACCTAATTTCATCTTCTTCTCCAGTTCCAAAAGGTCTAGAGAGCTGAAAAGTTGTGAGTAGACTCCTTGGCCAATGGGGATTCTAAATTGTAGATTTCGTGAACCCATGACCCCAAATAGAGTCACAGGGGTCAAAACCTTAGAAACCTAATTTCATCTTCTTCTCCAGTTCCAAAAGGTCTAGAGAGCTGAAAAGTTGTGTGTAGACTCCTTTGCCAATGGGGATTCTAAATTGTAGATTTCGTGATCCCATGACCCCAAATAGGGTCACAGGGGTCAAAACCTTAGAAACCTAATTTCATCTTCTTCTCCAGTTCCAAAAGGTCTAGAGAGCTGAAAAGTTGTGAGTAGACTCCTTGGCCAATGGGGATTATAAATTGTAGATTTCGTGAACCCATGACCCCAAATAGAGTCACAGGGGTCAAAACCTTAGAAACCTAATTTCATCTTCTTCTCCAGTACCAAAAGGTCTAGAGAGCTGAAAAGTTGTGTGTAGACTCCTTGGCCAATGGGGATTCTAAATTGTAGATTTCGTGACCCCATGACCCCAAATAGGGTCACAGGAGTCAAAACCTTAGAAACCTAATTTCATCTTCTTCTCCAGTTCCAAAAGGTCTAGAGAGCTGAAAAGTTGTGTGTAGACTCCTTTGCCAATGGGGATTCTAAATTGTAGATTTCGTGATCCCATGACCCCAAATAGGGTCACAGGGGTCAAAACCTTAGAAACCTAATTTCATCTTCTTCTCCAGTACTAAAAGGTCTAGAGAGCTGAAAAGTTGTGAGTAGACACCTTGGCCAATGGGGATTCTAAATTGTAGATTTCGTGAACCCATGACCCCAAATAGAGTCACAGGGGTCAAAACCTTAGAAACCTAATTTCATCTTCTTCTCCAGTTCCAAAAGGTCTAGAGAGCTGAAAAGTTGTGTGTAGACTCCTTTGCCAATGGGGATTCTAAATTGTAGATTTCGTGATCCCATGACCCCAAATAGGGTCACAGGGGTCAAAACCTTAGAAACCTAATTTCATCTTCTTCTCCAGTACCAAAAGGTCTAGAGAGCTGAAAAGTTGTGTGTAGACTCCTTGGCCAATGGGGATTCTAAATTGTAGATTTCGTGACCCCATGACCCCAAATAGGGTCACAGGGGTCAAAACCTTAGAAACCTAATTTCATCTCCTTCTCCAGTTCCAAAAGGTCTAGAGAGCTGAAAAGTTGTGTGTAGACTCCTTTGCCAATGGGGATTCTAAATTGTAGATTTCGTGATCCCATGACCCCAAATAGGGTCACAGGGGTCAAAACCTTAGAAACCTAATTTCATCTTCTTCTCCAGTACTAAAAGGTCTAGAGAGCTGAAAAGTTGTGAGTAGACACCTTGGCCAATGGGGATTCTAAATTGTAGATTTCGTGAACCCATGACCCCAAATAGAGTCACAGGGGTCAAAACCTTAGAAACCTAATTTCATCTTCTTCTCCAGTTCCAAAAGGTCTAGAGAGCTGAAAAGTTGTGTGTAGACTCCTTTGCCAATGGGGATTCTAAATTGTAGATTTCGTGATCCCATGACCCCAAATAGGGTCACAGGGGTCAAAACCTTAGAAACCTAATTTCATCTTCTTCTCCAGTTCCAAAAGGTCTAGAGAGCTGAAAAGTTGTGAGTAGACTCCTTGGCCAATGGGGATTCTAAATTGTAGATTTCGTGAACCCATGACCCCAAATAGAGTCACAGGGGTCAAAACCTTAGAAACCTAATTTCATCTTCTTCTCCAGTACCAAAAGGTCTAGAGAGCTGAAAAGTTGTGTGTAGACTCCTTGGCCAATGGGGATTCTAAATTGTAGATTTCGTGACCCCATGACCCCAAATAGGGTCACAGGGGTCAAAACCTTAGAAACCTAATTTCATCTTCTTCTCCAGTACTAAAAGGTCTAGAGAGCTGAAAAGTTGTGAGTAGACACCTTGGCCAATGGGGATTCTAAATTGTAGATTTTGTGACCCCATGACCCAAAATGGGGTCACAGGGGTCAAAACTTTAAAATCCTATTTTCATTTTCTTCTCCAGTACCAAATGGTCTAAACTAAAAGAGCTGAAAAGTTGTGAGTAGACACCTTGGCCAATGGGAATTCTAAATTGTAGATGTTGTGACCCCATGACCCCAAATGGGGTCACAGGGGTCGAAACCTTAAATCCTATTTTCATCTTCTTCTCCAGTTCCAAAAGGTCTAGAGAGCTGAAAAGTTGTGAGTAGACTCCTTGGCCAATGGGGATTCTAAATTGTAGATTTTATGACCCCACGACCCAAAATGGGGTCACAGGGGTCAACACTTTTTTTAAAAACCTATTTTCATCTTCTTCTCCAGTTCCAAAACGTCTAGGGAGCTGTAAAGTTGTGTGTAGACTCTTTAGCCAATTAAGATTCTTAACTGTACATTTGGTTACCCCTTGACCCCAATTGGGGTCACAGGGGTCAAAACCTTAAAGAACTATCCCCATCAAAAGTCTGATGAGCTACAGAGCCCATGGCTCTATTTTTATGAATTATTTTTAAATAGGCTCCTATCAATCAAGTAGTTATTAGATGGAATAGCGTGAAATCCGTTCAAATTCGGATAAGCAAACAAAGCTTGCCGACAGTTCAAGGTCGAATCAGCTGAAAGGGAGCACGTAAAAAGCGTGCAGTCCGTTCAAGGTCGAAACAGCTAAAGGAAGCAACGCGATTACCGGCCCTGGTCGAGAGTTGCACTTTGTGACGAGTTAAATAAAGAGAAAACACGTGCAAAGTATGGATTGGACGCATTATAAGCAATACATAAAGAGCGTACAGGCGTGTTAGCCAAGTTTTAACGCAGTCCGGATCGTGTAAGATTTGTATGTTCACGATGACCTAGGAAAAACAGAATGTAATCTTTTCGTATCAGTTTGACAGACGTGTGGATCTGTGTGAAGGTGAGAATGAATATGTCAGATATTTTTCTCGAAATCCCGGCGTTTTGGGAAGGATTGTTACAGTGTTAAGAAAAAAATAAAGGTAATTGTTTTAAATAAAACATATATAGAAGCGTTCGAATGATCATCACAATAACATGTCAAAATTCTACAGTGATCAATACTAAACATGTTGTTAATATCATTAGTTCTGTTACCGTATAACATTTTCTTGAGAATAGCAGAAATAGTCTATTGTCAAAGCACAAGCATCGTTAACACATTGATGTACTCGTAATTCGGATGTCTTCGAGGCATCTTTGCGAAAACGAAATGGGTCGTATTGAAATTTACGTTACCTTTTTCGCATCATACCCAACAGTTACCGTCAACCACTACCAACCTAAAAGTGAGAATATTCAGACGAAGTTGTGAAAGGACGGCATGTTATTTAGATATCTCCCAATGTCAATTAGACATCAAATCTCTCTGACCATACAAAATACACAAAGACATGAGTGGTAGGATTTTACCAGAAATGTTTCTGTGTAATTGCAAATATTAATTTTGATTGCAGTGTATCTAATATTGCATTATTTATACAATTAGAAATTGTGCAGATAACCATATTATCAAGTACCGGCTGACTTTTTTTCTTCTAAGATTCTTTTGAACGAAGGAGTTTTCAGCTTTGATAAACTGAACGCCAAAAGAAATGTTTCACCTCGAGGCACGCTGCTGCGTACAGGAAGTTCCGGCGGAGGCAGCGTCGTGGTCTGGGGTGGGATACGCGACAACGCAACCACCGACCTCAGAGGTACATTGACAGGGTTCTACAGCCAGAGGCCATCCCATTCTTACAACGCCATCCAAACACACTTTTTAACAGGACATTGCTCGTCCCCATGTAGCCAGAGTGAAGGTACAGTACCTCAATGTCAACAACGTCCACGTTTTGCCTTGGCCTGCCAGATTGCCCGATATGAAACCCATCGAACACCTCTGGGATTACATCCTTCGGAGGATCCGTCAACGTCGACACCAACCACACACACGTCAACAACTTATTGCTGCATTGATGGCCGTATGGAGACACAAACCACCTGCTTTCATCAGACGACTGACGTTTACGTGAGACAAAGAGTTCAGGCATGTTTGAATGCCAACGGCGGACATACCAGATACTGATCACATACAATTTGTCATTAAACTAATTATTATTCTTTGTTGTTTTTGTGCATGGTCGGAAATAGGACAACTGACCCCACCAATGAACATCTGGAGATAACTTATTTACCACTAAAGTTACAGGTCTGCTATTTGAGCACAAAACACTCAACTGATAACTAGTTAAAACACAACAAAGAAAAATCCTCTGAATACGTAACTTTTTATTATATTCAAATTCAAAGAGGTGTAACATTTCTTTTGACGTTCAGTTTATTATGGCGATATATTGATGACGAAAAGTAAATCAATAAATTATTCAAAATAAATAGTCAAAACTTCATTTCTTTTTCAGCTTAGATATTAAACTGTATTTCTTTTTAATCAGAAAGTACTCAAATAAGTACGTCTATTTGCATACTTAAGCTATTAAATCCCTTGGATAAGGTCTGGTATAGTCTGATTTTGCTTGAAAATCAATTTTTTGCCCCATATGTAACTTTAACATTTTTAATAGTAATTAAAGTCGAATTATAGGTTTGATACAATTCAAAGAACTTGTAGATGTGAAAAAGTCATCAAATTAGTTTGAATCAATTTCTTATGAAGTTCAAAAAATGAAAAATTAAACACGAAACTTCCTTGTTGAACATTCAAACTTAAGGATCCTGCACACATATGAAATCCATTTCCTTTACTCTCACACTAATCTCAATATGTTTTAAATGTTTGCTTTCTTTGCAGGAAAATCTCCAAAATAATAACAATTACTTATATAACGATTCGTACTACAAAAGAATGTTGACCAAATTAATCAACAATTATGTTATCTTTATGATTAAAATCTGAAAACGAGTTTAGACGTACCAAGGCAGGAAAAGTGACATCAGAATAACCGCAGCATGAACCAACAGAAATGACCATCCCTTTGCCATGTCAATAATCATTGAGTTTCTTTTCGGAAAGAATTTTACAAACGAAAGCTTTTTAGTTCATCTAAAGCCAGTCATAAGAAATCACCCTTTCGTAGGTAGACGGTGATTGGTTGTAGGAATACCAAAAAAAAGCGAACCCTTTTTGTTCAGCGACAATATTGAAGTAACTTGTGTAAAGACAGAACTTAGTTTTTGAGCTTGAACATTTGAACATTGATTTGCTACTTCTTTGTGCAAAATACAGAAAGATTACTCTTGGCGGTCGTCTGAATAAATATGAAAAGGATTATTTGAAATTTTGTTCAGGACTCTGTAAACATAACACTAAATAAGTATACTTGTATCGGTTTTACCGCAGTGAGAAATAAAAGAATAATTAATAAAATCGCATGTTTTGAGTGCAACATAATATTTAACGATTGAAATAAAATGTTTACATCTATCAATTTTTAAAATGACGTAACAATTGTGAGTGAATTTCATTCCATGAAGGGTTGTCAAAAATGCTTTCCTTTGCTATGGCAACGTTTCAACTATTACTTCATAGGAATATAAATGGGGTTTTATTCCATTGGTAGGGGAGTATTCATTGCAGTATACTAGTGTACGTTTGTAAATATACATTGAGACATAACTTAGCTTTCTTGCAATTATTGTTGAAAGTGTCTTCCATCATAAGTTTTTATATAATTATGGTTCAAAGACAACGATTTTAAAACCGAACATATCTCGCATCGGGGCAGCTTCGGGTTTCCTCTGGGGCAGGTTCGACCATTGTTTGGAACAATCAGAACATGTTTAGCCTACAAAATTAAAGAGTGATAAGAGACTGTTCATAGTATACCTATAATTTTTTATTTTTGGAATAGAACAAAATACAGCATTGCTTTACCCAGATATAGTTTACAATGATGTCGCCTCAGCTAACCTTTCAATTACTGAAAGGATTCTGATTTCTTTACAACTAGAGAAGCCGACGCTTCAATGACCTTCAAAAGGGTCATGTTGAGCAGGAGGACCTTTAGGGGAAAAGTTTTGAGGAGGACGTTAACTTTTATATGATTCGCCCCCATAACACTTTTTTCATGACATTTATTCGTCTGTTCAAATGTGACAAACCAATCAGAGACGTATGTCAAAATTAAGATGTATCGGTAATCCTTGGAACTGACTGTCACAACTGCAAACACGCACAAACATACAATATCTATCTAGAGTTTGGTTTCAATAAAACTCTCTGTATTGAGTTTATAAACAATGAAAAAAATGTTAAAACCAAGTGTTTGCCACTAACATGCAATGTTTTTAGATACATCGTAATAATTATCAGCCGATTGAAAAGCCGTCAAAGTGCTGCGTGTTACCTTGAAAGTAAAGTGAAGGTCATCATAGTAAACTAGTGTTAAAGTAGGCTGTAAACAAACACTGTATAATTCCCCATTTCATGCTTTGACAAATTTTGGAAACATGTAGGGCAGCAGTTCTTGAGAAATCCCATCTCAACACCATCCAAAGTAACTGGTGTCTGAGTATTCCCGTAATTCCCCGATGTATTCTGTAATCAAGAATGAAGGCTTTGAGTGCAACGTTCATGAGATATCAAGTTCTAAAAAGTGGTTAAATTGTTGTCGGGCCTTTATATGATAAGGTCAATGTCACCATAAGGAAGAGCTAGAGGTTTCTTCGTAATACCCCAACGGTTCATGAAATAAAAGTGTCAAAAGTGGTCACGGTGCCGTGGTGGCCTTATTATAAGTTCATGTTGACCAAAGTTGAGTGGTGTCTGCGTAATGCCCTAATGAAGGCTGTGCTCAAATATGAAGACTTTTGGTACAACAGTTCATGAAATATTAACAAGAGTGTCAAAAGTGCCCAAAATAAAGGTGGTGACCTTGAAAATAACATCAAAATAACCAAAAATCCCTGGTATATGCGTATTCCCCCATTGTAGACTGTGATCAAATATGAAGGCGTTGAGTGCAAAGGTTCATGAGATCTCGCGTTAAAAAGAGTATCAAAAGTTGTCAAAGTGCATTGGTGACCTGGAAAATAAGATAAAGGTCTTCAAAAGTGATTGGTGTATGCGAATATTCACAATTTAGGCTGTGGCCAAATATGAACGCTTTGAGTGGAACGGTTCACTAATTAACAAGAATCCATACGTACGTACATGTACGTACGAACGTACGTACTGACGCCGTGTACTGACGCCGCTGAATACAATGTCCCCCGTTCCGCGTTGCCTGGCTATTAATCGCCTCGAACTCGTCTATATGTCTCTTTGGGCAAAGGTATTCAGTAAATAACGACTGTTTACACATTCTGCTTTCCATGTTTCAGTTCAATGTCAAACAATCTTGTATATTCAAACATTAATAACAGTATTGGACAGTCTCAGAGGTAAAAAGATAAAAGATGTTTGCTTTTTTATTCCGTTCAGTGAAACAAATAGTTTTTATTTATGTACAATGAATTAACTGGAATCCAAAGGGATATTTCTTCTTGAGTGGAATTATTGAATAATAACTTTAAACTTACACGAAGGCTAATATTTACGTCAAAATATCATAAATGTAACTAAGTATAAAATACGTGACTGTTCAAATCATATGGTCATGAAGAATTAAACAATAATATTTCATTAACAGTAAATCCGAAATAGTAAAGAGTTCCTTTATAGACATTTCATAAGATATTGTCCCAACAATAATGATAACACTGTGTACAGTTCGAACATAAAAACAAGGAGAAGCATAGGCATATTTTGCTGTAAATTGAAATAAGAGCGCATAATTATGACATAACAATATCAAAAAGCTTGGTAATTGTTTTTTTAATCACCCATTGTCGTTATCTCTGGCCCAGGTATTCACTTTATACCATATCAATCCATGGTAATGTACACTTACTAGTTTATAGCAGAAGATCATGTTTACATACTGGCAATATTCAAAAAGGTGACTGGACTTTTATATATATAAAAAATGCTTGTATAGGTATGAAAGCAAACCGGAAATAACACAAGGACTTCAAAATCATCCCTAAAGTTCTTTAAAGAGCCTATTTACCTATTTGACGAATACTATATTATGTCAAAATAGAAAACTCTTAAACCCCACAGTACGCCAAAACGTACGAATGATACGTACATGCCATGTAATCCAGAAGTAAAAATTAATGTTGTAAAGGAATGCATTTTAGTTCAGTAGAGTAACACAACGAATTTACGGTTTGAATTTGCAATTTTTCACACGAACACTGCCATTTGTCAAGCATCATGTTTAAGTTTATCGAAAGCTTGCAGAAGATAACATATGGGTTGAGTTGCAAACTAATAACTTCATAAATTTGTACAACCGTCGCATTATGCTTGAGCAAAAAGGACCGTTTTTGGCTTCAATCGAATTAAACAAATGTTATGTGATTACAAGAAACATAGAGAGAATATACTCACGGTTTCTTTGCATTTACAATAGGAGCATTTAAATCACTCAATAAAAGGAAGCATAGCTTGAACCATAACCTTCTGACATCATGTGACTTTCATTTTGTACCCCCGCATCGTTTCCCACATTAAAACACAATACAGAAAGTGCATAGCTTTCACTTTCGATTCAAATATGTCAGTAACACAATGTTCAATTTTTTTTTTAAATATAGCATAAAATCATTTGTAAATTTAAAAAATATTTAATTGACATTTTACAAACGTTCCTTATATCATTTTGAGCAGTATAGATTGGGTCATGTTATGTTAAGGCCTTTTTCAGTAGTAATGTCATTTGGACTATGATGTGATCTCATGTCGTGAAGATGGCTTTACATAACAGCAGGTTGTACATTAAAATAACTATTAACCGTGTACTTGGACTCTGTAATGATTAATTGTAGACATTCTGCTTCAGAAAGCATGATCGAACTACGGCATGATGTAGTTTGAGATGTCATCGGTTTGGTGTATGTGTTTCAGTATAGAACCGCATGAGTTCTATATTGTATAAAATTTAAATCCTACCAATCATGTTAACCTAGATCTCTATTTCTTATAACTATGACAATGTTTATTTCTATGTTTAAAAAAGTTAGAAAATTTTAAGTTTCCACAACCAGTCGTTTGTGATCGTATTTATCTAGTAAATGTAAAACTAGTTGATTAAAACAGTGATGGAAATTATCTGAACAGTGTTGTTATGAAGTTGACCAAGTATTAGTTAACGAAGCGGCAGTAAAATATTAACACGTTCCCTTTGTTCTCCAGAAATGACTGAGAGGTTTAATCTAGTTAAAAGAATAAGGCCGAAATTTCATGTGTCCGTAGTGCGTAATGCATATGATATCGGAAATTCAATATTTGAGTGATTTGGAGTGAGTGAGCTTGTTGAATTTATCAGCCCTTATAGCGACGTTCTAAGGCGATGCTTCAGTCAAAGATGTGTTCAAGTGTTGACAGTTTATATTTGTTTATATCAAATTATTGGAGTCAATTTGGCATAACGACAACCTGACATACATTTCATAAAACATGTTTTAATAACAGAACTGGAAAAAGATTTACAAATTATAAATCCAATATACTGAACTTCATCGAAGTTGAGGTGAGGTGATTTGGGGTTCACGCCGCTAGTATTTTTGCAGGGAGAAAGGCCACAACACTATTGTAGTTATGCATTGCGGTAAAACCTGCGACTGGAACTAGCGAACCATGGGTGGTACTGCGCAGAGATTGATTATCGGAAAAGCAACAGTTCAGTATATTACAACAATCAGTATTTTTAGATTTGTATTTTTAACCACGATTCCTTTACCCTAATTTACAAAGTATCAACAGTCAACGTTAAATAAACAATCAATTTGAAAAGACCTAATGCAATACCACAATGTGCATACGTAAATATCGACCCAATAGATAATTAAGCTGTAGCCGATAGAATCTACATAAAGCACTGCTTGCCCTGGGGGATTTGAAAAACATGCACAATAAATTGATTACATCAGCGGACAGAAGATTGTTATGTTGCGTGTACTTGGCGTGCAAGGGTGAACATTGATTAACTGAAATCTACTTCGGAATGGTCGGTAAAGCGCGTGATATACTTACAAAGCATGACTAGACCAGAGAAACTGCGTGGTTGTCTCCACAAACATCCAATTGTCAGGTACATTGAATAGTCCACGAATAATGCGTGCATCACGTGCAGTCATTCAATATCCTTGGCTTGTGTGCGCCTACGACTGCATTGTCTAGCACGTAATGCACGTACATTTTTATCTTTGGCCTTGTTTTATGACAAGAACTGCCGGAGTTGTGCTGTTTTAATTTTGAGACACTGCTGAATTTTAGTGAAGGTTAACAAGAGTCAACATGACATATCCTGTGATTACAATGTATATTATATGTAGATAGGTTTGGTTTGTCCAAACATGAACATACCTTTCATGAGTATATTATTTTGACTTTCAAGACAAAAATGTACAAAGTTAATTCCTTTTCTTTAAAATCACGTTTCAATTCTTAAACAGGTTTGTCCAGTGTGCACGTGATTATCTAGACATTACCCATAAAGTGTCGTTTCAAAGTTTCCGTTTTACTATTAAGGGGGCGGGATAGCTTCGGATTCCATGCTTCCATTGTTCGAATTCAGCCAGGGCCTACGCAACTTTGTCTGCAGTAGAGAACTGTTCTACACGCAGTAAGGTTTGGATTGAATGCTCGCGGAATTTCAACGCAGTACCACTAATGGTTTGCTAGTGCCATAGACATAACTGTCCACGATCAAAATGCAACTGCATGTGATCTATACAACAATTTATCAATACTTCTTTTCTGATAGCAATGGACGCCAAAATAATGAACGTGCTGCACGTGATACATGAATTGCACATGCTTCATAAAGGTCAACTTTACAGGTTACATGAACTCCGAGAGTTACACGTGAAATACATGACATGTCAGAAACTGCACGAGCCATACGAACTGCACGAGATACACACGCTATGTGTTTTATTATGAGGTTATGTCCATGATTATTGATTATCTGTTTATTCATTTATGCACTTGCCGTCTTCTTCCCGTCTGTTACACTGTTTATTGCAGACGTTAAAAGGCCACAATGACAATAAACTATTACAAGGTTTCTGTTTTCCCACTTTAAGTATTCAGAGCTAATTTAAGTTGCAAGTGTCAACATTTATAAATCATATTATCATAATTATATCAACATTAATTCTGCATTGATATGATAACCCGGATTGAATCGGTTGTCTTTTCAACAGTCTAGAATTGCTGACATTGTAAGCCACAATAACAGAATTATGGTAGAACATTCATGATAAACTCATGTCCAAAAGAAACGATACCATACAAATCTTAAAATAACTCATACCACTGCAGATTAATAAGACTAAAACATAGTAATATCATTTCTTCAGTAGTCAACTTACGTCTATGCACAATTTGGAAACATGATCTTTTCATGTTTGCGAGAAACATGCATTTGAAAAAATCATCGATCTGGAATCTCCTTAACTAGGCGAGATAGCAGAGAGAAATTGGACACTTTCGCTTGTTTTAAAACGTTCTAGTGCAGTGACGCGTCAACGAATTTATGTCAAATAAAGTGTATTATATCAACAACATTGTTTTCTGACATAAATTCAATACTTTATCAATTTTAAAGTGAAATGACAAAAGTTCTCATAAAACAATTTGAAATTTCGATTTATGCACCCCATGTGCACTTGAAAAGACACAAAATCAAAAGTATCTTTTCCCGAAGAATGAAAATGTGCATACTTCTTTACAAGACATATGCCTGAAAGACACACTTAAATTCGACTCTGGCAGGTTATAGAATTTTGTTTCGGACTACTTTGAAAACTTGGTACCGTTTCTTTTGGACATGAGTTTATAAAACCAAATTGTTGAATTACATATTGTAACATAACTTGTAACGTCCAACTTTCCCTTTTTCATAGGGATTTTGATTCAAGTAAGAACATAAAAATATAATGGATATTTTAGTAAGGTAAAGTTGCAACAGTTTGATTGTTATCCGTTATCAGATGTCTACATTTCGAATGAATGGTGTATGGTTATTAATATTCTCCAACTAAATATGATATGCAACATGAATGTCATTTTCCGATGGTGGTCATGACAACCCGAAAGGAATCTTCTAACTATATCTAGAGCTATCAATGGCTTTCCTTTGATGAATGAAGAATATGGCATCATATAGACTGAATGGTAATAATGCCTCGATTGTATTCGGTAATTATTGCAGAATATCGTATCTCATAACAAGTTGCTTGGAAATCTTCATATCTTTGAAATATTAAAGATATATTAGAGAAAACAAGAAACAAGATTCAATATCCTAAATAAGATTGCAAAACGGGAATATTATTCTCTTTGTTTTGTGGGGTTAAATTTCAATGCAAGTCGTCTGCATCTCGAAATGCAAGACTTAAAAGGGGGTTATTCACCTCACATAGATAGAATTCTGGTGCCCATGACAACAATGTTATTCAAAGCATTTACAATCAAATGGTTTGTCTCGAATGTGGATGTGACATTTGGAAGAGTTCAATAACCTTCGGAAACATAGCTGTCCTCGAACAAAAACTTAATATGCTCTACGGATGATACAAGAGAATGTTTATGTGAGAGAAGGCAGGCCTCAGTTGACATTCAAAACTCATTATTCAAAACTTCAAAAATATATAGTATGTCTAACATTTATACTACCAAAATAAGTTATGGGTCAAACCTATTTACTGCCTTACATTTTTCTATGCATATAAAATAAATGAATTCCAAGTTCTAAGCAGAAATTTGAGTGAAATAGGTTCACTTTATCCTGATGACAAAAACTGTACAAATCATATGCCATAGTAAAAACAACAATAAAATAGTCTCCTGAAAAACAACAACAACAATTCATGCAAAAATTAGGGTCCTTGAAACCGTTTGTATTGTCCAAACGAAATGTGGTCGGACCTTTATGGAGAGGTTATGTCTTAAAAGTTTCCATGAACCATTTGAGCACAAAATTCACTTCAAATAATTTTCTGTGTCTCGAACCACCCTGCAGCCACTCAATGGTTCTTCCTCTTTAAAGATGTCATGATGAAATATAGGTTAGACCCTTAGCCTCTTTTGAGTACTGTACAATTGTAAATGCACATATTAGAAAGTATTGAGTTTCCGTATCTACAAAAGCAAAACTAACATCTAGATAGATAATTCAGTGAAAAGAAGGAAATCCAAACAACGCAACTGTTGGGAAACTGCACACAGCCATTTTGCGAGATAAAGTCACTGGCATAGCATATGGAAATCATCGACGAAACGTAGGATGGACAACTAGTGCAAATACATAGAAAATACAAAAACGACCGCGCACCCCTGTCCAACTGAATTACTGATTACCTCCCATAACTTAGACATCCTATCATCCAGACCAAAGGAGACCGCTCTCACACAACATTTGATTTCAAAAAACAATATCTCCTGTGTTACCCAATTTGGATGTAAAACGTATTTAAATCGTTGCTGTTGTAAGGGTTCAGTGCCATAAGACAGAATTACCAAAAGACAGAATTGAACATAAAATGTACCACGGTATCGCTCAAGAATATCTAAACTATCTTAACCGACATTAATCTGAAATACCTTGGTGTTATTGTTGCCATTTTCATGAAGACGCACTTCATTATCTGTTTTATTTGTCGAAACTACCATGACTGAAAAATATGTATTCCTTTAAAACAGTATTTTACGGAAATGAATCCTCAATTAATAGAACAAACAGCAATATCCTAAAATCTTAACATCAGTCCATAATTACCTGCGTTCTGTGAATAGCATTTACTCATGTTTTTTGTCTATAGCAGATATGATGTTTACTGCAGCATACTTTAGGCATCTCCGTCAACCTAATGCCTGATTTACACAAACTGGTTTGACTACAAAGATATTTTCATCAATTATATTTTGCTGTTTGTATTGCATATTGTGTCCAGTTGTTCCTTATTTCATATTGTGAAATATAAATATGTTTAAACCTTATGTGTGTATATATGTGTTATAGGGACAACAACATGTCAAGTGAATGAAATGGTGTTTCATGTCATATAATATAACACGTGAAAAACATAAACAAATGTTGTATCTTATGATGATCTCTTTCTGTCTTTTGGGCCGGAATTCTGTCTTATTATCTGGGTTATTCCATTATTTTAAAGGGTGGAGGCCATGCTACACATCATTTGTCAACCACGAGTAGTATTGTTTTAAGCGTTCTGCCTTTTGGGAATTCTGTCTTTTGAGACGATACCGTTGTAAGCTTATACTGCATTTGTACCTTTAAAGGGGCAGTAGCACGTTTTTAGGTGGGATATGAGGTGATGTCGTGATATTGAAAATAAATGTTTCCAAATGAAAGACATTGTTATTAAACTAAAAGAAGCAATAATAAATCAAACATGAAATGTAACGTTCAGCCATGCGATATCTTTTTCTTACACAAAATGAATAAAAGGTGTTCACACAAAAATGGCGGCCAATGAACTTTATGTAAATCGTTATAATTCGTTCTCTGACTGTGGATGATTAGTTTGAGTTAGGAGATTTTTGACGCTGTCAAAGTAATACATTTAGCATTAACTTACAATTATCAGTAAACAATTGAAAATATAAAATTGTCAAAAAACGTGCTACTGCCCCTTTGAAGACCATTTGTTCGCACATTGAGTTATCAATCACATCAAACCACCCAGATTTCGGCCCTACAGCTAACATAGACCATAAATTAATAATGTCCATTTATCAAATAAGCAAAACACCTTTCGAATGCCTCTGTTAGAGGAATTTCTATGCTTTTATGAATACATTTTAGTGCGTAGGCTAGCACTTCTTGATTTTCTATTGTTAAAAACAGGTAAAAATCCTGAAATGTGTTATGCAACGGTTGAAACATCGGTTGTAAATAACGGTCTCACAGAACTGCATGCAAGTGCTCATCTACAGCCGTGGGGCATCAATGGGATGTTGAACTTCTATATATAGTCACCTTACGTGCGAAGAGAATGCAATCAAACATATCCATTTGGTGTCATTTTTTCGATCATAATGCTTTCTCTACGAAATGACATTTTTTCATTAAACAAATATTGTAAAACGATACTCGTATTTAATATATGTGTGAATGCAGTATGAAATACCAACTCCTTTTAAGTAAACAAGTTATACTTTGTTTCATCTCTGAACAAAATGACATCTATAAGACAAGTAAAATGTCATCGTCTCCCGTTAGTGAATATTTTAAATTTCTCATCTACAAAATAAACCATTCAGTTTGATTAGCAATGGTTATTATCTCAGGGCAAGTAGAAAATGATAAAAACACATATGCTGATACAAGATGTGTCGGGTCAACGTGGCCCCGAGCTGAGTGCAAGACGAACTCGTGCAATTACTGCAGATTGTTACTCTTTACTGCAATTTAACACATACAATTGCAGTCTTCTCTTCTAATATACACACAATTATTGTCGTCTGCTCACTGTTTGAGTACATGCACTAATTGCACCACTCTCCTCTCGACCTGTTTCACAGTTATTTGGCGGCTGGTCTTTCCTGGGACACTTGCATACTTTAATACTCACGAAAATAAATATAAAAATTAAACGTTTTTTGTAGATTATTGACCAGTGTGTTTGTAACAATTTGGATTTTGACTTTTCTGACGATGTTTTTGTTTTTGTAAAATCCCTCGAAAAACAAATGATTTTACAACAGAGAAAAACGTGCCTGCAAATTATTTCGAAGTCGAAATGTAGGTTTCTATGGCAAGCTTTAGTATGTTTTAAGATGTAATCTCAGTACGTTCCGTTATGCTTTGTTTAATTTTCAATATTTATCTATTTCATGTTCTCTTTTTTTTAACTCAATGCGATGTAAAAAATGTAAATTGAATGAAAAAAGTACGTGGTAACATTTACAGACCCATAGCGGAGCAGTTCTTGCGAGCAGAAAAGGGCAAACCTTGGCAATAAATGTGTGTATTTTATGTTTTAAGGGTTTTTACCCCCATCTTCAAATGCTTTATATTAGCCTGGTGAGATTCAAAAGCCATTGTTTCTTAAAATAGCTGAAGCATGAAATCTTCGGTAAGGGCAATAGTTGGGCGGGACAACAACAGAATCTATCTGTCCTCTGCTCTTCAGTGATATCCGCCTGCCTTTTGCTGCATTCTTTAAAGGGGCAGAAGCACATTTTTTGAAGATTTTATATTTTAAATTTTTCACTAATAATTGTACGTTAATGCCAAATGTATTATTTTGATAGTGTCAAAAATCTCATAAATCAAACCAATCATCCATAGTCAGAGACCAAATTATAAAGATTCACATAAAGTTAATTTTCGGCCATTTTTCTGTGAATTCCTTAAAAAAGTTTAATGCATTTTGTGCAAACGGAATTGCACATCTGAAATTTACATAATTTATTTTATTTATTACTGCTTTAGTTTAAATACATTGTCTTTCAATTGGAACCTTTTATTTTCATTTTCCTGACATCACATTATATTTCCCCTAAAAACGTGCTACTGCCCCTTTAAATACTTTCTCTATTGTCACCTCCTCTATCTAGCACCATCCTATCGTCTAGCACCATTCATTCACACTTCATTGATTAGCGAGAGTGATTGCTGCTGTCTACCATCTCTGAATCAATCAGACATTGCCGTCCATATTCATATTATAAACATTGAGAGTGCTGAGATTTATCTAAGCTGTATAGATATCAAGAAATTCCGTATTGCTCTTGCACAATTTCGTTGCAGTTCTCGTCAATTAAATATTGAAACTGGTAGATATGATGTAGATGTCACATTTGTACGGAGGATTTTATTGAAGATGAATATCATTTCCTTCTTATTTGTTCTGCCTATGACCATCTCCGTATATCATATATTCCTCGTCATTATTACACTCATCCCTCAATGTATAAATTTAATAATTTGATGTCTGTCGACAACATTCATGTATTAAGAAATTTGGCTGTGAATGTTTACCACGCAAATATGCTACGAAGAAGCCTCATGGTGGCTGTATAATAAATACATTGTATTATGGGCCGATGGCCTACATACACCTGAATCAAGAATTGAACTGTTGATTACTTGAATGAACTTGCTTAGTCCTGGAACATGTCAAGGGTGCTTATCGGTTATGTTCCATAATATTATCTATATCCTATTCTAAATGGTATATCCCTAATCTTTGGTAATAACTGAGACGTTGGTCCCACGTCTGCGAAAAGGTGGAAGCAGACGTAAAACTTTGACACAGCAACTCTTCCATATCACTTTGTTGACTGTTGTCTGTTCTCCCCTTGAACCTTTTAGGATTGTTATCTATTCTTAACGCATGTTGATGATAATTATTGTCACCTGCCCAACTTTAATCAATCAGTTTATTTGCCGCCTTGTACTTTTGATCACTTATAGTATCTCTTTTCTCCTGGATCCTATTTAGTTTGTCATTTGTTCTGTTCCACATCATTTCACTGAAATAACTGTTTATTGCCATATTCTCCTGTAGATAACTACCAAATCCGTCATAGACATCGGGACATTAATAATTCTGGAAAAATGTCTGTAAAAAATGTCAATTTTAGGAAAATACTTGCAGGATTGGGTTCATTGAGTCATTTCCGGGCCAGTTTAAGGAACAATTTTAGAGTATCTTAAATTTTCAGATTTTTGGGGAAAGTAAAAAAAAATTAAATTTAAAAGAAAAGCAAGGTCACATAATGGAATCTTCAACATCAATTCCGTAATAGAAAAAATGATAAGATAAGTGAAATTTGGAATATATTATGCCATTTGCGGGTTAACATATTGACGTACATGTAAATTAAGTAATAAAGAAAATGTAGACATGTGTTGGTAGGAAGACGGTTGAGTATTTCGAACTCAAGGGGGCGTTACAAACAAACTTGCGTACATTCGTGAGTATTTATTATATAAATTCACGTGTTATTCAATACATTAAATTTTCTTTCTTTCTTTTCTATTTTGGGACCCAAAAATTTTAAATGCGTTTATTCTTCAACAAGTGTCTGTTTCACTTTAAATACACTACAAGTAAATCTTTCCACAGCCTTTTGAATTCATTCATTTGTCAGATGAAAAATGGATAAATTTCAAAACAACAAAACTATATCCTACTTTTCTCCATGTAAAACACTCTATCATTTCATGTTTTCTTAGATTCAAAGATTTATTCTTAACTGTGTACTAGTCTCAATCAAGCATATCATGCTACATGTATGTCAAGTGACTCGTATCACATTAACCTCGTTTGCCTCATGCGAAACCATGACCATGGCCACATGAGGTTTATTTTAACAACTGTTATAATTCTCCTGCATAATTTAACATCTTAACAGTATGGAAAGCTTCTTTTGAATTAATATGTTTCTTCTGTTATTCACACAGGAACGAAAACAATATATAACAATATGAATGAATGAACTCTCCCATATCTCCCATTTCAGGAAAACAAATCTCAATTTGAAAAATAACTTTTAAAAAAACTTGAAAATGCCAACCAAAGCGTGAAGTCTTTGTTATTGATCCGAGTTGAGCACGTGCAACCCGTGCAGTTATGCGAGAACCTGTCTGATATTGACAACCGATGTGTCAATCCTTGAATAATTCATGGAGTCGACCCGACTGAGCGTATTCATAGAAACCATGACGTGTTGGCTTATGCAATATACATGATTTTACAACAGATAAGAGAATGGCGCTTTCAAGGCATTAAGAAGACTTTCGAATTTGCTTGGTGTAAACGCATATGTATCAATTATCCTTTCAATTGCAAATGCACTTCAGCGATAAGGTGGCAAGAATTAAGAGGTGTCGCATAATGATCACATGACGTTACACAAATGACGCTCGCAGTGTTCAGAGTTCGCAATTGTTCGATCAGCTGTTAATAATTACCTGCTTCATTATCAGTTTTCTAAAATATTTGGAAACAAATTTCTCATTGCATTTCTTTATTGAATTGTTTTAAGTACATTTCGGATTGTATAATACGTTACGAAACATGACTCCTTTTTTATACTTTGGGTCAAAGTTAAGTTCGACCGTAGGCAAGCCCATACGTTGTTGACAATCAAAAATTATCTTGTAAGTTGTATGCCTTTAATCATTAGATAGCGGTACGCTAAACTAATTTGGTTATTTCAAATGACACTGTTACAAATATGGTAATGTAAAGTGGGGATCATTCGAACAGTGGACTTTCGACCCTTAGGTCTCTTATTCCCAAAACGAAAATCTAATAGATATGTTGCACAATGGTTTAAACATATCTTTATCCAAAAAAGAATCTGGTTTGGTAAACAAGCAAATCTTTGCTTATATGAATACCGCACCAGTACAAACATGTTAAATGCAGTACACAAAAACTAGACAAGAAACAAGAAACAGAATATCGTTAAAATTACATTTCACAAAATTGCACAATGTTGCGCTTAGTCTACAACCATCACATTTCAATCAATCTCCGAACGAGCTGTAACTTTCATAGGAAAGGTGAAATAACAACTTGAATTTTGTCATTATCATTATTACGTCAATGACTAGCAAATTGCATATTATGCATTCGTTTGATCAGAAAATCTAAATTTTATTTTACACTGTGCAGTGATAAGACAACGCACATATGGGCAATTTGATTCTGAATAATCTCCTCATTGTGGCATTATTTATTCGATATTTATATAATTATGGTGTAGATCCGTCAATTTGATAAAACATGAATTTTTTAAGCAACTACCCCCTACAAGTCCAAAGAAACTCAAACCCATGTCTCCTACGTACAATTTGGACCTCTTCCAAAAACTATGATATTTATTTTACTATGGCACTCCCATCCAAAGTTTATTAAACTTGTTGAGTCTTGTATCTTTCTGAAGATTTCTGGTCTTCAATAGTCCAGGGGGATTTGTCTGGAAATGAAAATGATCCCCACTTTCTATTTCTAGACAATACTAAATGAATTTATTATGAAATTCACGAAATATTTATGTAGGTTACTGTTTGATAATTTCAACAGCTATACACCAGTGTTACAGTGCATTTACAATTCAACTTATATTTTCATTTGCGTATGACTTTCACAAGATGGAAATGTATACATGTGCTTCCATCATGATGGGTGATGAAATCTAGCACGTGGAGTCCGTGAGCTACAATCGGGATTTCTTGTGCAGATGTTGTATAAGAAAGAAAAGGTTGCACGGGATGCACGGATTTCACTCATATGCTTAGTTATTAGTTATTGATTGTTTCAATAATCTCTAGTACGTGAATAGAATGCACCAGCAATCTGACCTTTATTTGCTTTCTCGACACAATTCTTGCATTTCAGAATATAAAAATTGAAGTCCCTCGTGCATGATATGAAATCAGTTGATATCTTTCAGGATTAATTTCAATATGCCGTACCCATGCAAGATCGATATTTAAAGACATCATATAGATTTTATGTCATGTTAATTTGTTTCACGTGTCACATTCACAAACAGCGTAAATCACGTGATGCAGAAAGGTATGGATTTCTTCCTGTCAAACACATAATGCTGGTAAGTGAGTTGGAGTTTAACGCCACTTTTGTTTAGCGATGGAACAATCCTCGAACTTTGAATTCTAACTAAGCGCAGTAATACTTATAATGATGTCAAATATCCAATGAATCCAATTTTAGTGAGGTAATCATTTTATCGCGTATGTCACATGGTAATTGTATCCGTGAGGGAACTTGGGAAATGCATTATCTCGGATTCACTTCTTTCAAACACAACACCATGACAATTTAATTGATCAATATTTTGATACAGATAGAGAGACGCAATGAAATAAACAAACAAACATACATGGACACCGACTCTCACAAACCGAAACTGAAACATTTGATAAAAAGTCCTTGACGTAACGTTACATCAATAACGCTAAGACGTCACAGTCCGGGTTTTTTTTTTTCGGATCATAATAGTCTTCGGACTCTTCACAGAGTTGCAAGAGTAAATGTAATATATCTATAAAAATACAATAAAACACCTGCACATTAAGGAAACCCAATGAGCATCTTTTTGCCTTTGCTTTACCATGCATCTCTACAAAGCAATTTCAATAAAAATACATATGCGAAATTCAAACCTTGAATATACTTGTTACGTATATAAAAGGAAAACTGTGAATGTCAATTCAATAGACAGCTGTATAATCAGGCTATCAAGGGTTTATACATAATTCAGAATTCCATAATTATATAGTTTATTATAGTTTGGACACAACACAGATCAGTCTGGGTTCATTATGGATACAAGGGGTTATCTTATCCCGTCCTTCTCAATCGGTGGTAGTTGGAATAAAATAACATCAAATTTTGTTGGTACGTAAATGACCCTGAAATCACTTTATTTTTCTTCCATTGAGACATGAACATGCGTTGGGTTAAATTTTAGACGTTTACGGATGACAATAATTTCGAAACACTAAATCCAAAATGAACTAAAAATTAAGCACCTGGAATTAAAAAAGAATTTGTATTTATAAAAATTTAGCTGAGTTTAATGCACTGAATCTAATTCAAATAGATCCTTATCTAGTCAAAAGAAAGGCTAGAAAGGTCATTATGATGACAGATTAGCGGCTCCTACAAAGTGCTATTTCGTTCAATCTTATTTAAATCGTGTTGCGAGGAATAAATTTTTTTTTAAATATTACCTAGCGGTGTACTAACTCTTTGCATCGTATTTTCCTCTCTACTCAGAACACGGTTGATTTTGACAAACTTTAATTCAATTCGTTTAAAATAGGTCGGATCGGTTTTAATGTACCAGGATAAAAGAAACAAACTCTTTCCATCTAGATATGTCTCAATTTGATTGCTATTAAAAGAGTTTTGAAATAGAAGTATTATACTGAATATCCATTCACGGTTAAAGGATTTCTTTGAAGTGAGGGTTTCTTTTGGAGCCAACAATAAATAATAGTGTTATTTGTGTATTATCTAAATGATTTTATAAGTAAATAAAACATTGGAAACAATCTCGAAAATATGAACCAAGGATAGGTAATCACTAACACGTTCATGCGAAATGTAAAATGCAGTTTCCCAAATCCGCAATATTAAATAATGGTTGCAACAATAATTTGACATAAATGATAGGTTTTGTTTGTAACCTTGCATTAAGTGTCTGGGTCGCGTCTAAATAACCATAAAAAACTGCACAGCATATAAAAAAATAACTAGTTTTAAGATAGCAAGCTTTGTTTTCAAGTAATGGTGAGGATTATTGGATAAACACATACTTTGATTTTTGATTTTCATATCATTTCACACTCTATTCAGTTGATCAAAATAAAACAACACATATAAATGGTAAAACAGATGTGACCAAATAATTTATAGCTCTATAGAAATTCGATGTTAACTTTTTGTAAAGTTAAACAGTGTTGATCTTTAGTAAAATCCAAACTTAAAGTTTCTTAGTGTTGTTTGCCTTGAATCATATTCACAAATCAATATTGATAAATTGCATGGGACACATCTGAGATAACTTGCTTAGCTTGCATCTGATCCGTTTAGTGTATTAACGGTTATATGCCAGTTATCATATGTACAGTTTGCTCACTAACCTGCGTTTACTAGTGCAAATATCATGACATTTGGAACGTCTTTGAGGCATCCTAGCATTTTGAAACAAAACGGATAATTTTGAAATTATATACATAAGTTAAGATTCAGTTTGTGTAACATATTTGTAACACCTAACGTCTAACAGTTACAAGTTTGGCAAGTCATTGAAGAGACTCAGAATTGCGAAAACGCTATTTTTAGCTCATCTGATGGGCTTATGGCATGGCATGGTGTCCGGCGTCCGTCCGTCCATCCGTCCGTCCGTCCGTCCGTAAACTTTGAACCAGAAGGCCTAGAAAGCTGAAACCTTGTGTACAGATTCCTGGACTAGTGAGGATTATAAATTGTAGCTTTGGTGGCCCTGTGGTCCCTAATAAGGTCAACAGGGGCCACACCCTAAAAACATATTTTCATCTTCTTCTCTAGAACCATGAGGCCTAGAAAGCTGACACTTTGTGTACAGACTCCTTGACTAGTGAGGATTATAAATTGTAGCTTTGGTGGCCAATTGACCCCTATCAAGGGCCAGAGGGGCCATGCCCTTAAAACATACTTTCATCTTCTTCTCCAGGGGCAAAAGGCCCAGAAAGCTGAAACCTTGTTAATATACTCTTTGACTAGTGAGGATTATGATTGATAGTGTTTTTGGCCCTGTGGCCCTAATAAGGGCCTCATGGGCCACATCCTTTAACCTAATTTCACATTTGCCACATCCTAAAGCAAAATTGATATGAAGCCTGATGAGCTACAGAGCCACTGGCTCTATTTTTCTCTCTACAAAATCCTTTATAAGTGTTCAACAGATTTAGATCAAAGCCATTTTTGTCCTTTTACACATATTTATTTTCTATAAAGTCTATTAAGCACCAGTGACGAGACGATTCAGAAATTTGGTTACACATGGACAAATGGGACTCTCCACTTAGTAGGGGCCACAGGGTCACCAAATGTGCATTTTAGATAGTCTAGTTCAGGAGTCTCTTCAAAACCTTTCAGCATTCTATGCCTTGTTCTTCTGGAGAAGAAGAAAAACAAAAATAACAAACAGGTTTAAGTAGAGCCCACATGGTCACCGATTCTAAAATTAAGTATGTAAATTGCTCCAACATCCAAAGAAAATGTAAAAACTTGCAACGAACCAAACTAACATTGAGTAAGAAGGCTACTAAATCTGCATTTGATAATGTAGGCTATAGGATCCAAAGGTTCACAAACACTTTTTAGGGGTTATAGGTTTAAAAAAGTTAAAGATCATAATCGTCACTAGGCAAGGAGTCTGTACACAAAGTTTAAGCTCTCTATGCCTTATGCCTTTGGAGAAGAAGTCGGCAATGCGCAAAGTTTACGGATGGACGGACGAATGGAGGCCGGACACCAAGCCATGTCATGAGGCCATCGGGCCTTATACGGGCCTTACAGGCCTCATGAGCTAAAAAAAACACAACCAGCCTTTATCATCAGCACGACAGATCGGGCCCAAAGTATAAAAAGGACTGCGACCAGCTGCAATCATGGCATTCGGAGTTTGACTAGCATACAAATAAGATGGAAAATGAAATGGCCCTGGTAGTTGCTCTGGTTTCTGAAACCAGACAAGAACTACAGTATATCGGCGACTGCACCTTAGTTATGATGAGACACCATCAACGAAGGAGAAGGAGGCGTCGACGGCATCCGATTTGGGTACGAGAGTAGCTCACCCCTTTGGAGAGGCAAGAACACAGTCAGTACTACCATCTTCTTCTCTGTCTACAGGAGGAGGTGACGGGCTGTGTGGGCTCGGAGGCTGTATGTCTACGTGAGAGGTAGACCACGTCTTCTTGTGTATTAGACCTCTCTTCTAAGACGGGTGTAGCTGACCTCTGGTCACCTTCTTAACTTTCTTCCAACTATTCTCTTCGTTCGACCCATGATATTTAACGGCAGTACTAATGGAAGCGAATTTCGATGGATGTTGACAGCTAGGTGACTGCTTCTGCGACTGACCAATGACCGCCAGTTGTGGGTTTTTATAGTCCTGGTGACTGTCGCAATGTCGTTCAAATCGGTCGCATTGCGCTCGCAGAAGCGCTCGCCATTGGTCGCGAATAAGCGCGGGAACACTCTTGATTGGTCGCTTTAAAAGACGGATAGGAATTCGCACTCGCAGTGCGGTCGCAATGGGGTCTTGGGGCGCTTTCCACTGATCGCATTATTTGATCGCCAGTGATAAATTAGCGCGAGTGCATTGCGAGTGGACACGACCTAGGTCCGATTTCATGCGACTGACACACGACCGTACCAAGACCCCATTGAGACCGATACGAGCGCTTTACGACCGAATTTGAGAGCAAGTAATCAATTTCATCGATCGCAGAAGTTGTGCGATTTTTGAAAACGGACCATCGAAATCGCAAACCCCCCTACGACAACATGCGACCAATGGAGAGTGTGGAAGATATTTTGTGCGAGCATGGGGATCTTCCCAAGACTCCAGTGCGGTGTCAGTGAGAGTGAGTGAGAGTGTGCGCGACCGGGAGACAAAAATCGGTCGTAGTGGGGTCGTATGCTCGGTGGAATGGGGGTATTAACTAAGGTTAACCTTCAATCCCACTCTTTAACATCACATTTAGGTTACCTTAGTGACTTACGATCACCTTAGAGCTTTGTGAAAGGAAGCCTAGTTCTTTAAAAATATCTTTAAAATAGATGTTTATACTGTGTGCACTAATTGTAATAAATCTTTCAACAAATATCAATTTATTGAAATGAATGTTTTAGCTTGAAATTACATCCCTCTTATCTTCTTATTGTTGGACCCGTGCAAACAAAAAATCAACGATCCCTGTTACTATGAGATTTTCGAAGTCCAAACATAGTCCAACCGACCGCGAAGCATGGGCGACTTATGACTGGTTCTCCTGTTCGGCTGCGCAACAGAACATTTGTAAACTGTGCAAGACTGATAATCCGTCCTCAGTTGGTCAAGTGACAGGAGTCTGTGTTAGTGCAGTAATTTTATAATTGCACCGTATTGATGCTCAAGCGAACTGAGCTTTTCACTACCCATAAAACGTCATAACCTAAGTCCGTTAAACGTGCAGATCGATGACACTATGGTGCACGTGAAGCTCGTGCATTTCATGCAGGCAGATGTCCCGGAAGAGACTGGACAGAGAACCTGACAGCCAAGGCTAGGAGATGATAGCTTAAGTCACTGCACTTAGTGTTGACATACCTTTTAAAGTGTGTATGTTTTAAGCATATGTCTGTTTTGTTGTATGTTATCATATGCAGCTTTCATAGTTTGTATTATCTTCATGAATATTTATTTCGCTGAAGAATTAATCACAATGTATTGTATTTAGTTTATTTTAGAAATTAACTAAGTTACTAAGTTCATTTTCTTCAACTTAAGATCCACTCTATCAAATGATGTAAAAACAAGATGTTTAAAAAGAAAATTGTAAGCCACCCAAAAGTCAGCGGAAGTGATCTTGGCATGAAATCAATGACCCAATCACATACACGACAGATCTAGAAGGTCGTCCTGACATTGTATTCATTGCATATGCAACGACGTAAGGTTAGGACAACGTGACAGAGATGAAGATCTTTGGTCCAATTGTTTTACAGACCTGTTTGATATTGTTAACAGAGAGAATACAATAATTGCATAGTATAAGGAACCAATTGTCCAATACACAGGCCGATGCGCTACGTTTTTAGATCATGCTGGTAATCTCCTGGAATGTGAAATCGATTAGCACGTGCAACCCGTGAGAAGCGAGCTCCTCTGGCATGGCAATTTCGTTCTTTGTCGGAGCAAGAATTTACACTTTGACTTTGATTTGAATATTTGAATTAGTACAATAGTTCCATTTTAATTAGGTTTATTGTGTTAATTTGTCAAGTTAAGAGTAACCGCGACTACGATAATTTACCAGAGGTGTTAAACCCTGAGAGGAGGGACAATCCGAGGATACTATCGCCCGAGAAGGAGTAGCTTTTCTTCACGCTTTAAATGCAGTCGTGTTTTGTCTCATCATATATATTGGCTAGTTTACACGGCAAATTGTCACCACAAGGCAATTGGGCAAAAGCTCGAGAAGTGTTTGTATTAGAACAAATTGGATTTAATGACTTGAGAGAAGATAAAATGAAATAAAATATTCTTTATGACCAAGGTACAGTACTCTAGATTTCAACTCTATAGTGTTAGTAGTATTGGAGAAAAGTCTATTTTTAAATAAAATACAACAATGCCATGCTGATTTATATTTTTACCCTTGGCATGTTATTTATATCACACTCTTTAATCGCTGTTTCCTCCTTTCTGTATCTTTTCAAAGTTATATTTCATCCATCTTGTTGGCTTTATGCTTCTGTTTTCTGAGTCTAGTTAGGTTATGATTGAAAGCACTATGGGTCCCAATGGACTTTGTTGATTCAATTGTCTGGCATCTTGGAATATATAACCTCTACAGCAATATTTCCTGGTCTTTGCTCCTTTCAATTACCCTTTTGTCTGTTATTCAACTGACAGGAAATGTACGTAGGAAACAGGAGTCCTGACTCAAAGGCCTTACAGTGTTATTCAATGTGACAACTTCTACTTCAATTAGGTGTTTGAGCACACTCGATAATTCAGTGTGGCGATCCGACTTTTCTCGACTTACTCTGTGGGTCCATTTTGGTCTTGATCCGATACTTTTATTAACAAACCTCCATCCTGCCCTCTTCCCGTTATATCGTTTTTAAATTGACCTTCGCCGAGATTAAAACACTATATATATGTTTATGATTCATTTTAAACTATCAAAGAATAAGAATACAGCATTTTCAGAACTTCCAGTTACAAAATATTAATTTCAAACTAAATTCGCTCCTGGAAAATTGTCCTTCTCATTTGATCTTATTTTATTTGTTTATTGTATAAATTCTCTTGTATCACATTTTGTGGTGCATTGCAATGTAAACGCACAGGCTCAAATCCGCCATGACCGAGATGAGTTGCTATACCCCCTCAATCTAAACGCAATGAGACCGACAGTTCCATATTAACCATTACCGTATAATATAATCAAAATTGTTGATCTAAATTCATCTAGATCGTATACCCCTCAGCAAATCATAATATTTCATTGATGTATTGTATATTTATAAAACAATTAATATTTTAATCGATACATCGCCTCAGTCCATTTATACAGAGGCCAGAACCCGGGACAATTTCACTGAAAAAAATTGTACAAAAGACAGAGGAAAACTTCCATGTGGATTATTAAAGCGAGTAAGCTATAAATATCACACGTTCTGAATGTATTGTTTTATGCACTATAGAGTAGGCAACATATGGTTATTAGACTAGTCAGATAGTCAGGGCTGTGATAATGCATAATTTGATAACAAGCGTCTATGAATAATTCATAATGGCATGTATATTATTGAATACATGGGTTTGATAAATAAGACTTTCTCTGTGCAAGTGGAAATCGTTTCTTGTCGTGCCGAAGCAACCACTTTTATCTGACATTCTTTAGTTTTACTATGATGGTTGATATTTGATGACCATATTGTCGTAGTCAGGTCGATGTTCACGGTCAACTATATATTAGACAAACATAATAAATGATTTTCGAAAATATATAATTGTAAATCTCGATATAGTTCTTCAAGGATTCTGGGCTACAATATCCCTATACTTGGTGAGAACTAAAGGTCTGTATTTTCTGTCTCCAGGTACCCATTTGTACAGCTGGGTGGACTGACTACATTGTGAATGAATTGCCTTTGACCGAACATAACTCAGCATAAATCTCAGATCACAAGTTCTTTCTGTCTCACTAGGATTCGAACCCGGGTCGTTTGAGTGAGGGACCCGTATGCTAGTGGCTAAACTGCCATTTCAAGTAAAGATATTTTTTTTTATTTCGACAACATTATTTCAGAAACCAGTAAACGGGATAAGAATATACAATTAACCTGGTTGATGGTTTTGTTTTAGTATTGAGATAATCATTTTGTATTCCTAAATATAGCTTTCAGACAATACACGACACTTATGATTTTTAAAGCATTGCATGATGTGTCTAGGTTCTCTCTAACAGAAGTCCCGATTGTGATGAGCAGTCTCCAAATGACCATTTGTGCGATATATCATTTGAATGTCAGCGTGATGATTAACTGTTTAAAGTTCAATTTATGGAAAAGTCAGTTTTAATCTTGTTGAAGGTTAGATCTATTCTGAACATTGATTAGGGGAAGTACTAAATAAAGCGGTTTAATTGTACACACAATGACTAATGGAAAAACCACGTTTCATTGAGCTATAGATTTTACAGTTTTTAAGTTCTGCTCCAGAAACAATATTTTAAGTCCAGTATCCATGGAAACTGTTTAAACCTAAAAATCACAGAAAATAAAAATCACCAAAGGCGCATATATACATGTTGATTTATGCACATACCAAGTTCCTGCTCTGAAAACGAAATGACATAACATAACGGTGGGATAAAAAGAGAACAAGCATGGTGAAATAATAACAATAATCATTTCAATCCCATTTTTGATTTTACAAATGTTTTATTACTTGTTGAACCTGGAATTCCAGTGAGGCCAGAAATCTGGATACGGCGAGCACGAAACATTCATCCCATAAATTATCTTGTCCCTCGTGCATTTAATATCAATTTAGTTTTATTTTTGGCGAATTCACGCCATCTTCCACGTGTTTCTCGTGCAGCGCGTGCACAGGAAAATCTTCAACATGAAAATACTTACATGAAGATATAAAACTGGTACACTGGTATAGCTGCTCCATTCAATCCATTGTCACAGCATTTACTGTGTATAAAATTACAGCCTTAAAAGAGCAAGTCTCTAGGGAAAATACTGATCTCATGAAACCCAAAACAACATAAGCCATTTTCTAGACAATGTTTTCAAACCAAAAGCAGTATTACTCTACGATTGCAATGGACACAACATCTGAATTAGACAACACAATCACAATGGAACAATGTTGTCTTGACAGATTAAAACTGATTCTGAGTGCACCGAGTTCATGAGGCATACGGATATGCTAGGATATGGTGTCATTGAAGTTTAAGGTTCTGAGACTCTCGTGTCCTAGGAACTGGCTGTAAGGGTGGAACATACATGTTGTGGGATAGATTCAGTCTTAAGAACAGTAACAGTAACTAAGAAGAGTAAGTTTTGTTTTTGCAAACAATGGCTTAAATCGTGGGAAACTTTCATAGAACAGCGATATATGGAGGACATACAAGACAAAACTCGACTCACAACAACTCAAACAACACCATTCACCCAACACTTTTCATTTGAATTTGCCAGCTTTAAGTTCAAGATCGAGTTGAACGAACACAACATATAGGCCTATTTCGTCTCCGTCAAAGATCTGCACCTCAACGGAATCAACGACAACCTCATTTGGCCGCGTAATGCTAGCACAAGAACACCCCTTGTGTCGTCATCTAACACTTTATTATGTGAATGAGATAACCATGTTTACCCGTTATCGACAACAATGGCGAGTAAACCCGGATAAGACACTGTTCGTAGTTATGCATTCCTGATCTCATGAAGTAACTTTAGGATCATGACATTGTCAAAGTGTACAAACAACAACTAACAAACATGTGTCATTGTTTTGTACGTCTTTTATTCCGTTGTCGTATTCTATTGACAACCCTTATAAACGTACATTCTGTATTAGAATGGAAACATAACTTTTGGAGTACTCTTAGGTTAACCTAGTTAAGTTATCAGATGTTTGACCTTTGAAAATATATAATACATTTGGCATAAACTAATAGTGATTGGGAAAAAGATGAAGAAAACCAATTATAAAATCTCTTCCAATACAGCTAGCTCAAGTTAAAAAATCTCTCGTAAAATCTGGATTCAAACATTTGGCTGCAATCTCAGTTAGCTGTGGAATCAGCGACGGTGTTCACTAGTTATTAGTTTGGCGACTGAATCATGCCAAAGGCCCTAGTGACAAAAAACACCTTTTGAATGCAAGAAGTGTTTCAGTAGCTGAAATGTCTCAAATGGTAAGTCGTGCAAGTTTTGCCGCCAGGGGAACTTGCAGCAAACCTGTAATCTAGTCGTATTCAAACAGAGGTTGGATCTAGCGAGAATGATTAAATACAGTCTAGGTCCTCATTCAGCAAGTCTAGATCTAAACTATACAGCAAGACGCGAAAATGAAAATCAGAAAATGCATTCCTTTTCGGGGTAAATATGCTTAATTGACGACATTTTAGTCGATCTCATCCTGAGATAAACAATGTGTCAACTTCATACACAACAAACCTACCATGATTCATGTGTAAAGATGCAGCCCATGACAATGGCAGTTCCATTCTATGTAATATATATGTCAATCATGCAAGCCTCGCGCCCATCTTTTGAAATTGGTCATGTTGACCGCGTAACTCGTTTAATTTGAGAAAAACGTGTCAAGACAAATGCGATATGGAATACGAAAAGAATATACATGCATGATTCATGAAGCCAAGTGTTGGATATGTGTGCTGTTACATTTGAGATGGGGTTTATACACATGGAATATCCTTCATAAAGTGTTGTGAATTCAAGGAATCAACTGTCAGACACAGAAGAAGGCCAACAAATTTAACAGCAGGATTAGAGAATGTGCTTATAGTTGAAATTATTAAAATTAAGTTCTTGTAAATTGAAGCTCTGATTTAAATGTGTAAATTTGGATTATTGTTATTTTTTTATGGTCACTAGTTTGTTGCAACATTGTTAAAGATGCTGTATCATACTTGCAATATCTTAAAAAGTATTTTTAATGTATTCGTTGTATTTTTAAAAAAAATTGGCGACCAACCTAGGGAAAATCGGACCAAAATTCATTAAATATGAGATATTTTACCAAAATTACGGAAACGGCAGCCAACATAAAGGCGAATCAAGTGTGGCCATCTCACAACTTCCGGTCTCTTAATATACGCTTGACGACTAGATTTTCTTTTCTTTTTCTCCGAATAAGGTATTCGTTGCTGCCAAAGTTGATACCCAACGAACGCAAATACGCTAGTTGTGACACGGTGTAAAACCCACACGCGTAATGATTACGTCACCGAAAGCGGGTTCGTTAAATGCTATTCCCTTTCTACAAGGGGTACTGTGCTTTGGGCGTCGAAATAAGTATGTTATTGTTGATTAAACAATCTAAATATGATATCAAAATTTCGACGAACGATTTTTCTACAAAGTGATGCATTTCTTTTCTCAATAGATATATGTCAGCCTGAACCGCATGCAAGTATGAAACAGCATCTTTAATGTAAAGAAAGGTAAAGATTTAGTAATGTGTCTTTTTCTTATGTCAGACCAGCATGAATTCGGTTATCCATGGGTTTCATTTCTGTACAAGAGGGGTGTCATTGACTTCCCATGGCAAACGAAAACCAAAAAGTCGCATTTGCTACTTTATATTTAAGAATCGGGGAGTTTCCCTTATCTATTAAAGCATAATGTCAATAATGATTTAAATGATTTTGATCTTGATTTCGAATTAATTCGGTCGACTGTCATCAGATGTCCGGTATGGTCTGCCATGAACCTTCCTTTATACCAGACTATATATACAGATATATAATTATATATAATAATAAATGTTATATATAATGTCTCTGTTTATACTTAATTGTGGCTGGTAACCCTAACACTTTCATTTAATTTCATTTCATTAAAGCTCATTTTTCCGTCAGTGAAAATGTCATGAAATCGATTACCGTAGCACATAAAGACAAAAGGTCATTGTGATCCCGACAATGACTCCCGCCAACATTAGCCTCTTGTCTTCCTTAACTCGTTTTACATTGTAGGCAGGGATGGACTATATAGAATGTCTTGGAGATAGAATGTCAATTAAACAACTTGTTCAAATAGAGAATGAATAAGCATTTAATGACTTGATCTGCCTCCGTTGGGAGAGAAAGTTGCAGAGCCTGGTATCAGCAATTCGCATCTTAATCAGCATATCACACCAATGGAGAGACAAAATATACTTGTTTTCTTTCATTTCTACTTTTAATTCTATTTCCTCTCTCGCTGAAATAAAAGCCATTATCAAGGTTTTTGGTGTTATGTACTTTATTAGACTCATTTTGAAACGGACATTTCATGGACTAAAAGAGAAAAAGTGTATTAAGAGTGTATTAAGAATTTTGTGTTCTAATTATTCCTCTAAAATACCATATTGAGTGACACAAGGTCATCTATGTTTCCTTAATTTATAAGCTCAATCAAACCTTTATTGAAATTCACGAGACACAGGCAAACGATTTCCCATCTAAGTTCACTTGTACATTGTAGAGCAAATTGAGAATAAGAAGATTAAACACTGCAAAGTGGACGGAAACAGGGATTTAAACGTTTCACAAGAGAGCGGAAAGGTCAATCAGCTTATCGAAAGATTTCAAAATTACAATTACGATTTGATACTGTTTGATATGTTAAATAACTAGTATCAGTATAAGTTGGACGTGTGAATTTGCATTCCGCGAACACATATGGTTATTTTTAGATTTTCATTGAAAGTATGTATCGTATATTTGGATGGCGACATCGGCGTATAACATAGCCTTAATTTTGCCGACATCAAGTAAAACCTAGTATCATTTCCTGTCATCTATGAAAAATTTATCATCATTATATCATGTCATGTCTCAAACAATAAATAAGTAAAGGATTTACGTCGTAGACAATGTAAAATTATTCTTGTAATGATTATTCTTGAAACTTCTGGAACTTGGAATCCACCATATGTATATAACTGTAAATAAATCAAAGCGCAGTGCACAACCTACGGATTGTAATTTGGAGTATTTCGTCTCATCCCTTGGACATTCTAACGACAATCACGATTTCATAGATTCTAACCATATTTCATATTCGTTACTCATAACGTCCGGTTATATCTTATGACATATATGAATACATTTCAATAAGACATTATGACAGCATCTGTCTCGTTCGTCTCCGCTGAGTAAGCAGAAAGGCTATGCAGCATTTATTCATCAGTCAGCATTGAATACATAAGTTATGATTCACTGTCTATATAGAGGTTGGTAATCAATATGTAGCCAGTCATACGCAATGGGTGTTGGTCAGAGAATAGTCATACATGCTCTACGTTATCTACAGGATCCATTTAATATTTACTGTCCAAAATCTGCTTCAGTCGTCTGATAGATTTACGTCCCATTCAGCCTACAGTCCCAATTTGCCTACATCCCATTCTGCCTTCAAATATTATTGTAGGCTGGATAAAAGTTTTTTTACCTTTTAATAAAATTGAACAAACCATTTAGTTTGGACCATTAAAGATGTTGTAGTGTTTGGGGTAGAATAAACATATTACCAGATTATCTGTCAAACATTATTGGTATGGCATCAGATACATTTCTGGTTGTAGTTCTAAGTATATTGTGTCGATTTTCAGTCTAAAATGATAAATATTGGTTTTGTATTTTACTTTATAGCAACTCAAGGATTACGATGCAAAACTGTTTTAAAGATGTTTTTCAATCAATTGTTTTCTAGTTCCAACTAAAGCTCGCAGGTTTCATCCACATTTAATGCCGCTATTTCTATTTGTCCTTGGCAAAGAAACCATTAGATGCTACGGTAAGGAAGCATCTGACGATTGATGTCAGGCTTTAGAGACTAACCTTGAAGTTATTGACCTGAAAATATTTACTTTTAACTTTTTGTTTTCTCCAGCTGTATAAAAGGGTACGACATTGTAATGTTATTACTTCTTGTGCCCCATAAGGGAGCGAACTTAGGGCACAACAGGGCACTCAATCTTACATAAGAAGATGTTTATGATTTAGTATGAATCTTGACATAACACGAGCCAGTTCTGTTTATTGTAAAAAGTTAAAATACAATCTCTTGTCATAAACAAAAGTTGAACAATATCAGTATTAGTTTCACAGCGACGTCCACTAAACGATCGCAGGCTTCACTGAAAAGTGCGCAAATTTAATATCGAACTTTCTTCTTACACTTTAATTACCGCCAAGCTATAAGTAGGATGTATTGTATTCGCAATCTATCCAAATATCTTGAGACATATTGTATCCCTTACACAGGGGCAAGTATGTGCTCCACCTCATTACTCTGTTCTCACCCATTGATGCACAGCATATAGTCCCTGGTGAGTTTGGTGATTCAATCGTCTGGCATTTGGACTAGGGTAAAACATCACATCTTGGACTTGTGTTACTTTCAATTATCTCTTAGTCGGTGTTTCTCTTCTGATAGGAAATTGGTCGAGGATAGTGTATTCTTAACGTAAAGAGAGTGAACGATGATATTGAATAGTAAAAGGATGATATAACGAATAACGTCCATATTTCATAGTGCATCTTTGTGATTCTGAGCCTCAAGCAAGGAAGAAACAGATATCCCATCTTTTAAAGTGTTTTGGTATGACGCGATCGGGAATCAAATTCTGATGAGCGGACACCTACCAACTGAGCTTCATTCCCTTCATATGACATTGTAAGACCGAGAAATTAACTTAACTTAATCAGTGTTGCATTATTCCAAACAATTAAGTTATTCGTAGATGTTTAAAATAAATTCTGTGCATGTGTGTAAATGTATTGATTCCCTTTGCTGTGTTAATTCTATACTGATTAAACTAATAGTTATCAATATTCATAAAAAAAAGTAAAATAAAACATGAACTGTTTTCATAATGATGCTGTGATACTAGTAATTAAACATTATAAATTCAATCAACTGTAATTGTATCTTCAGATACGTTCCCAAAACGACGTTTGACTAGTTTATAGCGGTTTATGTCCAGAGTCCGAGCAGAATCGCGACTTACATTTATATTGTTACTCCAAACAACTGAATTTGATAAAATGAAAGTTTCAAGCAACAGTCACTGCTTCTCGATAGATTGAAATGATGAATAACTTTTGACAGATGTGACTTCAACAACACACTTGGTATCTTTGAACTATCGCTCATGTTTTTTGAAGCTCTCGTAAATGAATCCTACATGTCAATCTTATACTATATCGCGAACCTCCCTGTAAACTAAACTTGGTCAATATCGTGAAGTTTTTTATAAGGACCAAAAACTGAAAATCTTATATTTAGCGTGTATCTTGCCAATCTTCATGAACTTAGATATTCATTGATTGAGTCATTGTATCCAATGAATCAAATGTAAGAGGTCACAATATATACCAATAATATCACCATGATGTAGCTTTATGTATGAATTTAGCATCATTCACAAGGGCTATGACGAAATCAAATAACGTTAAAATTATGAAAATATGTATGAAATTGGTTTTCCTTTTAAGCTATCTCCATTCTGTGAACAAAGGTTGTAAGGCTCTAAGCGCTCTTACTTATATCTTATTTACATAACTTTTATCACCTCTTTACTATTGTTGTCTGGTATGCGAAATAAACTCTGTTCTGTTCATGATGGCATCCTTCATCATATATTATTTATGGTGTGATGTGGTGCGGTCATCACCCTGTCCGTCTGTATGTCCGTCCGTCCGTCCGTCCGTCCGTCCGTAATCATTTCGTTTCCGGAGCAGAACTCAAAAACCGGTCCACATATCTTTCTGAAACTTTACATGTGTATTGCCCACCTACTGAAGTGGTGCCTTTTGATATTTTCACATTTCTGAAAATTTTATTCTTTATTATTTCCATGGAAATGGCTCTTATTTGGACTCTGTTCATGAAAGGTTTCGTTTCCGGAGCAGAACTCAAAAACCGGTCCACATATCTTTCTGAAACTTTACATGTGTATTGCCCACCTACTGAAATGATGTTTTTTGATATTTTCAAATTTCTGAAAATCTTTTTTTTTTTTTTCCATGGAAACGGCTCTTATTTGGACTCTGTTAATGAAAGGTTTCGTTTCCGGAGCAGAACTCAAAAACCGGTCCACATATCTTTCTTAAACTTTACATGTGTATTGCCCACCTACTGAAGTGGTGCCTTTTGATATTTTCACATTTCTGAAAATTTTATTTTATATTATTTCCATGGAACGGCTCTTATTTGGACTCTGTTCATGAAAGGTTTCATTTCATATATATTAGCTTATACTATTATGAACCTTGCTTGAAAAATTTACAATTATCTTTCAAAGGTTTACATCTTACGATCATGTGGAACCGGTGGGATATGTCATCTTCTGATGACTCTTGTTAGAATCCCGTTTTGATGAGTGGAATGATAGTGAGTAAACAACTTTGGAAGGAAAATGACTTTGCATTACCTTGATTCATTTTATGATACTATCACCTTAACCAAGCATTAATTCAACATTAGATGACAAACTTGATCACACGCGATCAGAACCTCAGAAACAGATCAGAAAAACCCGTTTTCATGAATCAATTGCCATTGCATCTTAACGAATTATGAATTAACCCAAGATGAAATAAAGTTATTAATCAGTCTCGATCAAAACTTGTACAAAATTTTGTTCATGGTGTAATTGTCATTGCTTTTGAACGAAAATGGAATGACAAAAACACTTTTAAACCGCCTAAAACGAATCGCATTTTAAGAGCAGACAAAAGTCTCACCTAACTCTCTCGACATTCCATTGTGTCTGCATATATATACGATCAGTACCTACATGGAACTTGAGATATATAGATAAAAAGGATACATATTTTCTGATCGATAAAGTCTCCAGTTAACTCTCCAATGGGAAAAATATAATATTATAGAGAATTTCCTATTATCCACATGGGGCAGTCAGAAAAAACAACATTTAATATTATGTGGAATTACATTCATGTGCAGTACTCAGACAGATTATGTTTGAGGTATTGAAATGAATTTGCCCCACCTCAAATTCTCCGGAAATCCCCTAAAGTACAATTTAAAACACACTTAGAGAACTCAATTCCGGGACCAATGCGAGGAGTTTGCGCTAGACAAAACTATTGATCGTGATATGTACATAAGTGCAACGACCTCGCAAGGTGAGGGTCGTTTGGGTACTTATGTCATTTGGGGCGTAAATTATTGGAAATCAATAATGTTTTCAGGTAAATAATTTTTGGAAGATGTCCTTATAGTAGAACAAAATTGAAAATTGTTTATGGCATACCGACAATCGTACCGTTTGACGCATTCATTGACCATTTGTTTAAAATAAATTGATCTAGGTCTATCGATGCTTCTGTTAGAACACGCGAGACATGAGTATCCGAGACATCCATTGATTGCCTGATTAAACTTTTGGTAAAGAGTTCATCGATAGCTGTGTGTACAAGCATGTATTTGTAAATTCTATCACTGAAGTTCAGCAACACTGGCCACTGTCTCCTGAATGGGTGACCCATTCATGGTATGCTTATCTGAGAGTAAAAGGGGGATTATTTCCCCAGAACTGAGACTGATCATATATACCTTTGTCAATAGGCTCTGTGCACCAATCAGTAATTAGTATCATAAGATGGTCGTGGTTATACCTTTGTCAATAGGCTCTGTGCACCAATCCGTAATTAACATAATAAGATGGTCGTGGGTATGTCTTTGTCAATAGGCTCTGTGCACCAATCAGTAATTAGTATCATAAGATGGTCGTGGTTATATCTTTGTCAATAGGCTCTGTGCACCAATCAGTAATTAACATTATAAGATGGTCGTGGTTATGTCTTTGTTAATAGGCTCTGTGCACTAATCAGTAATTAGTATTATAAGATGGTCGTGGGTATGTCTTTGTCAATAGGCTCTGTGCACCAATCAGTAATTAGTATCATAAGATGGTCGTGGTTATACCTTTGGTAATAGACTCTGTGCACCAATCAGTAATTAGTATTGTAACATTAACGTCTAAATGTAAACTCTGATCACCTGACCGACCGGTTGTATTCTCCTCAGGGAGTTTTCTATAACAGTGGCTTGGTAGATTTGTCTATAAGCGCTTTGATCTTGCAATAAAAAAACTGATTATTCATATAGCGCTACAAAGTTCATAGTCATATGGGAATTAAAGGTAGTTATGTATATAACTGGTGTGAAATCAATAATACGTGAGTTCAGCATATTGATAATTGAAGTATATAAAGTATTTTTGAAAATACTTTAAAATGAGAAGTTTTGAAGTAGAGAACTGTCAATGATCTCGACATGAGGATTATGTAATGAAGTGTTTTACAAAGTCGGTTTTAACTGTCGGTCCAAATATTTCGGTAGGTCTATCTTGAAAGTTAATATTTTGGATTCAAACGGCTTTGCTTTTGTTCCACTTTGTAAGTGTATTTAGAATTCACCATTATCAAAAAATTCTTAGTCACCATTTATGCCTGTTGTTGTCTCAAGATATTCCTTTGCCGCCATAAGATAATAAATTTGGCCCCTTGTCCTATAGTAAGCATTCATGCATATTACATTATGTTATGTGTATACATCGGACTTGGTCTCTACCATTTATTCATTTTTTTAGTTATGTCGTTGAAATACAAACATTAGTTTTCCAACAGCGTCTGGTAAATTGTTCCAATATCGATGGCAGCAATGACTGCTTTTCCAGATTTTGATTTCAGAGGACTACTTACCATTATATTCTTAACTTCTAATCATTTAACTAACAAGAAAAATATCAATAGATTGACAGGAGTTGTATTTCATAAAATGTAATTGGCTTTGCGTCTAGTGCAAACAATAACACATGTGTTGATATGGAATCTAACATCTCATTTAGCTTTCATGTTCATCAAAAACCACAAATATTAGTGAAAAAATGAGTACTCCCCACTTTTATGAATTTACTTTATATTTATTGCATGGTTCGATGTCAACAGTCGTTTCTTTACTTAAATGTCCTTGAAATAAATCGCATGTTGAGAAACATAAGTTATTTCTTTCGTCTACGTGAAGTGTCACTTTTGATTCATCGGTACTCTTAATCTACCCTTAATCAGACAGGTTTCTATGAAATATTAATTATATCGTCTATAAGACGAATGTTTTATCTAAATAAGGCCCCGTTCATTATTTATTTATTTATCATTGGTTTATTGTGATTAGTAAATAAAAATCTATAAATGTTGCCTGGTGGCAAGATTTTTTGTCAATCCCTAACATAACGGTATTGCCCAATTGTTTATATCTATCGTCGCAACCCTAAGATACAAGTGGTGCATATGTCATCTTATAAAGGCATTGTATCGGAGGTGGAAACAAGGGAGTGAAAGAAGAGAAACAGAGGGGAAACGGGTGAAAGACAGTGATCCAGAATAGGAGAGATACACTGAGAGTGAGAGGGGGGGGGGGGGGGGGGGGATAAACAATGACATGGAGATAGAGAAAGAGAGACAGAGACAGTGACTGAAATAAAGACAGAGAGAGAGACAGAGAAAGACACACTTCAGAGACAGAGACAGAGTCAGAAATAGAGAAAGAGACAAGTACAGACAGAGAGACAGAAATAGAGAGACAGAGACAGAGACAGAAAGTTAGAAAGCGACAGAGACAGACTTAGAGACAGAAACAGAAAGAGACAGGGACAGACAAAGACACTTCATAATAAAGAGAGAGACAGAGGGAGAAAATAGAGAGAGACAGAGGGAGAAAATAGAGAGAGACAGAGGGACAAAATAAAGAGAGACAGAGGGACAAAATAAAGAGAGATAGAGGTACAGAAATAGAGAGACACAAAGAGAGTGGGAAGAGCAGGGACAGAAACAGAGAGAGAGAGAGAGAGAGAGAGAGAGAGAGAGAGAGAGAGAGAGAGAGAGAGAGAGAGAGAGAGAGAGAGAGAGAGAGAGAGAGAGAGAGAAGATAGAAGGTCCATACACAGAGAGAGAGAGAATGAGAGACAGACAGACAGACGGAGAGAGAGAGAGAAAGAGAGAGGGAGGGAGAGAGAAAGAGAGAGGGAGAGAGAGAGAAATGTCTGTTATAGTCTTAGACACAAAACGAATTACATAAAATGAATTCAGAGCTGTTTCTAGTCAAAACAAAGCTTTTTATCAGTATCGTATTGATTATTTTCTAGGCGAGATTAAAAAGACAGCTTAAGGAAGTTCATATTCTTATTACATTATACAACGTTCATATTTGCAGTGAAAAAAGATATGGCTTTAAAAACAGCATATAATGAGGTCCAAGTTTCCTATTGTTAGACAACACACGAATGTAAATGTTGAGAGTAAATTATTCATAAAATGTTCTTCTATTGTACTTTCAGATGTAATTTGATTAAAACACTGAAACACCAGATCCCAGCCAAGACGAGACAGCAGTATTGTGTAAGCTGTTCTTTCTGTGTAGAGAGACAAATTAAACTCTGAAACCCTTCGGTTATTTCTACATAAAATTATGATCCGTGAAATCGCATCTCATAATGAAATTTTGCCTTAATCAAGATTAATGTCATTTCTAACTTCAGCAACTGTTTCTCATAATGTTTGCATACCAGATAGTAGTTTGCATTTCCTTAGTGTCCACTGTCTTTTTCTTGTAAGATGCGATCTCAATACTATATATAGGTTTCATACTGTGTTATGATATCAGTTACTGTGACACTTCCTCAAATAGCCTCTATCTGTGTCACAAATATCTTAGAACAATAAACCTACGATTGACATTTTTTAATTAACTTTATAATCATATTTCAATGTTGGTCAATGTGTTTTCGCTATTGTTTGTGGTTTTGTGAACGATTGTGTAATAGTCCCCGATTTGTCAATGTGTTTGCTGTTTTAACTTCTTTCTTATCCTAGACTTATATTCAATCTCTGAAAAAAAATATAGTCCAGCTTGGATACTTCATCAAACCAAATGAGTTCAATACTTCATTATATGGATCAGTGCCACGGGAATCGTACAATCCCTCTATACTTCATGTACTCTGTATAGATGATAGAAAACATAAGGCGATTATAGGACAAGATGCAGTGGGGATTCTTTGTTTTGTGCCTCTCGACAGGATTAATGAAGGGGGAGGGTGTATATATGAGGGGGTCTACGTATCAAATTGACCAATCACAGAACAGTCTTGTATTCCTTGATCCTATAGAAAAGAGTAACTAGTATAAGAAAAGACTCCCTTTTCACACCGACATGAGATAACTTTTACTGCAAAATATAATGATGTCAATAATGATGAAGAATAAACATATATTATACTCCTCATTAATTAAATACAAACAAACTGCATACAAATACTGCATTCCAAACCCTCATTCCAATCGACACCTTATATTTCCCACCATCCCCTCTAATCAGAACCCCCGCCCCCACTACCTAAGCTAGCCCCCCTACTCCGAGAAAGGGTTGAGTTTCTGAAGACGGGTGCTATTATCGTCTTACTTTCACCCATCCCATCAGAATCTCTGAAGCCGATGCTCTCTCTACGAGTATGAAATTAGCGATGTTATCTAGTATACTGACCATCTGTTCTCCACGGGAGATCAAAGGAGTGGTCAGCTCGCATCCCGGACACTGGTCAGATAAGAAGAATCTGGAGATAGGCAGGTCCGATAGTCACGGACAGCGTCCACTCCCCTTCATGCTCACTGACCAGCGGCTATTTGTCATGTTTCTGTGTACCCCCTGATTTATACTCTGGTTGGGGTAGGAATTCCTGCTGATATGGAATTGGCGGAGAATGCGGCCCTTCTCAATGATGTGGCAATTCTTCAGTGTTTGAACTGATGGTGAAATACTTCAATAATTAGAACCGATTAAATTCTGTTTCTATTTTTAACAATTTGAACCATTTTCACGTCTTGATAAAATTATGGCGGGTTCACAAAAATATATTTGGTGATTGGGATAATAATTTCTCTAACAACTGAATAATGGTTTGATTTCTGCATTCAGATACGATGCACTAATTAGTTGAGTTTATATATGTTTGTAAATTGTAACCTCCATTAAAATTCATTAATTTTGTGTTGACAATTTTTACCTCTTATAGAGGATGTTTACAGATTCTGACATGTTGTTGACATACGATGTTGACAATCTTTAAAATATGTAGCTATGTACATTCCTCATGCAATGGGTATATGGTTGGCATTTTTCACGCATACATTTAGATATGTTGTTGAAATTCTTCAAGCAATCATATAAGATGTATAAAGTATATACTTTTTATATGATGTCCATTTTCCTAATTTTAGACAGCATGTTAAAATCCATAAAGCAATCAGATATGAGGATGAAGTTCCTGAAGCATTCAGATATGTCTTTGACATTTTGCAAGCGCAGAGATATTAAGTTGAAGTTCAAGCGTCCACATATGATATAGATTTTCTTCATTCTTTTTTATATGTTTTACGATATTCAAGCATCCATTAAAGATGTTTACAGTCTCTAATCAGAAAGACATCTTGTTGCAATCCTTCAAGCGGTCAGATGTGATGTTGATACTATTCAACATTCGGATTTAATTTGATGCTGACAACCATTAATAATCTTGGTATGAAGTTGACATTCTAGAAAAAAATCAGGATAAAAAAGTTATATCATTTAGATATAAGGTTGAATCAACATTCCACAATGCCCTTTTTTTCACGCTTTCGGATAAAAGGTTGTTCACACATTAGATTTGATGTCAACAAATCTATGACATCTAATTATGACGTTAGCATCCTTCACGCATTCAAGTTTGTTATTAACAATCTTGAAGCATTAGATTTACTGTTGACATTCTTCAAACGTTTAAATATGATGTTGACTATCATCAAGACATATTGACATTCCTCAAATGACAAATTGAGATTCTTCAAGCATTTTGACATTTTGATATTCTTCAAACATTTAGGCATTATGTTACCAATCTTCAAGCATTCAGATATGATTATGTTTTTGAAGCATGCATATATGAAGTTGATATTCTTCACGCAGAAAAATGTCAACATTCTTTTAAAAATAACAACTAAGACTGATTAATTATATCATGTATATGATATGATATATAATTTATATTTAGAAAACTGTATAACTGACGAAAACGCAAAATATTATTGACAATGAGGCGGATGAGGACATTGCTCTGAAAACTGTAACATTCGTGTGGAATGTGAATTATAACAATTATATTTTAAACGTCAAACAGTGTCGCGTTGTGTCACGTAGATCAACGCTGGTTCATGAAGGTCGCTTTTGTTAAACAATAATAGTATATTTACATAACAATGGTTTGCACGTATACATTTGAAGAATTTTCAGCAATACGTGAATTCTGAAATATGTGTTTTCTGTGTTAAAATCCTAATGCCTTTAAATGACAAGATTTTTTTATTATTTTATTAAAATTGGTCAATGATCAGCTGTTCCATCATTGAAAAAAGTATACCGACCTATCTTAATTACCGTTCGTTTGAATAACGGGTTCAGATCAAGAACAATGATATACATCAAATATTTGCTTATGAAAACTAAGATTTTGCATGTACGATAAATGCAGCACCTTATAAACTGTATCAATAGCAAACACTGTATCAACCACAAGTTGCGATTTGTAAAAGTAGCTCAAAGCAAAGAGAAATGATACATTTTCACTTTGACCATACATTCATCCAATGACACAATATATGTAAACATGTGCAGTGTATAAAAACTTGACGTGATCTGTCGAAATATTTCAGCTGCAACATGGGTACCAGACAGGGTTGTGTGCTGAGTCCCAAACTCTTTATTAATACCAGCGAACTATTTTCTGTGATCAATACGACATGAAAAAAGCTTAACTTAAATAGAACCAAACAATTGCTATTTAGAGAGAAATAAAGTAGAAAAAATTAACAGGTAATCGCTCTCGTTATGTTTTGGTTGCCAACTGTTTCTCAGCTAACAAGACATTTATATATGCATATTTTATTTTATATTAACCTCGATCAACATTCAGCTAAGTTAACAATCTCTAAAGTTTTTTTAAATAAATTTTGTATTACATACTGAGCGCTAAAAAAAACGGGAAATGTAAAAGTTCCTATTTACATGTGGAAATGTTGTTTAACGGTTGGCGAATAAAGCTATATTTTAATGAGGTTAGATTAGTTAGATATGACGGCAATCGAAATAAAGGGTAGATAACTGTTAATCTGCACCAACGTTTAGATCAGTATGTGTAGATACGTTTTGAACGAACTATTATGCCACAAAAATGTCGGTGAAGATGTTGTAAATTAGAACCATGTAAAAATCCATGTGAACCATGCAGCCATCATGGTCCTTGATTGACCACAGGTTGTTCCGCCATTCTTTTTTTCAGCTGCAAATTTCAAAGGGATAACTCTCGGTCCTGCCCTACTGAAGCCTAAAGGAATATAATAACATCAGTAGAATTTCAGTTTAGTTCTGATCTCAACCCCATTGAACGCATGTGGAAAGAAGGCAGAGACGTCATACAATGTACAAAGTTTACTTCATCGTGGGCATGTGATTGTTATGTTGATAGAAACAGTTATCGGGAGCCAAGAGAACCGACTCTTTGCTGTTGCTTATCAATGTTCTTGTTTCAATATCATATGTCGAAAAACATCATGTTTCATATTTCTTCCTCTTTTGGTGTACGGATATAGTAGACTGAGAGAATTTGGATGTTCAGTATTGTTCATGTCAACTCTGTAATTGTTTTTTTTTCAAGACATTTGGGGTGAGTGAGTTATTGTTTAGCGCCGCTTGGGCAATATTACAGCCATTAGCGGCGAGGAAGACATTTGGAATTACTTCCTTTGAGTTCAACTAAATACAAGAGCTCGAAATGATACATCAATGTTGTTTTATGTTTTCGCAATTTTAGATAAGATATTTTTTATCTCAGACCTGAGGTGACAACTTGATATGAATGGCATCATGTCGAATTTATATCACTTTTGTTTGGCTTGAACAATGATTTGCATAAATAATTTTCTTTGACATGCAATTTACCATCTGTAAAGATTGCTTTGTTGTCTCAAACCATTTCCAAAACTTATGAAAGGCTTCTTGATATTCACGATACAAGAGTATTTACATTTATCAATGGAATGTAGATGTAGACGAAAGACTCGCTGCCTTAACATGGGTTGAGAATTTGTTCATAATACAAAAAGACCATTTATAATCTCGTGACAAATATTTTAAAAATTATTTGTGCATAATAAGTTGTAGGGAAGGAATGTTCGCATAAGCAAAGTCATTCTTAGATGTATACATATAACAATTTGAACTATGTAGTGTAAGTAAATGAAGTTTTCGAGTACATTGCATAATTTCTAATTGTCAGATATTCACGTGCTATCCGGTCATTGTTCACAAGCACGTGATTCATTAATATATTGTGTAATGTCTAATGTCTAATTCTACTTCATCATATTCGTCCCGTCATCTCAGAAACATTATGGTAAACAACAGTATACAATTGTGTCCCATAAGTTTCTTCTTAATTATCCATTGTTAATTTTCTTGAGGACGGCATGTGCTCACCCTCAAACATTCGAGGTTTATAAAATAGTGCAATCTTGAGCTGAAAGTGATGAAAGCACTCATGTCTAGATCAGAGAGTTTAATGCCCAGAATGTCAAAAGCTTGACAAGGAGAAAAGTAAAGGACGTATTGTATAGTGCCAAAATATCAAAGTGTACAAAGTTTCTATTTCAGGGCAAAACGTTAATAAATATCGCGTATAATTTGCCGCATAGAGTAAGATCAAAGATTTGATTATGATAAGATTATAATTAAGTGATCTGGTTTGTTAAAAATTGTAATTCCTTAAGACCAATATTCTCATCAGGATTTGGATGAAAACCCTGGAATAATGGTATGCTTAGATGGACAGGAGGGGATTGGATATTAAGGGCTGTTTTTTTCTCTTAAAACTTATTTTCAATTTTCAAATTTTCATTTCAGATCGATAAGATAATGAATTGCATCAAGATAGTGGGAAAGTATCAGAGATTTATCTACTGTCTCTAACTAACACATGTACAAAACAATCATGAAATTGTCTTGGAAGATATCGAGATTGAGATTACAATGATTTTATGATGAATCTTATAAAGTATTCAACTGTTTATACCTTACAATATAGGTAATAATTTAGTCCGTTTGGAGTACCAATAGACATATAGTTTTTTCAAGCTAATATCAACATTGCTTCTACAAAGATGTTGGGTTTAATGAAAAGGAATTTGCACAGTTCAGATTAAACCTTACCGGTCATAATCGTCCATAAATATCAATTCAATGTGTCATGTGTTTTTTTTATTTTTGAATCTCGAGTCATTATCAAAATGTATTGTAAAGATACAATACGAATCTCTCATGCTTGCAAATAATTCAGATATCTACAGCAAGTGTACATGTACACATGGAAATACGATCGGACAATCCCGTTTGTATCAAGTTGATATGGATACTTAAAGAGGACACATTCCGAGAACATGCCAATCGTTGTTTTACTTAAGTTACTCCATAAATCACTGTCCAGTGACGCGAGCTTCTCCCACGCTTGCTTCACTGTGAGGAGTCGCACGTATCCCAAACCTTTTAAAGTAAATAAAGTGAACTCGGTGCATCGCTTTGGTCGTGCATGTCTTACCATCGCCACCGCCGTCGTCCGGAAACAACCATCATCGGAATGTGCTCTTATTAAAAGGAGGAGAGTTTTGAACAATGGCTGGAGATAATCAAGTAAATAATGATCGCTCATGCGTATTTATATCAAGTACATGAGGAGAAGATGGTTCACTGAACTGTGTCAATATTTTATTATATCTCATAATGAGGGAGCTAGAATGACTTTTAGTCTCTGACAAAAAAATACTTATATTTAATTACTTATAGGGCCGCAGCCTCTGAGAATTTGGAATTTTAGAGACGTCAAATATCTGCATTTGGTGCCTGTACCATCAATTCGGTCTGAAAATAATTCTTTAAACAAAATCAAATTCAAATATGTCATTGAATATAAGAAAAGATAAGTAATTTATCGTAAAATGTAAAAAAAAATCATTGTTTTCAATGAAATATCAGGAAATGATATTTGAAGATATGTTGTCAATGAAGACACAATGACAATTTAATTGTTAATTTCTAAAAAAAAGAGTTACTCAAAACTGTAATTCTAACGATATCATGAGTGACAAGATATAAAATAACTTTTCACTAACCTACTCGCGATTAACTGGTGTCTCACTTACACCATGTGATCTAAATTCAAATTAAACATTTAAGATTGATTTATAATTAACCAAACTACCAACACGGAAGCTGTGTTATCTTAAAGTGCCAGTAATCATTTGTTACTAAGTATTACGTGACCTTTAATCGAAGATCTGTTATCGAGTCACTACTATTACGTCAGTGTTTGGAAGTTCTGAGCATGGGATCCCCCGCTAATGAGTCGTTAACGCCCTCGCGTCCCCCCTCCCCTCCCTCCCTCCCCCTCCCGCCATGTGGTGCGTATTAGACAGCGACTGCTTGTCCGTCAGCGGGCTGTCAAACAGTGATGGCCTGCTGCTGACCAGAGCGTCGGGATGTGTGAAGGGAGGGGGTGAGGGATGGGGGAGGATGGGATCAGCGAGTTTTGGAGTGAGGGAAATGGGTGAGAGATAAGGAGAGACAGAATGAGACAGCGAGACATGAACATAAAGTGTAAGGAAGAGAATGAGAGAGACGCACTGAGATAGGAATATATATATATATATATATATATATATATATAAAGAGAGAGAGAGAGAGAGAGACAGACAGAGAGAGAGAGACAGATGGACAGAGACAGACAGAGAGATAGACAGACAGAGAGACAGGGATAGTGAGACAAATAGACAAATACATAGGCAGACAGAGACAGATAGAGAGACATACAGTGGCAGATAGAGAGACAGAGGCAGATAAGGAGAGACAAATGTATACAGATAGACCAGAGAGACAGATGTCATTTAAATGGCATTATCTCTGACAGAGAGACAGAGACAAATAGACATAGACAGACCAGAGAGACAGAGAAATTATAAAGGCGCTGATGAAAGTAAAATGGAGAGGAGGAGGGGTGAGAGTCAGAGACATAGACATAGACATAGACAGAGGGACAACAGGAAGACAGATAGATAGACAGGCAGATAGAGAGACATAGGGAAAAGAGAAAAGCGCTGAAGAAAGAAACAATGGAGAGAGAGACAGACAGTCAGACAGACAGACAGAGGGACAGACAGATAGGTACACTTGCATGGGGAGAGACAGAATGAAGAGAGACAGAATGAAGAGAGGGACAGACATGGATACAGAGGATCGGTCGATCAGAGGACAGACCAGAGAGAAGTTAGGGGGATAGAGAAGAGACACAGAGTGACAGACATGATGAGAGAGACACAGACACAGAAAAACAAACAGAAATATAGAAAGAGCGTTTCCATGGAGAAATTAAAGTGAAATGGTTGGAGAGAAATGGCGATAAGAAGACAATCAGAGACAGAGACAGAGAGCGACGGTATTTTAAGACAGATTGAGTGCAAAATATGAGAAAATAGACAAAAACAACAAAACTAAGGAAATATAAGAAATCATCAGCATCAAAATCACAAGTTACACCACCAAATTTTCATCAGCAATTTTGTTATATTTACAAACATAAAATAAAGATTTACAAACATGTGTGGAACAAGTGGCACGAGTGTGAGAGAGCTATTCTGTAGTTACTACTAATTTACAATCAGAGGAATACTTGACATTCCGGTCTCCTGACATTTGGCATAATTCAGCCTCATTAGATTTAGCCTTTTGTCGGCCGAGCCCCGCTTAGGAGCCTCACTCGTACATCTCCACAATACATCTGAGGCTGGCCTTATAGTTAGAACAATATACTAGAAGAAGTAAGAGAAGAAATATACGTTTTGTGTCACATGTTGTTTAAAATCAAAATATGTATATTAGATAGACATAATTATTAAAACATCTGTCAAATGGCTTTTGAGAAACAAATGGACATGACAAGATTAAAATATAATATACGAGGGGACAACAAATGGATTCAAATAACTTACGGTTTGATATATTCTCTGCATCGTTTAAACATTGAATCAAATATAGTACCGACAGGGGAATAACAAACTGGGCATTTAAAGCTGGTGGAAGATTACAAATAAAACTATCAGTTAATATAAACATTAATGAGCTTCGTTTTCGATGCTATTTAAGACACAATATTTCCAAAATCTATCAGATAAGATATCTTTCAAGCAATAGTAAGAATCTAATGAGATCGACAACTATTTAGCAACATTAAAGGCAATAAAGAAATACTTGATATATCCGGAATAGGAAACTGTTATGAAGACAGCATAGTGATAACAAAGTTACAGTGAAATTCAAATCTGAATGTTCATGAAACCGAATCCCAAAATATGTATATACACTAGTATAATCTATCACATCATTGCCAACAGTATAAACATGATTAGATTTGATAGCACTAAGAGTGCGAAAATGAACTTTTGTTTTCTTTCTTTATAAATCTTAAACGCCAGCTTGACACACAGTTTAAAGGGGCAGTAGCACGTGTTTAGAGGGAATATTAGGCAATGTCAGGAAAATGAAAATAATTGAAAGACAATGTATTGAAACTAAATAAAGCAGTAATAAATAAAATATAGTAAATTCAACCATGGGATTCCTTTTTCTTACACTAAATGAATTAAAGGTGTTCACACAAAAATGGCCGCCAATGGACCTTATGTTAATGTATATATATATATAATTTGTCCTCGGACTATGTATGATTAGCTTGTGTAATTAGATTGTTGACACCGTCCAACTATTGCATTTTGCATTAACGTACAATTAACAGTAAACAAAATAAGAATTTAAAATTTAAAAAAAAAACGTACTACTTTCCCTTTAACATTCACCGTTAAATTTTTTTATCAGGAGCAACTAGGTTATCTGAACATAACAAAAGGTTAAGCATAGTATTGTCTATGTTGATACAATACAAAATAAGTGAATATAACATTTCCTTGCATTCGTTTACGATTCTAAAATAATGATTGACTTTGAACTTTTGTTCGCTCTTTAGTCCTCCTCAAGTACTTGTATTGTTTATTTTGAAGTCTAGTCTTTATCTACTTCCAAATTATATAAGTCTTGTTCCGTTGATTTGTAATCCTACTCCATTTTAGTATGAAATCAACATATAATGCAATGATGATTTTCTTTCATAAACGTTATAGTTGAACAAAGGGGCATGGGGCAGGCTTATCTATCCTCTTTATAAGAACATTGATGTCATACATTGCGTTATAACGCAGGTGTCGCTAATCTAATTTACATAAACGCTCGTAAACAAAGGTTTTATAACTATTTCGTTCAACTCCGAATTTGACATTCTATTTGCTTAAAATTGTCAAATGTCTTACTTTTTAAGTTGAATGTGTATTACGATTATATTTCACGGGAATTTAATTTTTATTACGTAAAGTTATTAACAAAGAAACTTTCAAACAAAGGATTTCATCACATCTATCACACCAAACAAAGGCATTGTTTCTCCAAATTCTATTCATGCTTTATCGCCAAATTTATAAGATTAATAGATGTCTATAAAAAATAGATTTTGATAATGAAATTGAATAAATCAAAATGAAATCAATAAACTGAAATGTATTTATAGCGTAGTGAAAACGTTTACAACTACTATACTCAACACATTTTAATTCTGAATCACGTATGAATGGCATTTTAAATAATCTTTAGAGGTTATTTACTTTTGTTAAAATTGTGTCACAAAAATTCTTCACATTTCCAGAAATCCGAGGATTTGCTCAAGTATATACGCAACTGCCCATGACCGCATTTTAAAACTTCGGGGTGTGTCAGAGCCGAGGCAGCCTCGTCCTCGCTTGAATCTAGGTCACATGATCATAGCACGCGGATTGCGATGGCGGCTGCAAACGATTCTTCTTGTGAGTAATATTTTCTACTGGTAAATTTTAATTCACGGCTCTTGGCTAATATTTGTGCGATACCATTTAAAGAACCAGGTTTGGTTTACACGCTGTGAAAATTGTGTATTTTTTCACGCCCGGATAAAGGTAGGAGAATTGAATGAAAGTTTGACAGCTTGCCGAGTGCACGAGTTTGTTTATCATAAATAGGATGCATATATTGTCTGAAGCCGGCAGACGGCTTGCAATGTGAAAATCGCCTTTATGTGTTTGGTTGGTATGAAATGTCTTCAAAATTGAGAAAAAAGTTATGTTTTAAGGTTAAGTTTTATTTTCTCGAACCATTTTGGCATGATATTTAGTATTTGCATAATTTGACAGCGGCATTGAGTAATCGTTCCGTAATAATGGATTCAAGCATGGGTCACGGAATCGAGGCGCGCTTTCTTATCTCTTCACATTATTTGAGATCGATTGAGAAACTTTTTGTTGATTGTATCACTTTCAAGGTATATTTCTCCGTCATGTGTTCTAGGAACTCAAAAGACGAAGTTTAAACGCTGAAAATTTCCTTCAATAATTCGGTTCCATGACTCATGTTAGCCATCATGTCATTGTATGATAATTATTCCGACCATCATAGTTGAATAATATTACGTAAAGCGTATGAAGATATTTTCCCACGACAAAGTCGCATTTTTGTCCTTACGAGGGCGTTAAGCGACTGAACAGGTGTAAGCAAGGAACGTCGTTTGGACAGGGGCAAAATCGGGATTCAAGGCTCCCTGAAAATTTTGACAGATGGTCTTTCGTCTAGTGTCATAGCCACTTTGTGCGTGTTAAAAAGCCTTTCTGAGCTTTTCTATGACTTTTTAACGCCGTTGCTTGTTTACAAATTTGGTTATTTTGCTGGATGAGGTTTACTCTGGGACAATCCAGCAGCATCCATTGTTTGACTAAGCCCTATGAAACAAACGGAAGATGTCAAACGGTATTTCACGACCCTTTGTCACGCCGCATCGATACGGCATTGTGTCTAGAATGCGTGCTACTCGGAGGGGCCCGGCCGTCTGCTCTCATGCTTATTCTGGGTGGGAGGGGAGGGGGTTTATGGGGGTCTCCCCCAAACCTCTCGCAGAGGGTCCAACTGTTCTTGTCAAATTCATCTTGGCGTCCTTCATATCCAGTTTCTCTTGTTGCCCTGGAGACGGTGCCTGCATATTCTCTTATAGGCTGGACAGGCTACAGGATTGGAGGTTTACTAGCAGATACATTTGTGAAATACTTAGAGGGGCTAGGCCATGCTTGATGCATGCGTGTCACCAAAGAAACTCCCATGGGATGTTTGTGAGAGGATGTGAGGAATTTGTACAAAGTGGTTTCCTCCAGGGAGAGCAGCAATTTGAAGAAACTAATTCTTATATAAGTATTAGGAATGATAAAAGAAACAAATTTATACAATACATTTTATTAAATATGCTATCTAAAAGCCCATATTTTGTAGAAATTGTAGGTGAACTCATTTTTTTATCAAATATGAACAATGTTACAAATATGTTGTTAAAATTCAACCATGTTGAATTAAAAAGATCACATAGTGTCACATTACAAATTGTCAGCTCGCTAGTCAGAACATGTGCTGATGACACAGGCAAACAGTCATATACAACATGTATCAGTGACTCATACTCCCCCAAACACCCCCTCCCCTCCCCCTAACACATATTCCCCATCCCCTTCAATTGGGACATCTCCATTTCAAGGTCGGCTTTACTCATAGGGGATACTCACAAATGTGGGTTCTTCAACACAGGAATGACTTTTCTATCAGTATTTCTGAAAATATACCATCATTAGACTTTGATGTAACCTCAAATTATACACAGTATAGGCTACTTCAATTACAATTAATTATATAAATATTTAGTGAACTTAGTTTTCCAACAAACAAAACTAGTGGCCTCATATATTTACCTATTACATGTATCTGTTGCATAGATAAGGGTAGTTTGATCAGGAAATGAAAGAAGGAAAACTATTCGATTTTATCAATTGGACATTGTGTAAAATGTGCTGCATTTTAACTTTGGGATTATTCATAATGATAAAACAGCATTTGCAAGTCAAATTATAAATATTTACATTTTTGAATTTGAATTGGCAAACAACAATTAAGATGGTAATTCAACTTTAGGGTAATATAAATTCAATTAATTTTCTTCAGTAAAATAGGCCTATTCCTTGTAAATTTTATTTTGATGTTGAAATGTAAAATAATATTTATAAGCTAATACAGTTATATATGTGAAAAAAGAGCAGGGTTTAAGTAATTGGATTTATTGCTTTGTAAACATAAAAAGTCTTTCAGAGAATCGTGAGGGAATTAATTTAGTAAATAATACTAAATAGCATCAACTTTCAAATGTACCGGTATTCAGAAAATTGGCCCAAATAAGAACTAACTATTTTAAATTTAATCACCCAAACAATCGAAAAAATATATTTTTTCATATAAAAGTTTGAACTTTGAAAAGCAATGAATTGAAATATCCTTACCAAGGATTTGAAAGAACAACAATTGATTGACTCTGAGACGTTTGAAATTAAGGTGTTAGATTTCATTAATACAATAGAATTTTTAATTTCAAAAGTGCTGACATAATATTCTCTTGTATTCTGCATACCGGTACATTATTAAATTCTTAGACATACTGCCTGAAGTAAAATTTAATAAAGTTGTTATTGAAATGTTCATAACAAGTGTCAATAAACAGCTGCAAACAGTGACAGGTCATGATGACCTAAGGCACATGAAATTGACACTCTTTAGTCTGCCTTCTGACTCATAATTGATATTCATAAGTTTTGAAAAATGCAATAAAGCTTAACGGACAGGATTGAAATGATGTAATAAAAAATAATTTCAAATCTGCATGAAAAGTACATACTTGACAACTTTCATATCCTGGTCCTTTCATTTATAGTTTTATTCATCTATTAAAAATATATAAGAGAAAATTGTGGTAATTTTGCTCCACTAAAGTTGCTCAAACTATAAGCTAACAAACATCTAGGAAGTACTTAAAACTCTTAAAACCAACGTTCAAGGGTTATTAAATCATAATTTTTAAGTAGAATTTTGTTTATCTCAATTGAAAGTCCCATGACTTTCCCCGAACATGTATTTTTGAATTTTCATTGAAATCACATTAAGTTTTCTCCACTGTTCATTTATTGCTATAAAGCTTCACAAGGATATTAACTTTAATCCGTGAGGTATTCCTTTACCTTCAACCATTTCATGCTCGGCTTGCTTGCATCCCTCCCAAAGTCAAATTTTACAGTGACGTTTTGATATTTTGTAACATTACCAAATAATAGAGCAAAGGGTTGTGTTGGTGACATTTTGACAGGAAATATATGTCATTTTGAAGGCCCGATCTTGACTGAGATAATTTGGCAATTATGTTCAACAGGAAATGTACAAAGTAACACTGTGTTGTAGTAAGGGTATGTAATATGATCATTATATCCTGGCCTTTTGTCAATAAATGTAGTATATGCCAACATTAACACCTCGACTTTAAATACATCCTTCATGTAATAGCACATTGGTAGTTTGATGTGGGGTCGATCATAATCACTTTTCATGCAATCAAATTTCAAATATGTGAAATATTCCAGTTTAGCCTGCAAGTCCAAGGGTTTTCTGGGAAACAATTTTGGCCAACATATTATTACATGTATTTTCTTTTTTTGTTGTGAATACTTTTTATTGACTACTCTGAGTCTTAATACCAATTACCTATATTCCTTGAAATATCAACAATAAGAAATTATTTACATTGAAAATCATTAGGGTAACTTTTTTTTAAAAAGGACTTAGTTTATCAATACATGTATTTACTTGTTAATACTTCTAATGCATACATTTCATGCTTTCATTATTTTCACTCATGAATAGACTTAAAAAACAAGCCACAGGGGTATAATCAAGTGATGAAACTATATATTTACTTTATTATGGTGTTGGTTATGAGATCTTGCAATTTATTCATCATAAAAGTTATTGTTTATTTTCGAAATGAATCCTCATACATTTACATTAAATGAGTATTTTAATTTGATTGAGGTTCACTGAATTTTCTGAGGATAAATATGACCTTCCAAGACAAAACATTTATGTCTTTCAGGTTTCATTGCAATATACTTCAAAGCAGTTTTCAGACTTTCCTCCAGCCAAAATAATACCTCAGTAGCATGTACACCAACGATTGCCTATATCTCTAAGAACACAATTGAAGGGTGTGTTTCAAACATTCCGGCTTCAAGAGCTCTGCTACTGTTGCTGATAACGGCCAGATCGGGTTTAAATTGTCAAAAAAATACCATTTTCCATCTCATGAGTCATTATGTTCAAGTTTGAGCTTTCTATGCCAGGAATGTGAGATATGCTCCTGATAAACACACTCTGGTGAAACTTTGAAACCCAAACTCGGCATATTTGAAATATTGTTTTTTGTAAGGCGGATCCAACTTGCTTGTGCTGTTATGTTGAACCATCTCTGAGCATGATGCCAAATAGCACTTCCTGGTAAAGGGCAACAAATTATTCATTCTTCACTCTTTTTGATACATCTTTGAAAGTTATGTTTCAAACATCAAACTGTTACCTTCAAATTCAAATTGGTAATTTGTATGTTGTACAAGTTAATAATCAGTATTATAAATTGAAAAACCGTTTAACAAATTGTTAACAAGTTGTACAAATTGGTAACCTGTTGTACAATTGATTACCTACTTACAAACTGTACAACAAGTGCAGCACACTATTACTAGCGCCATACCATTAATGAGTCAATGTTAGTCAGTGCCACACAAGTACAAGTGAGTATTATGGCACTGTTTGCCGTGGCTGTTCTTTCACAATCCAACCAATCAGAGATCAATACTCACACAAGACCCTCCAAGACCCGGCGCCACATGGAATCGGTCTGTTCCGCGATTAATCTAATGATAGTAGCAGCCAGTAGTATAATTGCCACAAACCCCTATCACTATCTTTGCCTTTAATGAATAATTAATAACAGCGACGGAGAGGAGAGATAATACTCGAGACAAATGGCCATTATGTTCTGGACAGTGGCTATTTCATGTGGTCAATAGTCTAAACATAACTGATTGCTGCTCTACAGGGAATTATAGATTTCCAATAATTGCCTTTGTACTGTTTTCCCTTGTATATTGCTAATAGAGGTGTTTGTTAGTTGAATAAGCATGTTTTGTATGTCCTTGTGTCAACTGATACTGTTAATTTATTTTGCTTGGAAGAATGAGTTTAATTCAATTTTGATGTTGATATGATGGGTTTGATTTTTAATTTCAAATAAACAGATTTTGTATAGTCCTAAATGTAAGTTTCATTCAGATAAATTTCAGTAGCCAGGACAAATAATCAAAGTAAATTATTACTTCCTGTTTTTCGTTTGCAAATAAACTTGATCAGGAAGTCAGGTTAAAAATGAAAATGATTAATTAGAACATCATGAGTTTGTAAAATCATCACCAAAAAAAAATTAGAAATATTCTTTTGAAACAAGCTTGAAAAGTTGGCAGCACTGAGTAATTTTGTAGATATTGAATGCTAAATTGAATAAAAAACACAATAAGTAATCATTTACAAGGCATGTAGATGGGCCTTATGTCATACAATGCTGAAAATATTAAATTACACTAGTTTGCAATAAAAGAAAAGCTCATAGGTGTGGTATTGTGACCCTTAGACTAATTGGTTTTACCATGCTTTCTGTTGGTTGGATTGCATAGAAGATAGTAAGTTTAACTTTGGATCAAGAGTACTGGGTTCAAATCTCACCAGGTACCCATGCTGTCTGCTGAGAACTGTTCTAACCACTGTATCAAGCTACCACACATTGCAACTCACTGGGTTTGCTCTGGGTAGTCTGCTGGCAGGGTTCACTGCAATGCATAGCTACAGTGTCATGGCATGCTTTATCCCTTCATGGGTACTATTCTCCCTGTTAAATGTGTACAACATCAATCATCTCACCTATCCTGCAGGTGAAAGTCTTTAAGGATATGACTTTGTTGAACATTTTCGTAGCTCAAATGTAAACATCCAAACAAATGAACAAAGTTCATTGTTTGTTAATATGTCAAGCTGTCCATGCATTCTGCCCCTGCAGTACATTCCAGACTCAGTGTGACTGCATTCTATACATGCCAGTTTGCCTCCAATCATCTATCATGTTTTAAGTGGAATCTGCTGATGAAGCTCTCATTACCTTGTTTTGGGATGAGTTTCATCTAACCAGCTGTAATAGCGTCATTAGTGCTCGTCAAATATGACACACAGCATGTCCATGAATTGTATAAGCTAATGATACACTACTTATTTCTTACACGGCAAGGCTCATAATCAATCTGCCTTAAAACGTCTCTCATAACATTGTCACTTTCAATATCATAGCCTCTTTTAAAGCAAGTCTACCCATCTTTTGTCTTTGCCAATAAAAAGTAATTGTTTAATGAATAAATATGTTCAAATCATAGTCAAGCACAATCAGAGCGCTTCTGTCAGTCAAGATGGTGGTTCACTTGCACATGCCATATAAGAAACCTTTGGGCAATTGAACATACTTTCCCAATAATTCAAGAATGTGACATTTGCTTAGTTCACAGTTCTCTTATCGTGTAGGTGAGAAATCATTTACTCATTTAGAAGCCAAATTGCCTCTTCCTGGCAATGTAACATTCTGTGGAGCACCATTATCTAATCGTTACGCCATTAGCAAAGATTTTCCTCGTCCTGGCAAATAATTCAATATTCATGGAATGTGAGGTCTTGCAATACACCAGACAAATATGTTAGTGTGTGTGTCTACTGCATGCTTATTATCAATATGTACAACATTGCTCTCCTGGAATTTTCTTAACTGATATCTAGCTGAAGATAAATCTAGTTGTATATTTATGTATATTGTAATATACAAAAAAAAATTAAAAATATGATTTTTTTCCGACCAGATGGCTGTTATCAAAATAGTATTATCATGTAAAAGATATTTTGCAACTCCGCACAATATTTCACTGATATAAGTGGTTCCTGGAACAGATTGTATTTATCAAAGTATTTGTATGTTTGTTCTTAGTAGTCTTAGTCACTCCAACTCACTGTTGTGTAGTTACATGGTTACACAGTGGAGCTGAAGTTACATCTCAAATACCAAAGGTTATTGTTAAGTGTTTCAGTTCTGTACCAAATATTCCTTTCTAAATTTTAATTTAATACTTAAGATTTGTAAGGTTATAGCAATTAAATATCTTCATTCAAGCCAGTTGTAAGTGCAATATGTTATTTCATAGACAACATTTTCAGGGTCGGTTGAACTCACAACTAGGCACATGAAACCATATCGACCATCCCACACATCTTATCAAATTCCTACAGAGTCGAAACAAAATATCTGTTTAGACTAAGAAGCCTTTATCAATGAACAAACATTATGAGTTGGAGATACTTGTGGTGAATAGTGAGTGTTGCCATGGAGTCTGCAGCAATACACGGCAGGGGGACATACAAACCCAGCCATCGGAAGTGAACAAAATCATAAACGTTTCTTGTCATATAACCAAAGAGGAAGATAAGAGGCATATCTGGTTGAAAATGCCAGTTGATGATACAGTGAACATTGGAGTATTTTTGTATTTATCAATTGATTTGTCAGCCTATCCTTATGTGAGTCAGTATGAATAGGAAGTTTGTCATATAAACTTCCTGATCAATCAAAGTCAATTGCCTGTCCTACTCAGAGAGTGCTTAATTGTTTTATTGATTGAAACCCTTGATAATTATTATTAAACTTGTCATCATAACAGTGTAAAGTTGACATAGTTTTTGTGCCCTTGCAACTTTGCAGTCCCATTTTAAGCATTGTTTTATCCATATAATGCTAGGTGCCAAGCAAGGAAGCAACAACTCCAATATATTAAAGTCTTTCAGTTTGGTATGAAACCACTGAGAATTAATCTGGACCTTTCTGGATGAGGATCATACTTTGCACACACACTTCTTTCTCAGTATTGAGGTATCTTGATCCTATTTTTTAACCTTTTCGTAAATGCAGGCAACATTTAGCAATGCTGAATGTGCTTTAATTAAAGTAAATAAATGATTTAAAAAAGATTTTAATAACATTAAATCTGCTTTTACATTTTTCCATTCATTGTTAGTCACAACATGTGAATAACAAATCAAAATCCATTACTAAAACCTTGTCAGTTATGTCAGCCATCTAAGCTATGCTACATGCATAGATCATCTTGAGTTGACAGAATCTTATCAATTATCTTATCAGCGTCACATTGCTCTGAAGCTACAGCCTATGATAATTATATTGCAATGATTAAGATGATGTTATCATGGACAACAAGCTTCCATTGCATCATGTTATGTCACGACGACACGCCAACAAGACAAGATACGTCCCCTTGCACAATGAAACTAGATTTGTAAACATGGAAGTTATGTAGGTCACATGGTAAGAAGCCCGATGAATGGAAAGGTTTATCAGTGTGCCTCTGTTCACTGAGCGAATACCTTGCCATAGCTAAAGGGAGATTACTTACTTCATATATACCAATAGTATATGATTACTTACTCATTGTCACTATCTGCTAAATTGAGGATTATTTTGATCTCGATATTTCATCAACAATCGCTGATCCGGACATGACTTCTTGTAAGTACAATTTTGGTTAGAATTAATTCATATTCACTGTTCATTAGTTTGACAGTTTGATTAGTTTCACTTTAGGTGTTAATATTTCCTGTTAGGTATGTATGCAGATCTATACATAACTAGATCTAGAGATTTTCTTGATGTCGAGATCTCTTAGATTAAAACAGAACTTTGTTTATGATTGTGAGTATGATATTATATTGAATGACTGAATTATAGTGTATCACTCAAATTGGTGTTTAATGGGAGCAATACTGGTAGATTCACCATTCAATGGTAGCTCCCTTCTTAAATCAGTGTTAGGTATGTTACATCTAACCACAGAGTAGAAACTTAAAAACATTGACCATGTTTTATCATGTGATATAAAATTCTTCTTCATGTCTAATTTTCAGCAGATTATTATAATTTCTAAGTATTATAAAATTCAATAATGACATGCTTAGTTCTCATAATTTTTTATAGAATCGAACAAGAAAATGTTTTATTTACAATAGGGTATAGGAATGCGTTCTATGTACAGCAGGGGAAAAAGAATATGTTCAAGGGGCAGAATGAAATATCTGAATACTGTATGTGTTCTGTGTATGGTGTATTAAAATCAACAAATTTGTTCAGGTCATGTTGAATCAACTTGGCTATAGGCTGTTAATAGATAAGATAGATAAGATATTTATTGCCATTACATTCCACATTGAAACAGTGACAATATTCTAAAGCTACATAATATACATATACAATAATAAAATATATGACAAATGGACATTGAGCAATTGTGATAATCATTAATGATACATTTTCTCAAGTGATGTCATTATTGACAAATTTGTAAACATGGTAGCAGATGGTTTCAACTAATTCGGGTCTTCTATTCGATAAAATATATATATAAACTGGTTGTGCTCATCAAGATTTCTGAAATTATTGTCTATAGCGACAATGTTACGGACAAGATAGTGACGTTCCTTAATGTATCTTGTGCATGACATGATATGATGCATCTCATCCTCCAGTGTGTGACAAACTTTACACAATCGCTGGTCTAGAGGTATCGGTGGTCTATGTCTGCGTATATAATATATTCTAACCTTCTGCTTTCTTCTCATATGTTTATATTCTTTATATGAATAGTTAGTAAGATTGATAAAAATAAATTCTGCTAACATTATTCATTCTTAGCAATTCTATGTTGTTGAATATTCTCACAAGCTTACCAGTCATTTTGCAAATTCCATGTTCAGAGGTATATGTCCCCATAGTGACTGTTTCATTCATTTCTCTATTTGTTTTATAGCCATTTCGGCCAGTGCATAGCTTTGCCTTAGCTTTAGTATTGTATCTGTGATTGTGTGCCATTTAATATGGGCCTGTAATAGTTGGGGAAAGGATATTTGATACACATTTGATATTCAAAGTTATGTTTATTAATAAAAGCAAACATGTTTCCAGGATAATAAAATGTATAAATATTGCTCGTTCAGTTCAGAGTTACACAGATATGTACACTTTTGACTATTTTTGAGTTTATGCTTTCTCATGTTAATTGTCATTCATATTGGTAATCAATATTTGCAAGAAACAAGTACAAAACATTTATTTTCCTCACCTTATAATCTTATCTTTTCACTTCCTGTATATTGAGCAGTATTGAGTGACTATCTCTCCATCATTATTTGTGTGTATTTTTGTAAAATATCACATTTATATTTTCATTGGTATATGTATATACCATTATGGAGTACAGAATATGACCGGGTATATGCAGAAAATTGGACAGATAGTACAATGCTACAATTAAACTTTTTTCCACAACAAAAATCAATCTATATCTTTATTGTGAAGCATATCATGTGGAGATATACCACAAACATTATCCAATCCCAGATTATAGTGATGGATGCTAAAAGTATATATTTGGTGATGTTGATAAGGGGAACATGGTAATCAGTGTAAACTGTGTATTTTATTACACGCCGTGTAAGATACCGCAGTGTAATATTTATACGGCAATATTAAACTAGTGTAATATCACAATGCAAGTATGACGTCACAGAAGTGAGCTGTTGTGACGTCACAATGTAAGCGCTTCATCACATTGGGTGCCGAGTCGCGGAACTGTTAGTTTCAGCACATTTTCGGCAAGTTTGCATGATTTTTAGGGCAAGTAATAAAAAGAATACTAAACTTCCTTCCATTTAATAAATTTTCGCTCGTTTTATACAAAATCATTTACTCGTTTAATAAAAATAGTATTAAATGGAAGGTCGTTTAGTATCCTCTATATATCTATTAGCAATCCATTAACTGTACCATATAAACAAAAGGTTGGAAGATGTGAATGACATGAACAGAGAGATAGAGATGAAAGAGGAAGTGACACAAGGACTAGAAGTGGTACATCCTGAGTGATCCACCTCACACCCCTAGTGTAGCAGTATGTATATACCTCCCCTCCCCTCACTTCCAGACACACACCGCCCTCTGTAGGTGACATTACTTGCATGCTTGTATCACATTCTTCTGGTGTCCGGCCCTGGTGTCACAAAGTGACTATGTGCTAAGTCTTGTGTGTGTAGTCTAACCCAAAGATTAGTTCTTCAAATTTTAACCATAAACTTACTTTTCCACTTGTAAAGTAAGACTTGATTTAAGATGAAATTCTATTTTATCTAAGGGCTTAGGCCCTTTCCATTATCTAATTCTAATGAAAGTTATTTCAGAGACTTAGTTCCATCTTGTGCTACATGTTGTCACCTCTCTGTAAGTAATGTTGGTGTCTAGGTGTCAATACTTACATCCTTGTTCCACATTCTTCTTTGTCTGGCTTACTAATCATTTCTCACAGATGGTCAAGATGTTCAACATTTTGTAGGTTTTTGGTTTAGCATCTTGTTGATGGGTTGTGGTTAAAAAGGATCTAACGGCTGTTATTCAATAATGACTGGAGGACTGACTGTTGATGATAAAAATGACTATCAAGATGATGATGACAGAAAATATGAAAATACATGTACTAGGGATCTTATGGTACAGTTTCCTCACGATATGATACTTATCACAATAAAGTAAACATGACATTCTTACAGAATGAAACCATGTCACTGTTCTTAGTCCAACATTTCTAACCAGAGAGTAAGCTTAGTATAGAACAGTTTAACACTTTAATTTTTGTGAATCTTGTCATGCTTTATGATTTTCAACTAAAAAAAGTATCTCCGCTATTTTCACAAACTCTGAATTTCTGGATTTGATATCCACTAAAATTATACTAATATTCACTAAAATTTGTATCACAATTTAGTGAGCTGCATTGTGTATCACATTGTGAACTAAACTATGATGATACATCGCTCTATCATGACATACCTAAAAAAATGATTTTTACAATAAATGGTAAGAATATGATTTGAAAGTCATTTATGATTGTTATGACAACACAATGAAGATGATGTAGTTATAATAACAACCTTTGTATATCCTGTAATAGTCTGTGCCTGCCTGTCCGGTGTTGATTCTATCACCCTTGCACTGCATACCTAGTGGTCTGCCAGTTACATGTAGGATGTCACAACCATTGTCAACTATTAACTATTGAGGTACATGTCGTAGTGTGTCTGAACAATGGTATTTTCATGATGTTGGTGTTTGATTTAAGTTTACCATAAAAATTAAAAATTGTTTTGCTATCTATGTAATTTATCTATTTTTCCTCATCAAAATTTGAATTCCTTTCATGTTTCTAAAATAGTTTAGAGGAACAAATCCATTGTGAGATATTAAACTGCAATCTGTTGATCTGTTGACCACTGCCCACTCCATCTAGATCTAGCTCAGTGCAAGGAAGGGAATCAACTTGAATGTGCTGACCTCCGTCCCTGCTGGCTCCCACGGTACCCGCTGGGAATAATAACAGGGGAACGTCCCCAAATAATGTCCCCTAATCTTCATATAATGAGGCTGTAATACCATGTATTTACTATGTAGTTATACTCTGTGCTGGTAGATCATCATTGGAAAGCTTTTATTCATGCAGGTTGTCCTATCATATGATTTACATTTTCATAATGGCTCTATGATGGTTCCCATTTCGTTTGTAATGGATGCAATCAAAGAAGTGAGATTCTTATCTTCAAAATGTTTGGCAACTTGGTTTACACGAATTCAAATATTTGTTTGATACTGGCTGACATGTTTTGATGTTATGAATGAATTTTGTGTATTAATTGCAAACTGGAAAGGTAAATATGTTCAGAAATGATTGAAATCCAGAATTTTGGAATCATATATTTTACCATATGATATAAGAATATAAGTGAAACAATCCTTTCGTTTTAGATCTTGCAACTTTGTAGAAGAAATGTTGTCAATCTCTTATGATAGGGTTGCTAGACCAATGAATAATTTTGCATTCAAATTGGGCGAGACATTTTCAAATAAACATGCTAATTGACATAGACAGATAAACCAGCTCTGACAGACATACACAAGCTAGTCCTGGGAGCAGACACAGACAGACAGACATACTGACAGAAGAGAGATGACCCAACAGACACTTGGACGAACAGACAGACTGAGAGACATCTTGGCTGGACATCTAGCCTGGCATCTCACTCTATCATGCCCAGATGTTAGCTGATTTATGCTGGAGGCCTGATGGGTTGTGTTTTCACCAGGACAGCTGATAAATGTTGATGGTTGGGAGAGTTCAGGGCTTTATGAGATCTTCTGGTTGCTAATACGTCTTGTTTATCCGTAATTGGTTTGTTTTCCCTCAGGACATCCAAGTTATTTCTACAGGATGGTCAAGAATGTTTACAGGAGAAAAATTGTTTGAATTGTAGATGTTTTTTAGATGCTTCTAGAAAAATACAGAAATTTCTTTACAGAAAGTCTTGATTTAGAAATTCTAAAGTGTCAAAGACAAGATGAAACTACAGTAAGGCCTTTTATCAAAACCAATGTGAATTAAAGTTTTAATAGTTATCCATGTATACCAAAGCTTGATAATCTGATTTGAAGCTAACAATTTGTGAAATTACAGGAAGTATGAAATCCTCAACTTCCACTTAATCTGATGATGATTTCCAGCAAATTAACCCTTGACCTTTACTGTTAACACTCTGAATAGTTCCCCTTCAATTCACCTTTGACCTCAAATGTTGATTATTGAAAACAAGTCTCTAATATAACCCACAAAGTCTATTGTTTCTTTGTATACTCTACACTTTGTCATAAACTCATTCCAAATTTCCAGATATTTGAAAGCAGTGAAATAACCTTTGTCATTACTAATGCAATGTTCTTTCCTAAGCTTGTGAGTCCCTTTACAATGGTGAGGTATCCTACTTCTTACAATATGAATAGATACAAAGCCAAAAGGATAGGCAAACTTCCCCAGGCTCCCCTAGGAACAACACTGCTATTGCATGTCATTATGTTGAATTGTTCCAAATACCTCAAGTCATCAAGTTTAAAGTTCCATTTGATATTCAAAAAAAGATATAATTTCATTGTTACTTTCATTTTAAGACCTGTGTCATTTTACCTTGTAAAATCCACAAGGTAAACTGCTGATGTAACTATTTTCAGTTGATTGTGAGACGTAAAAATATAGGATTTGCCAATCAATAACAAAGGTATAGGATGTGTCCTAAAACAAGAGCTAAGTTGTGTATGAATATATTGGGTAAAAAATAGTAAAAACTCAATAATACAATGGAATTGCAAGCCCATGAAATAGTTAGAAAATATATTCATTGACTTGCTTATAGTGTGAGTGTGGTGAGTCAGATATGCATGTTTCACCATGTAAACTGATAGTCTAGTGAGTCACACTTGACAGATTGTGTTGGGTCCAGTTGTGGACAGTTGATGAGTTGACCGCTGGTCAGTGTGATCATCTCTTGCTGATGAGTCTCTGGTCACTGCACTTGCACTGGATAAACCTCACACACTCTTTATGATACTTGAATGGTTATGTCTAGTTGTTAGTTTCTCAACTTCCAGATCTTCCTTTTGTTAACTACATTACAGAAAAAGGTCATAAGAGAAAATTTTGAAAACTAGCCACTTATCTCTATTTAGTGAGTCTGATTATGCACAGCTCCCGTTGCACTGGTCAGTGGGAGATCTGATGCTGCACTGGTCAGTGGGAGATCTGATGCTGCACTGGTCATTTGGACTGACCTTTGGTCTGCATTGTGGGAGCCATGTGTACTCATTCAAATTATCCCTCCGTATTTCTCTAGTCTCTAGCGTGATCTTGGCTTCAAAACTTTGACCATGTTTTCTATGTTCAAATGAATGTTTTCTTTAATCTATCTTTGGTTTTGAGCAATAAAATAATTTTGAAATATGGATAAAAAAAATTATATTGAATTAAGTCATCTTTGAGGAAGCTTTTTCAGTGTGGTAGGTTTGACACTACGGGATTCTTCTTGAAAGAAGTTGGTTTCAGTTTAGCTATGAAAACGATGAAATATGTTTCAAAATAATATATGCAGAAGGGTATTAGGGAAGAACCTTTTCATACTGTAGTGTTCTAACACTTGGCTGATCAAGTTCAAAAGTCTCTCACCATGTTTATTCGGTGTCAGTTAACATCTCATTTAAATGATAGTTTCTTATTTGATTTCATTACAAAATTAATTGCCTACTTTAGACACTCAAATAAGAAGAAAGCGTTGCAAAATCTGTGTTGTTACACTTGTATCTTTGTGTGAGCGTTAAAGAATCCTGATGCAATCAAACAAATAAAGCGGCCAAGTTAGCACATGGTCTTTCTTTAGACGTCTTGTGGAGCACATTGAGCACATGTATCTAAAGGTAGAAAAGTCTTGGTGACATTAAAGAGGCATGCTGTGATAGGATGGAAATCTGGGTTGCAAGTTTTCCATACAGGACATTTTTACTTTTAAAACCAGGAATGACATTTTTTAAGGGAGCTTATATAGATGAGGTATTTTATTAACCTAAAAAGTCATAAGGATGAAAATATCCCTCCTAGAGAAAACAAAATTGCACAACCTTGAAAGTGTTTATTAGAAAACTCCACTGAAAGTTGCTGCTAACAGATGTTTTTACCAGACAAGCTGTTAAATGAGATTTCCCCCTGTGAGGTGAAGAATTTGATATCCATTCAAACAGCAGAATGAGCTAAAGACTACTGGAGATTTGTTAAAACAATAATGCTGCCATTTTGTGCCGACCAAGAGGGGAAGATAAGCCTGCTTTGCTGTACTCTGTTTCAAAATGGCATGTACAGGCCCACATTATCATGATGAAGAGAATGTGTGTTAAGTTCATATTTATGTGTAATTTATATAATTAGCATACATGAAATCAGAAAGTGCGGATTAAGATACAGACAAATATGAGAGTTTTTGTCCTTCATGATATGAGCACCTATATTATAAGTTAATGTCTGACTCGAGTGGCTTTTGCATGCTGGAATATGTAAATGCAGGTTATATGTTGCTGATTTATGTAACTCAGCGCAGCACCACCACCGAATGATTCACTTGTTCCAGCAGATGCTCGCAGGTTTCACAACAATGCACAGCCTTCCTACAGTAATACTAGCTGGCGTCATATTATTGAAAGCGCTGTTAAACCCCAAATCGCCTCACCTCACCAAAAAATTAACCAATGTGATTATTTATATAATGTTCATGTTTTTGCTAAAACAGGCTCATTATAGCATTAAAACATTGTTTCACAATTTGTAAAAGGCTGTCTTTTGAAGTTCTAATCTAAGAGTATAAAATTTGAGTTCATGATTGCTTGTTACATTATTTGCATTCACAATATTGAGACTTTAGTAAAACTACTTTGACGCACATACAAGCACAAGTTTTAGAAGTAGTATCCAAAGAAACATGTCATTACAAGCAGAATCAGAAGCATTGCATATAGGTTTATTCTCTTCCAGTAGTTGTTTAGCATGGTTTAATTGGCCCACTGCAGCTATTGGATAATGATTTATTCCGGAAATCTGAACCTCCACTCTTATGTGCCATTACATATGAATGTTTCATGTCGTGGAACTAGGCTGGTCGAGTATTAGCGCTCATAGAGCAGATCCCCGTTGGGACTTGACAATCCAGTCACAAGTTGGGATCGGCAAAAATAGCTGTCTGCAATTTTGATAATGTCATTCAAATTTTTACTGTTAATTTTGTCCAATTGCAGCTGGTATTCTTGAGTGTTGTTAAAATAAATGTCAAATGTTTCAAAATCATTCTTTGGGAAGTTATTAATTTTGTTTTTAAACCAATTACAGTATTATCAGGATGATATCATTAAGTTAACAATCATTTCATACCATATGTGTAAGTTTTTATATTCTTTTATGATACTCTTATGCCAAGAAAATATGAAACTGCAAGGGGAAATATGAAAATATGCAAACTGCATCTTCTTCAAAGATGTTATTTACATTCAACATTTAAGGGTTTGTTTTTACAAGGCTTTTAGTTTTTTCATGTGGTGGAGGTCAAATGGGCCATTATTTCACGAGCAACACTTCACCAAGAAACTGAAGTGTGTTAGGGTTGCTTGAAATCCAATATGCAGAAGTGTGCATTTCCTCGTCTCCAGATTGACCATCTTTGATGACTATGTAAACAAGGAAGAAACTACATAAGGTCCCCGAAGCCTGAGTAGATGTATTACGGAGCAGACAAGGGTTGTAAATGTGTTCTAGATGTCTTCCGGCTAGAACTTGTGCTTCAAGGATCATATGTGTATGTAGTTGAAATTTGTAGTTTGGTTAGGACTATGATAACCATGTATGGTCAATGTAGAAATGATTTCAACAGTTACAGCCTACATCAAATACTAGATAGTAAACAGAAGTTGAATGATAGGAAATTACATGTATAGCTTTATCTTCAAATTTTATTTACCAGTTTTTGTTTTCACAATTTAGAAACAATTAAGAGCCAATTAGTAAAATGCTTAAAAAGTTGTCCCAGAAAACCTTTCTGCCCATGTTCGATTTACATATCCAATGTTCACCTAAAAATTTCAGCTGTTGTGAATTTGAAAAACAACAAGTTACTTGCAACTGCTTCTCTAATATTGATGGTATGATTTATACATATATGCTCTTTCATCACCTCTCATTGGCTGTAACTGGAAATTCTTGCCTCTTTCTGCTTAACGTGTTTTGCATTTTCAGATGCATAGAAACATAAATATGTTATAAGTCAGTCAATGCAGAAAGCAGTAAGCTTTTTCTGCATTTTTCTCAAGCTTCACCTCTGTGAAATCTTTTCTAGGCCATGGATATGTCTGTCAGTGTATATTTTCACACCCTATCATTCAAACTTAATAGCTGCAGTAAAAAGTTACAATCAAACACTCTCCAAACCTTTGCTTCAGAGCTTTCTCCATAATAGGTTCAATTTTGCCTCAAGCGCCTAAGTCTTTACACCAGCGATAGATTCATTGTCGGAATCTGCTTTAAAAAAAGAAAATCCCAAAGAAGAGAAACTGATTTAATGTTACGACCGATTTCCATGACGACACAACATCGTAAAGGGCACAATACTGGCATGCGGCCACAAAAGCCGGCAATTGAGGGCAAATCACGTTACAACATGTAAAAGCTTTTCAATATTACGCAAGTCCATTGATTTCCTCTGATCTGGCCCCGCGGTATCAATCAGGTCGTCCGCAGAGACCAAAAGCCGAATTAAGTCTTGGATTTTCTCTCAAGTTTGGATAGAACTGAAAACTGGTCCATGAATATTGTAGACCCAATGTCCCTGGAATGAAAGAAGAGACAGCTGCAATTACATGGATTGACATTCCAGAAAACTGATTACCGACGCAGGTTTTATAATTGTGTCTGATGGGAAGTAATGAGCGTATTTAGACCTGTCACACATTGCACTTGGTTTGCTGTTGATCAAAGCTTGAATAATTAAACATTTTGATGGCAAATGATTCTACTTCAAGAATATCTGTCTCATATTATAATAAATTTCATTGACTGAGGAAGATTGAAAATAGATTTGGAAGCTTTTGATTGTATTCTTTGCTTTTGAAGTAAGGTCTCAAATATCAATGGATGTTATTGAAACTAAATTTCAAATAGTTTAAGCTAGAGTATACACTTTTAATTGGTTACATAACTGCATTTTAATAAGAGTTCTGGTACTGGGATATCCACGACCAATCCCAGACTGACAGAATATCAGTAGGTGAACAGTTTGACTGAATTATCATGATCTTGCAATATCAGACCAATATGGATTTTTCCCCTGGTGTAATTTAATGTTTATCTAAAGATGTAAAATCTAGAATATTTCTAAATACTACCATATAAGGGATAAAGGAATCCTAAGAGAGCTTCCGGTACCAAGTGTGTTGCTTCGTCTTGGAACAGCTTCTAACAGCTACTCTAAGACAAGAGCCTGTATAATCTGTTTACAGATTGAGCAAGCCTTGAAATAATATTATTGTAGGAGCTCCGCCTTTGCACCAACCTATCAAGCTGCTCCACAAATACAGGTCTCCTTATTCCAGCAGTCCTGCTTCTTCTGGTTTCAGGATGATACACAGCATGCTTCAGGCCCACATGTACTGTGGGATGGCTCTATGGGTGTCAGATAGGAATGATCATTTCAAATCATGGAGTGATTGATTTGTGTGATGGTCATTTTATTACTCTGATCTTTCAATTTGTCTTTCTGTTCATGTTAGATTAAAGTCTTTTAGAATTATTGTTGTGGGAACACAATATGTATGTTCATGCTGATCTAAAATGATAGGACGTTCTAACAAAATGTTTTTGGGGTAGGATGTAAGATACTATTTGTTAATTGGGAATATTTCAAATTCTGTTATTGTTTCTGTCTGAAACAAGTGGAATTGTAGGATGATAAAAAGTAACTGTAAATAGGTATATTATGGTTTTCTAGAAAGCATATTGAAACATGTTGAAATTAAAGAATTTTAAATTATTCAAAGTTGTCATAGGGGTTAAACAATCTTTTCAAAAGATACCAATATCTTGTGTTGAGGAAACCAAAGCAGCAATGTTTCAAAACATCACATTAGCCATATCAAACACATTATCTGAAGATCTTGCATCACATCTAATCACCAAATTTAAGCAATTCTTTACTGACTCCAGAGGCAATTTGCAGGTCTGATTCGGAATTAAACTTGAGAAATAGTTGGGGATTAACCCAAATCAGCACAGTCTCTGACACACAGGAAGTCTCGCTGGCTGATTAGTCGGATCCAGTGCTGATGTCATCACGTTCCAGACAAGCGCACAAACTATTGATTGATTGACGGGGCCTGCACCGAGTCATCTCGACAATCGGGTGCACTGGGGTGCAGTGAAGTGCGCAGTAGGGCTGACAAGACAATAGAATCTGCTGATTCAGTGGGTCAACCAGTTGGTTCTTAGGTTTGATTCATCGATTGCTCCAGTAATGATTAGGACCACACTTTGTATGTGATTATATTTATTCTTTCAGGTTATCTTGACCTGTCAATATGAATCTTGTCAGTTTGAATTTAATTGAGGATTTCTCAAGATATACCTTGCTACACTGCTAATGTGTTACTAAACAATTCACTCAAATAACCTGCTCAAATTGCATTATGATATTGAGTGCTTCCCCTCTTGTTGGGAAGATTATTTGTTCTCTTCTGTGTAACACCATGTAACCTGGACAGATTTCCTCCAGGCTTATCACTCTATGATGTTTTATTCTATTCTGCTCCATAATCATTTCATTATGGTGGTTATAGCTGATCTAATATCAATTTTATGCCTCATGGATGTTATGATGAGATCTGGACCATAATTAATGTGCTTATGTTCTGATGTTAAGGTTTTCTTCTGGATTCTGGTACTCATGTCTTCATTTTCGGGCCATCTATTAGAAGCAATTCTTCTACTCCATTGATCTTTTGGCACTCCAGTGATGTATAAGAACAGTTTGATCATATTGAGTGTTAAGGTTGGCATGACCTCATCCCTTCCTTAAGCTTAGATGGTTAGATGTTTTTGCTCAATTTACTGTTGCCAGTGCTAAAAAGTTCTTGATTGTAATGAGTGTGCTAATATTCTGTTGTTATTGAATTACCTGGACCTCCATGTCAGGAGATTGCATTAAGTTCGGTAGTTTCAGGTGAATAATGTGTCCAATTACTTTTCCAGAAAATGTGGAATGTAAGCTAGTTTTACCAATTTACCTCTGAGCTTTGCTTCAGGTCAAGTTATCCTTTCTTTCCATCACCATATTAAAGGATAATGTGCTTATGCTTCAAACCATTAAGGAGATTGAGGTCAATTTGTTACTGCAGTCCTTTTGACAGATTTATGTCTCGGTACTCTTAGCAAGGTATTCATGTACTTTGACTCTGGCTTTCCATGTACTTTAGCTTATCCAATTACTCTATGCCTTCATTTTTACCAAGTATGCCAACTGGATTACAGAATATTATGTCAAGTCATTCAACTTGCTCTCTAGCCATTCTGGGTACCTCGTAAGGTTACAAAAATTCAACAAAGATGAAGTGGGTCAGGATAGGGTGTTGTGACATGACCCAGTCCATCACAGATCTGCTGTGACCAGAAAAGGGATACCCTGTCCAACAAATTGTTGTAAAGTTAAAGGGTTAACAGTGTCTTGTCTTTTGCTGGTTTTGTTGTATTTAATTTTGAATCTGCTTCTTATAATGGTAAACATCTGGATCTGTGACTTCGATCACACAAATTGTTCTTTTAATAATCTCTTTTTGGTAAATGAAATAACTTAAAATTTTGAAATAACAAAATTGGCTCTTACTGGATTCTAAGTTTTTTTAAGGCTTATCGACCTGTACTTTTTGCCCTAAGATAGACAAAAACATCAGAGGCTTGGGTCTGCGGTTACATATTGTCAAGTCACTGTCTTTACCATGGCATGTCTTATTTCTTAGGCCCTACAGCTATTCAATTCACTACCAGCCGATGTAGTATTATTCAAGGGATGTCTTCAAAACACCAAGCCAATCCTTTCTTCTTGTAGGATGATCAGCCCAGAATTCTATGGCACCAATATCCTGATCTGATCAGAGCTGATCTTCTTGTATTCTGATGTCCCTTTGGCCTGTAGTGTTTAGCCATCAAATTGATTTTTCATCTGTTAGCTTCAATGTAATTGTTTGTGTTCTAAGTTTCAGGTCATTTTGACACAGGGTTTGAGAGCTGCATGTGGCCATGTCAGGTCAAGTTCTGACCAATTATGTTGGACTTTGCATAATGTTAACTTCTTCAAAGTAATGGTTTGAATGATAATACTTTAATGTTTTTGTTGAAGTTGTTTTGATCCAAAGATGAAAAAATATATGGTCATTGAAGTAAATGAAGGTTATATTGCTAAGGAGTTAAGCATTTTGACAAATTACCCAAACAAACCATCAATTCATGTAAACATCAAAATCAACCAGGATCTTTTGGTATTATTTGCAAACTTTCCATTATACTCTTACAAATATGATGATAGTCAACTCGTCTTGAACGTCATCTTGTAAACTGCTGAGAGCATCACATTTAATTGATGAGGAACATTATGTATCAGTTAAAAGCCATCGAGTTCTTTAAAAAAACTATTAGTTTAGTGCACAGCCCTACAGAGTGAACAACATTTATTTAAAAGGATACCAGTTTTCCATTAACCAGGCATTAACTGAAACTATTTCATCAACATCAAAGTAGAACAATACTGACAAACCTACCCTTCGGACAGGAGATCAGAATGCAACAGTTGATGGTATTGGAGTCGTGATGTCAATCGAAGGTCATCTATGATCAGTCTCATTTATTCATGCACTGTTGCGCTGGGACTATGAATTGCTACAATTGCCATTACAAACCATCGGAGAGCAATCGGAGTCGTGTAGGTTATGCTTGATGGAAGAGGACAAACATGAATATTGTCAGACTTGTTATTACTCTAATGGCCTTCCATACTTGATGGGGTCAACTTGATGTAGGGCAAGGGAATATTTCCTTTATTTGCACATTTGTGAAAGTCTGATTTTAAACGTAGACACTATCGAATATGCCCTCTGATAGCAAATCAGAATAATGTTAAACATCTTGGTAAGCATACTCCTGTTGAAATGAACTCTTTGAATTTTTGCCAGTCTTTACCTTGCATCTGTCATAGAGAGCAAGTGAATAAGGACTAATTGAAATATGTTTGTTAATTAAGCTGATTTTTAGGAGGTTTAATTTAAGCTGAGCTGCAGCAGTGAAGTTGAAACAGGCTGAAATCAAATAAGTAGATTATTTTAGAGTTATTTTAAAGTATTATTGTTTTAGATCAAATCCAATCGTTGTACTAATACCTGAAATAAAGGTTTCAACATAGCTACTAGAATTATTTACTAAAATTTTAACTTCAGTTTATGTACTAGCATTTAACTTTTCTTTGACCAAATTAGTGATCGCTATAGTACCTGTAAAACTATTACAGACCCTACAAATATAACTAGAACAAGGATCGCAGCTCATCAAGGAACACCACTGCATCACACACCAATTAAAGTAACACGCTTGCTTTGACAATGGCTGCAACTTTCAAATGAATATGTCATTGAATCCCATCTTGAGGTTCTGATATTGGATGCAACCTTCCCAGTGTATTCCTAACTACTGATATCAAATGGGATACTTGAGTCGACTCCAGGCTCTTCCCTGATGTATCGTGATTGATGGACACGCGAAATCATTATTTCCAAACGATTGCTGTTTATTGGACAAGGCAGGTTGTTTTCTGCCATTAATATCGGCAACACAATCGCAGATATATTGAAATGAGCTCTGTGAGGGTAATTTTGTCTCTGCTGAGAATCACTCGGATCTTCGGAACTCTCATCTGCGTTCCATAGAACTATTGATTTTCTGCAACAGAAATAACTGCATACTATCGCCTCTGTAATGAAGAGATGTCGTCTTGTTTCATAGCATGTCATGTTTGAGGGTTTCTATGGCGATGGAGAGATCTGCAGACAAATGTCTGGTAGTCACGGCGCCAGGATGGCGGCAGAGTTGATGACATGGTCGTGAAGGTTCATATGCTTCTTTATTGGGTTAGCCTCAAGACTTTACGAGGAAAAACTGCTTAATGTTACGTCTTTGCAACAATGTTGTGGATTATTTAACATGCTTGAAATACAGTGTTTTGTTAACTTGATTTTACTATAAAATATTAATTGAAGCTTGTGCTCTCAATATCATGACAACTGTTTATGAAATTTGATTTATTGAATTAAAACAGTTTTTGATGAGAGAAATGCATGTTTTCACAATTCACTGCAACAAAACTCAAAATAGTTTGTCCCAAACTGAAGAAGTGTGAATAACACTTGTCTTATTTTTTCAGAGTTGGCTACTCAATGTAAACAGCATATCATAGGGGAACAAAGTGTTACTGAACACACTCATTTGTGTTCTTCTTCTCCAGATAGAGCTCTTAAGGGTGAACATATCTCATAGAATACCATTTCCCTGTGAGATATAGTATATATATATATATATATATATATATATTAAGTTTGTGTTACTGGTTTCTACAGCTCTTCATCTATCTTTTTAGATTTCATCTCGAATGAAATGTAAACCGAACACAAAATGTTGAAACAAACTAGAAACAAACTTGCTGATTATACATCCGACTTTGTCCATCACAGTCAATAAAACTCATTTTGCAAATTAGCTGATAATTCAATTCAATTCAATTCAATTCAATTCAATTCAATTTGTTTAGCCCCACTCACAAAGTATAAGGTTCCCTTCAAGTTTCTGAGTATATCACGACAAGTTGTGTGTTTGTGTTTCAGTGGTGGTAGTGACGGGGGCGTCGGGGTACATCGCGACCCATGTAGTGAAGTGTTTAGCTGACAAGGTGTGTGTTTGTGTTTCAGTGGTGGTAGTGACGGGGGCGTCGGGGTACATCGCGACCCATGTAGTGAAGTGTTTAGTTGACAAGTTGTGTGTTTGTGTTTCAGTGGTGGTAGTGACGGGGGCGTCGGGGTACATCGCGACCCATGTAGTGAAGTGTTTAGCTGACAAGGTGTGTGTTTGTGTTTCAGTGGTGGTAGTGACGGGGGCGTCGGGGTACATCGCGACCCATGTAGTGAAGTGTTTAGTTGACAAGTTGTGTGTTTGTGTTTCAGTGGTGGTAGTGACGGGGGCGTCGGGGTACATCGCGACCCATGTAGTGAAGTGTTTAGCTGACAAGGTGTGTGTTTGTGTTTCAGTGGTGGTAGTGACGGGGGCGTCGGGGTACATCGCGACCCATGTAGTGAAGTGTTTAGTTGACAAGGTGTGTGTTTGTGTTTCAGTGGTGGTAGTGACGGGGGCGTCGGGGTACATCGCGACCCATGTAGTGAAGTGTTTAGCTGACAAGGTGTGTGTTTGTGTTTCAGTGGTGGTAGTGACGGGGGCGTCGGGGTACATCGCGACCCATGTAGTGAAGTGTTTAGTTGACAAGGTGTGTGTTTGTGTTTCAGTGGTGGTAGTGACGGGGGCGTCGGGGTACATCGCGACCCATGTAGTGAAGCAGCTGCAGGAGGGTGGGTACCGGGTGCGCGGCACCGTCAGGAGTCTGGGGGACGAGAACAAACTCAAGCACCTGCAAGAGCTCTGTCCAGAAGCAGCCCACAAGCTAGAGCTGGTGGAGGCAGACCTCACCAAACCTGAGTCATGGGAGGCGTGAGTATAGTTACCAGATTCATTTAAACATTCACCCCCATAAGTTAGAATTCAGGATTGATTTATGACTGATATTTTAGGTATGAAAGTGATGCCTTTGGATGTGAGAAATAAAGGACACAATTTTACCTGCTAGCTGTTTATGCTATAAAGTAAATGTCCTTGTCAAAACAAGGTATCGGAGGTGGGAATAGAACCATTTGCATATAAAGATATAATGGAGTTTAAGGTGTTTTTAAAAACAAACAAATTCGATATTCATAAACTCATAATTTTCATTCAACCTGTGTTCTTCTTCATCAGCAGTTTTTTATTGTGCAATAAAGTAGTCTTGTCCATTGCTTTTATGGCCTATGATTCAGTGATTATATGAACATTTCAAATAATGAGTGCTTGAAGACTTCTTTGTTGACCTAATGATGAATTATTTATCAAAATATTATCATATTGTCGCATATATAAAATCATGATCACTTTGGGTGTTGGCAGAGCGGTGAAGGATGCCGAGTTTGTGATCCATGTAGCCAGTCCGTTCCCAGCGACGTCCCCGAAGGATGAGAACGAGGTGATCCAGCCCGCTGTAGAGGGGACACAGAGTGTCCTCAAGGCATGCGTAGCCGCCAAGACTGTGAAGCGGGTCGTCCTCACCAGCTCGTGTGCTGCCATATCATGTGAGTTGGGCACTGTCTGTAGGTGACTTGCAAATAGCCAAAAAGGACTTGGATGTAATGGTCGTCAGTTGCTTTTATGATCCTGTTTTCCTCCATAAATCCACTCTACAATTAAAAAGTTAATTCTTTTGATTAATGAAAGAAAAGATTTGATATCTGTCTTAACCCTTACACCAAGTTAATGATTTTAAGAGAGCTTCAATTTATACAAACACTTAAATGTTTCAAGTATATTATGTAGGACTTTTAGCATTGGTAGATAAGATCAACATTGGAAGGTTGGCTCTGAAGTCGGTCAAGTTGTCAATCTAAGTATTATACTCTGGTTTGCTGCCTAGCTCTATATGAGGTCCTTACATTTGTATGATTCGAGGAATGACCATGCTTGTCCTCCTTTTGGATGTTTCGGATTTATAACATGATTCACTTTGCTAAGAAGTATTTTACTGAGCAGGATAACAAATTGCATCATTAGTACGATCAGATAGCGGGATTGGGGGGTACCTTAAATCAATACAACAATAAGCTTATGAATCACTTGGTCATCAAATAAAGCTAAAAACTTTACCTGCAGAGTTATCAAAAAGTGCCACTCTTGAAAAGGAAATTTCTACTTTGTTAGATATGTTGACAGTATTTGATGAGAAAGGTCCAATGCCATTTGTATATTGTGACTGTATTGCTCTGGTACCATGCAGGGGGCCCGTCAGCTGGAGACAAGGTGTGTAACGAGGAGGACTGGAACGACGTGGACAAGCTTGACGCCTACGCTAAGAGCAAGACACTCGCCGAGAAGGCTGCCTGGGACTTCGTGAAGGAACTGCCAGGTGAGCGGGGTCAGCTTAGAAAGGAGGATTTGGATTGAGTGTTTAATAGAGGTATTTACACTCAAAACAACGAGTTCAAAGAGGTTTTTGACCTACAATCCCCAAATACTGCAGTCAATCAAAAGCTAAAAAACTTCTTCTCACAGAAATTTGATCACTGTGTACATATAACTGACTGTTGTTCAGTTCACAAAGCAACCTTTACAAAGGAAATCTTATATTTAACCAATTGTTTATGTCTCCTTGGTGCCTTGTAGAATTCCAGCCAGGTAAAATACCTTACAGGTCAAGACAGTCCTTCACTTTTGGTTTCCTGCAGCTATCATAATAACTTCATCAGTAGGCAGATTGAGCTAAATGATCAATGGATATAAATATTGTATTTATGTCTATTTTCTCTCCCCCTAGACTCTGACAAGATTGAGCTAGCCGTTGTGAACCCCGCGTATGTGATGGGACCAGTTCTCCACGGCTCACCGTGCACCAGCATGGAGGTCAGTTCATCATTCACCTTGTTCCCTGTTATATCAGTAGTCTTGTACTCACAAGGCAACAAGCACCTGCAGGCTGCCATATCCTGACTGAAAAACATTCAACATGTCACAACTATGATCAATAAGAACATTCTTGAAAAGACAATTACTACTCTACGCCAATCAAAGCCTTCCAATTTTAATTTTAATTTAGATCTTTGCAATATTTAGAAATTGAATCTATATAACAAAAGGTCTTAAATGTTTTTGACACAAGTTAATTTTGATATAATATATAATAAGATATAATATTGATATTATCCATGCACCAAACATGCTGCCCCTCTGTTGTCCAGGTTGTGAAGCGTTTGTTGGAGCGGGCGATGCCAGTGGTGCCCAAACTAAACTTCCCCATCGTTGATGTGCGGGACGTCGCAGCAGCTCACATCAAGGCTATGATCACACCTGAAGCTGCAGGTAACTCGCTCTACCTTTAGTTCTTAGATTGGTCATTGTCACATTTCAGCCAATGCTCAGGGCTACTTTTATGGAAAATAACAATTAAATTTGAATCAGTTAATGTTGAATGCATTCAAGCTCCGACAACAACAATAAAAAACTTGAAATTAATGGTGTATATTTGACATGAAATGTCTTAATATAAATCAGATTTTTAAAGCATGGTTATTTTTATACATTTAATAAATATCTATTCTATGATTCCCAAAATAGATATTGTGGTTCTATCATGATCTAACAAACTCTTCATTGATAGATTTCAAATCATCGTGGACAAGTCCTCATGGCCTCAACATTCCTTTTATTCATTTCTGTCTCAAAGCATTTTCCGTATTAATATGAGATTTTTTGCAGGCAAGCGCCATCTGGCGGTCAACATGAACATGTGGATGAAGGAGATGGCCCAGATCTTCGCTAAAGAGTTCAAACCTCAAGGTGACTCACTGACCTTTGACCTCAGAGTGAGGTCACAGCATGGAGCATGACGTCCATATCTATGCATGTTCATTACTATGTGTTGTTTCACAGATCACGATTGCATGCACAAGAGAAACAGAAGTTTAACGCTGCTGTTGATTACGCATGAAGAGTTATTCTACTTCTACTAATGTCCTTTTACATTTGATATCTGGTCCAAATGGCTGAGATTTTTATGTTATTCTTATTCTGAACTGATTACATTCTTCAAGTTTTTTACTTGGATATTTAAAAAGAATTAAAATTAAAACAGCCTGAATCTTTGTCAGATGGTCAAATGTACAAGGAAATTGTCAATGTCACTAACCTTTTATTTTTACCAGGCTTTTGATGGATTTCAAGATTTGAGTTGCAAGATCTGCACCATATTGTTTTTCATCACTTTTATTGCATGATTATTTAACATTAACTATTACGGGGATGAAGCAGGATATTTGTATCATGATGCAGCTGAATGACAGCTCAGAGGAATAACTCTCTGTCTTGATTTGGTTCAAACAAAGAATTTCTTTAGTTAGGTTTATAAGCTTTCTAAATCTGATAGATTTTAAAACTTCCTCTTTTCACATTGGAAATTCTTTTTAATGTTATTGTTTTAGATTTTCCTCTAAAGATTTATTTGAAGAGAGAATGAAGCTTAAATTTTTTAACTTTATATAGATTACAGAACGAGACCAAAATCCTCTTGGCCAAATACTCTGCTTATACCTCTTTGTTTAAGTTTGTTAATTGCATGTCTATTTCCATGTGTATTTCAGTGCACCTCTATTTTAGTGCATGTATTTTCTATTTATTTGAGTATTTCAACCTGTTAATTTCAGTGCATGTATCGTCTATACATTTGAGTATTTCAGCATGTTAATTTCTCACCCCTGCATGTCTATTGCATGTCTGTGTCTGCATGTTCATGTGCTAGCTTGTTGTACCTGGGCAGGTAGACGGCACATTTGCTCCGCTGGCAATATGTACTTTAGAGAAATGGCTCTGCTCTTGGCTCAAGAGTTTGACCCTCAAGGTAAGAGTATCGCTCAGTGATCCTTCAAGTCTACACCTTGTTGTCTTTCAATCAACCACTGATATGCTTCTCTATACAAAGTGTTACAGTAAATTTGAAACATTCTGCAAAATAAGTGATACTTTCTTCAGTACCAAGAATTTGCATTAAAATTTTGCGATAAGATGAAGTTCATAATCTTTTTATATAAGATTCCATAACTGAATTTGGTATATTTTTGTTATCTATCAACTGGTGAAACCCAGTGTTCAACATTGTAAAGGTTCATATCATGACAATCACATACCTAGATATGAAGTTGTTCTGTAAAGCAAGACATGTAGACTAACATGACTCCTCTCTGGCAGGCTACAACGTGCCTACAATGAACTGCCCCTACTTTGCTCTGTGGATGACGAGTCTGTTTGACAAAACCATCAAGATGATCCTCCCTAACATCAACAAAGTCTACAAGTTTGACAACACCAGGGTAAGTGAACGCCTCCATCTTTCAGTACCACTCATGGTTCGCTAGTTCCAAACGATGCTCGCAGGTTTCACCGCAATACATGGCCACAATAGTGTTAGGGGCTTTCTCCCTGCAATAATACTAGCAGCCGTGATACAAGTGAAATACTCTTGAAAGAGGCTATAAACGCCTTATCACCTCACCTCCATCTTTCAACCCTCAAGCTTTACTATTTAAGTCCCCAGACATTAAAATTGTATATGCTAGCTTCATCAAAACATCTTACTCCGCTGGGGTTGCATCTCAAGTATCAAAGTAATGAGATTTTTTCCATGCAAATTTGTGGTATCTTTTTCAATGTTAAACCTTAACTTGCGGTGGAGGACTAAGTTTTGTCAAACCATTGCAACTAGGCATTATTTCAGTCTCCATCCTTGGTTGATTTAAGCATTGCTGCATAGCATTTATAAACACTGGTTGACTGTAGTTCCCTCTTCAGCATCAAGTAGCAACCTGAACACAGCTCTGATACCCCAGTGATAGGAGTGTTAACCCTTTCACCTGAACAACACCAGTAACAAATAGGTTTTATCCTGTTTTGCCTGTATGGTTTGATAGGGTTAGCTCAGCTACAGTACGCTAGAAATCATGCACAATCAAGAAAAACTAAATTATCAAGGTTTTTGTTATCTAGTGGATGGCTCAAGTTGTAGCTTGCAAATGAAAGCTTGTCTTTTATAAATGCCTGATATGTTTGTCCCCAGTCACATGTTTGAACTCTGTTTGCAGATGAAGGATGTTCTGGGCGTCACCCCGCGGGAGCCGAAGGAGACCCTGATTGACATGGCCTACAGCATGATCGAGGGAGGCTTCATCAAGAAGTCCAAGAAGTACAAGGGACCACACGGGGCGGCTGAGGAGGAGGAGGCAAAGAAGGAAGAAGAGGAGAAGAAGGAGGAGGGCGGAGAGGAAAAGCCGAAGGAGAACGGAGAGATAAAGGAGGAGAAGGGTGAGGAGGACCTGAAGAAGGATGTGGAGGAGGAGAAGAAAGAGGAGAACAAGGAGGCGGAGGAGAAGAAGGACGAGGAGATCAAGGAGGAGGTCAAGAAGGAGGAGGCAGAGGAGAAGAAGAAGGAGGAAGAGAAGGCAGAGGAGAAGACAGAAGAAGCTCCAGCAGAGAGCAAATAAGGGCTCATCAGAATTCTCATGTCATCGTTTTTTTCCACAGTGATGCAGCCAGGACGATTTCATACTAAGAGACGGGATCCTCTCCCGATTTTAATTTCATTGAAGTCAGCCTCAGTAAATCTGAGAAGGGCCTGGCTGCAGCATTGCCCATTTGAAGCATTTGTTGAAGGATGGAGGATACCATCGTACCGTGGCCATATTTTTGTGCAGCTTATGTTTATGTGACTTTTATTCAGTCCATTCATTCTGCTCCTACTGAATATCACGGGACCTGTAGCTGCTGTCGGTGACGTCGCCGGTGTGGCCAGTGACGTCGTCCAAGTGTGGCCTCCAGTATTGTCAAGTATAACCATGTACATCATTCTTATATCTCAACTAGCTCGCTCATATTTACGCTTTCATCTATCGCTGCTTCTATTTCTCTTGGGTTGAGTACGAGAACTTCACCCATGGCCTACTGCTGTCTGTGACACTTGAAGACTTCTGGTCAATGCTTAAATATAGTCCTAATTCATCTCATGTGGAATAGACCAAACCGAACCATTTAGCTGTACGGAATATAGAGACTAGAGTAAGAGAGGACTTAGATTTTTTACTCCATATTAAATTGGGTTGTCTTTCAATTGTTTCCAGATATCTGGGAAATATTATTTGATGTGTGCTTCTATCCTGTTGGTACGATGTGCCCTGGATTGTATCTCACTCTCAATGTGCCTGTTGTTGTCAATTCCACAGTAGACCAGTGTCGACCAAGCTCCATGCGTGTGCTAACAATTTGGGACCATTTTGCTAAGGCAAAATTTATTATTTAATTGATTTAGAGGTTTACCTCTGAAAGCTTACAACAAAATGATTAGGATAATGATCTATAAAAAGAATGTTAAAAGCGAATAGTTTTGAAATGCTATATTTAAAAAGCATCAATAATTTCAATTTAAAAATTTCAACGATCAGGGAAAATCTGTTCCAGAAAGTCTTATCTTTTACACTGGAAGCTTGTTCGCCTTGTGTGCGATGCGTTGAGGCGATAAGTTTCCAACGGTTTGCTGCGTACCCTTACAAATTGACCTTGTCATGTGACCCCACAAACATTTTTGTAATTCTAGTTTGTTTGACTTGCTGGAGCAGTTTCTTTCCTCTGACGTAGAATCCGCCATTTCCAAATTAACTAGCTATAGGAAATCTGTCTAGGATTTTGGTGGAATTACCCTTTTGAGGCCTTACAGTATAGTATGAATTCCTTTCCTTACATGAAGGAGAAACACTTGGCAAAGATTTGAGTTGTATATCAGTTTTGACTATCAGGTACTTCTATTTGCGTAATGATTATTTTCATTCCCTGTTCATAGGCCTTCTACTTACATATACTTTCATACCAACCCTGTTCTTTGGTGAGCAAAATTGACATTTTACAGTTTTTGTAACTTTTTACAAGCTAGGTGTTGGCGGTATGTGGAACTAAATCGTCTTTCGTTCTGTTTTGTACAATTTTACATCAAAGAGGAATTACAAAATGAAATTATATTGCTCAATTCATTTTCAAGTATTCGTTTTATTTGAAATCCTTGTACTGCAGAATATAACTGTTTGTAAAACAAGCTTTAAACTTTCGCACTTTCTCTCTCCAATGAGCAAGCTACCCCCGGTTTGGAGATTGCGTCGTTACGACAATCTGAAGATTATTGAGGAGCCAGACGGCCCACATGGTGCTTTGCTTGAAGTGTACATTCGTAGGCTTACCGTCATGCTTGTAGTTGGCAGACGTCGTAACTTCCAGGCAAAACGTGCTTTATAATGGATATATGATACGCATGTAGTATTAAGCTGTTTTGAGATGAAGGGAGTTGCATTTAGGGAGCAAAACGCCTCGAGTCCTGATCTAAATAGTTTGAAGCAAATGGTGGGACACTGTTGTACATAGGCCTTGCCCCCAATGCAACTCCTCTCGTCTCGTAACACTGGCCAGTGTCATAGTGCTCAGTATGTTGCAATTATATATACCTTCGTTGATCTTACCGTAGCTTTTTAGTTAGTACCATATTACCCACTCTGGTCATTTATGTATCCATGCATTATTTTGCTATTTATTTTTTACCAACTTTGCATACCTCTTTGTCAAGAGGAACTTGCCAATTACATTTTCGATAATTTTAAGCATATTTTTATGACGTGAACCAAATGTCAATGTGCTATCTTTTTTATACATGTACCTGATCATTTGAAGCATTTTGGGATTTTGTAAAGAGGCTTCACATTCCATGTCAGGACCGTTCTCCCGCCCGCCTTTAGTCCCCTGAGACAGCCCAGTGGTGAGATAGGCCAAGTAGTACACAGATGAGAGGATGTTTTCTAGTATGAGACAGACCGTATTGGAACAATTAAGCATTCTAGTGAAATTACAATAGTTTAAGTTTATATTTGGACATTTGATGAGAGAATTGAGATATTTGTAGAAGGCTAAATTGTGGATTGAAAAGATTTGAGATATGACTTATTGTAAATAATCCACACAAAAGAGTGAAGGTTTTCTAAGACCGAGGGTTGTGAGAAGACACAAGCATAATCTCAGGACAGGTGGGCGGGGAGCTTCCTGTATCGTGTTGATCGTGCACTGCCAAAATGCCTTATTTGACTTGAGCCTGTTGCTTTCACAGCTATCATCATCTTTCTCGACTGCTCAAATCCAATGTGCATATTTGTGAAATAAAAATTCTGATTTGGAAATGGCTTTTTGTTTTTCCCTTGTGTAAGGAGATGAGAGGAGAGAATGTCATGTGTCATCAGTTAAAACGTCAGGATTCTTGTTAACACGATATCTCATGAACAATTTCACTCAGTTTCATATTTGGTCACAGCCTAAATTGGGAGATTATGCAGACACCAGTCACTTATTGTGACCTTGACCTTTTTTAGCTCTGACAATGTTAGAAACTTTTGCTAATGCAATTTCTCATATCGTTTATTGCCAACATTGTCAGATTACACAAACAATAGTTGACTATGATGAGCTTCCCTTTACAACGTCACACAAAGCACTTTGACGGCTTTTCAATCTGTTCATAAATATTACGAAATATTTCAAAACGGCTGGGGATATTTCCATGTTAGTGGCAAACACTTGTATTGATTTGACTGATCATGAGAGGGGAAATCAAAAAAATAAACTGAATCCTCCATAAGTTTAAAAGTGCCTATAATTTGAACCTTTTGGTGCACAGCCAGGGTTACAGAATTGGTGTTAGGGAAAATGAAACATTTAGTAAATCACTGAAAAGGTTTCTTTTAAATGGAACGAACATTGTTGAAACATAGATAATTCTCTTGTGCAGCAGTCATTCAGTTATCCAAGTCATAACATTCTGTTGGGATACATCAAATTTGAGGTTGACTTTATACAAAGCCAAGAGCGAGTTTCGTAAAACCAAGCTTGTGGCTGATATATCCCTAAATAACCCTCGTCTTACTGCATGTAAATATGCTGACCAAAGAATTAAAAACCTCAGTAAATTCTCTTACAATATTAAGAGGTCATGTTCAAAAGTATGCCCTCGAAGTTTATGGATCACGAAACAAGTCTTATTGAAAACCATGGACACCTGCCTGGGATTTTAAAGAACTTCCAAAGCAAGACGAGAAACGAAAAAAAGTTAATTCTGACATTGTCACTAGTCATGTTCAAGATCCCAAATACAAAATATAAACTCCACTCCAAACCAGGTAACAGCCTTCATTCTGGCATGTGTTGTGGATGGTTTCTCCCCTTCTCTTAGTTGATTCTAACTTCGGGTGGCCCCGCCACTGCATCCTTTTATGGATTGGCATGCTGTTACCCCATTGAACAGCTTCTAGATAGGTCGTCTGGCGCCGCCTTATACTTAAAATTTATACTTGGTTGATTGCAGTAATATGTCTAATTCTTTAATTAAAGTGACACAGAGTATCTGTCTTAAAGTTTTATTTGGTTTTGATAAGCTACAAAATATCTAATATGCTGATTGAAGTTCATATCTCATCACTGGACTTGCAAATATATCCATTTATGCATAATATCTCTAAAATGCTTGATTTTATGGAAAAATCAAGAAAACATCTCAAATACGTTTAATATTCGAAACTATGCATCCAATTAATCAACCTAATAGTTACAATACATAACAAGCAAAAAAGTGAGCGTGGCTCACTAATACCCCCGACTGTGCATCCCTGACTAACTGAATTACTTTTTACTTTCAATGTAGTCATCTCTTGCACAGCATTTGACCCCCAAAGAGGAATTGAGAAAAATGACTTATCCAAAAAATAGAGCCATTGGCTCTGTAGCTCATCAGGCTTCATCATCAATTATGCTGTAGAGTGTGGCCAATGTGATTCCCCCTTTGTAGAGGCCACAGGGTCTACAAACATAAAATTAAGTATAGGCGACAAGTTTCAGTTTTCTAGACCTTATACTTCAGGAGAAGAAGATGAAAATAGATTTGAAGGAAGTTCCTGTAGCCTTTATTAGGGGCAACAGGGTCATCCTCACTAGTCAAGGAGTCTGTACACAAAGTTTCAGCTTTCTAGGCCTCATGGTTCTGGAGAAGAAGATGAAAATAGGTTTTTAGGGTGTGGCCCTTATTAGGGGTCACAGGGCCACCAAAGCTACAATTTATAATCCTCACTGGTCAAGGAGTCTGTACACAAAGTTTCAGCTTTCTAGGCCTTATGGTTCTGGAGAAGAAGATGAAAATAGGTTTTAAGGGTGTGGCCCCTGTGGCCCTTGTTAGGGGTCACAGGGCCACCAAAGCTACAATTTATAATCCTCACTAGCCAAGGAGTCTGTACACAAAGTTTCAGCTTTCTAGGCCTTATGGTTCTGGAGAAGAAGATGAAAATAGGTTTTTAGGGTGTGGCCCCTGTGGCCCTTATAAGGGGTCACAGGGCTACCAAAGCTACAATTTATAATCCTCACTAGCCAAGGAGTCTGTACACAAAGTTTCAGCTTTCTAGGCCTTATGGTTCTGGAGAAGAAGATGAAAATAAGTTTTTAGGGCGTGGACCCTGTGGCCCTTATTAGGGGTCACAGGGCTACCAAAGCTACAATTTATAATCCTCACTAGCCAAGGAGTCTGTACACAAAGTTTCAGCTTTCTAGGCCTTATGGTTCTGGAGAAGAAGATGAAAATAGGTTTTTAGGGTGTGGCCCCTGTGGCCCTTATTAGTGGTCACAGAGCCACCAAAGCTACAATTTATAATCCTCACTAGCCAAGGAGTCTGTACACAAAGTTTCAGCTTTCTAGGCCTTATGGTTCTGGAGAAGAAGTCGAAATTCCACAAAGTTTACGGACGGACGGATGGACGGACGGATGGATGGACGGACGGACGGACGGACGCCGGACACCATGCCATGACATAAGCCCATCGGGCCTTACAGGCCATATGAGCTAAAAATGGAAGTTTGTAAAAAAAAAAAACACACAAAAAACACTCATCAATTTTAGTATTGATTTGGCACTGCACCGCTCCTAGTATGGAAGAAGACATGTGCAAAATGTGAAAAGAATCAGATGAAACTTTTTTCCCGTAATAGGTCGGACAAATCTGATATTGGAAAATGACTAAGTTCAAAACATGGAAATTTGTAAAAAATTCAAATATTAACGAAATTTGCTGTTACTTCACACTGCACCCCTCCTAGTAGGGTAGAAGACATGTACAAAATTTGAAATTAATCGGATAAATAGTTGTCCAGTAATAGGTCGGAAAAATCTGATATTGGAAAATGACTAAGTTCAAAACATGGAAATTTGAAAAAAATTAATAAAAAATTCAAATGTTAACGAAATTTGCTGTAACTTGGCACTGCACCCCTCCTAGTAGGGTAGAAGACATGTGCAAAATTTGAAATTAATCGGACAAATGGTTTTCCCGTAATAGGTCGGACAAAAAATGTCCTCGGATGGACACACACACACACGGACACACACACAGACGGAATCGTTGGTATTACTAGATACCCCGGACCGTTGGTCGGGGGTATAATAAACACTATCGAATCGAATATATCTTCCTGTCGGCTTATGACAAGGTTTCAAAATTACGTTTGGCGAATTTGCGAGCACCACTCGAGCCACATTGTCCGGTTTTCGATCAAAATCCCGACTTTGAATGGAAGTATTTTCGCTCTAATGTACTGATTGACCTTTAACTTGTTATTTTCAGTAACAGTTAGTGGTTCCCGATGTAATAACATCGATCAAAATTTGACATATGTGGTCCTATCAATATACTCTGTGTCTCTTTAAAGGGGCAGTAGCACGTTTTTAGGGGGAATATAAGGTGATGTCAGGAAAATAAAAATTAATGGTTCCAATTGAAAGACAATTTATTTAAACTGAATGGAGCAGTAATAATTCAAATATTAATATAAAATTTAGCCGTGTGATTCCTTTTTCTTACAAAAAATGAATTAAAGGTGTTCACAAAAAAATGGCCGCCAATGGATTTTGTGTGAATCTCCATACTTTGTCCTCTGACTATGGATGATTGGCTTGTGTAATAAGATTTTTTACACTGTCAACACAATACACTTAACTTACAATTATCAGTGAAAAATTTAAAATATAAAATTATCAAAAAACGTGCTACTGCCCCTTTAAGTCAAACACATCTGGGATCGGTTATGTACTGTACTGGCAAGTTTAAAGCCAACTTAAAGGGTGTCTGGAATTTGAATAACTTGAATAGTGTCATGCATGTTGAACATTTATTCCAGTAAATAAAATACCAACAAATGTTATCTGTTAATTATCTTTTATTCAATACAACACAACATGACAATAAATATAGCTTAATCACAATAACATAAATATCAAATACAACAGTTATTCAGAAGGAATGTAAGCACATTCTACAACATGATTTGACCAACATTGTGCTGGAAAATGACTAGAACACTCAATATCTCTACAAGATGTCTAATTCAATCTCTCTGCATACATACAAGGTTTCTATAATTTAAAACAATAAAATTCTTGAAGAAAACATCATTAGCATTGAAAATATTGACCTACGTACAGTATATAATTTCAAAATCTTCAATTATAAACTTCTGTAATTTCTTTTATAATTCACCTTTTACTTCAAAATAGTCGTAAACATGATCTTTCCTATTTTGAATTCTGAATCTTATCATTGAAAAAACCAAAAGCTACATATTAAGTCATCTATTTGTAAAGGTGTGATAGTTGTTATGAATACCTGGCTGTATGTATACAAAAGCCACTTGACAAACACTGTAAGGATATTTTAACCCTCATCCAGCTAAGCTGGGTCTCTTACGTTTCCGGCTTTATGGGGTCAATATGACCCCACTGTTAATAAATTAAATAAATAGTTTCTTGGTGAAAATTAAACTTTTATTTTTGTACTGGTTGTTTCTTATGTGTGTTTTATATGCCACAAAAAAAACTTGAAGGTACTGCATATTTATAAACAATTTTAGAAGGTTGTTAAATACGATCGATGCTATTTTACAACTGATTTCAGAAAAGAACGAAAAAAAATATGTTTTCAAATACTCAAACCCCAATGCGCACGTAGGATCTTTGCACCTATTTAATGTATCACATGCAACAGTTTTCACTCAATATTAACGAACATAATTTCTATAAGCGCTTCTGCAACACAAATTGTTACACAAACGGTTTCATGGGGTCAATATGACCCCACGTTCTGAATGATGTTGGGCAAAAGAGTAGATCATTACATATTGATTTAAAAAAACTTACGGTAAACTTTAATTTTAATTCAGATTCACAAGCGTTAAGGAAAATGGATGATTGAGGAATATATGAACATTTTAAAATCTTTTACCAACAGATTTTTTGTTCATTTAGTAATGAGAGCTCTGGGGTCAGATTGACCCCACTTAGCCGTATGAGGGTAAAACCAGCCGTTTCAAACGCGTAGGTTGTTACACATTGTTTTTTAAAAATACGGTAAATTATATTTTTGATTTAGATTCACAGGTGGTTAGGAAAATGGATGATTGAGGAATACATTAAATTTTTTATAATTAACAGTTTTTTAATCATTTAAAAATACAGAGCTCTGGGGTCAAATTGACCCCACTTAGCCGGATGAGGGTTAATTTTTATGAAGATGTTGCTATGTCAATGAATTATTTTTTTGATAATTCATGAACTCAAATATTACAAATATCCCTAACTATGTTGGTGCATTGATTTATAGAGAAAATACATCTTTTTCAATCAGGTTTTTGAGGGTTAGAATGATAAAATTGATGAAATGACTTTGTGAATGTTGATGTAAATGCGCTATACGTCCGAGGGTAACGACTTCTCAGTTGCTCTGCGAGGGGGGACCGAAGCTGCTCAGTACCCCTGGTGGCTGCTGACGTCCGACTGAAACAGAAAACCAGTCCCAATATTGGAATTAAAACAATTTAATCATTTGACACTTCAAAAATTTAAAAACATGAAAATGCAATTTGACACTCCAAAATTTGAAAACATCAAAATATCATGTGACACTTTTTTGGTCTTATCAGCATTGCTATCCTCAGTGACCTTAACGCTTTACTGTATATCAACCCTGGGACTATTCACCAGGAAATCTGTACGGAAATTACCAGCCACTTGATTTGTGAAAGGCAGGTCCTTTTGACATAGAAGTTTTATTTCAAATCAAGGGATGATGATTTCAGTATAGAGGTGATAATGGCCAAAAGTCCCAGTGCTGACATATTGAAACATCGGAACCTTCGACCATTGGAAACCATGAATACATTACTAAAAACTTTGTTATTTCTAAACAATGAATCAAGTATTGGTACTGTAGGACAATTGATTGCAAAGTTTCAAATTCAACAACTTATGATATTCAAGATCTATATTTTTGGTTATATATAAAGTCTAATTTTTTATCTTTAATTCTTATTCTGTTAACAACAAAACAGTTTTTAAAAATTTCACCTCAATTTCTAAGATTAAATTTCTTCACATTTTAAAATATAGATATAATTGTTTTTCTTGCTGCATAAAAAAATCTATTTTGAACTGTTATACTGGATAGCTACCATGAAAACAATAATTGTGCTCAGATAAAACATATGTATCACAGATCAAATAAGGATATGTATTATTTAATTATATTAATTTCTTTTCTTTTCAACATTACCAGATGTAAGGGATAACACCAACATGCCAAACCTATGGAGCTATATATACAATCACGAGATAAGCATGCAAACAATGGATATAATTGAAAATTGGAATAAAATCTGCATAGCAAGCTATATGTCTTACAATAGCTTGCTTTGTGATGATTATGACTTCATATTTAAGTTCCTGTTTCACAACTGAATCAAAACATGGACTTTGAAATTCATATTCATATAAAATAAAGGTCGGACAATAATACAAATTTCTATATCTAACAATGTAATAAAATTTGGGTTTGTGTACAGTAATCTCAACTAAACTTTAAATACATGTGTTAACCCACGACATTGTGATAAAGATGCATAATTTTAAAATCATGTAAAAAAGTCATGAAGATAAAATATCCGTTATTTCTCAAAATTAAAGAAATTGACGAGGGCCTCAAGGTTATTCACACAAGAAATGATACAACAGATAAAACTGAATTTTTTTTTATCAGATGAATTTTGATTCAATGAAATAAACCAGAGGGTGATTCATACTTCACTGCTTCTACATTTCCAATACAAGGTTATTCTGAATGTGAATATTAATACAGACAAATTTAGCAGTGATGGGTTAACACATTAACATAAGACATATATCTAATAAAAACGTTGGTCGGGTGGAGACAGTGGGTGTTGTTCTGTACTGGCTAGACTTACTGGTCGGTGGTGGGCAATATGTCGCCGGGCCTGTGTGGAGATATAATATGAGAATTCTTACATGCTCCGAGGGGAGAAAAACTTGACCAAGGATGATACAACTGATTGTATTAACTTGAAAATTTATCTGTTGGCTTGTCGATAAGCAGTTTCCAGAATAGCAATTGTAACTGATGCTGATAAATCACTATCTTTATCATCAATTTAAACACATATTTCTTTTTGTTTTATTTTTGATTGATAATGAAACAACAATTCATTATACAATGAGTGATTTTGTCATTTTAAAGAATGAATATTAAGACAAAAAATAAATTATGCAATAGTAGTTCATCTATGATATTTCTTATTTTGCTACCTTGAATACATTCATTTAGAAAAAGAAAACATACATTCATACAGTAGCCTTTGAAATCATGCATAGCAAATCTAATATTTACAAGAAAAAACACATTGCTTGGCTTAATATAGGCTAAGAAGAGAAACATACAAATATACTTATAAACAAATGGTAAAAATACAAGAGTTACATTCCAATAAAATACCCAAACAAGTTAAAACATTGAGGATATTAAACATTTCTTAACAACTAGATTAGTGTTTGCGGGACACCGCAAAAACAGAGCAGCCCCGAAACTTGGGGTTTCGCCTTACCCTGTTCCGCCTTCTACAAGCATCAGCATATTGGGCATTTTCTTGTGACCTTGACGTTTGACACTCAAGGTCACGCAATCAATGAACACATTTCATTGAAAATAACATTAATGTATCGAATTAAAGTGTTTAAAGTTAAAATAATCCATTTTCTCAATATTTGTTGACCTTGCTGTGACCTTGACCTTTGACAGTTCGTACCCAAAACCTTTCCAAAATTTTGTACTTCTCAAGAGATAATATATACAAAATTTAAACTTCATAGCCCAAAAACTTTTCAAGTTAACGCGTTTACAAGGAAATTTTTTGTGATTTTATAGCTCATGACCTTGACCTTTGACCTTGAAAGTGAACATGTCATTTTAAGTCCCCAGAGGTGTAAACAATTACACATGTTTATGAGTTCTGAAAAGCTTAACGGGATTAAGTTATATCCAAATTAGTTGCACATTGTTATAACACAAATGTCATGACCTTGACCTTTGACCTTCAAGGTTACACAATCTATGAACACTTTTCATTGAGTATAATAATCTTCTATTGATTAAAAGTGTTCATAGTTAAAATAAAGCATTTCCGGAAAACCATGCTAAAGTCGTGACCTTGCTGTGACCTTAACCGTGGACAGATTGTAGCGAAAACCTTTTCAAATTTTTTTACTCTTCCAAGGATGATATATACCAAGTAAAAGAGCTTCATAGCACAAAAACTTTTCAAGTTATCGCGTTTACAAGGAATTTTTGAGTGATTTTATATTTCGTGACCTTGACCTTTGACCTTGAAAGTGAACATGTCAAAATCGTTCCCCCGAGGTATAAGCAGTAAGGTATGAATACAAGTTCTGGAAAGCTTAGTAGAAAAAAGTTATAGCCATTAGTATGTGCGCGGCGGCGGAAACTGCACAAAACCTGATAGCAGCCCCGTCTAAGGACGGGGCTGCTAAATACCATGCACATGTTATCGAGTGAAGTAGAATTTTATATATATATCCACAAGTGGCTCTACTTCACAAGTTAAGATAGACATGAGTCAAATTTTTCGGTTCATCAGATTTCCTCAAAGGAATAATATGAAATTCATAAATAAAGCTTTTTATGAAAGGAGTATCCATCATCATGGTGATCATGTGACAACACCCTTTCGTTTTATGACATCATTGATGACATCATATGATACAAAAGTGTTTTTTTCCCCAGATTTTTTGATTAAGTATACAACAGCTTGGTTTTCCTTGGACCTAAATTGAAACCGAGAGTCTAATTGAACGCTGGAACACTTCAGTTGAGTCTGAGTACTGAACTGTGGCAGGGATGGTAACAGGCTTGGGCTCTAACTTACACAATAGATAGTTCTCTGATATCCACAACTTGTCAACATTTATCTCACTATATCTATGTTATGGTAATCAATGGATAGATACAGGGCATCAATTCACAAAGCAACCTTTACTAAGGTTGACCTTAAAGATGGACTGAAATGCTATATGGCAACTTTCGGGATTCATGAAATAGTGATAACAATTTCACATGGACTCAACTTTAAATTTCTGAAATCGACCTAGAAACGGCTGAATTACGACTGTATAAATAACACCGCCTAATTAGGCCGGCGAACAGAATAAAACGCACTGAAGCGTGACTGACTCGTGACGTGTTAGTAGGCGATGTGATACCCCGTTGTGTGCCCTCGTTATGTAAAACAACACAAGCTAACAGTACAGCTCGATGTTTAACCGTCGATTAAACACCCTATACAAAATCCAAACATCTCAAACCTTCAATAAATCGGTAGTTTATTTATTCAACTGGCAATTTGTATTGATGAAAATGTAAGACCCTGATTCAAAACGAAGTTGTGCGCATAATGCTACAGCATGTAGATGGTCTCGCTTTGCGCAATGTTGTCATAAGACTGCACGTGAGAACCCGGAAGTATTTTCGTCATAAACAATTGCTCACGTGTGAACCGTTTTATCTTCGTGCACAGTTGTTTGTTGTTATTGAATATAACTTTAGTAGCACAACAGAAAGGATGTTATTATACAATACTATTTTTTATACATTTAAACCATTTTTTTTAAAATGCCTTTGACTTCATTTTGTAACAGGATAAAAAAAATATATGTGTTTCTTAGTTATTTCATTTAGTGATGGATAAGTTACAATTCTCAATGAAAGGCATGTATTTGATGATGACTGATGTCTTGTTTAAAACATTATTTTAATAGGGCATTTCACTGACAATCTTAATGTTTTCACTCTTGTACATAGAAGAGATATTGTTCACAACAATACCCGATACATGGCCCAACAGAATGAAGATTTATTAAATGAACCTTATTCAAAATAATTATCAGATAGAGCAAAAAAAGTATTTCTAATTTCAACAGGTTATAATTTACCAATCGGAGAAAAAAGGGACGTTAAGGAATACTATTGCTATTTGATGTTACCTAATAAGCTGATGTCATAAAATAGCCAGGTGTTGATGATTGTGCATTATATAACCAACCTGCTATAGTCATCATTTGATAGCTTTTAATTAGGAAACAGACAGGAAATATGATAGACAATAAAGTAATTGTGTAATAGGTGAGTGTCTGATCTAAAGAAAGTAAATAACACCTGCAGACCAATGTCATTGTTTATTCAACCTTTTTACACAACGTTCAAATCTAAATGTGAGCATTGTAAATTCGGATTATTACCATAAATCAGCCAAAAACTTTTTGCTATGTTTTATATTTTACTAATCTCTTTTTTCTCTGCATGCCAAACTGTTCATTCAGTGAAAATGCGAGCTCGAAACAGAAAATCGGTGTAGTGATCGGAACATGTGAGTTCGATGTAGATTGTCACATTGCTCTGTTTGACCTTACACAGCGGGTCAATTTGGCGTGAAACGATCAATGTGATGGGAATTTGTCTACGGAAACTTCATCAGGAGATATTCTAGGACAGTTGACAGCAACACAATGATATGACATACTGTTAATCGCTTGGAAAACGCAGAACTACGGATTTCGCCTACCATTTTCCATATAAGCAGACGAACGCTTCGCCTACTGCCACGTCACTTCCGGTATCCCCTGCCCGTGACCTCTCAGCCTTGTTTTGGTTTGTCGCTGGACGGCGACGAGCAGACGCCTTGTTACGCAATGTTTACTTAGCTGTAGCTTCATTGAGAAACTGTGTATCGTTGCTGTTTTGGCCTAATATTTATGTTATATAGTTATTTGACCAATATCTTATGAAAAATATATTTAAAAAAGGTTATACAGCGGCTCTTTAACACCCATTCTTTAACATTGCATTTAGGTTACTTTAAGGACGATCACCTTAGGGCTTTGTGAAAGGAGGCCCTGGTATTAAATATTTTGATAGACATGCACTTAATTAATTTAAAAAAAAATTGCTTTAACATGTTAAACGTTAACTTTATATATAATTAAATGTAATTACTAGCTAAAAAGTGTGAAAATATTTCAGCAAGAAACAGCAAAAACATTGCAGTTATCACACAAGAGGCCTCCACAAAGCCAAAATGCTGGTATTGAAGTCAAATATGGCCAACATGCACCTATAGCTTTTGCAGTGAGGCTTACACTGAAAATTTTGATTGTTGTTTTAGTTAAATTCAATATTCTGTATAATGAAATGTATGTTTTACATCAAAGATCAGAATTTCGGAGCAGCCTTGAGTTAAGAAAAGAAGCATTAGATGTAAGGAAATATGACAAAAATGCCAAACAAGTGAAAAATCCCAGCCTGGGCACTGCAACACTAGCAAGAAAGCTTGTTGCAAGCAGGTAAGGAATTCTTATGTCATTTTCGAATGTACTTTTGATTCCAAATTATCGATTATATGAATCAATTTGAAACGTCTATTTTTCTTCCATCATGAAAATCTATAGTGTAGAAAAAAAGCTGTTAGTGGCTGAAGTAAGCATCTAATATTGACAGGAGAGAAGAATTCAGATCTCTCACACAAATTTGGCTACCTAAATGTATCTACATGATCCCATCGTACATTCGAACTGCCTCATCAAGTAATCCATGAAAATCTAACCCTTTTTAAATGCAAACAAGGGCACATTTAAAGCCCAAAAGCTAAGTAGTGTTTGGTGGGCATGTTTGAAAAGTCATAACTCATCAACAACAGATCATACGCATTGTTCAATATATCAGCCAAAAGATGATAGATTTTTGGAAATTCTCAATAAGCCCAAAAGCGGAAACCCAAAGTTAATCCAAAAATACTAAATTTTCCCTATACATTCCTCTCCCAAGGTCTAGTCCCAATTTCAAACCTATTTGATTTAAATAACCCATAACATGCAGGACCTGCAGAAAACAAAATATTCAATTTGATATTATTCAAAGTTCAATCAAAATTTCTATCCCCGGATGGATCTGAATTCCCCTCTGCCTGGCACGTCACCACCAGCTAGCGGACACAACTCACTGAAGCTTCATCAATGTACTGCGAGTCATCAAGCATCACGCCACCATAGTATTGACCTTGTTGGGGTGTTGGGGGGTGTCCCTGCATGGCCCCCGGGTGTTGGGGGTGGTGGTAGTACCCCGGGGGTGCCTGGGGGGTGGGCACCGGGCTGGAGAACTCAGAGATGCTGCTCCCGGGGTCACTGTCCGGCGGCGGGACCGAGTGCTGTTGGGGGCTGAAGGGAGAGATTTGTGAGAGTGTCAGGCAAGGTATTAATTTCTTAAATAATGTTTCTTAAACTAATCTGGTGGCACACAAGTTCTGACTTTAGAGTAAACGGACACATGTTTGTTAATAAGTTAAATTAAATGCAGACAAAATCTAGTCGTTAGCGGATCAATGACAGTTTAAGTTTAAAGCAGAATGGACACACTTTATGTCATCCTGTCTCAGGATACCAACGTTACGTTAACTCCAATTATCTGTACCCTGGGCTCAGAACCTAGATTCGCTCGAGCGGCGATATAGCCAATCAAATAATTTTCTCGCGGTCTTCTCGATAAAATTTTGACGAGAAAATGATTTGATTGGCTATATCCCAAGTAGGGCCATGCAAGCAAATCTAGTTTCTGAACTCAGGGTACAGATCAGTGGAGTTAGCGTAACGTTCGTACCTTGAAACATGTAGAAAGAATTGTGCACAATTTGTCTTAGTTGGTCTTCATATTCAGTGCTGTTTATTTGGATATCAGTGGAATCATGTAACAGAAAGTTAAAGGGTGTAATGTGTTGAGTATCCAAACACTCAGCTGACCAAAAATGGTTGAACTGAGACTTGCTTCATAAAACTTCATACTCACTACGCGGCGGCGACCTGGTGTTGACCTCTGGCGTACGTGACCTCTGACCTCATCTCCTGCTGCTGCTTCTGACTGTTGAGCCAGGACACCTGCGATTGGGTCATACCCATAGCTGCACCGGTGCTCGCTCTACAACAGGGGCAACTCTTTTTGTATGTCAAGTTTTGGTTTATTGATGGCATTTGTTTGCCGAGTAACTATTCATAGACTGCTCTACATACTCTAATTTTGAAAAATTTCCTTTTTAGATAATTGATTTAAGATGAATCATCTCTGGTTGTGTCAACGGTGGCAGAGCCAGGATGTTTTTGAGTTCTTGTTCAGGATCCCCTTACTTTGAATTTCTTTTATAGATTCTGTTCCTTTTCTATATATATTTCTAAATTTTTATATATTCATGTACATCTCTTGCCATTTCAGGTATGTATGTGTCACTGAATGAACCTACTCTCTAATGAATGTTCTTTTACCTTTCAGGATTTGTTAACATACATGCTGAGGTTTCAAAAAATATCTTTTAAACCATCTGTGTGGATATGTCAGTGGTTGCAGATCTTGTATGTAAAGACAGACTGTCATATGTACTGGAGTCAACATCATTGTGACCGATACTAGTTTACAAGTTCAAATCTGACCAATGCTTAGCAGGTTTCATGTCAATAGCCTATTGATATAAGCATATTTTATTCCAGGATAAGGAACAAGTTATCCAACTAAGGTAACCTTCTCCCATACTAGCCTATTCACTCCAGCTATTCAGCAAAGAGTTCAAATATTTTTGGTAATACATGATTCAAATGCAGGCCTTCTTTGAATTCATGAAAGATATTGTTGCATATCATAAAGAAGCAAGGAGAGGTCATGTAACTTATGCATTCAACTTGTATCACAAGGGCTAATGGTATGGTAGAGTCATTACCTCATGGAAATCAGCAAGAACCTTTCACTCGTACCTCAAGTGTTTTGTCCCAAGGGGGCGTGTCAGGTACCTATTTGGTTGAAGCATGATTTGACACTGAAGCAGGCCCGCTGAATTTACAGACTACTCAGAGCAGAATCCCAGCAAGGTGAAAGTGATAGGTTTGATCTGGTTTAAATGATCTTTCTTCTCTACAGCATTTCTTGTCATGTTTTCTCCTACATATTTCATTCATCCAACAAGAATGTTTATCCATAGTAGATGTAGTCGTGTCATGAAATGGGTAAAACTGGAATGTGCAGAAAGCAGATCTTGAGTTGTACTCCATTTCTTGTTTTGATTGTGTGAACTGTGTAAGGTCTTATCTTCAGATTTTCAAAAGACTTTACTACAAACATCACTGATGAACACTTACTGTACACAGGGCAGCTACAATGGAAAATCTTTAAACTGGCTGTATTTTTACCGTGATTAATAGGCTTGTCCGCCAGGTTGGTCACTGGTTACTTTGTCCTGGGCTTGTTACCCTGTCTTTTGGCGATTTCTCTTCAATTTTATCATTAAAATCTACAAAACACCATTTTTGGAATGCCTACTTTTAGGCTTCTTTCATACACTTCTGTTTTTATAGTTTTAAGATGCTGCTATTGATATGTATATGTAATGGGGTATGTATCCTCAGTAACAACCGACTAACATTGTGATGTCTTCACCAACCTGGTTATGTTAAGGTTTGTGGACATGTCAGAATGTTAGCCTGGGTAACTGATCTCGGTCTCTGGTGTTTCTATTCTTTGGCATCAATTTTGGTGACATTAACTTCATATGTTTCAATTTCTGTGTTTTTCTGGTACATGTTTATTCACCATTATTCTGTTTCCCAACAAAAGAAACATTTGTCGTTGATTTTTAATTAAATAGATTTTCAACATATAACATTAATATCTAGTTCTAGCATAATAGATTTATATATTTAATGTACGGACGTTGGTCATGTTTACCTGGACACTAGTTCTTAGAGCAAATCTGATTGGTAAACTAGCAAATGTTTTATGGATAACAACAGAAGCAGACTTCATCTAGATTTAGATCTCAGCATACCAATCAGATGGACGTTCTCTGCCTTTAGATCCTAACTTAAATTTTTAGTTTTAACTAACAATCCACATTGTGTAAATATTTGCATCACTGAAGATCGTTTTTATCCCAGTGAAGATGGGGAACCTTACAAGCTATACATGATTGTCTTGCTGTACATAGCAAAGGCCAAGTTAACCGTTATTTGAATATTTGCAGGCCGTATGATAATGCTTGTCATTCAATTGTTATTCAAGGTAGACTCAGAAATACACACAAATAGCAAACATTTCTTTGTGTAGGGATTAAACTACTACTTCGAAAAGCTCATATGTTTTCTCTTCCTGTATTGGTTTCAAATATTCACTTACTGAGATTCATTCATTTCAATCGTTGTGCTCCTTGAACATATCATTATTTGTTTAAGTCAAGCCACATATCCTTAAACACACTCAACCAAAAGAAGGTGACACAAAATGAAAACAAAAGGAAATGAGTGTAAATAATGAATATTTATTTACAATGAAGTAGAAACAAGGCCAGAATGAACACATATCACACACAACATGCCAAAAGAAGGAAAGCAAAGGTGAGAAACAAAAATTTGTTCTAAAATAATTGCAGTTTTACATAAATAAAACACACTTATGAAGTGAAATATAACTGATGTAAAGTCTAAAATAATGAACATATAAACTGCACTGTTTCCCCCATTACCTTTCTTTTGACACATTGTGGAAATGTTTTGACTTTTGCAAAGTTACATTTAATGAAAGTTGATATCAATTCGGATTATTTAATAAACAGAATCAATGTAACATTTCATAGACAGTTAAGAAATATTTGATCATCAGAATGTCCAAAACTCAAATAGCACGATTTGTATTACATTTACTCTCTCAAATGGTTAGAACAATACTTGGTAATGTTATTATCTTATCATGTGTATTCTTTTGTTCTTGTACTGATAATGAATACTGACAAAGCTAACGACATCTCTTCTGTACATATTTACATCGATATACGTCTATGGAAACAGCACTCTAATAACTGAAACACAATGAAATAAAAGAAATAAATAAAAGTAAGAAAGGAAAATAAAACACTGCAACATAAGGTAACCAGGACACAATGATAGAATTGAAACACTAACTAGAGACCTTTGAAATTTCTATATCATGCTGAATTAATATCAGATTGAATTTTTCAATACAAAATATCATTACCATGTCTTTTTCAGAAGTTAAGAAAATCCCAGCTTTCTTTTTCTCAAAGAGATTCAAAACGTTTACTCACAAATGTTAAATTTTTTAACTCTACTAGAAATTGCACCATAAGAAAATGAAATTATATTCCTTGATGAAATTGTGATCCCAAACAATAACAAATCAATAAATCACAATCAAAAGAAAATAGGTAAATATGATTATAATTTTCCCAAGAGATTCCATAGATATCATTCATAGAAGGAAGACCTTAAACAATTAAGATGCCATCATGCAAAGTCAATTCTGAACACGTCTTGGAATACTTACGTATCGTTGACAAAGTCCTGTTCAGATCCTTGTTCCGAGATGGTCTCGTCTATTCTTGGTCTCTTCTGTACCGTTGACGTCATCGGCGGCACGCTCATTGGTCCTGGAGTCTGGGGTTCAAATCCACTGTCGTCAGCTGGAAACATTTTCAAGGTGATATTAAGATTTGCCAAATAAAAAAGTGTTTGAATCAACTGACTATCATAAAGAAAAAACTTTCCACATCCTATACACATAGTCAGCAGGAAGGAGATATTCACAGTTGCAAAATAAGATAGTGTTTGAACAAATAACTGTGTAACAGAACAAGATCAAAACGAATCCACTGACATAAGTTAATGAAGAAGGAGTCATTTTGAAAGGAATTGTGCATTTTATAATACACATATGAAAGATCCAAAAGCCTCCCGATATTACAGGTTAGGTTTGATGGGATTCTTTGTTGGTCATTATAATGGAACTCTCACTAGAGATAGAGCGACTTGCTACCTAGGATTTAGTCAACTATTTGCCAATTGTAACAAAATTTAATGTTTAATGGTGTAAAAATCTTAAAATGAAATTTATTCAAAATTTACAAACAGGAATAATTTTTCATCAACAATTAATGAAGAAATTAATTACATTTAACAAAATAAGACAAGAACAGACCTAAAACCTTATTATCAGGTATCTCTAATAAGAAAACAAATTTACATAAATCTAAATTGCCTCAAAGGCATAATATTCATGAATGTATAATTTCTTGTCTATTTGAACAAATTGGAAGTCACTCAGAAAACATTTTCATGTCACGTTTCTTAAAACTAGTAAAGAATCAAATGAAAATATTTTTACATTCTTCTAAAAAATTTCTTCTCACAATAAAAAGAAAAAGACCAAGTCAATAAATCTATTTACTAAACAACATCGAGGTAGCCATTTTTTAATCATCATCAATAATTGTTTTATGAAAAGCATTGAAAATCACAATGAAAGAAAAAAACTCGAAAAATCAACACACTTTTCAAGTCAACTCTCAAAAACCAATATATTCATTCAGAGAAATATGAATTGACACTTGAATCTGCCTTACAATACTATCACACTCATGCCTGTCACAGAATAGAACATCAATGCCGAAAAATTTATTTGTCTTATCACTGCAAACCACTTCTTCTCACAAAACTTGATACAACCATGCATGGACCACAATAGGACATACAATGGATTGAATGTAAAACGCTGTTCACATCACTGCATGTAATGTCTACTCACAACTCACGACAACCATGCTTGGCACGACCCAGAGAACGTCCATGCCAAGAAATTTTACTGAAAATACCTTTGTGTTGTGACCCACCATCGTGTTTGCGCTTGCCGTAGCGTCTCTTCGTGGCCTCCTTGAGGGTGATGGGGTTGATCTCGCCCTCCCCCTGCACCAGGCTGTTCCTGTAGGTGAGCAGCGGCTGCCACTCCTCCGTCCCGCTAACCGGCATACCCTGAGGCAGCTGCTTGTCTAGGTACTGAACCCTGTATCAAACATACATAGATACAGCGTGAGAATGTAATAAGCAATCAGCGATAACATCTGGGTATCATTTTGGCGACACTAAAAGTTTCCAACATCTTGATATCTGAAGGGAAATCAAGCCAAAAAGGGGCTTTTCCCAAATGACCCAATACAGGAACATTGCTTGGCAATTTTGTTATACAATGTTAAATACCCTGTGACAAATCTTGATCAAAACATGTGTGTTAATAGTTTTGTTTTCTTGGGCAGCCAGGGATTCTCATGTTCCACACTTCCACAACAGAATAACAAAAACAAAAACACCAAATGGCTAGAATTGACTAAAATTATTTCACAGTTGAAACAAAAGGACCTCATTATAAGAATATTTGTATTAAAAAAAGTTATGTAGCCTTTAATAATAAAAGATACCCATGGGGAGTCATAACAATTGATGATATCATAAATCAACCATATCCCAATGATTAAACATGCTGTCTGAATCTAGATATAATGCAGATGAACAGGTCTACATGCACTTACACCGTCTTCTTGTCTTGTTTCATCAGTTTGTTGGTGAACTCACACAGCACCTCGAGGAAGGCGATGTTGGGCGGCGGTTCTGCTGCATCCCTCCCCTCTTGGGTCGCCAGGCTGAAGATTATACCCTCTCTGAAAAAAGGAACAAATTGTCATTAAATTTCAATGTAAATGTCAAATATTTTATTAGTAAGACATAAATATGAGTAAAACAGTTATTGCCATAAATGCAATAATTCAGCAAAAAATGATACCAAGGCAGGTTAAATCACCAATCCCTTGTTGAATGCATGAAACTGAGCTTCATTATCACTAGGTGTCCATAATTCCTGCTGGCTAATGCACACACCTATGCATGGCTGCTACAGCCTCCCTGTTCTTGATTTGATCCAGACCGAAGGAAAGAGCAAATCTTCTCGCCAGCTCCTGAAAACACATCAAAATATTTAATCAGAAAGTTTTTAATTTTCTCTGAATGTTTTCAAGTTATTCAAGGAAACAGCAAATCAGTTGCTGCAAATGAAGACTAAGATCAAGATTTCTTGTGAACAATATCAATATATTTGTGTCAAATGCTTTACCTTTATTGACTGGAAGGCGTCCGATGATCTTTCAATTTGTCCCTGTTCTGCTTGTAACTCTTTGAATAGCTGCAAGTATGAAAACATGTTATTTGAAAATCTAGGGTTTGTGTGGCTGCAAAAAAACATACTTTGATCAGCATTTCATTCCAGAAGATAATGCAATTAAACATCAATCCGTGTTCTTTCTACCTAGCAGTTACTAAAATAATTTAAGTCTAGGGAACTTGCCCTGTGGAAATAACACATTTTGTTTACAATGTCCATTCATAATTGTATTCATATTGTAGTATAATAATGTTCATTATCAAGAACTTGATCTATTACCTATTACAAGTATTACAACAATACAACAACATATAATGTAACCTTGCCCTGTTGACAATGTCAAAAAGCACTGCTCCCTTACCTGTGTAAGACTAAGTGCTAGTGTTTTTGCAGTGGCTATCTTGTTGATCTCTCGTGCTTTGCTGAGTGTAGCCTTGATGATGTCACCGTAGTCGTTGTAGAACTGAATTGGGAGAAGGAAAATGGAGGTTTAGAGTAAGTGAGTTGTTGTCATACGCCGCTTGGGCAATTGTTCAGCCATTAGCCACGTGTGGAGGCTTAGAAAGAAGGCAAGTAATTTGAGTTCAGAACAACTTGAAATATAAATTTGGGAGATTGCCTAACATTAATTCTTCACATGAAGGTCAAGCTTCCATGTTATAGACGACTTTGTAAGACCTTTATGGAGATTTGTTGTGCTATACGGAATTCACATTGAAGCTTAGCCCAAAAGAGAAATTCAAATCAAGATCGGTGGATTCAGGAGCAAATTTGCCTGGGTTAAAACATGAAGCTTGATTGCGACATCAAAAGTACTTTTTCTTCAGGGATAATATAGATGTGTGTGATAACAGCATGCCTCAATACAATACAAATACTTTATCAGTGTATGAAAAGAAGACCTGTCGGCAAGCCATGTACCTGGTTACTTTTAGTTTGGCCCTGGTAAACTTTGAAGTTTTTCTTCAGTTAACCATTTAAATCTACAAAATACTTCTTTTGGGATGGCTACTTTTCAGCCTTGTTTCATACACTGATGCTACTGTTATTTTCATTAACAAAGTTATCTATTGATCAAGGAGCAAATATCTTGAAAAGTTATAGCATGAATTGCTCAACTGAAAATACAAAGCATGCTCTCATGTAATCAATTCAATAGTGTCCTGACCTTCATGTAGTGTTTGAACATGTCTGAGCCGGTCCTGATGGAGATGATGTTGTACACGATCAGTTTACAGAAACACGCCAGGAAGTTCCTCCTCTTGTGCAGCTCCTCTATCTTCACGTTCTCATCAACATCATCTGTAACAACCAAACAGTTAGCTTTGAACATTTTAGAAGTTGATGGTATAAGGAAGACAAGAATTACTCTATGGTTTCCTTATTTGACGTAATCCCCGAATGAGCTTTACAAATTACAACATTTGTATTCCTTGTCATGGATAAATTACGAACTGGTATCTCTCGTCTTTGAGGCTCAACTCAACTAACTTCAAGAGATCAAATTCTTTATAATTGACAATAGTGACATATAGAACCTTATGCCATTTTTAAGCATATGTTCTAAAGGCATGATCCAACTAGCAGATAAAACCTACATGCTCACTTCTTAGCAATGAGTGATACAGGTTGTTTTACCAATTGACCTAATAGTACATTCACATTGTTTATCTGGTTATACAGGTTATATCTGTGGAATAGCCTCTGAGATGACTCCAAATTTTTTCAGCAGCTGATGTTTCAAAATAACACTAAATGTGGTGCATCCTATGGACTAGAATATGAGAAGATTCTGCCAAACTGATCCAGCAGCTAACTAGACTAAGTGTTCATACCGTCATCATCCTCGACGAAGACCTTCTCCGAGAGGAAGTTGCTGAGGTGGAGCTGTAGGTTCTTGTCAGGCTCGTACACCAGGGGCTTCATCAGAGGGTTGTCTCCCAGGTGCTTGCTGAACGTCACCAGCAGGTCGCAGATCGTCACGTACGCCTGAGAAAACAGCATTAAATTACACTTGTGACATCCTTTTCGATATTCACTTCATTATTTTTCAGCTATGGAGCATTATATATGATATCATAAGTTTTCCAATTAAAAACAATATTTGTACATTTTGTATTGAATAAGCAAATTTAGTGCAATTAGAAATATCCTTAGTCCTAAAAATCAATGGACCTCAGCCCATCTAAATATTGGCTTGTTGTATAACGGAATAGTTACTTTAGCTATTACAGATTCAAATAACCCTTTACTACAGTTCCATAATAAGTCCTGATTACCCTTGCGGCTTGAGTAAGACCTTCATGAGCAATAATTGGTAATAACCAGTAAATGCACTTGAATACATCCCTATTATTAGATTTATGTCTGAGCATTAATACAACCATTTCAGGTAACTGCAGTGCACACAGACCTCCTCCATGACGCGGGGCTGTGAGTGGTACATCAGATCGTAGCAGTTCTTCATCATCTCATTCATCCTCCGCTTCAACAGCTTCGTGTGCTCCTGCAGTCAGGGAAAACATTCTATATTCCCCGTAATTTTACATCAGAGTGCAACTAATCTTCTTAAGAAGTATCTATAATGATATTCTTATGAATGACAACCCATACCATAACCCCATCTTCCTAGTAATTTGAGCTTAAAGTGAAACGCCTCTTCTTAAGAAGCATTTAAAGTAACATTCTTACTGACAACAACACATGCCATAACTCCATTGTCTTCTTAACCTCAAGAGTCCTGGTAAGCTAAATAGTCCAGATATATCATTACTCATTTTGTCCTCTTGAGCTGAAATAACCGCCGCCCAATTACTTATAGATAAGATTCTTTTAAAAGGAATGTCACCAATCATTTGAACGAAGATTTAATTATAGTACTCACCTTATTTGGGTTAGATTCATCTATTCTCTGCTGTCCCCACAACAGGTAAACAGAACATGTGGACATCGCACTACATACAATCTGAAACAGTATAATAAGATGCTAAATGCTGGTGCAAATAAATGGCGAGATACTTAAATTTTAGGTGAATATTCTTATGAATCTCTACACAATTTCTAACTGTCTGTAAAATAGTTATCTACAGAAAAGTTGCAAAGTCAACCTTATGACTTTGCTAGCTTACCAAAAAACTTTGAACTCGCTCCACATTGAGGATATTTTTTATAGTTCCGAGAGTAGCAGTTCATCTGTCTGAATAAGATATGAAACAGTGATGCAATATTCTGTTTAGGGTATAGTTACCTCCTCCGGTAGACTGTTGTGTTCGGACGCAATCTTGACAATATGGAAGACATCGTCCCAGATATCCCAGCTACTCAGATCATGACAACTGTATGGAGGAACAATAACGGATTAATAATGTAGCATCTATATAGAGATTCATAATTGAACAGAATGAATTTTGTTTGTAAATGTATAAGGGCACATGTTTTTTTTTTTGTTACAGATCTTATTTCAATCGCAAATTTGCTTGATTTCATGATGACATCACACCCTAGGACACCTGAAAACTTTTTAACAGGATAATAAAGCATTGAGTTTATGCAACATAAGCAAGCACTGGATATGATTCACTAAGCAAGGGGAAGCAACCTTGATACTCCTTGGCAAAATATTCATACATAAAGGCTAAAAAGCTTTCTAATATTGCTATGACTAGTATCTGACTGTACCTGTTAAATGCGTAGATCCTCTTGAGGCTGGCCGCGAGAGCGAAGGTCTCCTCGTCATCAGGCTGTTCTCCCTGCAAACATATCCAAGGATGCTTATCACGTTATATCTAATTAGGTGCCCACTTATTTCCAATATTGAGGATATGAAAGACAAGTTAAATGGAGTCAGCAAATGAAAAGTGTCATGTAGTTACTCAGAACACAGCCCTTCTAAAATAATAACAATACTTTATTACTCTGAGGGGAATTCATTTTGTACCATCAAATAAAATTAAAATGGCCCCACAGTTAGTTAATCCAAACTTCACAACAAGGAGAGTTTTCAGACCATTAATAATTAAACCCAGCTTATTATAAAAACAACATGCAGCTATATCGGATGCTGTACTGAGTTACAACCCCTTTACTGCAATAAACAAGACCTTTCATTACAGACCAATAGATCTAAACAGTTATAAACAAAGGATCATCACTTACCACAACCGATCAAACAGTGACAAACATTGAAATGTGATCTAAAAACACCAAGATAAGTTGTTAAGTACCTCAGTAAAGTAGTCCTGCATTGATTCCCTGAACTTGACCACAAGGCCGTCAATAAGAGTCTTGCGGGACACGTCACACTTGCCAGCGATAGCGTAGTCTTCACTGCAGATACACTCGAAACACTTGGAGCACGCCTCTAGCACCTGCAGAAGATATACACATTATTACACATACAGGGATAATTTAGCTTTTATTACACAAGTGTCTGGTATATTTGCAAAGCTATTGAGATTGATTAGATAGTTCTCTTGCATCAGTGTTATGATCTTGTCAATGGGTCAAGATGTGAAGACACAAGACAAAATAAACCATAATCATATAAATAACTTTAGTAGCTAGTAAGTGAAATAAATTTCAAAAGCTAGTGTTATGATTTTGTCAATGGTACGGATATTTCTCACACAAGATAAGATAAAACTAAACCTCACCTCAGAGTCTGTGTGTTTGTCCACTATTTCTTGAAGATACCTTAGTAACGTTTCTAAGTGCTGGAAACAAGTCAAATGTTGAATTTAATATCTTGTACATTGATTAAACAAATTATTTTAATTTAAACTCTTCCAGGTATTTAATTTTTGGATTTACTGTAATTAATCAAAAGTAGATTAGTAACGACTCTGCAAATGACTATCAGTATACTTGACATCATGAGTCAATGACCAAACAACAAATTGACATCACTGTAAAAGCAGATGATAGTGCTATGACTTCACAAAGATGATGATATTTCAATTCTATGACAACTCGTAATGCTGACAAAGTCACAAAGCTATCATCTCACAATTATAGATAGAGATAGGAAGTGGTTATTTTCTCTTTAGAAATATGTCCTTACTTTTACTTACACAAGAGCGACTTGAATGTTCAATGAAACACTCATACCACTGTCTCTGTACTTTTTCAAAAACAATTTACAAGAAAGTTGATTGAAAACTCTTAATCCAACTGAAATGGGTGCTTTTAACATAATGAGGAACAGAATTTAACTCGGCCTACCTTCTCCTGTCGACTGGACGTGTAGATATCCAGGTCAAAATACTGCGGAATCAGAAGTAGGTTTGCTACTTTCTCTGGATCCATCAAATACTGAAATATAATTTTTTTTAAATCATTCCTTGCTTTAAGAGATGTTATACAAGCTTAAGTAGTGTAATAATTATATCATGATTGTCAGCTTTGAAAAGTACTATCTACAATCATTTGTATACAAGATTTGAGGACCCTATGGATTACGGATCTGGAGAAAAGTTGAAAGTGTTCAAAGCTTTTGGATGGACAAATGGGCAGATGCTATGCCATGCACTTGTATCTTCCAGACATCATGAGCAGTAAAGACACTGTAAGCCTGTAACTACAAACCTTGAGAAGAAGCTGTGGCAGCGTTACGATGAAATGTTCCGTCAGCTTTGTTTTATCCTCCATCACTTGTTTTGTTTCCCTGGCAGTCAACTGAAACAAACACCATAACATATGTTAGTAATCCCTTTATAATTCACTTTATTTATCTGGTTCCGCATGTTGTTTATCCATTGATTAATCTCTGAGATATTTCAAGCTGTTATTACTCAAATGCTTTAATTCATGCTCCACTCTTGTAATAATTCATTCCATTTATTCAGATACACTTTGAGAACGCATCATGTGTTTGATTACAGAACTTCATAAATACTTGTTATAATTATTATACCTTCCTGTTGGGCCCCCGTCCTACGGGAGACTCCCCTGTGGCAGCCTGTTTCACACAACACACCATGATCTCGATCAGACTCGTTTCCTGTCGGTCATCCAACGCTGTAACAAGATAGGATATCTAGCTTCAATAATTCTAGTGCACAATTTGTATTGTCACAATATTACACAGCCCACATCAACAAGAAACAGGACACACAATATGGTAGTATTGCAGTAGTATTACACACGCAATAAACTGTAACAGGGTACACAACTGACTCGGATGCTTTCACACCAATGGCAAGAGGAAACTCCCCGATGCTACATGTTTGTATCCCAGTATCATTGATATTTTTTTCTACGGAACACAATCATTTTTGATCAGACTGTCTAAAATATAATTTCAAATTATGCTTCATACAAACATTATGAATTTTTGTAGTTTCCGATCCTTATATTTTAACTTTGGTACAGTGAACTGTAATTGTAATTGTGTACTAACGCTCCTCCCCGCGGCCAGGCTCCTCTAGGAGTAGATCTGTCATGCACTCCCAGTCCTTCATCATCTCGTTGATCTCCCACAGACTGTCCACCAGGTACGCAGCGTGCTCGTGTAGCTGAAACAGTGTAGTACAGTATCAGCAAACAACATTCATTGATAATAGCAATAAAGACTAGTACCTTTCATTTTCAAATATCAGGGCAACTTTGAAATCCACATAGGTGAGATGAGGTAAGGTGATTTGGAGTTTAAAGTCGCTTTCAAGAGTATTTCACTTAAATCACTGCTGCTAGTATAATTGCAGGGAGAAAGCCTGAAACACTATTGTGGCTATGCATTGCGGTGAAACATGCGAGCATCCAGTAGAACTAGAGAATCATCAGTAGTACTGCACTGAAATTCAATGTAGCATTACACTCCAAAAACCCCTCAAAAGGTAACAACGCTACAGCTATTAGACAGGGTTTACTTCATAAACTACAAATACTCCTTCCCATTATTCTTGATTCTCTAAATTTTAAGATCAGTTATTCTTTTGCAAGGCTAAATCAGGCAGATGAACCTAGTCTAGTCAAAAACAAAATGCCTCGAGATTGTTCAGGGGGAACATAATTATCTAGGACAGACCTTGCTATTCAAACCTCCACAAACCAAACCCCCATTCTTAACTCACAAGAGACAAATCCATCTTTCCAATCTAGCTTGATGAGTAATAACTGTGAAAGCCTCACCTCACTCTCTATAAAGAAGAGCACCAGATCTCTGATCAGTGGTGTGTTGGGACTCCTCTTCTTTCCCTTGGCCGACTTGAGATTCTTGGTGGCCTCGTCGTCCCGCTTGAAGAGCTTGGTGTTGAGGAAGTCTCCTGCTGCCTGCGCCACCTGGCGGTGAGACGAGTACACTAACTCGTACACGTTCTCACTGTCCTTGTCGGACAACACGTTGTCGCTGTACCTGCATTGATGGGATTGACAAAATTATATTAAACAGTCAATGGAAATTCAATTAAAAAAGAAAATTTGTTACAAACCCACTCCTAGCCTGTCTACTTTTCTCTATCGTTTCTTACAAGCACTTTGATGATGCTTCTTTTCAGGAGGGCATTATGAACGACTTATAAAATGTTTTCCGACATTATGTAATGTTGCTTTCACTTTACTTTTCTTTGGGAAAAGGTAGATATAATGTACACAAACGTCTTAGTGTTAAAGTTATTGAACAATGTCATGATATGGCTGTATTATGAACCTACCTCAAGATGCTCACGACCAGTTTGACAGCTTGGACAGCCACATCATATTCTTTATCTAGAGTCATCTCCACAATCCGGTCCTAAACAAACATCATAGAGTAAATGTGAAAATATTCATCATTTAAATGTCAAAAGATCATGAGTGATGACTGACAAATTCAATTCTTGATATAAATATTAATCTTACCTTGAATCTGTTTGTGAAGAGTTCAAGTTTTCCGGACAGATCGTATGAGTCGTAGAGTGGAGACAGAGTTTTCAAACACCAAGATCGTACATCGCCAACCTGAAATCACAATACATATATTTTCATCAAGAAGCTTAAATTGGTTTTTTCAATGAAGTCTTCAACACTGCTCATGGTCTTGTATTGCTTAACAATGTCTACAAGAAAGATTTCAGGCTGAACACTGCATGTCCATGAACAAATCTTAGTAAGGAAGTTTACAACCATATAAAAGAAGTGAATTGGGAGTAATTAATTGCATTCTACCGGTATGTTTAAAGGGGCTACAATTTTTACAAAGTTGTTCACCACTAACACGATATGCTTCTAATCAAAACACTAGAAGATGTTTACTAGCTTTCATAATTTGGTAAGAAGCATGCTTTTCATCTATATGAATCTGGTTCCATGTTGCAAAAGAGTAACAAAACTGGTTTAAAAGTTCAAGAAGACAGCATCAACTCTTGCATTAATATTTCTGATCGCTTATCTAAAAACTATGGTCGATTAAAATTACTCTTTTGAAATGAGTCATGATTCCTGTAATCAATATCACAGAAGGGCTGCAATCTGAAACAAGAGTAGATCAAATAGACAAATACTCTTTTTGTTCCCAGCATGAAAACATACATTTGCAGGACTGTAGAGATTAAGGACGAACCTTATCATAGAGGAGCCAGCCGATGTACTTGAGGTAGCTGTCGTCAAGGAACATGAAGGGGTATTTCTTCATCCACACTCCGATCTCCTGCATGCAGATTGACCGGATCTCGGGCTGGGTGTCCCTGGAAGATCAATGTCAGATCAGAGTGAGTTCAATAGATTCTTTTACATTTCTTACAGTGAACTGATATTGATCTCATTAGTGTGTAAGACTATCAGTATCAGGATAAATTGTCTTGTCAATGGGGCCTTGATACACAGGTCAAATTTGAAAATAAGTCCTTAAAGTCCTTCCAACCCACAGATTCTGACTCTGTTTTTGCTGCGTGTAGAACAGTTCTATGCTGCAGACAATTTGCAGAGCCCCTCCGAACATAATGAGACAAAGCTGAACGCACTAACTACTACCTTATTCTGCTCAAAAAATGAGAGACAAAGCTCCAATACCCTACCTGTATCTGTGTACAAACACTCCCTTGAATATGTACGTCAACATGTTCCTGATTTCTGCCTGGTTCTCCTCCAACTGAAATACATAACAAAACAACGATTGTGTAAAAAAAGCATCTAATCGACAAATTTTGTATTTTGTTGACTTATAAATTCTTTGAAAGTTAAACAGAAAATACTAAACTTTGTGTCATTCTTCTTGTCATGTATTGTGATTTGTATAAAAAATAGAGCCATTGGCTCTGTAGCTCATCAGGCATCATATCAAGTTTGCTTTATACAGGCCAGATGAGCTAAAAATGAAACTGATGTTACCTATTGCAAGAAAACCTATAAAAAAATTACAAAACAAATGTAACGATTTCGGAATAAATTTCTTTACCCAAATGATTTATTATTATTCAACACTTTCTAGATCGCCAATATCAGACAGTGAAAGAAGTCCACACTAAAATATCCAAGGAGAAACAAATTTGCCATAGACTGTCATCTAATGGAGAAAAATAGGTTTTTAAGATTGTGACCCCTGTGACCCTATTTGGGGTCATGGGGTCACGAAACCTACAGTTTAGAATCCCAATTGGCCAAGAAGTCTACATGCAGTCTTTCAGCTCAATAGACCTTTAGAAGCTAAAGATGATGATGAAAATAAGTTTTTAAGGTTGTGACCCTATTTGGGGTCATGGGGTCACAAAATCAACAGTTTAGAATCCCCATTGGCCAAGGAGTCTGAACATATAATTTCAGCTCTCTAGACCTTTTGGAACTTGAGAAGAAGATGAAAATAGGTTTTTAAAGTTTTGACCCCTGTGACCCAATTTGGGGTCACAGAGTCACCAAAGTTACAAATTAGAATCCCCATTGGCCAAGGAGTCTGCACATATCGTTTTTAACTCTCTAGTCCTTTTAGAACTGGAGAAGAAGATGAAAATAGGTTTGTAAGGTTGTGACCCCTGTTACCCTATTTGAGGTCACAGGGTCACCAAAGTTACAAATTAGAATCCCTATTGTCCAAGGAGTCTGCACATATAATTTTTAACTCTCTACTCCTTTTGGAACTGGAGAAGAAGATGAAAATAGGTTTTTAAGGTTGTGACCCCTGTGACCCTATTTGGGGTCACAGAGTCACCAAAGTTACAAATTAGAATCCCCATTGGCCAAGGAGTCTGCACATATCATTTTTAACTCTCTAGTCCTTCTGGAACTGGAGAAGAAGATGAAAATAGGTTTTTAAAGTTGTGACCCCTGTGACCCAATTTGGGGTCACAGAGTCACCAAAGTTACAAATTAGAATCTCCATATGCTAAGGTATCTGTACACAAAATTTCAGCTCTCTAATGTGTATGGTTCATGAGGAGAAGTCGAAAGTGTCAAAAGTTTACGGACGGACGACGGACGGACGACGGACGGACGCCGGACAACGGACCATGCCATAAGCCCATCTGGACTTTCAGTCCTGATGAGCTAAAAAAAACTTGATTATACCATAAGTAGGCAGTCTAGCATTGTACAAAGATGATAAATATGCTAAATGATGGCACTTCAAAGCTTGGCACGCAGCATTATAAAGAATGAATAAGTGACTGCTTGATAAAATAAAAACACTAATTAAAACAAACTCAGGAAGTAATGACATTATTCCTCATACACCGATTCTTTTAATTTTCAAGAAACATATTACTTTGTGTTCATCATTATTTTTGTCTCATATTGTGTTGACCATGCTTACAAATAACTCCAGAAGGCAGTTATGCACGTACCTCTTGTCGCTTGGTCATGAGAAGATCCAGTCTGTCGGTGGCTCGTTTGGACTGCTGCTTGGCGCGCTCAGACTCGTACTGGCGCTGTGTGTTGTCCAGGTTGATACTCAGGTTCAGGGCCACATCCACCAGCGCTGTCATCAGCTTCATGGCTGTAGGTGGGAGGTTAATGGTAACTCAAGTATCAGACTGACTGTTTCCTATTCAATCTTTTGTTATGAAATTGATATACAGCATGTGAATTCACAATGGGTGTTGAAACTGGGCAAAGTTCAAAACTAAAAGACAGTTTAGAAGGCTAAAATTCCAGATTGGTGTTGTTATATGTTTTCTGGCTAAGAAGGGAACTCAAGTCTGGTACTTAGGCAGTCTTGTGGACAGTGTTTTACTTTCCTGATATTCTTAAAAAAAAATTAAATTTATATTTAAATCCATAATGTATATATCATAAAATATATGACATTTTTTATGAAACACCTGCTGGATGGTTCAGTGAACCAAACACAAAATTTGAAGTTCAACAATCAAGTTTTGAACCTTCTCACCACGAGAAAGAAGAATTAAGTTCAGAAAGCATGTAAAATACCAATATGAGTACATGACTGACCTGCGAGTGTGCTGGTGTGCCTGAAGGCTCGGACCTGAGAGTCGGTGAGACCGGTGAGGAGGGAGATGACGTTGTCCATCATGTACTGGTCGTAGATGATGCTGTACTGACACTGCCGCACCAACACCTGCACAAACTCATTGAAGTTCTGCTTGAACTTCTTCCATAATGGACCTCCCATAATCAGCGGGTAGTCACCGCTGTCCTGAAATAGTGAATCTAGACTTTCATCAAATGAATTTTGACTTAAATTTGTCAAAATGGTGTTTGCAGTAAATAATTTGATAGTAAAGTTAGTTTGTAGTGAAACAATCATCAAATGACAGTTTTTAATCGAAACTTATATCAATAATATCAGTTTTTTTTTTATGAATCTATATTTCAGCATATTAAAGTTTGTACTAAAGAACTGACGACAGATAACTTATTGAAACCTTCATATATACTTAGAAATGCATTGTTCATGAATGCTCAGCTAAGGCTTGAAGCTGGTAGTGAACAGACAAATACCTTGCAATAATATAGTATCACTTCTAACTTTTGAGACAGAGAGGCAACATGTCCACAAATTTCCCTAAGAAAGTCTGAAGACACAATTTGGTTGAATGTCTCTAAGCTTGCATTTATGAATGACACAGTTTCAAAAGGTTTAGAACAATAATCCCACCTCGTCAAACTCTTCTGTCATCTTCCTGATGATTTCTGCATGCTCCATGTTAGCGTACATGTACGGAGTTATCTTCCCCTTGCAGCCGGAGCACTGGATAAAAAACTGGATCAACTCCAGCAGCGCAGCGTCTCGATCAGCCTTGTACGACTCAATCCAGTCGTCAACCACTGCCTGTCAATTCAATTAACCCAATTAAACAATTGCATTTTCTGAAAAAAAAATCCACCTTCCATGGTTTATTTCTACACTGAATTTCTTCATACAAAGAAAATTGATTCAAGACTTGAAGCTTGAAGACACAATACTGCTGACTCTAAGCTTGCACTTATGCTTAACCATAGTTTAAAAAGGTTTAGATCTTTAGTTTTTTTATGATATTGCAGTACTGATGTCAAGAATTTGGAAAAATAAAAACATTCAAATATGATATTCAACCACATTACATATGGTAATCATTTGGAAAATTAGTTACTTTGACATGGGCCTATGGCTGTAATTTGAGTCAAACAAAAAAATACCAATATCTTATGTAACATGAAGCGATTGATGTGCAATTGCATAGCTTTGATAGTCTATGAATTGATAAAATGGCTGGTATATATCCCGATAGTTTAAGTTCCAATTGTTTTTGCCAGGAAATGGCGACCCCTAGACCACCTATACATTGCCTACCTGCAGTGGGGCCTTGCCTTCTTTGAAAACATGGAAAACATCTTGTAAAAGATAGATTCTAACAGGAGTAACATCAACACCTGCCTCCATCTTTGTTTCTAAGGGAGGTAATTATTTTAATATGTCAAACCTACACTAAAAATTACCAAATTAGGGAAAATAAAGGACTTTCCCATGGAAGAAAAAACAATCTTCCTTTTTTCAGGATCTTGGAAACTGGCATAAAAATTTGGTTGATCTTGCTTGTGATATTGGATCAAAACAATTGGAAAAAGCTCAATATAATGAATCAGATACAGATCAAGGGGAGGAAATTCTACATCAAAATTAATAATCTAATTAAAATGAGGAATGTCTTACCCAAATATTTGTCGCAGCTTAAATATATACAATTTATCATACCTGTAGTGATGCTTTTCCAGCCTTGACCACATCAAAGAGACATCCGTCAAGCAAATCCTCGTCTACAGCTTTAGCTTTCCGCCCTCCACCTTGGTTCTTCTTCTTTCCTCCTCCCTTAAAAACATTGTAAATTGTAAAACTATTATTGAGATTGAGGCCTAGTTTAATATGATGTTGAAAATGTTTTTTATAGGAGACCAGTTCAGTGGGTAATAATTTGTGTTCAAACAACACTGACTACTAATTTATATATTTTATAAATGTCCAATTAAAATTACACATCACAATGACTGCTAGTTAGGAGGGATAAATAATATATTTACATGAGTAGGACGTGCATCATCTTTCTTCGCAGCCCGTTTACGTTTCGGCGGGGGTTTTGGTGGTTCCTCAAAATCACTGCTTTCCATCTCAGGAATTGCATTGCTGGAAAATAGGTTTTAATCAATCATCAAAATGTTGAAATCATGTCTAGGGAGAAAAGTGTGTGGTCAATAAACAAGGCAAAAGTGAGCGCGGCTCACATACCCCCGCTTGAGTTTGACCGCCTTCACGTAACATTAATTTGAAAATTTATGATTATGACTAAGAACACAATGATCTTGCAACCCTAAAAACTATTTCACTTCAAAACATCCCCGGCCATGTAGTTTTTGAATAAAATTCTGGGAACCCTGGAATTACCCCTAAAGGGCACAACAGCACTATACAGTCGAACCTTGTTTTGGTTACAGGTGAAAATCGTCCGGATAGCAAATCGTCCGGTTAACTGGGTCATTTTTCTTAAGAAATATAGACACATTGTTTGAAAAATCTTTGTCCGTAAGGTGAGATTTATGGATATACGGAGTCTGGGTTGAAGTGTGCAAGTCATTTGGTATTTATATATGCTCCGGAAACAAGATAAAGTAAAATTTTTTGACCGTTTTTGGTCAAAAGTTCAAAAATTATTTGGACCATTGAGTTGAAACCCCTAAAAGGCACAACAGCACCATATAGGCTACTTTCATACCAAATTTGAAGTTTCTAAGTGGTATAGTTTTTCAGTTATGCTCCGGAAACGAGACAAAGTCCAAAAATCGGACCGTTTTTGGTCAAAATTTCAAAAATTATTTGGACCATTGAGCTGAAACCCCTAAAAGGCACCACAGCACCATATAGGCTACTTTCATACCAAATTTGAAGTTTCTAAGTGGTATAGTTTTTCAGTTATGCTCCGGAAACGAGACAAAGTCCAAAAATCGGACCGTTTTTGGTCAAAATTTCAAAAAATTATTTGGACCATTGAGCTGAAACCCCTAAAAGGCACCACAGCACCATATAGGCTACTTCCATACCAAATTTGAAGTTTCTAAGTGGTATAGTTTTTCAGTTATGCTCCGGAAACGAGACAAAGTCCAAAAATCAGACCGTTTTTGGTCAAAATTTCAAAAATTATTTGGACCATTGAGCTGAAACCCCTAAAAGGCACCACAGCACCATATAGGCTACTCCCATACCAAATTTGAAGTTTCTAAGTGGAATAGTTTTTGAGTAATGCTCCGGAAACGATTTCGGACGGACGGACGCACGCACGCACGGACGGACGGACACGCGGAGCGCTATATACCCCCGACTACGTCGTAGCGGGGGTATAAATAGCTTTAAACCATTTCACCTCTAAGAAACCAAGAAAATGTTGTGGTTTTTAGCCTATTTGGCTTGTAGGACTTCATGGTTTATGGCAAAATTTTATGAAAAATACTTTATTAAAGACCCCGCCCCCACCCCCCGTTTTCACATTCTGATACCTATAAAGTGATATGTATACCTGGGTGGGGCTTATATTAAAATAGCAAAGGATGACTTTGATGTTGTGGTTACTGGTAACATACAGTAGAACATGGATATAGCGAACAAATTTTTAAGTCCCGTCCAGAGCTCTGTGCATGGCGGCCAAATTCTTTGGTCACTTGGAAATCGTTATATCCGAGTTCTACTGTATTTTAACATCCAGCTATCTAGATACAGCAATTATTATAATTGCTGGAGAATTGGGTTTGTAAAAATCTCTTTTACTTAGGATAATGAAGGTTATCTAATCATAAGGCTCACAATGATATTTCGGAGGAAGGTTCAATGTTATCACTGGAGCCATCCGGGTTTGTTATTGGCACATCCGACAGATCTGGTTCGTCAGTCATGCGAATCTTCTTCCCACCTCCTGCTCCGCCCACCCGCGGCTTGCGACCTCGCGCTCCCGGCATTCTAATTTCTTATCGTCACCTCTCTCACTTATATCATTGAACCTAAAGAGAAAAGAAAATGAATTGATTAAACACATTCTATAAATCTGAGATACATCAATCAAATACAGAGTTCGAACTAGTTGGGCAGCTCGTTTCAAATGAAAGGGATGCTTGATGAGTAAAAAGCAGTGACTGGTAGTCAGCATGCCAAAAGTTCAATTTAAAGAATATGTGATAATTTATAATATGCTAAGCACTAAGCAATGAGAATTTTCTCAGTTTTAGAAAGTATTCTCGCCACTTTGTTTGACATTACTTTTTCAAGTCAGTGAAAATAACAAAGAGGGAATGACATTACTTCTACAATTAAGGCAAGATGCGGCTGTCCCTTGGTTATAATGCAACAATGTTATGATGTTGCAAGAAATTAAAAACGGGATAAAACCTGTAAAAAAGCAAGTCAAAGATTGATCTATTTCATAATTTCAATATTGAAATTACATTCTAAGATGACTTTCTTCAAATATGTTCTAAATATGAAATGTACGGTTACAGAGATTTGTTATAATCTATTTTGAATCAATTTATTAACGTTCTTGCATATATAGCATATATAGCAAAGGTTTTAATTTGGAATTTTGGGTCTTATTCTAGGTTACCACGATAAAAGATGTATACTTTCCATAGCGTTTGACATGTGCATAATTTGTCATGATCAGAAAGATCTTAGCATTACCTTGATTTTTTACATGTATGGACTGAAGGTTCAAAAACAATTATTTAGGTGTTGTGAAATAAGCAATAACCCTATTTAGGCTAGTCATAAAAACATGTCTTGTTGCTGTACAACTATAAAACATATTCAGCACTAAAATAAGATATTTAGGGATATAACCCTTGAATTTGACTGACTTTTCCACATAAATCCTGTGATACTGTGTTGCCTAGGCATGTGTCCCATATTCATATTGGTACATTTTCTTAACATATAATTTTCATTACATTAACCTTATTTAAGTACATAATGATTTTATTGTTTTAGAAAATCAACACAACTATGGGAACTATGGAAAATCACCATAAATTGGCCAAATATATTTTAGCCAAGGGAGATAATTCTACCGAAAGCATCAACCAAGGAAAGAGAAAAGTAAACATTCGTCGATGATCATTGATATAGTTCAATCAATTTCTAACGTTAAATGGTGCATTTAACATCTTTAGGACATCCTTCAAGACATATTTACTTTTTAATCATTAGGATCAAACATTGGTTTCATAAAGGATCATAATATTTTGGTTCAACGTAAAATCCACAAACTAAGATGGCGGCGAACATTGTTGATACCTTGGAAAAGCGGAGATGTTTCCAACCATTTGCAATAAAGAACTCATTTCGTTTGCCGTTTATTTCCGTAAATAGAATTAAAAACATCCATATTTCATTAAAATTAAATGCAAAATTATTCAAAACATGACAGATTTTGATAATAGTATAGAAAATACCTTGTCAAATCTGGCGGGGAAAGTCCTTGCGCTGATAAAGAATAAGTCACGTGACACAGGGATTTCCCTATCAACTTGGTTCCGTCTATGAACAATCTATTGCGCAAATCAGCTAGAGTAACATACCAAAATCGATCAGTCTAAGTAATCGATTCTATATTTATTCACGCGAAACATTCAGTAACAAATCGAATTATTTTTACAATTTCACACTCATCTCTCTATCAATGTTTTTTATTTTCATCAACTGTACCTATTTTAACCATAATCATATATTTGGAACATTTTTGTTTGATTAGACGTGTTATTGAAAATTATCATCTTCTTCTATGAAAGGGAACATATATATTATATCATATATTGTATAAAATACAATGTTTATCAAAGCAGGAGAGAAAAGAGGTTAATTAATAATTAAAGAATATGCAGAGATAGTGAATATTGAACTTTTCTACTTTATACAGTAATATAATATACTAAAATAAACTTGGGAATAAGTTACACAGCATATATTTGAACCTTTTTTCATATACATGTAGTTACATATATTGTTGAATGTTTAAATACATTTAATAAGATTAACAAAAACGATGATTTGTTAAAGCTTCATGTTCAAAGTGTAGTGAAGTTCAGTCCTTAAAAAGTATATTTTTACTGTAGTCACTGTATTTTTTGCAAACTTATAATGTATAATGTTGTATCTAACCCGGGCCCACAACTGTTTTAAACACAATTTATAGACAAAAAAACATTGGAAACAACTAACTGTTCATAATTAATGGGGCTTTGTAAACAAAATTCTGTTATGAATATAAATCAGAACATCATGTATTAAAACATCAGTTGAAGGAGTCAGTTTAGTCAAAACTACAATGATATTTGGTCATTCAGTTTCACTCATATCAATGTTAACCGTTTCAATTAGATTTAAATCATATTAGTTTTGAAATATCCCCAAATCACCATAACGACCACTTTTATAAACATATTTATAAAACCAATCAACTGTTTCATTTTTGAATCTGCAACGTTCTTCTGAAACGTATTCACGATCGATATGAGTTCTTAAAGATTTTTTCTTAAACGGACAAATACCACAGGAGCCCGATATCGTAAATAAAATGTAGGTAAAACTATTACATAGTAACTCTATTACATAGAGGGGACGGGTCTTCCTTACCCACGTTTTACCTACACTTATTTACGATATCGGGTTTCTGTGACAAATACCCTCATTATAAAAATAAATGCTTATAAAAGGAATACATTCCAGACTATTGTATGTGTATTATTTATATCTATATCTCAAGCATAATAGAACGTCTTACTAGTTTTTATTTTGAAATCATTCACTGAACTTCATTTGTACTTTTGTCAACTTTGAGTTTCATAAAGCTGTGTAGATGTAATTGAATTTGTACCCTGTTTCAGTGGCTAATTTCTAATGTAGTATTTTGCTTTTATCGTATGTAATGTGGGGACAAGAATATATGAACATCGAGAATGAAATGTACATCACTCAGCTAGTTTGAACTGGAGTCGGCCTGATGAACTTTTTAAAACAAAATAAGGATTCATGACTAAATGTTTTTATATTTGAAATGAAATAAAAAGGAGTCAAGAACAGTACTCAATTGGTTAGTGTACAAGAATATGTGTGGTGTTCTTTAAAAATAATAGTAGACATTTCTTAATAAGATTTTTTTGGCAAATTTCATCTTTTTTTAATACTATTATTTTTTGAAAAATGCATACAGTTTAAACTGCACAAAAAAGTAATAAAAGGTTGACTGTATAGTGTATTCAATATATAGCAATTTGTTTTAAAGACGCCTCTTCCTCACTCTCCAGGGTCCGATGCGCGATCCAATGAAACTGATCACACTTCAAGCAGTAAAGCCCTTTCCGTATGTGTCGGGAAAGCTAGAACTTCTATAGGCTATATGCACTTACAATAAGTTTTAAAGATTGGACGGTTATGCATTTGTTGTCTAGATTATGGACATATTCTAATGGACAATAATCAACCTTTCCATGCAAGAAGAATGAATAAAAGTATGTATTTATTTCTTCCAATGTCGCTGAAGATTACAAAGATATAAACACCAATTAGTCACAACGGTCAGTTACAAGACATGAATACGCACACAGTGCACATGGCAATTTCTACAACAACATGTCAGATAAATTTACAGGGATTTCTGTCATGTTATTTTATTGTGAAAATTTTAATTCAATGGTTTGCCTTGCTGGACTGTCAATTGCACCACACAGTAGTGCCAGGACATCGACCATCATTATCTAACAGCTTAAAGGGACAGTCCTCATCGGGGTATTTTTGTGGAAACGCAATAAAAGAGGGCGCAGTGATGCATTCTATTCTTTGTCAAATTGTTAAATTTAAAATTTCATTCTCAATTTCTCACTAACATATTTGGAAAAAAATGTGAAATAATCATGTGATAATCATGTATAAGTATGACAGGACGTCCTTTTGAATTTTGTTTCCATAAACAATACCCCAATAAGACTGATCATTTTGAGTTGAATAAAAGTTGATCTTCTTACCAAAACAGATATACGACAGGCGCCCACTTGAAGATATTTTTTTATTGCATGTTCATTTACAGATTGGTTCACTTACAATCTAGATTGGTTCACTTACAATCTAGATTGGTTCACTTATTACTACAAAATCTTGAAATACAGATTCTAAATCAACAGCAGCGGTCCATGCTTCGGATAAAAGCATACTATCAAATAAAAATGAGTTCCTGTGACAAAGTCGGTGTGTCTGCGACAGTATCGTGGTGAAGCGTCGTAAAATTGCCCTGGCCGAAATCCTTAATGATTTGTCCCTTTGAGTTGGACCTTTACACATGCTCTCTAACTTCGTGAATGTCACTTGATAATCTTTTCTCCGAGTCCCTTATTTGCACAATAATTTCCCTTTTCATTTCTTCGAGTTCCAATAAGTAAATAGACAGTACCACATAAAAGTTCCAAAGACTCGCAGTCTCGCACCTTATATTATAACTTGGTCCTTTCTAAATTTTACGAGTATTTGAAACACGAATCGGGGGTAAATTTATCTCTGCATAGCAAATAACTTATTTTATGTAAACAATATTCTGGTGCAATTTTAAACTTGAAAACTAGGCTAGGACGGTTTTTATATCTGTCGAATGTACGTATTTTTTGGTTGATCCGTTTGTTCATAGATGGATCCAAGGAATTACCGGTAAATATTTTACAAACTGCGAACTTTTGAGCATGTTTTTTTGTGAAGGTTTGAGTGATGTTAGTGTGCTGAGTAAAGCGCCTTACTATTGAATACTTTGTCCAGGCCTAGTACCAATTTCACCGTTTGACTTTTCTTTGTCACAACATAAACTATAAACCTATAAGGCCTATAAAGTGTTACTTTGATATCTAACTAAATCTGTTCACATTTATAAAAATAAACCATATATAAACCTTGTTAAGAAATAGTGAAAATAAGAAGATTACTTGATATAATAGAAAAGTGCATAACAAGATTTAAAACAAATTGTTTAAAGGTGGATTCGAACTCGTTTGTTTATTTATTCACCTTAAAAAGATTTTACTCATTAGCTTGTTAAAAAGAGTTGTCTCCCTTAGAAAAGCCTGCAAGCTCTGTTACAGCGCACTTATTTCAGCACTCAGTTTGAAACGCATCGCTGACGTCGCTGTGGGAAATTTAGATGGACAACTCTATTTACAAACATGGCGGGGAAAGAACTACAACTTTTGAAAGAAGAGGAGAGGACACTTGTGTTGCTGCATACAAAACTCAGTGATCAGTTGAACAGACTAAAGGTAATCGTTTTGATATATGGCTGACACAATAATTTAGTCGATTAATCGAACAAATCACCATATTTGAATAAAAGTCCGGTTTTCAGTGATTGGGAAGGACACTTTTGACAATGGGCCATTTTCATGGATTTTAGTAATTTTCTGCATTTTAAAGGGGCCATTGCCCTTATATCAATAGTAAACTTCAAAATTTTAATGGGCCATTTTTTCAGAAAATGTGCAAATGGCCCATGGCCCCTGCCCTTCCTAATCCCTGGGTTTTCGATCAGGGTGGATCACCTAACCTCGCGTACGGTGTTTTCGAGCCCCTAAGACACACGGCAGCACTTGCATTAAATTACATATAATTTATCCTAAATACTTATATTACCTTTAGTAACATTTATTTGACTAACTGAATACCAAATTAAAGTAAAATATAGCCTTGATTATTACCCTTAAAATCTCGTTATTTTGAAGAGGTCAAATTTATCGCGCATTTTATGACGTCACCTGTTTTCGAGACCCTCAGATTCTGTGACGTTGTCGTCACATCGGAAGCTTTCCAGTGGCGATTTCGAAAGTAAAACATCTTTTATCAAGTTTCACATACAGTAACTTATAAAAAGTGTCAAAATCTCATATTTTGCAAATAAATGTGTTATTGGAGATATCACAAAGAAAACATGATGCATTTACATTATGTATTTCAAATGAAGAAATCGTAAACAACCCATACCGGCATCCTGAATTTGTAAAAGTAAATTTGTCAAGCTTTTATGAGATCGTTTACTTATTAGGCTTTTTTTAACTAAAATAATAATGCATTGCATTTTCTTTCTTAATGTGAAGAAAGAACTTCAGAAATCCGAAATATTATCCTGTCAATGTCAATGCGCACCTGACCTCTGTACAGCAGGTTTTAGATGTGAATTTCACTCGATAGAGAACACAACAATATTTAATTGGATTGTATGATTGACTCTCCTTTTGATAACATATAATGAAGAAACATAAACTTTAAATAAAATTGCAATTATTGTACATCATACCTTTATCGGTGTTGCTTTATTTGATATCAATATTGCATGCGAGAAATCCGAGTTGTTGACTTACCTTAGAAACCGGCAAAGTGACGGTATGGAAATTTAATGAGTCGTTCACATTATTCTTGGTATTTTTATGGATAAAAGGGTATTGTGATAACTACTGTTGGGGATGTTTGGATCAATAAGAGCCTTTTTTCATTAGAATTTTGTCAATTTAATTTAATGCATTGATAAGCAGCCTAACGTTTGTTTTGCGACCTTTGAAACTTGGCAAAAAATTTGCTGATCGCTTATGAGATGACCCCAACTGTCAATCAGCTGGAAAGTTAAGAATAGTCTGTCACGTGATGCCAATCACATGATGTTGACTGGACGGTTACGCTCTTCAGTCAAAAAGAGTTTCACAGTTCTCAAAATATTTGTATTGAACTGTGCTCGCTTTAGAAATATGACTGTGATCGGTGTTTATGGAAATCTATGTTTTCATTGCACTGATTACTTATTCTTGTATCAAAATCTGAAATTCAGACTTATACACAAAATAAAGAATGTATCCGATAATTCAGGACATTTCCCTCTACTTTTCGTTGGAAAGTTATGATAAACGGGCGTCTAGAATGCACCCCGGGCCCGTTTTGTAGGGGCTCGAAAAGACGTGACGCTCGAAAACAGGTAACGTGGGGATATTTTTAAAGGTTAGGAACAGATTTGAACAGTGGCACATTGACGAGTTACAAACTGACACAATTTCGAAAAAAGTCATCGTCATCAAATCTTTTTCTCATATGCCAAATGTGAATGTATTCTTGAAACAAAATCAAAATTAATCAATTTGTCCTCCTTTGAATATCTGAAAACACTTTTATATCCATTATAATTTTTAAAATTTAGATGTCAGGTGTATTTAAAGGGGGTCAACAACTCAGGACTCTCAGACTTTAGTCCTATTTGACCATCATTAATGAGAGAGTCGGAGAGTTGCCGTGTTCCTTTAGACAGGTAATGGGTCACGTGACACAAACTGGGCACATGCTGACAGCTGTATATATATGAATTTGTAGCCAGGCGCCCTCGTCCCTATTGAGCATGCAAACACATAATACAAGAAAGTAATGTGACTTGACATAACTTGTCATATGTCTTTAGCATAGGCGAAAGTTTTTTAACACACACAGTCATATATATATATATATTGTGTACTTTACTGGCATCAGTGGCATGACTGATCGTTCATCTTTTAAGTGCATATCTTGACCTGTCAACACTGTAAGGCTCAATATCAGGTATGACTCCTGTGGCATCAAATAAAATGCTGAGGAGACTTTGATGAGAGCTAGGAGAATATGTGCTTGTTAATAAGGGTTAATAAGCATATAAACAGGTTTGAAGTTTTATGACATATCTATTCCTATCTATATAATCTTTTGTTTGTTTGTCCAACATGCTAGGCGTCCCCACACATTGATGTCAATGATTTGAAACCTGGTTTATCTGTAGCAGATTTCTGACAGATTTCCCTTCGGAAAGATTTTGCCTCCAAAGTCAATCAATTGACATTTGGATGGATAGATTAACCCTTTCCTTACTGTCTCTGAAATCTGTCTTACATTAAAAAATTGACTTGATTTGACATTGATTAGTGCATACCCTCTCCTCATTTAACAAATAATTGACACAAGAGATCTTTGGTGAGGGTAGGGTAGTCTTACACTCAGACTGTATGATATTATTTTGACCTAGCAAAACCTCTATAAAAGCAAGTCTAGATCTACAGTGAACTGAAATTTTCACTTCTACAAGGCTCCTTTCTTATATATATATTTATTTAATAAAATAGTTGTTTTTTGAGAATTAGTATTTTTCAGAGTAAGTCTAAGGGTAGGGATGAATTTAAAGTTGCTGAATGATAAACTAGATTGCTTTCCTGAGCAACTGGTTAAAAATCCCAAGCTGCTGCAGATAAAAAAGACCTCTGACTCTCCACTTCAGGTGTGCAATCAACACACATAAACCGATGTCTATTCTTGTGATATTCTCTCCTAGTTAAATGATCAAAAATTAAAATGTATAAGACCAAAGGGACTGCTAATGGCTGAAGCGGTGTAAAACAATAACTCACTTACGGCAAAAGGCCTCTCTCAAGATGCAAGATATTTAAAATGGCCTTTCTCAAGATGCTAGAATATTCAAAATTGGGGCTCATGGCAAGTGGATGTGTATGTTGACCTTTGACCTCTATATTGTTGGTGTGTTCAGGTGGAGGAGCTCGCTCTGAGCAGTATGTTGAGACTGAACAACCGACCAGCGTCCAGCACCGTGTCCACCACTTCACAGATGACTGACCACACCGTGGACAGCAAGGAGCCAATCAAGAAGGAAATACAGGTATACACTTAGTATATAAACATTATACACAAAACACTTATCACTTGAATTGAGCCATAGAGGGTCTATTGGACTGCCGGTTTATAAGAGGAGTAGACATTTACCGGTAATTGTCAATTTGTTGTCATTTTTTGATAATTTGCAAAGCCCTAGAGTGTTTGATTTTGACAAGTTTGAATTCCATTTCGACCGAGTATATTAAGACTTACCCAGTAAGCTGCATTCAAGGTTATGTTTGCACTAATTAAAATGTTTTTTATGTGCATTTACATTGTCAAAGATTTATGATATTTTTATATAGTTTTGTTCTGTAAGTCATATATGTATGAGCAGCAAGTGTAAAAGCTGATTCACAAGCTGTTAGAATGATATCGGAAGCGAATCACTGCCTTTGGAAATTGGAATATCACCTTCTCCCTTCAGGCCGCCATTACAAAGTTCCAGTTTTAAAAACCAAGAGAGTAGGCACATTTTTTGTTCAAAATACAAAATGTCCCCTAAATATATGTGAAAAAGAATAACATTTCAAACCATTTTTCCCTTAGTTCAAGCTCTGTGTTGATGTAAAACAAATTCCCTAATATTCAGTAATTATCATAATCGTTGTTATTTTTCTTAAGACCTGTCTGTTAGAATGCTATATAAGCCATATTGCCTCGATTATAGCAAGACTTGTCTCCCCTGTTTTAGAGCAAGATGGATGAACTGGAGACAAAGTATCAAGAAGCACTGGACCTCAATGTGAGGGCTGCTTTTATTGACGGTGGGTGCTGTTTACTAATCCAAGTGATCATTTGATTAAATTCATTTAAATCCCTTGTATAGGACCAAGACCAATACTGATTCCCAGTTTACAAGGAACCCATGCTCATGGAGCATCACATGTTGTGCAATTAGGGAGGAAGGGAGAGGGAACACCAGATCAAACTGACTTGTTTTGCAAAGATTCATTATTGTAGACATTTCGGCCCTGACAAAGCTGCCATCATCATCATCCTTTCCCCCCCCCCCCCCCCCCCCCTTATCCATCCATCCATCCACACCAACCCACCATGGCTCTCTAAGAAATATGTTAACTGTAGTATAACTGAATAAATCTTTATGATAAAGTTGTCTCTGGTTCTGATTTTTCCTTCTCCGTTTCTCCCACTCAGGTTGGTCCACCCCCTTATCCATAAGTACATCCTGGAAACCTCTAGCCCAAAGGATCACATAAATGGTGGATGTTGTAGATATGTGATCACTAGTCCTTATGCAGGTGATCTGCTGTTATACCTAACAGACTATTATTCTGATTTTCATGTCTGTCAGTCGGAAATCTAGATGAACTTGACAATCCTTTGTGGTAGGATTCAAACAAAGGGCTACTTGAACCTATCTGATAACTTTGCGCTGCTTTCCTAATTTAGAACATTATTACTCTTTGATAATGAGTTTGATTTGATCTTTCATTTCTGTTGCAGAAGAAGAGGAAGAAGAAGAAGAGGAAGATGATGAACCAGAAACAGTCCAGGATCAATTGTCCGCCTTCCTTGATGAACTCTCAGCCCGCAAACAGTGAACTTGCTCAACTTGATTGGTTACTGATGATTCAGAAATTCCAGCTGTATGTTCGGAATGGCTGCCTGCCCACCTACAGTTTAGTGGTTACTCTAAGGTGGTTCTTGTTGGCAGAGGTCAACATGACCTCTTGGCTTGTGTGAATTTAGAGATTTGGTTGGAGCTTTGATGATTTTTCAAACTGCAAGCCCTTCTTCATTTGAGAACAATAACATATTTCAAACACTTTTGACATAGAATCTGACTTTAAAATCTTCAAAAATGTTCAAATTGACTTAGAAGAAAGTAACATGAAGAAAGTGATGTTTTCATAGAGTTCACAACCTCAGCTGATATCTGGCATTATCTGAAAGTTATAATGTCAGTTGTATAGATTTTGTCGCAGGGTGAAATTGATGTGTGCACATACAATACCTGTAACTGGTATGTTTCACAACATGGCTTGTGAATAGGAAAGTACATTAACAGATACAGCGTCCCAGATACCAATAATTGCTGAAATGTTGCCTAAGTAGCGTTAAACTAGAACTAACTCACTCACTCAGTGTCCAGAGAAATTGACATGGTTAAATACAAACATTTCACTTAGTTGTTCATATGTGCAAGAAAATAGGATTTCACTATATATTAATCAGTACTCTGTAATAGAAATCTTTCAAGTCAACAGTAGATTAATGAGATTAGGATGATTCCCTTGGTTTGTGAGGAGAAAGAGAGGATAAATCTTTAGAGTTTTGGCCACTTTTGTTCATCTTCTTACATGTTGAGGCGCACAAAGTGGGCTTCATCAGATTCAGCCATACTCTGATAAAGGCCACCTGGTCAAGTAGACCGGCTGATGTTTAGTTCTTGGTTTGTTTGTTTTGCATATGAATATTCTGCAGGTCAGAATGGCAAAGAAGAGGATGAAGGAATTAAGCTTGTTATGTAGAATAGTGCAAAAAATAAAAATCTTAGAAACATGTTTTCTCTTTTTTTTGGTGTTTACCCCTCATATAATTTTGTAAATTTGTTGAAAGTTTGGACGTTAGAATTGGGACCACTATCCACTTGAGAAATGGTTTAATGGCCTAGAAGGCTAAAATGATCCCTTAATGGGGCAGTAGCACGTTTTTTTTAAAAATTTTATATTTTCCTTTTTTCACTGATAATTGAACGTTAATGCTAAATGTATTACTTTGATTGTGTCAAAAATCGCATTACACAAACCAATCGTCAATAGTCATAGAACAAAGTCCATTGGCGGGAATTTTGTGTGAACACCTTAAATTCATTTTGTGTAAGAAAAAGAAATCACATGGCTGAACCTAGAATAACATATTTGGTTTATTACTGCTTCATTTAGTTTTAATGCAATGTCTTTCAATTGGATTCATTTATTTCCTTTTTCCTGACACCACCTAGTATTCACCCTATAGACGTGATACTGCCCCTTTAAAGGATGAGTGTAGGGATGAATATTACACCAGATTTTGTATCGAAATACTACTAAGTTCCGCTACCAAAATTGTTGTTTGAACTTTTAGCTGATTAGTAATGTAAAGGCCCAATGTACTTCAAGCATGTTGCTATTACCGGTACATCAGTTTCTTATGTATTCTTAAATAACTGGAGAAGAACGAATCTTGTTAACTATAATTATTGAATTAAAGATTTGATATATAGTCTCAATATTGAAGACAATGTTACATGCAAGCCAAATTATTCATCACTTACCTAAATCTTTCATAAAAAGTTTTCAAAAATTGTCAAAACCTCCTTAGCAGTTGAAACTCATTTGCTCAATACTGCAAAAGATCATTTTGACTCAAGAGATTATGCTTGTTTAATTTAGGGGGTATTTCAAATTTCTCAAGGAGAGTGTCGTCATTTGGTAACATGACCCAGATATTACACTAATATTATCAGTTGTGACCTTTTGTGTATTGGAGTATTAAGTACTGGCATGTGTTACTAATGGCAGGATACCAGATAATATCTTGTTTACAGTATCTTGGCATTTTTGGGACAAAAAATTTAGATGTAAACTCTAATTAGGTTAACTATTGAAATAGTATGTTTACCTTTTTCGCCTTTTCTCAAAAAACATGCTGTAAAAGAATGTAATCTTATTCATAGACCTTTACTTCTGAGGCTCGCTTAAAAAAACAGAACGAGGTATTTTTTTACTTTTTGGGGCTTATGGCATGGCACCGTGTTCGTTGTGTGTCCGTCTGTCTTAAACTTTGTGCACTTTTGACTTTATCTAACGAAGCATTAAGCCAAGAAAGCTGAAACCTTCTGTACGCACTCCTTCACTAGTGAGGATTATGATTTATAGCTTTGATGACCCTGTTGCCCCTACTGAAAAAGCCACAGGAGCCACACACTAAACACCTACTTTCATCTTCTTTTCCAGAAGCGTAAGGCCTAGAAGCTGAAACTTTGTGTGCAGACTCTTAAGTTAGATAAGGAGGATTGTACATTGTACATTTGGTGACCCTGTGGCCCCTACTAAGGGGGTAACCACAGCCTAAAGTTTTCTGCATCCCTGCCCTAAGCAAAATTGAAATGAAGCCTGATGGGCTGCAGAGCCAATGGCTCTATTTTTAAATTTGCTGTAGGAGACTGATGGGATGTGACAATACACTGATGCATGATACATGACAGTTAACTAGATCTATATCTTGATACAAACTTTGGGCAATATCATTCAAAATATCTCTGAGAATAACAAAATCCAGAGATTTTTAATATCCTTTGAAAAAGATAGTGTTTCTTTTCATGTTTAACTAGTATTTTATGAAATTTCAGAAAAAGTTGGCATGTTTTTGTGTTTAAAAGTGGGTGTAGTTATAGTTCAAAATATTAAATTCAGATTAGTGAGTTTGTATCTCTTTGTAGTTTGTAATAATGTTGCATTTACTGTATCGCATTGTGTATAATATTGTGCTCTTACTATTGTGATACGTATCTTATCGTGGGGTATCTGTATTGTGAAATCCCTATTTTATAAGCAGGATGTAAGTTATGTTAATTGTCAAATTTGTTCATTTGGAACATAAGAAGGTTATCTTTAACAAAAGACACTTAGAAAAAGATGAAATTGTTTATTTATGACAAGTACTTCACATTGTAAAATAAACACAAAAATATATCTACAAGATAAAACATACAAAGGATAAAATACTAAGGGCATAAGCGCTTGTTTTAGAAATTATCTACAAAAGGACAAGTTAAAATAAATCAATAAATTTTCGAAAAACAAACTTTGGGACACACCTATAAAGATATTTAAAATCTACAAAAAGTTTAGATAATACTGTGTTTTCGTGGTTTGAAAAGTTAACTTTTCTTGGAAAATTCAATGTCGCATTGAAAATTCATTTATCATCAATGATATATGGTACTATTAAGGCAATATATATGAAAATTGAAACTAAAATTTGTTTTTGGTGAAAGCAGAAGCAAATCTGAATAAATACTGTAAGCAAAAAATAGTAATACTGTTAACAATTTATATTTATTTACCGAAAGATCTGTTTCAATTCGAAAATATCAAAACATGTTTGATGGACATCTTAAGCATCTTTTACTATAAAGAAATAAAAGAAATAAAGAGCAAAAAAATAGAGTTTATAAAGAAGGTCTTGTTGCTTATATGTTCAGGCACTGTATTGCACTGAAATGAAATGCACACATTTGGAAAAAAATATTATTTTTTGTTCGGAATACAAAGTATGAGAGTTGAGCATTTTGATTGTCAATACTAAACTGGTAAGCACCTAAAATTAATGTCCGATATTATCAAATAAATAGCTACAATATGCATAAATAGACTCACAAAATGAAATACAAATTGCTAATAAAAATGAGTTTAATGCTGCTAATTTAATTTTTTACAGTTATGAAAATATGGTTCACTACATTTCTTCAAATGTTCTGTATCTCAAAAACAGTTAAAACTCAATGTGAAATTCTTTCACATGTTTTAAACATTCTCATAATCTTAGAAAATACACTTATAAAAACAGTTACAAATTGACTTTGCCACATTGAATAAACAATTAAATTTACAAAACAGTTAACACTATGAATACACATTCTCAGTAAATCAGCCAAACATTTAAAACTTTAGCATAAAAAAACCTCATTTAAGTATTGGATCACTGTTTCAGTTTAAATGTTTGGCTGAAATCTTCATTTCTTTTTAATGCCAGCCTGTAATTTAATCCTTTTCATGGAAGACTACAATCTCATCAAAAATTTGAGTGTTTCCCCCCATTAAATTACAATTTTTCATTGACTAGTAATACAAACTCATTTACATTTCATTCAAAGTCAGGAAATTTGAAACACAAAACAAGTATTTAATTTGTTTAGTGCCTTGTAACTAAATATGATTAGTCGTTACCAGGACAAACTTCTGGTTTCCATGACAACAGGAACTGGCACTCATGGTGTTCATAATTGGTGCCAAGTTCCCCAAAAACAGGGATGACAAAAATAGATATACCTGAAATATTCCAAGGCATATATACATTGCACACAATTGCTGCATATGATTATAGCATGCTCTCTGGCAGTAATTTAATTGTAATGATGATCCACGCATAAAAGTTTCCACAAATTAAGTACATATTAATGTAAAACATTAAATTTTGGTGATCTGCATAGATATTTGCTTGCTTTATTGTGCACAATTGTATACAATATTTATTGAATTTTTTCTTTAAAATGTGAAAAATCAGTGTTTTGTTAACCACAATTTTGGTATGCCCTTGACCTTGTTGAATTTTAGTGTGACCTTGGACTTGACCTTAAAGTTGCAGACGTTCACAAGACACAACACTGACCAAACACTGCTACACATAATGACATGGTGACCTTGGCTTCAAGGTCATGATGAATGAAAAACATCAGCCTCGCACCAAAACTTTGAAAACATTGCGCAGCACTAAAAGTTGTTACTCCGCTTCAAAGTTTCAAGATGTAGGCACAGGCAACAATCTTCTGACAATTTTTCGTCCATATATAGTTTGGTTTCCAAGAAAAAGTTCAGCAGGAGATATCACATTTTAACCTATCAACTCGGAGGCGCCTCTTCTTCATCCTCAGGATTGAATTCGTTGAAGAATGTCATTGGAACTTTTTCTCGTTTGAAAAGAAGTTCTCGTTTCCATGGTGGCATGCTTTCCAATTCAGCAGGATCCATTTGCATGGCAGCAGGCGTGATATTTGCATTGCCCTTAGGAACTCCACATTCAGAACTGTTTGGACGTTCCACTGGCGGCGCTTTCTTCGCTGAAGCCTTCGGTTCCTCGGCTTTCATACCTGCAATTGCTGCTTCCTGTTCCTGTAAAATAGATGGAATGATTAGAAATATTAATTTTGGGTTAATATTAAAAAATGAAACTTCCATTCACATTTGGATGAATTGATACTTTTTAAGTTGAATAGTTTTTGATAAGGTTATTCTTATACTTTATTGTTTATTATTGTTCACTGATTAATATTGATGGGCAAGTCCTTAACTAAATATATTCCTCCTGGAATCAATTATATTCACAGTACATTTAAATCATTTTCAGGATTATGACTAAATTTTTTAGGTTCTTCCATATGAGTGATGAAGTTGTACAAGTTACCTCTGCAGATTTCCTCATCAATATTTTCCTCTTCCATTCCGGCACATCCCTCCATTTGGCTTGTTCCTCCCTCTCTCTTAATATTTTTCTCTGTTTTTGAAAATTAAAATAGTGATTAGAATATAAAGAATAATTAGCAGATTAGAATCATACTTATATATTGTGAGAATATAAAAGGGGGATATATACCTTGAGGGTTCAGTCTCTTACAGTCAACGAACCAAAACAATTTCAAAATAGGGATTCAAACATCAACCACCCTCCCCCCCCCCCCCTGTTGAATCCGCAACTGGTGAGCTATGGAGTGAGTTTGGGTTTAATGCTGCTTTCAAGAGTATTTTACTTTCATATCCCTATTATTGCAGGGAGAAAGCTTACAAAACAAGTGTGACTATGCATTGTAGTGAAAGCTGCAATCATCGGCTGGAACTAGCTAACCATTGGTGTAACTGCGTTAAGAATTTAATGTAGCTTTGCACCCAAACCATACTGAGTATAAATTATCTATTAGAGACAAAGTTGCCACAATGCCCGGAGCTCTTAATCTGAAGCAGTTCCCGCAAATCACTGCGATATCCACTATACACCCAGCCTCCCACAACCAACAAATGGATAACATTTTATATTCAAATTTATTAATGAGAAATTGTTTATGTATCTTAACAAGTACTTACAACATATTCTTCAATTTTTTCCCTATTTTTCTTCTCCTGCATTTCTCGTTTCCAGTTTGGCGTATCCTTGGTAACTGGGATCACACCTGGAACTTGGTTGATATCTGAAAAATATAATGATTTTATATTTATAATTATTTGCAATAATCGCAGATATCCAAACAATGTGCTCTCAGTAGTGAAACAGCTTCAGAACTATTGTTACCTAACTCACTATACAGTTACTCTTGTGCCATGATAAACTCACTTAATGCATACTTTTATTGAAATCATACAAGTCCAAACTCACATTTTCAATTGTTAGAAAGACAACATAAAGATTGCTTTCTCATGAAAAACATAAAAACTTATGCCAACCTCAGTCAGTGTTATATCTAGAGAATACAGAAATATTTCAAGAGATACACACCATGGGTGGCAAATAAGTTCTGAGTTTACCTTCCCACAAAGAAAACTCTAATCAATGGACCCTTTTTAGCTTATTGGTTGTATCAATAAACCTTTTCTTATCTGTTTTATTTTTTGTTAAAAATACTTGTATAATACTTAGCTAGATTTACAAATGTACTTTGATGACTGTGAAACCTATTATCACATCATCTAACCTACAATTGAAGAGAAAAAAGCATCATAAAATCCCAGTCCAGAGCAAGGCCAAAGATTTGAATTTTATAATATGAAGCATAGCTTCCTTTCAAGAGGTTATGAGTTCGTGGTAAAATTGAATACCTGCGTAAAGTTGCTATTACGTAGTAAATCTCTCTCAAGTTTTGAAGAAAGTGTTGATGAGTCTAATTAATCTAAAGGGACATGCAAATGTAGAAATGTTTATCATAAAAAATTTGTAAAAAAAATCATAAAGGCTCCTAATTTTCTTAGTTTGCTGCTGACTTATGAATAATGGCTTCATGAGTTTGTAATGTAGGCCCATGATTAAAGAGACCCTACTCAGACACTCAGTAAATTTATGACAACATTCTTAGGTAAGTAACTTATTTTCCATCCTGAAAAATTTATATTTTTAACAATTAGAGAATTCATTTTATTCAAATGTGCCTTTAGACATAGGTTTCAATTTTCTATCTGTTGTTCAAATGTTTTAATATATAGATCAAACAATGAAAAAATCCATCCTTTCAACTACAATTCTTTTGAACAAGTGATGAGAAACAACTTTGTAGCTGATTGATAAAATGATTACTTAATGATGAAACAAGGTTTCCAAATGTGACTTCATAGTTCAATGTTTTAAACTTTGCTTGAGGTTAACCAGTGTCCGATTAAAACATCTGAAAAGCAACAACAGCTGAGGGTGAAGTAAGATTAACTGAACGAGAACTATCAGTAATCCCTAGTCAATTTGCCCTATCACATAGCCTTCTGGAGTTACCTCCCTTATCACAACAGCAATAGAGTTATCTCCCTTATCTCACAGTAAAAGTCAAAGTGGGGACTACATGATTAGCACTCAATAAAACATAAATCTGAAATTTGTGGAATGGCGAACAGACTCTCTGACATTAACTTTGATGAAGATAGATCTTGAAGTATATGAAATGATGAACAATAAACTTACTGATATATAGTTAAGATTATCTTAAAACTTAAAATATTTTTTTTAACATTGGATTACTTGTTTCCTAAATTTTGAATAAAGATTATCATAAATAACTTTTTCATGTATGAAATAAGATCCTAAATTAAAATTTTAACCCAAAATGTACATAATTTATTCCCCCAATTTGTCTCTTGCTTTGAAAAATATAAACGATATTCAACTGACTTTTATCTGGGTTAAAAGTGATATTTATATCCAGTTATTTTACACAATTTGGAAACTATCCCATTTTCTGACTTACAACAGATTTGTTTAGAGACAGAAGATATACATTAAACAGTTCCTGAATGTTTCTTGAATCTTTAAAGAGAGACTTGCTGTCTATTTGAATTGACAGTAAAGGAGGGGTAGTGTCAAAAATAGTTTTTACATTTCACTTGCAAATCTTAAAAAATATCTGAATATATATTTTCGAGTGTAGTCCATGTTTTCACTGATTGATATTCTTATTGAAAAGAAAAATAAAGTAAAAGAGGGAGTATATTTGGTGTTCGCTATTATTGTATAAATGTGTTTGATACTCTCCCTGGTTAAAAGTCTTGAAGAAAACCAGAAGTATCAAAGAAGTTGACACTGACAAATTTTAAATCTGATAAGAAGGAAGTAAACCATAGGGTCCTGAGGATTTTCCACATAGGAATGTTGAATGTTTAATCTCCTAAACAGGTAGCATCCAAATGTTACAAAGTTACCATAATTCCTCCATTACCGGTAATTCAATATCTATGTCAAAGTTATGTTAAACCATATCCATTTTGGAGTTTGATGTTTGATGTCCGAGTTACATTGTAATTTCTGAAATTTGTTTTGTGCCACAATACAGCGCCAGTTCAAGTGATGTTCTATCCTATGATACTGAGCGCCAAGCAAGGAAGCAACATCTCCCATTTTTTATTGTCTTTTGGTATTATCTTATAGAAAATCGAACCCCAACCTTCTGCTTGATGAGCGAAAGCTTTACCAACAAACCTACTTCCCCAGATAGCAAATAAATACATTACGAAATATATCTGTGAAAAAACATGTGGGCACATGAGCTAAAATTTTAAAAATTATTCTGAATAGAAGCCCATGGCTTCTTTTTTGTTCCAAAGTGTGTGGAATGAAAGTAGCCTTCTCTTTCTACAATACGAATAGTGAATGTTAACACCGCTATTTATTCCTTCTAACACATATTAAACAAGCATTATTTATTTTTAGCTGTGGAAAGTCTCATTCTTTCAATTCTAAAATCATAAAGGTTATTGTTCTTGAGATAAAAATCTTCCCATGCATCCTGTTTTTCATCAATATTAATGAGTTTATGATGAATAATCACACTATGCTGTCCATCATAATATTATAAGAGGTTAACATATTTTCTGAAGATTAACCAAACATTCCTGATTGTATGGCACTGCTATCTATATATTTTCACACAACAGATGTTTTGACACATCTGTCATGTCAATGTGAAACACACATCACCTGTTATGGCAATGTGCATCATAGGAATGCAATGAATCACCAAAACATCCTTTATGGTCTGATGGAAATATTGCCTTTTCAAAATTCTGACTTATTCATTCTTGACACAAAAGTAAATCATATGTACATATGGTATTTCAGATTTAAACCCATCAAAAACATTTTTTAGAATACTGATAAAGTGTATGTAAAAAAGGTTTAATTTCTAAATAAGAGTTTATGATTGGTTTTATTCTCTTTGTTTAATTGGGTTTTTTTTAAAACTAAAAATTCACACTTTTCCATCGTGTAAACTAGTCCATTTAAGCACCTATGTAAAAATATATCGAAACCAATTCAGATTTCTTATCTATATGTACCCAAACAAGCACCTTTCAGTATCTCATTACTGGATCCCAATCAGGTGAATCATATTCTTTTGATCTCTGAACAGGTGCCAAGGTTGATTACCTGATTTTTCATCTCATACAAAATCTTTATGATTGATAAACCAGAATTTTAGGCGAAGATAATAAATATGTCAAGGTTTAGCAAGATTTTTTCAATATAAGGATAATTAGATGCTGTATACGTATGCCTAATGATAATGATGTTAGTTTGTATAAAAAGAGCATGATAAATGGTTTTGTACCTTTTAAATTATTTTCACTTTCTGGGACAATTCATTACTGGTGCTTCATCTAGGAGCTATTGATCATGTTTTCAAGTTTATATGAGAATCCTTTTCACGTCTGGGTAAACTAGGACATCACTTTGTTTAAGGATTCTCACCTATGATTGATGTCCAACCAAAGCTATATCCAAGCTTTAATTTTGTAAAAGCATATGAAACAAAAGAGACATAGGGCAGTATTCGTTTCATTCATTAACTAATTCACTAATTGCCAATTTAGCGCACAATATGATATGAATCTCGAAGTAAAGAGGTAGAATTTTCCAAATCTAAGTATTGGTTCTTTGAGAATGTCCAAGGTTTTGTTTTTGTGTAATCCAATATGGATGCCTTTCAAGTACTATTTCCTGCACATCTAATTTTAGCTTCTTCAGTGCTATTTCCCTCAAGACAAATATTCAATGAGTCATGATAAGATGAAAATAGCATGTATGCAGGTGAAATGCCTGGAGCACACATTTCCATGGACGTTAGCTAAGTACCTTTTTGGAGACTTATAAAGTGTATCTATACATCATGAATTTGACTTTTATGAAGAAGCTTTTATTGGTTAGATGGTAGAATAGCATCCATTCCTAACAAAATTGCTTCCTCTTCCATTTGCATGGTCCTATATTCAGATAATGCCAATCTTTATTAAAGAAGGGATGTTTTTCATTCAAGCATTTCAAAATAGCTCTTAAATAACATTAAGAGTGATAAATGTACATTTTACTGTAAAACCTTCATTTCACTTTGGTTGCAGTGATTTTGTATGGCTCCAAGTAAGTTGATAAGAGTTTTGCTAAATCATTTGGTTATGCAAGGTGAAGAAGCTAACAAATCATATATGATTCTTGACTAACAACACATAGAGTATCAGTATTAACCTCTTTGCCAAGATAATAACGCAAACTAAACTAACTAAAAAGACAACATCTGGTTATAAGGACCAGCTTGCACTATACCCCAGAGGAGTTGAAATCATACAGATTTACTGATCAACATAAAGGCAAAATACCTTAAGTGAAGATCAAATGAAGAATATCCTGTGTACACCTAACATGACATTTGTAAAAGATTAAAATCCCTACAGATAAAAACGGCCTGATGAAAATAACTTGATCTACCCTGAAGTCAAACTCATATAAGAGCAATCCAATTAGCCAATCAAAACATCAAACCCTTCAGCAACATATTTACAATTCAATTAGATTAGTTAATTGTGATGCGATCAGTTGTAACTTATTCTTGATGAAAGGACTTAAAATCCTTAGTCCATAAAAAAAAGAAAATAGGTCTACTTATGTTTCTTAAATTAATTGAAGATACTGGAATATTCTTTTAACTTAACATTTCAATACAACCCGAGGGATTAGATACCCTTCACATTCACTTACATAAATCCCAATGTATGATATGCATTTCAATCAAATAAAGATATACCTTTAGTCACTTCTAATTAATAGTCTTAGATCAAAAGTAAAAATCCCTATATGTTCAGAAAACCAGAAACAACTTAATCTGCTTTGAAGCCAAATTCCACAGAAACCAATCCCATTATCCAATATACACATTCAACCGTTTCTGCAACATAGCACAAATGCAATTAGACAAGGTTATAGCAATGCAATCTGTTGAAACGTGTTGCTAATAAGAAGACTATCAATCTTTGGTCACAAAATATAATGAAAAGGTTCCACACAGGACTACGTATATGTTTTTAATTTTTTAACTTTGTTGTAACTAATTGAATAAAACTATTCCTTAACTAACTGTAAGCATCTTATTGAAATTTCAGTATTTAACCTCTACATTTCTAGACCAAACTCAGGCCCGTAACATCAATTTCAGGTAAACCTTTAAAAAAGTGTGGGGGTGGGGTGAGGTGGATGGGGGTGGGGGGTGGAGTACAATTTGTGTATGTGATGTTTACAGTTGTTTTACCGATCTTCATAATATTACATTGTATCACCCTTTGAAGTATGGAATCTTTTGTCATGAAAATAGTGGGCCCTGGGGAACTTGCTACGAGCCTGAAACTACCCTTCTCTATCAGCACAAGGAAGGCAAAATGGTCTGCACCCATGCAATCTACCAGAAGCGTCTGATACCATGCAATCCCACTAATAGGTCTGGTAGGCATCAGAAGGTTCAGACAGATACTGTTATCATCACCCAGACCCAACCTGCCGGTAGCATGTACCAGACAAATCTTACATCCAGAAGATCATCAATGAGCTCATAAAATGCCACTGAACTCTTTGCCCATGCATTGATGGGGGTTGCAACAAGAACATGCTTCATGATGCTCTATATTGATGTTTGACACGTTTGATGAGGAACGGTACCTGATTCAGACTTAGTTTTAGTTTCTGAAATGAAAATATATCTAAAAAGAAGGAACACACTGAAGCTGTTTATTTTCAGTAGTAATCTAGACTTGCTTCAATAATGTAGACTCACATTGGATTATTTGTTTCAGGGGTAGTTAGACAGGATATACCTGATTTTATGGCCAAAAAATAGAAAAATAATTTTTCAACAATGTTTTGTATCTTACCTAATTCTCTGTTTAAAGATTCTATAATTAATGATTCTTTGATAAATGCTATGAGACAGAAAAAAATGCAATACTTTGAAAACATTATTTTTACAGAAACCATGCATTAACAAAAGGAGGAGGAATAATTCTTTTTCTCCTATGTCATAAAAACATCCAGGAAGTAAACACATTTCCATCAAGTCTTTTAAATTTCCTACAACAAACTAACCACAAAATCAATGATAGAACTCTCAGGATTTGCACCAACTCTAAAAAGTGAAAGGTTCCTCACAGACGGATATAGAATTACCTCTTGGAATGCTTGTACTCACAACTGGGGTCATGGAACATTGCGCTAACTGATCCAGGGAGATATGCTGTTATGCATGGTTATGACTAACTATTTCAGCATTCTCTAAACTATCTTGAGTATTTGCAATATGTATGGACTTTCCCTCCAATAAAAGTTAATGTTAAGTTTGGTATTTATTTGTGATGATGTAGATGAAGAGTTTTTATTTTTATATGCTTTATCAATAAATATACTGATAATTCTCTGAAATTGTTTATTTTTGGTATAATGGAATTTGCAAATTGCAGCTTGAATTATAAAACCAGAACTATATTCAATAAAAGATTAAAAATTGAAAAATGTTCTGCTAGATTTTTAACATAAATTTCTATGATTACAATTCAATGAAAGATTTCTTTATTGATAATTTACATATTATCATCTAAACCACTTCATATAACATATAAGATTTGACCTTGTTTTCGGAAACATTGATAAATGTTACAAGGTTCCTAAGTATATCATTCTTACCTGGTTCAATATACCCTGACATTTACCTTGAATACCTACATACATATGATATACCTGCAGCTAGTTCATATGCACTTCAAAAGTAAGAAGAGTCTTCTCGTACCCATAGGTACGATTTTATTATTATTATTATTATGAACTGTTTTTGACCAGAGATCAGTTTGTGATAACTGTGGATTGTAACGTTCATTGATTTGTAATGTATCTTGATCTTAATTGAAAAATGGTTTAAATTCTCCACTATTCTTATCAGCATGTAGTCCTAAAATACTTTCAAGTGGGATTGAAAGTAACTGATATGAAGATTTCAATATCGGAAATTAATACCCTCAATTTGATGAAAGTATGAAAATACATCTAACAATTAAAATGAAAATTAACCAGGTAAATACAAATTAGATTTATCATGAAATGGACCATTGTTTATTAATGAAATCAACATATTCATGATGAAATCAACAAGGTTACAGGTGAAATAGACAAGTGATAGATACAGCAGCCATGTGGCCCAGCATACCAAGATGGTGGAACACCTGGATATTCCTGTCTCTACTCCTGACGTCTATTGCACATGTGTCGAACACACCGACACATACTCAAGTCTCCATCACTCAAAGATGCAATGTTACAGGGAAAGCATGAATATCTTGGAGAACACATGAATATCTCAGGGGTCAAACCTTTGTTTTATCAGCGTTCACCTTCTCCACAAGATTCTGACAGAAAAATATTTATTTGAGATAAATATTGTTTTTAATGTATCATGGGAAACCATATGATGGAACTAAGATGAGTTTGTTTCAGGGACATGATAAACCTTAGTTTACAAAGTGCATTAGTTTTTACAAATGTGTGAACTGATTAATAAGCAAATGAAAATAAATGGAGAAATCAACAGCAATGGTTGCATTTTTTTTCAGTTTTGACAAATTTGTATTTATGAATTAGTGTAAAACGAACTGAGCCCACATACCCGCGCTTCCCACTTTGTGCAAAGAATTTCAATTGTTATAATTGATTAACATTAGGTAAACTTGTATGATAGTGGAAATTTTTTGTTAAAGATAAGTCATTGTGTAAGTCATGTTTCCACTGAAGCCACAAAACTAAATTCATTCATAGGTTTAACCATTAAAAGGGATGTGATAAGGACGGGGGGTATAAAAACAGGTTTACTCCAAATCCCACAAGTTCAACGTGATCCCAAACATTGATTTCTCCAGGTATAATGCAACTGGCCCAGGAAACCATCACAATGTTGTTCTAGCTTAACAAACTAATTCTGTATTTGCTTCGGAAAGTGAAAAACCAACAACTGCCTTTACATCAACAAAAAATAAAATTAAAAAATAATAATTCAAAACTGTTATGAAATAATGTAAGTATGATAAAGATGTACTTACCGATATCATCTGGTATAACTAAATCCATGTTGTATGGTTGTGGGGACCTCTCTGGAAACAAGCAGAAAATAGTATTTAAAATTGTAGCATAACAAGTATTTTGCAAACAACAAACAAAATTCAATCTCTAAAAAATAGAGCCATTGGCTCTGTAGCTCATCAGGCATCATATCAAGTTTGCTTTATACAGGCCAGATGAGCTAAAAATGAAACTGATGTTACCTATTGCAAGAAAACCTATACAAAAATTACAAAACAAATGTAACGATTTCGGAATAAATTTCCGTACCCAAATGATTTATTATTATTCAACACTTTCTAGATCGCCAATATCAGACAGTGAAAGAAGTCCACACTAAAATATCCAAGGAGAAAAAATTTTGCCATAGACTGTCATCTAATGGAGAAAAATAGGTTTTTAAGATTGTGACCCTATTTGGGGTCATGGGGTCACGAAACCTACAGTTTCGAATCCCAATTGGCCAAGGAGTCTACATGCAATCTTTCAGCTCAATAGACCTTTTGGAGCTAAAGATGATGATGAAAATAAGTTTTTAAGGTTGTGACCCCTGTGACCCTATTTGGGGTCATGGGGTCACGAAATCTACAATTTAGAATCCCCATTGGCAAAGGAGTCTGCACATATAATTTCAGCTCTCTAGACCTTTTGGAACTTCAGAAGAAGATGAAAATAGTTTTTTAAGGTTGTGACCCCTGTGACCCTATTTGGGGTCACAGGGTCACCAAAGTTACAAATTAGAATCCCTATTGTCCAAGGAGTCTGCACATATCAATATTAACTCTCTACTCCTTTTGGAACTGGAGAAGAAGATGAGAATTGGTTTTTAAGGTCGTGACCCCTGTGACCCTATTTGGGGTCATGGGGTCACGAAATTTACAATTAAGAATCCCTATTGGCCAAGGAGTCAGCACATATCATTTTTAACTCTCTGGTCCTTTTAGAACTGGAGAAGAAGATGAAAATAGGTTTTTAAGTTTGTGACCCCTGTGACCCTATTTGGGGTCATGGGGTCACGAAATTTACAATTAAGAATCCCTATTGGCCAAGGAGTCTGCACATATCATTTTTAACTCTCTAGTCCTTTTAGAACTGGAGGAGAAGATGAAAATAGGTTTTTAAGTTTGTGACCCCTGTGACCCTATTTGGGGTCATGGGGTCACGAAATCTACAATTTAGAATCCTCATTGGCCAAGGAGTCTGCACATATCTTTTTTAACTCTATAGTGCTTTTAGAACTCGAGAAGAAGATGAAAATAGTTTTTAGCTCACCTTTACAAAGTAAATGTGAGCTTATGTCATGGCGCTTCGTCCGTCGTCCGTCTGTCTGTCCGTCCGTCCGTCCGTCCGTCTGTCCGTCCGTCCGTCCGTCCGTCCGTCCGTAAACTTTCAGGAAAAAGACTACTCCTCCTAAACGAATGCAGATATCATTCTGAAATTGTAGTATGTGATACCCATGGTGATTCCTCACAGAAAGGTAGACGTTTCAGTTTTGAGAATCCAAGATGGCCGCCATGGCAGCCATATTGAATTTTCAATTAGATTTCAGGAAAAAGACTACTCCTCCTAAAGGAATGCAGATATCATTCTGAAATTGTAGTATGTTATACCCATGGTGATTCCTCACAGAAAGGTAGACGTTTCAGTTTTGAGAATCCAAGATGGCCGCCATGGCAGCCATATTGAATTTTCAATTAGATTTCAGGAAAAAGACTACTCCTCCTAAACAAATCCAGATATCATTCTGAAATTGTAGTATGTTATACCCATGGTGATTCCTCACAGAAAGGTAGACATTTCAGTTTTGAGAATCCAAGATGGCCGCCATGGCAGCCATATTGAATTTTCAATTAGATTTCAGGAAAAAGACTACTCTTCCTAAACGAATCCAGATATCATTCTGAAATTGTAGTATGTTATACCCATGGTGATTCCTCACAGAAAGGTAGACGTTTCAGTTTTGAGAATCCAAGATGGCCGCCATGGCAGCCATATTGAATTTTCAATTAGATTTCAGGAAAAAGACTACTCCTCCTAAACGAATCCAGATATCATTCTGAAATTGTAGTATGTTATACCCATTGTGATTCCTCACAGAAAGGTAGACGTTTCAGTTTTGAGAATCCGAGATGGCCGCTATGGCAGCCATATTGAATTTTCAATTAGATTTCATGAAAAGACTACTCTTTCTAAACCACTCTAGATATCATTTTCATATTGTAGTATGTTATACCTATAGTGATTCCTCCCACAAAGGTAGACGTGTCAGTTCTGAGAATCCAAGATGGCCGCGATAGCAGCCATATTGACTTTTCAGCTGCAGATGACACATCATTATTACAAAATTTTAAGCTTTCATCAAGTGATCACTCGCACCATATAAATTCTCTAATTTGAACTTACTAATCATAATATTATCTTGAATATGGAATATTTAAGATTGTCATGCAAGTTGTTCTATATTTTTAAATGTTTTTAAAACATTAAGATGAAAGACAAACATAATTAATTAATTTGTTTAAAATATTTATGGCAACTAGCTGCAAAAACCCAATGACATTAAACATCATGTTGAATTTTAAACAATGGTATCTCCCTTATATTCCTTTAAATACCACACAAAAGGGGTCAACCAGAGTTCAGATATTCCTGCTGAGTCCACTATGCATTTCTAATACACATCCCAATACAGGCTGCATCACAGTCTCAGCTGCTAGTCTGTTGCATAATCAACCTGACCCAATTGATATGGTAGAGCATTATGCTATATGGCCATGTGTATGCAATAAGAGTTACGGAAATTAGACTTGTATTCTCATGACAGTGAAATGTTCTTTCTAAGAAAAACAACTTACACAAAATTTGTCAACAATAAGCTTTGTGTTTAGCAATCTACATAAGTTGATGTGGAAAGAGTTATTTTGCATCAGGTTCCAGTTCCTGTGTTTTACTCATATTTGTACCATTTCTATATCTAACAGAAGTTCTTCTTGACACAAAATCAATTTAGGACATAAGCTAACTATATTTTGTGAAATTATATATATTTTTCACAACAATTCATGTTCTCTCCCGTCAAGTCTTTTAATACCACACATAAGGGCTTAGCCAGAGTTCAGGTTTACATGCTCAGCACACTAGGGTGCTTCTCCAAATATACTTACACAAAGCCAAATACACAAATTGCTACACTCTCCTTAAGGATCTGGGGCTAGCAGCCCTGCCTGCTTGTATATTGCATAGTAATCCTGACCTAATTGATAAATAGAACATAATGGACTTTATGGAAAGTATATAAATTGTCTTTATGAAAAGTATACTTGTATTCTAATAATAGTAATACTTTTTACAAATAACAATTTAAACAAGTCAAGAATCAGCTTTTGTGTACAACAATCTGCACGATGAGTTAATATTAACAAGTCAAGAATGTGCTTTTATGTACAGTAATCTACATGATAAGTTAATAATAGAGGTATTTTGTATCAGGTTCCAGTTTCAATACCATGTGTTTTATAAATACCTGTAAAACTAAATGATAATTGTATCATGCTGAAGGGGTTCTGGGAACAACATGTCATCATAGAAGTCATTATTTTTCAATTAGATTTCAGGCCAAGTACTACTCCTACTAAATCAATTAAGATATCATTCTGAAAAGTGAGTATTTTTTTATATAGTGATTCCTGACAAAGACGCATTTATTTTATTATCAAGAATCCAAGATGGTCAATATGTCAATTATATTGAATTAGATTTCATGAAATTCATTGAAAAGAATACATTTCCTGATCAATCAAATCAATGTCATTATATTTGTATTGATACGCTTGTTGTAATATTTATCAACACTATAAATACAGTTACAAAAAAATGTATGAATCATCTTTATCTGCAAACAGCCTGAAGCATGACTGTTTTAATAAATCTTTTTTAATAAAACGTAAAATGATAAAAGTTGTTCACTCCATCAGTGGGTTACATAATTCCTGACACTTCATATATGGCAAATAACATAGCCAGTGAGGGATAAATATACATTTTTTAATCATCTATATCTGATTACGGTCTGAACAATGATTATCTAGATAATTATAATGATCATTCAATTCAAACAAATCCTTTTCAAAAGCATTTAAAATGATTAAATTTGTTCACTCCCAACACTAACTGTAAGGTTTTTTACTCCTTTGTTCCCATGCAATTAATTTATTCCAAATTGAAAATTTTGGTTAATGAATAACTAATTATCTTTTATTTTGTTTGTCATGCTAATAAAAGATATAATATTCATCTTCAAAACAGCATTCATTGAACAGCTGTCTGAACAATTCTTTTTTTACAAAGTCTTTCTCACCAATTCTCTCTGTTAGTTAAGATACTTCAATAAACATATTACTGAGTTGACCTCCAGATTATTTCCATTGCAAACCTCTCTTTTACCCCCACCCCTTCTATCCCCCCTCCCCCCCTATCCTTCCAGTCCCTCTCCTGCAACTCTCCTCTAAAGGGTATCTGTTGCATATTGCATATTGAAATGAGGGGAGGACACTCACTATATGGAATAACAGTAACTTACATAAGAGGATAAGTTACATAACCTACATGCAGGTGCAAGAGGTCATAATAGGTCATCAGTTCTAGTAATTAGCATAAACCCCCATGTTGCTAGCCTATTCTGACCAATCAGATTGCACTAACATATGTCAAGATTTAAGATATTCAGAAATCTTCAGTTACAATTACATGAGACATTGACCTGGACAGTTTACTTTGGTAATTGGACTTATCACTAGCTGAATTTGTGATTTGTGTCAGAGGAATATATTCCAAATGTTTATGTGCATCATCTTTTTAGTTCTTTGGAAGTTGAGAGTGTGACTAAATGAATACTCCTAAACCAATCAAGATATCATAATGAAATTAATACAGATGCCCACATAAAAGTACCATTTTGAAGATTAAAAAGTCCAAGATGGTCACCAATTCAGCCATAGATATACAAAAAAGTTATACAAAAACCTACTGCTTGTTAACAAATCATGATTATATCATTCTTGTATTAATGTTTGTTCAAGCTCTAGTGGTTTCCAACAGAAGAATAGCATTTTAAAAGATAAAAAAATCACGATGGCAGCCATAATCAATTATCATATAAAAGATGGTTACACAATTAAACCATTTTACCACATCATTAATTTTAAGGTGAGCTTCTGTACCCTCGGTACTTTTATTTTAGGTTGTGACCCCTGTGACCCTATTTGGGGTCATGGGGTCACCAAAGTTACACATTAGAATCCCCATTGTCCAAGGAGTCTGCACATATCATTTTTTACTCTCTACTCCTTTTGGAACAGGAGAAGAAGATGAAAATAGGTTTTTAAGGTTGTGACCCCTGTGACCCTATTTGGGGTCACAGGGACACCAAAGTTACAAATTAGAATCCCCATTGGCCAAGGAGTCTGCACATATCATTTTTAACTCTCTAGTCCTTCTGGAACTGGAGAAGAAGATGAAAATAGGTTTTTAAAGTTGTGACCCCTGTGACCCTATTTGGGGTCACAGGGTCACCAAAGTTACAAATTAGAATCTCCATATGCTAAGGTACCTGTACACAAAATTTCAGCTCTCTAATGTGTATGGTTCATGAGGAGAAGTCGAAAGTGTCAAAAGTTTACGGACGGACGGACGGACGACGGACGGACGCCGGACGACGGGCCATGCCATAAGCCCATCTGGACTTTCAGTCCTGATGAGCTAAAAATAGATGAAAACAAGTTTAATTGAAGGAAGTGTTTTTAAGAACTATTTATTTGCCAAAGAACCATGATATGAGCCTAAGACAAGTGACTAATCAAATAACCATTACAGAACTGCAAAATAGGCTTTCATGGTTAGGGTTTATTTTTACTTGCATTAAATAATTGCTTCTCAACATAAACGTTTCCTTTCCAATCCTCTAGAGTCTAGAGACATTTATGTTAATTTTAGACAAGTGACTACTTATATATCTACCATGGTTTGCCATGTTTGCTGCCATATGCATTCCCCATACCAAACATCTGTCTATGGCATGTCTAGACTTTCAAAAAGTCCACTTTATCAATGTTTAATGATTCACACATACACACAGACTTAAAAACGGAACCTTTGAGAAGATATTGTGATTACATGTGTATTACAAGATTTTGCAACCAACATCTGTCAAAGCAACTAATCCATGAAAGAGATTAAAAAGTTTAAGGAAACTGTCGCACGGTCTAGGGCAAGCTATGCATCTTTTCAGGCAGGTACTACAACCTATGGTACTATCAAGTTACAAGATGGTCTGATATGCTGCCTTCTGTTCCTAGAAATTGTCAATTTTGAAAAATATTGAATTTCATTCACAATCTCCTTTTGATTTGAAAGTCAATTAAATTTGATGAAGCAATGTTCATCACATGATGAAAATAAAATATGTTTTTTCTTCTTCTTACTAATGCACTATTTTCAACCATTTTCCACAAACAGATATGTTTTTCCAAGACATCATAAAGATTCACCTTTATTTTTAAGGACAAAACTGTAAATAAAACTGTCAAATGCAATTTCCTTTCATCTCTCCGCATAAGAAATCTGAATTTTTCTGATAACCGAATCTCCGTCCATTTTTCAAAAAACATTCAAATTCCATAAGTCAGTGTACATACTTCTGTATAATTCACACTGCCCTTCCCCTGTTTAAACTGAAACATATTAGACAATTTGATTGCAGGAAATGTCAACAGAGGACACTTTCTGTGATACACCTACAAATAGTTCAGGAGAGTAATAAACTCTTTTACCAGATCAGATTAAAGTTTAACTAGAATTGTTGGGCAGGGTTGCATAACTAAACATTACATGACATAAGTATAACAATACATTCAGTTATTAACACTGTCATGTGAAAAAAGAAAATATCAAAAAGTCACTGATGTTGTGCTAAAAATAGATTTCTTCCCCTGGAAATACTGCGGTTTAAATCCTGCCTATGTTGTTATCATAGAGGTCTTATTGCATCTATATCAATTATAATCATATTGTCATATTCTCTTAAAGAATCTTAAGATATTGATACACAATAATTGCATTTAGTTATTACAACATACCAACATTAATAAGTAGACAAATACTTTTGGATTGGAACTCCCTCAATAAAGATTCAATAAAAATACATTTGTTTGAAGAACTACAGAAACATAAAATCAACTATCAAATGCATCTGGGTTGGGCAGTGTTTTTTAGTAATATGATATCACATGAATGATGATAAAGTGGTCAGTGCTGAATATCACAAAGAAGAAATATTAGTTTATGATTGTTTGTTTCTAGAGAATGACAAGAAACAATCCACACCCAAAAGCAATACGATACCAACTCTAAAATAGCTCCATGGGTAAACAAAATGGTCCCTTCACAACACATTCAGGCGTTTAAAAAAGCTAAGATTAAATTTGTTGAAATGCTGAACTTGCTGAATTATTAAAAGACAAATGCCAACAGATTTTAATCACCCTTATTAAAAACTATAATAGAAGAAACAGAATACAGAATAAATTTTAAAGAACTACAATAAGTTCATTTAACAACAAAATGATTTATTAACATAAAACCTAAAAAATATTATGATCTTTAAATATCCTCATAATCATCATCAATTGTCATACAGAGATGAATGTTTTCACCTGCCACCACTGTTTTGACAGCAGGTTAATTGGATGGACTTGTTGTGTAAACAAAGGAAGAAGCTATCATAAACAAGACCTGGAGAATTTGACCTGATGTCAGCGATTAGGCAGTAAGTTCTGATACATATCTGCGGTATCAACAGAGGATGTTCAATTTATCTAAATATCATTTAACTCTCTCCTTTTCAAGTTTAAACCAAAACTAAGCAGTTAAAGACACTTCAACTTGTTCTCAAGAACGTTGGCTCATGTTTGAGCAATTGTATAACATTTCACTTCCAGATCAAGATATATACATATTACATTTCATTCAGCAGTAAGTCATTTGTAAAATTTGTTCTCTAATACCTGATGGTACCCTTCTTCATCACACTTTGTATATCTCGGACCAAGTGACAATATTGAAATATTTGTACATCATAAAGAGGAAAGCATTACCTTTTATTTCTATTTTCGTATGCTAGCAAAAAAGATATGACAAATGTAGAAAATATGAAGAATATTAATAACTGTTCTCAATAATTATGGATCCCTTCAATTTAGGTAATCGTTAGACCACAAGGGCCTGTTGTCTAATCGTTAAATTGGTCAGTTAGACCATGAGCATGAGCCCATTTATTTGATTATATTGAAAACCACTTTTGGGAATCATCTCATGTCAACAAATCTTCCCCAAAAATGATCTAGCAAAACACAGACGGAACTCCAAAACCTCAATCCAAATGTCTTTGGTCAACAGAATTCATTCACTCTCTCTCTCTCTTTGGTCAATAATTCTACCATTAGGTATAAAAACAGCCCAAAGAGAAGATTGCAAGCTCCCTGCAGTGTAAGTGATGGCTCTACCAATGGTAACAAGATACACGGACCCTGTATTGTTACTGGGCAGCTGGTACCAGTTACCTCATACACAGCTGGCTGCCATCACCTGCAACTATGCATTCTCTGTACATGGAGTACCATGCATTATCTCGTACATCTTGTAACATGCAATCTTGTACACCATAAACCATGCATTAATTTTATATCATTTAGCATGCATTCCCAAGCACATTGTTTACCATTCATTCTTTCTTCCATCAAATACTATTTTTACATTTAAATCATGTACCATAATTCTGTTGTACATCTTCTCATACATCATATCCAAAGCATTCTCTCATCATACAACATATACAATATATATATATACTCTAGTACATCACGTACAGAAGTAGTCTTAATCAAGTCCGAATCCCCCTCAATTTTATGATAAATATTTCATAATTTTTCAACCTTTTTAAGATCAACTGACACAGTTCTTCCGACAATCTTTTTCTTTAAGATATGGACTTCAATTGAACAGGCAGCTGCAAGAACAGAAGTAGTCTAACCCTCAGACTGTAGTTAATAACATTTTGACATTAACAAAACCTTTTGAAAAGCAAGTCTAGATCTGCAGTGAACTAAAACTGGCTAATGATCGAGGCTCCTTTCTTATATTACTAAAATAATTGTTTTTGAGAATTATTTTTGGATTGAATATGTCTAGAACAGAAGGAATGTATATGTATATGATCTGAATGAACAAACTGCAAAGCACCTGACTTTTCTTTTGGTCAAAGAGGAAAACTAACCAACAATACAGAGCTTACCTAGGAAGTGACTTCTATATCATACAGTATGTGGAGAGAATACTTGCAACCAGACTGAATACAGTTCAAGAAGTACTACACATAGAGCCAGAGTTGTTTGTTTGGTACAGAACAAGAAAATATACAAGCACAAAGTACCACGGAAGTTGAACAAATGCCAAACTGTTAATGATTCACCAGAGATTGGTAATAACTGTCGATTCCGAAATTCCAGAATCATCATCAACATGGTTTACAATAAGGGTGTGAGGGAGGATCTTCTCTAGAATCTTGAATAACTAACTTTATCAGTAAAGAAATATACCCTCTGGCTCATCAAGGTTTTGGTAATCTTTTCCATAATCATTAATAAAGCTATTTTCAATCTGTGTGTAAGGGATTATGTTATTTAGAATCTTGATTGACTCAGTGATCATCAATAAAGAAATACACCTTCATAAACATCATTGATATTTGGCCACTATGTCAAACATAGAACTTGTGCATAATAATGCACATAATATAAGAATGACAATCGGTTTTCAATAACTGTAACATGGAGTAACATTTTAACATTTTTATGCTGTTCTTATTCTATATTGAATGTTTTTCAACGTGGATGAATATGCAGTGTGTAGGAAATGGATCAAACAGAGTATCTTCAAATTGTTGCCAAAATTATCGTATTCAGTAAATACTGTAGGGACTAAATGCTTATCCCAGAATTGACTTGATCGTTTTAGTAAACTGGTAAAGGTTGATAAAACAAATATAAATGTTTTGAAATTATTAAAGGACTTTATGACCAAGGTTATGGATAAGCTTCTTATGAGTCACTGGGCAATCAAAATGAATGCATTACTTACTTAATATACCATTACATGAATTATCTAAAACAACACAAAGGAAGAAATAACAGCATGGATGCAATCAGGATCTAATAGCTTGAACTGTGCAGTAAATGCGCATCTGATTATAAAGTGCATCTGCTGGAACCAACATCTATATAATGCACCATTCTGTATCTTTATCTACATTACAGACAGTAGGTTATCAACGTTATTGTATACAGCTAAGTTTCATCAAAACTCTTGTCAGAGGTTAAATAAGCATGTTATTTGGTTGATTCACTGTTCTTGCTGAATAAGCAATTTTTACACTTTTGATATTGTATATAAAAATCAATTCAGCTTTTGCCATTATCCATTTCATTAGTCAAAACACACTTTGGATAATTTGATTAAATTTAGTTTCAAACATAACCTGCTAAAAGTATTAGAACCAACATTCTGATTGGTATAAGTGATTCAGTTGACTAGGTATCATCAGGAATAATCTAGATAAAAGTATACAGAGATAGTTATATATTAGCTATTTCCTGAAAGGATATTCTAACTGTAGACAATGTTTTTATATTTTGGAAATTTAAAATGTTTTGAATACCAATTGATATATAACATCTTTCTAGAATATCCCATCTGCATTAATCAGTCCGAAAGTCACTTTAGAAGAAATTGAAGTAAACAATGGCAAATTCTCAAGTGGTTTCCATGGAAATAAGAACATTGGAACTCTCTTATCTTTCTGTTTAACCGTATATCCTAGTGTGGCATGTTCAGTATTCTTTACCATTTATTCAGTGAGGGTTGGTGCTAGACTTATATTCAGTCTTTGAAATAATGATTCTTTAAATTGATTATTATATTTGGATAGAAAAGACGCCTCTGACAAATGGCTTTTTCATTAAATTTTGTAGATTTAGAACTTCATTTTAAACTTCAGTCTTGGTGTTAGGATAGGTTTGTGCCTTAACTATGAACATAATTTCCATCATTATATGTGCACAATATTAAAGGGCAGTATATGTCATCTATAATAACTCTTTTAAACTCATAACATCCATGATACCCAGTTAAAATGATATTTTCACCTATAGTAAGAACCATCTGCTTAAATTTCTTATGATAACCTCTCCCTTCAATCCCTGTTTAACCGTCCCATTCCACTTTCAATTAAAGTTCCCTCTCAAATTGTAAAATTCACCCTTTTAAATAACATTATATATTTCATGTCTGAAAGGAGCCTAAGAAAATTGCCATTCAAAGGACTCTTGTTCTATACAAATCTAGACTTGCTTATCAGGAAATAATGTTTTAACATTAGGTGAAAATAAAGTTAACAAGAGTCTCTTGGTTAAGAAGTCATGGAGTTTTATGGATGATCAATTTCCTAATTGTAGACAGGATATGATAATGATATATACAAATGTATATATATTGCTGTACTCTCAATTCCCCATATTCTTGAAAACGGTATAAGGATCTATACCACAACTGTCTACAATAAAGAAGTTGATCATTCATAAAACTCTTCGTCTTCTTAACTCACAGATTATTTTACAAAACTGCATAATGATCTAAACTGAAACTGTCTACAATAAAGAAACTGATCATTTATAAAGATTCTTGTCTTCTTGATATTTCATACTTCTAAAATGACCCCTAAACAAAGTCTTCAGGTAATACTATGAGTCCCTTAACCCCATACCACACCTGGGGTTAAGGTTTATCATGAGAAGATCTCTATGTCTGTTTACTTACATCTGAGAATGTATGGTGCCTCTATCTCTGGTAGGGGCATAGCTTGTATATATCATGTAGATTTCATCAAAGCAAAACAAGATGCATTGATATGAACCTGAGTAGATCTGATTGCTATATACGTACAGACAGGAACAGCATATTCTGTGAAATGAATCTATCAATATATCTTATCAAGTATGATTTAACAAGGATTATAGATGAAAATACATATCATTCTTTATCAAAATTAAAAACTAGAAATTACGTAGATTTATCAGAACTACTATCGTGATGTTTGACATGTTAAGACAGATTCTCAGATAATAAACAAATGAAATTTATGGATCTCCTTCACAATTCAAAGTATCATTTAACAAAATGAACATGAATTTGTCCAAAGATGATTTATCTTGATATGCAAATTACCCTTTCAGAGCTAAATGTCATACATGTATACATGTCATGCATATTTCTATAGTAAAATAATTAGCTGTGTTGGAAGTCATGTCATGTTAATTTCAACAACTCTAAAGAATGATTTAGACCAAAATACGTTAACTTAAGAAACTTAAAGAGTAAGTTGCAAATTATGTTGGCAGAGTGTGTATACATTGTTATTTTTTTGGTCAAGGTGCAAAATGTTACTTTAAACTTTGACATCTATCATTCATATAAGAATTGGATCCACCTTTGACAGAAGCTATCTATCTTGCATCATGTATATTTCATTTAGTTGATTCCAGATGTTGTCGATAAAGCACCTGACATGTGTTTACATATACCAAAAATAGAAATAACCTGCTTTCCAAGGAAAGAGGTTCTGATTTTGTTTATATCATGAAGATTTCATCTATGATGTGCAGGTGGGAAAAGGTATTTTATATACAGAATAATGAGATTTATATTAGAGTTGTATATATCATATGTAAAGAATGCAGTGAATGTTTGTGTAAATGATTTTACAGGAATGTTTAGTTTTGAAAACTTTAAGCAAACTTCATTTATAGTTAAATAAAACAATAAAATATACCTTTATTGAAACAATTAACATTCTATTTATGTTATCAATTACCTTTCAAATCCTTGTGAAAGAATTTGCAGCAAACATGGTTGTCATTTAACAAAAAATTAACAATAACAAATTTAAGAACGAGTGTTTGGATTAAAGAAAAAAAAACATTTATGAAAATTAACCTGTATGATATTGAAAGGAAATAAAAAGATATTTTCAAAATGAGACATCTTTATTCATGTATTTGAAATGATTTATTTGTTTAAATATCTGTATAATGCCCAAATGTTTAAACAAATATACCTTTTATGAGATGTTAAAAAAGATTTCTTCAAAATCTTACTTGGAAAAGATATTTAACAAAACTTATACCTATCATCCTTAGAAGCAAGCTCAGTTACCTACCTGAGTTACCTGTATAAGAAGCTAACGAGCGAGTCAGGGTGCTCTCTATGTTACCACATCATAAAGATCACCCGCATGTATTGCAATAAGGCTTCAGCACTTGTCTATTTGTGCAGTGAAACCCAAGACAAACGTATGCTGCACTTCTCACCTGTAGCATATTGCATCTCAGCACAGGTAAGAGCAAATGCAAAAACACACCTGTACAATACACCCAGGTCTTTATAGAACATGGAAAGTGTCAGTGATAAAGAGCATACTAAACAATTGTTGAATTATTGGTTAATGGAATAGGAACATCTGATAAGTCAAAAAGCAAACTTTATGGAATAAATGTTAAATAACTTGCTAAATCCTTATGTACCCACTGAGATTGATATACCTAATAAAGTTTTCTATCTCTACTGTGGATAACTCAAAGATAATATTTGTCCAATTGACCAATTGAAAATATGTTGCTAAGCCTTGATCATATGGCCAAAACATGATGTCAAAGATCACAAAACTGTAACTGACTAAGTAGATTTTAAGTACCATACCAGTACCATGAACAATGTCAATGAACAGAATTGTTCATAAGGCTGAATTGACAACCATATTGAAGCTTATTACCGGTATGCTAAAAGCAAAATGTTGTTTAGATACTTCCAATTAAGGAGTAAAACCCGAATCAAAACAGTAAAGGAAACATTTATATATGCTCTAGAGCAATATTCAGAAACAATGGGTATCATACATCATACAAAGAATGAATATGCTTCTTTCACACATCATCAAATGATATTAATTGTTATGTGTCATACCTGTTGTTTTAATCCCATTTTTCAACTTTGCCAAGTAATCAAGAACCGAATCATAATAGCAATATTCTATATTAAAACAACATCTAAAAAGGTTTTCAACTTTACATCTTCATTTTAAGTAAGAATCAACTTCAATTTCAAAACGTAAGAAGAGATCTACATAGTGAAGAATTAAAAGAAGATACTACAAGAAGCAAAGATCATTGCAACATCCACCTACAGGGCAACTCAGAAGATAAGAATCCTCATCCACTCCTGTTGGGTCGTCAGAGTGAAAGTTTCACTGGGGCCATGCCAGATATTTATAGACTTTCCATAGGTCTCCAATCTGAGTTTAGTACCTATTTCCTAAACAGATTATGATTTTGATAATGAATTTATCTAAATAATATCATTTATACAACTCCTAAACACTTATGTTATGTTACTTTATGTTTAACCATTCCTAGTGCCAAATTTATAGAAATCAAAACTGGCAAGGAAATGACAAAACTCCACCAGGGGATACTGTTCAATGACAATGGTTAATACAACTTTATTTGAGTGTCTGTTGACAATCCATTTTCTTCAAATCAAAAACTATCATTCCTTGATTCCTAACAAGAGGCGTTGTTCTAAAACTGCTGTTTCATCATCACATTACAAGGTACAGTCCAGATTGTTTTGAATCTATATTCAATAATGTTTCTATTAAAAGATTTAAGATATAATATTGTCAGTTGCCATATCATAATAATAATAATTCCTCATTGTCCTTTTTATAAAGTATATTTGAAATTTTTTATGGGCCAATGCCACAGTGCAGCGCCAGTTCAAGCAATGTTTCCCCTTAAAATGCACAGCACAAAGCAAGGAAGCAACATCTCCCATCTCTTAATGTCTTTTGGTACAGAATCAAACCCTGGCCTCCTGGTTGAAGAGCAGACGCTCTACCAACTAAGCTACTTCTCTTAAAAGATTTTCTACAACAAAATAATTGTCAGAGTGAAGCACAGTCTAGAGTTTCCATACCTTGCAATTATCTTTTCTAGCTGGTAGGCACAAACTTAGCAGCTACCGGTAAACACCTTCCCCGTGTATACACGCGCCTGTGATAACGTTTATACCATATGGTCCCCTGTTTCTCCCAAGTGCTTATAGGTTGCTATTCTTTAGTATCTTTTTATCTCGTTTTGAGGAAGTTATAAACGTGACAGGAAAAACAGCAATAAAACATTTTCAAGATTAGAAAGGATTATGAAAAAACAATTGTGAGTTTTATAATAAACATCCTAAAAAGTCAATAATTTATTATCCTCTGGGTTGTAAAGGGTTGTAGTTCTCATGATTAAATATTGAAGAACAGTTTCAATATATGTGATGCTAATGTGACTTATAGTATTTTACCATTGCTTAGAAATACTGATGCATGTATTATAGGAGCTGAAATTGTAACAATCTTAAGTACCGGTATTTATTGTACAGAAAAAAAACATAAGTTCATAAACATAATGATTCTGTTTTCACTTTCCTAAATAAATGAATACAAAGTTGTGATAGCCAATTAACAAAATAGAAAATGTAAATAAGATAAAAAAACAATTTATACATAAGAATGTAAATCCTCAAGAGAGAGACACTACAGTGTAATTGATAAAAATAATTCAATTTATATGCATTTTATTAAACTGTACATTCATTGTCTGTCATAAACAGCACATAACAACTACATTATACATAAACAGCAGTTACAAACCATGAAATTGGCATGGTTTGTTTCCATGTAAACGTGCCCAAATTATATCTATATCCATGATAAACTTCTATCCTTTGTGATTTTACCAGATATGAAACATGCAACATGGTAATACTTTCTTGCTAGAATCCATCTCTCAAAGGGCTATTTATATCCTCAACTCTGCAGACCAAGTCAACCGGAATACATGTACAACACATTATCATAATATATTCCAAGAAAGTTCCAAACTTTTCAAACTTACCTCAAAGTTAAAAGATCTACACAAAATGGCTACAAGAATCCAAAAGGAAGTTGTTGAAAGGGTCCCAGTTTCAGAAGAAGTCACAAAGTTTGTTCCAGAAACTAAATAGCTCCCAGATGCCTATGGACTGACAGTATGCTTTCCGTTAGCCTGGCAGGGAGAGCTCAGCAGACGGTCATTAATTATTCAGGGGCCTACAAGATAGGGAAGGCTAGAATCTCAGCAATGTTCCCAGAATAGCGCAGGGAGAGTTAATCAGCGTCCCCACCTGGGCCAGAGAGAGGCTCTGTGAAAGTGCCAGAGCGTTATCCCATACTTAATATGGCCAAAGCTCGAGTTGCTACTCCTTTCAAAACGGGATGGGTAGGGGAGCTGTCTCAGAGGAAATGGGTGTCCTTAGAATGTCTGTGTCTTCCAGAAAATTAATTTTCTCATAGTTTCATCCATTGTGGATTGTTGTCTGACTGTCATAAGTGAAATATTGTCATTGATACACTACTAGCAGACGGCAAGTTTCAGCACAAGGGACATAACTGTGAACTTCCTGTCTGGCTTGTTTTGTTTCCTTTGGAATGTGAGAGGGTTTGACTGATGTCCTGTTGTAAACAATGGTGTTTATTGGGTTCATAACTTAAAAGTAAATGGTAATACTTAAAAGATGTCATTTACTTATATGGGGAGTAATTAATTAAAAATAATTAGGTCACTCATTACATGTCCATTTTATAGATATTATTACATGATTTGTTAAGTTATCCCAAGAACAAAGACAAAGATTTGGATGAAGGACAAAATACATACAGAAACAAAAAACCTAGGATTTTAAAATCACATCTTTTTTTCATATTTGCCCAACTGAGCATGGCTGTTCCATGGCTGGATGAGTCGTGCAAGCATGACAGGATGGGCATCTGGTGGTAACATTACCTTCCCCTGCTGGCTTCAAATGGCTTTCATTAGTGTAATTAGTTTGATTATGATGCAATAGAAGATATCCAACTGAGAGGTTGTAAATGTTTGCAGATAGAATACAGACTGTATTGGTTTTTTTAATTCCAGAGACATACTTATTACTTCATATCATTAACAAAAAAATTGATATTATTCATATGATTTATACAGTTATAAAAACAATGATAGCTATATGTGTGGTAGTGAGTGTTTAGAATATTTCAATTCGTAATAAAATGAATGTTGATATCATGAACTGTTTTCACTAGTCTGTCATAATATAATCATGTCTGTAAGAAGACTAGAGAGCTTAGGTAATAAATCTCAGTCTCCTTTTCATTTTATGTTGTTTTTTTATTGCAATTCATTGAATGAATTTTCATTTGGAAGTCTACTTAGACTATTATTTTAGTTATCATGATACAAAACATATAATCAAACAAGCAGACAGAGCCGTCTATATCCCATATCAGCATTTTATATATCTAAAAAAATAAATCATGACTTTAAAAGTATCTCCCGTTTCATGTGTCTTAGATATAAGTTTGTTACTACCAATAACATAATTCTTAGTGACATTTCTATGGAAACCACCAAAAATTATACTAGTAATCCAAAAGGTTGAAAACACCAAAAGTCACATCTACACATAATTAGTGACTGATATAGCAAGTTTCAATGAGCTAGGTCTTACAGTTGTTAATTCTGCTCAGGAAATGAACCAGGACAGATGGATGAATGATGGAAGGAACAGACGGAGGAAGCCCATCTCATTAATTCAATGATTTTATGACTTTTAAAAATTCTGTTCTTAAAAAACATCAGGGAAGAATATGTGACACTTACTAAAGATATTACTAGAGAATTAACAAAAACAACAAACTATTTATTCAAAATTTGTCAAATCCTTGATATGAGAAAAGCTTTCGAAATTTATCACTCATAATTGACATTCATAATTAATAAAAGATGAATCATGACAAATGAAAAGAAAAAGAAGTGTTCTAATACCGAATAGGCCCAACAATGATAAGCAATTCTAAAGTTGAGGTCTTCAGAATGCAGTAGTTAAAGAGTTACTTCCCTTTTCTCAGACAGAAGCCGACAAGAAGAATTTGACTAGCAATCGCAAAGAGTTTGCAATTCTGTGAGAGGCCAACTTAAATATTGATGCCAACAAAATATTAAAAAATGTCATCAAACCTTCACTTTACAAGGAAACTTGAATGAAACTTATGGCTAACAAACTATCTAGGTTCAACAGAAATTGCTTCAATTGTCATTACATTCTTATTAAAGCAAGGAAATCCCTACACTGCATAAAATGGAGTGATAAAGTATTTCATATGGTGTTTTGTGGATAGTGATCAAAGTATCATAAGATGAGACAGTATCAAAGTTATCAACCACTCTATGTTAAACTTCTTATACTCGTTGAACTGCAAGAATCTCATTTTGTCTTCTATGACGTATTCCATTTGTGGAATATTAAGACCCCTTACGAAGTTATTTCCCTTGTTTTGATTTCTTTCAGTCAACCCATCTTAAACCCACAAAGTTTAGCGGTAATACATTTTTGCCACACGTCAATGCAATAACTTTGCCTGGGCTACTGACAAGTTATATTCCATAACCCCTAAGCATTGGGTTATTATGTATTCAGATATCAATGAATAAGACACAATAGAGCCTCCTTCTTCTGAAAATATCAGTTATGTCATTGGAATTTTGGTAGTCATATTATCCATTATTTTGAAAAATCAAAGAGACAAGTTGCACATGTAGATAAGGGCACACTATTGTACTGATTTTAAAGTTCAAATTTTGAATGTTTTTCAAGGAAGGGGATTTTGTAAGGTTTGTTCTCATTCCTGTTAAAACAAAACCTGTTAAAGAACAGATTCCATAAAGCAAGTATGCGTTTAAATATCATTCACCTTACAACACCAGCATCTTAAAGACATCATATTATGAATTCTTCACAAGTGTGTCAATTCCTCAATAGATCCTACCTTTTGTCTTGCCTTTATTTGCTTGTGCTGATTTCTTTGGTTCATGAGGCTGAGCCGTAACCACGGCAACAGGGCGTGGCTCTGGATCAGGTTCTGGTTCTGGTTCTTGCGGAGGTGGAGGAGGGGGAGGTAACTCTTCTGTGTCTTTAGTCGTGTCGTCTCGTCCTACAGGTAAAAACAGGAAAGCTGATTGGCTGGAAGTTACTATAGACCACCCAGAATCAATGCAACGACTCTGGATAAAGTTTTGAAATGTATTTTATTCACATCAATACTGATATTACAGGAATCTCTCTCCTGTACAACTATCTCTATGACATAACTTAATTCTTTTTATTATATTGAAAGGAAACTGATATTTCTAACACAGACGATCACAACTTCAGTTATATAATGTATTCTTCGCGACACTCAGGTAAATGGTTGATTGCTCACCCTCTTTGTAGATATCTACAGCTCCTGGGGTTGGTCTCAGTCTGAAGTTGAGCTGTCCCGTGCTACCAGTGTCCGCCATCGACTGGATAGGAGCCACGTTTGCTGAGAAATAAAGCAGAACTTCAATGAAGGGTAGACATAAAGGAGAAAATAACATTGATAACAGGAGATACCGGTAAGTGTTTCGTGGAACAGGATACAGGTAGCTGTTCCACAAAGTCAATTGTAGAGCTACAAGCAATTTATGGTCTTAGACTCAGAAACTCATAAGAAAGCTTAATCACAAAACAAAATGTGAGGAGTTTATGCAAGAAAATAAAATTTGATTTTTCTGATTTGATAATTTTTTCAGTTTGCACAAGAATAAGAACAAGTTGAAGCACTCCTAAAATGATATTCATGAAATAAAGTTGAAGAATGTTAGTCATTGTAAGAAGGAATTCTCTTTTTGATTTTCCTGATAAGTGAAAGAGTAGTATTACCTTGTGGACTGTTCACCCTCTTCAGTTTGATGTTTCCAATTTCTGCAGCAAGATGTGTTGGATTTATTTCAGTCCCATTTTGAGGAGCACTATTTCCATTGAGTCGAGGACTTGCAGCACGAACCTCTTTATCTCTGGGTTTTGACGCCTTTGCGTTGGGTATTGTTGATATTGGCGGGGGAGGAGGAGGAACACGTGACCCCCCTTTAGCTCCATCCAGGGGGGGTGGAGGGGGAGGTGGAGAGGGGGAGCGACCCCGCGTTGTGGTCTGCACCACTGCCTGGTACCGATCCTGGGGGGATACAGGAGGGGGAGGCGCGGGAAAGTTGGGAGGTGGTGGAACCTGGGAGTCCATTCTTTGAGGAAGCTCTGGGATTTGAGGGCCAGCCATTAAGCTCTTGAGCTTGCTGGACATTTTTGGTGATCCAGGAGCTTTTTGTTGAGTTTTAGGACTCGCTATTGCATTGTTTTTTAGCTGTTGAATCTGTGAGGTGACGTTGGGTGGTGGGGCACCTTGGCAAGGGTTGGGCGGGGGGACAGGGGGAGCACATGGGGTCACTCGACAAGCCCCCGGGGACTGGGGGGATCTAACCACCCCGTATGCACTGGAAGAATTGTGAGTATTATTTCCCGAATTGGGAACACAGTGAACTTGCTGGTAGGTCGGTTGACCTTCCGCTGGCCATGGAGGTAAATCAGACTCGGCCTGGTCCAGATGAATCCAGCGAGCGTAAGTGTTGTCCATTGAGTTTGCACTTCCTGTTGAGCCTGTGCGAGTTCGCTGTCCGTTCACATGAGTTCCATTGCACTGACCTTGGCCTTGACCTTGACCCTGTTTAGGTGTGAAATACGAAAATGGTCGGTTTTCGTGTCGTGGTGAACCTGGTTGCTGACCATGAACCAGTTTGCTCAGTAACCTTGGTGATGAGGGTGATGATGGCTGCCAGTGAGCCTGTGAAGGTTGTGTTGATGGTGATGATGGTGATGTGGGCCACTGGTTGTGTGACCCTCCTTCATACACATCTGGCTCATTGTAGATCCCTGATGAAGTGGAGGAAGACTGAAACACAACACGGCACAGCCAGCTTGGTCAACGGTCAAAAATAGAATTGTTTTTTTTACAAGTGATAGTGTAAAGTATAAACCACAACTCAAACATAAGATTCATTGATGATCTCTAGAAAATTTTTTAATTAACATGTCAAAGTCATTTATACCAATGATAAACATATCCTGGTGCTATATATATTATATATTGCACTAGTGAACTGTCAATCTTTTAAAGCCAAGTTCTTCAAACATCTGATTCATTGTATTCATTGTATCATAACAGATGTAGCACAGTCTGTGGTAAAACGTAGCCAGTACTACTTCATATGTCATAATATCTATTGCTGGACCAGCAATAAATAATAAAGAAACGGAATTAAATGCTTATTTATGATATGTATTGATTTCTTAAGATGTTGCCATAATTACACATATTTTCGTGATTGTCATTTCAGAGACCTAACATTTGTCATGAATTAAACATCTTTTTTACTTACATGTTCTTTGGAAATAAAACAAACATAAATCCATATCTGAAGCAACTCTCAAGATCAAAATATGCTGGGAAATATATCTTATTTTTATGCTAGAATTTTTTACTAATTTAGAAAACAGCAATAAGGAAATGTTTTCTAAGGTTCCTCATTTCGATTATTTAATAGGAAAATAACTCAATATCAATTATGATTAATAAAGTAAATAATTTAAGTTATGAAAGTGCTTTCATGATAAAATAAGGCATGCTACTTTATGTTGGTTCAACTCGAACAAAATCTTAAGATTTCTTTGATATCTACAAATGTTTTTGAATATGTTCTTTTGAGATAGAGAGATGAATACTTAATGTAGAGTGTCTATCACTTATCTATCACTTATCCTGGTATGATGGGAAGAATCAATAGGTTCATGAGAGGCAATATCGTCTTCCCATTACGGGGAAGAGTGATATTTCAGATTGCTGGACCCATGAGTTAGAAATACCGGAATTTATCTATCAATTCCACTCTCAAAATTCAAAGATTTTAGGAAAATGTCTATGGTTGAATTTTTTCACTTTTGATTGCTCATTCATAATAATATGATAATATCAAGCACATGTAAATAATTCTAATGCATATATGCATTAGAATTATTTACATGTATTTACATTTGTATAGTTTTTATAGATGACAACATTATAATTTTAATGTCATCATTATCAAGACATCATAATTTTGTTTTATCTAGTTGAGATAATTACTCTTTTAAATTACTGTTTCAGCAAATTAAACAATGTTTTAAAGAAATGTATCAATAACAGGAGCATAACCTTCGAACTTTTAGCACTTGTTTGAGTAAAAACCTGAGTAAAATATTATGTGGTCATATAAGTTAAATTAATTGAGAAATTACCATACATTTTTAAAAAACATACTGAGAAACAAAATTTAAAACAAAATACAGAATATCCCTTTTCTCATATGCCTTAATGATTCGAAAGCATGATGAATTCAAAATTTAGTAATTTCTGATGACACAATAAAATTATGACAATAATACACTATCAAATGGGGCTTATGATGTCTTATAAATAATAAAATTTACATCATACAGCTGATGAAATCTTATTAATGATAATATTGACATCATATGGCTGATGACGTATTGTTTATTATAATGTAGATGGCATATGGCTAATGACATTCACACAAAGATTACTATGACATTATATGGCTGGTGACACCTTGTTCACCATAACGCTGATGTAATATGTCTGATGACATTCAGTCAACGATAACATTGATGTCATATTGCAGTTAATTGACATAACACTGATGTCTTCCAATCCCTTTCCAGGAATCTTGTCTGATATCTCAGTGCAGTGACAAGAACAACTGAGTACCAAGTCTTAAACTGCTTTGAAATTGATTGATAGAGAAAAAAACCCATAATTCACTCATCTGCTTAGTGAATTGATTTAACATCGATTTTATGATTCTCAGGGAGTTGAGAACGTCAAATGAGTGTTATGAATAAAACATAGGCAAGAACCAAAGTAAAAAACATACTTTTTATATATTTTTATAAATATTTAATCATCAGCAGAAATATTTTACACAAAATGTAAAATGATTAAATTTTCCTTAACACAATGCTTCATTTGATGCGTTAACACAAAATTGATAAATGTGCCGAAAGTAACGAACGCTAAATCTATAAAACTCCGAAACTCCATCTAACTGTTATAACATTAGCAAACAAAAACCAACTTTTCAACTCATTGCAAGATGTACAAGCAGAAATTCCTGGAATCAATAAATGTACACCGTTGTTGCTATTTCTGATCGCAGATGATCGGAACAGAGTTCGTGTGTACATGTGGGTTGTCTGCCTAACACGACTGAATCCCGGAAAAGATGTTGGGTTGGTGACAGTAATTGTTTTGTCAATACTAATGCATGGTCTAGACAAGGCCAAAGTGCGATACTTACTTAGATATCTGGGAAAGCATGTTGTTCCGAGAATTATTAAAGAAATGCAACCATCTTGGGTTACATCCTATCTATTTTTTATACTTTTGGGAAATAGAGAATAAGACAGGTTGGCATGCAGGGAAAGAGAGATGGATGCATTTTGTTTACTTTTTATGGAGTTTTTTTGTGTTTGAAAATTCTGATTTAATTAAAAACCTAGGGATCTGTTAGAAATCCACATATAAAAATAAACCATTGAATTTCACATTTTAGAAAGCTACATAAAAAAAAATTAAAATGTGCAAATTCCACATTTTACTTTATTAAGTAAATAGTGTCCATATATTTACAACTTGAAAGAAAAATTTTCACCAACATCTTCATCATTGGAAATCTTCACTGCAAAGAATCAAACCGAACCTTTTCTTATTGCAAACAGCTGTCACATGTTCTTAAACATTCCAAAATATTTATCCTAAAAAACTGTAATTCCTTAGATATTATGCAAGCTTCTGTCCTATCTTATTAACAAAGCAAAAAAACTAAGCAAGAGAGCAGCATGACATGTGTTGTAATTAAGATAGTGCTGTTCATCAGTCCCAGAGGATTGAATATTCTTTATCTTTGGTTCTTTGGAAATGTCATCCTTTGAGGAACAGGTTTTTAATACTCTATATCCTCCAAATATACATAATGTCCTGGGTGAGAAGGTCCTTGTTTGAATGAAATTATCATCTGGAAAGCCTATAATTATTCTTTGCTATTTTTTTATATTGACCTTTCCTCAAGATAATTTTCTGATTACATATTCCAAAGAGCATTTTTCCAATCTTCCCCACAAGGCAAATTGTACCAGTCACTGCTTGATTTAAGCCTTGCTTCACTGCACCAAAATTTGGAATCGACTGTACCAACTTCAATTCTTCCTCACAAAACTAAATAAGTCAGTTTTGAAACTCACTCATTTAAACTTTGCTGCGGACCCTTGATTTTTCTTGCTTGCTCTCTAGACTAAGTTTACTGTTAGGGAAAGTCATAATCCAATCGGAAAGCCCTTTACAAAATTTTATCCAACTGAAAATAACATGGCAGCCTTTCTGTTAAGGACTTCTACTAAAAGTTTGGTAAAGAGAAAGTGGCGGCTGTAGAGTGCAGATCAATATATTTGACCTTATTTCATGTTTATTTCAGCAAGGGTTGAGTAAGCTAGGTCAGCGAGTGGCGTTTCAGTCTTTGGGTAGGAAATAAAATGCTAAAATACCATTTCTGACTGGACTAGTTGCAGGAGGACAAGGAGCTGGCACAGAAATGCAACAAGCTATAGATAAGCTTGTGATTGAGAAGGACTTGAGTTAGGCTTTAAAGAGACCTGACAAATACTAAGTGGAGTACTCACCCGAGGAGAGAAGGTAGAGAGACGAGTGTCTGGGGCTCGCTCTGGCACGCTCGGGGGATGACGTTTGTCAACCTGAAGAGAACAACATTGTTAGAAATTTCGATTGAAATACAACATAAATTTGGGCAAAATGTTAATAAAGTGAGGGTGACATGTCTTTAGAAATTTATTTTTTCAAAATTTTTAATATCAGTAATGGTATAAGTATAATCATCAGAGGATCAAGCATCTATTTCCTAACCAGATTAACCATAATCTAAGAAGAAATAATCATATTTCAAACTTAACTGTTGCCAGCAATTTTTGTGTGAATACGTTTAATCAATTGAGGTAATGAAATAGATTCATGTATCATTACGGAACATGGTATGTTAATTCACATTTGAACTGCTACTATTGATAGAGGAAGAGCCAATTAAGATTGTTATGAACAGGTTGCCCAGGAGTATATGTACATCAATGAAATGAAATGGATGATAATCATTCAGGTACCTGCAGACAACTACTGTAATCTACTCAAAAACTTTAAAAAGTACATCTGATCAAACTCTGATGACCATAACAGCTTTTGGTTTCTGGAAATCAGGTTCTATGAACACCTCAGATGGTGAAAAAGTTAAAGCCATTGTTATTTTTTTTTAAATGCATTATTTTTTAAAACTTTCTTATCAAATATAAGTTTATTAAAAAAATAAGGTTTACACACTTCATAAATATCTCTTAGCCATAAAAATAAGGTTACCTTTTGTTTTCTTTGACAATTATATGCTACAGTTCCTTAACAACAAATGAAAAAACAATCCCAGCATGCTATTGCCTTGTTATCCAGGAATAAATGTCCTTAATCAAACCTATTTATAACATTACTAGAGAGGACAGTGAACCTAGAATAATGGAAATCAGGTTCTATGAACACCTCAGATGGTGAAAAAGTTAAAGCCATTGTTATTTTTTTTTTAAATGCATTATTTTTTTAAACTTTCTTATCAAATATAAGTTTATTAAAAAAATAAGGTTTACACACTTCATAAATATCTCTTAGCCATAAAAATAAGGTTACCTTTTGTTTTCTTTGACAATTATATGCTACAGTTCCTTAACAACAAATGAAAAAACAATCCCAGCATGCTATTGCCTTGTTATCCAGGAATAAATGTCCTTAATCAAACCTATTTATAACATTACTAGAGAGGACAGTGAACCTAGAATAATGTCAGAGTGATCATGCTATAGAATGGTCAGGTGCTAATTATGGTAGTCATTTCCATCTTGATGACAGAGGTCTTGGAGTCAGGGTGCGGTGGCGCCAATGAACCAAATTCAGGACAAGTTCTTGTGGTAATGTTCGGTATTTAAAGATGTTCTTATTAAGCTAGAAAACGTTCCTTTAAATCTACTTTTTTCAAATGATAGGAACTTTTTATAGGTTTAATTTACTCACGAAAAAACAAATGCAGTTTTTACATAAAATGTCGAAATTGAACTCATTTGAACACATGATGACTCATTTCTACAAACAGGTATCATTAAACATTAGAAGACTTTAATTCCATTTAACATTTGTTATTTTGACAGTGCAATTACAAAACAAAATCTTCAATTCTGTTCTTCTCCATGTAATTTTAGGTCAAACATATTAGATTCCACATCAAAGCCTGCGTTTTCCCTCTTAGACCCTGCAGCTGTCAATAAAAGGAATTTCGATGGATTCAGATATTCCAGCCCAGACTTGAATCATCGGCTTATAATTGAGATTTGCCAAATGTTATGTAATTGGAAATAAAATCCATGTGCATTATTACCAATCTAGAATGTCCTGCAACATTTCTTCAAGCATTTCCTGAAAGTCCCTATAAAGAATTCCTCTCATCACTTGCATAGATTTCAATGTAGCATGATTTCCAGTCACCTTAATCATAATATTTATCTTCAAGACCTTTTTGTGGCTTCAAGGTACAGCAAAACATCCTTGATAGAGCTGTACCTTAACCTCTTTAATTTCTAGATGAAAATTACATATCCTGATCCAGTAGTTTGTAATTGAAACTTTGCCTAATCCGACATTAAGTTCTTTTGTAAACCATACTCTATTTCTGTACTATTTATCTCAATAGTTATTTTGCATCCTTCATTTTGCTGGAGCCTAATGCAAATCTATATTTGGTTACACAAGTTTTGCTTAAGTTCCTTTCAGATATGTAGCTCATATTTATTACATAAAATTTTTAAACATAGTTTTTTAGACAATGATGTATTAAATGTATTGGGTAGCTTAATTAGAATAATGTATTTGTTGTCAAAACTTCAAGAAAAATTCAGCTATTTCAATTTGAATATATGAAGGTATGATGATATAGATAGTACAATGATGCTATGAGAAAATCATACAATTTTAGTTTTAAAATGTTTTGTGTTAGCAAAGAATTTTCTTTAAAACACTGTTAAATCAACTCTTAAAAGATCTAAGCATGTGAAGTTGAATGATATGCATTATTTTGAACTAATACCATTTCACTTACAATCAAGGGATGTTATTAGTGATGTTTGATTTAAAATATACTATAAATTTTGATAATTAAGTTCCAACATTAATCAATAACATTTCATTCTCTCCATCAAAACAACATTTTTACCTACCTTTCTTCTCATTCGAACCTTATCCATTGTTATTTCGTTCCAGAACAAAATGAAAGCACAATCATTCCTTTTCCCAAAGCACCATTCACAAAATCCCAGTCTTTTATATCTGAACTAACATTAAAGTTATTCGACATGAACCAGTCAAACCACAAGAGCAATTTCACCTTAAAAGCATTGTTCTTTGATAAATTACCAAAGATGAGCAAAGTTCGACCATTATTCTGAATTTAACTCTGACATATCCGTGACACAGTTAAGTAAATTGATTTGTCCTCGCTCTTCACTTACAGCAATCAGGGGTGATACCCTAACCTTTAAAAGCAATGTTCAAATTTCAATACGGCAAATGAAATATATAGTCTGTATCACAATCTAGAAATTATCATTTCCTCTTCTGTTTTTTTTCCTGGTATTTATTTCAAAGAGTAAACTTAGTTAACAAAGAAGAATACACAAAATATGAAACTGACATCATAAAGATGTTGATTTTGCAATCAAAATACTTCATATCTAAAAATAATTTAGTTTCTAAATTATGTTTAATCAAGGAAGACAAAAACTTTCCTCAACATGTTTTTTTTTTTTCATTTATTTCCTTATTTGACTTACGATTAGATTACCGGTACTTGAATTTCTCCAAACTTTGATTGAAAAGTACTTTTTACACATGTAAATAATTAAAATATTTAATTTTGTAAACATATGAATAAGAATAAGACTACCTTTTCATGAGAAAAAAGAACATCACAAGAATCTCAAGTGTTAATGCTAAACCATTTCAAAGCACGTGTAGAATATCATTTAGATATCAATAACTTCAATTTAAAGTACTTTCAAGTCAATCCCACATAATATCAATTGATAAAAACTTCAAACATCATAGTCAAGACAAACTCCAATACATATATCTGTAATTCCTCATGCAAAACAACTACATTTGATAGATTTCATCATAGACAATCACTACATCATGATAACCCCATAATCCTGTATGGAATTCTCTTCCTTTTTATACTTTACATACCATAACCACTTTAACATCACTTATCAATACCAATTTAACATAAAAAACCAATACCACTTTAACATCAAATAACAATACTACTTCAACATCACATACAAATACCTCTTCAACATCAAATACCATTACAACATCAACATTAAGATATCATTACCACTTCAGATATATGTGCGCATGCGTGTAAGACTGAAGTCATGATTTTTTTGCTCTCTCGACTTTCAACATTATCTTAAATACAGAACATATTTTCAACTCTTTTTGATGCATGTAACTACATTTGCTAACCATGGGAATAACACTCGAGCAATGGAGATCAAGAATTGGATGTTTTAGGACTCCGTCTGGACATAGACAAATCAGTCACATCGACGTGGAGTACTGTGAGTCAACAACATGGACGCCCGGCATGAACTTTGCGTACAGGCTGTATTGTGTCTCGCTTGTGCTCACGGTCATACTTGCTCTGGGAGTTGCTGGAAATAATCACTGGCGATATATTGGTGAGTTTTTATCAGGATCTTTTATGAAAATGGAACTTTTTACAACATTGAACAACGTGGACACCATGTGCTTCAAGCAATGCACGCTGAGCACGAACTGTTCGGATGTTGCACCACTGACCCAGTTTCTTGGTGACGCCGTGTTTATCAACAATCTGCTCAGCGATGGCGACGTCGAAAGTAACCCTGGTCCACCTGAAGGACGTAAAACACGCCAAACAACGCTCCCCACAACAAGTGACAACACTTATGACGAAACAAACAACTCGACAACTGCTACAGCGCTGTCTGAACTTACTAAACAAATAGCAGAACTGAGCAAGAACATTTCTCTCCTACAAGTTGAAATGACTGATATCTCTAAGAAAGTAGATATCCGTCTCGGCAGACTAGAGGAAGTTATAGATGACGTTAGAAAAGATGGAATTGACGTCAGAAATCTTGTCACAGATCAAAATATGCGAATACAAGAACTTGAGGATTCTCTTGATAAAGCTGAAGCATACTCTCGAAGAAACAATCTTCTGTTCTTTGGTATTCCTGGTGATGTTAGAGAGTCTACACTTGTATCCCAAGATCAAGTTAGGGACTTTATATCTGCCACCCTCAAGGTTGAAGACACACCATCAATAACATTTGACACTGTCCATAGACTTAAATCTAAATCTTCACCACCACCAATTATTGCAAAATTCATGTGTCGTGATGACAAAGAAACAGTTCTAGCTGCAGCTAGGAAGGGTCTTAAGGACAACAAAACTCAAAGGGTATCACAAGATTTCACCCATCGTGTTCGAGCTATGAGAAAACTTCTCATACCATTTATGGTGGAAGCAAGAGGCGAAGGCAAGACAGCATACCTATCTGAAGACAAACTGGTCATCGACAAGGTGATGTACAGATATGATGCTGCTAACCGTACAATAACTCGATGCAGAGGATCTACCAGACCAAGACCCCCATACCCTGACACCAGTAAATAGGACAATGGCCTTGACCTTCAAACACATGAAGATGATTATGATATTACGGATGCTTCGTCTCAACACTGTGATGACAACAAGTCACATAAATCTATATCTATGATATCCTGGAATGTCAATGGATTATATAGCAAGCTATGTAACCCTACCTTTCTTCAATTTTTAAATGATTTTGATATAATAAGTTTAATAGAAACATGGGCAAAGAACACTGATGACTTTGTAAACCTGTTTACATCACATAAATGTTTTCAGTCTATACGCCCTAAAGCAAAACATTTTGGAAGATATAGCGGCGGTTTAGCCGTTTACATCTCAGATAAACTCTGTGATTTATTTACAAGAGTTTATATGCATTGGGACGATTCAATTTGCCTCATAAGTAAAATACCAAATATTAATGATACCTTAGTGATACTGCTCTTTGTTTACATTTCTCCAGAAACTGCGTCCAATGCTGACGGAATAGAGTTATTGGGGGATCGGCTTGCCGAACTGAAGAGTGACTATCCAGACAGTGCAATCCTACTGAGTGGTGATTTCAATTCAAGGACTGGTAGTGAGTTAGACTATATTGAAGATGACAGTATAGACTACCTACCCCTTGAAGATTTCATGTATGATACCACCCCGTCACCCCCACCACCTCGTTCTAATAAGGACACTGTTGTTAATAATTACGGGAAGCAGTTCCTAGACTTATGCAGGTTATTCAATATACATATTCTAAATGGAAGATGGTCACAATCATCTGGTGATTTCACATACATAGGTCCCAATGGTTTCAGTACCCCGGACTATATATGTGTGTCAGCTTGTTTATACTCAACTGTGGCAGACTTTAAAGTAATATCCCGCTCTGAATCTGATCACCTCCCTTTAGCGGTAACTCTTCACCTTTTAACTGACCAATATGAGAATACACGACCCTCTATGTCAGAATATCCAAATAGATTATTATATAGATGGAGAGGAGAAAATAGGGAAGAATATATCAATGAATTTAGATCAGATTATGTAAATAGTTGCCTTAACACATTCATGGAATATATCATTAATGATGATATTGACGCATCCGTTGATTGTCTGATAGATATCTTGCACTACAGTGGAAGGTCTATGCTTAAAAGAGAGAGTAAACCTAAAAGAAAACAACCTGAATGGTTTGATTTAGAATGTGAACATTTAAAGAAGAAAAAGTACATATTGCTAGATCATTTCAGGAAATACTCAACTAAAGATAATTACACTGCATTTAACCAGAGCAGAAAAACATTTAAGAATATTTGTAGAGTTAAACAAAGGGTCTTTAGAGAAAGTGTTTCAAGGACACTTACTGAAGCATCACTGTTAAAAGATCAAAAAGGATTCTGGAGTATTATCAAAAGATATTCAAGAAAATCAGATAAGAAATGTGCTATATCGGCAGAAACATGGCAAACTTACTTTAATGATTTATTGAACCCACAAGTTGATACTGTTGGTGACCAGGATTTTGATGATTTTGTGAATAAGTACGTTGATGAACATGACTGTCATGAATGTATGGATAACGATTTTTCCTATGATATTACCACAGATGAGGTAAAGGCAGCTATTGATAGAATGAAACTTAATAAATCCCCTGGTAATGATGGGATACCATCTGAGTTCTTCAAGACTGTCAAAGATACCATTGCACCATATCTTGCTATATTATTCTCCCATATACTTTCTAAAGGTCAATTCCCTGAAGCTTGGCGTGCTGCACTAATAATACCAATCTATAAGAAAGGTAATGCAAATGAACCTAGCAATTACAGGGGCATTTCATTACTAAATAGCATGAGCAAACTTTTCACAACAATTATTAATAAGAGAATCGATGATCATGTTGAAAGTACTGGCCTTATTGGTGAATATCAAGGGGGTTTTAGGAAACACCATTCCACAATTGACAATATTTTTATTTTGCAATCTATCATTCAAAAGTATACAACAAAAAAACAAGGAAAATTTTATTGCGCATTTGTTGATTTCAAAAAGGCGTTTGACATGGTTAATAGGAAAAAGCTGCTTTATCTTCTTTTAAATAATGGAATACATGGCAACTTATTCAAAGTTCTACAAGATTTGTATAACAAGGTAAAATCTGCAGTCGTTATCGAAGGCTCGAAGCTTTCTGACTATTTCAATTGTTCTACAGGTGTAAGACAAGGGTGTGCACTTAGTCCAGTGCTGTTTTCCATTTTTATCAAGGAACTGTCAGAATCTATGAGTGAAGCTTTTAATAATGGCATATTTATATCAGAAGACATGTATAATATCTTATCTTTACTTTTTGCTGATGATTTAGTTTTAGTTGCTGATACACCTCTTAAGTTACAAAAACAACTAGATTTTCTCCATAGGTATTGTTTGAAATGGGGTATGGAGATCAATACTGATAAAACTAAAGTAATAGTTTTCCGAAGCGGGGGAAGGCTATCAAGATTTGAGAACTGGACATATAATGAAACAGAAATTGAAGTGGTAAATGCATACAAGTATCTTGGTATAATGATGACCCCTAAACTTGTGTGGACGAGAGCATGTAATATTTTAGCACAACAAGCCAACAAAGCTTTATTCCCAATAAAAAGTATTATTCGTAAATATGAGGTAAATATTCGGGATGCATTTAAAATATTTGATATGAAAATTGTGCCAATTTTAATGTATGGAAGTGAAATATGGGGATATAAGAAAATGAATCAACTTGAAATCGTACATCGATCATTTTGTAAATTTGTATTGAATGTTAGTAAATCGTTCCCCAATGTTGCTTTGTATGGAGAATGTGGGAGATATCCCTTGTATGTAAAATCTTATATTAATTGCATTAAATATTGGTTCGGGTTGATTATCATGCCATCATATAGGTACCCGCACCAATCATATCGTATGTTAAAGAAAACCTGTGACAGGAAGCGAACTAACTGGGCGTCAAAGATTATGCAACTTTTATTCACTTATGGGTTTGGACATGTCTGGATACAGCAGGGAGTAGGGGATATAGATTCGTTTTTAAAATTGTTTAAAGAAAGACTAATTGATTGTGCTAAACAGGACTGGCACGCAGAACTTACAGATAAAAGCTCTTTACAATTCTATTCCACCATAAAGTCATTATTTACTTCTGAATTGTATATTTATGAACTGAAAAATGTAAAATACAGGAAAGCACTACTTATTTTCAGAAGCTGTTATAATCGTCTTGGAATTCAATGTATTAGAAAAGGTTTTAATGATTATGAAAGTTCTGATTCTAAATGTTCTTTATGTAATGTAACCGAAGATGAAATCCATATTGTATATCAGTGCCCAATGTACCAAACTCTTCGTGTTGATGTACCGCTTCTATTCAATAATAACAGAAATATACATTGTCTTAAATATTTAATGAACTCTAATGATTATGCTTACATGTTAGGAAAATTCTTGTATAATGTATTTCGTGTACGAGGAGAAAGGATCTAATTCGCATGTGTATATTTTCATGTATGATATTTATTTAATGTGCTGTATTATGGGTCATTTGGCCTTGAAACAATAAAACTATTGAATTGAATTGAATTACCACTTCAACATTAAAATACCATTACCACTTTAATATGAAATACCAATACCCTCTAACATCAAATACCAATAATGCTTTACATTGCATACCATTACCACATACCTTCACATACCATTACCACATACCTTCACATACCAATACCACATATCTTCACATTGCAATAACACATATCTTCACATACCAATACTACATATCTTCACATAGCAATACTACATATCGTCACATAGCAATACTACATATCTTCACATAGCAATACCACATATCTTCACATAGCAATACCACATATCTTCACATAGCACTACCACGTATCTTCACATAACAATACCACATATCTTCACATAGCAATACCACATATCTCCACATACCAATACCACATATCTCCACATACCAATATCACATATCTTCACATACCAATATCACATATCTTCACATACCAATACCAAGTATCTTCACATACCAATACCACATATCTTCACATACCTATACCACATATCTTCACATACCAATACCAAGTATCTTCACATACCTATACCACATATCTTCACATACCAACACCAAGTATCTTCACATACCAATACCACTATAACACCAAATACCAATAACACTTTACATTGCATACCAATACCACATCATTTTGATCACCAACTGGCATCACTTCATCACCATGTGCAATCAGTTCATGTTGTATGTGGAGACAGGGATCTACTCTATTATCATACACAGACAAATGCCATGCATGCCTCATCACACACTATCAAGGAGCAATTATTGATAGAATATATCAGACTCCTGAATAATGGGAATCATGGAGGTCTCTGTGCTTTCTATCAATTCAGAGGTGTTTGTGCATAGTTTATAGATGTGACAAAAATACATGGATGTGATAATAAAATTTTTTTATATTGAATTCATTTTGAAATAAATTGGTTATGTGTTTTATAAATATTGATTCATTTTATCAATGAGTATTAAACACGCATTCAGAAATAGACTAACATTCTCTGAAATCCAAATAAAAATATCTAATGGCATTTGGTAAAACATATTTTTTGCAAAACTAATTGTTCAATTAAAGAATGCACTTGGAATTTGCAATGAATATAAAATGTATCATGAACAATTGTAGTAAGATTGCAAAAATAAAAATTCAAGGTATCTTTGGGATATGAATTTAACTTTGTGACATCAAGAAATTTCTACAGCTTAAATCTGGATGACAAACTAAAAAACTGACTCTTATGTATCTATTGTTTTGATCATATTTTTATAGGGCATGGCAGACTTTTCAGTCAATATCAAAATATATAATTTAATCTTAACAATATTTTGTGCCTGCATGATAAAAAACAATTCCAGTGACTCATTCAGGAAAAGAGGAAGAGAATAATATCTCTTATCTATATCCTTCATTTCATGACCTTGATTGACAGCCCACATGTCTATATCAGAGAATCCGCCAGCTATTGACGCTCCTGGAGACAGTCTCTCCATAGCAATCCCTGTCACCCAGCTTCAAAACATGATATCAAGCAGTCAAGTACACGAACCAGCGGCAGATGACTAAGATCCACATTAGCATAAATGTTGATGATGCAACACCAGTGACAAAAAATAAACAAATTCATTGTTTACAAATCAACCCACACAAAATTCAGAAGCAGAATATAGCTGTAAAGCTAGGCTGAACCAAAATGAAGGAAATAGACAATTCTTGGACAAACCTTTGCATAATGCGTCGATCCGTCAAAAGCGTCTGAGGCGTCCGCAGGCACGCGGGCTGAATTACCCATTCTTTGACACAAAGGCAGAATTTGGAATATTTAATAAACTGTGCAGTCCTTGCACCATGGTTGCATCCATGCACAGTGCACGCTCACACCGAAACGTGCACCGCTGCCCTACACCTTAGAAGATGTTTTTTTACCCATCTCTGCAGGCAAAGCCTCTCTTTCCTTCTCTCGCGTCTCGAGACCGCTATTGAATGACATGTGCTAAAACCATCAAAAGTTGTCTCCGAGATCTATCACTGATAAAATCTGGCTGTGATCATTGAGCATACGTAATCCAAGGAAATAATGTCTGGGTTAATCCCTTATAAAGTTGTGTAATTTATTGATTTTAAAATATTTGTCAGGGTCACCGATGATGCCAAGTCCCCAAAAATCAATAAATATCTGAGTTGGGTGATTTGGGGTTATTTTTGTAATCACACGATAAATGTTGTCTGATGCACCAGAGTTCATTGACCTCCTATATGAGATTCTACAACATCTCTTAATTGAACTCTTTAAATGTTAGAAATATTGTTCAAATTACCATTTAACTTAAGCTTGATGATAGAAATTAACAGAGAATACCATATATACAATGCAAATTTCTAAAATGACATTAATTTGTGACTGTCTTTGACATTTACTAAATCATCTCTCATATAATGAATTCATCATTTGAAAAATGTATTTAATGATAAGAATAAATAGAAAAAAAGATTAATGCTAGAAATCTGATTTTAAAATTATATTGATCTGCTATGTTTTTTTCATGAGTATTATGCTTCCATTGATAATATCTATTTGCATTAAATTTGCCTCATGGATTACTTAAAAATATATCTTGCTGAGCTCAATGAATAATAAAATCTCAAATTGGGAATTGGATTCATAGTGTCTAAAACAAATTTGAATGAAAAAAAACCTATTCATTTGGTTATGCATCTAAGTCTCAAAGTGCTTTTCATAATAATTTTTTTAATAGTTAGACTAAATCTTTGTCTGTTAAATGAAAATCAAAATGCAACTTTTTATTATTAAAGGAGAAAGGAGCCAACTGAAGCTGTTCATTTTCACTGAAACTGAAACTGCAGTGATCTTGGTACAATAACATAAACTTGCTTGGGCCTTTAAAAATATTTTTTATCACTGTTTGACGAACTATTGGATAGTCTATAGATCGAAAGCCATTTTCAATTGACAGATTTCTTATATCAAAAATTTTGCCACTGAAAACTGATAAAGAAGAATATTTAAAAATACAGCTTTATTTTTAAAGATCATGACTGAAATATGATAATGATAATAAATTAAGTAGCAAAATGAAAATATTATTGCAATCAAAACAGCCTGCTCCAGTATTTTTGTAAATCATTATTTTAAAATCAGTCATAAGGTTTCTGACAAAGTCTTGATGCTAAACACAGGTGTTATTCAGATTTCTCTGTTTTTACATAACTTTTTATCCAGACACTCATTCTTGGCAAACTTCAACAGCTTAGCTGATAAACAACTTTAAATTAAGGCTGGGATATCTTAAATAGTTCTGCTTCCCTAAATGAACCCTTGAACTTTGCCTCTTTTTGTAATCTATCAGCTTTTATAAAAAGCAAAATGAGATTTTGAGATAAACTTTAAGGGATGTAATAAACAACAAGAAGGGTAGTTTTCTTGTTGTATTGGCTCATGTACATTTGAATTCGAATAACAGTCAAAATATCAATTGAATTTGCAAGAGAAAAATATTACTTTTGTATGATATAGAAAGAACTTTTTTGATTTGGTTGCATCTTAATCAAATCATGTTTTCTCACAAGACTCTTTTGGTTTAGTTAATTATATTGATTTTTCATAAATGATATTAGAAGAGCTGGTACAAATCAATATACATCTATCATATATAAGGCATATATGCTTATTTCTATATTTTGTTATCTATTTTCTCACTGTTTTCTGTTTCATATTTTGAATGAATGTATAACAATTCTCTTACCACCTTATGTTTGTTTGAGTGATAAGCGCCCCAAGGTTCTTATTACTAAATATGTGTGAATTTCAACATTTTAAAAAGAACAAAATTTAGGCTTTAGCTACAAAAAACCCACAAAAATACCAAAACATATCTTGAACAATGTTGGAGGGTTCAATGTTGTTGAAGGTCCAACAGCATACTTAGGGTAGAAAACTTGTCATCTTCAAATTGGTTCAAATGACCTGACTACAGCATTAAAACATTACAACTTGTGTTTCTCTGTGTCTTATTTGTTATGAATTTTGATAATAAATAACATCATCATAGATGAAACTTACTTAATGTCAAAAAATCATATATTCTGCTAATTCAATGGATAAGTAAGTAAAAATGATTTTTGTGCTGAACTTTTATTTCAACAAAGAAAAAATTATCCTTGCACAGAGTATGGATAATTCTTGGGAAACTTGATGTCGATTGTTTTAAGAAGTGAACTTGTAAATATTAAAAAGCTTCAAGAAAAAGTACTGTTTTAAGTCACCCTTGTCACAGAAAAAATAATTTCAAAATTAGCCATATAACGAGGGAAGCGTTATAGTGAAGGAGGGCGGGATGTTCACCTGCTGTATTGTGCAGTACCGTGCAGCACCGTGCATAGATAAGCTTGGTACCTGTCGAGGAATAATGCGCAACACTGCACTTGGCTTTAAAATAGGAAACAAAACATTCCACATTTGTTACAACTAACACTACATCGAAGACTAAGTTGGAAATTATATTTTTGTTTTTGAAATAATGCAATAAGAACCAGTATAAAAATGAAAATGGAAGCAGAAAGGTGTTTTCTTGAAGACAACAAAGCTTAAATAATTGAATACTGTAAATTATAAACGAAAGTTTACCTACTAGGCTGTATACTAAAAGTTTCTAATTATGTTATATGATGCATTATAGGAGAGATGTCTTATGATTAAAAACCAGTTAAGATCCATTAATGCATGTACATCCAAATCTTGCAACTTCTCTTAGTTTCTAATGTTTTTAATCTCCAAAGAATCCTTGCATTCCTACTTTGTTTCCATGGTAACCTGTACTTTGTAACTTCAGTAACACATAGTTTCTTTAAAATATGTCATGGAACTCAAACACTCATCCATTAGACTTTACATTTGCAAGAAAGATGATTGAAGACACTAATTTAGGAGATATTGATGGGATTCTCTTATCAGAGTTTGAAAATGACAATGAATCAAAATATTTGACAGTCCATTTCCATTTTTCGTTTACTTCATCATAATATTTTTATTTACGTTATATAGTTAGATTAGTTCATCAAACTTTATCATTAGCTACAAAATAATTCATCAGCATCATAGCCCTTACAATCATAAACATCATAAACATATCATCATCATCAATCATCATCATCATCATCATCATCATCACCATCATCCCAAAGATCAGAAATAATGAACATATATTCAAATCACTTCAAAATGGCATGATCCCTGTAAATCTAGTTTGCATACTTCCAAGGGGGATGAAAATCTAAACTGAATATTTGCTTTTATACAAGGAAAAATCAAGAAACTTACTTTCTGGGAGACTTAAAAACTATCTTCATGAATGTACTGGTATGTAAGTATATCAATTAAGATCCTCAATACAGCCTTGGTCATCATTCAGCAAGAAAAGATTTACTGTACATATACATATATTTATCATATACATATAAATGAAGTGAAAAACCTAACGATATAATAACATGTATGAAAGTTATATACTACACAAGCCAAGATTTTGTCTAAAGCATTCACCTCTGTACTGTAATCTACAAGATGCATGTTTGAAATTTGAAAAAAAAGTATAGAAAAGTAGCTGTTTGGGTAGCATTCTAGAAGTTGATGCTATATTATAAAGGATGACAAGAGTAATTCTATGGATGATCAACTTCTTTATTTGACAGTAGCGACGTTTCGGTAATAATTATACCGTTTCCAAGCTATAACGGTATAAGGATCTATACCAATATATCGCTACGATAAAATAAAGAAGTTGTTCATCCATAGAATTACTCTTGTCTTCCTTTTAGAAAAGTGGTCAACATGGAAACTAACCTTGTGTCCATTGTCAGTGATGGTAGCGTAGAAGCCCTGATACATGTCCCTGGGAGAGGGGGGGAAGTGTCGGGGGTCCATGTCAGGGGGAGGGGGCGGGGGGCCTTCGGGGAGGGAGGTCACTGTCCCCCCTGACGACAGCGAGAGGGCATCCTGGTAACTCTCATCCTCTCCTGCAATAATGATATCATAATGATAATAAGATGAACAGGCTTACAACATCACTTGCTACTTTCATGGCATAGGTAAAGGGCAATAACTCTGAAAACAATGTCACAAAAGCAAAATCTTCTGCCATAAGTATTTTGATTTATAGGGGAGAAAAAAGTAAACAAATATTTCACCCCAGTTATACTAGGGTTATATATAATGTGCAAGGGTTAAGTAAAAATCATATTCAACACACTTTCTGATGTAATAATTTCTTTGTTGTTTATGTGATTCCATTTTTAGCACAGAGAAAAAAATAGGCCATTTATCTAAAATCACCCTGCCTAAGTCATGTACAATTGTTAAATGATGTCAAAGACAAAAAACAAGGGATCTGCATTTAAACAGTTGTTGCTGGGCAAAACTAATGAATACAAGCACATGTGCATGTAAACCTTTCTTAAACGAACATCAAACAGAACAACATTAACCACAGAAAAAGCGAGTTCTGTGGATTGTCAAATTCTTTATTGCATGAATATAACATCTGGTTTTGATAGCAACTTTGGTAGTTTTTCTTTTTTGAAAAGCGTTAAGCGGCTATCACATTTAAGGAATGGTACACTGAGTTACCTGCCCCTAGCTAATAACGAAAGCTTTTGTCAGAGTCTTTGCGATTGCCTAGATGAGGTTATGTCAGAAACATGAGAAAAAGGTGGGTGTGGTCAGGCCATGACGGAGAGGACATATCTGCTGGATTGAGTTGAAGCCTGATTGAGTCAATATTTTATAAATCTATTCCTCATTGCATGGTCCTGCCTTAGACACCTCCTTACTTGCTTGCTGTGATGATCTACTTCAATGCATAAACTAGTGCATAAGTTATAATGCATGAACCACATTTTATTTACTGAAAATGTATCTGATCTGAAAAAATTATTTTTGCTATAAATAACATCTCAGACGTATAAACATTTAGGAACAATTATTTGGCATTTCCTAGCAACTTCTCATTTTCAGTGATACCATTTTCAAATCAGTCTGCAGAATATCTACTCATTGATTGATATATAAACTCTGTATTGAAATTACCTTTGGTTATATATTTTGTAAAAGTGTACCTTTCAATGCAAGTCAACATGTCATTCCATCCCATATACTAAGCAAAAACGCTCTTATTTCTAAGAGGACAATTTAAAGGTTAAATTTTATCAAAATTTTCAAAAAATATCAAAATAGATCTCGCTCTCCATCAAATATGTGATAGTTAAAAGTTTGTTCTAAACAAAAAGCAACTGCAAATGAGGATTTACAACCAATTTCTAAGTGGTGACGCTATTACACCTAATCTGACACAAGAAATTTGACAGAGACGGAATGTCAACAGATTCTATTGATTTCCATCTGTTAAGAGCCCACTTGGTAGAAACCACACTTAGTGTTATGACACTGATTAGATATAGCATCAATTTCATGTCAATATCATGTTAATAGCATGTTGATTTCTTTTTCCTGCAATAAATGCAAAAATCTCTACATCGGATGATGAACGATGATTGTTTACAATATTTCAGGTTTAGATGATTTTAAATATACAACATCAAACATGAGTCTTGTAATTGGAAGTCCTCAGGCCTGATTGCCAGGAATCACAAATAATAATTCATTTTTTTACTCTGATGATACAGCTGTTGGAGAAATCTATCATTCACTAGGAATAATGTTAAACATTGATGAACATAATAAAGTATTCATTTTGTACACAAATAAGGTTGATTGATATAAATATTAATATTATCAGGAAATTTATTACACCTTAGATGTTGAGATATCTATCGTGTTATCAAATACTTTTTAGACAAATAATTAGTCTGTCACATAAGGGATTTCAACAAATGAGATTTAGTAAGACATTTTGAAACCTCAATAAAAATTTCTTTAACATATGAAACATGTAATGCTTCCAATAATAATATCATTCTGGAAATGTTGTCTACAAGAGATGACTAACTAAATCTTTGAAAGTAACAATAATCATCTCCATCTATGTTCCTTCAATAATATCTCTTTTAAGACACACCCTCAGATTTGAATACACGAGACTATTCTGTTTCATATCAGACCCTATCTATGTCATCATATCGTATTCTGTCTGGAACAGATTCTTGCCTTGAAAACTCTTGGAACCTACATCAGTGTTGTCAGAGAAAAACAAATTTGATCCTTTTTGGAAACCATATGTGAGAGAAAGACAAACCCTGGTGACTCACGGCAGTTTTCAAGTGAAGATCTAGACTGAAATATGGTCTCTAGAATTGTTTGCTTTCTGAAAATCCTTTACAAAAATCTTCAAAATTAAGCCTGCTAAATGTGTCTTTTCTTTTCATAGTAATTTGGTAAAAGGGCTCAGCAAAAGTTAATTTAAAATATGGTAACAGATATAAAAGATTTCCTAAATGTAGATTGAATGATTAAGTCAATTGTACTGCTTTTTAGTCTGAAGATATAATTTGCAGTTATTTTTCCCATAAAAATAAATTTCAAATGCATTCAAAGAATCAAATTCAAAGTTTTATAAGTAAAACTTACCACAACTTTAAATATATATCCTGTAAGTCATCATTGTAAATTTAAACAATTCCATCCCTGCAGTATAAATTGACACTTGTGTAAGTACACGGTCCTCTAATATTGTGAAATGTACGTTATATACGTCAATCAACTTCCGAAATGTAAGTATGTTTTCCTACTGTTGATTCCTGTCTCACATGCCTCCATCTGATATAGACGTGATATAGACGTGATAGATGAGGCTTTGTCCTGTCATCCACATGCATTGTGTCATTGGCAAAGATGATATTTCAAAAATAAATTCTTGCAAATTAAGATACTATTCTCATGAAAACCTGTAACAAGTGTTTGGAACGCTATATAAATATTCATATATATTAAAATTGTTATTGAAAATTATTCATCTAAACTTCTCCTTTAATATTTCTTTCAAAAGACAATAGCATTTGAATATTGAAGATTACCAGAGAGAAGAAAATACAGTTGAGTTGTTTCATTTTGCCCCTGTTTTAAATATAAAATAGTAATGTTAACTGTTATCGAAAAAGAAAAACATTTCATGAATAAACAACTTCTTTATTCTGTAATGGGGACGTTTTGGATTGGATTCTAATACTGTTGCCAAGCAAGTGTCAAGTGTCACTTGGATCTATGTTGAAACATCCCTTTAACAGAATAAGTTGTTTATCTCAAAATTGTTTATCCTTATTGTTCATCTAGTCAATGTCAATAATGCCAATAGAATATAGTAGAGTTGTAGAATGACAACTGTAAAAAGTATCAAATATTTCATCATCAATAAGGATATAATATATCATAAATAATGAAAATGGATTGATCTTAAATAACATGTTACAAAATTTACTGAATGTTTTGTACAAAGACAAAATTGAAAATAAAAAAGATAAAAACTAAAAATCAAATTACAACAAACTTTTTGTTTCAAATTCTTTGCTTTCAAGTCACAAATTACAAAAATATACATTTAAAAAATTACATATTATTGCAAATCATAACAAGTTTTGGGTTATTCTCTAGGCCAACATGATGAACTTGACATTTGACCATCTGGCTACAGAAACCTTAACAATAGCTGACTGTCATCTTTGAAGAATGTCACATTCTTATATCATCTGGAACATATGTTCACTGGACGTACAGATCAGAACAGAAGAACATATCCTAAGAATGGATACAGAAAATGTTGACAATGGTGTGTAGTTTGAAACTATGTGATGGGATGTGAGGTTGCAATTATAAGACAAAGACTAGTGACATGGCAATTTCTCGAGTGTTTGTAATATTGGTATGACAAGAATCTTCATGCCACAACTATTTGGATCACGTCTGTAGACAATGACTGTATATCAGGTCCTTTAACATTTATTATTTGTCTTGAACGGCTTCATCTTAAATTTTGTAAATATATTCTTAAAGTAAAAATGTCTACACCAGATTATATGGTATATGGTGAACTTGGCCGTTATCCTCTCTGTATTTGTATCAAAACTAAAATTATTTCTTTCTGGTGTAAAATGTTGCAAAACCCTAACAAATTATCATATAAAATGTACCTTCTGATGTATACTTTACAAAATGCCAAACCTAAATTTAATTTCAATTTAATTAATTCAATTGAAGGAATATTGCGGGAGACAGGTTTTAATTATGTATGGGTAAATCAAAATTTTAACAGTTCACACATTTTAAAATCATCTATTAAACGAGTCCTTATTGATCAATTTTTCCAAATGTGGACTGCTTCTCAGATTGATTCTTCAAAAGCTAAACTCTACAAAATTTACAAAGTAAAACCCCATATGGACTCATATATTTTAGAACTTCCTAGCAATTTAAGAATTTGGCTTACCCGCTTCAAAACTTCAAACCATAGATTACCTATTGAAACTGGTCGGTGGAGTAAAATCGATAAGGACCAAAGAATTTGTAAACTCTGTAATATCTCCACCGGTGACGAATTTCATTTTCTTTTGGCCTGCCCCTTTCTATCAGAATTAAGAAGTAAATACCTCCCATCGTATTACTGTAAGTATCCTTCAATTGATAAGTATATAGCCCTCATGAAAACTACCTATAAACCACTCTTACTTAACTTGGCAAAATTCATAAAAGAAGGTCTCTGTAAGTTTTAAATTATGCATATCACATGTTTATGAATGCAGCACACTATTATTCCAATATGTATATATATATATGTGTGTATGTAATATATTTAACTTTTCTCTATGTCACTGTTGTGAATTATGAGAAATAAAATTCTGTTCTGTTCAAAAAAAAAAACAAAAAAAACAAACAAAGGTTTGATTGTTTAGCAAGTCCAGGTTTATGTCCCGATGAGAAAAGAAAATATCAAAATGTTTGTATTCATCAAAAGATAGAAAATATAAAAGTCCAATTGAATGAAAATTTTGTAATTTTGTTATTTCAGCTTAGTGGTAAATAAAGTTACCAATGCCAACATAAGAAGAGTTACTAGAATTTCTTTTAATTGACGTTTAATTGATGACAATATTTGTCATAAAGACAGACATTTAAACTGGAAATTTATACTTGAATTTGAAGAAGGGTTGTAAATTGAATTTAAGCCATCTATGAGCCATGTATGACTGAACTCGTATGAAGCAATTTCAAAATTATTTAGTTAATTATTACTTAATGAGCGGTGCATCCCGTAACGATGTTATATTTAGTGCATCCCGTAGAATGTCAAATCAAAATCAGAAATCAGAAATCAGAAAGGGTTGTCATTTATCAATATAGCAATAAAATGTTATTGATCTAGGCATGAACAAACGGACATTATAATACACAGTATGCACAAAAAACAATGATAAAATGTTTTTGAGGAAAATATATCACATATGCACTGAAACAGTACTTGGTTTTGAAGTCTTTTTTGGAACTTTGATTTTCAATATTTTGCTCTACAGACAAACCTAAAATGTTGACACATCTCATCTATATGAGAGACCTACCAATTAACCCCCTTGAAGCCAAGTTCTCAGAAGGGTCCACTGACTACTCCACACAAGTAGAGATGTTCAACTATTGAACCCATTGTAAGCAGCAGAGAGTCAATAAGATTGAAGAGCAAATTGAAGAGTCCGAGAGAGGATTGATATCAGCAGGACCTGGAACTGGCTCAAGGCTACTTTGCTTCTCTAAAACTAGCCATTTATCTAATAGCAGAGACGAGCTACAAATACCAAGGTTACAAATATTCATAATTGATATGATCATCATCATAATTATCATTAAGGTTGCACAAAAATAAGGTTTTCCTCTGAAATGCTCTTTGTTAAAATGCATTATTGTTTGAATTTATTTCATCTTTTAAGTTTTTAATGAAAGCTGCATGTATACATATAGATATTATATATCCTTTAAGTCCTATCCTTTTAGCTTTATGCATTATTATTTGGTATGTTTTTATTTATCAGGAAGACCTTATCAAAAGATTATCATAATTTTGGTCTTTTATCTTATCAGTTTTGATACCCTACCTTAGCAACACATATACACAATTTATCATGTTAAGGAATATTTTCTCTTAACATCTTCTCAGCCAATCACAAACCATTCTCATTATCTTTCAAATGTATATAAAATAATTTTTTCTCAATTCAAACATGAACCCAAAATATCCAGAATCTCCTCGTACAAACTCCCATATATCCACATCAAGATCATCTAAATATTCAGAATCATTTCTCATGGGAATTCTTTTGTCTGTAACAATAGTTCCAGCGTGAGTGAAGATATTCTCTTTACTTTGCTCTTCCATTAAAGGAACTTAAAAATACCAGGCCAAATTGTGTTCCCAACGGAAAGATTCGTGTCCCTAAAAACAATATTCTTTAGTTCTCTGTTGCAATTCTCTTATTGAAGTTGAAAGCGGGCAGATTTGGAAGACATTGATTTATATCTCTCAGAGTTCCTACAAATCCTCCTGGGTTCCATCCAAGACTCTCAGAGCTTTGTCCATATATGGAAAACTATTGGCGCCAAGGTTGGTTAATGCCTTATACCAATATGAAGTCTAGACCAATTGTCAAGATAAAATTTTGATTATGGAACTGAATTTGAAGTATATGTCTGAATCATATTTTTACATGGGGGGGGGGGGATACTGTGAGGCAATGGTTAAGCACTCATGAATTCAACAGATCACATATTGATGATACCATACGTAAATGTATATCTCTATGGTAAATATTCATATATAATGCACCATTGGATTAATGGAATAATATATAATCCTATCCTATCACCCACACAATGTTGTTCTTACAAAACATATGAAATATTTATGCCCAAGGTAGATACATATCTCAAATACAGCAAAAACAGCATTATACATTTGCTTCTTTTTTTTTTAAATGACTTTACTTGTTTTTGTTCTAATAACAGAATGGAAAAGTATATTACTTTTCAATCATGAATCTGTGTTTTGTGATACATTTCAAACCTACTGCTTGTTCCCAAAAATCATATTGTTGTATTTGTTTTATTAAAACATTATTCCATATTTAAGGGTATATTGTCTCTGTTTTTGATGAAATTCAACAAACATATTTTTTAAACCTTAAATAATGGATGAATACAAGAAAATAGTAGTTTTATTTACATAGGTTAATTTTGTACAAATCCAAAATTGTTTTGTTCAATACAAATTTTAATGAGTTTTATAAAGACATATAAAATATCTAGAATACTATCTTTTTTACTATTTCATGTATGTAAATCTTTGCATAAGGGGCATAATAAGCAAGTGTGATGGCCCACTTCCAATTAATCATTTGCTATGACTTTATGATATGATCAGATCATAGCCGATGGAATCTGGAATCATTGACAGAAACAACAACTGCTTGTGGTATCAGGAATCTTCCTTTTTAAGCCCTGCCGTTATTAAGCCCATGGGTTTTTGAACAAGTTTTGATCTAGAATTTAAGCCCATGGGATTGAATTAAATTGCCATGTTCTCCTTTCCAAATTTTAAAAACAAGTATTTTTTTATTGAATCCCTTAGTTTCCATTAAGCCACTAGTGCTGTAAGAGGCTTTTGTTGGCCATCTTCCAATTTTGAAGAGCAAATTGTGTCATTCCTTTTATTCGCTACTACAGTATGATATGGGTAGAATTATCAACATCAAACAATCTTATTTGCCGCATGGAAGAATGAGGTTCATAAGTAAAATGTTTTGTAGTATTTTACCTCCTCTTGAAATTAGGCTCATGACTTTATTACTTTCAAAATAATATTCCTCAGATGGAATGGGTGGAATATAAAATCCAGCCCAGGGCTTAAATACAAGGATTACCCGTAGATGGCCAATGTGTACCTTGCTAATATCATAACTCTCTTAAATTACTTACCGTAATAGTTTTTATTTGGTGCACAACAATTTTTAAAGGAAAGAAATTTTTGCTTAAATTTCAGCAGATCAGATAATGTGCTAAGGGCCTCTTTAACAGTCTATGTTGCACTATGTTGGAACTTACATATAATTATATCTCTAATGACTGCTGAGTAACATGATAAGGTCGTTGTATTGTTTATCGCTGTAGTGTTGTATGACAGTCATAAATGTTATAAACAGTGATTAATTGAAGTGGTATTTGTTTCAAAATCAAGGCCTTTTAAATGGTTGATCTGAAGACTTTCAAATAGTATTCAACAAGTATTTTCTTGAACAAAATATTTGCTAAAAGTGTGGAACTGAGATTTTAAGAAACTTGAGAAAATTGCTTTTTAAAGGAATAGTTCAATCTACAAATGAAATTATTGCTCATAATGAAAAGTGAAATACAGTCCAATTTAACTTTTGGTTTGGAATGTTTTCATCATGAAAACCAAAAGAATAAATTCATATTGGTGATTTAATCCATGAAATTTTATCATAAATAATGATAAAGGGGCCATAAAATTATCATCAGTGCTTTGAAGGAGCAAAAATAATATTTCAAAGATTTTTGTAAAGGCAAGTTGTACTTTTATTGATTTGGTATCCTTAAATTACATATTTAGATCCAAATATGACATTTGAAAGTGATTGTCTTCAATACCTGGGCCTGATATTTCTTTCAATTCAAAACTAATCAAGAAATTAAGAATTTTTACAATAACCCATGGTCACCTTATCCTAAAATAAAATGTATTTCAAACAAATGATTTGTTTTTATATATGTTGAAAAAGTTCATGTCAAAGGATGATGTTGATGTCAAAACAAAAGGGTGTTCATTTCAGATGTAGGTTGCAGTTAGAGAAAAATAACTAACACATGACAGATTCTGTATGTGGAGATAATTACATACTGAATGGATGAGACGTTAAAGGGATTACATTACTTAATTCATTATCTTTATCCTTCACTGACATAGACATGTATCCTTACCTTTGATCTAAGTAATAGGTCAGTAGTATTTCATGACAAACATATCCACAAAACATGATACAAAATTAATTAATTGTTGACATTAAATCCATTCCTATTAGTATAGGAGTATACTTGTGGTATTGTAGCTAGGTATTGTCTATATACTTCCTGTTAATCCATGCCCAAAATACTAAAAATACTTTCCTTATACATACTTATTAATATCTTGGAAGTGTTCATTTCACACATCACCATTTCAAACACTCAATGCTATACCAATATACTGAGGGGAGAAATAACAAATCCATACAAAATATTCTATCATGCAAGGTTAATAAATGTCCTTGCAAAGCATTCTGATCTATTTTAATCTTCATTTACCTTGGCTACTGGCTCTGTGCCTTTTACGTACATTTAAATTATACCAGGTACCCAGCCTACTGCTTGGTACACAAAAAAATCAGTATGATTTTAACACTTTAGGGAATCTTGACTTTTAATGATCTCAAATAATTAAGAAAACATCAGGATTGTTGCTTGTTGATTGATATTGACAATAATCAAATCATATAACCTATTTAACCCTTTCACCTTTAGAAACACAAGATCACAGAGATATCTGTGATCTTGATTTTAGGCCTGTACAGAGAAAGTGTGAACATTATCACCCAAAACCTGGAATGTGGTTCTGAAGGTACATGAATCTTTTTCAATCATTGATTACAACACTTAACAAATAAGCATTAAAATGATCAATTTCAGCAAGTCAGTTCTTCACTACAAAATGATGACATCAGTTTACTAATGTGACTTCAAAAACATATCTTAAGCCCTCTTAAGTAATAATCTTTTCAAAATTATTTTTTTTTATGGAAAGACCACTTTGTGCTTGGACTCCATTCATTAAAAAAAAATCAAAAACAGTATTGCAAAAAATTGATTTGTGGTTATGGTAAAGAAATACAAAGGTTGACATTTCAATGCTTTGAAAAGAACATTTCAATAAAAAGGAAAGGGTTTTGAAAGTGTTTAAAAGAAGATTCAATGTTGCAGAATAGATTCTAAAAAATCAATATGCCTTCACATACAGAGCAAGGTATGGCACATCTGGTCGACATAAAAAAACTATTTTTTCATTTCTTGAGTTATCTTTACACCAGTTGTATCGATAACGTCATGAACAAACCAAGCACAAGATGAAAGTTTTGTGGAAGAAGTTGTCTTGCTTCTCTAAACTGAAAAATCAATCTTCACTGTAGGTTTTAACTTTTTCTTTTTTTCTGTGTGAGAATTGCAAATTCAAATCTTTATAGAGAGGAATATGAACATACATGGACTCCCTCTAACTTGACATCTTTCAGCATTTCTTGAAATCCATAATCTGTCACCAAAAAATGAAAGATAAGCTCATCTAGTCTCTAGTTTTAGAAAAAGAAACAAGCTGATCAAAAAAGGAAAATTTTCTTGGGTATACTACTTTTATTTAAGTGCCATAAAATTTTTGGGTTATATTTAGAAAAAATAAATTTTAATATTCCTTTGAAGGAGGAAAACAATTATCAACAATTGACCATGACCAAAATGTAAGCTAACAATTTAAATGAACTCCTGTTGTTCTCATGACTGGCAGAATTTCTAGGCTATATTTCCATCTTCATCTTGCTATTGTTTGCAACAAAACTTTATAAAAAGTAACAGAACAGAGAAAAACGTTAAGCATTCATAGCAATAAATTATATAGTATATACAATACCAAACAGAGAGGTATGATATTATGAAAAAAACTTACTCACACTAAGAGTAACAAGAGGAATTCCACAAAGGTATCTATTCCTTATTGCCATATTTATTTTAGAAGCTCTGGACTCAAGAGTTAAGCCTTTGTCAATACTGGCAAACTAACAGTTAAGCTGAAATAAACACTGTTGTCAATTTCTTAACAGGTTGACAGGTAGGGAGACCAGACAGATCGCACCAGTAAACAACTTGTTGACTGACAGGTAGGTGAGGGTTTAGGGCAGTTTGCATACCTTTTGTAAATTGTTAATCTTGTTAACTGAAAAAAATGAGGATTTGAGTGATTTTTAAACTCATCAATTTAAAAAAATATAAAACTTTATTTGAAAATAGTTTTATAAATCTATCACTAGCCTTTTCTATCTTTACTACAAGTTTTGATATCTTAATCTTAAAAGCCTTGAATAATAAATGTTTAAAATACAAATGTCATAACACAAATTTTTCAAATACTAGTTTTAATTTAAACTCCCAATATCACTTAACATTTTATATCTTGAATTTGCTCTATTGTCTTCAATAATAATCATTTTGCACTTTATGATTATCGGTTAAAGCTGTTTTATCTTGACACTGTTTCAAACCAATCTGTTTTGTTAACCTTATTAAGATTAAAATCTACTAACATGACATAACATTCCACCAACAATCAAGTCAAAAATATGTTTTCTTATAATTTTCAAAATGTTTCAAGATATTTTCCTTTACTTTTCAAACAAATAAATTACCTGCAAAATAAAAACTATTTAAGGATGAATGTTATTTGATGTCAAACATACCTTTACAGGAAATCAAGTATATTTCTTTTGTTATTAATTGCTTTAGAAAAATATGTTGTTACTTCCTCTTCCTTATAAGATGTAAATAATAGGTTTGGATAGATCAAACTATCACATACTCAACATAACAATATTGTTACTTTAGAAAAGGATAGAATCACAATGTTGTCATTACAAAGATATATTATATTAATTTTAACAGCAGATTACACTTTGCATTGTTTTATGTACGAAATAAACCCTGATTAAAACCATTAGTTGAAACATTGGGGATACAACTTTTGAGTTTTAGGTTGAAATGATTTGATTTTATGACCCTAGGAAAACATGAAGTGGTCGAATTATTGGAGATGTCAATTTAAGGAGACATAAAAGGAGGTACTTCTTTATTTCTTGTAGAAGTAATTATAGTGAGGATATTCTATAATCATTATAACACATTGTAAATAACTCAATTTAAAAGTTAAGTGTCAATCAACCATTGAAAAGTTCACTTTAAATGTGTTCAAAAGGCAAAAAACTAAATGTATCTAAATTACATTAAGAAAATAAGTTTGACATGTAATATGATATAATAATTATTCAAAATATTTAATGTGACAATTCTGTTCATATGGTTGTTATAAAGTGTTCACTTTCCATAATACTCACCATGTGATTTTGTTTACTTGTACTAATTTCATTTATTTTGAATTCACTTTAGAATTGTGAGTTGATCCCAGAAGGAATTCCCAGTTGAAGTATATATTACAAGAGTACAAGAATTATATTTGCACAACCTGATTTCCAAATCAGGAATCCAAACCAGGTTGGGCATGTTTTTTTGATTTCCATTTCCAAAGCTGAACAAACAAAGATTGTAGGAGAGGGATTGGTTTTAATCTTTCATCATCAAGTGAGGAAGGGCTGCAAAAACATGATGACTTAATGTTACAGTGAAACACAAACAAATACGAGTACATGTGGTCCTACTGAAAGATGTATATTGGTAGCAGAGGACATTATGCATAATGATGACTTGATGATGATGTTCGCTTATGCAGAAATTGTTTTTCATGATTTGAGTATCTCCAAGTAACATGTGCAGCTACCATCTGCATGCTTGATGATATTAGTATCTACTTAGATTTGTAGTCTATTCATAATAAAGAAGTTGTGAATCAATAAAAAGTATTCTTGATTTAGACTAACATATACTCCTTAAACAAAAAGGCTTCAATTACTTTAATTTTTGATTTAAGTTAGATAAAAAGGAGCCATGAACAGTAATTGGTTTCAGGCTAAAAGCTGAGGAATCTAGATTTGCCAACATTTTCTAGACTTAAGAAGGCTCCTTTAAATTTTTGTTACTCTATGGACTGACTAACAGACTTGTCTTCATACATCATTCAAATATATCATTCGACTAAGTATGTGTTGATGGCCAGTTCAAAGTCTGAGTAAAATACAATCATTTGTATCATGCATATGTAAATATTATGATTTGTATTTCATAAACATATCATAAGCATTGTGTGTTTATTTAATAACAGAACAACTGTTAATTATAAGAATTGATTTAAATCTAGACTCGCTTCCCACTTTGCACAATAAATGTAAAAAAAAAAGAAGTTATTTAAGAGTAAGATTTTTACATTGACTGAGTTACTCCATGTTACATGTTCAGCCTGAATTTGATTTGTTAGGAAACATAACATTTATATAACTTATAAATTAAAACAGATAAATACACAAGTAACAAATTAAGGGGTAATTTTGTAGCCAGACACTCAATTGCATTCATTGCATTTAAAGTAAATCACTCATATATGACATAATGATTGAGCCCTAAATAAAATGGATAAAAAGAATAAATCTAGACTTGCTTCACTCATGTTGAAGAGCAGGACACTGGTACCAATAATAATAGTTACTAGACTGTGATACAGTCTATTTCGGGTCTTTAAAGGAGGTAGAGGTTTGGAAGTTAAGCAGGGGAATTTCAATTCTGAGAGTAAGGCAGGGTAATTCCTGAAGAAGAATGTACTGTAGCCTAATCAAAAATGCACTTAAAGATGAAAATAAAGGTCATATGTCACACAAAACATGAAAATCAATTAAATACAACAAGATTAAAAATGTTGATGTTTAATTTCATAACATCTGATATTTATGATTCAACTTCTGGAATCTTTCATAATATGAATCAATGGTGCAGTACAAAGAGAGGAGCACATAAAAACTAATTGGAGATATTCCTCAGAGACCTCAATAATTGTCTCCGACAACTGTCAGGTTCCAGCAGAATCGGTAAAGAATTCCAACAGCTGAACAAATAATCAAAATTGGAAGAATTTTAGAGTCAAGATATTTCTGTTAAAATACTGGAAATACATGCCAAACTGAAATTGTAGTGATCCTGAAAAAGCGTGTTTAGCAAAATCACATGTGACAAGTATTGATTATTTGAGGTTTAACACTGAGGTCAGCGAGCAGAATGAAAAACCTCTTTGAACCGATTCCAAACCAAGGAACAGAAAATTTACCAAAATATCTCTGCCTGCATGCAAGATGGAATTTGGGGTGTTCATTAGCCAAGAAACGTAGAGAAAACCACAGAATACCATTCATAGATAACCATGCACAGTGCCATATTATCCACCAAAGCCTCTCATAATTCTTGCAACTGGCGCCGTCATGTTTCTCCCTCAAAGACCTACCTCTGAATTCTGCTAAAATTCCATAAAGCGTGTATCCGAAAATGCGGTGTTTTATAATCCCTACCAGTGTCAAACTGTGAAAGATTCTCGGCTTCTCATAATATTCTAACGGTAGCAGGCTATTGTTGACAGTGGGGAAGGGCCCATTTTAACCCGAGGGGTGTCAGGTTGTGGGAGCTGTCAATGACAAAATGGGACCAGTGAATTATTTAGCAGGAGGGTGGAAATGTTCAAATCATCTCAGCAGTGGAATGCATGTTGCCTGCCTAATTGAATAAAGATGCCTTGCGATTGCCTCTAGAGATTGTTTGTTTTAAAAATCAATACCTCTTTGAATAAAAATGAGTTACATTGTTAATACAAAACTAATTGATGAACAATGAGAAAGAAACGGATGTAAAAAAAATTCGTTTTTAATTCATTTATTGAAGAACAAATATCATTTTTCAAAAATTGCATCTTTTTATATTTTGATTACCCGGTATATATTTGGTAATAATTTTTGAATAATCTAAATTCAGTTGCAGGTTATTTTCTCTAAATTGTAATCTTTTATGCAAATGTTTACTTTTTATATTTCATCAATTATAACATTTGTTGAACAAGCAAAATATAAACAGTTCGAGTAAATCAACAATGACATGAAACCCCATCAATTTCAAGACACATAAATTTCAGAAATGACAGATGTGTAATTGTATCTGTCCCTTCTGAAGCATCACCAAACAGACAAAGACTCGAGAATTCAATCAAGCGCAACACTGACCTCACCCCTCCAGTACAATGGACTGTGCCGAATACATGACAAGCCAAACACACTATGGCCTGAGAACCGAAATATTGATAATTCAGTGGCTAAATTGAGTCTTGTGAATCACAAGCTAGGCCTAGCTCTCTTTATGTAGAGGCAAACAGTACAGTAGTGTTTCGTTATTAGCGAGCTCTAACACTGGGCAAACAACACATGCTGTTCTATAACCAGTGTCATTAACATCGTTCATTGCAGGGCAGTTGAAACTCATGTGTGTTCATTTCACCGCAGGCAGCTGCATGTGCATTCACTTCAGTGAAATGAACATGTGTAGATTTCAGGTCCTGTCAACTAGAGCTATAGATATATATATAGCCGCACATGCATTTCATGAAGATGTATATATAATATCATCCAAAATGCTAACAATGTGACGATTTAATTGAGCTCGAAAGGAAATCTGCATGTACATTTTGCTTTAGATAAAATTAACAATAATAAAGTAAAACTGAAAGAATTGAACACAGGATTTGAAATGATGTCAAACAGTGAACTTTTTTTAAATCAGAAGAATATATTTATTGCATTGATATGTAGATTACACTATATTGTAAACACTCTCTGCCCCCTGACAAAAGAAATTACAATGATGACAATCATGATCTACACTTGATTGAACATCCCATAAATGATGAAATTGACATATTAAAACTGAAAATGTGTTGGTATAATCCATGATCAATATCCCACATTGCATGTCCCTTCCTACAAAGAAATCAACAAAGTGTCAATTCTAGTAATCTTTCACTCCGCAAGTGACACATTTCCCCTTGCTTTAATTTTGTAACGTTGATTGCAGACTGTCTGCATTGAAGGTCAAAAGCTGTGACAAGCATTGTGAAATTGAGTGTGTGACTTTCAAAGGTTTTGAAACTGACACCATGTGCAAATACAAAGTAGTTTAAGGTAGCGAATGAGAAATTCAACAAAAGGTTTTTAGGATCAATAAGTTTTTTTAATAATATGAATATGTAACATGTTTCCAAAGATAGCAGATATCGTTGAATGCTATAAAGATTTACATGACAAGAAATTATAAGATCATTTAGTTGTAGCCCACTGTGTTAAGGAAACAAAATAATGAATTGATAAAGAAATATCCTTGTTCCTTCTTCAAAAAGAAAATAACAAAATTATTTATTTTAAACCTTTTGGGTCCTGGTCAACAAATACATGAAAATAATTTATTGAATTGTTTTCAACATTCACTTTTTAAAGAAAATATTTTCAAGGAAATTAAACTCTTTTAAATTTTATTCTTATTTCACTATGCAATGTCTGTACATGACAAATATATATATCCAGCTGCTTAATGGTTTTGTTAAAATTCAAAACTGCTGGCATATTTGAGTTTGTAGATAAATTCATATATTATTATTCTTCCTTTTTGATTGGTAACACCAAAACTTAAGTTATTGTCACTTTCATCCAAGCAGGCATAATAATGATAATATGGATGATTTTATCCAACAACACAACTTGTTTATCCTTTAAAATCAAACAGAACATGTGGAATTTTATTGCCAATAAGGGTAGTCATACCAGGGTTCATATTTTTCATATGATGCCCTAGCGCAACATATCACTTATTCATTGTGACGTTAACTTAAAAACAATGCTTTGACATCACGGTTCGCCTTTCACGATATGGGTTGTCATTGGCTAGTCTGCCTATGCTTAGAAGTAGGCTTTGAGTATTTTCTTAAATTACAACTTAGGTGATAAACATAATATTCATGTCAATCATATAATATTCTCTATACAAATCATAGAAAGCTTACACAAATATGCCATTTGTTTTCTCAAATCTATGCACAGTGTGTCACCAATATCAATTATCACAAAGCTGTTTTAGTATTAGCTTTTAAAGATCAAATGCAAGAGAAACCATGTATACGTCTTATAGAACATACCAAACCATGAAATTGACAACCGAAATTAACACCAGTAATCAATTTCCAATAACACAGTGCCAATGCAATGTTACAAGTATTAATAACCGTGTGATATTTACACATAGTTAATCTCCGCTATCAGTAATGAAATCAGACGTTGAAATTATTGATCAGAATGACCTTGACCTTAACAAACCAGGGTCGGGGAGGAGTCAAGTTGTGATTGAGGAACCAAATCGTTAATTATTAGTCTTTGATATTGCTTTAGATTTTTTGCCAAGAGCTTGAGGGAGAATAACATTAAAGATATAATTCAATATTGGCTGACGAGAGCTTTGAAATGTAAAATAAATGTCAATTAACAAACCAGAAAGAATTGTGTGTCAAGTTATCAAGTTAGTAAAAACCTGGCTTATTTCAATAGTGTTATTCGTAATCAGCAAGCTGCTTCATCTTCATTGAAGGTGGACTTGTACATTGAAATTTGTAATCTTTTAATTGAAGTTTTTCAGAAACACTTACTTTCGTTCCTTGATTTCTGAATTCATAGAAATACATATTGACTTTGAAGATGAAGGTTTTGTTTCTTTCTATAGGTCTTGATGAAATAATATCATTATCACAAAAAAATGAAATTTTCTCTTAATCCTCAAATCAATTTAATTTACATTTTAAAAAACAGGGAAGAAAAAAAAAATATTTTCTTGATTAGATAAAACTTTAAATATTGAGACATTTTCGATATCTGAATTGATAAAAATAAACAATAATTAATTCTTAACCTATATCCATATTTGTCATTAGTTGTTTTGCTTGTAAAATTTCTGCTTATTCATATAAATATGGTAGTTTAGTGTTAAAAAATGAAATTACTGAAGAGAATTCAGTAGAGACATGCAAGAAAACATGCTAAAGCCAGATTTTATTGAGATTTAACTTGTGATTCACCAGATGGGTTATAACTATGCAAAGAGATCCAGATGTCCAGTCTAGCTGGTCACTATTCCGGCCAGGCTGGACATCATCTCCCAGTGGTCAGTGGCTCAACTGGGTCACACTGACCTTAGACTGGACAATCATTGGTCACCAAATTTATATCTCTATGTAGATAGTATATGTGCCCCTTCCCCTCTTCAAGTTGTTAAAGAATTTGACATTTTGAATTAAGAATTGTCTAAAGATGATCTTTTTCAATAAAAACTAATTGGTAAGTGTTTAAAATTTCAATAGGTCATATTCAAATGACATCAAATCTGACATTTTCAGTCTGACAATGTTAGAGCTTGCCTGGACTCTTATTTTGCCTGTTTAATTCTTACATAGAAATAACGACAGCTTTTTCTTTAGCTTTTAATTCTCTAATTGAATATCTAGACTCAAAAGACTAGACTAGAAAGGCTGAGGACTTGAGTTCTCAACTTGATTTATTTCCCTATATAATAAAAAGACATTATGTCACAAAGAAAATAAGTTTATGTTACAGTATCTGTTAATTATTTTATTATTAAATTCATTATTAATTACATAAAAATCATTTTATGAAAAAACACTGTTCAGACAAGGATTTATAATAAAATAATTCTTCAGTGCCATAATCTAAAAAACTAAACAATATGTGTCATTTAGAATGACAAATTTTCCCTTTAAAAATTGTAAAGGAAAACATGAAATTAAGATTTAAATATTTGCTACCAAAAGTTTTTAAGGTCAGTTCTTTGCATTTTCATATCATATCTCATCTGACATTATCTTATATATAATGTACAAGTATAATGGAAGTCTATTTGCTCCATTGCACCTTGCAGCCACCATACAACACAATCAGTAATATAGCAAACAGTATATCAAATGAACAGAAGAACTGAGAGCCAGTCCGTGAAGGCTCTGATTGGCCAGTGGCTAACTGGGTCAGCGTGACCTCATTCTGGACACAGGGACAGTAGTGGACAGAAGTGGACAAAGGATAACTCCTGATGGTTGGGAGGAATACCAAGCTGGTTAATTCTTTCTTATCAGTGCTGTCAATATTGTTGACTTATATGTTTAAGAATTTTCTTTATGATTTTCTTGACATAATGGTCATAAACATTGATTTATTAGGTACTTTGAATGCAACCATAATTGGTATCGATCAGTAATATGATATAGAACTAATTGGTGTTATCCTAGGAATGTCTTTGAATATTGAAAATCTGGATACAAAGAGATCAAAGAGCTAGGAATTTAATCTTTTATTGTTCTAAAAAATTTTGTTGTTGAATTGTTGCGTTTATGAATTTTATAATTGTAATATTCACAATAGATTTTTAACTCAATCAAAAGGTGATCCAAAAATATATTCAATATCTTTCATATGTTATCAATTTGTCATAACATCACTGAAGTTTTTTAACTGTATTTCATGATTTAAGAAAGAATTTTTACACAAACGGGTAATGTAAATAATGAAAATAAAATTCCTCAACATGATTCTGTTACAAGAACATTGAATATCATAAGCAATACTCCAGAGACCAAACATAAGGACTGCATCCCTGTTTCACTGTCCAATCTCCTAACAATGCATATAAATGAGGGCTAGTTCTGACCTGATGGAGTAATGGTCAATAACCCAATGAATAAGATGACTTTGTGTGTCCCTGAACAGAGATTAATCTAAATGAAACCTTTTTATTATCTTATTACTGTGTGGCCAGTAGCTTGTGATTTGTTTAGATTTGGCTATTATTATTGTCTTAATGTGTTATCAAATGCTGTAAGAATGAAAGTGTTCAAAACAGATTGTAAACTTGAGAACGATGCCATATTAAAAGCATGTTATAACAAACAAATTCATATCACTTCACTGTTCAGTGCAGAGAGCAGGGGGAAAGCCTTCAACAGGACCTAACCTGACAATTTTGAGTGAAACCTGCGACTAAAAAAGCTAGAAAATGGCTGGTACTTAGATATCAGCAAGCCATGGTTGGTACAGACACATAAGCTTATTGTTGGTGGTATCTTATAATAGCAAACCATTGGTAAACACAAGCATAACATCTAATTATTTAAGGTTTAAAAGAAAAAGTTCAAACAACGTTGTAGGTCGGATAGGAAAAGAATTCTGGAACTTTTAAACATAGAAAACTTAATCCTATACTTGCAGTGTCAGGAATACTCAAAGATTAAATACAAACAAATATATCCTGAACCATTTCCTATGATTCAGAGTTGAATCCTGTGAATGGACCAATCAGAATGGTTATGAATTCAACAGATGTTTTTCTCTTTCACCATCATCGTTGTTCATGTAATTAATGCATTTTTACACTTTTCAAAACTTGTAAGGATACAATTAACATAAAGTTAAATAGTGATAAAAACTTACCCTCCTCTACCCCTGAATCAGCTGGGATGACATCATAAACAGAATCTGGGTGTTGTCTGACATTGGCGCCAACAAAGACATCATCTAATTCTTGTGGTACCCCTGGATCCAGAATTGGTTTACTTTCAGATTGGGAAGTTTTAAATCCTATTGTGTCAATTTCACCTCCCATCTCGTAGATATTCAACAACTCATCCAGAGCTTCCAGGGACTTGCTGGCTTCACGTTGTCTGCAAGATTAGTAATTTCACTCGGATTAATCTTGGGAGTAAAGAAATCTTGGAATAATCTAGAGAGTAATATAGGAGTCAGTTTATTAATATTAATTTTAACAATAATAAATAATCAAGTTTTATAATATTGATATAAATCTTGCTGATCCATGTACACGTAATCAAATATTTCAACAAGTCACCTTTATTAAATATAGTATACGCAAAGTTAAACATGTGTATTGAAAGGTATTGTCATGAAATACATATAAGTATACACGTACATGCATGTAAACTATGTCGCTGATGGCTTAAACACTGCAAACAATGCTAAACAATAACTCACTCACAACAAAGACTGTCTGTACCATAACGTGCCAGAGTTTTTATAGAGACAAAAGTAGACCTTTCAAAACTTTGTATTCTATAGATAACCTGGTACCTAAAGCATCTTCAGCTGATGTCCATGACTTACCATGACATATTATGACACAAGTGCCTATAGCTTAACAAGATGACATAGTCATCAACATCCCCCGCCAGATTTGTTCTTATTTTAAATTAAGTCAGAACCTTCTCCTAAATACTCGAGTGTACTAAAAAATATCATGACTACAAACTACGGAAAAATATTTGCGCGGTTCTGATTTTTGAACTCCATCAAGGTAGTGATATCCTGAAGGCACACATCAAATTTTTTGATCCTATCTGTAACAGTTTCTGAGAAAAATAGAGCCATTGGCTCTGTAGCTCATCAGGCATCATATCAAGTTTGCTTTATACAGGCAAGATGAGCTAAAAATTAAACTGATGTTACCTATTGCAAGAAAACCTATACAAAAATAGAGCCATTGGCTCTGTAGCTCATCAGGCATCATATCAAGTTTGCTTTATACAGGCAAGATGTGCTAAAAATGAAACTGATGTTACCTATTGCAAGAAAACCTTTAAAAAATTTACAAAACAAATGTATTATTATTCAACACTTTCTAGATCGCCAATATCAGACAGTGAAAGAAGTCCACACTAAAATATCCAAGGAGAAATAAATTTGCCATAGACTGTCATCTAATGGAGAAAAATAGGTTTTTAAGGTTGTGACCCCTGTGACCCTATTTGGGGTCATGGGGTCACAAAACCTACAGTTTAGAATCCCAATTGGCCAAGGAGTCTACATGCAGTCTTTCAGCTCAATAGACCTTAAGGAGCTAAAGATGATGATAAAAATAAGTTTTTAAGGTTGTGACCCCTGTGACCCTATTTGGGGTCATGGGGTCACGAAATCTACAATTTAGAATCCCCATTTGCCAAGGAGTCTGCACATATAATTTCAGCTCTCTAGACCTTTTGGAACTTGAGAAGAAGATGAAAATAGTTTTTTAAGGTTGTGACCCCTGTGACCCTATTTGGGGTCACAGGTTCACCAAAGTTACAAATTAGAATCCCCATTGTCCAAGGAGTCTGCACATATCAATATTAACTCTCTAGACCTTTTGGAACTGGAGAAGAAGATGAGAATTGGTTTTTAAGGTTGTGACCCCTGTGACCCTATTTGGGGTCATGGGGTCACGAAATCTACAATTAAGAATCCCAATTGGCCAAGGAGTCTGCACATATCATTTTCAACTCTATAGTCCTTTTAGTACTAGAGAAGAAGATGAAAATAGGTATTTAAGGTTGTGACCCCTGTGACCCTATTTGGGGTCACAGGGTCACCAAAGTTACAAATTAGAATCCCCATTGTCCAAGGAGTCTGCACATATCACTTTCAACTTTCTAGTCCTTTTAGAACTGGAGAAGAAGATGAAAATAGATTTGTAAGGTTGTGACCCCTGTGACCCTATTTGGGGTCACAGGTTCACCAAAGTTACAAACTAGAATCCCCATTGTCCAAGGAGTCTGCACATATCACTTTCAACTCTCTAGTCCTTTTAGAACTGGAGAAGAAGATGAAAATAGGTTTTTAAGGTTGTGACCCCTGTGACCCTATTTGTGGTCATGGGGTCACGAAATCTACAATTTAGAATCCCCATTGTCCAAGGAGTCTGCACATATCGTTTTTAACTCTCTAGTCCTTTTAGAACTGGAGAAGAAGATGAAAATAGGTTTTTAAGGTTGTGACCCCTGTGACCCTATTTGGGGTCACAGGGTCACCAAAGTTACAAATTAGCATCTCCATTGTCCAAGGAGTCTGTACATATAACTTTTAACTCTCTACTCCTTTTGGAACTGGAGAAGAAGATGAAAATAGGTTTTTAAGGTTGTGACCCCTGTGACCCTATTTGGGGTCACAGGGTCACCAAAGTTACAAATTAGAATCCCCATTGGCCAAGGAGTCTGCACATATAATTTTTAACTCTCTAGTCCTTCTGGAACTGGAGAAGAAGATGAAAATAGGTTTTTAAAGTTGTGACCCCTGTGACCCTATTTGGGGTCACAGGGTCACCAAAGTTACAAATTAGAATCTCCATATGCTAAGGTACTTGTACACAAAATTTCAGCTCTCTAATGTGTATGGTTCATGAGGAGAAGTCGAAAATGTCAAAAGTTTACGGACGGACGACGGACGACGGACGGACGCCGGACGACGGGCCATGCCATAAGCCCATCTGGACTTTCAGTCCTGATGAGCTAAAAATTACAAAACAAATGTATTATTATTCAACACTTTCTAGATCGCCAATATCAGACAGTGAAAGAAGTCCACACTAAAATATCCAAGGAGAAATAAATTTGTCAAAGACTGTCATCTAATGGAGAAAAATAGGTTTTTAAGATTATGACGATTGTGACCCCTGTGACCCCTGTGACCCTATTAGGGGTCATGGGGTCACAAAACCTAGTTTAGAATCCTAATTGGCCAAGGAGTCTACATGCAGTCTTTCAGCTCAATAGACCTTTAGGAGCTAAAGATGATGATGAAAATAAGTTTTTAAGGTTGTGACCCCTGTGACCCTATTTGGGGTCATGGGGTCACGAAATCTATAATTTAGAATCCCGATTGGCCAAGGAGTCTGCACATATCATTTTCAACTCTATAGTCCTTTTAGTACTGGAGAAGAGGATGAAAATAGGTTTTTAAGGTTGTGACCCCTGTGACCCTATTTGGGGTCACAGGTTCACCAAAGTTACAAATTAGAATCCCCATTGTCCAAGGAGTCTGCACATATCAATATTAACTCTCTAGACTTTTTGGAACTGGAGAAGAAGATGAGAATTGGTTTTTAAGGTTGTGACCCCTGTGACCCTATTTGGGGTCATGGGGTCACAAAATCTACAATTAAGAATCCCGATTGGCCAAGGAGTCTGCACATATCATTTTCAACTCTATAGTCCTTTTAGTACTGGAGAAGAGGATGAAAATAGGTTTTTAAGGTTGTGACCCCTGTGACCCTATTTGGGGTCACAGGTTCACCAAAGTTACAAATTAGAATCCCCATTGTCCAAGGAGTCTGCACATATCACTTTCAACTCTCTAGTCCTTTTAGAACTGGAGAAGAAGATGAAAATAGGTTTTTAAGGTTGTGACCCATGTGACCCTATTTGGGGTCATGGGGTCACGAAATCTACAATTTAGAATCCCCATTGGCCAAGGAGTCTGCACATATCGTTTTTAACTCTCTAGTCATTTTAGAACTGGAGAAGAAGATGAAAATAGGTTTTTAAGGTTGTGACCCCTGTGACCCTATTTGGGGTCATGGGGTCACAAAACCTAGTTTAGAATCCCAATTGGCCAAGGAGTCTACATGCAGTCTTTCAGCTCAATAGACCTTTAGGAGCTAAAGATGATGATGAAAATAAGTTTTTAAGGTTGTGACCCCTGTGACCCTATTTGGGGTCATGGGGTCACGAAATCTATAATTTAGAATCCCCATTGGCAAAGGAGTCTGCACATATAATTTCAGCTCTCTAGACCTTTTGGAACTTGAGATGAAGATGAAAATAGTTTTTTAAGGTTGTGACCCCTGTGACCCTATTTGGGGTCACAGGGTCAACAAAGTTACAAATTAGAATCCCCATTGTCCAAGGAGTCTGCACATATCAATATTAACTCTCTAGACTTTTTGGAACTGGAGAAGAAGATGAGAATTGGTTTTTAAGGTTGTGACCCCTGTGACCCTATTTGGGGTCATGGGGTCACGAAATCTACAATTAAGAATCCCGATTGGCCAAGGAGTCTGCACATATCATTTTCAACTCTCTAGTCATTTTAGAACTGGAGAAGAAGATGAAAATAGGTTTTTAAGGTTGTGACCCCTGTGACCCTATTTGGGGTCACAGGGTCACCAAAGTTACAAATAAGAATCTCCATTGTCCAAGGAGTCTGCACATATAATTTTTAACTCTCTACTCCTTTTGGAACTGAAGAAGAAGATGAAAATAGGTATTTAAGGTTGTGACCCCTGTGACCCTATTTGGGGTCACAGGGTCACCAAAGTTACAAATTAGAATCCCCATTGGCCAAGGAGTCTGCACATATCATTTTTAACTCTCTACTCCTTCTGGAACTGGAGAAGAAGATGAAAATAGGTTTTTAAAGTTGTGACCCCTGTGACCCTATTTGGGGTCACAGGGTCACCAAAGTTACAAATTAGAATCTCCATATGCTAAGGTACTTGTACACAAAATTTCAGCTCTCTAATGTGTATGGTTCATGAGGAGAAGTCGAAAGTGTCAAAAGTTTACGGACGGACGGACGACGGACGACGGACGACGGACGACGGACGGACGACGGACGACGGACGGACGCCTTTCAGTCCTGATGAGCTAAAAATTGGCTCCTTTGAAGACACCTGGAACAGAGTCCCAAAAAACGTAACAAGGGTAATCACTCCGGAAAAAATATTTGCGCGGTTCTGATTTTCGAACTCCATCAAGGTATTGATACCCTGAAGGCACACATCAAATTTGATAATCCTATCTGTAACAGTTTCTGAGAAAAATTGGCTCCTTTGAAGACACCTCGAACAGAGTCTCAAAAAACGTAACAAGGGCAATAACTCCGGAAAAAATATTTGCGCAGTTCTGATTTTCGAACTGCATCAAGGTATTGATACCCTGAAGGCACACACAAAATTTAATAATCCTACCATTAACGGTTTCTGAGAAAAATTGGCTCCATTAACTTGGACGGACGGACGCACACACGCACGGACGGACGGACCTATATCCCTCTTCCACTTCGTGGCGGGCGGGGGATAATAAACTACTCAAAACCTACTTCTTAGAATAGGTGGACTAGCCATCGCCAGCCCCTATAGAACGCAATTCCATATTCGAGCTGTCGCGTCAAAGCATTGTTTATTTTGTGAATTCAAAATGAACAAGTAATATTTTGATCTGAAAATACTTAACACTTCTGAATTATTTTAAATCCAAATTGTTTTAAGCAACAATCATAGCAAACTTGAATCAATAAAATAAAAATGAATACATACAGGTTTATTGTAGCCTTGTTTGCATCGTGCTGGCTTGTATCTGTGAGCCAATCAGAGAGCAGATGACCACTAGACTCCACCTCCAGCGTGAAGTTGATCACCTGTTGGTCCTCGTCTATATGCTGACTAGACAATCGATGTCGGGTGCGACGCGCGTTGAACCCACGGATTGCTGCAGAGAAAATTGATTTATATTTGAATTTGAATTATTACATTATTCAAATTACCATAATTTAAATGTTTGAACTATGTTTGTTAAATTTTTCTATAATTTTTCAAAACATCAGTTTTTATTTTATTCTATTCCTATAAATTTGTAATGATTATCAATAAAAAAGAGTGAATATTTCTATTATCAAAGCAAGAGAAAGGATTTTGCTGAATTTTTCTGTGATGACTGGCCTCAGTGACACAAACAGCAGTTTATAATCTTATGAATATGGGGCACAATTGTTATATGATATGTGAAGATCCTCACATATTAAAATATGACACTACTTATTTTAAACCTATAGATAAAACCAAAATTTTAATAGGTGATTCCCGACCACTTCCCAACTTGCTGTGCCACATTGAGCAACTCCAATGCATCTTTGGTTATCAAGCACATTACTTGCTTAGGAGTGAAGGCATTATGAATTTTATCCAAATGCAATAATGGAGTCTATGTTTATATACTACAAGAGTAATATTGGAAAGCACCTCACAATAGATGTGATGCTCTGTCTGCTGTTGTTAATCTGCAAAAGATGTAAATAAGAAAATAACATACTTGTTTGGCACTTGATAACCTTCCTTTGAATATCCAGAACCTTTTCATCCAGAGCTTCAAGATGGACTTGGTGCAGAAAAATCTTTGTCTTTCCCAACTGCAAGTATACAGATTGTACTTGCTACAAATACAGCGAATGTGAGTATTTTATGGGAGCTTCAATCAATATGACATAATTGTGACATCTTTTCAAACCTAGTTAGCTGTGGTGAGCAAGGATGATTTCAGTGTAATTATTTTAGAGTGTTTAGTCAAAATTGACGTTACCATTGAATAAGGGAGCTATTGTTACAAAATGCAGTACCTAAACTTCAGCTTTGCTTTAAATTAGGTGAACTGTATATAAAAGTGAAATTCCGGTTTAAAACAAGTACCATATTTTGAATCATAAACATAATAAATTTTTTTTTCAGATTTTCATTTTCTATTTCTTCACACATACTTTTCAAGGAAAAATGTACCAGATTACGAAATAAATTTTACCATCAAACTAAAGCTTAAATGTACTTTCAACTATCTAAACAAGCAAATACACATTATATCGTACGTGAAATATTTGTTCAAACCTGCCATATTCAAGGATATAGCAGTGACCCGAGATTTCATCAGTGTTGGTATTTTATGAGAGCTGGAGTCAAAATTAACACACTTGCCATTACCAATAAAACAACAATACATTCCACCTGAGCTTACACATTCTTTAACACCTGATAGTCTATGATGTTGCAGGGATTGAGGATTTCATCAGTGTAAGTATTTTATGAGAGCTTCAGTCAAAATTAAAACACTTGCCATTACTAATATAACAATTACACATACCACCTGAGCTTAAATGTTCATTACCACCTGGCTTTACCTGGTAGTCTATGATGTTGCAGGGACTGAGGATTTCATCAATGTAAGTATTTTATGAGAGCTTCAGTTAAAATATATCACCAATCCATAAATATACATCCCACCTGAGCTGACATGTTCCTTAAAACCTCACCTGGTAGAAGCAGCGATGTGGCAGTGACCCAAGATGTCATCAGTGCTAGTATTTTATGAGAGCTTCAGTCAAAATTTGAAGTACTTGGTACCACCATAAAGCCAGTGTAAATTTTACCTTACTAGACACATTCGTTAACACCTGTGCTCACCTTGTAGTTGGTGATGCTGTAGTGGCGGAGGATGTCCTGGCAGGCCTGCACAGGTGAGCTCATACCTTTAGACAGCGTGTTGATCATCAGGTCCAGGCTCCGGTACCTGGGGACAGAGAGGACATTCAGTCTCATAGAGTATAGAAGTGAGCATGGCTCAACTATCCCACCCCTTTATGAAAGAACTCAATCATGTATGACTCCTCTGTTCCCATGAACTTTGGTGAACCTAGAATACTTCATACATGACTTGAGACCTGCCAAGCTTCCATGTATAATTTAAAAATCATTTGAAAATTGGATGTGAACATTTTATAGAGACTTTTCATCCAAGACAAGAAATGTGACAGACATTAATTTCCAAAAAGTAAGCATAAACAAATACCATTATACCTTTAAGAATATCCTTCCTTCAAAATATAAAGAATAAAAAATTATCAAATTTATAGTAAAAATACCTTTGTATTTTTATTCTTTCAATGACTAAAAAAGTCCAAAGTAAAGTAATAAGTATTTACAACTAAGGTATAAAGACATATGTGAAATATTTATAAATTGGTATAGAAAAGACATAGACAAGACTCACTAATTCTCATAACAACCATTCCGATTCTGTTTAAATCAAAACCCTTTAACTAAAATATCATTTCAATGGGGAACACAAACCAACAATAACTCACCGGAAGAGGAAACCTGCGAAGGCTATGCGGAGAGCGTATCCATGTTTGCGTATCTTTACGGTCTCGAGTACGCCAGTGTAGAGAAGCTGAGCTTGCACGTACTCCGGTGTCAGCTCCATTGGTGTCTGACTTGCATTTGGCTTGATGCACCGGATAAAGTGTGGCTGGGATTTCTGGAGCTTTCCCATCATGTCATTTAGAGAGTTCTAGAGTGGAGGACTCTTATTATCATCATCATTACTATAATTAAAACATTAACCTAGCTGTCAATATCAAAACCTTTTGACACATAAGAGTTACTGTCGCTACAGTAAAAATATCCCTGAGTTATACTCTGAATAAAAACAAATGATTGCAAATGACAATCAACATCACCAATGTAATCATAAAAGTCATACCAACTCTGAAACTCTAGGGATTTTAGTGTCAATGAAATAAAAAAATTACTAAACAAACCATCAATTTTTGTTATGATCAGGTATTTCAAGCTTTGTGACAGAGTATAGCATGGCATGAGGTTAAAGACAGGTAAGTGGCATGAGGTTAGTGGGCTGCCTCTAAACCTTGAGGAGGGGAAACTCCCTGTTGGAACAACTTCAGATACCCGATAGCCCTATACTTTTGAATCTTTAATTCTTTGGAACAAGAGACAAATGTTGCATTGCAGAGAGCTCCAACTTACCCTGAACTGATAGGCCATGGTTGAAGGTCCCTTCCTCGTGGTGCCTGTTGCTGTCAACATAGCTCTTCTCTTCTCATTCTGAAATTGATTTAATTAGTTACAGTAATCATAACAATTAATATTTTTAAAGAATTATAAGAAATAAAAGAATTGAAAATCTAAACTTGAATACTATTGATACACATCCCGTAATGAAGCATTATATCTGCATTTAATATATGACTTTGTAAAAAGTTAAGTGTAATTTTTCTTTGCAAAAATTGTGATCTCAACACATACATGATTTAATCATGATCAAATGGATTTTCAAAACACTATTTGAGTAACCTTTGAAGCAAATTACAGTAACTTCCATACTATAAATAGATTTGATGTAGGATTATAAATTCACCTCCTGTTTTGGACTCATCTTGAGTTTCTTGAAGAAGTCGAAGGGGGGTTTGGATGTCTTGAACTGGCGCCGGAAGCTGATTTCCCTCTGAAGACTGAGTTGTCTGGTGCTGGGTTTGAGGGACCCAGTCTTATCCACACTCGCTTGGAACAGGTCTTTGATTAGCAGACTGTTGCTAGCTGGAACCAAGAAACGGTAAAATGGTCACTTAATGTGGGATATTAATGTAAACTATAATTTAAGGAGGTTGGATACCTTTGTTTCTGAGCATCCGCAACAGTCAGATTACCAGTTTGAGCTATTTTAAAGTTAATGCTATTTTGTTTATTTTTCACTGCAAGTGTGAGATAAAAAAACTAAAAAATTAAATAATGATTTAGTTTAATAAAAAACAATGACTACGTTATATTTGTGAACATAAGTATTTGTTTTATGATAAAATTTATTTCACTAATTAACCTTAAAAACTAATGAAAATTTCTAAAAAGGGTAATGTTGACAATAAAGAGTTATCTCCCCTGGATGTTGATTTTCATTGATGTGGCTTAATTGAATGTGAATATCTCTGTTATCCGCTGGTGACATATCTTTTTTTCTTTTTAATCTTTTTCTAGTGTGTATTAACTATAAAATATATAATTTTCAAAAAAATCTTAATACGAGAAATCGATTTTTTTTCATAAAAGAATAATATTTTACAAAAATAATCATACAAAGAAAAAGGTTATTTGTATGTATTTACTTCATATTAGTTTCAAGTTCCCTTTTTCCGACTTAGTTTACTTCCATACTGCAATGGCTTAATAGAAAAACATTTAAATAACAATTATATTCCAAAGTTATCTTGAAAAGGAGTTTTTAAATTATTGTATTTTCATCATTGGGTGCCCTAACGGATGGGCCCTTTTTCGAACAAAAACTGTGGTGACATGGTATTTTTATGACACAATTTGATTCAAGACATATTTTTCAACAAAATAAGACCAAATTTAGCTATTTCTTAATACCTCGATATTTTGTATCCAACCTCCTTAAATAAAGAAAGTAATTTTTAAGCAGGCTGGACAAACATGGTCACACAGCGGAAGACATAATTTTCATAATGAAATCTTCCATATTCACTTGAAACAGGTCTTTGACAAGCAGGCTAGCGCTTGCTGGAACCAAAAACTGATAAAATGGTCAATTAATGTGGGATATAGATGGTATTTTAGTGAATAAGAAAGTCCTTAGATGGGCAGAAAAAAAACAATCATTTTGAAAATAAAAATGATGATGATGATAATCAACATAAAGGTTCTTGATACAAAGGTGTCAATGACAGTTTGACCTGAATAATGGTGAATGTGCATTAAATTTTAAAGGAAATTAAAAGTTTTTAAAGACAGGAAATTCTTTGCACAGGAAACCAATGTTGCAATAATTTAAACAAAATGAAGAATTCAACAATCGAGTTTTCCCAAAATACTGATCCAACATTCTAACTTTGTAAGCAGAGTAAAACTAGCTTGATACTTTAATGCTTCTCAGGAGATAAACTGACGATTCAGTGAATACAGAAAAGAGGGAACCCAGACAACTTACACCTCATGCTGAAGGCGAGGGAGGGTCGGAGGGTGTCTCGGTTCTTGTCCAGCATGCCCTGCAGGTTGTAGCTGATGCTGCCCGCGTAGTGGACGATGGTCAGGCTCGGGCCCTTGTCTCGCGGGGTCTTGTACACTGAGGGGTACTTCTCACCTTCAGAGAGAGAAGTTTACAATTTCTTGCATCGTATTTGGGATGTGACAACTACAAGGTGTAATTTCTAATATTTATATTTTTAATCAAAAATGTTTCACTTTATTTCAGTAGACATTACTAACTTGACTTTTTCAAACAAATCAAAATTTTAAATTTCAAATACCTTGATGGACTATAAGTATGCAATACTGTTACTATTGAGTTTCTCCTTTTCAAAATATGTATATCACTGTTCAAGCTTATTAGCATAATCTAGGTTCATGTACTAGTATGAGAAAAGCACCATAATTTGACATATATGTCGATAAAATTGGATTAATGTAACGAAAAAATCACTTGTGAATTACAAAAAACATATATATACAGTAGAACACAGATATAACAAACTCCAAGGGACCAAAGAATTTAGTTCGTTATATCCGGTGTTCGCTATACGCATATATTTAAATGATATTATATAGGGATGGGACTTGAACATGTGTGCGCTATATCCGAGTTCGTTATATCCGTGTTCTACTGTATATATATATTTCTACAGCAAATAGGATGAATACTAGAGTGCTAGTAATCATATTTTTATCTCACAGGCATACTCTTAAATCTAACATTACAACTTCATGGACCTGCCAGCTCTAGAATTTGGATACTCTTTCATAATCTCATTCTGCAGATTTCTTGGTGTATGTTATACAACTCATGCTGCCACTAGAACCATCGAGCCAACTGTTGGATGAGGAAGTATAAAGAACTGCAGTGTATACCTGGTCCCTGGTGTAGTTTAGTGGCCAGTGTTCTATCAGTGGACGTCAGCAACGTGCTCTCTTCATCCAACAGCGCCAGGATTCCAATGTTTTTCTGTAAACAATTAAAGTCATTTTAGTATTTAATAAACATAAAATACCTGTGCTAAAATCAAGCAATATCATTATTCAAATGCCTTATTTTGGTATATCCTGAGTGACATTGACATGTTAAAGGGGCAGTAGCACGTTTTTAGGGGGAATATAAGGTGATGTCGGGAAAATGAAAATTAATGGTTCCAATTGAAAAACAATGTATTTAAACTGAATGGAGTAGTAATAATTCAAATATATAACGTAAAGGTTAGCCATGCGATTCCTTTTCTTACACAAAATGAATTAAAGGTGTTCACAAAAAAATGGCCGCCAATGGATTTTGTCTGAATCTTCATACTTTGTCCTTTGACTATGGATGATTGGCTTGTGTAATGACATTTTTGACACTGTCAAATAATACATTTAGCATTAACTAACAATTATCAGTGAAAACTTTAAAATATAAAATTATCAAAAAACGTGCTATTGTCCCTTTAAGCTAGAATCACGGCATGGAGAAAGTCTTTAATTATAAAACTAATGAAAATGATGATAAAAATAATATCTTTCTTGTGCAAGAACCTCATGAGGTACACAACAGTATTTTCAATAGTAAACAGTAAAGATCCTTAATTTTCCCTTGTAAGGGTACATAATTGTACATTGTGTGAACATTGTGAAAACTTTTTGGTGTTAACTTGGTTTCAAACCTAGGACAATAGCCTGAGAGGCCATCATGCTTACCACTACACTACTAGTCCTTGTGGTGATGCATGACAGTATATATAGTAGTACTGTACTGAAATTATTCACACATTGTAGTTAAAAATCTAAGTATTGTTGAAAAAAAAAGTTTCCCCACCTCTAAGAACAAGCTGATGACATCTTGGTTTGTGGGGAAGGAGACATCGATGACAGGAACGCCCTCGACCAGACAGTCCTGTTGTTCCTGCTGGAACACGCGCTCGTTGAAGAACATCTGCAGCTGCTCGTTGGCCAGGTTGATACAGATCTGGGGGATGAGTGACACTTATGAAATGTACACCAAAATGTAATGAAAGAAGTAAGAGTGAAATAAACAAGAAAGATGAAATGAACATGATTGAAATATACTAGAGTTAAACAGCACTGACAATGGTAAAATTTAAATGTGTTTGAAATGTTAAAGTAAAATTATTAAGTGAGCTTTAGAAACACTAGTAAATCAACGAATTGTTACTAAATTGCATATTGTTATCTACCTGTTCAAACCCATTGCTTTTCAGGTTTTCAAAACCAAAGATGTCCAAGATTGCAATGCTCAGATTTTCCGGGCTGAAAACAATATAATAATTTATCATCATATTGTAATCATATATATTATTTTTACCATGATTCTTTGTAAAATATTGTAAACTTATATTCAAGATTGGTCTTCAAATGTCTTCAACCATATAGATTATTGACCATCCTGTTTTTCAATATCAAGATAGTGCATTGTTCCTATAATAATCTTTTGTTACCTCAATGTCGAATTTTAGTGTGGTCCCTATTATTACTCCTTAACATGTTAATCTGTAGAGGAAATTTCCCTTCTGACAAAATTCATCAATAGAATATTGAAAAGAGGTTTTCTCTTACTCAGGTTCTACCGGTTGAATGGTGTTGTTGATGCCGTTAACGATCCAGCTGAAGAGACGAGAGTACAGAGCTTTAGCCAGCGCATCTCGACTCTCTTCAGCCTGGGTTGTCGTCAGGGGGCGATGTAATTCCTCACCTACAGACACAAAAATATTTTTCAAGGTTTAATCTATTCTATTACAAAAAACCACTGTAACTTAAAAACTTTGAATTTCACATTGGTGGGAGACAGGGTGAATACTCCCATCCCTTACTTTTCTTTCAATGTATTCTCTTCAAACGATATTCACATATTTTATGACAAATGTCTTGATATAAAAGCAATTTATGAATTATTCATAAAACATTGTTCAATTCCAAAGTTTGTACCTCTTGCTAGGATGGATTCTCGCACCAATGATAACCGCAGCTCTTCAAATTCTACCCGTAGCAGTTTGCATACTGAAAAGAGAATTGAGAAGGCATGTACATGAAAATTGATGTTTTGCAAATTAGGTTCAAATGTGGGACATATGCTGAATTTCAATGCTTCGATCAAAGAAAATAGGATGGTTTGAATCAACCCTTTAACTCTTTGAGGATAGTTTTATGAAACCTGCCATACCCAGGTTTTTCAAAATGAAAGATGGTAAAGATTCTTGTAAATTGCTCACATAGATAACTTTGGATTCTGCAGCCAATGTGTTAATATTTTCATTCAGATTAAAAATAAATCTGACCTTTCGCCAAGACATCATAATTCTCCACATCACAGGCCTGACCGTCTTTGATTGATACAAACTTCACATTTCCCAGATGTAACACAGCAGCCAGGGTTGTCATTAGGCCAGACAGATCCTGAAAAGATATTTCATATGAATCTCATTTTACCACAAAAAGAATAAGTTGCAGCCAACATATATTCTTTTGAAATGTATAAAAAGTTACATAAAGATTTGAATCACATTTGAAATGAGTCATCATTTAAAAAGGATTGTAAGGAAATATTGTTAATAATTGGTTTAAGTAATTAACAAACTTTTATAAGTCAAGATATTTCAAGATATTATATTACAAACTTTCCATACATACTATTTAAGTTTCTTGGACAAAGGAAATTGTGTTGATGGACTAAGTGTTGAGTGATGAAAAGTTATTCAGCAAATTACATGAAAAGAGAAGGACAGAGGTACTCACCCTGTTTAACACCACTGCAAAGTGGAATGTTAGGAGAGCGAGTTAGTGCCACTACAGCAGAGCTTATACAATGAGAAAAATTGCAATCAGTAAAGCAAAAGTCAATCTATTGCTGATAGTGAAAAGCAATGCAAACTGAAGATTTATGAACTACTGCTAAAAGATAAATTGAACATTATCTACAATTTAATTAGTTTACAGCTTAAGAGATATAGATGAAACTTACATTGTCCTTGAAAACAATCCTTTCATTACCTTTTAAATTTTTATAATCATACACTGAAGAAATGAATTTATTACTTGCTCAAAAATATTAATGTTTTCCAATAGAAAAAACCCCAGTTCATTTAAAGAGACATTATCGTTATGAGTTAAACAAGGAGTTCAAGAAAATGGTTTCACATGGAAAAGCAAAAAAGATAGCAGAAAGCAAAGATTTGATGAGTTTTTTTGTATAGCTAATGCCTGAGTTACACCAAGGTCGTTCTCACTACGTCCTACTCCGTCCAAAATTAAAACCAGAACGGCCTCGGACGGGATGGACATGAGTAACGATTGTTAATATTTTATTCAAATATGACGCCAGTTCGTTCACACACAGCTCTCAGCACGTTCATCTAGTCTTTACCCCGTCCTCAGGCAGTTTCAAACACGTTTAGATTGCATAGTATTGCCCATTCGCCTAGTTTTCAGGACGTCTTCAACCAGTTCAATTCCGTTCTTAGACAGTTAATATCCGTGCTAAACTAGACCAATCTCGTTCTTGATACGCACAATTCCGTCCTAGCTGCGACCAACCCGTTTTAAGACAGTTCTTTTCGTTTTCACTACGTCCTGATTCCGTTCTCAGTGCGTCTTAATTGTAATATCATCCAGTTCTGGCCCGTTTTCTATTAATACCCATCACGTCCTTGCCCGTTCCCATTAACGTTCTCAATTTCAAGGTGAAAACATCATGCCTCCAAAGAAGAAGAAGTATGATCAGAGGAAGGTTGTTCACAGGAAATCAATTACCGATCCACTAGCCCTGTAGAAGCCATAGTGACCGAGGCAAACAACACTTTACATTGTTTCTATGCTTCCATCACAAACTGTAGGAAATCCACATTATCATGCTGAGAGCTTCATGTAACTTGGATCATGTTTCTCTTATCACTTCTCTGTCCCGAATGATAAAAGTATTAACACATGTGTATTTATACCCGTCCTTACATACCGAAATGCAAACGTAGTAAGAACTATGTGAGAATTTTGCAAACGTACTAAGAACGAGTAGAACGCAATGAGGACCGTATAAGATCTTTTATGACTGTGTAAGAACGCACTACAAACTGAATCAGAACATTTTCAATATTTTACACTTATTAGGACGTACGAACAACTGACTATGGTCGTACTGAGAACGAGTTAGAGCTGGCTGAGGACGGAATGAATGGGGTAGAAACTGTGCACAAACGTATTGCAATCGATTCCCGACTGCGCAACGTTCTTACTCGTCCTTAGTCAGATCGAAGTACGGCAGTTCCAGTAAACAGTTGGCACAACGTTCATTTCGTCCTCAGACAGTTCTCAAACAGTTTGAGCCCGTTCTGAAAAAAATCCAAGAACGTACTGAGAACGAGCTTGGTGTAAAGGGGGTACAAGTTAGTTGATGAATCTAAAGTCATCAAGAAAAGCTTACCTCTTTAGCAAAACCAACAAACTCAAGACAGTCTTTGACATCCCAGAACTTCCGCTTATCTGCAGAACGTAACTTCCCCTTGATATCCGTTCCATCCCCTTCCAAATACCTTTTAAGTGAGAAGGAATTTGATATAGGTCACATTCATTTAACCATTATAATAGAATACATAACTGTATGGTCGCAATCAACTAATAACATTAGGTGGATGATCCTTTGAGGGTCAGTTGCGACTAGCATGTCAGTTTGTTTGTCCAATTGTTTGCACTAGTATCACATAGGAATTGCTCATAGCTAAACAAAAGTTCTTCAAAAACAGTCACTTTGCGGATATATTTCCCGAACAGATGTATTTTCGATACTGCTTTCAACAAGATTAAAGGAGGCGGTCTGGGAATCTGAATGATCCTTGTCAAAAAGGTTTCAATCTAAGTTTTGGTGTAGCGAGGTTCAGAATGACAAGTGACTCCTAAGTTCCTAATATTCAAATCTAGGAATTCACTCTAAAGTGGACTGTTGGGGTGGTCGATTAGAGTACGTAACATCATTTTGGGGATTTACTAATATGGTCAAATGAAGGTACAGTATGTTTAATTGGTTATAATTAAATATTTTGAAAAATGTCATGTTTTGTTAATTTGAAACAGAATAGTTCTCAATGGAAAATCTCAAAATGAATCCTAACCTGTCTTCATCTATCACTTACCTGAACCTGAATCCCTTCTCAAAGAGACAAGAGCTGGCCTCCTCCGGAGTGATCCCGGACAGCATCCAGTAGAAGATGTGGAAGTTCCTCTCCCCCGGACCCTGGTGGACCAGTCGCGACTTCTCAAGCAGGTACTCTGATAGCTGGGCTGTGGACCATAACCAATTTAATTTTTAAACCAAAGAAAATTAATGTTCTGATTTATGGAATATCCTGACATAATTTTGACTGATTTTGGAAAAAAGGCTATTCTGAATCCATAAACAAATGTTTTTTTGCCAAATTTTACCCCAAACTGAAAATTTTCATCTACACTAGAGCATATTTGTTTGTTTTCTTTTGCCTCCTGCCGTTATACATTTTGCCAAAAAAATCCATTAATCTATTTGTCTGGCCTTATTGGCGTTTCACATTACCGTATCACATATGATGAAGAGAAAAGTATTTGTGCCAAGTTTAATTCTAGAAATGTTGATGGTCAAGTTATTGGTCAAATGTTAACTGACCTCCAACCACCACTCCTTGGTTTGTGTAGCTGACCTCCAGGAACTTGGCAAATCTGCTCGAGTTGCCGTTCATCACCGTTCTGGCATTCCCAAAAGCTTCAAGCAGTGGATTTACCTGGCAACATGTCAAATTGAAGTTTACGTAAAAAGTGGTTAAAACCAGTTGAATCAATAAATACTACAGACTACAGACTTGAACCATATCACACTATAAAGACCCACTGATTGTATTCTATCTACCCCTTATACCATGAAACCTCATAAACCAGTCTTGAGTTTAGTAACATTGCCTAGTATGTTCGCAAGCGTTTGATAACAATCAATGTTCAAAGACGTATCTAATTTCCACCCAAAGAATGTGTAGCTGTTTGCAAGGATGGAGAATCAGTAGGACTGTTGTTACCATTTCCATTCAGTAAAGGTCAGTTATCAGTTACAACAGCAACAAACACCAGAGAATCCTATCTGTACCAAAAGATTGGTCAATGCCGACTGGGTCTCTTCCCTACCACCGGTTGGTCAGTGTTGACCAGTGGCCCCCACCTGGTTGATCTTGCTGCTGAGTCCACTCTCGGAGCTGCCGGAGACTCGCAGGAGATGCTGCACCAGGAACTTGCAGGACTCGGTCTTGCCGGCGCCGCTCTCCCCACTGATCATACAGCACTGGGAGGTCTGTCCCACCATCAGCTGGCGCCGCGCCTGCTCCGCTATAGCGTACACGTGGGGGGAGAGCGAGGGGAGGTGGGTACACTCGTGGTACCGGTTACTGATCTGGAGACAAGAGTTAAAATGTTCAACCTCATATTTCACTCATTACTACCGGTAATTGAAATCTAAAAGTATACTCTTGGTTGATTTTATACTTCCTCAGAAGGTAGTTAAAAAGATATTTTCAATTTGAATAGGGAAAATATCTAAACTTAAAAGTTAACCTTATGTCTCTTGATTATGTATTATTCTAGTAGCTATTAAAAGAATGCTCTGCCATCTGAAAACCCTATTTGTTAAGTCCATTACCGGTAATTTAGTTATTCATATGGTTCAGTAAAATTTCTTCATTCTTATGGCAAAATTTAACTGTTAATTGTTTTTAAAAAGAAATTAACTACCGTTATTTCTCCATTAATGAAGTCTCCAATTACAAGACCACAAAATAATTTCCTGAAGTCATAAACTGAAATTTTGCATGTACATGTCACCCTTAATCCTGTTGTTTTATCAAAGAAAAACCAAATCATTTTACTGTCCATTAATTACTTAGTAAACTGCATATCAAAATATAATTCATGCAAGAAATATATGAATCTTAAAAAATCTCACCGTCTTTGCATAGTATGGCAACTGTTTGAATGGGTTCAAGGCAATCAGTATGTCTCCAATGTAGGTCTGAAAAAGGTTTAAAAAAAGGAAGATGATGACATGACTGTAAATGAAGCATATGACAGAGTAATAAAGCTCAAGGTGTTGTTTACAACATTTCAGACAACTCGCTAGATATCAAGTTTACTTACATAGATGAGTTTATCAGCATATCTTGTTTGTAGTGTTTTGACTATTGTCTTCTCTGTGAGAGTGGAGAAAGTTGTCAGGTCATCAGTATCACAAGTCTCTGGTAGATTGGCCTGCAGAGGAATAATATACACAGTGTTCTTGTCATACTCATATAGACAAAGATAATGGATGCTTGAAAGAGTCTGCACAGACATGTTGGGGTTTTTACATTAAGTTCAGTTAGACAAAAACAATGACAGTTTCCCTGTACTTAACTGCAAGATTCCTTTAATGTAGATTTGTTTTTGCAAATTTTGTTAAATTTGTTGCTTGCATTCAAATTTATGTTTTTTTTGGCAGCCTCACTGTCTAGTTCAGCTTGAATGTGCAGTGCAAATGTACGGCAAATTTTGGATATATATTAACTCTTATGAAAGGACATAATGCAGATAAAATAACTAGGATATGATGATGGCTTCAAGAGAGAGAAGGGAGACAATGACATTGTCTTAGGAGCTGCTTCTAGCCGAATTTCCTCTTTGATGATCATGTTCTTGAAAAATGAGAGCATGAGATAATGGTTAACCTGATAGCCATGGAATGCAAGATTTTTGGGAACTCCTTCAAGCAGCATGTTCAGTATATTGGCCAGAGCTAGTAGCAGATTTAAAATGTAGAAAGAATCAAGAGCAAGTTACAGGCGACAATTAGATTGAAATTGTATTTTATGATTCAACTTTCTCTTATCGTCAACTCACTTCCTCTGACTCAGCGACCTTCCATATGGCACCAACATATATAGGATCTTCCTCCTCTTCCTCCGGCCCATCAATCCCATGATGCTTGGGTTTAGATTCAGCTGCGTACCTCATCTGGGATTCCATCAGTTTGTCTGTCTTAGACAGGCTCATGTCACCAGGGTGGCTAGGTAAATTGATATCAAATATATTGAGTGCAAAATTATCTTTGTTCGAATCTAAGAGAAATATCAAAGAGATGTAATGTAGCCTTGCATTTATTATCTTGTTTTCACCTAAACTTTCACAAATGATGATAAATATGACAAACTATAACTCACTGACCTTCTAAGTTTAAATGTTAAATTAAAATACATTTCTCTTTTCACTCACATATTCTTGCTGACATAGATGTCCTTAGAATCGAGTTCATCATCAGATTCTGCAGATTTCTGTTTGTCTCTTCTTGCATTCAGAATCAGTTTCTGTATTTCCTCAGTCCCTGCTATCTCTACAGGTCTCCTGCCCTGGTAGTCTGGTCTGCTGCTATTGGCGCCATGCTTTAGTAACATTCGTACTGCCTTCAACTGCAAAATAAGTTTAATTTGACATCTGCATCTTAAATTGCTTGGGTGGCCTGCCTTCACTGAGGTTCAGCAGCAATGAGTGTGTTTTAACACTGGATAGGTGACCCACATAATAGACTGCTTATACGAGTGATAGAAGGTTAATAGGTTACTGACATATGACTTGAATAACCTAATTCAATTATCTATAACAATCATCAACTTGCCAATATATCCATATGTATCTTATTTTTTCAAGTTTGAACTTGGAATATGTAACATAAATTCCTTTTTTCCCAAATATATATACAGTCTACTCTTCTTTTCATATGTAACCACCAACATAAGATATCAATTATAAAAATGAATATAAATTAACCTGGCTGTATTTAGCAGCAACGTGTAGTGGTGTCCAACCGATGTCATCTTCTGAGTTGATGTCAGCACCGTTATTGAGGAGAAGTTTTATCACACTCTTGTAACCATTGGCACTCGCCATATGCAGCTGGAATAAACATTAAATGATGTTGTCTGATGTCAAACTTTAACAAGCTTAACCATTTACTTGCTAGTGCAGAAATATACAGAATACTCATCCCATTCTCGATAACCCTGAGTAAAATTTCCAATAATTCTCAAATATATTCTGGTACGAGAGACACAACCTGATAATTTCAATACCACACTTGCGTTGGATTTATCCAATCAGCTGTCTTTTACATGTCAAGTTACCTATCAACTGGTTTTGTCATGATGCATCACTGCTCTGTCAGTTTTGATAGTGTATTAGGTATGTGCAAAGGGAAAAGATGAAGCCTACCTTTGATCCAGAACATTGTGGAAATCGAATCATGGAAACATTTACTCTGGATTATCAAAAGATGGTTTCATCATTACCACGGATATTTCTTGTGTGGTGAGTTGTATTTCTCCCAATTCAACAATCAATAGATTACAGGAATAATTTAACCTACAAATTTCAGCTTTGTTACTATCTAGTCATGGTTTTACAGTAACATATTTGTGTTCAATCAATCACAAGTTGATAACCTTCGTTGTCTTGATGATACAACCCATGCTGCCACTAGGAACATCTTTGTATGCAATTAAACAGGACAGTGTTTTTTTTTCAATTGTTTCTTTAAATGTTCCCCAACAATATAACTTAACTCAAATGTATTATTTTCAGAGTATAAACATCTTACAACTTAACAATTTAATGCTTTTTTTGTTTGCTCAAAATCTGTTTGATAAACCTGAAAACACCATATTACTGCCTCTTTAAAGCAGATACCATTTACAGAACGGCACACAGGGAAGTGTAAAGATTGTCACTTTATCAAGAATATACTGAGTCAGCAGAAAGTAATATTGAGAATTGTTGATAAGGAAATACTTGTAATTAACACTTTCGCTACCATTTACTTTATTACTTAGTTCAACATGAGGAAGGAAGGGAGGGAAGGAAATTATCAGGACTGGGTAATTCTTAATTTCCTACTTAGGTACCCAACCCTTATTTCCCTACAATGGTACCTGTCAGAACAATACCATAAACTGAGTTTCTCAGCAAATGAAAACTAGTCAACTATGGATCAACTTCCAAAAAGTCGTTGACTTCATATATTTTTATGTCAGTGGTTTTAAAACAAATAAATGCTTATGATGTTGCAAAGACTACTAATGCTTGTGAATCATAATTATAACATACACTGGCACACATGAACTAATTCTTCACTTATTTCAATATTTTTTACATAAATATCAACCCAGCCCTAGAAATGATCTTTTGATTCTCTTTAAAAGTGACAATAGCCTGGCATAAAAAACAGTTTCATCATTAAGGAGTACAATAATATCAATTATACATAGAAAAAACTTAGTTGTTACTAATAAGCTCAGTTTTTTCCTTTTTCCTTGTTTATTTCTTATATGACTTAAAACAAATAAAAAAGTGAGCATGGCTCATACCAGCCACAGTGCATCCCTGACCAACTGAATTATTTTCACTTCCCATGTAGACGTCTCTTGCACAGCATTTGACCCCCCAAAAAGACGTAATTTATCATACCTTCCTTATTTACCGATTTGTTGTACAACTTCCATTATAATGCAATCCTGTATCCACTGCTTTGTAAAGGCAGCCTATTGTTTATTTTACCACTGAAGTAAACACCCTCCAATGTGTGCACTGCAACTATTCTCGTTGTACAACCTTTTCATTTAACGAGTCTTACTGGTTATCTGTCCTCAACACTGGTTCCTTTGCTATGCATTCAGGGATATATATAGGTATAACTTTGTCCAAAATTCAATCTGATGATTAAATGAGCATACTCCGAATTTGTGTGTATTTCTATAATAAGGAAGTTGATAATCTTGATTTTTTATTCATTCTTTTAGTGAATATATATAAATCAATCACAATTATACATTCAATTGAAAATGTACTTAACATTTTATAACAACAATATTCACCAACAATGCATTTCTTATAAAATCCTTATCAAATGAATACATTTTCAAAACACTTTTATTGATTGCGTTAATTTCGTTATTCAGTTTTTATCATAAGGAAAAGTTGTTTCATATCAAATATAATAAAAGCCTGGGGATTTATATCCAATTGATTATTCTCTATTTATCGAGAATAATAACATAGTTTTCTATTGAAAGTGGTATTCATTGTTTAAAATTTAATAGAATTTATTTGTGACACATCTTTTCTGATAATTTGAAAAAATGATTTCACCTAGCAAACATGAAAAGCTGATAAATATATATATATATGTATCATTGAGATGAGGTCAACCCATGATTGAGGTGAAATATGATTAGATTCAGATCATGTGTGATTGGTTTTATACATCAACTTAAAAACAAAGATAAATTGTTTATACATAATAAAACTGATAATGCGGAATATTGAATTCAACATTAACAATGCAAACAATCCAAACACGATCCCTTACATATCTTACACCTAAATCCTTTTTTAACCATTTACACCAATTTGAAACCATTTAACTGTGACATGACTTAACAAAGATGGTTTTAAAAAATACTGAGCAGTATAATCTTTCTGTTGTTAATAGTTAACAAATTAAACCCAGGTATTGGTTTTAAAAATATTCATTTAATTGCAATGTTAATCTAATAAAAATCAAATGAACAATTTTAAAGGGGCAGTAGCAAATTTTTTTAACATTTTATATTTACAATTTTTCACTGATAATTGTACGTTAATGCCTATTGTATTATTTTGATAGTGTAATAATCTCATTATACAAACCAATCATCCATAGTCAGAGAATAAATTATTAAGAATAACATAAAGTCCATTGGCTGCCATTTTTGTGTGTGAACACCTTTTATTCATTTTTTTGCAAGAGAAAGGATTCGTATGGCTCAACTTTACATTATATATTTGATTTAATACTGCTTCATTTAGTTCAAATATATATTCTTTCAATTGGAACCATTTATTCTAATTTTCCTGAAATCACCTTATAATCCCTCATAACGTGCTACTGCCCCTTTAAAGGGACCATTCGAGCAGGGTATTTTTTGTGGAAACAAAATTCAGGGGGACTTTCCTGTTTACAATTTTATATGATTTTTACATGATAATTTCACACTTAGTTTCAAATATATTTGTGAGGTTAGCATTTCAGTTGTTTCAGATTTAACAATTTGACAAAGAATAAAGTATATCGCTCAAAAAATAAAAACATGAAATGTAGCCAATCATCGAAGCTACGATCGTGGAATGCATTACTACGACAAAATGGTGTCGTAACTGATAACTTTTATTATGAATTATTTGTAAATATACCCCTTTTCTATCAATCAAGTAGTTATCTCTTAATCTTGTTAATGAACTAGCAATAAACAGCACATTTCTTTTCTTGCAATGCTTATATTTCAAGATGGCGGATGAAAGCCGATCGATTGGTGCTTTAACCAAACACCAATAATTTGATACCAAATCTCTAAAAGATAAACACAAAATTACCAAACAGACTAAAATCTTTGACCATTTCATTATTTTAAGAAAAAAAAGCTAATTAAAAGACAACCTAATCAACAAAACAGATAATTTGGCAATGAAAGTGAAATCTATACAAAACAAAACTTTTGGTTTCAACTAAAAACCAAGTAATCAGATAACATTCACATCAAAGATTAAATAACATACCTCTAGTTGTTTACATTTAAAGAGAACCAAGCCAAGAAGAGAACTATTTCGGATTCGGATAACCGATCATGAAAAGCACTTACCAAATGAAAATATATCCATATCAGTATCCAGAAGTAAAATGAATGTACGAACGCAATGTATTCGAGGAAATGTATAAGACTTGGTTTTATTTGTCATGTTGGACCAGGAAGTGAAATTGATTACAGAGCTGTCAATACCTCGATCAATCCTCCAAGGCTGCTATTTATGAGTGCAATGAAATGATTCCACAGTCAATCAACCATATCAATCATAACAATAAGTGAATAAGAAAAGATTTGGGTCACATCATTCTTTACTTATACATACTTCATTTCATTCAACCTACATAAAAGGTTAACTGAAATATGAACGTTTTAAATTCATGTGTTGAAAACTCTTATAAAACTTGTTTAAACTATTAGTTATTTTTAGAATGGGGAAAAGTTGGTAATTTAAAGTTTCAGCAGTTTGATTGACAGGTGTTGTACTTTTCATGTCACGCAAACTCGCAGTCATCACTTCCTCACCGAGAAGGTATGTTGGTTAATCATTACTTATAATGGTTATCAAACCTGAAGCAATTTTTATATCTATTTTTGTCATCAAACCTGTAAGTAAGCCGTCAAGTAATTTTTATATCTATTTTTATCTCATTCATAGATAACAGTATAATAACAATCGTGAGTGGTTAGAAAGAAGATGAAAAGAACCCTAAACATCTCTGCAGCCAATCTATTGGTGTAGTTTAATCACAAGGGGAATAACCCAACACAGGGCGTAGCTAGGGTTTTGAAGAATGTACTCAAACGAGGTCGCAAAGCATCCAAGGTACCTAAGGGTGTGTGGGCGCAATGAGGTCTGAATGGTGTCAAAATATTGCCGTAAAATTTATCATTTTTGCACATTAAAAAAAAAGTAATTGTGTAATGGGTTTTCAGTAAGATGCCATGGTAATTTTTCTCAAGCAAGATATATTTACATTGATAATTCCTTTGTGAACACAGTGTTGGAAATAAGCTGCCAGGTGATTAAATATCTTTTTGGATTTGACCACAAAAGAAAAGCAAAATGACTGACTGAAACACATTATCATTGAAAACAGATGCCTCGATCGATGCGCCAGTTTAGTAAGCGAAAGGTCCAGAGTTCGAAACCAGGCATGCAAACATTATATTTGTGATTTGTCAAAAATGTCATATTTTGTAATGGTATTTATTCGAAGAAGGACTTTGAATCAAATTATTTCAAAACATGTATAATTCCCCAATCAAAGTAAATTTCCGATAAATTCTAGAGTAAGCCCCGGGCATTCCTAGAGAAAGCCCTGGGCATTCTTGGAGAAGGCCGGCAATCTGACAATAGAGGTTTATCCGGTAAAAGAAGAACCTAATAGAACAATAGAGTGACGTCACTGGAGGTTTATAATATGGTATATGTCGAGTTAGGCCTTTTTACCTCACCCGGGCAGGAGGGCCTTGTCAAGTGAAGCCCTCCCAGTCGGTTATTTTCTGGGCCTACAAAGCCCTCTCATCCCATTACATCCTTGTTCAGGTAGCAATATCAATATGTTGAGATGTCAACTTTTAGATGAATGATAGTGTATGAAATAACTAAACCTTTTGAGAAAAAAATAGAGCCATGGGCTCTGTAGCTCATCAGACTTTTGATGGAAAAAGGTTTTGACCCCTGTGACCCCATTTAGGGCCATTGGGTCACAAAATCTACAAGTTTGAATCCCCATTGGCCAAGGACTCTACACACAACTTTTTAGCTCTATAGACCATTTGGAACTGGAGAAGAAGATGAAAATAGGTTTTGAAGGTTGTGACCCCTGTGACCCCATTTGGGGTCATGGGGTCACCAAACCTAAAATTTAGAATTCCCATTTGCCCAGGAGTCTACACACAACTTTTCAGCTCTCTAGACCTTTTGAAACTGGAGAAGGAGGAGTAAAATATGTTTTTAAGGCTTTGACCCCTTTGACCCCAATTGGGGTCAAGGGGTAACCAAACCTAAAATTTAGAATCCTCATTGGCCAAGGAGTCTACACACAACTTTTTAGCTCTCTAGACCTTTTGGAACTGGAGAAGAAGATGAAAATAGGTTTCTAAGGTTTTGACCCCTGTGACCCCAATTGGGGTCATGAGGTCATGAAATCTACAATTTAGAATCCTCATTGACAAAGCAGTCTACACACAACTTTTCAGCTCTCTAGACCTTTTGGAACTGGAGAAGAAGATGAAAATAGGTTTTTAAGGTTTTGACCCCTGTGACCCCATTTGGGGTCATGAGGTCATGAAATCTACAATTTAGAATCCCCATTGGCCAAGGAGTCTACACACAACTTTTTAGCTCTCTAGAACTTTTGGAACTGGAGAAGATGATGAAAATTGGTTTTTAAGGTTTTGACCCCTGTGACTCCAATTGGGGTCATGAGGTCATGAAATCTACAATTTAGAATCCTCATTGGCCAAGGAGTCTACACACAACTTTTCAGCTCTCTAGACCTTTTGGAACTGGAGAAGAAGATGAAAATAGGTTTTTAAGGTTTTGACCCCTGTGACCCCATTTGGGGTCATGAGGTCATGAAATCTACAATTTAGAATCCTCATTGGCCAAGGAGTCTACACACAACTTTTCAGCTCTTTAGACCTTTTGGAACTGGAGAAGAAGATGAAAATAGGTTTTTAAAGTTTTGACCCCTGTGACCCCAATTGGGGTCATGAGGTCATGAAATCTACAATTTAGAATCCCCATTGGCCAAGGAGTCTACACACAACTTTTCAGCTCTCTAGACCTTTTGGAACTGGAGAAGAAGATGAAAATAGGTTTCTAAGGTTTTGACCCCTGTGACCCCATTTGGGGTCATGAGGTCATGAAATCTACAATTTAGAATCCTCATTGGCCAAGGAGTCTACACACAACTTTTCAGCTCTCTAGACCTTTTGAAACTGGAGAAGGAGGAGTAAAATATGTTTTTAAGGCTTTGACCCCTTTGACCCCAATTGGGGTCAAGGGGAAACCAAACCTAAAATTTAGAATCCTCATTGGCCAAGGAGTCTACACACAACCTTTTAGCTCTCTAGAACTTTTGGAACTGGAGAAGATGGAGTAAAATAGGTTTTTAAGGTTTTGACCCCTGTGACCCCAATTGGGGTCAAGGGGTAACCAAACCTTAAATTTAGAATCCCCATTGGCCAAGGAGTCTACACACAACTTTTTAGCTCTCTAGACCTTTTGGAACTGGAGAAGAAGATGAAAATAGGTTTCTAAGGTTTTGACCCCTGTGACCCCAATTGGGGTCATGAGGTCATGAAATCTACAATTTAGAATCCTCATTGACAAAGCAGTCTATACACAACTTTTCAGCTCTCTAGACCTTTTGGAACTGGAGAAGAAGATGAAAATAGGTTTTTAAGGTTTTGACCCCTGTGACCCCATTTGGGGTCATGAGGTCATGAAATCTACAATTTAGAATCCCCATTGGCCAAGGAGTCTACACACAACTTTTTAGCTCTCTAGACCTTTTGGAACTGGAGAAGAAGATGAAAATTGGTTTTTAAGGTTTTGACCCCTGTGACCCCAATTGGGGTCATGAGGTCATGAAATCTACAATTTAGAATCCTCATTGGCCAAGGAGTCTACACACAACTTTTCAGCTCTCTAGACCTTTTGGAACTGGAGAAGAAGATGAAAATAGGTTTTTAAGGTTTTGACCCCTGTGACCCCAATTGGGGTCATGAGGTCATGAAATCTACAATTTAGAATCCTCATTGGCCAAGGAGTCTACACACAACTTTTCAGCTCTCTAGACCTTTTGGAACTGGAGAAGAAGATGAAAATAGGTTTTTAAGGTTTTGACCCCTGTGACCCCATTTGGGGTCATGAGGTCATGAAATCTACAATTTAGAATCCCCAATTGCCAAGGAGTCTCGACATCAAATTTGAGCTCTCTAGAGTCATTGGTTCTGGAGAAGAAGTCGAAAATGTGAAAAGTTTACGGATGGACGGACGGACGGACGGACGGACGCCGGACGCCATGCCATGCCATAAGCCCATCGGGTCTTTCAGACCTGATGAGCTAAAAACTCAAAAGTCAAATACCATATGCAAATGCTTTTGGCTACAGAGCGTCTCAAACTGGAAACCTACTACTGCACGCTAAACCCAAAGGGGATACCACTACACCACAACGGCTTAGACGAAATGAGATGACTTTTTATATCCTCTTAAAGAGATATTTTATGGGTGATTCTTTTCCATTTGTAAGAGGACTAAGAGAAATCAAACAAGAAAGAGGAAGACTCAAGTTACTAAGTAACATCACTTGCACCAACTTTAAATGTCAGTAGCACAAAGAGAAGTTTGATACGGGGCTACTGACTTTTGAAAGTTAAAGATTTAAAAAAAATTTTTATTAAAATTTTTAATTCTTAAATTTTTTATCACATTTGTCTTATTCAAGCTTTTCACATACTGAGGTAACAAACAAAGTCACACAACACAAGACAAGAATGTTTTGAACCCGAATAATCTGACATAATGTGACATTCATTTTCGACCCCTGCCTTGTTTCTGATATCAAAGCGCAATACAGAAACTGTGTCTGTCACAGTATTTCATTCCAATAGGTCAGCAAGATTGTTTTTATCATAAAATGCATAACTTTAACATTATGTGCTTATGTATAACATATATTAAAAACAATATACAAATGTTCCTTAGATTCTTTTGAATAGTATATTTCGGTCAATAATCCCTTCCCCTTTGTCAGAGAACCCTCGTGCGAGATTCTTCTCTTTTTATAAAGTCTTACCCATGTGATTCCTCCTTCAAACCTCCTGTTGACCTCTGACCCCTCGTTCAAACCCTCCTGGATACTTTTCTGGAGATTCTCACATCGTCCACGGCGGATCTCAACTTGTAGCCCAGGGTTCAATCCTTAACATCAAAGGTATCGTTAATGATATATATTTACAAATCATTGTTGAAAAGAGCTTAAACATAGAAATTAACTTCAAATTCAGGAAACATTTGAAACAAAACCATAAAATATTTTATAGATTTTTTATTATCAGATGTGCAAAAGGTTTTTCATGATAATAACAAAGACACAATTAAGCAATTTTTACACTTACCATGTTCTGTTCGATGTTCTGTGATGATCTCATAACTATCATAATCTTGCATCACATGATCAAATGCAAAATTCCCATCAATATCCAAAAGCTTTATGTCAGCACCGTTGCCAAGCAACAAAGTGACAATGTCTGTGTAGTCATGGTAACAAGCAACATGGAGAGGGGTCCACCAATCACCATCAACTTCATTAACTTTGGCGCCATTCTTCAGAAGAGCTTGGGCTGCTCGAAGATTTCCAACCATACAACACTGAAAGGTTTTAATGATATGTAATATAAAGAATTTATTATATACTCATGTGATCTTAGGATAGTAATACAAGGGTGCAATACGGAATGCGTCTTCAAATTCTGTATTGCACAACAAATTCTGTATTGCACGATTGCCAGTTCTACTTTTTCAAGCTTCGGCATTTCTCGCAACTTTCCGTACGTAACAATTATTTTCCTAATTAGAACATCGGATTTGACGTATCTCAATGCTTTGGTAACAAACCTACTTTTTAATATGATATTGAGGATTAATATGGTGAGAAACTAGTGTTATCGTTAGTAAAGAAACTGCAACACACTTTGAAAAAGGAAATCCTAAACAAAACTCTGAGAACATCGCCAGCGACACTCCGCCCTTATGACGTCATAGCCTACAACGATTATGACGTCAATTCCATGGTGACGTCGTTTGAACGAATCCCGTCGCTCGGAATCCTGAACTTACGTTTATCATATTCAGAACTTTATAAATAATTACTAAGGAATAACTTTTATCACTTTATTTTGTTTTTTTATTCTTCTAAATTCTGTGTTTTAGAAAAGAGGGAGAAACTATAAATATGAGAGATTCCAAAGTGACGTCATTGTTAAAAGTGTACACTTTTGTAGCTCCAGGTAAAAATTTCAAAACAATCCAGCAGGCAGCAGGCAAGGTGTTACCTTTGTAATTGGGCCTAGGGATCCTAACTGTAAATATGTTATCTGATCCACAGATTTCAACAATAAATTCCTTGTTATCCCCTAGTTCAAGTTATCTGTTAATGTTTTTTTTTATTAAAACTGCATGTCTGTTCAATTAACTTGCATTTAAATATATGTAGGATTTCTAGTTATATAATTGGTTCTATTTCAATACTCTGGTAGTTTGAGACTGAAATAGTTTCTTCCCTTACAAATTTTAAAATCTTATTTATACTTGTCTTAGCAATATACATTCAAAATAAATAATTAAAGGTGGTTCTTTCAATATTTTAAATTGCATAGAAATAAGGTTTAAACCTTTTTCCTGAGCAATATTTTGATAAATCAATTATGATTTAATGATGCCATAGAAGGTTATTAGAATTTGGGCAATCTCTGCTTAAATGTAGTATTGTCATTTAGAGGTTTATTGTTATACATATGTTATTTATCTACTACTTTCTAGGATGTTAATCAACCAATCATTGCAATATACCTTTGATAATTATATATCAATGAATAAACAGAAAATGAGAAACACATTTCCTACTTACTTTGTGAAGTAGTGAAGAATCATTTGCAGTTATGAAATTAACATCAGCTCCTTGGTTGAGTAAATTTGCCACTGAAAAAAGAAACAGCAAATAAAATATTATTTATGTTTCTGGAGTTTTAGTTCCAATTTTGGCAGAAAGTTAATTAAAAGAGACTATTTTCAATTAACAGTAGGCTTAAAACAGATCAGAGAAATTCAGTGATACAAAATACATATTATTAACTGTGTTGCATTACTTATTTTCATGTGTATACATAAATGCCTACCTTCTTTGTCATCAAATGTTTCAATGGCAATCTGTAACTGGTGATTTAAGCCAAACTGAACACTTGTGTTTCTTTTGTTCGGTCGACTTTGGGGTTGAGGTGATTTCTTCTCTTCCGCCAAAAATCGGAGATAGTTTTCGATCTGTTGTTGGCGGATCTGTTTACAGACCCTGTTCCTCTCCTGCTGTGGTAATGCCTCCAAACTCGCTTGGTCAAACCCGTAGGCCATTGTGGCCTTTGGTGTACTTCAAGTTAATCTGAAATTAAGTTTCATTTTCATTATAAGTGTGATATTTTTACAGAAAGTGATTTTATGTGTGCTTCACTTACTGTTAGGATGATAGAACTTGATAAAATTTGCCTGAGGTGATTTCTCTAAATGGGCTTGGTGAAATCTGTACATAACTGCCAAATTTTTTTTCTTAAAAATTATATATTTTTTAAATGACATATTTTTAGCAATCGATTTTATGAGTGCTTTATCAATTTTTCGACAAAGATGTGTCCTTATTCCGCACTTGTATTGTATTTATGATTTTTTTTTTTTCAGTTTTCAATTTTACAATCTCCTAGTAAAAAAACTGCGGAGTTCTGTTACTCTAAAACATTGATTTATTGTATCGTGTCGCCTATTTAAAGATTAGCTAACCGCTTAACAGGCATTTTGTACTTTGGTTTCAGAGGAATGCCACAGGCTACTTGATATCTGCTTGAGACCCATATTCATAAAAATACTGAAGTAATTTGTATTGGGGAAATAAAGACCTCTCAGAATATGGGAAACAATGTGATTTTTAAATTAATACATGATTTTGTAAATCAAAATAATGCATTTGGTTCATGCCATAGACATAGATATTTATGCACCTTAGACACATTGTTTTTCATTTAAATCAAGCTTTCTTATGATATTTCTAACACATTTAAGATAACTGCAGCCATTCTAGCCCCAATATTGAATTTCAAACAGCAGTAAATCTATCCATTGTAATACTTACATTGCCATTTTAAAAAAGTCTCATAGTTTTTCATCTGAAGTAAAGGCTAAACACTACTTCAGAAATGTTTACCAACACTAACGCTTTAAAATTTGCCTTGTCAAGGTGAGACTTTAAACTGTATGAATCAATTCCCTTTTTCAAATGATAAAAACTTTTCCCCACTAAAATGGCCACACGCAGTTTTTGTTTGTGACAAGTCAATGCCTTGTTCTGGGGCTTTAGATATCCAGGTTAAGTGAATGGATGTTAAATCACTGATGGAAACATAATTTGCATAAACATATCATACATGGGGAAATTTGGAGAAATATGATTTCAAAAACCTGTCTACAGTGCCTTTAAAGAGGCATATCTGTCTGGATTGAGCACATTATTATGTGACAATGTTTGCAATAGACAGCATTTCATTAGTGTAACACTAACCTAAGAAAAAGGAGCAACGATGCAATTCGGTTGCAAATTTAGAGCATTAGATGCTTAAACTTCAAATGGGGGCAAATAAATATTGAAGCGTAATTAAAAAACTCAATCATCATAAGTCAACTGTATTATTTGTGGAAGGCTTGTGTAAAACGTTTATTTGGGTAAAAGAGGTCACAGGCTCATCAGACAAAACATGTCATTTTCAAAATACAGATGTTTTACAAAACCATCATTTCCTGAAGATTACTTTTATATGAATATCAACATTTTATACTATGTGCAATTGAAATAACATATACTGTACAATAGTAACTTGTGGAATGCTTAAGAACTTAAATAAAATTCTTTCTCCTTCTGATCCTTTCTTGAAATTCAACATTTATTCATTGCATATCCAGTTTCTCAGAAACTATATTTAAACAGGCTATGTAAACAGATACAATAAACAGAAAATGTTACAAATAGGCTGAGCAAACACCTATCCCTTAAAGTTACATAACATACTTTACCATAAGATACCTACCATAGTGATGGTAAGAGATCATATTCATAGAATGTACTTACTTACATACAATGTCATAATCATAATCGAAAGACAACATAATTATGAAAATGATTACAATTAAGAACATTATTATGATTATTTATACCCATTGTTATATTTAACCCAATGTATCTTAATCATAACATCTGAATCTAAGTAATATACCATTTCATCTCAAATGACATTTCTTGAGATATCAATATTATTGTGTCTACCTGGTACAGTTAGAAAATGTATGTATCAATATAACTAATAGTAACATATCTTCAAAACGAAATAGTTAAATGTCAATTTCAATAACCTATCGAATTTCTTTTAACTTATACAAACCTAAAAATGAAGAAAAGAAGAAAATGTTATCCGTAATGCTCTATTTACCAAACAACAATGATATATACAATAGAAGGTAAACACAATTGTTACTCACCTGTGTGTTTGATCCTTAATTACAAGTAAATATCAACGTTAACGCCGATGACAGCTCCTGGGAGATGTTGATCATGTCTCAGCGCTGACATATACTGTCTTCGATCTGATAGCAATCCGGATTTCCTGGAGTTTGCCTCAATGACAATCGTGTTTATGTTTTCATCCGTTGACTCAAGTTATTCGGGTATATATTTGCACATGCGCAAAAGAAATCGATATGACTGTACTAAAATATACTTAGAGGATCTTTTGGGGTGGAAGAATTACAAAAGGTAGAGGTAAATATGCTTTAAGAAACATGTTTTTGGTGTATTTATGATTTACGATTTTAATTCATGTTTAGAGTGAGTGAAAAACATATGTTGAGTGGAATCAATTTCATATATATTTGAAAATGATACGTTATGCCATTTATTATGTTTACTTTTAATCTAAATGTCTTTTTTACAAAAATGTAACAGTTCATATATAAGTGTATAAAACATCTCCATTACATATATATTTGTATATCACTTGGTAAAACACTTTTGGTTAACAATAGCATAACGATCCTCTTGTCTAATAAAGGCTTCTTATAACACATATAAAATTATTGTTTTGTCATAATAAAAATATTATTTTTGTAAAACGCATCACTTTCCTTTTACCCTAACAGGGCCCCTATTGAAATGTACAATCATTGTCATGCATGACTTCCACCAACCCGCGTAACAGTAGTCGGGTGTCCTAGATCTAAATATAGCACGGGGACCACGAACCTGACTGTCGTCAATATCACATTCACACTCGTGCGTCTAGGAAGTTCATTATAATGTCTTCTAGATGAGTAAGTAAAAGGCCATGTTATAAGTATAATAATTTGAAGTTGATGCGCAATTATCTAACTTATAAATAAACTTGAACATGTTATTGATGTTGTGAATTGAAATTTTGTTTTAATTCTGAATTTATAAAATGGAATTTATATGTTTGAATAATATAAATTATTGATGAATTGAATTATATAATTAAAACTGAAATTGTTATAAATTTATTCAATAACGTTCGTGTGTCGGTTATTTCCGATATTTCCGATATTTCCGATATTATGATAATTAATAAAATATATTTAAGGGGATAAAACTAATGCAAAAATAGTTCTTTTAATGTTTATTGTCTTCAAAATAAGAAAATTCTTTAAAAGAAAAATGATAATTGCTAAATGATAGGTGTTTCTGTAGGAAAACGGTTAAAATCAATATAAAAAAAACCAAACCCCAACGACTTCAAGAGAATAATTTTTAGTTGATTCATTGACTACTTTTGACGTTTAAACATAAATGTTAAACAAAATGTGAAAGTCCTCCATGAACTGAGAAGGTTTGGGAAAATACTGTCTGAAAGAAATGAGGATGCACCTAAAAATAGCCTCAGCAGTGATTCACTCTCTGACGTATATATATATAATAATAATATATATATATAAGTCATACAGATTGGGATTATGAGATTTCCCCTATGAGCTGGCTCCATGGGTCATACTACCCGGTTCAGATGTACCCGCCTCCATCGTGCTGTTATAATATACACCTTTGTGTGGTTATCATACGTGACGCTGGTTTTACCTTATATAGGGACACACTCCGCCAATTTTCGTGGAAACCGTGATGTGATGAGGATTATTAAAGCAAATTAACTCGTGCATATCGTATTAATGAGTGGCATACATCAATGGCTTTCTAAATGGACGTTTGTTGGTTTCTTTGATGTACATTCAAAAGTGATATCTACTAAGTTACTTATTACACTTCAATTATTTTGAAATAAGTTTCTCAGCAAGACAGTTATTGACTTGACATTTAACGTTAAAGGGGCAGTAGCACGTCTTTAGGGAGAACACAAGGGGATGTCAGGAAAATAAAAGTAAATGGTTCCAATTGATAAGACAATGTTGTTAAACTAAATGAAGTAGTAATATATCAACTAAATAATGTCACGAAAAGCCTTTTTCTTACACAAAATTAATTAAAGGTGTTCCCACAATAATGTCCGCCAATGGACTTTATGTGAATCTTTATAATTTGTTCTCTGACTATGGATGATTTGTTTGTTTATTAAGATTTTTTGCACTATCAAAATAATATTTAAAAAAACCGGGCTACTGTCCCTTTAACAGACCGATATTCTTTTAGCAAAACAAACACAATTGATCGAGATCCTAGAATTTGATTTATTGCGAACCTTAGTAGAGTTAACAGATTTTTCCAAATAACCATTCGTAACTGAAGACCCGTGTGCAAGCTGTATATAATGTATGGCGATGGAAATTCTTGTTTGTTTTAATTTCATGGTTTTATAAACCACTTTACAAGTAAAACCCCCATTCTCTCCTCTTAATTCTTTGGTTTGGTTTAACGAAATTCAAGGTATATTCTAGAACTTGGTAGTATGGGGAGAAAATGGTAAATGAACAGCATTGTTTCCCAATAAAATGATAACTTAAATGGTTTGCTCAACTCATCCAAATGCAATGTTTACTTACTGAATTTAACGCATGAGTATTTTAAGACTGGATTAAATATGAGATTACGAGGAATGTCATTAAGTTACGCCATTGTAGAAATAAAGCTCGATTCATGAACATAACTGTTCTGTCTTGTAGAAATCCCAGAAGACAAGCGCATATTACACTCAGGGGCAAAATAAAGTTTTAAACGATACCATATAAAAAACATGATAGTATGTGAAACAGGTTTATTTTGGGTTTTCAAGACTGAACTAAGTTTTCAATTTCAAAGCTATATCTGTTTACGCTTTTGAAAAAAATCTTTCAAAAACGTCGTTTAAAAATCTCTTAACTGGACGTGATAGGATAGTGAAATGGCCCTTTTGCTTGTTTTTTTAAAAAATAACTAAGACAAAATGCGTGAACAAATTAATTTCCATCAAGGTTATGCATATTGATATCATCTTAAATTAATAAAATGAATACATTTCATAATTCTTTTATTGCAATTTCAAAGATTATGCCCAAAAATAACATCGTAAAAGCTATTTAAGGAATTCTTTTAAGGGGTATTTGAACAGTCATCATATAAATTAAAGCATCAAACTCTGATTTTTGAAATTGGGAGTAATTGTTCACAACTTACAAAAGGGTTCGTAATCGTTCGTTCGTAATCATTTTCGACAAGGTTTTGTTTTTTACTCTTTTGAAAAGTTGGTATCGTTTCTTATGCCCCTGAGTGTAGATGTAAACACGGTAGATTGATCATGTTCCCTGCAGCTATCGGCATGAAATGAGTACATGGAATACTTAAAATTGTTATTTTGAAAACGTGTCATTATATATATGACTCAAAGCCATTCACATAAAAGTAGATAGATATGGGAAAGATCGAAGATTATGGAAAAGACCAAAGGTCTTCCTCAGCACATACGAGTAAGATATCTCAATTTTGTACGTTTGGATAAAGATACAACTTTCAAATAAGTACATTTCAGAATATGAAGTATGAGCGATTAAAAACTGACACACTGAAGTCAGTAAATAAAGGTATCTAATTGAGGTCATGTCCCTTTGAAGACGGAAACCATCGGGATCGATCTGTCTTGATCGATAACAGTGTGGTATTATTTAGTGCACATCCATTTCTACAATGCTCCACTCATGTCAGTTTCAGGCTAAGCAAGGTCAACGGGCCCTTTGATCAAACCTGTCAATCAGAAATCTACAAGCTTAGTTGATCCCAACTGACAGCTTGGCCTTTGTTTTACAATCGGGTCTTGTACACTGTATATAGTTAATCTATGAGTTGAACATTCATGCCAACTAAACCTTTTAGAAATAGTGTATTATTACAGTATGTAGACTTTGACAAATGACAGATATAGCTACTTCTGTTTTTTGGTAACCCAACTGTCAATAAGTTGAATCTCTTACATCAATCATGTTGCATTAAAGGGGCAGAGGCACGTTTTTTTTTTCCAAAAAAACTTTCAATATTTCATTGATAATTGTAAGTTAATGTATTGTAAATGTATTATTTTCATAATGTCAAAAATCTCATAACACAAACCAATCATCCATGGTCAGAGAACAAATAATAAAGATTCACATAAAATCCATTTGAGTAAGAAAAAAGAATTGCATGGCTGAACTTACATAATATATTTGATTTATTGTTGTTTCATTTAGTTTAAAGTCATTGTCTTTTTTAATTGGAACCTTTTATTTTTATTTTACTGACATCACCATATGTTCCCCCTAAAACATGCTAGTGCGTTTTTAAGTCTGTGAATGTAATCGATCAAGTATGTCAAAAACCTTTTTTAAGTGTTGCTCTTGTGAGACTTTCAGTTTCACATGAACTTCAAATAGCTAAACAAAGAATAAAAAATATTTCACAAAGTTAACGAAGTAGTTAGCGTTTAATAGAGGACAGTGAGTTGCGGAAATCAAACGTACCTACTTAACTCAATATGGTATGTAGATGTTTGATCTGTGTTTAGGAATATGTAAACTATTCATCATTGACGGAATGTGTCAAAGTGTAATAGATTTGTAACGTGGGAGAAACTTATACATAACTGTCAACGAATAACAAACACGTAAATATATGCAATATCCTCCGTCTACGTGTTTCTTGCTCTCTACCAGCAAGTGTAGGCCATACAAATAAGGAACGTTTATTATGTATCTTATATGTCGTGACATCAATATGGATCTCATAGAATATATTACCTTACTTTAGTTCTACAAACCATGACGAAGAGGATATTGACATTTTCTTGTAGTACATTGAGAATATTAAACTTGCCTCCTTGGATATTACCACTTCCATGTGACATGATTGGTGCATGAAAAAGCGTCTCGCTGTCGCTCGTGTGATACAAATCATTCAAAAGTCAATTCATATTTTTTTGCATTCGGGGTGATAGAAACACACTGGTGCTATGGAGCTTCATAACTCTCTGATATCAATTGATAACCAAGGATTGATGTTAATATTGATCAAGGGCAAGGTCATACACATTTTTTTCGAAAATTGTGTTCTCTTTCACATGAGGTATTCTCTGGCGTGTGAAGCATTGTTATGTTATTCATATTGTTTAACTTTAAAGTTAAAATAAATTTTCACATAATTTCTGGGCCATCAAATTGCCAATCAATAGCAAATACTCATGGCAGGCACGTGGAATCTGTGGAAATGGAAATGTCGACCATCATATGTCAAAACTGATATGTACATGAGCATCGATTGATCGGTGAGCTCGTCTAGTTTAGAGACACGTGAGCCACGTGAGTTGTGTGAGAGATACTTACGGTACATAAAAAGTGAACTACAGTGAACTAGACGGACTAGTTTTATAGCGACACTGTAGTCCTGTAGTTTACTTGCTACTGTTGATGATTATTCCCTTGTATGTTGTTTTCCTTTGAGAGTTCCAGCGATCAATTATCTATCAGTGCGAATCGACCCCGGTAGCATAGAAGAGAAAACTATAAATATTAATGTCGAACAATGGAAATGCTGGCAAACCAACATGGGACCAAAACAAACCGTAGAAAGTGTTTGATCATCGATGCCAACAACATATATTTTACGGCCGCTTCGATGGATTTAATTGAGTTTAATATGATATCTTTTTACAGTTTTAACATCCCTCATATTGAAATTCATATTGTTTGAAAAGAAACGACTTGGGATAGATATCACAAACTGAATTCAGTTTAAAAAATAACCAACAATGAAGAATGTATAGTTATACTTTATATACACTTTTTATAACAATGAAAAATCTGTCAGTCACTCATCAATCAAAATTGTTCTTATGAAAAAATGAGTTATAAGTAATCGAGATAAACCAACAAGAGTTTACAGATAATTTTAGAAAGCTGAGGATTTATAAGACATACAACTAAGAATACCTATCAAGAACGTGCACGATTTCAATGTCTCTACCAGATAATCGTCTCCACCAATCAAAAAGCGACACGTAACCACCGGAGTCTATTTTAACGTAAGCCTGAATTCGTCTTCTTCTTCTATTCCAACACGGATAAACAAGGGACATCAATACATTCTCCCTCCTCATTCCAATTCGAACTGTCTTTATTGTCAGACTTGCATTGTAGCCTTTGAAGTTCAACAAAAGGGCGATAACTCTTGTTCTGGTCTCTATCTGGATTTTGAAGGCAGATCCAATGGACGTCACAATGACGTTGCGGATATCAAGTTCTAAAGGACCTGTTTTCTCGATCTTGGGAAGGTAGTATCCAGGTTGAGACGACTTGGCAATCGTCGGGTAGAAGTACATGCTACCATCCTGTTTCAGTATGAACCGCGGTCTTGGTCGAGAACGCCCTATAGCTATGTGGAAGACGAGCCCTTTGCATCGAGTTGTAGGCTCGTCTGCCATTTGGACGACCATATCAATCCCATTGCCATTGTAGCACCTGACATAGACTCCGTAACGACTCTTGTAGAGAAGCCTCTTGCTGGACATCATGCCGAGGGTTGGGTGGATCCTGGTGATGACCCTCCTCCTTCTGGAACGCCTGCTCACCGTGTTGAAGAACGTTATCTCGCTGGTGTCGTAGGACATGATGTTGTAGAAGGAGAGGCCATGTCTACAGATGTAAGCGTACCGGCGTTCCAGAATCATCCGCTGTTGTCGAGGACATTTGAAGATGACTGATCGAGTTGGTCCTCTTGGCAATCGTGGGATCGTCGGAATGATGTTGATGTTAATGGGTGTAGTTGTCTTCGGCGAGGGTGTTGTCAAATATGAATTTGTTGGCTTTGAAGTCGGAATAGTCGTCAGCAGGAGAGATGTAGTTTTTGTTGTTTGAACCATAATTGAGGACTCTGTAGGTGCCGTCGATGTTTCTGACTCGGATTTGGTTGACTTTTCTATAGCAGATGCATGGTTTAACTGCATTTGAGTTGCAACTTCGTTTCCGTCGATTATTCGTTCCTTATCTTGTGTTTTGTGCAGAATATAGATTATAGTATATGTTTGAGGTCCGTCCTGAATTTGCCGCTCTGTTGAATTCCTAGTAACACTTGTGCTGAAGTCCCGAGTGATGGTGGCTTGTGTGTTTGACCTTGATGGCCCTAGCGATGTTTGTATTGTAGATTTGCTTGATTCAAAACCGGCTGAAGAATTGTTCGTTTCACTTTCATCTTCTTGTGTGGTAGATTGAACAGTTGACGATGTGACTTTTTGGGTTGTAGATTCAACAGTTGATGATGTGTCTGCTTGTGTGGTAGAGTCATCAGTTGATGATATGTCTGCTTGTGTTGTAGAATAATCAGTTGATGATGTCTCTTCTTGTGTCTTATGTTCAACAGTTGATGATGCGTCTTCTTGTGTTGTAGAATAATCAGTTGATGATATGTCTGCTTGTGTTGTAGAATAATCAGTTGATGATGTCTCTTCTTGTGTCTTATGTTTAACAGTTGATGATGTGTCTGCTTGTGTGGTAGAATCATCAGTTGATGATGTGTCTTCTTGTGTTGTAGATTCAACAGTTGATGATGTGTCTTCTTGGGTTGTAGTCTCAACAGTTGATGATGCGTCTTCTTGTGTTGTTGGTTCAACAGTTGATGATTTTTCACCAGTTGGTGATGTGTCTTCTTGGGTTGTAGATTCAACAGTTAATGATGTTTCTTCTTGGGTTGTAGATTCAACAGTTGATGATGTGTCTTCTTTAGTTGTAGATTCAACAGTTGATAACGTGTCTTCTTGTGTGATAGGTTCAACAGTTGATGATATATCTTCTTGTGTTGTTGATTCAACAGTTGATGATGTGTCTTCTTGGGTTGTTGATTCAACAGTTGATGATGTGTCTTCTTGTGTTGTTGATTCAACAGTTGATGATGTGTCTTCTTGTGTTGTTGATTCAACAGTTGATGATGTGTCTTCTTGTGTTGTTGATTCAACAGTTGATGATGTATCGTCTTGTGTCGTAGATTCAATACTTGATGATGTGTCTTCTTGTGTCGTAGTTTCAACAGTTGATGATGTGTCTTCTTGGGTTGTAAATTCAACAGTTGATGATGTATCTTCTTGGGTTTTAGATTCAATAGTTGCTGATGTGTCGTCTTGTGTTGTAGATTCAACAGTTGATGATGTGTCTTCTTGGGTCGTAGATTCACCAGTTGGTGATGTGTCTTCTTGGGTTGTAGATTTAACAGTTAATGATGTTTCTTCCTGAGTTGTAGATTCAACAGTCGATAACGTGTCTTCTTGTGTGATAGGTTCAACAGTTGATGATGCGTCTTCTTGTGTTGTTGATTCAACAGTTGATGATGTTTCATCTTGGGTTGTTGATTCAACAGATGATGATGTATCTTCTTGTGTCGTAGTTTCAACAGTTGATGATGTGTCTTCTTGGGTTGTTGATTCAACAGTTGATGATGTGTCTTCTTGGGTTGTAGTTTCAACAGTTGGTGATGTGTCTTCTTGGGTTGTAGATTCAATAGTTGATGATGTGTCTTCTTGTGTGGCAGATTCAACAGTTGATGATATGTCTTCTTGGGTTGTAGATTCAATAGTTGCTGATGTGTCGTCTTGTGTTGTAGATTCAACAGTTGATGATGCGTCTTCTTGTGTTGTTGATTCAACAGTTGATGATGTTTCATCTTGGGTTGTTGATTCAACAGTTGATGATGTTTCATCTTGGGTTGTTGATGCAACAGATGATGATGTGTCTTCTTGGGTTGTAGATTCAACAGTTGATGATGTGTCGTCTTGTGTTGTAGATTCAATAGTTGATGATGCGTCTTCTTGTGTTGTTGATTCAACAGTTGATGATGTTTCATCTTGGGTTGTTGATTCAACAGTTGATGATGTTTCATCTTGGGTTGTTGATGCAACAGATGATGATGTGTCTTCTTGGGTTGTAGATTCAATAGTTGATGATGTATCTTCTTGTGTCGTAGATTCAACAGCTGATGATGTGTCTTCTTGTGTTGTTGATTCAACAGTTGATGATGTATCTTCTTGTGTCGTAGTTTCAACAGTTGATGATGTGTCCTCTTGTGTTGTTGATTCAACAGTTGATGATGTGTCATATTGTGTTGTTGATGATGTATCTTTTTGTGTCGTAGTTTCAACAGTTGGTGATGTGTCTTCTTGGGTTGTAGATTCAACAGTTGATGATGTATCTTCTTGTGTCGTAGATTCAATACTTGATGATGTGTCTTCTTGGGTTGTAGATTCAACAGTTGATGATGTGTCTTCTTGTGTCATAGTTTCAACAGTTGATGATGTGTCTTCTTGTGTTGTTGATTCAACAGTTGATGTGTCTTCTAGTGTTGTTGATTCAACAGTTGATGATGTGTCTTCTTGGGTTGTAGATTCAACAGTTAATGATGTGTCTTCTTGTGTCGTAATTTCAACAGTTGATGATGTGTCTTCTTGTGTTGTTGATTCAACAGTTGATGATGTGTCTTCTTGTGTTGTAGATTCAACAGTTGATGATGTGTCTTCTTGTGTCGTAGATTCGACAGTTGATGACGTGTCTTCTTGTGTGATAGGTTCAACAGTTGATGATGTGTCTTCTTGTGTTGTAGTCTCAACAGCTGATGACATTTCTTCTCGTGTCGTAGATTCAACAGCTGATGATGTATCTTCTTGTGTTGTAGATTCAATAGTTGATGATATATCTTCTTGTGTTGTAGATTCAGCAGTTGATGATGTGTCTTCTTGTGTGGTAGATTCAGCAGTTGATGATGTATCTTCTTGTGTCGTAGATTCAAAACTTGATGATGTGTCTTCTTGGGTTGTAGATTCAATAGTTGATGATGTAACTTCTTGTGTCGTAGTTTCAACAGTTGATGATGTGTCTTCTTGTGTTGTTGATTCAACAGTTGATGTGTCTTCTAGTGTTGTTGATTCAACAGTTGATGATGTGTCTTCTTGGGTTGTAGATTCAACAGTTGATGATGCATCTTCTTGTGTCGTAGATTCAATACTTGATGATGTGTCTTCTTGGGTTGTAGATTCAACAGTTGATGATGTATCGTTTTGTGTCGTAGTTTCAACAGTTGATGATGTGTCTTCTTGTGTCGTAGTTTCAACAGTTGATGATGTGTCTTCTTGTATTGTTGATTCAACAGTTGATGTGTCTTTGTTTGTTGTAGTTTCAACAGTTGATGATGTATCGTTTTGTGTCGTAGTTTCAACAGTTGATGATGTGTCTTCTTGTGTCGTAATTTCAACAGTTGATGATGTATCTTCTTGTGTTGTTGATTCAACAGTTGATGATGTGTCTTCTTGTGTTGTAGATTCAACAGTTGATGATGTGTCTTCTTGTGTGATAGGTTCAACAGTTGATGATGCGTCTTCTTGTGTTGTAGTCTCAACAGCTGATGACATTTCTTCTCGTGTCGTAGATTCAACAGCTGATGACATTTCTTCTCGTGTCGTAGATTCAACAGTTGATGATGTATCTTCTTGTGTTGTAGATTCAATAGTTGATGATGTATATTCTTGTGTTGTAGATTCAGCAGTTGATGATGTGTCTTCTTGTGTTGTTGATTCACCAGTTGATGATGTGTCTTCTTGTGTTGTAGATTCAACAGTTGATGATGTATCTTCTTGTGTCGTTGTTTCAACAGTTGATGATGTTTCATCTTGTGTTGTAGTTTTAACAGTTGATGATGTGTATTCTTTGGTTGTAGATTCAACAGTTGATGATGTGTCTTCTTGTGTTGTTGATTCAACAGTTGATGATGTATCTTCTTGTGTCGTAGTTTCAACAGTTGATGATGTGTCTTCTTGTGTTGTTGATTCAACAATTGATGATGTATCTTCTTGTGTTGTTGATTCAACAGTTGATGATATGTCTTTCTTGGTTATAGATTCAACGGTAGATGATGTGTCTTCTTGTGTCAAAGATTGAACAGTCGATGATGTGTCTTCTTGTATCCTAGATGCAACAGTTGATAAAGTATCAGTTTGTGTGGTAGCTTCAATGGTTGTTGATAAGTTTTCTTGTGGTTTGGATTCAAAGGTTGATGGTGTATCTTCTTTTATCGTAGATTCAACAGTTGATGATTCGTCTTCATGGGTTGTAGTATCCATAGTTGATATAGTGCCATCCTGTGTTGTATATTCGACCGTTGATATTGTGTCTTCTTGTGTTGTCGAATCCACAGTTGGTGGTGTGTCTTCTTGGGTTGTATATTGAACAGTTGATGATGTGTATTCTTGTGTTGTAGTTTCAACATTTGATGATGTGTCTTTTTGTGTTGTTGATTCAACAGTTGATGATTTTTCTCCTTGTGACGTAGTTTCAACAATTGATGATCTGTCTTCTTGTGTTGTTGATTCAACAGTTGATGATGTGTCTTCTTGGGTTGTAGATTCAACAGTTGATAATGTGTCTTCTTGTGTCGTAGTTTCAACAGTTGGTGATGTGTCTTCTTGGGTTGTAGATTCAACAGTTGATGATGTATCTTCTTGTGTTGTAGATTCCACAGTTGATGATGTGTCTTCTTGTGTTGTAGATGCAACAGTTGATGATGTGTTTTCTTGGGTTGTAGATTCAACAGTTGAGGGTGTGTCTTCTTGTGTGGTAGATTCAATAGTTGATGATGTGTCATTTTGTGTGGTAGATTCAACTGTTGATAATGCGTCTTCTTGTGTGGTAGATTCAACAGTTGATGATGTGTTTTCTTGGGTTGTAGATTCAACAGGTGATGGTGTGTCTTCTTGTGTGGTAGATTCAACAGTTGATGATGTGTCATTTTGTTTGGTAGATTCAACTGTTGATAATGCGTCTTCTTGTGTGGTAGATTCAACAGTTGATGATGTGTCTTCTTGGGTTGTAGATTCAATAGTTGATGAAGTGTCGTCTTGTTTTGTAGATTCAACAGTTGATGATGTGTCTTTGTGGGTTGTAGATACAACAGTTGATAATGTGTCTTCTTGTGTTGTAGATTCAACAGTTGATGATGTGTCTGCTTGTGTTGTAGATTCAACAGTTGATAATGTGTCTTCTTGTGTTGTAGATTCCACAGTTGATGATGTGTCTTCTTGTGTGGTAGATTCAACAGTTGAGGGTGTGTCTTCTTGTGTTGTAGATTCAACAGTTGATGATGTGTTTTCTTGTGTGGTAGATTCAACAGTTGATGATGTGTCATTTTGTGTTGTAGATTCAACTGTTGATAATGCGTCTTCTTGTGTGGTAGATTCAACAGTTGATGATGTGTTTTCTAATGTGGTAGTTTCAACAGTTGATGATGTGTCTTCTTGTTTTGTTGATTCAACAGTTGATGATGTGTCTTCTTGGGTTGTAGATTCAATAGTTGATGAAGTGTCGTCTTGTTTTGTAGATTCAACAGTTGATGATGTGTCTTCTTGGGTTGTAGATTCAATAGTTGATGAAGTGTCTTCTTGTGTCGTAGATTCAACAGTAGATGATGTGTCTTTTTGTGTTGTTGATTCAACATGTGATGATGTTTCATCGTGCGTTGTAGATTCAACAGTTGATGATGTGTCTTCTTGTGTGGTAGATTCAGCAGTTGATGATGTGTCTTCTTGTACTGAAGATTCAACAGTTGATGATGTGTCTTCTTGTGTGGTAGATTCAACAGTTGACAATGTGTCTTCTTGTGTTGTAGATTCAACAGTTGATGATGTGTCTTCTTGGGTTGTAGATTCAACAGTTGATAATGTGTCTTCTTGTGTTGTATATTGCACAGTTGATGATGTGTCTTCTTGTGTGGTAGATTCAACAGTCGAGGGTGTGTCTTCTTGTGTTGTAGATTCAACAGTTGATGATGTGTTTTCTTGTGTGGTAGATTCAACAGTTGATGATGTGTCATTTTGTGTGGTAGATTCAACTGTTGATAATGCGTCTTCTTGTGTGGTAGATTCAACAGTTGATGATGTGTTTTCTAATGTGGTAGTTTCAACAGTTGATGATGTGTCTTCTTGTTTTGTTGATTCAACAGTTGATGATGTGTCTTCTTGGGTTGTAGATTCAATAGTTGATGAAGTGTCGTCTTGTTTTGTAGATTCAACAGTTGATGATGTGTCTTCTTGGGTTGTAGATTCAATAGTTGATGAAGTGTCTTCTTGTGTGGTAGATTCAACAGTTGATGATGTGTCATTTTGTTTGGTAGATTCAACTGTTGATAATGCGTCTTCTTGTGTGGTAGATTCAACAGTTGATGATGTGTCTTCTTGGGTTGTAGATTCAATAGTTGATGAAGTGTCGTCTTGTTTTGTAGATTCAACAGTTGATGATGTGTCTTTGTGGGTTGTAGATACAACAGTTGATAATGTGTCTTCTTGTGTTGTAGATTCAACAGTTGATGATGTGTCTGCTTGTGTTGTAGATTCAACAGTTGATAATGTGTCTTCTTGTGTTGTAGATTCCACAGTTGATGATGTGTCTTCTTGTGTGGTAGATTCAACAGTTGAGGGTGTGTCTTCTTGTGTTGTAGATTCAACAGTTGATGATGTGTTTTCTTGTGTGGTAGATTCAACAGTTGATGATGTGTCATTTTGTGTGGTAGATTCAACTGTTGATAATGCGTCTTCTTGTGTGGTAGATTCAACAGTTGATGATGTGTTTTCTAATGTGGTAGTTTCAACAGTTGATGATGTGTCTTCTTGTTTTGTTGATTCAACAGTTGATGATGTGTCTTCTTGGGTTGTAGATTCAATAGTTGATGAAGTGTCGTCTTGTTTTGTAGATTCAACAGTTGATGATGTGTCTTCTTGGGTTGTAGATTCAATAGTTGATGAAGTGTCTTCTTGTGTCGTAGATTCAACAGTAGATGATGTGTCTTTTTGTGTTGTTGATTCAACATGTGATGATGTTTCATCGTGCGTTGTAGATTCAACAGTTGATGATGTGTCTTCTTGTGTGGTAGATTCAGCAGTTGATGATGTGTCTTCTTGTACTGAAGATTCAACAGTTGATGATGTGTCTTCTTGTGTGGTAGATTCAACAGTTGACAATGTGTCTTCTTGTGTTGTAGATTCAACAGTTGATGATGTGTCTTCTTGGGTTGTAGATTCAACAGTTGATAATGTGTCTTCTTGTGTTGTATATTGCACAGTTGATGATGTGTCTTCTTGTGTGGTAGATTCAACAGTCGAGGGTGTGTCTTCTTGTGTTGTAGATTCAACAGTTGATGATGTGTTTTCTTGTGTGGTAGATTCAACAGTTGATGATGTGTCATTTTGTGTGGTAGATTCAACATTTGATAATGCGTCTTCTTGTGTGGTAGATTCAACAGTTGATGATGTGTCTTTTAATGTGGTAGTTTCAACATTTGATGATGTGTCTTCTTGTTTTGTTGATTCAACAGTTGATGATGTGTCTTCTTGGGTTGTAGATTCAAAAGTTGATGAAGTGTCGTCTTGTTTTGTAGAGTCAACAGTTGATGATGTGTCTTCTTGGGTTGTAGATTCAATAGTTGATGAAGTGTTTTCTTGTGTTGTAGATTCAACAGTTGATGATGTGTCTTTTTGTGTTGTTGATTCAACAGTTGATGATGTTTCATCTTGCGTTGTAGATTCAACAGTTGATGATGTGTCTTCTTGTGTGGTAGATTCAACAGTTGATGATGTGTCTTCTTGTACTGAAGATTCAACAGTTGATGATGTGTCTTCTTGTGTCGTAGTTTCAACAGTTGATGGTGTGTCTTCTTGTGTTGTTGATTCAACATTTGATGATATTTCATCTTGGGTTGTTGATTCAACAGTTGATGATGTGTCTTGTATTGTAGATTCAACACTCGATGATGTGTCTTCTTGTGTGGTAGATTCAACAGTTGATGATGTGTCTTCTTGTGTGGTAGATTCAACAGTTGACAATGTGTCTTCTTGGGTTGTAGATTCAAAAGTTGATGATGTGTCTTCTTGGGTTGTAGATTCAATAGTTGATGATGTGTCTTCTTGGGTTGTAGATTCAATAGTTGAAGAAGTGTCTTCTTGTGTCGTAAATTCAACAGTTGATGATGTGTCTTCTTGTGTTGTTGATTCAACAGTTGATGATGTTTCATCTTGTGTTGTATATTCAACAGTTGATGATGTGTCTTCTTGTGTCGTAGTTTCAACAGTTGATGTATCTTCTTGTGTTGTAGATTCAACAGTTGATGATGTATCTTCTTGTGTTGTTGAGTCAACAGTTGATGATGTGTCTTCTTGTGTGGTAGATTCAACAGTTGGTGATGTGTCTTCTTGTGTCGCAGTTTCAACAGTTGGTGATGGGTCTTCTTGTATCGTAGTTTCAACAGTTGATGTATCTTCTTGTGTTGTAGATTCAACAGTTGATGATGTGTCTTCTTGTGTTGTTGATTCAACAGTTGATGATGTGTCTTCTTGTGTGGTAGATTCAACAGTTGATGTATCTTCTTGTGTTGTAGATTCAACAGTTGATGATGTATCTTCTTGTGTTGTAGATTCAACAGTTGACGATGTTTCATATTGTGTGGTAGATTTAACATTTGGTGATGTGTCTTCTTGTGTTGTGGATTCAACAGTTGATGTGTCTTCTTTGGTTGTTGATTGAACAGTTGATGATTTGTCTTCTTGTGTTTTAGATTCAATAGTGGATGATGTCTCTTCTTTGGTAGTAGATTCAACAGATGATGATGTTTCATCTTGCGTTGTAGATTCAACAGTTGATGATGTGTCTTCTTGTGTGGTAGATTCAACAGTTGATGATGTATCTTCTTGTGTCGTAGTTTCAACAGTTGATGATGTGTCTTCTTGTGTTGTTGATTCAACATTTGATGATATTTCATCTTGGGTTGTTGATTCAACAGTTGATGATGTGTCTTGTATTGAAGATTCAACCCTCGATGATGTGTCTTCTTGTGTGGTAGATTCAACAGTTGATGATGTGTCTTCTTGTGTGGTAGATTCAACAGTTGATGATGTGTCTTCTTGGGTTGTAGATTCAATAGTTGATGAAGTGTCTTCTTGTGTCGTAGATTCAACAGTTGACGATGTGTCTTCTTGTGTTGTTGATTCAACAGTTGATGATGTTTCATCTTGTGTTGTAGATTCAACAGTTGATGATGTGTCTTCTTGTGTCGTAGTTTCAACAGTTGATGTATCTTCTTGTGTTGTAGATTCAACAGTTGATGATGTGTCTTCTTGTGTTGTTGAGTCAACAGTTGATGATGTGTCTTCTTGTGTGGTAGATTCAACAGTTGGTGATGTGTCTTCTTGTGTCGCAGTTTCAACAGTTGGTGATGTGTCTTCTTGTATCGTAGTTTCAACAGTTGATGTATCTTCTTGTGTTGTAGATTCAACAGTTGATGATGTGTCTTCTTGTGTTGTTGATTCAAGAGTTGATGATGTGTCTTCTTGTGTGGTAGATTCAACAGTTGATGTATCTTCTTGTGTTGTAGATTCAACAGTTGATGATGTATCTTCTTGTGTTGTAGATTCAACAGTTGACGATGTTTCATCTTGTGTGGTAGATTTAACATTTGGTGATGTGTCTTCTTGTGTTGTGGATTCAACAGTTGATGTGTCTTCTTTGGTTGTTGATTGAACAGTTGATGATTTGTCTTCTTGTGTTTTAGATTCAATAGTGGATGATGTCTCTTCTTTGGTAGTAGATTCAACAGATGATGATGTTGCTGCCGTATTGTTGTCGTTGTATTTGTTGATGAATGTTGTTGATGTTGTCGTTTTCGAAGTTGTTATTGGCATTGATGTCGTCTGAGATGTCGTTGATGTTGTCGTCGTAGGGGTTGTTTGTGTTGTCGTTGATTTTGTTGTCGTTGTTCCTGAAAGCCAACAATTTGTCATGGTTGTAAATGAACACTTTTTTGTTTTCTGAAATATGGTATTTAGTTTTATTTAATTTTACTTATAAAGACCGTGTTTGTCTATCTGATTAAAGTCAATTGTAAATGAAAGGGCAACAGAACAACAGACTGACACCAGCAAAAGTGAATGCATCATCTTATTGTGATTAGCAGACCCCGGTGTGCAACTCCTCATTCAAGGACACGTCATAAATTGTTCAATGTTTGGAAGTTTTATCTTTAGCTATGCCTGATGATAACTTTGTTGTTTATTTAATGAAAAAGGATAGAGTAAAGACTTTTTCAATTGCACATCAGTAAAATGCACAGTCTCTATCGATGGAAACTCTGCAGTAGGGGCTTGTCGAAACTCTGACTAGTGACTGGATTTGGAAACTAGTCCACAACCACGTATACTACATCAATCTTCAACCAACCAATCTTGATCAAACGTCTCACAAACGTCATTCTCACATGTTGTGCTATTATTATTATGTACACCACATGTATATCATGCTTTCAGAAATACGTCTCAATCACCTCATTACGCAGTTTTGTTTGAAGTAAAGTAGGACATGTCCTCTGCCAATGCTCTTAGACGTGTGCTTTATTGTTTCAGGAGCCATGAGGACCTGGTGTTTATTTACACTCAAGGGCAAAAGAAACGATACCACATAAAATGCATGAAAAGTTAAGCCACGAGTGATATTTACAACTGAAACAGAACTGAACTAAGTTTTTGATTTCAAAGCTATATCTGCTTCCGCTTTTGAAATACAGGCCTTCAAAAAAACGCCGTTTAAAAATCTTCTTAACTAGACGAGATAGGATAGTGAAAATGGCCCTTTTGCCGGTTTTTAAACCAATTTACAGGCAAAATGCTTGAACAAATTAACTTCTACCAGGGTTATTTACATTATTTACATCTTAAATGTATTAGATTTTTACATTTCATATTTTTTTCTATTTCAATTCCAAATATGATGACCAAATTTAACATTGAAAAAGCTGTTTTGGGACCCCTCCTGTATTTTAACAGTCATACAATAATGAGTATCATATTTAATGTTTGAAATTGTGAGTACTTCTTTACAACACAAGGGTCCGTAGTCGCATTTCAGTTGCAATAGGATTTTGCTTTCTACTCTCTTTAAAAATTGGTATCGTTTCTTTTGCCCCTAAGTGTAGTCTGCAATAATTACAAGGTAATTTGTGTTTATGTAAAGCAAAGCCTGTTCGTCTCCCCTGCTTTACTGTGACGATACCTCACTAGTGATTACTAAAATAACTCATCTCGAATTAGAAACTAGACCTTTGCAAGAAAATACAAGAACCTCAATCTCAAAACAGATTTCACGATAAGGAACAGATGATAATCGTAGAGGAACTGACATGCTATTATCTTTAATCCTAAAAATATCTTTCAGCGCCTATCTTTCAGTTTTATGTATGTAAATTACACAAATAATGTCATCAACAGTCAGGGGCGGATTCAGGATTTTATAAAAGGGGGGGGGGGGGGGGTCGGATTTAGAAATTTGTCAACGGGGGGGGGGGGGGGGGGGGGGAAGGGGGGGTATGTTATGTTATGTTGTTGGCAAGTAAATCGTACACGTGTGAGTCTCATGCATGCACCATATACCAAGGTGATACTGAAGTCTCTTTTGTAATGATTTTCTCATGTTCTGCACAACATAACAGTCAAAGGAAAATAGTCAAATTAATTTATTTGTGAAGTTTGCTATTGTCAGTGTAACAAATAAAATCTGCATGATACAAACACATCTGCCACTTCTGGTGTTATCATCATTGAAAACAGAGTATCTTCATATTTGGAAGATTGATAACTGAAGAGATGAGTTCATGTTTGATGTAATCAATCACATTGAGATAAAGTTCTGACGCAGTAAGCATACGCAATGACGATGACAATGAACATTCACCCACCAGCAACACAGAAATACTGTTAAACAGTTTCCATCTCCAAGTATCTTCAAAGCAGTGTAGGTTGACTCAATGTCTTCTGGCAGAAGTGTCTGTGCTAGATTATCAACTTGGAAATTTTCAAAGCGAACAGATGAGCGTTGTTTTAGCAATGGTCCGATTATGTCCATATTTTCAGCATGTACAGTTTCTACAGAATCTCTATCCCCTCTTTCAAAGTTAAATACCTGGACATTACCCCCGTATGATAATATACACAAAGAACTTAGTTAAGCACCTCCACTGTTTTCAGAAAAAAAAGCTTCTCCTTTTAAACCACACAAAGTTCCAGAAAAACAGTTAGGGTTTAGTAGCGTAGAAATGAAAACTTCACTCAATTTACGATTCACAGTCTCTGGATAACTTTTTCCCCCCGGCTTGGTATTTTTTTTTAAATCCAAGTTTACTTTATAATATAACTGAAAATGAAAGTAAATAATGTTTGCTGCAATATGGTAATGATAATTCTCTTGACTGAATTGATAATTTTTAGTAAGGACCTCTTAGCAAATGTTAGTCGTTAGAACAGTGAGCCTTAAAAATCACCAAATTATAAAATATCAAATTTGAAAAAAGCTTTCATAAGAAAAAACTGGCGACTCTTTAAGATAATGGATTATCTAAAGGAAGAAGAAGTGTTTGACCAACACGTCCAACTCAAAGAATCTCAAATTTACACATAGAATTGAAAATTTTCGAAATTTTCTCAATTATGGTTGAAAAAAGTAATGAAAGTTCAATGTCCTGTTAAGCTTTTATCGTACATGATAAAAAAGGTTTCTCTAATTGAATGTCAACTAGGGATCAAAAATGTTATTTTTGATTTTAAAAAGCCAAATTTTCATGCGTGGCTTCTCACCAATGACAATAGGTATATTTAGCCAAATTTCAGTGGTCTCACATTTTTTCAATTATTTTGTATTATAAGGATTTTTACGTCAATTAAATAGTAAATAATACGGCAATTGTTATATCTAGAGTGGTCAATACATCAAACATATCACAATATTAAAAGAGCTCCCAAATTTCATTTTACAAAATGGGCGGTGCTTAATTAAGTTCTTTGTGTATATATACTAAGATACATCATAATGCATAAAAATAGCAGCAGAAATGAACAATAATGGTATAATTAATTTTATTCAAATTCGAATTTTATAGCATCAATTAAATTAATAATAATAGCCGCATGTTACCGTTTTATTCGTCAAAGGGTGAATCAAAAAGCAGAAATTAACGATGATTTGTTTTCAAAAGAAAAGAACGACAGAAAAAAGTCTTTCAGACATAACGACCTTTTGTTGTAATATATAGTTTGTGATTTTTAAAAAGCCCCTTATGGGAGGGGGATCGGGCCCCCTGAACCCCTTTGATCCGTAATTACGTAACTGATTTTCAAAAGGAGGGGGGGGGGGGGGGGGTCGTATATCTTTACCAAATTCTTTTACTCTAACGTACCGCCAGTAAATACATACTTCCCATCACCACAAATTGTAATTTCTGCATTCTGAGAACGTCAAAGGTAAAATGAAACCAGAGAGTATACCTTGAAACTGTTTCTTCTCTGTAACCTCGAAATATTTATTGTCCTGTTTATGGTCAGATAGATGATAATGACGATGAATGCCCTTGGTTAAAACCCATGTAAACGCAAAATAACTTCATCTGCCCTTGACCCCTAGAGGTAAATAAACACCATTATATGTAAACGCAACTTTCGTCACAGTACTAAAATATCATATCATTACAAAACCCTCACTTACATTTTCAGGTCGAAATAAGATCTACATGCCGTAAATGTGATTTTCGTCGTAATATTATAATAATTTTAAATTATTTGCATAGTGTTTAAAGCCTTTCTGATATTTGCAACTTCTCATGAAAATAACATGCAAAAGAAAAATTAAACACACAGACAACATTTTCCAGTGTTTGACAAAAATCACCTTTAAAAATGCATAGTAAAGATATCGAAATTCATCGCTAGTCAAAAGGCTGCGAATCACATCTATTGACATTTTTTCTCGCCGATGCACATTATTGTTCAGTCGTTAACAATTTTAATCAAATTTCAAAAGATTGTTTTATATATATAATTTCAATTTTGGGAACAAAACTAGATATTTGGAGAAGGTTCAATTGAACACATCAGTTTTAAGGTTAAGATACTACAAGTACAGATTCTGAACACAAATTTATTACACTCCAGAAATTCCAATGTAAAAGTGTCACTTTGAATCGAAACTTTAAACTCTTCACTATTTCTTATCAAAACACATTTTACTATTTCACTACATAAAGGTACGTATTGGTGTAATAAATTAAAGGGCATGAGGTCAAACTACAAAACCGAGATTTTCCTATTTTTTAATTAAATATATTAAAACAAAACTAGTAAATATCAATAAACGTTATGACATATATGTTATTTCCCTATTTTTTGGAAATGAAAATTTCAATTGAGTATTAAAATATGAGTTTTAGCATTTTGGAAGCAAGTGTTTGACAGATTCATGCAAATATATTCTAGAATATAATATGATTGTATTACACGCAGATGAAGGTCGTTAAACAAACCTTCTGGATGCCGAAGTATACATTGTTTGCGTTTATGTTAGGTTATCTTAAAATCCTACATAATAATAACCCTTTTAATGTTCAAGATTTTGGTCTTTCAACAAAGCAATACACAATCAATATATCAAGCTATAAATAGGGTTTTAAATTACTTAAGAGTAACAAGAATCACGTGACATTGTGGGATTCGGACCAGTATTATTTGGTAGTGACTGCTTTGTCTTACCAAGGAAATTGAAGGTAAACGAGTTATGCAGGAGGTTCCACCACTGGTCACATCATTGTCAAAACAATATTTCAGTAACAGTTTCCTCGCCGTGATGTGTTTACCATTAACACAATAGGTACAATATGTAGAAACAGAATAAGCAAAGTACAAATTACCTAATATTAAACAGAAGAAAATAGAAACGATAATTTGTTGTATTTAACGTAATCTGGGATTGGTTTAATATAGTTTTTAGCCATTAAACCGTTATTTTAAAGATGAATTGGTTCGGGTAAGGGAGTTCAAGTTGAAACAATTGAGGGATTTATACATCTTGAATAATGTCTCTACCCGATTTTGGACGGTCAATTTCCCATCTTTTCCATTACACTCACCACCTACTGAAAGATACTTTTTTTTATTTAGATAGGGAATGTATCTAATGCTAGAACGAACAAAGAAGAAAGCGACTTGACGATTCTTTATCTTGCTGTATTCTATAGATGTATCTTGAGAATTATATAAATATCAACAGACATGCACACAGATCCATTATTACAAAGAACACAAATGACATAAAGGTTATTCTTACTTCGTATTCTTTCCTCCAGCCATTCCTGGGGGGTACAAGAGTTTGTAACCAGATCACTTTCATCTGCTGAGGACTGACAGCTAATGTCCTGCAGAGACACCGTGTTCCCGAACCCAAGTTTAAGGTAATCCAGCTCAACGCCGTACATATCTGAATCTTTAACAGTCAGTGTAAGGGTATGTTCCCCAGGGCTCAGAGCCAGTGTGTTTCCGACTCGACCAGAACTCGTGAAATCATTCCAATACTGCCCATACATCGACCTCGCCTCTGACGCCACATCGGCGAGATTTTCACCGTCAATTGAAAACGAAATGACGTCCTGTGGTCCATCATTGGATAAAACAACGTCATCAATTATGACGTCAGAATTGGAATCCAAACAAAAATCATACGAAAGTCTGTCATCTTTAAAGAGCCAGACTGACTGTTGGTTGGATGCTCCTGATCTCGGTTTAACTCGGCACTTAGGGATTCCATTCTTACTGATCAGTTGATCAACCTGTACTTCTACTGGCAAGGCAGCGGCATATGTCAGTATCTTGAGCGTTATGGCTACAACTGCAGTGTTGGATCTTAGCTCCATTTCTGCTCAGCATGTGAAATATAAGAATTAGACCTCATTCTGTTCTTATAGACGGTTTCAGGTTCAGTCCTTAAGTTCCGGTTCTGGACATCCGGTTTCTCAAGTGACGGGTGTTGACAAAATCTGACCACGTGTTGTCAGGTGATTAAGTCAACAAACATCTGATCTGTTGCGAACACGGAACTCTGGGAGGTGCCAAATTTCTACAGGTCCAAAATCATCTCGCCTACTCGTTGCGATATTCATAAACTTCCCTACAACTGCATGACTAATAGCACTACACGACTAAAGCGAATGTTTAATAAAAATATAAATATTTTCTATCACTTAAGAATTTTAACAGCAACACAATGTACATGTTTCTTTTTAACTGAATAAATATTTTTTTAAATTTCCCATCAGATGTTACATTGAACTTGTATGTTACAAAGTGCTTGTGGCACAATATTACAGGTTGTACATTTATCTTAAGTTACATGTTTCACATGTTCTAATATATCTAATAAGGTGAAAATATTGATAATACGCAAGGTTTTATAATACATCAAGTCTAAGAATGTAAACAGTTCCAACTACTTCCAACTGTATAACCTGGATATTTAATCTAAAGACAATGTATGAAGAGATGACCAAAAGGCAAAGAATTTTGGCTGGATATTGTTTGTAAAGGCAATCATTTACAAGCTTGGTAATATTTTAAAATTTCCTTTTGAATACATTCAAAGTTAGGTTTTTTCCCTTTTCTGTTCATAGTGTAGATATTTTGCTTCACTATTAAACAGATGATGTTCACGGGATTGTTATTCCTACCTTTGAAACCCAGAATAATATTTTATGATGTCAAATTAATATTTCCTTCTGCCTTCTTGTCCTTTAAGCCATTTGCCAACTCTTCCCAAACTTTTCGAGAATGATTACAATCATAAAGTAAATGGATAACAACTTTAGATATCTGGTCACAGAAAGAGCACAAAGTCGAATCAATATACCCTATTTCGTTTAAAAAATCATTTGTTGGTTGTCAAGATATATTTGGTTTATGCTGAAACTATTTCAAATTTACACTTTGGGTACATTTATTTGCCATCAAGTGTATATTTTCCCATTTATGTTGAAATATTGTATGACAAGATAGCATTATATGCATATGTTTTTATACAATTGTAAAACATAATATTTCTCTTTTTAAAAAATTTAATCAAACTTTACTTAATACCTTGATACGTTAGCAAATTAACATCTATACCATATTATATCATTTAATTTCTCCAAAGTAAATACATTTCCATCCTCAATAATATCTCTCAAGTAAGTTACTCGTGAAGTAAGAAATGAGGGGATAAATCCATTCTGTTTTTTATTTTGGGGTTGTATGTCGTGCATTCTTTACCCCTAAATATAATTTCAAACCGAGCTTGCGAGCTGCGCCACTCGTGAAAATATCACTTTCTCACTCCACTCGATGAGATAGAAATGATATTCGGCAAAAACAATTAAATAGTCTCTATATATTGATCGTTCACCAATCATAATATTACTATTATGCCACAGCATTTAAGTTCTCATTTTGATAGCATATTATCAAATAAAAAGACCAGGCTTCTACTACATCTTTCAAAATGTATTAGAAATAGTGGGTAGTATTATTTTTTTCCGAGTAATTTAAATGCATCATAGTAGTAGTAGTAGTAGCAGTAACAGCAGAAGTAGTAGAAGTAGTAGAAGGAGCAGCAGTAGTAATAGTAGAGTATTAGTATTAGTAGTAGCAGCAGCAGCAGTAGCAATAGTAGTAGTGTAGTACTGGTGGTAGTAGTAGTAGTACTAGTTGAAAAAGTAGTAGCAGTAGTAGAAGTAGTAGTAGTAGTGGTAGTAGTAGTGGTAGTAGTAGTAGTAGTAGTAGTAGTGGTAGTAGTAGTGGTAGTAGTAGTAGTAGTAGTAGTAGTAGAGTAGTAGTAGTAGTAGTACTGGAAGTAATAGTAGTTTTAGTAGTAGTAGTAGAGTAGTAGTAGTAGTAGTAGTAATAGAAGTAGTAGAATAAGTGGTAGTAGTAGTAGTAGTTTTAGCAGCAGTAGTAGTAGTAGTAATAGTTTTAGAAGCATTAGCAGTAGTAGTAGTTGAAGTAAGCTAGCATCAATATTATTGATAGCTGTAGCTGCTGATCACAGTTCGCCTGACTATTACGAGCATTATGATGCTTGTGTTTAAGAACCACGGCAGTCCTTTGGATTTAGGTCAAGTGACCTGTATTCCCAATAAGACGCAAAGATCGTATGATAGGCGTTGAATTACTTTCATTGTTGGCCTTACGTGGCCTTCAGCTCTGTAACATGTGACGTCAACGCCCTTCAACACGGAAATCAGTGACGTAAGCAGAGGCGTTTGCCATGCGCAATAGCACTAAGAGTCCCCGATTGTTTGCCGTGTTATCATAATTGTTATGTGTAATAATAAGAAGAAAAGGTTAAGTCATTGACACATGCTTAACATATGTTGACTTAAGGGAGAAGTTCTTTTCTCAAACATTACACTGTTATGAACGCATCATGTGCAGCTGCGATATGGTTCACGTGTTCCAAAGGGAGAAAGTTTGGAAATCAATCAACATGTAAAAGTAATAGTTATATGACGAGTATTGGTCGTCTTGTCCACGACATGGTTGGTTATACGACGAGCCGCGTAGCGGCGATTCGTATAACCAACCATGTCGTGGACTAGACGACCAATACGAGTCGTATTACTTACTTATACCACGACCAACACAACGACATATATGAACAAAACACATCTTTTAAAATACCATACGCAAATTGTAAAAATCCGTTGAACTATTTTCTCTATACCAAACAATGTGCCTCATCACACTTTTAGAAGCTACCAAATATTCTCTAAAATATGCTCTATAGTTACCTTATCCTTCGTGTCTTTAAAAAGCTGTCTATCGAGCAGCACTTAAGTAGAAAACTACGGTAACAACAACAGAGCGTCGGTCATGCTTTGCACGTGCACTCCATGATGAAAACGACATGGGCTTTCGGAGAAGGCGACATTGTCACTGTGTACATTGGGGCTGCGTTCGTTTTGCACAGAGTGTGTCGCACGAGCGATGAAATTCCTAATCGAACGACCATAGTGTCACTCTCGTGTGCACTCTAGAGTCACTCAATGTCCCTCCTGCTAAATCGGGGAGGGAGGTCGTGAGAGTAACGGAAGTACGTCAATTGACACCGTGTTTACAACATACCCCAGGCATACTTACTTAAATATAAGTCTGTTTTAACACATTAGCAACATGCCAATGTGAGGTATAGATTTGGTTAAAGGAAAACTATAACATATCTGTGATTTTGGAGACCAGGAGTTGTTAAAATTTAATGATAAATTGTTTGTGAAAAATTAAAATTTTTCGGCCATATTGTTTACAGTCAGGCAACCAAGTGCGACACTCAGTAGAGCATACTAGTCGTTCGCTCTTAGTGGCATCCGAGCATGCGCAAGATTTCACTCGATTGAGTCAAAACAAACGCAGCCCAGAAGGTGAGGACGTAGGCAATATTTCTCTACTAACATTGACGATTCGCCCAAATGACAAGTGATTATTTTCCTCTCGATGAAGTTAACATACAAATTTAAAATTTGGAAGTGTTTCTACCGACAAGAGTGCAATCTTGAAGTAAATAAGATATTTTAGAACATTAAATGGTCTTTTGAAGGAACTACAATTAGTTTGCAACTTTGTCTCTTCATTGCATAATAAAATTATGTTTTAGTGTCAGATACACTTGACGAAGAAGGCAGGAATTCATTTACTAAGATGTTTTAGTTATTACCTAAGAGGAAGTTATCTACTATCGTAAGAACAGTCTATATTGACTAGTCATAGATTTTGATATGCAAAGAATGCATTAATTTGAAGTTCAATAACGTTTTCAAGAAGAAAATTAACATCTATTCCTTTACCTTATTTTGGCATTTGAATGAACATGCGAGACGTTTTTAATGAATTACCATAATAACGGACTGTCTGTTTTACACAGTACAGTTGTCTAAATGGTGCAATGCGCTTGTCTGTCATGGCTTGATAATGAGGTTTCTGTCACTGATCATTTCATTAAATTTAGAGATAAATTTGCAGTAATTATTGTTATCCGAACAATCTCTAAAAAATAATAATTTAGAATTTCCTCCCAATAAATACAATGTTGTTTATTGATAGGGCTGCGGGTTAAAAATTGTTTTTGTTGAACTATTGAAGAAGTCACAGTTAATGATTAAAATATATTGTAACATGACTTCGGTAAATACTCGTTTCTGATTGGTTGATTTGAAGGATTTCCCAGTGTTAAATGGCAATGAACACACGCAAATTGACTGAGACGAATCACCGCGAAAGGATACATTATTTGGTCCGCCTCAACATTAAAATGTTCTGATTCTCCCAATATTCGTGCCCGATTCACATTTTACTGTAGTTGTTGTCATTTTCTAACTTGCGCATTCCCGCAGATGCCAAAAATCCTTTTCTATTTGCTTTAGTTTTATGTAACTAAACTTTCTTAATTGGCTAAGTTTATCCTAATTTGCCGCCTTGTGCCATGCGGCCGGTTTCTTTCGAATGCCGTTCCCATGGCACGACGTCACAAAGGCCAACGGTTATGACGTCATAATGATCACGTCACCGTCACAATGGTCTAGGCGAGTTTAAGATATTTGTTAAGTCGGGGTTGTTCCTGTTAGTTTATGAATTATATAACTGTTTTCTCCCTCGTAAATGTCACAGTGAAAACTATAAGATCTCAACGTTTTGAGTGCAACTGGTTTGCAATATAAGGACACTATTTTAATGTCTATAACACTTGGAATTCCTTCTTCTTTATAGCTGCGAACACCTATAACAATAATGGATCAGTCGTTAGATCCTTTCAACTCAGAGTTCCCTACGCAAAAATAGAGTTCGCTCTTAAAATGCTTATAACTTACGGTCATGTTACAATATCGATAAATAGTTGCGTTTGTAAAATTTCCGGGATTCATTGTTATTCAACACACGCAAATTTAAGCGTTTAAAACCTCCGGCTAACGCCGTCGGTTTTAAACTAAATTTGCGTGTGTTGAATAACAATGAATCCCGGAAATTTTACAAACGCAACTATTTATCTTCTAAGCATATAAGTCATCAAAAGGATGAAAATAAAATTTCCCAAAAACGGAAACGATTCATATGGGTGAATCGTTTGTGTGAAGAAATGAGAGACGTGTTTTTATTATATGAATAATGGTTAGATACTCTGTTCTATCAGTGAAATAAACCCTCTATCTGGCTACAGTGGCGATAACCTTTTTATTATATGCTAAGCGGTGAGAGACTGAGTTTTCTCAGTTCTAGAAAAGTGTTCTCGCCACTGAGTGTGATATCACTTTTTCAAGTTAGTGAAAATATCACAGAGGGGATAACGTCATGTGAACAATGGTTTGACGTCACTTCTACAATCAACGCGACGTCATCGCCGTCGCTAAGTTACGATCAACAATGGTATGACGTCGCCAGAAAACTCTCGAGTCAAAGCCTTTTGGACATAAATTACCACATTTTCGATCACAAGAGGCATATAATAAACAGAATATCTTTTGTTTTGAGTGTGATATCACTTATCTCTCATCTCGTGACGGGGTAAAGCCTATATTTTCACTCGTGGCTGCGCCACTCGTGAAAATGCTGGCTCTACCCCGTCACTCGATTAGAGATAAGTGATATCACACTCAAAACAAAAGATATCCTTTATATCGTCACTCTACCGAGTGGTGATAAACTTTATCACCACTCGAGTGGCGTCAAGTTCAAAAGTTCATGTAACAATGGTCTGACGTCATGAATTCTCATATGACGTCACACTGTTACCGCGGTGACGGGCTCTTCCAAGCGGCCGCTCAACATAAAATTAGCTTTTTTTGACGTTATTAGACGGATTTCATCATATAATAAATAGAATATCTCGTGAGGTAAAAAAGTTAAATATTTTCACTCGTGGCTGCGCCACTCGTGAAAATATAAACTTTCTACCTCACTCGATGAGATAAACATGGTATTAGTCAAGAAAAGACAGATATCCTCTATGTCTCAATAACTGGGAAAGGGCAGCAGTATTTCTCAGGTCAAAACGACGTCCTCCGGCTGTAACGACTACCTCAAACGATGACAACGCTCCCGACAGAACAATTAACAATATATGAAAAAATGTTATAAAAAAAACTAATGAAAGTTGTCCCATGGTTGTTTGTCGTTGTTTTAAATTGGAGGTATTTGTCAAACCGTTTCAGTTACATAGATCGTGATACATTCTGTCTTTAGTCTGTCATGAGAAAGGTTATATGAAAGTAGTTCCGGCTGATTCTTTGGTGTAGCATAACAAACATTTTGGTTAGTTATACCACGGGTCCAAACAATAGAGTCGTGGTATAAAGGTAAATAATGCTAGGAATGGTCCTTATCAACTTAAACAATTTGACAATTCAACAATAATAATAATCAGAAATGAATACATATTTCATCACTGTCGTCTACAATATTAAACCGACGATACAGAAAACTGCGACAAGACTTTCGGTCGATTAAGTTAACTCACAAGCTGTATTCGTACTGACTGTCATTTAAAACATGCCAACCTTTTTTGGGATCACATCTACAATAGTCATCCCTCGTGAAATTTTTATGAAATTATAAATAAAACATTGTTATAATCCGGATCACATTATCCGCAAGAGTTCAATTTCGGGTCGTGTCCAGGATTCGAACCCATGCCCTAAGAGTCAGTCAACGCCGTCAGCAACCGATTTCAGTTATACGTTACAGGGTAATCTCTGTTTAAAAAAAAATGTTATCAAATTTATAATTACCAATATTAAACAATAATTGACTTCAAGTGAGGTTGATCCAATGATTTGTCGACCTTGGAAACGCGATATTCACCGAGGCAACGCCGAGGTGAATATCATGTGTGCGAGGCAACGCCGAGTTGAATATCATGTGTGCAAGGTCGACAAATCATTGGATCAACCGAATTTGAAGTCTATAATTGTTTTATTATTTGAAAAATGTTCTCGAAACACTTTTCTTCTGTGCAAGGGACATCACTCTAATATGCCTAAAACTATAAGGGACATAACTCTAATCCACTACAGTCACGAAGCAATGCCTATTGCCTGATTAACAGTGTAACAAGTGATGTGCGGAGTTCGAGACGTAATTCTCAAATCTTTATTTAGCCACGGGAGGTGCTTGGATTGTTACATCAACCTCTCGCGCTTCACACAGGTTGGCATTGCTTGACGTCAATGCTGTCATGTGACAAAGTGGGCCAATCAGAGAGACGGATGTAGTCCATACATATAATAATGTGTCATATGAATTTCACTTAAATCGTCCAAATGTTACATAACCCTCACTTTTGCTTTGATTATACAAATTCACGCCTTTTTCATTAAAGCAATATGATATACTTCCTTGGATATGAATCTCTATATAGTTTCAGAATTGCAATAGGCAATATTTGAATTTCGTCCAAATGTCCAATAAATTCGTCGTTATTTAGAAATGTCCAATGAAATCAAATTAATGACGTTAACTTCAAATTATTGACATATCTCTCGACAAAGACAAAACGACACATTTTGTATGAAAATTGCAAATGATCGTTGATGTAAATAATAATACAGTATTTGAATCACTGTGTATAACCGTACACCGGAACTAGCGAGGTGTACGGCGGAGAAATGTTGCTAGCGAGGAGCCGAAATCGAAAGTTAGGTAATATTTTACTTCATAACTTTCAAATAATCAACATCATGTGGTAATTTTAGCACACATACTTAGTAAAATGTATGTGCTTGTCATTCTGTATCCAAGGGACAGTAACAATGACAGTTGCGAGTAATGCTGTTGTAAGTAACATGTTTGCTATCTCTGTCTATGAACAGGATATGACATTAAATAGTTATGTCTCGGAAATCTATTGACATGATAATAACATAGAAAAAGTTGATGAAACGGCGATGATTGCTTTTTAAGTGATCCCGTTTGCGATCACGCTCCTCGCTAGCAACATTTCTCCGCCGTACACCTCGCTAGTTCCGGTGTACGGTTATACTCAGTGTGAATACAACAATTAAATAATTATCACATTTTAATCAAAGTCAGATAGAATCACCTCAGGGTACATAACGCCGGAAACATCTCAGGATATAAAGTTTGCGAAGGCGAACACCAGAATAGCCCCAACTAATAACATTGCATCTGATTTCGGTCTACTCTGACCTGACCCCTGAGGCATCCACACTACTGCCCGATCCCACGTTACCGCTGTCCCAGTGGTTGCAGGAGAAGACGAGCTATTCGAATTAACAGACGCGTTTTCAAAGTTGCTTGATGGGTTTCTAGCTCGGTCGTTAGGAACTCCAGATGGTGTCGTCTGATTTGAATTTGTCGTCTGCTCCGTACCAAGGCTCGTCTGTTGAACCGGAAGTTGCGCAGTCCGAATACCGGAAGTACTCATAGTTGAAGCAGTAGATGTTGTTCCAACAATTTCTGGTTCGGCTGTTGGAGATATAACGTAATATAAAAATAGAGCCATGGGCTCTGTAGCTCATCAGACTTTTGATGGAAATAGATTTTTAAGGTTTTGAGCCATGTGACCCCAATTGGGGTCAAGGGGTAACCAAATGTAAAATTTAGAATCTTAATTGGCCAAAGAGTCTACACACAACTTTTCAGCTCTCAAGACCTTTTGGAACTGGAAAAGAAGATGAAACTAGGTTTTTAAGGTTTTGACCCCTGTGACCCCATTTGGAGTCATGGGGTCACAAAATCTACAATTTAGAATTCCAATTGGCCAAGGAGTCTGCACATCAAATTTATGCTCTTTAAACCTTATGGAACTGGAGAAGAAGATGAAAATAGGTTGTTAAGGTTTTGACCCCTGTGACCCCATTTGGGGTCATGTGGTCACGAAATCTACAATTTAGAATCCCCATTGGCCAAGGAGTCTACTCACAACTTTTCAGCTCTCTAGACCTTTTGGAACTGGAGAAGAAGATGAAAATAGGTTTTTAAAGTTTTGACCCTTGTGACCCAATTGGGGGTCATGGGGTCACGAAATCTACAATTAAGAATCCCCATTGGCCAAGGAGTCTACTCACAACTTTTCAGCTCTCTAGACCTTTTGGAACTGGAGAAGAAGATGAAAATGGGTTTTTAAGGTTTTGACCCCTGTGACCCCATTTGGGGTCATGGGGTCACAAAATCTACAATTTAGAATCCCCATTGGCCAAGGAGTCTGTACATCAAATTTCAGCTCTCTAGACCTTATGGAACTGGAGGAGAAGATGAAAATAGGTTTTTAAGGTTTTGACCCCTGTGACCCAATTTGGGGTCATGGGGCCACGAAATCTACAATTTAGAATCCCCATTGGCCAAGGAGTCTGTACATCAACTTTCAGCTCACTAAACCTTATGGAACTGGAGAAGAAGATGAAAATGTTTAAGGTTTTGACCCCTGTGACCCCATTTGGGGTCATGGGGTCACAAAATCTACAATTTAGAATCCCCATTGGCCAAGGAGTCTGCACATCAAATTTCAGCTCTCTAGACCTTATGGAACTGGAGAAGAAGATGAAAATAGGTTTTTAAGGTTTTGACCCCATTTGGGGTCATGGGGTCACGAAATCTACAATTTAGAATTCCCATTGGCCAAGGAGTCTGCATATAAAATTTCAGCTCTCTAGAGTCATTGGTTCTGGAGAAGAAGTCGAAAATGTGAAAAGTTTACGGACGGACGGACGCCGGACGCCTTGCCATGCCATAAGCCCATCGGGTCTTTCAGACCTGATGAGCTAAAAAAGTAATGTAAAAGTAACATGTCGGGACGAGATTTAGGAATGAGTTAATGGAACTATACCGTTAAAAAGTTCCTTTGAGGACAAATATATCCCTAAGGAAGTATATACTATGACATAATATAATAATATGAACATGTTCAAATGACATACTTATTTCTTCATCATAAAATCGATTTAAGACCCTTTTAACCCCTATATATTTATTTAAGGTTTAAAAAACGAATTGGATAAAAAAGATCAAAAGGTATCGTCCATGTTCGTCTGATTTACTGAATACGTACAGTTCTTTTAAAAATGGGCGCAAATTTATATACACGCATTAATGAAACAACCACTGTAATCGGTATTCTACTTTACCGGCGCTACACGAGTCGCATTAAGTATGTGATTTGCACGTCGCAGTTGAAATAGTTCATATTCACTGACTCATTGCTTCGCTGTGTCAGAGGCGTTGTTCATTCGCCATTATTTTGGCGTGCAATTCTTTGTTTACTTTTATTTCTTATTTATAGAATTTACAATTCATTTATGACTAGTCTAACTGCTTTTGTTACAAGCTCATGTCTCTCTTAAAAAACATATGTGTACATCAGTTGCAATCAAATATGTTCGTTTAATGGCTTATAATCAGAAATTAATTGCTTCATATTTATTATCAGATGTCATATCAAACAGGCCCAGTCTGATGTGTTATGATATTTTTCAGTCTGATTAAAATCGACTGTGATTCGAGGAAAAAAATTGTAAAAATATTGTTTTAGTGGGGTTTGAACTTCAACCAGCCCGGCTTTCCTCTCATTCACACGAGACGGAGAGGATGATCTGGCTGGTTCGAGCCCCGATAGAGACAATATTTTTCATATTTTATTCCTCGGAGTACGGTCGATTTTAATCAGACTGTGATATTTTTAATTTTTTAAGACAACACTTCAAAACGAAAGAGTTTTAAGGGGCAGTCGCACGTTTTTTGGGGGAATATAAGTTGATGTCAGGAAAATGAAAATTAATGGTTCTAATAGAAAGACAATGTATTTAAACTAAATGGAGCAGTAATAATTCAAATGTATAACATAAAGTTTAGCCATGCGGTTCCTTTTTCTTACACAAAATGAATTAAAGGTGTTCACACAAAATGGCCGCCAGTGGATTTTATGGGAATCTTCATACTTTGTCCTCTGACTATGGATGATTGGCTTGTGTAATGAGATTTTTGTCACTGTTAAAAATAATACATTTAGCATTTACTAACAGTTAACAGTGAACAATTTAAAATATAAAATTATCAAAAAACGTGCTACTGCCCCTTTAAAATAAACGTCATGCTTTTTCGTTGCTTGAATAAAGTTACCTTAAATCACATTTAAACATTTGGCTAATAGGACGTATTATGTCAAATATTCTTTAGCATTCCTCCCTTTAACTTTTAACAAAATGTATTCTTATGATTCAAAAGAAACATTCCGAAAAAAAAAAGAATTGAATAACGAATTATAACTCCTTTCACCAAATGCATATTTGTCATTAAAAAGTTTTCGTAAAGAGTAGAAATAAATTTAAAAGGAAACTAACTAGCTTGGTTTTTTAAAGATTCTATTTTTGTTGGATTTTGATAAGTACATTGCATATAGTACATCGAAAATGAATGTTATATCCGAATGAAAATATTGAGTCTATTAGACAAATATGTTTGTTTTATATCGCATAACATAATCTGAAAATAGTCATAAGCAATGGGATTTATTTAGAACTGGTGAATCATGAAATAAATTGTCAAACTTATCAAATATCATATACAAGTATATCAAAGCTTCCGTTACGCATGAAATAAATAACAGAATATTTTGATGTACAAACCGGTTTTAGACACGGCTGTATATTTAGTTCCGTTCTTTTCTATTGTCATTTTTACAAAAGGAATATTATGAAATAACAGCAACAACCCCACATATATATTGGGAACTTGGAAGTACAAAGATGTAGGTTTTACTTACCCCCTTTCCTTGTCTAATTAAGCATTTTACACATCTATCCAAACCCACAAGTGTACATGGTAAAAGGTCTTTGAAAACTCGAAAGAGTGCTTGGGCACAATAAGCATCCTTATTAAATGTTTATATAATAAGAATTCGATTTTATTTTACAAGATTAACATTTTTGAATTTATATTTTGAACATAAAATGTGATTATTTGTCAACTTTTAAAGCATACATCTACACTTAGGATCATGTGTTTCTATAAACAATCAGAGCATGTATGCCACGTTGCCAGTGTTTATCATGCTAAGCCAGAATCGTGTATGAATAGGGCGGATAGTCTTTATCAATATCATAATAACAGCGGTTTAGAGGATGATGGACATCATGTGATTATGTGTATTTAATATGATTATCTGTAAATACCTTACAAACAATACAATATATATACATTTGAAACCAGAAAAGAGTAGAAATAGTGAAAAACATTGAATTCTGTTGTAAATAACATCACCATTAATATGTATAATGATTTCCATTAGTTTATACTATTTTTCATTATCTACTGAATGTCTGAGACCGATGAGTATTGCATAAAGATTTGATTGAAACACAATAATAACATATTTGAGATATTTAGTTCTGAAAAAGCAGAACATCACCCACTTACTCAGTTGGGTACGAGGCTTCATCGTCCAATTTTCTGGCGGGATGCAGGTCCTCTTGATGTTAGAGTTATGTCCCCATTGTTTCGGGGAGGTAAAGCAGCGAAGGTCAAACGGAAGGACGTTATCTTCAAAAAACAAGGTCAGGGAATCAAGTTCAAGGCCAAATCGATCAGCAAATGTTAGATTGAGGACGACTTCATGCGGACCTCGGTCAAGGAGGACACTGTCTCCCATTTGTCCTGAATTGAGGAAGCTGTTCCAGCTATCTCCCCCGGTTGTCCTGACTAAACTGTTGATCTCACCTTTGACCTTACCATCCAATGTCACTGTCACCGTATCACCACCCCCGTCGTTGGAGTACGAAATGCCGTGAATTGCAAACCTCGTGGCTTTCTTCAAGCAGAAATTGACGTTCATCGTTTCTCTTGGGAAGAGCCACACAGCATGGCTATTTGTTGCGTTTGACCGATGTTTGATGCGGCAGGGGGGACTCTGACTGTCCAGAGCCAACTGGTCAAGCTGAACAGTGAGGAGCGAGGAGTGGACAAAGTGGACACTGCCCACAAGGAGTATCACAGGGAGTCCGACTTGAAGCATTTTATGTTGCAACCTGTCAGCAATGTACACGGACATCAAAGCTTGATGGTTGTCGATCTTTCATGTCACGTTGAGTTGATATCTACGGATTAAGGGGTCGTCTCAAACGAGAGTGAAATTCTTATTGGTAAAATTCAATAAAATACAAGATTCCGTGAAAACTCTTCATGTTTGACTCAGACAAAGGTTTTTCAAAATATTGATTGAATTGAATAAAGATAAATTGTTTTGTACACAGTTTTAATGAAAATGCCTAAATTGTTTTGATATATGCTTGTTATTAACATATATTCCAGTCATTTGACCCTCTTCAGCATATTAATGAATATAGGACAATTAGAGAAGGGCTGCTGTAGTTTCAAAGGGTTGAATCATAAACTATAAAAACGCTCTGTAAAGGCTCTGTTTGGAATGTTAAAATGTATTTAAGACTTGTTTAGCAGCAATTCAACGAAAACAAAATATTCAATGTGCTTGTCATGTAGTTCAATGCATGTTAATTAATAAACTATTAAAAAAATTTCATCGTTACGATAAATGATAAAATTTACTTATCAGCAAACTGTCCCCGGAGATGACTCGGTAACGCGCAAAATTAAATACATGTAAGCATTTTCACTTCACCTATATCACTCAAAACCAATCAGGAATGTTTGACTGTAGATAAATGAAATTTTAAATCAAGTGGAATCAAAACAAACCTTTTGATTTTATCAAAATAAATTTATATTTCTTCGAATAAACAAAAATGCTCATATGAAACTTTAGATTACCATTATCATACCTTCCCAAAGTTCATATAGTTGAATAAAATGGTGTTCTAGAGGTGTTTGTTATATCGCAGTAGGGCAAAAAACAACCATCTGTGCTTCTCGCAGTTACACTCATACTGCTTATTCCTGGGTCACGGCATCTTCCTACGCAGAGCCTAAAAGGCCAGTTTCCAAATTGTCATTTTATGCCTTGCTGCAGAGACTTTACTTTTCTGTGCTTGCTCTCTACTCTGTAGGGGCACTATAGCAGCACAGAAAAGTAAAGTCTCTGCAGCCTTTTAGGCTCTGCGTAGGAAGATGGGGTCACGGAGGCCAAACAGACACTTCTACACTCTTCTGTAGTTTTGTTTGTTTAGTTTTGTTTAAGCTACTGTAGCACGTTTTAAAAATCTAATTCCTCAAATTTCCCTTTTTATATCAGTTTACGCATAGACAGAGGTTATCGCGAGTGTGTTTAGGCGTGGTAAATATCCTACATTAGAAATAAACATTGCATTTTGCGAGGCTTCGCAATATAAATACTTCCTAATGTTAACTACTAAGTTCCTAATGCAGGATATTCAGTCACTATCCCAAAACACGCACGAGCATGATAACTTTTATTTTATACAATGTCTTTTTACAATTGATAACTTTTATATTATACAATGTCTTTTTACAATTTGCGTTCGGAAAAATGTCACACAGTACATGTACACTATTAGAAGTTGACAATGTCTTCTAGTGCGCGCATTGATATGCGCAAATGAACAGTGAAATGACTCCTCTGTAAATTGACATAATATAATTCCGGCTATATCTTTGCTTTGATTAAACGTGGTAGCTATATTAATCATATTGCTGATAATGATGATTTTATTCTTAGAAGCTTTACAGTTTTCATTCAAATCTTGTTGACAGTCTTTGGCACTGCGTTGTCATACATTTTACAAAAAAACAGCAACGTTTTATTTTGAATTTGATTTAGTTTAAATTCATTTCTACAATTTTCTAGTGTATAATAATTTGTTTGTATGGCCCCGGTATTAATGACGTTCAAAATCTAAAATCTTGTAACGCTTGTAACGTCATTGGCTTGACTCTCGATGTGTATCTTAATCCTTATGACCCCAGCAGATACAGAATATGTCAGTTATCCTGCCGAGAACAACATCCATTGTATGATATCATATTTTATTCAGCGGGTAAAACATGTACCTTATCAATATGGTGAAATGTAGTAAAAAAAATGAAATAACTGAAAACTCGCACAAAGCTTATCGCTTATACTGCAATGGACTTAATTTTTAACTTAACTAATGTCATGCTTTACCTTCTTATTGGCAATTTCTTAGTTTTGTTTTGTATTGATAAGGTTAAGTATTGCTAAATTCATACGTGTGTAGTGTAGTCAGCTTGACCTCTTTCAGGTCCATATATAATATTTCCGGGATATTCTATACGTTGCCCTATGTCCACGGGATATTATATGGAATGTACACGGGGTACGGGATAGCTCAGTCGGCAAGAGCGCCGGCCTCACGTTGCTGAGGTCCGGGGTTCGAATCCCATCCAGGCCAAGGTGTAAAAAACTCTGTTAGAACTCTTTATGTGTTACCCTGGAGCCCTAGTGTGTAGTGCAACAAAAACTGCGCACTTAAAAGATCCCACGAATTCATATCAGTGGCATGAACATGTGCATACGCCGAGCTATCGGTTATCAGCGTTCAGCAGTGTTGGACAAACTGCTGTGACTATGTGTCTCAGTTCACCCAGCTGTGAATGGGTACCCTGTGCGGCATAGAATAGTCCCTAACCTGAGCGCCAGATATGGATGCCGGTTGAATACTCCCCAGGGAGTTGAATTGGAAAAAATGATCGAACGGTGAAAGAATGCCATTGACCAGGGGAAACAATGTAAGCGCCTTGAGCAACCACGAGTGGATGGATATGTGCGCTATATAAGTATTCATATAATAATAATAATAATGTTCCTGGTCAGTCTATAGAATATCCCGATGCTCTATATTACCTTGCAATGTCGCTATATAATGCCATATTGATATGATTAACCGCGGTATATATGACGGAAAATTATTTCCCCTCGGGCTTTCCGTCGACAGAGAGTCCCTGTCCTCGGCATCCCCAGCAAGCAGGTATTCTTTCGACGATGAGCCCTTAGGATCACTGATTATCCCTTACATAGAGTACATACATACACCAGTCTTGTAAAGCGATCCCTCATGTTAAGCAAGGCAAATCATACTCTAATTCTTGTCAGATATACAATGGCAAACACCGTAGTAGCATTAAAGTCATTGTTATCAGTTTAACTTCGGGAAACACCACAGTACATCCATTTTTACATTCTTCATAATCCATGAAGGCAGAGAAATCTCTCCTTTGAACATTCGACACAGTTTTCGACCTAAGTGTGCTTGATGGTTTTGTCGACGTATCGGCCTTGTTTTCAAACCTCACTTCTGTAGTTTTCTGAAAATTTTCGGTAGATTTGAGTGATATAGATTGAGTTGAAGATAGTTCAACATATCCTGTTGATGTTGGTAGATCGAGAGTTGATCCAGAGGAAGGTCGGGTCGGTGGGGATGTGTCTGTTGAAGTGCCAACATCTTCTGTCCAGGTTTCAACTCTTTCCGTCAGGGTGGACGGTGATGTCTCAAGAACAGGAACTGTAGATGTGGAATCTTTTGGAAGTGTGGTTACTGCTTTTTCAGTAGTTGACTTTTCATGTCTCTGTTCAGCTGTAGTCGCGGGAATAGTTACCCTCGGTGTCGTCTGTGGACTGGTATCTGTTAGAAATGAATTTAAATTTGAATCACGAACTTCTCAGAATACAATCTTCAACAAAAGATTAACTATGCTATATTTCTAAATATGAATATCTCCTTCAATGTCATTTCCACAAGTAAATCCCGTGTCGTATTATCCCTGAACAATATGAGTAGTGAGGCATTAATATGATAATACGAATTATTGACAATCAAGCGAGTACACACCGAACTATTATTACACGGGAACAAGGCACTGGCGACTGGCCTTTTTGTATCTTTTCAATTACCAAGTTTATCTCATCTAGAGAACATCTTGACACTAGGCATACTCGTGATTATGTCAACCCTGCCTGTTGTCGACAACCACTTCTTACATCTTTTAAAGTAGTCACATGATGTCATGTGAAAACAGCGAGTAATTATTATCATTATTGAGTTAATCTAAATCATATGAAGTCCGTGACTAAAACAAAGCCTAAGGTGATCCTTCTTTATCCACCAGTCCAAGATTTTGGAAAAATCTTGTTTTCAATTAATAACGTTCTAGAAGATAAATACGACATAGGGATTATTTTTGCGGTATACAACAACATAAAAATTTCAATTAAAGTTTAAAAAATCAATCATGATCACTACAAGTGTTGATTAATTTCAAGGATATCAATATAATATCATTTATCAATTATAAATGCCTTTTTTATGACATAATATACATTTGAATATGAACAGAGGAAATTGAAGATACCTTACCTGCAACGATTCTCGGATTACCAGGATCGCAAGTTTTGATATACGAGCTATCTCCCCATGGACCGGACGTTTCAACACAACGTAAATCGTCAGCTGAAACATTCTTGTCAAACTCCAAGACCAAGGAATCGAGTTCCATTCCATAAAAGTCAGCAAGTGTCAAATTAAAAAGAACTTCATGAACTCCCGGTTCAAGTCTAGTCGCATTTCCGATTTGACCAGAAGGAACGAATTCATTCCAGTAATGACCATACAGTGACCTTTCAATCGTCGTGACCTTGCCCTTGACCTCTCCGTTGAGGCTGACCTCAAGGTTATCAGAACCACCGTCATTTGAAGCCAGAACATCCATAAAGGTTACCTCTGTCGTTTCATTTAAACAGAACCTGAAAGCCAACAGATCCCCCGCAAACATCCAGAAGGAGTCTTTGTCTGATGCGTTTGTCCTGTCACGCATACGGCAATACGGATACTGGTTCTTCAGGGCCACCTTATCCAGGTATATGGAGACATTAGAAGCACATACCAGCTGGATACACGTTGCGAAGATAATAATCGTGTGAGGGAGATGCATGGTGAAGCTAGTCATACCGTACTTGATTGAAATACCATGGAAGCGTTCATGCTACACTACCACTTCCGGTATCCTTCCGATTGTCGTCTGAAACGTTGAAAGGGGTCATATCAAACAAAATTTCTGATTATAGTGCTTTAAATAACAACACAAGACAAAAGTGAGCACAGCTCACTTAACCCGCCTTTGGTTTGACTACTTGATCGTTTCACTTAACATTATCATATTGAACGTCAAATTCGTGGTAATGGATTATGTTTTTTCACAGGACAAATGTAGTGCAATCTATTCGATCAATAGAGACATTAACTTATTCGAATCGGAAATTACACAAACAGATACCTTCCTACCCGAATTTGAAGTTTGTCTTGACACAAAGTAGTTTTTGAGTTGAAAACAACACAGAAGCGATAAATGTGACCGCTACCGCTCATATACATATATAATTTCGGCACCATGAAGTTCTATCGTATTAAACAAAAACACCTAATAGGTAATATCGTTACAAACATTTTTCGAGTAATGTTCGGAAATAATTTCGAGAAGCGAAATATTGCCAAGAGTATTCCGCCGGTAATTTGGTATAAAATTCATCACAATTTAAAATTTATGAACAATCATGTTCCAACCATTAGGCTCAAAGTGAGTTAAATATAAAATCAATTCAAAGGTCACCCCGTCTGCACTGATGATAACAGTCATACCAAACTATATTCTTAGCACGTAATCCAAAATTCAATATAAACTGCACTTATTAACTCAGCTATCAGACTGCCGTTTCGAAGGTCTATGAAATTTATTTTGCCCGTAGATCACGAAACAAGTAACCTCTTTAGATTTAAACAATATACATTACCAAATTATTTACATTGTGCTCAGCTAAATCAATTAAAGATCAAAAAAACTTTTCAACAGTTTTTGTTGAGATTCATATTTTTAAAACGAAATATTGCGATAGATATTTATAAGATATAAATTTCAGAAAATGAATAGCTTCGCATTCTCAATCATTTGATGTTTTGAGATAGAATTTGCAAAAAAAGTACTTAAAACAATAAACTTGGTGTAGATTTTAATGTTTGGAGATAGAATTTGCAAAAAAAGTACTTAAAACAATAAACTTGTGCAGATTGTAATGTTTGGAGATAGAATTTGCAAAAAAAAACAAAACCCATAAAACTTGGTGCAGATTGTAATGTTTGGAGATAGAATTTGCAAAAAAGTACTTAAAACATAAAACTTGGTGAAGATTTTAATGTTGGAGATAGAATTTGCAAAAAGGTACTTAAAACATAAAACTTGGTGAAGATTTTAATGTTTGGAGATAGAATTGCAAAAAGGTACTTAAAACATAAAACTTGGTGCAGTTGACATGTTACAAACATACGTACTGAAGCATTTGTTGTAAAGTGGTTCATATCCTACACACCTCCGTGTAGCACCCATGGCACTGTATCATCTAAACACTCGACTCTTCCGTATATACACCAGGGGTGTGTTTTATTTTAGCAATGTCAACATCTCTTTGAAGGTCTCTCGAATTTCAAATCTAATCATTGTTTAATCGAATCATAAAAAGTGTTTTAAATATTCTCTTATATATTCAATTGAATCATAATCATTTTTCATAATTTGATGTTTTATAATGTTTTAAAGGGTTCCATTCCATCTTTTATATATAAATTTCAGTCTTCGTGCACTTCCTTTTTAATTCCTTAATATATTTTAAGTCAGCAAAGTTCAAAATTCAAATGAATTACCACTTTCCGTTAGAATATTGTTAAGGATCTATTATATTTTGAGTGTTCGCATGCAGCATAATTATCGTTCTTGGTCTTCTCACATTTAAATAAATAGTTTTCACATCAATTGAAGTTATACCACTCATTGTACTATATTCAATTCTTTGTTCATTCCCATTCAAGTCCTGTTAGAGAATTTACATCAATATTCTTTTAAAACTAACATTTCATGCGTGTCATGATAATTATGAATTATTCTGCATCATGATCACATTCTGACTGAAGTCTTCTCGAAGTCCTAATTCATCTTTATCACATTCTTTGTACTCCTCGCGTCGCATTCTTCCCTTATTATTTTTCGTCTGTCACGCTAAAGACCCAGGTTTGAATCCACACTGTGTTGTGTCCACGGGAGGGCACCTCATCCACATTGCACTCAGTCCAGCCACCACAGTGAATCATCATCATGATGCCAAACCACATAAATGAACATAATCACTATTCTGTTAAGTCCAATAACACCTTCTCCTGTCCTTCAGAACATTATGGTCACTTAGTTTAGAATGTTACCGTTTCCTATGTAAAACTATTGTTATTCCGTATTTCCTCGATCCTTATCCATCAATTTAGACGTTCACGTTGTTCCCATTGGCTCGTCCACATCTTTATTTAGCAAACTTATGATCTGTCACTTTTATCAGTCCGTATGCAAATTGGCACTATTGCTACAATATTTGTTGACCTATGCCGGTGATCTGAAATTGAAATATCCAATCCTTTCCTCTTCTTCGTATTATTTCCAGTATTCCTTATATCAGGTGTGAGAGAGAGTATCGCTGTAGCTAACGAGCAGTTCAAATCCTTTCTCAATTTCCAATGGTTAAAATGATAAATGTGCACATTTGTGATTAATGGTTATTCGTGGAGGGATGACAGGTACACAATATTTCTCGTTAGATTTTTTGCTTAAACGAATATCTTTTCAAATAACTCGTATAATTTTTTTCATTTTAAATCCGTGTAGTTTGGAAGGTTATATCTAAATACGTGATTCAACTACAAAACTTTGTGAATGTTCATCCTTAAAGGGGAAGTAGCACGTGTTTATACATATTTAAAATGTTCTCACGAAAAAGAAAATATATGTTACTTAATGCAAAACAAGAGCACTTCTACGTGAACGTTCCATGTTCAGTAAAGCTATGTACTTCGAATGAGTAAAGGGTGTTCACGCAAAAATGACCGCCAATGGGTTTTGCTTTGAAAGTTAAAAGATTGCCAATGTTTTTATGTACATGTAATTCATTTATTTGTTCATTTATGTAGTTAAAGTCTCATTATTATACTCATAGAAACTACATGAACGATCAAGTGGTTTATCCATAAAAAGCATTTAGATTCAATATATATGTAGAATTTCATAACCTGGTCCTTTTGAGCATATGTGTACCTACTGAAAAGACTTATCAAAATTAGAAACTACATAAAACATACTCATTTATGCACTTTTCTTTTTTATCAGTTGTGTATTTAGTGATAAGATGATATTCTTGGATATTACCAAAATAAGAAACTAAATAAAACATACTCATTTTATGCACAATGATATAAAACTGTTCGCAGTCTCAATGAAAGGCTGCGTGACTGATTGGACCATGCTGTTTCCTTTAGGCTTTAGATTTTCAATATTTAATCATTGTCTTTACATGCTGTATTTCAATATTTTGAAAAAATACGCTTTACATACCACTTTATGCGTTTAAGCTTATTATTAGTTTACAACAACAACAACAATTAGGTCTGTAGTGGTATGTATTGGTATGCGATGGTTGTAGTTGCAAGGAATGTACAAACCATTATAGCTTATTTTTACATCGCTTCAAGCCAACCTTCGAGAGGTCTACAACTATGAATGATACCAACAAACCTTGATTGCATGTTTTTGGGCCGTGACGGTATCATAAACCAATAATCAAAACATATTTTTGATGAAACAAATAAGTTTTTTTGATAACATTGTTGAAAAATAATGTAAGAGAGAAGGACCTTTTGCGAGGGCTTCCCGTTAAAAAGATACCGAGGGCAGGGGAATTCTTTGATGGAAACCCCTCGCGAGAGGTCCTTCTCTTTCTTATATACCGAAATATATCACAGTTTTCATTTCAAAATCGCTTTCCTAGCCCTGTGATAAATGGAAAAGAGTTACCCATAAAATCTCGCTTTACTCATCAATGTCGTAGGTTTTCGTCAAGCCGTTGTGGCAGTGCTATAACCGTTTGGTTTAGTGTTCAGCGGTATTTGACTTCAAGTTATTATTCAAAAGACTTAGTTATTTCATAACATCTCAACAAATTAATATGGACATTTAACAAGGAGGAAGTGGCTTTGTTGGTCCAGACTGGCTGGGAGGGCTTTGTAAGCCTTGAAAATAATCTAGCCGTACAAAGACCTCCCGTCACAGCAGATATCTTCATCGGGGATAAAAACTGACTTAAAAGTGTGCTAAACGTCCACTAATCTCGACTTTCCCACTTTCCGATTTTCGTTCAAAGATTTTTCAACAAAATAAAAACTAGTCTTGATTTTTGTTAATTTGTCAAATAAACACATTGAAACAGCGTAATTATCGGCTGTGAAAAACCCACCTGGGTTAGGGACCATAAAACTCGCGCGGGTGTGACGTAATAAACAGACTATACAGAGTAACGCACTATTTTTATTTCAACTGAAATACCGCCTAAATAATTGTTAATTACCATTGATGTGGATATCTGTTTTACACCAAATGCTTAGTAGTGTTACAACGTCAACTGAGCGGAAAACATTTTCTAATTATTAGGGTTTTGTTCTGTGGTATTGTTACGATAGATGTATAGATATAACGAGTCTGAGTCTGTTTATGACGTCACAAAAAGGGGGCGTGACCAGTCATGCATTTACTGGTTTGTGGCCAGATAGGTTTAACGGCTTTCATTACCAAACTGAACATATTTGAGAAGCGACTTTTCACGCACTATACAAGATTGCAATCAGACTTTCATATATTCCAAAGAAAATAGTGAAATATTATTATGGTTATGTGAACTTTAAGACATTGGTGAGGTATACAAGATTTGAGCTGACATCCGCTTCTAGAGTTTTAGGGGAAAATAATCATACGAATATGTCGTCCAGCATGACAAATATGGAAAATACGTGAACATTTAGGATCGAACCCCATAAGTTTGACTTCCCATTTCTCAGTTCACTTAAGTATAAATAGAATTATGACCGATCCTTAAATAATCATTGTCATCATCCCATCATCTTTCAGTTTACGGTAACATCACTAAGAGAAATCAGCTGCATCATATCATTTAGGTGGTACATCCAGCTCAGTGTATATTTACGCTAAAGTTTGATTTTAAAAGATTACCAATGTTTTTATGTACATGTCATTCATTTATTTGTTCATTTATGTCGTTTAATCTTATTCTCTTAGTCAACTTCACTTCAGATGAGATTTAGGACATATATGGTGAAAAGTAGTTTGAAGTGAATTAATGAGTTATAATTCCAACTTTTACTTTGAGGATGAAGCCATCAGAACTTTTTTTTTGGAGACTGAACTAAGGCTGCATCAGGATTCGATTGTCGCGAGAAACTCGAGCCGCGCATTTAACTTCCGTAATAGCAATCAAGGTCAAGGAGACATGAGGCCAAGGTCAAGGAGACATGGATAACATCTGCAGTAACAAGGTTCCGCTGATTATATCACGCAGCCTATAAGGGGAAATTGTTAGAACAGTAATTTTCCTTTCTGGTTGAAAATGAATACTGTTTGCAAATTTGTAAAATTATAATATTTGATTTAATCATGGTGCAAGGTGCAAATCCCTAGCTATGTTCATGGGAAAAAAAACCTCAGGACTTAGATTCGTCCGCCAAGGGTTCAGATATCTTGTAATGTCTTCTGAACTTTAAAAGTAAACTCAACAACTCAGGTTGTCACTTTGATGTGTATGGTTATATAATTATCCTTTATGACAAGTTTATAGTTTCCTCCAACTAAATTTGTCCAGTATGTATTGAATATCAGTTACTTACAGATGCAATGATACGGGCCATTACTTACAGTTATAATGATTGATTGTCCTGAAATAAGGTGAAGCCTCCCGCTATCAAAATATATAAATATAGTTCTTTATTACACACGTAGGTAACGTACAAGTGATGACATACTAATCTCGTACGACACACGTGTGTCGTATTGCGTTGACCTGTGTCGTATCAACATGACCTCGCATTCCACAGATTTGATTGGTTAACCAATGACCTCTCATTAAGGGTCAACTAAAACGGAACTTTTTTCGAATTAATAACAAACTGTCATTTGTTCAAGTTTACCGCTTTATATACTTAAAAGAGTTGATACATAGACATATACTTAGAAAACGATTTGATGAAAAATTAATAGATCAGCGAATGCATTAATAATATTTTTACTTACATTACAACGTCAACAGAAAGTTCAACACCCGGACATCGCATCATGCACGGTTTGTCAAATTGTCAGTGATAACATGTGGGTAGATCAAGCCAAATGCTATCAAATGTGACAAATGAACAACTTAAAATGCAGTCACGGAGTCAGGAACACATCACAGGGAAATTGGGAATCCCCAAACACGCTTTAGCTACACAAGGCGATGACCTTGCCCTTCCCGTCGACATGTCGGGTCCCCGTCACTCTCCGAGCACGTCGTTGTTTTCATTATCATCCATATCGATTCTATCGTTTCATTTGAAGTACCTAGAAAAGTTCGAAATGGTGTTTGTTTCAAATTAAAGATCTTCCATCACATTACCCGTTGGTAAGTCTAATACGTTTTCAACAGAGCCTCAGCCAATGTATCCGCTAGCCCAGCCACACCGACACACGTCAGCCTTGACGCTTGAACATGGCGAGCCGACCGAGAGGAGAGCGGTGACAGATTCGACTCTGACTCTGAATGTTTACATTCTACACTTTCTGTATCAATCATTAATAATCGTTAATCAAAACTCATCATCGATGAATTGGACCATCTTTGACATTCTAATTTTGGTTGATTTAATCCAAACTCGAAACTATTTTCTTTCTTCGCATGTTTAATTGAGCGACTGCGCAAAGGGACTGGTCACATCACGAACGTCGATTATTACGCATTCGGTTATTGAAACCGGTTTCGGGTTTCGGAATTGTTTCCTTGATGCCATACACGAAAATGAGGATTATTAACAAATGTGTCTATTCTAAACGTGTGTAATAAATAAAATACCACACTCGGTCTCATTAGATACGAATTATACGAAACTCGTGACCTTCCTATGGTATCTGACCTCGCTTTCGCTCGGTCAGATACCGCCGGAAGGACACTCGTTTCGTATAATTCGTATCTAATGAGACCTCGTGTAGTATTCTCTATAAATGTGCTCTCCAAGTTAACTAGGTATACTGCATCATTGAAATCTATTATGCAATGAAACTTCAATATTTTGAGTCGTAAAACTTTTATTCAATGAAAATATGTCTTATCCCGAGGACACACATTGGGTTAAATATGTGGTCCGCATTAAGCCATGATGCTTTCTGAAACACAGAAAATATACATTATTAGAATAAAGTTATTGAATACTGCGGTTGTACTTAAAGGAAGGGCAAATATATTCGATAACCAGACAATAATCTTCTAACAAACCTACTTAAGCAACGGAAAATAAATAAATACATGTACATTATACATCGACTAAATAGTGTTTGCAGCAGCAGCTCGATTTAAAATCTATAATATTTACATCCTAGAACAATCTAGTGAAAACTAGCTGTAATGTATACGCCCATAAGTCCTCACGTTACATCTAGCTACTTATCCACCTGGTCCGTGTCGAGCATGCGCGGAAATCAGTCAATGGAAAAAGAACTGGCGGATCTCTTTGAATTTTAACTAGATTGCATCCTAGAGCATTATCTCAATTTGATGAACATCCTTATACCGATTTGGTTAACATAGAGACAATGTATCTGTATATATAGTCTCTGGTTAACACTTGCAAAACTTGATGATAATCGGAAGTTGCCTCATACTATTATCTCGCTTCTTTAAGATCTGATAAATTCTAGACAGAGGTCACGGCCTAACCTATTCAAATAAGCCAATCGTCAGGTCTTTGATGGGTAAGTCCATAGTTAGCAGGGGACAGATATCAACGTAGCTTTTCAACTTTGCATTGAATGGTCTGCATGGCAAAATCTGCTCAGTAAGGAGTGTAACCAATGCTGATGACCTAATCTAATTTACTTTAGTGACTTGCAATTTAGTAATATTTAGCTCTGTAGTATTTAATGTAAGTCTATAGTTATAGTTATCCTGCCCTTGGTGGCTAAACGCATGGTGGCTGCTTGAGATGAATCTTTTTCCTAAATAAAGGGCGGAAGAGGGAAAAACGACTGATGAATATATAATATTGACTGCTCCGATTGGAAACTCAATGAATGTAAAGCATATGGGGATTGAACAGTGTCGTCAAGTTAATGTACTGAATTTCGTAATGATAGCAGGTGCTGATTGAAACCTATTGCGTAGTGCAGTCATGCGACAGTCCTATTTAAGTGTTGTTAAGTTTCACCAACCTAACCCGTTCACTTCGCCTACAAACGTGCAATATACAGTTAAACGACAATCGCAATGGGCACATTGATGCCTCTACCTTCGCCATTTTGTCAGGTCCTTGACATACGACCAACGAGGAGTTTTCATCATGTGTTCATCTCAATTGGATAAGTGATTATGCGCAAGTTCTTAGTTCCCGTACTTTCTTTTGTCATGACGTTTGACACCAAAAACATTCCCCATGATCCAAGTTGATCAAACAAAAATTTTGAACAACTATATGACATCATCAAGTGTTATGACACCATCCGATGGAAAATACATCACTGTAGTTAAAGGCAGATGCCAGTGCTGTGATAAGTGATATATTTCTTCGAGTGTAATGATAACTTGGTTTATACATACAATTTATCAAGAGAATTTTTTTTACATCCATGTACGTATCGTTTTATGTATCAACAGATAATCAGATGTGCTAATTACCGTTTCAGTCACTATTTTCGTCACCGTTGTGACACCGGTCCGATGTTTCTCTGAAAGTGTCTTCAACCGCCAGATCGCAGAGAGAGAACCCGTTCGTCTCCACATCGCTCTCAAATCTGAGAATCAGCGTGTCTAGTTCGACCCCATACCAGTCAGATTCCTCAACAATCACCTGCAGAAGATGCTTCCCTGTTTGGAACTCTCCTCCTCCGATTGGACCGGAAGCTGTAACGTTGTTCCAAAGTCTACCACCGTGTGTCTTGTTGTGCGTCATGAAACTCCCAATAACATCAGAATCGATTTTCACCATCACCTTATCACTTCCACCGTCATTCGAATAAATGACGTCACTGATCATGACGTCATCAGGAGAGGTAAGACAAAAGTGAAATGAGACCCTCTCTCCTTCGAAAAGAAGCACAGTCTTCGAGTCGCTTGTTGCATGTGATCTGTAGCGAAGACGGCAGTTCGGGGCACCGCTAAGAAGAGCTGTCTCATCCAGGGGAATCCTCAAAGACAGGAGTGGTGCCACCAGAGAACTGAAGATAAGTAACCCCACACGTATACCGGACATCCTTAAATACGATGCTCCAGCACCTTCGGGACACTTGTAGTTAGTGTACTGTACTGTACTGTATGTTACCCACACAAACCACATACAAAGATTGTTTGGTGATATGCAACTAGCGCGATGTAATGCACAACTAATAACTGAACATGATATTTTCTCTGAAACACCCTTTTGACATTTCAAAGGAGATGGTAATTATAGTTCCGCAGTAATATCTATCTGTGTTATCTGATGCTTAAATGTTAGACGTTGATAATATTATATGTGATTACGTATCATGTATGTTACATAATTGTTTGTACCTTAGTACTTTCTCATAGTTAGCTTTACATGATACTATTATGTACTTTAGAAAATGGCTATAGTTTGTCATTTGAATTTGTCAATCTTCAATACAAACCATAAATAACTTTAAAATTTACGAATTTGACTTGGATCCGTTGCATAGAAACGTAAGTGCCACTTTCAAAAACAATTTAACTATTTATGTCAGTGTGTGTAAAGCATTTACATTTCAAACTCTTAGCAATTGGACGTTAAACAGAACGTAATGATAACATACGTTAATAAAATAAGAATAAATAAGAACAGTACCAAACCGTAAAGATTTCTCTTAAAGAGGGAGTAGCACGTATTTTGAAAACAAAAATTCAATTTTCACTGATTATTGAACGTTTATGCTAAATGTATTACTGTAATAGTGTCGAAATTCTCATTTCACAAACCAATCATCCATAATCAGAGGACAAATTATAAAGATTCACATAAAGTCCATTGGCAGCCATTTTTGTGGAAACATCTTTAATTCATATTGTATGAGAAACGGAAATTGCATGGCTGAACTTTACATTATGTATTTGATTTATTACTGCTTCATTTATCTTAAATACATTGTCTTTCCATTAGAACCATTTATTTTCCTTTTCTTGGCATCACTTTATATTCCCTCTAAAAACGTGCTACTGCCCCTTTAAATCAATTGAAAATTATCTACAGCTGCGTACCTTGAGTTTGTTCACTTGCTTGTGTATCTTAGTGCAAATATCATGTAAATTGGGTTTCAGTTTGACGTCCATAAAATAACCCCAGGAGCGCCTACAAACGACAACCAATTATCCATCAGTAAAGTAATCATTCCCAAATATATTTCGGGATCGTCTTGTCACTGGTACTGATTAAATATGATTAACATGATTAAATAAAAAATTGGGTCATATTTGTGAAATTCCGATTTTCTTAAATTTCGAATGAACTATTCCATTGATACTTTGTAAGAAAGAAATCAGTACAATTACATTGCGTTAATGCAAAGGAACATGACTTAGGTCTAAAGCTTTAGATCACTAGTGTAGGATTTTGTAGAGAAAAATACAAAAAAAATCGACCCCTGGTCATTTCAATGCCCTGCCAATTTAGTTACGGTTATCTTTAAGGTATGCCATACGAATATGTTAACGCAAATTGCATGTTAACTTATGTTCTAAAATTCCAACAATATCCGTTTGGTTTTCGCAATACTAGGATACCTCAAAGACAATCCAAATTAAATGATATTTGCACTAAAAAAGCAGGTATGTGAACAAACTTAAGATACGCAGCTTTATTTTGAAAATTGCGATGTGTCGCCATAGTTAGCTATATATCTCAGTATTTGTCTCTATTTATTATTTTATTCCTAACATTCCATCCAATGAAAGAGATATTCTCATCAGGAAATTAGCATGAATACCACAATCGCAATACACTGTACTGTTAGTTGTGAAGACTCGTACCTGATGAGGGATATTAGTGATCTCAATCTGTGTACCTTTCATGGATTTACGTTGTCGTTTGATATATTCAGAACTTCGCCTTTGTAGTTATACAATAAACATAATAGAAACGTAAATGGACTTTATTGCATTCCAAGGGTATCAAGTTTAAGTCATAATCTCATGTCATTGTAATCACAAATTTAGTCTTCCATGACAACAACCTGGAGGTTCTCTCCCTTGATTTCCCTCCAGCTGTTGTCAAACATGGAGAAGGCTTCAGTCCCGTCAGCTGCAATGAAGGCGTGAGAAGGTTCACCTCTCAGGGGACAAGGGACAGTCATAGAGGAGAGGACTTGAGGAGTTGACACTTGGTAGCCTGAATAGAAAGTGAAGGAAGTTGTTGTGGCGCCAAGCGACACTCCCATTCGACAGGATCCGGACTCTGTTTGAATATCCATGTCCCAGTCCGATCCACTTTGTTGCATCTTGATGCCAGCTAGACTGACGCCCGGGTTTCCTGGTGAGGCGCCGGCGAGACCAGGATAGAAGACGCTCTGGGACGCTTCGGCTCTGTCTGGAAACATCAATATACCCCCGTCGCTTTTCATTACGAACCTAGACGTCATGTTACCGTCGGCATCAGGAGATGAAAACTGCATAGCTGAGCAAGGAACTCTTCTTTTGTTGCCGACACTAACCCACATGATGTCATTACCGCTCCTTCGACCTGCATGCTTGAAACCTTGGATGTAGCTGTTGTCGTTTGACGTCATTACTCTTGGACGCGATTTCATACCGAGGCTGTCGACGAGTGAGAAAGATGTCGTTGTTACCGTGGTTACTGTCATGATGATCTGAGTTGTGGAAATGATGTCATAGTTAGCAAGCCCATTGTTGCAAAGATTAACTTTGTCCGGTTTTCGAACAGCCAAAACATCGCCGTATGGACAGGATAGACCCACTGAAGCATTGCCACCAACTGGACTTCCATTCTCTCCATTATATTGATCAAGAGGGCCATTTCCTTTCTCGTAATCGTTACCCTTGTCAGGATCATTGGTGCCATCAGGATTAGATCCATGTCCAGGAAATTGTGGACGTACACGGCTATCTGGGTCTGATGAATCATAGCCGTCTGATTGTCCCTTTCCATTTCTAGAGTCTGTTGGATCACCAACATTTGAGTGATTTGGGTCCTTGTTGTATTGGTCTGTAGGGTGTGATGGATCATTACCGTTGGCATGACTTGGATCTGTTGGGTCTTGACCATAGCTGGGATCTGTTTCATCTCCGTTGTTGTAAGGATCGCCATTGCCACTTCTTGGGTCTGTTTGGTCTTGACCATAACTGGGGTCTTGTTCATCTCCAGTGTTGTAAGCGTCGCCATTGCCACTTTTGGGGTCTGTTGGGTCTTGACCGTTATTGGGATCTGTTTCATCTCCATTATTGTAAGGATCGCCATTGCCACTCTTTGGGTCTGTTGGGTCTTGACCATTAATGGGGTCTGTTTCATCTCCGTTGTTATAAGGATCGCCGTTGCCACTTTTTGGGTCGGTTGGGTCTTGACCATAACTGGGGTCTTGTTCATCTCCGTTGTTGTAAGAATCGCCATTGCCACTTTTTGGGTCAGTTGGGTCTTGACCATTAATGGGGTCTCTTTCATCTCCGTTGTTGTAAGGATCGCCATTGCCACTCTTTGGATCAGTTGTGTCTTGGCCATTAGTGGGGTCTGTTTCATCTCCGTTGTTGTAAGGATCGCCTTTGCCACTTTTTGGGTCAGTTGGGTCTTGACCATAATTGGGGTCTGTTTCATCTCCATTGTTGTAAGGATCGCCATTGCCACTTTTTGTGTCAGTTGGGTTTTGACCATTAGTTGGGTCTTTTTCATCTCCGTTGTTGTAAGGATCGCCGTTGCCACTTTTTGGGTCAGTTGGGTCTTGACTGTAAATGGGGTCTGTTTCATCTCCGTTGTTGTAAGGATCGCCGTTGCCACTTTTTGGGTCAGTTTGGTCTTGACCATAAGTAGGGTCCTTTTCATCTCCGTTGTTGTAAGGATCGCCGTTGCCACTTTTTGGGTCAGTTGGGTCTTGACCATAATTGGGGTCTGTTTCATCTCCATTGTTGTAAGGATCGCCATTGCCACTTTTTGGGTCAGTTGGGTCTTGACCAGAAGTGGGGTCTGTTTCATCTCCGTTGTTGTAAGGATCGCCATTGCCACTTTTTGGGTCAGTTGGGTCTTGACCATAATTGGGGTCTGTTTCATCTCCATTGTTGTAAGGATCGCCGTTGCCACTTTTTGGGTCAGTTGGGTCTTGACCAGTGGTGGGGTCTGTTTTATCTCCATTATTGTAAGGATCGCCATTGCCACTTTTTGTGTCAGTTGGGTCTTGACCATAAGTAGGGTTCTTTTCATCTCCGTTGTTGTAAGGATCGCCATTGCCACTTTTGGGGTCAGTTGGGTTTTGACCATTAGTGGGATCTGTTTCATCTCCGTTGTTGTAAGGATCGCCGTTGCCACTTTTTGGGTCAGTTGGGTCTTGACCGTAAATGGGGTCTGTTTCATCTCCGTTGTTGTAAGGATCGCCGTTGCCACTTTTTGGGTCAGTTTGGTCTTGCCCATAATTGGGGTCTGTTTCATCTCCATTGTTGTAAGGATCGCCATTGCCACTTTTTGGGTCAGTTGGGTCTTGACCATAATTGGGGTCTGTTTCATCTCCGTTGTTGTAAGGATCGCCATTGCCACTTTTTGGGTCAGTTGGGTCTTGACCATAATTGGGGTCTGTTTCATCTCCATTGTTGTAAGGATCGCCGTTGCCACTTTTTGGGTCAGTTGGGTCTTGACCAGTGGTGGGGTCTGTTTTATCTCCATTGTTGTAAGGATCGCCATTGCCACTTTTTGTGTCAGTTGGGTCTTGACCATAAGTAGGGTCCTTTTCATCTCCGTTGTTGTAAGGATCGCCATTGCCACTTTTGGGGTCAGTTGGGTCTTGACCATAAGTAGGGTCCTTTTTATCTCCATTGTTGTAGGGATCGCCATTGCCACTTTTGGGGTCAGTTGGGTCTTGACCATAATTGGGGTCTGTTTCATCTCCATTGTTGTAAGGATCGCCATTGCCACTTTTTGGGTCAGTTGGGTCTTGACCATTAGAAGGGTCCTTTTCATCTCCATTATTGTAAGGATCGCCGTTGCCACTTTTTGGGTCAGTTGGGTCTTGACCATAAGTAGGGTCCTTTTCATCTCCGTTGTTGTAAGGATCGCCATTGCCACTTTTTGGGTCAGTTGGGTCTTGACCATTAGAAGGGTCCTTTTCATCTCCATTATTGTAAGGATCGCCGTTGCCACTTTTTGGGTCAGTTGGGTCTTGACCATAAGTAGGGTCCTTTTCATCTCCGTTGTTGTAAGGATCGCCATTGCCACTTTTTGGGTCAGTTGGGTCTTGACCATAAGAAGGGTCCTTTTCATCTCCATTGTTGTAAGGATCGCCGTTGCCACTTTTTGGGTCAGTTGGGTCTTGACCATAATTGGGGTCTGTTTCATCTCCATTGTTGTAAGGATCGCCATTGCCACTTTTTGGGTCAGTTGGGTCTTGACCATTAGTGGGATCTGTTTCATCTCCATTGTTGTAAGGATCGCCGTTGCCACTTTTTGGGTCAGTTGGGTCTTGACCATTAGTAGGGTCTTGTTCATCTCCGTTGTTGTAAGGATCGCCATTGCCACTTTTTGGGTCAGTTGGGTCTTGACCATAAGAAGGGTCCTTTTCATCTCCATTATTGTAAGGATCGCCATTGCCACTTTTGGGGTCAGTTGGGTCTTGACCATAATTTCGGTCTGTTTCATCTCCATTGTTGTAAGGATCGCCATTGCCACTTTTTGGGTCAGTTGGGTCTTGACCATTAGTGGGATCTGTTTCATCTCCGTTGTTGTAAGGATCGCCATTGCCACTTTTTGGGTCAGTTGGGTCTTGACCATAAGAAGGGTCCTTTTCATCTCCATTATTGTAAGGATCGCCGTTGCCACTTTTTGGGTCAGTTGGGTCTTGACCATAAGTAGGGTCCTTTTCATCTCCGTTGTTGTAAGGATCGCCATTGCCACTTTTTGGGTCAGTTGGGTTTTGACCATTAGTGGGGTCTGTTTCATCTCCGTTGTTGTAAGGGTCGCCGTTGCCACTTTTTGGGTCAGTTGGGTTTTGACCATAAGTAGGGTCCTTTTCATCTCCGTTGTTGTAAGGATCGCCATTGCCATTTTTTGGGTCTGTTGGGTCTTGACCATAATTGGGGTCTGTTTCATCTCCATTGTTGTAAGGATCGCCGTTGCCACTTTTTGGGTCAGTTGGATCTTGACCAGAAGTGGGGTCTGTTTCATCTCCATTATTGTAAGGATCGCCGTTGCCACTTTTTGGGTCAGTTGGGTCTTGACCATAATTAGGGTCTGTTTCATCTCCGTTGTTGTAAGGATCGCCGTTGCCACTTTTTGGGTCAGTTGGGTCTTGACCATAAGAAGGGTCCTTTTCATCTCCATTGTTGTAAGGATCGCCATTGCCACTTTTTGTGTCAGTTGGGTCTTGACCATAATTGGGGTCTGTTTCATCTCCATTGTTGTAAGGATCGCCGTTGCCACTTTTTGGGTCAGTTGGGTCTTGACCAGAAGTGGGGTCTGTTTCATCTCCATTATTGTAAGGATCGCCGTTGCCACTTTTTGGGTCAGTTGGGTCTTGACCATAAGTAGGGTCTGTTTCATCTCCATTATTGTAAGGATCGCCGTTGCCACTTTTTGGGTCAGTTGGGTCTTGACCATTAGTGGGGTCTGTTTCATCTCCATTATTGTAAGGATCGCCGTTGCCACGTTTTGGGTCAGTTGGGTCTTGACCATAAGTAGGGTCTGTTTCATCTCCGTTGTTGTAAGGATCGCCATTGCCACTTTTTGGGTCTGTTGGGTCTTGACCATAAGTAGGGTCTGTTTCATCTCCGTTGTTGTAAGGATCGCCATTGCCACTTTTTGGGTCTGTTGGGTCTTGACCATAATTGGGGTCTGTTTCATCTCCATTGTTGTAAGGATCGCCGTTGCCACTTTTTGTGTCAGTTGGGTCTTGACCATTAGTGGGGTCTGTTTCATCTCCATTATTGTAAGGATCGCCGTTGCCACTTTTTGGGTCAGTTGGGTCTTGACCATTAGTGGGGTCTGTTTGTTCTCCGTTGTTGTAAGGATCGCCATTGCCACGTTTTGGGTCAGTTGGGTCTTGACCATTAGTGGGGTCTGTTTGTTCTCCATTATTGTAAGGATCGCCGTTGCCACTTTTTGGGTCAGTTGGGTCTTGACCATAATTAGGGTCTGTTTCATCTCCGTTGTTGTAAGGGTCGCCATTTCCACCTCTTGGGTCAGTTGGGTCTTGACCATCAGTTGGGTCTGTTTGTTCTCCGTTGTTGTAAGGATCGCCGTTGCCACCTCTTGGGTCTGTTGGGTCTTGACTAGAAGTCGGGTCTGTTTCATCTCCGTTGTCATCGGTCACTTGTGGCATCACTAGAACGAAAAGATAAAGATTATCCCGCAATCATCGTACATATATGATAAATGTTGTCAAATGTCATGCATGAACGGTATGGACAAATTCCATGACCAGTTGCACCGAAACAGACTATAACTGATCCCCCTATAGGCCGCTTCACACTTAGCCGAATTTGACAAAAGATGGAAACACGAATTTGAAAATGTGCAAATTCGCAAAGGATCGTAAGCAATCGGGCCATTCGTAAACGCATCTTTTGACCGCCGCAAGAGTTTTTCTTGCTTCGGCGGCAAGATCGGGGAAGAGAGCAAATTGTTGATCTCGCCATTTTCGTGTTGCATCCGTGTCTCCATCTTCCCCTTCGCATTGCTATCGAGGTACCGTCGTGTGAATTCATAATGTGTTCGTATTGCCTTCGATCAGTACGATGATGTCATTCGATTTTATTTGCATGTCAAACTCGCCCATTGAACAGATGATCACACGAAGGTAATACGATGACGACACGGATTCGTAGCTATTGTCGTACGAAAGGCAAGATGAAGACACGATTACACCAAGAAAATGTATATTCGCATAGATTATCAGAATATTTTTGACATACCAAAAAACGGCCCTGCACTTCCGATTTTGCTGCCGGAGCTATGAATACTCTACCGACTGTAATACGAAGCATTAAGATGTATTAAAGATAGCCCCGGTAACTTTGCGATTCATTCTCGATGCACACGGCACCGGTTAACTAAGTTGATTTTTAAACGTTCATATGATGCCCAGGAAGAATAAAACAAATATCCAGATGATAAATAGTCGTAAGGTCGTTTAAAACAATCGAATTGTGCAGCCATGATACTCGTTCCAGCTGACTTCCAGAGGTCACGTGATGTTTACCGACATCTGGTTAGAGGCATCGTACATGCATCGTAGTCCCGTTACGACGTCGTGCTGCCACCGTGTTGTCGTCGTGCAGACTTCGTAAAGGCTGAGTTCGAAAGCTTTGAATCATTTTCAGTTGTTAACGATTGTTATCTAGCAAGTCAGTTGAAAATTATATTATAGGTCCATTGCCTGAATATGTTCCAAGAGGCCACATATTAATAGTCTAGCAACATTACTGGCTATCTTACGTTGTGCCACACATCCATTCTTAGACTTGGTGGCATTCCACTGCTAGTTTAACCACATAGCCACCTTTCACGCATGGGCAAAAATTCAAATCAAGACCAATTGTTATCAATTCCGGGCCAATCGAACTCGACCTGAGCTAAATCTCCTTTACGATCGTGCATCCATTCGCATTGAGTTCGTTTTGTGGTCGTGTGTCATTCTTTCAACATCGTGTTGCATTCTTTCTTTATTAGAAGTGCCTCCGATTATGACTGTCTTTTTCCCATATTCGGGTCAAATCGTACGAATTTCAAATTTTCTAATTCGTGTTTCTTTCGTTGGTCAAAATCGGGACAGTGTGAAGCCACCTAAAAGATATTCCAACACGGTCAAGTGGATATCCATGTTTTGATCTAGCTGAGAACAATCAAGTTTAATATTGAAGGCTATAGGTAACACAACCTCTTGTTTTTTCGGAATTTTACCAAGAGGTCATTAAACGTAAACGAGACACATTATTTTTTTTTAAAAATCGAATAGTAACGAATGGTTAACAATAATGCGAACATTTTGCAAAAGCTAAACCACGTGAGTAATCATTATCTCGCAGGTCTTATTTGGATAGTAAACAACCTTGTATATTCTATAAAACGAATGGCTCAGCTCATTTACGAAGGAAAATGGCAACATTGCCAAACATTCTGTAAAATTCTAGCCGAAGCGAATCGTTATAGTAATCTGCCTGTGTTGTTGTAATTCATCAAATTTTCCTTAGTCATCAACCCCCATGAAAATGACTTGCTTAAATAAAAATGAAAGCTTTTACAGCCCAAATCATGTTGTGGTAAAGACATATAAATAACTTATCATAACGTAAACCAATGCGTTCCCACAATGAACAAGCGATTTCTGTGACGTTCCGATTTATAAAAAAATAGGGAATATCTTTATATGAATATCTGTTATCGTAATGTTTCGTCAATAACCAAGATTTGCAAACAGGACAGGCCTAAGTTTCAGAAGAAAGGTCAGTTCTACTCTACATCTTAAAGTTAAAGACCACCCCATAGACAAACTGCTTCACACCTCACCTCACACCTCACACGCTCGTTTGAATTATCATTACCTTGATTTCACAAAACGTTTTGCCTACTACAAACCCTATTCATTCGTTATTTCTTTACGCCAGAATTAAACACATTTTCCCATGCTTAGAGAAAGACTATTGTGACTTTTATCATTGAGATGATGCATTAGAACAGTGTTTCAACATCGGAAAAGGACGATTTTTTTATCTGTTGTAATAAATGATCTGCAATATATCGGTCCCTGATACGCGAAGGCGATTCTTGATGCCTATTTCAGAATATTTGAAAATTATATCGAGCGACACACAAAATCCTCTGTTTGCGATGTGACCGAGCTGTTGGTGGTTTGTGGCACGCCATGTTTCTAATGGTACCTTCCTTCTAACAAATTCAACATTTACGAGATCGTACCTTACCTCTAACAAATTCAACATTTACGAGATCGTACCTTCCCTTTAACAAATTCAACATTTACGAGATCGTACCTTCCCTCTAACAAATTCAACATTTACGAGATCGTACCTTCCCTTTAACAAATTCAACATTTACGAGATCGTACCTTCCCTTTAACAAATTCAACATTTACGAGATCGTACCTTCCTTTTACCAAATTCAACATTTACGAGATCGTACCTTCCTTTTACCAAATTCAACATTTACGAAATCGTACTTTCCTATTAACAGCTCAACATTTACGAGATCGTACTTTCCTATTAACAGCTCAACATTTACGAGATCGTACTTTCCTTTTAAAAACTCAACATACAGGAGATTGAACCTTCCCTTTAACAAAATAGTTATAGAGATCGTTGATATTCCCTTGAACTACTTACTTTTCTTGAGGGGTTCGTTTGGGTCTGGTTCACATGGGTAGTCTCTCTTCTCCCTGCTCGGCGGGACAGCATACTTCCCACGACACTTGACATCAGATCTTGTCAGGTAGTCTCCAAGGGCGATGAACAACTCATCAAACTCAACGCCATATTTATCTGCAGCTGCCACTGTCAAGGTCAAAGTGTGACGTCCAGCGGGGAGGTAACTCTCTTCGAAGTCCATACTATTTTTTCGGACATTCCACAGCTTTCCGCCATCGGCAGTGTCTGGTGTTTGGACCTCGCCAAGCGCATAGCCATCAATGGCGACTGTTATGTTGTCCTCCCATCCGTCATTGGAATAAACGAAATCTTTCACGGTTATTTTTGCAGGGTAGGAGAGACAAAAGTCGAAATAGAGCGTTTCGCCCATAAAGAGCCATACAGTTTGTTGATTCCCTGCATATGCTCTTGAACGCAGACGACATAAAGGGAGGCCATTTTCTTTTGCTAACTCGTCCAGTTGAATGTTAATTTCTGACACTACTGAGTTGATTATTGCAACTATAAGAAGGAGTTTTAAGCCTGACGTCCCCATTGTTGCAAAATAGGAGTTGAATTCCACGTCGATTCATTTTATACGTATCGAGAGCCCACCTAGGTAAATGTTACTTTCCTTTGTTTGTTGCTTAGTCACGTGATCCTAAAGCATCCTCGTCAAAAAAAAGGGTCGTCCCAAAAAATTTAGAAAAATATCTATCTACATTTCAAATTTAGTAAAAAAAACCTTATATCAACATGATAAGATATATCGATTTAGCGGATATTTTTGCTTTTAACACTTGATTTTCAGTATCAATAGAATAAATGTCAACATGACTTCATTGAAAATGATATAAAAGTTTTGACAGATTCCCTGGAAATCATCTACCTATCATGGCGAATGATCAATCACGTGACGTCATCGTGATGTTTAACGAGAATTAACAGTTAATTAGTGAAACGTCAGGTTGTTGCAAAACTTTGTAGGAAAGCCAAGCCTAAAGCTATGTCTACATCATCGTGTGGTATTGCCGTCTAACACGGGCATGTGAGCGATTTTGGACTCTGCTTGTTCAAATATAGACTATATGTAAACTCCGCCTCGGCAATGACGTGACTTCAGAAATCAACATTAGTTAGTACCGTCTCTAAAAAAGTTGAAAAAGTTTCGTTTCAGATGGGAGACAGATATACCCGTAAATCCGTTTGTCCAAATATTGTTAGAGTATATATGGTCAACAGCTTTGTTTATGAAATTAATTATTATCCAACGAAATACCTCAAATATTGCTGTGCAGGGCGAAATGGGATGGAAATCGTGTTTTACCAAACAATGGATAGCTGCAGTACGTGCTTATATTAGACTAAGTAGAACTGAAGACTCACGACTCCCTAAGAAACTGTTCGATTGGTCAAAACGCAGGAAAAAAGTCATTTGCTTGTAATGTTGAAAAGATGTGTACACGGACTAATATATATAATCTACTCCATGCGTCAGGATCTTTGAGTCACGTGATGTATACTGTAAAGAAGAAACTAAAACAACAAGATGAAGAAAAATGGTTTACAGAGCTATGGAATGACAAGAACACTGAAAATGGAAACAAATTAAGAACATACCGATTTTACAAGAAGGACATTAAAACAGAAACTTATGTTAGACATATAACCTCTCGCCAGAAAAGAAAAACTTTAAGTCGATTTAGATGTGGCTCCCTACCTCTGCATATTGAAACTGGACGTTTTTGTAAACCCCCTACACCTATTCATTTGAGAACCTGCCCCTTTTGCGGAAAGATTGAAAATGAAATACATTTCCTGTGTGAATGTGAATTTTACAAGGTCCTAACTTATAAATTATTTAATTCCGCTACAGATTTGTATGACGGAAGCATGATTCATGTTGATACTTTTTTCATTAATGTAATGAGTTTTAATAACTATGCTTTTATCAAATTACTAGCAAGCAGCATAACAAACATGTTTTATAGACGTACTTTATTTACAAATGGGTAAATTCATTATGCTATAATCTTTTTATATCGTAATATTTACATTCTACCTAATCTTTTTAGCATTATATTTTTCTCACTTCTATCGTATCTCATTTCTTATCATATCTTTTGTACCCTTTTTTGTGTAATCATACAATCTTGGGTATATATAAATTTATATATTTTAACGCTTTTATATAAGCATTTTTTTATGTAATTGTTTAATAATATGCTTTTACGATAAATATAGTGTTTTAGTTTGCTAAGTGTCTCATAAGCCAATTTATGGCTGGACGTCAGTTTTTTGTGCTGTACATATATATCATGCTTTATATACCTTTGAAACTGACTTGTGACACATAAATAAAATAGTTCTGTCTGTCTGTCTATGAAATTATTATAGATCCTTGTTACGCAATCTATTTATCTTCGTTTGATATTTTGGTCATTTTGTCTACTTGTTATTGATTCTTTTATCCAGACCTTATAGCACACCTTATCGTGGCATTAATTACTTCTGGTATTTTTATTTTATTTACTACTTCAATACCTATTATAATTTACAACTAGCTTATATAGTCATTTGTTAGAATTATGATGGCATAAGCTATCATTGTGAAATATTGGTACGTTTATCACAAAAAAGTGAATGGAGCATCATTTACGATCATTGATACGATTAACAAAATATTGCGTAGTTTACTAGGATCAATGTCCGGTGACACAGCTGAACCGATTAAAGATGCTGTATCATACTTGCAAGCGGTTCAGGATGAAACTTAGCTATTGAGAAATGAAATACATCACTTTGTAGACAAATCTTTCGTCGAAATTTTGATATCATATTTAGATTGTTTAATCAACAATAACATACTTATTTCGACGCTTCAAGCACAGCTACCCCTCGTAGAAAGGGCATGCCATTTAACGAACCCGCTTTCGGTGACGTAATCATTATGCTTGTAGGATTTACACCGTGTCTCAACTACCGTAATTCTGTTCGATGGGTATCAACTTTGACAGCAACGAATACCTAATTCGGAGAAAAAGAATATTAAATCTAGTTGAGCGCGACAAAGACGGTTTTCAAGCGTACATTTAAAAACCGGAAGTTGTGAAATGGCCACACTTGAGTCGCCCTTATGTCAACTCCTGTTTCGGTATTTTTTGGTAAATCATCTCCTATTTGATGAATTTTGGTCCGATTTTCTCAAGGTTGGTCGCTAAATTTTTCTAAAAATACAACGTATACATTAAAAATACTTTTAAACATATTGCAAGTATGATATAGCATCTTTAACATTGAGAATATTCTTTCAGCATCAGAACGTCTCGAGAAAGCATTCCAAGTTTGATTGAGTATTAAAGGGCCACTCACTGATCCGATATGCTTTGATACGAATCGTAAAAGGCATAAGTCATTGTTTAAATCCAAACACTAATCTCAAAATGGCAAATATACAATAAATACAAATACATGTTTTTAATGAAAATCTTAAAAGAGTCATATATATTTGAGGAAAGCAAATTTAAACGTCCAATTGACATGGACACTAGTTATACATGTATGTCCCATTGAAGAGTATCAACTAGTAACTGTCATTCTAAATGCTTTCGATAAGGTTTCACAACTACGTTTGACTAATTGACGCACGTCATTGTCCGGTTTTCGATCGCAAGCGGGACGTCAAACCTTCCTATTGTCACTATACAAATTCGAATAACTTTAAACTTGCAACAGTCGACACGTATCGATCATTTGACACTATCACTAGAGTTTGCCATGTGTAACGCCAAACAACTCACGGAGTGGCTCTTTAAGATTAGGTATTTTATTTCTGACTACAATAACTTACTGAATGTCTCTTTAACAAAGCCACATGTCAGAAAACGAGAACACGTGTACGCAGAATCAAAGTTTAAACAGGTGCTGAGGTTTCTAGCAATGTAAAACACTCTTGTTAAAGTGAAAGATTGAAAAACTAACTTAATATTCCAACCTCGAAAAAGGACACAACTTGTATGCAAGGCCTCATATATGTGACTGTCTTATCACTATGTATGAACCTCACATGCTATTGAGAACCATTTATCCGAGTGCAAATCAACTAACACTAATTTATCAGATTTTAAAGGTATGCTTTGTTTATCAACTTACCCTTGTTTTGTCAACTAACACTTGTTAATCAGATTCTAAACGATGCTTTGTTTATCCAAGGAGTCTTATTGTGAATATATTAAACGAAAGGAGTTTACTTTGCATCATTAAAAAATATAAAATTGAAATATGACTTAGTTCCTTTTCTCTACATTTTACCTAAGATAAGACTTACACTTACTATACCCCCGCTACGAAGTCGGGCTAATTACACTGTAGAGGTCAGCGCGTCCGTCCGGTACGCTATTTGTTCAAATGTCACGAAACTTCGTATATGTCATTACTATGGTCCCTAGATGTGCCTTTTGTATATTTCAGTCAGATGCCCTCTTTATATTTTTAGATTTCAACTTCTTTCTTGTAGAAATAACTGTTTGAAGAAGTAATTTTGTGCCTTTCATAACTCTGATATTATTTGTTAATATGTGATAAGCCTTCATAGATGCAATCACTACACATGTGCCTTTTGTATGTTTTGGACACATACCCCCATTGTTTGGTTTAGATTTTCCATTTCATTCTTTAACAATTGACTGTAAGATAGTCATGTTTGTTCCAGTAACAGCTTTGCTCATTAATTCCCTTGTCTTACTCAACCGTAATGTTATTTGTTCAGACATCATTTCTTCATTTTGATGATGGTTTGTTTGATATTACGCCGCTTTCAAATGTGTGGAAAGGTTTTTTTTGCATAGGATTATCTCATAACAACAGTACATATCATTATTGCTGTATAATGATGCACAACGTATGAGATCAATAGTGTAAATAAGTACTTTTAGAATTATACATGATAAATGGTTCAACAATGAGCACTTGAGATATTGATTTGGCATTCGATGAGTTCGATTTATTCGGCAATGGATTGTATTTTTTGTTTATCGTTTTATGGCATTGATACGTTGTGATAAGTTCACATTTTATAATATTCTTCAAATTACATGTAAGTGGCGAAATAAGTAAAAAGTAAATAAAGATAGCTACTTTATGTACAATACACTTTCCTTATTTAACTAAAACTGGAATGAAATGGAATGTTTTACACACAAAAGCTATACATAAGATAAGATATTTACTTGCATAGATGTTTATTGATATATGATGTTTATATCAATTTCTACATCTTTAAGTGAAAAATTCAAAACACATTTTCTTAAAAAAGTAATTTTGAGAATGAGACACGTACCTATAGGTGTGACAACATGAAGACATATTGGCGTATTAATATGTTGGATTTCCTCATGTGAAGGTGCGATCCACACCCTTACTATTTTAAGAGTATTTTCCTGTTTCTTTGAACAAAGTATAAACTAAAAATATGTCAAACCCAACTTATTCCTGTTACTTTACACATAAAACTAAAATAAGCACAATCCATTTAATTTCAATGAAAATTTCTTATTTATCTCATTTTGTAACGTTATTCAAATATTTAAATATGTTTTATGTTCTTATTAAGTCAATCTTTGCGTAGAGATGTGATTTTATTGATTACAGTTAAAACCAACATAAAAAACATATAATACTTAGTAACAGGTAATGAACAAAAGCACACTAGCTGATATTCACCATTCCAGATTAAGTTCTAAATTAAATGTTCCGGGTTTGTCTGTACATTGATATTTTTATACCCCCGACCAACGGTCGAGGGTATATATAGTAATACCAAAGATTCCGTCCGTCCGAAGAAATTTCTTGTCCGACCTTTTTCGGAAAAACTATTTATCGGATTATTGTCAAATTTTGCACATGTCTTCTATCCTACTTGGAGGGTTGCGGTGCGAAATTACAACAATTTTTATTTATATTTGAATTTTTTAAATATGTCCATGTTTTTACTTAGTCATGTTCCATCCTCAGAATTTGACCGACCTATTACAGAAAAACTCTTTTGCGATTGGTATTATATTTTGCACATGTCTTCTACCCTACTAGGAAGGGTGCAGTGCGAAATTACAACAAATTTCGTTAATATTTGTTTCAAAAAAAAAATCCATTTTTTTACTTAGTCCTTTTCGATCAGAATCTATTTGATTTCCAATTTTGTACATGCATTCTACTACTACTACTACTACAACTAAACATTTGTATAGCGCCAATATCCAGCTCAGTGAGCGCTGCTCAAAGGCGCTTGGGCTTTCCCTCGATCATTGGACATCAATCTTCATGACACTTCTTTTTCCATCTCGACTCCCGAGGGAGCATACAACACGTGCAGTCATGTGACTGAACTGAACTGAACTTTATTAACACTCAGGCTGCAAACTGCAGCATAAGAGGTACAATACATATTTACAGCGTTAATGTCACTCTCAATCTTTAATCCTTCTACTCAACTAGGAAGGGTAAAGTACTAAATAAGATACAATTTGGTTTAATTCTTTTTTTTTTGGTTTAAATTTTCATGTTTTGTTCTTAATGGTAGTCATTTTCAAATTTATCTGACTGATTGTGGAAAACTATTTATCCTAATATTCTTTTCAAATTCTGCACATTTCTTTTACCTCATGGAGAGAAGAAAGGAAAACATGCCGAGTAATGCACGTTTAATGAGAAAATACTTTGCCTGACCAATTGCAGAAAAGACATTCATTCTTCTCAATTCCTCTTTTTGGGGGACAAGAGACGTCTACTTTGGAAGTGAAAAATAATTCAGTTGGTCAGGGATGCACGGTCCGGGTTATTAGTGAGCCACGCTCACTCCTTTGCTTGTTTACAGAAGTGTTAGATTCGTTCGTCACCCAATTGATAAGCCCTCAAAATCCGAAGTAAAGTAGCTACACTTAAAATGTATATGTATATTTGTGCGAGTGAGATGTAAATAAACATATCTGTCTGTCTGTCTGTCTGTCTTAAAATCTATCAATGCAATTAATTTCGAACACGTAAATATGATTAGATAAGTAGTACATATGGGTCAAACTGACGGCACAGATATAGATAGATATATATGTCAACCCACTCATCATTTAGATTGAAGAAAAGACCATTACAGAATAATAGAAATGAATAAACAATCATAAAAATTAAATTAACATTTAATATAATAAATTAGAATATATGATTTATGTTGCTTGGTCCCTGATTGCAGTATCTTAACGTTTATTATTATCAACTTCTTTATAGAGAGGGTATCATATTTCTAATTTATAGGAGATATCAACAAGAAAACTAGACTGGTTTATCACCCTTTTCAGAAAACAAAAAGCAAAAACAGAATAAGACAGAAAACGGGAATGGGTCTTATCGTGAAAATCAACATTATTTGTTCTTTTCTACAAATAATGTACATTTAACATTGTTATTAATTTTAATCATATTTTTCATTTAAAATATGTTCGCTGTTAGTTTAATTGGATTTTGTCAATCCTTACAAAACTTGTAGTCTATTTACTAGTCTAACGAGTAAATGTTTTGAATATTATCAGTTATAACATGTGACGATGATACGACTTAGATATGATAGACACGTCACATGATGATAACACGGAGTAAACAAGACTGAAACATACACCGACACGTCCACAAATAAACAGGTTAGTATTGATTAACTACACTTTATTAGATTTATTCTGTTTTACATTAACTGCCAAACTTTTTGAAAATTAAACTTCCTTCACGACGGGCTTATCGAAGAGGTAAGCGAAGTGATATTGACTTGTATAACTGTCAAAACACTTCACATCACACTGGGGTAGGTGTACATTACATCGTGGTTCACGTTCTGCACGTGCTTCGTGGCATGCTCGCCGTGCCTAGTTTTCCCGTAAGTGTACCGTATGTACACTTCATGAATGTGAATGTAACGATGAGTAGGTGTAATTGAGGGAGACAAAAGAAGCCTTTAAAAATTCCCTGATTTGAGAGAGGATATGGGCCTAATATATTATCAATTATGTATTATGTTGTTGTGAATACATAATATCGTTCAACTATTAATATATAGAATATATTTTTTTACCCAAAAGGACAATAACGTTTCCTATGGAATATCATCGTAAAAATATTAGCCTTATTCTAAGACAGAAATATGAATTTATCAACAAGAGAAATCTATTGCTATGTATTACTAAATTCATCGTTAAGCTCAATTGCTTGACTACTTCTGTCAGGTTTGTTTTCAATCGAAATGAGAAATAAATTAACAAAAGAACGACTGTTTTTCAGAATGAAGGAAAAGACTATCAAAATGCCCAAGCCAAAACAGAAGAAATCCGGAAACTCATGTGGTTACTGCACGTGCATATTCGTGGGGTTTGTCCTGATCGTGTTTGGACTCACGGCAATCAATCTGCACCAGTTTGTCTTCACATATAGGTAGTGTATATTTCCGTTGACATTGATCATATTGATCATATTGATCCTGCTATATTATCCAACTTCCCCGGCCCCGCCAGACATGGTTCCCGCCAATATATCGACACTGCATTCATGAATGTAATTCACATATGTGAGCCTTGCGTCCTACAAGCAGTGACGGGCATTTTTTAACAATAAATTGTGGGTGTTTTCTCTCTAAACACATCAATATCATATAAAATCAACAAGTGCTGAACTCGAGCATTAATGCATCGACAAGTCACTCGCTTTTCCCGGGGAATAGCAATATTCAAACACTCGTGTCGTAAATAAAGTAACACCTACCACTTAATAACGTGTTTCTTTTTATTTAAAAACTGAATTTTGTAGGGTTCCTAATGATCAAAACATGAACTAGTTACTGCTCAAAGATGATGTGTAAACTTTCTGTTATGCGGTATTACTGGTTAAATTTTACCCATAACATTGATTTGCTTATTTCGAAATTGCAAACATAAAGTACAGTACACAAATTTATAATTGTTACACAAAGAATCATTTAGTCAGAGCAAAAGAACGTTAAGTTTTCTTATGGAAAATAATGATGTACATCGGTATTTCTTGTAAGTGGTCCATCTTAGAGTATTTAATGTTAGAGATATTACATGTTCATGACAAAAATATCTACGATCGCAAATAGGCCCAAATAATCATAATTCGCCTGATTTGACATGCTTAATACTCAGGATAATATGGTTCCATCGTCCTTTTCATATACTAAATGCTTTTAAATAATGCATGTTTCGTAAGTTCGATCTAATTTAAACTATGAATTGAACCATCACGACTTCATTTCCCCTTTGTTGCATGATATCAAGTCAACAGATAGACCATCATTGTTGAATCCAACTGAACACATTGTCCCCTGTCAATATGTTGCTCTACTGAACCATCTGTTGCAGGTACCACGACCTGAAAGCTCTTGGAGAGTTCTCAGTCAGGAATATCGTCGACGACATCAACTCCCTCTTATGTCACGCTTACGAAGTCACGCCTTTGGAGAGGGCTAACGTGTATCTGCTGGAAGGTCACGCCAAGGTCAACCGGAAGCATAAGGTCACCACGACACGCAGCACCAACCAGCTGATTCCCAACTCCCTTCAACTGAAGAACGCTTTCTATCTTCTCGAGGGTTCACACATACACGTGAACGGATGCAAGGCCAATCTGCCCTTCCATGATTTCGACACGGCCGAGTTGCTGTTATTCCGTGGAAACAGGGCTTGGAAGAAGTTCACAGAGGGAAGGTGCCATGACTGCCATCTCCAACGCGTCCAGATCCAGGCAGACGACTTATGTGGCGTCACGAGCGAACACTTGTCCCACTCTGTCAAAAAACGGGACACCTATTACATTGCTCTGAGTAAAAATGGCGCGATTTCTGGGTTCAAAGCGAATGCAACCATCAAACGAACGACCTTTGACCTAAAGCACGTGAAAGAATCTTGCTTTTCGACTATCGACTGTTATCTTAATTTGACCTATGGGAAGCCAATGGACGTCGTTGTTCAGTTTTCAGATGCTATGACATTGGGCTCATTTGGCACCGAGTGCAAGTATCGTACAATGATTTGGATTGTGGTCTTCCTCCTCGCTCCGGCCTCGCTTATCTCCCTTTCTGTCTGCTGTTGTTGTTGTTGCGCATGCGCGAACAAAGGAAAGAAGAATAAGAAGGAGAGACAACCTACTCTATATACTGCTTCGACTGCAGATATCCTTGAGAACGAATATCCACCAGATTACCAGTCTATCACGAAAGGGACAATACAAAATGTGTAGTGACATTTTATCACTTTCAAATTTCAATTAATTGTTGAGAACTGTCCAATGTTGAATGAATGTCTTCAGTGCCTATTTGTAAATATGTATTTTTTGATTTCCAACTTCAATCTTATACGAAAACCTAATCCAAAACGAAATTGATGAATAAAGTATAAACAACCCATATTATTTCATTTTCACACTCTCCATTGTTACATTTAGTATTCAAATTTCTCAATTTCAATAATTGCTGTAGAATTATTAAATTTCAATTTCCAGTGAAAAAATAATAAGGATGTATTGGTACAATTCACAGCCCGACCAAGGAACTATGTTCAAGGACGGTCACAAGACGACCAGGAGAGTTGTATTGTCGTGAAAAGGTAAAGGAATTACCTCGAGTCTAATGAGATCTCAAAATTACTCAAAGGTTTCGATGTTTTAGGTTGGCTTTGCTAATTATTTTAGCTGCCTGAGTGGAACGTTTTACTTAATTAAAAATCGTGAACGTAAAACTACCCGTCCGATATATTCGATTAATGACTTAATATGAAGGGATGGTGTTCGCATTAGTGTGAGGTTTTGACGCTCAGTTTCCAAATATTTTTCAAAAATACAAGGGTTGTTCCCCTCGTTATACCACTTTGATATTTATATAATAAGGTGCTTCATCGTCGACTGAAGCTTTTTTCTAAACGTTTACTTTCGACAAAACAAATTCCCGTGGATAAGACAGCATCAGCATCGACACCTGTCTGCGCCTGGATATATCGAAGGCTTTCCGTCCAATCAGAATCATCTTTATTTTAGTATGGCAGGCCCGTGGCTCATGGTTCGGTTGTATTAGAAAATCAATACAATATAATTCACATGACCAAAATTATACTAGTAAGATGAATATATGTCGTACATTGTATACATGTATTTACATCATGTGTGTTAGGGGAGACCAGGGCAAAGCGCGCCCCCTAACATATAAGTGCCTCTAGTGGGCACCCCGACATATACAAAATGCAACTTGCACACTATCTCTAATACTTGTCACATAGACTGTTACATGACACATGCTATTTTAATCTACCATTTCGGAATAAGGATATATTTACGTAAATGTATTTTGATTAAGGGGGCGCGCTTTGCCCTGTAGTTTGGGGCAAAGTGCCCAATCCCCTGGGCGCTTTGCCCCATGTGAAATACAACACAGACTGTAATAGATATTACACACCTATAATCAGCCAATACTAATCAAAAGCTTTCATCTTGATAATGCAAGGCAGCTATCGAACTCATATGAAGGATAGAAATAATATAAAAGTTGGCAATATATGCAAGGATGCTCAAAATGTTCCTTAACATATCATGAACCTGCATGTTCAACTTTCTTAATGACCAAATATCATTATGATTGGTAGTTGTACATTTCTTTAAAGGGCCAGATCGAGCGGCTATTTTCTGTTCCACAAATATTCGGGAGGGAATTCCCTTTTGCACACGACACGTCAAATTTTATATATTCGACTTTGTTTTCTATTTTTTTTATGTTAATAACTATGTCATATTTGGTAATTTGTTCTAATCCGCCCTTCAAAACAAAAAAAATTGCGAAAATAAATAAAGCCACTGACAAGCACATCGAGCGGTGATTTTGTTTGTTTGTGGAAACGAAATTCACGGAGGACATTCCTGTTAACTAATAAATACGATTTTTACATGATTATTTCACACTTAATTTCAAAAAATTCAAAATGTTAATGAGGTTATCATTCAAGTTGTTCATGATTTAACAATTTGATAAAGAATAAAGTGTATCGCCCCCCAAAAAGAAAAACATCGTGAAATGAAGCCAATCATCGGAGCTACGAGCGTGAGATGCATTACTGGCATTTACTGCAACAAAATACTGTCTTAACTGATAACTTTTATTATGCATCACGTGTAAACATGTCCCTCTTCTATCAATCACTTATTTTTTCTTGATTTACTCAATGAATTAGCATGATACAGTACATTTGTTTTCTCGCAATGCAAACAATTCAAAATGGCGGAGGAAAGCCGATCGAACTCGAAGCCTTGATCATGGCGACCACTAGGATTATTGTCAGCTGATTGTTTGGTCGGTGTTGTAGTTACTTGGATGTTTAATTTGTAGGAAATTTGTTAATAATGTTTGCATAAGAAAATTGACAGACAAACAGATTGTTTATTGAAATCTACATATGACACTCAATCAATGTGACACTGAGAATTAAGAATAGTTGATTCGCATCGAATATAAAAAAAATCGTCAGCGCTGTCGCACTCCGAAATATACATAGTCCGTATTGCACTTTTTCGAACATAAAAACTTCATGTGATTTAAGTGACTAAGATATATTTTGGAAGAAAAAATGTTTTACTATGAGTCGGGTTGAGATTAGCAAGAAATCCATAAATTGATAAATATATATGTAAATAATTTTCATTTCTAATTAATATTGAAATATTGTGATATTAAATATTGCATTAAAATGGAAAAGAAATTTCACAAATAATTATCCAAACAAAATACTTTGTTTACATCAGAGATAAGCAAGAAATCTATAAATGGAAATTTATATAAATAGTTATGTCATTTATAATATTGAAATATTTTGATATTACAATTTATGTTGTAGTTTTTTCGTATACCCCCAAGTCATAATAATTGGAATGAGCAAGACATAGAAATAAATAAATAAATGCCAAAATTCATTTGACACCCTGACACAAACGAGCCATGTTGTTTACATATAGCGTTGCATTAAGGGAAGGGGCTTTTCTCGTGCTATTTATAGATCTAAAAACTATGACGCGCTATTCGAAAACAGCCTCGTTCCCGATCTAAAGCTTATTTCTCAGAAAGAGGCTCGATCGGCCTCTTTAAACTACGAAAGTGTTGATAATGTAGGTCATTGACTATCAAAACCAGTAATAAATAAAAGAAAATAAGAATTGAATTGGTTATATGGACGAATTAAAGATATAACATCATGTATTTTGTGTCGAAATTGCCATAACGGCATAACATTGCTTATCGTTTGGGGTTAAACAGTAGTATACAATGAATTATATTTTCATGATTTAAAAAACAACAGAAAAATATGTTTGTTGTAACTGTTAGTTGTTGTCATTCTTTAACAAAACAAACCCTTTAAGTAAAATGGTATATTTCATTTTTATAGAAAACAGCAGAATGCTGATATGAAAATTATAGTTCTCCTTTACATTATTTGCTTAAGAAATGTAAAATAATAACTTTTACACCAATATGTTAACCAAAAGATGTATTTTATAACACATAGGGCAAAGCGCTCCCCTCGGCGCGTTTTGCCCCATCAAGGGTAGCATTTGTTAAGTACATCACAGAAAGTCATTAAAGCAAGTAATTACAAATTTCATTATTCAATGAATTAATGATACCAATTCATGTTACATGTGCACGAGAGTTCAATGTTCCGTTTTGTATTTTTATGAAAAATTTGAATTTGAGACATATCCTTTCCTTATAGTAAAATCGCGTTTTTTCGAATATTTGAAATTCTGCGTCAACAACTCAGGCAAATGATTCCAGCGTTGCTCACAACGCTTCATTACGGTTACTTTCATTCGTTGGTAATGAGAAATTACTCCATTTGTCGATAGTTTTTAAGAAATATCGCGAGGTCACTTTGCCCCGGGGGCGCGCTTTGCCCTGGTCTCCCCTAAGTACTTGCTGCAACATAAATCTAGCTTACAGTATTTGTTAATGGGCACAAAATACTTACTACGAAGAAGGGAATATCTATTACATATAAAGAAATCATGTTACTCATGTTCTACATTATTATTCAATTCAAACAGATAGAATCAATATCAGAAATGTTAACATTCTTCATACGTTGATGAGTCCGTCCATACAGTTGATATAAAATCATCATGCAGTTGTAGAAAATCCACAAATTTTAATATTAAGACAAAGATATGTGATTTTCTCCCTATTATGACATTTTTTTATCGCAACGTAAACCTCCCACAATGACTTATTTCTTATGACGTCTTGTAATGATCTGACTGTTCTTGCATTATATGCAATGATCGAAACCTCGCCCTAAAATACAGTTTGTTCACAAACCTGCGTACTCAAGTGCGAATATCATGTAACTTGGGATGTCTTTGCCCTACAAAATCCTTCAGAGGTGATCGACAGCTTTAGACTAAACTCATAGCACTACAACACTACACTGATTTTTTTAATTTCAAAACTTCATGCCAGAATTCGTAACTTTGCATAATAGACAATACTATTACAACGTAAGTTAAATAAATAGTTATTAGACACATGGTGAATAAGTGAGTCTATTTTTCTATTAGGAAAACAACAGACCGAATGAAACCAACATGCATGTAAAGGTTATCAGGGTGATATGTTAAGAACTGATATCTAGATTATTTTCATATTTTGCACAAAGCTTCTTATTTGGAAGATGGTCTAAATGACATCTAGTAGCATGACAAGTGTAGACAAGAGTTTCTATACATAAGCTCAGGAACAGCGCCAATAAGGAGCAGCGCTTGTTTGATCCCCTGGGTACCAGATGGTAATGGAATTCCCTTCATCTGTAAGAAACGTCCTTTCGAAAAAATAACTGTCAAACATGATAGAAAGATAGACATGAATCATTCTATGTTGAAGGGGACAATTCTTATTTCAAATTTGTTGTATTTATTAAAACTCAACGAAGCTCATCGTGAGTCCAGTTTCTTTAATTCCGCAATTTGACGACATTTCCAATCCCTCGTCCACAATAAGCTAAGGCATCTAAAAATACCGTAGTGTCAAAACAACAGTGTCACTTGAAGTGATACGTTATGATACTTACGAAAGGAATTATGTATTTTAGAAGTATCCGAGTCACTGCTAACGGTATAAAATACAAATTCTACGACCTGAATATTGAACACAAGAACAGTGAACGAACCTATCAGTCCGGTTCCCGTATATCCTGTCTTCGTGTCGTCAACAAACTGAAAGAGAGTCGTATGTCGTATTACTCTTTGTTTAATCTAAAACTTGTGAAGTTGAGGAAAATAAAAATACAAGTATTTTTTATTAATTTTGTAAAAGTCTAATGGTACACATCTTGATGTAATACACCCTTTTATCATACATATGCTTAGTATAGAAGCAGTGTCGGTGAAGATGACGGTCCCACTCACTGACGTCACAGACGGAACTCGCACATAAAAATGATTGTTGCTGATCTACGAGACATGTGTTTAGGTTTGTTTTGCGTTACGGAAAGGTTGTCTTTCTGGAATCAATGATCATTGAACTATGATACTTTTAAGTATCGTTTGCAATATTACAGTAAATAAACACAATGTCCCTCCAAATCCCAAAGGACAAAATCTCAAAGAACACGCCCCCAGCAGACAAATACTGATCCCAAAAACAACAACATGGAAAAATACCCAACGATCCAATTAGATCACTAAGGATTCAGCCACATTGTTATTGGCGTGTTTTTTTGTTTTTTTTTCACCCAAATTTTGTGAACAAGATTCAGCCAAAACGGCTGAAGCTATCGAAACAAAATTTGACATGCTGGTAGACCTTGTTGAGAAGACGCGACACAAAGCTTTTGGGACAATTCGGCCCGTAAATTAAAGGTCCAGTTCGATTCCAAAATCTAAAAATTAACATTGACTTTTTTTTCAAAATGCACTTAGAGACCGGAATTTTTTTTAAAAGATGCGCAATCAAAAATAATGAAAAAAAGTATATCATGACAAATTTGTAGGTCACGTGGTTTGGCCGCCATCTTGATTTTAAGCACATTTTGCAAGAGTCTGACCCCATGCACACTTGGCGATTCACCACTCGGTAACTACTGTTACCAGAAACATGATATTTGCACACAATGTAGCTAAAACCCTGGCCTATAACAAGTTTGTTTTAAAATTTGCAAATTCAAAATACTTTTTGTGTAACAACCTTTTAAAGTTTGACAATTTTTAAAAAATATCAATTTTCAAGGGAAGATAACTCAAAAACCTGACCGACGAATTTCATGATTTTTGCCTGAGAGTTAGACATGACCAAGGTCTTTAAGATGAAAAAATAAAATCGCTCGCGAACAGTCATTTCCGGTCGCCATGACACATTTTCCCAACATGGGGTCAGCTCCGTCACAAAACTGTAAATGAACCTTTCTAATGCTGCTGTACCTTATCCTGTAATGATATTTTCATGAAACTTTCAGGAATGATAGATGACAATATCATCTGTATAACCATTATGTAAATTAACACCATACAGCGCTGAATCCGTTTGTCGTCGCTTGCCACTATATTTTTTGTTTGTTTTAGAAGTTGTAGTTTTGACTTTGTCTTTGATCACAAATTGTAGAGTACTGAAGTAATGCCTGAAGTTTGATAAATTGTTTTTGTTAAATGAATGAATAAACTTTGTCTTTGATCAGAGGAAGAAGACTTTTGTCTTATAATGTATGTTATTTCTTATATGAATAAAACGAATTCTTGTTATCATCAAGCTCTGTCCTTTTTTCATCTTGTTGCTTTTGTCCTACCCTGTTGGGGACTTTTCCTTGGAGATGTTGTCCATATCATATTTTGTCCTACGACCACTGAAATCACACCTGAAAAGCACTTTGGATTTTAGTTGGCATTATTGCAGAGCCTTTTGATAAACTGTGACTTGATCTTCAATTAAGTTCTTTTGTAATTTCACGTTTTTACAATTCTTTGAGATTGGAACATATTTTTCAATACCATCTATTACATCACCGCCTGTGGGCCAGCCCAGCGATAGATCCCGTCAAATCGTAACTTGCAATTGCTTGCTATGATGTTACAGCAGTCATCATCAGTTCTTTTATATCAATATGGAGGCCATCGGACCCATATACATACATATATTATACATCAAATTGATAAAGTATTTACACGCCAGTCTGAGATAAAATCGACTGTGATTCGAGGAAAAAAGTGTAAAAAGTGTTATCTCTTGCGTGGCTCGAACCTCACCCAGCCCGGCTTTCCTCTCATTCACAGAGGATATCCCGAATGGTTCGAGCCCCGATAGAGACACTATTTTTTACATTTTATTCCTCGGAGCACGGTCGATTTTAATCATACTGATTTACACGCCCAAATGCATATGCATTTATGTAAATTTAATGATACATGAAATATATATATAATAATATACTGATGCCCAATAATTTGTGTGTATTTTTAAAAACGGAATGTTTTCTGTATTTAAAATGGAATATTTTCTGTATTTAAAATGAAAATGTTTACATTTCATTATCATCCAAAAACACGGAATCAATCCACAAAACGCACTTTGGTCAACAAACTTAATCCAAAAACGATTAAAGTGAAAAACTTTTTGGTTCTTTATCCCAGCAAGATATTTTCAGGGTTTAGAAGAATTTTGAATTCCCTATACAAATCATAATGGTTCCTTTTGTCTAAATCAGATCTCCAGAATTGTCTAAAAGTATCAACCAAGAGTGTGTTTTTTAAAAAAGACGAACAATACGAGTCGTATAAATTTATACCACGAACAATACAACGACGTATATAAAGAAAACATATTTAAAAAAAATACCATACGTAAATTGAAAAACAATGCGTTGACCCTATGTTGTCTTCCTCATCACGCTTTCGGAAGCTACCAAATATTCTATAATAATGCTCCTTAGCTACTTGGACCTCCGTTTCTTGAAAAATCTATCGATTGGACCGCATTTGAGGAGAAAACTACGGTATGTTGCACAGCGCATGGACCATGCTTTGCACGTGCAATGCATGATGAAAAGGACATGTGCTTTCCGAGAAGGCGCCTTTTACTGATGTGCAAAAGAACTTGGAAGGTTAGATCGTCGGCAGCATTTCTCTAAAAAAATGGATGATTTGGCCAAATGACAAATGGTTTCTATCCTTTCGATGAAGATGACATACACATTGGAATATGGAAGTGTTTCTACCGAACAGAGTAAAATCTTTAGGTAAGATATGCGATAGGGCAGAAGCATATTTTGTCAGACAAGTCTGACCTTAATTCATTTAACTGTTGTATCTCTTGAAAAACTCCATCAACTTTGACATTTTCATACCAAATCGCCGGTGCAATTAATCTAATTAATCTACACACCCCTCGATCGAGTACTGACACCCCGATCAGGATAATAATAATCGCCCAAAAACCATATAAAAGTGTCGTTTTGCTTTGTTCATACGTCTCAACACATCGGCGTCCGTCCGTCCATAAACATTTGTGCATTTTCATCTTCTCCAGAACCTAAATTCCTAGAAAGCTGAAAGTTTGTGTACAGACTCTCTAACTAGTGAGGATGGTAATTTATAGCTTTGGTAGCCCTGTGGCCCCCAAATAAGGGCCACGGGGGCCACACCTTTAAAACCTATTTTCATCATCTTCTCCATTCTCTCCCCACAGAGGCAACTCAGTTATACCTGAATTAGCCTCTGTTCTATCACGCCTAGATCCTGGGGTTCCGGCAGATTGCCCTAGCGGCAAAAAGTTGTAACTTGAGATATCTCCCTTATCTACAGCCAATGAAAACACCTTTTGGATATCAACGACTTTGGGAATTCTCAACGGTCGTACAGTGACTTTCGAAAGTATCATGCCTTTAGGTTTATTTTTCATTAACAGTGTGAGAGGGGAAATATTTGAAAATCAGATATGGATAAGGTTTTTCATTAGAAACATACTGTTTTATAATTGTGTAAATTGTTCTTTGTTTTATGATAAATTTTATTTTAATAATCTACCAAATAAAAACTAATGAGAAGGTAAAAAAGCAATGTTTTGTAGAAGGAAGAGTTATCTCCCCTGAATGCCAAATCACCGGGAATAGCCGGGAGTAGCCGAGCTTTTGTGAATGACCCCTTTTGAAACGGCGTCGCTGATTGCACAATTAACTTCGATTGCCTCCAATCAGATATCTACTTTTCTGTCCCGTGTATTAGCCGTAATAGAACAGAGGCTAATTCAGGTATGACTGAGTTGCCTCTGTGGGGAGAGAATGCATCTTCTCCAGAACCAAAAGTTGAAACTTTGTTTGCAGACTCCTTGACTAATGAGAATTAACATTTATGGCAAATGTGGCCCTGTGGCCCCTTATAAGGACCACGCCCTTAAAAACTATATTTTCATCATCTTCTCCAGAAGCATAAGGCCTAGAAAGATGAAACTTTGTGTGCAGACTTCTTGACTAGTGAGGATTATCATTTATAGCTTTGGTGGCCTGTGATCCCTAATAATGCCCACAATTGCCACACCCTTGAAACCTGTTTTCATCTTCTTCTGCGGATTTATCAGAACGAAAGCGCTGGATTATCGAGAATGCAAAAGACCTTGAAAGCTGAAATTTGTGTACAGACTTCTTGACAAATGAGGATAACAATTTACAGCTTTGGCAAACTTGTGATACCTGATAAGGGCCACAGAGGTTATGCCCTTAAAACCTATTCCTGTCTTCTCCAGATTTTAGGGCTGAAAAACTCCTTTTGTACAGACTCTTAGAAATGAGGATTCTAAATTTTACATTTGGTGACCCTGTGGGGGATTACCACAATTGCCACATCCGAAGGCAAAATTGCTATGAAGCCTGATGAGCTACAGAGCCAATAGCTCTATTTTTGTTAAATCCATGGCAATATCCACATCCAATTTGTTATAAAAGACTTTGTAAACTATAACACTGTTGTACAAACAACACTTTTGGACTCTGTACATCAAAATCTCTTTTCCAAAAACAATGCCTGCTTCAAACGACCAGTTTAGAATTCCCCATTGCACTTTGTTATAACACTTCACATACCAATTAAGCCTTTTCCTGCTTTCATTTTAAAGAGTTGTCAATGAAATATAACATTAGTGATATAGAATTCAGAATTTACGTTGATTAACAAAACAATCTACTTTCTAAATGTTTGTTTTAATATAAAAATATTAAATTTAGATTGGTCATATTGCAGGTGACAACATACCTCCCCCCAAATGCAGTTGTTCGAAGCATGATGATCTCTGATGAGAAAGTGCACATCCAAAAGGTTTTGACAGAGTAATTGCTTGAATTGGGATATATCAAAGCAAACTCTTTACATCAATGCACTTCCTGTTCAGACTATACCCTTAAGATTCCTATTTCAAAAGAATGTGGAAATCAAAACTACTTTGAAACCTTATAGACTATTCTCAGAATGACGTCAGCACTATACTACAATCGTTTTGATCGGTAATCAATAAAGAACTATGGTATTTAGCCAACATTTTGACAGGTGTTTTCAAAGATTTAGATGCCTTTGACAATAACATTTGTTCTAAAGTCCAAGGCCGTTTCTTTCCGATTTGGCGGCTTTTTTTACTCCAATTATAGCTTAAAGACATGTATGACATACCTACAAGAGAAAAATGTTTCTGAGATGTCTAGAGAACTTGTACAGCATTGTGAAAACAAACAGTGTGACCCCTTTGGCTTTCCTGATGAACATTTATGTTATTTTACAACATGAAGCAAAACTGCTATCAACCTTATCAGTGCATGGCCTCCTGGTGGGTCGTATACTACAATCCAAAATTGGCTCGAGACAGGAACACTCGCACCCAATAAGTGTCCTCACAGTGGTGACATTTTGGTTGTTTTTGATAACAATCAAGTTATTCAAAGAAATTGGCTTGGTACATTTAACTACAAGATCATAACAAAGTGGTAACAAATAATAAAAAATTCTTTGTTCACACTCCAACTACAACCTGAGCTTTCTCCATTCAAATGGTTAACTTATCACTATCTCACCTCTAACTCTACCTTCCTGAAACTAGGCTCCCCAATTTCGATGAGGCAAGAAGGTTATGGACCTTTCCTCCGACTTAATTGAATCACGGTTGATTAAGCTAACCAAAGAACATATACTATCTGATGGAATTTCCAAGGACCATTTTAACAGCGACATACATTATGTCAATCCAGAAGGGACTAAAACTGAATTTGACCTCTGCATCCCTACCTCATCAGCCTCAACACCACCACCCGAGACCTCCCTAAGCGACCAAATCATACATAGCCCCAACAGTTATGACAGTTTACGGTCTACACTGGGTGTAATGTGTACGCGAGGACGTTCGTTGTTACTGATCAGTCACGTGACTCTTAGAGCGAGAGACGTGTTATGATTGCCCTGATCACTACATACAAAATGAATTATCACCATAATTCTGACACATCCTGTATTAATATTGGTATATATCTATTACTAAGGTTTTACCATTTACTAATACACAACGAGAAGTCATGAAAACAAACATATGTTTGTCTTTTTGAACTTGATCACTGCAGCTACGCTGTTTGGAGACGACACCTCATGACCTCTTTCGTCTACTAACATCTATTTAAATCAACAAATCTTAAATATAATCATACCTATTTATCCCTTGATAAACCCCAAAACAGACTGCAAATTCTGAAAGGGTTGCGGACTGCATTAACGAAGTTTGGACGAGGTGAATAAGCACTCTTGAAATGAATCGTAGTGTACGGATTGTTCAGTCTAGGTATACGGATCGTTACTGATTGCACCAAACCTAGTGTACGGATTGTGGTGATTGACTTTCTTGAACAAAATGACAGTATTGTGCCAAAATGTTAAATTATCGTTTGAAATAGATCACTGACAGAATGTGATATCATTCAGAACATCATTTCTTTTATTCAAGACTACCAAAACACATACTAACTATGTAATAGATTGTCCATTCCTCAAACTTCATCATTTCGAAATAAGTGCCTGTATGCATGGCATTTCAGTTCTCAAAGTATCCATTTTCCAATACACATAACGAAAACGATTAACTGCTTTAATGTATGCGTCTTAACTACAAACGTCCAATTACAGAAGGTCATCAACTTGTCAATTGATTAAATGTAACAATGGTAAAATGTGATCAAGGCATTGGATAAAAATTATCAACTCAATAGCTTATCTAACAATGTTAACTGGAACTTCTTTTAACTCAACATCTGAATAAAACAAACGTCTTCCTGCACAAAATAAGCAATTTTTAGCTCATCTGACCTGTAAGACTCCTTGACTAGTGAGGATTATCAATTGTAGCTTTGGTGAGGATTATAAATTGTAGCTTTGGTTCATAATTGTGTGATTCTGCAAGTTACTGTTACTGAAAAAGCAAATATCCCAATATATTGACCATTTTAGTTGAGTGTTGTCCGTTTCCACACTTCCATTCAATGTCATCAAATCATACCGTAAACACGTGTTCGCCTGGTCGGTATTTTGGTGTAGGATTTTGATGAATTCGATTTTCAGATATTTGTTTGAAATACTCTACAAACTGTAAGATATTAGACAATAGACAAAAGATAATGTCATCATTATATATACCCTCAGTCGAGTAATTCCATTCTCTCTCTACAGAGGCACCTCAGAGAACGATTATAATTTTATTGGACTGGACCTTTAATGTACGGGTCGATTTTACCCAAAAGCTTAGCATGTTTATTCCATAGTAAGGACAGAAATCGGATAATAACAATAGGTCTTCAAGACAAGATCTCATTGGTCACTTGTTCATCATATATTATTTCGCTGCATTGACGCTCTGCGTTAGTCTGGGGTAAAAAAACGCGTGATACGCGCTGCGCTGCGCTGCTGGCGAGATGTGTTAGTGTTGGGAGGCCTTATAGCCTCTGTGTTATTACGCTTAATACGTGGGATAGAAAGGTAGACATCTGATTGGAGGCAATCGAAGTTAGTTGTGCAATCAGCGATGCCGTTTCAAAAGTGGTCATTCGCAAAACCTCGGCCATTCCCGTACAATTCGGCAAAGCTATCGTTGAAATTTAACATCCAAGGGAGATTACTCTTCATTTGACAAAACATCGCTTTTTACCTTCTCATCTTTATTTATTTGGTAAATTAGTAAAATAAAATATATCATAAAACAAATGATACTTTACAAAATTATAAAGCAAATTCTATTTAAAGAAAAACCTATCCATATCTGCTTTTTCAAATGGTTTCCCTCTCACACTGCTAATGAAGAATTAACATAAAGGCATGATATTTTCCATGTCAACAAACGACCGTTAAGAATTCCCCAAGTCATGGTTATCCAAAACGTGTTTTCATTGGCTGCAAAGATGGGAGATAACTTAAGTTACGAAATTTTGCCGCAAGGGCAATCTGCCGGAACCCCGGAATCCGTGGAACAGAGGCTAACTCGGGTATGCTTGAGCTGCCTCTGTGGGGAGGGAATGAGTAATTCACGTCTTGAGAATATCTAGTTTCAAGAGAGGTTTAACAACGGAAAGCTGGAAAACACGAATGAACATGAATATTTAGCATTCTTACTCCATTTTTAAAAGCATTGTATTTCAATTACAGGGAGTACTTTAATAACAATTTAAACATAAAATTTGCTAGTAGCCACAAACTTGTTGAAAAAGATATCTGCTTTGGATTGGATTGACGGCCCTGTCTTCCTTTTTTTCCTGATGATCTGAATGATTAATTCTAATATAAATAGCCTCCTTTGTATGTTTAAGGAGCTTATGAATTTAGAGGGTCATTAATATCGTAGATGTCTCTTTCGGCTCCCTGGGGGCAGTGCAACATTCATGCATTCTGTAGATATATGCAAATTAATAAAGTTACAGATAAAACGGTGTTTTTGATACTGTTAGACGGATTGCATGTGTCTAAAATGATAGACTATAACTTAATAGACATTTTAGTAGTAAAGTTTGTTTTTCAAAACCAATTTGTTTAGAATTATTAAGAAAATATAGTAAATTCAATCAGGCACAATCCGTATCCTCGATCAGCACAATCCGTATCCCGTATAAAACATGATCGGTAACATCCCGTACACCGGAAAACTTGAGCAATGAAAATACATGATATCATTTTGACAACAGATTATTAAACATTTACACAGTGCCATACCTGGAAATTTCGCCATGGCTTGCAGTTATTATCAAAGCAAGTATACATCATACACATTTTTGATAAAGTGGACTTTAAATAATAATGTAGGCAAAATGCACAGAGATCGTAGAAATTTCGACGACATTTATTGACAGGCAGTTACTAATATGTTAGTTTGCAAAAAATCAATGAAATTCATCTTCAATTTGCATTCATAGTTTCTTTCATAGATATCTACCCATGAAGTAAACGATAGTTAAAAGTTCATATTTATTCATAAAAGGCTCGTAATCGTATAAAATTGACAAAAATATGTGCCTGAATGTCACGCTCCTCGCATTAAAAGTCACGTGACAAATCAGTAACAGCGAACGTCCTCGCGTACACATTATTCTACAATCTATTTAACAAACCACTTCACTGGGAACGGTAAAGTCTTGGTTTGCTCTGGATGGTTTTCTTTACATACAGGCTGCTTTCCGAGATGTTTTTAAACTTGTTCCTGTGTCCTTTCTGCGGGAATGAAATTCACACTGGACCATCGCCATTCAGACATCATCTTACCATCCATCGCTTGAGTCTGTTGGAAGAAATCCATTTTTCTTTGTAAATATTCCAGGACAATTCTATTAAAAATATGATTTAAAATTTATAATTAATATACTCGTTAAATATTTCTTTCTTATAAAGATATGGAATTCACATATCATTAGGTTCCATGTTTGTTAAATTGTCGCGATAATTGTATATCCTATAATGGAAACATAAAGAAACATGAAGACATTTTGCACATTTAAAGCAAATTAACATATCAAAATTTCTAATAACTTATAATGTGACATTGCTAACATTTATTTCACCCAAGGTTTCATTTATTGTATTAATTATCGTGTCTGAGTTCTTTACATTACGTGAAGAAAGATGTAATACCAATTACGGTAAACAGATATATAAATTAATTTGAGCAACTGTATATATCCAATGTACAATCCTGTTTAATACTTCTGTCTGTATATAATAATGGTCACTATAACCCCAGTCAAAATGTGAATTTCTCTGGCCTGAAATATTGTAAACAAATTAATATGTGATATCTGATGACATATTTGATGATCTGTTTCAGATGATGGATCATGATGCATATAGTCACTCATGGAAATAGAAATAAAAGGCTTTTTGTCGTTTATTTCTTTATTTGGAACTAACTGGATATTTGTATTCTCAATATTCATTCACAATGGTTTCTCCCAACTTCCCAACAGTTTTTGTAAAATCCCCCATCCATTTCCATTTCATTGTTTGTTTTTGAAAGAAATTTTTCGACCAGAAATATCTGTTTTAATAGTATGTAATTACTGAATTTTGGAATATCATTTTTGATATTGCATGCATACTTTTGGGCTGATATAATGATTTCATTCATCGGGACATTATTTTGTAATGTAACACTCCAACTATGCATTTAGAAAAGGTGATTAATTGGTGTAAATATTTATTAATAAAAATTTCAAGGTTCATTCCAGAATTTTATGGTCTCGCAGCATTCCCAATTAACATATGATATGCCATCGTATAACTCTATATTCAAACTATATAAACACATACTCGTTTACGGTTATTGTTACGGAGTTCATTTTTAATATATCCCAATGAATAGAACCATGTTATATGAAGTAAAAGAATAAAAAAGTGTTGTAAGAATAAGGAAACCATTTAGATAATCGTCGACTATGATAATTTCGTATATAGTTCTGTACACTTCAAACTGATCTGTAGCAAGATCGTTTGCTAATCCTTTCAGGCGTCATCCAACCTTCGTTAGCCATTAATCTGTGATATATCTGCTTTATGTGCTTTCTTTCCAGATAGTTCCAGAGGTAGTTGAAGATATGAAATATGGAACTTCTTATATATCTTAAAACTAAAAGCAAATCTGATGTGATCTGTTTTATCTCTGCATCTGTACTTCAACGTCATGTATTAAAGTAAAATCTTAATGGCTATCATTACAAAGTAAGTTCATCTTCAGAAGAAAGGTAGATTGGTAATATTTCGAAATAAATTAAAGAAAGTCTCTTTTTGTTTGCAGTTTGAGAAAGCAATCGTTTTGGAAGTTTGGAAAAACTAAATTAATTCTTTCTTAAGATCTCTGAAATATATTTATCGATGGCTTAATTTGTAAATGTAGGCCTATTGTTAGACCACCATAGCAATTAACAGCTTATTATGTGCCTATTTAAATCCGAGAAGAATATTTCATTTGTGAAAACGACTTCTCTTGCCACTGTACCAAAGATTAAAGGGACAGCCCTATCAGGTTTTTTGGCGGAAAGAGGATTCTCAAATGGATGCTATTCTTTATCAAATTATAATTGTAAATCTAGAATGTAAACCTAACTAATATATTTGAAAATAAATGTGTATAATCATGTTATAATCATATATAAGTATAAACAGTTAATAACTCTTTAATTTTGTTTCCAAAAATACTCCGATATGACTGTCGCAATGAATTTGTGTAATCACCTCGGAAATCTTGTCAAGTCGATAACCAATGATTTCTCCATCACAAGGGAGCATTCATTATTCAAGAGACGTCAACAAACATGGCTGCCAGCAAGTGGAGAGGGTATCTCGTGATTTTAGGGGGTGTGCTCGTTCATCTTAGTTTGGGGACGATTTACACATTTGGTATGAAAAAAACTTATATTCAATTGATTAATGTTTATTTTTATGAATGTGTTCGTCGCTGTCATATAATGTTCATGATTTCTAAATCTGACAGCTGTTTTCAAAACAAAGTTGGAAGAAACATCTGTGTCGTGTTTCAGTATGGAAATCTAGTAGAAATCAACAATGAATGAATCATAATAAATAAAACTCATCAATGATATTTTATCACAATGGTGTTTGAAGGAAGTATTTTGTTATCAAAATTAGAGGAAAGGGTTTCGATGGGAGTTAAAAAGTTTCGTTAGTTTAGGCTAGTTGTCAAAACATTTTTTGTAAAATTTATAAGACATTTACTTCTACTTGTTTCAAAAATGTTTTAAGGCAAAAAGGATTTGAATGCACTGACGATTTATTACCAACTGACAATACCTTCATAGCAACTTTTCAAATATTATTTTATCTGTTCACACACCAAATGTCCAAGGAAACCAAAACATGGATCCTACAACCAATTTTTCCTTCTCTGAAGTAGGGGTGAAACTCTGATAACAGTTATGAAATCAATAAAAGTTATAAAAATAAAAATGTTTGGTAGGTTGTCGTTTGAAAACCTTTGAGTGCCTTTTACAAATTACCAGGTGAATAACAAAGAATTTGTTCTAGTACTTCTACTTTAGGATGGTCAATTATGATCCCTTATTAAACATTCAGAAAGACATTTGTTTCTCTCAAAAAATAATTGACAATTAAAAAAAATTAATTATTTTTTTCTATGTTGGTTGAAATTGTTGGAACATTATCTTGCATATCATTTAACAAATTTTCTTCGCAGGGAATTTGAATCCATATCTGACATCATACATCCGAGCCCGAAGTAGTCCAAGTGACCTGAGATATGGAACAACGGTGTGGATATTCTCCCTTTGTGCTATGGGTCAAGGTCTGTCCATGTTTCTCGGAGGAATCATCAACCGACGCCTCGGACCTCGACTCACCACTCTTCTTGGCTCCGCCATTATGAGGTCATTATCAGGATGATACTTTTAATCGAATGTTCTATGCCAAACGTACCTTTGTGATATGACACTTGTTCAAAGAAATTTGATAGAAAATTTGTCTAAATGAAAATGTGATATGTATGATATTGGTTATTTTTTTCCAAAATCAATAGTTCTAGTGAGTGAGTTCTAACTCAGAGATTCTTGATTTATTAATTTTAGGCTGAAAAACCAATGCATAAAATTTGTTATCGGTATATATATTCCTTTCTGATGATTCTCAACAGAGGACTGTCTATAATTTCTTATATTTTTAATGAAAACAAACTGAATCTTGACTTTCTTTCAGTGCTGGGGTGCTCTTGACATACTTCACAGTCCAACACTCGTTCATAGCGGTCATGTTTACGTATGGACTGATGTTTGGTCTTGGTGTTGGCATTGCCTATCCTATTCCGATGGCCTGTGCCATGAGGGTTTGTATTATCATTGAATATTGAACTTGAGTCATTGAACTAACTCAACTTTTAAGGAGATTGATTATACAAGTGATCACATTTGTCAGTCAATGTTAGCCATCAAGTTTAGTTGAGTGATGCCTTTAGCAATCCCAAGTAACTTCAGGTTTTTACTCTTTATATCAAAACATTGTATAATGAGTGATGACAATGATTTGAGTTTCATCCACAATCAAACCTATAGCCAAATACATGCTTAATACTTTCAACAAAAGTTTGTTAGTCAGGAAATTAATGATATCGTGGAAAACTTTCCAAATATAATTTAATCACTCTAGGGTGTCATTTGTTAAAGGATAATGAGATCGGTTTTAAGTTTTGATTCTTGACGGAAACTCATCACCCATAAATTGCATGGACATGATACACGCTATAATGAATATATGACAAATACAGTTCGATATGCATGAACATTTATTTTGGCTCTTACATTGTTTTTTAAAGTCGTATAAATACATCTGCATTGTGTGTGTTACATCCCTTATCTGTAGCCCTGAATTAACTTTTATGTCTGAAAATGTTTGCAGACTCAATAAAATGATAAATGCATTTAATATTATTGGTAGAATTAATTCATAATGAGGAATAATGAAGATCTAGCTAATAAAATCACTTAAAAATCTATGTAAATGATTTTAATTCACAAAACTAATAACGTATTTTTATTTCCTGATGGAAGATTCATATGATTGCAAAATGCTTTTTAACTATAGAACAGCTGCTACTTGTTTATTAAAACATGCAATTGATTTCCAGTCCATAAGTTTTCATATTTCATTGAAATAATATCAATGCTTTTGATAATTTAGCTTATGAACAAGTTTGTATCAATCTAGGAATATTAGTTATGTAATTATAGAAGTTATTTATAATTTAGAAGTTGGATATGGTAACTTCTACAATTATAGATGTGATATTAACCTTTAAATGAAATGTTAAATGTTTGTGAAGCTGGTAATATTTACTTGCACAGTACTGTACACATCAGTTGATCACTGCCAGATGTAATACAGCACAAACAGGCAGTTTATTGGAAAATCATGACTCATATGATATTTAATAATACCGGTAGTCTTCAAAATTCAACTTTTCAAGATAAGAAATATTGCGGGCCTAAATGACATTCACTCACCCACTCCAAATCAGAACTTCATATTGATATAAGCATTGAATTATTATTTTGTATTTAAGATTAATGTTTACAATGCTAAAATGTAATTCTGCAGTAACTGATAATGCCACAGTGTTTTTAATTAAAATACTTTCAACATTGATGGCATTTGATGGAATGATTAACTGCTCTTGAAAAGTTCAGACATATATATATATAATGAGTTATTATTTTGGACTTCAGTTGTGAATTTAATGCATGCCAAACCAACCTAAGAGTCTCATCTAAAGGATTGACCTCTTGTGTATAAAATGTGTAAATAAACGTTCACAGGCTTAAGATAGGTACTGGTATACATGAAGTATTATTGGGAACCATAGGGTATAATCTTAATTTCATGTTTCTGATACTCTGATATACCAGAGCTTTGGACCAATGAAACCTATTCACTTGCAGTGGATGCCAGCACGTAAGGGTTTAGTCAGCGGCTTTGTTGTTGCTGGATTTGGAGGCGGAGCTTTCATCTTCGACCAAGTGCAGACCGCGTACATCAACCGCCAGAACGAGGCTGCTAACCAGGAAGTAGATGGAGAAGTGTACGTTGTATTCCTAACTGTTTCATATACATACATATATGTTTAAAAAAGTGGCGAAATCTCAGTTATGACTCCTAAACAAGGGCAATAATCTGGACTGACTACTTAGAAAAGAGACGTCATTATGTACATCTCCAGGGTCTAGATTTTCGAAGCTCTCTTAGTGCTATGATAGTCGTAAGCCAATGCTAAGGAGTTATACTTACGACTATCTTAGTACTAAGAGAGCTTCGAAAATCTAGACCCAGGAGAGTTAAAAACAGCAGTAACAGACCTAGTGTTTAGAGGGTATAGAGGCCCTCAGTTTGGGATTTATTTTCAAAATTGCTAATAAAAAACTTTAAGGATGACTACTCAATTTTCAATTGGTCACATTTCAAATTGTGTTGATTCACAAGATGGGTTGTTTCTCTCTTAAGGGTAAAAGTGTCGGATGAAAATCTAAGTGGCAGGTTCTGAGTGAGTTCTGATAGATATTACATCTAGCTTATGTATTTTTGATTTCATCCTATTTCCAATTATTGTGCAAGTAATTTATTGTGGAATTTGTGAAAGAATTATCTATAAAGTTATGCCCTGAAACTTCTGTTTTAAACCCTCATAATCTAATGTCATATGATAGGCCAAAACATTTCCTCTAAGGAAGGGTGTTTAATATGGTAGCATGATATGGACTGTCAGCAAATCAAAAACACTAGGTAAAGCTACTATCTTCTTTCTTACAGATATTTCACCCAAGCTGACATCCTTGACAGGGTACCCAAGATGTTTCTGATTCTGGGAGGAAGTTACCTGGCCATGCAGATCATAGGGTCACTGCTCGTCATAGACCCTCCGCCTGTTGAGGTACGGTCAGCCTCCATTTGGATTTGGTTTGTTTTAGACCATTTATAGGGTAGAAAACCATGTATATTAACAACTGACTTTATTGAAGAGCAACTTTTAAATGAATTTATATGACTTGAACACTATCAGTCTTATTAAAGTCTTCCTAGTTCTCAGGATTACACAATTCAAATGTTAGTTCTATAGAGATAGAAGATCCTTGCCACTAGGTCTTAACACAGACCTTTAGGTCACAGGACTTTTACAAGTTTAGTGAAGGCAAATCTGGTCTTTAGCAGACCAATCAAATCATAGCTGTGATCATGTTGAAACTTTTTAACAGTAGTTACTTGCCCCTTATAACCGAAGGCTTTTGCCAGACCAATTGTGATTGGTTAGCTGAGTTTATGTCAGAACATGCAACTTACAGGGCTGTGGTGAGATCTAGTGGGGAGGAACCCAGCAGACTTAGTTTGAATAATAATAATAAGAGTATTTATATAGCGCCTCATCCACATCACCAAGGGACATGCTCTAAGCGCATAACATATCTACAGTCACAGCATATGTACAGTCACTATATGTACATGGGAATCAGTGCATAGTTTAGAGGTAGTTCTTGAAAAGGTGGGTTTTCAAGTTGTTTTTAAAAACTGACAATTATGGTGAGGATTTGAGTTCTGATGGTAGAGAGTTCCAGAGTGTAGCAGCAGCATGGGAGAAGGAGTTTGCGCCAAATGTTTCTAGTTTATGTACAGGTACAACAAGCAAGTTTTTCTGACTGGAGCGGAGGGATCTTGTGGGTTTATGCAGTGTTATCAGGTCCTGGAGGTATGCTGGGCCGATGTTATGTATGGACTGGTAGACAAGGGAAAGCAGTTTGAATTCGATCCTCTCGCGGATACGGAGCCAGTGTAAAGAATTGAGGGCAGGTGTTATATGTTGTGAATAGTTTGAAACTTTTATTTCTTGGAGGTAGGTCAATTTCTATGAGACTGTGAACACTATCTGCTTAGATTCTGCTTGCATTGTCTATTTGATTGGTTGATTGTTTGATTGAAAGGCAGGTGTAAATGTTTGATTGGTTTGTGTGATGTTGATGTGAGTATTTGGTTTGGTTTATGTTTGAGTGATGTGAAATCATTGTGTCTGATTGATATGGTTAGTTTGTGTTGAGTTGGGGCGATTGGTTGATTGGTTTCTTACTGATTGTGATTGTTGCAGTTTTATTGAGGTCCTCTTTTTTACAATCAATAACTTTTCCAACGGGCAAGAATTAGATCCAATCATTTCAAATTTCTTGGCATATTACCTTATTGAGAAAATTTCTATATCAATATTTGTCTTGGTTTGTCATAACAAGTGAATTGTATCAGTTGTTACCTGTCAGCTTCATACATTCGTTTTAGGAAACTCACTCAATAAGTCCTGTGGCAATGAAAGAGGTAGGATGAATTTCATTTAGCTTTTGGTGGTTGTGGGTAAACAGAATTTCAAAAACATCTTTGAGTGGCATCTGGAAGTTAGATATCAGAAAAAACTTTTTGCTAATGATAATATCTTTTTATTGTACTCTATATATTGTACATTGGTTGCTGGATGACATAAACCAAGTTTCTACAGTGCAGCACCGGTGTATGTGTTGTTCTGTCCTTATAAAGCTGAGTGTTAAGTAAGGCAGCAACAACTCCCGTCTTTTAATATCTTTTGGTAAGACGCAACAGGAAATCCTTTTGTGGGTGATGAGCAGATACTCTACTAACTGAGCTACACCCCTAGTACATAGATGAATAAAGAAGTTGTCCATAACATAATGTTTCCCCATTAACCCTTGCTCTAAAGCTCTGAGATAAGAAAATCGCATGCTTTTATTTCAGGCTTCTAATCCTTATTTCATGGAAATTATTTTAAGAGCTTTGAACCCAACAAGGCTAAACTGATTTATAGCATGGGTACTGCTTGATGACCTGTCTGTCCATTTATGTTTTCTACTTCTCACCCTGCTTTAACCTTTAATCTGACAGTTCCTGGGTTTGTTGAATGGATGCTAAAGAACATTGCAAAAGTCAAACTCTAAATAATGGGCATAAATGTATGCAAAGGGGCTATACAAAAATGTCTGATCATTTACATTTATCAAGAACAAGCGGAGTGTCATGTCTGTGACACTGTATTAAGATATTTTGCCTATTTTTCAAAACAATTTTGGTGACATTTTACCTATTTCACTTTAAGAAAAACATTTTTCAAAGAGATGAGATTGGAAAGCAAACTTGGGTGTCTGTCATATTTATGATGACTAAATAATGTAGAACAGAGAATGCTAAAATGAAATGAGTATGTTTGCATATTTGCGATAAATTGATTGAAGCCACAGGTAGGCAAAACAAAAGTATAACTTTGAATTAGACAAAGTAAATCTTTGAATAACGTTGCATCAATGTATAATTACTCCAGGTATCATGATATTCTGATTATTTGATTAAAGCGACAGACAGGCAAAATAAAAGCATAACTTTTGAGTTAAATAAATTGTAGATGTTTTGATTAAGCTGCATCAATGTATACTCTCTCCAGGTGTCATACTCCTACTGCAGAGACACCGAAGATTCTGATTCTGATAAAGTAATTCAAGAGTTTTCATTTAGAAACTACTAATACTCATTTTGATTGTTATTTTACTAACAAATATTTCAATGAATCTTATGAATTTTTGCTTTTGCAAAGTTACACTATTAACACTTGCTTCATTGCATCTTGCATACCACTATCTTAAACTGTTTATATATCCCTAGAAATTAGAGAGAACAAGCATCTTTGACATTTAAGTAAATACTTTTTATTGTGACACTCAAAATCTTCATTCAAGGACAATTAAGGTATCATTCTATAAATTCAACCATTATATACATTAGTCAATACTAAGCATTTTCACATTTCAAATCAAACTTGTTTTCATCACTCCTAAACCTTTCCAATGTGAAGTTATGTAATAGTGTGCTTTATTTATTCATAATCTTGCCATGTTGAGAATAATAACATGATCATTATCAAATAGGCTCACATTATTAAATTCACTAAAACTGTTGCTTTTTCATACAATGATAATATTGATGAATTATGTATTCAGTTATTAATTAGATATATTCATAAGCATTTTTCATGTTTATTTGTGACAGATGTTTGATATTTTGCTTTTATTTGTTGTCAAACATGTTATTTACTACTCAGTGGCCAGCTGAAATTGGGCAAGGTTTAATTATCTCCCAATAAGGGGCATAATGGTTCGATGCTGTAACTTTGGATCTGTATAGCATTTCCATTTAATATATGACTGGCTTTTGGGGCCATTGTTTGTATTGAGAAAATACATTTAGGATTCCTCTTGAGTCTTGAGAGAGACAATAAGTGAGTCATTGTTTAGGTTGCTTGGGTAATATTTCAGCGATTAGCGTCTGAGGCAATGAAAAAGCTGATAATGTTGATGATAATGACAATAACATAGATAGCAATTGTTAATGTCAACGTTACCCAAACGATCCTCTTTGTTAGAAGGATGTGTAATGATGATTGTTGCGATAATGTTTTGATAATTTGTAGTGATTGTGATTATGATAACAATTACAATTATGTTTATTCAGATTTTCATTAACTTCCTTGAAAGATTGTTATGATTGCCGATATATTGATTTGACAAGGATTATGATGATGGTTATGATGATGGTTATGATGATGGTTATGATGATGGTTATGATGACGCAGGTTGACATCACTGTGAATCAAGAGGAGGACGAGACAAGAGAAACTAAGTCTCTCATATCTGCCACATCATCTGATGAAGACCAACTCATACAGAGGAAGAAAGTCACTCCTCCACAACCTGTAGAAAGGTAAGGCTACATGTTTAGACATGTTATCAATGTTATCAATAGATGTTTGATCTATATCTTGTTATATATATAAGTTTAGGACACTGGGCCTAGATCTGCAAGCACTAGATGTGAACAGAACAGAACACATCAGGGATTATTCTCAAAATACATAGTAATATAGAAAACATAAAGTATATACAAATATAATATAAATGGTCATTTATACATAGTATTATTAGCTCATCAGGACTGAAAGTCCAGATGGGCTTATGGCATGGCCCGTCGTCCGGCGTCCGTCCGTCCGGCGTCCGTCGTCCGTCCGTAAACTTTTGACACTTTCGACTTCTCCTCATGAACCATACACATTAGAGAGCTGAAATTTTTTGTACAAGTACCTTAGCATATGGAGATTCTAATTTGTAACTTTGGTGACCCTGTGACCCCAAATAGGGTCACAGGGGTCACAACTTTAAAAACCTATTTTCATCTTCTTCTCCAGTTCCAGAAGGACTAGAGAGTTAAAAATTATATGTGCAGACTCCTTGGACAATGGAGATTCTAATTTGTAACTTTGGTGACCCTGTGACCCCAAATAGGGTCACAGGGGTCACAACCTTAAAAACCTATTTTCATCTTCTTCTCCAGTTCTAAAAAGACTAGAGAGTTAAAAATGATATGTGCAGACTCCTTGGCCAATGGGGATTCGAATTTGTAACTTTGGTGACCCTGTGACCCCAAATAGGGTCACAGAGGTCACAACTTTAAAAACCTATTTTCATCTTCTTCTCCAGTTCCAGAAGGACTAGAGAGTTAAAAATGATATGTGCAGACTCCTTGGCCAATGGGGATTCTAATTTGTAACTTTGGTGACCCTGTGATCCCAAATAGGGTCACAGGGGTCACAACCTTAAAAACCTATTTTCATCTACTTCTCCAGTTCTAAAAGGACTAGAGAGTTGAAAGTGATATGTGCAGACTCCTTGGCCAATCGGGATTCTTAATTGTAGATTTCGTGACCCCATGACCCCAAATAGGGTCACAGGGGTCACAACCTTAAAAACCAATTCTCATCTTCTTCTCCAGTTCCAAAAAGTCTAGAGAGTTAATATTGATATGTGCAGACTCCTTGGACAATGGGGATTCTAATTTGTAACTTTGTTGACCCTGTGACCCCAAATAGGGTCACAGGGGTCACAACCTTAAAAAACTATTTTCATCGTCTTCTCAAGTTCCAAAAGGTCTAGAGAGCTGAAATTATATGTGCAGACCCCTTGGCCAATGGGGATTCTAAATTGTAGATTTCGTGACCCCATGACCCCAAATAGGGTCACAGGGGTCACAACCTTAAAAACTTATTTTCATCATCATCTTTAGCTCCTAAAGGTCTATTGAGCTGAAAGACTGCATGTAGACTCCTTGGCCAATTGGGATTCTAAACTGTAGGTTTTGTGATCCCATGACCCTAAATAGGGTCACAGGGGTCACAATCTTAAAAACCTATTTTTCTTCATTAGATGACAGTCTATGGCAAATTTATTTCTCCTTGGATATTTTAGTGTGGACTTCTTTCACTGTCTGATATTGGCGATCTAGAAAGTGTTGAATAATAATACATTTGTTTTGTAATTTTTTTATAGGTTTTCTTGCAATAGGTAACATCAGTTTCATTTTTAGCTCATCTGGCCTGTATAAAACAAACTTGATATGATGCCTGATGAGCTACAGAGCCAATGGCTCTATTTTTACATAGATGCAGACATTGTTTGATATATTTTAATAATTTCCAAATCAGTAGTTCACATTACAATCATTAAGCATATGAATTTAAAAAAGTTGGATTTTCGCATCAGAAGTATTTTGGGAAAAATGTAAAGTGTTTGAGAATGTTGTGATGGACAAATAAGTAACAGATTCATTACATATTGTACATAGTCGATTTTCTTTTTGTATATTTAGCCAGCGCCCTGCCTCTATAGGTAATCTATGATTTTTGTCCTTAGTTTAGTAAGCCAAACTTTAATGTGGAAAAGTAATTATGGGGATACGGTTATAGAATTCAGACATATTTACATTGTGTGATAGTCCTTTAGATGATTGTTTGATATCTGATTTCCATGATTTTGTAATAACTATATGTACTGTCATGCCTACAAAACCTTGCAATATCATAGTTTGTCCATAATGGTCATGTTTACCTTATGTTATGATTGTTATCATCATTGCTTTATTAACAAGAAGTTCATGATTACTAAACATTATCATTTTCTTGCAAGTAAAAAAGGCACAATTGACTTTCATTGCTTTACAAGAAAAAGAGTGGTTTGGACCATTTGCTGTGATTCAATAACATAAATCTTTCTGGTAAGCCTTCAAACTCCTGGCCAAAACTTACATATATATTTTCATATATCTAATAAATATTTTATTACCCTGGTAAGTATATTAGAATGCTTGAATAAAACTGACAGTGAGTTTCATAAAAAGTTTGTGAAATGGTAGGGAGACCTGTTTGTAGAATAGAGAACAACTTTTGTTTTGAGTGTGATACCACTTATCTCTCATTGAGTGACAGGGCCAGTACTTCTATGAGATGCACAACCATTCGAAAATGGAGGCTCTCGATGAGATAAAAGTAGTTTCACACAAAAAATTTTAATTTTGTTTATTTAATGCCTCTGTGATAAAAAAAGTTGTTTATTTTCATCCAAAGCTTCTTGACTTGAGAGTCAATATGTCATACGATTCGTTGCATCAAATCTTAGCAATGCCAATAATGTCAAGTTGATTATAGAAATTACGTCTAACCGATGTACATATGCCGTTATCCCCCCTGTGATACTTCACTTACTTGAAAAGATAATATCAAACTCAGTGTCGAGAAGGCGCTTCTCTGAGAAATTATTTTCTCACCTCTTAGCACCTCTTTTTAAAAAATTTCATTGTTGGTGATAACCTATGGCCAAGAAGAAATCAAAGTGGGTAGCTTGCAGGTTTTACTGCAATACAACACAATTGTGTTGCAGGCTTTCTCCATTCAATGATTCTTCCTGTTGTGGGTTATCTTCTTGATATCATATCACCCTATTTTCAGGGGGCTGGATGAACATGCAGTCCTTAGTCCTAAGGACGTCCTTAAACAGAAACCATTCTATATCCTTTGGTTTGTCTTTCTCTTCAATGGGCAAGGTGTTGTCTTCTTTTCTTCACTTTACAAGGTGAGTTTTATTCAGAAATATTCAAAAAATTTCAGACCCAGATCTCGAGTTAATCCCTCTGTAGATACCTTAAACTGGTGGCTGGGAGTCAATCTATTTTAATGTTAAAATTCCAAGGCAAAATAGACTTAATAGAAAAAGAAAGGTTATTATATCCCCGCTACAAACTAAGATGGGTTAACAGTTGTTATTCCATGTTTTCTGTCCTGATTTTGATTGTCTCAAAAACCATTATATCTAGATTTACCACACTTTGCATACCCATTGCCCAAAACCTATCTAGAGCTAAGGTTGATTAATAATATTTTTGAGTTTATTTTTGTTTTGTTTCCATGGAAACATTATTTTTGAACTTGGTTCATTGGTGTTCTATGGTGTACAATAGGGACAAGATTTCTTGGGAAAATATAACATCTTTATTTTTTTATGGGTACATCTGATGATACTCTTGATCAATTTGAGCGCTAATTTACAAAATTGGACTTCGAGCGATTAACTGATGCTTCAATCAGGACAAGTTTACTTAGACATTTTTTATTATCAGATTGGAAAATGTATTTTATTGCCTTTAGATCCATGGCAAAGAGCAGATTAAAGGGGTGAAGCATGCTCATGTTTTTCTTGTTCTCATAAGAAATCATTATGCAGTATAAGTAAAAGTATATAATAGTTACATGATTTTAGATTTGTCTGTTTGGCTGTGATACTACCGGTAATTGGTAAATTTAAATTGTCTTTCAGGCATATGGGCAGACCTTTATAAAAGATGATGTGTTCCTGGCGTCTGTGGGAGCGTTTGCCTCTGTATTCAATGCACTGGGCAGGATAGCATGGGGACATTTTGCTGATAAAGTTTCTTTCAAGGTAGGCATCAATACTCAACAGTAAGTTGTGAACTGAGACTTTTGAATTTGAACACAATATTTCATGATTATGTTTTCCAACAATTTGAGCTTCTTGGCAAATGACAGACAGAAGATGAGTTTGCTCAGTTGTATGAAATAAAAGTTTCCAAATTAAGTTCACTAACTAGTTGCACTCATGTGCCTGATTCACTATTCACTTACAGATTGTCATGATGTGTTGTGATTCACTATTCACTTACAGGTTGCCATGACGTCCCTATGTTCACTGTTCACTTATTAGTGTCTTTGATGTGCCTATTTTCACTTACAGGTTTTTATCATGTGTCTTTGCTCACATCCATGTTGCTATGATGTGCTGATGATCACTGTTCACTTACAGGATATATACATTTCACTTACAGATTGCCATGATGAGCTGATGTTCACTGTTCACCTCAAAGTTGCCATGAAGTGCATATGTTCATTTACAGGTTGCCATGATGTGTCTTATGTTCATTTACAAGTTGCCATGTTGTGCCTATTTTCACTTACAGGATGCCATGATGTGCCTATTTTCACTTACATGTTTACTTACATGTTACCATGATGTGCCTATGTTCATTTACAAGTTGCCATGATGTGCCTATTTTCACCTACATGTTCACTTACAAGTTGCCATGATGTGCCTATTTTCACCTACATGTTCACTTACAAGTTGCCATGATGTGCCTATTTTCACCTACATGTTCACTTACAGGTTGCCATGATGTGCCTATGTTCCCTGTTCACTATACTGCTCCTGACCCTGGGACTGACGAGTCTGGGAGGCAAGTGGTTGTTTGCGTTGTATGTGTGTCTGATTTTCGGCACCTTCTCTGGCAACTTCTCGCTGTTCCCTGTGGCAATCTCCAGATCCTTCGGGCAACTCCACTACCCACTGAACTACGGACTTCTCTTTACTTCTCAGGTCTGTGAATTTTATGATAACGGTTTGCATGAGCCTCAAGCATTATACTATTGCCTCCTCTGTGAAGGATAAACTTCTTGTGAATGCAACAAATTAACCTTTTAGTAGTCTTATGTTTGTATGAATTTGAGATCTAAAGTACAGAATCGGAAATTACAAATTTGAGTTTTGACACACTTGGGACCACACTCTAAAAACATTTGTCATTGTTTTAGAACGTCACTGGAAGAAGATAGAGCTCTTATACACACAAACCTCATGAAAAATAAATATATTCAACCTTATATATGTAATGTTCATACCCTCATTAGCTACATGGCCAATGGCTGTATTTTCTGAAGTACAATTTCCCTGTAGTTTGATGTGTTTTATCTATGCAATATACCTGATGATTAACCAATATTTCCAGGTGATAACGGCGCCAGTAGGAGCGGTGCTGACCTCTCAACTCAAGGGCCTGGTCGGCTGGTACGGAATGTTCTTCATTGTGTCGGGCTTCTCCTTCAGTAGTAAGTATTGATGCTATTCTACTGCCTTTGAGGAAGTACTGTTTTCTCTTTGTCCATGCTTAATGCATGGTTAGTTCTTATCTAGAACATTAAGGTTATTATCAGTGGTGTTTGTATAATACTGTTGGCATCATGTTAGTTCAATGTGAGTCGATGGTATACTATAGTGTGACAGTAGGTTTGGGTTATCCAAGAGGGATACAGCTTCTTGAGCAGTCTAAGTAAACCTAGCCTCAATATTATCCGTTTCACTCCTATACGGAGTCTAGAAAGGCTTAGTAGAGAGTCGCGTCAGCCAACGTATCGAATTGACCAATCAGAACTCATCTTACCAAGCCGCAATAGTGTGCCTTGGCACGTATGACGTTGGAGGGTCATAGGTCGCAGAAAGGTTGGCTGACGCGACCCTCTATTACGCCTTTCTAGACTCAGTACAGAAGTGAAACAGATAATATTGAGGCTAGGTTTACTTAGACTGCTTCTTGAGGTGATATTGTAAGTATGATGTACAATCTTTTGTACTTATTGAAAATACACAAGTTTTCGGTGATATTTAAGGTAGAGTAACAAATAGAAGATAACAACTATGAAGACCGAGAAAGTTTTGTGATGATTTATTCTTAAGTTTATCTTCACAACTTTTGCAGGAATTGATCTTATATTGATAAATGTGGTTTGTGCAGAAAGTAATGACCATAGATGTGATACGCTCATGGTGTAGGTATTGAATTTTAAAAGTTGAAAAAACTTAAGAATTTGTAGGATTGCAGATAGTGTGATTCTTAGTAGTGCAATGTTTAGTTGTAACTCTTTGAAATTCAAAACAAAGGTAGTTTATAATTTGAAATTGAAACCTCTGTTTCAATCTGTTTGATTGACTTGAGTGAAATTCTTTTATGTCTAACACTGAATTTCTTATTTCAGGTTTAATCTTGATGTTTGTGTTCAGGGTGAAAAATGCTCAAGGAAAAGATATTTGAAGTATTTCATCAACATGCAGATCCTTATAAACAGAAAAAAATGTTACAAGTTGTTATACAACATGTGATAGACTTCAAGCAATCTTACGGGTAATCAGGATAATTCATGATGTGGTGATGACTTTGACAAACATGAAGTAGTTTTCTGTTAGTTAATAGAAACAATAACACAAATATTGAAATTACCTAAATTCATGCTGAATACTCGGGGACGTGTTAATTAGTCTGTCAGACTTTCACTGTGAGTCCATATCATTCAGAGTCAATCTTGTTGCATGGTTTAGTTGCCATACTAGTAATAACAAGCTTGTACATTCAGGTCTTAAAACTTTTTGTTTATTGCAATTCTCTCTTGTTTTGTGTTATGGTACTTTTAACATTTGGGGTCATATGAAATAATATACTGAACCAGGAATAAGTACATATGAATGGTTGCCTGTTTATTTTAAAATTTTGTTTGTTTTCTTTACATTGTGAATTTATCTTAATTTTATGTCAAATGAGCTAAAAAATTGTGAATTACTTTTGACCTAAATTTGTAACCATATAAGTGTTGTATTTTGATATGTAATAACATATTGCAAAATGAATCAGTATTATTTCATTGTATATATCATGAAAATATGTTTATTTATTTTTGTGTTTTGGTGATCTATTCACTAAAATCTTTGTATTTGCAAACATATTCAGGAAACAAGCCTTAAAGGGGCAGTAGCACGTTTTTTGAAAATTTTATTTTTTAAATCTTTAGCTGATAATTGTACGTTAATGCTAAATGTAATATTTTGACAGTGTCAAAAATTTCATAACACAAATCCATCATCCATAGTCAGAGGACAAAGTATAAAGATTCACATAAAATCCATTGGCGGCCATTTTGTGTGAACACCTTTGATTCAGTTTGTGTTTGAAAAATGAATCGCATGGCTAAACATTACATTATATATTTGAATTATTACTGCTTCATTGAGTTTAAATACATTGTCTTTCAATTGGAACCATTAGTTTTCATTTTCCTGACATCACCTTATATTCCCACTAAAAACATGCTACTGCCCCTACTGACTTTTGTATTAATGATAATTATTTAAATAATAGATAAGTAATTCAATATTCTAATTCCACAAAGAAATGTCTTGGTTCTGGTTTTATTAATGGTATTAACTTGCCATTCTGAACTAATTTTGTTGAGTTGAACTAAACTTTATTGGTGTGGCTTATTGTTCGATTTATTTTGGTAAGATTTCAAACTCTTTTGAAGATGATTTAACAGTGATAATTTAAAGAGGTACGTATTAATGAGAAACTGTTTTATCCATTTAATGTTTATTTTTGTCTGTGTCATTTGTACCGATAGAAAGATTAACCAATGTTAATATGCATGTAGATACATGCAATACAATACAGGATAAACGTTGAAAATGGATTTGCAATAATTTGTTCATGGTTTTTAGATGTTCATGCCATTGATGTCAGTTTTCTTGGGATGTGATCATTAAATTTTTTAAGTTTACAATATCATATGTATCAAAATAGGTATTTTATTCTGCCCTTACTATTGATCTCCAGATCATAATGTGACTCTCCTGTATAGTTGCACCTCTAGTCATTTGTACAGCACGTTATCATATCTCCTAGCTATGGTTCTTGTGTGTCATCTACCATGTTCGTTGACTTGATTCAATTGTGATATATATTTTATTGTGATGAAAACTTACTACTCGTATGTCATATCATGTGCATATCATTCATATTTTACGAACATGTAAAATAAAGGGTAAATTGTACATTAGATTTTACACTGAAATTATTAACTGTATAAATATGATACTATAGGTAATTGTTTATCATGAAGAAGTATGACATAGAATGAATGAATGAATAAATGGATCAATGAATAATTGAATGTGAGATAAGGAACGAGGAAAATTAGTTTAACGACTAGATTGTTTAAAAATGTAGTTTTATCATTTTAAGATAACTACATATACATCCAATATCATGGTCCTGGCCTGGAAAAGTACTTGAATTTTGTTCTGATACTGGAAAAGTACTTGAATTTTGTTCTGATACTGGAAAAGTACTTGCATTTTGTCTGATACTGGAAAAGAACTTGAATTTACAATGCTTACTAAATGTCTTGAAAAAGAACTGGAATTATGTGGTTATGTTCTTCAAATTTCAAAAATGTACTGGAATTTACCGCGACACTGATCACAATTGAAAACACGAAACCAGTCTGCGAGCTTCCAATCATTCCAATAAAATTGGTAATTTCTGCTTCTCACGATCGAGGAAATTCTGATGTTGCAATGCGATATAGCGATATCGAAGTTTTGCAATATGTACTTGTAAAATGGTAAAATGTCCTTGAAAGTCCTTGAAAAGTACTGGATCCTTATTCTCTTTTGGCTGTGTGAACCATGAATATTGACGATTTGGATGCACACCTCTGCACTTACCCTCTGGATGGATCCGCCCGAGGGTTAGGATTCATGACATGTATTTAGATAACAACCAAGTATGTGAAGCAAAAATTGTGTTGTTTATTCAAAGGGCATGCCCAGCAAGTAACCTCAACCATTTGTGATGTTTTTATGTTAAAAATTTTAATATCAAAGAAATCAAAGTGCCTTACATAATATTTTCATTTTGCGATTCATGTTGGCCTTATGATAATAACCCTTTTCAGTCTTCCATTTCTATGGACAAAAATATTACATATTACAACAGTTAAATTAATTTCAGTTTTATATATACTTTGCAAAATACACATTTATTTGAATTATTATTTTTTTTCTTACAATCATCAGAGTTGTGTATATTTAATAAAAAAATTTTTATATTAATTTCATGCACTCTTGAATTTATTCAAGACCTTAGTTGATGGTATTCCAATGTAGGATATATTTGATATTTGAAGTTGTGCAATAATAAAGCAATATTAAAAAGAGTATGATTGGTTGTGAAAATATTTATGATTATGAATAAAATTATTCTATGTTTTTGATTGTTGAACAAATTTGTTATAATAAATATGAGATATAATCTTCCGTGCATTTTGTTTTGTTGAACAGTAATTGTTAAATTGGGATTTACTGTCACCTTGTAGATCCATATTGTATTGTTTTGTAATCAAACACAGCATTTTGAGAAATAGATGAATAATATGTGTTATCATTGATCTTTACAAATTATTTCATTACCAGCATCAGCACATGGCCATGTGTATTGCTCAGTAAACCCTTGTCGGTGAAGTTCAGGAATATTGGTCAAAATGGGCGGATTGGTTAACTACTTCATTGCTGGGTAAACAGAGTTTGAAGCATGAATACCTGCCTGTCTGGAAATGAGTTGAGAGAACAAAGTGACCAAGTTTTATTTTTTTGCGTATTCAATTTTATTTATCAATCTTTTAATATCATAAATATTATATGTAAACATATTCAATAAAAATAATTCAACAAGTTAATCTAAAATGTTATTAACGCAGTATGATTTTAGAATACACCATTCTAGCTGAAACATACAATTATTATGCGTTATTTCACCTATAGAATTACATATTGACGTCGCGTTCAACTAACGATCGCTTTACAAGAATGTGGATACGTGTGATAGTTCATATGTTACGCAGTTATTGTAGTGTCCATTTACTGTTCATCCAAGTTTCTCCAACATTACAAATGAAAATCAAGGCATATTTCTATGACATGAATGATTTGTACCCCCAACAAAAGAACATACTGTCCATCTGTAGCTAAATTGACTTAACCATATGAACAGGTGTTTCAATGCAGAAAATATCAGTTCTAAGACATCTGCGGGTTACACTTGGTTTCTTCTTCAGGGCTTGGTCGTGTTTCCTTCAGGGCATTGCTATACATTTTGTCTCAAGCTTTGATACACTGTTCTTGATAAAAATATTTCGCATATACACGTCACTGTCTATAAGCATGTTATGATTTTATGAAGATTATTTTGTTTGCATGAATTCCTGAGTTGACATGATATATAAATTGACTCCAACATATATTTCACAACAGGCGAGACAACAATCTTATTTAGTTAACCGTTATGAGTTAGTTCTAATTTTTGAATATTGAAGATTGGAAGAGATTATGCAGAAAACAGCTATGACTGGATCATTCTTGAGACGAAGACAGCTTGAGAAACTGACGATGGGTTGGATTTAACAAGTTGAATATCAGCTTATTTCCGAGGTCGAGCTATGACGTTGAATGGTTTAGGAAATTGGGTGAGTCCTAACACTCCCTCTAGAGATGGTTTTTCGGATTCTGGGTTGATGAACTCGAATCTTTGAAGCATTGATGCCAGATATAGAAAGAGTTCCATCCGGGCAAGAGACTCTCCAAGACAAATTCTTCGACCTGAAAACAAAAGATTTTCCTAAATTTCAGCGGAGTCTACGTTCTACTTTTGTAAGCATGGCATTTGCAAGCAGTTTGATAAACTAACATAACCCGAATTAAACAAAACTAGTATCATAGACTAGCAGGGGGTTAATATATATCAAGTTTACAATATAAAGGTTAATCTGAGTTTCAATGATTGTTTCATATTTTATGTGTGATTCAAACACAAATTGACAACCACGTTCATAATGATTAAAATTGTCACGATCATTGACAGTTTATAACATTTATAATTGTTCTAAACTTACCAAGACCGAAAGGAATAAATTCTTCAGGCTTGAACACTTTGCCTGAATCGTCCAAAAATCGATCAGGACGAAAATTGTCAGGATCTCCCCAGATTTTCGGATCTTGCAACACTGAATCGAGGTCTATCATAACTGGAATCCCTTTGGGCAGCCTGTAGCCTAGGAAGTCAACATCCCGTGAGGTGGTATGAGGCGCAGCATTAGGGGCCACGTCCGCCTTCCTCAGGACCTCCATGATAGTTGCCTCTAGATAAGGTAGCTCGGGTCTGTCCTTCATGGAGGGTTGTCTGTGCAGACCCACCTTCTCCTGGACTTCCTGGAAGCATCGCTCCTGGACCTCCGGGTAGTTCAGGAAGAACGCCAAGGCCCATCTGATGGTCGTGGAGGAGGTCTCGGATCCAGCACCGAACAGGTCGGCGATCACCTTCACCAGGGATTCCACTGAACATTAGAAAACAGACCCTGATATGAACATGGAAGATTGTTAAGCATGACCTATCTTCAAGAGGTACTACTTCTGTTATGGATAGCCATTATCTTTATTCTTCATCGCTGACACTTTTAAATAGCTAATCAAAGATAATTTATTACTAATGTTGGTACAAGCAAATCTGAATGAGAAAGAAATGACGACCAACAGAAAGTATAATATGAAAGGAAATTGTTAACTATGTTCTTTGTATAACGAACATGTAAATGTATTATATAAACATGAAATTGTAACAATAAGAATTAACGATTTTAAATACTTCATCGATGACGTGTAACATAACGGACAAATAATGACATTAAAGAAGACGCACTGTTCATTGTCGTATCCTCGCCAGTCTTTTCACGATGTTTCATTTCCTTGATGTAAGCGGAGATAAAATCACTGATGTCATTCTCATCAAAGTTTTTCATATGTCGCTCTATCATTGTTCTGTGGAGCTCACGTTCAATGGTCCGGCCATTTTCCACAGACTTGTGTAGTTTGAAAGGATCGCCTGGTAGATGCCTCAGAAAGGGAACAACAAAAACAAGACCAGCAATGCTGAGATTCTCAATATTCTCCCGTGTCAGCGCAATGTAGCGAGAGAACAAAAGATCATCATACTCGAACCGCTCTCCAAAGACTATTGAGCATATAATGTTGGCTACAGATTTGTTGATGAGCTTGTTGAGGTTCTGGGGTTCCTCTTTCCCTTTGCCGATTTCCTCTAGAAACATGGACACCTCCTCGTTGATTCTCCTCTCGAAGATGGCCTTCCCCATACCAAACTGACGTAACGTCGTCAGTGCAAAGAGGCGTTGTTCTTCGTGCATCTTGCCCGACGTTGTCATGATTCCTGTAAAGGAACAGCATACACACTGTTGTAGAGAAAAACGCTCTGCTTTATGATGAGATAAGGTTAATGTTATATAGATCAATCGTAGCGTCATTCTTCAGAGTACGATACAAGTTTGTATTTTACATCGTTAAGCATGTAAGGAAATTTTGATAATAATCCATTGGATAGTCTGTAATCAGACCCTAGTGCAAAAATATTAAATTGACGACGAACCTAGTCTAGAAAAGTAAAAGTCTAGATCCCTCAACTCTTCTCGCTCTTTTTGTTCTAATTCATGAATTGTTTAAAAAAGATTGTCAATAATGAAAAAAGGTACTTTATGAGATTAGTAGTAGTCTCTCCATTAGATTACGTTTTCATTAATATGAAATGAACAAATCATAGTCAAATTTTGCAATATATGTGAATGAGTGGTGTGAGACAGAACAAAGTGTCTCAAACTAACTTGTCATTTTTTACCTTGCAAATTCATTTTGTATATCTTAAACAAATGATCTTATATTAAAATATAATACATAAATAACATTTATGGAATCTTAGCCATTTTGATTTGATTGAAAGAATATTACTTTCCATGCATCAGCGAATTTGGTGTGAGGCAAGGTTGTATATTATGTCATGATTATTATTATATGTATATTCAAAATGTGTGGTTAACATACTCATACGTGTCTATTCATGTAAAAACCTTGTATCATGTTAAAATAGTTTAACCAGTATATGTTTCGTTTTACATTTTAAGAAGAGTTACAGATTTAAATAATAAATGAACAAATGGTATTGAATATTAACCCTTAAGCGTGTGTTAAATGCATCATTTGCGCGCACAACACTTTAACCGTCAGTCAGACTTACGTACTGATACTTTAATTTTTGTTATCATAAATGAGAAAAGATGTCTGGTTGATAGTTGCTATATCATTTACAGGTACATGTCATTTATTAGGTAATGTTAAAACAGCAATTGAAGTATTACATCACAACAAGTTACCGAACCTACTCACCTTTACCTTCCGTGAATAGGTCTGCAAATATGGAATGTGGACGATCTGAGAAGACGTCGGCATGTTTGACAAGCGCTTCCTTGAGTAACCTATAACCACTGAGGACCACTATAGGTTTACTGAGGGCGTACACACAGAATATATCACCATACTTCTTGCGTAGAGCCTTCCAAGCAACGACAGGGTTTGGTCCCATTGACAGCAAGTTCCCAATCAGTGGAATCAAGGGGGGTCCAGGCGGTAGGCCAGTCTGTCTCCGAGTAGCATACCACAGTAGTAACAGTACTGTGACAAACACCAGGGCTGTCGTTGAAGTGATGCATTCATAAAACATCGTCACTGATGATGCAGTTCACACGGGAATAATTCAATGATGTTTGGTAGCGATCCTGAACCCTTTTCCGATGATACTTTCTGATACTGAAAACAGTTTAAAAAAAAATACGTTCTATCTTAAACACATTCAACCTTTAGTGAAATTAGGTAACACACATATAAACTATACGTATAAGATTGCAGTATCCATATGTCGCACACAACGTATGTATGTATGTATGACAGCAACGTTTTCAAGTAAGGAATCAAATACACTTATTATAGGTGTCAGCAGAATTTATACTGATATGATATGCAAGATCATAGCCATATATGGCCTCCTGAGATAAAATCCGATCTCTATGACGGCCATATTTGGTACGCGCATACCCGATGACCTATTTTTATCTTATTTGGTGGTCAGCGAGGTTTGTTTACTTATACGGGTATGCTGTGCAGTCGAGTTTGAGAGGCGCGTTTGTTTCCGATCTCCGGGATAACATGTAGAGACTTATCGCTGAACGTACAACATTCAGTTATGATACATACGATCTTGTAAACTTAGGTTGGAGTATTAGTAATCTTACTTGGTCAAATTTTGATTTTGTCGTAATGTATCTTAATTTTTGTATACTGCACACATGATTTTTGCGATACCAGATTGAGAAAGGTAGTTAATTAACGCGTGTAAGTGTTTGTAATTTGTAGCTGTCATTGCACTTCCACACTACCATAAAGACTGTTTCTCCACACATTATCATTGCTTCAATACCCTAAAATGCTACCAAAAAGTTAGAAAATGAGTTGGCTGTTTCTATACACGTTATCATTGCTTCATTACCCTAAAATGCTACCAAAAAGTTAGAAAATGAGCTGGTTGTTTCTCCACATATTATCGTTTCTTTATTACCCTAAAAGTCTATCATAACGGTAGAAATGAGCTGGTTGTTTCTCCACATATGATCGTTTCTTCATTACCCTAAAATGCTATCATTAAGGTAGAAAACGAGCTGGTTGTTTCTCCACATATGATCGTTTCTTCATTACCCTAAAATGCTATCATTAAGGTAGAAAATAAGCTGGTAGTTTCTCCACATATGATCGTTGCTTCATTACCCTAAAATGCTATCATTAAGGTAGAAAATAAGCTGGTAGTTTCTTCACATTTGATCGTTGCTTCATTATCCTATCATGCTACCAAAAGTAGAAAATAAGCTGGTAGTTTCTCCACATATGATCGTTACTTCATTATCCTATCATGCTATCATTAAGGTAGAAAATAAGCTGGTAGTTCCTCCACATATTATCATTTCTTCATTACCATAAAATGCTATCATAACGGTAGAAAATAAGCTGGTAGTTTCTCAACATATGATCGTTACTTCATTATCCTAAAATGCTATCATAACGGTAGAAAATAAGCTGGTAGTTTCTCCACATATGATCGTTTCTTCATTATCCTAAAATGCTACCAAAAGTAGAAAATAAGCTGGTTGTTTCTCCACATATGATCGTTGCTTCATTACCTTAAAATGCTACCAAAAGTAGAAAATAAGCTGGTTGTTTCTCCACATATTATCGTTTCTTCATTATCCTAAAATGCTACCAAAAGTAGAAAATAAGCTGGTAGTTTCTCCATATATGATCGTTGCTTCATTATCCTATCATGCTATCATTAAGGTAGAAAATAAGCTGGTAGTTTCTCCACATATGATCGTTGCTTCATTATCCTATCATGCTATCATTAAGGTAGAAAAAAAGCTGGTAGTTTCTCCACATATGATCGTTTCGTCATTATCCTATCATGCTAGCATTAAGGTAGAAAATGAGCTGGTTGTTTCTCCACATATTATCGTTTCTTTATTACCCTAAAAGTCTATCATAACGGTAGAAATGAGCTGGTTGTTTCTCCACATATGATCGTTTCTTCATTACCCTAAAATGCTATCATTAAGGTAGAAAACGAGCTGGTTGTTTCTCCACATATGATCGTTTCTTCATTACCCTAAAATGCTATCATTAAGGTAGAAAATAAGCTGGTAGTTTCTCCACATATGATCGTTGCTTCATTACCCTAAAATGCTATCATTAAGGTAGAAAATAAGCTGGTAGTTTCTTCACATTTGATCGTTGCTTCATTATCCTATCATGCTACCAAAAGTAGAAAATAAGCTGGTAGTTTCTCCACATATGATCGTTACTTCATTATCCTATCATGCTATCATTAAGGTAGAAAATAAGCTGGTAGTTCCTCCACATATTATCATTTCTTCATTACCATAAAATGCTATCATAACGGTAGAAAATAAGCTGGTAGTTTCTCAACATATGATCGTTACTTCATTATCCTAAAATGCTATCATAACGGTAGAAAATAAGCTGGTAGTTTCTCCACATATGATCGTTTCTTCATTATCCTAAAATGCTACCAAAAGTAGAAAATAAGCTGGTTGTTTCTCCACATATTATCGTTTCTTCATTATCCTATCATGCTATCATTAAGGTAGAAAATAAGCTGGTAGTTTCTTCACATTTGATCGTTGCTTCATTATCCTATCATGCTACCAAAAGTAGAAAATAAGCTGGTAGTTTCTCCACATATGATCGTTACTTCATTATCCTATCATGCTATCATTAAGGTAGAAAATAAGCTGGTAGTTTCTCCACATATTATCATTTCTTCATTACCATAAAATGCTATCATAACGGTAGAAAATAAGCTGGTAGTTTCTCAACATATGATCGTTACTTCATTATCCTAAAATGCTATCATAACGGTAGAAAATAAGCTGGTAGTTTCTCCACATATGATCGTTTCTTCATTATCATATCATGCTATCATTAAGGTAGAAAATAAGCTGGTAGTTTCTCCACATATGATCGTTACTTCATTATCCTATCATGCTATCATTAAGGTAGAAAATAAGCTGGTAGTTTCTCCACATATGATCGTTGCTTCATTATCCTATCATGCTATCATTAAGGTAGAAAATAAGCTGGTAGTTTCTCCACATATGATCGTTGCTTCATTATCCTAAAATGCTACCAAAAGTAGAAAATAAGCTGGTAGTTTCTCCATATATGATCGTTGCTTCATTATCCTATCATGCTATCACTAAGGTAGAAAATAAGCTGGTATTTTCTCCACATATGATCGTTACTTCATTATCCTAAAATGCTATCATAACGGTAGAAAATGAGCTGGTAGTTTCTCCACATATGATCGTTTCTTCATTATCATATCATGCTATCATTAAGGTAGAAAATAAGCTGGTAGGTTCTCCACATATGATCGTTACTTCATTATCCTATCATGCTATCATTAAGGTAGAAAATAAGCTGGTAGTTTCTCCACATATGATCGTTGCTTCATTATCCTATCATGCTATCATTAAGGTAGAAAATAAGCTGGTAGTTTCTCCACATATGATCGTTGCTTCATTATCCTAAAATGCTACCAAAAGTAGAAAATAAGCTGGTAGTTTCTCCATATATGATCGTTGCTTCATTATCCTATCATGCTATCACTAAGGTAGAAAATAAGCTGGTATTTTCTCCACATATGATCGTTACTTCATTATCCTAAAATGCTATCATAACGGTAGAAAATGAGCTGGTAGTTTCTCCACATATGATCGTTGCTTCATTATCCTATCGTGCTATCATTAAGGTAGAAAATGAGCTGGTTGTTTCTCCACATATGATCGTTGCTTCATTATCCTATCATGCTATCATTAAGGTAGAAAATGAGCTGGTTGTTTCTCCACATATGATCGTTGCTTCATTATCCTATCATGCTATCATTAAGGTAGAAAATAAGCTGGTAGTTTCTCCACATATGATCGTTTCGTCATTATCCTATCATGCTAGCATTAAGGTAGAAAATAAGCTGGTAGTTTCTCCACATATGATCGTTGCTTCATTACCTTAAAATGCTACCAAAAGTAGAAAATAAGCTGGTTGTTTCTCCACATATAATCGTTTCTTCATTATCCTAAAATGCTACCAAAAGTAGAAAATAAGCTGGTAGTTTCTCCATATATGATCGTTGCTTCATTATCCTATCATGCTATCATTAAGGTAGAAAATAAGCTGGTAGTTTCTCCACATATGATCGTTGCTTCATTATCCTAAAATGCTACCAAAAGTAGAAAATAAGCTGGTAGTTTCTCCACATATGATCGTTGCTTCATTATCCTATCATGCTATCATTAAGGTAGAAAATAAGCTAGTAGTTTCTCCACATATAATCGTTGCTTCATTATCCTATTATGCTTTCATTAAGGTAGAAAATAAGCTGGTAGTTTCTCCACATATGATCGTTGCTTCATTATCCTATCATGCTATCATTAAGGTAGAAAATAAGCTGGTAGTTTCTCCACATATGATCGTTGCTTCATTATCCTATCATGCTATCATTAAGGTAGAAAAAAAGCTGGTAGTTTCTCCACATATGATCGTTTCGTCATTATCCTATCATGCTAGCATTAAGGTAGAAAATAAGCTGGTAGTTTCTCCACATATTATCGTTTCGTCATTATCCTATCATGCTATTATTAAGGTAGAAAATAAGCTGGTAGTTTCTCCACATATGATCGTTGCTTCATTACCCTAAAATGCTATCATTAAGGTAGAAAATAAGCTGGTAGTTTCTCCACATATGATCGTTTCTTCATTATCCTAAAATGCTACCAAAAGTAGAAAATAAGCTGGTAGTTTCTCCATATATGATCGTTGCTTCATTATCCTATCATGCTATCATTAAGGTAGAAAATAAGCTGGTAGTTTCTCCACATATGATCGTTGCTTCATTATCCTAAAATGCTACCAAAAGTAGAAAATAAGCTGGTAGTTTCTCCACATATGATCGTTGCTTCATTATCCTATCATATGCTATCATTAAGGTAGGAAATAAGCTAGTAGTTTCTCCACATATGATCGTTGCTTCATTATCCTATCATGCTATCATTAAGGTAGAACATAAGCTGGTAGTTTCTCCACATTTGATCGTTGCTTCATTATCCTATCATGCTATCATTAAGGTACATTAAGGTAAAAAATAAGCTGGTAGTTTCTCCACATATGATCGTTGCTTCATTATCCTATCATGCTATCATTAAGGTAGAAAATAAGCTGGTAGTTTCTCTACATATGATCGTTGATTCATTATCCTATCATGCTATCATTAAGGTAGAAAATAAGCTGGTAGTTTCTCCACATATGATCGTTACTTCATTATCCTATCATATGCTATCATTAAGGTAGAAAATAAGCTGGTAGTTTCTCCACATATGATCGATTCTTCATTATCCTAAAATGCTACCAAAAGTAGAAAATAAGCTGGTAGTTTCTCCATATATGATCGTTGCTTCATTATCCTATCATGCTATCATTAAGGTAGAAAATAAGCTGGTAGTTTCTCCACATATGATCGTTGCTTCATTATCCTATTATGCTATCATTAAGGTAGAATATAAGCTGGTAGTTTCTCCACATATGATCGTTGCTTCATTACCCCATCATGCTATCATTAAGGTAGAAAATAAGCTGGTAGTTTCTCCACATAAGATCGTTGCTTCATTATCCTATCATGCTATTATTAAGGTAGAAAATAAGCTGGTAGTTTCTCCACATATGATCGTTGCTTCATTACCCCATCATGCTATCATTAAGGTAGAAAATAAGCTGGTAGTTTCTCCACATATGATCGTTGCTTCATTATCCTATTATGCTATCATTAAGGTAGAATATAAGCTGGTAGTTTCTCCACATATGATCGTTGCTTCATTACCCCATCATGCTATCATTAAGGTAGAAAATAAGCTGGTAGTTTCTCCGAATAAGATCGTTGCTTCATTATCCTATCATGCTATTATTAAGGTAGAAAATAAGCTGGTAGTTTCTCCACATATGATCGTTGCTTCATTATCCTATGATGCTATCATTAAGGTAGAAAATAAGCTGGTATTTTCTCCACATATGATCGTTGCTTCATTACCCAAAATGCTACCAAAAGTAGAAAATAAGCTGGTAGTTTCTCCACATATGATCGTTGCTTCATTATCCTATCATGCTATCATTAAGGTAGAAAATAAGCTGGTAGTTTCTCCACATATGATCGTTGCTTCATTACCCTAAAATGCTACCAAAAGTAGAAAATAAGCTGGTAGTTTCTCCACATATGATCGTTACTTCATTACCCTAAAATGCTACCAAAAGTATAAAATAAGCTGGTAGTTTCTCCACATATGATCGTTGCTTCATTATCCTATCATGCTATCATTAAGGTAGAAAATAAGCTGGTAGTTTCTCCACATATGATCGTTTCTTCATTATCCTATCATACTATGATTAAGGTAGAAAATAAGCTGGTAGTTTCTCCACATATGATCGTTGCTTCATTATCATATCATGCTATCATTAAGGTAGAACATGAGCTGGTTGTTTCTCCACATATGATCGTTGCTTCATTATCCTATCATGCTATCATTAAGGTAGAAAATAAGCTGGTAGTTTCTCCACATATGACCGTTGCTTCATTATCCTATCATGCTATCTTTAAGGTAGAAAAGAAGCTGGTAGTTTCTCCACATTTGATCGTTGCTTCATTATCCTATCATGCTATCATTAAGGTAGAAAATAAGCTGGTAGTTTCTCCACATATGATCGTTGCTTCATTATCCTATCATACTATCATTAAGGTAGAAAATAAGCTGGTAGTTTCTCCACATATGATCGTTGCTTCATTATCCTATCATGCTATCATTAAGGTAGAAAATAAGCTGGTAGTTTCTCCACATTTGATCGTTGCTTCATTATCCTATCATGCTATCATAAAGGTAGAAAATAAGCTGGTAGTTTCTCCACATATGATCGTTACTTCATTATCCTATGATGCTATCATTAAGGTAGAAAATAAGCTGGTAGTTTCTCCACATATGATCGTTGCTTCATTACCCTAAAATGCTATCAAAAGTAGAAAATAAGCTGGTAGTTTCTCCACATATGATCGTTACTTCATTACCCTAAAATGCTACCAAAAGTATAAAATAAGCTGGTAGTTTCTCCACATATGATCGTTGCTTCATTATCCTTTAATGCTATCATTAAGGTATAAAATAAGCTGGTAGTTTCTCAACATATGATCGTTGCTTCATTATCCTATCATGCTATTATTAAGGTAGAAAATAAGCTGGTAGTTTCTCCACATATGATCGTTGCTTCATTATCCTATCATGCTATCATTAAGGTAGAAAATATGCTGGTAGTTTCTCCACATATGATCGTTTCTTCATTATCCTAAAATGCAACCAAAAAGTAGAAAATAAGCTGGTAGTTTCTCCACATATGATCGTTGCTTCATTATCCTATCATGCTATCATTAAGGTAGAAAATAAGCTGGTAGTTTCTCCACATATGATCGTTTCTTCATTATCCTATCATGCTATGATTAAGGTAGAAAATAAGCTGGTAGTTTCTCCACATATGATCGTTGCTTCATTATCATTTCATGCTATCATTAAGGTAGAAAATGAGCTGGTTGTTTCTCCACATAAGATCGTTGCTTCATTACCCCATCATGCTATCATTAAGGTAGAAAATAAGCTGGTAGTTTCTCCACATATGATCGTTGCTTCATTACCCTTAAATGCTACCAAAAGTAGAAAATAAGCTGGTTGTTTCTCCACATATGATCGTTGCTTCATTATCCTAAAATGCTACCAAAAGTAGAAAATAAGCTGGTAGTTTCTCCACATATGATCGTTACTTCATTGCCCTAAAATGCTACCAAAAGTAGAAAATAAGCTGGTTATTTCTCCACATTTATCGTTCCTTCATTACCCTAAATCGAGAAGACGGGCATGAACCGCTGCAGGGTAGCGCCAATAATGTGATCGTAATTTTGTTTTTCCGCTTGTTTGAAGACGAAAGTATGATGTGCTCAACACAACGTATTATATTATGGCTCTCGCAGTGAAACATTTTCTGATCACGTGAAGTGAAAGTGAGTGAAACGTGACGAGGGAGTGGACGTCAGGCGGAACGAGAGGTCGACCATGTTCCCACGTTGGTGTACTATTTACACATACATAGCTGCACACTTTTTAATATTTCCCTATTCAATTTGTTTTTAAGTACGCAAGAATTGAAATTGGGAACTATACCTGTTATACTTGTTCATTCGCTGAAATTAATGATAGATATAAAGTATCACGTAAACGTTCTATACAGAGGCTCTCTGTACAAGAGGGATGGTGGAGATGAATACAGGTGTAAAACCGATGTTGTTCTTAAACGCTTTCTGCGCACCGTATCACTGATTACTCCTGTTTGCTACTTTACAGTTGGGGATTGCTACTTTGTATTTCACCAGGTAAGAATTATAGTTTAATTTTAACCATTACTTTGCTGTCAACATTCCAATAATTTAAATCCGATGAAAGACGTGTTGGTAACGACTTATATTTTGAATACGTTTTTTGAGGAAAATATCGAATATTACTTCTTGGTATTGATAACCCGCCGATAGGTTTAAAAAATTGAAAATGTGACAATTTCTCTTTTGTTTCGTTAAGTTTGAGATTTTGAAGTTGTTGAATGGCCTGAATCTAAATAGCAAAATTGATAATTATCATGCGATATTTCATATAATAACAAAATAACGTTAATATAATTGACAAATTTCTTTATCAAAGAGCCGATCCGTGAGTCAGGGATAATATACATGTATGCCAATTTTACCAATAGTGTCATCTGATCGAAGAGCATCGATTTTGCAGGAAATTATCCTTTTAAAGCTTATCGGCATCGTGACAACTTGAAGGTTTGAAGTCGCCATTATAATCGAAAACCGGACATGGACGCCTGGTCTGTTATCCAGACCCTTTAGCAAAACTATTCACTTGACGACCAACCAAGTCTACTGCAGTATAGCAAGTCTAGAACACTCAGCTTGAGTTAAAGCATCTTCTGGTCTCCATTATGTTATAATTCATTAATTGTTTAATAATATTGTCAATATTGAAACACATACTTATTGGACTAAATGATAGTCTAATTGACGCCCTTTAATCACTCAAAAGTAATTTAGGAATCTTATCTGAGATCATGAGTTGATAAGGTTCGATTTATAGGTTATAAAACTAGTATTCATATAAATGGACGTGTGAATTTAGCTTCGACGAATGTATATGACCGTTTTAAAATTTTCATTGAAAACTATCATTCATTTTTGGAACGAATTCTATGAACTAATTTGAATTTATATATAATAAACGATGCCATTTGCTTTCGTATCAAAGCAGAACGATATATAATGAAAATCATGAAATGGCTCTTTAATATAAATGTTAAAAATTCACACCGAGAGCCCTCAAAACACATGTTACAACAAAGACCGTAAGCAAATCTGATAGTTTAAGTTGTAATATAATATAATGCAATGTATACATTTGCTTGCAAACCTACCAACTCGCCCCACTTAAAGACCCTTGAATACAAATAAATATCGTAAATATGAAATTCGCACAGACAGTGGATTTCTGTAAGTGTGACTTTCGACCAGAAAACGGTAATAAAATCATATAAGATATTGGGAAAATATGTTTTTATAATTTGATTGAAAGTGAGATTCGGATCTCCGGCTCTAGTAACTGATAACAGAATAATCTGACGTTAACAATGCTCTGACTAGGTTTTCCTGACAAATACCATGTTTATTTTGTCGAGTGGGGAAAAGTGTTTTTTTTTAAAGTGTTTTTATTGTTCCCATCAGTACATTGTTATACAGTATTACAATATTACAGCATACATAGATATTATCACATACTCCAACTATATTCAGAGTTTTTTTTAATGTATATGGATGTTATTATTTTTGATTGCAATAATTTTTTCTACATTGAATATGTCTTTCAAAATAACCAAATATCCTGTAAGTTTTGGAACTTGCTGTTTGATGCTACAAACATGGATATATTTTTTGGCTGATAAGATTATATGATTCACTATTCTATCATTATAGATTGTTCAAAACCAAACAAGGTACTTTGTTATATTGATTTTAAACTCTAAATGGCTATTAATCCAAACTTCAAGATCATTCCAAAAATATTGTAAAACTCTACATTCCCAGTAGACATGGCAAACACTCTCATTCTCATTGCAAAAACAACAGGATAAGTTGTCAACAAGTTTCATTTTAAACAGTGTTTTAGTATAAATAATACCATGCAAAAATTTGTATTGGAAATCAAGAAGTTTTACATCCTTTAAACTTACTCTGTAACTCAAAAATATTCTATTCCACTTGAGATTAACATCTGGAAAAGAAGTTTGCCATTTGAGACAAACTTTTGGAACCTCTTCACTAGAAATTAAAGTGTCATAAAACAATCTGGAACCCTTACACGATTTTAATAAATTTGAGTGATGACTGAGTAAATCAACGATAGGGATATAGCCTGAGTCTCTAATGGTACATTTCCAAGAATATGGTATAATATTCAAAACCTGTAAATAATCCAAATAGGTGCCTCCTATGCCATAAGCTTCTTTCAAATTATCAAAAGATCTGAAACCAGTATGATCACAAATGTCTTGAATTGTAATAATTCCTTTACTTGCCCAATTTTTTATATAGAGAGTTGCGTTCTTGTAGTTATGGTTAAACCATAATGGTTGAGATAGAATTTAATAAATATTATCAGAATTCACATGGTTTTGTTCACAATAAATATTTCAAGCTTTCAAAACACCCTTCCAATATGGGTTTTCAATCAATTGATCAACATTTGCACCAAATTTTAAAAAGGCCTCAAAAGGAATATTGCATGGGTTTTCAATGTGTATTTTTTTACAATAAGATCTCAAGTTTGATAATTTCAATGCATTACAGAAAGTAACAGTATCAACCATCCTTAGTCCACCATCTTCATATTTCTTTTTCAAATTTAGCCTTTTGATTTTATCTGATTTATCATTTCATATACATTTGAAACAATATTTTCCAGTAGAGCAACAAAATCTTTTGGGGGATTGGGCAACTTATTAAACATGTGTACTAGTTTTGACATGGCCAAGGTTTTAATCACCGTTACTTTACCAATCAAGGTTAAATGTCTTTTCCTCCATTGAGCTAGCAGTCTATTTATTTCTTCTAGCTTTTTCTTTGTATTGATTATCCATAAGGAGTTCAGATCATTGTGGAATTTTATTCCAAGAACTTCAAAATAACCCACTTTGCCATTCAATTTTGATAACTTGGCATAACTTTTCTGAACTATTCCTTCTACATCCTATCCATATTGCTTTAGTCTTATCTATGTTTATCTTAAGTCCTGACATTTTGTAAAATGTATTTATTTCAACAATAGCAGCTCTTAAACTCTGTTCAGAACCATCAAGAAATAATTCAGTGTCATCTGCATATTGGTCTAATTTATACTCATTATCATCAATCACAATACCTTTTATATTTTCATTACTTCTAATCATGCAGCCCAATATTTCAGCAACAAATATAAAGAGATAAGTTGATAAGGGATCCCCTTGCCTGCAACCGCGTTCATTTGTAAAAAAGTCATAGAGTTTTCCATGTTGGATAACACAGGATGTTGTTTCATATGTCAAGATATTAATCCAACGAATGATTTCAGGGCCAAAACCTAATTTAGTTAAAGCTAGATTAAAAACATCTTTGGAAACTGTATCAAAAGCCTTTTCAAAGTCTATCAGAAGAAATAATCCTGGTATATTTCTTATTTTTGGTTTCAAAGATTATATCATCGAGTAATCTTGTATTTTCACTTAGTGTTCTGCCTGGTATAAAGCCTGTTTGATTTGTATGTATTGATAAATCTAAAATCTTTTTAAGGCGGTCAGAAATACAAGCACTAATAATTTTATAAAGTGCATTCAATAAGGTAATAGGTCTCCAATTCTTTAAAATAGCTTTATCTTTGTTAGCTTTAGGAATACAAATTATTACTCCTCTTTTCATGGTAAAAGACATTTCATTTCTTTTAGAAATATTATTCACAAATCTAAAAATCCAAATCTTAAATTCCTTCCAAAAGAATTTAAAAAAGTCAATTGGAAAGCCATCAATATAGCCAAAATATATGGTAACATTGACACGACTCAAGCCATAGTTGAAAATTACATTTACTATCTATACATTCTATGGAATTGAGGTAAAAACGAAACATTTGTCTTTTAGCAAAGAATTACCAAACCCTCGCACATCATGAGTGCATTTCGTCCAGACATCATTAATATCAGTAAAGATGGTCACAAATATAGAATCACAGTGTGAACTTTTCGATTTTCATAGTCAGTTTTTGCGACCCCCTGGCATTTGATCTGAAAGATGCAATAATTGATCGTAGACCCCATTCATTTCGCATAATATTACCATCATCTTTTGCTATATGGATGTAAACAAACGATGGAATAAAACTTTTTCCGATAAATATTCATTACTTCCTTTCTTTTATTGTCTCCCCTAGTCCTCTACATTTTGTTGAAATCATTTTTATCTTTTTGATAAAGCTTTTAGTCATTTAGTCCAAAAAGACAAAAGCTGCAGATGTGAAGGGTAAACCAAAGACAGCACTATCCCTAACTCCCGTGTAACGCACATATTGTCCCAAGCCAGGAGCACGGCTGAAGGCCAAAAGATCTTTCTCACCCTCATGAAGGATTGCTGACCTGGCATCTTCTCACTTTAATCGCGTTAAAATCACGCAGTCATTTTGGAAATCAACATGTTTTCGAGAGGCTGAAACACTGTTTTCGAAGTCAAGTTATGGTTTGATGATCATCATACCTGGCAAAGTTCCTTTAGGTTTTATAAAATGATGGATGAGATATGTGACTCTTAGTGTTGCTATGCTGTGTCCACAGCAAGTAGGTCTTGGGAAAACTTTTAACAAAACAACCCTCACACATGGGGTTTTCCTATCTCTGCTGGGGAGCCCCTGATAGTATGCATGTACCACTCATCGCTTTTGTCTTTGCCAAAACTGAATATCAAAATTGAAAAATTCACACTGTGATTCTACATTTGTGACCAACTGCAGGGGAGTCCGGGGCAGGCACGGCCCCGGGGCATGTTCGTCTTTTCCCAATAATTTGTGTTCGGTGGCCAATTTAACTTAAATTGTAAATTGACAACATGACTTTACTCCCACATTGACTTTGAAATGGCGACAGTCAAACATGTTCTTGACAAACTGTGGAAAGAAAACCGTTTTTCATGTAGCTGAGTAACTTATTCGACTTCAGTTCACTTTGTTTTTGACAAATGTTGACTGTGTTTAGGAATATGTGAGCATAAACCAACATGCCGAGACGTATATGAAACGAACAAGTTTTTTGGATGTGAGGGCTGTGTATTTTCGCAGCATATAAAAAAGAACAAACGTGGTGTGTGGGGTACGTTCGGTCATTACAGGTGGGGCACATTCAGCCGTGAGGACGAGTCACAAAAATTTAAGGTCGTCCTCAAAACTATTTTCTAAAGGTCCTCCTCCTCAAAAGGACCCCCTTGAAGGTCCTTGAAAAGTAGGCTCCTTTTATTGGAAAGAAATCGGAATCCTTTTCGTAATAGAAAGTTAACTGATTCTACATCATTATAAGATATATCTTTCTGAAGTAATGTAGTATTTTTTCTGTCCCAAATATCGAATAGTCAAAGGCAAAGCCCATATACAATGATATACACATACATATATAATATACATCTTTACAGAGATGCGCAGGGATATAACAAAGGAATAAGGATTCACATATATGTGGGATTAAATAAAGAATAGTTTAAGATTTTGCAGACAAAGCATAGATCACGAATTTCCCTTTAACACATTTTGTCTAAGATCCATGCCATGTTTTATGAACAGACATAATTTCAATATAACATCTTCATCATTTGATGACAAAAGTGCTGTGAATGCTATTACACTTCTCATTGAGAAGAAACGTTTCGGTAGATATTTTAATCTTAGTTCAGTATAATATGGACAAACAAATGTAAAATGTATTTCGTCTTCTATAGCATCATTACATAATGGACATAGTCTTTGTGTTCTCTCAAGCGAGATATATCTTCCATAGTTAATCATAAGTTTTAACAAACCAAGTCTGTATTTTATATATAACTTTCTTAAAAGATTATTCGTTAAGACTGATAGATATTTTTCTGGTTCTAATAAACTCTTAAACTTTCTATACAAATCATACCGTGAACTGCTTTCAATATTGGAATGCCATCCTTGATAGAACATATTAATTGCAACGTTACGAAAACATTTTAAAAAACATCTGTTGCTGACAAACATTTTGGTTGAGCCAAATAAAACCATATCCATGAGAAAATAATAATTGTCTTATGTGTGATACCCATGTAATTTTGCCGATGCTATCGAGGTGAAACATCATGTTGTAAGCTATTTTTGGAAGGCGGTGTTCTGGCATACGTAGAATCTTAAACCAGTATTTTAAACATCTTATTTGTGAATAAATATAAAGTGGATATCTTCCGCATTCACCATAAACCATGCAGTTTGGAGTAGACATTCCAACACACAAAAACTTGTTACAGGCTAGTAAGTGAATCCTTTCTAAACATTCATATCTTTGAAAACCCCACACTTCAGATCCATACAATAGGATTGGTTGTATCTGAGTATCAAATAACTTAAAAATTACATTTGGTGTCAAAACTCCCAAGTTTGTGAGAAACAGACATGATATGCAATAATGCTCGTTTACCACGCAATGATAAATCTAATACACATTTTTCCATGTTCAAATTTGAGTTAAACATTATACCAATATATTCATAACCGTTTACTATATTAAGTTCATCTCCATTAAAATATCACTTTTCTTTGCAGCTTAAAGGACCACCCTTTCTAAATACTATGATGTCTGTTTTAGCTAAATTTACTGACAGTTTCCATTCTTTAGAGTATTTATATAATATATTTAGCTGGTTTTGTAAACCAATCACACTATCAGACATTAAAGCAACGTCATCCGCAAAAAGAAGCATAAGGATTTCCATGATATCAGGTAACATCTGTATGCCATGTTAACCGTTACTTGCAATATCATAGTATAGTTCACTAATGAAAAATGAAAATAACAAAGGACTCAATATGCAACCCTGGCGCAACCCAGATGGACAATCGAAAAAGTCAGTAACACCATAATCACTACGTACACATGACTTGACATTTGAATATATTGATTTTAACATGTTAAACATCTTCCCTCGTAGTCCGGCTTTTTTTAGGCAGTACCATAGTTTAGAACGATCAACAGTATCGAATGCTTTTTTGAAATCGATAAAAGCTACATAAACTTTGTGTTTTCGACGTGATAGACATTTTTGAATAACAGCATATAAAGTAAAAATAAGATATGTAGTAGAATAATTCTTTCTAAATCCAGCTTGTACCTCGGGAATCTTGTTTCTCATATTTGCCCAATTAGTGAGTCTATTATTTAAAATGGAAGTACATATCTTCCCTATAACACTCATTAATGATATTCCCCTGTAGTTATCAGGGTTTCTCGGATCGCCTTTCTTATGTAAAGGGATTATTTCAGATCGAGACCAGCTACTAGGAAATATTTTACTCTCAAAAAGTGTATTGAAACATTTGAGAAAAAGTGGCATGATTTCATATTGAGAGCACTTAATCATTTCTATTACCACTTGATCAGGACCAGCAGATTTCCCATTTGTTTGCTTATTTATAGATGACGTTATTTCCTGTTCCGTTATTTGTGAGTCAAGAATGAATGCATCAATTTCGTTGTATACTTCAGAAAAAGTTGTATCGTTATCAGTGTCCTGATGCTGTCTAAATACAGTGTCATTGGAAAATACATCTTTAAAGTGATTTAACCATTCTGTTTTGGATATAAAATTCTTCTGTTTTGGTCTATTGTGTAAAGATCTTATCTGTTTCCAAAAACTAGATGGACTAGCAATGCTTCTTTGAAGTTTTTCTACTGTTTGTCTACGTAAGGTACATTTGAACTTCCTGCAACAAGATTTATAATGATTTCTTTATTTACAATATGATGTTCTGTTTGCGACAGAACGTTGTGTTCTGAATCTTCTAAGTGCTTTGCGTGTTTCTGTTTTTGCTTGTCGACATTCATGATTAAGTGTTCTTTCATTAGTGGATAGTGGCCCATTTCTAAATGTCTTCTTCATGCAAGTAGCCGATTCTAATACAATATCAACGATATAACTAATTGCACTTTCAACATTATTTTCAATTTCATCGAATAGAGTCTGTTTGCTTTCTGACATCGTGTGCTTTATGATAACCAAAAAATTATTAGAAAATGAGTTGTTCCATGTGATTTTCTCTGATGAATGAAATTCTGAATGTAAATCATTTTTAACATTCATATTGGGGAATTTACAAGTCAATTCTAATGGAAAATGATCAGAATCAAAGCGATCACCAACAGTAAATTTATCGATGTACTGAAATAGATCTGGAGAACTTAAAAAGTTGATCCTTGTTGGCCACAATAAGTAAATTCACCATTGCTGTCACCGTAGACCCTTCCATTAATAATGTATAGTTTAAAAGCATAGCATAAATCCAACAGAATTTGGCCAAATCAATTTTGTCATGAGAGTTACGGTCCTCAACAGGATCATCATCTTTCTCTGGGAAGGGAGTATTGTCTCTTGTGATATCGTCATGCATGGTAACATCGGGGTTGTTTTTCTCACCCGTTCTTGCAATCAAATCCCCACAAATTATGTTATAATAGATATAAAATAATTCAGAGTTATCTATCAAATATTCATCTAACTTTACATATTGCATTTTGTGGTAACATTGTTGTAATAAGAGGATCCAGACGGTGGGATATAGGTATCTAACAAATTTATATTTTTATCAATTTTAAACAAATCTTTAGATATGGAGATAAGGTTGTCCTTATAGGTCCGAATGAGGGTACAGAAACTGCTTATCGATTGACGTACACATAGATATACACCACCCGATAAACGACCGTAGTCGGATAACTAAATAGCAGGACTGTAGTAGGTATTATACCTATTCAGCCAATCATTACCAGGAATATTTGTCGTAAATGTCAAATTTACTTATATAAGTTATAAAGTCATCATCATTTATTTTACCAAATAATCCGCCAACATTCTAGCACAAGAATGAGAATGTAGGCCTATCATTCGTATTAAAGAAGTGGGAAACCTCGGGGACGAGTCGAGATGAATAAGATGAACAGATGCAGTTGTTTTATGGTCGACCATGGTTTATTATGATGATGGCAGAGCCGGTAGTAATGTAACAACTTAGAGATCATGTCAGGTAAAGTCTCTACCCGACATGGAGGCTGGCTCTAAGCTGTGTCCGGCCTGGAACGTAGTACATGGACACTACATAACCGCTGGGTCGGTGTTGGCGAGGTACCGAGTCCAGGGCATGTTTCTGCAGCGTCCAGGCTGCTGCAGTCTGTGGCCAGTGTAATATCCAGTCTGCATGTCTTTGGTCCAGCCTGTCGTATCCAGCCCGTCGTGTCCAGGGCTATCCCTCCTTTTAAAGGCATTGTGGGATCACAGCCCGTGACATTCAAGCTTAGTTACTTGTTTCAATGGTTACAGTTTGCATCATAATTACATAATCGTCAATGGCAGTTAAGTCAGATTACATAAGGTTTGAAAGGTAATGCACTGAGGCGTATCTACCGTGACCATGCAAGGCTCGGGATAGCCACAGGCCATTATGTAATTAATGTACAATTTGAAAATGATAGATTATTGGGGAATAACTTTGGGGAAATGGCTCATTGAAGAGACTTTTAAAACATTGTAAATCATGAAATAATTAGAAGGTAAACGTATCGTTAGATGCACGTTTACAGTATCAACACAACGAGGGGGCGTGTCACCCGTGAACGCATTTGTTCCTGGTGAATGTTAAAATTTATCCGGGCCGTGGCCTATTTCCTGTGTCCTCCTATTACTTCGGAGACGTTTTCCCGTAGATTCTTTTCCTGAGTTTCGTGAATGTTGACTACGTTGAGATGATGACGTACGAGGCACTGTAACGGGTTTGCCGTGTTGGAAGTATCCAAAGTTCCCCTTGTTCTTTACAGCTTGTAGTTGATCTCGTTGTCGGTCGGTCAAGTCGCTCGCGATTCCAAGTTGAATGTAGCTCTGGCCTTCAGTAGACGTACTTTATCGTCGGAAACAACCAGTTTAGCTATTACTGGGCGAGGTCTATCACTCCCAGGCCTTTTCACACCGAGACGATGTGCGCGTACAATATCGGATGGCTGCCACGTTTTGAATGTAGCATAATCGTTAAAAACACTGATCACTGTCTCTTAACATGCCATTTTTCTCCATCAGCTTCGTCAATACCATAAATAATGACGTTCTCTCGACGGCTGAACGATTCGAGTTTATCAAGTTTATTATCAACGTGTGCAAGTTTTTCATTAATTACATCAATTTGGTCCGCAACAGTGTCGACATCAGCCTGGAGTGTATGGTTATGTTCCTTAACACTATTGATATCTGATTGCACATTGGAAAGAGATTTTTCCAATGTTTCACATCTTGTTCCTATTTTCTGAACTTCTTTCTTTATAACGGTTATGTCGGAGCTGAGATCAGATTTGACGTTTCTTAGTTCATCAAGGATTGCCTCTTTCACGTTGTTGAGATCATGTAAGGTAACAGGGCCAGGGTTAGTTTGTACGTCATTTGCACGTAAAAGCATGAATGTCATTACACTCCTGGGTAGCACGTGAGACTCACCTGTATTGCATATATTTCGTATATGGGTCAAAGGCATGCATCATGTAAATGACGTGACGTCACCATAGGCGTGGGGTGATCCTTTGTGCATATCATCAAAAACAAAACCCTGGTCAAATTTCCAACTCGTAAAGTGATCGTTACCAACCCTGTGATGTTTCACGCCGAGAGAACCCAAACATACAACAAGACTGCAGACAATAGCTACACTGAGCACACGGTAAGCAAAGTTCATACCTGTCGACCATTTTACCTCACCGGTGTAGCGTTCAACTTTGTCAATGTTTCTGTGTCCACGGGGATGGGTGAAACACCCAATCCTTGCTCTCCAGACATCAATCGCAATGCCCATGATGACTAACAGTCCAGAGCTCAAAATCTACGACGTTACACCCTCACGCATGCGCAATCACCTGTGAATACTGTGAATGGCATCTTATCTCTCTTTAATTTCTGTAGTCTGAACATGTACTAATTGTTGCCAACCATGAACGAACCTGCCCCTGAGGGAAACCGAACCTACCCCGATGCGGGGCATGTTCGTCTTTTCAACTCGTCGTTTTAAAAGCATAGTTATAGGCAAACAAGTTGAGTTAGGCACTTTCAACAATTATTGCAATCAAGTTAAGTTATGTCTCATTAAATGTACAAACGTACGCTAGTATATTGCAAGAGAACGACTCATTATCTCTATTTTAGTGAAAAGGGGATGTACCGGCCCCGGTCTCGCCTACTGACATTAATGATGTCTGGACAAAATGCACTCATGATGTGTGAGGGTTTGATAATTCTTTGCTAAAAGACAAATGCTTCGTTTTTACCTCAATTCGAAAGAATGTAAAGAGAAGTTTATGATGCCCTAACTTTCCTATCTAATGTAACGCAATCCCTGAAACCAAACATTTAATAACAGAGCTAACCATAACCACTTTCAACTATGACTTGAGTCGCGCCAATGTTACCATATATTTTGGCAACTTCTTCTAAGTTCTCAGCAGAGTGATGATTGCATGTTGTGATGCAGTATGTGACAAAATATCGCAGAAGACAACCATTTTGTTTTAGAACATAATTTCTCCGTTTCATCGTATTAGTTCGGGAATTTCCTCAATTTCTGTTGCATAACGTCCAGTCAAAAAGCTTCTTTTTCTTCCATATACGTCTTTCACAACATGACCTTTCGTAAAAAAAATACCAAACTAGAGCTTCTTTTCTAATACATGCGATACTTGTCTTGCTTAAAGAACTGATACTACCATTGCCTATGTAGGTAATTAAACGCATTCACTTGCCCAATTGCTCATATAAGTGCAAATATTCATATCAGTATTTGGTGGCATGTGAACACGGCCTAAGGCAGAAATAGGAATATACAAGTGTTTTTCTTTTTGAAAATAGAAAGAAAGAAGAAATGAAAAAATGAAAGAAGAGAAAAGGAGAAACATAAAAACATTGAAAAGTTGAGGCAAGTTCCTTTACTCTTTATAAACTATATGAATTTGATTATTCTTGCCAGAAATGATAGAGTGCATTGGATGTTTGAGCAGTACGAAATGTATCTCTATCTTGGATTAAAAAAAAACAAGAAGAAAGAAATCAACAGAAGTTCACAATTGAACTGTAGACCTCGAAATAATAAAAAAATAAATACAATGAAATACAAATTAAAGGAATAAAAGAATCCTTATTTCGATCTTTTCATTGCACAGTAAATAGCAGTAATATGTGGCTGATGTATATATTAAGTACGTAAAGTTTCACATAGATGTCATAAAATCATATCGCATGTCATTAAATCATATCCAATGTCACCTGTCAGCTTGAACAGAGAGCCACTTTACATGACTTGTCTGAAGTGAACAGCATAAAGTGTACATAAAAATCTATGTTGGCCATCTGAGCAAGAAAGGAAAAGAAGTAGATATCTGACAATTAGAATTTCATTACATAAACTGAGTAAAAACATCAGTCATAAGTGAGTAATGACGGAGTCTTAATATTACACATCTTGTATGATATTCTCGCCAGTGTTTTCCAGCAAATTGTTAGTTCAATGTTATTATGACCATCATTGAATGGAATCAAATAGTAGATGTAAACAGTCTTGTCGGATGGCACTGATAACCAAGTATTCTTTTACTAAGTTCTGAAATAATTAGATTCCATTCAATTTGAAGAATAATGACAAAGGTCAAACGATCCAATTAGGATATCTTCACAAGTACACTGATGAGTTTTATGACCAGACATTGTAGCACTACTACATGTTTAATGTAATTATGCAGTATATATACTATATATTTCCCCCCACATGTAATGAAATGATTATTCAAAAATCTAATTTGCTAGTGTTAAATTAAGATGATAAGTAATTCTTATTGGACTTACATATACTGCAAAAAAGTTCTTATACGAATTGGAAGGAAAATGTCACAATATATTCAAATTAAATCCTATATGAAAATCCAGAGAAAGGAGAAGTTCACATGAATCCTGTGTGAAGAGTTCTGTACACAAGGTTTATTTATTTATTTCTTCCACCACGGTCCAGGGATCTTTGGGCTAGTTTCTCGACTCCAAACGAAGACAGATGTCTCTTTCTATAATCCTCGTCTTCCGTCTTCCTCATGTCATAAACAAGATTTGCGAGCATACCTCTTTGTTACTTTATTATAACGGGCAAGTCAGTCCTGATACTTATCTTGACACCTCTCAAAGCATTAGCATATTTCATAGACACCTGAAGGACTCCTTGTTTGTCAAGTAAAGAAACAAAGCGAACAACTATCTGCATCAGTACTGGTTCTCTTGATCCTCATGATTTTACCGTAGGCATTCTCCAAGTGCAGTGTGTTTTATACACGTTGGCGACATCGCTCGAAGGGTGACGGTCATCAGCGATTCCGTACATCAACAAGCTGTTCTTCCTCGAATAAACTTCTTGACGTAAGACAGCGTTTCATATTGTTCAAATCATTATTCAAACTTTAAATATCGATTTTGTTTACAGAAATACCCGACTCGTTAATTGTCTCAGTTCCATCAACCGTTTCTTGCTGTAAAGGGACAGTCCCTACTCGAAAGTATTTGATAGGAATTCAGTGGGGTTAGACAAATGTTCAACTGGCGGATCCATACAATTTCAAAATTGTCACCAATATAAACAGAGTAGGTCATCCTTCTAACGATGTTTTCAATAGCATTCTCACACAGGTCTCACACCGTCACTACAGCGGTTCATGGCCATCAGCTTGACAGCAATACATCATTTTCACCTTGGCTTTGTTGCTTTCTGCCTGCAATAATAGTATGCGTCACATAAGAAGTGAATGGTTTTACAAGAAGCATTTTACTTGACTAAGTTCCCTCCACTGACTGTTGTTGTGTTTGATATTTGACTTTTTCAGCAGACACCTGACCATGACGTGTGGCCCGTGTGTTTGTAACAGTAGGGCTGTCTCGGTGATCATTGGTGGAATATTCGTCCATCTTACTCTCGGGACCGTCTTTTCATTCGGTGAGTTTTCAATATGTATCGGTCGGATTCCCTAAATTGCCCCCGTCTTCATTTAGGGACTGGTCATCTATTATAGGGGGGGGGTATAATTTTAGTTGAATATGTCATAGTGACCAACCCCAAAACATCAGCCCCGCCCCCCTGTACAAAAATGACCAGTCCCTTATTGGTTATATACACTGCAACTCGCCCGAGCAAGAACATTAATGTATTGTGAAAGAACATCTTGATTCGTTTAGCTCCCTGTGCTGTTTATTTCAGCATATTTTCCTCACAATAAATTTAGCATCAAGAACATTTGTTCAGACATATATTCTAGGTAGCCATACATTAAGAATAATAATAATAATACTTTATTGCCTTTTCAGGAATTTGATTTACACCAACACAGAGCTTGAACAGGAGAACAATCATATAAAATATTTATGTACATGAATTTAATTCTTTTCACATGTATTCAATAGACATATTGTGTTTGGAACAAAAGATGTACGGGCTCTCTTAGTTTTCAAAACTGGCGGCGGCCTGAAGGGAGAAGGTGATATTCTGAATAAAGGTAATGTGTCATATGATTTTGACAGTTTGATTTATGATTTGCCGCTCATACATATATCAGTTGAACACTCGAACTTGACACCGGCAATCTTACTCGCAACATTCACAATTTTGTTAACGTTAGATTTAAGATGAACTGAGAGAGACCCGTACCAAAAATGGAATGAAAATGTTAATATGCTTTGAATATAAGCTGTATAAAAGGTTGACATGACGGAGGGGTAAACATCGAAAGATCTGAGTTTTCACATTAAATGAAGACGTTGCTGACATTTGTTATACAACGCTTCCATGTTGGAATTCCAGTTCAAGTTAGAATCAATGTAGGTTCCCAAATATTTATATTCCGACACAGTCTCAACACATTCACTATTTATTACGACTGGAAGCATTTGAGATGGTTTACTTCGAAAGTTAATAACCAGTTCCTTTGGTTTTTTTTACATTTAAAAGTAGATGATTGCTATGGAAATGCTAGATGAGATATCATATATCTATTAATATATCACAGGTCATACGATAATATTGTTAAATAATCTCAAAACAGTGGTTTCTGAGGTCAAACTTTCCTTTACATTAGCTTTCATCAGTTTTCTCTTATTTTGTTGTGAGTTTCCCAAATAATGTTAAAATAAAATTTTAAAAGTTTACCATGACTTCCCTGTTCTCATTAGGTAACCTGACACCTTATATGACGTCATATCTACGTAATTCTACATCCCGTCATGACCTCACGTACAGCGACAGTGTCTGGATCTACGCATGCGCACTCATGGGCCAGGGATTTGCTATTTTCCTAGGTGGATTTATTGGGAAAAGATTTGGAGTTAGGATAACTACAATACTTGGCTCATGGTTTATGAGGTAGATAACATTAAATGTTTCAGATATTTCATGACTTTACAACACCCAAGGGGATAAACTAACCTAATATTGTTAAGCATCGTTGAAGCCTAGCTTAGTGTCGAAGAATATCATTATATATATGAAACTGAAAATATACTGTTAAATGCATATATGTTTCCTCTTGTACCTATACCAAAATCCTCGCGGCGCTACCTTGCGTTATATCTGTTACAATTGTCTCCAAACTTCCATCAAAATCATCCTTGATTAAAGAGAGATGATTTTTGATTTGTACCACAAAACTTATAGAACTGATTTTGGCGCTGAAGAACAAGCGGATTGCGACAATAACACCAGTTGCATTTTAATGATAGCTACACTTTTTATGCTTAATAACGATGCGTTTAAAGACCATGTAGCACGTTTTAATGGTCTATAACGGGATGTAATGAAAGGGAAAGGAAAACATTGATAATTTCCCTATACTTTATCCTCAATACAAGGTTATTGTTGAATCATGCAAAACCATTTCCCCAAACTCGAATACTTAAAAGGTCAACACAAACTAAATTGCATCTTTTTACATGGCACCTTAATCCACGACTATATGGATAATGGGGTTGAGGAAGGAGATTTTTCATTTTCTGACTCGTATAAGCTAATAATAGACGAGGGAACATTTAAGTAATTAAAACATTAAATATACTCGCTACAGTTCCTTTCACTTGTTTCATGAATTACCTATCTGCTTATTCGAGTACCGGCGTGATGTTGACCTACTTCACCGTCCAGCACTCCTACATAGCAACCATGTTCACCTACGGCGTCATCAATGGCCTCGGTGTCGGTATAGGCTACCCCATGCCAATGGCTTGTGCCATGAAGGTAAGAAACCATTCTCAGAATCTTTCTCATAAAAAACAAATAAAGAAGTAGTAAGAATGTTTGTAGTTCCTGATAGGGTTATGCACTGTGACGAGGTCACGTAATTGCTTAAAAATGGTTAGTTACAACTGATGAATACTATTAGTTATTCTGCGATAAAAAAAACACATTTGGTCGTACGCACACTTTTTGATGAATATGCATTTGCAAATATATTTTGGAATTTTTTAACACTGTGTATTTAATAGCATGATATTGAAATGAAGAAGTGTTTAAAAAAATATAAACCTACTATATATTTATAATTGAATCTATGCGCCTGATAATGTTGAAAGTCTAGTAATTGTTTATGAACTGATTTACAAGCAGTGTCAGTCAAATGTCCTGCTTCTATATTGCTTCCCACCTATAGCAGAAGATCACATTGTAAATATCCTTTCCTCAGTGGATGCCAGAGCGGCGAGGCCTGGCGGGGGGTCTTGTGGTGGCGGGGTTCGGGGGCGGGGCCTTCATCTTCAACTTCATCCAGACCGCCTTCATCAACCCAGACAACCTCTCTCCAGATCTCGATGTCAACGGGGAGAAGTAGGAATATTGATCATAATGTCCTCGAAACTCATTCAACATCCTGTTATCTATCACGGCGAATACTTCACTACTGCTGATGAGACGGATATTTACTCTCACAAAACACAAAGATGCACAAAACGTGCTGAAGCAGCTTCACGCACTCATTGTAAATTGTACAAACCAAACAAAATTAAGAACATAATTGATAAAATACGGGCAGTAAGCCTGAAGGCATTCAAACATCGGTTAATGTTATAGATGGAGAGGGGCGTAATATATTCAGGATCGCGCAACTTGGGCTCTTGGCCGTAAACATATTCAAAAACATGTTTGAAGTTACTCTATGATCAACAGTGAGATGGCAACACTACTTCAGCAAGAAATGCAATTGTACGTACTTTAATCACAACCGTTCAATGTCAAGGTTTTTCACCCAACCCGAGTTACTGGAGCGTGTCCCCTGGGCGTTCCTCTTGACTGGAGGTATTTACGCGACAATGCAGCTGATTGGCGTCATTCTCCTCCGTGACCCCCCTGTGCAGGTGAGGTTAGCACCTGGGCCTCTTTGATTCCATCGGGAAAGGTCATCTCTCATATTTGTTTGTTTCTAAACCCCTTTCATTGTTTGACCTTGCTTTCATTGGTAATGAAACCTTCTGAAGCTCGCACGTTATTAGCAATAAGTTAACTCTCCTTGATATGACACATTTTTGTAACCTTCAGTGACCACATAATGCCAAACGCTTTCACCATTTTCACATTTCTTTTTAAAAGCCTGAAATAACTTTGCCAATAAAAAAATTCGGTAAAAAAAAATTCCAGGGAGGTATTTGTTAAACCTTTCTCAAGCAACAATTTAAGAGAAGCAATCTGAGAACAATCCATTTCCAGAAGTTACGTCCAGGAGAACATGATAGAAGATTATTGTGACGACGGTGATGGTGATTATCAGCTGATATAAGATGTTTTTTTTAATAATGATACAATTGCATAACACTCATACTCAACTGATCAGCTTATCAAAAGTATTTTACTTGCATCTAAGCCGATACAGGAAACTGAAGTTGAGCTAACGAGGACCCTGAAACCCAAGGATGATGATGATGTAATCGAGGAAAAGCTGCAAGAAGTTGATAAGGACACTGATGTGAAGGCTGATGAGACGGAGAGCAAGCAAATGATAGCTAGGTCAGCATTGGGTACAATTCGTTATATACAGAGTTTATCACGGGGCATGTTCTGCAACAGAAATTATGTAACAACACAACAGTTACTTGACTTACTTGGACGAAGAATTGGTTAAAAGTTCCAAGCTGAGCATTCGTGTTTTCCATTACGGTAAAAAACCATGATTCCCTTCTCTCGTGGGATAAACACATATCGAAATGCTCAAAAGTCTGTTATCTGATGAATAGATTAAAGGGACAGTGGTACGTTTTTAGGGGGAATATCAGGTGATGTCAGGAAAATGAATATAAATTCCAATTGGAAGACAATGTATTTTAACTAAATGCAGCAGTGATGAATCAAATATATAATGTAAAGTTCAGCCATGCGATTCCTTTTTCACACAAAAATAGCTGCAAATTTGGACTTTATGTGAATCTTAATAATTTGCTCTATGACTATGGATGATTTGTTTGTGTAATGTGTTTTTGACACTGTCAAAGTAATACATAAAGCATTAACGTACAATTAACAGTGGAAAAAAATTAAATATATAATTGTCAAAAAACCTGCTACTGCCCCTCTTAAGATAATGTTGCTTGTGTAGAACCGAAGAAGGTTATTTCTGTTGCGTGTTTTCTATGCTACAGATGGTAAAGGCAAACACGTGAGATATATAAGTTTTAAACTATGCTATTACATGTGTCTTGTCTGAAATAAATTTCTCTGAGGTGAATCAATAATTAGTCATCAAATCTTTCCACTGAAATCGATGGTAGCTTTTATCAGATTTGCTGATGCTTTTCTGACTAGTTTAACTTGTGCAGAAACGACTGCTCAGATATGAACATGCCTCAGGTTATGAACTTGTAAATGAAAGAGGCAATATATTTCCAGTAAGACACCTGCAGATGTCGAGATGAGCCTGGGCGAGGTGCTGAGGAGTCGCGCCTTCTACACGCTGTGGTTCACCTTCCTCTTCAACGGACAGGGGATCGTCTTCCTGTCGTCACTGTACAAGGTCAAGTATCACTCAATCTAAATAAATTTAGATCAACAGGTTTTATATTAGGTCAATAGTATGACAAAATAAAAAATCTGTTGATCTAGATTTATTTAGATTGAGTATCACTCGGAACATAATTAACATTTAATATAAAACTATACAAGTAACTATAATGAGAGAAAGCATGAGAGTGATGTTTATCATAAACATTTGCATGTAGCAATGTAAAGCCCAGGTGCAGGATTTCTAGAACTTGTAGTGGGTACTGTATTCGTCCATTTCCCACCTATAGGACTACGGACAGACGTACATCAATGATAACGTATTCCTGGCAACCTCTGGAGCCTTCGCTGCCGTCTTCAATTTTTCGGGAAGGATGTTTTGGGGATCGCTTGCTGACAGATTATCATTCAAAGTACTATCAACTGTTTTACTACAATTCCATCTAAACATTAAACGTGATATTCTGAGTTGAGTAAGGATAATTTTTTTATATATGTGAATCCTGTAGCTTTAGTCTTCGACCAAGGGAGATTTATACTTTGAAATAATTGAAACATTGATAATTCCTCGTATCATAAGGGAAAATGAAGGTGGTTGAAATCTTTCTTCCATGTTACTACAAAGAGATTGTTTGATTCATATCACAAACTTGAACAACCAAAACCAAGAAATATGATCAAATTTTAATGCAAAGAAAAACACCTTTTTGAATAAGTAGTTTTCAAACAGATATTTGATATGATTTTTCTTTTCACGTTTTTTTTAAATCTTGTAAAGACAGCGATGATGTGTCTGTGCACGTGCTTCTGTTGTCTGATGATAACGTTTAACGCTGTGGGGTACGGGGGGAAGCCCGTCTTCTTCATCTGGGTGTGTCTTCTCTTCGGTACACTGTCTGGCAACTACTCGCTTCTCTCACTCGCTTCCGCTCAGTCATTCGGGCAGAAAAACTACGCCATCAACTTTGGTTTTGTCTTCACTTCACAGGTACCTATTACTATTATTGTTACAAGGTAAGTATTGAACAGTTCGTCAGTTTTCGAGAAGTTCGTAGAAACGAACTTTTTTCTTGAGAGAAAAGTACTTTTGAACAGCTGTGTATGGTTCTCATTTTGTAAGAACTGATTGAGGTTTTTTTCTGCAATCTTAAAATATCTACATATTATAAGTGAATCAATGAAACTTTACAACTAAGGTTAATGAAATTAAGGATATCGCTTAAGAAAGAGTTACACAAGGGGCAATAAATTATTAACAGTACTGTAAGCGCATGGTTTGGAATTAATGGCGTTTGTGAAATATAAGATTGTCATTAAGACAGACATGATAATTTTTTTAAAAACTAGATAAGAATAAGTATAAAAAATATTAAAAAGCGAGTAAGTTCTGAAAATATCTGTAGACTATATTATAAAAGATTTTCTTGATTTGATGAAAAATAGTTGTTGAAGTGTAATAAAATCTTAAGTTGCTGATGTATTTTTGACAGCAACATTAGTGTATTCCATTGGTTTGAAACCTATGTTCATGCGTCGAATATTCCGCATTAGATGATTTGACGAAGAATTTACTTTAAATATTTAAATATACGATTCATTTAGTATTATGATTTAAAAGTAAAAGATATTTAACCCATTATGGTTGAAAAACTCCAAAACTCACTCATTCACTCTCTTTTTTAACCCACGTACGCTAACATTATTGGAACTGTCGGAAAATGCTTACAGTCAGAACGTTACAGAGGAATTCAACTAATATCAGACTTTTTCATTTTTAATTGATTTCTGGTACTGTTTGATTGATAAAATCATTCTTAAATGACTTTAATAATTATTTAATGTTTGTATATTGACAGACAATCACGGCACCAATGGGTGCTATTCTGTCCTCCCAGCTCAAGACAGAGATAGGATGGTTTGGGATGTTCAGTTTGATAGCAGGCTTCTCGCTACTCAGTGAGTACTCATCTAGGCCATATACATGTAGAGCATATATATCACATGTAGGTAATAACCTTATGGGTAACGTGGGTAGAATTGTTGAGGAATGACACGCATTCAGTGTTCCTGTTAACTTGAAATTGGTAAAAATATACAATTTAAAATCGCATGCCATTGATTATGTTGTGTACGAAGCTGGATGCTGGTCATGAAGTAAGTTGTTGTTACAGTGCTAGAAGTTTTTTCATCATGTGCCACAGTATGATAGAAATCTGTCACAGTTATGAAATTCTCTCTCTGATAAATTGCCCCAAATATATATTGTCAAATCGATCCATCATAACAATTGTGTGTAGCCACTTCCTGATTTACACTCTACCAAAAACAAGATAACGTTATTTTCTCTAGAACTTGGTTATGTTTATTACTTGAATAACTATGAACATTGATACAAATTGGTATTTTCATTTTTCCAGGTTTGATTCTTATATCGACATTCCCAGAACATAAACGACGAAAGCAGAAGACATAGTGGTTTGGGTTTAAAGGAAATGATTGAGACAATCCATTTAGATAAATACGAGAAACTGGAGCTTGTCAAGGCGAAGAACTGTCATGCTGTGGTGTAATGGTAATGCTATTTTCAGCACGTGACAAGGACTCTGTACTTTTGGCGTCACACTGGCTGAAAGAGTGTATGTGTGTGTTTTAATCAGAAATCTATTTAAACCAACTTGTTTTTTTTATTTTAAAACCTTTTAGTTCACATTTGGTGATTATAAATATAAAAATTCCTGTCACATATTACATGTACGTGTGAATTTAGGAATTTAAGCTTTTCTTGTTAATATAGAACAAAATGACATTGAATGGAAATTAGACAGCAACAGCGTTTCTATGTTTATTATTTTGGATAATTCGTTCATTCACGATCGTTTGCCCGGTCATGTGATCGCCCTCAGTGCCAGGGAGATTTCTAAACCGCACGTGCAGCTCATGCATGTATATTTCATTATACACCGGGAAAACGCACGTGAGACCCGTGCTGACTCGAAGATGTAAAACTTTCTTCGTGTCTGAGCAAAAGAACTGACAGTTACGCTCTCATGAACTTTTACAAGTGACACAACTTACAACTTACATCAATCACCGAATTACAATACCGTGACAATTTGTATTTGAAATTTGAATTCTTTTTTTCCATTGATGATATGAACCTTACAGAACCAACCAGACATGTCGATGTTTAAACCAAGGGCATTATCGTTCAAACATTGAGGATAGCAGTCCAAACGGTTTTTGTTCGAACGTCACTCCAAACGAAAATCCTATTTTTAATGAGATTGAACGAAAATCCAAATGCGCCATATTCTGCATCCGGCGACATACAGTAAACTCCTTTTGCGATTCCAGATACAATCCATTGACCATTACAAAATGTCTCTATGGCAAAATGACAGCACCAAACCCTTGCCCTCTCTTGTGACCGTACTCTCTATTCTAGAACGAGACCCAGGACAAGGCCTGTACTTGTAAAACAGGAATAGCCATCCTCCACTTGAAACCAAAACGTCTTGATATGAGGAAATCCGGCACTAGATCGAATATGTTTACCTTTTAGTTCATAATTTGTATAACATGTATGTATGTAATTGACAAAAAAACAAACATATTTCTTAATAACATGTATACATTTACTATTATATATGCATGTATAGTGTATAAATATGCTCATGTATGTAAATTCGTGCATGACACGTTTTGTGTTTATAGAATAAACCTTGTTCTGATCTGTTCTGTTAATATTTAGTTTACCTTTAAAGATCATTCAATCAACTGATAAGTAATTTTTATCAATCTCTAATAGCTGATCTTGAGTACTCAGTAAACAAACATTTCCGACAAGAGTATAATCATGCCCGACTTTTTCCGAATGTAAGTCCCCTATTGAGAAATGTCCTAATCAAAAGCCTATAAGATAAATAGGTCAAACTTGGGTCCATTGTCAACTTGACGACTCTGTTATCATACTGTAGGGTAGCTGGGATAGGCTTTTATCAGATTGCAGGTTGGACAATCTATATTTCTATCTATCTATCTATCGGTCTGACAACAGAAAACTATAGACAATACAATCAATAATTTAACCGCAACAAAAGGCCATTTCGACATGCAGTAACGATTGAATTTTCGTAGACATACTTGACTCACAAACATGCATGAAAACGGTATCAGAATATATACTGTAACGTCGTTCATGTAAAAAAAGAAGTTGTTCATCCATAGATTATTAGTTTGTTGCCTTTACTACCAACTTCTAGAATGCCACTCCAAAATGTATTTTAGGTGTTCACATAAATATGGCAGCCAATGGACTTAATGTGAAACCTCACAATTTGTTCTCTGATTATGGATGATTGGTTTGTGTAATGTTCTTAGATTTGTGACACCGTCAAGTTAATACATTTAGTATTAACGTATAATTATCAGTGACATATTGAAAATATAAAGTTTTCCAAAAATGTGCTACTGCCCATTTAAATCGTATCATAACACGTTCATTATATGCATCGAAAACAAACCCCTAGTCTCTTGTACTGTTATTCTACATACTAGATTAAGAACCCTATTAATACCTTGATTTACCCCTTTAGCCCATTTACATGTCACGTGATCATAGCTTAAAAACAACTCAAAAACTTCCTTGTGCATATTATTCGCTCGTGGCAATTATCTGTCTGGTGTTGACCCAAAGTCGAGATACGTGAAGAAAATGGGTTGTGAGTGCAATTGGAGGGCCGTCTCTGTTATTATTGGTGGGATTTTGGTGCATCTTACTCTCGGAACTGTATTCTCCTTTGGTGAGTTATGAAGAATGCTGTATTTCCACTATGTTTTGTGATGAGTCGGAGTTTGTCTGAACATGCCGTAGATACTGGTTGGCGTCGCTGAACAACAACTCACTCAACTGCGGTTTTAACGTTAAAAACACCACTGCAAAGTATTTTTTGTAATTTAGATTTCCAAACTGGTTTGGGGTTGCATAACTTCCGAGTAACATTATGCATCTCCTCAATTCGAAGATAACCAGCTTTATCTCAACTCGATCTGTCAGGGGGATAAATTGCAATTAAATATTTGAAATTATTATCTTGAGAAATTTTCCTAATAATTTAATTATTCAAACAGCATGTTTATCAAAATTGTGAATCCAGTTTTCCGCTTTTAAGCGATTGCCGAGTAAGAGCATCAATGTTAGATTAATCTTAGATAAGATGTTATGTGGTGGATAAACCCACACTTATCAATACAGACAACGCTGAGTGTTTACCCCGATATAGCATATTGTGAACCAAATACCAAAGGTTGTTGACTAGAGATCAAGTCATTTAATGTGTATTTTAAAATAAAATGTCAAACATTATAAGGCTTCTTGATTCTGTGCATATTGCGTATAAATTTATATTTGTTAAAATATACAGTGCAAAATTAGAGGACTACTTATTCCAAATTGAATTATATCTTTACCAGATAAGTAATAAAGTATGTACAATACAAAATACAGTAATCGATTAGGTTGTACAATCAACATTGAGAGATGAAAGAGACAGATTAAAATACTTTCATGGCGATGGGCTACAGTAGAGTTAGTTGGAAAGTCTACAATTGCTTGGTAATGCAACAGGTATTAAGAAAGCAACCCCTTGAGAAAAGAAAAACTCAGAAGTTAAGCTCCGAAAGTAATCGCGACCAAGTGATTTTTCAACATGTAGTTGTTTTAAAAGAAAATCGTGAAAACCACCTGATGCATTTACAGAAACGAAATCCCACGAGCAATTTTACATGAATAATAGTATATGACTTTCAGACAACTTTAAACAACATTAATGCGAATGATTACTCTGAACAATAGAGCACGGGACAAGGCGTTGTAATCTTGTTGGAAAAGCTGACATCCAGTCATTCCAGCGTGGTAGATCTGTCCAAATGGTGAAACCTCGTGGAACGTTTGGTCAAGAACTGCCCCCTGATACTAGCATATCACTTATCTCAACAACACCTGCTTTCTGATGTTGAAACATTTGAAAATTGTCGCCTATGGAATCTGCTGAAATCGTCGCCCTCACATCGATGATGGCACGATTTGATTACGTTAATAGTAGCCTTGCTGGTGTAATAAAGCAATCAGTAGGATCCAGCGGGTCCAGAACTCAGCAGCGAGAATGATATCATTTTTCTATATAACACCCCACATCACCCAATAGTAAAGGAAGCTTCATCGGTTTCCATTTAATAACGCACGACTTTCCTTTCGAATTCGGCCCTCTAGTATTACATGTATTCCCTTGTCTCTGACCTACTGATAAAGTATAAAGCTCCTACCTATACACCTCTTCAGTTAGAGAGATGTAACCAGCTCTGTGATTGCTATTGCGATTGCTAACCTACTTAGCTACATTGAGTCTACTAGTAGTCAACTACGAGACATTTAATAAGTAAACGGATCAAATTTTTAGTAACCCTTTAACAAAAGTCGCTGGCTACAGCAGTACCTTTAATTCGCTATTGCCGTGAAAAGACTATCAGTAAAAGTCGCTCTATGACGAAATCCGTTCAGTTTTAGATAAATAAAAGGGTCTAATAAACGGATTTAGCTTAAAGACCTCTACTGCCTGTGTGCCTACATGAATACATCTTATGAATGTTACCTCTTTGTTAGTTTTGTTGAAAAAAGGATACAAGTTCAAAAGCCGGTTATTTCCTCATAATGTATGACAAAATGTGATATGGTCAGCAAATGTTTCAATTTTGTAACCAAACTGTTGTTTCGCCACCTGAAAACCAACGTTCATTGTGACCTTTTTTTGCCAGAACATAATTATTGTTGGTAAAGACATCAGTGCCATGAGAGCGTCAGTCCTAGTTCCAATAAATCTCAATATGAAAAAGTTTTTTTTATAAGAAATCAGTCACTAGGGGAAAATTACATGTTGACAATGATAAACTAAAGTAAAAGTAAAATCCAACGATTGGAAAATTGTTAATATCATTGCCAATAAATGCTCGAAAATACAGATTTAAAATGGTTGCAATTCAGAATTATACATAATATCCTTCCAACAAAACAGTTTCTTTATAAAATTGGATATGAACCATCACCATTATGTTCATTTTGTGAAATTGAAGTTGAAACAATTAATCACATTTTATGGGATTGTGAACCTATTTATAGATTATGGAACGAAATAGAATCATGGTTGAACTCAGTACAATTGAAACTTAAATTAACAAACAAAATAATCATTTTGGGAATGAAAGGAAAAAACAATAATCCTGTTAATGCAATCACTTTACTCGTCAAACAATATATTTATAGATGCAGTATGAAGGGTTTTATACCCAAGTTAGAATACATAAAGCTTGAAATTAGACGTTACTATGATATGTCAAGATATGTGTTTTTGTCAACAGAATCTGAAGAAATGTTTTTTAAATATTGGTCAACATTACATTTACTACTTGGAAAATAAATCGGCCACCTTCTGAATTTGTACATATTAACTATGAATGTATATATGTGAAACTATATGTTATATGTTTTTTTTGAATGATGTAAATGCCTGTATCACAAAATATGGAAAAAAAAAAAAAAAAAAAAATTACCCCAAAATTCCCCAAATAACAACAAGGTAGTTTTAAACATAGGGTGGTGCTTAACTTTTGTCTGCGTTTATATATCATTTTTAATGCTCCATTTTCTCGCAGGTAATCTTACTCCGTATATGACGTCATATTTACGTCAAAATAAACCTGATTTGACGTATAGTGACAGCATATGGATCTACGCATGCGCACTAATGGGCCAAGGATTTTTTATTTTCCTTGGCGGCTTTATCGGCAGAAGATTCGGAGTAAGAGTAACTACAATCCTTGGATCATGGGTTATGAGGTTTGTTATATTTCAAATTTGATGGCATTTAAAAAGTTTAACCGACATTATGAACCACCAGAAATCTATGTTCCACAAGAACGGGAAATTTAAACGTGTAATTAAATATTGATGCACTGTCACTAACTATGAATTTGATCAAAACAGTATGCACCCGTGTTCATAATAACAGGTAATGAGCTACACAAAACAAGAAGATATTAGCATCCTTTTTATAACATGTACCTTAAGCTTGGTATATCCTGATCGATAGCAAGGGGTATATGCATTTGTCACTCTACTGAAGCACGAGTTTCTAAAATAACGTCCGACATGCGAATGGAAAACTTCGATCTCCTTACCGAAGCTTTGAGCAGTCTAAGAACGCAATGGCATAATGTTTTTTGTTTCAGTATTGGCGTGGCAAGTACCTACTTCTCCATCCAGCACTCCTACATAGCAACTATATTCACCTACGGCGTCATCAATGGAGCAGGTGTGGGAATGGGCTACCCCATGCCAATGGCTTGTGCCATGAAGGTCAGAAAATAAGATAGGGAACGTAAAAACAACGATTATAAAACTATAATAATGCTCTCTTTATAGAACTGTTAAGTACCTGAAATCATTATATACAATACCATTCAATTAACTTTTTAGACAACCCTTGCCCTTACGATTAAACCCATAACATCTTCTATAGAATGAATCAAAATTGTATTAAATTCAAGGTTCAAGTTATTAAAATCGGATGAATGGATTCAACCAAATACACATAACACGACTGAAATACAGCGTAGAAATGACCTATAGAATGAACATTAAATCAGCATATCAGAAGCACTGACACTGACAAATGTACCTTTAAAAAAGGTAACCAAAAATTTACTTAGGAGCTTTGAACGAACAAAGCAATGGGTACGTTATGCAATCCGCGTGGAAAGAATATTGTTCACACTGTCTTCACTCGACTCGATGAGTTCTGGAAGTGCGATCGACGTCAAGAGATCCTTTGTTATTGAAATGAAATCTGTACGTGACATCTTTGTGTCATGGGTGAAGAACTGGGATTTACTCACCCACAACTTGAATTTTTATGGTTGCATACTGATATATGAAAACTCTTGATTTTATAATTCATAAAAACTTACAACAACACATCATATTGCACTGACATGGAGTAAAATAGAAAAATTTAAATGAAATGCTTAATGAATATACACATGAAAACATGCTATATCATACTATCGCATGATTACTAATATTGTAACTCTTAAATTAAATGGGAACATGTGGCATTTTTATTTTTCCAAAATGTATTAAGGATATGAAAATACAACAACCCAGTGTTTCCCTTCTATCTCCTAAGTGGATGCCAGAGCGGCGAGGCCTGGCGGGGGGTCTTGTGGTGGCGGGATTCGGGGGCGGCGCCTTCATCTTCAACTTCATCCAGACCGCCTTCATCAACCCAGACAACCTCTCTCCAGATCTCGACGTCAACGGGGAGAAGTGGGTACTATAAGTTGAATGTAAAAAGGGTAGTAGCGGTTGGTTCTACCGATTATCAAAAACAGTAATACAAAAATAAAAAAATTGATAAAATCCAACGGTATCATTTTCAGAGTTTTCACATGACATTTCATAACCCGATGATCCGTTGTTGCAAAACAGTTATAGAAAGTTAAGTGAAGGTGCCTTTGGCCATTTTTGTGCGAATAGCTTTAAATAATGAAAATGTATTCGGGTAGCTTAACCGAACATGTTACTTTTCGTTTTAGAATTGCCGCTTTTTATCTTAAAATATTATCTCGCTGTAAGTGACATTTTTAGGTTTCGTTTGTCCCCGTACTTACTTAAAACGTACTACTTCCTCTTTAATGGTTAGAAAATCAGGAGCATTCATTGTTCAACACCACAACTTTCAACAGAGGACAGCACGAATCAGTATCTTTAAGCTTTAGACAGAACTCGGGATCTATACGGCATATTTGTAGCAGACCTAAAATGAGGGGCCTTGGTACGCTAGACTAGAAGGCACCGTAACAGGTATTTGTATATGTATATGTTCTTGAGGTCTTGAGGTCCTGTCGTCAACAATTGAATACCCATGCTTTTCGCCTTGCACTCTCTGACGTTTTCGGAAATTCATGAAAATGAACCCCTTCTTCTTTCTTGGAGGAACTGAATTTATATCCGTAAGCTTACAATATGGCATCGCTTCAGAGAACGATCTTGTAACGACAATCGCCTGTTCGTTCTGTCGTCTGCTTGTGCTACGTCACTGAAATAACTCGTGTGTATGACGTTTCTTACGGAAACAGTCGAGCAGCAAGAATGTGCATAGGAACAGCGAGGTTGAATGTTGTTAAATGTTTTTGTTAAAAAGTTGATAATACTATGTATGCTTCAAATGTCAACATAGAATGTTTATAGCTGATGGCAAGGGTGTAGAATCGTTGTATATAATTGTTTATTGTAAAATCCTTTAACTAGTCTCACATTTAGATGCTCTTATAGATATGATCACAGAGGAATTCAAAGTTCCAAAACCACATGTCTTTATCATGAATAACCAATAACAAATATACAACAACAACAACTGCTATCCAGCGAAAGCATTGGTAAAATTATATCATGATTATGGTCATGATGATAAAAATGATAATATTTCAGATTCTTCACCCAAACAGAGTTACTGGAGCGTGTCCCCTGGGCATTCGTCCTGACGGGGGGTCTCTACGCCTTGATGCAGCTGATTGGGGTCATTCTCCTCCGTGACCCTCCCGCTCTTGGGGCTGCTACAGACGTTGAGATCACTACACCGGCAAGAGCTCTCACTGTAATATACAAGAACATCATTTACAGTACAGTTACATGGATAAATCATTCATTTATATCTAAAAATGACAAGGCTATATTTCGAAACGTCATTTTTCACAATATATAAGGAAGTTGTTATTCTTATGTTCTTATATATACCACTTCTAAATTCCTTTGAAAACAACTTTCAGAATTCATATCACACCTCATAAATATCATTTAGAAGACATAAAAACCATCGAATGCCATTACCAAGTGTTATTACATCGCTTTGCAGTGGACAGCAGAAAGTATAAGTCAATGAGGACATTACTTTATATTTCCATTAGTTGATGGCAAATATATGCAAAATGTTGATGTATAAATTTATGACATTCATAAGAATAAAACCTTTCTAATCTTTCGATATTTTGCAGAAGGCCAAAGCGAAAGATTATGCATCGGTAGGTACAAGACACTTTAAGGTATTTGACATGATTGACTGTGGTCTATAAATGTTGACAAAGTGGTCATTGTTGAATCTTTGATAAATAGATAGAGAGACAATTCAAGACCATCAAACAGACATATATTTGTTCAATCTCATGTTATCGTTGAATTGAAGAAAACATACATCGAAAGCAATAACTTCATCATAATTGCAATTTTGTAAAAATCGAGGCGGATTTGGCTTATTGCTTTGGGGTCCAGAGACCCCAAAGTTATGTAACATTTGATATTGAAAACTAATGGCAGAAGGTTCTCTCTATAATACTCTTGGAAACTTCAAAGAGAAGTTTCAGCCAATGATATTTGTTTTAAGCATCTTCTGGTATTTCGACGACCAATGGACAGAGCTGTTGCAAATTTATACCCACGTGACCATGTGGGTGGTACGAAATAATTGGCAAGCTTTAATTTGGAAACTGATTATTATAATAATGTTATGATGTAAAATATATCGTAAATTTTCAAAAATATATGGATGAGCGTTTACACCCTTAAAAAATATCAATTTTGCATGTGCATGTGAGCTGTTTTGTAGTTATTCGGTGTATTTTTTTGCATTCCACATTCGGAAACGACATTCCATTTTTGTATCAACTAGGAATTCGGTTCCTTCAATTTTACGCTAACGCTAAATGTCCCGCCTTGTCAATGACTGATCGTTCACTCAATGCAATTTCAAAACATAACGTTATGGATGATTTGTTTACGATTAAAGGTGTCTTTCGAAGCTAGTATCGACAGGGTCTAAAGTATGATAAATTATCATCCAAAACTGTGTTTAACAGGAGATATCGCTTTGATAGTTGTAATTTTTCAGAAGAAAGAAACATTGTACTTGAATCACTCCCACCATGTGAGGTGTTAGATATTTCTAAAGATGATGTGGTAACGTCTTTTGCTAAGATAAATTCACATAAAGCGTGTGGACCTGATAATTTGCTAGGTGTAGTTCTAAAAGAGTGCAGAGTGCAACTGGCTGATATTTTCCAAACGTTTTTTCAATTATCATTAAATTTCCATCATGTTCCCACTCTTTGGAAAACATCAAAATTATCCCATTGCCAAAAAGGAAAAACAAGCCTCGGATATGTGTTATTTTTATCAACTTGTGTTGATATATTTGATATCAGAAGACACATGGGTGAGATTCTCTATATATTCTTAATGTCATCCTATAATATAATGAAAATTATGAACTTGTAGCTGAGATCTTTTCTAAATGTTTTAGCAACTTTCGGCTGTAATATGATCAACACTCAATTAAGGAAAATTATTCTTGCAACATGTAATTAACCTGAAAGTCAATGGGAAATTCGTCCGGTTTAAACTAAATTTGCGGGTATTGGAAAACAATGTATCCCGAAAAGTTTACTAGCGCAACAATTTCTCTATAAATTAATCACTGACTCTTGTATTAAACTCACCGTCAGCTATCTTTTAAACTTAAAGCAACATAGATATGAATTACAGTATGAATGTTTAGAAATTTTATATCATAACAATTTATATCATAATTGAGATAGGAGACGTATCTATCATTGGGTGGAATTTAAGCGGAACGAACGAGATGTTGTACTATCAAAACAAAGAGAAAAAAATATGCGTCTCCGATTTGAACAATTTATTCAAGTAAAAGTCCTCCCTAACCTAAATCTCCTGGTTCTATATAGTGATACATAACCGGGTGCCCCAAAGCTTGCCTTTTAAAGGCTTTTCTTGTTTAAACAGAACATAAATTCAAGACAGGAGAATTGCTTTGCTTAGCCCTTAAATTTCCATATGACTATATGTAAGTCCAATCATTCACTGTTTACCTGTTGATTGGTTCTCCTGCCAGACAGGTGCAGAGAGAGACGTGGTGCTGACACGCATCAAGCGAGGTCACGATAACCCCGCTCTAGAGGTCGGCGTGACCCAGACAGACGTCCCTGTGAAGGAGTCAGACGTGGACGTTGAACCGATTGAGGTAACCGTGACATTCACGACATAGAGACAAAAGAAGTTAATCAATGTTCAATACAGGAAAAACATTACATACATTTGCCCAAGTGACCATACATTTGAAATATCAACCATACATGTGAAAATGTCAACATAATATGCACTTTAATGTTTCAAAGAAATACACTGGCAACTATTTAGAGTTATGGAACCCTGACATAGATTAATCATTTGTTATTGTTTAGTTTGGTCTTTAAATGTTTCAAAATGGGACACGTACTTCTTTATCAAATTCTCGTAAAGTTTGCGATGATTCACAGTTTTGCCGAGTCATATTACACGTGCCCGAATCAATTTTTGAATATGCAAATAGCTCTAGCTGCGTAGAAATATTTTTATGCAAAAGCTTTTATGCATGTCAGGTTTATCAAACTGGTTTAAATGTGATCACCTGGGTGATATGTAAAATGTAAATAAACAATTTGTCTTTATTTATTTGAGACATTTGTTTAATGTATTGTAAAAAATCTAACATTGAGGGTTTATCTCTTACATGTGTGATTGAATAAGTAAAAACACTATCGTGCATGTCCACATAATTGATCTTATTCACATTCATTTATTCATAAAACATATGTTTTTAAAGTTTAAAATTGCTTAAAATTGCTTTTAAAAATTATTCTTTAGTTCAACTTTTCCACGCTTCCAAGATTATTAGCGATTATATCTGTTCTTATTTGTACTCAAATTTAGATGAAAACTGAATACGTTGCAATTTGCTGATATTGTTGAAACCGCATAGCCAACCTCATTATCTCAAGGAGGGTATTTTTATGTGATTTATATGATGCATGTGTTTTATTTTATCGTTGTGATAAGCTATAACAAAATGTGTAATCAGATGACCAATGGAACCCCTGATGACACCAAGGATGTTACAGTGACCACATCGCCCAGTGTACAGCTGTAAGTATAACTAATGGTTGACCATCCTTGACCACTGCTATCATCCCTTCTTCATTAAATGGAAGATATTTATTTTGGCACAAAAGGTGCTATATGTTTCTTTCAACCAAACCCTCCAAAAAATATAATATAAAGACAACAGTAATTGCGTTGGAATGTCTTTATCGATAGCAATGTATATCTATAATGAATGCATAACTAAATCTTTCAGGTGCGAATGGCCGTGTACATTATATAGCATTGATAGCATAATTACTAGAACTAATGTACATTATAACGAATGTCGTTCTATAAAAAAAACACATCCCTTTAAGATATCACCGGTAAGATTAGTTTAATAAATTTAACAGAAAACATCAAATTAAAATTTAAAAAACCCAAAACAAATCAAACTATGATTGCAAGCATTAAATTGTAAATCTTTAGATTGAAAACATTTAACAAAATATTAATCTAAAAATTAAAAAAAATAAAATAAATCATGAACCAGAAGTTAAGCATATAGGATAGTCGTAATTACTTGGATTGAATAAATCGATGTAAAGCATATAAGATAATCGTATTTATTTGGATTGAATAAATTTGAAAGAATTCATCAAGCTGAAAGTTTGGGGTAACAGCATAAACTAAATTGTAAATAAATAATTCTCTCCAAAACATTAAATGGGATACACATTCCCTATCTAGTAATAAAGGTTGTACCAAACGTTTCCAGAGCCGAGGACGAGGAGATTGTAGATATGACCCCCCTGGAGGTTCTCAGAACACGTGCCTTCTACACTCTCTGGTTCACCTTCCTCTTCAACGGACAGGGCATCGTCTTCTTGTCGGCACTCTACAAGGTCAAGTATCACTCGGAACATAGTTAACATTTAATATAAAACTTTTGAAATAACGACAATAAGAAAATGAGAGTGATGTGAATCATAAACATTTGCATGTACCAATAATAAAGCCCAGGTGCGAAGGATTTCTAGAACTTGTAGTGTGTACTGTATTCGTCCATTTCCCACCTATAGGACTACGGACAGACGTACATCAATGATGACGTATTCCTGGCAACCGCTGGAGCCTTCGCTGCCGTCTTCAATTTTTCAGGAAGGATGTTAACATAGTTAAAATTTACCATAAACTTTTGAAATCATAATTATTAGACGATTTGGGTGGTATGTTAATGATACCCATTTGCCCCAGCAAGGTGCTTTGGAGTCGAGCTTCTACACTGTTTGATTCACCTTCTGACTGACAGGTGCACAGTCTTCTTGTCATCACTGTATATAATACATGATCCGTATAAGGTATTCAACACGGTCAGTAAGTTCATTGGCTACAATACGAATGACATTGCGTCGAATCAATTAATTGTTACCTGAATTCAACAAATCTCGTAAGGCAATATTCTTAGGTTGAAAATACGCCACCTTGCAGCTTTCCATTTCTGCTTTTGATGTTGAATGTTTGCATAACGATATTATTATCTACTGTTTTCGTTGTGGCGTTCACTTCATTCCGACTAAGGACTTTATAACATTTCCTCCTTTCAATTTCTCATGCTAAATACTAGTCATCCATATCCAAACAAAGGCATTTCATTAAACAGTTGAAAGTGATGCCATTAACAATTTGGGTATCAAGTTTAAATAAAATAAGTAAACGTATGTTTAAGCGCTTATGGCTTAAATCTTAAATCAACGGTGTGCCAGATGTATAGATAATACAATCATAGTATTTAAGAAATCGTGTAACGATAAAATATGTTCCTTTCAGGATTACGGTCAGACGTACATCGCTAACGATGTGTTCCTGGCCAGCGCTGGAGCGTTTTCTTCAGTCTTCAACTTCTCTGGTCGCATGTTCTGGGGCACCCTGGCGGACAAGTTCTCTTACAAGGTCAGTTTTAGTCTTACACTCAGACTATAGTTAACATTATGTTGACCTAACAAAACATCTATAATATCTTTAAGTGCTAGTTAATAATCTATTTCACATTGCTACTAATTCGTAAATAGTAAATGGACTGAAAACGTCTTGTTGGCAGACAGTATAGAGGGAAAATCAATATTACAAATAACAATAGCAAATGTTTATAAACTAACGGTGTAACTTGTTAAAATTAAACTGTTGAATTAAAAATGCATATGTCACAACGTCATCATTTTATACTGACATATACTTCGTTGTGTACTCGGCCCAACTGTTATGACCTTTCTGATGAGCATGGCATGTTCATATTCTGATAACTTCCCAATTCATTAATTTAAAGGTTATTAAAATTGTTAAAGTTTTAGATAGTGTGGATATATTTGAAAAGTTCAACAGCAGTATAAATCAGGTAAATCCTAACATACGCCTTAATACCTATATCGGACCCATTACAGACTGACAAAGGTCTACCATATTTAATACCTGATGATAACATTTGTTCTCATTCTTCCCTATTCGTCATCATACTAGAGAAGTAATTACCGTTAAAAAATGAAGATATGATTTAAAAGAGTCTTTGAATTTCGGGGTCTTAAACATAACGACTGAATTTGCCTAATAATGAAGTTATCCACTCGTTATCGAAGTTTCATAATAAGCACCCGTCAAATGAATTTCAGACAGCCATGTTGTGCCTCACCACCTCGTTTACCTGTCTGATGATGACGTTTAACGCTGTGGGGTACGGGGGAAAGCCCGTCTTCTTCATCTGGGTGTGTCTTCTCTTCGGCACACTGTCTGGCAACTACTCGCTTCTCTCTCTCGCTTCCGCTCAGTCATTCGGGCAGAAAAACTACGCCATCAACTTTGGTTTTGTCTTCACTTCTCAGGTGAGCAATTTAAGTACATGAATGATATCAACTTTTGAAGGTTAATGTACGTACTGATATCAAACTGTGAAAATTCTCACTTCACAAGAAACTGATTCAAAAGCTCATTAGTAAAAACTTTTAAAATGATGGAAAACTTGACGACAGCAATGCTGGATCATGATAGTGAAAGGAAGACAGTCTACTATGGTCTCTTGCAATAAACAGTTATGTTCAAATGTCTGCTTTCAAAGGTGTTACAGAAACATTGCGTTTGAAAGAAATGCTGTTTCATTTAATCTTCATTATGAATCAACTACTTTTGACGATGATGCGGATGTTATGGTGTAGGCAATGATTGATGAGTCAAAAGTAGGTGTGTATAGTTACGTTTCCTAAAAGTAAGTCGAGTTTAATTGCTTGAAATTTATGCATGATGTAAAACTGAACATGAACAATAGTGGTACTTTTATAATAATTTCCAAAAAGTTTCAACAAACATTATCATTGCTGGTTTGTCCCTATATGGTATTGAACTCTTTTTGAAAGAGATGCTATTGTTTACCTTTGCTCGTGTATGTCGAAATTCGAATCGAACAGAAACAGCCGTGCTTCTTTCTCGATATCTGTTCTTCTTTACAGACAATAACAGCACCTCTGGGCGCCATTTTGTCCTCCCAACTCAAACTTCTGATCGGTTGGTTCGGAATGTTCAGCATGATCGCCGCATTTTCATTGCTTAGTGAGTAAATATGCACATATGTTAAACGCTGTATAATTTCCGTTTGAGTGTAACATCTCAATACATTCCGATTATCAATAGTCGTTGAAAAATATACATAAAGTGAAAACATCGCACGGTTATTTGATTATGCTTCTTACATTTTGTTTACCCTTAGACATCGTCATGGTTCTTAGTGTAGTGCTCCTTGCATAGATGAAGGAAAGAAATATTAATTTTAGATTACTCATTAATCAATGTGTATGAAATCAACATGGATAGCACTGAAAAACTTACTCGAAGTCGTGTCCCTCTGCATAGTATAGTGTTGATTAGCAAATTGCAATGGTGATCTAATAGTTACAACGTCTATGCATATATTAAAACTTAAGGGCTATCAAATTTAAAAGTTCTTAACTCTTGTGAACAAATATGTCGATTCAAGTACATTTATAGCTTTCTCTTGTGTTGATTTCCGAATGTTCTCTCGTGCTGCACGTGCATGTTTACATGTACATTTCATCAAATTGCACGGGCGTTACGACTTATTCGTGCATTCAAAACACTTTAAACTTTTGTTTGAAGTTTCTGTAATGAATCTCACACCTGTCACTCACAATGGAAGCATTTTCCGAAACTCTTAGACTATATTATTTCAAAAACAAGTAGCCTTCGAATATTGTTTTGATTCATACATAAACCGCCGTGCGTGTAATTTACATTATGTCTACGAGACATGTGATGTATTAAATTATATATAGCACGTTAACAATAACACTTATTTGCAGTAGTTTGAATAAAATATTATTATTGGTGGGTTATCAATGTTTTGTTAGAATATCTTTGTTTATCGGTATCGGTATATATATAGGAAATAGAATTCAGACAATCATAACCCCTAACCTACCATGTTTAAAATGTTGTCAATACGTTTAAAAATAGGCACGTTTACTGATTTTCAAATAGAATAAGTATTCTTTTTTAATTGAACATATTTGTTATATCAAGATTCATTTGGCAACATTTTATTACCATAAAACTTCTTCTTTTTTAGAAAAAGAAATAAAAACAATTAAGATTCTTTGAATTGTGATTTAACTTATGTTCTGATCAGTTTGAAAATACGACATCATAAACTCGAAATATTTGTAATTGAAAATAATACATATCATGAATTCAACTGAAGTACTTTCTTTTGTCTGGCAGTTTAATGGTATTACCATTTTTTTCTTATTTCAGGTGTAATATTAACAGCCACATTTCCTACACCGATTGGAGGGAAAATTGTCAAAAAAGGGACTTTGAGAATTACAGAATAGGTTGATTATGTGTCACCCTAAAAACAAACACTATATAGTACCTGTCTTGTACAGAAAAATACATAGTTTCAACATTGTACAATATATTTCATTGAAAATGTTTGTAACATATTCTATGGACGTTGTAAATAAAAAAATATTGTTGTCACGATCACATATAGTTTTCAAATGTTAACATTATGCACAGGGACGTGTATTGTAGAAACCATCCGCCCGGAAGACACCTCGAGTCGACCATCAATCTCTTACTGTTTTGAAAAAGAAATGGGATGTGACGAGGTTATCACCCAAGTCAGTTGAAATATTGTACCAATCTGATCGTCACATTTTCCAATAATATCATGCAGTAATAATTCAAAATTTAATGATTGTCCTTTAAAATCTAGCAATTATATTTTCATTAATTCATTAACGTCCACGATTTGTTGAAGTCTAATTTGTTCATAAGTAAGGCAGTTGAGTCATTTGCAGAGTTTCCGAAATTGATGATCACTCGACACACTGTTATTGAAAACAGGACATATGCTTTCATACGTTTTTTTTAGTTCACACGGTGCAAGTGCGATTTTGGAACTGTTTTAACTGAATTTGATTGATCGATTAGCGCTTTCGTTATTTGCACACCAAAGGTACTGTCTGAATATGTGTAGATTGAGCCCAACCAAGCACTCGAAAAAATATCATATAGAAATCGTGTAAATGTTTAGCTAAAATGTCACACCACCATGCATGTATCACGAGGCTCCGCTGTCTGGACTCTTTCTTCTTGTTTTCGACACACGTCCCTGTGACATTATGAATGATGGATGATGGTATTTTTGCACTTACTCAAATCAAAACTATCTTGTTATCCGACCAACGTGTTATTTTGAAACCTGTAAGAGATGATTAATCAGGGGCTAGCCTTTACAATCGCCTTATAATGTGATTGGTCAAGTGGGATATTAGCCATTTGTAATGATTAGTGGTTAAACTCTTGTTATATTCAAAATCAAACACAAAAATTCACTGCTAGCTGTTATCGTTTCGTTGTGAGTTTTTGGAGCAGCAGTTAAAATGATTAATAAAGTTTATGTTCATTTACAATTCAATTTTGGCGTTCCAAGGAGAACATGCATGCTTAGTGGCAAAGGAAAGAATTGGTCAAGACATGTAAAGTTAACAAGACTTTCATTGCACATCTGTGTGGTTGTAAACATTCCTAGCACCCTAAACTATTTTGGTGTAGAGTCAAAGCATTATGTTGAACAAAACACCACAAACACAGCTGTCCTTTTCCCCGGGTACTGCCAAACTGGTCATATTGAACATATTTTCATTTGATTGTTATCTATCACAATATGGGGTACTTGCCATGATAAATTTAAGGGTATCGTAGGTGCAATATTTTTTCTTTCTCATGATGTATTGATGTAAGCAATTGAGAGATACATCCATAAAGATTTGTATCACGCATAGACAGAGTGTGACATGGTTATTCGTTAATATTTTGCCCTGATTCCCAGTAATGTAATAACGATGTCGGTTGTTCAGTAAAATCTTTACTTCAATATATTTTGGCATCTCATGTTACCTTTATGTCAATACGTCTTCTCTGTTTCTAATATGCATATGTTTCTACAGTATAAGATGCTTGTGATAATATGTAAGTGGAATGATAACGGTTCTTAAGTTTGGACATTTGTATTCAAATATAGAAACTGTCTGGTATTAAATGTTATACCCCATTTCCGGTCTCGTTGTTATTGGTTTCTTTGTTCTAACTGTAGGTGTATTGACCGATAAACCTCTACTCTACTTTCTATGTTCTAACTGAAGGTGTATTGATCGAAACATCTCTACTTTTCTTATACACCTACGTTTTATTGTACATCTACACTTAGTCAGTTGAAGAGATCTTCAACCTTGGCAAATAAGCGGACTTGTAAAAATAAAATTGTTTTGAATTTTTACTGTGACAACGATGATGTGAATCGAACCCGGGACCTCCATGTTGCAGAGCAGCGAGCTACAGAGGATTGTTACAAGAAGAGGTACTTTCTGCTGTGTCATGTCTATATTGTTATTTTCTTATAGAAGCCTTTGAATAGGTACGCTACGCCACGGAGAACCACGATTCAAACAGGAGGTGTATTGAGCGATGCATTTCGGGAAGTATCTATTACATACACTCTTTAAAAAGAGGTGCACAAGTAACCTCTCAAAAATAGTTTTGCTTTGTGTGGAGCTTTAATACCATATCATTTAGATGATGAAGAAGGTGGAAATGTATATGTCTAGAACTTTCAAGTCAGCAAGCAAAACTACAACCTTCTTTTGTTTGTCATCAATGACAGAATTTTTTTGTGGTTACCATTTGAAGCAATTATTGTTTGGCATACTTTCTGAAAGTTTTCTTTTATAAGTTGATGAAATTGCTTTGCGAAATTCTTTCCAAATGATGTTTTTTTTCAATTTGTCTTCTTTTAACTGTTCCTGCTGTGTAGCCAGTCGTAGAAGCGTATTAGCGATTCTTCTTTATATAATCATAAACAGCTAAAAGTAAAAGTAAAGGTGTATAAAGTAAATGAAAAATCAAAAGATGTAAACATTTAGCATTAATGCCAAAATAGTCAAATCACTTAAATTAATAAAACGAACAAGGGCATCTTATTTCGTTTGAACTACACCGATTAAATAATATAATATGGTTATCATCCTGCCGTTACAATTATAAGTTATCAATACAAAGTATTTTCATTCAACGTTATATGTTTTTAATGGATAAGATATGATTTTATAAATGTGAAATAGGCTACTAGGTAAATAAAGATGTCCGGTAAACTGTAAATGTTCCGGCTACCAATACTGAACCGGTGTGACGTCAATAATACATGTAGAAGAACACCATTCTTCAAGCATTGGCTTAGCTTGGCCATTATTGTCCAAACCAAAACCAAACTATAAAAGAAATCCAACCAAGATATAATGAGCTAGTCAGTTGTTAGCATTATATCTTATTGAATCAGTATGGAGCTTCAGATCTCTTGATCAATATACAGTGGGTATACTAAATGGTTTAAACAATATTTATTCATGTACTCAGGTACAGCGGAGTCGACAAACAGGATTTCCCCTATATAAATGTCTCTCCCCAAAACATGCATTTTACAACAGGATGTTTACATCATAGGAATACTTAAATATATAAGTAGTAGACAATAAACTCATCATTGCAATATTCTTTCGGATGAAGTGTCTGCTTAGCAATATGAAGTTGCACGGAACAGATGTTTCATCATGAAGGTTATTCCATTCGACAATAGCAGACAGCAAAAAGGGCTTGTGACTTAGTATAGGGCCTATTATATATGCAGTTATTCCAAATGTGATCGGAAGAATGAAAAACTATATACGAAGACTTAATTAAAACGTTTTCGCGTTAAACGATATTTATATACTCCAACAAGTACAAATTTGTTTTCAGAATTAGAGCCATTTATTACTTATATTGTTTACGATCAGAACTACGGTACTTAATTAACCACGCGAGTGGATCCGCTCACGCCGTATAGGATCTTGGAAGTTAGTGAAAAGACTCTCGAAGGCTTTACTAATATCACAAAACACCGCCTTTATTTCTTTTCCGCCATCAAGAGCTTTACAAATGAAATTACATAAATGGGTTTATTGCTAAACGGTTGAGTCGTCGGTCGAAAATCGAGATTTAAACATGTTTATGGACACATTTTTCGAAAAGTTTGGAGGTACAACTCAAGTTAAATGGGAACGGGTCTATAGTCTGAACATTCATGAATGAACACTGCCTTTTTAAAAATGCAACAGAAAGACTGACGCTGTTTTCCAAAGTGAAGGGAATGAAGACCTAGTCAAAGACAAATTAAATGTTAGAGGCAGCTTTTTTTCAATAATTTGTATATGTGTCTTGTAAAATACGATCAAACTAAAGGTATAACAAGGTATAACTAATGAAGCAATTGCATAATTTTATTAATTAAGTCCTAGTCAAACTCTGGAAGTTAAAAATTAAGAGTTGCACACCCCCTTTAAAATAATGTATTAATTCACAGGCAAAACTTAGTCATGATTGATTGGTAAAGTTGGTTCCTTATACTCCGAGTTATCATTCAGATCTATTAAACATTTTTACTACAAATTTATACACGCAGCCCGCAAACACCATTCAGAACGTGAACATACATTTTTGGGAAGACTTAGGTAAATATTATAGTAGGTTTTGACAGAGACAGGCGTAGGCTCCAAACACAGCCTGATGCTTCTTCGCTGCGTGGAGCTATAAGGAGCAGGTAACTCCAAGCAAACGAGAAGATTCCCGAACATCATTCGTAGTCGGTAAGTTATTTTGGCTGTAGGTGAATTCGTAGGCCAGAAAGGTTCGTAGGAGTCGAGTTTTCGTAACCCAAGCGAGTTCGTAGGAGGTGAATTCGTAGGAGGTTTCGTAGGAGGATTTAAAAAAAAGATTTAGAAGGAATATTTGAAATGTATTGATTGTATGTAGATGATGTATTGATAAAAATTGATTAGGAATTAAGAAATGAACTGATGAACTTAGAAATAGATATCCGATTATGGATTTATTTGTATAAGTACTCGATAATATTGTGTATAATTGTATAAAAGATGTGTAGCTTAGTTTGTTGTATTGATATTATTTCATATCATTTCAAATTGTTGTGTTGTGTTTTCAGAGATACGAACTTGGGACCAGTTAAATGGAGATACGAAACGTATGACCATATATAAAATGAAGCGTCATAAAAAAACAGACCAAATATTTCAATGTCAATCTTTTAATAAAGGATAGGATAGCATGCTGGCGAGGTCTTACGGTATTCTTACAAACAACACAGAGAGCCATGGTTGATGCAGAATGACTTACTATTGTTGTTGGATTGGGGTTTAACGTCTTCTTTACCATACTGTGATGTCGCCGACGTGGGGTCTAAGCCTGAGTTATTTCCAAAAAAAGGGGCATGGAATTTAGAATAGGTCTTAGGCACCCAAGTAAAATTAATAAAAGTTCTAAAGTGGTTAAAATTAATTTAGAATTTGGAATAGAGTGAGGGGGGGGGGGGGCTGATTTTATGAATAGTCAGTACATAAATAGTGCTGTGAAATGGCGTGGTACCTGAAAGAGATAGAAAGAATATATTATGTATGGGAAATTATATTGAAGTAAAAAGGTTTAAAGTAGTATTTGAGATGGTATTTTTAATTGTGATAAAATAAAATTGTACTTGAATAATTGTGTTTGAATTGTATTTATATTTATTTGTAATTAGTAATGTTTTATATTTACATTTACTGATAATTGAGTGAATGGAGTAATACTTATCTTTTTGGTTTGATATACTTAGTCTGTTATTTGCTGTTGTTTCCAGCGTTGTTATCTTCGCAATGTGCGTTTTTTCTTTCTTGAAGGTCGTCTGACTGGTATTGAACCTATGTAAAGTGCAGGGGGTAGTCTAACCATACACTTAAGGTACAATACCTGTCCTCCCCACTGAACCCGATTAAGAAGCAGGCACGAAGACTTGTATTGTTATGTCTTGAGTTGTTTTGATACGGCTTACCTGAAATTTACTAACGGATTTTAAAATAAACACCATGTTTTGATTGTTGATGACCTACCGTTTCATCTGCGCCGACATCTGCTAATCTTCTGTCTTCTCTACCTGGAATATAATCATACTTACCTTATTCTTTTATTTATTTATTCATTCTAAAACAATGTTGACACAGTTAATCCCGTAGATGATCAGCTTTTGCACCGGTTCCTTTATTGAACAAGTCGGACACCTCAATACCTTTAAATGTTATAATCACTTCCAAATACCAAGTTGAATAATTATATATATTAACTATATTAGTATTTAATGCATAAAGGTCGTCTTTGTTGAGTATTTATTAAAATAAAATACTCCTACGAATTCACCGTCCGATCCTCCTACGAATTCACCGGAAAATCCTCCTACGAACCTGTCTGGCCTACGAATTCACCGCATCCCGTTATTTTTGTTTATTTTGCAGAAACAACTCGGATCGGGTTTTAAACACTTTACGAAATGAATGCAAAGGTTTGCAAATAATTTTCCCGTCAATAACTAATGAATACATGACATGTAAAAGTGGGCATTTCTTTTGTCATGTCGACGTTATTTGTTATTTTGTGCTTTAGTTTTCAAACTTTCAGTCTTACTGACTTGTCTGCGCCTTAAAATTGACACTGAATGTCATTAATAATCCCTATCTAAGTTTTACACTACAAGTACAATGTGTAATTGGTCTAAGAAACAATTAAAGATAGTGCTCCAGATAATTTTTTGACCTTATTGTTTACTCGCTTGTTTGGTAACAATTGGGTATTTGTCAATTTTGATAGTGATGTGCAAAATGAAATTGTACTCTCATGATTTAATATAAATTGGTATTTCTCTGCATAAACATTATCTTTAAGATTAAATGATACTAATGAAGAACATATGTTTAAAGCACTGAATATTAGTATTTTAAAGAGTTATGATAACCATTTGTGACAAGTTTTAGAGGACATTTGTGTTTTCTTGACAAATACCATGTTTATCTCATTGAGTGAGGAAGAAAGCTTATATTTTCGCGAGTGGCGCAGCCACGAGTGTAAATATATAACTTTTCTGCCTCACGAGATGAGATAAACATGGTATTTGTCAAGAAAACACAAATTTTCTATTTATTTTATGATTTAGTCTATGTATTTTTAACAAAATTGAAGCGCATTTACGTTAAATCGGCTCCAAAGAGAGCCCGTCGCGAAAGCAACAATATGACGTCATGAGCGTGTCATTTCGTCAGAGCATTATTCAATGACGTCAGATCATTGTTGTTATCAGTCACTAGTGACTGATAATGCGTTCCATTGTTATTGTCACTAGTGACTGATAACACGGTTTATTGTCATTGATAGATCTCGGTATTTCATCTCCGATCATTTAAAATATTTAACTTGTCTACCTCATGAGATGAGATAAACATGGTATTTGTCATGAATTGACAGACATTCTATTTATTATATGATTAAATCCTTCTAATTACGTCAAAAAGGCCAATTTCATGTTGAGCGGCCGCTTGGAAGAGCCCGTCACCGCGGTAACAGTGTGACGTCATATGAGAATTCATGATGTCAGACCATTGTTACATGACGTCAAAGTCTTGAACTTGACGTCACTCGAGTGGTGATAAAGTTTATCACCACTCAGTAGAGTGACGATAAAGGTTATCGCCACTGTAGCCAGATAGAGGGTTTATTCCACTGATAGAACAGAGTATCTCACCCTCAATCATATAATAAAAGATTTTATTATACTAGCATTTACAATCGCTGTGTGCAGTACGCAAGCTCTTTGATTGTTTTGGATGCCAAACTGTTTAAATCAATTGGTTTTTTTAAAGATTTTGTTGCGTAAAATACGCAATCTTATCTGGAGCAATGTGCACTAGCTATTATAATGTTGGTAAATGCTACATCCAAGATGCGAGGCGTGTAAATTTATTGTAAAAATATATGTAATATTTTTCTTTTTCTGCAGGTTATGATGAGTTGCTAGGACCAATAAGAAAAGGATGTACGAAGTCATTGTACTAAAGGAAGGTTACAACATCTCCGACAACACAGGTCAGAGGTCAAAATGAGAAATTAACTTCTTAATATAATATAAAATTCATGGTCTTTATGAATTTTAATGGGTAAAATCTGTTGTAATGTATGTTTTAAAATGTTTGAGTTTTATTCTTTTTACCAGAAAACATTACTCTAATTACCAGAATGGTTGACATGGGGTTACGACATTGTTCCAATTAAGACAACATTGTTCCAATTAAGATGGCATTGTTTCTATGTCAAGATTTGGACATTTATAATGATGAATTGTCTAGATTTTGGTAACTTCAACAATGATGAAAATGGTTTTTGTTAAAGAATTTTATTATGGACAATAGGACCTTAACTTTCACATGGACATACTTTCTTTTTACCATCTTGTATTTTTCTTGCATGACTGATCACTCATCTCTTAGGTGCGTATCTTTACCCGTCAGCACTGTAATTGGTTAGCTGAGTAAATGCCAGAACAGATGTATATGACATTGTTTCAAACTTGTTACTTTTATGTTTATTAGAAGTTGAGATTTGTAGGTAGATTATACATTGTTGATTGTTCCAAGGTGGAAATATCAAATAAGAAACTGGTCTGTCTCTGGTGAACTAAGGATGAATTAAATTACCGATCTAACAGATTCCTCCTTTCTAAATATATTATCCTATAAGCATAATAGTCAAATCAATGTAATGTCAATCAAATACCTATAGACCTATATTTGACATCTTTTAAAAGTTCCAATAACAAAAGTTACAGAGAGGATCAAAGCGATGTGTCGAGACGTTGTATCAACAACATCTTGCTGAATTACTCTTGTCTTCCCTATCTTGCTGATGTCACCTCAAATTTCATATCCAACCATAGTTTAGTGTCATTTCAACATCGACAAGGACATTGTGTCAACTTTGGTTTAGCTTCAAATTATCTTCTGGGTAGTAATGAAGTTGATTTATGTACTGTTCATTTGGTTACACTGGGGTTATGATACAATTTACAAATGTAAGCATATGGTACATGGAAGCAGTTTGTGTTGGTGAAAAAGTTGAACATATAACAGGGTTCGAAATTAGCACTAGCCCGGTAACCAATGGCTAGTGCAAAGGATGCTGGACTAGTAAAGTTCAAACACTGGTGGTTGGAAGGACTAGTTCAATTTAAAGAAAATATGATTATATCGGTTTACTTGGTTTAGTCAGAATGTCTTTGGGCTAGTACTCTCAGGAATACACTAGTCCAAATGGCTAGTACCCCAAAAGGACTAATTTCGACTCCTGTATAAACATCTCATTTGAATATTTCTAATTATTTCAGGTCACCAGAAGGCTTGTGGGTCCATCACTCTGCTGAAAGGACCCCAGTGTATCATTGTTGATACAGGAAACCCATGGGACAAAAACCTCATTTTGGAGGGTGAGGCCTTAGTTATCTCCCTTTAACTGTGAAGAAGAGTTAGTTCCCTTTGGTCGACTATCAAACATGTTTATGTCACACTGTCACCTAGTCCTGTTTCATGACTGTATATTAAATAGGAGCCTTTTATATAGTCTAGATCTTATTTTTGCAAGTCTAGATTGACTGAATATTATGAAAAGCCTCAAGAAATAAAATAACATAAATGAAGGTACAGTGATTATTTAAAAATTTTCATAGACTAAATTTTGGTCTGTGACCTTTAAGAAACAGTTCCTGTACAGCTGAATCGACCTGTTTTGTGTTATGTTTTCCTTAATATATTTAACATTTCTTTGGAAGTTATAATAAGCTTGCAATAAGTGTAAACTTCCCTTAGCTGAACTGTTATGACTTAAAATACTTAATGAACATTATTGCATTTTGGAGCCTCAACCTGGGTTATGACTTGTTACATCAATGCAAATAAATGAACTTAGAAGAATAAAAGGTTTAATAAATTAGAGAAGAAACTTTGCATAATGACAGGCTACCTTCATCATTACCCTGAAGTAATGGTATTTTCAAAGCAGTTGACAAACGCTAATCACAATGATGTAGATACGTGCATCTTGTGTACTACATTACTGATTAAACCGGACCTAGAATAGAACTTGAAAGATAAAGTGAAAAAATCTGTGATTATAATTACATTTATACTAAAGGATAGCTTAAGGTGAGGGTGGAGTCGTGATTTTGGACCTTTTTCACTGATGATCTGAATGATGATTGAATAAGAATTTCCTCCCCTTTCTTGATTTGACACTGGGTATATCATGTCAATGACACATGATGAAAATGTGATTGAAACTGACCCAAATCTGGATGGCAATTTCTTTATTTTCAAAATGGGGATGTTTCAGTATGGACCCTTTTGCCATTTCATAATTAAATAGAGGATATTATATGAGTGTCCATGACATACTATATTTAGGCACGAGTGTATTACCTGTGTATTACAGTAGTCCCAAAATGAAGAAAATACTTATAACTAACTTCTCAGCATTGGTGGACTAGCCGTCGCTGGCCCTTATAGATTGTGACATCATAGGTGAACCGTGACGTCACAATACAAAAAGTGATATTTTGCCCTAGGGCGACATATGAAAATATGAACCTAGATATGACTGCCCTCATAGGTAATAAAATCAGTTATTACCCATATGGTTGAACATAAGTAGTGACATATTTTCAATATGAGCACTAGTGCACATATTACTTTTGCCTAGCAACAATTGTTGTAGCGCGAGTTCCCGTATTTTTTCCGCCTGTGACGTCATAACACCATTGTTCATGACGTCACTGTAGCCGGCCGTCGCAAGGGAAGCGGCCCGTTTCTTGGATATTTCTAAGATGGTAAATTGGAATGGAATCGGTAATAAAGAAATTATTACCCTCGGAAGTGTGCCATATGACTTTTAAGAAACTCGTGCAAATCTGTGTATAACCCTCGCTCTCGCTCGGTTAATACAAAAATTCACACTCGTTTCGTAAAAGTCATATGACACACTTCCTCGTGTAATAATCTCTATTTTCATAACCTATAGCAGACCGTTGTTGATCAACCTACACTTACTGTTTATATTCAAACTGTTAAAGATATTGAGCCCTTATTATGGTATAAAGTCTGTTGATAGAGTTGTTTACTGCCAGGACTCAAGAAGCAGAGTCTGGTGCCAGAACAAATTCAGTATGTCATCTGTACCAACGGACACTCTGACAAAATCGGAAATCTCAATCTGTTTTCTCAAGCTACCTACATCATCTCTTCTGAAATAAGTCGAGGAGACAGTTATGTACATCACAGTTTTGAGCAGGTATACTTTCATAATAACACTATTAATGTCCTGCTTTGTTAACCTTTAACCTGCCACAACTGTAGTAGTTCACATTTGTCTGTGTTCAACACTAACCAATTGCACTAATGAATTTCCATAAAACTAAAAATGATGAAAGAATGGCATTTCAGAAGTTGAAAGTCAGATAAGGACAACATTGATGGATGACAATTTCTTTATTTGAAAAGTCATTCATATATATATTGACCTTATTAGATGAAAGAAGAGTTTCTGTTTCTCAATACTTGCTGACATCAGTAAGAGCAAATGAATATTTATATACTCGATTCAAGTTCCTTGTATGCCCAAGTTTCAGTTATTTTAGTAGGTATTTGTCATTGACATAATTGATAAGTGAGATGAAATAATTTTTTTACTAGTTGAAATTAAATTGATTGAGTGAAAGAGTTTCATTTCCACTAAGACAAGAATCATTTTATATTGAAGGATGGTTTAGTGAGGGACCACTATGTGATTCCTTGTCTAAAAATCATTCTAACATTTCAAACTGTCAATTTTACTTAAATACTATTTATCATTCCCGGCTCAACAAAGTTGTTGGGGGATATTGAAATGGGCTCCGCGGTCTGTGCCAACATTTTATCTGCAGCAAAACTCAAAATCTGTAGGACCAAGCTCAACCAACCATGGTGTAATGAAAATTCATATTGTGTAGATGTGCCTTTTGGGGTTTTCAACTCCTTGGGATTATTACTTTTGGTGGCTTCCATGGAAATGTAAATTCTGTTTCTAGAGCAGAACTCAAAACCTGTAAGTCAAGTTCAACGAAATTTGGTATAGCTTGGTAAGGACAACAATGTCTGCTTGTTTATAAAAATTGTTTATTCAAGGTAATAATTACATGTTTCCAAGAAATTAGTCTTGATGTTGTTTCACACAAGTTACCACAATAACTCCCCGAGGGCTTTATCAAAGGGGCATTCAATGTTAAATATTTTAAGTGAAGGACCAGAAAATGAGGGAAGGTGATTTTGTCAAGTCAATAAGAGGTTAAATTGCCCAACTGGGTAGACCATAGCTCTTCTCTGCAAATCACTTAAGAAGTCTTAATTCAATCTTTGATTGTGGCAAACACACCTAGCTATGGTTAACCAAAATCTGCAACAACTAGATAACACTATTCAGATAATGTACCTATTCTATTGTTCAAATCATCTCCTGGTTGGAGAATTCATTACAATCATTTGACAAACATTTTAAATCTCATGAGAATTAAGAACTCAATTGATTAAATTGACAGGGATGGAGCAGTGATACATTTACTGTCATTTTATGAGTTCCAAAATGTTTCGTGAGTAGTAACGTTGAAAACAAGAGGCAGATTGAGGGCAAACATCTTGTTTAAGTCAATAGGTATGTTGACAATATACATTTGCATCTGGAATGAGATTTTTTATTTACAATCTCTCTCTCTGATAGTAGGTTAACCTTTATTGGCCTTCTTCCATAGAACAATTCTTTTAACTTGTCAATTATCAATTCATATTTTTTAAGGGGGTGGAAATTGCAGGAAAAAAGGCTTGACCCAAACCTTCTGTATGTTTTATAGCTCTTGGAAAGTCAATATTAGACATTAATAATTATGCCATGACATAGCTGTGCCAGTGAGGTTTCATTTGTTTAAGATGAAATTTAAGAAAAGGCTTGAAAATCTATCCTTTTCAAAGAATAAAAAGCATCTTTGATATATACTTTATGTCCTATGATCTCTTGAGAATTTGGTCATTTTGTTTTACTTTGATAACTTAATTTGATCTAGATCAAGTTAAAGTGGCATACCGGGTAATTGACAAGATTTCATTTGTCCATTTCACTCTGCAGAGCTCCATCACAGGACTCATGTCTTCTCTCTTCTCTTGCAGGACTGAGTAACAATGGCCTGACCCCAGAAAACATTAACTATTGCATCTGCACGCATGGTCACTCCGATCACGTTGGCAACCTAAACCTCTTCTCTAGCGCTATACATATTGTCTCGTACGATGTGTGTGTTGGTGATCAGTACGTCATGCATGACTTCCCCAAGGTACTAGTTCATCTTCATTTTTATCTTTATCTTCATCTTCATCTTCATCTTATTATTGATAAATACATACCGGTGTTATTCTTCATTATTGATATTTACAAACTAGTCTTCACCTTAATCTTCATTATTGATAGATAGACACCAGTCTTCATCATCATTAATGATAGATACATGCCAGTCTTTATCTTAATCTTCATTATTGATATATACATACCAGTCTTATCATCATTAATGATAATTAATTCAAACTTACCAAACATCATTGTGAGTACATAACTTATTACTTCCATTATTCATCTTTATCTTCATTATCAATGATACATACCATTGTTTATCTTTGTTTCCATCTATATCATTAATACTTGTGTTTGTAAAATTTATGAGATTCTTTGTTCAACACCAAGAAATTTCTTCAGGTTTTATACACCTAGATAGATTTTCTGGGTATTGAATAATATTAACATGAATAGATTCATGTTCACAAAAATTCTTGAGTTGAAACTTTCATAATACATGTAGTTCTTCCTTATTATGACCAGCCTAAAGGTTAGGATATGAATTTTCAGTTATGAACACAACACAAAACTGATTTATAAATATTTCTTTTTTATATGCATGAATATTGTTATGTCAATGCATGATACAATAAAGTTATTTGAAAAGAATTGTAACATTTTCATACTAATCTGTCAAATATGAAATTATCAGATATGCTTCACAATATGTGGAAAGGTAAAATATTTCAAGTCATAAAGTAATCTATAATGTTTATTAAATTCATAATGAATACTGCAAGAGAAAATTTTTTAGTTGTGATAAAATCTAAAACTGAGGTTCTGCATAAATAGTCACATTAATAATGATGACATGAAATGTGGAAAATGATGTTGATCACTGAATTTATGTTTTTATGACAAACTCATTTGACGCTTGATGTCCATGTTGCAATCTATTGCTGATATTCATTTATATGTGCTTGTCCAGGGCATCCCGTATGAGATTGACGAGGACGTGGAGGTCATACCGACCCCAGGTCACACTGGCTCTGACGTCTCGGTCCTCGTAAAGAACACCAAGCAAGGCACGGTGGCCGTCACTGGTCAGTAGTGACCTTTTACTGTACTCAATCACCTTGCTCTTAGATTATCATAGATATTTATCAGACAGTTTAACTGAGAGTTTATATTGTGCCAATACCTTAAATAATTGTTTATACATGGTTTCAGAATCTTTGACTTTAAATTTGAAAATTATTCAGGATAAAGGGGAGGATCAAAGTTTCTTTATTTGATCTTTTGCTGATTCTCTGGTCAATGTTTCGGCCAAAATATGATCACTTTTCTAGCGTTTCCCTTCATTCAGATTATCATAATGAGTTTTTGATAATTGTTTGTTTGTGATCTGAAACTATCCAAGACTTCTAGTGGATTCAGGGGATCTGTTTGAGTTTGGAATCTAATGATTAATATATTCTTTGCTTTATTCTGATTATTATAAAGTTTTCAAGATAATTATAAATATCATTTGAGATAAGAAACTATCCTTTGCTTCATGTATGTATACCAGGGAATCTGTTTGAGTGTGGAATTGATGATTAATCTACTCTTTGCTTTTATTCAGTTTATTATGAAATGTCTTAAATGATGAACTCATTCATTTGTGATCTGAACCTCGCCTTCACTTGCTGTCTACAGTGGTCTTGTTTGTGTGTGAAATCTGAGGATTTATCAATTTGTTGCTTTATGTGGCTTATTATAATATTTGTTTAACAATGCTCTCAATCACTTGTGCTGTGAACTTCTCCTTGACTTGCTGCCCACCAGGGGACCTGTTTGAGTGTTGCGAGGACCTGGACAACCCGCACCTGTGGCAGGACAACAGCGAGCAGCCCCAGAGACAGGAGAGGAGTCGGGTCGCGGTGCTCCAGAAGGCAGACTACATCGTCCCGGGCCACGGCGCCATGTTCCAGGTGCCGGAGACGTACAAGAAGCAGCTGCGAGTGGTGATGGTGTACGAGGAGAGCGTCTTCACCAACACCGTCATGTCCCAGGATTATCATGTGTGGGAAGTTGGGGAAGACTGAGCTGGGCTCTTTGTTTGAGAACGATTTGTAAAATATGTTTGTTGATTGATATGTAGCATGGAGCTGAATTTATTGTGTTCCGGGTATAGAGGCTTTCAGACACTTGTAAAGTATTGTTATATGTATTTAATTGAAGACTTCAGAACTTCTTATTGATTACCTTTGATTTCTATTTCAATCTCTTTGTTTGCATTCTCTCCCCACAGAGGCAGCTCAGTCAATCGCAATTGGAGGCAATCGAAGTTAGTTGTGCAATCAGCGACGCCGTTTCAAAAGTGGTCATTCGCAAAAGCTTGGCTATTCCCGTGTGGTTCGGCAAAGCTTTCGTTAAACTTTAACACCCAGAGGAGATAACTCTTTCTTCTACAAAAGATCGCTTTTTACCTTCTCGTTAGTTTTTATTCGGTAATTTATTAAAATAAAATTTATCATAAAACAAATAACAATTTACACAATTATAAAACAGAATGTTTCTAATGAAAAACCCTATCCATATCTGATTTTCAAATAGTTTCCCTCTCACACTGTTAATGAAAAATAAACCTAAAGGCATGATGCTTTTGCAAGTCACTATACGACCGTTGGGAATTCCCCAAGTCGTGGATATCCAAAAGGTGTTTTCATTGGCTGCAAATAAGGATGATATTTTAAGTTACAACTTTTTGCCCGGGGAGAGAATGCTATGTTTGATGAATATCTAAAAATTTGCAATTTGTAAAAAATTTTGTTTGATTTTTATGCAATTTACATTCTGCATATATCTTAATTGTTAGTGAATACTTTACTTGTTCAGTGTTTTTGTTTAAGATTCATTAAGAATAAATTGCTAATCAGCAAACATACTTTAGAAACAAGTTCCAAGAAGGAAGACCATTGTTTTGATATATATTGTTTATTTGCGGTATTATTTTGTTAACAGATTACCCTGCATATGATCCTGCTTTTTGTAAAATTGCTTTGATTTAGTTTGTAAAAATACTGAACATTACAATGTTTCTTTTGTGCATATCATTACCAATGTCATTGAATAAATCCATTTATTTAGAGGATATTTTCATCCTCTCTTTTCTTTGAAAGGTAAAAGTAACTTGGATAAGAAACATCAGTTTCCTCAAATAAAGGAAAAGATGAGCTGATACAACTGCATGATTTATTTAATAATTTTCACTTTTTGCTGACCTGATGGGCTTATGGCGTCCGTCTATCCGTAAACTTTTCACTTTTTCGACTTCTTCTCTAAATTGTGGATTTCATGACCCCATGACCCAAAATGGGGTGACAGGGGTCAAAACCTTAAAAATCCATTTTAATCTTCTTCTCCATTTCCAAAAGGCCTAGAGAGCTTAAAAATTGTGTGTAGACTCCTTGGCTAATGAGTATTCTAAATTGTAGATTATGTTACCCTCTGGCCGCAAATGGGATTACAGGAGTCAAAACCTTAAAACCTATGTTCATCTTCTCCGGTTCAAAAGGTCTTTAGAGCTGAAAAGTTGTATGTAGACTCCTTGGCCAATGACGATTCTAAGTTGTAGATTTGGTTACCCCATGACCCCCAATGTGGTCACAGGGGTCAAAACTATAAAAACCTATTTCCATCAAAAGTCTGTTGAGCTACAGAGCCCATGGCTATATTTTTCTCCTTTGCTAAGCTACTGTACGATCATAAAGCAAGATTGTAGGAAATTGATTTGCATGGCACTAAGGCAGTAGCAGTTTCCATATCAGACATGATCCATCAGAGAGCTTCCTCCATATAGTCTTAATACAGCCAACTACTTGCCTCTTGCTGTACCCAGTTTATTGCATGAAAAATCCAATCATTGGCATCCATTCACATCGTGTTTAAAGGGGCAGTAGCACGTTTTTAGGGGGAATATGAGGTGATGTCAGGAAAATGAAAATTAATGGTTCCAATTGAAAGACAATGTATTTAAACTAAATGGAGCAGTAATAATTCAAATATTTAACATAAAGTTTAGCCATGCGATTCCTTTTTCTTACAGAAAATGAATTAAAGGTGTTCACACAAAAATGGCGGCCTATGTATTTCATGTGAATCTTCATACTTTGTCCTCCGACTATGGATGATTGACTTGTGTAATGACATTTTTGACACTGTCAAAATAATACATTTAACATTAACTTACAATTATCACTGAAAATTTTAAAATATAAAACTATCCAAAAACGTGCTACTGCCCCTTTAAGTAGCAGTTAGAGACGATCATGTCTAACGAGTAGTATACTGGAGCTACCTGCCTGTAGCTGCTCATAGTTAAAGCCTTTACTGAGTCCTCGTGATTGGCTAGAAGAGCTTATGTCAGAACATGCGACAAACGGGGCTGGAATCAGACTGACACAGAGAGGCTGGATTGAGATTGTCAATATTTTTAATCTCCATTAAAAAGATTACCTGTATGTAATTCTTTCAACCTCCCAAATTTTGACCATGTTTCATGGTTGACCATGTTGTTAAAATCATTGGATAGTGGTATGCTGTTGATGAAAAGTGTGTAAGGAACAGGTTAATTAATATATAAAACAGCAAAATCATCGCTAAAAGAGTGGTTGCCCCCGAGGGGTTAGGCAACTTTCTCTGCAGTGGAGAACTGTTCTACACGCAGTATGGTTTGGGTGCGATCCTACGCTGAAATTCAGGGCAGTACCACCCATGGTTCGCTAGTTCCAGCAGATGCTCGCAGGTTTTGCTGCAATACATAGCCATAATACTAGCAGCCGTGATATAAGAGAAATACTCTTGAAAGCGGTGTTAAACACCATATCACCTCGGCTAAAAGACCGGTTATGATTAACTGAGAAGTTAAGGGTTCAGTGAATAGAGGAATTACATTAAGCATTTTTGTCCTGAATGAATCATGCATTAAGAAAATCGTCTGATATTTGATACTATGATGCTACTTGTCATTATATCAGAATATATCAGAATCATTGGCATTTTTATAACATTCATGAACTTTGTGAGGAAAACATTGTTTGAAAGCAAAGTAAGATAATGACTATTTCAGAGTAACATCATAATACAATTGTCACATCAGTGTTTTTTAAAATGTTATTGTTGTCATGTGTCCCAGGCAATGCTGCTTAATTTGTTGATTGTTTTGAGTTTTGAATAACATTAATTTTGTAAACAGCTCAACTTTGCATGACCAATTTTGAACACTTATATGTTGTTAATAAAAAAATTGCTGAAATCAATTTTGTTTGATTTAAAGTGAACACTAGAAACTAAATTTCATTGCACTTATTCCATGACCAAAGGATGCCATAAGAGACATTGGGTCCTGTGGCATATCCAGTCAATACTTATGAGTTCCTATATGATATATTGTGGGTATATTTTATTATTAGGAAACATTATTATGGGAATATCTTTTGTTATAAATAATTTATATCATATTTTCTGTCATGGCTAAAAAGTTCTTACAATTGGTCAAACATAAAAAATTCAATTGAAAGTAAAATTTTAATGTTTTTCACTTTTTTTCCAAAAATGGTATTTTACATATAAACTTTGACCTTAATTTTCAGTTACACCGCTCCGATATTCCTAAACTTTTGATATGTTATATAGGATCATGTAATGAGTTAAAAACAATCAAAACCATTTCTGTTGCTCTCGAAAGAGGCAAACCTAACATCACCCAATCAAAAACATATGTGAGCTGAGACAAAAACGAATAATACAAATTTGTATTTTAAAATTCGATATTTGATGAATATTTTACACAGCGTTTCCTAGGTATGAAGAACAGTCTAGTTGCGCCCTTTTTTGCCCATCTTGCCTGTAAGGCCCGATGGGCTTATGACATGACATGGTGTCCAGCATCCGTCCGTCCATCAGTCCGTAAACGTTGTGCATTTTCGAAGCATAAGGCCTAGAAAGCTGAAACTTTGAGTACATACTCCATGACTAGTAAGGATTAAATATTGTAGCTTTGGTGGGGCTGTGGTCCCTAATAAGAGCCACAGGGGCCACGCCCTAAAAACTTCTTCAGAAGCATAAGGCCTAGAAAGCTGAAACCTTGTGTATAGACTCCCTGACTAGTGAGGATTGTAATGTATAGGTCTGGTGGCTTGTGGCCCCTACTAAGGGCCACGGGGGCCACACCCTTAAAACCAATTTTCATCTTCTCCAGAAGCATAAGGCCTAGAAAACTGCAACTTATCGCCAATATACTTAATTTTAGGATTGGTGACCATGTGTCCCCTACTAAGGGGAACAACACTTGCCACACTCTACAGCATAATTGAATATGAAGCCTGATGAGCTACAGAGCCAATGGCTCTATTTTTGTAAATTTCCTTTCAAAGTCATTACAATTAGAAACATACATAATAAAAATTAGGGTGTCAATATATCCAAAACGAAATTTACAGAGCATATCTGTTTGTAAACTAACACTCTTTGTAACAAAAGAGTTCTCATTTGAAAGATTCATTAGCGACGAAAACCATATATCTATCAGATGTACCTTTCAATATTTTAGTCCAGTATGAACAAAGAGTATGACAATCACAATGGAGTCTCTATATCGTTGATTAGACGAAAGAAACAGGAAGAAACCCCGCGACAGATGCAGGCTGTTACAGCTCTCAAAAAGACCGAGGAATGACGAAGACAATATGATGGATGTACAATGTCAATTGCTTTTAAACAAATCTATTATATGTTTCGAAACGTCGCGAACACTAAAAAACGAAATTGTATATCTATCATATCGCCTTCATCATTCTATAACTCAACTTTAAGAATCGCCCATCAAAGAAATGAGTCACACGATGAACACAGATTTTGAGTAAATACTTGCCAAAAATGAGAAAAGTTAAATGGTTTCTATCGATATAAACATCACAGCCGTCTCGCTGTTAGAAACTGCCTACCAACAGAGGCTGATGTAGATGCCCTATGACGCAGTTGAAAATGAACACATGTACATTTCATTTGCCCCACCTCGACCAATCCTTTTGCAACGTTTGCTAGATAAGATAAACAAAGAGATAATCACGTGGTCACTAACTGGAACAATATATTCCTGTATTTCTTCACTAACAAGAATTCAAAATTGAAATGTAAATATCACTTTTTCATCTTCAATATTCAAAATCATTATATTTTCGTATAGAAACCTAAAATCCACAGAACTTACGAACAAGATTCAAAGCGTCTTAACACAATACAACGACACTTCAAATTAAATATAATCGAACAAATTATAAGGATATTATCCGGTACATTATGGACTATATTTTCGAATCTCAGTATTCAAACTGATGGCAGTTTTGTTTTGTTAATTGAAAACCGCGATACCTCGAGCCGGGCCCAAATGACTGCAAAATGAACTAAGAACCGCCAGGCCCTGGTTGAATTGTTTTTATCATTGACAATCTTAAATCATCAAACACATTAAAACTTTGAAAAAGAAACCGATTATCATATACATAAATAAAAAGTAAGAAAATATTTCCAAATCCATTTCAATGCTTTAAGAGCCGGCCACTTCGCAAGTGTTAGCACACTAACTAACAAACCGTTTTTAGCAAATAGCTGAACACAATCATACATGTATGCTTGCAGCGCTACAGTTAGACTGTCATCACATACTTGTTGAATGTCAAGCTACAAACTGAAAGTTAGTAACTACATACGGCATATACTGACGAGAAATATTAAGTATACATGTACATTGTGACAGCCTTAACTAAGTTTTCTTAACATGTTTATTCATATCAGTCAAATAGACTGTATTGATACATAAGAGTACTAGCGATATAAAATAATTAAGATTGAGGATAGTAACATCGGGGAAATCCATCTAAAAATAGCTTTCGCTGACGTCATTTGCTATAACGTCATGCATATGCCAATGAGTACGTCGGAAACATTTCATGCATATGACATCCAAACATACAGACCCGTTCGTTTATTGTGGTGTCCCGAAGAAATCAAACCTTTCAAATTCAAGTCACCATTATCAAAATGATCTTCTTGCCATGCTTTTTTATGTAAGTTACTGAATTTATCATAGACTGCCTACCGTTATTGTTTTCTTAAGGTAGACCTTACTTGACAATCTTTTGACATAACGAATAGAACAAAATACTGATTGATAGAGAAAAATAAATGATGTCTGTATAAATGATAAGATATTTCCACCGTTCCCGTTTTCAGAAAATGCCGTGGGAAAAGACAGATTGAAAAACGTATAAATACCCTGTGTGCTTAGAGTCGTTATCAGACATTTTTGTAAGGTGAGTTCGCATACCTTCTTTGCATTACTTTGCTGAAAATACTATTTTCAAATACAACAATTGCACCAAGTTGATCAATGTTTTACCGTGATTTTCTTTTATTGCTAAGCAAACATGTTCATCTCTCGTCGAAATAAAGTTTCAAACTATCTGGATCGTGAATTATCAAAGATTAAGTCAATCCAATAATGCAATTCCTTTATCTTTAAATGTAAACCATGTCAAACATAACAATATATAACATGACAAAAAACGTCAACTTTCTGAATACTTTTTCTTAAGTTAAATATCACTCATTATATTATTTTAACCATGTCAAACATCACCATGTTTATCGACAGATCTAATCCAAGATGAAAGTCCTGCTTATCGTCACTGTTGCTTGTCTAATGTCCGGGGCCAATGCTGGAGCCTTCGGTGATACTCTCAAGCAGCTTGGTCAAGGAATCGGCAGTGTCTTTACCGACATGTTCAATAGCTTGAAGCAGCCCGTGACCGATGTCGCCAACCAGCTTGTAGACAACCTGAAGACTGCAGGAACCAGCCTCCTGACAACTGGGGCTTCTAGTAGGTCTCCTGCAGTGCTTTATGTGTAATCAATATCGAGCAAGAGAATTTAAAGTTTGTCCTCTTTTTAAATTGACTTTTCATCTGAAATACCAACAATATCCAATTTTATCAGTAATTCAGGAGTGTTAAATAGTTACTTAAATAATAGTTCATTGTTTTGTACACAGGTCTTTTGGGCTCTCTGTCAAAACTTGGAACCAGGAACCTCAAGTAAGCACCCCTATAAGCATTATCTGGTAAAATAGCAGTTAAAACCTCCCTGATTTACAAATTTTTTCATAAAGAGGGAAAATAGTATTTTGAAATACTCACCAAAATGTCTCCTGATATAAAATATACCAACGAGTTGATAAAATTACAATTACCCAAGACTTGCCACGATTGTTGACATAAAACAATAACGAGGGTGAGATTCCTTCATCATATGCAAACATTTTTATCAAGTTCTCTTGAATAATGAAATATCCTGAACTTTTCACCTCGCCTTGGCTCACATTGCGGTTCTTGTGTCAGTGTAGTGATGTCGTTACTTGATGATGTAAAGCAACTGTGATGACATTGAAGAGCATTTTTCAAAATCTACTGTGCAAAATATATCTTCTATGTCATGTGGAATGTTTAAATACTCATTTAAACCAAACATTTAACACAGAACATGTCCCTATTGCAGTGAAGTTATGCAGCAGATCCAGACTGGCGAACAAAAGATCCACAAGCTGGCAGAGAATGTGGGTGCCCTCTACCAGGGAGCCATGCACGAGATGACAACCATCGGCAACAAGGTCAGCAGCATGGAGTTCTTGAAGGAGCCCATTGGCAACCTCATCGACGAAGTCAACCAGGTTGTAGGTACGTAAGGGCTTTGTTATGTACTTTCGATCCTGGGCCCTTTGTCGTTTCATTACAATTACATTAGAAATCCTTACATTCGTACAGTTTTCTCTTAAAAATGTTTATAAAATATCATTATTTCTTTATTGTATGCTCAACACTCAATTTCAAAGTGATTGCGATCTGATGCAGTAATTTTCCTCTAATGAGTCATAAATAAAGATAAATCAGTAGGTTAACATATACTGCCACAATAGATATAATAACAACTTAAACAACCTTTTTAAATCCAGATGTCCACAGCATCCTCCAGAATGGAGCTCTCAAAATGCTTGGTGACCTCTTCAACAAGAACAAGAGGAATGGACTCAACCTTCTAGCCGGCCTTGAGAGTCAATTTGCTGACCTCTTCAGACCAATCATCTCAGCTGCCACAAACGTAATTCTCAGTAGTCTTTACCAGAAAAATGTTAAATACATTTGTTGAAATATGATAAATATTTGTTGATATTAAGAAGAAAGGAATGCAATCGTCTTAACAAAAAGTCAATGAATAAGAAATGTGTTGATAGATAATAGAACTCATTCTCAATCTCTCTTGTTGTGTAGCAAGTTGGATCCCTGGGCTCTACTCTGATCCACACCGCCACTGATCTTGCCCACTCCATCGAGCCAGCTCTCCACAACCTGGGCAGTGAGCTCGGAGTCCACATGCAGGCTCTTAAGGACAGCTCTGCTGAGCTTCTCGGTAACTATCGTTTACTATGAAAACTCTTAGCATATGGCAAGTAGTTTTTAAGTTTCTATAGAGTAAGGGAGTAAGATTTCAGTTTTTCTGGTTATACCTGAATCCCACAATGTCATAGATTTGATTTTAATAAAATGTGGAATGAAACATCACACATCACACAACCAAACATATTATTGTCATTTCAATGCATGTTGATGGATGTCTAGGTATATATATATATAGATTAGCATATTCTTCGAAAGGAATTTTTTTATTTAAAATATAAAACATTAAGCTTGTACACTTAGATCCTGCCAAAAACAGCCCATATACCTTCATTGATATCATATGCCATGACAACGTTAAAAACTATCCATTTTGATATTATCATAAACATATCAAAATTGACAGCAATGGACAGATATGGTAAACAGAGAATATCATAATTCTGTCACCATACCACTAAATCTTGATAATGTACATACAACAATAGTATATATTCTTCAATTCTATTTTTTCAGCCCAAAAGGCCTAAGAAGAAAAGGATACTTTCTAGGCGTTGATTAAAACCTTCTTTTCTAAAACGCATTATGTTTTCATTTTGCGCTATATTGCATGAGCTTCGTTAACGTTATATGGCACAGTTTGAGAGTAGTGATTTATTACCTGTTCAATATCATCTAAATAACATAGACACAGTCTGGGAATGACCTGCAAGTCTTTCAACGGCCTGATTCAGGAACATCACATACAATTGTATTTTGATGTCACAGCAGAGAAAAACAAGGACTCATGCGGTTACAACTGTTACTGGGCAAGTAGTCAAAGTGCCCATAAGAACATACACCACGTGGATAGTATTTATTTACTCTTATGCTATATGGGCTTTATAACTATACCCTAATTAGCCACCTTTAAAACAAGCAACCTAGGACACAGAAATTCATTTGACGGAAATAATTACATGTTATATGAGCAGGTAGATTTGTAAATTTCGTAAACTTTGTCATATTCCCTTATTACATGACCAATTAGTTTACCTATAGTATTCACTTTGTCGGCATCTGGTCAAACATGTATGTTTTCTATATTTGATAGATAATTTAACTTGGGGAAAAACATTTGACAAATCTAACTTACTCAATTATCCTTTTGAGATAGATTGTTATCTAAACTATGCGACAAGAATTGGTCGGGTTTGAAAATTACATCAGTATACAGTTTGGTTTATACAAAAGAATGGTTTCAGATCCTTATTGAGGCACATTATGATTAGCATACATACTTACACATGATTAGTGGACGCTCATTGAACAGTGGTGGGGTCAAGAAATCATACTTTTCAGCTTTTCAGAATCAATATGTTTGATTGTAAAATTTCTTAAACGTTACAACACAGGGTTTAAAACAACACATGATTTAAAAGCATGCATGTCCACCGTGGGCATTGGTGCAGGCAGTGATACTTTTCTTCATTGATTACGTCATAATTCTGATGACTTCACATTTAATGTCAAAGGCGGCAGCTGACGCTTCCTTATTGTCTCTCAAGATGGTTCCATAGGGTTTATGTCAGGGAAACACACATGCCATGGCAGAACGTGCAGAACAAAGTCTCTGTAGTACTGTGCGTTGACTGATGCTAGTCATAGAGCTGTTGCTGCCTTTGACGCCGCAGTTAAGAATCTGTTGTGCAAGTGAATGTGCCATATATGTAGATCTTCCTGTGGTGGTGTGACAGTGCTTGTCTTGTTCTGGGCTTGTCCAGGGTCCTGGCTGTTAGCCAGTCTGGCCACCTTTAAAACCGTGCACAAGAGCCTACTTGCATTCTTAACCTGTTTTGCCCAATTTTCGCAACAGCTCGTCCTAGCTCCCCTCCTGTTAGTCTTAGCAGTTTGTTTTGTGCTCTCATCATCTATGTTCCTAACCTCATGTATGGGCATATCTATACTCTATCTCAGCACGTGCATTAAGAGTAAGTAGCATGAAACGTGATTTACCATTTTAAAATGAGTCATGGCAACATGAAAGCCGATATGTTTCATCAATGTGATTACTCCCATATCCTTCTCAGACTATGATTTTGTTCACTCTTTATGAAGGTTTTCCCCCAAAATTGATTTTAGCGCCATTACTGTCTTTCGTCATGAAGCTTATATGAAAACAATTATTTGTAAAAATTACACAAAAAAACATGAAAAATATATGATTTAAAAAGTTTAAAGTTTAGGATTATATTAGCATTTTTAATTATTATATCTTCTGTAACACCATTTAGTACTGCTTCATTAAGCTTCGTGATAAACTACTGCTGAAGTGATATCAGCCCAAGTTCATAAACTTGTTGTTATTGAAAAATTTGATTCCACACCAGATAAGGCTTGTGTGAATAATACCATTCTTAGTAAACGACATGATATCTGAATGCTTTTTATTAGTACATGATGATACAGTGACGCCATAAACTGGATGGCGATATAATAATTCAAGGAAAGGAAATCTCAAGGAAGTCCCGTGTTCAGAGCTGAACATTTTTTATTGAAATGTATTTGAAAGTAGTAAGAAACACCATCTATGACTTATATCATGTTGATATATACACCTTGTCATAAATATTGCATCGTCCACTTTTGATCAATCAGCAAAACTGGATCTTCAAACTGAAATAATTGGCACAGTGAAACAAACTTTAAATTGTTGAGATGCCCTCACATGAAAGATCAGTTAAAATGAAAACACAAGGCCGATTTTTGGTACTAGTTGAAGTTAACGAAAGTCCAATAAGATCAATGGAAAAATAAGGTGTGTAAACACAGCTGCCGATTGTTATGACAAAACAAGAAATGTCTCTTGTGGAGTCTGTTGCAACTCATCATGCAAAGCCTGGGTCAAATCCCTTGCCATAACTCTATGTTCCAAAATGTCCCACAAATGCTCAATTTGATTCATGTCTGGACCACGGTAGTTTTTCAATGGCATTGTTTTGGAGATGCTGAACAACGGCTTGTGCTAATCTGTGAGGAGAGAACGTCTGATTGATCGCATAGTTCTCAGTGCTAGAAACATAGTTCTCATGTCTAGTTACATATCGTAGCATAATGTTCATAGCAGTTTCAAAGGGAGCAGTTATTATACCAGAATGCAGATCTGCAATAGACTGATACGGGGATCGGGGTGTTGAAGAAGCTTTGTGGTGCAAATACGCTATGCTGTAGGTTATTCAGTTATCATGCAATGAAAAACATCAGGTACACTGTGCAAATATCAGTATTTACATATAAGGTGATTGTTACACGGTAATAGAAAAGTTAAGTTCATAATAAGAATACTAAATAACTAATCTACAGAATTTATCGTGCATATATGTGCAGCTGCAATCCAAAGGTTTGTTCACCTGTTCGTGCAAATGGTTCCTTATTTTGATTTTGTCAATGATTTTTGATTTGACACCAGTTACATTACTTCCCTTGAATTGACATTTAATCTTATAATATAAGTAAACAACATATATTTACTTGTTTTCCCACATGGGTTAAGAGGTTTTCATTCATGTATTATTCAATAACTGGATTAATCATAAGTACGGTAACATTCAAGATCTTAAGTAATTGAAGTAAACAGACAATGGAAATATACCAAGCCCATTGAATCTATTTAGATTAGATAAATGTTGAACTAATGTTTTAAAATGTCATGGGAACTACCATATGTTTTTAAAGTATAAAAGCATACACAGCCATGTGTGCATTCTTTATCTGCAAATTCGTAAGGTAAGTTATATCATTCTCCATATTGCACATATTGTAACTTAAAATGTTTCAGCTATTTTAGTGTATAATGACAAAAACAGGCAAGTGTTCTGGTAACCCAAACAATTCTTATAAATTGCTCATCAATATTAGATAATCTTTAGAATGAATAATGAATAAAATAAAATGTTATATATTTTAAGTACTTTGAAAACGACATGTTCCCTTGAAAACTCTAGGAATGACAAAGAAATATTTCAAAGGGTTTATGTTGAACAAAATGTCTTTGAGTTTGAACACATTTCATATCTAAGCTAGTTCACACAAGTATACACTGTTTGGAATACGCAGAAAAACAGTACGTTTGTTTGACATTATTAGAATATTAAAATTCCACAGAAAAATACCACATTTCAACCAATACCATATTGAAAGTACTACAGTTGAACACGGATATAGCGAACTTGGATATAGCAACAATCAGATAAAGTGATAAATTTTTAAGTCCCTTTAAAAGCTCTATGCATGGCAGCCAAACGTAGCAAAGACCGTATAGCGAACTAAATTCTTTGGTCCCTTGGAGTTGATTATATCCGTGTTCTACTGTATTTGAGTTAGGCTTAATATCATGCTATTATTATTTTCAATTGTACACAAAAAAAGTTAATATATCTTTTAAAACGTGCGTTTCAAATTCAATCTGGTTCATAGTGATTGAGACAATAGGCAGCAATAAAATGAAAACAAGGTGACAACTTAAAGGGGAAGACAGGAAGTCGTAAACCTTATTAAACATCAACTAACCTCTACCTTACCACTTCTCGATTTTCGTTTAAAGATTTAAAAAAATAATAAAAGCTGGACTTAATTTTTTGTTAATTTGTCCAATAAACACCTTTAATTAGCCTTTCATTTAGACAGCGTAATTATCTGATGTGAAAAACCAACCTGGGTTATATGTCTCCTTATATGTTATATACCGCCTAAATAATTGTTTAATTATCACTGATGTGGATATCTTTTTTACACCAAATGCTTAGTAGTGTTACGTTGTCAAATGGTTTATCTAACTGAGTGGAAAACATTTTCTGAAAATCGTTAATTATTAGTTTTTTTCCCTGTGGAATTGTTACTTAAGATGTATAAATAACGAGGCTGATTCTGTTTATGACGTCATAAAATGTGGGCGTGACCAGTCATGCATTCACTTGTTTGTTGTCAGATATGTCTAAGCGGCCCATCAAAAGTGGCTTTCAAAAACGGCTTTCGTTACCAAACTAAACATATTTGAGTAGCCACCTTTAACGCAATATACAATATTGTAATCAGACTTTCTATATTCCAATAAAAATAGTGAAATATGTTTGTGGTTATGTGAACTTTAAGCTTTCATATTGGTCACCAAAAGTCAGGTTTTCTGGTACTTTTTAACCCAATGATTCCACCATATCCAAAGGTACGGATCACTCTTTGGCATATCTATTGCACCAAATCTCTTTCTCTATTAGTAATTGAAATAGTTGGATCACAATTTCTAGTGTTAAGATATATTTTTGACAATGACGCTGTTGTTAATATGTTTTGCAATTTCGACAGCTGTCTTTGCCTCAGTTTGCGCCAATCATGATACAATTGTTGTGTCCAGTTAACTACTAGTGCTTTTTTTTCTAAAAATTGTTTCCAAAGTATTGTTGCACAATTTCAAGTGCTGCTAAGGTGTAGCTTTTGCTAAACATGAATCGTGTCAAACATCAACATGTTTATCGACAGATCTAATCCAAGATGAAAGTCCTGCTTATCGTCACTGTTGCTTGTCTAATGTCCGGGGCCAATGCTGGAGCCTTCGGTGATACTCTCAAGCAGCTTGGTCAAGGAATCGGCAGTGTCTTTACCGACATGTTCAATAGCTTGAAGCAGCCCGTGACCGATGTCGCCAACCAGCTTGTAGACAACCTGAAGACTGCAGGAACCAGCCTCCTGGCAACTGGCGCTTCTAGTAGGTCTCATGCAGTGCTTTATGTGTACTCAATATCAAGCAAGAGAATTTAAAGTTTGTCCTCTTTTTAAATTGACTTTTCATTTGAAATACCAACAATATCCCATTTGTATAAGTGAAACAGGAGTGTTATATACCAGTAATTACTTAAATAATAGTTCATTGTTTTGTACACAGGTCTTTTGGGCTCTCTGTCAAAACTTGGAACCAGGGACCTCAAGTAAGCACCCCTATAAGCATTATCTGGTAAAATAGCAGTTAAAACCTCCCTGATTTACAAATATTTTCATAAAGAGGAAACAAATAGTGAAAACTTTGAAATACTCACCAAAGTGTCTTCTTATATCAAAATTACAAACGAGTTGATATAAGTTACAATTATCCAAAGCTTGCCAATGATATGTTTGCTTCTATCCATGACAGTTTTGAAATATCAAAGCTCGAGGGTGAGATTCATTTATCACATACAATCATGTTCTATAAAGTTCTCATGAATTATGAAATATCCTGAACATTTCATTTCGCCTTGGCTCACATTGCAGTTATGTCTTAGCCTTGTGCCATTGTTGTGTTTATGACGTCAAAGTATTTTGCTGTCGTTACTTGATAATGTAAAGCTACTGTTATGTCATTGATAGCATTTTTCAAAATCTACTGTGCAAAATATATCTTCTATGTCATGTGGAATGTTTAAATACACATTTGAACCAAACATTTAACACAGAACATGTCCCTATTGCAGTGAAGTTATGCAGCAGATCCAGACTGGCGAACAAAAGATCCACAAGCTGGCAGAGAATGTTGGTGCCCTCTACCAGGGAGCCATGCACGAGATGACAACCATCGGCAACAAGGTCAGCAGCATGGAGTTCTTGAAGGAGCCCATTGGCAACCTCATCGACGAAATCAACCAGGTTGTAGGTACGTAAGGGCTTTGTTATATACTTTCGGTCCCAGGCCCTGTGTCGTTTCATAAAGTAGGCTTCACACTGTGCCAACTTTGATAAAAGATGGAAAGACAGATTCGAAAATTTGAAAATTCGCAAAGGGTCATAAGCAATCGGGTCATTTGTTAACGCATCTTAAGTCATCTATTGGCTGCAAAAGAGTTTGGCTTCGGTAGCAATTTCGGGGAAGTGAGCATATTGTGGATCATTCGATTTTCGTGTTGCATCTGTGTCTCCATTTTCCCCTTTGCATGGCTATCGAGGTACTGTTGTGTACATTTGTGCTGAGTTCATATTGCCTTCGTCTATCAATCAGTACGATATTCGCTTACATTATCAGAATATTTTTACATGCCAAAAAAAGTCCCTGCACTGCCGATTTTGGTGCTGGAGCTATGAAAACTCTACCAACTGTAATACGTAGCATTAAGTTGTTTTCATGATATCCATACAATAAATAGTAGTACGGTAGTTTAAAACAATCAAATTGTGCAGCCGTGATACTCTCCGGCTGACTTCCAGAGGTCACTTGATGTTTACCGGCACCTTAGAGGTATCGCATATGCATCGTGCTTCTGTAACGACGTCGTGCTGCCACCGTGTTGTCTTCGTGCAGACTTCGTTAAGGCTGAGTCCGAAAGCTTTGAATCATTTCCAATTGTTAAAGATTGTTATCTGGCAAGTTAGCTGAATTTTTTTATAGGACCATTGCTTGAATATGTTCAAGGCCACATATGTATAGTATAACAACATGACTGGTTATCTCACTTTGTGACACACAACCATTCTTAGACTTGGAGACATACCACTGATAGTTCAACCACATAGCCACCTTTCACGCATGAGCAAAAATTCAAATCAATACCAATTGTCATCAATTCCGGGCCTGTCGAACACGACCTAATCTAAATCCCCTTTACGATCGTGCATCCATTCGCATTGAGTGCATTTGCCTTCTTTGCCTTCTATCTTTATTGGAAGTGCCTCCGATGGTGACTGTTTTTTTACCCATAAACGGGTCAAATCGCACGAATTAAAAACCTTCTAATTGTGTTCCAGTCGTTGGTCAAAATCGGGACAGTGTGAATCCACCTTTACAATTATCTTAGAAAGAAGTTTTTCTCTTTAAAATATTAAAAAAATATCAACTCAATTTTGTTATTTCTTTATTGTTTGCTCATCGTTTAATTTCATACAGTGCAGTGACTTCCTGCTAATGAGTCATAATTAAAGACAAAACAGTAGGTTAACATATACTGACACAACAGATATAATAACAACTTCAACACACCTTCTAAATCCAGATGTACACAGCATCATCCAGAATGGAGCTCTCAAAATGCTTGGTGACCTCTTCAACAAGAACAAGAGGAATGGCCTCAACCTTCTAGCCGGTCTTGAGAGTCAATTTGCTGACCTCTTCGTACCAATCATCTCAGCCGCCACAAACGTAATTCATATTTACATAAGTTTATAGTCTTCTGAAATCCGAGCTAATTTTCAGATCATGAGGTGCAAATGGGTCGATGGGCTTATGGCAAGGACATAGCTGAATGGATTTATGATATATAAATTTGGTGACTCCGTGACCTCTGATAATGGCCTAAAGGGGATAACCCAAAAAACTATTTCAATTTCTTCTCCAGGTGTAAGGTCTAGAAGGATGAAACTTTGAATACAAACTCCTTAGCTGATGGGTATTATAATCTAAAGATTTTGTGATTGTGTAATCACTTAAAATGGACCCAGGGGCCACGCCTTGATATATCATTTCATAAGAATAGAAACATCAAGTACAAACTCTTACTTAATTGATACGGTTATAATTTATAGATTTGTTCGATTTTGACCCCATTCCCTAAAAACCTTATTTTCCTTTGGTTACAGATATTGTATATGGTGACCCTAATTAGATAATTAAAGCTACAAAGCAAAATGCTCTATTTTTTGGTTCTATGGAAGAAAGGTATTCCTAATGAAAAACTATTCTTTTCTATTGCCAATAAATGTATGATAAAGTATTCCTGTAATGGGTTATAACCATATATCATGTTTACTTAGGATCACAAAATTTGAAATGCTCTCCAAGACATTACTTGTATGAATCGTAAGTAGTGTTTCTTTTCTAGGTCAATTAGCCAGCAGAAAAAACAACAACATAGTATATCATTCTGTCTGACTCAATCTCTCTTGTTGTGTAGCAAGTTGGATCCCTGGGCTCTACTCTGATCCACACCGCTACTGATCTTGCCCACGCCATCGAGCCAGCTCTCCACAACCTGGGCAGTGAGCTCGGAGTCCACATGCAGGCTCTTAAGGACAGCTCTGCTGAGCTTCTCGGTAACTATTGTTTACTATGAAAACTCTTATATGGCAAGTAGTTGTGAATGTCCTCCAGTGTTCGAGTATAATTAAGTTATATTCTATACTCTTTTTTATTTTCGGTTCAAATGTTACAAGTTCATATTTTCCGAGACTCCAGCTAAATGTCTTGCATTATAAGAGGTAGAGGATTGTTTATATTAATTGGTGTCTATTTCAATAAAGTCAGTCAGCCAAATATAAACATACGATGAAAGTCGCAGATAATTTAAAGGGACAGTAGCATGTTTTAAGGGGAATTTTAGTTTATGTCAGGAAAATGTCAATAAATTGTCCCTATTAAAAGAGTAATAAATCAAACATTTAATGGAAAGTTCAGCCATGTGATTTCGTTTCTTACACAAAATGAAATAAAAGTGTTCACACAAAAATGGCCGCCAATGTACTAATGTGAATCGTTATCATTTGTTTTCTGACTATGGATGATTGGTTTCTTGAATGAGATTTTTGACACTATCAAAATAAAACATCTAGAATTAACGCACAATTATCAGTGATTTTCATAAAACGTGCTACTATCTCTTTAAAGAACACTAGTCTTGAGTTACTACCACATTGAATGCTTTTTAAATCTTAGATTTATTGATCACAATCTTAGAGTTTTCCCCTTTGACATTCGCCTTGAACACATTGACATCTGCATTCATCTTTATTTAATAACGATCTAAACTGCTGCAATACGTAAATCTGCGTAGGGTATTGCAGCAATTTGGAAATCATTTTAATGAGATTGTAATGACACTGATATGCTAAGAAAGCTGTGCTTGATCAATGTAAGAAACAATGTTGCATATGTATTTTATTATATAATGATTGAATAATTATTGACTTATTCTTTATTTTTGCAGCCCAAAAGGTTTAAAGGCACATCAGATCGGATTTCGTCATTGAAATAAATGGTATTTTCTTATATCTTCAATATTTTCGTTTTCTTTCTATTTTCTATCGAACAAATTGGCTTTCTGTTTTGATGCCAAACTAAAATAGTATAACTAAACATAGATGATATTATAATATAACTGTTTTCTATTCAATATAGTATAACAATCGTATGATAATATCGTATCCAGACGTGCTTGCTCTTGTTCTTTCCTCAACACCCTCATCCAACTCCGAGTGGTGTTTTATGTTTCATGGTTTGTGTCTCTTGTTTTCAACACAGTTCTGGTTATATTTTTCCACGAATTTCTACTTGATATGTCGAATGGTGCAAATTTTGCAGTATGAACTCTATAGTTGGTCCGTGTAGGAATGCATTATATCCCGTTGTAGTCTGCCACAAATACACAGATAGCGAATTCAGGAGCGAACTTACTCGCATGTTGCTGTTACCAGATTGGCGCAGACAAAACCCAGTCATTGGCAATCCAACACCTCGTCGTTTTTAAAAGGGTTTAGCAGCGATAATGTCATTCTCTACCCACAGAAGCAGCTCAGTGCGAGCAAGCCTCTGTTCTGATAAGCCAAGATAACCCAAAACGTTGCAAGTCAAGATATCTCCCTTATTTGCAGCCAATGAATACAGCTTTTGGAAATCAATGACTGTGAGCATCCTAAACGGTACGGTTGTATATTGACATGGAAAATATCTTACCTTTATGTTTATTTTTCATTAACAGTTTGTGTGTGTGGTTGGGGGGGGGGGGGGGGGGGGTATTTGGAAAATCAGATTAATTTCACTTATTAACTAAAAAAAATAATGAGAAAGCATTGTTTTGTAAAAGGGCATTTTATTCCCTTGATGTAAAAATGTCATTGACAGATTTGCTGAAGCATACGGAAATGACAGAGGCTTTGCGAATGACCACTTCTGAAACGGCGAGCTGATTGCACAGCTAACTTGGATTGCCTTCAATCATATTTCTACATTTGTATTACATGTATCTGGCTTATTAGAACAGAGGCTTGTTCGGGTATGAACGAGCTGCCCCTGTGGGGAGTGAAAGCGATAATGTATAACGAATGATACACTCGAGTTCCTGGCTAGATGATCAGAAACACGCGACAGAGGCGGGTGTTGTTACGCCATGGCGGGAGGGAATTATTCCTCGGATCCCGGTCGATATCAATCAGACTGGAAAGGGAGGCTACATATACATGGACAGGAGGGAAGAATCACGGTCGAATTATTTCAAAATCGACATAGTGGTAATATTATTCAGCGGTCTCTAAATAAAATGGTTGATATTTGTTAGTAATTGACTGGTTCTAAAGATCATAAAACGTAAAGTACACATACGAGAAATCTGAGAAATGACATCACATTCAAGTGTGTGATTCTCGTTAAGAAAGGGTCTTTTGAACATACTTCTAAAAACAATGTGAAATAAAAACAATTTCTCATGCACTATACATGTAGTTGAAAGATGTATCTTTTGTTTGATATTGGTATACATATACTACTCAAAAGAAGTAAGGCTGAGTTTCTATATGTTTATGTATGGACGGTGGTCAGGATGGTTTCGCACAGAATCTCTTCATACTTTTGTTACAACTGATTCTCTATGACCCATTTCCCCATGCGTAACCATGCTCTAGTCAGGAACTCGATATTGCGCGCGAGAGTGACACCATTGTCGTTCGATTAGAAATTGCATAGCACGTGTGACATACTTTGAGCAAAACGAACTCAGCCAGTAGCCATCCTGTGTCGCGTTCACCAATCGGAGATCGACATTCTTACATGGGGTAGGATAAGTTTCCCCCTAAATATGCAAAAACAACTTGTTAGTCCTGGGGCGGAGGGGTCCTGTGAACAAAAATATGTCTCAAAGTTTGACTCTTGATTCCTAAGAAGATCGAAAAAAACTTGGGTTGATATTCCAAATATGATGGTAATTTTAGATGTTCGAAGGAAAATTTCTCATACACGAACACTAACTCGCGGAGTGTCATTTTAAGTGATGGGTCCGATCGTAACCCCTGACCCATAAAACACCAGAAAGGACACCAAGTTAACTCTCCTAGGTCAATTAGAAACCTTGGTATACTGGCCAAAAGGCTTCTGTGGCTATTTTGGCAGCCATCTTGGAATTCACCATTATCTTCTCCTTTCTGTACCTTGAAAATAATTTAATTGGATTACTTGACCCCAAAACCCTAGGTAAAGACACACAATTCAACACTCTAAGACAGATACAGATTGAGTAATAGGGTTTATAAGGATGCGGCAGCCATCTTGGACGCCATATTGAATTACAACTTTCTGACCCACATTTGGAATGTCTACCCAAGTTTTTTTCAATCTCCTAAAGGTGTCCTACAGGAATCAAGAGTCAAACTTCGGGGAAATAATTTTGCAGACAGGACCCCCCTCAGCCCCAGGACTATGTTGGCTAGTTTGAACAGTCAGAGGATGTAAAATTTGGTTTTACTGTTTGTATATCTAATAAATGCATAAGAATTCACTTTTTGTTTGCAAGTTCATCATAACGACAAATCACTGACTATACACACATATATATTCCTAGAAAAAGTATAACCTACTTTTTCGATGGACTTTCTAAATGTGAGGTCATGAATAATGATGAAGACAATATTGTGGTTGTTTTTACAATTGGGATACAAAGGAAAGAAACTAGGGTGTTCGTTGATTAAAGTGAAGATTGAATTCACCGTGTTTAAAAAAATAATATCCATGACTTTAATGAATAATTTATTCTGCAATACTCGTGCAATACCATCTCGTCTACAATTTGTTTCGAGATTAACATTTTTTCATTCATGTTATCGGAAAATTTCATAGTCATAACGCAGTTTGATAGTTTTCCTGTTAAGTACATATTCAGGTATTCTAGCAAAACATGAAGGACAGAGCGAACCTTTGTCAACTAAGATTTGAAAGGAGAATTTTTCATGACAATATGCGTGCTCAGTGAAAATTATATTTCTATAATTTACTAAAAATGTGTGTTCTTAAACAACAAACAGTTTTACTGATGTCGTTTCGTGACAAAGAATTTTTTACAGTTCACTTGCTCGTGTTGATCAAAATAATAGTCATAAGTTGTAAGGGATATACAAGGGAAATAATTCAACCACTCCTCCGAGCAAAAATAAAAAAGCAAGGTTGCATTTTCGTCACCCCTTATTTTGAAAATGGATTCATCCACTTCGTTATATTTAAATACACAAGATTCGTCTTAGTGTAAAAGACTGATAGACTGAATACCATGGGGATATTCTTCATCTTGACTGCCTTGCAGTTGTTGATGTCATGCCAAGGATTCGTATCTTACAAACCATCCAGTATTCCGGGCTCTGCTGGCGTGTCAGGTAATCCTACCGAATTATAGGAACTCGCAAACAATAAACTGACTGTGTTACTTACATAATGTTCTATTCTAAGTCTGCTTTTTTTATTTTGTCTATGAATTCATACCTCTCAGATTAATGACGTCATTGTTTTCATCTTCTTAAATTTCTAACAGTTTAACACCATCGCCCTTCATTTAATTTTGACTGGAGTAATCCCGCCCTAAATTTAACTAAATATTTTACCTAATTTGAAGTTAGTGATCCCAGGAAGATATAATTTACAAACCTAAAGGTGCTTTTTTCTCATACACATAATAATTTTGATAACCCCACAAAGATATCAGGAGATGATATCCCATATTTTCGATTACTATTCAATTCTATTCATGCTTTTCCCTCATGTAATGAAAGTTTGATGCGAAAGATGCGAAAATTCACTGACAAAGTATATTTAAATATCGTTGATTTAATGTAAAATCAACCCTTGCGATTTTCGTTGAAGTATAGTTGCACTAGAATCCCAATCACCTTTCTCATCTCTCCAGGTGCCACCAAAGCCTCACCACCGCCAAGGAAACACTCAACAAGCTTTCAATCTGCAGACATCATCATGCCACAATCTTCAGGATTCATGGTCGCATCTGGATCCTCTAACCTAGACACTCTCAATTCTAATTCTAAACCCCAAGGATTCATGGTCGCATCTGGATCCTCTAATCTAGACACCCTCAATTCTAATTCTAAACCCCAAGGATTCATGGTCGCATCTGGTTCCTCTAACCAAGACACCCTCAATTCTGATTCTAAACCCCAAGAATTCATGGTCGCATCTGGTTCCTCTAACCAAGACACCCTCAATTCTGATTCTAAACCCCAAGGATTCATGGTCGCATCTGGTTCCTCTAACCAAGACACCCTCAATTCTGATTCTAAACCCCAAGGATTCATGGTCGCATCTGGTTCCTCTAACCAAGACACCCTCAATTCTAATTCTAAACTCCAAGGATTCATGGTCGCATCTGGTTCCTCTAACCCAGACACCCTCAATTCTTATTCTAAACCCAAAGGATTCATGGTCGCATCTGGTTTTGCGAACCCAGACACTATCAACCTAAATTCCAAACATCAAGGATTTATTGTGTCATCGGGTTCTTCTTATCACGACACCCTCAATTCTAAATCACCAGCCTACATGGTCGCACCAAGTTCTTCAGAGCCAGACACCCTACATTCTAATTCTAAACCACTCCAATTTCTTTCTAAATCTGATATTTCTGGAATCGGGACCCACCTACAGTCGGGTCTTCAGTCGTTATTCCAAAGTAAAATACCATCACAATTTAGTTCTGCTGAAAACCGGAAGTCTACTTTACAAGGACTGAATGGGTCATCTCTAAACAACTTGAATTCAAACACTGTTGGTGAGTGTTTTACATTTTACTTGATAAATGTTATTATGACTGTTACGTTCATAGACACTGTGACCACTTAATGATATAATTCAACAGAAAATCAGCCTAAAAAAACAACAACCGTCACTACATCCACTACAACAACAGCCCCCACAACCACCACAACAGCCACAACCACCACCACAACCACAACAACAACCACAACAACCACAGCTACAGTTACTGAAGCTTCAACAACCGAAGATAGCGCATCAACAACAGGTACATGTATATTAGACATTGGTCAGATATCATAACTTATAGAGGATATTATATGAGTGTCCATGACGTACTATATTTGCGACACGAAGGGCTAAATATTAGTATTTCCCGAGCGAGAGCGAGGGATATACTAATATTAAGGCAAGAGTGTCGTAAACATTCTGTTTATTACCGTAGTCCCAAAATTTAATAAATACTCAAAACCTATGTCTCAGCATAGGTGTACTAGCCGCTGCCGGCCCTTATAGATTGTTACGTCATAAGCGAACCATGACGTCAAAGTATTGTTTATAACGTGACGTCACAGTCAAAAAGTGATATTTTGCCCTTCGACATCATATGAAAAATATGAACCTCGATATGACAGCCCTCGTAGGTAATAAATATGCTTATCTCCCCCTGAGGGGGAACGGGCAAGGTCACTTTATTGTAACACGACAATCCTATTTGATATTAATCTGTAATGTTCAAGTTTTAACAGTGTCAGAATGTCATCGACTCCCATGAGCAGATGAAGAGGAGAGAGGACGTTCAAATCAAACTTATATTATTTGAAATAAAAAATTATGTGGATGCTGAGTACTTTATCCTTTGTATTAATTTTTCATTTCAAATAGCCTTTTTTTAATTCTTAATTTTCCTTTTCTATCAACCATGCAGATGAATTTTCTAAAGTACGAGCTAATAACGCCTGAAATATACTGAAGTGTGGAGTTAAAAGTATTTATCAATTTGGTTCTTACATCAACATTAACCATGTAGCGACATTTCGATTAATAAAATATGTTGTTCCCTAGTACAAAGTTTCGAATGGATCAAGACGTACCTTCCCAACTCTCCATATTAATCGAAGACGTTACAGAACATAACTATAAAAAGACAGATTATTTGCATATCATATATAAAAGTATATGTCCATCTTCAATAAGTTTAGACGACCCTTGGGATCCAGTCAGATTTCCCTTTGTTGACGATTGGTAGTCGAGCCGAGCTCAAAGACTATTGCACAAGTTATTATTGTGGTCTTCACAGTCGACACAAATAGTCCTTTATGTACCGAATATCTTTGCAGAATATCCACCAGACTGCAAGGATGGATTTACTATTGAAGCAGGATTGTGTTATAAGATTATCAGCAACAAAAAACATGCTCATTACCTATCACAGATGATGTGTGAGAAAGAAGCTAAAGGGGGACGGCTGGTACAGTTGAAGACAATAGAACAGTTTGTGGCAGTCAGCTCCGCTCTGCAAGTAATAGATGGTAGGTTTCAATATTCTTGCATAGTCGCACCCAAAGCCTTCAAGAAAGAATTCGGGGACATTTATGCACGTAAATAAATTCATCGGCAAAAGAAAGAAATCACTCAATTGAAATGAATTAAATAACGAAAAGTATTAGAAGGTTGAAATAGTCAGTGATGAATATCAACAAAAAGATTAAAAAATATTTTTTTTTAAATAAATAGAAAGATTCAAAAAAAAAAAAAAGAAAAAAAAAAAATATATCAACAAAAACATTGAACAACGGGAAATGATATTTGACATTGCACTCCAATCGTTTCAAGTGAGAAGAAATAAAAAACAAACATTACAGACTCTCATTTGAAATAATTTTCAGTCTTAAACCATGGATATTGGAAACAAAACATTACATCAAACCTTGATATGGTCTAGACGAGTGTAAGCACATAAAAAGATTGCATGAGTAAAAATTAAAAGTATTGTGTGACGTCACTTTATGCTCTTTCAATATTCCGGTTTAACCTTAATCGTAGCTTGTTGAAAAACTGGAGAATCAGGTTTGACTGAATGATGTTTTTTTGATAGACTTGGTGATCTTCAATCAGTGACAAGGCATATGGCCTCTACAATCGCTGTATATCTAATATATATGGTTAATGTAGGACCATTGAGGAATCGAATAACCCTGATCTCCCTGTACGTACGTACATAACACAATACGCACCTACAGAATTAGACTTACTTCACTGAAATCTTATCTCATCTTGTCAAATCCAAGTGGATATAATAATAATAATAATAATGCTAATTTTAACCCCTAGTATCCAGTCCAGGACTGCTCAACGGCGATACACATGGCGGTGCAATGTATATTATTACCCTGAATGAATTGTACTTTCGAGTCAACCAAATAGGTCCGTACTTTCAGGTACCCATTTATACAGCTGGGTGAACTGAGTGCAATGTGGATGAAGTGCCTTGCCCAAGGACACTACACAGTGTTAAGCCCAGGTTACAAATTTGTGGTGTCTCCACCGGGATTCGAACCCGGGCCTTCGGGGTGACAGGCCAGCACGCTAACCACTTCACCACCGTGCTCCACATATATAAGTCTACACATGATTTTAGTTCAAACGTGCTAACTTTCTTTTGTCGAGGAGTTTTCTTACGATCCACTTTGAAGGTTTTGGTTGAATGCCATATTTGTTATTTATTTGTCCTATATTTGTCGAAGCACCCAGCGGGGGACATAGTATTCAGCTTTGTCCGTCCGCCTGTTTGCCCGTTCGCCCGTACAGCCCGCTTCTTGTTAGGGCGATATATAACAAACCCTTCGACCTAGAGTCCTCAAACTTGGAATCAGTTTAATTTGGTTGATACGCAGACACCAGTTGGTTTTGGTGACCTTGAACTTATCATCAAGGTCAGATCAGGACTTTGACCTGTTCGTAAAATATTGTTGGCGTGACATTTGATAAACCCTTTCAACCTAGAGTCTTCAAACTTGGTATCAGTCTAATTGGGTGTATACGCAGACACCAGTTGGTTTGGTGACCTTGACCTTATTTTCAAGGTCACGAAAGGACTTTGACCTGTACCTAAAATATTGTTATCATGATATCTCACAAACCTACGGAAGCCTTTTAGGGCCACGCAAATTTTTTTATTAACTTGAAAATTCAAATCTTTTTGTTGAAAATTCAAGAAATTTAGTTGAAAATTCAAGAAATTTAGTTGAAAATTCAAGAAATTTTGTTGAAAATTCAAGAAATTTTGTTGAAAATTCAAATCTTTTTGTTGAAAATTCAAGACATTATCTTGAAAATTCAAATCTTTTTGTTGAAAATTCAAATCTTTTTGTTGAAAATTCAAATCTTTTTGTTGAAAATTCAAGAAATTTTGTTGAAAATTCAAATCTTTTTGTTGAAAATTCAAATCTTTTTGTTGAAAATTCAAGAAATTTTGTTGAAAATTCAAATCTTTTTGTTGAAAATTCAAGAAATTTTGTTGAAAATTCAAATCTTTTTGTTCTTTTTCTTGAAAATTCAAATCTTTTTGTTGAAAATTCAAGAAATTTTGTTGAAAATTCAAGAAATTTCTTGAAAATTCAAATCTTTTTGTTGAAAATTCAAGAAATTTTGTTGAAAATTCAAATCTTTTTGTTGAAAAATCAAGAAAATATCTTGAATATTCACGAAAATATCTTGAAAATTCAAATCTTTTTGTTGAAAATTCAAATCTTTTTGTTGAAAATTCAAATCTTTTTGTTGAAAATTCAAGAAAATATCTTGAATATTCACGAAAATATCTTGAAAATTCAAATCTTTTTGTTGAAAATTCAAGAAATTTAGTTGAAAATTCAAGAAATTTTGTTGAAAATTCAAGAAATTTTGTTGAAAATTCAAGAAATTTTGTTGAAAATTCAAGACATTATCTTGAAAATTCAAATCTTTTTGTTGAAAATTCAAATCTTTTTGTTGAAAATTCAAATCTTTTTGTTGAAAATTCAAGAAATTTTGTTGAAAATTCAAATCGTTTTGTTGAAAATTCAAGAAATTTTGTTGAAAATTCAAATCTTTTTGTTGAAAATTCAAATCTTTTTGTTGAAAATTCAAGAAATTTTGTTGAAAATTCAAATCGTTTTGTTGAAAATTCAAGAAATTTTCTTGAAAATTCAAATCTTTTTGTTGAAAATTCAAATCTTTTTGTTGAAAATTCAAGAAATTTTGTTGAAAATTCAAATCTTTTTGTTGAAAATTCAAGAAATTTTGTTGAAAATTCAAATCTTTTTGTTCTTTTTGTTGAAAATTCAAATCTTTTTGTTGAAAATTCAAGAAATTTTGTTGAAAATTCAAGAAATTTTCTTGAAAATTCAAGAAATTTTGTTGAAAATTCAAGAAATTTTGTTGAAAATTCAAGAAATTTCTTGAAAATTCAAATCTTGTTGTTGAAAATTCAAGAAATTTTGTTGAAAATTCAAATGTTTTTGTTGAAAAATCAAGAAAATATCTTGAATATTCACGAAAATATCTTGAAAATTCAAATCTTTTTGTTGAAAATTCAAATCTTTTTGTTGAAAATTCAAATCTTTTTGTTGAAAATTCAAGAAAATATCTTGAATATTCACGAAAATATCTTGAAAATTCAAATCTTTTTGTTGAAAATTCAAATCTTTTTGTTGAAAATTCAAATCTTTTTGTTGAAAATTCAAGAAATTTTGTTGAAAATTCAAGAAATTTTGTTGAAAATTCAAGAAAATATCTTGAAAATTCAAGAAAATATCTTGAAAATTCAAGAAAATATCTTGAAAATTCAAGAAAATATCTTGAAAATTCAAGAAAATATCTTGAAAATTCAAATCTTTTTGTTGAAAATTCAAATCTTTTTGTTGAAAATTCAAATCTTTTTGTTGAAAATACAAGAAATTTTGTTGAAAATTCAAGACATTATCTTGAAAATTCAAGAAAATATCTTGAAAATTCAAATCTTTTTGTTGAAAATTCAAATCGTTGAAATAACCGATTTTAAAGGTGAATTAACAACTTTTAAAGTTGAAATAACAACTTTTAAAGTTGAAATAACAAGAAATAAAGTTGAAATAACAACTTCTTTAAGTTGAAATAACAAGTTATAAAGTTGAAATAACAAGTTATAAAGTTGAAATAACAAGAAATCAAGTTGAAATTACAACTTTTTAAAGTTGTAATAACAAGTTATAAAGTTGAAATAACCACTTTGAAAGGTGAATTAACAACTTTTAAAGTTGAAATTACAAGTAAAAATGTAAAAGTTGAAATAACAACTTTAAAAGTTGTTATTTCAACTTTATTACTTGTTATTTCAACTTTATTTCTTGTTATTTCAACTTTATTTCTTGTGATTTCAACTTTAAAAGTTGTCATTTCAACTTTATTACTTGTTATTTCAACTTCATAACTTGTTATTTCAACTTTATTTCTTTTTTTTTCTTTTTTTCTTTTTTATATTTTTATTTCCCATATGATGTTTACATGTACATATTCATAATGATACAGACTTCATATTTCAATAGAGATCCCATATGATGTTTACATGTACATATTCATAATGATACAGAGTTCATACTTCAATAGAGATCCCATATGATGTTTACATGTACATATTCATAATGATACAGACTTCATATTTCAATAGAGATCCCATATGATGTTTACATGTACATATTCATAATGATACAGAGTTCATACTTCAATAACGACCACATATGATGTTTACATGTACATATTCATAATGATACAGACTTCATATTTCAATAGAGATCCCATATGATGTTTACATGTACATATTCATAATGATACAGAGTTCATACTTCAATAGAGATCCCATATGATGTTTACATGTACATATTCATAATGATACAGAGTTCATACTTCAATAACGACCACATATGATGTTTACATGTACATATTCATAATGATACAGACTTCATATTTCAATAGAGATCCCATATGATGTTTACATGTACATATTCATAATGATACAGAGTTCATACTTCAATAGAGATCCCATATGATGTTTACATGTACATATTCATTATGATACAGAGTTCATACTTCAATAACGACCACATATGATGTTTACATGTACATATTCATTATGATACAGACTTCATATTTCCATAGAGATCCCATATGATGTTTACATGTACATATTCATAATGATACAGAGTTCATACTTCAATAACGACCACATATGATGTTTACATGTACATATTCATAATGATACAGACTTCATATTTCAATAGAGATCCCATATGATGTTTACATGTACATATTCATAATGATACAGAGTTCTTATTTCCATAAAGATACAGATAATTGATTGTTAATATCACATCATGTCTAAAATACAGATAAACAAATGCAAGGTTATTTATATTTCTTAACTTAGATCTACCTCCATTTCAGCAAATAAAGTGTGAAAAGAGGACCAGAATGAAAAGAATTTGGGCTGGTTGTTATTTGTAATGCAAAATATTTACATGCCAAATAATGTTTATATCATTCCTTTTGGATGTATCCAAAAATGGGTTTGTAACCTTTTCTACTCATACTATAGATTTTTTGTTTCACAAGTAAACAAATGGTATTTAGTGGGTTATTATTTTTACCCTTAAAACCAAAGATGATTTTTATTGGTATTAATTCAATATTTCCTTCAGCTAACTTTCCCAACCATTCTGCTAACTCCTTCCACACTTTTCTAACATGAATACAATCACATAATAAGTGAATAATACTCTCAGGCATCTGTTTGCAAAGAGAACACAATGGTGAATCTATATATCCATATACAATCTTATACAAATTTATTAGTAGTCAAAATATTTTGAGTTATCTTGTATTGAAACCATTTCAAATTTACACTTTGTGTACATCTATTAGGCATCATGTTGATGTTTTCCCATTCATTTTGTGTAAACTCTTTATCAAATATTTCCTCCCATTTCAATTGGCCAGAAGATTTAACAAAAACAAATTTGGATAGTATTTGGTAGAATTGTTTACTATTGTCCAATTTTGATATGTTATATGGAAGAATTGGGAAGGAGTGTATTTTTTCATTTTGCATGAATGTGAATTTCATCTTTTTCAAATATTTAAGTACAGATCTCTTGATACCTTCGTATGTAACATCTATGCTTATATCAAAAATTGTTCAAAATACAAAACATTACCTCCTTTTTCTAATATATTTCTCAAATAAATTATTTCATTCCCCCCCCCCCCCCCCCCCCCCCAGTTTTTGTTAGAAATAACATTACCACCAATCATGATATTACTATTATAACAAATTGACTGGTTTAAAACTTTATCAGGGTCTTTCTCGTATTGATAACATATCGTTAAATAATCAGCCCATGCTTTAATAACATCCTGCCAGAATCTATTTGATATAGTAGGCAACATACAGTTGCTAATATAAGCACCATCAGCAAACCTAAGTCTCTGATAATTTGGGATGTATACTGTAGCATTTTTACTCCATATAGAGTTGTTTTTTAGCAATCTTTTAAGCCATAAATGTTTTTGAGATTTTATAATATTACTTAATATTGGAACATTAATTCCACCGTTTTTAATAGTAGATGTTATAATGTTTCTTTTTATCTTATCTTTTTTACCCTTCCAAACAAACTCAAAACATCTCTATTGAAATGATTGAATAACCTCATCTGGTGGGCTTGGTATAGATGAAAAGAGATGATTTAATTTTGAAAGTAATAAAGACTTTAAAACTACATTTCTTCCCATGGGTGTTAATAATCTTAACTCCCAGCTTTTCATCTCTCTCTCAATTTTTTCCAGTTTGTCTGAATAGTTTAAATCGATCATTGTTTCCAAATCTACATCAAACTTTATACCCAGTAAAGTAAATTGTGATTGTGTCCAATCAAGCTTATAATCCTTGCAAATCTTATATCTAGATCTCTTTTTTGATACTATCCATATCAATCTTGTTTTTTCCGTATTAACTTTAAGTCCAGAGAACCTTGCAAAAAAAGATAAAACATTGAGAACTGCATATAAACATTTTTCGGTACCATCTAGTGTTAAAGAAGTATCATCCGCAAACTGGGCCAAAATACTTTCAATATTTCCCACTTTAATCCCCTTTATCTTTTTATCGTTTCTAATCATAAGAGCCAAGATTTCTACACATAAAATAAATATATAAGGTGAAACCGGATCCCCTTGTCTACAACCTCTTGTAATTTTAAAGAAAGAACTTCCAAAATCATTTATAAGAACACATGATTCAATATCATTTAGAAGAACTGAAATCCATTTTTGCAAACTTGGTCCAAAGTTAAAGAAATTAAGTACATTTCTGATAAAGGTTCTATCTACGGAATCAAAGGCTTTCTCAAAGTCAATCAATAATAATAAGCCAGGGACTTGAAAAGTCTCGGTGTAGTCCATGATATCATAAATAAGTCTAGTAACCTCACCTATATATCTACCTGGTACAAAGCCTTTTTGATTTTCATTAATAATTAACGGTAAAATGGGTTTGATCCTATTTGCAATCACTGCAGATGCAACTTTGTAAGATGTATTTAGCAAGCTTATGGGGCGCCATGATTTAAGAAAATGTTTAGGCTTTTGGGGTTTTGGCAAACATGTAATTAACCCTTGTTTTGGGGTCACAGATAGAGAACCATGTTCATATGCATAGTTTAGGGATTTTATCAAATATTTATTCAAATCAATCCAAAAAAACTTATAAAATTCAGTTGTAAAGCCATCTGGACCTGGTGATTTTTCGTTTTTCAGTGTATTAAGTACTTTCGCACATTCTTCATATGTTATTTCACCCTCTAAATTTAAAGATTGAGAAGTAGACAATTTTGGGACATTTGTGTTTGAGAACAAAGTCTCAAGATCTATCTCTAAACATTCCTCTTTAGAGTACAGTTTTTAATAATATAGTTTAGTTTCATCTATAATATCCTTTAGTTTGTTAATTTCACTACCATCATCTTTTATAAGCTTTGTAATTGATTTATTTAGAAAATTTCTAGTTTCTAAATGGAGGAAATATTTACTAGGTTTCTCACCTTGTTCTATCCATGTTGCTTTTGATCTTACAAAAAGTCCCCTTGTTTTTTCCTTATTTATTTCTTCCAGTTCTTTTTTTATATCATTAATGTTTATTAGTATATTTTCTTTGTTGGCCATACTTTCTTCATTATCTAATTCAATTTCCAATTCTTGCATTAAGGTTTCAAGATCCGACTCTTTTTTATTTCTTTTTTTCTTCTTTGTAGATGAATAATAAATAGTCATGCCCCTAATCTCAAGAAGTATCATTTCCCATAATAACTGATCATTTAGTTCATATCTAATAGCACCTTCATCTTCCTCTGTGATCTGATACTTTTGTAGGGTTAACTTTATTGTATCTTTTACATTCTGAATATATTCAGGATCATGTAACAATGAATTATTAAATTTCCAAAATCCTTTACCTCTTTCCATTTGTGATGAATTGATTGTAATTGCTACAATTGAATGATCAGAGTTAATACTTGGAATTTCAACTTTATTACTTGTTATTTCAACTTTATTTCTTGTTATTTCAACTTTAAAAGTTGTGTTATTTCAACTTTATAACTTGTTATTACAATTTTAAAAGTTGTTTTTTCAACTTTAAAAGTTGTTATTTCAACTTTAAAAGTTGTTATTTCAAATTTAAAAGTTGTTATTTCAACTTTAAAAGTTGTTAATTCACCTTTAAAAGTGGTTATTTCAACGATTTGAATTTTCAACAAAAAGATTTGAATTTTCAACAAAAAGATTTGAATTTTCAACAAAATTTCTTGAATTTTCAACAAAAAGATTTGAATTTTCAACAAAAAGATTTGAATTTTCAAGATAATGTCTTGAATTTTCAACAAAATTTCTTGAATTTTCAACAAAAAGATTTGAATTTTCAACAAAAAGATTTGAATTTTCAAGATAATGTCTTGAATTTTCAACAAAAAGATTTAAATTTTCAACAAAAAGATTTGAATTTTCAACAAAAAGATTTGAATTTTCAAGATAATGTCTTGAATTTTCAACAAAAAGATTTGAATTTTCAACAAAAAGATTTGAATTTTCAAGATAATGTCTTGAATTTTCAACAAAAAGATTTGAATTTTCAACAAAAAGATTTGAATTTTCAACAAAATTTCTTGAATTTTCAACAAAAAGATTTGAATTTTCAACAAAAAGATTTGAATTTTCAAGATAATGTCTTGAATTTTCAACAAAAAAGATTTGAATTTTCAACAAAATTTCTTGAATTTTCAACAAAACGATTTGAATTTTCAACAAAATTTCTTGAATTTTCAACAAAAAGATTTGAATTTTCAAAAAAATTTCTTGAATTTTCAACAAAAAGATTTGAATTTTCAACAAAAAGATTTGAATTTTCAAGATAATGTCTTGAATTTTCAAGATAATGTCTTGAATTTTCAACAAAAAGATTTGAATTTTCTAACAAAAAGATTTGAATTTTCAACAAAATTTCTTGAATTTTCAACAAAAAGATTTGAATTTTCAACAAAAAGATTTCAAAAAGATTTGAATTTTCAACAAAATTTCTTGAATTTTCAACAAAAAGATTTGAATTTTCAACAAAAAGATTTGAATTTTCAACAAAATTTCTTGAATTTTCAACAAAATTTCTTGAATTTTCAACAAAAAGATTTGAATTTTCAAAAAAATTTCTTGAATTTTCAACAAAAAGATTTGAATTTTCAACAAAAAGATTTGAATTTTCAAGATAATGTCTTGAATTTTCAAGATAATGTCTTGAATTTTCAAGATAATGTCTTGAATTTTCAACAAAAAGATTTGAATTTTCTAACAAAAAGATTTGAATTTTCAACAAAATTTCTTGAATTTTCAACAAAAAGATTTGAATTTTCAACAAAATTTCTTGAATTTTCAACTAAATTTCTTGAATTTTCAACTAAATTTCTTGAATTTTCAACAAAAAGATTTGAATTTTCAAGTTAATAAAAAAAATTGCGTGGCCCTATAAGGCTTCCGTACAAACCCATACACCAAGAGCCTTCAAATTTGGTATCAGTCTTCATTGGGTGGATATGCAGACACCCATTTGGCTTTGGGTTTTTGTGACCTTGACCTTATTTACCAGGGCCTGGTACGATCCCCTCCGGAGGGCATGCCACCTAGACCCGGTTCCCCTCCCTCTAAGGTGGGACCTTCTGACGAGCAGACTGGGTTCACGAGAATCCCCAGGCTCTACAGCTTCACGCTTGGTTTGTCTCCAAAGTGGTCTGACGGGTGCCGACTTCCCAGAGGCCCTCCACTAGAAATATCTACGATGCACAGTGGGGGGCCTTCGCGACTTTCTGCGCCAAGAAGGGGTACGATATCCAGGCAGTAACGTTCCCTCAGGTTGCTGAGTACCTGGTTTATTTACGGGAGACGATGAATCTCAAGGCCTTGTCCATCAACACCAACCTGGCGGCGATTATGTCTGTTCTTCAGAACAGGTGGACATCTCGGTCCTGAAGGACGTTAAGACGTACCTGAATGTGGACAGGCGGATACTGGACAGGCGGATGAAACTCAGGCCCCAAGAGTGGGACGTGGGACTTAGCGGTGGTTCTCAACCATCTCAAGTCGGACCACTATGAAATGTTGACGGAGATGACCGTCCTCCGTCTAACCATCAAAACGGCCTTTTGGGACGCAACGGGGTTCGCAGCCAGGATTTCCGAGCTACACGCTCTCCAGACCTTTTGCGCATTGATGTGAGGGACGGGGGATCAGCCGCTCTGGGGCTGGCTCCTGAGTTTATTTATAAGAACCAAACCGCGGACGAAAGGGGTAGAACCTTTTCGCTATTGTCCATTTCCGAGAGTGTAGATCCAACGGACGAGGAGAACCGTGTTACAAGGCCGCTGCTTGATCCCCCAGCGAGATTAAAGCCGCACGAGATCAGGGCCATCTCAGCGACGATGGCCCTCCACAGCGGTGGCGGACATCACGGCTGGCTGCTTCTGGAAGTCAGGCTTGGAGTTCGCCAACCACTACCTCCGGGATATCTCCAACGAAAAGGGAATCGCCTGGGCGCACAGGTGTACGCCCAGCAGCGAGTTCCTTCGCCTCCTCAGCGCAGGAGTCACCCTCCTGCTCGTTAACTTCTTTTTCTTAATAAACCCGAGGTTGATTTTAGTTGTGTGTCTGTTGCCTTTTATTCTAGTTGGCGATCGATCTTGGTTGCGGGCCGCCTCGTATAGCGAGGATGGGTCAGGGTTAACCACTCCGGTTGACAGGTGATTCCCCTTCGGGATCACTCTGGGTTTCAACTTTTGGGTCACCAACTCTCTTCTGTAAAGATAGAACTATTATCGCTTCAGCCTTCTCGCACCCACCTCCGTCAGTGGGATTCGGGCATATTGTTAACTATCGAGGAGAGTATATAAAATGATGGTATGTTTTTGTTTAAACATCATTATTTATACTTACCATCGATAGTTAACAATCTTTAGCTCCCACCCGGCCTCCCCTCTGTACGATCGGCGTTATATATCTGCCCGTCAGAAGAAGCAATGATGACGTAGGGTTAGCCACCTGGTGGCGAGTATTCGATACAGGTTAGAGCAGCGATAACTCTGTCTTTACTCTGTGTAAGGATTGTGGGAATTAGACAGATTAGGAGAATCGGGCATATTGTTAACTATCTACGGTGAGTATAAATAATGATGTTTAAAACAAAAACATACTATAATATGATTATATACTTCATTTTCATGATCACTTTTACAATATACAGGAGAATATTATAAAAATGAAAATGACATTTACATTTTATGATGTTTGCATAAGAAAAATAACTGAAAGCTACGTCATTCAATGAATACGTGCTACCAATTTATGTTATTGATGCACTAATGTTTAATGTTGCGTTTTGCGTTTCTATAAACTTTTATGATACGAATATGGTCTTTCCTTATAGCAATATGCCTTTTTCCAACTATTTTCAATTGTATTTTTATAACTTTAAGGTCCAAACGTTTCTTAACGTTTGCCTTCATTCGTTTATTAAGATAAATCACGCCATATGTCGATCATTCAGGTGAAACAAAGCTTTGTACCTCTGCCCTGACGGCACGCTTTGCCCTGGTCTCCCCTCCAATATCATGTTCTGCCTTGGTGAAGCTTTCAACAGTAATGTAATGTTAAATCAAAATCAGATAACAAAAGAACAATCTGCGTTGAAATATGTTGGCTTTGAAATAAAAAAGAAGGCATGGTCATGAACATCCCCCGCCATAAAAGTTTTTATTAAAACTCCCAATAATGTCCTTCATGGGCCGTAACTCTGTATATGTAATTGCCTTTACCTCATTTTCAAAGACCCTCAAGAAGACACACAGAATATTTTGTTATCCTATAATTTCTGAGTAAAAATGGTCCCATTGGAAAACACCCTGGAACAGAGTCCAAAAGCACTGAACAAGGGCAATAACTCCGTAACTCCGAACTCAAGGTTATGATACCCTGAAGACACACATCAAATTTGATTATCCAATCTTAAATAGTTTCTAAGAAGAGCTGTCCTCTATAACTCGGACGGACGGACACACGCATGGACGGACGCATGGACGGAGCCCAAACCTATATCCCCCTTCCACTTCGTGGCGGTGGTTAATATAATTTTATTGATTGACATTGATTTAAGGCTAAAATTCTTTCATATGATGAAAACCCTAATTGTCCTCCCGTTGACAATATTGTATACAGTAAACAAAATGACGTACCATGTAATGTTTTGTTTCAAGCCTTTGAAGGGCATTTAGGAGTGATTTACATTAGAACTGCAAGATATTCTAGATAACAACTTCTTTATCGCGAAATTTAGGTCGGAGTACATGCGTACTCTTCATCAGGTGGGATGTCCATTCATCATTCCACATAATGATATTGATAACAACAACAAAAACACAACAATAACAATAATAATAATAACAAAGTTTCACACACCAGAAACAATCGTAAATTGCATTAATGTCGAAAGAAATCGGAGAAATACTGTGAAAGAGACACAAACCCATCTGGGCCACAATTGCTTGATCATTCATTTCTTTTAAACAAGTATTTATCTATATGCACATACACGTTGAAAAAAAACTGATTTGAACATGTTTATTCAATTATATGCAGCTACATTGAGAAATTAGAGTTTAAAACACAAAACTAGGTAATAAATAGAACAGATTACACAACAAAGTATATATGTTACAGTCAATATGTCAAATCAGTCATTTCGTCAAATGCCTACATGTATCAGACATTTTATCAAATGACTGCGACGATCAGTTACAATTTGATAAAATGACTGATTTTTCTAGGCAATCAAGCATACAAGAGGACCGAGGGTCTACTGCATGGTTCATTTAATTAATATATCTTCTCAAGGAATGAGCTACATGATTTGAAAATCAGTTATATGACTGACCCTCTGAGAATTGATTTAATGTACTATCCATGGATAAACCGTATCATCAATGATTTATTTCCCGAAATAGCGATAAACACTCTTACCTTTAAGAATTTGGGAGTAAGAGGGGCACTATCATTCTCCTCTTGCAGAAAGTTCTCAAGTAATGTCTTCACACGTATCAACTGTTTAAGTTAAAATTTCTTTCTAGTTAGTTATAAATCTAGACACGTTGTTTCAATCTTCAGGAGACAGGAGTTCCCAGAGTTTTATAATTGTTTTCAGTGTTAAAGGGAATTTGATTTGATAGAAATAAAGAAGCTTTCCGTATTTTACATTTGTACAGCTAAGTGGTTTGTGAATTGAAGGGCGATATAATTGACCAGGTGCCATTATTGCCAGATATACAATATCAATTATGAGACTCAATTCGTTGGGAGTCTGATTAGTGCTCTATGGGATTCATGCCCAGGGAACATGTAAAACCTGTTTTTGTAACCCTGTTCTAGACGATGACGGCATTGTGAGACAAGTAAAGAAGTGAGCAAAGCTCACATACCCCCGCTCCCCACTTTGTTAAAAAAAAATCAAATAGTAAAACTGATTAATATTGGTTAAAGTTGTCTGATAGTTGAGTATACAGTAACTCATTGTGTAAGTCTGCTTTCCACTGAAACCCCAATACCAAATTCATTAATAGGTTTTACAATTAAAGGGTACATCTAGGGATAATGGTTGATCTTTGTTTCAAAATGGAGGTAGTTATCATGAATATTCTACAAGATGTACTGAGGACAAAATTATTTTTGTCAAGTCACTTGTAAGTCATGTTTTCCAAAGAAACCGCAGAAAAGAAAATCCATATATCGTTTAACTCTCACAAGGCATATCCAGCAACCATGATTGACAAATGTAGCAATTTGGTGAGCTGAGATGTATATTTCAGGATAATGGGACAAAATAATTTATCATAGAATCACTTTTTAGTCATATATCCATGGAAACTGCAAACAATAAAAATAATTTGTTGGTAATATTCAACAGGCCCATCTGGGGATCATGGTTGATAAGTGTATGAAGTTTAGTGAAGCTAGCATGAATAGTTTAGGAGAAATGCTCCGTACTATGGAATTGGTCATAGAGTCACTGTTTTAGTCATGTTTCCATGGAAACCGCAAAAATTAAAATTAATGTGTTGGTCTAACCCTCAAAAGGCACATCTAGGGATCATGGTTGATAAGTGTATGAAGTTTGGTGAAGCTAGCATGAATAGTTTGGGAGATATGCTCCGGACAAACTTTTGTGACGGACGGACGGGCGGACGGACAGAATGAGCGCTATATACCCCCGCTAACGCTGTAAGGCGGAGGTATAGTAAAGGCGAAGGCAGCTCAGGAGGATGTATAAATTCATTCCTGCAATTTCGTTATGGCTGTAACCCGGTTTCGTGTTTCCTCTGACGGGAATACCTCTGGATAACCAAGTCTCCGGGAACTTTCAGAAGAAAGGTTCGTACAACTACAAAAGAGTTCAAACGACCTGACCGAAGCTATGAGATCACGTGACAGTGTTCAACGACTGGTCGGTGATCTGCAATTCAAAGTGCAATATAATGAAAAAGATTGAAAAAGTGTTATTAACTCATCAGGTCTGAAAGACCCGGTGGGTTTATGGCTTGGCATGGCGTCCGGCGTCCGTCCATCCGTCCGTCCACCCCAAATGGGGTCACAGGAGTCAAAATCTTAAAAAGCTTTTTTTCATCTTCTTTTCCAGTTCCAAAAGGTCTTGAGAGCTGGAAAGTAGTATGTATACTCCTTGGCCAATCGGGGTTTTTAATTGTAGATTTTGTGACCCAATGACCTCAAATGAGGTCACAGAGGTTTAAAACCGTAAAAACCTATTGTCATCTTCTTCTCCAGTTCAAAAAGGTGTAGAGAGCTGAAAAGTTGTGTGTAGACTCCTTGGCCAATGAGGATTCTAAATTTTAGGTTTGGTGACCCCTTGACCCGAAATTGGGTCACAGGGGTCAAAACCCTAACAACTTAGTTTCATCTTCTTCTCCAGTTCCAAAAGGTCTTGATGGCTGAAAAAAGTTGTGTGTTGACTCATTAAACAATTGGGATTCTAAATTGAAGGTTTGCTGACCCCATGACCCCAAAAAGGGTCACAGGGGTCACAACTTTAAAAATGACTATTTACTTAGGATAGAGAAGGAGAATTCAAACAATGATATCACAAATGTAAGCATTGATGTGTCATTAACTATTTTTGTGAAAATTAAATGTAGAAAGCCAATATTAAAACGGATGTCGACAGATTAGAGTTTTCATCATACCACCCGGTACCCTATCTCTCATGCCCGGCATTTTCACTACCCTAACTGATATTATTGCACATGGATAATACCCCAAGCGGCAGCAAGCGAGTTCGAGCTGACGTCTTTACATCCCCAGAACAAACCGACAACGATTATAAGCGCCACTGTAAACTGTCTACGGACTCAGCGTCAGAAGAAGATACGTCGGGTGAGTGTTTAGTAAACACAGAAAACATGGCGTCTACTCCTGACGTGGTCACTCAACTTCTCGAAGCTCTCCAAAATAAAGAACTCTTGAAAGTTATTGGGGAAGCGGTTGGGGAGGCTATCAAACTTACACTGAAATCCGAAATAACATCCCTCATCGAAAAAAACACAGAATTAGAAAAAGAAGTTGTAATTCTTAAAGCAGAAGCAGAAGGGAGAGACCATACTATAGAAGAACTGACATATAAGCTTGAAACAATATACAAGGTGAAATAATATCCGCATCATGGGTTTTCCTGAGGAGAAAGGTAAGGATACAGACAAGATGGTGATCGATCTAGCCAAGTCCATTGGGGTAGATATCACCAGATCTGATATAGATATCAGCCACAGAGTCCCCAAGTTCCCACATCAACCACAAACGAAGGCAAGACCAATAATTGCAATGTTCATCAGCAATGCGACAAAGAGGGCCTTACTTGACAACAGACGAAAATTAAAAGATGTAAAGCTTCCTAACACTAACAGGTTATTCCTAAATGAAGATTTGACAAGAACAAGGGCAATACTTGCTAAGGAGGCACGAGACCTAGTAGCACAGAAGAAGATAGAGTCTACATGGGTGAAGAGTGGAGTCATTGTCATCAAATTAAATGATGGATCTTTCAAGAAAGTTGCTAACAGATCACACATGAAGGAGGTACTGGAAGCTTGATGATTACCCTTAAGTATAGCTGTGTGAATGAGAAGTGAGGTGATCTATTCTTGACAAGTGATAAAAATAGCTTTAAAATTCTAATGGATATAGTGCTAAACAAGGACATCAGGAGTACAGTTCCAGGTAAAACAAGCAATGACTATATTCTGAAATTATATTATGAACTATAATGAAATGAAAATTCTAATAATATGACTCGTAAAAGAGGACCAAAAAATTGATAAAGTCTAGATTGTGTGTATTTTGTAACATTGAACATAATCAACAACAATCCATACTAATTAACGTTATGATATCACATATCATAGCATGTACGTTCACTATGTAATGAAACTCATTGCCACGTCCAAGTACTAAAAGTAATTTTTGGTACTTATTTATTTATTTATTTTTTATTCTCTTCAGCAGTTGTTTAGTCTTTGTTTATAATTATAAGCAATGAAATACTAAGGTGACTTTTTCCATCTTCTTATATATACAAAAGGTTATTACAAGAGTACAACAAATGAAAGCGGTACTACATTGTTCTTCTTTCTCCTTAAATTAACATTATATACCTTGTAAGTTTAAACATATTAAACATTCGAAATTGATTTCCTAAAACTTACTTTCTAACAAGGAGTTGGTGCTTACTTTTAGTATTATAAAATATATATATAATTTTCATTTTTGGTTTATTTTTATTTTTTATTTATCTATTTATTAAAAAAAAATGCTATCTTCCAAATACAGGAGATCATGTAGACAGGGAAGCTCTTGGACTTGAATAGCACTTAGTTTGGGTATATTTAATGTTTGGGCAATATCAGTTTAGGCTAAAAATAATCACATTTTTATATGTTCAATTAAGAACAGGTTGTTCTTACTTTATCATCTTTATGTTTGGTGTTTATACATAAGGTTATGACCAAGTTGATTCAATTACACTGTTTCTAAGATGGCAAATAATATGATAATTAAACCTCTAGCTTCTAATTATACTGTACATCTTGTGATGTGATAGTATAATTCACTGAAGTAAGATAGACAGTAGAATATTATCTTAAACATGAACCTAAAAAGGTAGATTCGTTCCACCTGACTACTGTATATTTCGGGTCACCGTGACATAATTTTTCCGACTGAAACAAACCTAAATTGTAGTACACTTTTATCATACATCATAGCAAACTTCAAAGAAAAGGTAAATGTTTACTCACATGCATGATATGGGTACTTATTACCTTTCCAAAATCCTTTTATTTGTCCCTCGCATAGCGTGAATTCCACACTATCTTTCCATGTGACATGGTCCTTAGTTGTTAATTTCAATCACGTGCAGCATGTAAACTATGCGCTCGGCAGCAGTGGGACTGCTCTAAATCAAATCAAGGCTGTTAACATTTTACAAATCTTCTCTGAATCTCTCCTTTATGTTTTATCCTTATCACTCATGATTTACTTTCCTGGTTCTTTTTTCTTTTTCTTTATGATTTATTTCATCATTTCCTCTCCGTTATCAGACGTGAATCACGATACAAAATACAGTTGTTACCATTATATCAATAAGTATTGTGTGAAGTTATTTTGTGTTTTCAAATGTGGTTATGCATGTATATCTATTCTGTCCCCCACTGCCTTATTTTATTGTAGAACACACATAGATGACGGTTGACATAGCACAGTATAGACAGGCAGTGGGTCAGTTTGCAGTCAAAGTGCACGTAAAATCATTGATGAAACTTAATATGACGGTATTTAAGTGGAGATTTCTTTGCTTGTACAATCAATCAGTGAGTATCATTATCTCAATACTTCTATTGTGCTGTGGAGATGTACATCCACATCCGGGACCTCTTTTTCATAGTGATCTAAAGATACTTCATGTAAACGTGAGAAGTCTGAAAGAAAAGGTAGACACTTTAGAAGCTGAATTGAGTGGCTATGATGTTATCTGTATCACTGAAACATGGTTACATCACAGAATTGATAACAAAGAAATCAGGATTCCTGGTTTCCAAGAACCATTTCGTAAAGATCGAGAGAGTCGAGGCGGCGGGGTTGCAGTGTATGTTAAAGATCATTTGTGTGCGATGCAAATGGACAATTTGGACCTTACTGTCCTTGAGGCTATATGGATAAAATTAAAACGCAAAAGACAAACATATATAATTGGTACATTCTATAGAGCAGATAAAAGGGAAGCATATTGGGACCTCATTGACAATAGCATTGCAAAAGCCATAGATTTAAATATGAATACCATAGTCGTAGGGGATTTTAATCTAGATCTTTTAACCGATAAAAAATCTAAAATCAACTATCTAGAAGCCGCATACGGACTCAAGCAACTAATAACGGAACCAACGCGGATAACCTCTCATTCTCGTACATTAATTGACTTGATATTTGTTACATGTATGAACAAAGTACGAAACTCTGGAGTGCTGGATCCGATATGTAGTGACCACTGTCCGGTGTATGTGAATATAGAATCAGATATAAAAAGAGAAAGTAATTACAAGCGTAAAATTTATGACTATTCCCGAGCGAATACAGAAAACATGAAACGAGATATTAATGCTATCCAAATATCCGAAAACGAAGATCTAAACCTGATTACATCTAAACTAACACACGATTTAACCAGTATTTGCGACGCGAATATACCAAAAAAAACCGTATTAATCAGACCAAGAGACCCGTTGTGGATGAATAATGGAATACGTTCACTTATCAGAAAACGAAATAGGCAACATAAAATCGCTAAGAGAACTAATTGTCCACATGAATGGCAAAAATTCAAAATACTTAGAAATAAAGTAATATCATCTGTTCGTAAAGGTAAAAAGCAGCATACAAATAAGATTGACACCGCAATTAGTGAATCAACTGGTACAAAAACTTGGTGGAAGCTAGTTAATAAGCATTTGCAAAGTAAGTCGGCAAAACATGCCTGTCAATCAATAATTACCGATGATATCCTATACGATGATCTTAACGATGTCACAGAACTCATGAATAACTACTTCACTAATCAATCTAAGGTGACAGATCCTGATGACGACCCTTCTCCTCTTAATGAACGCTGTGATAGTACATTGACTGATATAGTATTGGAGATCGGGGAAGTAAAGGATATACTGCTATCTGTAGATACTACAAAAGCAACAGGACCAGATAAAATAGGTAATAAAAGACTAAAAACGTGTGCTAATTCATTAGCTCCGATTCTAACTAAACTATTTAATCTTTCGCTAAAACTGTCTAAATTCCCAAATTCTTGGAAAGAAGCATATGTAATCCCTATCCATAGAGCAGGCAATATATATGATTGTTCCAATTACAGACCAGTAGCATTAACAAGTTGCGTTGCTAAAATATTTGAAAAATGCATCTTTAAATATGTTAATAATTTCTTAAGAGATAAGAATCTCCTGTCAAATCTCCAGTCAGGTTTTACCCCCGGCGATTCAACAACCAATCAACTAACGTACTTATATGATTTCATAGCTAAAGCATTAGATGCTGGTAAAGAAGTAAGAGCGGTGTTTTGCGATGTTAGTAAAGCTTTTGATAAAGTCTGGCACAAAGGAATTCTGAATAAATTAAAATCATATGGTATTGACGGAAACTTATTAAAATGGTTCGAAAGTTATCTTAATAATAGAACCCAAAGAGTGGTAATCAATGGACGCACATCAAATCCTCAAACAGTAACTTCAGGAGTTCCCCAAGGCTCTGTCTTGGGACCCCTATTGTTCATCATATATATAAATGATATTGTTGATGGTATTGATAGTAATATAAGACTATTTGCAGATGACACGTCCTTATACGTCATAATAGACAACCCAAAGGCAGCTGCTGAATGTTTAAACAATGATTTATCCAGAATTTCAAATTGGGCAAAAGAATGGAAGGTGTCCTTTAATCCCAAAAAGACAAAATCGATACAGTTTAGTAGAAAAGTAAAACAAAGTATAAAACCTAATCTTACAATGAATGGTGAAATTATTGAAGAAATAAAACATCACAAACATTTAGGACTGACTTTCCAAGACAATTGCTACTGGGATGTTCACATAAATTCTATGATCAAGAAAATTAGTCCCATGATAAACTGTCTTAGAAGCTTGAAATATCGCTTGTCGCGGAAAAGTTTGGAAATCATATATAAATCTTTCATCTTACCAGTTTTTGATTATTGCGGGCACATTTGGGATAATTGTACCAAGGAACAATGCACGTTATTAAAAAAGTTGAATCTTGACGCGTTGAGGTCGATATGTGGCGCAGTCCGCGGAACAAATCATAGAACGTTATATGAAGAAACCAAACAAAAATCTTTGGCGGAACGTAGATATGTTTCCAAACTGACAACCTTATCTAAAATGAAGAAAAATCTCGCGCCTCAGTATCTTTGTAATCTGATACCCACTGCACCAAATATTAATAACTACAACCTCAGAGAAAACTCAAATGTGCGCCCAATTAAATGCAGAACAGCTACATATGCCAGATCTTTCCTACCCGATACAATAAAATTATGGAATGCACTTAGTCCTGAAATTCAACGCATTGATACTTTATCCGAATTCAAAAAGATGTTAGCCGCGAATGAAACTAGGACAGTATTCTTTGATCTAAATTATGGATCAAGAAAATGTCAGATTATCCACTCTTGCCTACGAATCTGTATATGAATATTTTTACTCAAAGGGAATTACTATCAACACAGTATTACGAGGATGTTCATCGCTTACAAGCAATGATTTACAAGCAGTACTGCAATCTATCCACTATTACAGAATGAAATCTGATCGATTTGACCTTTCATAAGTCTATATAGTGACTGCAGACAAAAGAATTAATATCTATGCATTAGGGGAGAACGGGGTAGGTTCGGCCTCGGGGCACGTTCGGCCACTTGTGATTACTCATTTCGTTTTAAAAATTCCAAATTTTTGACACCTTGAATTTGTCACCTGATCACCACAGAGGAGCCCATAATCTTATGGGAACGTCACGTTCGAAGGCAAAGACCCGGGAGCATCATAACCAATTCTGTTGGTGATGAGTATTTTTTTGGTATCTCCTGACATTTAAGTTTCATAAGGCTTTTCAGCTAATTTAAATCCTTTTCGTAAACCTCACTATGATGTTGAACCTACTGCATCTGTCAATGTTAAAGTCAGTGTTCTCGGAACACTACTTCAGCTATAATCAATGACTTTTTCTGATAGGTGTGTTTGGGGTACGTTCGGCCTCTTGAAATGGGGCAAGGGCCGAACGTACCCCAAACATTAACTAAAGTTCTGCTTTTGTTTTTGACTCATGCCTTAACTGCCAACTCTTCATTGTAAGGTTAACAAGTATTTGTCACAAAGGTGACAAGATCCCCGGCGCAAATTGATGTAAACAAAATGCATACTGTATACATAGTAACACTTGTCTACACTTGTCATGCTACTAGATGTCATTTAGACCACAACAAATCAACTTGTCCCTGGGTCTTCCATATATAAGCCTCACTGTGACCTTGAAAATAATGTGAAGGTCACCAAAATCGACTGGGCCCGGCGCCTTCCCAATAAGATGCATTGTGTAAGTTATGAAGAGAATTCAGTGAATGGTTCTTGAGATATCCCGCTGACAAGGGTAAAATGTCCAAGTCTCATAATGACCTTGAAATGAAGGTCAAGGTCCTGAACCTCTGGAGGGACCTTGCTCTCATGGTGATGAAGCTATATACAAAAAATGAAAAGAATCAGGTCAATAGTTTTTTAGTTATTCAATTTCATCCGTCGGGACGTACGTACGTACGGACGGACGGACGCTGCTCAATACTATATCCTCCGCTTGACGCTAAAGCGCGGCGGGGGATAATAAACATGACACATTATAACATTATTTCCTATTTGTGTTGCAGATTTTTGTATAATTGTTACAGCGACTAGGACATTGACTAACAAATGAATCAACTCTTCGGATTTATTTGTTGTCTTTCAGATATTATCTTATTTTGTTTTCCGAATTAAATGTTTTTTATTTGATTTTGTTTTGTTTGAGATTTGATATTTATCTTGTGTTTTCTTACTGATCTTGTGTTGATTTGAAATTCATGTTATTTTCTTGCAAAACTTGAAGTTGTTCTGATATAGAACTAATTATGAGCTGATATCGATATTATTTTGGTGATCTGACATTGTTCTGATATTGATTTGGTTTCTTCATATTTTCAGATGTGACTATTAAACTATCTTAACATCTTTTCTTTTATTCTCATTTAAGGCCGAACCTACCCCAGCCTCTGGCCGAACGTGCCCCAGAGCGGGGTACGTTCGGCCACCCAGATGAATTTACTAAAATACCTTCCAAATGCCACATATTTACTTAAAATAGGAGTTTGGCGTTTTCATTAGATAGCCACATGCTTAATCAATCATCATGCGGATATTTGTACCAATTGGTAAAGTGGTTTCCCTTTGACGAGTTCACAAACGAAAACAGGCCGAACCTACCCCGTTCTCCCCTACCACTGTTGACGATATTGGACTCTTATATGAATATGTTACCATCTGTATTTCTTAATACGTTACTGTTTATGTTTAAGGGAGCAGCCTTAAAATAAGCTCCAAGGAGCTTGTTGGCTAATCCTTTCATGAATGTACTGTTTTCTTTCATGAATAAAATATCTTTAAATCAACTTTAAAAACCTATTTTCATCTTCTTCTCCATTTCCAAAAAGTCTAGAGAGCTGAAAAGTTGTATGCAGACTTCTTGGATAATGAGTATTTTAAATTGTAGGTATCGTGACCCCCTGACCCAAAATGGGGTCACAGGGGTCACAACCTTAAAAACCTATTTTCATCTTCTTCTCCAAAAAGGTCTAGAGAGTTGAAAAGTTGTGTGTACAGGTGCGACTGAAATGGTCTATGGTCACTTTCGGGATTCATAAAAAGGGGCTTGCAATTTTAATTAGATTCAATTTCAATTTGCTCGAAAGCATAGATTCAATTTTCGAAATCGGACTGTAACCTGCCTCAATAGGGCTTTTAAAGTACAATGCCTAATTAGACCCGGCAAACAAAATCTGTGGTCACTGAAGCGTGTCCCAAACGTGTCTACCTTCTCTGACGTAGCAGAAGGGGAGTCGTTTCACTTAATGATCATTTTTCAAACTGTAATGACACCTTTTTAATCGTTCATCTGACGTACAAATATTTACAATTAACACACATTTTTTAAATATTCCGATGGCTTAGATATCCGACGGCTAAATAACGGTTTATTCAAACCAATTATTGTTGTATAAACATGTAGTATTGTATATTTCAAAGGCGATATACCTTGAAGAAGACAAATGTGATGTTTGTAATAACAAAGTAGGGCGGCACATGTTTTTTTTCTGGTTGACCCCACATGGAGAACAATGGACTAAATCTGTGATGACAGGCATGTGGGTTGTACTAAATTGAAAAGTGGAATTTAAACGAAATTCACCATTTACAAAATGTTGTAAATAAAATATCATTGGTAAATATATATTAATGACAGAAAGCAGCATTCATTCACCAGTCTTTATTTCATTTATTAAAATGACATAAAATACATAACAACGTTGACACATATATTATGTTATTATACATAACAATCCAGCACTATCACAATTGTCACTTCACAGAACTTGTTCATTTAACTTTAAGTAGATGGGATACCGCATCTGTGTACTCAAGTGAACTCAATTCCCCCGCTTGCAAATTTGCCTTCAAATTTCCAAGTTTAGTGTTCATGGTGACACACTTGCGCTTCTTGGGGGGTTGTTGTTGTCCAGCACCATACTGTATAATACGGATTTCATTCAGCTTCTATTCATCTTTCAAGAACGACAACATCTCAAAGACATTTGGAAGTGCCATAGAAATGATTCTCTTCAAACGGCCGTGCCATGCCTCCAAATGGTTGTTTGTCCGAGGGCCTGTAGTCTCGTAGTGATTCCATGAACGCAGCGGGAGATCACCTTCCACCCAGAAGGTCGTCACGTAGTCGGCGAATCGGTGGCACCGAGGGTCGTCCAGCATATCTCCGATGGTATCCATCCATACATCTTCAACCTATGAGTTAGACGAACAAGATAAGATAAACAAACAAATATAAAGCATTCAATATTCAAAATTGTGGTGGAAAGTGGTATGTACTTTCATGCCAAATAACGATTTACATATTGTTCAGTTGTAATATATTTAAAACGATATATTAAATAAAACGATATTATGTTAAATTTATAATCATAACTTACCTCGTTGACTGGCAACAAAGGCAGTGCAGCAGCACGTCTCACAAGTCTGGTGATGTCGATGTTCTGGTTGTAATCGGACTGAAGACCAGTTGCCTGTGCCTTCCTCCAGATACACTGTGTGAAATGGAACAGACATCCTTTCCATTCAGCATTCGGGAACACAGTTGAGATGGCATTCTTGGCGGCAGCTTCATAGTCCATCTAAAACAAGAAAATGAAATTCAAAGATGATACATAAGTAGTAAATGGTTTTGGTGATTTTTTTAGAAATTTAGAAAGTTGTACATAACATAAGAACTGCATGAATTGGGGTTCTTCTAAAATGGTTTTGGTTATACCTGAACTAGTCTTGGTTCCAGAACGAGTCCTCTTTCGGCAGCAGCGTTCTTCAGAAGACGGAAGGCGCGGGTGTAGGTATCTGCAGTCTTGTTGGGCAGGAGGAAGAAAAGCAAGGGGAACATCTGACTTCCAACCATGGCGTGGATGGTGTACAGCTGTAGAAATACTGTAGGTGATACGTAAAACGTACCATCACCGTAGATAATGTATGCTGCACATAAATGTTCAAGATTGGCGGTGGTCGTCATTCCAAGGATCTTATCAGCATCACCGTCATTTATGATCACGAAAGGTTCCCCAGCATCTGTGGTCTTATATTCCTCCGGAATTCCGCGGGAAAGGTAGAACGTCGAGAAATATATAGTCTATTCTTCACTGTGTCGAAAGTGGGCATAGTTTCGACCTCCAATCTGCTTTCAGGTGTCCATGGTTCTCTCTGCATGGCCAGAACCTCCTCGTTGCAGTTCATTTAATTAATGTGAGTTCAATCTATCCCGTTACAGAATTTATTTAGCTGAATTCTCTTCAATCAATGTTTATCTATCTAAAACGTTAAATTGGTATTCAAAAAGTATAAAGACACATACATTACACATTAGAATTGCGATGTGGACAACACAGTCATTTATCTTTTCATAATAACACAGGTATGTTAATTTTAATGCACATTAGTACTTTGTAGTTTTTCAAACTTTATGAGTTTGTGTAATCTTTATAGACATACATGACAATAAGGAAAATCTAGATATTGTTCTAGCCTTTATTTAAACTGAACTAAGCTGATCTTATCACATACGAGAGAACTTGATTTCATGCATTTTGCAAGAGTTACTTTACGACAGGAGTTTGTATGTCTTGATATAACATTTGAACTCGTTTGTAAACTAAATAACTGTCTGTACATACCAATAACACGATTCGGAATGATATGATTAATCGTACTCATTATAGAATATATGGAATTAAGACTGATGTTGATCTTCTTATCATCAGGTCACCAGCAAACGTTTACACCCTTTAAAGGATATTGGGCTTACATATTTTGAAATTTAATTCAAGTTGAATGGAATGAACTTCAACATCAACTTACCTCGACCTTACCACTTTTCGATTTTGGTTCAAAGATTAAAAAAAAATAATAAAAGCTGGACTTATTTTATTGTTAATTTGTCCAATAAACACCTTTTTTTTAGACAGCGTAATTATCGGCTGTGGAAACCCCACCTGGGTCTGGGGCCATAAAACTCGCGCGGGTGTGACGTAATAAACAGATTTAACAAAGAAACGCATCATTATTTCAACTGAAATACCCCCTAAATAATTGTTAAATTACCATTGATCTCGATATCTTTTTACACCAAATGCTTAGTAGTGTTACGTCGTCAAATGATTTATCTAACTGAGTGGAACATATTTTCTGAAAATCGTTAATTATTAGATTTATTTCCTGTGGTATTGTTACTATAGATCTAGGCCGATTCTGTTTTTGACGTCACAAAATGGGGGCGTGACCAGTCATGCATTCACTTGTTTGTTGTCAGATAAGTCTTAGCGGCCCATCAAAAGTGGCTTTAAAAAAATCGGCTTTCATTACCAAACTAAATATATTTGAGTAGCGACCTTTAACGCACTATACAATATTGTAATCAGGTTTTCTATATACCAAAGAAAATAGTGAAATATGTTTGTGGTTATGTGAACTTTCAGAACTTTATATGATCTGAATAGCAGTCCAAATCGTTTCTCTAAAACTCAATGGTGGCTGATCTACATAAACTTTTAAACTTACAACTACAGGCTTTAGTTTAACATATAAGCAAAATATGTAACGAACAGAGTTTTACATAAGGTTATTGATGTTGAAAAATTTCCAAAAATACAAAAATTCTACTCTACCTTATTTACAGGCCTTTATTACTTTGATAGCGGGACAGCGTTCAAATTAAAAATGAGTCTCATCGGAATCGAACGTGGCTAATTAGCCCCTCCTAGCGAACCAAGCTTCTCGTCGCTGGCAAGAGGTTTGGGTTCGCTAATCGGCATGGGTTCATAAGTGGTTCATAATTTCTCTATATGCGAAGCATCTATTTATCTCTTTAATCGTCGTTCAAGAACGAAATAACAACAAACATGTTTTTGGGGTAATTTTCACATTTAGGCCCCGTCCTTTTTTAATTTATCAGTCTTAGGAGTTATCATTCTGTGGCCGCAATGTCAAATTCCAAGCATAAGTTGCATGAGCAAACGGACATGATTCGTCATTGATACCATACCACAATAGGAACAATTTTTAATAAAAGAGATTCACTTTATAAATCATCCAATAAAAACTATCTTAACATTTTGCTTGATCGACAAATAAACAGAAGAGGACTTTATGATATTCCAACCAATGTATGAGACAAACATGATATAACATTACAAAATATTAATGGATAGAACAAAAGCGTGTACATTGTGGATACTGGTTTTGTAAACATTACCAATTAACTTATTCATTAATAAATGTTTCACACATGATACGAAACTGATATTGTTTTATGAACGTCTATAGTAAATTATAAATCTAATTGAAAGAGATAATAACTTGTATAAAATAATTGACATTATATTTCAGACCTTGATATCCTTAAGCACCTTGATGAGAGTAAATTAAAATTTCATGAATAAACACACCGGTTATTCTTGTCAACAATCGTGTTATGTAATGAATCAACCACCCAGAGCAATAAAGCACAGCTGTCCTCAGAATAGGAAACGATTATACAGATCTTACATAATCACATACATGGTTTATTACACATCAAAGGATGTTACAAACCACTTGTTCAGTCTGCTATAAAGAAGCAATGTTATTCTCAATCTACTTCAGTGACGAGCTTGAATTAACAAAATATACACATTGGTCTTACCGATAATCAAAAGTTAATTGACTCATCACATATCGTTAGACCGTTAGATATTTTGACAAATCTTTGTTTTATGTTCTCTGTGCGATAGTTTATCAATAACTTTGAGTTTTTACCATTTAAACACGTTTAAAGACCAGGGCAGCGTCTGTTCAGTTGAAGTAATTGATCAAACTTGCAAAATAGTAAATCAGAATATCCTCGTTACCATATTCTTTTTTACCAAATGGACAATTACAACGTTACTATATAGTTTACTTTCTCTTTCAACTTAAACGCTAGATTCACTGTTCCTGTTGAACATCAAGTTCATTCTATTTTATTCAGCATATCTTTCATGTGTCACAATCGTAGACGTTTGACAAAAAGCTAAAATATAATGATATGGCTTTTATATCATATAAATGAAAAAAATATCTTAGATCTGTTTTACTTGAAGTGGTAGAAAAAATGAAACCTAGATTTGATATGTTTCTAAATATAAATACATTCTATATTGAAATATATGAATTTCTATACACAAGGGGTTACTTACATAAAGTATCTCTGAAAAATAAAGGCCCTTGTGAAACGTTTGCTAGACATTACCAAAAACAGAGTTTTTCCGTGTTCCGTGACGGGTTCAGAATTTAATATATCGGAACAGCAAACCATTTTGCAAGTAACATGTTCTTATGCTCAGATAGTTTGGATGTACCTGCTTCCTATTTCTTTGAAATTGAAAATGGCGATTGCAACGAATTTTCTTAAATAATTGAGAATTATTATTTGAAGTAAGCAATAGTTAATAGGGTAACAAAGCGATAATAAGTGTTGTTCAATGAAGCTTAAAATGGTGTACAAACTCACACTTCGGCATAAAACATCTTATTAAATCATCATATCTAAGTGGTAAAGGAAACATGTCCAATGACTCCACCTGATGTGTAAGTGAACTAAATTTCATTACTCAGTTCCAAAACCCTCTCTTTTGGGTGATATTCATCCATGTGTTGAATAATCTATAATGAGCGAGTAACATTAATTACTTACGACAATTACAATGATCAAAAATATATGTATTTAACTGAGATAAACAAAGTTTTAATTTTGTTTACCTGAGGGATTACCAAAGTTTTAATTTTGTTTACCTCAGGTAAACACAATTAAAACATTGTTTATCTCAGGTTTACAAGCTTGTTTATCACTTGTTGATCTCAGGTTTAAGATAGTTTTACGCTCTTGTAAAACCATATTTATTTTCTTGTGCTGGTTTAAAGGGCGTGTAAGTATGGATTCTAGTATGCCAGAGACAGTTTTCAAGAATGATATGAAGTTCATTCACATACAGCTGCATACCATAAGTTTGTTCACCTGCTTGTGATCTTAGTGCAAATATCATGTAATTTGGGTTTCGTTTTTATGTTCATAAAATAATTCCAGGACTACTTACGGAAGATCATCAATTGTCCATGCGTAAAATACCCATTCCCAAACCATATTTCGGGATCGTCTTGTCACTGGTGCTGAATGTCGATATTTGGCATTGTTAAATAGACAGATGGGGTCATATTTGTAAAATTCGGATTTTCTTAAATTTCGATTAAAATCATCCATGTAAACTTTGTAGGAAAAAAATCAGCACAGTTACGTGGCCTTAGCGCAAAGGAACACGTATGAATAAGATCTAAAGCTGTTGATCACTTATGAAGGATTTTGTAGAGCAAAATAGAAATTAGAGTTTTCGTAATTTTGACCCCTGGTCACTTCAATGAGCTACCAAATTTGTTACAGCTATCTGCTAGAAATGACATACGAATATGTCAACGCAAACTGAATCTTAACTTCCGCAGTGAAATTTCATCATTAACGGTTTCGTTTTCACAATGATATAATGTCTCAACGACGTTACAAATTACATGATATTTGCACTAGAATACGAAGGTAAGTGAACAAACTTAATATAAGCACTTGACAATAGGCACCATGCTGCACTGTGGTGTCAAGATAAAGGTCAAAGTCCCGAAGAAACTCCCTAAACATCACATTACGTTACAAATATTACAGTAGGAAGACAGTGGAAAATAGATTGTTTTTCCAACAACAAGCAAAATTTTATAAGCCTTGTTTAAAACGATACTCAAAACAGTATACAAGATCCGTTATCAATAAGTTCAGATCACAAATCAAGAACTCGCCTCGAGAATTTTAGAAACTAAATCCTAAAAAGGAAAGCAATAAAAAAAATGTAGATCTCAAATCATTTTATGACTTCTTTAAAAATTTGAATATTACGGAATACCCTGATATTGATTTAAATGAGGTTACTCATTACCCAAATAAATGGAACGCGGATAAATTAAATGAGGAGATCGACATTGAAGAAGTGAGTAACGCCGTCTCGGCGCTGAAGTCAAATAAAGTCGTTGGATCTTTTTTGTAGTAAATGAATATTTCGTTCATTCTTCGGATGAAATGTAACAACTATACATACTTTTATTAAATTTTATACTCTAAAGAGGATTATACCCGAGGCATGGGTAACCGGTATCATAAAACTGATTTACAAATCCAAGAAATACATCAGACCCTAATTCTAATAGATCGATAACAATTCTTAGCTGCTTAGGAAAGCTTTTTACTAGTATTCTTAAATCCCGTCTCTCAGAATATATAGAAACGAATCATCTCATGACTGCTTCACAGGCAGACTTCCGGAAAGGAGTCTCAACAGTCGATAGTAGATTCATTTTACACATGCTGTCCCAAATATTGAAATTATCCAAACGAAAGTTATTTTGTGCGTTTGTTGATTTCTCGAAAGCTTTCGATAATGTATGGCGTCCAGGACTTTGGTTGAAATTACCACGTGTTGGAGTAAATGCCCTTTTCTCTAACGTTGTACGGACACTGTATCAGAATATTAAATCATGTGTGGCATCAGACAATACATTCTCGGATTTTGTTCTTGCTTAAATGGAAATGCTTTATTCATTTAGATGCCATGCCTTAAGTAGTTTTAGAGCTCAGTTTATACCAGTTTACTATTCAAATTGGCCAAGCCATCACAAACTTAATTTACTCCTCAAAAGTAACAAATTCTGAAGTTTAAAGAACATATCTCTTTTCATCAAATGAATTTTTTCACATATGTAATAATATACATGTATATGCTGTTGTATGTTATTCTTGATGTTATGCATGCACAATTCTCATCTTTATTTCTCTATGTAAAATTGATCATGTACCACCGTGCATGGTTTTGGAGAATAAAAAATCTTGACACTTCAACAACCGGCCATCGCAATGCGGGAACGCAGTGTAAAACTTTGTTAAAGATATTTGTTTGCCTTTTCAATTCATTGAGAGAAAGATGCCAATCAAGAATTACTTGAAATGATAGCAAAAGTATTAAATGACTTCTGCTCCAAATTGCGTCTAATAACACACACAAGAACAGAACAGAAACTGATGTTAATGTGTTCGCCAACACTATGTCTACAGCCTTGTGGAATTTCACTTTCTTTCCATTGCAATAATGTGATATATTTTCCCTTATGTGAAGGCAATATATTTTTAAAAAAGAACGCTCATATATCCTTAAGATACAGGAAAACCGAGACATTAATTGAAAGATTAGGAGACACAAAAACCCATCCACAATTGTTTCATCATTCGTTTCTTTAAACATTTTTCTTTTTATATACACATAAATTGAAACAAATCTGATCCAAACATTTACATTTATTTATATGCAAATGATTCGAATGAAATTAAAAAGGAAATGGAATATGCTAATGAATGTCACATATTTCAAAGTTGGGTATGTACAAGTTGAAGGACAACCATGTCTGTCAATCATGCTATTAAAGGGGCAGAAGCACGTTTTATGATAATTTTATATTTTTAAATTTTCACTGATAATTGTAAGTTAATGTTAAATGTATTATTTTGACAGTGTCAAAAATGTCATTACACAAGCCAATCATCCATAGTCAAAGGACAAAGTATGAAGATTCACACAAGATCCATTGGCAGCCATTTTTTTGTGAACACCTTTAATTCATTTTGTTTAAGAAAAGGAATCGGATGGCTAACCTTTACGTTATATATTTGAATTATTACTACTCCGTTCAGTTTAAATACATTGTTTTTCAATTGGAACCATTAATTTTCATTTTCCTGACATCACCTTATATTCCCCCTAAAAACGTGCTACTGCCCCTTTAAGTAGAACAAGGGTCTGCTGCACCGTTCATTTATGTATTTTCATAAAGAAATTGGTACATAATTTCCACATGGTATTATTATGACATAATTAGATTCAAAACATATTTTTCACCAAATTTTATTTCTGAATACCTTGATATTTTGTATCCAACCTCCTTAAGGGTTTACCATCTTGTCTACCAGATAACTTACAGACAGTTTGACAGTCTTCATTCATATACATATTCAAGTTCCAGCAAACCATGAAGGACAGAGTTATTAAGAAAGAAAATGAGATTGGTTTTGATGAATTAACTGTACGTTCATCAAGCATTCTTCGTTTTTGAATAATATATTCTGCAATAACTTATATATAAGGTTTTTTTCAAAATTGCTTCATTATCAAATATGTTGTCAGAAAATTGTACAGACATATTGCAGTTGGACAGTACATATTCAGATTCTAAGGACAACGCCAACCGTTACCAACCAAAAAATGGTTCCAATCAAATTACAGTACTATTACTCAAAAGAAAACAGGCAGTTAGAAAACAGATACATTATTAATGTTATACACAAACTCAACTCAGTTTACTCTGATATCCCCTTGTCTTGGCACATTTTACTGGTCTTACTTTTTCTTGTAATGTTTAAGAAATATTTCTTAATTCACAATGGGTAATGTCAAAAAGATCAAAATAATTTCAGCTAATTGCAGAGGACTTGCAAATAAATCCAAAAGAAAGGAACTAATGAACATCTACAGAAAGAAATCATGTTCTATACAATGTTTGCAAGATATTCACATAGATTAAACTAATACTAATACCATGAGAAATGAATGGGGCTTGCAATCAATCATAGCGCCCTATAAATCAAACTCAAGAGGAGTTGCCATACTTTTTAACAATGACACTGATCTTACAATACATAGAACCATTATTGATGATAATGGTAATTTCATTATTGCTAATATTTCAATAGAAGATAAAAAAATGACCTTAACCATTTTTTATGGTCCCAATAATGATACACCTCACTTTTATATCAATATATTTGAAAATATTTTAAAATTTGAGCATGACTCATTGGCAATAGTTGGAGACTGGAACTTAGTGCTAGACCCAACAATTGATCTCGAGAATTATAAACATGTTAATAATCCAAAATCAAGAAATACAGTATTGGAATTTATTGAAACTTACAATCTTATTGATATTTGGAGAAACCTTAATGATAAAACAAGAAAATACACCTGGTTGATTTCTTTATTGTATCGGAAGACATATTTGATATTACTTTGGATTCAGACATTCTCCCAGGTTATCACTCAGCAATATCATTAACCTTTTCAAATACTATTAATCAAGAAAGAGGACATTTTTACTGGAAGTCTAATGCCTCTTTACTGCTAAACCCTGAATATGGTGATTTAGTCAGAACTGTATTTCAGGATACTATAGGAAAATTCAACAGAAGCGATAGATGACAACAAAACTATTAAAAATGTTGATCTTACAATTTCTGATTCTTTATTTTAAGAGGTATTATTAATGAATATTAGGGGAAAGACTATATCATTCTCTTCCTACATTAAAAAGCAAAAAGCAAAAAATCCAGATGAACTAGAACAAAAAATAAAACAGGTTGAAGATAATATCAGAATTAACTTTCAGAAAATTGACGAAAAATTACTCAATGAGCTCTCTAAATATAAGAAAGAAATGAGGAGATGAAGGTGATTCAAATTCGAAACCGAATTCTTTGGTACGAAGAAGGTGAAAAACCCTCAAAATATTTTTGTAATCTAGAAAATAGAAATTTCTCCAAAACATCTATCAATAAGTTAAAAACTAATGACAACAAAGAAATAACAGATAGTAAATCAATTATTAATGAAGTTAAGGTTTTTTATGAAAATCTATATTCTTCTCCTGATCAATATAGAAAGAAGATTGCTTAAAAGACATTAAGACTCCAACTTTAGATAAGAAATGAAAAGACAATCTTGAAAGAGAAATCAGTATGGAAGAAATTAGCACTTCTGTTTACAAAATGAAAAATAACAAAAGCCCAGGGATTGATGGTTTTCCTATTGATTTCTTTAAGGTTTTTTTGAAAGAAATAAAAGTATGGATTTATAGATTTATTAAAGATGTATCAGGAATGAAATGTCTCTCAGTATGAAGAGAGGCGTTATCACCTGCATCCCAAAATCTAGCAAAGAACATTACTTAAAAACTGGAGGCCTATCACTCTACTAAATGCTGTTTATAAGATTATCAGCTCTTGTATTGCACAGAGATTAAAAACTACTTTAGATGAACTCATTCATTTTAATCAAACCGGTTTTATACCAGGCAGGACTATTAGTGAAAACACAAGGTTGCTATATGACATAATGTTTGAAACAAAAAAACAAAACATTCCTGGACTGCTAATATTGATTGATTTTGAAAAAGCATTTGACACTGTCTCCAAAGATTTTATCAATCTAGTTTTACACAAATTTGATTTTGGCCCTGAATTTATAAGATAAATATTTTAACTTATGATACTACATCTTGTGTCATTCAACATGGTAACTTTTCTGAAAATAAATTTAGACAAATCCAAAGCAATTTGAATTGGATCCAAAGCTAAAGTTAGTGACAAAATTTGCCATGACCTTAATATTGAATGGGTTAATAGTGAATTTGATGTTCTTGGTATTAAGTTTACACCAGATCTTGAAGACTTTTGGGTAATTAACACCAGGAAGAGACTGGAAGAAATTAATATACTCTTAGCATCTTGGAGAAAAAGAAACTTAACTCTTATTGGTAAAATAACAGTAATAAAAACATTAGCAATCTCTAAGTTAGTTCATATTTTCAATTCTTTGCCAAATCCACCAGCAGAATTTATCACTTCTTTGGATAAAATCTTTTTCAAATTTATTTGGAATGATAAAAATGATAAAATTAAAAGAAGTGTAATGAAAAACAAATATGAAGAAGGAGGATTGAGAATGTTTGATACAAATTGATTTATAATTCCTTAAAATTATCTGTCTTAAGATCTTACTTTAGTAAAAATGATAAGAACAACCCATGTAAAATACCTTTAGAATGTATATTCAGATTTGGAGCAAATTCTCAAATATTTTTGAAAATTAAAAACCCCTTTTGGCATGATGTTCTAAAAGCATGGAAACATTTGCACCAACATCATGATGTGGACTCAGACAACACTGATGAAATTTTGTCTCAACCTCTGAATCATAAATATCAGAGACTTATGTGATGAAAATGGACTTTTATCAATAGAATCCTTAAAAGGAAAATTCTGTATCAAAGGTACTTTCTTAGATCTGGAATGTTTATTACATCTATTACCTGAATCATGGAAAAACACTATTAGACATTGCCATTCTATCCCTATCAGGAATTTAAATATCAACCTTTGTCAGATGAATCTATTGAAAAGATCAAAAGGCTGCAGGATTGTTTATGACCAACTCATTTCAAATGCAAAACAGCCCAAAATTTATGATAAATGGCAAAATATATTCCCTGAAATTGGAAAAATATAATTACAGTATACAAAAAGGGGTTAAAAGATCTAAAACTAATAGACTTCCAATACAAATTTTTACATGGTGTTATCTATACAAAAATGGGTTGCTTAAAATGAAAAAGGTTGATAATAGTTTGTGTTGTCATGATGAAAATGAAAACCTTTGTCATGTGTACTGGGAATGTCAGGTGACCCAAACTTTTTGAAATGATTTACAAAATTGTCTTAACAATAATTTATTATATTCCCACAATATATTATCCAAATATATGGTCTGGTTTGGTACCCTATCAAAATAGACTACTGAATCATATCATTATCTCTGCAAAGAGACATACTCACTTATGCAGTATTAAAGATAAAATTCCCAAACTTAACTTATATTTCAGAACTCTGAAACAAATATTTTTTGTTGAAAAATATATTTCAAAGAAGAATAACGATTTAGAAAATTTTAATCGTAAATGGAAGCCTCTCTTACCAGTACTTACATGACCAATTTGACTGATTGCAAAAGTAAATTATTCCAATACATATACACTGATGTACCTATTTTTTATCACAACTGTCCATGCAACTGTCTGTTATTCTTATTGTAAAACCATGACAACTGTATGTATGTGTAATCAATGGAACCAATAATAAAAAACAAAAAAAACCCTTTACCAACCAAGACATGAAATGTGATATTTGGTATGCGTGCTTGTTATACTTTTTTTGTGAATTCAAATAATCTTTTCATTCAAAACAAATATAATTTGTAATCAACAAACAGTTATTCTCTTGAAGTTGTTTGGTGACAAAGAAACTTTTTATGTTGAAGTGTCAGGCTTTGATCTAAATATTAGTCAGAAGTTGTAAAGGATAAACATCAAAAACCAATTTCACCTTAAGGAAAGAAATGATCAAAGTTATACTTCTTGTAAAGATGAAGAAATTTCGATCTGGAATTATTCACTAACCCTCTAGATCTGTTATCGGACAAGCTATAAAAGAACATTTGCCAAAGCAATTCTATACTTTCATCACACCTTGTTTTGAAAATGGATTCATCCAATATTTTGTATTTATACACACTAGATGTGTCTTAGTGTAAAAAAAACTGATAGACATTGTCCAACTCACCATGGGAATGTTTTTCATCTTGACTTCCTTGCAGGTCTTGATGTCATGCAAAGGATTCATACCTTTCAAACCATCTCAACTTCCGGTCTTTCCTGGCAATAAAGGTAATCCTACTGAATTATATAAAACATTATCTTACCTTACAGTAAAATACTTGTTTTTGATTGGCTGACGATCGCCACGTTTTATCTTATGTACCCCGGGACCCTCACCTCTCACTGTGTACAAATGTCATGTACCCCGCTGCCATTGCAACAGCTCCTTTCCGAGAAGCGATGTCGCATAGCATTAACATGACGTTACCAAATGACGCACGCGGTGTGCAGAGTTTACATAAGTTCGATTAGCCGTTTTCGTGATTATTTATTATAGATTTGTTTTCCCATCATTCTAAGTTTTATTTGGAAACAAATTCCTCATTGCACTACTTGCACATGCCATAGAATTAAAATCAAATAGTTCTTAAGCATGTTTAGGCTAGTAGTTTTACGTTACTCGATTCATAACATTTCAGTCGGGTTGGATGACGCCATTTTGTATACATTAGGGGTCAGGGTCGTTCAAGCAGTGATGGCTCATCCGTTAACGGCAAACAAAAAAGAAATGAATATATTTTCTTCTGACATGACGGCAAGATAAATTCGTTGTATGCTTCTCCCTTGGGTAATACGGTCTGATGTACCATCTTTGTTGAAATGTCAGCCCTCGCCTTGCGGCTCCGGCAACATTTCTACAAAGATGGTACATCAGACCGTATTACCCTCGTGAGAAGCAAACAACTTATAATAACTATGTCACTTACATGATACATTGTATATACATCATGCAGCCTCATCACTGAACCTGTTTCTTTATTTCGTCTCTCATTTCAAATCTCTTACTGCTTACATTGTTATGGATGATTGATATGAATTCATTTAAATGATGAAAATATTCGATATCCATGTCAATATTTTAATATTTGATTTAGATGTACAGTATTCATTCTTTTTACATTCACAATATATAATATCACAAAATAATTAACAGATATATGTAGAACAATCATGTTTTTGTTATAACAAGAGGTAACAGAGATGCATATTTGAATAACAAGGATTTAATCCGAAAGAAAACATTGTTTTCATCAAAGTATTGTAGCACCAGAATTCACATCACCTTTTTCATTTCTTCAGGTGCATCAAAACTCTCATCGCCATCAAAGGAGCGCTCAACAAGCTTTCAATCTACAGACATCATCATGCCCCAATCTTCAGGATTCATGGTCGAATCAGGTTCTTTTAGCCTCGACACCCTCAATTCTAATTCTAAATCTCCGGGTTTTATGGTCGCATCTGGTTTCTCTAACCAAGACACAATCAATTCTGATTCTAAACCTCAAGGATTCATTGTTGCACAAAGTTCGTCAAACCGTGACACCCTCAATTCTGATTCTGAACCTCAGGGATTGTTTTCTCAGTCTATGACGTCTGGGCTTAGGACTCACCAAAAGTTGCCTCTCCAATCGGTAGTTCAAAGTAAAATACCGTCACAATTAACTTCTCTTGAGAGCAAGAAGGCTAATTTACCCAGAATGGCTGGTTCACCTCTGAAAAACTTGAGCTCAAACACCGTTGGTGAGTGTTGTACTTTTTAAAGATTAATGTTATCAATACATGATGAGTTCATACGGGTAAATTGTCAATTTGTATATTCAAAACATGACACTGTGACTTCTTTTATACACGAAGTTCAAAGGTTAATGTATGTTGAATTATTAATTTCACGATTATGATATGAAATGATATTCAAGTTTGTTGAAGTTGTTGTTTGTTGATGACAAGTTGTAACCAGACAGTTCCCCATGTGATATGAAATGAATGAAAAATATGACTGAATTTCTTCATGTTCGAAGTATCAAGCTTTCTCATAGACTTACTTATGCGTTTATCTTATTTATTTCATTGGATGACAGGTAAAAAATTATGGTGAAATCATTCACAAATAAAATCCACATCAAAGTAAACTAAAACACAACATATTTGAAATCAAAGTCACGAAGGTGAACAAACTGTTTGGATGCAATTATATTTGATACAGTAAAACAGTCTAAAACCACCAAAGCCACACTGACCACTATGATTGTCACAAGCACCAATACAGCCGCAAATACAACAACAACCACGACCACAGCTACACCAACTGAAGATATGACAACAACCGAAGATGTTGAATCAACAACAGGTATGATATACTTTGGTCAGATGTTATAACTCATATATTTGATTCTATTGACTGAAAGGGACAAGTCGGTATTCGAGCACGTGTAGAAATCATGTTTACAATAATCTGTAAGTTTTTGAACTTTTAACAATGTTAGAATGTCATGAATTGAGATGAACAGATGTAAAGAAGTGAGAATATTCAAATCAAATTAGAAAATATGTATGAAAATAATCAATTCTTTGGCTGCTGAGCAATTTTGCTTTATCCTTATTATTCTAGTGTAATAAGCCTTTCAAATTGACAAAGCACTTTTTCAAAGCGGTTCTTCACAATTCTGAACTTTTTGTATCTGTCAATATAGTACTCAGTGTTCAATAGATACTATTTTCGGTATTACTGGTGCATTAACTTTGCTTACTTGTGGCTCTATGAACGTTCTTCTAGGTCTATTTTAGACTGGTTTAACATAAGGTGTTACCGTATCTCTACATTTAGTCATCAAACAAAACCAGAAATAGATAATGAACTTTTCTAATAGTGCTACAGGTATTCAGTTAGCTGTTCATTCGATATACATTTTAAACAGGCAGATATAAAATTAGCGTTCCTGCAATGGTTAAAACAATAAAACATTAAAAAAAATTGTTGATGAAATTAATTCGACATGCAGCATAGAGTAAACATTAAATAAACACCCTTGGACGTACATGTATATCATGCTTTAGTGACGAGGACTTTTGTAGAGAACCGTCGTTCATATTTTTAATTTGTTTGAGTACAAGGTACACTGATGTTTTTGTACTGCTTTAATGTTTTTCTCATATCATGCAGGTGTTATTTTACTGTCCAATTATTTTCATTGTAACCCTTAATATATATATAACATTCATACATGACTTACTAGAAGATCTGACCAAAGCTGTCCCATGCAGATGATTTTCCCCTTGTAGCAAATATTATACAATTATAGACCGATGATGAGGTCAATACCTGTTTTATAGACTCGAGGAGTCCGAGGTCGATATTTCTTTCCTCGGGTCTACCAAAACAGGTATTGACTGAATTCACAAGTTTAAATTGTTTAATTGTGTCTCGGTTTAAAAAATCGAAAGGGAATAGAAAACCACAGCCATGAGTGACATTATGACTCGATTGTTGGTAAGGACGGGTCAATCACGTCATGAAAACACAAGAATGACATCATGAAATAACGGTTCGACGTCATCCACTCTAATTTTTGTAACTCAAGTCAATATCCCTTTTGGTCGGACCCGGGGTCACGGGGGATGGGTCAACATCACTTTCTGTCCACCACACGTGACCAGTTTTGATCTTTAAAAATTACGCTTACATGATAATGCCTGGTATCTACTGAAGTGAGGATTAATCAATTTTGTCGTAACATCAACATTAAACATATCTCTAATTGGATTAGTCAGACATTTATTTCCTTGTACAAGATTTCAAATGATACAAGACGTTCTTGCCTGATTTATCCGAAACGATTTAAATCATTAGTGTAAAAACCATATTAATTGCAGTTGATATATCTATCTTAAAATAGTTGGACGACTCGCGTTTTTTTTTATGATCCACTGTTTTTTTTCTCACTTGACTTTGTTGATGATTGGTTGTTTACTCCCTCACGTTAAGAGCCAGTGAGTAATATTGTCAAAAAGTCACCCATTTACTGAATATCGTTGCAGAATATCCCCCAGACTGTAAGGACGGATTTACATTTGAAGCAGGATTGTGTTATAAGATTATCGGCAACGAGTTTAATTCTCGTAAAGGAGCACAGTCGATGTGCGAGAAAAAAGCACAAGGGGGGCGGCTGGTACAGTTGAAGACACTAGAACAGTTTGTGGCACTCCGCTCTGCTTTGCAAGTCATAGATGGTAGGTTTTGATTTGCTTGCGCTGTTTCACCAAAAGGTCAGGCAAGACTTCGGGTCATGTATGCATGATAAAACCTTTGTTCCCCTAAAAGTTGAATGTTATATATTTATTTTCGAAAGTTGAAAACAATTCAGAATTTTTCCATGAGCTTGTAAGCATAATAATGGTTTGATTATCGCAGAATAGAATATTTGCCCTTGCAGGCCCTTTTGACCCTGAAGATTCTAAATGTTGAGGGATTTATCTATAGTAAGTATTGCTCTTGTCTCTTCAGGTTTCTTTCCTTATTATGTGGGCCTGACACGAGATGATAATTCCACCATGGTTTGGGATGATGGATCCGCGGTGATGAAGGAGTTTTGGGCCCCTGGTGAACCGAGTAGTCGCAAGAAGAAGTGTGGAGACATGAGCTACGACCACAGATTCATGCTCAATGATGGATCTTGTGATATATTATTTGCCAATTATATATGTGAAAAACCTTGGTAGAAAGAAGTACTAGTTCACATGTTGCATGTTCACTTGATAGTAAGGTTTTTGTACAGTATAAAGTACAGAATGAGCTCCAACTTAAGCTTTATTAACAAAATAACAATATTAACATCAATATTGTGTCTGCGTTTATGGAAAACATTTTTATTTATCTGTCATAGGGAAAATACCTCTTGAAAATAAAGGAATATACCTCCATCTTATTTTTAGAATGTTTTAACGTTGTCTCCAAGTTGTGATTGTACTACAATTTTCCTGTAAGATTTTTGCCTCAACATAATGCTTTATATATTTCTCAAATTATGACACAATGTTATGGTTGTAGAAAGAAGGAATTGTAAATGGTAATTTTTAATAAGTAGAAGCATCCTTTTTAGTCCGTTTTTAGTTTAATAAAGTTGCTCAAAGCCATTCTTTTACCTCAATTGATTGAAAGGTGGTCACAATTAAATTACCAGCAGCAGTTTCACGTTATTATTTCTTCTAAGACAACGGATTATTGGTTGAGTGTTGAGATCTTTGAGCCAATGAAATACACATCTAGCATAAACTTATATTTGTCAGTGAATATTTTAACAAAAATAAGATTAACAAAGCAAATGTGGTACTGCAGAGTTTTCTTTATTCTTATACATGAAATTCAATTGCTCAAACCATCAGTGAAGCGTTCCTTACATTAAGCACTACATGACTGACTACCTTTTGAGTCGAGGTGTACAGGTGGACAAGTGAAAGTTTAAGTTCTGCCTCGCTAAAGTTCCCATGTTTAAGTTTTTCAAGACAGTTAATTTCGAAAGTGATTCATGGTTGAAATAAAGTCAGATAACAAAAGTACAATCACAGATAACAATAATGTGATATTATTTTAATGTGAAAATTACGATGTTTCGGTAGGGACATCAGGGGGATGTCCATTTATCATTCGATATATACCCTCCAAAAAGAAACGCATAGGTGATTGTGAAAGTTTTAAACCTGTGTAGAAACGAATATTCAAAAACAACTGTCATAGTTCTTTTCTGACCATAATTGTTAAATGATTATTTACAGCTTCGGTGCAAAAACGAGGACTTTTCAGTCATTTCTATTGTTTAAGGAGCATTTGGGAACAGATTTGCAAAAATGTGTCAAGCAAAAACAAAGTAGAAAGCGTAAAAGCATGACTGTGCAAATAACCAAGCAAAGGCAAATTTGTTTCAAATTTTGTTATTAAAGCATGGATATGAGGACAACATTATGCAATGTCAAAATTTCGAAAATTGAAAAATCGCTGTAAAATCAAACCTTCAATTTCAAAATGTACCGTTGCCTGAAATTGGAATGTTCATTAGGAAACCAAATTTAGCTATTTCAATCGTTTCCTCAAGGCCCATTTTCGACAAGAAATGCCGCTTTTTAAGCGACGAAAACCACAAGTTTCTACAACCGGGTCAATAACTTGCGTCATCTTCTTGTCACAACCATAAAGATTGCATAACAGATCCTTGCTTGGGGGAAAAGTCGACGGCACTTCAGGGAGCCGTTTGTCTGAAAAAGAAGCGGAGAGTCAATCTTTTAATCTTTAAGAAAGTCTAGTTTGGTGATGCATCACAATTTCATTCAAAACTGCGAGATGAAAAACCGACGTTTCTCACTTTTGTTTACAATCGGTAAAAATGTCGGCTATAATTTCATTCGAATGTCAACAGATTTGGTTGAGAGGGCGTGCTAAGGTAAGTTACAATATCCAACACATAAGATCTGCCTAATGTTATGTGTTAGGAGAATTTGGCGGAACGTCTGTTTATCAACAACAATCACTAACGTCAAATGCATCAAGATTATGGTCTGCCAGGGGCAGTTTTCAAGAATGATACAATAGGCACCATGCTGCACTGTGGTGTCAAGATAAAGGTCAAAGTCCCGAAGAAACTCCCCAATAGAACGTTAATGTAATGAATTTTATTGACGTGCACCTACACATCACTCTACGTTTAAGACACTTCAACAACCGGCCATCGCAATGCGGGAAGGATGTGGAAGAACCTTGTAAAGGATATTTGTTTGCCTTTTCAATTCATTGCGAGAAAGATGCCAATCAAGAATTACATGAAATGATAGCAAAAGAATGTCTTCCGCGCCAAATTGTGGTCTAACAACGCACAAGAACAGAACAGAAACTGATGTTGATGTGTTCGCAAACACTATGTCTACAGCCTTGTGGAATTTCACTTTCTTTCCAATGAAATTATGTGATATATTTTTTTTCTTTTCTGAAGGCAATATTGGCACATGCGTTTCCTTTTTTGAAGAGTATATATGACGATAATAACAACAACAAACACACCTAAAAACATCAACAAAACAATAACCAAAACAATGTTTACACACACCAGAAACAATTATCACAGGGGGTACTCGACTGTACACGTAAACCGGAAGTTGCACCTCTGCAACTACCCTTTTTCCTATGTACATTATTAGAGGAAGACCCCCTACTGCACGTTCACGGTAATAATAGACAAAATTTTATGCAAAACATGCTCAAACTTTATATAACGAAAGATTAAGCTACCATGTTACCCAATCTATCGTGTTTTTTGTAGTGACAGTCGTAAAATCACTTAACAGTTATGATTTAATATCACCCTTCAGACGGCATAAGCTCGCCTCACGAAACAAAAGTAATAATCTTTCAATTACAGTGATAAAGATAAATTAATTGATGCCAATTGATATTTTCGTTGAAGACTGGATGTGTATTTTACTATGTAAAAGTTCAGAACATGCATTTTCGACTGTTGCAAGCTATCATTTGACTGAAAGTAAACTGTAGGCCATAAGATAGTTGATATTGTCGTCCGCCGTGACTGTACAGGTATTTGTGCATTTACAGAGTGAAGGATTCCTTTAACAGGTATTCGGAAAACGGCCATATAACAAAATAATAACATTTTTATTTAGTGTGCCGTTGCTTAAATGAATGGTGATTATCCCGTTTTACCGAATCATGTGTGTTAAATGGCATAATATTGATCTTCAGACGATTTGTGATTAAACTAGATTATAGTCTCATGTTAAGTGACGTTTGTACATCACTTAAGTTGTATAACCTTTTTTGTTTGAAAGTTAATGGTTCTGTGCGAATGTTGGTTCTCAGTATAGCACTTTTAAGGAATACAACAGAACTCTTACTTACAATGAATGAATCGTTAACTATCAAATGCACAAATCTTTGTCAATTCGTTGAAAATTTTAAATTAAATCTTTAAGATGATATCACTGACGGGTACATTATATTAACGAAGCAGGAAGTATGACACGAGGGTCTTTTAATGTTAATTTTTCCAAAAGCAGATGTCAGAAGATTGCCTGAGTGCTTGAGTCCGCTCATGAAGCGAACAAAATTGTCCTGAAATAACTTTTGGCCAATTTTCCGGAAATGTTTTACTTCCTCCCTGAAGAGCATCTCGGTTGTACTATTAAGAGAGAACCACTGAACAACATCTTCAAATAATAGATAAGCTATGCTATCTTAGGCAGTTTCTTTTCACTCTGAAGCCTAATTTGATCCATGATTCCACATGTCAAGATTCCCTCAATGTTTCAATAATGTTGGGTAATAATAAATTGATTTCTTTAATTAGTAAATCATCATCATTACCATCAAACTCATTTGAAATGTCAGTTTCAGAGGTAAATATATTAACATCTGCGCTTGTATCAGGGCCAACAGATACATCAGAAACGCTTTGGGGTTTACTTTCAAATTGAGGACTGATTTCTTGTATTTTTACAGTTTGTGACTCGCGATTGGGACTACTTATTTTATTAACTTTCACAAGATCAGCTGGAATAATGTTTTGAAAACTTTGATTGAAGTTTTATTTTTCCTGTGTTGAAATCCAAAATCCTTTGTCGGACCTTTAAGACATCAGTTGGATGGGTATCAATGGAATGTTTAAAGAGACGCTGTATAAACTTTTTAAAATATATATTTTTCATAAGATATTGCTAAAATAACTACATAACATAAATATTAGGCAAAAACAGCAATGATACGCAGTTTCTCAATGAAACTACAGCGTCTGCTTGTCACCGTCCAACGACAAACCAAAACGCGGCTGCTGAAAGGCCACGGGAAGGGGATACCGGAAATGACGTGGCAGAAGGTGAAGCGTTCGTCTGCTTATATGGAAAATGATAGGCGAAATCCGTAACTCTGCGTTTTCTAAGCGATTAACAGTATGTTATATCATAATGTTACTGTCAACTGTCCTAGAATATCTCCTGATGAAGTCTCCATAGACAAATATCCATCACATTGATCGTTCCACGCACAATTGACCCGCTGTGTTAGGTTAAAGAGAGCAATGTGACAATCCACATCGAACTCACGTGTTCCGATCACTAAACCGAATTTTGGTTTCGAGCTCTCATTTTCACTGGCATGCAGAGAAAAAAAAATTTCTGATTAGTTAAATATAAAACAAAGCACAAAGTTTTGGGCTGATTTATGGCAATAATCCGAATTTATAATGCTCACGTTTAGATTTGAGCGTTGTGTAAAAATGTTGAATAAACAATGACATTGCAGGTGTTATTTACTTTCTTTCTTTAGATCAGATATTTACTTATTACACAATTACTTTACTGTCTATCTTATTTCCTGTCTGTTTCCTAATTAAAAGCTATTAAATGATGACTGTAGCAGGTAGGTTATATAATGCACAATCATCAACACCTGGCTATTTTATGACATCAGCTAATTAGGTAACATCAAATAGCAATTCTATTCCTTAACATCCTTTTCCCTCCGATTGGTAAATTATAACCCGTTGAAATTAAGAATAATGTTTTTGCCTTATCTGATAAAGGTAAAGAATTATTTTGGGTATGGTTCATTTAATAAATCTTCATTCTGTTGGGCCATGTATCGGGTATCGTTGTGAAAAATATCATTGCTATGTATAAGAGTGAAAACATTAAGATTGTCATTGAAATTATATATACATATATATTTTCAATGCTCTATTAAAATATTGTTTTAAACAAGACATCAGTCATCATCCAATACATACCTTCCATTGAGAATTGTAACTTATCCATCACTAAATGAAATAAGTAAGAAATAAGTATTTTCTTATCCTGATGCAAAATGAAGTCAAAGGCATTTAAAAAAAATTAATTTAAGTTAAGTTTCTGCTGTGCTACTTATGTTTACCAATAACAACAAACAACTGTGCACGCAGATATAACAGTTCACATCCGGTTCATTGTTTAAAGATACAAGTTCACCATGCTTTGATGAAGCACACCTTGTTGATATCATAGAGAGTGTAAACAACGGTCACGTGACCAACCACGGTCTCGATACTACTGACCTAGATTCACCCGTCACCCGACATGAGGTCGAAGCCGCTGTTGCACGTGCGAAGCGAGGGAAGTCAGTCGGCCCGGATGACATACCTGCCGAGTCGCTGAAGAATCGACATTGTATTGACTTTTTATTTACTTTGATTTCACATTCTTTTGACAGCAACACGTGCCCCGATATATGGCGATCAAGTATAATCAACCCTATTAGGAAACCAGACATTGATCATCGTGACCCGTTAGGATATAGAGGTATTTCTCTGTTGTCAGTGCCTTGTAAGATTTATGCTGATATCCTTAATCAACGACTTAGTCACTTGCTAGAAGATAACAGTATTCTTGCTGATGAACAGAACGGCTTCCGCTCACATCGGGGAACCCAAGAACACATCTATAGCCTTTATTCGGTTATTAATAACAGAAAGATATCAAGACAGTCTACCTATGTATGTTTTATTGATGCAAAGAAAGCTTTTGACAGTGTTAATCGCCAATGCCTATGGTTTAAACTTCAACAATTTGGTATACAAGGTAAATTTCTGAACGCAGTTCAAGTCATGTATGATGACACATGGTCAAGTGTCCGTGTGCATGACTGATTAACAGACTCGTTCCCAGTGCTATCAGGAGTACGCCAGGGCTGTGTTTTATCTCCATCTCTCTTTTCGATATACGTTAACGACCTTGCTACGGAAATCAACAACTTGGACTGTGGTATTTATATCGACAATAAGATGCTGAGTATTCTATTATATGCTGATGACATCGCTGTAATTGCTCCAAATGAAGAATCTCTCCAACGTATGCTGGACTGTGTAGCGAGTTGGTGCTCCAGATGGCGATTACAAATCAACGTAAAGAAAACGAAAGTTGTTCACTATCGTACCCCATCTGTGCCCCGGTCGTCGTATCCATTTAAATAGGAACAGATGATATTGATGTGAGCCACGCCTATAAGTACCTCGGCATTTGGTTAGAAGAGCACCTTGACCTCAACTTTACAACTAAAGAAATCGCTAAGTCAGCAAATAGAGCCCTTGGTGTAATAATATGTAAATTCAAATCTGTTGGTGGAATGGCTTACGATGTTTTTACTTCATTATATAATAACTTGGTTCGGCCAATTCTTTCTTATGGGTCCGCTATATGGGGAACAAGAGAATATTCATCCATCAACTCTATACAGAACAAAGCCTGCCGATTCTTCCTTGCTGTTGGACGAAAGACCCCAAATCTGTCTGTACGAGGTGAAATGGGTTGGACGGCGCCCTCCACGAGTCACAAGATCGAATCTATCAAACTTTGGCGTAAGCTATGCAGCATGGACTCTGACAGAATCGCTTGTAGAATAAACCAGTGGTCAACCAAGTATCGTTAATTGTGGCATAACAGAATCAAAGACTTTTTGAGTTCGCAATTTACATTTAATGATATATATACAATTACTGATAATGACTATTTATATGTTAAAGACTGGCTTATTGCTTTGGGGTCCAGAGACCCCAAAGTTATGTAACATTTGATATTGAAAACTAATGGCAGAAGTGTCTCTCTATATTACTCTTGGAAACTTCAAAGAGAAGTTTCAGCCAATGATATTTGTTTTAAGCATATCCTGGTATTTGAACGACCAATTGACAGAGCTGTAGCAAATTTATCCCCACGTGACCGTGTGGGTGGTACGAAATAATTGGCAAGCGTTAATTTGGAAACAGATTATTATAATAATGTTATGATGTAAAATATATCTTAAATTTTCAAAAATATATGGATGAGCGTTAACACCCTTAATAAATATCAATTTTGCATATGCATATAAACTGTTCTGTAGTTATTCGGTGTATTTTTTTGCATTCCACATTCGGAAACGACATTCCATTTTTGTATCAACTAGGAATTCGGTTTCTTCAATTTTCTTTATTTAAACGCAAGCGCTGAATGTCCCGCCTTGTCAATGACTGATCGTTCACTCAATGCATCTCATCGCTTCACGAAAAATAAATTTCATGTTTCAAAACATAACGTTATAGATGATTATTTACGATTAAAGGTGTCTTTCGAAGAAAGTATCGACATAGAGCATAGACATAAACATAGACATAAACGCCCTAAAGTATGATAAAATATTCTTAAATGTCATCCTGTAACATAATGAAAATTATGAACTTGTAGCTGAGATCATTTTTATCAGCAACTTTCGGCTGTAGTTCGATCAACATGTAATTAACCTGAAATTCAATGGGAATTTCGTCTAAATCTGCGGGTATTGGAAAACAATGGATACCGGAAAGTTTACTAGCGCAACTATTTATCTTCTAGTTAATCACTGGCTATTGTATTAAATTCGCCGTCAGCTATCTTTTAAAGCAACATAAATTTGAATAACCATATTAATGTTTAAAAATTTATATCATAATTGAGATAGGAAAAATGTTGAAATTTAAGCGGAACGAACGAGATGTTTTACTATGTACATAGTGTACTGTTAACTATCAAAATAAAGAGCAAAGAACATGCGTCTCCGATTGGAACAATTTATTCAAATAAAAATCCCCGTCCCTGTCCTCCCTAACCTAAATCTCCTGGTTCTATATAGTGGACATAAACTGGTACCCCAAAGCTTGCCTTTTTTAAGGCTTTTCTTGTTTTGAAGGATCACAATGACTGGCTTGCTGGACTGTGGAATGACCGTAACCTCCCGAATGGCAACAAACTACGCACATATCGTCTTTTCAAGCACACTCTGTCTGTAGAGTATTATGTTAAAGCTATTCTTAACCGTTCACATCGAAGTGTCTTCAGCAAGCTGCGATGCGGATCACTACCACTGGAAGTGGAAGTTGGACGTTTTACTCGGCCTGTAACCCCATTAGATAACCATATATGCAAATTCTGCAACAGTGACTCAATCGAAGACGAGGTTCACTTCCTTGTTGAGTGTAGTTTCTATAAGGACATCAGAACAGAGCTTTTTGATAAATTAAGTATTTATGATAGGTCTTTCAACACTTTATCGCCAATCAACAAGGCAATATATTTACTATCCGACAGGATTCATATCAAATTCATCGCCGCAACGGTGTTCAGTATGTTTACTCTAAGGAAAATGAGCCATTAATGTAATAATTTATCATTATACATATGTATTATTTGATTGTGTGATATAATTTGTATTTTATATCTGTCTATAATATTATATTTTAAATTTGCATCATGAAGATTTTAGTGTCTCATAGACCACATTGGCCGGACACTTTTAATGTGTGTGACACTCAAATAAAATAATATTCTTCTTCTTCTTCTTCTTCTTCTTCTTCTTCTATAATAATTCACATCCGGCTTCTCACGTTCAGTATTATGAGGCGAGACAAGCTGCATGCTGTTACAGTGTAGGATTATGCGCACACCATCGTTTCATTCATTGTCTTACATATTCATAAAGAGAAATTGCAAGATGACTAACTTGAACTACCGATTTGTTGAAAGTTTGAGATATTTGGAGGATGTTTAGTATGTTTAATCAACGGTTTTACTTTGGGCTTTTACTATTAGCTTGTGTTGTTTTACATAACGAGGGCATACATCGAGGGAATCCCATACCTACTAACACGCGTACGTCACGAGGCAGTCACGTTTCAGCGCATTTTATTCTGTTCGCCGGCCTAATTAGGCGGTGTATTTATAAAGTCGTAATTGAGCCGTTACTAGGTCGATTTCAAAATTTTCAAGTTGAGTCAATGTCAAATGGCTATCCCGTTTTTATGAATCCCGAAAGTTTCCATATGGCATTTCAGTCCATCTTCAATCACGTTTACAAAGTCCGAGGACAAATCACAGTAGTAACAATGACACGTTGTCATCAGGAGTATGATGTATACACCTCTCATTTAGCCTGAAAAGTAAAGTAAATTGTAACGCTATTGATGTGTAATAACAGATTCCTATCATACCAACTTCCCGTACAGAGAAAATACTACTTTCTGCAACTTTAGGTACAGTGCCTGTGCAACTACCATTTGAGCGTATAGTCACTATTTTGTCTATTTTCTCATTCATTACATGGAGATATACGTTGAAATGTTACATCAAACTGGAGATTGTAGAAACTCTTTATTTCATGTTACTTAAAGATATATATTGTCATTACTAAAGTTATCAGATGAGTAAAAACGGCGCTATCGCGATCGCTATGCCAGCTTCTATCGGGCAGCCACTTGACATGGGCATGTATGACAAAAAATATATAGAAACATAATCCTAATAATGTCATTGCGAACATGTAAAGAAATGATACAAAGTTAGGAATGAACTTAAAGTAACCGTAAACGTGCTGTAGGGGTTCTACCTCTAAAACTGTACATAGGAAAATTGGTAGTTGTAGAGGTGCAACTTCCGGTTTGCATGTACAGTCGAGTACCCCCTGATTATAGATTGCAAGACAGAAGTCATATTGTCACGTGATATGGGTGAAATAGCGACCTCAGCAGAAGGTGTTAGCTGTGATATCACCCGCGAGCGGTAGCGAGAGTGCTGAGGTGGCTCGTTATCGTTGTTTCTTCACTATCTAATAAGAAATGTGAATTTAAGATAAAAGAAAAATATGAGAAGAACAAAATATGGAGGTCCTTAAGACATTTATAAGTGGTATGTTTTGAGCAAAACAGATAGACTGAGGTATATCTTTTTATTTTGAATCATTCATATACAATTTTAATCGAGTATAAATGAATTAAGTATCTTAAATACATAAGATACATGTATGGTCAAGGCAAAATCCAAATTAAGTTCTCACATACACACTTTTTACCAATAAATACATTGATAATTTATTATCCGCCGCCGCGCGTTTAGCGCAAAGCGGGAGATATAGTATTGGGCAGCGTCCGTCCGTCCGTACGTACGTATGAAATGAAATTGAATAACTCATAAACTGTTGACCGGATTCTTTAAATTTTTTGTATGTAGCTTCATCGCCATGAAAGTGAGGTCCCTATAGAGGTTCATGACCTTGACCTTCATTTCAAGGTCATAACGAAACTTTACAATTTTACCCTTGTCAGCGGGATATCTCAAGAACCATTAACTGGATTCTCTTCATAACTTACACAGTGCATCTTGCATTATTTTCAAGGTCACAGCGAGGCTTTGAAAATTTCAGCATTGAAACCTGCATTTTAAGCTTGTCAGCGGATATCTCATAAAACCATTTACTGGATTCTCTTCATAATTTAAACAAAGCAACTTATTGGGAAGGCACCAGGCCCAGTCGAATTTGGTGACTTTCACATTATTTTCAAGGTCACAGTGAGGCTTTTAAAATTTCAGCATTGAAACCTGCATTTTAAGCTTGTCAGCGGATATCTCATAAAACCATTTACTGGATTCTCTTCATAATTTAAACAAAGCAACTTATTGGGAAGGCACCAGGCCCAGTCGAATTTGGTGACTTTCACATTATTTTCAAGGTCACAGTGAGGCTTTTAAAATTTCAGAATTGAAACCTGCATTTTAATTTTGTCAGCGGGATATCTCTAGAAATGTTCACTAGATTATCTTCACAACTTCTGCAAACCATCTTATAGGGAAGACGCAGGGCAAAGTCAATTTTGATGGACTTCACATTGTTTTCAAGGTCACAGCAGAACTTTTGATTTATCGTCAATTTACCTGCGTGTTAAAGTCCCTTGTTCAGACTAGCATATCCAGCTAAGCCTTCCGAAAAATTGTGACACAGAAGCACATAGTCGGGTAGAAAAACCATTCAGGAAATATTTGATACCAAAATCAGATTGTTTGACAAACGGGAATGTACCTAACTTGAATTTTGAAGTTTATCACCCTCAAAAACTTGCCGTAGCCTTAAACGACCCCACAATCAGTGACATCACTGTTTCATGCGTAGAATTCACCTCATTTCCTGTTTATCGAAATCATGGCCATTCAGGTTCCCTGAGTGTATTACGCTTCGCTCCGACTGGCTACAGACTCTTAAGTACAAATTTCAAACATGTGCATTATTTTAATTACTTGCTGTCATATCACCAATTTTACAGAAAACATGTAACGGTAATTTTGACTAAGCGACCAATACAAAGATTACACCCGATCGTTATTATTTCAATTATTTTCTTAGAAAGTAGTTTTGGTTATGAACTAACCAAAATAAGAGACTATAATTCATAAAAATAGAGGAAAATTCTGTTCAAATGGCTGAATATTTTTAACCATAAACCTGCTTACATATAAGGAAGTCTAAATCTGCGAACAAAACAAAATTTGCGTCCTTCTGACTATCATGTTATGCCTTACAACTTATTTATGCAAATTAGAAAGATTCTTGTTGACAATGGCTAAGGCATATGAACTCATTTTGTTCCCGCCTTGCAAAATGCACGTAACATGCAAATGATATCAATGTATTTGAAAGTATTTAATTTATTGATAAGTAAAATCGCCTGCAAAGTTACGTCACGTGTTCACTTCCCACAACCCTTTGCACGACATTGCAAAAGATACGCCCCTTTCTATTTATAGCAACCTGCCGGTTCGGAAAAGCGGTTTCGATTTCTTAATTCTTATTTCACGAATAATAATCTGATTTCAGGTTTGGTTGTATTTCTGAATATTCAGAGAATACGTAAAAAAAACTTAAAAAATTATCTATATTACTAAAATTCTGATTATGGGCCTTTAAGTTTGCTAGTGTGATTTCTCAAGAGTCATTCACTGGATTCTTTTATGAATCTATTTTAGGTAAACATCGAGCCAATTTGGTTTTGGTGACTTTCACATTATTTTCAAGTCACAGTGAAGCCAATATGCATTTAAAGCTTATTAGAAGACTGATATGTTAAGAACTGTTCTCTATATTCTCTTCTTTTTTTTGCACAAGGCTTCTTTTTTGGAAGACCCAGGGACCAGTTGATTTGTTGTGGTCTAAATGACATCTAGTAGCATGACACGTGTAGACAAGTGTTTCTATGTATACATTATGCTTTTTGTTAACATTAATTTGCGGCGGGGGATCTTGTCACCTTTGTGACAAATACTTGTCTACTTAAAAGTTTCAATTGAAATGATACAATTATCAACAACTTTGATGTTCAGCCTTATATCTTGATTCATGATTGAATAACTTAAAAACTTTCTCATTCTCATTCTCATTCTCAATGTCATTCACGTTCTCCAGCCGCAATACCCCCCGACCGGCCATGAATATCTGAGGAAAAAAGGAACGAATTTTTTAAAATTGGGATACAATGCAAAGAAACATTGCTAGAACGTTGATATGGTGAACATTGTATTCACTGAGTTATTAAGAAAGAAAAGAGTTTGGTTTTGACGAATTAACTGTTTATTAAGCATTGTTCGTTTTTGAATAATATTTTCTGCAATAACTGATATATAATCATGGAATCCCATCTAGTCAACCACCATTTTTCAAAATTGCTTCATTATAATATATGTTGTCAGAAATGTTTACAGACATAATGCAGGTTGACAGTATTCCTTAAGTACACATTCAGAGTCCATGGACAGAGCCAACCTTTACCAACCAAGACATGAAAGAATATATTTGCTCAAGGTATGCGTGATCAGTAAATGAAAAGATTATTTGAAGTTCTTACAGTTTACTTTTGATGTTGCTTGGTCGTTGATCTAAATATTATTCAGGAGGTGTAAGGGATAAACAACAAAGACTAATTTTACCATACAAAATGAAATGGCCAATGACCAAAAGTTCGATATCCTTCAAAGAAAAGGAATTTCGCGATGGAATATAATTTAACCAATACTTTTGTATCCTCCGATTCATTAAAGGAAATTCAACAAAGCGATGTTTCGGTATTGCCTCCCTTTATTTTTAAAATATAAATCATTTCATTATTATATATACTCTTCCAAAAAGGTAACGCATAGCTCTTTTTGAGAATGTATGTATAAACCAATAGTACAATACAAATATGATATTTGCTCCCAAAACGGCCTTGTTGTATGATTCTTTACAACCTCAGTGCACAAACCCGAACATTGTAAACTTTTTGCTTATTTGAGATTTATTTAAAGTGTTTTTGCAAAAACATCAATTAAAAAACGTTTAAAGCAGATTTCAGAGTAAACGCTCGATCCTGTGGACCCTTTTACCTACCACAGGAACTCGTTGTTTCAATTTCTACCACAGGAACTCGTTGTTTCAATTTGTGTTATTCAATTTTACATGAAACAAAAGTGATCATTATGTCAGTGTCAGAAATTGAAAGGTTGTCGTACGTGAAATTGAAACTGAAGATTCATGATTATTTACGGGAGTCTGGGATCAGAATGTTCACCATTGCCATATTGCGCCTTAATGGTTCGTTCCTATAGGCCACGTCTGCCAAAAAAGAGCTTAAAAACTGTGCATCAAAGAGTTGCCACCAAAACCCCAAATCACTACAAATATGTTTCATTCTCTTGCAACAGATTACATATTATTCAAAACTTCCCCAGAAACAAGTTGCATTCTAAAAGTCCTTGTTTAAATTTTATCTAAGGTACGAGAATGAAGTTTAATTATTTCCCTCTTGACAACATCTAAACAGGCTTTTATGAGTTCGAAACTGACGCGGGCGGAAAGCAGGCCCAATGGGGTTTCAGTTTGTCCTCAAAGCTAAGTATTTAAATAGGGTTCGATGATTTTTGTTGGGTCTTGGATGTAACAATATAGGAGTAGAAGGGGAAGAGATAGATAAGAAAATAGAATTCATTGTGTTTTACCATGATGAGGAGGATCTTCCACCAGAAGCAAAAGAAACGTCCTCAAAATAGATGTTAAATGTTTTCAAATAGTCTGAAAAATATATTGAGCTTTGAGAACTTCTCTCAAACACATTCAGAAAATGAAATTCATGGACAAAGCAGAGTGATCATTCTCGGGGACATAATGACAACAGGAAAACAGATTTGTTCTCATTCATATATCTCGAAATGTTCGACTTGTTTCACAGCATGTTGTTCTGTCTCCTCTTAGACCGAATCCTTTTATCCTGTTAACTATCCTATACCGAGACAAAGACACTCCTTACAAAGCTGTTGACACAAGATACTTGTTTAAGCCGAAGATCATTGGTGATATGCACTACCAGCTGAATCTCCCGAGACGTCTCCAATAGTGCACCTACAGGACCACATCGGAAGTCGGGAAAACAACGTATAACATTTCCTAATGACTAGAATTGCTCTGGAAAATGAAAATGGAAACTTAAGGGTTTAGAAATCACGCGATAAGGTATAATTTCCAACTCAATACAACAATATCTGGGACGTTGTAGCCATTTGTAACTGTTCATATTGTGTTGTGTTTCTTGTTACATGGCAGACAATAGACCCTCCTATTTGACCTGATTACGTGACTGTTGAATCGACCCTGATCGCTGTGTTAACAAATCTTCGAGTACAATATACTCAGAATGTCCATATCTAATATGTAACGTTCTTATTGACCTTGATCTCAAAGTTCTAAAGAAGAAGCTTGTATGGAGATGTTCTGTTGCTCGTGAGTGTACACTTCTGATTTGATGTTCTTAGTTCCGATACTGTGCATTGAAGCAGCTGTAAAAGATCTGCTACTTGGCCCATGCGTTAGTTGGTTTTCATTGAAAACGTACGTGATTATCACTTTGAATGAGAAAAAGTACAATAAATACTGCAGTTTCCCATCATTTCGGCTTGCAAATTAAACGTTAAAGTTTCAGCATTTATCTCAATTCAAAGAAATCATTGTTTAAAGGGGCAGTAGCACGTTTTTATGGGGAATATAAGGTAATGTCAGGAAAATGAAAATTAATGGTTCCATTTGAAAGACAATATTTTAAAACTAAATGACGCAGTACTAATTCAAATATATAACGTAAAGTTTAACCATGCGATTCCCTTTTCTTACACAAAATGAATTAAAGGTGTTCACACAAAATGGCCGCCAATGGATTTTATGTGAATCTCCATACTTTGTCCTCTGACTATGGATGATTGGTTTGTGTAATTTGATTTATGGCACTGTCAAATTCATACATTTAGCATTAACTTACATTTATCGGTGAAATATTTGGAAAAAAACCGTGCTACTGCCCCTTTAACAAACGATCATAGGGTTTGAAGGGTTTTAAGGTACGTTCTGTCCACTCCATAAAGAAACTCTTTGGGCACGAATGTTATTATTAATTCATTTGAGAAGATGTCATGTTCGTTGGCTATATTAAAACGTCGGAAACAGTTTGCTAATTCACCTTATCCTACAGTCTGGGTCAAAGCTGGGTTCTGACACTAGTGACAGGAATATTCTAAATTGGACGGTGTAAAGTGCTGCTACATCATATTTGCTCTCTGATACACATGTCAGTGGTCAAACATACGACATGCAGCTCTTCCAGGTGACTGTGTCACCATGATATACTTAACGTTATATACATAAAATAGTGATTGGTGTGATTGAAATATAGTAATATATATTATATAATATTTATTTCTCCAAAGTAGAGTTACGACAAGAAAAATCAGATAGATTTAAGAACGAATTGATGTTCAATATAGTGCGTTATATCGGCAACATAATTTTATAACTAACCAACTCAAATTCAATCTTTAAAAAATCTTAACATTCTTTTCATACAAGCGTTGAAATTGCTATTTGAAGACTCTATTCGTGTTTAGACAGTCCAAAATAACAAATAAAGAAAGAATTTGTGTATTCTTTGTCACAAGCCGCATTCTATGAATCTTCTAGTCACATAATACTTTAAAGGATCTTTCCGAATCGTATCACCCGGTTTAAGGGTTTGTGTTAACCCTAGGAGGCTCTACAAGGACCCTCAAGATTGATTTAAAATCTTAATTTCGTCACCATTTACGAATTCCATAAAACAAGAGATTGTTCCGTTACAAGTTTCCAAAGGATCGGTAAAACCCAGTGCATTTCATTTATTCTCAACTAATTGTTCCTTTGATACTTAATTGATAATGTCAAGTTTCTGTTTATGATATATGAATGAACACAACTATTTTCGTTTCTTCGATTTAGAGTATTTTTAAAAGACGAGAACTGTCAACGATTCGCATATGTTTAACGACAATATTCGAACGTTTATTAAGTGTGAAACATATGTTTTAAATTGTGTAATTAGCCAGTTTGTGGTTCCACGCATTGTGTTATATATATTATGTGCCATTTTGGTGAGTAATTGCAACCAGACATGTGGCATATTATGTAAATACACTAGTACTTGTGAAACAATCTGCATGTGCATCCCTTCTTTGGTCATCTTAGCCTCTCCATGTGTCTTTGTTCGTCAAAATTCGATCAATCGGTACAAAACCCCATAAGCATTTTCGACGGATTGGTACGGTTCAGTTTGATTTTGACCGTCATCTTCAAAATATATCACGTTAAAAAGAGTTTTTAAATTAGGTCTGCGTAATCCCAAAATTAAGGCTGTGACTAAATAGGAAGACTTTGAGTGCAACGGTTCATGAGATATCGCGTTAACAAGAATACTGACGGACGTACGAACGCCGCTGAAAACAATGTCCATCGTTCTAGGTTGCGACGCGGGACAAATAAGGATCATTATTTAACCACATCATGTCTGCATGAAACGAAAATATTTATTTAATATTTCTTTTAAATTATCTGAAACTCAATCTAACATTAACAACTCAAACAGTATTTACATTTACATTGTGTTGTGCATTTTCCTAGCATTCTATTTCATATTAATCTTGCATATCAGCACGTACTCACGTAAATGAAGACGTAACTGAATTTAATGCATGCGCAGTGAACCACTCTCACTCCAAAACGAACAATGGGGTATACATGCAATCACTGGGACATGGGTCGGGTATACAGGTACACCGAAAGTATCATGTTCCGTCACTTTACAAACTCATGTCAACACAAGGACACCAAAATTGTTAACAGAGTAATATATGGAATAACATAATTACTGCTTCCAAAAGAAAGTTAAGAAACTATCCAACTATTCTATGATACACTTCTTAATAGACGTCATTTGATCGGATCGTTCGGCTTGCCAGCTACATTCAGGAACCCCTCACCTTTGAGTTGTCACGCCTCAGTGTTCATAACCTTTGTTGACGCATATACCCTAGCGTATCGGTTGGTCCTTGTCGTATTTAGGACTCTGATAGGTGGGTAGGACAGGGTTGCAGTATACTTCCTCTTTCGTTCAAGTACAAATGAACCTTATCTCCCCCGACCAATTCCGTCGTGTCTACTATGGCGTACAGATGTGTGTTCTTCAAGGCGCTAGGTTTGATCTTGTTTGCAAGCACTGAAGGTGAGTCTGATGCTTTTCTAATTCCATGTTTAATGACGATGCAACAGTTTTCAATTGAGGTACAACCCTAAAACTTGTACATTAAAGTTCACGTAAATTCAGTAACACATAGTGGAGAATTTAATCATGTAAACGGTCTTCCTTTTCTTGTATTGTCCTACAAAGGTTAGACATACCCATGTATATGTAATGTTCATAAGCATGTAGAGCATTTAATTCACAAAATAGTGCATTGGTTAACTTTTTAAAAGGAACCTTGTCTATATTTCTAAGATGGTTATCATCTCAATGTTTCGAACGTGTCGTTTTCAACGATTGATCTCGAGCACGATGTACAACCTGTAGTTACTGTCATGCTTTAATGTAAATCTAGCTTGGTTTTGTGACTTGTATGTTATGATTACGTTCTAACTCTCCGTCTTCACATGTGATTTTCAAATGGGAAGTTTTGAGTCATGGATGACTGAAGTTACATATGACATAATGTAATCTTTCATGTATGACCAACAACAACAATCACAAAACAATCTTTATTCAAAGGAATGTGCATATATGAGACGATTATGTATGTCAATGAAAAGGACAAATGCGAAAGTTTCATATATGAGAAAGAACGCTGCCCAACACAAGCATAAACCGTTAGATGATATCCGGTCTTGCTCTGATTCTAATCTGGCCCAAATCGCGACTACAACTCAGCTAGTCTGTACACAAGAAACCAAACACCAACAGCAAACTCCATATACCGGTGAGCGTTAGGTCGGCGATTTTCTGGTAAATTGATTTTGAAAACATACCATCCCAAGAGGGAAGTCAACTTACCTTGTGATAACACTACTTAACCTTTATTGTCCTTTCAATTGTGTGATTACCTTTAGTAAACTGGAAAATTACCTTTTATCATATAATGGAGGGTTTTATAGGTGTAATAAAGCTATCTTATAAACTTGGTATCCGATTTGCCTAAAAATCTGATAAAGCTGCAAATTAGGTCATAACACGAACTATTTTCTCAAAACTCCATGCATGTCATGCGAGTCCTATACCGGTCACTGACCATTGATAACGTCATCGGGAGTTTTCTGTTTGTGATTTTTGATGTATAATAATTCGTAAACAAAATCCGTCAGGGTAAACTTATCACACATTCGTATTTTAGAAATAGCTTAGTTATCGAAGCATTTTAAGTTGTTTTCAACCTGAGTTTACACCAAAAATTATAAGGATATGCAGCTAACAATATCGGCTATCGAACAAATTATGTGCTTCAATTTTCGTGAATAAACATAGGCCTAGACCGCTTTGACCGTATCAGTTACCAACTTAACAGCAAAATAAATCATATTCTAGTGATAGTACACATTATCTAGTAACAAACGTAACAACTCCACCTTCGCAAATAATCGGCATTAGTCTAAAGAATAAATATATATGCATTGTGCTCGTATGTCCGCAAAAGAGTTAATTTTCTTTTCCTAAAAGAAACTTAGTAGGACATGTGAAAATGTTGTAACAATTTCCAAGGGATTGAATTGCATCATTTACCTTGTCGATTTCCAATTTGTATCAGCCTTGAATAATTTTCACCTGATAACCACTTAGAACCCTGTACATTACCTTGGCAGTATTCATTTTATAATTTATACTTGTACAGTACTCATATTAAACTATGTTCCAGCCCCTTATATCATTTCTATATGTAGAGCTCTTATCACTTTACGAGTACGTAATATATCATCATCGTTTAATTATTCAAACATCTTCGTGGAGATTTACGGTTTAAACATTTATGAATAAAGAAGATTCAAATGACCAAGTAGACTTTCATAATGATTAACAAGGGAACCTCCAATATTTTAAATAAACATTTACACTTTGAAAAACTGATCATGTGGAGAAACCAATTAAATTCCTTCCATATTTCTTTCTACAATGTCTGAATGTGTTCATATTTGATGATCGCATATATTACGATGTATTCCCCTTTTCTAAACGTAATTGCAACACATTTTCACCTCTAAACGTGCCTTGCTGTGACCCCAGGATGGGACCTGGGGTATTTATTTCATCTAGCAACATACTGGAGGGTCGGGTATCACCTTACACTCTTCCTGTTTAAACGTATTTTGGGAGACGCAGTTGAAGGGTAGATGAAACAACTGCCGTTTATCTTAACACAAAGACGTTTTAACATACAAATTTATCAACTATATTGATGATAAACGTCTTCAAGAAGCAGATTTGAACGTTAGTTATAAACGCTAGACTAACATATAGTCCCTGACAAAAGGAGTCTGTGACTAGTTTTATTATTTTAATCTAGAATAAAATGGAAAGGAAAAATACTTAATTTCTTCTGAGGCATCTTGATTTGCCAATATTTCTAGACTAAAGGAGGCTCCTTTTATCTTTAGCTTATGTTTAGGGTCTGAATATACCGCATCAAATAATTATGTGATATATGCTATATGAAACCGAATTGCGACGCTGCCGTACACTGTATATATATATACGTATACATGCTTCTATAGGTGCTTCTGATTTACTAAGTCTGCTTCAGTTAACTAGTTATGCAGTAATTTAATGAAGTCGAAACGAAACCCACACAGCACAGACCACACTGTCTGTGACCTAAGGTTCCCCACTAAGATTAACTGTTAAATGAACTCATGATAAGTATAAAACTTTGTATAGCATTGAGCGAGTAGTCAAAGTATTTGAATATATCGACTACGATGACATGTACAAATGAGCACAAGTTGTGAAAGATGGTATAATACCAGTGAAATACCACTGTCATGGCGACTACAATACAAGTGAAATACCACTGTCATGACGACTAGACAACAGAGATTTTGTCAATGTTTAGACTTCAACATGAAAACTGTTTTGAAAGTTAAATGTAGATGTACATTCCTACATCTAGTAAGTCTTGTTTGAACCTCTCCAGATAAACTGCGTGTGTTTGGATAATCATAATAACGTGCCATAGATTGAAACATGCATTATTCAAGGAACAAGTAATATTTTAAGCATTTAATTCTTTATGGGTGAAATAGGAAAACAATTCGATAGAATAAATATAAGATTTACAAAATGAATAGAGACTATTTCCTAAAGGAGATTCCGTATCACTTCTACAATACCCTGAGGGGAATAAAGCATTCAATCCTCTCAATTTTTGACGATAACAGCAATATTATAAGCATTTAATTCTTTATTCCTTAAAAACGATTAAAGGAAATATATGTAAGATTTAAAAGATTTGAATAGAGACCATTAACTATTAACATTGAGGGAAAATAAAATGCTTCATAATATCCATCACTACAGCTTCGTATATTAAGTTTGTTCACTTGCTTGTGTATCTTAGTGCAAATATCATATAAATTGAGTTTCATTTTGACGTCAATAAAATTAATCCAGGAACACCTACAAACGACAACCAATTATTCATTAGTAAAATAATCATTCCGAAACCCTATTTCGGGCTCGTCTTGTCACTGGTACTGATTTTAGATATTTGGCATGATTAAATAAACAGAAGGGGTCATATTTGTCAAATTCCGATTTCTTAAATGTCGATTTAAATATTCCATATAAACTATGTAAGAACGAAATCAGTATAATTCCATTGCATTAATGCAAAGGAACAAGTATAAAGCTATTTATCACTAATGAGGGGTTTTGTAGAAAAAAATGTTGTTTTCGAAAGTTTGACCTGTTGTCATTTCAATGCCCTGCCAAATTAGTTACGGTTATCTTTAAGGTATGACATACGCATATGTTAACGCAAACTGAATGTCAACTTATGTTATCAAATTTCAACATTATCAGTTTCGTTTTCGCAATGGTAGGATGCCCAAAAGACATTTCAAATTACATTATATTTTCACTAAACACGCAGGTAAGTGAACAAACTTAAGATACGCAGCTGTATAATTAATTCAACGCATATTAAAATTAACAAAGACGGATAGTTTTGTAACCAAACATTCCTTGAAATAAAAAGATCGTGACTTCCTGATTGCTATTAAATAACTTCAACAAAAGTGGTATTGTGAAAGCAATGCCTTTTGTATCCAAACTGGAATAAATCATACGGTTTTCACTCAGAGCTCTAAACATTGAGATCTAGCCTTTGAAATATTCAACAAAGCGTTTGAAAACGTCTCTCAGTACTTTGATCTACATTACTTCATGCGTGGACAATAGCACAATACAACTGAACCTCTGAATAGCAACAAACAATTTCTTCATTCATATTACAAGTAAGAATGATAGTTGTTACCTACCTGTTACTTGTGGATCAGCCAATGGACTCAGCACCCCAACAAGGAAGTTGGTCTCTACACTGCATTGGGAATGGGAACATCAACACCTGGTTGCACTGAGAGTTCTCCATAACAAAGACGTCTTGTCTTTCTATGCACGTGCTCGAAACGTAGCGTCAACGCCTGGTTGCATAGATAGTTCTCCATAACAAAGACTTGGTGTCTTCCTGTGCACTGCTCGTGCCCTCATTCGCTCGATATAATATTCTTTTCAATGAATGTGAAAGACTTTCATAAGTTCCTCTCAAGGAGTGTCTATGATATCATACATTCCAAGGTCTAGTCAACTGATATAAGAAAATGTTTCTCGAATTGCACAGCGACGTCGACATTGCTTACTATTGATTAAAACCGGTCACGTTCCGAAGGTATATCTTCTTCTGTCAAACTGACCACCGGCTCCCCTAGTAAAAGGCAATGCCTGAGTCACACCAAGGTTGTTTTTACAACCTTCTATTCCGTCCTAAAATAATCACAAACGACCTCCATCGAGATAGAAACGAGTAACTTTTGTTTATATTTTATCAAACTACAACGCCAGAACGTTTATTCACAGTTCTCAGTACGTCAACCTCGGGTGTATCCCGTCTCGTGACAGTATGGAATACGTTTGGAATACGTTTTCAGTCAGTTCAATCCAGGCGTCGGGCAGTACTTACCCGTTATCAACTAGACCTCTGTCGGCCTTCATACGCGCTATCCCCTTCTAGCTCGTCTTAAACTGACAATCTTGTTTTCAGAGAGTTCTTCAAGTTTTCACTACGTTCTCATTCGGTCCGTAGATTTGTACAATTATCATGTCCTTGTCCGTTTTCTATAATGACCGAGCAAGTTCTTGACTGTTATTAATCCTGACCACAGTGTCAAAATAAAAAAAATTAAAAATAATCAAGTTTATTTAAATATCCTGTCCAAAAAGTGTTTTTCTTTTCTTTTTTCGTTCTTGCCTTAACAAGTACAGCGCAATGTTGCCCTGCTTTCAACAAAATGGAATGAAACCAACATTGATATTTAGTTAACATCATATATTCATATAAAACAGTCGTGAAAAATTGTTTATCAACTGAAAAATATATTCATGCGCATGTATGATATTTAGTTTGATACACATGTTGTTTTCAACAAATTAACCGACATTCCCTCTATTCAAGCTGCAAAGGTATTCATTTATTAGTGATCAAATCTCAATGAGTGATCCATGAATTTATATCCGTCCATTCAATTGGCACTGCCAAAGTAGTAAGACCTATGTGAGAATATTTCAAGCGCACTAACAACGGATACTTGTGTGAAATTTCCGACCTGTGTAGGAACCTTCTAAAACAATTTCTTCATGATTATTTATTTGTATTCAACATATTTAGACGAAAACATAACTGCCTATTGACGTATTATGGTCGAGTTAGATCACCCTTCCGTTTAAAAAACGTCCGAACCTGTCTGTTGAGTTCGTAAACAGTTGACATTAGGTCCATTCCGTTCTGCCACAGTTCGAGTCCGTTTTATTAGAACGTAGTAAGAACGCGTTTGGTGTGACTGGGGTATAACGTCCTAATGTCAAGAGTTATCCCCCTTGTCCTTTGTCCTATAAATAACGACTATTTGCTATATCGTCAAGTACCGTGCAGCAGTACCTCGACACATGATAAATCTCCATTTTAAAATCGCGGACACATGCGGACATCTATGGCATAACAGTTCCTTCACCTACAAAGAAGAAACATAATAAGATTATTTGCATACGACGCAAAATTGAAAAATAAAGTAATGCCGTCGGCGTTTGTATGCATTTACATAAATCACTCTTGTCAAGCATTCGCTTAGAGTTTGGTTTATATGATTCAGTGTTATGATATGATATTGGTATTTCCTCACTGTCATACGTGTATTAATTAAGTCTCAGCAACATATTGTGACGGAGCTACCCTTCTAACGTTTTCACTTTATATCTGGAAACTCTTATTTTCTTTAGCCTGAACTGTGAGACAAGAATGAACACACTTTCTTTAGAGAATATATACAGAAGTTACTAATACTAGCATTTTATTCACTTTATATTTTTCTTGTTTTGCTCATTGATCAAGAATACCAACCTTGTTGAACAACGTACATTGGCCTATCAATAATACCTTTTTGTAGGACTCAGTGAGCGCTCAGATTGGTTTACCTGTGTGGATGGCGAATGTTTATCGTGAGACACTTTAGGTGGAACGTTTGGGGAATCTCTAGAGAAACAAACCAAACTCCTGGCAAATAAACCGGTAGCCTAATAAAGTCATACGTATAAACATTCTGAAGTGGCCAGTACATATTCTGCGCCGTCGTGATGATTTCAACGCTGACGACATTTAACAACACGTTTCAGGTCTAAGATCCTTAATTCTTTAAGCGTAAATGCTGGCGAAGGGATGTTCACATGTGATAATGCAATCACCAGCATTCTTCAAATCTGTATGTTCCGAGTGTAACGACTGGCTATCTCAGTTTGACTGAGCCGGTAATGCTGATATTTTCATTTGTGTTTCAGCTGTACAAGATGACAGTCTGGTATTCTGTGCCGGGGGGTCATTTCTTCATATAAATATTACGAAACGGTGGCTCGGAGGTGATGCTTCAGGTATAGCTCCGCAACGAGTCAACGTCCAGCATCCTGATTCACATCTTGTTTCTTCGTCTTTTTTATTTCGTGAAAACTCTTTAGTCTTTGCTGACAAAGGAACGAAGACAATTTTTCTATATCAGGACAAACCAAACGTTATTGGTGTTTATGCGCATGTGGGCGTGTCCGAAGGCATCGGAGAACTTGCCGTTGATTGGGTGAATTTCAACATTTACTGGACTGATAGTATTTACTCTTGGATCGGCCTGCAAGCATTTCCACGTAATATCGGCAACATTGTTAACAACGATAAGCAGCGTATTGTGGTGGAGAAATCCTTGAAGAAGCCAAGTGGTCTTGCTGTCTCCCCGCAACAGAGGTACGTAATGTGATGTTAGCATACTGAGATATCATACACATTCACAAATAGGAAATGTCAGTTTAACAAACAAGCTCTTGATATAAGAACTGCATATTTAGATGTATTCAAAATATTTACATCTTATTTGAATAAATAGAACATAAATAGTCACTGCCGCTGGTATCTCTGATCAGAGATGTTGTAGATGACATGTGCTTCAAACTATTATTGCCAAGTGTCTGACTATGAAGGTTTAGTCGAACTGATTCATCGATCATGGTACAGAATAATAACAGTTGGACCTTTTGTCAAAGTAAAATATATATCATTTTAAAGAGGAAGGTTTCTAAAATTACAGGCCTACAAGACCAACTTCCTGTAGAACGTCGTATCTTCCGAATCTTGTAACGGCAGTCTGGACATCTCTTTAGCTACATTCCCTTATCATAATTCTTAGCTCTCGTTTGTATGGTACATAATGTTTGTGTAATCAGATATCTCTTCTGGACCGATCACGGTGAACACCCCCGGATAGAACGCTCCAACCTTAAAGGGGAGGACAGAATAACGCTGGTATGGATGGCGGTCAAGACACCAGTATCTATCGCAGTTGACCCCGCAACCTCTGACCTATACTGGGTCGACCTTGCAAGGGCAACCATTGAAACATGCGACTTTCAAGGTCAAGGTCGACGTGTCGTACTCCAACGGATTGGCTTCAGTCTAACAAGTCTTACAGTTTTTGAGGTAGATAATTATTGTTTTCCCAAATAAAAACCCAAACCATTTGAATATAAAGGCTTATCTTTTAAATAGATACTAGATCATACAAGGGTTAAAGCACTTACACATTTTTAAATTCAGTTTTATTTCTGCCAGTAAAACAACAATGAACGTTAAAAGTTACTTACATGTTTAATGTGAAATTCATGTCTAGAATCTTATCATTCTTAGATACATATTAATTATCATGCTTTTTGAGTTTCGGTTCAAACCTTACGCCTAAATATTTAATTCCAAATGCTAAGTAGGTGACGTGAAATATGAGTCAATAAAAGCCCTCGGAATTAAATATCAAGATGGAGGCCTGATTAGAAGTCACTAGATAGCGTGATCATGAGGTGAGAGGTAAATTAATATCGAGGATCTTAAAAGACTGATTTTACTGTTGTTTTTGATATCAGAACAGCGTGATCTACACAGAAGCGGAGGAACAAAATATCCATGCTATGTCAAAGCTAACAGGCGTCCAATCAGCGCCTGACCTCGACCTAGATGGTGATGTGGAAGGGTTGACAGTGTTCTCGGAAACATCTCAGCCATTCAGTACCAGTGAGTATATGATAGTGAGGGTATGACCCAATTTGAAAAATACACTTTTCATGCAAAATGCAATAGAATAGTTTTTGAATCGGCTGTGAGATTTTGATTGAAACATATTCACATAAGCAATCAATGTCTGTTCTATTTCAAGGTGCATGTGACAGCCATGGGTGCGACCATATTTGTATCGAGACGTCACAGGGGCCGGAATGTTTGTGTGATGGCGGGTTTACTCTCTCTGCCAACGACAAGTCATGCACGGGTTAGTGCTACTGACGTTTGGTCAGCGCAGTATCTACCATACCTGAATTATAAATGTCTCAATCTAATTCATGTTGAAAAAACCCAATATTCTTAGATAAGTATCGTCATCGATGACCCCCTCAATTCATGATTCGAAAGGACCCTGAATATATGCCGTACCTTTTCGACAATGATGGACGATATTTGTTTAACGATAAAACCTACACACCGAAAGCTTCACTCTGTTAGCAGTTTAATTTCAATTTCAATCACTCCCTCTGGTCCCTTAGAAACTTACCAACCATCCAATATTTGTATTAGATAGATCTACAATAGTTTTTAGCATAATTCACAATATGAAAAAAAAACTAATCATTTGTCGTTCACCTAAAATTCCAGTATCTCCAAGCGACGCAGTTTGGAAGTCACTTGTCTATTCCGATGGAACCAACATCCGGGCGATTCCTGTAACGACCTTCAACAGCCACCCGTATGTTGCAATCGAGGTTACGACCTTGACATCAGGGGTCAATGTCACTTTCCTAGCAACTGACAGCCAAACAAACACCCTTTTTTTTGCGACCGGAAGCCGAATTAGACGGAAGGCGATTGGTGGAGTAGAGTTCACAGTGACGTCTGCTTCCAAAGAGATAACCGGTGAGAATCAAGCACAATTCGCTAAACGACAAGATGCTTCATCATTAGCGTTCATCGTTAGATCCAAGTCAGAGGCGAGAACTCCCCAAAACCTCGGTCGGGTCAGTTACCCTTTAAAGCGAAATCCTCTGTCAGGACATGGTTGATCCTAATCGGACCTTTACGATTAGAATTATGATGTGAAATGTTATAATATCTTATCGTTGATGTATGTAATGTAATCAATTTTACATACGTACATTCATGCTTGCTGTCTAAAAGGCTTTCTTATCGGACTTTCGGAGTAATTATTATTTCTTTCTTTGTTCAAAAACACATCGTGGTATGATGAAAAGTCCCTTATCAATATTACCAATACAGTTTCTTAATTTCAATAATAATGAAGTTTTTGTAATATCTGAACCAATGAAATATGACTAAGGTCAATGATTTGTGATTGTGTTGAATCAAAGAGTTGAGACCAAGTTCCATCTCAGGTTTGGTTCTGGATACGGAGGGTAGGAAGGTGCTGTGGACAGTAGCGGAGGAAGGGCTGATACAAACCTCGGGTATCAGTACCAACAGCAAACCTACAGACCTCTACACGGGGCTTCGAGCTCCGGGCGACATTGCTATCGATGTCAAGAACAGGTGACCTTCAATAGCTACACGACTTCCCCTTGATATAGCACCTTAACGACTAACCCGTCTAAAAGAGAGTACACTGTTTGAGCATGACAAAATCAGCTGGTTTATCGCAAAGTTCTTATCGAGCATTATGTTACATGTATTGTCCAACATCGAAGTAGGTCTTTTGTACGACTATAAAAATGTGTTTCACATTGATGTGAAATGCCTTGAAAAAAACCTCCGGAAATAAGAAATTTAAGTCTTTAGCCTGTTGTCATAGAACTTACGCCTTTTCTTTAAGTGTGATGTTTTCAATTTTCAGAAATCAGATATAGTCACGATAGTATCAATATATCTTACCTTGTATTAGTTCAAATTCAATGATGTTAAACAAAATCTGTTTCAAACCGTTCAAGAAATTCTATGTCTTGTTTTAGTAAAAACTACCTTCTTGAGAGAAGGTTATAACCCTTTATTATGCAGTGTTCTTTCCGTTACAAGGCGACTGTTCTGGGTGTCCACCCCACCCCCCTCCCGGATAGAAACCGGGGGGCTGACAGGGGGGGCAGTCTCGGTCCTGGTCAGCACAAACCTCGCTCAACCCCAGCGTCTCACATTCGACCCCCAGAGAAACAGGTAACTTTTATTCGATAAAAGAGAAACAGGTAGAACTTGTATTCAACTTGTTGTATTGCAACAGTAGTTTTCAAAAAAAGATTCAAGTCAAGTCAAGTCTTTTATTTGTATGAAGGCCATCGGCCCATATACAAGAATACATAGTTATAGGTAGTGAATACAATACATACATAATACAAGTTTGAAATAGTTCATTAACATGTAGGGCTTGACACATAAGAATTAGCTAGCAAGGTGATTTTGCCTTAATTCAAAACTCAGACATAAATATCTACATACATTGTTCAGTAATTCTCCAGATGTAGAGGATAATAGTTGATTAAATTTATAGATTGATGGGTTTTCATAATACAGTTGTGGCACATAAAGGCTTCTCAAGTTAGCATAATATTTACAAATCAATATAAAATGAAATTCATCCTCGATTCCTATGTTGCACAATTAACATAAACGCGTACGTTGATTGTGATTAATTCCCAGGCACCGTCCCTCGTTTGTTTTTATTTTAAGAAATACCCGCTCTAATCCTTATAAAGATATTTCTATGTTTTTTATTAGTCAATAACGTGAGATATTTCTCAGGTACTAGGAGGCTTTTATATTGTCTATACAACTTATATCTAGAACTTTCCTGGATTGTACTACTGCATCAAAATTGATGTGTCGGACATCTTAAGAAACTATTACCTTTATGGTGTTCTTGTGCACAATATGTATCAAATTTACTCAAACATTTTAAATTTAAAACGGCTGAATGCTATAAATCCTGCAAACTACACGACAACAGTTAGATTTCCTGTTGGCAGGGTTCATCTCGTAACTCATCGCGGTAGATCTAAACGGTATCGAATTGGTTTAATTGGACATTATACCTTACAAATATCAATCAAAATACGGATTAAACTTACCTCGAATTTATCTGTAACAGCAATGCCACAATACCGACTAACGAACGAAATACTAACGTCTCCTGACTACAGTGTGCTCCTTTAGAGCATTTGGATAATGTCGGTTATGTCCGAGACCTACTGCAAATAACGTCATTCAAGATTCCCAAATATGTCAATACTGTTTGAATGTCGGTCCGTGTAAATCGTGCACGGGCATCATGACACAACATCTCCGAGTCAATGCGATAGAATATATAGTTCAGTTTTGAATCGTTGCTTTGATAGAATGAAGATAAACATTCAGTGTTTGGAAATCAGCGGCATATAACGAAATTATCATAGCTCTAAATTATCAATGTAAAGCCTCACGCTACTCGTTCGACTTTAAATAAAATTGAGAGCTATAATTCAAGATTCACGATTTTTATTACTGTAACAGTAACTGTAACTGGGCCTCCTGCCCAAAGTACAAAGTACAGAGCTATAAGTATTCCGTTACATACCGCTGATATCCAATCACAGTATGTTAATCTCCTAATCTTATACTGAATCAACTGCATATCCTGAATTCATTGCATATAATTCAGTTTAACAATGAGTGTATGAGGAACTAGGTGTAAGACCAGTCATGACTATCTAGCTATCGAGCTTATAAAATACAAAATCCCTCCCCCCCCCTCTCCCTCCACCCCATCATTATCATACTTGACTGACTATTTTCAGGTTGTACTGGACGGAGGACGGAAAGCTGGGTTCTATTGCAGCAGATGGTTCGGGCCGACACACCCAGGCTCTCCGCAACCTCCCTACATATATAGGCGTGGCAGTCTTCAAGGTAGGAGTCGTGTCATTCTCGATAATCCAGAGTTGACGTTCCGATAATATCTCCACTAACCTCTGGAACCAATATAGGCAAAATGCGATTCACAAATTACCTGCCCTTAGTGGCATATTGTCCAATGAGGTATCTACGCTGCCTTCAGCAGCGTACCAATCGCATGGCTTCTTTCATGACACACCCCCGTTTCGTCAATAAACAGAAACGACATCCAAAGAGATGGATTGCAAGACTGTATTTTAGTGTTTTTGTCTATTAAAACGGGTGGGGTATATGAATTGTTACCTAGCATTCCCAGTTCTCGTCAAGAGAATACCTCTGGACTGTACAATTTTTATCGCATGGCCTTTGATTTTATTTATGAAATAGTGAGTGAGTTGGGGTTTAACGTGGTGTCAGCAGTATTCCAGCTATAAAACATGCTGCCATCTAAATTTAAGAGTTAACAGATCCGAGAGAAAAAACTGTGTAAGGAAAATTACAACACAAGTTTTGCATAAATAACCGATGGTAGGTAGATTTAGTAACTTCATTTATTGTGGAATGTTTTTAACTTGATTATATGCCATCCCACTTGACTCAAAACGTTATTGCGGTGTGGTGGCTTGTGTGCTTCCCCGACCCTTGAGCTATGCCAAATGGAGCTGGCATGCTCTTGGTAGGGTCACCCAAGCTTAAAAAGTCAATTGGAAGAAATCAGACCAAATTTGTGTCGTTCTAAAACCTGCTTTCTATCCCTCTTTTTCGTCTGTTCTCTCATCCTGTCAAACTTATTTCTCTCCGATCTTCTGTCTTTTTGATGGCCAATCCACATGTTTAATAGCTGAAAAAATTGCTGATTGTATGTTTAATCCGAACTTACTCATTCGCCGTTTATCTGCCTTTATGATTTCTTTCCTATTTCTGACTCTGACTAAAGGCCTATCTGATTGGCTAATGAAAGACGGTCATGAAACTAAGGGCAGGTAATTTGTGAATCGCGTTTTGTCCATATTGGTTCCAGAGGTTAGTGGAGATATTATCGGAACGTAAACTCTGGATAATCGAGAATGGAGTCGTGTGTGTTCTGTAAATAAGCGTAGGGACTTTAGCATTGCCCATTCGCAGACAGCTTTATTAACCTAAAGTTTCATAACTCAATGTGCGCTCACTGCGCTGCATACCGCTAAATACGGTAACCCTACAGTGTAGAACATGACTTTGACAGCCGTTATTGATAATTATGTAATCAAAAACTCTCATCAAGACAAATAATTACCTCAAACGGTACTCGATCATGTGTTCACCTAGTTTTGTATACTATGAATATTTCAACTGATAGTTCTTTGGTGTACCTACAAGGTAAATATATTTATCATTCCAGGATTACCTAGCATGGACGGTTACAACAACAACAAACAGCGTCAACATGAGTGTGTCTGTCATCCAGGACAACGGCAACATCGCAGAGCCAACAACATTCACAATACCCGACATCACCATGGTTACCGATATAGTTGTCTTCGACGCCGACGAATATAAAAGAGACACAGGTTGTTTGTTGAACCCATCTTCTCAGTCTTTCATAAGTGACGTCATGTTCTTCTATCATTCTGCCTCACGCGACAAGGGAATTATTTGAGCAAAGGCCCTCGGATGCGTGTTAATATAAACACAGTCGCTAAGGACAGCGATAAATTATCCCTCTTCAAATAACGTTTTTTGAACGATAGAATGTTCTGTCCGAATGTATGACTTTTAGAATCTGTTTTGGTGATATGCCGTCTCGAACTAATATTCACACTCCAACTGTCTGAGCTCAACGCTCATAAGACTGGGCCACTGGGCTGAGCTGAGCTGAACATTTTGTTAGGCCCTCTTGTAACAAAGGTTCAAGTTTTGGTAGTAACGGTTGTACTTACTAATCTTCTTGGCATCAGTAAAATCAACGGAATTGAAATTTAGTTTATTAGTTTTAAAATAGATAAAACATGATCAATGAGCATCATCAAGAATATGAATGTTTGCCCTCGTGGTTTTACGTCGGACCTATGTCCATTAGGCAAAATTGCACGGCCAAACATCCTTATTCATAATAATTCCCTATTATCATTTCTTATCCATAACATAATTACTTATGACAGAAATCTTCAAGTACGTTATTTTATTTGAATGGCATGTATCTTGTTTTCGTTAATTTAGATTTTTAAATAATTGTTTTGATAGATAGTGTAAGTAACCGAAGCCTGCGCAGTTTAAAGTTACATATTTTTATCATAACTAAAATATCAATGTCAGATGTCATAAACGTACCAATTGAGAGCCTTCGTGAAATGAAATCACCTTACAACATCACAACTTTAAAGGGAAAACCACTTTTTGGAAACGTTTCTCCTTATTTCAGACGGGTGTGTCAGAGACAATGGAGGATGCGATCAAGTTTGTCTACCACGAGACGCCGGGAATGCATGCGGCTGTAAATTCGGCTTCCGGTTGCTTGCCGAAAAGAGATGCATTTCCGGTATAGTAGAATGCAACATTTATACATGAGAAGGGTGATTAAAACTTGACACAACTTTCACCAGGTACCCAATTAATACTGCTGGGTGAACAGAGGCACATTTAGAATGCACATTATTAAGCTCGTGTCTCAGTGTGGACCAGGGAATCACCCTTCAAACTCTCACTACATTCAGCAAGGAATCGGGTAACCCACCCATCTTGATATTTGTTGGCCGATTTAATCGGTTTTTTGATTTAGTTTTAAAGAATATTCTGATTCTCGTGAATTCTGTGTAACAAGCTGCTATAACACAATCGAATTGGCACAATGACTCTATAGACCATGTACACCGGTGGGTAGTTGAGTCGTTACTAGCTTTTATATGCTAAGTTTTTAGGAAGATACAATTCAAACAATTGAAACATGATCTTCCCACTCACAATGGAATTTAATTTGGCGTACACACTCTTTATCACAAGGAACATAATCTTTCAATGTCAAACCATCTTTATGTGACGTTGGACGTCTGGGATTTATATATAATATCATATTATTGTGTAACTAAATTGCTTATTCATATTACTTAACATAGTAACATTGTAAATACGATACAACATCAGCAAGATTTTATTCTCAAATAAGTTTAGACGATGCAAGAACTCGTGACTAGAGAAGTAGGTATATTTGCTCTCTTAATTCTTATATCAGATGTAGTTGAGGAGGACTTCTATACCTATATTTGTCATTCTTTATCCTGACATCAGATGTAGTTGAGGAGGACTTCTATACCTATATTTGTCATTCTTTATTCTTACATCAGATGTAGTTGAGGAGGACTTCTATACCTATATTTGTCATTCTTTATTCTTACATCAGATGTAGTTGAGGAGGACTTCTATACCTATATTTGGCATTCTCTATTCTTACATCAGATGTAGTTGAGGAGGACTTCTATACCTATATTTGTCATTCTTTATTCTTATATCAGATGTAGTTGAGGAGGACTTCTATACCTATATTTGTCATTCTTTATCCTGACATCAGATGTAGTTGAGGAGGACTTCTATACCTATATTTGTCATTCTTTATTCTTACATCAGATGTAGTTGAGGAGGACTTCTATACCTATATTTGTCATTCTTTATTCTTACATCAGATGTAGTTGAGGAGGACTTCTATACCTATATTTGTCATTCTTTATTCTTACATCAGATGTAGTTGAGGAGGACTTCTATACCTATATTTGGCATTCTCTATTCTTACATCAGATGTAGTTGAGGAGGACTTCTATACCTATATTTGTCATTCTTTATTCTTATATCAGATGTAGTTGAGGAGGACTTCTATACCTATATTTGTCATTCTTTATCCTGACATCAGATGTAGTTGAGGAGGACTTCTATACCTATATTTGTCATTCTTTATTCTTACATCAGATGTAGTTGAGGAGGACTTCTATACCTATATTTGTCATTGTTTATCCTTACATCAGATGTAGTTGAGGAGGACTTCTATACCTATATTTGTCATTCTTTATTCTTACATCAGATGTAGTTGAGGAGGACTTCTATACCTATATTTGTCATTCTTTATTCTTACATCAGATGTAGTTGAGGAGGACTTCTATACCTATATTTGTCATTCTTCATTCTTACATCAGATGTAGTTGAGGAGGACTTCTATACCTATATTTGTCATTCTTCATTCTTACATCAGATGTAGTTGAGGAGGACTTCTATACCTATATTTGTCATTCTTTATTCTTACATCAGATGTAGTTGAGGAGGACTTCTATACCTATATTTGCTCTGTATATTCTTATATCAGATGTAGTTGAGGAGGACTTCTATATCTATATTTGTCATTCTTTATCCTTACATCAGATGTAGTTGAGGAGGACTTCTATATCTATATTTGTCATTCTTTATCCTTACATCAGATGTAGTTGAGGAGGACTTCTATACCTATATTTGTCATTCTTTATTCTTACATCAGATGTAGTTGAGGAGGACTTCTATACCTATATTTGTCATTCTTTATTCTTATATCAGATGTAGTTGAGGAGGACTTCTATACCTATATTTGTCATTCTTTATCCTTACATCAGATGTAGTTGAGGAGGACTTCTATACCTATATTTGTCATTCTTTATTCTTACATCAGATGTAGTTGAGGAGGACTTCTATACCTATATTTTTCATTCTTTATTCTTACATCAGATGTAGTTGAGTAGGACTTCTATACCTATATTTATCATTCTTTATCCTTACATCAGATGTAGTTGAGTAGGACTTCTATACCTATATTTATCATTCTTTATCCTTACATCAGATGTAGTTGAGGAGGACTTCTATACCTATATTTGTCATTCTTTATTCTTACATCAGATGTAGTTGAGGAGGACTTCTATACCTATATTTGTCATTCTTTATTCTTACATCAGATGTAGTTGAGGAGGACTTCTATACCTATATTTGCTCTGTATATTCTTATATCAGATGTAGTTGAGGAGGACTTCTATACCTATATTTGCTCTCTTTTTCTGACATCAGATGTAGTTGAGGAGGACTTCTATACCTATATTTGTCATTCTTTATCCTTACATCAGATGTAGTTGAGGAGGACTTCTATACCTGTATTTGTCATTCTTTATTCTTACATCAGATGTAGTTGAGGAGGACTTCTATACCTATATTTGTCATTCTTTATTCTTATATCAGATGTAGATGAGGAGGACTTCTATACCTATATTTGTCATTCTTTATCCTTACATCAGATGTAGTTGAGGAGGACTTCTATACCTATATTTGTCAATCTTTATTCTTATATCAGATGTAGTTGAGGAGGACTTCTATACCTATATTTGTCATTCTTTATTCTTACATCAGATGTAGTTGAGGAGGACTTCTATACATATATTTGTCATTCTTTATTCTTACATCAGATGTAGTTGAGGAGGACTTCTATACCTATATTTGTCATTCTTTATTCTTACATCAGATGTAGTTGAGGAGGACTTCTATACCTATATTTGTCATTCTTTATTCTTATATCAGATGTAGTTGAGGAGGACTTCTATACCTATATTTGTCATTGTTTATCCTTACATCAGATGGAGTTGAGGAGGACTTCTATACCTATATTTGTCATTCTTCATTCTTATATCAGATGTAGTTGAGGAGGACTTCTATACCTATATTTGTCATTCTTTATCCTTACATCAGATGTAGTCGAGGAGGACTTCTATACCTATATTTGTCAATCTTTATTCTTACATCAGATGTAGTTGAGGAGGACTTCTATACCTATATATGTCATTCTTTATTCTTACATCAGGTGTAGTTGAAGAGGACTTCTATACCTATATTTTTCATTCTTTATTCTTACATCAGATGTAGTTGGAAGGACATCTATACCTATATTTGCTCTCTTTATCCTTACATCAGATGTAGTTGCAGAGGACTTCTATACCTATATTTGTCATTCTTTATTCTTACATCAGATGTAGTTGAGGAGGACTTCTATACCTATATTTGTCATTCTTTATTCTTACATCAGATGTAGTTGAGGAGGACTTCTATACCTATATTTGTCATTCTTTATTCTTACATCAGATGTAGTTGAGGAGGACTTCTATACCTATATTTGTCATTCTTTATTCTTACATCAGATGTAGTTGAGGAGGACTTCTATACCTATATTTGCTCTGTATATTCTTATATCAGATGTAGTTGAGGAGGACTTCTATATCTATATTTGTCATTCTTTATCCTTACATCAGATGTAGTTGAGGAGGACTTCTATATCTATATTTGTCATTCTTTATCCTTACATCAGATGTAGTTGAGGAGGACTTCTATACCTATATTTGTCATTCTTTATTCTTACATCAGATGTAGTTGAGGAGGACTTCTATACCTATATTTGTCATTCTTTATTCTTACATCAGATGTAGTTGAGGAGGACTTCCATACCTATATCTGTCATTCTTTATTCTTACATCAGATGTAGTTGAGGAGGACTTCTATACCTATATTTGTCATTCTTTATTCTTACATCAGATGTAGTTGAGGAGGACTTCTATACCTATATTTGTCATTCTTTATTCTTATATCAGATGTAGTTGAGGAGGACTTCTATACCTATATTTGTCATTCTTTATCCTTACATCAGATGTAGTTGAGGAGGACTTCTATACCTATATTTGTCATTCTTCATTCTTATATCAGATGTAGTTGAGGAGGACTTCTATACCTATATTTGTCATTCTTTATTCTTACATCAGATGTAGTTGAGGAGGACTTCTATACCTATATTTGTCATTCTTTATTCTTACATCAGATGTAGTTGAGGAGGACTTCTATACCTATATTTGTCATTCTTTATCCTTACATCCGATGTAGTTGAGGAGGACTTCTATACCTATATTTGTCATTCTTTATCCTTACATCAGATGTAGTTGAGGAGGACTTCTATACCTATATTTGTCATTCTTTATTCTTACATCAGATGTAGTTGAGGAGGACTTCTATACCTATATTTGTCATTCTTTATTCTTACATCAGATGTAGTTGAGGAGGACTTCTATACCTATATTTGCTCTGTATATTCTTATATCAGATGTAGTTGAGGAGGACTTCTATACCTATATTTGCTCTCTTTTTCTGACATCAGATGTAGTTGAGGAGGACTTCTATACCTATATTTGTCATTCTTTATCCTTACATCAGATGTAGTTGAGGAGGACTTCTATACCTGTATTTGTCATTCTTTATTCTTACATCAGATGTAGTTGAGGAGGACTTCTATACCTATATTTGTCATTCTTTATTCTTATATCAGATTTAGATGAGGAGGACTTCTATACCTATATTTGTCATTCTTTATCCTTACATCAGATGTAGTTGAGGAGGACTTCTATACCTATATTTGTCAATCTTTATTCTTATATCAGATGTAGTTGAGGAGGACTTCTATACCTATATTTGTCATTCTTTATTCTTACATCAGATGTAGTTGAGGAGGACTTCTATACATATATTTGTCATTCTTTATTCTTACATCAGATGTAGTTGAGGAGGACTTCTATACCTATATTTGTCATTCTTTATTCTTACATCAGATGTAGTTGAGGAGGACTTCTATACCTATATTTGTCATTCTTTATTCTTACATCAGATGTAGTTGAGGAGGACTTCTATACCTATATTTGTCATTCTTTATCCTTACATCAGATGTAGTTGAGGAGGACTTCTATACCTATATTTGTCATTCTTTATTCTTACATCAGATGTAGTTGAGGAGGACTTCTATACCTATATTTGTCATTCTTTATTCTTACATCAGATGTAGTTGAGGAGGACTTCTATACCTATATTTGTCATTCTTTATTCTTATATCAGATGTAGTTGAGGAGGACTTCTATACCTATATTTGTCATTGTTTATCCTTACATCAGATGTAGTTGAGGAGGACTTCTATACCTATATTTGTCATTCTTCATTCTTATATCAGATGTAGTTGAGGAGGACTTCTATACCTATATTTGTCATTCTTTATCCTTACATCAGATGTAGTCGAGGAGGACTTCTATACCTATATTTGTCAATCTTTATTCTTACATCAGATGTAGTTGAGGAGGACTTCTATACCTATATTTGTCATTGTTTATTCTTACATCAGATGTAGTTGAGGAGGACTTCTATACCTATATTTGTCATTCTTTATCCTTACATCAGGTGTAGTTGAAGAGGACTTCTATACCTATATTTTTCATTCTTTATTCTTACATCAGATGTAGTTGGAAGGACATCTATACCTATATTTGCTCTCTTTATCCTTACATCAGATGTAGTTGCAGAGGACTTCTATACCTATATTTGTCATTCTTTATTCTTACATCAGGTGTAGTTGAAGAGGACTTCTATACCTATATTTTTCATTCTTTATTCTTACATCAGATGTAGTTGGAAGGACATCTATACCTATATTTGCTCTCTTTATCCTTACATCAGATGTAGTTGCAGAGGACTTCTATACCTATATTTGTCATTCTTTATTCTTACATCAGATGTAGTTGAGGAGGACTTCTATACCTATATTTGTCATTCTTTATTCTTACATCAGATGTAGTTGAGGAGGACTTCTATACCTATATTTGTCATTCTTTATTCTTACATCAGATGTAGTTGAGGAGGACTTCTATACCTATATTTGTCATTCTTTATTCTTACATCAGATGTAGTTGAGGAGGACTTCTATACCTATATTTGCTCTGTATATTCTTATATCAGATATAGTTGAGGAGGACTTCTATACCTATATTTGCTCTCTTTTTCTTATATCAGATGTAGTTGAGGAGGACTTCTATACCTATATTTGTCATTCTTTATCCTTACATCGGATGTAGTTGAGGAGGATTTCTATACCTATATTTGTCATTCTTTATCCTTACATCAGATGTAGTTGAGGAGGACTTCTATACCTATATTTGTCATTCTTTATTCTTACATCAGATGTAGTTGAGGAGGACTTCTATACCTATATTTGTCATTCTTTATCCTTACATCAGATGTAGTTGAGGAGGACTTCTATACCTATATTTGTCATTCTTTATTCTTACATCAGATGTAGTTGAGGAGGACTTCTATACCTATATTTGCTCTGTATATTCTTATATCAGATGTAGTTGAGGAGGACTTCTATACCTATATTTGCTCTCTTTTTCTTATATCAGATGTAGTTGAGGAGGACTTCTATACCTATATTTGTCATTCTTTATCCTGACATCAGATGTAGTTGAGGAGGACTTCTATACATATATCTGTCATTCTTTATTCTTACATCAGATGTAGTTGAGGAGGACTTCTATACCTATATTTGTCATTCTTTATTCTTACATCAGATGTAGTTGAGGAGGACTTCTATACCTATATTTGTCATTCTTTATTCTTATATCAGATGTAGTTGAGGAGGACTTCTATACCTATATTTGTCATTGTTTATCCTTACATCAGATGTAGTTGAGGAGGACTTCTATACCTATATTTGTCATTCTTCATTCTTATATCAGATGTAGTTGAGGAGGACTTCTATACCTATATTTGTCATTCTTTATCCTTATATCAGATGTAGTTGAGGAGGACTTCTATACCTATATTTGTCATTCTTTATTCTTACATCAGATGTAGTTGAGGAGGACTTCTATACCTATATTTGTCATTCTTTATTCTTATATCAGATGTAGTTGAGGACTTCTATACCTATATTTGTCAATCTTTATTCTTACATCAGATGTAGTTGAGGAGGACTTCTATACCTATATATGTCATTCTTTATTCTTACATCAGGTGTAGTTGAAGAGGACTTCTATACCTATATTTTTCATTCTTTATTCTTACATCAGATGTAGTTGGAAGGACATCTATACCTATATTTGCTCTCTTTATCCTTACATCAGATGTAGTTGAGGAGGACTTCTTTACCTATATTTGTCATTCTTTATTCTTACATCAGATGTAGTTGAGGAGGACTTCTATACCTATATTTGTCATTCTTTATTCTTACATCAGATGTAGTTGAGGAGGACTTCTATACCTATATTTGTCATTCTTTATTCTTACATCAGATGTAGTTGAGGAGGACTTCTATACCTATATTTGCTCTGTATATTCTTATATCAGATGTAGTTGAGGAGGACTTCTATACCTATATTTGCTCTGTATATTCTTATATCAGATGTAGTTGAGGAGGACTTCTATACCTATATTTGCTCTCTTTTTCTTATATCAGATGTAGTTGAGGAGGACTTCTATACCTATATTTGTCATTCTTTATCCTTTCATCGGATGTAGTTGAGGAGGATTTCTATACCTATATTTGTCATTCTTTATCCTTACATCAGATGTAGTTGAGGAGGACTTCTATACCTATATTTGTCATTCTTTATCCTTACATCAGATGTAGTTGAGGAGGACTTCTATACCTATATTTGTCATTCTTTATTCTTACATCAGATGTAGTTGAGGAGGACTTCTATACCTATATTTGTCATTCTTTATTCTTACATCAGATGTAGTTGAGGAGGACTTCTATACCTATATTTCCTCTGTATATTCTTATATCAGATGTAGTTGAGGAGGACTTCTATACCTATATTTGTCATTCTTTATTCTTATATCAGATGTAGATGAGGAGGACTTCTATACCTATATTTGTCATTCTTTATCCTTACATCAGATGTAGTTGAGGAGGACTTCTATACCTATATTTTTCATTCTTTATTCTTACATCAGATGTAGTTGGAAGGACATCTATACCTATATTTGCTCTCTTTTTCTTACATCAGATGTAGTTGAGGAGGACTTCTATACCTATATTTGTCATTCTTTATTCTTACATCAGATGTAGTTGAGGAGGACTTCTATACCTATATTTGTCATTGTTTATCCTTACATCAGATGTAGTTGAGGAGGACTTCTATACCTATATTTGTCATTCTTTATTCTTACATCAGATGTAGTTGAGGAGGACTTCTATACCTATATTTGTCATTCTTTATTCTTTTATCAGATGTAGTTGAGGAGGACTTCTATACCTATATTTGTCATTCTTTATCCTTACATCAGATGTAGTTGAGGAGGACTTCTATACCTATATTTGTCATTCTTTATTCTTACATCAGATGTAGTTGAGGAGGACTTCTATACCTATATTTGTCATTCTTTATTCTTACATCAGATGTAGTTGAGGAGGACTTCTATACCTATATTTGCTCTGTATATTCTTATATCAGATGTAGTTGAGGAGGACTTCTATACCTATATTTGCTCTCTTTTTCTGACATCAGATGTAGTTGAGGAGGACTTCTATACCTATATTTGTCATTCTTTATCCTTACATCAGATGTAGTTGAGGAGGACTTCTATACCTGTATTTGTCATTCTTTATTCTTACATCAGATGTAGTTGAGGAGGACTTCTATACCTATATTTGTCATTCTTTATTCTTATATCAGATGTAGTTGAGGAGGACTTCTATACCTATATTTGTCATTGTTTATCCTTACATCAGATGTAGTTGAGGAGGACTTCTATACCTATATTTGTCATTCTTCATTCTTATATCAGATGTAGTTGAGGAGGACTTCTATACCTATATTTGTCATTCTTTATCCTTACATCAGATGTAGTTGAGGAGGACTTCTATACCTATATTTGTCATTCTTTATCCTTACATCAGATGTAGTTGAGGAGGACTTCTATACCTATATTTGTCATTCTTTATTCTTACATCAGATGTAGTTGAGGAGGACTTCTATACCTATATTTGCTCTGTATATTCTTATATCAGATGTAGTTGAGGAGGACTTCTATACCTATATTTGTCATTCTTTATTCTTATATCAGATGTAGTTGAGGAGGACTTCTATACCTATATTTGTCATTCTTTATCCTTATATCAGATGTAGTTGAGGAGGACTTCTATACCTATATTTGTCATTCTTTATTCTTACATCAGATGTAGTTGAGGAGGACTTCTATACCTATATTTGTCATTCTTTATTCTTATATCAGATGTAGTTGAGGAGGACTTCTATACCTATATTTGTCAATCTTTATTCTTACATCAGATGTAGTTGAGGAGGACTTCTATACCTATATATGTCATTCTTTATTCTTACATCAGGTGTAGTTGAAGAGGACTTCTATACCTATATTTTTCATTCTTTATTCTTACATCAGATGTAGTTGGAAGGACATCTATACCTATATTTGCTCTCTTTATCCTTACATCAGATGTAGTTGAGGAGGACTTCTTTACCTATATTTGTCATTCTTTATTCTTACATCAGATGTAGTTGAGGAGGACTTCTATACCTATATTTGTCATTCTTTATTCTTACATCAGATGTAGTTGAGGAGGACTTCTATACCTATATTTGTCATTCTTTATTCTTACATCAGATGTAGTTGAGGAGGACTTCTATACCTATATTTGCTCTGTATATTCTTATATCAGATGTAGTTGAGGAGGACTTCTATACCTATATTTGCTCTCTTTTTCTTATATCAGATGTAGTTGAGGAGGACTTCTATACCTATATTTGTCATTCTTTATCCTTTCATCGGATGTAGTTGAGGAGGATTTCTATACCTATATTTGTCATTCTTTATCCTTACATCAGATGTAGTTGAGGAGGACTTCTATACCTATATTTGTCATTCTTTATCCTTACATCAGATGTAGTTGAGGAGGACTTCTATACCTATATTTGTCATTCTTTATTCTTACATCAGATGTAGTTGAGGAGGACTTCTATACCTATATTTGTCATTCTTTATTCTTACATCAGATGTAGTTGAGGAGGACTTCTATACCTATATTTCCTCTGTATATTCTTATATCAGATGTAGTTGAGGAGGACTTCTATACCTATATTTGCTCTCTTTTTCTTACATCAGATGTAGTTGAGGAGGACTTCTATACCTATATTTGTCATTCTTTATTCTTACATCAGATGTAGTTGAGGAGGACTTCTATACCTATATTTGTCATTCTTTATTCTTACATCAGATGTAGTGGAGGAGGACTTCTATACCTATATTTGTCATTCTTTATTCTTACATCAGATGTAGTTGAGGAGGACTTCTATACCTATATTTGTCATTCTTCATTCTTACATCAGATGTAGTTGAGGAGGACTTCTATACCTATATTTGTCATTCTTTATTCTTATATCAGATGTAGTTGAGGAGGACTTCTATACCTATATTTGTCATTCTTCATTCTTATATCAGATGTAGTTGAGGAGGACTTCTATACCTATATTTGTCATTCTTTATTCTTACATCAGATGTAGTTGAGGAGGACTTCTATACCTATATTTGTCATTCTTTATTCTTACATCAGATGTAGTTGAGGAGGACTTCTATACCTATATTTGTCATTCTTCATTCTTATATCAGATGTAGTTGAGGAGGACTTCTATACCTATGTTTGCTCTCTTTTTCTTACATCAGATGTAGTTGAGGAGGACTTCTATACCTATATTTGTCATGCTTTATCCTTACATCAGATGTAGTTGAGGAGGACTTCTATACCTATATTTGTCAATCTTTATTCTTACATCAGATGTAGTTGAGGAGGACTTCTATACCTATATATGTCATTCTTTATTCTTACATCAGGTGTAGTTGAAGAGGACTTCTATACCTATATTTTTCATTCTTTATTCTTACATCAGATGTAGTTGGAAGGACATCTATACCTATATTTGCTCTCTTTATCCTTACATCAGATGTAGTTGCAGAGGACTTCTATACCTATATTTGTCATTCTTTATTCTTACATCAGATGTAGTTGAGGAGGACTTCTATACCTATATTTGTCATTCTTTATTCTTACATCAGATGTAGTTGAGGAGGACTTCTATACCTATATTTGTCATTCTTTATTCTTACATCAGATGTAGTTGAGGAGGACTTCTATACCTATATTTGCTCTGTATATTCTTATATCAGATATAGTTGAGGAGGACTTCTATACCTATATTTGCTCTCTTTTTCTTATGTCAGATGTAGTTGAGGAGGACTTCTATACCTATATTTGTCATTCTTTATCCTTACATCGGATGTAGTTGAGGAGGATTTCTATACCTATATTTGTCATTCTTTATCCTTACATCAGATGTAGTTGAGGAGGACTTCTATACCTATATTTGTCATTCTTTATTCTTACATCAGATGTAGTTGAGGAGGACTTCTATACCTATATTTGTCATTCTTTATCCTTACATCAGATGTAGTTGAGGAGGACTTCTATACCTATATTTGTCATTCTTTATTCTTACATCAGATGTAGTTGAGGAGGACTTCTATACCTATATTTGCTCTGTATATTCTTATATCAGATGTAGTTGAGGAGGACTTCTATACCTATATTTGCTCTCTTTTTCTTATATCAGATGTAGTTGAGGAGGACTTCTATACCTATATTTGTCATTCTTTATCCTTACATCAGATGTAGTTGAGGAGGACTTCTATACATATATCTGTCATTCTTTATTCTTACATCAGATGTAGTTGAGGAGGACTTCTATACCTATATTTGTCATTCTTTATTCTTACATCAGATGTAGTTGAGGAGGACTTCTATACCTATATTTGTCATTCTTTATTCTTATATCAGATGTAGTTGAGGAGGACTTCTATACCTATATTTGTCATTGTTTATCCTTACATCAGATGTAGTTGAGGAGGACTTCTATACCTATATTTGTCATTCTTCATTCTTATATCAGATGTAGTTGAGGAGGACTTCTATACCTATATTTGTCATTCTTTATCCTTATATCAGATGTAGTTGAGGAGGACTTCTATACCTATATTTGTCATTCTTTATTCTTACATCAGATGTAGTTGAGGAGGACTTCTATACCTATATTTGTCATTCTTTATTCTTATATCAGATGTAGTTGAGGACTTCTATACCTATATTTGTCAATCTTTATTCTTACATCAGATGTAGTTGAGGAGGACTTCTATACCTATATATGTCATTCTTTATTCTTACATCAGGTGTAGTTGAAGAGGACTTCTATACCTATATTTTTCATTCTTTATTCTTACATCAGATGTAGTTGGAAGGACATCTATACCTATATTTGCTCTCTTTATCCTTACATCAGATGTAGTTGAGGAGGACTTCTTTACCTATATTTGTCATTCTTTATTCTTACATCAGATGTAGTTGAGGAGGACTTCTATACCTATATTTGTCATTCTTTATTCTTACATCAGATGTAGTTGAGGAGGACTTCTATACCTATATTTGTCATTCTTTATTCTTACATCAGATGTAGTTGAGGAGGACTTCTATACCTATATTTGCTCTGTATATTCTTATATCAGATGTAGTTGAGGAGGACTTCTATACCTATATTTGCTCTCTTTTTCTTATATCAGATGTAGTTGAGGAGGACTTCTATACCTATATTTGTCATTCTTTATCCTTTCATCGGATGTAGTTGAGGAGGATTTCTATACCTATATTTGTCATTCTTTATCCTTACATCAGATGTAGTTGAGGAGGACTTCTATACCTATATTTGTCATTCTTTATCCTTACATCAGATGTAGTTGAGGAGGACTTCTATACCTATATTTGTCATTCTTTATTCTTACATCAGATGTAGTTGAGGAGGACTTCTATACCTATATTTGTCATTCTTTATTCTTACATCAGATGTAGTTGAGGAGGACTTCTATACCTATATTTCCTCTGTATATTCTTATATCAGATGTAGTTGAGGAGGACTTCTATACCTATATTTGTCATTCTTTATTCTTATATCAGATGTAGATGAGGAGGACTTCTATACCTATATTTGTCATTCTTTATCCTTACATCAGATGTAGTTGAGGAGGACTTCTATACCTATATTTTTCATTCTTTATTCTTACATCAGATGTAGTTGGAAGGACATCTATACCTATATTTGCTCTCTTTTTCTTACATCAGATGTAGTTGAGGAGGACTTCTATACCTATATTTGTCATTCTTTATTCTTACATCAGATGTAGTTGAGGAGGACTTCTATACCTATATTTGTCATTGTTTATCCTTACATCAGATGTAGTTGAGGAGGACTTCTATACCTATATTTGTCATTCTTTATTCTTACATCAGATGTAGTTGAGGAGGACTTCTATACCTATATTTGTCATTCTTTATTCTTTTATCAGATGTAGTTGAGGAGGACTTCTATACCTATATTTGTCATTCTTTATTCTTACATCAGATGTAGTTGAGGAGGACTTCTATACCTATATTTGTCATTCTTTATTCTTACATCAGATGTAGTTGAGGAGGACTTCTATACCTATATTTGTCATTCTTTATTCTTACATCAGATGTAGTTGAGGAGGACTTCTATACCTATATTTGTCATTCTTTATCCTTACATCAGATGTAGTTGAGGAGGACTTCTATACCTATATTTGTCATTCCTTATTCTTACATCAGATGTAGTTGAGGAGGACTTCTATACCTATATTTGCTCTGTATATTCTTATATCAGATGTAGTTGAGGAGGACTTCTATACCTATATTTGCTCTCTTTTTCTGACATCAGATGTAGTTGAGGAGGACTTCTATACCTATATTTGTCATTCTTTATCCTTACATCAGATGTAGTTGAGGAGGACTTCTATACCTATATTTGTCATTCTTTATTCTTACATCAGATGTAGTTGAGGAGGACTTCTATACCTATATTTGTCATTCTTTATCCTTACATCAGATGTAGTTGAGGAGGACTTCTATACCTGTATTTGTCATTCTTTATTCTTACATCAGATGTAGTTGAGGAGGACTTCTATACCTATATTTGTCATTCTTTATTCTTATATCAGATGTAGTTGAGGAGGACTTCTATACCTATATTTGTCATTCTTTATTCTTACATCAGATGTAGTTGAGGAGGACTTCTATACATATATTTGTCATTCTTTATTCTTACATCAGATGTAGTTGAGGAGGACTTCTATACCTATATTTGTCATTCTTTATTCTTACATCAGATGTAGTTGAGGAGGACTTCTATACCTATATTTGTCATTCTTTATTCTTACATCAGATGTAGTTGAGGAGGACTTCTATACCTATATTTGTCATTCTTTATTCTTATATCAGATGTAGTTGAGGAGGACTTCTATACCTATATTTGCTCTGTATATTCTTATATCAGATATAGTTGAGGAGGACTTCTATACCTATATTTGCTCTCTTTTTCTTATATCAGATGTAGTTGAGGAGGACTTCTATACCTATATTTGTCATTCTTTATCCTTACATCGGATGTAGTTGAGGAGGATTTCTATACCTATATTTGTCATTCTTTATCCTTACATCAGATGTAGTTGAGGAGGACTTCTATACCTATATTTGTCATTCTTTATTCTTACATCAGATGTAGTTGAGGAGGACTTCTATACCTATATTTGTCATTCTTTATCCTTATATCAGATGTAGTTGAGGAGGACTTCTATACCTATATTTGTCATTCTTCATTCTTACATCAGATGTAGTTGAGGAGGACTTCTATACCTATATTTGTCATTCTTTATTCTTACATCAGATGTAGTTGAGGAGGACTTCTATACCTATATTTGCTCTGTATATTCTTATATCAGATGTAGTTGAGGAGGACTTCTATACCTATATTTGCTCTCTTTTTCTTATATCAGATGTAGTTGAGGAGGACTTCTATACCTATATTTGTCATTCTTTATCCTTACATCAGATGTAGTTGAGGAGGACTTCTATACATATATCTGTCATTCTTTATTCTTACATCAGATGTAGTTGAGGAGGACTTCTATACCTATATTTGTCATTCTTTATTCTTACATCAGATGTAGTTGAGGAGGACTTCTATACCTATATTTGTCATTCTTTATTCTTACATCAGATGTAGTTGAGGAGGACTTCTATACCTATATTTGTCATTCTTTATTCGTACATCAGATGTAGTTGAGGAGGACTTCTATACCTATATTTGTCATTCTTTATTCTTACATCAGATGTAGTTGAGGAGGACTTCTATACCTATATTTGTCATTCTTTATTCTTACATCAGATGTAGTTGAGGAGGACTTCTATACCTATATTTGTCATTCTTTATTCTTATATCAGATGTAGTTGAGGAGGACTTCTATACCTATATTTGTCATTGTTTATCCTTACATCAGATGTAGTTGAGGAGGACTTCTATACCTATATTTGTCATTCTTCATTCTTATATCAGATGTAGTTGAGGAGGACTTCTATACCTATATTTGTCATTCTTTATCCTTATATCAGATGTAGTTGAGGAGGACTTCTATACCTATATTTGTCATTCTTTATTCTTACATCAGATGTAGTTGAGGAGGACTTCTATACCTATATTTGTCATTCTTTATTCTTATATCAGATGTAGTTGAGGAGGACTTCTATACCTATATTTGTCAATCTTTATTCTTACATCAGATGTAGTTGAGGAGGACTTCTATACCTATATATGTCATTCTTTATTCTTACATCAGGTGTAGTTGAAGAGGACTTCTATACCTATATTTTTCATTCTTTATTCTTACATCAGATGTAGTTGGAAGGACATCTATACCTATATTTGCTCTCTTTATCCTTACATCAGATGTAGTTGAGGAGGACTTCTTTACCTATATTTGTCATTCTTTATTCTTACATCAGATGTAGTTGAGGAGGACTTCTATACCTATATTTGTCATTCTTTATTCTTACATCAGATGTAGTTGAGGAGGACTTCTATACCTATATTTGTCATTCTTTATTCTTACATCAGATGTAGTTGAGGAGGACTTCTATACCTATATTTGCTCTGTATATTCTTATATCAGATGTAGTTGAGGAGGACTTCTATACCTATATTTGCTCTCTTTTTCTTACATCAGATGTAGTTGAGGAGGACTTCTATACCTATATTTGTCATTCTTTATCCTTTCATCGGATGTAGTTGAGGAGGATTTCTATACCTATATTTGTCATTCTTTATCCTTACATCAGATGTAGTTGAGGAGGACTTCTATACCTATATTTGTCGTTCTTTATCCTTACATCAGATGTAGTTGAGGAGGACTTCTATACCTATATTTGTCATTCTTTATTCTTACATCAGATGTAGTTGAGGAGGACTTCTATACCTATATTTGTCATTCTTTATTCTTACATCAGATGTAGTTGAGGAGGACTTCTATACCTATATTTGTCATTCTTTATTCTTATATCAGATGTAGTTGAGGAGGACTTCTATACCTATATTTGCTCTCTTTTTCTTACATCAGATGTAGTTGAGGAGGACTTCTATACCTATATTTGTCATTCTTTATTCTTACATCAGATGTAGTTGAGGAGGACTTCTATACCTATATTTGTCATTCTTTATTCTTACATCAGATGTAGTGGAGGAGGACTTCTATACCTATATTTGTCATTCTTTATTCTTACATCAGATGTAGTTGAGGAGGACTTCTATACCTATATTTGTCATTCTTCATTCTTACATCAGATGTAGTTGAGGAGGACTTCTATACCTATATTTGTCATTCTTTATTCTTATATCAGATGTAGTTGAGGAGGACTTCTATACCTATATTTGTCATTCTTTATTCTTACATCAGATGTAGTTGAGGAGGACTTCTATACCTATATTTGTCATTCTTTATTCTTACATCAGATGTAGTTGAGGAGGACTTCTATACCTATATTTGCTCTGTTTATTCCTATATCAGATGTAGTTGAGGAGGACTTCTATACCTATATTTGCTCTCTTTTTCTTACATCAGATGTAGTTGAGGAGGACTTCTATACCTATATTTGTCATTCTTTATCCTTACATCAGATGTAGTTGAGGAGGACTTCTATACCTATATTTGTCATTCTTTATTCTTACATCAGATGTAGTTGAGGAGGACTTCTATACCTATATTTGTCATTCTTTATTCTTACATCAGATGTAGTTGAGGAGGACTTCTATACCTATATTTGCTCTGTATATTCTTATATCAGATGTAGTTGAGGAGGACTTCTACACCTATATTTGCTCTCTTTTTCTTATATCAGATGTAGTTGAGGAGGACTTCTATACCTATATTTGTCATTCTTTATCCTTAAATCAGATGTAGTTGAGGAGGACTTCTATACCTATATCTGTCATTCTTTATTCTTATATCAGATGTAGTTGAGGAGGACTTCTATACCTATATTTGTCATTCTTTATTCTTACATCAGATGTAGTTGAGGAGGACTTCTATACCTATATTTGTCATTCTTTATTCTTACATCAGATGTAGTTGAGGAGGACTTCTATACCTATATTTGTCATTCTTTATTCTTATATCAGATGTAGTTGAGGAGGACTTCTATACCTATATTTGTCATTGTTTATCCTTACATCAGATGTAGTTGAGGAGGACTTCTATACCTATATTTGTCATTCTTCATTCTTATGTCAGATGTAGTTGAGGAGGACTTCTATACCTATATTTGTCATTCTTTATCCTTATATCAGATGTAGTTGAGGAGGACTTCTATACCTATATTTGTCATTCTTTATTCTTACATCAGATGTAGTTGAGGAGGACTTCTATACCTATATTTGTCATTCTTTATTCTTATATCAGATGTAGTTGAGGAGGACTTCTATACCTATATTTGTCAATCTTTATTCTTACATCAGATGTAGTTGAGGAGGACTTCTATACCTATATATGTCATTCTTTATTCTTACATCAGGTGTAGTTGAAGAGGACTTCTATACCTATATTTTTCATTCTTTATTCTTACATCATATGTAGTTGGAAGGACATCTATACCTATATTTGCTCTCTTTATTCTTATATCAGATGTAGTTGAGGAGGGCTTCTATACCTATATTTGTCATTCTTTATCCTTACATCAGATGTAGTTGAGGAGGACTTCTATACCTATATTTGTCATTCTTTATTCTTACATCAGATGTAGTTGAGGAGGACTTCTATACCTATATTTGTCATTCTTTATCCTTACATCAGATGTAGTTGAGGAGGACTTCTTTACCTATATTTGTCATTCTTTATTCTTACATCAGATGTAGTTGAGGAGGACTTCTATACCTATATTTGTCATTCTTTATTCTTACATCAGATGTAGTTGAGGAGGACTTCTATACCTATATTTGTCATTCTTTATTCTTACATCAGATGTAGTTGAGGAGGACTTCTATACCTATATTTGCTCTGTATATTCTTATATCAGATGTAGTTGAGGAGGACTTCTATACCTATATTTGCTCTCTTTTTCTTATATCAGATGTAGTTGAGGAGGATTTCTATACCTATATTTGTCATTCTTTATCCTTACATCAGATGTAGTTGAGGAGGACTTCTATACCTATATTTGTCATTCTTTATCCTTACATCAGATGTAGTTGAGGAGGACTTCTATACCTATATTTGTCATTCTTTATTCTTACATCAGATGTAGTTGAGGAGGACTTCTATACCTATATTTGTCATTCTTTATTCTTACATCAGATGTAGTTGAGGAGGACTTCTATACCTATATTTCCTCTGTATATTCTTATATCAGATGTAGTTGAGGAGGACTTCTATACCTATATTTGCTCTCTTTTTCTTACATCAGATGTAGTTGAGGAGGACTTCTATACCTATATTTGTCATTCTTTATTCTTACATCAGATGTAGTTGAGGAGGACTTCTATACCTATATTTGTCATTCTTTATTCTTACATCAGATGTAGTGGAGGAGGACTTCTATACCTATATTTGTCATTCTTTATTCTTACATCAGATGTAGTTGAGGAGGACTTCTATACCTATATTTGTCATTCTTCATTCTTACATCAGATGTAGTTGAGGAGGACTTCTATACCTATATTTGTCATTCTTTATTCTTATATCAGATGTAGTTGAGGAGGACTTCTATACCTATATTTGTCATTCTTTATTCTTACATCAGATGTAGTTGAGGAGGACTTCTATACCTATATTTGTCATTCTTTATTCTTACATCAGATGTAGTTGAGGAGGACTTCTATACCTATATTTGCTCTGTTTATTCCTATATCAGATGTAGTTGAGGAGGACTTCTATACCTATATTTGCTCTCTTTTTCTTACATCAGATGTAGTTGAGGAGGACTTCTATACCTATATTTGTCATTCTTTATCCTTACATCAGATGTAGTTGAGGAGGACTTCTATACCTATATTTGTCATTCTTTATTCTTACATCAGATGTAGTTGAGGAGGACTTCTATACCTATATTTGTCATTCTTTATTCTTACATCAGATGTAGTTGAGGAGGACTTCTATACCTATATTTGCTCTGTATATTCTTATATCAGATGTAGTTGAGGAGGACTTCTATACCTATATTTGCTCTCTTTTTCTTACATCAGATGTAGTTGAGGAGGACTTCTATACCTATATTTGTCATTCTTTATTCTTACATCAGATGTAGTTGAGGAGGACTTCTATACCTATATTTGTCATTCTTTATTCTTACATCAGATGTAGTTGAGGAGGACTTCTATACCTATATTTGCTCTCTTTTTCTTACATCAGATGTAGTTGAGGAGGACTTCTATACCTATATTTGTCATTCTTTATTCTTACATCAGATGTAGTTGAGGAGGACTTCTATACCTATATTTGTCATTCTTTATCCTTACATCAGATGTAGTTGAGGAGGACTTCTATACCTATATTTGTCATTCTTTTTTCTTACATCAGATGTAGTTGAGGAGGACTTCTATACCTATATTTGTCATTCTTTATTCTTACATCAGATGTAGTGGAGGAGGACTTCTATACCTATATTTGTCATTCTTTATTCTTACATCAGATGTAGTTGAGGAGGACTTCTATACCTATATTTGTCATTCTTCATTCTTACATCAGATGTAGTTGAGGAGGACTTCTATACCTATATTTGTCATTCTTTATTCTTATATCAGATGTAGTTGAGGAGGACTTCTATACCTATATTTGTCATTCTTTATTCTTACATCAGATGTAGTTGAGGAGGACTTCTATACCTATATTTGTCATTCTTTATTCTTACATCAGATGTAGTTGAGGAGGACTTCTATACCTATATTTGCTCTGTATATTCCTATATCAGATGTAGTTGAGGAGGGCTTCTATACCTATATTTGCTCTCTTTTTCTTACATCAGATGTAGTTGAGGAGGACTTCTATACCTATATTTGTCATTCTTTATCCTTACATCAGATGTAGTTGAGGAGGACTTCTATACCTATATTTGTCATTCTTTATTCTTACATCAGATGTAGTTGAGGAGGACTTCTATACCTATATTTGTCATTCTTTTTTCTTACATCAGATGTAGTTGAGGAGGACTTCTATACCTATATTTGCTCTGTATATTCTTATATCAGATGTAGTTGAGGAGGACTTCTATACCTATATTTGCTCTCTTTTTCTTACATCAGATGTAGTTGAGGAGGACTTCTATACCTATATTTGTCATTCTTTATTCTTACATCAGATGTAGTTGAGGAGGACTTCTATACCTATATTTGTCATTCTTTATTCTTACATCAGATGTAGTGGAGGAGGACTTCTATACCTATATTTGTCATTCTTTATTCTTACATCAGATGTAGTTGAGGAGGACTTCTATACCTATATTTGTCATTCTTCATTCTTACATCAGATGTAGTTGAGGAGGACTTCTATACCTATATTTGTCATTCTTTATTCTTACATCAGATGTAGTTGAGGAGGACTTCTATACCTATATTTGTCATTCTTTATCCTTACATCAGATGTAGTTGAGGAGGACTTCTATACCTATATTTGTCATTCTTTATTCTTACATCAGATGTAGTTGAGGAGGACTTCTATACCTATATTTGTTATTCTTTATTCTTACATCAGATGTAGTTGAGGAGGACTTCTATACCTATATTTGCTCTGTATATTCTTATATCATATGTAGTTGAGGAGGACTTCTATATCTATATTTGTCATTCTTTATCCTTACATCAGATGTAGTTGAGGAGGACTTCTATACCTATATTTGTCATTCTTTATTCTTATATCAGATGTAGTTGAGGAGGACTTCTATACCTATATTTGTCATTCTTTATTCTTATATCAGATGTAGATGAGGAGGACTTCTATACCTATATTTGTCATTCTTTATTCTTATATCAGATGTAGATGAGGAGGACTTCTATACCTATATTTGTCATTCTTTATCCTTACATCAGATGTAGTTGAGGAGGACTTCTATACCTATATTTGTCATTCTTTATTCTTACATCAGATGTAGTTGAGGAGGACTTCTATACCTATATTTGTCAATCTTTATTCTTATATCAGATGTAGTTGAGGAGGACTTCTATACCTATATTTGTCATTCTTTATTCTTACATCAGATGTAGTTGAGGAGGACTTCTATACATATATTTGTCATTCTTTATTCTTACATCAGATGTAGTTGAGGAGGACTTCTATACCTATATTTGTCATTCTTTATTCTTACATCAGATGTAGTTGAGGAGGACTTCTATACCTATATTTGTCATTCTTTATTCTTATATCAGATGTAGTTGAGGAGGACTTCTATACCTATATTTGTCATTCTTTATCCTTATATCAGATGTAGTTGAGGAGGACTTCTATACCTATATTTGTCATTCTTTATCCTTACATCAGATGTAGTTGAGGAGGACTTCTATACCTATATTTGTTATTCTTCATTCTTACATCAGATGTAGTTGAGGAGGACTTCTATACCTATATTTGTCATTCTTTATCCTTACATCAGATGTAGTTGAAGAGGACTTCTATACCTATATTTGGCATTCTCTATTCTTACATCAGATGTAGTTGAGGAGGACTTCTATACCTATATTTGTCATTCTTTATTCTTATATCAGATGTAGTTGAGGAGGACTTCTATACCTATATTTGTCATTCTTTATCCTGACATCAGATGTAGTTGAGGAGGACTTCTATACCTATATTTGCTCTGTATATTCTTATATCAGATGTAGTTGAGGAGGACTTCTATACCTATATTTGTCATTCTTTATTCTTACATCAGATGTAGTTGAGGAGGACTTCTATACCTATATTTGCTCTGTATATTCTTATATCAGATGTAGTTGAGGAGGACTTCTATACCTATATTTGTCATTCTTTATTCTTACATCAGCTGTAGTTGAGGAGGACTTCTATACATATATTTGTCATTCTTTATTCTTACATCAGATGTAGTTGAGGAGGACTTCTATACCTATATTTGTCATTCTTTATTCTTACATCAGATGTAGTTGAGGAGGACTTCTATACCTATATTTGTCATTCTTCATTCATACATCAGATGTAGTTGAGGAGGACTTCTATACCTATATTTGTCATTTTTTATTCTTACATCAGATGTAGTTGAGGAGGACTTCTATACCTATATTTGTCATTCTTTATTCTTACATCAGATGTAGTTGAGGAGGACTTCTATACCTATATTTGCTCTGTATATTCTTATATCATATGTAGTTGAGGAGGACTTCTATATCTATATTTGTCACTCTTTATCCTTACATCAGATGTAGTTGAGGAGGACTTCTATACCTATATTTGTCATTCTTTATCCTTACATCAGATGTAGTTGAGGAGGACTTCTATACCTATATTTGTCATTCTTTATTCTTACATCAGATGTAGTTGAGGAGGACTTCTATACCTATATTTGTCATTCTTCATTCATACATCAGATGTAGTTGAGGAGGACTTCTATACCTATATTTGTCATTTTTTATTCTTACATCAGATGTAGTTGAGGAGGACTTCTATACCTATATTTGTCATTCTTTATTCTTACATCAGATGTAGTTGAGGAGGACTTCTATACCTATATTTGCTCTGTATATTCTTATATCAGATGTAGTTGAGGAGGACTTCTATACCTATATTTGTCATTCTTTATTCTTACATCAGATGTAGTTGAGGAGGACTTCTATACATATATTTGTCATTCTTTATTCTTACATCAGATGTAGTTGAGGAGGACTTCTATACCTATATTTGTCATTCTTTATTCTTACATCAGATGTAGTTGAGGAGGACTTCTATACCTATATTTGTCATTCTTTATTCTTATATCAGATGTAGTTGAGGAGGACTTCTATACCTATATTTGTCATTCTTTATCCTTACATCAGATGTAGTTGAGGAGGACTTCTATACCTATATTTGTTATTCTTCATTCTTATATCAGATGTAGTTGAGGAGGACTTCTATACCTATATTTGTCATTCTTTATTCTTATATCAGATGTAGTTGAGGAGGACTTCTATACCTATATTTGTCATTCTTTATTCTTACATCAGATGTAGTTGAGGAGGACTTCTATACATATATTTGTCATTCTTTATTCTTACATCAGATGTAGTTGAGGAGGACTTCTATACCTATATTTGTCATTCTTTATCCTTACATCAGATGTAGTTGAGGAGGACTTCTATACCTATATTTGCTCTGTATATTCTTATATCAGATGTAGTTGAGGAGGACTTCTATACCTATATTTGTCATTCTTTATTCTTACATCAGATGTAGTTGAGGAGGACTTCTATACCTATATTTGTCATTCTTTATTCTTACATCAGATGTAGTTGAGGAGGACTTCTATACCTATATTTGTCATTCTTTATTCTTACATCAGATGTAGTTGAGGAGGACTTCTATACCTATATTTGTCATTCTTTATTCTTATATCAGATGTAGTTGAGGAGGACTTCTATACCTATATTTGTCATTCTTTATTCTTATATCAGATGTAGTTTAGGAGGACTTCTATACCTATATTTGTCATTCTTTATCCTTACATCAGATGTAGTTGAGGAGGACTTCTATACCTATATTTGTCATTCTTCATTCTTATATCAGATGTAGTTGAGGAGGACTTCTATACCTATATTTGTCATTCTTTATTCTTACATCAGATGTAGTTGAGGAGGACTTCTATACCTATATTTGCTCTGTATATTCTTATATCAGATGTAGTTGAGGAGGACTTCTATACCTATATTTGCTCTCTTTTTCTTATATCAGATGTAGTTGAGGAGGACTTCTATACCTATATTTGTCATTCTTTATCCTTACATCAGATGTAGTTGAGGAGGACTTCTATACATATATCTGTCATTCTTTATTCTTACATCAGATGTAGTTGAGGAGGACTTCTATACCTATATTTGTCAATCTTTATTCTTACATCAGATGTAGTTGAGGAGGACTTCTATACCTATATTTGTCATTCTTTATTCTTACATCAGATGTAGTTGAGGAGGACTTCTATACCTATATTTGCTCTGTATATTCTTATATCAGATGTAGTTGAGGAGGACTTCTATACCTATATTTGTCATTCTTTATTCTTACATCAGATGTAGTTGAGGAGGACTTCTATACCTATATTTGCTCTCTTTTTCTTACATCAGATGTAGTTGAGGAGGACTTCTATACCTATATTTGTCATTCTTTATTCTTATATCAGATGTAGTTGAGGAGGACTTCTATACCTATATTTGTCATTCTTTATTCTTATATCAGGTGTAGTTGAAGAGGACTTCTATACCTATATTTGTCATTCTTTATTCTTACATCAGATGTAGTTGAGGAGGACTTCTATACCTATTTTTGTCATTCTTTATTCTTATATCAGATGTAGTTGAGGAGGACTTCTATACCTATATTTGTCATTGTTTATCCTTACATCAGATGTAGTTGAGGAGGACTTCTATACCTATATTTGTCATTCTCTATTCTTACATCAGATGTAGTTGAGGAGGACTTCTATACCTATATTTGTCATTCTTTATCCTTATATCAGATGTAGTTGAGAAGGACTTCTATACCTATATTTGTCATTCTTCATTCTTATATCAGATGTAGTTGAGGAGGACTTCTATACATATATCTGTCATTCTTTATTCTTACATCAGATGTAGTTGAGGAGGACTTCTATACCTATATTTGCTCTGTATATTCTTATATCAGATGTAGTTGAGGAGGACTTCTATACCTATATTTGCTCTCTTTTTCTTATATCAGATGTAGTTGAGGAGGACTTCTATACCTATATTTGTCATTCTTTATCCTTACATCAGATGTAGTTGAGGAGGACTTCTATACATATATCTGTCATTCTTTATTCTTACATCAGATGTAGTTGAGGAGGGCTTCTATACCTATATTTGTCATTCTTTATTCTTACATCAGATGTAGTTGAGGAGGACTTCTATACCTATATTTGTCATTCTTTATTCTTATATCAGATGTAGTTGAGGAGGACTTCTATACCTATATTTGTCATTCTTTATTCTTACATCAGATGTAGTTGAGGAGGACTTCTATACCTATATTTGTCATTCTTTATTCTTACATCAGATGTAGTTGAGGAGGACTTCCATACCTATATCTGTCATTCTTTATCCTTACATCAGATGTAGTTGAGGAGGACTTCTATACCTATATTTGTCAATCTTTATTCTTACATCAGATGTAGTTGAAGAGGACTTCTATACCTATATTTGTCATTCTTTATTCTTACATCAGATGTAGTTGAAGAGGACTTCTATACCTATATTTTACATTCTTTATTCTTACATCAGATGTAGTTGAGGAGGACATCTATACCTATATTTGCTCTCTTTATCCTTACATCAGATGTAGTTGCAGAGGACTTCTATACCTATATTTGTCATTCTTTATTCTTACATCAGATGTAGTTGAGGAGGACTTCTATACCTATATTTGCTCTCTTTTTCTTATATCAGATGTAGTTGAGGAGGACTTCTATACCTATATTTGTCATTCTTTGTCCTTACATCGGATGTAGTTGAGGAGGATTTCTATACCTATATTGGTCATTCTTTATTCTTACATCAGATGTAGTTGAGGAGGACTTCTATACCTATATTTGTCATTCTTCATTCTTACATCAGATGTAGTTGAGGAGGACTTCTATACCTATATTTGCTCTGTATATTCTTATATCAGATGTAGTTGAGGAGGACTTCTATACCTATATTTGTCATTCTTTATTCTTACATCAGATGTAGTTGAGGAGGACTTCTATACCTATATTTGTCATTCTTTATTCTTACATCAGATGTAGTTGAGGAGGACTTCTATACCTATATTTGTCATTCTTTATCCTTACATCAGATGTAGTTGAGGAGGACTTCTATACCTATATTTGTCATTCTTTATCCTTACATCAGATGTAGTTGAGGAGGACTTCTATACCTATATTTGTCATTCTTTATTCTTACATCAGATGTAGTTGAGGAGGACTTCTATACATATATTTGTCATTCTTTATTCTTACATCAGATGTAGTTGAGGAGGACTTCTATACCTATATTTGTCATTCTTTATTCTTACATCAGATGTAGTTGAGGAGGACTTCTATACCTATATTTGTCATTCCTTATTCTTACATCAGATGTAGTTGAGGAGGACTTCTATACCTATATTTGTCATTCTTTATTCTTATATCAGATGTAGTTTAGGAGGACTTCTATACCTATATTTGTCATTCTTTATCCTTACATCAGATGTAGTTGAGGAGGACTTCTATACCTATATTTGTCATTCTTCATTCTTATATCAGATGTAGTTGAGGAGGACTTCTATACCTATATTTGTCATTCTTTATTCTTACATCAGATGTAGTTGAGGAGGACTTCTATACATATATTTGTCATTCTTTATTCTTACATCAGATGTAGTTGAGGAGGACTTCTATACCTATATTTGTCATTCCTTATTCTTACATCAGATGTAGTTGAGGAGGACTTCTATACCTATATTTGTCATTCTTTATTCTTATATCAGATGTAGTTTAGGAGGACTTCTATACCTATATTTGTCATTCTTTATCCTTACATCAGATGTAGTTGAGGAGGACTTCTTTACCTATATTTGTCATTCTCTATTCTTACATCAGATGTAGTTGAGGAGGACTTCTATACCTATATTTGCTCTCTTTATTCTTACATCAGATGTAGTTGAGGAGGACTTCTATACCTATATTTGTCATTCTTTATTCTTACATCAGATGTAGTTGAGGAGGACTTCTATACCTATATTTGTCATTCTTTATTCTTACATCAGATGTAGTTGAGGAGGACTTCTTTACCTATATTTGTCAATCTATATTCTTATATCAGATGTAGTTGAGGAGGACTTCTATACCTATATTTGCTCTCTTTTTCTTACATCAGATGTAGTTGAGGAGGACTTCTATACCTATATTTGTCATTCTTTATCCTTACATCAGATGTAGTTGAGGAGGACTTCTATACCTATATTTGTCATTCTTTATTCTTACATCAGATGTAGTGGAGGAGGACTTCTATACCTATATTTGTCATTCTTTATTCTTACATCAGATGTAGTTGAGGAGGACTTCTTTACCTATATTTGTCATTCTTTATTCTTACATCAGATGTAGTTGAGGAGGACTTCTATACCTATATTTGTCATTCTTTATTCTTACATCAGATGTAGTTGAGGAGGACATCTATACCTATATTTGCTCTCTTTATCTTTACATCAGATGTAGTTGCAGAGGACTTCTATACCTATATTTGTCATTCTTTATTCTTACATCAGATGTAGTTGAGGAGGACTTCTATACCTATATTTGTCATTCTTTATTCTTACATCAGATGTAGTTAAGGAGGACTTCTATACCTATATTTGCTCTCTTTTTCTTATATCAGATGTAGTTGAGGAGGACTTCTATACCTATATTTGTCATTCTTTATCCTTACATCAGATGTAGTTGAGGAGGACTTCTATACCTATATTTGTCATTCTTTATTCTTACATCAGATGTAGTTGGGGAGGACTTCTATACCTATATTTGTCATTCTTTATCCTTACATCAGATGTAGTTGAGGAGGACTTCTATACCTATATTTGTCATTCTTTATTCTTACATCAGATGTAGTTTAGAAGGACTTCTATACCTATATTTGCTCTGTATATTCTTATATCAGATGTAGTTGAGGAGGACTTCTATACCTATATTTGCTCTCTTTTTCTTATATCAGATGTAGTTGAGGAAGACTTCTATACCTATATTTGTCATTCTTTATTCTTACATCAGATGTAGTTGAGGAGGACTTCTATACCTATATTTGTCATTCTTTATCCTTACATCAGATGTAGTTGAGGAGGTCTTCTATACCTATATTTGTCATTCTTTATTCTTACATCAGATGTAGTTGAGGAGGACTTCTATACCTATATTTGTCATTCTTTATCCTTGCATCAGATGTAGTTGAGGAGGACTTCCATACCTATATCTGTCATTCTTTATCCTTACATCAGATGTAGTTGAAGAGGACTTCTATACCTATATTTGTCATTCTTTATTCTTACATCAGATGTAGTTGAAGAGGACTTCTATACCTATATTTTTCATTCTTTATTCTTACATCAGATGTAGTTGAGGAGGACATCTATACCTATATTTGCTCTCTTTATCCTTACATCAGATGTAGTTGAGGAGGACTTCTATACCTATATTTGCTCTGTATATTCTTATATCAGATGTAGTTGAGGAGGACTTCTATACCTATATTTGTCATTCTTTATCCTTACATCAGATGTAGTTGCAGAGGACTTCTATACCTATATTTGTCATTCTTTATTCTTATATCAGATGTAGTTGAGGAGGACTTCTATACCTATATTTGTCACTCTTTATTCTTACATCAGATGTAGTTGAGGAGGACTTCTATACCTATATTTGTCATTCTTTATTCTTACATCAGATGTAGTTGAGGAGGACTTCTATACCTATATTTGTCATTCTTTATTCTTACATCAGATGTAGTTGAGGAGGACTTCTATACCTATATTTGTCATTCTTTATTCTTACATCAGATGTAGTTGAGGAGGACTTCTATACCTATATTTGCTCTGTATATTCTTATATCAGATGTAGTTGAGGAGGACTTCTATACCTATATTTGCTCTCTTTTTCTTATATCAGATGTAGTTGAGGAGGACTTCTATACCTATATTTGTCATTCTTTGTCCTTACATCGGATGTAGTTGAGGAGGATTTCTATACCTATATTTGTCATTCTTTATCCTTACATCAGATGTAGTTGAGGAGGACTTCTATACCTATATTTGTCATTCTTTATCCTTACATCAGATGTAGTTTAGGAGGACTTCTATACCTATATTTGTCATTCTTTATTCTTACATCAGATGTAGTTGAGGAGGACTTCTATACCTATATTTGTCATTCTTTATCCTTACATCAGATGTAGTTGAGGAGGACTTCTATACCTATATTTGTCATTCTTTATTTTTACATCAGATGTAGTTGAGGAGGACTTCTATACCTATATTTGCTCTCTTTTTCTTATATCAGATGTAGTTGAGGAGGACTTCTATACCTATATTTGTCATTCTTTATTCTTACATCAGATGTAGTTGAGGAGGACTTCTATACCTATATTTGCTCTCTTTTTCTTATATCAGATGTAGTTGAGGAGGACTTCTATACCTATATTTGTCATTCTTTGTCCTTACATCGGATGTAGTTGAGGAGGACTTCTATACCTATATTTGTCATTCTCTATTCTTATATCAGATGTAGTTGAGGAGGACTTCTATACCTATATTTGCTCTCTTTTTCTTATATCAGATGTAGTTGAGGAGGACTTCTATACCTATATTTGTCATTCTTTATTCTTACATCAGATGTAGTTGAGGAGGACTTCTATACCTATATTTGCTCTCTTTTTCTTATATCAGATGTAGTTGAGGAGGACTTCTATACCTATATTTGTCATTCTTTGTCCTTACATCGGATGTAGTTGAGGAGGATTTCTATACCTATATTGGTCATTCTTTATCCTTGTATCAGATGTAGTTGAGGAGGACTTCTATACCTATATTTGTCATTCTTTATTCTTACATCAGATGTAGTTGAGGAGGACTTCTATACCTATATTTGTCATTCTTTATCCTTACATCAGATGTAGTTGAGGAGGACTTCTATACCTATATTTGTCATTCTTTATCCTTACATCAGATGTAGTTAAGGAGGACTTCTATACCTATATTTGTCATTCTCTATTCTTACATCAGATGTAGTTGAGGAGGACTTCTATACCTATATTTGTCATTCTCTATTCTTACATCAGATGTAGTTGAGGAGGACTTCTATACCTATATTTGTCATTCTCTATTCTTACATCAGATGTAGTTGAGGAGGACTTCTATACCTATATTTGTCATTCTTTATTCTTATATCAGATGTAGTTGAGGAGGACTTCTATACCTATATTTGTCATTCTTTATTCTTACATCAGATGTAGTTGAGGAGGACTTCTATACCTATATTTGTCATTCTCTATTCTTACATCAGATGTAGTTGAGGAGGACTTCTATACCTATATTTGTCATTCTTTATTCTTACATCAGATGTAGTTGAGGAGGACTTCTATACCTATATTTGTCATTCTTTATCCTTACATCAGATGTAGTTGAGGAGGACTTCTATACCTATATTTGTCATTCTTTATTCTTACATCAGATGTAGTTGAGGAGGACTTCTATACCTATATTTGTCATTCTCTATTCTTACATCAGATGTAGTTGAGGAGGACTTCTATACCTATATTTGTCATTCTTTATTCTTATATCAGATGTAGTTTAGGAGGACTTCTATACCTATATTTGTCATTCTTTATTCTTACATCAGATGTAGTTGAGGAGGACTTCTATACCTATATTTGTCATTCTTTATCCTTACATCAGATGTAGTTGAGGAGGACTTCTATACCTATATTTGTCATTCTTTATTCTTACATCAGATGTAGTTGAGGAGGACTTCTATACCTATATTTGTCATTCTCTATTCTTACATCAGATGTAGTTGAGGAGGACTTCTATACCTATATTTGTCATTCTTTATTCTTATATCAGATGTAGTTTAGGAGGACTTCTATACCTATATTTGTCATTCTCTATTCTTACATCAGATGTAGTTGAGGAGGACTTCTATACCTATATTTGTCATTCTCTATTCTTACATCAGATGTAGTTGAGGAGGACTTCTATACCTATATTTGTCATTCTTTATTCTTATATCAGATGTAGTTGAGGAGGACTTCTATACCTATATTTGTCATTCTCTATTCTTATATCAGATGTAGTTGAGGAGGACTTCTATACCTATATTTGTCATTCTTTATTCTTATATCAGATGTAGTTGAGGAGGACTTCTATACCTATATTTGTCATTCTTTATCCTTACATCAGATGTAGTTGAGGAGGACTTCTATACCTATTTTTGTCATTCTTTATTCTTACTTCAGATGTAGTGGAGGAGGACTTCTATACCTATATTTGTCATTCTTTATTCTTACATCAGATGTAGTTGAGGAGGACTTCTATACCTATATTTGTCATTCTTTATTCTTACATCAGATGTAGTTGAGGAGGACTTCTATACCTATATTTGTCATTCTTTATTCTTATATCAGATGTAGTTGAGGAGGACTTCTATACCTATATTTGTCATTGTTTATTCTTATATCAGATGTAGTTGAGGAGGACTTCTATACCTATATTTGTCATTCTTTATTCTTACATCAGATGTAGTTGAGGAGGACTTCTATACCTATATTTGTCATTCTTTATTCTTATATCAGATGTAGTTGAGGAGGACTTCTATACCTATATTTGTCATTCTTTATTCTTATATCAGATGTAGTTGAGGAGGACTTCTATACCTATATTTGCTCTGTATATTCTTATATCAGATGTAGTTGAGGAGGACTTCTATACCTATATTTGTCATTCTTTATTCTTACATCAGATGTAGTTGAGGAGGACTTCTATACCTATATTTGTCATTCTTTATTCTTATATCAGATGTAGTTGAGGAGGACTTCTATACCTATATTTGTCATTCTTTATTCTTACATCAGATGTAGTTGAGGAGGACTTCTATACCTATATTTGTCATTCTTTATTCTTACATCAGATGTAGTTGAGGAGGACTTCTATACCTATATTTGTCATTCTTTATCCTTACATCAGATGTAGTTGAGGAGGACTTCTATACCTATATTTGTCATTCTTTATTCTTACATCAGATGTAGTTGAGGAGGACTTCTATACCTATATTTGCTCTGTATATTCTTATATCAGATGTAGTTGAGGAGGACTTCTATACCTATATTTGCTCTCTTTTTCTTATATCAGATGTAGTTGAGGAGGACTTCTATACCTATATTTGTCATTCTTTATTCTTACATCAGATGTAGTTGAGGAGGACTTCTATACCTATATTTGTCATTCTTTATCCTTACATCAGATGTAGTTGAGGAGGACTTCTATACCTATATTTGTCATTCTTTATTCTTACATCAGATGTAGTTGAGGAGGACTTCTATACCTATATTTGTCATTCTCTATTCTTACATCAGATGTAGTTGAGGAGGACTTCTATACCTATATTTGCTCTGTATATTCTTATATCAGATGTAGTTGAGGAGGACTTCTATACCTATATTTGCTCTGTATATTCTTATATCAGATGTAGTTGAGGAGGACTTCTATACCTATATTTGCTCTCTTTTTCTTACATCAGATGTAGTTGAGGAGGACTTCTATACCTATATTTGTCATTCTTTATCCTTACATCAGATGTAGTTGAGGAGGACTTCTATACCTATATTTGTCATTCTTTATTCTTACATCAGATGTAGTGGAGGAGGACTTCTATACCTATATTTGTCATTCTTTATTCTTACATCAGATGTAATTGAGGAGGACTTCTATACCTATATTTGTCATTCTTTATTCTTACATCAGATGTAGTTGAGGAGGACTTCTATACCTATATTTGTCATTCTTTATTCTTATATCAGATGTAGTTGAGGAGGACTTCTATACCTATATTTGTCATTCTCTATCCTTATATCAGATGTAGTTGAGGAGGACTTCTATACCTATTTTTGTCATTCTTTATTCTTACATCAGATGTAGTTGAGGAGGACTTCTATACCTATATTTGTCATTCTTTATCCTTACATCAGATGTAGTTGAGGAGGACTTCTATACCTATATTTGTCATTCTTTATTCTTACATCAGATGTAGTTGAGGAGGACTTCAGCCTGGTGATCGATGGATCCGACAACAGCATCTACCAAGTACTCCAAGACAACACTGTGAACGGAGTGGGGGTATTGCCGTCTAATAAACCAACCATTGTGCGCTATGATTGGTTGAGACGCCAGGTAGTGTGGTATGACGAGACTCGAGGCCTTATAATGAGGGGGTTCCTTAATGGCTCCGAGGAAAGAGTTGTCATCGGCACTGGTGAGATATTTCAGAGACTATATATACAGATGTATATAATCTCTGGTTATTTGAAAATAAAGCATTCGAATAAATTAAATAATACAAAAAGGGGGGTACACGTGGGGTATATTTTGTGTACATTAGAGGGGGGTTCCGCTTCAGACGTAACTGCAGTTTGAATACCCATTATTTCCTACATCATGTTTAAACATGTTTCTGTTGGTAATGATTGGCTTGCTTAGATTCTAAAGCTTCAGCATGATAATATCGAACATTCATTCGACAAAAACATTGCAAATGTAAGTCATGTATTGACATAAAGTTTTGCTTTAGCTTGCTGTATTTTATCAGTTAAAAGATAACATTTCAATAACATAATGCATATCCGTATAGTTGTGTACGTATACTTAAGCAGATCGAAAAATGGATGGATTGTATAGGGGCGTTTCGCTTTCGTAATGCTGGATGCGTTCTCTCCCTATCATATAAACTCAACTGCACTCCACAATCTGACATCTTCAAAGAACTGTTCATTTCGCTAACTCAATGTGGCTAAAAAGACATTTATGATTTTCGACTGGAAATACATATAATACTTTGATCTTGTGCAATATCAAGACTCAACACTCGTGTAACAAGAAAAGCCTTTAAAAAGGCATGCTTGGTGCCACATAGGCAGATGAAGGAGATTGTGATTTGTCGAACAATTCGGGGGATAAGTGAAATATACAACACTGGATAACAGCACTAATATTAACACAAGTTTTACTCAAAGTTAACTTCACAAAATTAATTTCTATCAACACCAATTGCTGAACGTTATGAATATTTTTTACATTCATCAACGATTGTTGGTATATTTCATATCAAAATACACGAGGGTGACAATCTATTTATCATCCAAATTCACTCTTTTTGACATCTCAGAGAAAAAAATTAAATCTCGGAACACAACAACACTAGATTTTCAAGACAGTGATGTTATTACATAGTGAGGTCACTATGTTTATGATGTTGTGGCATTGTGATGTAGTTACTTGAAGTAAAAGCACTGTGTTGCCATGAAGCGTTGACAATGACAGGAAATTGTGCAAAACGTACTGCCAAAACGATATCTCCTTGTCATGCTGGTTGATTACTAACAGTAGTATAACAGATAATAAAGAAAAAACTTTCCGATGATCTGACGGGATTTCAACCCAGGTCCGCTGAGCTGACGTTTGGAACCAGCGATGTAGGTCATATTCTAAATATAGCATGAGTCAATTTCAGTACTCTGATAATAAATACATGTTTTCAACGTAAACATTTAGTGACATCGTTAAGTATGACTTGTCACGTGGTCGTAAGTGATCTACCTATTAGTAAACATAAGTCTTATTTCGATGTCACCATCGTACTTACACAAACATTACTTTTAATTCGCCAGGCGAGCCCAGCGTGAAATTAAATCCCGTGGGTTATAAAAAAGTGGATTCTGCGATTATTGAATGCGAAATAATTAATGCTTTATCTGGAACAAATGCAGACTCTTCTTCAAATGAAGATGTTTTTGATTGAGTCTGTTAACATTTATCAGCATCTTTAATATAAAACATTGTTTCTCTTTTAATATAACATTTAAAGCGAAATCATATTCCACAGTTTAATGTGCCAAATATTTTGTATTACCCACATGGTGACGTAATGCATTTTTTGCTACAGCTCTGTTCATTGGTCTTTTGATTTGGATACAACACATGTGATTGGCGCGGCTTCCCTTTGAAAATATCAAGAGTAATATAGAGAGAATTCAGAAAAGTTTTAGAGAAATCAAATCATAATACTTGGTGCCCTTTGGGGCACCAAGCAATAACAAAAAATGTAACATTATGAACATTTGTTAATCCTGCTTTATGTATTATATAGGAGCCTTCGATACAGTCTACGTTCTCATTCAAACAGACTGATTACACGTGAAAAAACCCGAAGAATTAAATGATGTAACTAAAGGTACAATACTTAAACTAGTGTCCAAAAAAACGCTACCTAGTTTTCAACGTCGTCCAAAACCAAATATTTTATTCTGACAAAGTTGACTTTAAGTGTATCTGACAGGCATATGTCTTGTGAACAATTATGCACATTTTCATTATTCAAGAAAAGATACTTTTGATTTGGTATATCTTCAAACACACATGGGGTACATAAATCGAAATTTCAAATTGTTCTTTGCACAGAATTGTCGTCATTTCAGTTTAAAATTTGTAAATCAATAAATTTAGGTAAGAAAACAATATTGTCGATATATAGCACTTTATTTGACACAAATTATTGATGCGCTATTGCCCTAAAACGTTTTAAAACAAACAAAAGTGTCCAATTTCTCTCTGCTATCTCGCCTAGTTACGGAGATTCCAGATAGATGATTTATTTAAATGCGTGATTCTCGCGATCATGAAAAAAATAATGTTTTAATTTTTTGCATAGAAGTTAGTTGACTTCTGAAGAAATGATAAAACTATGTTATATAGTCGTATCAATCTGCAGCGGATTGAGTTATCTTGCGATTTGTATGGTAGCGTTTCTTTTGGACACTAGTTTATTTCGAATACTTCATAGATGAGATGTAAGTGTAAACATTGTTCTACAGAGGGGTTTACCGTGAGTGGGATGGATGTTGATTCATCCACTAGCAACATCTTCTACAGCATGACTACGTCATCTACAAACCAGGCCGGGTACATCAGGGTGGTCACACACGACGGGTCAGTCAGCCGGACAGTGGTCAACACCACAACACAGCCGGGACCAATCCTCGTCTACCCCAAGAAGGGGTCAGTATCATTTTCTACACTTACAAGTGAATGTTTTGCTGTAAAGAATAGTTTTGTTTAGGTTTTTGTACAATAAGACAATAGCCGAAAGACGAATGAAATGAGAATTATTTACATTCTTAACGTATGTGTCTCTTGTCATTTTGAAACCAAGGGTAAAACATAAGCCTATTTATGTAAATATTATGTTATCTTCTTTTCCATAAAGTCTATCTCAACTAGGATTTTCAGAAACTCGGCATTTCTGGATTCGATACTCACTAAAATTTAAAACCACTTTCACTAAAATGTGTATCATGATTAAGTTTATATAAACCGTATTGTATATATTGAATCGACTGTTGTGTTTACAGTAGGTTTCCTTACATCATCGTTGCTGCATTTTATTCAAATAAAGAGCTAAGAACCAATGGTTTATATAAAGAGAAGAAAATAGAAATATGGCATAACATTCAACAACAACTTTAATTTGTCTAGTCAGAGTAGTCACTGTGCTTTAAACAAGCAGGAAAAGACCCTGAACAGACCAGGGAACAACCGAGTGCACATGCGATCATGGTGACGGTATGACGTCATCCCAACGCTACATGACGTATGGATAATGTTAAAGTGGTAGTGACACTATAAAACATGCAGAGTATACATGACAATATATGTATCACATGTTGTCAGATTACTGCTGTGGGGGGAGAACTTGGTCATCAAGCAAGCGGACATGTCCGGGAACAGTGTCTCCACTTTAGTCTCATCCGGGTTGTCGAGTGTCTCCGACATATCGTTGGACTCTGATGGTATGTATCGTGATGGTGGCTACAATAGTTCGTCACTAAGTAAGACTAAGGCCCTAAACAGAAAGACATGTTTGTGGTCCTTACAAACAGAAAAAAATTATCTGATGACGTGGATTTTGTTTTCATTTCAACAATTTTTATCAAAAGTGCGGCGTTAAATACATTTGAATGTAACCTTGCACATCTTTCGTAGTTAATATAGATATATTTTTACACATGTCTCATTTTCACTAATATCCTCGTTATCACATGGACAAAGTGTTTACTATATATATGAATAGCGGTGAAATACTAGCTCTTGTCAGTGACATAAACTGGTTATCATCACCAGGCCACAGTTGCGATATATGATATTTTCACTGTGATAAATGACGATATAAATTGTCAAGTGACGGAACTACTTTCACTTTGTGAATAAATATGAGTTACTTAACTGTTATTAAGTGGTTTTAATTACATATTTCAGTAACAACGTTTTATAGAGTACTTAATGTAGTTTTCCAAATAGGGGGTTTATTTCATCACGTGACATATCAACGTTATCCATTACATTCAATGAAATAGATAAAAAGGGAAAATTACTTTAGTACCCTCTATCTATCAATGAAAATAAACTGTGTTGTGAGTCATTTTGAAAACAGTGTGTTTTTTATCATATGACACAAGTATAATTGAGTTAAGGAGAAAGCGTATATTTCAGGAGTTGTCAGTGTACAAATGAATTACTTTTCAAGAAATTGAAAATAGTTTTTGGCGGTGTTGGCTGATATTTTAGTCAGACATTCTGTGAGTAATGGAAGCCGAAATAGGTAGCTGACAAACCGCGAGAAAAAAACCTTTTGAAAGAGCAACAAAGTAACGTAAAGTGATACTTCTCCCGTCACCCAAGCTATGACTAACTTACATGACCAATCATCACTTTTTAGCTCATCTGGCCTGTAAGGCCCGATGGGCTTATGGCATGGCATGGTGTCCGGCGTCCGTCCGTCCATCCGTCCGTCCGTCCATCCGTCCGTCCGTAAACTTTGTGGAATTTCGACTTCTTCTCCAGAACCATAAGGCCTAGAAAGCTGAAACTTTGTGTACAGACTCCTTGACTAGTGAGGATTATAAATTGTAGCTTTGGTGGCCCTGTGACCCCTAATAAAGGGCCATAGGGGCCACACCCTTAAAACCTATTTTCATCTTCTTCTCCAGAACCACAAGGCCTAGAAAGCTGAAACTTGGTGTACAGACTCCTTGGCTAGTGAGGATTATAAATTGTAGCTTTGGTGGCCCTTTGACCCTTATTAAGGGCCAGAGAGACCCCCACAGCCTTAAAACCTATTTTCATCTTCTTCTCCAGAACCATAAGGCCTAGAAAGCTGAAACTTGGTGTACAGACTCCTTGACTAGTGAAGATTATAAATTGTAGCTTTGGTGGCCCTTTGACCCTTATTAAGGGCCAGAGGGACCACGCCTTTAAAACCTATTTTCATCTCCTTCTCCAGAACCATAAGGCCTAGAAAGCTGAAACTTGGTGTACAGACTCCTTGACTAGTAGTGAGGATTATAAATTGTAGCTTTGGTGGCCCTTTGACCCTTATTAACGGCCAGAGGGACCACGCCCTTAAAACCTATTTTCATCTCCTTCTCCAGAAGCAATAGGCCCAGAAAGCTGAAACCTTGTAAATATACTCTTTGACTCGGAGGATTATGATTTATAGCTTTTGTGACCCTGTGGCCCCTAATGAGGGCCTCAGGGACCACACCCGTTAACCTAATTTCATCTTTTCACAAGAAGCATAAGGCATAGAAAGCTGAAACTTCTAAGTTAGATAAAGAGGAATCCAAATTGTACATTTGGTGACCCTGTGGTCCAAAGTAAGGGAGGAACCACATTTGCTACACCCTAAAGCAAAATTGATATGAAGCCTGATGAGCTACAGAGCCACTGGCTCTATTTTTATTAGTGATAACTTCTTCTGTTTTTGAATTGAACGCCGATAACAAATAACCAAATAATTTAAAATGTGCCTATCCAACTTAACGTTCAATGAAATCTTGAATCTTAAACGTTTTACTAATCATTTCTGTGACCAGTTTTTCATAATGCATTTATGATTCTGATTGTCCGACCTTTACATGCTACTGTTTGTTTCAGGGGAAATATTGTACATCGCCGACTCAAGCGGAGATGCTATTAAGAGTTTCGAACTGACCACAAGAACAACCAAGACATTACGTGAAAATACTCTTGAATATCCTACAGCTCTTGCAACAAAGGGAGATAACTTATTCTACTTGTCAAGTGGCAGAAGGTTGGTATTGAAACCAATATCGTTCTACCAATATATAGATTATGAGTTTAGCTATATGTTTAACTTTTGATTAAAAACACAAAATTTTAAGAGAATACAATGAGCAGTTTCAGTTTTGAATCCACTCAATATAATTATTCATAACAGCGAAACATTTAATTAAATAAATTTAACTTTATATCTGGTGAATATTAAGGTTTTTCACAATGAAAATTGTCCTTGATGTCATTTTACTTAGCTAATAACATAATGCCTTCTTAAGAAAACAGCTTAATGTTTATCCTAGGACCATAAAAGTGCTCAACAGACTTACTGGCGTGGAACTCGAACCTTTTGCTAACGTTGCTGAATTTGGACAACTAAGCGGACTATATGTTTACGTGGATGGGAAGATCACTGGTAGGTATATGGTTCTAGATCAAATAAAAAGCTAGGGATGTTACCTAAAAGGAGGCACAGATGTCACCATGATATCTTGTTCCGTTGCTGAAACGAATGCTTTTACGTGCGTGATGATCGAAAAAAATTTAAGTCACCTAAGCCATTGAATTTCAAGGTTAAGGAAAATACGTTTACGTAGCCTGTTTTCTCTTAATACAGTACATGTGTTGTGCAGTTTTTCAACATATACGTGTTTTATCTTTCACTGCAGCAAACGAAGAATGCTCTATGTCTAATGGTGGATGCAGTGCTCTGTGCTTACCAACTACTTCCGGTAGAACGTGCGCCTGCGCAGACGGTGTCAATTTAAGCGAAGGCGATACACATTGTGTAAACGGTAAAATCAGCTTTTGGCAGTTTTTAGTAAGCTGATTAAATATTTGATATTCCTAGTTAATATTAGAATAATTGTTCGGAAACTTGCTTCTGATAAAAAAACAAATAGTAACAATTTAAAACAAGTTAAAAACACTAATATAGTGAATAGCTACCTTTTAGCTATGGTGAATTCGCTTATATGAGGCATAGTGAATTCATACAGAAATATTAGGACTATCAAAAGCAAAATATTTTTTTGGAAAATAAATTAACGTGTTCACTAACAAATATTGAATAGGCTCTATCACTTTTATACATTCCCTATGATTTCGTAAGGGTAAATCACATTTCTGTTTCAGATAAAACGTGTCCGGCCGATATAAGTAACGGTGAACTGGCAAGCGACTGTATACGTTACCCCAATAGCAAGTGCGGCTTCACCTGTAATCAAGGTTATGTCAAGGTGACATCCTCACAACTTATCTGTCTCTCCAACGGTCAATGGGACACGGCGTTGGAAACTGTCTGTGGTAAATTTATACGCAAGATATGAAGAAGAAGAAGAAATATTATATTTCGATATCACACATATGTGCATTCAATAAAAGATTGGTAATAGACAATTAGATATATACGGTTATGCGTATCAAAAACAAAATAGGAGGTTCTAACAAAAATCTTTTCACACGTGAAGGGGAAATACATAAAAAAATAATCAGAGACTTGTCGCTTGTCACGTTTTTAACATTTGTTGAAGTGTGTCTATAAGTTAAAAGCGGCTGTAAAATATCATATCTAAGGAAAAACAAAACTTCATCTCTTCATTATAATTTCTGAAGGGAGGGTTTATGAACTCCGCTTCAGCCCAAAGGTTGAATTTCAGTTCAGAGTAAAAATCGTATTGAATTTTAAAAATGTCGCTCATCTTCAATTGAGTTGATATTGTCACAATACCTGCAGGTTTTGTTTCTATGGTAATCGGTGGCTTTGCGAACCGACCAGTCTAAAGGGAGGCAACCACTCCGGAACTTTGTAATAATGTTTCTTTCTTGTCTTTTCCACACACTCTGTACATAGGGGCTAGTATCTGGATTGTGTTTAAAGCATCTGTACATGTAGGTTCCTCTGTCATTCAATAATCTGTATTGTCTCTTCTATTTTAAGTATGGTGTCACTATCATTGAAGAAGTTGTCCGGAAGTTGATTCACAGCAAACCTTTCTTTGTTTACTGCTTGTTCTTGTTCACATACAGTTGGATTGTTTGCACCAAAATATCCATCAAGTCACATGCTTGCATCAAGTAGATAGTGATCCGGATATTACCCTTTGTTTTCACCCTGTTGACCTCATCCGGCGTAAGGTGGGCTGTAAAGTCCGAAACATCATGGAGGCTTTACGAGGGACAACAATATAATCGACAACAGTCCTGTCCTGACTTGATACAGAAGTAAAGTCGTGTCCCTTTCTTCCATTAACCATACATTGTACAAAGGTTTGCATCTGTGAGAAAGTCCAACAGTAGTTCACCATGTGTGTTAAAACCTTCATGGCGTGCTGGAACTACATCAACATTCTCAATGTAATCTGAAGAGTGAACAGCATACATTCCCCTCAAGCATGATCTCTCCCCCATTCTGATACTGGTACACACCCTCAAGAAGATGAGTAAAGGAACCTTCTGGATCAGATGCTCTTGATGAACCAGCAGGTGGCAGATATGAAACACAAATACATAGCTTTTCTGGGGGTGCTTATTTGTAACAACACGCCACACGATATCTTCAATTGAGTGTCTGCAACTTCCACAGTATGTATAGATAAGAAATGATTATCAACAAGAACCCCCACTCCACCAGACCCTCTTTTAGCCCTCATTTAGAACATGTTATCTATTATGACCATACCATGTAAAACCAGTCATGTTAATCACATCATAACTTTTTTTTTAAAGTTTCACAAACACGTAAAATATCGAAATTTAAATCATTCGCATCGGTTACTCTAAATGCATTGTCGACACAGTTCTGGGTTGTCCAACTTCCCACATTCCAAAGACCAAGCCTTATTTCCTATTGTTCATTAGAGAACATGTTGTGTTTCTTGTTACATAGCCATGTCTATTTGACATTAAATCACTCTCTTTACCTAGTTCCCGCTAATGGCTGAAATATTGCCCAAGCGGCGTAAAACAATAACTCACTCGCTCACTCACTCCCGTAAGATAGTCCTCACATTGGCAGTCTGTTTCCTTCATTCTGCAGACATGTTTCTCGATGTACACACTGCTGTAGGATGAATGTTTCTTAAGTTTCATCTTTTCACTCATGAGTTTCTGTTGCATTGTCTCCACACAAGCAATAATCAAACCTTGGCCCTTGCCTCTGGACTTCTGTCTGTCAGCTTCTGTAAATGTATATCATTCAGTTTCAGACCATCTCTCACCACTGACAAAACAATATTTTCAGTCACTTTCACATGTACTTTCTCACTTTATAATCCCTTCAAGTTATTTATAACAACAGTTGTTCACATTTTATCATCCAGTTTGGTCCCAAGTGCTGCTTGTGAATAACTTTTCTCTGTAACATTAAGTTCTGTTAACTAATTAGCCACACGCTTCCTGCTTCACTTCAATAACCTCGGATTTTACTCGCGCTTCAATCATTTCATGCTTAGCGTGACCAGTTAATGTAATTGAATATGCTCTATCACATTAATAGATTCCCTATGATTACATAACTATAAATCACATTTCTGTTTCAGATAAAATGTGTCCGGCCGATATAAGTAATGGTGAACTGGCAAGCGACTGTGTACGTTATCCAAACAGCAAGTGCGGCTTCACCTGTAATCTTGGTTATGTCAAGGTGACATCCTCACAACTTACCTGTCTCTCCAACGGCCAATGGGACACGGCGTTGGAAACCCTCTGTGGTAAGTTTTACGCACAATGTGCGTGAATGTTTGAGTGAATAATAGAACATATATGAGCTCAAATAATTTTCGGGTTGCATATAAATGATTAGAAAAGGATGGGTTTAAGGTCCAGTATTGTATTCATATTATTCCAGAAGCGGACCAAGAGACTTTAGATACTGCTGTCATCGTGGGGCTGGCTGTGGGAGGTGCTGTCCTTGTGCTTATCGTCATTCTAGCTATATGCTGTTGGAAAAGGTACTTCTTATTTCTTGAACACTTGAGTTTGTAAATTATTTTGCAAAAAAAACCGTTCGTTACACAATTACGGAAATAGTAATTGTTTGAAATACGACATTGCTTGGCAACATTCCAATATTTAAAAAATCATTTTCATAAGATGGCAAATTCAGTTAATGTTTTTATTTCTAAAAACGTTTTAGTTTCTTTCAATCTGAATTTTTAAAAAATCTATCTATTTATTTATCTGCAAGAGATCTAAGAACTTATCATATGCGAGTTAATTGCTGATTGTAGAACCTTCGATCTCTAATGGTGTGGTTGTTGGAATATCCTGTTTGGAATATAGTGTAAATATTTCCCCTTTCTATCTGAACTTCTTCCAGAGGAGCCTGCAGATCGCGTACCTCCGGATCATTCCCCAATTCCATGTCACGTGACCCCGTCATCATTGAGGATGATAAAGATGAGGAAGTATATGATGTAATCAGAGACATGGACAACGACTCAGAAAGGTACACGTCATTCCGGAAAGTCAGCCCAAATCCAATCAGGAAGCAGATAAGAGAAAATTCCGTAATAGAAAACCCGGCCTATGGCGGTTATCTGACTCCGCACGACCCTCATCCGCTTCCACACCCGAGGCCACCCGAACATACCCGAAGTGAATCGCCGGCACCAGACTACGAACACCCGCATTCGGATAACGAGGGATATTTGGATTTACGAAATTGGACTGCCAAATGAGATAATGTTCACAGCAAATGACACTTTCTGATATGATTGTTTATGATTGGCCACATGCCAAAAGAATATTAAACAATGAGAGAGGTATGTCGTTGACATTACCCTGAAAAATAGCAGAAGAAAGAAAACATCAAATGAAAAAAATAAAAGCCAAGCTAACTTATAGTAAATATTATCATAAATAAACCACGGAAATGTTAAAGTATTATCACATAAAAGTTAAATATCATTTGTCAAAGCATTTCCCCCCGCTGAATTACTGTCAATAAATTGATATTTGATAATTATTGGAAAATATATGTATATAATTTGAAAATAGCTTCCAACCGTTGCATTATAGGAGAATGTAGTTAGTTAGTCATCAAGAATACATCCCCCCCCCCCCCCAAACCTCCCCCCAGTTTATTTTTTATCTGAAACTATTACTAACCTTAAAATAATTGAAGCATTAGAGAACATGCTTAAAAAGTTATTCGTCATAATTCATTTTATTTCAGTGGGTAGAACTAAAAAGAGCTATTTTTCTCATGATTCATGTAATATCAGCGAAGACAATTTAAGAGCTACTTTATCTGTTCATATTAGATGATAGTATTGCAAATGTTTTTTCCAATTTATATTTATATCAGAGCACAAACTTTAACTGCATCTGTGTCTTACCACATTTACTATGTGAGGATAGAAGTAGAAGTTGCTTGATCTATACAGAACAGGACCCTTCGTCGATGTGAAGCAAGGAGAACATACACATCGCTGTTATTAGTTAATACATGCAATTAGCAACAGGGCTCAGTATAACACAGTTTCTTACACACTTAAGCATGTAACTGTGTCTGAGAAGGAGATTTATCTTACCTTACAGTAAAATACTCGTTTTGGATTGGCTGACGATCGAATCGTTTTATCCTATGTACCCCGGGACACTCACCTCTCACGGTGTATAAATTTCATGTACCCCGCTGCCATGGCAACAGCTCCTTTCCGAGAAGCGGTGTCGCATTAACATGACGTTACCAAATGACGCACGCGGTGTGCAGAGTTTACATAAGTTCGATTAGCCGTTTTCGTGATTAATAATTATAGATTTGTTTTCCCATCATTCTATGTTTTATTTGGGAACAAATTCCTCATTGCATTACTTGCACATGCCATAGAATAAAAATCAAATAGTTCTTAAGCATCTTTAGGCTAGTAGTTTTACGTTACTCGATTCATAACATTTCAGTCGGGTTGGATGACGCCATTTTGTTTACAATAGGGGTCAAGGTCGTTCAAGAGTGATGGCTCATCCGTTAACGGCTATCAAAAAGAAATGAATATATAAGATAAATTCGTTGTATGCTTCTCCCTCGGGTAATACGGTCTGATGTACCATCTTGCGGCTTGGGCAACATTTCTACAAAGATGGTACATCAGACCGTATTACCCTCGTGAGAAGCATACAACTTACAATGTAAACAACTTTGACTTGAAATTAGTCCGTGAGATATATTGTTTAAATAATTGCAATAATTTTATTGCACAATATGTCTTCCAAAATTATTGGTGTAGCGATGATATAATATTACACTGTTACGATTATTAATGTGATATTCAACCAATAAGGCTGAATAGTCTTTCACATTTGTTTTCCTTATATTCAGCATCTTCTGAAATGTCACGTGCTGTAGACGAATGGTGTTATAACCATTAGGATTACATAATTATTCAAAATAACTGAAAGCAGTGTATGTGTAAAGCAGTGTATGTGTAAAGCAGTGTATGGCTTCTCAACTGTAGGCACACGTTTGATTGTGTAATTGCTTGCAGATATGTTTACTACTTGTGCAAACGTCTTTGAATTGTGAAGTATTATTAGATTATTATATACCAAAACTTGATATTGTTATTATTTTAATACAATAAAACTGCTCATTCGATGCTATAATTAATGATTTATGCAAAGCTTAGAACATGAACTTAGAAAGAAGTAAACATGTTTACGTTAATCTTTATTATGGACCTTTTTGCAGTTTTTGGCAATAAACGTTGTTAATTCTTTTCAGAGTTTTTCCATGACATCATTAAATGCTTGTCTCAATTTACTGACAGCAACATGTTTGAAGAAATACCATGTATATGCTCAGACTATTCATTGTCCCAATTGTCTTTCAGTTTAGAATAGATTTTGACATGCTTGAATAGTTATGATTCTTTACCGTGATTTTGATAATTGTTGACTCATGTAAAAATATAAGAAACAATAAACTACAATATGTCCTTCCAAAACTGACTTGTTTAGTGATTGTTTACAAATATTTATCCTTTTTTGCTTAAAACAATAATTTTCATTATACAATGAAATTATATTGTCCAATAATGAAACGTCACCGTATGTCGGATTAGAACTATAGACTGAAATTTGCAATGTTTCTGTCAGAAGAATGTTAATCAAAGGACCATATCGTGCCTGTTGCGTGGTTTCAGCTGACTAATGCAGCCTGAAAGGGCCATTAGGCTTGCATCAAAGCCCCAAATCTATAAGGCAATAAAACACACACCCTATCCCTGTTTGGACATCAAAATCGACCCAACTGTACGGAACCACTTGCGTGAAGTGGATACTAGATGATTTAGACTAGTAATCGCCCCTGTTGGACTTTCCAACAGAAACGTTGTAAACTTGATCCAGAACTTAGAACGTAAGAAAATAAAGAAAATGTGTTTTCATCAAAGAATTACGAATAAGTCTGCAACAACAAGTTAAAAATCATGTGTTTAGATTCGGAGATTCCGGAGTATATTGTTTTTGTCCTGTCCGTCCGTCTGTCTGTCTGTCTGTCTGTCAGTCAGTCAGTTTGTCACAAAAAAACTTTAACCTTCCCATAACTTTTGATTGCTTTACCTTGGCGTAACAAGCATTTTTCGAAAACATTAAACTTGGAAATAACTTGTGATTGGATAGACATAGATCCTTGACTAAATAACATTATGATTTATAGCTTTGGTGGCCTCATGGCCCCAAATAAGGGGCACAGGGGCCACATCCTTTAAACCTCTTCTTCAGAACCGATAGGCCTAGAAAGCTTAAACTGTGTGCATAGACTTCTTAAAAAACAAGTGAGGATTTAAAGTCATGGCTTTTGGCCCTTAAAGCCCATTTCTATCTTCCTCTCCAGAAGCGTAAGGCCTTGAAAGATGGAACTTTCTGTACAGACATCTTGTCATGTGAGGGTTGTGATTTATAGCCATGTTGCCCCCAATAAGGGCCTCAGGGACCACGCCCTGAAAACCTATTTTCAACTTCTTCTCAAGAAGATTAAGGCTTGCAAAGCTGACACCTTGACTAGTGAGGATTGTAATTTATAACATGTGGCCCCCAAATAAGGGCCCCACCCTTAAAACATATTTTCATCCGTTTCTCCAGAAGCTTAAAGCCTAGACTGCTGAAACCTTGTCTATAGACTATTTAGAATCCTCCTAAATTGTACATTTGTTGTGGCCACTACTGTGGTGTGGGGGAACCACATTTGCCACACCGTAAGGCAAACTTGTTATGAAGCCTGATGACCTATAGAACCAATGGCTCTATTTTTAATTCATTAATTCATATAATTATATTTTTTACTCTGTATCATTTTCTTCTACAACCTCAATATTTTCATGTGCATAATCATTTCATTTAAAAAATGCAACTGTCGCTTCATCCCCTTCATCCTCAGCCAGTGTGAGATCAAACACCACTTTCCACACACAAAGTCCGATTTGGTAAAATACTTCCATACCATGACATCTTCTTCCTGACCCTAAAAAGCACACTTTTTTCATTGCTCCATTAAAGGGACAGTAGCCCGTTTTAGTGATATTAGGTGATGTCAGGAAAATGAAAATAAATGATAATGAGTGTTTTTACAATACAGACATAATAATCTTTACATAGGTAAATGGTGCAGCTGATTGGTAGATATGGTTCTTTGATGATGGGCCAGGCGGTTCGGAGGTAAACCCCTTGATCTCTGTTAATCTCAGGGGCTAATCATGTCTTCTCAGGTAGATAGACTCACGGAGGTTTATTTTGCACCAATCATTGAATCTTAGTGTGTTGTCAGTTGATAGAGTCGTTTGAGTTGCTGACGATGTGTTCTGATAGGGCGGATTTGAGGTATGATTTTATCCAAATAATAGATTTAGCATTAACGTAAAATTATCAGTTAAAAATTGGAAATATATACAATTGTCAAAAAACGTGCTACTCTCCCTTTTATGTTTAGTGTTTAAGCAGTCCTCAATAATTAAAAAGAGGTGTCTCGCATCCTTGATAACCTAATGTATACACAGAAACACAAATGTAAGTTTTGCATAATTATGTCCCCCTCATTTTCTGATCACCACAGTGCAACACATGCACATATTCCTAGTTTATATTGCATTTTACCATATTTTTATACATGAAAGATATTTTCATGTAATATCTCTTTACCTCTTGACTTTTACTAACTTTATTTAATACATATTTAATATCTTCAAGTAGTGTTCTAAATGCTTTATAATGCTAAATGCTATTTCATATATTTTCTAAATGTATTTTTGTATTCATCAAACTGCAATAAGCTATTTTCTATCAATTCTAGTCTTCCGTACCTCATCCACTCATCTATTTAACGTCAACGTTTTCAACGGCCATTTCAACGTTCAACATATATTAATGAATGACTTAGTCCACTGCCATTTGTTAATGTTCCCAACGTCTTCAATGTGTAATAATTTCTCAATGTGCGTGGATGTGTTATCACAACATGTTCTTTGAAAAATGCCTTAAATGTCTCGTTTTAGGGATAGTATTTTCAATCCACCTCAAATGAGGGACTCGTGTCATTTGTCACCTCAGTGATAAAAAGCAGTATCTCACAAAATCACAAATTATTTATACAGTGTAGTTAAAGGTGACCGTTTCCTGCTGTGGGGAGAACTCTCATGAAACCAGTTCGTACCCCGGTACAGTCAATACTTCATTTATTTCCTCGAAACACTGTGGATTTCAATGAGACTGTTTTCTTATACCTTCTGAGACAACAGAACACATCTTTCTAAGCTCCAGATTTATTACACAATGGAACAACAAAGGCGCCTCAAGCACTTACATGATAATTCTTTATGTAGAATCATTTTAGATATAAGATTTCGAATATGAACCATTGATTTAGGGACATGTTATACCTACTCACGTGCAACATAAGCAAATACATAGCTGCACATGGGCTTGTTTACTTGTAAATAACTTGAGATAAACATTATTAAGACATCCACCTCATGAACATCGAAGGTTATTGAACTTGAGTTCAAATATTCAAGAAGTAGAGAGTTTCCCTAAAACGTCTTTTTGACAGTAGAACATATACCGTTTCGGAGTATGTTCTTTAACTTCGAGCTGTCGATAGTCTTGCTTGCATATATTTAGAAAGCAAACTTTTCAGCAAAACAGTTTATTTTAAATATAAGTAAATACAAGAAGAAAAGGCGTGCCAATTCAACAGCAAACTGAACGCTCTACAATCTCCAATGCTGCCATTAGAGCTGTCGTTCTAGAGTGACTTATGGAGCAATCTCATTAAATACGTTACAAAATCGGGATAATACTTTTCAAAATCTTAAATCTGGTCAATCATTTTTTTATAAGATATGAGTGGTATAAATTACAGTTAAAAAATGTTGTTAGGCAACCGACGTCTTGATCTTGATAATATTATCACTTATCTATATTTATCTATGGCGTTTACTCATTATGATTTGACACATTTTTTTATACTTACCATAGGTTAAAATAGTTTCCAATCAAAAAGGAAAAAAAATATATATATGCCCCTTTACTTGAATTAGAGAGAGTTTTTTTGCCAAATGCATTACCATCTTTGGAAGGAATAAGTGATCACGGCAAAGATGTAGTCCGAGGACAACATCGTTTGATTACTTAATGTCATTCTGACCTTGTTGAGATAAAGTCCACTAGTTGTTGAGTGTGAAGTACCCTTACTATACAGACACTTTCTTATCTTCCTATGTTAACTAGTTGTTGAGTGTGAAGTACCCTTACTATACAGACACTTTCTTATCTTCCTATGTTAACTAGTTGTTGAGTGTGAAGTACCCTTACTATACAGACACTTTCTTATCTTCCTATGTTAACTAGATGTTGAGTGTAAAGTACCCTTACTATACAGACACTTTCTTATCTTCCTATGTTAACTAGTTGTTGAGTGTGAAGTACCCTTACTATACAGACACTTTCTTATCTTCCTATGTTAAGTAGATGTTGAGTGTGAAGTACCCTTACTATACAGACACTTTCTTATCTTCCTATGTTAACTAGATGTTGAGTGTGAAGTACCCTTACTATACAGACACTTTCTTATCTTCCTATGTTAACTAGATGTTGAGTGTGAAGTACCCTTACTATACAGACACTTTCTTATCTTCCTATGTTAACTAGATGTTGAGTGTGAAGTACCCTTACTATACAGACACTTTCTTATCTTCCTATGTTAACTAGTTGTTGAGTGTGAAGTACCCTTACTATACAGACACTTTCTTATCTTCCTATGTTAACTAGATGTTGAGTGTGAAGTACCCTTACTATACAGACACTTTCTTATCTTCCTATGTTAACTAGATGTTGACTGTGAAGTACCCTTACTATACAGACACTTTCTTATCTTCCTATGTTAACTAGTTGTTGAGTGTGAAGTACCCTCACTATACAGACACTTTCTTATCTTCCTATGTTAACTAGTTGTTGAGTGTGAAGTACCCTTACTATACAGACACTTTCTTATCTTCCTATGTTAACTAGTTGTTGAGTGTGAAGTACCCTTACTATACAGACACTTTCTTATCTTCCTATGTTAACTAGATGTTGAGTGTGAAGTACCCTTACTATACAGACACTTTCTTATCTTCCTATGTTAACTAGTTGTTGAGTGTGAAGTACCCTTACTATACAGACACTTTCTTATCTTCCTATGTTAACTAGATGTTGAGTGTGAAGTACCCTTACTATACAGACACTTTCTTATCTTCCTATGTTAACTAGATGTTGAGTGTGAAGTACCCTCACTATACAGACACTTTCTTATCTTCCTATGTTAACTAGTTGTTGAGTGTGAAGTACCCTCACTATACAGACACTTTCTTATCTTCCTATGTTAACTAGATGTTGAGTGTGAAGTACCCTTACTATACAGACACTTTCTTATCTTCCTATGTTAACTAGTTGTTGAGTGTGAAGTACCCTTACTATACAGACACTTTCTTATCTTCCTATGTTAACTAGATGTTGAGTGTGAAGTACCCTTACTATACAGACACTTTCTTATCTTCCTATGTTAACTAGATGTTGAGTGTGAAGTACCCTAACTATACAGACACTTTCTTATCTTCCTATGTTAACTAGTTGTTGAGTGTGAAGTACCCTTACTATACAGACACTTCTTATCTTCCTATGTTAACTAGTTGTTGAGTGTGAAGTACCCTTACTATACAGACACTTTCTTATCTTCCTATGTTAACTAGATGTTGAGTGTGAAGTACCCTTACTATACAGACACTTTCTTATCTTCCTATGTTAACTAGTTGTTGAGTGTGAAGTACCCTTACTATACAGACGCTTTCTTATCTTCCTATGTTAACTAGATGTTGAGTGTGAAGTACCCTTACTATACAGACACTTTCTTATCTTCCTATGTTAACTAGATGTTGAGTGTGAAGTACCCTCACTATACAGACACTTTCTTATCTTCCTATGTTAACTAGTTGTTGAGTGTGAAGTACCCTCACTATACAGACACTTTCTTATCTTCCTATGTTAACTAGATGTTGAGTGTGAAGTACCCTTACTATACAGACACTTTCTTATCTTCCTATGTTAACTAGTTGTTGAGTGTGAAGTACCCTTACTATACAGACACTTTCTTATCTTCCTATGTTAACTAGATGTTGAGTGTGAAGTACCCTTACTATACAGACACTTTCTTATCTTCCTATGTTAACTAGATGTTGAGTGTGAAGTACCCTTACTATACAGACACTTTCTTATCTTCCTATGTTAACTAGTTGTTGAGTGTGAAGTACCCTTACTATACAGACACTTCTTATCTTCCTATGTTAACTAGTTGTTGAGTGTGAAGTACCCTTACTATACAGACACTTTCTTATCTTCCTATGTTAACTAGATGTTGAGTGTGAAGTACCCTTACTAAACAGACACTTTCTTATCTTCCTATGTTAACTAGTTGTTGAGTGTGAAGTACCCTTACTATACAGACACTTTCTTATCTTCCTATGTTAGCTAGATGTTGAGTGTGAAGTACCCTTACTATACAGACACTTTCTTATCTTCCTATGTTAACTAGTTGTTGAGTGTGAAGTACCCTTACTATACAGACACTTTCTTATCTTCCTATGTTAACTAGTTGTTGAGTGTGAAGTACCCTTACTATACAGACACTTTCTTATCTTCCTATGTTAACTAGTTGTTGAGTGTGAAGTACCCTTACTATACAGACACTTTCTTATCTTCCTATGTTAACTAGTTGTTGAGTGTGAAGTACCCTTACTATACAGACACTTTCTTATCTTCCTATGTTAACTAGTTGTTGAGTGTGAAGTACCCTTACTATACAGACACTTTCTTATCTTCCTATGTTAACTAGATGTTGAGTGTGAAGTACCCTTACTATACAGACACTTTCTTATCTTCCTATGTTAACTAGTTGTTGAGTGTGAAGTACCCTTACTATACAGACACTTTCTTATCTTCCTATGTTAACCCATGAAGTGGTCAGTCATATTTTGTTTGACTGCACTGACTGTTGATTTGAAAAACACTCGATAAGTTCGTTATTATAATACGTAAGAAAACATTCATGTTTTGACAGTGACATATGAATGTACCATATTTTTCTTATTCTCATGAAGGGCCTACTACCATTGGAGGCGATACATGAACATGAATTGTAATATTGGGGAAGATTTTAGATCAGTCTATACATACATATACTTGAAGTATTAAGGTAAATTTTATATAATGAACATTTAAAACTAGATGTGAAAAGCTCATAATTTCAATGAAGATATATATTATTTCACAATATATATATGTATCACCAATGCAGCATACAACGTTATCAAGATCATACGATTCTGTCAAATATCAAAGGAATAACTCTGAGTTGCAATCAGATATATTCAAAGTTTAGTACATTTGCTTCTTAAATATCGCTGAATATAGTAACACATAAAAAGCATTTTGATTGTATTGAATAAGTTATTTACACACATCACGGACACAAAAACACACGAGTACAACACTACATAGGATTTAACTATATAAGTGGCAGTAGAAGTTTGTATTTCAAAGAAAACAAGTTTGGTTTTGTTCTTAAAAATTGTTTTTCGATGATCAACGTTTTGTTGTCAAGAATATTGCGAGGTTTCTGTGTTTTTCTACAAATTGATAGTCCGAAAATATCATTGTCTCAGCAAATTTATGAGACATGAAAGTTAGCTTAAATGTAATGTAATGATAAAAGCCTCGACCGACTACCGAAATATCTTACTATATTTCTAAGAATCTTAGGAAAAAAAGATTAATAACACATTATAGAAACTGAACCCCTAAACATATTTTCTCTGGCGCCGATTTTGATCATTTCAGATAAGGAGATAAAGCGCTGGTACAGGTAAAAAATATACCTACACAGCTGAACAAGTATCATATATACAGTATTCTAAACATTGACAAAAATCAGTCGGGCAAAAACAATCCAATTCTAGTTATAATACAATCTTATATATATACTGAAGGCGTATACCTAGCATCGCCATAGCATCATAAACATCTTTATAGCACCATTTCACCAACGTCGAAGTAAAAAGCCATTTAAAAAACATTTATCTATATAAGAATGTACACATTTCCAATTGGTTCAGTAAAGCATCAGCCATGCCTTTTCGTAAGAAAATATAGTCTCTTTTGAAGAGTTATATATCAGAGGGAAATTATACTTGAAATAATGTAAGAAAATATATGTTTTATGTTGACAATTCTATAATGCATAGATTAACATACATTGTACCATTAGCAGTTGCACTATATTGAAAATTATGCGTAGATAATATCTTAATGTTGATATTGCCCAAAACCTTTTGCACAGTTTGTTCGTCAAAATCAAGGACAAGGAAAATGAGATTAACTGTGATCAATAAAGTTTTATAAGAAAGATAACTCTCTGTGTAGAGTGATAATTGATTTCAAATTATGCTTTATGATTGAGATTAACTTGAGCAAGAGCATCCCACGCTGATTTGCTGGTTTCTAAATTCCCAGCGTGCCCGTAGCTCTTCCGGAAGTCGATAGTCGTTACAAGAAGACGTCGGGCAGAGGCGTAGGATAAGACCGGTATACGTTATGGACGAGCAGTTGTAATGTCCGTAAATACACGAGCTAGAGAGGCATACAATTTCTCGTATTCTGCTGGGGTAAAACTCCTCACCGAGATAGCGCCATCTACCTTCCTGTGAGCAGCTCCAGGGAACAACTCGCTGATTGGCTACCCGATGGAAGCTTCGCTTGGGTATTGGTTGAAATTCTTCTTCGTCAAAGAAGTCACTGATATGAAGAGTCTTTTGTTCTTTTGTCACTGGGTGAATGACATTGTTTGGTAATGCTATGGTCCGAATCGTCATTGCAACGATGAAAATTATAATCTGAAAGAGATAACAATCGTTATAGATATTCCTGTTAATTGATTCGAAGATGTGTATATATGTTATTTGAATGATACGATACGGGTTCTTTAGAACAACGCCATAGACTAATGAACAAAGCAGTATGATCTTAATTATTCAGCTGGGCGCATTATGTATCTTCGAGAGTATCTTGCTGGTGCCAAATGTTCAGTTTAGGGCTTTGATCGGTATAGCTTCATGAAAAGATTCATTAGTTCTAAGAATGATATATTATCATCTTTGTTAACAATATCTATCAGAATAGATATGTAGAATGTAGTCAAATATATAATTAGGCGTTTTGTAGCCCGTTTTGGGAATTATGCTCACAGGCGAACGCTTTGTAGACTCAGTGGAGTTTGTCGGCAATGAAGAACCCCAAGAGCCAATATTTCTAAATCCAATATAGCGGGTACATGTGTATATTGTATCACTTTATCATAACGGAAGTGATTCTGAGATTCGAGCCCAGAACCTCCGGGTTGGAAGACAGACACTCTACCGATTCGGTTAAAGACATAAAAATAAGTTTATATTCACTTTGGTGAATATGACCATACCTCTATGCGGAAGGTATACATAGCAAAAAAGTTTTTCCCTATATTTAAGAGATCGACCACTTGACAAATGTATTGTACAGACATCGATGTAAAATGAAAGTAGATGTTGTATCTTCATCTTGAGTGATCTACCCTAGCCCCTCAGTGACGACAGTAACAGTTATCTACCCTAGCCCCTCAGTGTCGACAGTAACAGTGATCTACCCTAGCCCCTCAGTGACGACAGTAACAGTGATCTACCCTAGCCCCTCAGTGACGACAGTAACAGTGATCTACCCTAGCCCCTCAGTGACGACAGTAACAGTGATCTACCCTAGCCCCTCAGTGACGACAGTAACAGTGATCTACCCTAGCCCCTCAGTGACGACAGTAACAGTGATCTACCCTAGCCCCTCAGTGACGACAGTAACAGTGATCTACCCTAGCCCCTCAGTGACGACAGTAACAGTGATCTACACTAGCCCCTCAGTGACGACAGTAACAGTGATCTACCCTAGCCCCTCAGTGACGACAGTAACAGTGATCTACACTAGCCCCTCAGTGACGACAGTAACAGTGATCTACACTAGCCCCTCAGTGACGACAGTAACAGTGATCTACCCTAGCCCCTCAGTGACGACAGTAACAGTGATCTACACTAGCCCCTCAGTGACGACAGTAACAGTGATCTACCCTAGCCCCTCAGTGACGACAGTAACAGTGATCTACACTAGCCCCTCAGTGACGACAGTAACAGTGATCTACCCTCTAGCCCCTCAGTGACGACAGTAACAGTGATCTACCCTAGCCCCTCAGTGACGACAGTAACAGTGATCTACACTAGCCCCTCAGTGACGACAGTAACAGTGATCTACCCTAGCCCCTCAGTGACGACAGTAACAGTGATCTTCCCTAGCCCCTCAGTGACGACAGTAACAGTGATCTACCCTCTAGCCCCTCAGTGACGACAGTAACAGTGATCTACCCTAGCCCCTCAGTGACGACAGTAACAGTGATCTACCCTAGCCCCTCAGTGACGACAGTAACAGTGATCTACCCTAGCCCCTCAGTGACGACAGTAACAGTGATCTACACTAGCCCCTCAGTGACGACAGTAACAGTGATCTACCCTAGCCCCTCAGTGACGACAGTAACAGTGATCTACCCTAGCCCCTCAGTGACGACAGTAACAGTGATCTACCCTAGCCCCTCAGTGACGACAGTAACAGTGATCTACCCTAGCCCCTCAGTGACGACAGTAACAGTGATCTACCCTAGCCCCTCAGTGACGACAGTAACAGTGATCTACCCTAGCCCCTCAGTGACGACAGTAACAGTGATCTACCCTAGCCCCTCAGTGACGACAGTAACAGTGATCTACCCTCTAGCCCCTCAGTGACGACAGTAACAGTGAACTTACTACTCAAGTAGTAGAAAGTTATGTGACACCTGGCTCTGATCAACTTCCTCTTATCCTAAATGAGAGACAGAATCCTCTTTCGTATTTAATCTTTTTTGATATTAATGATCGTAAACTGAAAGAAGATTTTTGTGTAACTGAAAAGGCGCTGCTAAAACCCACATCCATAATGAAAAAACTGTAAATACTAGTGCTTATAAAGTAAACAATTCTGGTGAAAACGAAGATTAAGAGAACATATTAATGATACTTATATAAAGGGTAACGATGAAGCTTTTGAAAATTACAATGATAATGCTGTTGACAGTGGAAGTGATGATGATGATGATGATGATGATGATGATGATGATGATGATGATGATGATGATGATGATGACGACGTTGCTGATGATGATGATGATGATGATTGATGATGATGATGATCTTGTTTATGAAGGCAATAAATGAATGAGTGAATGAAACCCTTTAGAAAATATTTTTTAAATATGCAAATGATGTGAAATAAGTTCTCTACACGTTTAACTCTATGATTATATTATGTTTGATCTCGCTCCGAAGGTTGGCTACAGCTCCATTTATAAATATGTGCATTTACCCCATTTACACGTTCTTGGGCAATTTTTTTCATGTTAACGCAAGTTTTGAGGAGTCAACACAACCCCCAGGGGCAAAGGGGGAAACACTGCCCATTGTCCGGAGATGGAGCAAATCGGATACCCCTAGGGGTTATATATACCCCGAGGGCAAACCGATCATATAAACGATAACCTAGCTACATCCCCCGGGACTGAGATCAAGGGAATATAGCTTATTTTACTCCCTGAACAGGGTAATACAGTTTATACCATTTTTTTAAAAATGAATTATAAATTTTTGGACACTGTCTCTGTTGTTGCTAGAAATATTTGAAACAGAAATTACTAAATGTTTATTGTTGTCTCTGGCATTTATGTAACACAACTAACCAATGTATGAAGAGAAAATACTTGCCTTTAGTATCAACATTTCATTTGCCCCTGGGGGTATAATACCCAATGGGGTAAATGTGTTGCATGTTTCAACTGGTTTGTTTCTAAGCCATGTGTTAATAAAATTGTACGTTTATACTGGAATGCCCCCAGTAATAAGGACTGTTCCCTTAACATAACTCATTCACTATATTTCCCCCCTCTTCATATTATAAGCTACGTAGAGAAAATTGCCATGTTAGAGGATATTTAATTTATAGAAAACTAACATACCCATGACTTTGTGTAACTATGCGCTTAAAGCAGACTTATATATGCCTTAATCGGGACTCAGGGGCTTCGGGCGTCAAAATCTTTTCTTAATTTATGGAAGGTAAATTAGAAAAAATATTTCATTCCTCATGTAGAAAGGTAAAGTAGAGAGTAAGTTCTCATAGGTTATAGAATAGCCAAATTGAGCGCTAATATTGGTGTAATTAATGTCTTGATTAGCGTGTTTTATGTAGTCACTTGCCGGTCTAGGAACTTCGACTCATTTCAACTGTTGGAAGGTTTAAGTGGACCCCAAACAAGACTTAGTCTTTAGTTGTTAATTCTGAGGCAAACTTTGTGATGTAGATTTAGCATTGGATACGATTTCGACGATGTCATCGTAATATATTATTGGTAATATGTTCAAAATCCGCTCTACCATAAATATGCAAATAACTCGTTTCTGTTTGGCTACAGTTAAAATGAGAGGGCGTATTATTTGATTATACGGTGCACTATTTACTTTGTCTTATACCCAGGAATTTATTGTTGCCTAGCAGCCTGTAGTTCATAAAATATTGCTGTTGTGCCGAATGATCAACAAAATAAGCCAATTATAGCTGCAGTTGAGCACTTTGTATATCAAATTCAATCAAAACTAACACATGCTAAACGGTTGAATGCTGTCAAAGCCGGCGAAACACATGCATTGACAACGGTTCAGATTCCCGGTTCGCAAGGTCCGTAATTCAACGTCAATTATAATAATACCGACGTCAAGTTGGTTAATATACATGTATATGTATGAATAAGATATTCAAACGCTGACAACCGTCAAGAGACAAAAACATCTATTGAATAGAGAGAGCTCCCTTAGAGCATTTGGATAATATCGGTAATGTCCGAGACTTACTGCAAGTAACGTCATTCAAGATTTCCTATTACTTCACTAGTGTATGAATGTCAGTCCATTTGAAATCAAGACACAGCAAACCCGAGTCAATGCGAAAGGATTATAGTTCAAATTCTAATCGTTGTAACTAAGTGTAACCCGTTCGACTTATTTATTAATTTATTGCTATGATCATTCCGCTGTTTGCCGCTGATTAAAAAATCCAGCATGTTTATCTCCTATATAGTTGTCAGTTTAAAGTTTTATTTATTTTCAGAGAATACTAATGCTTTCTGACGGGTATTTTAGAAGTAGATAAGTGTGTTTTATAACCAAAATCGATTTTAACCTTTTTGTCAAATAACAAACCCATGTGATTCCCTCCTATACGTGACGAGCAATCACCTTCTCTCCTGTTTATGCTCAGCGGACTCTTAAGAGTGTGGGTATCACTAGTATATGAATCTTTGTACATTTTGAGTTAAATAAATTTATTAATAAGAATTTGATTGCATAATTGAGCGACCTCAAGTCCCCAAAGAAGACCAAGCAGAGCGCGAATTTACGTGCTAACTGTCCTTTAAAGAGACGCTGTATAACATTTTTTAAATTTATTTTCATAAGATATTGATCAAATAACTATATAACATTAATATTAAACAGGAACGATACATAGTTTCTCAATGAAACTACAGCTAAGTAAACATTGCGTAACAAGGCGTCTGCTTGTCAGCGTCCAGAGACAAATCAAAACGAGGCTGAGAGGCCACGGGAAGGGGATATGGGATATGACGTGGCAGAAGGGGAATGCGTTCGTCTGCTTATATTGAGAATGATAGGCGAAATCCGTAATTCTGCCTTTTCCAAGCGATTAACAGTATGTCATATCATTGTGTTACCGTCACCTGTCCTAGAATATCTCCTGATGAAGTCTCCGTAGACAAATTTCCATCACATTGATCGTTCCGCGCCAAACTGACCCGTTTTGTTAGGTCAAAGAGAGCAATGTGACAATCTACAGAGAGAGAGAGAGATTTTTTTTATTCCTTTTGTCTCATCTCATACATTTAAAAATGGTTCAATCATACATAAAATGAAATGTACAAGCCGCCAATAGGCTATAAGAGACAATGCAATAAAATCACTGTTGTACATAGAAATGCACACAAAATTCTACATCGAACTCACGTGTTCCGATCACTACACCGATGTTTGGTTTCGAGCTCGCATTTTCACTGAATGAAGAGTTTGGCATGCAGAGAAAAGAATTGTTTTCTGATAAGTAAAATATAAACAAAGCACAAAGATTTGGGCTGATTAATGGCAATTATCTGAATTTACAATGCTCACATTTGGATTTGAGGTTCGTGTAAACATGTTGAATAAACAATGACATTGGTCTGCAGGTGTAATATACTTTCTTTAGAGAGAAGAAGAAGAAGAAGAAAGAGAAGAAAATTATTTTATTTAAGTGTCACATGTTACAGAACCAGATACATACAGATATAAAACATGATTAAAAGTAACATCCGGCCTATAGGCCTACGAGACACTATTTTTCATCTTTAGATCAGATATTCACGTATTACACAATAACTTTACTGTCTACCATATTTCCTGTCTTCTTCCTAATTAAAAGCTATTAAATGATGACTATAGAAGGTAGGTTATATAATGCACAATTATCAACACCTGGCTATTTTATGACTTCAGCTAATTAGGTAATAGCAATTGTATACCCTAACATCCTTTTTTTCTCAAAATGGAAAATTATAACCTGTTGAAATTAAGAATAGGCTACTGTTTTCGCTCTATCTGATAAACATAAAAAATTAGTTTGGGTAAGGTTGATTCTGTTGATTCTTCAACCTGTTAGGACATATATCGGGTATTGTTGTGAAAAATTTCTTCTTATTATTTTTTTCAATGCACTAAATTCAAATAATGTTTTAAACAAGACATCAGTCATCATCCAATATATGCCTTTCATTTAGAATTGTAACTTATCCATCACTAAATGAAATACGTTTTTGTTTTATCCTGATGCAAAATGAAGTTTAAGTAAAAAGTTTTTTTTTTTAAATTAGTTTAATTGGAAGTCTTTGTAAAAAATAGTTTTATTACAAGTAAGGGTCTTCTGTTAACATCATGAAAATAAATTGTAACAGAAAAATGCATCTTGAAGTCGTTCAATCTCTCTCCATTTCCGTGGCATGTAGATTCTTCTCCTGCTTCTATGTCACTTGAACTTCTTTTGGCTCGTATACGTAAGGCAAAGCATCGCCCCTGTCATTTTGATCAGGATGGCAAACATTCCATGGAAAGTGATACGTCATTCTCTCAATTGGACGAGTCCTTTCTGCTGTGCTTCTTAAGTAACAATTTCCAACAACAAACAGCTGTGCAGATTTAACGCTGTGCAGATGTGAGCATTGTTTATGGCGAATATACATCCGGGTTCACGTTCAGTTTTATGAGGCGAGACACATGCCGCATGCTGTTACAATATTTCAACCAGATACCCTACTATTTCGCTTATTTACACCATGTACTGTAATAATAGTGTTATTCGCATTTTGTAGATATATATTGTAAATCTATCTGTTTGTATGTGAATGTATGTAACATAATCTGTATCATCATATGCCGCTGCCTGCGGCCTGATTTTTAATAAAGTTCAGTTCAGTAGGAAGTCACGTCACGAGGCAGCGCTTCAGCGCGTTTTATTCTGTTCGCCGGCCTAATTAGCGGCCGTAATTAAACCGTTACTTGGTCGATTTCAGAAATTTTAAGTTGAGTCAATGTCAAATGGCTATCCCTTTTCATGAATCCTGAAGCTGCCATATAGCATTTCAGTCTATCTTTAAAGCAGAAAATATGCTACCCGAGTACCGCATGCAGAATAAGTTAGCTAGAAACCTGTTCATGATAGTTTTAGTGGAATTGAAATATAATATGTTTCATTTTAAGTCAAGGTGAATGGTTTTATTGACAGTAAAAACAATTTTATATGGAAAACTGAAGCAGTGAGATTCCATTCATATCAATCCTACACCTTAGAGAGTATATCAATTACAGTTAAATATATATATATCTGTCTCTCATTTTACTACCTGTTTATATTTCAACATCAACCATGTCTAATAAAACATACATAAATGTGTCTGACGTGAATTTTTTCTTTATTTTTATGTTTTAAAGGTTTTGAATAGGTTTTAATGTTAAGTTATAAAATGCCGAATTTGATTTTGAATGAATATTTTTAAGAAATAAGAATTTTGCGTATCTATAAATGATTTAGTCTTTAGTAACTGCAAAAGATAAACACAATACAAGTAAAATGAACAATTAGATAATGAAGAACTTTATAATTCACAGGCGGACCAAGAATTATCAGTAGGAGACATTTGAACATAATTCTAGAAATTCAAAAACTATTCTCTTTTTAAAACTTTTAAAACCCTTTTACCAATTTGACCGAAAATGTGTTACTTTGTAAAGTTTTTTTTACCATGTTTTGCATTTCCTTTATGCTTATTACCGACACGAAATAGCAAAATTGCGAATCTGGGATGACATTAAATTACATGTACATTTACTTAAACCATTCTAAATTGTTGCTTCTTTATGTGATACTCTGAAAAACACATATTTTATAAACTTGTGATAAACGAATTTATCCTTTTTCAATGCTGCCAATACATAACTGACCATACACCTGACATGAGTTAGTTACGAACATTTTAAAGAAAACCTTCAATTCATTTTTTATTCTTCGATCTCAGTATTTACAAAGTATATGTTCAATAGAAATCTGAATCTCTACATCAATGTCGTCCTTTAACTTATAAATATACGTATTGCAAGCTTCACTAGTGGGAAACGTTTTCATTGAAATTTATCGAATATAATTTAAATATAAATGATAAAATTACCGAAAGCATTATTATGTCTAACAAGAGAACCTATGAGGGGGTCGGCTCCCAAAACGCCGACGCTTCATTTCGCAGACACTTTAACGGTTCAGTAAACAGGTTAATTAGCTCCTGTGACCCCTACTAGAATAGTGGAATAGACCCAAAAGTAATAAAAACACATGAATGACATGGATATATTTTTTGGATAACAACATGAGTGGTATAGATATAATTATTTTATAACATTAATAAATATTTGTGATTAACAACTTTGGCGTTGTTAGCACTAGTCTTTTGCTTTTCGACAGCACTAGTTAGCACTGATTTGTTAAGTCTCAAGTCTCAAGTCAGCGTTCAGAGTTTAACCCAGCTTCACCAAGTGGGAGACGGCATCAAGAAACTCGAGCGGTGTCTTCTCTCCGTTGCGTAGGGCTTCCTTCAGTCTGGCGATTCTGTTGTCAATGTCTCTGTACACTCTCTTCCGGCTTGGGGGGGCAGCTCCAAAGTTGATTGATCTTGAACCTCGTCCTCGGGAAGCAAGGCAAGGGGGGGGGGGGGGGGGGGGGGTTAGATTTAGATTACTTATATGTTTATATGTTAAGCGTGGGGAAGGACTTTATGGTGTACTGTTTTTAACGATTGTTATACTTATTCTTAACTATCTTAAATTACACCAAAATGTAATACATTACTGATTGTAATCCACATTCATACTACATTGTCTTACACCTTTTTTATGTAAGTTACATATGTGTGTATTGATGTGTGTGTGTGTGTGTTTATGTACATGTGTGTGTCTTTGTGTGGGTGTCCAAGTGTATATTCAGGTTAATGTGTTCATCAAAATATGTTAGTATGCTTGTATTAGTGTATGTCTTTGGTAGCTACAGTTTATATATATGTAAATGACTATTACAATTATGCATGTTTAAAAGACGCACGACCTACATGTATAGCGTTCTTGTAATTACTGCAAAGAATTACTACTGAAACACCTACTTTTGAAATTAATTGTAATTTCTAAATGTTTGTAAGTAAATTGTGAACATATATTGCTATTTACCAATTCGAGACCTAGCGTCTAGCAGGCTTGCTGTTTTGTATGATAGCTGAGGGGGGCCATTTGATTTCGTGCTTATTACCAACACGAATTCGTGTAAACACGAACAATTGAAAACGAAATAGCTAAATCACGAATCAAGAAGAAACGAAATCGCAAAATCGCAAAATCGCAAAATCGCAAAATCGCAAAATGCTTAACTGCGAAATTGCGAAATCGCGAAACGACGAAACTGCGAAACTGCGAACAGCGAACCGTCCAGTCGCAAGGTCTAATCAAACTCGCTATATCTTTTCACAATCATATTCAACTTTACAACATTAAGAATATGTTTTTAATTCCAAAAGTAGCTGCTTTGATCATTCAGTAGTTTTGCTTTGAAGGCTTGCTACATGATTTATTGATTAAATGAAATGCAATTATCCCAAGAAAGCATGTGCATAGTGCGTCTTCTAAACGTGCATAATTGCCGTAGTCAATGACTCATTATATAAAACTGTGGCTATCCTAAAATAATGTATTGTCTATTATCACGAGAGTTTCAAGCTAATATTGATAACACTATAAGATTTGAGTATTTAGAAATGGGGGATACTTTCATAATTATGTATACAAATAAAAGTAGAAAATGCTAACATTATCTTGGGATATGTTTTATATAAGGCTTTCTCGGCGTGTGTGTACGCTAGTTGCAAAGGCCAATAAACCTTTGATATTTAGACAGCAATTAAAGACAAATATATCTGTCAATGTATATTTAAACTTTGTCTGCAAATTAAACCAATTCTGTTGTGCGGGTAAGAAGTGTGGGAATATCAAGAAAGACATGTTGTTGATACATTCCATAATGATAAGTTCTATTAATTTGTTTTCGGTGTGGGAAAATATAGTTGTGGCGATGGTCCCTACAACCCCACCCACCCCTTACAAAACAAATTAACCTCCCACCCCCTAACTTTAAAAACATGATAACAACGTTGTCTTTTGTACATGAGCCTTTGGTCTACAAAACCGAAAAAAAATCTTTTGTCTTTTATTGTATTGTTTTATCTATTTGAATACATGAATGGAATAAAATACCTAACATATGGAATAGGTACTACTACTTGACATGTTGATCACAGGTACACATAGTTTTACTATCCAAGGCGGTTATAGAACAGCTTTGCTGAAATTGAATGCTTTTTCGAAACTGCATTAGTCAGTGTAAGAAGGTAAGAGAGGTACAATTAGGATTATCGTTTGATTACGACTGAGACAGCATACATCATACAAAGAGCGAATCAATTCACATCGCTTAAAAGCTATATTGTTTCATACAAACTATGTGCATCACTGCATTGTACAAATATAGCGATAAAGGACGGCGCCTTACAGTGAATGGACTCTGGAGCAAGGTTCAAATTCGAAAGATTCATAGGTTCTCTTGTTAGACTTTATGATGCTTTCGGTAATTTTCCATTTATATTTAACAATCATCGATAAATGTCAATGAAAACCTAACCCTAGTGAAACTTGCAATATGTATTCTAAGCTTTCTATGATTATACAATACTATACAAAAGGTCTGTTGTTGATTTTTATAAGGAAAAGGCCGACATTGACGTAGAAAATCAGATCTAATCTTGAATTTAAACTTTGTTAATACTGAGATCGAAGAATGAAAAATGAAAATGAAAATAATTTTATAAAATAAGTTTTTCTTTCAAATGTTCGTAACTCATGTCAGGTAAATGGATTGACTTGTATGTAGGACGAGATAAGCAGGTCAGTTGATGTTTTGGCAGCATTGAAAAAAATGAATTCGTTTATCAGAAGTTTATAAAATTAGCGTCATTCAGAGTATCCCTTAAAGAAGCAACAATTTAGAATGTTTAACGTAATTAAAGTATATTATCTGCGAGCTCAATGCATTTTCAATAAAAAATAAAGCATAAGTATAAACAATAGATACCCATGGTGCCATTTGAAAAACAAAACATTCATGTCGGCTCTGTGCAAAACTGTAACATTGTGTTTGCGTGCCAGATTGAAATCCCATTTTTCTGATATCCAATGATATGAAAATATAAAAGCATTAATTAGATTCAAATTTAATACCCATGGCGCCAACTCCAGTGAAAAAAGGTTTTTGTTTTGATTACTCCTCTTTAAATAGGCTGGGAAACGGTGTATGATATAGGGGCCTTTATAAAGTCTAGGTCTTAATTCTGCAAGTCTAGATTGACTGAAAAACGCAAGCCTAAAGAAATAAAGAAATATAAATGAATGTACAGTAAATATATCAAATATTCACGTCCACTCAAGGGTTATTGGTTTGTGGTTGATTTAGTCTGGTGTATACACAATGTAGCTGATTACTGCCACCTGTTCTTGCTCGGTATTCAACAATGTAGTCGTTTTTGTTTTTCATTCTAACTCACGGGCAAAAGAAACGCTGGTAACATAAATGTCAGGATATTTTATTCCATGTAAGATAAATGTGAATGAAGCAGAGTGGCAAAGTTTCCTTAGAAGTCAACTCAACTATGTTTGCCTTGTTTGAATCATTTTGTGTTGATGTTTTTGCATGGCGCCTTAGAAAACGCGTGTAAAAAAATCATCAATTTGGTATCTCCTTAAATAAGCGAGATTGGATAGCCAAATTGGTCATTTTTTGCGTGGATGTTTTTCATTAACAGTATCTCAAATAAACATCTGATATACATTTCCGAAATTAAAACTTAATTTCAAAATAATTATTAACAAAAAAGTACCTGAAAACAGCAATGTTAGCACCCCAACAGTGTTTAGACAACCACAGTACAAAACGCTCCATGCCATCATGGTTAAAATTATGAACAAAAATTCTCCAAATACTTTTTTTATCAAACACATTCGAAATCGAATTTACATGGCATACATAATTTGTTTATCCTTCGTTTAAAAATACCCAGTGTTTCTTTTGCCCATGAGTTTAGTTCAATGTACTATATTTTTAAACGCAGGGTTGTTTGTGCGATTTTCACGAAATCTCAATGTCAACATTAATTTTATCAAAAATCTCCTTCATATCAAAATATCGTCTCGTTTTAGCCGATACAAGCAAGACCATTCTCCAGTTCCACCAAACTGTGTGAAACGTTGGTGTAATAAAAAGGACGGTGCGAGACGGTCCAAAGAGAAATCCAATAAAGAGTAATGTTTAGAAAGAGTTAACCATTAATATGTTTCTACATTCCTACCCTAATTCTCGGATATAGGAGCACATAAGAAAAGCGAGCATTCAGGGGCTAAGAACTTCGAATTTTTAAGAAGATGAAGGCAATTTTATTGATATACAACGTCTTCATTAAAGTTTTCGACGCTTTGACATTGATACCTATTTCGTTCGCAAACACTCTAAATATAGTTGTAAACAGACACGGAGCTTCGATTTATGTTCATGTTTCATGACGCCGTGTCGTTCCACAATACTGAATTACCTAACAAGATACATATGTATATACAAGATATAGAACTTACCTTAGCTAGCTTTGTCATCTTTGAGTTAGTGGAGAAAGACCAAGAATTCAATCAATTCGATGTTTATATAGGGTTCTCAACTTATTTCGCAATTAACATTTAAAAATAACATCGTTAGAAAGCCATTGATAGAAAATAAAAAGATTAAACATTTAGTGACACTGGTAGCATACGTCTCATTCTCAAATTCGAATCCTTTAATTTTTCCTTGACATCAGTCAACATAACATTGATACTTAAAAATTGCACAAAATCAGTCTGTAGACGCCTTCTTGTACACAATAGATGTTACGACTTTATGGATCACGATAAAATAGAAAGGTGAGAGTTATATCGAAAGAGATTAAATACAAGAACACAACCAGACAGACTCTTTCTTCAACACGAGGGACATTTTATGTGAGAGGAAAGAAAGAAAAATGCTTTTCGGCATATTCGTTTTGGTTGATCACGCATTCAAAATGATAATAGGCTGAAGTGATTGATGAGAGACTTAAAGAATAGATGCAACCTATAGAAATGTCGTTGAATTAAGCTAAAACGAATACGCTGCCGTACAAAGAAACTTTATTCCAAATTGTGAACATTCTTATTTATGGACAAACATGAGAGATGTTTGCGAGAGAGAAAATTCATGACAGCTGTAAGGGATGGGCCACCTTTTGACTCACTATGGGGGAATTTCATTATTCATCTTCTGGTATCTCGACATAAGTTCTTCAAATGAGCGGAGAGCGAATAAGTTTCGGTCTGAATTCAATGAGATGGAGGCTAGAATAACATGTACAGAATCCTCAGTGATCCAGGGCTTTGTGTACAGATACCCTTCACTATATCACCACTGAGACTTTTCTGAAGGCAAGTAAAACAAGCCCTTGATCTCGAGGGCCAATGAAACAGTTACGTCGACTCGACTTGTCGGACTCCCGAACGTCTTAATTGGACAGAAGCACGTCTTAGAGGGAATAAAATGTGATGCCAGGCAAATGAAAATAAATCAGAATCAGAATTGCATTACGTAATATCGGCCTCGTGGCCTGTAATACAGTCACAGTGTAATTATATCGCGGTACAGTTGTCATAATTTAGAATGATACCTTTCTTTAAAAAAAATGCAAAAACAGTGCTATTGAATAAATCACTTGGGGGTTTTTGTATTGCAAGATTGATGTAAGAATTAGTGGACCTTTGTAGACATTCTGCAGACGTTTGAAGTAATAATCTCTGTATTGCTGATACCTAGCACATCGAAAGAACACGTGATTTTCAGTTTCTGTTTCTTCAGCATCACAAAGTTGGCACGAGAAGTTTGTTGCCGGGGTGTCCTTCTTTAATCTGTACATGTTTACTTTAAAGTTATTATTTGGTATACGAATCTTGATCAGTGAACGGTTAAGGTGCTTGTATCTTAAACTTGTTATGTAGGGCTCCAGTTGAAGTTCGTATTTGAAATGTGAATAATGCATGGTTCAAAAAAGAAGAACTGTTAATTTCGTTGTGCTATGGCTCGAGTGCAGTATCCTTTAGACGTTGTTCGAAAAAATACATAAATTGTTTAACTTTTGCGACGCCCTGGTTTAGCCAGACATGAGAAAATCCACTTCTGAATAATAAGTTTCTAACGTTTGAAGGCCAGTTAGATCTGCCGATATCATCAAATGTTTTTAGCATTCTGTAACTTTGTATTGGGTATCGCTCATCGTCCATGTCAAGTACTTTAAAACAGAATTTAATTAGTCGTATCTGTGTGAACACGAAGATGGGGTATCGCCCAAGTTCTCCCAGTATAGCTTTATTTGAAGCATATTTCTCAATGGTTAGGAATCGTTTGAAAAACATGGTCTGCACCCTTTCTATTGCATCAGAATATTTATACCCCCAGATTTCTGACCCGTACAGTAATATAGGTGCCACCTTTTGATCAAATATTGTCCTTCAGAAGAAAAGGTCAGTTCTTTGTAATTGTTAAATAGCCTGAAGATAGGAAGGCAGGCTTTACTTGCTTGTTGTGCTAGTGTTTCACAAGCCTTAGTCCACACGAACCTCGACGAAACAGTATCCCTAAATACTTGTAGTAGCTATAGGTAACAACCTTGGTGTTGAGTGGAGTTTTACAAAAAGTCCTTTTTTTTCGAATGCCTTAAAGTACCACCATTACGAAACACTATGATGTTTGTTTTATTAAGATTAAGTTGTAGTCACCATTTGGTGCAGAACGTTTCAAGAATATTAAGTTGACGTTGTAGACCAATTACACTAGTGACAAAAAGTACGATATCATCAGCAAACATCAGTAGTAGCAGATCTTGTATACTTTGCGTTACAAAAATTCCAGTTACATCTGATTTGTAGAGTTCTGTTGCAAATTCATTTATAAAGTGGAGAAACAGTAGAGGACTAAGAATACATCCTTGCCTCACTCCACGTGAAGTGTCGAAAGCTTCTGTTCGTTAGTTCGTATCCACTCTGACACTAGTCTTGACTGATGAGTACATGTTTCTGAGCAGCATCTTTCCATGGCATCTACGCTGGAGTAAGATGTATAATAACTTATCTCTGTCTACAAAGTCAAAGGCTTTTTTAAAGTCAATGAAACCGCAATAGAAACGGCCTTATGGTTTGCACAAGTATTTAGAACACAAAGCTTGGAGAGTGAATATGTGATGAGTAGTAGCATAATTTGGGCGGAATCCCGCTTGACTTTCCGACAGAATGTCGTTCAATTCAACCCACGTTCGTAGTCGTTTCTCAATTATTGTGATAAAAGAATTTCCCATAGTATTTAAAATTGATATTCCTCTGTAATTTGATGGAACTTTCTTCGAACCAGATTTGAATAGTGGTATGATTATGCCTATATTCCAGTTCGATAGGAATACACCCTCATGCGATTCCTTTTTCTTACGGCACAAAATGAATAAAATATGCTCACACTAAAATGGCCGGCAGTGGATATAACTTGTTCTCTGACTATGGAGGTTTGGTGTGTAATGAGATTTTTGACACAAATAAAATATTATATATCAAGTTTTCAAACAGACGTACTGATGCCCCTTTCAGACAAGCTTTGGTCATGTTGAGGAAGTGGACTTCTAATCTAAAATTTAATAATCAGTTGGCAAGGTTTTCTTTGAATTCTAATTGTAAGTCCCTGAGCATGCCATCATCTTATGTCAAGAACTTTTGTTAAATTTTTAATTGTTTAATAATACGTTCTAAGAGAACGTGTTCTTGATACTGATGTTCCTGATGCAAAGTCCAAGAGGTGATATAATGCATGGAAACATTACACACTAGGGTGCTGCACCTTTTCACTGTGTATCTGTGCATTGAATGCATTGTAGGAATATGATGAGAGGTATATAAAGACATTACACAGAAAACTAATGGCACATATTTCAAAGCAATCTTTTATTTATGATATATTACAAACGTATTTACATTTCATAAACATAAGACACGTTATTTAAAATTGAACATAGGCAACCAGCTTTTCAAATATATATAGACATATACATTATTATCTAACTGAATGTTTAAATGTAAATTTTCAGATGAATGTACCAAATATCGTCTATAGATAGAGTTATGTCCCTTGGGGAGTGCATCCGGGTGTAATCATATCACAGCTGTTGATTGATAGGGCATTTGTCAAGAGACAAATTGCTAAAATAACCACTTCTAATAAATATACTACATGAATACAGTTTAATTTTGTAATGTCTTTATAAAGTTGTTTTCCAAGAGATGACGTCACTTCCGGAATACAAATCAATTACTTCTCCTCTTCTTCCTCTCTTCCCTTGAGTTTAGCGGCGAAGGAGACGTAGTTGAACATTCCCTTGGAGATGGGCGCCTCCTTCCAGGTCTGTTTGATCTCCTCCTTGGTGAAGTTATCTCCCATGTTCTCCAGAAGGTCCTTGATGTACGCCTCGGGCAGGACGCCCTTCCCTTCCTCGTCAAACATGGCGAAGGCGTTCCGGATGGCGTCCTCGGCGTCTGTGCCGCCCATCTTGTTGCCGAACAGGTTGAGGAAGGTGGTGAAGTTGAGAGGTCCCCCCGCCTCCTTCAACATCTCCTTCAGCTCAGAGTCCGCCGGAACTTTGCCGATGCTGGCGTAGATGTTCTTTAGTTCCTCAACGTCTACGATGCCGTCTTTGTTGACGTCGATGAGAGCGAAGGCTTCCTTGAACTCCTGGACTTGGGACTGCTTGAACATGCTGAACACGTTGGTAGGGGCCATTGCTGCTAGTTGTCAGACTGATGACAGTAATCAAGATGAATTATTAATGTCTGAGAACTGAAGTCATCTGCTAGCTTGTGTCGGGAAGCTTGAAGTTGGAATGTTTAGACAAGATAGTACGTGCCATATATACTGTATATGGGTCCGCTTACCTCACGCCATCTGTATGTTATGTAAGAGAGAAGCTGTAACCAAGTGGAACCCCGCCCATCAACAGATGTACCTCGGCTGCGCTCGCCGTGCAGTGATGTAACCTTCCATTGTTTAATGGCTTTTAACTAATGGTTTAGAATTTGCTGAAAGTCAAACATGCTTGGTAAAATATTCTTCTTGGTAGAATTTCTTTCTTCATTTCTATATTATTTTACAAGCAGGACTATAACATCCTATCTGATATATAACATCAAATGTGTTGCTTCATTTGATCCCTGTATGTTCATCGTGTTGAACAGCTGAATTGAAGCAGTTGGCACAGACATGTTGCTTTATTTTGGAAACCATATACTATTTGACATGAGCACTTCAAACACTGTTTATTTAATTTGTCCTTTCTTTCACGTTGATATGTATGAGGAAACCAATACCTTATATCAATAACATGGTGATCTATGATTTTGATATTGTAATGATTCTGATTTTCTGACATAAAATAATAATTGAAACTCCCGGGACATACACTCAATATCAGCAAAGCTGAAATTTTATCATAAATTAACATATTACCAAAATTGTCTTTTGCCATAAAAAATTTAAACACAATTTTGACAGATAAATGATCTCGAAAGTTGACGATTTAAACGTATTTATGATTTTGTGGTCACAAATTCGTTTTGATTATATGTAAACAGTATCTTATTGTTTATATAGAGAATACTAAACGAATGGTAATGTGAAAACATTTTTAAGCAACTCGTGAATAGAATTTGGTATCAGACTCACGAAATGAGTCTGATACCAAATTCTATTCACGAGTTGCTTAAAAATGTTTTCACATTACCATGAGTTTAGTATTTTATTTATTACTCAACCCTCATATCAATATTTATGTAAACAAATCGTCAAAACAAGAATTAGCTGACTTGGAACAGTCGGGGAAACCAGCGTATGAATTTCCATGAGTCCAAATAAAATAGTTCGCTATTTTTTGGATGTTTACACATATCATACGCCTATAAACATGAAACAAAGTATATTGGTGAAAAATATTTCATTATCAAAAGATGCATTGATAAAATAAACACTAAGAAGCAACGAAAACTGTCAACACATCATGCACTCACAAAGTGACGTCATCAGATCGCCAAGTGACAACGACAACGATTGATTGATTGATTACATTGACATGAGTTACTGAATGTGTTGATAGAATCGGGAGATAGAACTTGGGGAAAGGCAATTAAACGATAACTTGTTCCGATTTCGTGCTTGAAGAGGAAAGCGACGGTTTTGGTGGCAATGAAGCAAGTAAACAGTCGAAACACCAGTTATGTTACGGTAGGCAGAGGAGGCAACACCGCTTGCGACGGCACAGAAGGTGGACAAGTGATTAAGCGAAGGATGAATGTGTGATGATTATCAAAAAGATAATGCATCTAAAATGTAAAAAACCCGCTTAGATGCTATTCTTTCACATAAATAACCAGTTTGTTGAGAATATTAAAATTTGACAGTAGCCACTTATAAGTCACGTCATTGGACAATGTCATGTGACGTTCGAAAGTAGTTCCGTTTCTTTGCACGAGATGGTAACACACATGTGTGTTACCAACTCATTGTTATCTAATGAGTGATCTCACCACGGTTGAGTAATAAGTCCCATTATCCCATTATGTACGTATCTACAAATGTAAATGCATTTCAGATCATCATAACCAGACAATACCTATATCTAACCATACCCTGGATAAAGCTGATTTCAGATGATAATATCAATGAAATTATCAAAGCAGGAAAGTGTGCAATGAAACGTTATAAAGATGTGAAACAATATTCCAACTATATAAGTATACATATTCAAACAACTCAGAACATAAAACTATCTAATGTAAAACAAATTCAGACATTTTATTTGTGATAATAAAACTAACTCTCCTATGTCAGCTCAACAATATTTGTGTACATGTATGTTAATGTATCAGCATGACCTGTTCTCACAAAGTTTCTATTGAACCCAAATAAGGGAAGGTAGCTCAAATGATTAACCCTGCACGATCTGACAGAGCTATACTAATCAGCTATCTGTTGGGACGGGGCGAAAAAATACTACCGTGCAAACGAAAGTATAACACGCAATGATGACAAACAAATAAATACAAACGAACATGTTATTATGGCACACTAGAAGGTGCATTACTGCGTGCATTGATGCAAAAAGTGTCCACAGAAAATATTGATGAACTCTTCTTTTGTTGCTGTGTCTGTTACATGTGGAGTGTGACTGACTGAAAAAGTGGAACCTTGTGTCTGTAGTTTGAGAACCCATGATGCCGTACATATGCTGTTGTAGATGTAGATGTACAATGAATTCCATTTATCGGAAACTTTCATTCGTGCTAGTCTATTTAACTTTATTTCACTCAAATAATTGGTGCAGTTTTTAGTTTATATCGGTTCAAAATAAGTGTTTTACTTTCTTTTACACGGTACCGTTTAGGTTAAAACCTAATTTCAATTTATCTTTGGATTCCAACAGTTATAATGAATGATTGAATGCTCAAGATGTAAGATAATATGCCAACAATAACTATAACATTATCTCTAAAGTATGTTTTAATGACGCTTTGCACATTTTCATTCACTATCATTAAGTCAATATAACACGAGGCTTAATGGATTACTCATAAACAATGTTTCATGGTCTAAGTAGTCAACGTTCCCTTAATATTTCCATAGTTTTAGTATTTTAATTTCAGATTCTGCGTGTATCGAGACAATCAAGGGTATTGTTGCCAAAACAACCAAGTTTGGAATTTAAAACATTTTACTTAAACGTCAACATATAATCACGCGGGACAAACCTATTGCTTTGTTTGAGGAGTTACTTCCTCCAAATATCTAAAAGCTGTTTTTAGGTAAGAATAGTCGTAAAAGTGTCAGAATTTCTTTTTAATATAAATGTGAACATTGTAAATATAAACAATCTTTTCTTAAATTTGTCATTTTCTTTTTTTTTGAGTAAATCATCATAAGATTGTTTTCATGCATTCGTAATCGTTATTATAAATAATAATAACACAGTCGTGCGTTTATTGTCAATAACAAACCTTCTATATTTTCCTAATATTTCAAAAGGGTTTACATTTTTGAAAAATATAATCTGTAATATAAATGTAAATAGATTTTTTCACTTTTATAATGATTTTAACAAATTAAGTTTGAAATCAGTTATGTCATTTTAATGATTTATAAAATCTCAACTTGACGTGGAAACTGTATGGTATACAAAGATATCACTATCACGCAGTGCACAACGTATGGATATACAAAAAAGAACTTAACTTTATTAGAAGATTAAACTTAATGCTTTGACGTTTATAAAGTTTTGCAAAATTACATTTAAATTGATGTAACTAAGAACAACGTTTTGCACAGAGGGAGATATGTTCTTGAAATGCAAATTGCATGTTTTATGGTAACATGTTGAGGTGCAGACCCAACGGTGTACTAGAGAGCAGACACCCGCTCCCCTGGTGTGTTACCCGAGTGTGAGCTAATCATCTTGTGTAACGTTACAAGGCGAACCATTGCCTGACCGCCTGTATGATCATGTACTCTCTCAGACACAGTGGGATATCAAACGTTACAATATAAAGCCTTCATCCGGTCTAACTCATCAGTCGAATCATCATCTACCAAAGATAACAATTCAAAATTGTCTTCGAAGTTCCATCGTCAAATATTTGCCACTGAGCGAAATAGTGATTTGACTAAGCGTCCGACAACTAGCAGCAATGGCCCCTACCAACGTGTTCAGCATGTTCAAGCAGTCCCAAGTCCAGGAGTTCAAGGAAGCCTTCGCTCTCATCGACGTCAACAAAGACGGCATCGTAGACGTTGAGGAACTAAAGAACATCTACGCCAGCATCGGCAAAGTTCCGGCGGACTCTGAGCTGAAGGAGATGTTGAAGGAGGCGGGGGGACCTCTCAACTTCACCACCTTCCTCAACCTGTTCGGCAACAAGATGGGCGGCACAGACGCCGAGGACGCCATCCGGAACGCCTTCGCCATGTTTGACGAGGAAGGGAAGGGCGTCCTGCCCGAGGCGTACATCAAGGACCTTCTGGAGAACATGGGAGATAACTTCACCAAGGAGGAGATCAAACAGACCTGGAAGGAGGCGCCCATCTCCAAGGGAATGTTCAACTACGTCTCCTTCGCCGCTAAGCTCAAGGGAAGAGAGGAAGAAGAGGAGAAGTAATTGATTTGTGTTCCGGAAGTGACGTCATCTTTTGGAAGAAGTGAAATTAACATAACGACTCTAACAGTTCTTTGCTGTATATAAACATGTTGCAATTAATTTATTTCATGTCTTTTGTTTGTTTCACTTATAATCTCGACTATTTCAAATTTGACTCTATGGCTGTAATAGAGAACAAATTTGAAATGACTAAATGGACACTTCTTTAAAAGAATATTATTAAAGTTAATCATTCAACCAATCTAACCAAATGTAACGAAACAGGATATGATTACAGTCTTCGAGGCGTGTTTTATAATAGTTAGTTACAACATTGACATTTAACCAACTATGACAGTAACGGGTATATTTGCTGAAAGGGTTACACTTGATGATGTGTATATTGATTCTGTAATGATGATATGTAAGTTATATAAGTTAACTTAGTAACGCAATTATTTCATAATGACTTATTTATGTTGAACTAGATATAGAACTTGATATAGATAAAACTGCTACCGACTAAGAATCAAGTGGCATGTTTATTGTAGATGAACTGAAATTGTAATATAGTATTTGCGTATTTATATGTATTTATTTGATTTTAAGATAAAGAGTAATACAAACCAAACCTTTATGGCATCATCTACATATTGTTTCGAGAATAGCAGCACAATTCTAAACTCTTTGCAGGAAGTGTCAGAAACTGTACAAATTGATATGAAATATAAGTGTGCTCCAAAGAGAATGCGCATCCGATTGTCAGACATAAACTTGGTATTTCTTAGATACAAATACTGACTGTTTGTAGATGGAGTTGATCGTGACAGTAATTCTCTCTTCAACATGAAATTCGCCTAACAATTGATTCCTCTTGATTGCAAAATATTATGTACAGTAATAATGACAATTATTCTTTTAAACAGAATTGCCAAAATTAAACAATAAACAAACGCTCTTTTGTTCTCAAGTGTTTATTTCTTACAATACAATGCTATTTGCTGATACAAAGGGTTCAACTAATGAGAGACACCTGACAGTCGTGTTGAGACAGATCCGCTGAGACCGAGCTTCTCTAAGGTTTTGAGCAAATCATTCACTCTTATCCCTCCACAATGTTGCATCAGTGCTTCCTCGTATCAACGGGACGAAATAAAAAGACTGCTCGATAAAGATTGTACAACAGAAAAAACAAAGAATATGTCGCAAAATTAATTGGTTACAGCACAGTTATTTTTTGTTACATAAATGGAGTGTTAGCAGTATGCTACAACCAAACTTTACTACGTGGTTCCTTTGCCTTTGTCCAAACCTCGGTGTCCACTCAATTAAAAGGTAGTAGACATGGTGTGGAAGGGGCACTCTTCTAAGTTATGAGGCAATTGTTAGAATTTGTCGGACCGAATTTGGAACGTTTGTAGACAGCGTGACACAGAACCATACGTAGTAGATCTGTCGTATATGTGTAATATAATATCTGTGGATAATACTTGCATATGCAAAGCTTTGATACATCTTTTTACATTTAATATTAAAGGTAAATAAAGTTTACCTGTCCTCACTTGCGCACTCCGGGGTTTGATGAACTGTTGAACAGTCATCCCTCAACATTCTCATCACTCCGACGTTAAGGTGACATACGATATGCATTACGATTATATGAACATAGATGTACAAACGCGTTTCTGAGTCTAACTTCTTAGAACTAATTAAATGCACTTGCATTACCTCTTCATTTAGACATAACAGTACTCGTTTTATATTTAAACTTAACAAAGGTGGGCTGTCATTCTTGCTAAAACCCTTACTTTCGTGTAGAATCTTATGAGGAGTATGACGATTCTATGTTAATTTGTAAATTAACGGTTAGACATCCAATATTATCCACAATCTGAAACAAAGAAAAACAATCAATAAATGAATGCATACGACGTATAAAGATATCTCAATCATGTCTTATAGTTGTTCCGTGGATATAAAACAGGAAAGGTGATCTAGATCTGCACAGTTTACATGTAGTAGAAACACGACAATGTCTGTCGGCAGAAAGCAATGATTTGGCATTTTGTACAGCACCATTCATGCGAAGGGACATAACTCTTTGGACTTCATGCAGACTCTGCATACCGCTAGTGAGAGTATGTTACCCGGTGAATATCACGCATTCAACATCACACTGTTCTCACTTAAAACCAAGCTCATCAACTCGCAGTAGAAGGTCTGGGACCTCTGGATCTGATGACACGCTGAAAAGTTCTTTATTTGATGCTTTCGTGGTTTCGTCCTCAAAACCCGAACTTCCAAAAACCTCGTCGTAATAATACCCATCCTCCCCTGCCATTTCCTGTTCCTGGTCTTGTTGTTCCGGTTCAGCAATGGCGAACATGTCCGAGTCAGTGATCCGTGGCATGTTGTCCAAGTCCTCAGGCTCGTCGTCAGGGTCAAGGGCACGGCGGCTGCTGGAGGTCGATGACCTTCGAAGGCGACCCCTGCTGGCCAAACATTTTAACCTCCTGAAACAAAGATAATTTTATGATAAAGTTCTTATGTAACATTGTTAATATTTTGATTGTACTTTCTGTCATAGTTCCGAATATTCCGGTAAAGTTTAAATCAATCTCATGTCCAAGCATTCTCTCCCCACAGAGGCAGCTCAGTCATACCTGAGTTAGCCTCTGTTCTATTACGGCTAATACATGGGATAGAAAAGTAAAAATCTGATTGGAGGCAATCGAAGTTAGTTGTGCAATCAGCGACGCGGTTTCAAAAGTGGTCATTCGCAAAAGATCGGCTATTCACGTGTGGTTCGGCAAAGCTGTCGTTGAAATTTAACACCCAGGGGAGATAACTCTTCCTTCTACAAAACATGGCTTTTTGCCTTCTCATTAGTTTTTATTTGGTAAATTATTAAAATAAAATTCATCTAATAACAAATAACAATTTACACAATTATGAAACAGTATGAAAAACCCTATCCATATATGATTGTCAAACATTTTCCCTCTCACACCGTTAATGAAAAATAAACCTAAAGGCATGATACTTTTGCAAGTCACTATATGAACGTTGAGATTCCACAAGTCATGGATATCCAAAAGGCGTTTTCATTGGCTGCAAATAAGGGAGATATCTCAAGTTACAACTTTTTGCCGCTAGGGCAATCTGCCGGAACCCCAGGATCTTGGCGTAATAGAATAGAGGCTAACTCGGGTATGACCGAGCTGCCTCTGTGGGGAGAGAATGATGTCAAAGTAGAACTATCCAAACATTGTAGCAAGGGGTGAAATCTTTCTCCCTTAAATACAAATATATTTGCAAAAGCAACATACTGTACATGAGAATAATTCAACATTGTGTCATGAAAGATCAAAACATGCTGATGAAGCCAGTAATCAACAGATACGTCGATAATGTTTGACGTTCAATTGATTCAACACTCGGATACGGTGAGGTCACGGTAAGTTGTTATATTGTGTCAAGATAAAATATACCGTATGAATTTATTTACCGCACTTATTATTTCTCACGCAATGGAGAACATTGTGCACTTACACGTGACGACAGAGTGTGTAAAGATTGATGAGCTAGATATTTGCCTGGCGTGTATAAATATTTGGTTTGCAAAATCGGATACTTTAATATCATAAAAATCCTTTAAATGTCCCTAGATTGTTTATTTTTCACAATTAACACGTATTAACGAATATCAGATATACGATATCAATAACAATAAGAAGAATTGTTGTATATAATATAAAGCATACAAACCCAGTTCTCCGTAGATATAGGTAGAGCAAGACTCCGCCCACAAACAGAAGAGCTACAACGATCGCCACGCCCACACTCCCTCCTGTATCCATTCCGGTGTCTGGTAAAATGGGGCAAAAGTAAGGATTAACAGTTTACTAAATCATCGATATGAAAAAATGTATATATATGTGCAAAACTTCATATCTTTCGGAGACGGGGCGTCCAATATTGATTGGATCGAACTGTCAAATTATGCAGCTATATTTGTTTCTTTGTTTAGATATGGTAGCGTATGTGGAGAAATGGGAAACAAAATGCATTAATGATAAAGTGTCAGTAACATGAAATAGATATTCAATCATTCGTAATTGTCTCCTCTCAACAAGATTCACATCGAGTTGCGATTGTTCAATATATCAGCCCATGTTATCTCTACCTTCTATCTATAACGTATTTGAATACAGAAGCCAATAACTGTTGATCGAAGTTTGTTTATAAATGTTGTCATTTCGGCATCGCGCAAATGATAGCAACTCGACCAAAAGGGCTTTGTGTTCGGGTGTACAAATGCAGGAACACTATATATTTCACCTCAAACTTTATCGTCATTAAGTTCCTGTCATCATGTAAAATTATTTTTTTATAATCGAATGATCGGTTTCAATGAGGTAGCTTATATTGTATTGTATCAGCAGGTTTTAACATGTTATTACCTACAATAAGGGACTTACTTCTCCTCATAATTTATTGAATTATAACCCCATCACAGATTTACAAAACACGCATAACTTACCTGATCAAACGGACTAATCGGAAGAGCATTACACGTGTTTTGCTGATTTAAAAAAATGTGAATGAAAGAAACGACGTGCTTTTATTCCAAAAGAAAAAATAATAATAAAATAAGCAAACGTCTTTATCCGCCGACGTCATAGGCACTCAAAAAGGATACTTTGAAATAAAGCGATATAAAATCAGCTTCTTCTACTTATATCTTTATAAAAGCATTGAACAAGCAGACAACAAAGCTAACGATTGCATCATATATGGCTTAGGTTTCCGAGTGTCTTGTTGTCTTCATAGAACCAATAACTTTGAATATAGAGTTTTTTTGTACTTATATATTTTCTTTTATACACAAACAAATTTAAAAAGGACCGTTCAAACGTGAGATTTTATGTGATGAGGTATTTCATTCTTAATCCTTCAAAATGAAGGACTTAATGAACACTATTGTGAGATTTTCCCAAACATTACCTTATATCTCATACTTTTGAGTACAATAAAAGTCTGTTTAACAACTTATAATCATGTAGAAGTATGTATATATGAAGATATAATTCATAGTCAAAATTTGACCATGCCCAAAAAGTCATAAAGTACAACTTTAACATTGAAAAAATACTTTTGATAAAAATAACACTACTACTAACATAGCATAGTACTAGTGCCAAAAAGAAACGCAACTACGTATCATTTTCCTAAACAATGAATTACCGTACAGAATCGATTTTGAATATGTAGAGTTGTGAGTCGTAAAGCTGGGAACGAACTTATCACGACTAGATTTGTGAGTCTTAGATTAGGACCGAACTAACCAGGACTAGAGTTGTGAGTCGTAAAGCTACAATGTAGCACCGAACTTACCAGGACTAGAGTTGTGAGTCGTAAAGCTAGGACCGAACTTACCAGGACTAGAGTTGTGAGTTGTAAAGCTAGGACCGAACTTACCAGGACTAGAGTTGTGAGTCGTAAAGCTAGGACCGAACTTACCAGGACTAGAGTTGTGAGTCGTAAAGCTAGGACAAATCTTACCAAGGCTAGAGTTGTGAGTCGTAAAGCTAGGACAAATCTTACCAAGACTAGAGTTGTGAGTCGTAAAGCTAGGACCGAACTTACCAGGACTAGAGTTGTGAGTCGTAAAGCTAGGACCGAACTTACCAGGACTAGAGTTGTGAGTCGTAAAGCTAGGACCGAACTAACCAGGACTAGAGTTGTGAGTCGTAAAGCTAGGACAAATCTTACCAAGACTAGAGTTGTGAGTCGTAAAGCTAGGACCAATTGTACCAAGGCTAGAGTTATGTATTGTAAGAGAGGGCCAAATTTACATCGCTTTGAGTTGTAAGGCTAGGACCAAACTAACCTAGATTATAGTTGTGAGTTAAAAGACCGTAGTCAAACTCAAAAGAACTAGCTTTTTGAGTTGTAAAGCTAGGACCAAGCGCACTAACCAGGACTAGAGTTGTGAGTTGTAAGGCTACCATTGGCGAGCGTGGATGATGTTTCTGTGCTTGATATGCTACTGGTGTATGTGAGGGTCACGTCTGGGCTAGTGCTAGTGTCATCTTCAGTAGAGGTGGGGCTTTCCGTGGTATCAGTATTTTCTGTGACCATTTAAGCGCCAAGAGTAATCTGAAACAATCAAAATAAACTATGATGCTCTATTAGAAAAGCGTTTTTTTAAATTAACAAACAGATATGATGGTTCTGTTCTTAATGTCATTTCAAAACAGTGGTTTAATAGTTTTGGCGTAACATAACATTGCGAAGTGCGATTTGTAACATGAACTGTTTGTTGTTTTCAATGAATGTAGTAACTGAACAATAGGTCTGAAAAGCATGAATGCAAGTATTTACATTTGCTAGATCGCCCAACATGCTTTAAACTATCTTACATCCTGCATGGCAAAATAAAGTGATAAAATGGAAAGAAACTGCCTGTGATGTAGCACGTGAAAGCTACACGTTGGTAATGCATATCCTCCTTCAGTTCTAGCGTGGAACGTGATTTTCAATTTACCAACTGTTGACGTTTCGCGCTGACGGAAGCGAAAATGGTTAAGTATTAATACTTGTTAAACAGGCCCGTCACAAGCCAGTCCCCAGTCCCCAGTCCCGTCACAAGCCAGTCCCCAGTCCCCAGTCCCGTCACAAGCCAGTCCCCAGTCCCCAGTCCCGTCACAAGCCAGTCCCCAGTCCCCAGTCCCGTCACAAGCCAGTCCCCAGTCCCCAGTCCCGTCACAAGCCAGTCCCCAGTCCCCAGTCCCGTCACAAGCCAGTCCCCACGTCCCCAGTTCTCGTATTATGGACTCGTTAGGTATCAGGACCGTCGAAGGAACTGATATCTGCATGATTTCGGTTGGTGCAATGCTAAAACTTCATTCGCAAGTCGAAATAAAATAAATCAGTGAATATTTGATTTGGTATGTCTGAATGATATTTACTGATTTCTGACTCAGTCTAATAAGAATCCTATTTTTCTATACTTTGATGACTACTTCCTAACTTTACTTTCGGCTTGTAAATATCATGAATGAAGTTTTTTGAATGACAAAAGTAGTCAGGTCATCTTGACCTCGCGTCTTCCCCATGGAACAACCAATCGGAGGCGTCGCTCGCAGTATCTGACATATATCACGCATCTGTGTAATAAAAAATTATCACTCGTTCACTCGGTCATATAAGGTTGCATTAAACGAGGTGTTATCTTTTGTCACAGTGTAATTTCCACACTGCACACGTATACGTATAAAGCAAAATATCCTCCTCCTCTCATTTCTTACCTGAAGGGCATACATGGTATACAGAGCATATAAGGATAGCAATCAACATGCTTAGATACACGTACAAATGCAAAATAGTTGGTAGCCCCCCCCCCCCCCCCCCCCCAATTTTGTAATGATATAATTATAATACATTATATAGGAAAACTTACACGCATTCACGAACTGTGTACACTGCTGTGCTATTCAAACGTAAGCAAGGATGATGTGATGTGCGATATCACAGGGTTATTAAATTCAAAATTAAAGAATATAAACACCTGCCTTTTCTCCTCTTTTTGTGAACAAGATGTACATTGAATGATGTAAATACATTGAGCTGCTACCCGGATGTGTATAATGCCGTCCTTCAGCCCAGTGATGGTGCTCAAGGATACCTCAATGAGGAAGTACGAACATCTCCTTGTCTTATTCAGGTTTAATGACACTTCCATGTACCCTATATCATACGAAATGAACACCAAGGACTTCTGAAGGATATTTATGCGATCATAACAAGGCTGTTTAGTCCGCTACAAGCTTCACTATCTTGTTTCATGATACACTCACGGTCTTTATATTATAAAAAGTTTTTAAATTTGAAATTATTATTCATTTTGATCTCCACATTTTGATACCCCTTTGGGGTATATCATTGAAACTAGATGATGTTATTACAACATTGTGAGGAGACAATTTTGGTAAATCAAAACAAATAGGACACTGGAATACTTTACTCATCAGGACATTGGAGCTGATAAAATCCACCAATAAACAACAACCACATATACGATTATTTGAAAGAACTAACCTGTAACTAGGCCGGCGCCTACCCTATGAAGTAAATAATAGCCCCGTATCGAGGGGTTATGGCAAGTAAACTCGAGAGGGGGTTACCCGAGCTTAATTTATTGCCATAATTCGAGTCAACCGGGTTCTTGTTTGGCTTACATTGCCGCTGAACACTATTGCAATGATTTTTAAAAAATCCATTCAATTACTCAATAAACGTTTAATGATACACTTTGCGGGTTTAATGTATCTTGATCAAACTTAACATTTAGGCTACTTACAATACACTCCTGCTTGGGGTTTTTAAAACTTATAGCTTGATTCCTTACATAAAAAAATCCTTAATTTCAATATTGATATATATTTATAAGAAAACAAAAAACAAAAAAACAGACGTGACACAAAAAATGTACTTTAACTGATCCTCGGTAGCTCATTTGATTGGTCAAGGTCTAAGTCCAAGTGTTTGCATTACTTTACCATTTCATAACCGACCAAGTTGGTGATGGAATAACCGACCAAGGTGGTGATGGTATAACCGACCAAGGTGGTGATGGTATAACCGACATACATGTAGGTGGTGATGGTTGACCGACCCAGGTGGTGATGGTATAACCGACCTACAGAGATGGTGTTACGGCATATAACCTTCAACTAAAACAAAGGCAATAACATACCATGGCGTGTAAAGAGTAAACACCTAAAGGAAGTTAGTTCCGGGTCAAAACCTGTTGACAAAATAACATATTTAACCACCCAACGGGTGTAAGGAGAAATAAACACAGGTGCCTAACGAGATTTATCAGTAATCAAGGTAATTCTAAACTCATGGCTGCCCAAATTGCACATACCATTATACTTCTTCTTCTAACAATAAAGCGTATTCTTTTCACGCCTCAACAACATAACGTCCCATTTCTCTTATCTAAACGACTTCACTTTGTGTGTAGACATTGCTTAACCCATAATTCTACAATGCGGTTTGAAATGTTTGAGGTACTCCTGTGTTTTAATAGTAGTAGTAGTAGTAGTAGTAGTAGTAGTAGTATAAGGAGTAATAGTAGTAGTAGTAGTAGTAGTAGTATAAGGAGTAATAGTAGTAGTAGTAGTAGTAGTAGTCTAAGTAGTAGTAGTAGTATAAGTAGTAGTATAAGTAGTAGTAGTAGTAGCGGTAGCGGTAGCGGTAGTGGTAGTGGTATAGTGGTAGTGGTAATGGTAGTGGTAGTAGTATCTCTAATACGAATTACGGCTCGTATTCTGGAAGTGAGCAATATATGGTGTATATAAGCACTTTCTATATACATTTAGACAAAACCATATTATTTCCGAATGAATAAGTGATGTCTCGTTGAAGCATATATCTATTCATAATCGAATAATATAACTGATGCAAGGGCGATGTTTTATAAGTATTTGGTAGTGGAAGCATCCAGACCTGCTGCTCACATAGTTTCAAAGTTAACCACAATATCCTAATTGACATGTGCATACATGCATATTAATGAATTCATTCATTTGTATAGTATGATAAGTGCAACAAAGTATACAATACCAATCATAGAATCACTATATATGGTTCAACACGACAACAGCATATTCTATTTTTGAATCTAGTGTTTCCAGTTCTAGACATGTACATGAACAGTGAAATAAACTACGCTTGATATCTGTTTCTAGCTTTAAGACGGTTATGTTTTCTTTTAACAATGCAATTTTCTACTCGTGGAAGCAGACTAAACTGATAGTCGTGCATGATTATCATAATATATTTGACTAATGACGCATGATTGCAAATGTACAAATATGAAATGGATTGGCAAACTTATTCGAAACTAAGTATATATGTTAGAACAATGTATTTGATTCAATACCTTTATGAAAATAACGTTTCATTAGAACCGATATTTATAAGACACACACAAAGAATTAAGTATGTTTGTTTTGTATGTTAAAAGAGTATTGACTTAACTAAGTAGAAGGCGAGGTGATATTTCAAATATTAAATATTATCTATTATCATGTATTATGAAATAAAAAGAAAGTGTTTTAGTTGAGGATACGAACAGATCTGAATGTATGGTTAACAAGTGAAATATCGTAGAGGTTTGATGTATATAGTGATATTTACAATATCGAGTCTCATATAACATCCATGTTATATACAGCATTATCATAATCAGGTTAGAAGAAATAATCGTGGACTAGTAAGTACAAATATGCATCTTTGTGAATGGTAAGTAATTTAGAAAAACTTTCTTTTGCCATGTCAACATTTTGTTTATTACAAAATTTCGTCGCCTTCCAATCTGCAATCTATAGATAGCGTTTGCCATTGACAAAGAACCAGTGAGACTATCATCTTTTACAACAGGAGAAAAAAATCAAAAGGGTGTTACGTTAAAATCATTATTCATTATTTTCGAATTTCTGGTCCAGAAAAACTGTTCTATAAAGATCACGGAGTGAAAGCGGAATCCCTCCATAATGATTTGGTTTAAAATTGACAAGTTCGTGCACATGTTGTGACGTGCTCGTGAAATGTGCAATGTGATCCGCACAGCTGACACGACGACCCTTGAGATAGACATGTTGTATTGTACATTTCGCCATTGAAATATGATATTGTCAATAGCAGGGCCGGTTTATTTGAAATGAAGTATAGTCACCCGGTTTCTTATCTACGTGAGTTTGGATATCCGAACAATCTAGGTCAGTTGGTGAAATCTTGTAGATCAACGCAATATTTATGTTAAATGGAGACTAATGCAAACGATTAATATATCAACAAAAATTTCAACACTTTCTTGTTGAAACACTTTGATACAAAATCGGAGTGTGTCTCGAATTAAAACGTTTTGTAATATATGATAACTCTCATACATACATTCAGTGGACAAGCTAGTTATTTTATTGAAAGGAAGGCTGTGTTTTGATGGAAATCTAAAGTTTGTGTGTCATTATAAATGAATATTTCCATTATTTCTCCGAGAGTCTACCGAGTAAAACTGTTAACTTTAAAACAAATAGATGCGAGATTATACTCGAGGTACGTAACAGCAAGCAATGCTTCGAATGGACATCATACTAACCTATATATTATACACTATTTATGCGAGCAATAATACATAATGCAATTAATGAATTGGGTGACGGCACATTGTGGTACAATACCCAACTTGGCCAAGGTACAGAGGTACATTTACATTCAATGATAACTAACAGCACATCAACAGTCGAGATACAAATGAAAAATCAAAACTGCAAATATTCATGAAAAACATGATATAAAATACAATATTCATAGATAGATTAGATCATAATGTGCAACCATACCTGCATAGATAGGTAAACCACTTATCCCTAGTGTGTATACAAGATATGTAGTTAATGACACGCCCCCTACTAATACAACCAGTCTCGTGGTGAGTGAAATTAACAACAGGTATGTATATAGATTAACGTACCTTGGCAGGTCACCTATTGTTTAAGAATCCTGAAGTGTCAGAGTTCAACACTCCAAACTCGAAATCTAAATCGGGGTAGATGTGACTCTACCAAAGGGAGGTAACTCCAGGGTAGATGGGAACATGTCTGAAGTATGTTTGTCGCAACACGCCACCGGTCGTCGGTTGATCACGGATCTTTGTTATTCAGATTTTTAAGTTTAAGGGTTCAAGAAACAGGATATGGTAAAATCAGGTTATTATAAATATTTGCATTGAGGTTGGGTAAGATATTGAAGCTCTGCAGCATATATGTACATTTGCTCTGAGGGAAGCTCATAATGATGAGATGAAACCTACCCAGGTGTGTAAATACAGCGGGATCCCGTTAGCTCAGTGTCACTACTGTAACGTTATAATGTTTAAGATGGTTTGAACATCCTAACAGTTTGTGATGAGAGATTCATCTTAGAATAATTTTGATATGACCATCTATAACTCAAGGCGCTAGAGAGTTGACAGTAATGTTTGCTGCATGGAGAGGTCGGTGTAGATGAGAGGGACACTTATGTCCGAGGTCACGTGATCTGTCTGTTCCTTTTGGAAGCAGGCGGGAAGGAACAGAATCTAACTCCAAAAGAATTATTCGAATCGTCCGGGTAGCTATGAGATGGTTGGCTTTGTAACGTTTGTCAAAACTGAAACTAATTTTGGATGTCAGAGGTGTCGGTTTTTTATATTTTTTTCATAATATAGAGTCTACTCAAACGCTCCAAGAATTTATAAAAAAAATGTCTCAAACCGCTCAAATTTGAAAATAAACCTTTTGCAGGATATGAGTCTAGATTCAAACTTGCAAAAGATAATAATCAACAAACAAACAACAAACCCATATAAAATATGCATTGTGATAACTTTTATAGTTTTTTTAGGATGCAGTAATGTTCCTTATTTTTATAAAACTGACCTTGTATTATTTAGATTAATTGTCCAAGGATTATTACCCTGAAAATAACTGACCTGTAGTTTCCAGATTTCTGATTAGTGTTTCCACGACCATGACGTATATAAATCTGAAATGTACATGTCTAGGTACCCACTTGTTCAGCTGGGTGAACCAAGCCCAGACCAAGATACAAGCTGATGGTGTCACCATACAATAGCAACAGTCCATCCCTAACTTTATCATTTGATTATGAGTTGGTAAATTGAATATTTATTTCATTACAATCGTCCCACCAATCTTAATGTTTTTATTTTTTTGTAGTGGCACAAACATAACACAAGCTAAATTTACATACACATTCACCAACCACCCACACATACAGTCTAGCACACACAAACACCATTCATTGTTTATATGGTCAAAATAAGTGTGTGAATATGTAATGGAGACTTGTTAAAGGGACGTAACTCTACAAGACCTACTCTTTCTAAAAGCTCGCTGTCTCCCTACCATCCTACAGACGTGTACCAACCTTCTTAGTTGTTTAGATTATTTTTCAACGCTATACATGCATGGGTCTGTTAACTTGTTATCAGCACAAATACAAGAATTGTATACCAGTAAATGAGGCCATTTACATAATGGTTAACGCCAGTTTACAATGATCATTTTGTCGTAACATGAACATTGCAAAGGCAAGGCGAACCTAAAATCAATTTTAAATATCTGAAATCTTGAGGGAATAAATTTGGAATATTGTTTTGAAAATAACACTTATTTAGTTGCCAATTCAACTTCAATTCGTCCAAGAAGAGGATTTATTGTAAAGTGTCAAGATCGAGAAGATGAATCAAAATGTAGGTTAATATTGTAATATGTATATACGTCTGACGTAAACTGATAGGCGATTATATTAGTAAGAGAGGCCAGCAGGTTATTTTTGATAGATGATGATTATTTACTAGGATTATTATTTCAGATATTTCAGTTTCAATAAAGTTACTTATGAACTCTCATATTACCATATACGTCAGTTACATATATCTTTACTTAACCTACTTGAACTGAATTTTTTAAATGACATAAAAAGTTGTTTCTAAGATGGTTCATTCTTAAAGATTACAATAAAAAAAATTTGAAAATTTCAATATAATATATACGCTTAATTAAAATCATAATTAAGTTTCGTAGGCTCTATCAATGATACTTTTTACGAAGTACAATAAATGTAAAATGTACATAAAAGATGTTTTTAAACGTTACAAGAGCATTTTGTATTACTGACGCGTTGTTACAATATAGTGATCAATATAAAACATATATTGAATATCAGCGTATCAAAATTTTATTCACAATGGTGAGATGAAACCTACCCAGGCGTGTAAACACTGCGGGATCCCGTTAGCTCAATGTCACTACTGTATTGTTATAATGTTTAAGATGGTTTGAAGATCATAACAGTTTGTGATGAGAGATTCATCTTAGAATAATTTTGATATGACCATCTATAACTCAAGGCGCTAGAGAGTTGACAGTAATGTTTGCTGCATGGAGAGGTCGGTGTAGATGAGAGGGACACTTATGTCCGAGGTCACGTGATCTGTCTGTTCCTTTTGGAAGCAGGCGGGAAGGAACAGAATCTAACTCCAAAAGAATTCTTCGAACCTTCCGGGTAGCTATGAGATGGTTGACTTTGTAACGTTTGTCAAAACTGAAACTAATTTTGGATGTCAGAGGTGTCGGTTTTTTATATTTTTTTCATAATATAGAGTCTACTCAAACGCTCCAAGAATTTATCCAAAAAATGTCTCAAACCGCTCAAATTTGAAAATAAACCTTTATTTTTAATCGCGCCGTCTCCAAAGAAAATCACCATTTCCATGCTATGACACGCACGTTACGCCATGGCTCTTGCGATTTAACTTGTTGGAAACGTTCAGTATGTGGAGATAGTTGAGATAATTTGCATATTTTTCATTTTAGGTCATATGAGAAAGATCATTTAATTCCATTGACGAGTTTCTTTTTAAGTTTCATTAATATATAACTTGTATAATTAATTAAGCATGATTTACATCTCAGCGGGAAAACTAAAAAGTTTTGTTCACGGAGTAAGTTCTTCCTTTTATCAGCATCATTATTGTTTTATTTTTAAGGACATTTGCTGAACTTGATCTATATTTCTATAAGTTATCTACCTAGATTTATTTCTAGATTAAAAGATTCTAGATTCAAACGTGCACCCAATCAAATTGTTTAATTTATAATTTCCTAAGATAAAAAAAGTTAGGCAGATTAACATAAATGATAGTCTTTTTCTTTTACATTTTACCCTTGGCATTTACAGTATTAACACTTTCGTTCATCTCAGGTATGTAGCTATATATGTCGACTTTCATCATAAGTGATATGTAGAATTAGATTTAGATATGAGAACTATGAATTGAGTTGCCTCAATGGGGAGAGAATGGTGTTATCCTAGCGAGGAGAAATAACCAACAACGTCTTCCACCTTTCTTTCATTTAAAGTTATTATGTAAAATATCCATTATGATAGAGGACATGAGATATGCGTACAATAAGAATAGTAGATACGCCTTGATTGCATCATACCTGTCTTCATACCTTACTATCTTGTCAACATATTGTGATATTTTAACGGTAACACTTTTATAAAGCAATGCTCTACGTACTCCACAAATCAACTCCACAATGAATGTTTTAATTATTATTTCCTGGAACCAATCAGTCGATATCAGTTATAAAGAAATGATTTACTGATTACATTTGTATAATGTTAAGAGAACCATCTTACCCCACATGTAGAGCCTCATTGGTTTACCTTTACCGATCAGTGATTGTGACATGATTCCCGGGTAGCGCGGTATATCGAGGAGTCAATTAGATCACGCATGGACTGTCAGTCTAAATGATACAACTGATGAAAATTAAGTAAATCAAAAATGAAATAACATTAACGAAACTGTTTTCTGAATATGCATTATTATACTTAGGCCTATAGTTGCTTCAACGTGCGCCTTGGTTGAAAAAAGCTGCGTGAAATACAACGTTGGAATTCGTTTCATTGATTGTTTTGATTTGAGCGAGACACACCTTCATTGCTATTATTACACTGCGTTAGTAGTCTGTAGTCTGCAGTATAGTTTCCAAAGGCAATAGAAACACGGAGAACATTGAATGGGTGGGGTATCGCGTCAAATAAACGTCAATGATAGTTTATAAAGTGATAGACTCTACACTCGACGCACGAACACTGGCTGATGTTGACTTGCTTCAGGCTCTTTAGTATATTTAACATGTACCGGGAATCCTCGTATTTTATGACCTGGGCTTTATTTCGAATTTCACCCATTTCATAAGAGAAATATATTTTCTGAAATTAAGTTCTGGGCGTAATTTCGAAGAGAAATAAAATTCAACTTTTTTACTTTTACTTTTGATATAACGAATCAACGTGTGGAAAATTCCACATATGAAACGCTGCAAAAGCGAATGAAAAGAATCAATTCCTTTTAAACGTGTTGATAACCAAAATAAACGATTTTACTCTTATCAGCTCCTGGATGCGTATGTAAAATGTATAAAAACTTGTGTTTTATGTCTTAAATGACGCTTGCATTTGGAGACCAATCAGTTTCTACGTCTGAAATCTTGTTAAACCGATATCCTAGTCTAATACAGACCGAGTGAATCCATCGAAAGCCCTTGTTTTTAACATTTTGAAGGAAGAAATGTTATATCAAATTAAAACCCATGGGCAAATATTCGAAAATCAGAACTCATTGATAAGCCATGGACTGAATAAAGGCACGGCTTAGATATGAGGATTCCCGGTACATTCATTTCATTCTTATGCTTATTTGTTCAGTGTGTCCCTCTTTGATATCAGTTTACCCAAACTAGATGTTCTACATAGAGTAAGTCATCCCATTCCTCAACCCGTTTATCTGAAGTCGTACAATGAGATCTTTTATATTGACACTGAAACATAAATTAACATACACGAACAGGCAAAAGAAAGAACACACCTCATTTGAATTTACCATGTTAGATTTTAACTTATAAATAATTGGAGTGTTTGATTCCTATTCTCAAAGTGACAAGAACAATTGTGAAATCATCGTTCGAAGAGTACTTTTATGTGTTTATTTTTTTTTGTAAAAAGATAATTTTTTATGTTGATATAGTAAATTGTTTCAAAATTACGTTTGATATAACACAATTGTTCATCACCAAAGAAGATCCTATGTGAAAACCAATAGACGTGCCTTTATGTTGACCATAACATTGAAACATTGTAGGGGCCATGATGGTGTAGATTCCATTGCTTAACCCTGCCTACATTAAACAAAGATATTTTAACAAAACATTAATCAAACACGAACAATGTTATTCACACTACTGCAACTAGTGTTGTTGTGAACGTGCCATAACTTAACACATCACATGTCTCTTAGATAATAAGTACATTTAAGAAGAAAAAGGTTACTCCAATTCTTACATTCTGGGCTGGAATTTGGGGTTTGGAAGAAAGAAATTGTATTGTAATTATCCATAGAAATTTGGTAAGTTTGTCCTCCATATCAGTTTTAAATCATCAAATGCTGTATCAGACGGCGGGTGTGGGACATATCCTCTTTATGTTTCTTATTTTGTTAAACGTATTAGGTATTTGATATGATAGTTTAGAATGAAAAACCAAAGTTATACTTATCAGTGTTATAATATGTTATTGTCCATTGCTGAGAGAAAGAGACCAAAGTTGGGTCAATCATTTCAGATATTTAAATTTCAATGTGCTTTCGGTTTTGATTGGCTTAACCAGACAGTGGGAGATCCCGATTATTTTGTTTGTGTTGTAGTCAGCGTGTGAAAGACTGTACATATCAGAATTGGCATCAATCTATTGAAAGTGATTCTCTTATACCTTTTAAATTCCCCTAAGTCTTTACTTGCCTGTGAAACATACTTGTTTAACATAAGTTATAATGAACATAGATGCGTATTAACCTTATTTAGAAGCGTATTTTCAGTAGCAAAAATGTGTACAGTAAAGATGCATTAAATTTATAATCATGTAAACACGGTAACGTACAGTTAAATGAAAACATGTATTTTATGACTGTGTATACTTTGTTAAAGTTTCATCCCAAATTGTAAAAATCAATAATAAGGATAATGTTCCAAGCTTTTACTTCTTTTGAAGGATTACATTCTTTCTTTTAAATCTTGCAAAATTCCTTAGATATGTACTTCAGTCTATAAAACAAAATAGGTAACTGTGTAATAGTTGTCTGTAATATCGTGTGTACTGTTTTGGGCCTTGCTAATAATAAACCATCTTCAATCTTGAATCTTGACGTAAATTTAAACAAACTGTAGCGTGTACTTTCTTTTGCCTGGCGGTTTAGTTTGAATGTTTTCAAAGCATTCGGGGTAGGAAACTCAACCAAACTGGTCATGTTCGAATTTGAACACACTATATTGGTTAAGAACGATTGGAACCATATGATAAACGATTTTGTAGCATTTCATAATGTTATGAATGATAGCTAGGGGTTAAACATATATCATTAGATCTTTCATGGATGACATGTGTTTGAAACAACGGAGGTAGCGGTCGGTATGCCCTCAAACTATCCAGTTGATATTTGGCGATCATCTGGAGATCGTATAATGTCATTACAAGAAGGTAGATTGGGCTTTATTTATGGTATAAGAAAAGTTTTTAAAGATACATGTATATACCATTTTTGTGACCTAATATTACACAACATTGAATGCATGTACTTCAATTTCTGTTACCTGCTTCAATAAGAGGATGGTATTGATGATGATGATGATGATGATGATGATGACGACGACGACGGCTACGACGATGATGATGATGATGATGGTGATTTTGATGATGACGATGACGATGATGATGGTGATTTTGATGATGACGATGACGATGACGATGATTGATTTTCAATATGAACAGTGTTATTGCGATGACACACATTGTGCCGAGGTACTCACGTAAAGAGCCTCAGGCCAGAAGCTAGAAATGCGAGGCACACAGCTCGGAGCACCAATACGTGTATGTCTGCGGTTTCTTAGGTCGGGTGAGCTCGATAATTTCAAGTAGAAAACAACATAGCTTCTTTTAGTATAACTAATTATCACTTTTACAAAACGTCTTGGGAATCGTCGTTTAGTTTGTCTCCCATCGTTATAACGAGGAATAGTCACGCATGAATGGTACCCTTTATTTAGAAATCTAACCTGATCTGCGTAATAACGGGGAGGTTGTCAGGCTGGTCTGTCTCAGTTTCGCTACCCGTAAGAAAGACGGGCTGTCTTAAAAGTTAGCAACACTGGATTATAGTTCGTGCTGGCAGCTCGGACAAGTTTATGACTTCATTGAGACATTCTGAGGAAAGTGTGTATATTATTGTATACCTGGGATATAGGCAATAGAAAGAGTCTACATTGTTGTATACCTGGGATATAGGCAGTAGAGACGAGAACGATTTGGCATCTACCTTGAACGACAATTCTCAACGTGCTTATCCTCAAGGACAAGCCTGGCTGGTATATGTGTTACCTGCAGCGTTAAAGAATCATGTCGAACTTATTAAAACGCATGCAGACAAAGTCACTCAAGCGGATCAAAGTTGGGGCTTAAGATTAGTCCTTGCTGGTTCAGGTACCTGATAATAACACGTTCGGGTCGTGATACCTTGTGCGTCTGAACTACCTACCGGTTCAGTGTACTTCGTCTCTTTACCTGAGATTGTACCTGGCGGCCACTTCAAAGGAATACCTAGACAGGTACTAGTGATACCTGACAGATCACTGCTGACATATATGGACTAATTCATAATCAACACCATGGCACAGGCTTCCGCTGGACGGGTAAATATGTTTTCAAAATACTTGTTACATACACAAGGGTTATGATTATTATCACGTATATTATGTCTTTATTATCATTGTAAAATTCAAAGCTGAATATACTCCACATATGAAACAAATAAACATACTTTGTTTACGATTACAAAATGGTCATTTTTACGTTTGTAAATGTTTTGAAAATATTTAATTTGGTTAACATAGAATCCCAAGGATATCAACAATCTATGTCAACTTTATTTAAACTATTTCAATAATTCTACACCCGGTTAATTATAAGCTGAAGAGAATAGGACATCATTGATATATCATTATCATATACAATTGTACAATATTGAACGATGTACATCCCAAATGGAGGTACGAACGTTGAATCGTAGGTAGCAAATTTAAGTAGAATATGTTCAGATATTTTAAAACATTGCTTCTTCAATGAAGTGTTTCCAATCCCGCCTAGAATGCTTTAAAACATCATGTGTGCATGTGGCCCACTCTGAAATGTCTTTTTAAAATCATGACGGTTATTTTATCTTTTTCCACGAATATCTTCTTTGTATGAAAGCAGTCAAGCGGAACATGCTAATTCCACACATATACAGCCTTGTCTCCCACTTTGACAGCTGCTTTATTGACATTTTCTTTGTTCACCTTATTCTGCGCGGCAATCCTTTCAAACTATTTATTCCATGAAAGTTATACTTCAAACTTTTGTCAATACTTTATAACTTCAATCTATCAAAATTTTGTTAATGTGATAAAATTAAAAAGGGTTAACTTTCCATATATAAAAGTCTTCTAAAAACTTTGCGTTTTATTTTCATGTTTCCAGTTATAACCTTTGCTTATATGACATGTTACAAGAAAAATAGAGCCTTAGTTCGATTTCTCCACATCGAAATATAATCCCATAACGAAATGTATTTTCCAATTTTTATAATCAATTGTTGACAGTTTGTCGATGCTATATTACATTGTACGTATCATTTCATAATATCAACAAACTTTCATGATCGTCATTTTGTAAAATTTCAATCGAAAACATCATTTTGCAATGTGCAATGCATGTGTTTTCTTTTGTCAAGTCGTGATAATTTATACCCAAAATAATATTTCAATGGATAGCCATGTTACTGCAACGTTCCTGCAAAATATCAACACTAATTAGGTCAAGTTCAAGATGTTTTAAATCAGTCGAGAAATTGTTTATAAAATTTAGAACTTTTTATGAAATCATTCATGATCACCACAACAAAGTCTTGCTTAATTAGGTATTGTTCCTCTTTTGATCTGATCAACGTTATAACGAGGTAAAGCTGACCTTATCTCATTGTAACGGTACACGGTTTATGGTCAACAGACTCATTAAATCTCATTGTATTTCAATGCAAAATTGGCCTTTCTATTTGCATTCTGAAGTGCAATTATCAACACATTCAGAGCTCCTTGGGTTCTTATTAATAGGTACTTAACTCTGATCTGCTTTCAAAGGTGGCGTGATTTATGGAATCCGGTAGCTACCCGTTTGTAAATATCAGTGACCTACTTAATCTACGAGAAGTGACCAATGACAGTGGTATTAATTACATGCTTGTAAATGTTTAGCAACAATCTATGAATTACTAGGTACAATATAAACACCGACTATGAAGTTAATGTGTGATGTCCCGTGCTGCGGGGAATACAGAAGATATAAAACTGAAATGTACAAATGACTGACAGCTGTCACTTTGACCTGTCATACATTCAAGGAGTAATGTCCCACGTGGGTAATAATCGAGAATAACCTACATGCTTAGGGGCCTTATGAATTATGAATGGAACAGAATACACTAAAGAGATGGATATTCTCGTAAAACGGTTTAGCTGGTGGTAGCTTCACTCCAAGGATTAAATTGTCACATTTGTGCATGTAAGTGACGTTATGTTTTGTAACAAAATGTGTGATATATCAGTTACTTATGTTTACATCAGTTTATATTCATTTATGTCTCGAACATGACACTTCTAACCATATGACATCATACACCGCATCGATTATGAAATATAACTGATGTACGGTTATATTTCAGTTCGTCTATTTCCCCGTTCCCCTGCATTTAATACGTTGATAGCCAGAAGAATGACTTGGACGCTAACACATGCACACAATACATTTTTATTTTATAAATCAAAACTAACTTGGACACCCTCTAATCCACCGCCGTCCCCATCCAGTTCTATCTATATACGATATGTTCATTAGAAGGGCAGTCTATCAGAAAATGTTCATCTGTCACGATATCGCAGAATGAGAGGCTCTTCATCTCGGGGTGTGTGTGTGTTTTTTTATTTGCTTGTGGGGTTGGGGTTGTGATGTAGGTAGGTGAGGGTTATGGCGTCCAGTTACTATGACAAGAGGCAGCCATCTTCCTTTTCTAGTTAGATGTAGTAAGTAGATTTCTTTAAAATGCTGGTAAGGTTCAATTAAACTTGAATAATGTAACGTTGTATTGGTCACATCGTTAAAACTGCTGTGTAAAAAAAAGTATAGCACCAAATATGCCAGACATTGCAAGCAAGTATCAACGAACATGAAGATTATTGTCCTTGTCTTTTTTGGAGAAGGGGGGAGGGGGGTGGGAGTTGGTGAGGGTTATGGCGTTCAGTCACTATGGCAAGAGGCAGCCATTTTCAATTTTTAAGTTTGATGTAGTAAGTAGATTTCTTGAAAATGCTGGTGGTGAGGTTCATCCGTGAGACGATGCACACATGCCTAAGTGTCCGATATGAGATATTGACTCTACTTTTGTTATTGTGTTTGTATTTGTAGCATGTGATTTTGATTGAACAAGTTATAATCTTGTATCTGTGGTTTTGAGAACCAATGATGCCTTACTCTTGTTTTCGTTTTGGTTTACATCAACTTTTGTACGATGAACTCCAGTCATCATACCTGTCATAGTATACAAGTCTGGTGAACTTTATTTATCTCAAAGGCTTTGTGCATATCTTGTTTACTGTCGTTTCAAAATTAGCGTTATGCTTTCTTTTACGCGGTAATTTAGATCAACTAGTGACAATGTATTCATATCTTTAATTAAATCATTGTGACTCTGGGATTAATAATCACCAAAAAGATAATTCCATGCAATATCTTAATAATTCAACTTTAGATAGGATTGTTCTAAAATTGATTAAAATTCTATATATACTTCATTTCATAATAGCTTTCATAAACTTAACAAAAAAACTCATTGTCAATACTTCGTCACCAGGTCGACACGTAGACAGATAAGCTGATAAGTTTGTTATTTTGACATTGAAGAATCATGTAATTTCTAAAAGTTTTTTGCATACATATTTTCATTCAATGTGCCAATACATTTCACTTAGTGTTACCTGATATTTTATCTAACAGATATACAGCTGTGTACCTGTGTAATTTGAGATTCGTTTTGACGTTCATAAAATAACCCAAGGGCCACTTCTAAATTGTTGATCACTTATTTTGTAGAGCAAAATAGAAATTAGTGTTTTCGAAATACTGACCCCTGGTCACTTCAATGACCTGCCAAATTTGTTACAGCTATCTGCTAGGTATGACATACGAATATGTCAATGCAAACTGAATCTTAACTTATGGAGTGAAATTTCATCATTATCGGTTTCGTTTTCACAATGATAGCATGTCCCAAAGACGTTACAAATTACATGATATTTGCACTAGAATACGAAGGCAAGTGAACAAACTTAAGATACGCAGTTGTAACTATTTTAAAAATATTGTAACGAGAGGATATTTATTATATTATATTATATTATATTATATTATATTATATTATATTATAATTTCTTATATTTTCTTATATTATATTATATTATATTATATTATATTATATTATATTATATTATATTATATTATATTATATTATATTATATTATATTATATTGATATATTATTATATTATATATATCTATCAGTTATGAGGTAGATAATTTTTCAACTTTTAACACCATTTGAAACGATGTCAATATGGTTTGAGTGAAGGTCTTTAAACAACTCTCTATCGCTCTGTCATTATTCTTCTCTTATGTCCTAACCATCTAATTCATCACCATAAAGTCAGGTCAATGACAATCATACGTAAAGCTCTATCAAGGGAAGTCAGTATAGTGTCAAAGACTCTTATACCCTTTAAAGCATGCTAAAATGTTAAATAAACCTCTACAACATGACCCTGCTATTAACAATCGCGTGAGAAAGGCAAGTCAAGCTTCTGTTATATTCAAAACAGTGAACCATTGCAGGTATAAAATGTAACAAACCTCTTCCATGTACTGCTGTGAGTGTTCGTGGTTACAAAGTGCCCAAACAATTGATAGTAGACATCTGGAATATAGTTTACAACGAATGTTTCCAATGTACTACTTCAACCAACTGAACACACTAGGGTTCCAGTATACACAGAGCTATATTATTTATTACTGTCTCACCAATGCAACACAACATTGCAGTTTGAAATAGCAAGAGAATTCATGGTTGTTGTTTTTTCTCTCTACGGTTATATATATACCACATGGATTGTGTGCAATAGCGCTATGTACGTGTTGTCGATTTCTGTGATTATTGTAAAGGTTTTTGCATGTAATTTTCATTGTTTTGACACTTGGTATTGATAACGCACGTACATGTAGTTTAAAAGTGTACAATTCAGTGTTAAGTGTGAAATTCTTATTGTCAAGATAATATTAAGAATACGATCTTGTGTCCTTGAACGAGCATTCAAAACAACAGCCAACTTGAAACGTAAACACGACAAAACGTAAACACGACAAAACGTATAAATGCTTCGATAAATTGTTGCAATAAGTTAATTAGTAAATTATATAAAGATAAAAAAACAAGTTTTAAAATATGTCTCATAATCTCAAATTTAAAAACAAGTTTCTCATGTCCATTCCCTTGTAATATCACTACAATCGCGACAACTTAATGCAGAATCAACGAGCTTCACTTTTATGTTTGCTAAAACGTTTAGAGGAAATATAGATAGACGAAATGCCTTAATCTCTATGTGGTTAGAGAGGCCCTGACCCTAGGATAAGTAGCCGGTAGCGAAGGATGATATACAAACATAGCGTTACCTTTCATAACTTAGCCTGTTTTACTCCCACAGAATAATGTCTTCGGAATAATAAAAGGTTAACAAATATGAGCTTTACTCCAAAATAACCGATTCTGCAGTTTTTTTTATAAATTTAGAGAACTTATATCAATAATTATTTCTTAAAATCGTTTGTTGTGAAAATTATTTAAGTGAAGGGAATACCAGATATTTTATGAACTGACATGATGTCTTACAAATTGTTCATTTGGCACACTTGGCAACATATCATATCTACACATATCAAGAGTTCTTTACGTTTTCATATTCAAATTTTAGCACACAAAACATATCGTTTTACTCAAACTTAGATATCTAGACACATGAAAAATGAGATTATTGAGTTTGTCATCAATGAATCATGTTATTGAAATAAAAGAAATCGAGGTCAAATCATCGGAGAAATGGCAAAAACTGTGTAGACAAATGGTGTCAAATTTATTATGTTTTTTCCGGAACTTTATTCTCAACATTGTCGCTTCAATTACCAGACAACATGAATAGTGAAATGATATGTCTGTAAAATGCATTTTCTTCATTTCAAAATAATATCATTTTATATTCATTTTTATCTTTTTATCAAATTTTTCGTTATTTCTATTCTTTAAATGTCCACGTGGGTGTTCATTTTTTAGCATCTCAAATTATTCTATTTTGATTCATCTTTTGGACATTGAAGAAGTATTAAAGTGAAACCCGCAATTTACGAATGAATAATTGAAAGCGTTATCTTCATATATGATTGTATTCCCAATCGACATTTGTGATGAAACGGTTGACACCTTTAGAGAAAAATTATCAAGCCAAACCCTATTGATTCCAAAACCTCTACAAAAGTTCATGGCAGAATTATGTACTTACCTATTGGTATAATGGAACAGTCCCTGGATGAGGTTATAGAGGCGTGAGGGGGTCATAGTAGATTCAGCAACAATTAATTATATGACAAAGATGAAAATCTTTGATGTCACACATGGCAACACCTCACCTTTTCAGTGGAGATGTACTAGTAATATCAAATCAAATGATACATAAACAATATAATAAAAGAAAAGACAATCATTCCATGACTGTGTGATCATCTTTTGAAGGAAAAGAGTTATTTACAATATTCAAATTAGACTAATGCTATTGTGATATATAACCATGTTACGATACTAATATGTTATCACAGTCACCAAGCAAACTTAAGCCCAGCTCGTCACTAGTCCACCTTGTGTACTTGAAGTGGGACAGGGAATTAGTGATAAGTGGACTGCGTTGTTTTAAGCTGAAGATGGTTATGCTTTTAGAAGTTTTGGGAAGATTCTATTTAGTGTGTATGTGTTTGATTGTTTTCTCGATTTAAATGAATTTTAGATAAAATAAAAGGCAGATGTATTACGATATTTTAAGGTATTTGTCGTTTGTACCTTTGTCATTTCACACAAAAGCGAGAGAAATTAGGAAAAAGGTTCCGGTTTGATTCAAATAAGAGAAGAACGACAGTGGCATTGTGGCTGATGTTGATATGTTTATGTTTTGAGTATGTTTGTTAACTTCTTCAAAAGTTCAAAGATTCTCGTGAACTAAATATTATATAAAATATGTCATAGTTTATACACTACTGGTGACTCTGTATATACAGTACCCTAGCTGATAATGCAAATGTGAAACATCATGCCAGATACTTGATAGGCTTTTTATAGTTTGGTTGAAAATGACGACCCGGATTGTCACTTGCTGAAGTACAAGAAAGAAATCATCCCCCACTTTGACTCACAATCTATCAAAAATGTTGATTTATCAAAACTCTAATTTTTATACAACACGTCTAATGTGCTCGTTTTATGTAAACATGCAGATCATACATTGCATTAAACTAAATAAAAAACCTCTCTCACGTATACATGATATGTCAGGTGATATCACGAAACAATTAAGAAACTATTTGGTTTGTGGCATAACATATGTAATTATGTAATTACATCAGATAGTTCGATGGAAGTACATATAACTTCCACAGGGTCCCTGCCTATATCGTGACTATCCGGTTTATATCCTGTCTATTCTTAGTATCTCGGTATTGTCAAGGTGTTTCAATGCTCGCTTGAATGGGAAAAGAAAAGAAAATGCCTAGGTCATACCAGAAAGTTTAAGGCAACAATCAGATGAACAGTCAACCTTCAGAAATATGCACATAACATAAAAAGGTGAAAAGTCGACCTTCAGTCATATACATATACCATAAATAGGCGAAAAGTCAAACTTCAGAAATTCACATAAAGAGTACCGAGACCAAATTATTATTGGTTACTTCCTTTGCAAAGTTACTGATAATGTGCATGATTTAATCGGTCAACATCAACATACTGGCTACAGGGTACTTGATGAGTCAGCAGTATCAGTATTCAACTAATAACGGTATTTCAATTCATATAGTGTCCAGTGTTGTTTTCTTTATGTAAGTAAGATTAAGCTTTGTTTTATTACAAGAAAATGTTTTTCTGTTGGTTCTTGATAGTTGCATGTTGTATTTTGTGAATTTCTTGTACGAGTTACCGTCACCAAATTAGAAGAAGTATAATATCAAAAATATTAAAATACTTGGTCGGGTAAATATGCTTTACATCTAGCTTGTTTAAAATGATATTTAGGTCGGACCATCATGGCTATGAACAAACACTGAAGTATATAAGCACACGTTCTATGTGAGCGAGTTTGAATACAAGGCGTGATGGTTTCATCCCTGGCTCACCCCTGTTTATATAGGGAAGGCATGCTCCGGTGCTCTCTGCTTCTATATATATACATGTTGTTTATCTACATGCTTTCATGTAAAATCTTGATAGTTTTATGAATTCATAGAGTCATAGCTAAAACATCGAAACTACTTTCCCTTTTTAAGATGATTGATGCCGGACAACAGGTAGTACAATAAATATGAACTCGATGTGCTTCCTATTGAAGTTTTTTGATTGCATAAAGTAAAAACATGAACTTATTCATGCAGGCAGCACAAGCCTTAGGGGCTCTGTCGTCACAATACTCGGGGAATGAAAGAAACGTACACGTTGTTGTCATTGAACCATGGTCTATTGGTGTGATACTCTTGGCATGTACCATTCACCTTTTCTATATATTTAAGCTATACATTATGTCCACAAATACATACATCGAATTCATGGAACGAAGGTGAGCAACCGTGTGGAAGTGATACAACTGTGCCATTCCTCTTGATACACTCAAGAACCATTTTACCAAAACAAATAATTTTTGAAGGGGTGAACAACGGAACTTCTAAAGAAATGTTGTTTAAATGTGTCATATTGCGCCTTAAGCCAGCAATACATTAACCATTCAAAACTGATTTGCAGAGATAAACGAATACAAGTTCATGAATGCTTATAAATTCGCATTTGTATAAAAACTCAGTCATTTTCGTTTTCATTTAACATGTAACGTAATTACATGTTACATTTGAATCCACATATTGGTTACACGTTAAAAACTATTTATGCAGGGTAACTCAAATGGGGCGTGATTTAAAAGATGCGTCCGATCCAACTATTAAGTCATCCATGCCCAAGGAGACGAGAAGCGGAAACATCAGCCTGCCCTTCGTAAACCCGTCTTGCTACTCTGTGACATACTTTACAGACTCGACAAAACCTGTCGTCCTTTCAGAGGCGTTCATGCAGTTTAGCTACAGAATATCTCATGAAAGAAGTGCAGGTTTCAGTTCTAGAAGTTCTCAAAGACATAAATACAGATGTATGAACAATTTAGCAAACAAAACACAAATCTGTTGATAACCTTTTCGCCTTAAATTGCTCAAATTTCAAATATAGATGGTAGTACCGGGGTTTTTCGAAAGCAAGCCCTCTCGTTTAGATGCCCATTGGCTACTATTTGGAAAATATTTCCAATAAGGAGGCCCATGGGCTTCTATTTTATTCCAAATTGTGTCAAATGAACGTGACCTTCCCTTTCTAGAGCACACATAGTTAATGTTATAACGGTATTTCTTTCACTTGTGATGTCGAAAGTGTTATCACTGGTTTACAAGTACATGGAACATTTAGACAGTTCGTCCCAAGTGGTTCATATCCACTTTATTTTGGTCAAGCGTGATTTCAGTATTTCAGATGGTCAAAACTTCAAAGCAAAGTAATAGCTTAGAAAGTGTTTCTGTACATCTCCAACATATTCAATCAATCAATTCTTTATTTCAGTATGTAGGCCATCGGGCCCATATACATATTTTCATTTATCATCATAAACAAATATTTACACGCCCACATGCATGTATTTACAAATTCAATTATGTACATAAGTAGATATATAATATAAAATGGTACATCAAATAAAGAGTGTATTAAATGATAAATCAAATAATATAATTTAGTTTTATATTGTTATCATTCTTGTAATAATTTGCATCTTCGTTCGTATGCGTTCTTGATATAGAGACTGAGCATTTTCATAGTATGGACATTATCAGTGGAAAGTAGTTTCTTAAAACTGGACATATTTGATTTAAAGTCATACGGTAAATATTCACAACGTAAATCATCATACTTGGGACAGATACAGATAAAATGATATTCATCTTCTACACCTACATTACAAATAGGACATATTCTTAAATTTCTGTCAGTTTTGCACCATCGTCCCTCATTGACTTTCAGTCTTAGTAATCCCGCTCTACATTTAACTAAATATTTTCGTAATTTGAAATCTATAATCTCAGAAAGATATTTTTCAGGGTTTAATAAGCTTTTGAATTCTCTATACAAATCATAACGGCTGCTATTGTCCAGATCAGATCTCCAATTTTGTTTAAAAGTATCAACTAAACGAGTTTTAAATATTTTAATGAAACCTACACGATTTCCAACAGTTTGTGACAACCAAATAAATCCAAATCCATATGAAAAAAGCAAATAGCGAATTTTTGAAGCCCACGTGTCATACCCAAACTTATCAAGGTTAATTAACATTTCATAAGCTTTCTTTGGTATACGATCATTATGCATTGATGTTATTCTAATCCAGTAGTTAAGACAACGGGCAGCTGTATTTACAAATATAGGAAAACGGCCACATTCACCATACACTATTGCATTTGGTGTCTGAGGTCCAACATTTAGGTATAATTTACAAGCCGAAAGGTGAATTTTTTCAATATTCATGAAACTGTTAAGTTTCAAAGTGTTCTAGTTGTCTTTTCCCAATCATTTGAGAGCATTTGGTCATGTGACATAGATACAGAACAGCGTGAAACTAAGCTACAAGGATTGATAAAATTAAACAGTTTTTCTTTCCAATTACATGTTTGTATGCAGGATACCTAATCAACAATATATCCAAGATCCCTGCGTACAAATATATTATTATGTTCAGAAATTCCTTGAGTATATATAAATATAAAACTTTCCACAATCTGGATCAGTATTTTTGGAAAACATTGTTCCAAGTCTATCTAGGTCAAACATAAATACTGAACTTCTAGACAAGATATAATTTTTTACGAAACAATGTCAATACTTAGCCTTAATCAAACAAATTTGTTTGAAATGAAATGATGTAATAATATGATGAAAAAAATCATTCATTCTTAAGCGGTATAGTTTCTTTCGTAAAACAAAAGAGTTCCCTTGTTCTGAATATTCTTAATTAATTGTAATAGTCATTCTCCTGTATCCTGCCTAATATTTATTGTTTTGTGCTTTCAATCCAGTGTGAACGTCCCTTCAAAAAACTACCGAAGCACGGGCTTCTATTTAGACCAAAAGTTTACTTGTCAAAAACCCTAGTTTCCGTATTGAAGCCCTGGGCTTGCTTTCGGAAAACCCCGTATCTGATTAATAAAGTTTCATGGCCGAATCTTTCATCAGTGTTACATGCATCTCAACCCGGGTTCTTTTCTCGCATTTTCGAATAATGTATGGGATCGTATTTAGTTTGAAATTTGTAATTTATGCTTTAGTGTTTCATTTGTCGTTGCCTTTGCCATATTTTGTAATGTTAGCGTTACGTTTATCAAAGAGACCATTTAATTTTTGATTGGTCTTCGTTGCGCATTTGTATTTAAAGTTGGTGTAACTTTAAACCAAAGGGATAAAGACACGTTTATGATTTTTCACATCGTATATACATTACCACATTTTAAAATATTCCCTTTTCAGTTAATGTCACTTTGGTATACTCCACAAGACCACGAGGACATTGAGGTTCATCTGAAATAGCTCTAGTTTGATTTGATGGTTTGCTTACCTAGTTAGAGCTATACTATACTACACTTTGACCACTTCTTTGTACATGATAACAACTACCATATGCATATTGATATAACAACATCATTGCTTACTTTTGATTGTTCATCTAGTAGAACTATTCTGTACATAAAATATACTCGGTGTTTTGTGAACCAAGTAAACATGTCTATGATTGATAATTTCATTATGATTTTCTTTTCAAAATCTATTCCTTCTTCTTTACCTACTAGGATAAAAAGGAGATGTATGTGATGTGCTAACATAATGCAAGCACATCTGTTGTCTGACATATAGATCATATTGAGTATATCTATGTTCAGCAGATGATGAAGACTCTCTATATTGATAAAACGTTTCTTCATCATTCTGCTCTTGAGAAAATTAGATTTAAATTTACATAATTATGTAAATATTTCCTTTAAAGATTTTACATGATTACCATCGTAGATTACATCTGTGTGTTTCATGATATCAGAGTGATGCTATCTAACATGTTGCTTATATAGATAAGACAAGAGTATACGATTGCATATTCTAAAACGAGTTGCTTTTCGTGATTGACGTAGTGATTTAGTGTGAAATCATCGCCTTCAAATTGTAACTTTGTTTATGTAGTATGTGCTCCTGTTTCACCGTGGCTAGATATAGAAACTGAAGAATCTTGGAAACTTTGTCTAGCCACCATCACGGCCTAATTCTCTTTGCCAGAGGGTGGAACATTTTAGTTGCAGAAATCATCTTTAAATAAAAATTATATTGAATCTTTCCTTACTTATGCTCTGTTGTTTACACCGAATAGATTGCTTACCAGCTGTTCAAGCTGATACTTTATCAACTCACACTTTCAAGTTACAGGTTCAAGTATCCGTTTCGTATAAATTTAGTAAAATCACGATATAAACAAGGAGATTCCTCTTAACTAAGATTCTATTAAAATTTGAAAATATATTTTTCCTAAAACATCGCACCTGTTATTTAAAGAACAAGACAAAGATGACCAAAGTTATATATGGCACATCGTCAAACATTTGTGATGAAGTTTCGTATAATCCTTGGTATGCAAAATATAATCAATGTATGAAATGCGGTTGTACTCAAATACAACTGCAAAAAAACATACGTGACTTTTCTAACGATTTCATAAAATTCTTTACAATATCAAAACACAAGTTTCTATAAATTTCATAACACAAATTTCTATAAATTTCATAACACAAATTTCTATACAATTTCATAACACAAGTGTCTATATTTACTTTTTACTGTAGGATATTTTGGCTGCTCGGAACAGCGTGGTCATCACTGGTACCAAGGGTCCGGCCGCTGCCTTTGGTGGGAATGATGACGACGATGACGACAAGTATTCCGTGTCGGAGGTGTCCACTATCGGAGCGGCCAAGGCTGATAAACTCAACAAGGATGCCGCCATAGCTTCTTTCGGCAAGGGCCAGTACAGAAAACACAACTCCCTGGAGAGAATGGTGAGTCGTTAAAACTTATCTTGAAGTCGTCTAAATATAGTATAGGTTATTCGAATTTTAACTAGGTAATTACTGTTGCAAATAAATGAGAAATCATTCATCTTTGTTAAGGAGGAGTTATCTCACACTTTTCTGATAAATACGTATAATAACAACATTTCAGCATTGTGAAGAAATATGGCAAATGATCACTCAATTAACGCTGTTACATTTCTGGTAATTGACCGTAGATTAAGAAAAAGCGTTGACGCCATCTAATTCTGAACAAGAAAAGCCTTTAAAAAGGCAAGCTTTGGTGCACCCGGTTATGTATCACTATATAGAACCAGGAGATTTAGGGGAGGACGGGGACGGGGACTTTTACTTGAATAAATTGTTCCAATCGGAGACGCATGTTCTTTGCTCTTTGTTTTGATAGTTATGTACATAGTTAAACGACTCGTTCGTTCCGTTTAAATTTCAACAATGATAGATACGTCTCCTATCTCAATTATGATATACATTTTTAAACATTAATACGGTTATTCAAATTTAGTTTTGAGTTTAATACAAGAACCAGTGATTAACTAGAAGATAAATAGTTGTGCTATTGACTTTCAGGTTTATTACATGTTGCAAGAATAATTTTCCTTAATTGAGTGTTGATCGAATTACAGCCGAAAGTTGCTGAAAAATTTAGAAATGATCTCAGCTATAAGTTCATAATTTTCATTATATTATAGGATGACATTTAAGAATATTTTGTCATACTTTAGGCTCTATATTAATACTTTCTTCGAAAGACACCTTTAATCGTAAATAAATCATCCATAAAGTTTGTTTTGAAACATGAAATTTGAAAATTGCCTGTTCAGTATAATTTTTTTCCGTGAAACGTGAGATGCATTGAGTGAACGATCAGTCATTGACAAGGCGGGACATTCAGCGCTCGCGTTTTAGTAAAAAGAATTGGAGGAACCGAATTCCTAGTTGATTCAAAAATGGAATGTCGTTTCCGAATGTGGAATGCAAAAAATAGCCCGAATAACTACAAAACAGCTCACATGCATATGCAAAATTTATATTTATTAATGGTGTAAACGCTTATCTATATATTTTGGAAAATTTACGATATATTTTACATCATAGCATTATTATAATAATCAGTTTCCAAATTAAAGCTTGCCAATTATTTCGTACCACCCACATGGTCACGTGGGTATAAATTTGCTACAGCACGGTCCATTGGTCGTTGAAATACCAGGATATGCTTAAAACAAATATCATTGGCTGAAACTTCTCTTTGAAGTTTCCAAGAGTAATATAGAGAGAAACTTCTGCCATTAGTTTTCAATATCAGATGTTATATAACTTTGGGGTCTCTGGACCCCAAAGCAATAAGTTGTTAAGATCTCTTATGACGTCATTTGCTTGTAGTTTCTGAACTGAAATTTTGCGAGCAGGCTCAAACATATTAATGCAAAAATGAAACCAAATATAGCATATATAAATACAACACAGATAAGATAAATAGATATAGATGAAAGACACGTCCGTTATAACCTTCGCGCTTGATATCTTAAAATCTTATCTATAAATTCAGCTCCATATCTCTTGTTTTCAGAAATCTGTGGTTGCAGAGACTCACATAACAGACACCGAGTCGTCCAGCACAGAGAACTGCAAGGGAGACAATGATGAGGCTGCGCCAGTCCACCGGACAGAACCGCCATCTGTCGACGAGGCCGGGGCATCAGCGGAAGGGGACGCAATGCACTTGCGTAGAGGTAAACTATCGAGAGTGATCTCCCTTAGTTACATACTCTTTGGATCATGATTTTAGTGTACAAAAATCGCCAGATATTAAACACAATATATCTGACATTTCGCATATTTTAAGACATTATATCAACCTCACATTTGATATTTAGCAGCCCCGTCTAAGGACGGGGCTGCTATCAGTTTTTGTGAAGTTTCCATCGCCGCCGCCGCCGCCGCCGCCGCCGCCGCACTCGTACTTCTAGCTATAACTTTTTTCCCCTAAGCTTTCCAGAACTCTTATTCATACCTTACTCCTCATACCTCGGGGGAACGATTTTGACACGTTCACTTTCAAGGTCAAAGGTCAAGGTCACGAGCTATGTATTCACACTAAGAATTCCTTGTAAACGCGATAACTTGAAAAGTTTTTGTGCTATGAAGCTCTAACTTGGTATATATCATCCTTGGAAAAGTAAAAAATTTTGAAAAGGTTTTGGCTACAATCCGTCAAAGGTCAAGGTCACAGCAAGGTCATGACGTAAGCATGTTTTAGCGAAAATGCTTTATTTTAACTATGAACACTTTTAATCAATACATGATTGTTATACTCAAAAAAAAGTGTTCAATGATTGTGTGACCTTGAAGGTCAAAGGTCAAGGTCATGAGATATGAGTTATTACAAAATGCACTAAATTGGGGTATAACTTTATCCCATTTAGCTTTTCAGAACTCATGCACATGTCTAAATGTTAATACTTCCAGGGAATCATTATGACATGTTCACTTTCAAGTTCAAAGGTCAAGGTCACGAGTTATAAAATCACCACAAAATTCTTTGTAAACACGGTAACTTGAAAAGTTTTTGTGCTATGAAGCTCTAACTTGGTATATATCATCCTTGGAAAAGTAAAACAATTTGAAAAGGTTTCGGCTACAATCTGTCAAAGGTCAAGGTCACAGTAAGGTCATGACTTAAGCATGGTTTAGCGAAAATGCTTAATTTTAACTATGATCACTTTTAATCAATAAATGATTGTTATACTCAATAAAAAGTGTTCAATTATTGTGTGACCTTGAAGGTCAAAGGTCAAGGTCATGAGATATGAGTTATTGCAATTCCTTCTAAACACAATAACTTGAAAAGTTTTTGTGCTATGAAGTTTAGATTTTGTATATATTATCTCTTGAGAAGTTCAACATTTTCAAAAAGTTTTGGGTACTAATTGTCGAAGGTCAAGGTCACAGCAAGGTCAACATATATGGAGAAAATGGATTAATTGTATTTTTAACACTTTATTTCATTACAATAATGTTATACTCAATGAAATGTGTTCATTGATTGTGTGACCTTGAGTGTCAAAGGTCAAGGTCACGAGAAAATTCCCAATTTGGTGAGGCCTGTAAAAGGCGGAACAGGGTAAGGCGAAACCCAAAGTTCCGGGGCTGCTCTGCTTTTGCGGTATCCCGCAAACGCTAATCTAGTTGATTTTGATTTTATCTGATGTGATGTGATGTGGATGAAACAATTATATCCGTTGGAATTAGAATATACCCAAGATCCATATGTGCATGAAGAGGAAATCCCCTCAAATCACAGGAAAGACGCTTAAAACTGCCTTTATATGTCTATACTGTCTAAACATTTACATATATGTATACATGTTCCCTCAATGGTTACACTTTCTGATATCTGCAACCCACGACATGATAGTGACATCAAATAGTTTATTGTCAAGACGCCTTACTGGTAATTTCATGAGGTGGAAATGAAATGATTCATATGTAGGACATGATAATTGTAATATTTTTTGCCTATTGCTGACAGGCAGATATTTCAGACGTTTAAATAAGGGACATTTACAACTGAAATGCAGTTACTGGTCCATGGAACATTATGATGAAATGACTTGTTTCTGCTTCAGTAACTTCTAAAGGGATATTTCGCTGTGTATGCCTATCACACTGTCGCTTAAACCAGTCTTGTATAGAAACGAAGCAAGCATACGGAACACGAAAACGTACTATTGAAATACATTTTGTGACCTCTTCATTTGTTCAGGAAACGCCTTTATTTGGAAGTTTGTTATAAGCAGGCCAAAGGGCTCCTCGAACATGTTGTACACAAAAGTAGCAAAAATAAAATATCAGTTACACGATGCTTAAAGGAGAAAATCCAAATGCCAAATGCCAATTAGTTAAACGACGAACCTTTGTTTCAGTTGCATTAGCTTTGATGAAAGTGACTTGATAAATCATTTAACGAATCGAAACGGTATATCGTCATATAAAGACATCCACGACTAGTAAGAAAAAAAATGATGAATGAAAACATAAAATCATTTACTATATTCTTGTATATATTGTCAGACCTTCACATCACCAGCTAAAGATACATGTCTAGCTACAACAGAGCTACACTACCAAGCCAGTCTATCAAGTGGAAGTCTAGTTACGTCATTTGGTGTGGTTTTTGGAACATGCAATACTATATGTTCAAACAATACCCTTGGGCTTGTATTAGCTGGTATTGACTAGTTGGAGGTCTGAGCTATCAAATTAAAGTAAATTGTAGTTATTTTGGTGAAGGAACTTAGTCAGTTAAAAAGATGCTAAGGCACGTTGAACAAAGAACATTAAGTTAGTCGACAGCACAAATGACGCTTCAGCGACCACGAATTCTGTTCGTCGGGGCTAATTTGAGGGTGTATTCTAAAAGTCGTTTTAAGGCAGGTTACGCTCCTATTGCGGAATTTCAAAGTCGAGTGCAGCACGAGAGGCAGATGTCAATACCAGCTACTTGAAATAGACATTGTTTCTCAAATGTTTCATCTTTTCACTATGTCTAATAAATATATGCATTACCAACTTATCTGCATTATCAAATCTGTTATGTTGAAATTGGATTGATATAACGTTGAGCTAGTGTGTAAGAGTATTTGTTAATGTGTATATAGTAACCGACCTCGCTTTGAGTCACGTGCTCGAGGGTTTCATCTTACTGGAACACTTCCATCTAGGTAACCTTTACACACTTCCGGAATGCAGCCTTAGTACCTTACAACTATTATGTGATAAAAAGATCATTTGAGGTAGAGAATAGTTAAACATATCGCTCATTGATGAATCGCGCTTAATAATACACAAACTGTAAAAACTTTGTAATCAACACGGTAAGGTACCCAAGACACATGTCACAAATCAACAGATATTCAGCATATAGATTGGTATATCCTCTCCCTCTGCCCGACCAGGTTCCATGAGAGAGGACGATATAGCGGAGAGCGAGATAGAGGATCCCTACGGTCTCACACAACACTCCAGCTTCGCACTCTTTGCTCAGACAAAGTTCCAGCTCCGCACAACTCATGTATACAGCTGTGCTTCCCTTCAGGGCCCGCTACTTCCCAAACAGGATAAAGGCGATGCTTTGGTAAGTTAGAATGAGGTTTAATTGAACAATATACTTTCCAAAAGTAAAGCAGTAGTAATATATAATATATATAAGTATATATTTGTACTTTCTTCGGTTATAGTGACTCTGGAACTAAGGTTATTAACTGCTTCAGTTGAAGATGATTTATAGAAGTATGTTGAGCACAGATGAAATATTATTTATGAACATTAAAATTCTTAATTTTGACCATAATTTCATCCACAAAATCCTAATCTGTTCAAAGAATAATTAATCATTATCATATTAAGATCCAACTTTTCTTTATCTCATGTTATGAATATTAGTCATTATCAAATAACAAAATTGAGGACATTAGAAAGAAAGGAGAAGAAAAATTGATGGATATTTTCATTGCAGGCGGCCCTGGCATCATGGGTAACCATTCTACGAGTGATGGGCGACCTCCCGGAGAGTTCCGGTAACTTCCTAGCCGTAATTGGGGTAAGTTTCTCTACATGTATTTAAGTTTCCTCTACTTCATTCAACTAACTCTTGAGTGATGAAGATTTCAATATAAACATCGATAATTAGCAAATAGACAGAACTGATCATTACCCAATGTTTAACAAAGTACGAACAAACTCTGTGTTGACATTTTCACGGAAACTAGTGGGAAAACTCTAAAGCAGTGATATTGCTGACATCTATGAAAATTATTTTCAAATAAAAACGTACTTCTTCATGGAACAAGACAGGATGTGTGAAAGACATACTAACGCACATAATTGTAGACAAACCTTGAACACAGTAAGTTTGCTGATTATGTGCCAACAATATGTTGAATATGTTCTAGTGTTTCTTGTATTCCAGGCAGAGCCTACAGTCATATCTAAAGTGAAATCCGGCTACAAGAAGAAATACACCAAGAAGGATATGGAAGATGCTCAGAGGAAGTATTCAGAATACGTAAGCACTCTCCGTTGAGTCCTCTTTTTATAAAGACTCGCCTATCATGGTCAACTTATAATGATCTAGTGAGGCGGGGTGATAAACAGATAAATCGTTGTCGTGTTGACGAAAGTTCTGTTGATTTATTATGATAAGAATGCTGTGTGATTCAGGCTGGGCAAGACACAGACAATGTAGCCATATATGTTTTTATTATTCAAACTTTAATATATTACGGGATGTTTATGTTGGTTATCTATCACGAACGACTTTGATCAAATATCAAGATGCCAATGTGATAGAAAAAAGTTTTATACTTTTTTGATAGTATTGCTCTATATTCATAGGGAATAACATAGTTTTTAACAACATTGTATATGTATTATAGGCCAAAGCAGACATTACTGAATATAAACAAGTTGGTTTTCTTTGATATAAAGTTTCAGCTTTTTGATTTTGACAAAGTCGAGTTGAATGTGTCATATAAAATGATTCAACGGATAGCCAGCAGACCCGCACTATCACTTGAGCGGTACAGTTGATGTTTAAGTTCAATGACCCTACGAAGCTATTGTTCCTCCTTATTCAAGTCTCTTTTTTAATTTAAACAAAAATTTAGCTTTAGCACTAGCCAGAGCATGCGCTCAACATGATAGTTTAAAATATGAATAATCATGTCAATATTTCACAAGTTTTCTATTTTAGTGACGAGTGAGTTATTTGTGGGTGTTGTAGTTCAAGGACCCAGTAGGCTCGGAGGTGTCGGACATCCCCTTCCTGCCGGGTGGTAAGGAGACCATGTTGGAGAAGATCCAGTACCTGTGTGCCCTCGGCATCTACAGGACAGACCTCAGGTATATAGGAGCTCGCTCTGGTCCTCTGATCATAATGTATTCTCTATTCTAACTGTACCGTAGGCCATGTGGCCAAAATACTGAGATAAAAACAACTAAATAGTGATCATAAATACCACGAAATAACGTCTCCAACGTATAGTAGTTGTATATAATACCTCAGGGTGCAGTACAATCAATATGAAATACCAAAGAAGATTGCTTATCGTTTTAAGTTTGATGTTCCGGTCGATCCATTTGTTACCGTTCACAACAATGAGTTTTTAGAGTTTTAATGGGTGTGCATGTGCAATTTAGAGTTCTCTCACCAATGCGCATGGCTCTTTTATATCGTTCAAGTCAGAAGAAACGAAAAAATCTAATAGTTGCTGCTAACATATTTCCTAAATATTTAAACATCCACTCTTGTTCTCCTCTGATATACCCTTTTCGTTACAAGCAAATCAAACATTTTGGCCTTTTCCAAAAGAAAATTTAAAACTATCAAACAGTGAAGGTATGATTATAAGAGACCTCTTGTGTTGCACTCCCATCTAGAGACGAGCTGTACTGCCAGCTATGCAAGCAGTTGACCAACAATCCGTCCCGGAACAGTCGCGTACGAGGCTGGGTCCTCATGGAGATGTTCGCTGGCTGCTTCACCCCCTCAGAGAAGGTGAACCCTCCGCCCATGTCCTCTAGCTTACCGGTCCACCACATGCTCTTCTGTATATCTGCCTTCTTGAGAGATTAACGATTACCGTTTAGGAAAACAGTTTAACAGTGGAGTTTAACACCAGCCTGGCATCATAACATACTTTACTGATAATGGTTTGCCATCACAAGTCATTCAATTATAATGGAAAATAATCCTCATATGTACTATAGTTCTTGTTTCTACTTGCAGTTTCATTTCAATGTTATTCCTAATGTAATTTGATGATGTTAATTGATTTGTCAATGAAGTCAAAACCATTGGTGATAAATGGTTTAAAGGTTTACAGTCACACAGCAAAATTTGATAGATTGCACAGTTGTCAGGTTTTATTCAACAATCGAAGCTCATCATTTCTTATCTCGACTGCAATTTAATGAAAAAAAATGCTTATGTTGTTTCAATACATGATAAACACATCCAGCAGGGCGATTGTTTTTTAAACAAATAACGTGAGGTTCTACTTCTTTGCAGTTTGCCCCGTGTTTCCGGGCTTTCCTGAAGGACGGTTCCCCTGAGTTTGCCCAGAAGGTTGAGAGACTGACGAGACGGACGAGTATAGCGGGCACCAGGGGCTTCCCTCCCAGCTGGCTCGAGTTTCAGGTACAAGGCTGTCTAACTTGGAAAGGATGATTTATGGTTCAATTTGCGTTCATAGTGCTGAGAATTATCATATAGTCTCCTTTAAAGGGGCAGTAGCACGTTTTTTGATAATTTTACATTTTAAATATTTCATTTATAATTGTAAGTAAATGCTAAATGTATCATATTGACAGTGTAAACAATCTCATTACACAAGCCAATCACCCATAGTCAGAGGACAAAGTATGAGGCTTCACATAAAATCCATTGGCGGCCATTTTTGTGTGAACACCTTTAATTCATTTTTGTAAGAAAAATGAATCTCATGGCTGCACTTTACGTTATATATTTGAATTATTACTGCTTCATTTAGTTTGAATACATTTTCTTTCAATTGGAACTATTTATTTTCATTTTCCTGACATCACCTGATATTCCCCCTAAAAACGTGCTACTGCCCCTTTAAATGCTTAAAGAATACTTTAAAAAATGTAATACAGTGTGTCCATCAAAATGTCAATGACAGTTTTTGACGTTCATTTGTTCAGCTTGTTTTCAATTTGTTACATGTTTTTTTTTCATCTTGTCGGGTATTTGATTCAAACATTTATTTAAGTCGGTGCACACGCTTGTAAAATATAGCCTTATCTTTAAAACAATAAAAAGTTTATCTCAAAGCTAATATATCTCAATATAGATAGAATATGTCCTATTTGTGTAACACCAGAAATGTTGATCACATGGTATTAAAACTTCTATATTAATAAACTTTATATCCATAGAACAGTCTCATTATGCGCACAGGTTTGTTCAAGAGTAAATCATGAATACACCAAGATAAATGTACGTACATTTATATATATCGTTACAACTTTTAAAAACTCCAATAAGCAGTTGTAATCACATCGCAGTGTTTGTAAAATTTGTGCTTTTCCAGTTAAGGCCAGATGCCTATCAGAGTAGCAAGATGTCATACTTTAACGACCCTTGGTTTGACTCAAAAGAAATAGAGCTTAAACATTTCAGGTAATGGTCTCTACCAGGTGAGATAATATTATAGTCCATGTTCATATGCTTCCAGGCTGCCAAGAACTCCAAGCCAATCCTCCTCCCCATAACCTTCATGAACGGACAGAGAATCCTCATCGAGACGGACGCTGCCTCCACAGTGCGGGAACTCAGCAACAATCTTGCCGAGACTCTCGACTTCAAGGACAACGAGGGCTTCTCTATCTACGTGTGTCTGCACCAGAAGGTTGGCTGGGACATAGCTTGGTCTTCCTTCGTTTATCTGCTTACTGACGAATTGTGATCTTAGTGAGCTTGGGTATTGTGATGCTATGCTAAGTACATTAAGAGCTGAAGGATAACTTGTTTCCTGAATTTTTGCGTATAGACGGTTCATTGTATTAATAGCTTATAAATACAAAAATGTTATAAATGTATATTTTGAAGAAAACAGTGATATTTTGTTTAAAATACCTCCATGTAACTCAACAATAAGATCAGTGCAAACTCGTTAGCATGTTAAGGTCTATATTATACTTTCAAAACATTCTTCATCTATTTCCAGATTAAAAGACAACTGTAATCCTTATCCAACTTTCCAGGTTTGATTTTAAGATTTGCGTGATGTATCCATTTTTTTGTTTTTTTCTTAAAAGATTTCTTTAATGTTAACCTTTTGTTGATTCAATCCCAGATCTCCTGCCTGGGTCACGGACTCCACCGTATAATGGACGCTGTCTCTGAGTGTGAGCAACACACTAAACAGATGGGTATGCGGGAGAGTAGCTCCCTCTGGCGGCTGTATTACCGGAAGGAGTACTTCACGCCCTGGCACAACGCCAAACTTGACCCTGCAGCAACCAACATCATCTACCAGCAGGTTATGCGGGGCATCTCTCTCGGGGAGTACCAGTGTAGAAAGGTTCGGACTATAGTTGAATTCACCAACCCTTTCCTACCTTGTAGCCTTATCTCTAATTGTGCTGACCTAATTATGTCTATGTGTCAGTGTGACCTTGATCTTTAACGTAACCACAACCGTGAAAATCATTGTACGATTCTAAATAGACCAATAGGTACCAGTCAATAGTTTTTATGCTCTACAATAATATAAGATGATTTGACCTTGACCTTGACCTTGACCATCAGGAGGACGTGTTCGTGCTGCTGGCGGCTCAGCGCTACTACTTGGAGCACACGGAGGAGATAGACGGGGAGAAGCTGGAGCGTCTCTGCTCCTCTTGGTTCCCCGAGGACTGGAAGAAGGACAAGGGCGTTCCCTACTTCATCCAGAAGGTCAAGGACGCCATCAAGAACAACTTTGAGAACAAGAAACCGACGCACGAAGAGATCAAAACTGACATAGTCACCTTCGCGATAGACAAGTGGTCGCTGATGTTTGCTCGGTACTACGACGCCTCCAAGGTGACGGGGCCTGGAATTAACCTGGTTAACATCGTCGTGGGGGTCAGTGGCAAGGGCCTTTACGTGCTGGACGATGGGGACTCCATCAGCGCCCATCTGCTGTACTATGAGGTCGCCAAGATCACAAAATACAGGTACAGTTACTTTGATGTCAGTGGTTATCAAGGCGTCAGGGGCTTACGAAGTTATTTATATAAAATACTAGGGCTATCATTTAAAACGTCTTTTGACGAATTTATCTATTAAGATTTGTTTTATTCTCTCGTCACGTGCAACAGCGCTGTAGATGACCTGATATCATAATTAAGAAAAGTTTACTTTTACTTGAAATTATATAATGTTAAAAATGTCAGGTGAAGTGTGTGTAAACTAAATAAATTAAATTTGTTATTCGGACCCAGTTTAAAGAAGTAACTATCATAAAGAATTACTTGTGGATATGGAGTTGTTGCATGTTGTAGACACATCGTGCTAGTGACCACGGTCAAGGACGAGGAGTACCATATAGAGTCCAGCCACACTGATGACCTCTGCAGTCTCCTCTCATCCTTTCTAGACGGTCTGCGCATGCGCTCCAAATATGCAATAATCACACAAGATAATACTCAAGGTAGGACAACATAAGGTTTTATGTCAGCATATTTGATTATCAATATCTTAACACAAGATAATACTCAAGGTAGGACAACATAAGGTTTTATGTCAGCATATTTGATTATCATTATCTTCACACAAGATAATACTCAAGGTAGGACAACATAAGGTTTTATGTCAGCATATTTGATTATCAATATCTTCACACAAGATAATACTCAAGGTAGGACAACATAAGGTTTTATGTCAGCATATTTGATTATCAATATCTTCACACAAGATAATACTCAAGGTAGGACAACATAAGGTTTTATGTCAGCATATTTGATTATCAATATCTTCACCTGAGGGATGAATTTTCTTTTGACCAACTTAAATCAGAAGACACAGGATTTATCTGTTTCTAAATGAATGTCTCTAGATTCGAGGAGTTTTCAAACTGCCATATATAGTTTGGATCGTATATTTTTCCTGTTCACAACCATTGAAAGATATGCATCTACATACACTGTTGAAATACAGTTCGATATGGTTTCATTCTCGTTATTAATTCATTCTCAGTACCTACTTAAACATATACTTCAGCCAACTGCGTTATAATTAAATCAAACATAATAGAAAAAGAGATTTCATTGCATATTGTGTTTTTATCAAAACTTACTTAATTCTTTCATGAGAACTTGGAAGCACCCTGAGCGTGTTGAAAGGAGACCTGGTGGTGCTAAACAAGGAGTTCAAGGAGTATACCGACCAGGACGTGCTCTATGGGGTCTGTCAGAGGACCGGCAAGTCAGGTGACATACCACGTGACCTGGCCTATATTCCTCACACAGTGGAGGAACCTACCCCGGAAATACTGGTACGTGAATGAGGAGTAGGAGGCAATTATCTTCATTTCATATAATCTCTCTTTGAGAGAGCTTCTTTGATGTGGCTTTGGGAGTTTTTTCTGGACCATTTTAGCTCGCCATCCCAGACAATAAATCGTTAACGCTATTTGTCTATATAAACGGCACCGTCCTCCCGTACAACATTTTGTATTCGCCAACTCTTCTATAGGGTAACGCTTTGTAACGCCGAAATGATCTTATTGTACTGTATGATGTTTGTATTGTCCTGTCTATATGGATTGTGTATGATAATGTAGATAATGTGTTTCTTTTCTGAAATACGAAAAAATTATTATAGTTTTCTATGAATAACGTGCAATGTAAATCTTTCCTTTGATTCGATGATATAAATTGTCATCCCATTACTTATGACCATGAGTCATAATAATAATATTTTCTTTCACAAATTAAAAAGCAGTTTATATATGATCATTGATTCAAAAGTTATTTTATTTCTGAAATGTATCTTACTTACTGTATATGCAGTCAATTCCCGTGAGCAATAAATACTTTGAGTCACAGTTAGTATTGTCTTACAAGTTAATATTATTTTGCAGGGAATGTTTACAGTGCAATTAAGAAAGGAAAGCCTGGTGTTTGGTTACGTTGAAGAAGAAAAATGTCATACCCTGCAGAAATACTCGCGTTACAACTTCAGGTATTCTTCTATGATTAACATAATCACACAACATTAAAGTGTATTGTGCATACTGACATACAAACTTCCAATGTCACCATGACATTTATACCATACTGAGTTATGACATTTGTGATGAAAGCGTTTTTTTGCAATCTGTTGTTGATATACGATTTTTTCATTTCTTCTTTATAAATAACTTTATACGTTTTCATTTTGCATCTGGTAAGTATTCTTTTGTGCGAAATTTAAGGAAATTTCATAAAATATTTCAATTTTGATAAAAACCATTTGTGATTGTCTTAAATATCATAGCTGATATGACGTAACACAACTTTTTCTGGTGTTATATTTACAACTATTTATTCTAAGATTCCAAGAACTTTTTTTAGTTAGCTGGTCTCATATTCTAAAAATGTACATAACTGAAGGCTATCTATAACTTCTGTTACTCAATACCCGACGGAAACACATTACTTCTGACTATATAATTGTTTATCTCTGAATGAGCTTGATAAGCCTTAAAGGGACAGAAGCACGTTTTTTGTAAATTTTATATTTTCAACGTTTCACTAATTATTGTACGTCAATGATAAATGTATTATTTTGATAGTGTCAGAAATCTTATTACACAAACTACCACACGCATCAGCCATTGTTGTGTGAACAACTTTGATTCATTTTCTGTAAAAAGGAATCGCATGGCTGAACTTAACATCATATATTTGATTTATTACTGCTTCCTTTAGTTTAAATACATTGTCTTTCAATTGGAAGATTTTATTTTCTCTTTCCTGATGTCACCTTATATCCCCCCTAAACGTGACACTGCCCCTTTAAAGCTAAATTGGTCACAAGAAAGGTGTATTAAATATGATATAGTTTTCTCTGTTAAGACATGCTCACTTTCCACTGAACATCCCAGCTGAAAATGTTTTGAAACAAAATGGTCAAAATAGACTTTTGAAAATCGTATTTGAATTTCCCACTCCTCCCCCTTACAGGCATGAATATGCCATAGATTAATATTAAATTAAGATTGGAAAAGTATCCCTTCCTGGATATCTTGAAATACTACTGACTCTTTTATACAATGCATACATGTCCTATTTGCTTTCTCTATCTACCCTGTCACCCTCACGTCTAGAGCTTTATCATACAATGGATAGTGTTCTCGGCATAATAAAGCCAACGGATATTTTCGGTATCCGTTGGGCGTGGCTAAGGGTCATATACGGATACCGATGCAAATTTCAAAGGTCAAGGTCGGAACTTCTTTCGAAAATTCCGATGACGTCACAAGCGTTAACATTTTGAACACTTTTAGTAACGGAGAGAGGCATTACAATATAAATGATACATTGCATAAACATTAATCTAAGAAATAACAACAAAACTGTATGAGTCTTTAGCCATATGTATGACTTAGCAGTGCTAAAACACTGTCATCACGATTTGAATGAAACCGACCGAACAATTTTACTCACAGGTACCAAAGGCAGTTCAAGTTTCATGTTCAAACACCTCATTTACCAATCTTCGGTGTTCTTTACTTTAATATTGTTTAGTTTGGATTCGGAAATCCACAGACTAAGATCTAGTTTAGCTCTCTGGCCATCAATGTTCGTTCAATCGCTCTCAACGCAAGCTGCCATTGTCACGTAGGCGAAGGGAAGCAACTCTTGCCCCTTGGTGAGATTGACTCGTCCTCTCGATGACGTCGGATTAAAGAACGTCAGTTCGATCCCACCAAAGACCATTTAAAATGTCTCTAATTTTTAAAGTCATCGTTTTGTATAGATTTTTATAATTTCAAAACTTTGGAGTCGTGACAAAATAACTCAAACGGCAATAAAAGGCATATATAAGGAGGAATTATATTGTGTCAATTCACCGTCAGAGTCACTGCTCTATTCATTTGCATATATCAATGCGCGAATCTTAAATCAATTTAAACTATAAAAATAGTATTATCAGGCATTTTTATCGAATTAAATTTTAAAATGACATTGTATGATAAAGAAGTTATCATGCTCGTGTGTTTTGGGATCGTAAATATCCTGCATTAGGAATAAACACTATGTATTTAGCTCGCCAAGGCTCGCAAAATACAATGTTTATACCTAATCGGGATATTTACGATCCCAAAACACACTCGCATGATAACCTCTATTTCCATCCACCACACTTGGTCCTGTGGGTGTGCATGCTCGATGACTCTATCTGTATTTTAAATCTCCAGACAGTCCAACGAGAACGCAGTCACCAAGATCTTCAACAAGACGTCATTGAAACGAGGCAAGTCCAAGAGCGAGACGATTTGGCAGTTTAGTCGGGAGGCAATCAAGAAACCACTTCTGAAGAAGTCCCTCAACCGTGAAGATGCGCGTCTCATGGCGTGTCGCACCTTTACTGATATCCTTTTGAAAATCATCATCATCATCATTATTATTATCATAATCAACATCATCATCGTCGTCATCGTCATCGTCATCAACATCATCATCATCATCATCATCATCATTATCATCATCATCACTTTCAGCAGCAGCAGTATCATATTACTGGAATCGATGACAATGTTCTAATAAAAAGGCGAAAATGCGAAGTTCTAATCGTATTGCAAGATCCTAAAATATTAACTTTATAAGACCTAATCAAACACTATTTTTCGGAGGATGATGGAAAACTGTAAAATCATATATAATAGTTAATAATCAATGCACGAATCAGCATTAGAAATGCTGGAGTTCTATATTTCAATCAGTAAATTTATTTCTGCCAAGTTGGCAAATATACATAATTAATAAATATACAACAACATATACACTGTATACAGCATGCTTTGACAATGAGTCTCTTCTTTAGAGAGCAAGGACTACAAACAAGGATAATTTGGTTTGCAGTTAGGTTGATTTGGTGGAGAGTATGGAATGTAATTGATGATCTCAGTGTATCACTTAACCATTAGCGGCAAGTACAAACTCCTTCACTTTTCAAATAAAAACATTTATTTTCTACAATATGACAAATACAAAATTATCAATTAGAGGATTTCAGTACAAAATAGATTTTTGGCTAAATTTAGATTAAGTTGCTAACAGTTACCATTTGATAATTCTAGAAAATATTATTGAAAGTAGCGCCTTATTAGTAATAACAATAACTTCCTTGACCACGTGACCTATCCAGCAGTTCATGGGGGATGTTGTCCTCAAGGACAATATGACTGACATCGAACTCGCCAATCGCTGGATCGTGGAACCCGCCAGTAGAAGTGTGAGTTAACCTTTAACCAGCAGGCACTGTAAGACGTGGTCCTAAAGAGTCATATTGTATATTCATCATTCCTTTAGCAAAATGTTTATATATTACATGATCTTTCAACTGCAGCCAAATTTCACGTATATGCTTGTATATTCAAGCTGATCATTGGATTTGTAGATAATTTTAGATTTTGCAAATAAATGCTGATAAACCAGAACGATAAATGTGTTGTACAATATTTCTTTAAATCGTGATTATAATGTATTATCAATACGCTTTTTGTAGAGATACCTTAGAGACGAAGTGTATGTGCAAGTCGTAAAACAGCTTACCAACAATTCAAACAAGTAAGTCTTTACATATATGATTATAACGTTTTTGTATTCGCTCCTTTAATGTACTTCCGATAATGACACCCGACACCCCGAGCTCCTATAAACCAAAACCAACATATTGGCTTGAATGTAAATGTCACGAATCCAACATCTCTATGATTATTATCGGTATATTTGGAATGCGATTAACCCTAAACATATTTTGTCATTTTGTTCGGCGACCCGAAGCAATTGTTAAGAGCGGAAACACTGAACGTTTGGTATATAATGAACTTTTAATGTTGAGTACATCATAAACTTTGAATATTTAGTACATCATGAACAATTAATATTGAGTACATCGTGAACACTGAATATTGAGTACATCGTGAACACTGAATATTGAGTACATCGTGAACAATGAATATTGAGTACATCATGAACTTTGAATATTGATTACATCATGAACACTGAATATTGAGTACATCATGAACACTGAACATTTAGTATATCATGAACACTGAATATTGAGTACATCATGAACGCTGTAACATTGAGTACATCATGAACACTGAATATTGATTACATCATGAACACTGAACATTTAGTATATCATGAACACTGAATATTGAGTACACCATGAACGCTGTAACATTGAGTACATCATGAACACTGAATATTGATTACATCATGAACACTGAACATTGAGTACATCATGAAACCCTTAAATGACGTGTGAAATCAATATAAAAGTTGCTATTATTATTTTATTATTATTATAAGGATATTTATATAGCGCACATATCCATCCACTAGTGGTTGCTCAAGGCGCTTACATTGTTTCCCCTGGTCAATGGCATTCTTTCACCGTCCAATCATTTTTCCAATTCAACTCCCTGGGGAGTATTCAACCGGCATCCATATGTGGCGCTCAGTTTAGGGATCATTCTATGCCTCACAGGGTACCCATTCACAGCTGGGTGAACTGAGACACATAGTCACAGCAGTTTGTCCAACACTGCTGAACGCTGATAACCTACAGCTCGGCGTATGCACGTGTTCATGTATCCACCATTCAGCCACTGACATGAATTCGTGGGATCTTTTAAGTGCGTAGTTTTTGTTGCACTACACACTAGGGCTCCAGGGTGACACTTATAGAGTTCTAACAGAGGTGAACTCTAGGTATTTACACCTTGGCCTGGATGGGATTCGAATCTTGTTATCCTAAGATTAAACTCGTATTAACAATTAAATAGTTTGTTTTCTCTAAATAAAATGGTGATTCGATTATTAGGGTTATTTTCAAATCCGAATAGTCTAATGTAAGTACATAGTTGTAAAGTGCAGCCTTGTGTGCGGCAGGACGAGCCAGGAGAGAGGTTGGGTGTTGATGCTGATGCTCACCACCACAGCTATACCCGGGGACAGTTTATGGGATGAAATACACAAGTTCATCAAGTCCAACAAGACCCCGATGGGTAAACTCTGCTTGCAGAGACTCGAGAGATCAAGGCGGTGAGTGCCCGAATGATATCTTTTTTTCTTTATCATGGTGGCCAGGCAAAGTCATAACTAACCAACCCTGAACAAATATGAGTTACACATGAGCGAATAGAATCCTTTCAAATATAATCATTGTCGAACCAATTAATCCTAATGTTGACGTTCTTCTCATCTTAGACCGTGTGATTTACCTACACCAATAACACATTAATTGTATTCCACTCGGCAGGTACGGATGTCGGTTATGGGCGCCCCACCCCGCGGAACACGACATGTTGTCCAAATGTCAGCCTAATGTCAGGGTCAAGGTTTACATACCCGATAACTCCTGTCAGGTAATGCTTGTCTTTGATTTCCCTATTTCAGTTTGCCTTAGGATCCAGATCATCTAATATTTACCCTTTGCTTTTGCTTTTGTTTACAATGAATAACTGTTCAAATAAAACAATTTGAGATAACTCTCATCGACGTTTAGAGACCAATTGGATTGAACGTTTCATGTTCATGGTTAAACATATACGGAATTAAGCCATATGACTGAATGAATTCATTGATTAATGAATAAGTGAGTGTGAGATAAGACTTCAGAATTATACACGTAGGGCCTTGTACAAAGATTGAACTTGTTGCAATGCAAATGGTTGACGTGTGACCTTGACCCGCAGACGGTGGAGGTGACCTCAGTCTCCAGGGTGCAGGACATCAAACGGGAGGTCTGCATGAGACTCAACCTGAAGACCTGGGAGGAGTTTAGTCTCTTCATGAGCTTCCACGAGAGTCGTGAGTCTTATTGATGTCTCAATCTCTTGTATCAAGATTGTCATGCCATATTTTCAGGTCTGAAAAAATTTGAAATGCACCATTCTTTTCGTAGTATAATCAATGATAAATTATTATCAGTATTGCCAACTTCATACTACAATAAAATGCAATGTATCCAGTGTTTATAACCACGCTTTATGAGCTAGGAATGTATAAGGATGCCATGTGTCTATGTACCTAGCACTAGACGCTGTGTCGGCCTGATGTTTCAGTTCACCCCCTGTCTCCTGGGGACTACTACTTCGACGCCCTCTACCACGCCGAGATGTACTGGGTTCCACAGAAAGTCAACATGAGAGCTAGGAGTGAGTTCGTAGGTTTATAAACAGTAGTCGAATATCAACTTTAATACAATGTTTTGCAACTAGAATTTTCACGAGAACTTGTTAGTTTGATTCTGTCTGTTAATAGGCTTGTGTCTTAATAGATTAATCTCCAAACTGAGATCAACGTGTACCTGACGCTGTTTCCATTTCAAGACGAGCTTACCTTTGAAAATATATTTTATTCACTATTTTGAGTTTTAGCGTTTATTTTCCTTTGTTTCTGACTGATTTCGGATGAGATTTCTTAATTTGATTTGATTTGTTTTTGCATCTCTTTAAATGTGCATCCATAAATACGTCATAAAGACGAAAATGATCCTTTTCTAAAACTTGTAAACAAATATAATGCAAACATAATGAAATTGTGAATAAATTTTATCAAGAATATCGAGTGTGCAACTCAAAACCATGCACTTTAGACTTTAAAACTATTTGAATAGTATTTCTCAAATAGTTTGAGCATTCAATTTAATTCAATGTGAACGCATACAACTGCACACATGGGCAAATGAACTATACCAACCTTTCAAGAGGGTGAAAAACATCTTGTGGTTGATATTTCTGCGATAGTAAGCGAGTTGTGAATATGTTTTTCACAGTTTCATTCATCGGATTATAATATTTATATCAGCATGTCTCTTCGAATACACTTGGGATGCTTAAATAGCTTTTTCGATGTGTTTTGGCCAGAATGTTCGGAATAGTGGGAAAAAAATGTGAAATGTAGAAATTCTAGATTACATTGATAAATTAATTTGTTTCTTATATTTACTGCAGGGCGCTACTGCAAAATAGCCAGTTTTCACTATCCTATTTCGTCTTTTTGATGAGATTTTTAAACGATATAGTTTCAAAGGCATGTTTTCCAAAATATGAATGATATATTTTGAAATTCTAGACGGATGAAGACATGAACTATCCCTTTTTCACTCCTGATTTTCACTCGTGACTTGAATTATCTTTTATTTTATATGGTATAGTTTATTGTGCCCGTCAGTGTAGAAACAATGACAACACCGCCCGCCCTCGCCGTTTTGACACAAGTCAACTTAGATATTTTATAGCGCTTCACAAACTGCGGTAACCAACTAACATCATCACCTGCTGCAAAGGTTGCATCTAACGAGCATCATTAAATCAGCACAGGAAGTTGGCGTCGAACACGAAATTGGCGAAGACGGGGAAGGGGGAATCCAAACTTATACCCATTTGTAGATATCCCGTTATGTTACGTCAATGGCAATCATGTACTAAATTACAAAAGTTCCAAAATATGCGGTGTGATGTTATAGCGGTTCGTGCACTATTTCAGTGTCAGGCCCGATCTCGCCTACCCTGATAATGCTGAAGAAGGTATGGGTGAACACTCGACCTGGCACCGACCCTGTAGCCGACACCAGCTTCCACTTCCCTCAGGTAACACTGCAATCTCTCACCTCAATACTGTACCGTCACGGGCATCCGTAAAATTACATCTCCTCGATAATCTGAATAAATCTGGTTATACAGTCTTTCGTTTATCAAAATAGTAAACAACAGTATTTAACCAATTAAAAATTTTAGGATGAAAATAAAATAGTACATTTTGCAAACTTGGAAAGAGATTAAATAAAAATCATATCATTTTCTAAAATCAATATAGGCTTTACAGATATATGAAAGCTATATTCGTTTTCAATGAAATTAAGGATACACAGCTTACATTTTCTTGTTCCAAAGAAATTAAAAAAACTATTTCTAAACTATGGGAATATAACAGTAATCGTTACAAAGTAATTTAATGAAAATGGTTTTACTTCTTCAAGTTGACGCCTTTCCCCAAAATCTGTCCACCTGTCCAATTCCTTCGACAACCCTCCTGTCTCATTTCAACCTCTTCTTGACGACATTCCTTTAACTGCAAAGCCATAGTCACAAACTTAATTGAAAGTGTCCCATGACCCTTAAATAGGCGAGCTAGATTCATTCTGCTGTCAACATTGTCCTGACTGGGTCTGTAACTGAATTACCCACATTCATCAAACCTACGATGTATATCAATTATTCATTCATTTTGTCATTTTGATGAATAGAAAATTATTTCATCAATGAAAGGAAGGGTGTTGTGAGCTGTACTCGCTTGTTTATCTGAGTTTTACCTACAGGAATTGCCCAACTTCCTGCGTGGATACCACACGTGTTCTGACGACACATCAGCCAAGTTGGCAGCCCTGGTGTATAGAGCCAAGTACGGAGCAGACAAAACACAACTCACCTCTAAATTCAGGTTCGTATCTTCATGCGAATGAATCAAAGCACGTTCTATATGTATCCTCTTCATCTTCAATGATTTTGTAGCCAATAACATAAAACTGTTTGAGGATGTAACACAATTCATTCGATAATTTTCACGTTATCATGACGTTATCCAAGAATGGTTAGATAAACTTTGTAAAACCCGTTCACATAGCATAGTCATTTGGACCTTTTGAATTTCTGTACTAATATCATACATATTGTTGGTTATATCACTTTCAGTGACATTTGCAATGGAATAGCCCCGAAGCCTGCCTTGAAAACCCAATCTATGGAGTACTGGGCCAAGGTAGAGTATTTTGTCATGTTTTGTCTTTACGTCTTTCGTCGTGCCGTAATGGTACAATAGGCTATCTGAATAATCATGACTCCAAAATGATGTTTGTGACTCTAGGTACCACAATGCATTTAGGGTCCCCAATTGTTTGAGTTCATCAATATGTGCACAGTGTCACATCGTTCTCGGAGTTCATGTCTTCGTGTCTCATATCTCCACGACAATCTCACCTTATCGTTAGCATCCATACTCAATGTCAGTTCACTCCTCCCTCCCCCAGACGATCGAGCAGTTCTACGACGAGACGGGCGCTCTGAGCAAGGAGCAAGCCAAGGCAAGCTTCCTGGAGGTCGCCAGTCACTGGAGCACGTATGGAGCCGTCTTCTTCGAGGTCAAGGTCAGTGTTCAGATTGCTTTCTTAGTCACGCGATATCATTAAATGATGTACAATATCAAATGTTTTTTTTCGCAACTAGAATACTCGACTTCTTTGATTGGCTTTCTAGAAATTGGTGTGATGATCAATAAGAAAGATTGTCAAGCAAGTTGCTCATTACATTAGGATCTAATCGAAACGTCGCTTTCAAGGAATGAAGAAATTGATTGTCCATGAAATAATCTTCCTTAATGATAGAATACTCGATTAAAGAATATATTTCATACCTAGCCATAGAGCCACGTGGTCTGATTAGGACAGTTGCATTTTTAAGTGGTGCAAACTTTGCCAAATAGCCTTCGACATGACTGATCTAATGCATTTTAATATCTTAGCAAAATAATATGGCAGTAGAAGACTGAAGTGATGTGACATCGCAGATCATTACCAACTATAGGACTGATTGTGATGACATCGACAAATGTGTAATGAAACATGTAATTCTCTAACAAGTTAATCATTTGAAATAACATATGTAGCAAAATGTACAGAGACATAACTGACTATTTAATGTATGGATCGTTATGTTGAGAATGAATGTAATACAGAAAACAGCACTTCATACATTGTCAAAATAACCTTTCATTGCAGCAACGGACACAAAAAGACATGCCTAAACAGATCTTAGTCGCGATCAACATGTCAGGGGTTCATCTCATCGATCTAGCCTCGAAGGTAAGTTTATGTCATAGTCTATACCAGATATAACATTTGACTGTTAAAGTTTTCGTATATCTCATACCTTTCTAATTTACCATTAACAAATACAGCTTTTATCTTGAGTCAATCAGTTTTCAGTTCAAATGTTAACTGTTTTCAAATTAAAATGACAATAGCGACTCAGAGTGAGTGAATGAGTTATTGTTTTACGCCGCTTGGGCAATATTTCAGCCATTAGCGGCGTCAAAAATGACAATAAGTTACAGGTTCCCACATGGCGTTGATATGTAATCAATCCCACTGATCCAGTTACTTTGAGATTTAACTAAGTAAGGAAATGAATAAGTATGCATTTCGATACTTTATTCTTTTTTTTTCTTTATACTTTGTTCCAGAAACTGTTGAAAACCCTTGAGTTCTCTAACATCCCTAACTGGGCGTTTGACGAGGACTCCATCACCCTGATCATCATGGAGGGCACCGCTTCCAGCAAACTGCTCATGGAGACTTCAGTGGTAGGTTCCTCAGCACTAGCTAATGATCTCAGGGATCCATGTCTAATCGTGTAAATTGGAGAACTATGGTTTATCCAGTGGCGAACATCTACATCTATCTTTTCATATCACAAACCACCCTTTATATTCGATGAAACTGATGGATAGGGTATATTGTAAGGTTCACATTCATATTGATTTCCGAGAGATGTAAACAATAAACAGATAGTTGCTTCAAGTTTCATTCAATTGAGATCTTATGATCAATCAACATCAGTTCATCTTATGAGTTGGGACCGTTGTTATAACACTCTTAAATGGTTGATCGAAAAGTTAACTTTTTATTACGCCTTTACACAGGGATATTGCTATTGGCAAATGTTTCTTTCCATTATGCTAAGTTGTCCTTCAAGCAATATACTGTACCTTGTGTTGGTTGTGTTATTTGGTGATCCGAGGAGGAGTTAACCTTAACAAGTCATATACATACCATTAAACATGTAATCTGCCATCTATGCCAGAACAGAAAACTAAGTGGTATTTTAAATCAATGCCATTTGGTATAAATATTTGAACAAATAACATATTCTTTACATTTCGATAAATTGCTATCTTATATTGAAGACAAACGGTAACTGCATATTCTCTACATCTTATCCTATATTGAAGACAAACGTTAACTGCATATTCTCTACATCTTATCTTTTATTGAAGACAAACGTTAACTGCATCTTCTCTACATCTTATCTTATATTGAAGACAAACGTTAACTGCATATTCTCTACATCTTATCTTTTATTGAAGACAAACGTTAACTGCATATTCTCTACATCTTATCTTATATTGAAGACAAACGTTAACTGCATATTCTCTACATCTTATCTTTTATTGAAGACAAACGTTAACTGCATATTCTCTACATCTTATCTTATATTGAAGACAAACGTTAACTGCATGTTCTCTACATCTTATCTTATATTGAAGACAAACGTTAACTGCATGTTCTCTACAGGGTCACAACATGGACGACATCCTGATGGCCTACATCAGCTGGGTTATGAACACACAGATGAGACGCAAACACGGCTTCGCAGGATCACCCACAGGGGAAAGTGCGTGCTAAGTCTACCTTACCATAGGGCATGAGCAGGAGGTTTAGTGTAGCAGCCTTCTACCATCATGGCCCAATTGAGCAGGGTAATTCGAGATTATATACAAAGAGGATAGGTCTGGTAAATTAACCCAAAAATCCTTTATCCTATCTTGGCATGGGACATCGAAGCAAATGGGATGAGCACGGGCAGGAGAGAGAGAGAGGGGAAATGTCTGGACTATAGCATCAAGAATGGTGTGGTCATCCTTAGCATGGAATAATCCATCAACATGAAAACACTGACACCATGCACCATAGCAACTTATTGGAACATACCATCAAGTGGCACGATATCTTATCTATGATGTGTGATTTGTATGACGTCAGAGATACACGTCATTTCACCAAGACCGTGCAGAAACAAATATACGCAAATGTAACTAACACAATGTCTAACTGCTTACTGATAACTCGAGTAAGAGCTTGAAGGAATGTTTACAATGGTTATCTTGACATAATGTGGATGAAGACTGCAATATTCATGGTTCAGTTTGTAACGGTGAATGTGTAGACGATTTGAACGTGCAATAGACGCTGACTTCCATGTAGATCTGAACTTCATGTTGAATCTTTCTTTATTTATAGTGTACTTTTCATTCAATGTGTAGATTATATGAATGATCTATCCAGATCAGGATCGTACAAGGTGTTTAGATAACTTCTTGTTTAGGAATCATAATGAAACCATTGGACGAGTCATGTTAATGATAAAATCTAACTTATTTATCATACATTATACCCTCTTGTCACAAAGGTTGACATAAAATAAAGCAAATGTTAAGGTGTTTTTAATATCAATGATTTTACATTTCGTATTTTGTGGACATTACGTGACAGTGAATCTAGTGCTAGCCATAACAAACGTTTATCTTGTTTAGAACTCTTTGATGTATCCGAACATGTATTAACCCTAAGAACATGCATATGTCTATTAGATGAATATAAATTAAGCATGCGAACAAAATGAATACATGACAAACAAAGCTTTCTGTATGTGTGTACCCTTATTTAACATATTCATTGATATGTCACCATGGAATATATACATTCTTTTCTCGAGATCATAATCTTGTACTGCCTTATGTATCTAGTTATGGCTGAGAACATATACTCACCGCATTATAAAACGCTGGCCGTTAAGTAACAATAACTCTTACGTTATCTGGATTGTTTCATCAGACAACTCATCATTAACAGGGTTATCATATTTGCCAATTGTCGCCTAGCAAAATATGTCTCTGCCGGTTAACACGTGTTTTGTCAGCAGACCAATCCTAGCAACTAACTCGACAAGCGGGGCGAGTCTTCCGAGTATTAGTTCGTCAGAACCATTTTATAACGCCAGTTAGAAAATTATCTTGATGTTTTAACGTATTGCTTGAACATGGTCATATCATATAATAAATAGTTGTAACAACAAATTGGCAGTCATATTGGGTTTCTAAAGCAATACCATAATTGGAAAAGGAAACATCCACGTCTTTGACGAAGTAGTTTTAAGCATTAGAAAAATCAAATAGTGTTATCATAATCTGAATTATACAAGACTTTGATTTATTTAAAATATACTGTATTAACTCGTGTTATTTATGTATTTGAACACTCAACAACCAAACTAATCATATGATGGAATGAATGACTTGAGTGAAATATTTCTCTTACGAAATGGACCTTTGCAATACCTTGATACCGGTCGGTAGCTTTTGAGAAAGAATTAGTTCGTCAACGTGTGAATAATGTACATTTTATAAAACATGACCGATTTCAGTAAAAATATTGTGTTAAAATTTCTAATGTAATTTTAAATAATATGATTATTTTACTAATATTGTGAGAATTTGATTTAAGATCGATTGACGGATAGGCATTGACTTTCAATATGTTTCAATGTAGCGTTTGATGTTTGATACTAACTTTGTATTGATAAACGTCAACAAACACTTGTTCATATTTTATTCTGGATAAATAAAACTGATTGATTGTACATCACTATGACAAACAACAACTGTTATGATTAACAATTATGCAACCATGATATTATTAACATCCATGTACATGTATATGAACATATAATTTCTATAAAATAATTATGAAGTGTTTCGCGTCTTGTTATTATGCAGTATGTGAGAAATGGTCTTATGCACGCATTAACAAAATACAACAATAAAAACATGGCACACATTTCATATGCAACTATATATCTTAAAGCACTGGCATATGAAATGGGAATTGACATTTTATTGCATCAAAATTATTGTTTCTTCGGAAATTTGCATCACAGACTAGCTATAATTTGTTCATTATTTAACTGTTGCGCTGTAAGCAACATTACACAAGATTATGAATAGAACTTTCATATACTTATACTAAGTTTCGTTGGTGTTTTTCACCATATAGTCTATTGGACACATAAATCATCAATATTATCTAATAAGTCATCGTACTTGCAAGACTTACTGAAGACAGTCGTTATATAATTGACTACTGGTCGACTGTCACCTACAAAGCTCCAAGCAGTAGACTAAGGTGACGTAGTTATCTTGGGTCGTCTTCCGTTTTTACAATTTCTAACTGTTCAACAAACAAGAAAACGAATTTACGAGCATAAGAGTCTAGAGAAAGTTTGCATTTATAGATATCTCGCATTTGTATTTCGAATGTATGGACTACGAGATAACGATTCAGTGAAGACTCGGACTGGTAAAGCAGAACTACGTCATTCTGTTTGAAGTGTTTCTTTTCACTCTATAAAAAACTCCTGTTTAACTGTTAATTTATGGATATACTATATGAGAAAAGTTTCCGGTATGAATTATTTCACAGACTTATTTACTACGGATGAAGATTACGAATAACTTTGTTCTAACTGATATATTGCAAATATATATAAATGACGTCACTGAAGATAGGGGCATATTAAATGTACATCGATGGAACGTTTAGATCAAACTGAATGTTCACCGATGAAGATTTAAATCTCCTCTCTCCACATGACATCGCCATTTTCAAAGTCTCGTCCCCGTTCTCGCAGAAAGTCTCGAAATTTCTCGTGTGACTCGAATATGTTGACCTCAAATGGACTGCCGGGGACGTGAAGGCCTGACCAGCGCACGCTGATGATGTATTGCCCCTGTTCCGTCGGGTCGTAGCGACACAGGATGTTGCGGTCATTCTGACCCTCTCTCCGCATGTCGACCTTGAATCCAGCTGTAACGTGCATCACGTCGTTATTTAACATGCATTCTATTAATCTACATAAGACGTTTAAGTCATTTATATTTTCTTAAAATAAAATCCATTATTCTTTTACATCATCAAAAAACAAAAGAGAACGTTACATTTATCCATAGAGCGGGTAAAAGAATGCAGAGATATAAGCTTGTTATCTGGTACAACACTTTACAAAAGCAACGATATAAACCTTTGGGTCCCTTGATCTTGACGGCGAGTTGCCCCGCCCCCGCACCATGGGTGTCCACCAGGAACTTGCTCTCGTAGGTCTGTATCAGTCCGTCCTCTATACCCGGTCCTATGACCTTCACCTTGGAGGGGTCAGGAGGCTCTCCGATGCGCAGCACGAACGGACTCCCTGCAGGAACAAACGCCATGTTCAATTCCTGTGATTGGTATTTATGAGAAGAATACTATAGGTTCATTGACCTTACACTTTTTTATTATTTAATGTTTGTCTTGTAGAAAATGGTTGAAATCAAATTCCTTTTGCTGTAAAAAAAATCCGGATGATTTTTCAGTGATTATTTATTTTGATGATCATAAAAAAAGAAGCAGAGATTACAATTATCCATAGGCTGGTAACCTTATGGTTCCACTAGGACTCTAAGATATTTTTAAGTTATGTTAATGCGGATCAGTCTACTGTTTTGAAACCATCGGCTTGAGTGTTTGTCATAATTGTGTTAGACAGAAAAAAAAAAACTCTCTACATGCCAAAATCTTTACAGTTAAAGCGTCAGACTATTTATCTATATTTATCTTTATTTTGTCATGTTCTGGAGATAGATTCTCACATCCGAGCAAATCATGTTAGTCTAAGAGCACCCCAACAACCGAAGCTCTCATGTTACCTGGCGCGACCTCCCCGTCGTATCTGACCTGCAGGAGATGTTTCTCGGCGTCCTGGGGGGTGAGTCTCACCGTGGCCTGTCCCCCTCCCTCATCCTTCACGTCACACCGCACCCCCTGCCGCACTCCCGTACACGTCGCGGTTATCTCCCCTAGCACAGATAGGAGGAATCGATGTTATCATTTTGAACAGTGAGAAAAATGAAGTTTGATGTAACCGCGACATAAGCTCTTTGGCGTTGTTGGACAGGGCTTAAGTGACTTTTAATTTACCGATCATCAACTAGACTCGGATATTGGCCGTTATGAGTATACTTCGATATGGGTGAGGTCCTAAATCTTATTTTATATAGAAAATTATAGTCACATAAAAGCTATGAAACGATGTTTGATAAGTGTAAGTGTACAGGTTGGAACCTGGCGATATGTCACAGTAAGCAAATGTCTGATAGGGCACAGACAACCCACAGACAATCCGTTAGTTCCGGTGTCAAATTCAACATATGTTGATGGCTTTAAAGTAGATAGAAGTCGTAAACTCAATTTTGATTTTCGAATGAATTCCACATTTAAATTCTTTGCAATGGCATTACAAACAAAACAAGTGTTTCCACTAATATGGCAATGCTCCCCGCCGTCATGAGATATTTTGCGATATTTATTGAGAAATTGACAAGTCGTCAAAGTGAAATGGTGACCTTGAGATCTAGTGACGGTCATTATAGTCAAGAATTATTTGTGTAATCTGCCACTGTAGGCTGTAAAAAATTGATTGTGACTGTAACATATCAAACGAAAATTGTCAAAGATCTCTGATGATCTTCAAAACGAGGTCAATGTCACGATAAACAACTGCCCTCTCATCAATTTATGATTTGATTGGATTACATTTGCCTACCTTAAGTTTGTTCGCTAGTGATTTTGGGTAATTTGGGTTTCGTTTCATTCATCAATCAAATAACTTCAGCAGCACTGACAAAGAATCTTCAATTATCCATGTTAAATATCAATTTTCAAAAATATTATGTATCGTTTTGTCACTGGCACAAATTTCTTAATATGACATGGTCAAATATACAGATGGGGTCTTATCTTCAAAACGCCGATTTTCTTAAATTTTGATTAGAATATTCCATAAGCTACGCAGCTGTATACACAATTATTTTCAAATATCTGTGAAATTTACAATGGTTGTCAATATGGTGGAGCACAGAAGAAAAATGATCGTTGATGTTAAATAATAAGATACGCACCCGGCCCCGCCTCTTTCATATTGACGTTGAAGATGAGTTCTTGGCCTGCCACGCCCCCTCTCAATCCTTCACCGGTCACCTTGACCTTGCTGACGTCACCTTTTGGGGTCACGGTGATCTTATGAGGACATCCAGGCACCAGTTCATCCGACCAATGAACGTACAGCAAGAAGCCACCTGGATACATAATAAATTAGTGATATGTTTATGGGTGTTTTTTTATATTCATAAACATCATTACATTAAACAATTTTGATAGTTCCGGTATGAATATTTCATTCGGAGGTTCAAAGGCAATGTTTACTTTAAAGGTTGTTCATGAAGGCCAAATGACAAGCAACCTAAGACCATTTCACTTAGTGTAGGTTACTAGTCATGGTAACGCTAAATCATGAACGTGAAAAAACTACCTCTTTCAGAAGAACCCATAAAATCTCCAGAAAGCTCAATTTTGTTTTGACGTTACACTAAAAAGTAAAATGCTCAGTTGTCCATGTGTAGCGGAAGTGGATATATACATACATACATGAACGTTATATATACACCCTAGGACAGAGTGCGGTGTTACCTGGTTTGGGGGCGGTGTAGTGACACAGGTAGCGGTTGTACTTGAGGGGGGTGACATCTACATCCAATTCCTCCCTCACCCCCTGCATCTTGACGCGACACACACCTGGAGGGTACACAACACACTCTCTCACTCACGGGTAGCCGCCAGTACAATGATGTATTTTGGAGCTCAACGTTTATACAAGCTCAAATGATAGACACTAAATACATATTATTAGGCAGTCAACAAGAAATGTTTGTTTAAAGGGGTCATTTAATAGTTGCTCTTTTGAAATATTCTTTTGATTAAGGTTTGCTTCAGTCTTCTTCTGAACTATTCGGAGGACAGATGAATTGTTGTTAGATGTGAGATCATCAAAGAATGATTGCTACATTGAATACATGTTATGCTTAAACTCACACAAAGCCTAACAGCAACATTCATTGAATGTGTATCACCATATGCACAAAACTAGGTTCTGTTCTGTTCTAAAGTTGGCAAAAATATTGAAAATAATGACAAACATCAGAGAGAATATTTTTTTCATTCATAATCATTCCCAGCGCGTGCATAAAAGTTTGGTTTTGGCGATACAGACACAATGGGCGTGAACTACCTACCAGGCCCCGCCTTCTTTCCGTCCACCTTGAACTCAGCAACGACAGATGCCCTTGCCGACTCCGCCCCTTTCCCAACAATGGCAACCTTTGAAGCGTTGATTGGCAGGTCAGGACCGGGGCAGTAGGCCAACAGGGGAGACCACTCGAGCGGAGCATCCGACCAATAGATATGGATGTAGTGGTCGCCTGGTACAACATAATATAGTTATTCATTCATACATGTACTGACGTAACTTCATTTCAAAATGTATTCAACAGTCGATGTTCACTCTATGGAATAATCGATAAGGCGAACGACGAACTATGACATCAGCTGCTCGGCCAATCAGAAAAGATGCCCTATCTCGCTGGAAGCTCTACAACTTAACCCACTCTCTTCGAAATAGGTGCTGTATGGAGTTATTTTATTGGGGAAACCTTCGAGCGACCATTTCGAGGAATATTCCAATTGCTTGGATGTATTAATAGATTGTATTTTTTCATATTCAAATGGTTTAGCGTAGTTGCTAGTTGTCAATGACATATATTCCACATTGCACATGATTGCAAATGGCACAGATATTGAAATGCCGTATAATAATAAAAAGTTCGAGCATGCTTAATGTCAATATTTACGAAGAACAGCATACAAGGGGAGGTAACTCTTTTCTGAAACCTCGTTTGAACTTATTTTTTCATTTCCATTCAAATGATTAAATAAAAGAGTACTTATTTTCAGACATAAAAACAAACGTTTTCATTCAACCAAATGTAATCATCCTAATGATATTTTCCTTTTTAATGCCAAAAACGAGATTTATTTTTCAAATGCATCTGTCGACACACTGTTAATGGGAACAGGCCATAACACGTCAAATCAATTTATAGCCATATCCTTGATAAAAGGTTCTACATGTATATGCGTGTCCCTCACCTTCGTCCTTGGCTGTGAAGGTCACGATGGCTTCTTCTGTGTTCTGATTCACGTGAACCGGAATTTTCCCTCTCGGCCCAAGCACTTCCGCAGTGATTCGACCTGCATTGGAAATAAATTTAACTCCCGTATCACAACTTGTCTTCAATCTTACATAAACAGAGATTCAAGGAGAAACATGATGGCGAATTGTTGCAATAGAGATGAGTTATAGTTACACTTAAATGCTGAAATCAAAGAAGTCTCCATTCTCTCCCCACAGAGGCAGATTAAGTCATGTTGATTTCGCCTATGTTCTATTACGTCGAAATCCGTGGGTTCCGGCAGTTTCCCCTGGCGGAAACAACCCGCATCACAATCCATTTGAATTTCTTTATCAAATGACAACGCTTCAAGCATGGAAAGGGTGGTTCATATCACAATCCTTTTGTCTTGATTCAGTAGCCAAAACGATGATTTAAGAACAGCGTCGCTGATTGCACAACTAACTTTGATTGCCTCCAATCAGGCATCTCCCATTCTATCCAACAAAGTCGGCGTATTAGAACAGAGGCTAAATCAACATGACTTGATCTGCCTTTGTGGGGAGAGAATGAGAAGTCTCCAATGTACTGAATTTCAGATATCAGATGATTACCTGGTCCAGCGTCTTCGACGTTGAAGGCCAAGGTTGTCGGTTTGTTGTACTCTAAGGCTATGTGTTCATTTTCGTCCTTTAGATTGGTAAGGTCATCTGCCAAGGTCACGCCGGCTCGATCAGAGAACCCCGGACTGAATGGACTTCCTGCAGATATAGCAGATTCCTTTAGATAATAGTATTATTCTAAAACTGATATTGAAAGGCAGTAAAGATTACACGGTCACCATGTTAACAAACTGTCTTGCGTTGCATATATTTTGAAAATGCTTTCAAAACCATTTTCTTAAATTCCAAGTAAAACTGAAAACATGGCTGCAATTTGAACTACATTTCACTTATATCAACAAAGTCTGTAAGCTAAAACTTACCAGGCACGTGTCGATTGTTCCACATAACACTTAAGTTGTATATTCCGGCCAGGTGAGGTATGTATATGTATTCCGTCTCACGAGGTGAAAGTTTTCTTTCCTTAAAGTCAATCTGTGTCCCATTTTTACCTTTAAGAAAATAGCAGCAATGAGAAATATGACAGAAGGTTTGGTGTAACGAAGTTTTATCTTGTGGCTTAGTGAGCCGTTATCTCGCTCTGCACGCTTTACCCATGCTGGAGTGACGAGCGTGACCTGACAGGATGTCAATATCATCCTTCTACTTGATTCTCTGATACGTTCACGTGCTGCACGCACGAACCATGCGATAAGAAATGCTTTTTCTTCCACTGTTTCATGTAGAAACTTTTATTTCTCGAATAATTCCTTATTTAACGGACAGTAGAGATAAATCAATATTTCGACACTATAGTCTCATATGATTTGAATGTTTAAAGTAATCTAAAATCTGAAAGATTCACAAGATAACGTGGTGATTTTTTTCATACTATACTCACGTAAAACTTTTTACTATGGCAAACCAACTTTTTTCTTATTTTCGATAATAAGTGCCTTGTGAATGAGATATTAATACACATTAAATTTCATATACATGTACAAAGATTTAATTCCCTCATCAAACAATTAACAATCTAAATGCAAAACATAACCAAGCAGGGCAATGCCATTTCAAAAAGAGTATAAATGGTATGACCTCTCACCTCGTATGTCTACACCGATATCGCCCCCTGGTCCCCGAGTGTTGAGGATGAAGCGCATCTCCTCCCCCCTGTTGCCCCCTGTCAGCCCCTCCCCCCTCACCGTGATGGACGCGGGGTCGAACACCTCCATGTGACACGGCGAGCCTGCAATACAACACAACACTCTACAGGCTGAACATAGGACCACGTATTTGGAACTCATCATTTGGCAGAAAGTAAACATCCTTCAAGTTTCATCGATTTGTACATCGTCAGTGAAGTGTAAAACACCTTTGGCTCCATAAGTAAACCAAAACTCACTAGATGCGGGTGAGGGCAATGGTCAAGATAGACACTTAAACACGACTGAAATGAAATGAGGAAGAGAGACAAAGACGGTTAGCCGATAAGGTTATGTGATATGTGTTCAAAGCTACTCTGTGTTATTTGTTAAAGTTTGCCCAATAATGTATCAGTAACTTATATTCAAAATATATTACATTTACTCCCCCGAGGGTAACCTGTCTTTTTACTTGAACCGTTTTCGTATAGGATTACTCGTCAAGCAAAAACGGTCAGTTTAATGTGAACACCTTCAAACTATTGTAATTGGGAAATCGCTTTAAAATGCTTGTTACGCCTGTTTCAGAACACCTTTCATTTATAAAAATTAGGGTCGCAATTTGTAATATTTGTTTTTATCCGTAAGATAATTTCAATTCCGTAAGAAAACGAGCTAAAATGCCCGAACCTTATAAAGAGACATTGACCTGAGTGAATCAGGTATAAGTACATAAACGATAACCAATAATCAATTAAGCGTCATAAAAGTGCTATGTTAAAGAGCTTCACCCAAGTAAGTAACTAAAGATAGTCAACTGAAAATCCTAAACGTGCTGTGAACTGTGTACACGAGGTAATGACATTTGCAAATGATTCAAAATTCTTTATATTAACATAGTGACATGGATTTCATAAAACTGCTTCCCACAATTTACATTGAAAAATGTCACGTTACAGAAAGCAAAGACATACCTCTACAGTTAATACATGTTTTCCCCGTGTTTCATAGCTCACTAGCAGTATGGCAGATAAAGCGTTATTTCGGGGTCACTATACACACTTCCTTGTTTTTAGAGTTGACGTTCTTCCGGTATATTTAGCTTATTGATAAGAATATCTTAACAAAAGTTGATGTGAAAAAGTTGCAAGTACATATGTTCAGGTACATGAATAGTAACTTCTCATGCTTTTTTTGCATTGACCCAGATGATACAAACACATAAAAACCAACAAGACATGAAAAATGTGTTAACATACAAAAATAGAGCCAGTGGCTCTGTAGCTCATCAGGCTTCATATCAATTTTGCTTTAGGGTGTGGCAAATGTGGTTCCCCCTTACTTTGGACCACAGGGTCACCAAATGTACAATTTGGAATCCTCCTTATCTAACTTAGGAGTTTCAGCTTTCTAGGCCTGATGTTTCTTGAGAAAAAGATGAAATAGGGTTAAAGGGTGTGGTCCCTGAGGCCCTTATTAGGGGCCACAGAGCCACAGGGCCACAAAAGCTATAAATCACAATCCTCACTAGTCAAAGAGTATATTCACACGGTTTAAGCTTTCTAGGCGGTTTGCTTCTGGAGAAGAAGATGAAAATAGGTTTTAAGGACGAAGGAGTCAAAGGGCCACCAAAGCTACAATTTATAATCCTCACAAGGCAAGAAGTCTGTACACAAAGTTTCAGCTTTCTAGACCTTATGGTTCTAGAGAAGAAGATGAAAATAGGTTTTAGAAGTTGTAATAGTTTAAGGTTATGATTTGAGTTCTTTCCTCTATGTTATATGCTATATGTGCTGCCAAAATGATATAAAACATGTAACGACCCTCAGATGTAAGCCAGTTTCTTGACAAAATTGTCAAATTAACAATCGGTTTGTCGACGTGCTGTCATATTCACATTCATCCTGACAACATTTAACTTTTTTGCAATACACTCAACAGCGAAGAACGTCACTAAAATAGTTTCAATTATAGATAAAGTTGAATACATACATAAGCTATCGCATACATACATCAAGTCAACAATCTTAATTTGTAAGTTCGAAAAAAATGTAGGTCATGTTTCTAAAAGTTAAACGCTTTTTGAAAATTGAATTTTGTCATCTCCTTAAGGAGGTGAGATAGGAAAGTGAAAGAGTTTTTGGTGTGGTTTAAGACGCCTAAGGAGTTGTATTATGTCTACAACTTTATTTATTTTCTTGATATTCATATTTAAAAAATCTTCAACTTAACTCAAAAAGTTTTGTTGAAGAAAACATCTTTAAAAATCAATTTTGCACCAATTTTGTGTTTGAACAGATTAAAACAAATCAATAATCAATACAAGGAGTTGTACACGTGGTTTTATTTCAACTTCAACTGGAAGCAGTATAAGTCTTTGGCTTTGAAGACATTTTTTGTGCGTAGTTTTATTTCCATTCATTATGTCTAGCTTAAGCCCTGAAGTACAAGTGCCTTTTGATATATGTTTACAGTCTACCAAGCTTCTTAGAATCAGTTATTAACTAAATATTAGCATCTTTTTTATGTTTGGTAATTTTTGTCATAAGTAAGTCTTGTAAGTTTTAGAACTTACCAACCAATCTAATAAAAGGAAATAAAAACACATATCTCAACGACATGTGTTCTGTTGAATGTCACTCCTTTGTCTTTGTATTTGTGTACTGTTTAATCTAAGTAATTTAGTGATTACTGCTAGATTTGCAATAATTAACCTACCTTTGATTTGTCTATTCTTCAACTTGACTCGAACAGTATGTTTCCCTATCTGACTGGGTTTAAACTGGATCTCCTTCTTATCGTTGACAGTGAGGATATTGTACTCTGAGATGATATCCGCGTCGGGGCCCGTCACTTCCACAGCTATGTCGTCCACGCCGGCTTCCTTCCAGTGGACTGAAACAGAGCGGGTATCTTTAGACTGATAACACCAGTAGTCTTTACATTTCATCTACGGAAGTTGAGTATTCTTACGCCTGTACAAACCTGTGCATATGTCAGTCATATTCAATTTGGAAACTTAGAAGTTCTTCCTCAACTGACAGCAAGAGGCTGGTCTAAGGGACTATATAAGCTACAATGTCATCAAGGCATGTGTCCAAGACAAAGACGCTGAATGGGAACAATCTTTTCACAGATTTATCCCTTCACCTTCAACGAACTGCTGCTTAATTCATTTTCAAATTCGCTTGAAAGGGGCAATAGCAAGGTTAAATATGATTTCTGCCCTGGCGTTAATAGGGGTGTCTCATTTGTTTTCATTTTGAGGCGGGTCGTATCTACAAATCTAGAATCTAGAGTTATTTTGTAAAAACCAAAGTTAATTAAATGATTAAAGTATCATAAGTAGAAACACAGAGCTTTACAAAATGGCTGCAGAAGTTCATTCATAAATGAGCAAGCGCACGTGAGAGTACAGGAACCGCCCGAGTCCTGGTGAGCCATCTTGAACTCAACCGGATCTAGACAATTATTATATTTAATTTCAACATAGAGTTTATCTTGAACTATATATATATATATATAGGTTGCGGCTACACCCTACTCCTATGTGTGTGACTTCAACTTAAGCACCCACCGATGAAGACAGCGAGTTCCCCCAGTATCCCGTGTTGAGGCCCGGTAACCCAGGCCTTGTTAGCGTCGTATGTGTTGACGGTCAGTGGACTGCCCTGCATCTCTTGGTCCTCGAACCACACGGACACCGTCCACTCCCCTGCCGGTCATAAAAATATTTCAAATGATGCTCATGGTTATTATTTACTCTTTCAATATCTCACTTAGTCAAACGTATTTTTGAGATAATTGAAATTGAAATAAATGAAATAGACAACATTGTGTTCCAATGTCCATTCCACGATGTTTACATTCGACTGACCAGTGCTAAATGTCACCTTTAGACTATTTTGTTAAAAATAAGTGAAACTGCTTTTGTCCGTCACCTGTGGAGGTTGGGTGGAATGATCCAGTGACCTTCCCCCTGTCCTTGACACAGCCAATAGTCCTGACCTCTGAACTCGGTGACCTCAACTCCATCCTGCACTCCCCCACGTCTACACCCGCAAGGTCAACCTGACGTCATCAAACACTGTATATGTCGGTTACCAGTCACTAACAAGTCATCTTTATATAGCGCAATTTGATATCGTATCAAATCAAGTTAATTATATTAAAATTCAATTCAACAACCTCAAAGCAATATCACGTTATGATCTATATAACGTCATACGTAGTTTCTTGTTTTGTGGGCTGACACATTTTAATTATTCGATCGTTAGATTGAGATTGAATTGTGTTTGCGAGAGAATACCTTACAGAACAATGCCTTGTACCATAGATTCGACTGAATACAGCAAAGCCTTATTCTTATAATGAAACGTTATTAAAGCCATCCTTCCACGGACTGGACGTCGAGTTGTACCTTTATCTCGTAGGCGTCCCCGAGATGGCACAAGCCCGATGACGTCATCAATTGGACGCGGGCTGCATCCGGTGTAGCAGTGAAGAACATGGGGCTCCCTAGGATCTCCTCCCCGTCGTAGTACACGTGTATCTGGAGCATGTCAGGAGAATACGTCACATCAAAAACACAAATGTTGTTAGTCGTTAGTTTCCCTAACGCTGGGGCGAAATCGCAAGATGGCGAAATGAGCGAGTTGGGTAGCAACTGGTACAGTCATTGCTGGCGGTGTTGCCTGACTCTGAGGGTGTATGTTCGATACCGGCTCTGCCAAAAATGTACAAGAATGTGTACTATTGCTAATTATAACATTGCTACACTTGAGCGTGTTATCAATCACTTAATACGCAAATCATACATACGAAATCTGTGTTTGATGATGGAGTTTCGTTTGTTGAACTTTCATACCATTGCAAGCGACATTTAAAATAAATTTTAAAACACAAGGAAGGAAGAAAGTAGCAGCTTATAAAACTTAATTCAATGGCTATGTCGGTCGTATTTGTTAAAACAGTTTGTTTTGTCATTTTTGAAAATAAGTATTTTGTCGACTTTCCCAAGCAAACGCAATGTTTATACTATTAGTTATTGTTTACTAAATCACTACACACAAATTTTTATATTTTGTTTAGTTTTAGAAGGAAAATTAAATTACCTTGTGTTCCCCAGTTTCGGTTGGCACAAAGGAACAGTCTAATGTTTTCTCCTTCCACTTGAGTTCACATCGAGGCTGTGACGTTGGTCCCCGGATGTCAATTTTCGTCTTCGATTTGACCACGTCTACATCTACTACATCTATTGAGAAATGAGCCTGCAAATTTAAATAGTTTTCATCAAATATAAATAGCTCAACTCGATACAACTATTCAATATAAATGGTATACAAATGGTAAAAATGTCCAATATTCCCAAGTTTCAGACAAATTAATGTGTTTGACAGACATGATTCTAAAACTTTATAATACCAGAATCGTGACTGTAATTAGCCCTTTCCACAAAAGGTCTCAATATAGCTAAATGGATCGCGTAGTACCTACAAGAACAAGTAAAGGTACAACCATAGAAGCGGTGAGACCAAAGTTGGCATTTTGATGCTCTTTATAATGAAGATTCATGTTTACAAATCTTAACGTAAATTGCATGTCTGCGGTAAAAGAGCTTCTGCTTTATACTTACAGTTGTTCCCTCCGTGACTCTGGAAAGTGTACAGTTCATCACTAGTTTCTCGGCCTTGGCCTTGCGAGGCGTGACCTTCTGGAACTTGCTGATATAGGCCATGAGAGCCAGCTGGTCAACGTTAGGGTCAGTCAGCTCGGCCGCGGTCAGTAGCGGCTCCACACCCAGCGCCTTGGCAGAGTCGATACCTGGCAATCAGAGTTCTTATCGGTAACAACTTCTAAACGAATGATACTATTTCCTATACATGGCAAGATTTACTAAACCCGTTCACAGGTCGCCGTATAACTGAAAAGAATATGTCTTCTTTTTTTAAAAACTATTAAACATAATTACATCATTTTATTTCTACACACATTTGGATATAGTATCTCGAATTGACTAACTAAACATCTCAATGTTGCTTGTTTTCATAAAAATCCTCTCAAAATTACGCACATTTATATCGGGCGTACTAAAAATTAGATCAACAACGTACAGATGATAACACTGTATTCGTGAATTTGTCTACTTTGTTAAATGATATGACCGTTACCTCTGGATGACCGATTACTCTTGAACATAGACCTCACCCTTCTGACAGTTTCCTATATGGTCAATCCTGTCCAGATTGGGCCAGCCAGGTACCTCGCCTCCCAGTGAGTGCACAATTGCACACAGGTAATACCCATCGTTCCAGTCCGTCTGCAACAGAGGAGTGCTCAGGTAACATCCTTGTCGGACACATGTATAGCATACCTGTATATCTCAGGTAAATTGGAGACGAGGGAACGCAGGGGTGAATGATAGGGCAAAAACACATTGTGTGAATTACGTTAAAAAGAATATTGCGCCGTTTCCGACATTCTGTTTATTAGACATAGAAGTTGATGCGAGGTGACCGTAGCATTAAGAAAACGTATGAACTTTACATCGTATTGCATTATTGGTCAAAAGTTTTAAGCTGTTTTCATGCTTAGGCGTATTTCATTCGGAATTCGTACCCGTGGTAATAGTCTGAAAGGCCAATCGACAATACTGAAACATCTGATTGCATCATCCATCGGATTTTTCGAGTTGTTTTTTTTAAGATTAAGGTAAGGTTTTACTCGAGTAGGTGTAATTATTAAAGTGATTAAAACTTACTGGTCCTGAAGTCCTGTTTGAACAAACTCCCTATAATAAACTTCAGTCGACGTCCTCTCTCTCCCTAGCTAGGTATCACGTATGGCCACGTCATGGACGGTTTACACTTTATATAATGGCTAAGTGGAAAGTTGTGTTTTGTTGCAAAATCTAGAAGAAACTTCTTTCCTTTAATGTAAGACGCAGGTGCAGTGAGAACAAAACTAACATCGCCATGTCGAGAATTACATCCTCTTCCCTTAAAAACGGAAATATCTTGATATAATCGTTAAACTGACCCAGATGTGTATGGTTATATTCACTCTACAATACATCCACGGATATAAATGCATCGTATGAGAATTTGACGTATGTGGTGTGTAAAGGAAAGCAAATATAACTCTATGTATCTGCAGCGTAAAGAGAGGGTCAACAAGGTTGTATGCTCTGTCCGTATTTATTCATGCATTGGCTAACAAACACTCAAGCCAGATAACCTCAACTTAAATTTCCCCATTTGTGTATTTTAATACTACGCATACGACAATTATTAAATTGAATATAACAACAGTGACATACGACTTAGTTTCTTAAAAAAAAGTAGAATCTAATTATCGTTTGCTTCTTCCAGCACTTTTAGGCGTTGTATGTCTCTATGTGTAACAAGAACATTGTGGATAGGATACACATTATTTGTTTTAAAAATATATGCTTGAAAGAAAGAAAGTTAATCGTCCATCGATTTCAACATATTTAAGAAGTTTGCTATTATGTTTACAGACATTTGCATTTTCTTCAAAAGAGGTCTTGTTGTGTATTCTTAGGCTATATATGAGGCATCAAATCATTACTTTACTTTCTTATATCGCATTCTGTTTTTTGCTTTTGCAGAATTTCTGCAAAATATAAGTACATAATTACCCAAATTACGTTGTAAGCATATGTTAAAAATGGGTTAATATTTCAAGAAAACCTCAAAGAAATATGCATGAGCAAATCACATCTCCGAGAGGATCAAGGTTTGTAGTGTTTGATATAATTATTCGCTTTGTTCATGAACCAGTAGAGATAATGTGACCAGTATGAATTCTCCACACGTGCTACTTATAATTGATGATATCTAATTGTGGTGTGATATGTCATGGATGAAAATATAGGCAATATTGAAATATCGTGTGGGGTCTCTTGTTAAAACTGTAAAGTCAAGAACGCAAAACAAAACCCAGAGAAATAGTGAATCCCTATATACCAAAATAATGAGGTACATGTATATAAATATACAAATATAAGCGTGAAGACTTGTCTAAGACAGGCGAGCCGCGACGTCACTGTTTAAGTTGTTCATACGTAATCTACCACAAACTACTTTTAAAGTTTAATTAAGTGTACGTAAAATATGAACTATTGATTTATTTTTCACTAAACATTTGTAAATATATAGAAAGCTATACTATGAGGTGTTTGAAAGGCCTGAGTGATGTATGGAGTGTACTCACAGACAGGTTGCTGATGGTGGTGGTGCGGAGTTGTCGACACACCCAGTTGAGGGTGGAGTAGTACCCCGGGGAGTCCTTCTTGATGAAGTAGGACAGGTACGTCATGGCTGACAGCTCGTCCAGGGCAGTGCTGGACAGGTCCTCCGGGCTGATCACTTTAGGGATGTTAAGGTGCTGCTTAGCCAGTTGCATGGCTCGGCGACAGTTTTCAACCCTAAACGAAGGAATGTTAGGCGTGCTAGTTCTAAATGCTCCTCAAAGTTACATCTTTGTGCAGTATTACCGATTTCCAAACATCAAATTTTACGATGGCATGAGGGGACAAAATATGTTTATTTTATGTAGAGGGAGAGCGAAAGTAAACATTAGATGCCGCTTTTCTGATATTTTGTAAAATGTTGAAACAGCATAAAAGTGATGATTTTATTTATATTCGAAATTCAGAAATTGAAAGACTCTAAAATTTGTGAAATTTATATAATACATTTATCGTGACAAGTTTAAAATTCCAAAACTTAAGAATCTATCAAAAATCTTATTGGTTTACAGCTAGTGTACAGTGCCTTCTTGACTAATCTATTAATAAGCCAATTGAAAGGGCCAATTCAATTAATGCTCATCAAAAATAAACTCATCGTCCCTATTCAAGAAATACCCAAGCTGTGCATGTACGTAGACCAACAGTATATCATATTTCACAATGGGAGAAATATATCATTACCATACATCATGTATACAATTGTGTATCAATCATAACATAATTTTCCATATTAATTAATCGTTTTCAGGCTAATCTACTGATACCTTCCAACGTTGCGCCAAACATCTCTATTTTGTGAACTTACTTGTTCCTGGGATCCAGCTTCCTCCAGTCGGGGCACGTGCCTGGCTTACAGAACTCCAGGAGAGCGCTGGAGTAATGTTGATGCATATAGTAGTGCTTCATATAAAACTATGGAAGCTGAATAACGGAGCTGATATAAGACTTTAACATTAATTTCTTTATCACAACGTAAATGACAAAATCATGATTGAACAAAGTTATAAGATAAGATTTATATTCATTTAAAAAAAAGGATGTGACAGAAGGTAAGAAACAGTGGCAAAGAAAGTGGTTACATTGCATTTATCAAGATGCGATTCACTGATCGCACCGGGAAGTACTGTTTATTAAGATGCCTGAACTCTCACAATAACAAGCACTGACAATGACAATCACGATAACTGCTAATATTCTTTATAATGAATATCTATAAATACACACGATTGCATGAAATTGTGTATAGAGAGGACTATATTTAAAAAAAACTGAAGGAACAGTAGCCGTTTTTAAATGTTTGACTTCGAAATTGAGAAATTCTGAAGCCAGTTTAGGAGGTGCGAGTCCTGTTCCCTCCCTAGTTATAAGGTAGACCTACTGGAGAGCGATGCCGTCGTTCCAGTCGGTGGTGAAGTTGCTGATGTTGACGTCACACAGGACGGACTTGAACCAGGCCATCATCAGCTTCTTGGGCGGAGCCTTGGACTTGCTCGAGCTGATCTGGTACCTCAGGATCAGGTGCCATAGCAACCCCAGGATCAGCTTCAGGTTACCATTGACAACGTCTTCGTTACCTAGGAAACAGATGTTTTCGTGAATTGGGATATGAATTGTCAATTTGTTGTCAATGTATATGAAATATATTTTTCAAAATATATTTTGTATCCTTTTAAGTGACGTATTGAAAAGTCTTTGCTCTTGTTATTAAGAATCTGAATTATACCTTAGACACCCTGTATGGGCGCTTTTGCGTATTCCATTCCTTAAACCGAAACTTGAGTATCAAACATCGGTGCCACGTAGCATACAGCTGCATACCATAAGTTTGTTCACCTGCTTGTGAATTTAGTGCAAATATCATGTAATTTGGCTTTCATTTTGATGTTCATAAAATAATTCCAGGACCACTTACAGAAGATCATCATTTGTCCATGTGTAAAATACCATTCCCCAAACCATATTTCGGGATCGTCTTGTCACTGGTGCTGAATGTCGATATTTAGCACTGTTAAATAGACTGATTGGGTCATATTTGTAAATTTCGGATTTTCTTAAATTTCGATTAAAATCATCCATGTAAACTTTGTAGGAAAAAAATCAGCACAGTTACGGTGCCTTAGCGCAAAGGAACACGTTTGAATAAGATATAAAGCTGTTGATCACTTATGAAGGATTTTGTAGAGCAAAATAGAAATCAGTGTTTTCAAAATTTTGACCCCTGGTCACTTCAATGATCTGCCAAATGTGTTACAGCTATCTGCTAGGTATGACATACGAATATGTCAACGCAAACTGAATCTTAACTTACGCAGTGAAATTTCATCATTTTCGGTTTTGTTTTCACAATGATATAATGTCTCAAAGACGTTAATAATAACATAATATTTGCACTAGAATACGAAGGTAAGTAAATAAACTTAAGATACGCAGCTGTAGTCAGAATACCTGTTTTGACATTCTCCGTTGCTCAGTTGTATTGTCCATATCTTGAAACTTTATTGTGTATTTATAGATTTTATGAAGCCTTGACACTATATTAAGACGATTTAGGAATCTAATTAAGAATGTGTATCACAATATCAAAACTGCATTAATGGTTGACTGGAAATCATCTTTTTTTTTATTAATTCTGGTGCTTTATGAAGTCTTTATGAATTATTTGGAAATAGTTATAATGAAGCAAACTTTACAAGTTTTCTATGAATCTAATGAAGACATTGTGGCCACATTCATTCAGTTATTTATCTTGTTATATGCTGATGATATTGTGCTGTTCAGCGACGATCCAACAAAAATACTAAAGCACTTATCACGCTCAAAAACAAAGATCTTAATTTTCGGTAGTGGCCCAGCCAAAAACTGTCAAATGACTTTCCAATAAGGTGGAAATGGTATTGACATAGTTGATGTACAAAAATTGAGGGCTTGATTATTATAGGAATGGAAGATTCAACAAAAGCCTTGTTTATGTTACTCAAAAAAGCTAAAAACATATATTTTCTTCTTGGCTGTTTGATATTAACACAATGATGGTTCCAATCCTATTGTATTGGTCTGAATTATGGGTTTTGAGAATATCCCTTTGACGGAAAAAGTGAAGCTGTTTAAAGGAAAGTTCACTCAAAAATATATATAAATAATAAAGTTTTTAAAACATCCTATGTTTTGAAAATAATCTGTATTTGCTTCAATCTGTATATAGGCCAATGTTGAAATTAGCACAAGCAATGATAACCTTCCAATAGAAATCGTACGCTTGCAAGATATTCTAAAAAGTCAACAAATTTGCAGTTTGTGTAAATCACAAGCCAAAGGGGCGAGTTTCAGTATCATTGTGAGGCTCAAACAAATCGTCAGTACATACCAGAACATTATACGAAATTCCTCAACCAATAAAGATACCAAATACCATGTCCTAAATGCAACCAAGAATGTTACATTTTTGTATACTGTAAATATCTTTCGTTAAATTGTTGTACATGTGTATGTTTAAATTGTTGGAATTGTACATGTTTACAGGCATGAGTGTCATATTGATTTATTCATTCTGTGTACAAATGATTATCTATCTTTGCTCTCGTACCACTGATGGTTGAATTGAGTAGATAAAAACCCTAAATCTAGTGTGTACAAAGACATCTTTATGACAATAACAGGTGTAAAGCGCGTGTACGTTCACATATTATGTATTGATATTGTATTAAATATTGGAGATAAGTAATTGTTTCAATACGTTATTTTAGTTATGATATGTATCATGTGAAGTAGATATTTTCTCTTAAACTTATATTCTATGTTTCATATAGTTATTTCACATATATTTATGTAAGCAGTTTTGTTTGTTTTTCACAAGTTTATACAATAACCCTCGAGACTACTGAAACTAGGTCAAAATGACATTTCATTGACAACATATATGTTCATACGATATCTTTAAAGGGTGTGACGGGTAACCTTTGACCTTGTTATCAAGAAATGAAAAGTATTCTCTCAGGTACGCAGAACTTTGAACAGGCTTGGTGGATATATTACCACGTAAATAGATATAGCGTTCATCCTTACCTTAATCTAAGGATATATCTGCAAATAGGAATTCGATGTTGTGAAACATGTGATGTCATTATACGTATTGTTAATAAAACATAATATCAAATTTAACGCGTTTTTATCGTGGCTATATATTCAATTAAGAAGATTTGACATTCGACTTCTACTTTAAAGGGGCAGTAGAACGTTTTTTGATAACTTTATATTTCAACATTTTCACTGATAATTGTACATTAATGCATAATGTATTATTTTGAAAGTGTCAAAAATCTCATCACACAAGCCATTCATCCATCGTTGAAGGACAAAGCATGAAGATTCACATAAAATCCATTGGCGGCCATTTTGTGTGAACACCTTTAATTTTTTTTGTGTAAGAAAAAGGAATCGCATGGCTAAATTTAACATTATATATTTGAATTATTACTGCTCCATTTACATTGTCTTTCAATTGGAACCATTACTTTTCATTTTCTTGACATCACCTTATATTCTCCCTAAAAACGTTACTGTCTCTTTATTACGTTTTTTTAGAAAGTTCAATGATGCACCGGAATTGTGAAAAATCCGACACTTAATATCTAAAGTGACGCACATTAGCCAAAGTTACCGTTACAGAATTGTTCAAGTTAATTTTGTTTCTCTTTCAATCACAGCGGCGTTTGTAAACACAAATCATTGGGCGCGCTTGATTCGTAATTGTGGGCATACCTGTTTTGCAGTGCGGTCGATTTCGGAGATTGAGAATTTGTGTCGCAGGAAAAGGCATATTGATTGAGAGGCTGGAAATAAATATCAAATTCCCTCTGTCTCGATGTTTATTGGGTTAGAAATGAGGAGAATTAATAGCATAATGTAATGGAATTCTAGTGTCGACAGACAGACGCAGAAAGGTTCATTTTCTCTATGTACATCTCGTGCTGTGCGTGATATTTCTCCAACTTTAAGCTGCTATTTGCTTGCGGTGTCGTGAAGGGACTGTATCATTAATATGAGTGATTTTGTTTCTAGTGGCTTTTCTGTTTATTGCTGTTATAGATCTAAAACATACAGTTATATACGTTAAACTTTACTAATGTCCAGCAACTGACGTTTAAAGAACACAATGATGATTATTAATTGTGAAAAACATAGAACCCTTAGTTAAAAATCTAGGTCAATCTAAATACTGCGCGACATTGAAACAATACAAAAACATATTAAAAAATCATATTATACCGCTTATCATTTTCTATTATGGCGGCACTCGGTTTTAATTCCAATCTCTTTGATTCCATACATTAAGACTGTATCTTTCCATATCTTTTTATCTTATCGGGACCAACTAGTTACAACAAATCCTAGATAACGAATTGAGCGCCAAATATTTTATCGTGTTTTTACGTGGACAAGCTGAGTCGGTTTGACGGTAGGTCTTAGGAACATTATCGCATTGGTATGTCCCTGCGGTTGAGCTGGGGTCATCGGGCTATTGGCATACCTTTGTTTGAATATGGATTTTAATCAACGAAACATGTATAGCAGTTGTGCATGTATTTAACATTTACTTGGTATCTGCAAAACTCATTTGTGATAGGGGAAAGTGTTGTATCGAAATAGATACTCTAGGTAATACAATATTCCACACATCATTGACATACATCGCGTATTGCTATGAGAAAACCAGTTTCTGCTCCAGAGAATTATAAAGTCTGTATGCATCTGTCTTGTGCATCTACGTGTTACTGCACACAGTTATTATTTAGTAGAGCAAACATATAAGACATCATGGGTTGTAAAACGTTAAAGAGTTACTGCTTGAAATATGTGTGTTCAACATGCAAATGTAATGTAATCCTATAAGGACGGGCTGATCCTGTTTGTTTATTCAACTCAATACGACGTGGAAGTAGAACAAACAATACACTCACACGTACAGTATATTGTTAGTGGTGATACAAATACTGCCCGCAAATATATGTCTGAAACATGCAAATTTAATGTCATTTTACATGACTTCTATAGCGTGATATGGCCTTGAATGTTGTTTTTCATTCACGACCGATTTCACTGCTCTCGCGCCCCGCCCATTGGTACTTGGCCTGACATTTCACATGTCAACGAGTGATACCTCAGGTCGTTGAAGCTAGTAGTATACTCGCTGCTAACGGGTGTCATATATAAGGTGTCTATTTCATTCCCCATGTTTACAGTTGGTTCAGCTGATGACCCTCACTAAGTTACTTCTGTCCAAGCTGCTCTGTGCACAGGGCTGTCGTGTTTAAGGAAACAAGACATCTGTGAGGATCGTGTGTTTACTAACTGCTTGTCAAACATGACAGGGGGTCCGTGTAAGAAGGCTTGTTGGTTTCACAGTGACAGATCACTCATCGGTCGACCCGCGAATAACATGTGCTATATACAAAGTAACATGTGTAATTACAAACTAACATTTTCAATGTACAAAGTACAATGAACGGAGTAACATTTACAATGTACACAGTAACATGTGTAAATTACAAGAAAACATGTGCAATATCCAAAGTAACATGTGTATTATACAAAGTAACATGTGCAATTTACACCATAATACATAATAGATTTCATAACAACGCTTGTTTTGCAACCTATACACACACAGAATAGCTGATTATGCAGACACATCTTCAAGTGTTGACTTAAGTGAAATTGACACTTTGTGATATATGACTTACCTATATAGCCAGTGTGTGTGATATAAACTTACCTATGTTAACTAGACGGATCTGGTCACTGGCTATAGCTTGGAATGCGAGCTGTACGTTTTGAAGCATCTGAATTTTACTCCGAGGTTTTGTATAAACTTTTCCAATTTTCCTGAACTGGAGTGCCTCGATAAGCGCAACGATGTTAACTCCATCGCAGAAATCAGTGGCAAGGTTTTCAACTGTCCGACCACTCAAAGCCAATTGGTCATTTACCCAATTAGCAAACGTCTTGTGTTGTATTGCGATCCACTGGTCCTCATTGCCTATAGAAGATACGTTGCCCAACCTCTTGTGTGAGAGGGCGGGGTCCGTTCTCTTCTCACTCATCACTGGGCCAGGCTGGGTGGGGCACCCTCTCTCTCCCCTGCCTACCTGTGTTACCTGAGATCGCTCACCTGTTGGCGAAGGCAAAGTTCCCTGAGCTGAGTCGGTAATGCGATCAATATATCACTAAGTTGGGCGATATGAGGGGAGCTAACTCTTTGTCGTTATCTCCAACTGATTGGAAATTTAGGTTAGAGTTTGTCGTGATAAATCATAATAGAAACGAAAAGTGTCAATCCAGGGTTTTTATTAGATTATAGTGTTTTGATGTTTGACGTTATTGCTTTATAGATTTGTAATCTGGTTTGTTTGTTCATCCTTGGACGGGAACGGTAAACATGGCTCGATCGATAAACAATCATAATATATTGATAACACTTAAATTATTAACAATCAAATGTACTTTGGTCTTGTCTCAAACCATCATTTTCGAAAGCTTAATCCCAACAATATAAAATCGTGTAGTACATCATTTTAGGGTTTTTTCTTCAGTTTGTCGGTGACTGTCCATTGATTTTTGACATATTACTTTCTATCCTATGTCACCCCTTGTAACAAGGCGTTGTATCATTTGTATGCTGATTGTATCTATAACCACTTGACTAAATTACTATACAAAATTAAATACTAAATTACTAATACTATTACTATTCCAAATAGTTCTTAACAATGTAAAGGTTGTTTTAATGATGATTAATTTGCCTTTCACATTATGTATCAATAGGCAGGTATTGATGTTTCAGGCTGCAGATAAGTTTCGGCTCTACCTCAAAACTATCTGTACAGCTATTCTCTTCTCACATCCAACGGCTATAGGTTCAGTCTGCACTAAATCATTGGTAACCCACAGGTATATATTCATTTTGCATTAAATGATTGGTAACCCACAGGTATATATTCAGTCTGCACTAAATGATTGGTAACCCACAGCTATATATTCAGTCTGCACTAAATGATTGGTAACCCACAGGTATATATTCAGTCTGCATTAAATGATTGGTAACCCACAGGTATATATTCAGTCTGCACTAAATGATTGGTAACCCACAGGTAAATATTCAGTCTGCACTAAATGATTGGTAACCCACAGCTATATATTCAGTCTGCATTAAATGATTGGTAACCCACAGGTATATATTCATTTTGCATTAAATGATTGGTTACCCACAGCTATATATTCATTTTGCATTAAATGATTGGTTACCTACAGCTATATATTCAGTCTGCACTAAATGATTGGTTACCCACAGCTATATATTCAGTCTGCACTAAATGATTGGTAACCCACAGGTATATATTCATTTTGCATTAAATCATTCGTAGGTAAGTTGACGGTCATACATGTAAATGCACAACTTAGATTGCATGGGTTTACACTACACTACACTACAAGGATTGCTGTGGAAAACTGCTTTGAGTCCTGTCTGGTCCAAAAGTTCTTAACGTCTCAGGTTTATCACACTTGGTATTGAGATTCATATTGACATGAGGGTGCGAATGTTAAACATATAGTAAGGTATGAATTTTGCATTTATTTTGTGAAAAGGGACGCCTCTGTTAGGACAACTGTTTCAAATTGGAAACTGTCTGTTTAGAAATTCAACACTATCGTTTTTGTTTTTGTTAACTCTTCATATCGATGCATTATTAGATGGAATATTTCCTTTTTAAACAACTTTGACAATATTGGTGTTGAGTTGGTGCTTATTGGTAAAAGTGTTTGATCTTTTTGGTATCAAATTTATCATGGAGATCCTAAGTACATAAAGAACCATTTTGTCATGTAAATGATAATGATAAATGATAAGTTATTCCATATCCTTGATCATTTGAGTTGTTTTTGTGTGACATATGAATTTAAAAAAGGATAAAATTAAATCTTCAACATCAAAACGGTGACAGAAGATGCTAAAATTGATATATAGGGGTATGTAGCTCGACCATGTCAGCTGCTTGTTGATGAATCAGGTATTATAATGCTCTCATGTACACTAAAGATTCAATAATCCAATGTGCTGGGTAAACTTTCTGGATTGAAGAAAATGCTATCTCTACCCAGCACATTGATAACTCACAATTATGTTTTGTATATGCAGTATAATGTGTGGACCTGAAGGAGCTCTTCTGTTTGGATCAAACTGCCTCGTCTTTAGGTTTGGATGGATGTGCTTGAGTGAGACCTCATTCAAGAGCCACTCCGTGAGTTGTCTGAGGTCATATATGCCAACCTTTTCTGATAACGTAGTCTGATTAAAAAGTATCGATTGTTGAAGGAAAGTGTCGTTTTAAAACTAATTGATGTTTTATAACAGGAAACATTGAATTCACGATTGTGATCGAAACCCGGACATTCAGTCAAACGTTATGTTTGAAACTTGTCTAAAGCAGTACGAATGAAAGTTACGAGTTACCCATGTCTGATAGGTGATATAACTAATATTCATGTTAGTTGGACGGGTGAATTTGGGTTTTTCGAATTAGTATGACTGTTTTAAGAATTTCATATTGGGTTTCGGAGACAAAGTTGTGTACTCGTCTCTCATCATAGAAATCTCATCTGAATAGAGCCCATTGCAAGAGCTTCTTTGAAAGTCATCCTCAAGTAGTTAGAACTCCAGGGAGCCCATTGCAAGAGCTTCTTTGAAAGTCATCCTCAAGTAGTTAGAACTCCAGGGAGCCCAATGCAAGAGCTTCTTTGAAAGTCATCCTCAAGTAGTTACAACTCCAGGGAGCACATTGCAAGAGCTTCTTTGAAAGTCATCCTCAAGTAGTTAGAACTCCAGGGAGCCCATTGCAAGAGCTTCTTTGAAAGTCATCCTCAAGCAGTTAGAACTCCAGGGAGCCCATTGCAAGAGCTTCTTTGAAAGTCATCCTCAAGTAGTTAGAACTCCAGGGAGCCCAATGCAAGAGCTTCTTTGAAAGTCATCCTCAAGTAGTTACAACTCCAGGGAGCCCATTGCAAGAGCTTCTTTGAAAGTCATCCTCAAGTAGTTAGAACTCCAGGGAGCCCAATGCAAGAGCTTCTTTGAAAGTCATCCTCAAGTAGTTACAACTCCAGGGAGCCCAATGCAAGAGCTTCTTTGAAAGTCATCCTCAAGTAGTTAGAACTCCAGGGAGCCCAATGCAAGAGCTTCTTTGAAAGTCATCCTCAAGTAGTTAGAACTCCAGGGAGCCCAATGCAAGAGCTTCTTTGAAAGTCATCCTCAAGTAGTTAGAACTCCAGGGAGCCCAATGCAAGAGCTTCTTTGAAAGTCATCCTCAAGTAGTTAGAACTCCAGGGAGCCCAATGCAAGAGCTTCTTTGAAAGTCATCCTCAAGTAGTTAGAACTCCAGGGAGCCCAATGCAAGAGCTTCTTTGAAAGTCATCCTCAAGTAGTTACAACTCCAGGGAGCCCAATGCAAGAGCTTCTTTGAAAGTCATCCTCAAGTAGTTACAACTCCAGGGAGCCAAGCTGCAGAGAGCATGCTCGTGTGAAGAACCTCCCTGAGTCGTATGTATCCCCTGTGTCTCAGCTATGTGATAAAAGGCGACACGTCTATCTGCGAGCATCATGCCGAGACCATCAACAACTAGGAGATCACTGGAGAAGGTTCCCAGTCAGCCAGACCTCGCATCAACTGGAGCTCTGTGGCGGCCAACTCTACATTCAACAACCTATTCGCAACTGTTTAGCATGTATGGAGCCATCACCAACTGTATCTACCACATCTCATGGATGTCCTATGGACGGCTCATTCCTTGACTCGATGACGTCACGCATTCATCTCTCAATTTCTCCACCACTATGCTAATGGGGTTGTCACATTTAGAAAAAGGCACGATGAAATGTTGCAATATTTTGTCCCTAGCTAAAACGTAACGCTTCATCTGCTGCACGGAGACTCGGATGCCCAGGAGTGATTTTAAGGTTCTGAAGAAATCGTTGTATGGTTTTAGAATATCCAGATGCCTGTATTTCTGTATAACCTTAAACATAACACTATAAAAAAATTAAATCCAAATAATGTTTCCAAAACTTGATTCAATTAAGAAAATTACAGTTGGTAAGCGCATCCATGGGTCTATGAGGCAAGCTGTTATCAATTTTGTTTTTCCAATACCATTCGATCGTCAAAAGTTTATTAAATTAGCATTACTACAGAAGGTGTCCTTCGGGACATTTCTATAAGAAATGACAATGATTTCAGGACCTATCCACATTGTAAACGAGGTAACAAGAAACATAAGTACATGAAAAGTCATTGCGTCGGTGTGAATTGTATGTCAATATTATCACTAAAAGAACAATTGAGGATATATTCGATAGCATGGTCACCGCATACATGTATAAACCCTTATTGCACGTAACCTTAAGTATAAAAAAATCAAAACCAAGTTGACATTTTATTCCAGTGTTTCAACTAAAATGTAAATTTCATTCTATCATACAGCGTTTGAGTTGACATTATCCAGTTGATAATAATTATAACAAGTTCGTATCTGCTATGTAGTATAATCAACAATCACCAAAACATCCAAGACCGAATAATTGCAGATTTTGTATTCATTCATTGGGAGGGTCAAGGTATATAAGAATTTTTTTTTGCCGGAAAAAATAACACTTGTAGGAAGGTCTTCAGGATGGTTTGACAACAATCAGATAATATACGACTATATATTATTTATCTTGCACTTAACTGTCGACACATGGTTTTCATATTGGACAAGGGGCAGGGTTGATTGTTCCATAATCAAACTGACAAAAATCAACATTTTGCTGCATGAAATTTATATTGACTGGTTTATACAAATAATTCAATCTCCGCGCCACCTAATTGACAAAACTAGATATGAACACGTAGATTTATTTTTTAAGTTTTGAATTAAGATAAAAGAGTGCTGAAAATTTGCAAGAATACATGACTTCATCGGATTTATGTCTTGCAAAGCAGTGTGAATTATATTAACGAATCAAATAATCCAATGGACACTAAAAACACTTCATCACATCTATATTCTTTTTGATAAATAACACTGAATCGTTGTATTTAATATCATATTGTTTCATCTTTAGATAGTCGTTATGGATTGTTTAGCAATTTAATTGTTGAGAGGGCCTACAGTAAAATTGCAATTCTTCGGGAAGGTGAGGAAATATTTGCTTTCAAGGTCTGCAATTAAGTATGACGATTGACCTGTTAAAACATTAACATTTATATACATTTACATACACACAAATGTTTAAAAATAATTATTTATGAAATACTATGATTACTATGTGCAAATATGTAAAAATACGTGTTGATTTTAATTCGATTTTTTTCTAAAGATAAGAATAAGTTTATGTTTATTTAGATTGAGCTGATAATTCCTGTTACAATATTCCCGTAGAAAGGGTGTGCCAGAAAGAAAATACTCGTCTTCAATCCAGATGAATGATCTCTGATCTCTTGTCATATCCACAAATCTATGTCTCATAATAATAAAATGTTTTTACAAGGTGCACCTTATTTTATTTCACGTATGCTATAATGCACACATGATTATAGGTATGCATTCAAAATAGACAGATGCGGTATTGATGTTATTTTTAGATATTAAGTTAAAATGACCCTTATGAGCAATAGTATTTCTACCAATATTTGGAAAAAAACATCTATTTAGTTTGTGGCCCAGATAATGCTTTCACGATTTCGACAACATTTTGGATTGGGCTAAATAATTCCAAAACAAGATTAAAATTATAGGCTGGCTTCGGTATATTAGCCCTTTCGTTCTATTCCATCATTTTAATCATTAAAAGAGTTTGCATATGATACATAGCCATTATGATTTACATGTAACACTGAAATGCAGGACATCTAGCACGAATACTGTAAGAGTAACCTCCCTTGTATGTTTGTTGCTTGTTATAACCAACCCGCTCCGCTGTCTCGGGGTACCATTACAAAAGGAACATACTTCACCACAACTCAACAATTTTTACATACATTTGTTGATTTGTTGATTAAGGATCAAGTTTTAAACATCCACTTGCATCAAATGTTCGTATTTACCACTTGTCATTAAATATGTGTGACATTATTTTTTTCAAATTATATGCACATGTAACGATCACTCGATGATTATTATCATCGAACTGATGTGTTCAGTGGTAATGATATTATCTTTTAAGTTAACATAGTTTTTACTGTTTTACTTTTGATGATTAAATGTTATTATTTCATTGATTATAAAACTGAATAAGATAGGAAGGCAAGAAATTCATACTTGAATGTACAAACAAACAATAATTAAGCCTTCACAATAATAAATCTTGTATTCATCTCCTCTACCTTACGTTTCAACGTTGCTTCATTTGCGCTAGAAAATTGGTTTTGAATATTCACTCGTAGTTTCGAACTCATTTTCATAAGTTTTAGATACATAATTATTGTGAAATGCTTATCCAAAGGATGAATAAGCTTTAATTTGTTCACAAAAGTTGAAACGCATGTTACTTTTGCTAAAGTTACCAAACAAAAGTTAAAAAACAGACTAGATGTATCGCGCTTATGTTAAATATCCCCAAATATATTTGCTACAAGGTGATTTGTTCTTTCGTGTTTACGTTCTACTCGTATAGCTCTTACTGTGGATAGTATGTTGTTGATGTACCAGTACACGTATATGAATAATAACTGTGAACATAGCAAACAAATACAGATTTTATTTGTCTTCAAAATACATGTACAATTGCATGTTCTCTTTGTCATTTATATTGTATGTGTCATTTCAAGGAAATATTATCCTGCGGCCTTGCTTGTCATTTAAAAGGAAACATTTGACCCCGCCCTTCGTACACGCTCTCTCTCAACACAAGGCACGATTCTCATGTTCGTCTTCATATTTCTACACCTCACGAGTTTAATGTGCATGCTTTCCTAACAGAAAAACACAAAATGTAATTTGTGTTGAACAACAAAATAAGAATTCATTGAAAAAGTTATTGACACAAACACTTATTTAACGGCCATTAGTTTATAAAATATATTTTAAGTTTGAACGTTATAAAAAAAACAATCCGTTAAATCTTCATCACAGTGAAGGACTCTTAACCGAAACGTCCCACTTCTGAGATGAATATCGAGAATTTTATACAAGGACTGGTGTATTCAAAGTACATCATATAAGTACCATATGTACTATAATTATATACTCGAAAACTTTATTTGTAATATCTGACACCTACAAACGCAGTTTTAATGTTGTATACGTAATGTGTTATATATGCATGACAGAAATAAATAAAAATAATATTATTCCTGACATGAAGGTATTGTTTGATGTATTTGCTAACAAATGATATGCCTCGAAATGATAAAGAGTATAGATGACAGAAATATACATACGATGTCATTTTCTCATACAGGAGCTGCCGCCATCATACACAGACTTAGAGCCACTCAGTGGTTTGTGTATATTGCCTTGCTTTGTTTGGAACGTAAATGACATATTTCACTATATTTTTAAAACATTTACATATTCATTCCCCAAATGCCAATTATATGATAACTAAAATCATAAAACAGTCATACATATTCCCAGAAGCAGAAATCACGCATCCAATTTGAAATGTATACTAGGTATATAACATATCAAACATGATCAACTCGTAACTGTCATTCTGTCTCCATACATAATTTTCCAAAATTACGTTTGACTGATTGACACGCATCATTGTCCGGTTTTCGATCATTATACGCGACTTCCAACCATCCTGTTATCACTTTACGATGTTGATCAGCTTTGAAACAAATTGAGTACTTTTATGCACTTTTTTCAGCTAACTCTTGTTTAACAAACGTTGAATTGTGCACCAAGATCCAAATCACCATCCGGTTTTTCGGTGTTTTCGTTTATTCTTGCAATTCGTTGATTACTGGTTTGTTATGTCTAAGTGATACTTTTAAACATTCAGTAAATGATATGTCACATTGACACAAGGTAATTCGAAAATGGCACTGGGTAATTTCGAAAAATTACTTTTGATGCAAAACTTCCAAATCACACGCAATGTACATTATAAAGAGTGGTTACAATGTCATATCATGAGAAATATCCTACGTGTATACATGGGTATGGTTAAGGATTTACTCCTGTAAACCGAACACTCGTACCATGTCCCTGTGCAGTAACTAGTTTTCCTCTATCAGTGAAGTTCAGTGGTGACCGTGTCGATACCTGCGCTTCAACTGGATTATCTGACCTTTCTTATACCCAAATAGTCATTACTATATGATCAGACCAGCAGGAGTAATCATACGGATCATGTCACAACAAGGAGAATTTGATGGCTCTCTCTGCCACGGATAAAGCTGGTTATCTAACACGCTTGTGTCTGGACTACAGAGGTGTCGACGTGTTTGTAATGGAGTGGATGCAGGCGTCGGGGTCACTGTTGAAGCAGGCATCGTCTGGACACTGAAACACGTGCACCACGGGGGTACTGCACTCCAGGAACTTGCCGCACGTGTAGGGGTGCTGAATATAGCGCTCGTTTGTGTTGCTACACACATCGTCTGGAAATAGAAATATTTAAAAGCGAAAGTAGAAAACATTATAGGATTAGAATTGATAAAGAACTATTGCTACTACAAACATGAGATTCAGCAGTGAAAACCTATAACACATGTATATCATACTGATGGATAACACTCAAATTCTTAGTTTCGATCGAAAGTCGTATGTTTAAACGGTCTGTAAGTTAATATCATTCGATAGCTATCTGGACGGTGCGGGTAGGCATCCGTGAACGGAAACTGCTGTCACGTGTCTCAGGTTAGATTTTGCATTGGACAGATTGATAAGGAATAAAGGATATCAATAGAAACAAAGATAGCATTGTCTTCATTTCTCACTCGATAAACATACAACTTAACAACCTCAGCTTTCAGTCTTTGTTTATCATCGTTTTGTGTACGACTGTTTGTGATCATGAACTAAAATATCATATTTTATTCAAAACGTCTTTAGCATCGATAAATTTTACAGCGCTTCATACTTCATCGTAACATAGTCAGTGTATATACATGTACCCTCAAAGCCATGACTATGGCTTAACGTGTAAGGAATAACAACACGTAGAAATAAGATGAAGCGTTTAGCGATGTACGTACCAGGAACAACGTAGAGATTTTCAGATAGAGAGGAAAGGGACGTAACTCCTTTGTCTGTTGTCATGACGACTTTCACTTGAATGGCTGACATATTGTTTGCTGCTTGAGGGGTGAACTCACAGGTTTTGTTGACTGGCGCACACTCATCTCTGGAACTTTCTACACATGTGAGATTCTCTTCTTCAATACCGAGGAACTGCAAGACGCCATTACTAGCCGGAAGTCCAGGATCCCACGTGACCTTCAGCTGGGTCGGTTTGTTCTCGACTACTTCAATAGGCATGTGTAGTACTGGTTTCCTAACTGGCGCTGAAGAAGAATATTAATGTTTAAAATACGACTCAATAAGGTGATAACAGGCGCGAAACAGTATCCATTAAAGGGGCAGTAGCACGTTTTTAGGGGGAATATAAGGTGATGTCAGGAAAATGAAAATAAATGGTTCCAAATGAAAGACAATGTATTTAAACTAAATGGAACAGTAATAATTCAAATATATAACGTAAGGTTCAGCCATACGATTCCTTTTTCTTACAAAAATGAATTAAAGGTGTTCACACAAAAATGGCCGCATATGGATTTTATGTAAATACTCATACTTTGTCCTCTGATTATGGTTGATTGGCTTGTGTAATGTGATTGTTGACACTGTCAATATAATACATTAGGCATTTACTTACCATTATAAGTGCAATTTTTAAAATATAAAATTATCAAAAAACGTGCTACTGCCCTTTTAAGGTTGTGTATTTCGGTTTTCTTTACATGAAGTCAACTAGGGTATAGAATCATTCACCATCAGAACCAACTTCAATTAGACTTTTACGTTTTAAAGGACTTTATGAACTCTTGGCTTTAAAGGGATATTATGCCCAGATGTATATCACAGGATAACCTGCTCTTAGTAATCGATAATTTTTCATATTTTAAAACAGAGAAGTAAGTTACATCACTCAACTGAACTATGAATAGCAGTAGCACGTTTATTGTGGGTATATAAGGTGATTTCAGGAAGTGAAAATGAATGGTTCCAATTAAAAGACTATGTATTCAACCTTTAAAAACAGTAATAAATCAAATATTTAATGTAAAGTTCAGCCATGCACTTCCTATTTCTTGCCTAAAATGAATTAAAGGTGTTCACACAAAAATGGACTTTATGTGACACCTCATAATTTGTTCTCTGACTAGGGATGATTGGTTTGAGTAATGAGATTTTTGACACTATCAAAATAATAGTTTTAGCATTAACGTACAATTATCAGTGAAAATTTTGAAATATAAAATTTTCTGAAAACGTGCCTCTGCCCGTTTAAAATGAATGCATATAAGAGGATTATTTACACCATTGTTCATTGAAGTAATTTTTTAATTGGGGTAGAAATAATCCTCTTTTCCAATTGCACATTTTTGAATCAGTAAACAAGCTTGTCTGTACTTTTCTGCACGACTTGAGCGGAAGTCGTCAAAGAAATTACACATGCAGCTCGTTGTTTATTGCTATGATCGATTGAAGGCTGGCTATTAATTGCAGTGAAACATGATACAAACTATCGTTATTATACAAATCGTTTGTTTATCAGTTTTGAAACATTGAGTAAACTACTTACATGTAAAAACCACCTTGAACCGTGAGCTCAGTGTGAGAGATGATTTCATATTGATAATGGCTGTGCATTTGTAGTTTCCACTATCACCGCATTCAGGGGGAGATAATTCAACAACAAGTTTGGTCCTGCTTCCGGCGCGGACAGTGCGCGCGTCAATCCGTGGATCCGCTGTCTCTGTTGGACGGGACGTCTCATGACTCTGTGAGGAGACTTTGGCCAACTCAAAAGTGTCTCCAGAAATTTTCTCAACAATGATGTACTCCCAGGCAGCTATACCGTTGAGGATACACTCGATACTGACGGACTTGTCAGACAGGGTGGCCACCACGTTACTCGCTGTCACTTCACGTCGAATGTAAGAAGATCAATTCAGTGTCGTGTACAGCCAAATACCAATATTGTATCATATTAGTATTATGTAACGTAAAATACATGAACATCAAATAACGTGCCAAATACAAAGAAAAGTGCATCAAACAAACAAAGCGTCGTGTGTGTTGAATATTAGATGATAATATTTGCGACGTGTACATGTATGTCAAAATACATGGACAGTCAAAAGCATCGAGTTTGATCAGAACTGAACTTTGTTACACTCATGACCAGGCCGATATCCTCGGCACATGAGGTACAACATGACAGTAAATGCATCATACAGGCGGATAATTGACTAGCCGGAAGATTTTACAGTTTGCATTATGATTTTACTAAATTTGCTAAGTTTTTTAACAATGTTTTCTTTTGTTGTTTTGGTTTCTGAATAGTTATCGAGGTTGGTATATATAGAGCATATTTGGTCTCTTTGAAAAATGTAAAGGTATGTACAAGGTTCTTTCTAAAGTAAAATATTCACATCTAAAGATATAATGGAACTCATCTCCAACATCATTCTTACAACACCATCTACATTTTCTTTAAAACTGAGGTATCTTATTCCATTTTCCGTTTTTCAATCGGCAAGTGGTGGCAATAGGTTCGAAACAGTAGTAATGGGATACCTTTATTTTGGGAAAATGTTTGAAGTTGCGGTTTCAGAACAGAATATAATAAACCTTTTTTCGAGTTTTCAAAGTGATCAAATACTGCAAATATATACATCAAAGTGTCTTAGAGATGTAAAAGACATAATAGTTTGCTTGTCAATTTCAGTTTTCCGCGGTAGATATCACTAGTTTTCAATATTTATGGGCTTACGTTGATGTATCAAACTTAAAATAAAGGGACCAAGTTTTTCATATACCTTTAAAAGTGAATAATCTTAAATCTTAATTTGTATTAAAAGGATGATTAGTAAATGACCCATATAGTCACGTCATTTACAACACCTGAGATACCCGAGCCAAACGAGAATTGTGTTACATAGAGCAGGCCCGCTTTCCTTATTGCCGCTTTCCTTAATTTATCACTGTGTAGGTTTTGTCAAACAGAATTTATGTAAATTTTGAAAGGCACTCCGTCAAAATGGCCGTTAATTTTCGATTTCTCGCAATACGTAGCCACAATGGTGTTTGCGGGCTTTCTCCCTGCAATGATACTAGCGGCCGCAATATAAGTGAAACACTCTTGAAAGCAGCGTTAAACTCCAGATCACCTCACCTCATTTCTCGAAAGCTACGAGACTTAAGAAAATAAGGAGTAGCAAACTTGGTCAGTGTGTTAGCTATTAGATACACATCCAGTACATGCATACTCGTAGATTAATATGCAAAGCGGGCCAGCATCCAACAGATAAAATATGAACAAAACCGAAAGCAGATATTTGGAGCATTCTTTATTTCTGAGTAATCAATCTGGTTCATAGCAATTATCAAAATACATATTACAAACCATTGGCATGCATAGAATCCTAATGGTGTATATTCATGTATATACATTTTTAGCTGTCAGTGTAATGGAACTTAGAAGTATTATGCGTAGAACTACATCTCTTTAATAGGATACCACATTAACTGATTCATCTAGCTGTTGCTGTATCAAGTTTATAATAAACTTCTCATCCTGTCCCAGGGTACGAACGTTGCGTTAACTCCACTTATCTGTACCCTGGGCTCAGAAACTAGATTCGCTCGCCCGGCTCGACTTGGAATGTAGGCAATCACATCATTTTCTCATTGAAATTTATCGAGAAGGTGGCGAGAAAATGATTTCATTGGCTATGTCCCAAGTCGAGCCGCGCGAGCGAATCAAGCTTCTGAGCCCAGGGTACAGATTAGTGGAGTTAGCGTAACGTTCGTACCCTGAGACAGGATTACAACTTCTATAATGTTATTCTCTGTAATCTTTACTTTTCCTCTCACTAGCGCCAGTCATGTATAATTGCCATATAATTATGATATTTTAATATAATATAATATAATTGTCTAACCATCTCTTGAGGAAGGAGCGCTTCAATGGGAATCTATATTTACAAGAACAACTTAGGCCGTACAGTACGGTATCGTTCTTTTACAAAATTGTCGAGAATGCAAATCAAACTTAATGGATGAAACGTTCACTCCGATGCAGCACATAACAGAAAATGCACATGTTCTGTCAGAGCGGTATGATGCAGAATATATAATTTTTATAAAAGCTGAATATGTTATATATCAAAAGCACTAGCAGTCGCATAGACTTTTAGCCCCACACGCAGTATCTGAAGGAATGTAGCTTGTTCCTAATATGAATTGTCTCACATCACACAGTGGCGATTTCACAACGATACTTCATAAGTAATTAAATTAGGATCGAGAATTCCATATTCGTTATGACCAAAACAAGCTGTTGATCAAGTTCGATAAAGCTAATATTTGAACATTTTATTCCTCGGAACTTGGCCGATTTAAAGCAGACGGTAAGACAATCTTAAACAAGAAGAGCCTTCAAATACCGCAGGATAGTGTAACAGAGACGATATAGATATGTAACTGTAACGAGCACAAATGGCGCTCATCAGATACAGACCCAGGCACTATCAGCCTTTACCTGATGGGCTCGACACTTCCGCTACACCGGTAGTGACGTCATCGGAAAAGGATGAAATAGCAACCACAGATTTAGTACGAGGCTTCACTGACACAGCTCCCGTCCCTACCGACACAGCTATTTACAACATGGGTTAGAAAATACACAAACAAACTTATTTCTAAGTGGACATATGCAACTTTGATTATTTGACATGCTATTGACTTCAATTATAAGGCCCAATATTTAGAGACGCCGCTTTAGTGGAAATTCAGATATAAATGAACTGTTCTACGCTTGTAGCATAACGATGATTGTAATTTAGCATTTGACCGATCATCCCAACTAAAGGTAAACGGTTCATCTATCTTGGATACATCTAAGCAAAATGACACACATTTTAAACTCAAATGCTTACATGTCTGATACATTTTACATTTCAGCTGATTTAAACCATTCAAAGAATGTCCTAGCAGGTTTTTGCGATATAATTCATCCTTGATAAATTATAAAATAGTCTCATTCTGATCTAAGGTTGAGTTTTCAGGTTTTTGATCCCTCTGTTGTTCTCGTCTACTTCGTGGAGATATTATCGTAACGTAAGCTCTGGATTATCGAGAATGGGGACATATATGGATGTCTTTTTTTAATACATACCACGATTTTTAAAAGTTATCACCCACATATATTTCTCTTCCTAATTGTCATTCCACCTTCTGACATGACTCTGGGAGAGGTTCAGCAATAATGTTGCAGGAAATAGGACTGAATTAGAATTAAACATGAGCCAATTGCATATGGGGCTAACCGCGCTAATTGAGGTTTATGAACTACGAGTTAAGTATTCATTGAAGATAAAGTTTAAGTTGTCACCCCTTACCATTGCTGTTAGTAATACTAGAACTTCTTTGTATAGTTTCTTTAGTTGTTTTGCTATCTTGAGGTGTGAAACTTTGGTAAAATGGGACCGGTGTCGTCACATCCGTTGTTTCACTTGAAGATGAACCGAAAAGGGCTGGAATGTAAAAAAAACCCAACTGAATATTATTTTGATATCATATTTAAGCAAAATAAATACTTAAAGGGAATAATAACGTCGTAATTTCTAACATTATTCATCAATGTTAATTTCAAACACACATTAAATACACACATTAAATAATGATTTTTTGACTAACAGAAATACTCAACATTCGCAGATATCCTAAAACATACATTGTTGCACACTGTAAGAAATATATAATTTATAGTTATCATATTTAGTTGTCTCATGTGAAAAATATACTGGGATAAAACCAGACAAAGAATTTTGTAAGAAGAATTCAGTTTGGATAAAATTAATTTTGAGGTTATTCCCCCTGAAATGTTGTTGACACACTTAGATTACTAAGATTACTTGAGATCGCCCAACAGTGGCTTTATTGCCATCATTCCTCGGTCCGACAAGTGCAATAAATAACTCGTGGTGTCGGCCTCCAGGCTCGTATTGCTTTCTTTCAGAATAAAAAGATAATTTATTCAACGGCAACATAGAGGCGTTTGCTTTGATGTCTTGGAAATGACAATTTATGTTCCATTGTTCTTTATGTATTTTCAAAGATAGGTAGCATGTCTTAATGAACAAGTAGTTACAACATGATTTATATAACTGTGACATAAGTTAGGCTTCTGAATAATGAGCGACTGCATCATTATTGAGGAACCTTGGTATGTGTTGTAGTCACCATGTTTGTAACTGCGATTTGACATCAGTAACCGATAATTGTTTGGAACACATACCTGTATAAAATTGACGAGCAAGCTTATATTGACGACTGGACAAAAACGAGAGAAAGCAACTTAAGCGATACAAAATGAGTCGAACTCACTCTTAAAAGGAACTGGCTATCTCGTTTACTTTTATGGTTTTGTTGAAACCTAACTCTTGTAAGTACTACTGGTAAGGTAAACGTGGTCAATTAATTGGGTCAATTCTAAAACAACAGCCTGTTCTGTCGACTTACGGTCAGCGATCGTGTTTATCTGGGAAATGCTAAAATAAAACGCTGTTCTTTGATCAAATTTACTTTTTATTGAAATTGAACTATTTCTTTTGATTATCAAATGATATATTATAAAAATCAACAACAATGTTTTGTTTTGCCGTAGCAAGGCTTTATACACTCGTAGCGCCGATGATTGGCTTCACTTCTGACTGTTAATTTTGCCGAGTGTGCTTTCTTCGTTATCAAATTGCCATATAAAAATCAACAAAAATATAACCTCCCACTTGTATGTTTAATCTTATAATCATATACTTTATATGCATAAATTGAATTGTCCACACAAATTTTGTTTCCATAAAAATGGCCCGATGAGATTGTCCTTTCAATCAGAAACTCTATATACATATATATATATAGTAATCTTTTCTAATGCCTTAATAAATAGTATTACTGTTTACCGCTACGTGAAGAATCATAAGAAGGGAGATAACTCACATTTCTGTAGGTGGAAGTGGACTAGCAGTGCCACCATCATAGCAACAAGGGAGAGCACTAGTATCCCAAGAATGACGTACGTGCGAGTACGTCTCCGTCTTTCTCTCTTTTCCGCCAGCGTGAGGCTGCCGACTCGAAGAGGAAGTGGTTTCTCTTCAGCGATCTCTGAGTATTCTCCCTCCGGGTGCATGACAGGATCGGCCGGATGTGACGTCATATCCTCCGCTACCCATGACTTCTGATATGAAGGCGGTTGTGACGTGTCGGGTGAGTTTTTGGAATTGTTTAGAATCTGGTGATCGCAAACCTTAGAATCATTAACCTGTTACACACTTTCGAATAAGATCACGCACAATAATTTGAGAATTTTGGATTTGTATAAAAACAACAAAAAACATTCAACTGTATTACTTTTACGACATCTTATATAAATGCTTACAGCTTGAGCTAAAACGGGACAGTTCTAACCGTTTTGATTTTTTTAGAAAACAATTAAAGACGTTTCGCTAAAACGTACTTCAGGCCAGTGAAACATATAAACCCAATCTAAGTAAACGTAGCCTCAATGATATCTGTTTCAATCCAGCAATGGGTCTAGAAAGATCGCGGGGGGAGAGAGAATTTTTCAAAAAGACTTGTAAATCATCTTAGAAAAGATTGTTGCAGTGGTTGCCAAACAAGGTAGCAATTTTAACGCCACCTTGTGGACAAATCAAAACCAAAACACAGCAAACGTCTGATATGGACTAATCATGGTAAAATCATTTGCAGGTTGACTATCATCGGTGGTGAAAACTTAGATAGAAATACCATAGACACCTATGAAATGGAACAGTCCTAATAGTTGCTGCCCTACAATTATACCATACACTGATCAAAAGAATAATTTGAAGAAATGAGATTATTACAGTGCGGGTGTAAATCATATTTGTATCAATGTACTTGTAAACTGGAATATTTATTATTTATTGGCCAAGATTGGCTAAGTATTCGTGAAATTGGTTGCAGCGAATACACCCAAATGGATGTGTAATATGGACAATATGTCGGAAACAAAACGTCCTTTAAAATGTATATTTCTATCAATTGACAACCTTGATTCATCACTTAGTTCATAAATGATTTTTCATCAACATAGCAATCTTAATTCCCACATAGCGTTGATTTTGAGACATTGTCGCCTGTCCAACGCTGCAACAAGAGACGTTATCCAGGTTCCAGGAGCCTTTCCCAAATCACTTCTGTACCTTAAGTGGTCAAATATATAGGTATTAGGTCACTTATCTGACCTGTTCTCAATAAAAGGTCCTTTATTCTATTGGTCAGGGCAGTATGTCTAGCTGAATTTGAGCATACCGTGCACGTTATTTAATACGTCATGATTTGGCTATAACCTTGTCCTTGTTTTCATTGTGAATAAGTTAACCTTAGACAAGACCCAATATAACTACCTGTGGCTCAAACATTTAATTTACAATAAGTGTAAAGTTTAGTTAGAGATGGACGAAAGCAACGTCGGTGGTGATTTCACAAAAATGAGTTATATAAATAACGCGATACTTTTTCTTAAACAAGGTTATAATGTCATTTTAGTTTATATACTCTCCCAAAAAAGAAACGCATAGGTGATTTTAAGAATTTTTGTTGAGTATAAAAACAAATTAAACAATCTAAATATGTCCTTCCAATACGTCTTTGTTTTATGATGGTTTTCGGCTTTTGAACACCAAATCGAAAATTTGATACCTCTTGTTTATTTGAGACTATTTTGGAAAAAGATTATTTAGAAAAAATATATAGCAGAATTCATGTAAGAGTAAACGCTAGATCATGTGGTACCTTTAATCAATCAAAGGCACTCATATTATTCCAAATTTTGCTATTCAATTTCAAATGAAATAAAGGTTACCATAATGCGCCGACCGATAATGTGTCGGAAACCGAAGTTGCATGATTCACACTAGTCTGGCATCGAATATTCATCATCGTCCTTTCGCGCATTATCGTTCCTACAGGCCATTTCCGGTCAAAAGAGATAAAGATGTGTGCATCAAAGAGTTGCCACCATAACCTAAAATCTCTAAATACAGGTCACGTTTTTCTTCATTCTCTTGTCACAGGGATACAGATTATTCACAACATCCCTGATTTGGGTGTAAAAGTCCACCAAACTGTACAAAAGCGTTTCCATGAAATGGATATTCGACCATGAAGGCCAGTTATCGCCCCTGTTCTTGGTGGTTTCAAAGAACTCAATCTTATTAAGTGGCGTTTTACAATCAAGATTTCGAACCTAAGAAACTTTAGGAGACTTTGGTTTACTGAAAACGCACAAAATTGTCAATAACAACCATTAGAAAAAAACGTGACTTTGGATTGTTCAAAGTTGGAAAAAAGAAAATTTTGCCCATAGTTTATGCCACAAGTCAACATATTCTGTTGAGACAGTGTGATGGTGTGAGATACAATATTTAGCACACAAAAATGTGGTTTATTGGTGTTTCTGAAGAATTTGAGAAGCAAATCACAATTTCGACAACGTCCATGAACGTTACCTGCATCAGTTATTTATCGACAAACGCGTGAATCCACTTGCAGAACGTCAGATGGCTGATTGAAATGTCCTTTAATGTAAAGAAATTGTTGATGACTTCTCAAACACTACATTTCAAGCCAAATAAATTAAAACATCGACGATATGAATTAAATAAACATGTACGTCAACGTCATAATACGCCCTAGACACACAAACGATTGGCAATTGCATTGCAGAAAGATTGGGGAAGAAATGCATTATAGGGACTTTATCAATTTGTCCGTTCATTTTCAAAGGGATGTCAAGCTACAATTCTTGAAAATGGCAGGAATTCATAACACTGACTTCGACGTCGTCTTGTGGTTAACAGAATACGGAAACATACCTAAAACTAGTGTTCTCCTCTTGGCTTACTCTTGGTCCATAAACATGTAAAATTTCGCTTTGATACCACTTAAATTTTGTGACATTTGTGGTTTTTAAGGTGAAGTAGGTTCCAGACATTATATATATAAAATGTCCTGTGCTTTCGTAGTGTCAAAGACAACAGTGATTGCTGTGATGATGAACCGTCGATATTGTCACATGTGACAATTGATAAGATGGATAAAGCATTTTAATAGGATCATCATGATTACGTGAAGCCTAGAGCATGATCAGCTTGAATATCATCATCATATTTAATAATTCCATATTAACTAATCTTTCTTCTTTGATTGGCATTCTAGAAGTTGGTGTGATGAACAATAAGGACAATAATTCTTATGGATGAACAACTTCTTTATTTTGTGTAAGCGACGTTTCGACATAGATTCTAACGACATTAAAATCTATGTCGAAACGTCGCTTACACAGAATAAAGAAGTTGTTCATCCATAAGAATTATTGTCCTTATTGTTCTACTAATCTTTCGTCTGAAATACTATTTTCAGATAATCACGATGTGAGTTAAAGTTTCTTATTGCACTCTCTGGATAGTAACCGCCACACGGACAGGCGGAGATCTCACACAGCTCTGGTAAGACTTCTCTACTCTACGCATCAACAACAACTATCAAACACGTCAATGTGGTTTCCTTAAAGGGGCAGTAGCAGGTTTTTTGATAATTTTATATTTTAAAAATTGCACTTATAATTGTAAGTAAATGCCTAATGTATTATATTGACAGTGTCAACAATCACATTACACAAGCCAATCACCCATAGTCAGAGGACAAAGTATGAGTATTCACATAAAATCCATTGGCGGCCATTTTTGTGATCAACAACAACTATCAAACACGTCAATGTGGTTTCCTTAAAGGGGCAGTAGCACATTTTTTGATAATTTTATATTTTAAAAATTGCACTTATAATTGTAAGTAAATGCCTAATGTATTATATTGACAGTGTCAACAATCACATTACACAAGCCAATCACCCATAGTCAGAGGACAAAGTATGAGTATTCACATAAAATCCATTGGCGGCCATTTTTGTGATCAACAACAACTATCAAACACGTCAATGTGGTTTCCTTAAAGGGGCAGTAGCAGGTTTTTTGATAATTTTATATTTTAAAAATTGCACTTATAATTGTAAGTAAATGCCTAATGTATTATATTGACAGTGTCAACAATCACATTACACAAGCCAATCACCCATAGTCAGAGGACAAAGTATGAGTATTCACATAAAATCCATTGGCGGCCATTTTTGTGATCAACAACAACTATCAAACACGTCAATGTGGTTTCCTTAAAGGGGCAGTAGCACATTTTTTGATAATTTTATATTTTAAAAATTGCACTTATAATTGTAAGTAAATGCCTAATGTATTATATTGACAGTGTCAACAATCACATTACACAAGCAAATCACCCATAGTCAGAGGACAAAGTATGAGTATTCACATAAAATCCATTGGCGGCCATTTTTGTGTGAACACCTTTAATTCATTTTTGTAAGATAAAGGAATCGCATGGCTGAATCTTACGTTATATATTTGAATTATTACTGCTCCATTTAGATTAAATACATTGTCTTTCATTTGGAACCAGTTATTTTCATTTTCCTGACCTCACCTTATATTCCCCCTTAAAACGTGCTACTGCCCCTTTAATTAGTTGTGTACAACAACACCGGAACGGTCGCTCATCACATTATATAATATTATCTTAGTACATACTATTATATCATTTTGTCATATGTCATTTTATAATAAAAACTACGTAAGTCGTGGGTTCACTTCAGGGATATCATTATATAGTTTTACCCGTTTGTTTAATTAAGGCATATATCATAGATTAAAGCAACAGCTACATTTAGATGTAAATTATAGCAATGTTTTACTAGGAAAGATCTGTGTCAAATCGACGTCATATATTTACAATTGTTCTAGATATTTCTTATTATTACCATGTGACACCTTAACATTTTGAAATGTGTTCTCTTCTGTCAATGCATTATGCTAAATTTGAACTAATGTCAGGAAGACATAGTGTAACATGTCAGTTTAAACAGTGGTTGGTATAGTTAACAATTTAAAGCCCCTATTTGATATTATTATGGCAACAAATTGCTTACATAATAAAGTTTCAAGTCTGAAATACATAAAAATGGTAATAAATAATAAATGGTAATGATAACCAGTAATTTGATGACATCCTAACAAAATTCGAGTAAACTGTCCTTGTCTCATTAACGCGCAGGTGTGTGTTTCAAGGCAGATGTACATTTCTGAGATAAGCTGTTTTATGAGTGACAGGTCAGTTTTACATGACATTTGACCTAGAGAGACACCGTGTCGACCCAGTCGTCATGTACAGCGTCATGACATAAAGCTGATTAGAGTTACAACATGGTAATGTACATTTCATGACACCTAGGGTTGTAGTGATGAATTTTCCCCGTCAAGGAGGCTGTTATGATAGATATTACAAAGCATGACAAGTTCATGACACATTTGAGACTAAAGTTTCTGACTTTAACAATACGAGTTTTGTGACGTGAGATGTACATGAGGACAAGTCTTCGTTCTTAAGTCCTGGTGACCCGTAGTCTTGACGAACATGTCTAAGAAACATTTTCCGCCTATATAAGTTTTCAGTAGCATATCATTCACATTTAGAGAACATGATTTACATCATTGATTTTGCACTTTAACATCAAATGAAGACAGAAACTAGACACAATCACAATGTTAATACACTTGTCATGTATTGAAAGTCAAATATGCCTTTGTATCTTATTATTGTCCTGACATGTCATATGAAGTAGTTTGAAATGTAATTTTTCCAGTTTTTGTTTTAACCAAATCATGTTAACAAATTTCAGTGCACGTATTTGAAATGATAATCATGAATATTTGAATTCACTTCCACATGACAGCAATGAATTCCTCGTGCTTGGATAAAATATTTTGGAGTTGATTTGTCTCAGAAAGTTCACTGCAGATAATCTGTTAAGGTTCACTGGTGAAGAGAAAAACCCGTGGAATGTGCGTAGGGTTTCCTGTTGATTCATTTTACATAAAGTGTACTGTAAATATGATGTATAACTGAACATACAATAACGTTAACCATCTCTGCTGAAGGTTGATTGATTGCAACATCCGTCATACCTGTCACCTCGTTCTGACCACAATTGTGGACAAATTCTGTTAAATCGAACAAAACTAAACTATTTAAATGATTATTTTTAAATTGATTTTTCAGAATGTTTTGTCTTAAAGGCGTTTATGGTTCGTGTGTGAAACTCATTCTGAATTAACACAATTGTGAGTATATTGATAAAAAACGTATGAATATGCTAAAATGTCAAACATCATGTAACCATACCTTATTAAAATCTCGAGTTTTGACAAAGTTCATATACTTTTGGAACTGGTCCCCTTCCAAAAGGTAAATCCATTTCGGGTAATCCGGGTTTTCATTTTCCATGATAGAAATCTTGAGCCAGCAACAACTCCTAAGGGTATAACTCTCAACTTGGCATTTCACTGCCGAATCCTTGTTTGTAGCGTCTTTTGTGCCTGTGCAGGGAGTACACAGACAGTGAAACTATTGCTGTAAGCCTGAAGGCAAAGCCTAGATCTGTCCCATGAAAAGAAAGCAGGTCACGTGATCTTGATTAATTGTTTATGACCACGTGATGAAGATATGTTCACGCCTGGGCGAATTGATTTAAATGACGCTTTATAATGTTTTTTGTTTGTTTTTATGTTTGACAGATCGTTTTCTAAAATGTTGTTTTTCTGAAGAATGTAATTATCCTGGTTTGTAAAACAAAGTTTCCATTCTCACGGTCTACAGTCAAGCTGAACACCCATTTTTTGAATAAAGGAAATTTGAATTGGTCATGTTGTCCAAAATTTTCGACTTTTAATTAGTGTTTTCAAAATAATAACTTATGTTTTTTAATGCCGAGTAGAAGAGAGCGAGGTCAATTGTAACACAGAGCAATTGTAATAGAGGCAATTACTTTAAAAGTTTACATTCAAGTATAGAGTGTAACCAATGTAGAATTATTCCCCTTGCTTTCCTCTTGTGTAGCGTTATGGTGTTGACCAATAGTTTCCCTAGTGATATAGATTAACATACACGTCGATTTTTTAACTTGAAAGTATTTTTCATGAACAGTAAGAATTTGTGTTACAAAATACGCAATTGATATATTTATATGTTATCCTAAGCTATATTGCCATATCACATGAGAAACCTATTTGAAACTCGTAACTCGTTTAATCGTAACATGTCTTAAAACAGAACTACCCTCAATGGGTGCAATTATAAAAGTGTTTTACAGTTTCTAAGAATAGAAAAGCGGAAACTAAATAAGTGAATTTCAGCCGTTGAGTGAAATTGGAAAATGCCAAAAAATGTGAAGTTTACCGAATAAAGATTTAACAATAATTTGATAAATACAATTGTTGTAACTTAAATCGACAAAACAATTATGGCTATTATTGTTACCCCAGTTAATGAAGATATTATATTTTAACCCCAGTTAATGAAGATATTATATTTTAAATAGCCTTAGGTCCAATGCACTTAAAGAAAAAAAATAAAACTTTACCCTACGTGTTACAAATGACCCACCTTACAAATTTTCCAAAGTCAGGTTCAATTGTGACACCTGGGTACCCTTATTCAAATGATCTAAACTTGATAACTGCAAGTAATAAAACACCAAATGACACTTTGATAAAACTGATATTCACAAACATCGTACAGCCTATTTATGCATCTACTGAGACGCATGCAGCACATTCGGACAAACTTAGTAAAAATTGTAACAATTGACTCCGTTCCCCGCTACAGACCGACTGGTTCACATTCAGTTATTGGTACAGTTGTTTATCCTACTTCTAACTGAGAGTCGAATGTGCTGCATAGCAACATCTAACCCATTTTACAGTGAACATGTAAGTCAGGTTGTTCCCATACTTAGCAGCAATACTTGAACATTAACAAAGGGCTTGGCGAGAATGTAGGGATTACATTGATATGAAATACATATTCAGAAAAGTAGAATTATAATATTAAAAAGTCAGGTTAAGACAGCCTTCATGTACTTCTACAGTTGCTCGATAATAGGCTGTTTTCAGAACTTTATATCTTTTTAACTGTCATAAAGGTAAGATATAACCCTTGTAATATCAATCATATGTGTATCAACGAAATTTGTAATTATAGGCGCTAAAGCACACCAAAATGTCGTCATAATATCCATTATATCCGTTACTCGGAAATTATCCTATGTACGTAATTTAATTATAAAAGACCGGAAGTATGTAATGCAACGTTGCATTGTATTCGCTCTAACTACAATATCCAAAGATCGTTCATATATTCTGTACACCCAAAACTGCAACCGTAAAGTTTCATGCAACGGCAGTGCCTATTTTCTGAAAAGGAACCAGTTGCAGATATTTGATAAGGAGAAAATTGCAACCTTTGTTCCAAGTTAATAGATAATGGTATATTAAAACAAGTTGCAAACATTCAAGATCAGTTGTAGTTAAAAAAAAAAACATTTTGAATAATCCATATATTGTGGTTTTGACATCCAGTATTACTTAAAGAAAGAATAATACGCACTTCACTGTATCAGTTAAAAGTGAGTGAAAGTGTACCGATATGCCCTGAAACTAGCAGTTTTAGTGCCTTTAGGTTATAGCGTAATGTTTTCCGATATGTTTTTCATATAAAATCAAAACATCATGGTGATATCAAAATATATTTTATTATTTTTTATAAAAAGATCATCAATGTCCATTAGTCATATTTGTCCAACAAAATAAGAAATTAACACGTTTGGCAAATACCTGTAAAACCCATCAATAAAAAGCAAGTTGCTACGTTAGGAACCCATTTCCCTTTCACTAACCTAAAGTGTTCAAACGAAATCGATCATAAAACAATTTGTATAAACGATTTCATCCTGCTTAACTCCAGAAGAACAATTAATACAAGCGTTAACATAAATGGCCCAATTATATTAAGTCAGCCTAAAATATGCTTGTAGTTGCGTTATTAAATAACCCTTAACAGAATAAATTATAAACATAAAAAATATAGTGTTATTGATAACTGAAGAAATAGTTATGATGATATACATGTAAAATGATGTTGGTGTGAGGCAACTAAAATATTAACATCAACTGAGCGTACTCAGATGGAAAAATACACCGGGTGCGGATGTAAATAAATAATAACACAGGGATAATTTATGATGAAACAGATAAAGGAGAATAAATATATTTTGTAAAAACAGTAAGCATTGTACTTTCTAAATCGCATTAATCGCATTAAATCATTCCTCTTACAAAATGACGAATAACATAAATCGAATAATTTAACACAGTCACATCCTAAATTGATGCACACATAATATCAGATAATATTTCTGGGTTTACCAAGTAAGGCTTGATATGATGAGTATTTGATGATTCCATATAGCACAAATCACTCTTGGAGAGTCCTCGACATAGAACTATGATACAGAACATAAACAAACACATCTCGTTTTGAAATTTTCGCTCGCCACGTAAATCTCGTGCCACGTGCGTGAAAGCATGTGATGTAAATATCTTGGAGAGTCCTCGACATAGAACTATGATACAGAACATAAACAAACACATCTCGTTTTGAGATTTTCGCTCGCCACGTAAATCTCGTGCCACGTGGGAGAGAGCATGTGATGTAAATATCAACAAGTCAATCAAATATCATTTCATCACATAATACGAGTACGGCCAGCACGAGCTGCATGAAGTTCACGTGTTTTACTTTCGGCTTTTCTTCAGCCGAGCAAGGAAGTATCGCAATAGGCAGTGGACTGGTCAAATGTGCACGGTCCTGCTACTTCTGTGAAGTACGTCCCTCGCGCACATGTTTGTTGTATCGCTTGACCATTCACACACCAGGAATAGGTCGTACAAGAGTTTTTAATTGGAATATATGCTCCGTTTGCTTTTCCGTCACAGGTGAATGGGTTGTTATGAGTTACAGCTCCTGAAAGATTCGAGTTCAGTTGTTAGTGTGCATTTATACCGAATAGCTACAAGTGGTTAACAAGAAACCAGTACTATAACATAATAAATCTTGATTTATTTCTCTGTACATTAATCGTTACGTAGAAAAGAAAACAGGTATATAGCATATGGGAGTTATCTCTCCTTGGATGAAGCTTTAGATGATATCGAAATGATCTATATTACCCAAATTTGAAAAAAAGGCTTTTGAGTGCGGATTTCAATTTTAATTGTTGATTTGCAGCGTTGATTTTGATATATATTTTTATATCCAACACATGTACCAGAGGGTTATTATAAGACATAGATCCGTTAGTGACTCACGTATCTCACTACAGTTAAGCCGTATATGATAATATATAATACATATATATTGGGATTAAGGATTGATTTATAACAATTTGCGACACCAGTACACTACACGTTAATTGGCGAGATGAGATATTGCCACTTACTGCTTATGAACTAAATTAAAGAAAGGTATCGACATAAAGGTAGATATCTAACCAGCTTAATGACTTCACAGTTATTTTATGGACCAAACTTTTTACCATATTCAATGCATTCACGTAACAGGTTAAAAGGAAAATATCGATTGTCTAGATGGGACAGATATTCTATTCTTAACATCGTTTGTTTTGGCCTTCACTGAGAAAAAGAGTATTACAAGTAAGCAGTATTAGTGCAGGACTAATTAGAGTGGTTAGCTATCCATATACACATGATCAACTATAATGCCTTGCACGGGAGAGACAGGGACTGACAGAGAAGCAAGTCAACTATAGCATAGCAGAGGTATGGTTTTAAAGTTCGGGACTACAAAATACCATGAGCATTTTCTAAATCTAAAAAGTCGATGATATGATAATAGCAGTATCAACTACAAGCGATACAAGGCAGGTAACAGGGTGTATATCGAGGAACTATCCAAGAACGTCCTAACAGAAATGTCTGTTCCACAAATATACCCCGACTGAAATGTTAAATAAATAATGGAGTCAAAGCAAAATTTAATAAAAAGCAGATTTTGAAGCAGAAAATATGCAGGCATAAAACATTTAACATATACTCACGTCAAATTCTGAAAAAATGGATTACATCAATATAGTGTGGAACGGTTATTGTGAGTGCATCAAACACTGTTGTGTCTAAACATTTAATGCATTAAACAATGCAGAATTCGTGCAAAACGTGAAGTTAAATCATTTCTCTTTCAAATGCATGTATTATACGAGACAACAAAAAACACAGCATGCAATTGGATTCATATTCTTATTCTTATAAAACTACTTTCCTTTGAAAGACGGACTATCAAAACTTAATGGGCTTTTCATATATAAAAAATATACTATTATTCATGTCAATAAACATTGAATGTGCACCGTCTTGCTGTAGATATTCTGCTGAAGTGGAAGGGGGCGTTTCACCAAAACTGACTGTGTACTGGGAGCACTTTGTTGCCAAGAAGCCATCAGCTCAGACTGTGTACTGGGAGCACTTTGTTGCCAAGAAGCCATCAGCTCAGACTGTGTACTGGGAGCACTTTGTTGCTAAGAAGCTATCAGCTCAGACTGTGTACTGGGAGCACTTTGTTGCCAAGAAGCCATCAGCTCAGACTGTGTACTGGGAGCACTTTGTTGCTAAGAAGCTATCAGCTCAGACTGTGTACTGGGAGCACTTTGTTGCTAAGAAGCCATCAGCTCAGACTGTGTACTGGGAGCACTTTGTCGCTATGAAGCCATCAGCTCAGACTGTGTACTGGGAGCACTTTGTTGCTATGAAGCCATCAGCTCAGACTGTGTACTGGGAGCACTTTGTTGCTAAGAAGCCATCGGCTCAGACTGTGTACTGGGAGCACTTTGTTGCTATGAAGCCATCAGCTCAGACTGTGTACTGGGAGCACTTTGTTGCTATGAAGCCATCAGCTCAGACTGTGTACTGGGAGCACTTTGTTGCTATGAAGCTATCAACTCAGACTGTGTACTGGGAGCACTTTGTTGCTATGAAGCCATCAGCTCAGACTGTGTACTGGGAGCACTTTGTTGCTATGAAGCCATCAGCTCAGACTGTGTACTGGGAGCACTTTGTTGCTAAGAAGCTATCAGCTCAGACTGTGTACTGGGAGCACTTTGTTGCTATGAAGCCATCAGCTCAGACTGTGTACTGGGAGCACTTTGTTGCTATGAAGCTATCAACTCAGACTGTGTACTGGGAGCACTTTGTTGCTATGAAGCCATCAGCTCAGACTGTGTACTGGGAGCACTTTGTTGCTAAGAAGCTATCAGCTCAGACTGTGTACTTGGGGCACTGTGTTGCTATGAAGCCATCAGCTCAGACTGTGTACTGGGAGCACTTTGTTGCTATGAAGCTATCGGCTCAGACTGTGTACTTGGGGCACTGTGTTGCTATGAAGCTATCGGCTCAGACTGTGTACTGGGAGTACTTTGTTGCTATGAAGCCATCAGCTCAGACTGTGTACATGGAGCACTTTGTTGCTAAGAAGCCATCGGCTCAGACTGTGTACTGGGAGCACTTTGTTGCTATGAAGCTATCAACTCAGACTGTGTACTTGGGGCACTGTGTTGCTATGAAGCTATCGGCTCAGACTGTGTACTGGGAGCACTTTGTTGCTATGAAGCCATCAGCTCAGACTGTGTACTGGGAGCACTTTGTTGCCAAGAAGCCATCAGCTCAGACTGTGTACTGGGAGCACTTTGTTGCTAAGAAGCCATCAGCTCAGACTGTGTACTGGGAGCACTTTGTTGATATGAAGCTATCAACTCAGACTGTGTACTGGGAGCACTTTGTTGCCAAGAAGCCATCAGCTCAGACTGTGTACTGGGAGCACTTTGTTGCTATGAAGCCATCAACTCAGACTGTGTACTGGGAGCACTTTGTTGCTATGAAGCCATCAACTCAGACTGTGTACTGGGAGCACTTTGTTGCTATGAAGCCATCAACTCAGACTGTGTACTGGGAGCACTTTGTTGCTATGAAGCTATCGGCTCAGACTGTGTACTTGGGGCACTGTGTTGCTATGAAGCTATCGGCTCAGACTGTGTACTGGGAGTACTTTGTTGCTATGAAGCCATCAGCTCAGACTGTGTACATGGAGCACTTTGTTGCTAAGAAGCCATCGGCTCAGACTGTGTACTGGGAGCACTTTGTTGCTATGAAGCTATCAACTCAGACTGTGTACTTGGGGCACTGTGTTGCTATGAAGCTATCGGCTCAGACTGTGTACTGGGAGCACTTTGTTGCTATGAAGCCATCAGCTCAGACTGTGTACTGGGAGCACTTTGTTGCCAAGAAGCCATCAGCTCAGACTGTGTACTGGGAGCACTTTGTTGCTAAGAAGCCATCAGCTCAGACTGTGTACTGGGAGCACTTTGTTGATATGAAGCTATCAACTCAGACTGTGTTCTGGGAGCACTTTGTTGCTATGAAGCCATCAGCTCAGACTGTGTACTGGGAGCACTTTGTTGCTAAGAAGCTATCAACTCAGACTGTGTACTTGGGGCACTGTGTTGCTATGAAGCTATCGGCTCAGACTGTGTACTGGGAGCACTTTGTTGCTATGAAGCCATCAGCTCAGACTGTGTACTGGGAGCACTTTGTTGCTAAGAAGCCATCAGCTCAGACTGTGTACTGGGAGCAGTTTGTTGCTAGGAAGCTATCAACTCAGACTGTGTACTTGGGGCACTGTGTTGCTATGAAGCTATCGGCTCAGACTGTGTACTGGGAGCACTTTGTTGATATGAAGCTATCAACTCAGACTGTGTACTTGGGGCACTGTGTTGCTATGAAGCTATCGGCTCAGACTGTGTACTGGGAGCACTTTGTTGCTAAGAAGCTATCAGCTCAGACTGTGTACTGGGAGCACTTTGTTGCTATGAAGCCATCAGCTCAGACTGTGTACTGGGAGCACTTTGTTGCTAAGAAGCTATCAGCTCAGACTGTGTACTGGGAGCACTTTGTTGCTATGAAGCCATCAGCTCAGACTGTGTACTGGGAATACTTTGTTGCTATGAAGCCATCAGCTCAGACTGTGTACATGGAGCACTTTGTTGCTAAGAAGCCATCGGCTCAGACTGTGTACTGGGAGCACTTTGTTGCTATGAAGCTATCAACTCAGACTGTGTACTTGGGGCACTGTGTTGCTATGAAGCTATCGGCTCAGACTGTGTACTGGGAGCACTTTGTTGCTATGAAGCCATCAGCTCAGACTGTGTACTGGGAGCACTTTGTTGCCAAGAAGCCATCAGCTCAGACTGTGTACTGGGAGCACTTTGTTGCTAAGAAGCCATCAGCTCAGACTGTGTACTGGGAGCACTTTGTTGCTATGAAGCCATCAACTCAGACTGTGTACTGGGAGCACTTTGTTGCTATGAAGCTATCGGCTCAGACTGTGTACTGGGGCACTGTGTTGCTATGAAGCTATCAACTCAGACTGTGTACTGGGAGCACTTTGTTGCTAAGAAGCTATCAACTCAGACTGTGTACTGGGAGCACTTTGTTGCTATGAAGCCATCAGCTCAGACTGTGTACTGGGAGCACTTTGTTGCTAAGAAGCTATCAACTCAGACTGTGTACTGGGAGCACTTTGTTGCTATGAAGCTATCGGCTCAGACTGTGTACTGGGGCACTGTGTTGCTATGAAGCCATCAGCTCAGACTGTGTACTGGGAGCACTTTGTTGCTAAGAAGCTATCAACTCAGACTGTGTACTGGGAGCACTTTGTTGCTAAGAAGCTATCAACTCAGACTGTGTACTGGGAGCACTTTGTTGCTATGAAGCTATCAGCTCAGACTGTGTACTGGGAGCACTTTGTTGCTATGAAGCCATCAACTCAGACTGTGTTCTGGGAGCACTTTGTTGCTAAGAAGCTATCAACTCAGACTGTGTACTGGGAGCACTTTGTTGCTATGAAGCTATCAACTCAGACTGTGTACTGGGGCACTGTGTTGCTATGAAGCTATCGGCTCAGACTGTGTACTGGGAGCAGTTTGTTGCTAGGAAGCTATCAACTCAGACTGTGTACTTGGGGCACTGTGTTGCTATGAAGCTATCGGCTCAGACTGTGTACTGGGAGCACTTTGTTGATATGAAGCTATCAACTCAGACTGTGTACTTGGGGCACTGTGTTGCTATGAAGCTATCGGCTCAGACTGTGTACTGGGAGCACTGTGTTGCTATGAAGCTATCGGCTCAGACTGTGTACTGGGAGCACTTTGTTGCTATGAAGCTATCGGCTCAGACTGTGTACTGGGAGCACTTTGTTGCTAAGAAGCTATCAACTCAGACTGTGTACTTGGGGCACTGTGTTGCTATGAAGCTATCAGCTCAGACTGTGTACTGGGAGCACTTTGTTGCTAAGAAGCCATCAGCTCAGACTGTGTACTGGGAGCACTTTGTTGCTATGAAGCCATCAGCTCAGACTGTGTACTTGGGGCACTGTGTTGCTATGAAGCTATCAGCTCAGACTGTGTACTGGGAGCACTTTGTTGCTAAGAAGCCATCAGCTCAGACTGTGTACTGGGAGCACTTTGTTGCTATGAAGCCATCAGCTCAGACTGTGTACTGGGAGCACTTTGTTGCTATGAAGCTATCGGCTCAGACTGTGTACTGGGAGCACTTTGTTGCTAAGAAGCTATCGGCTCAGACTGTGTACTGGGAGCACTTTGTTGCTAAGAAGCCATCAACTCAGACTGTGTACTGGGAGCACTTTGTTGCTAAGAAGCTATCAACTCAGACTGTGTACTGGGAGCACTTTTTTACACTTTGAGGCTCTTGTTGGCTTCATGTGCACCTGTAGACGCCGATGACAAAGTTTCACCTTCATCTGTCAATCTTTTTACTAGCACTGACATGGGGCGATTAAACTTTATTTGTTCATTGGTGAGGTGTATTATTTAAGTTGGCATATATTGGCATTGCCTGGGAAATGGAAACATTTTCTTAGGTCGGTTGAAGGGAGGCAACTCATCCCACACGAGACTAGACTCGTCGCAGTTCGGTATTTATTTTGGCAGTCAAAATATGAGTTTTTACGATTCTTTATAAATTTAACATTTTATTTACAACTTGACATATCCCCGACAAGTGCAGACATCCCCTTCACCACCACATGTAATTGTGAAAATGTACATAAAGATGAGATATTATCTTTTTGAACAAGACACCACTTGACAAACCATCTTCTCATCTGAAAACACAAGACAAACAAAACGAGGGGCATTCAGACGTAACAAACATAATCTCATTGAACTCAGATCATTGACTCCTTCTCAAAGCTATTTGTATTTCATGTCCCTCATCGCAGATCTAACTGAATCCTGTAGAACTCGTGTCCACAGGAAGTTCAGATTTTACCCATCACTATCAAGCTTATGCATACCTGAACGTAACATAGAAGTTCAAACTTTACCTTTCTGAGTTTAATTGACAGGACATTACCGAAGTTTTCCTTATGTTTGCAATATCGGGGCGCCCAAAATGCGATGATAAAATCGTACCTTTCATGTAAAAATCATGTGTAGTTGTTAAGAGGAAAGTCCTTCTGAATTTCGTTTCCACAAAAAATACCCCTATTGAATTGTCCTTTTAAACTTATATAGGAAGACATAATGATACAGAGTATTGTAATAGACTCTGCTTATCTTTGTCATACGAAAGAAATATCACTAGTTGAAGATACTTATCACCTTGTATAATGTTTTGTCGAAATATGTAAACCTTCCATTCAATATCCAATATAGTTTTCAAGACCCACGTGTGATTGTGTAGCATTTACGATAACTGTTGATACCATAGAGGTATTTTACGGACGCTTCGTCCAATTTTATAATTTGTATTTTGTAACAACTCTAACAGCAGCACATGTATTTGTAATATTTCACTGTAATATTAGCCATGGCTTTGGATACTGACAAAATATTGTCTGCCTGTCTGTTATATTGGCACATCTGTCCTCTATAAGTTGGTTATTAATTAATGATTCTGTTAGACAAGAGCCCAACTAAACAGGACAGCCATTCGTACCATTTGAATTGTTTGCATATTATAACAGTACAATAGTATAAGGCATTGAAATATTTGAAAAGAAATGACAAGATGTCGATATATTTATGAAACTAGCATCAATTACACTGCAGAAGGAACTGGTTGTTAGTGCATTTTAAATATTAATTAGAGTAATTTGATATCGTGAGGAAGCAGAGGATTAGTGCCCGAGAAAGATTGAATCTAATTGGTTGGATAATTGTACGCCACGCCAACTGATTGGCTGTCGGGATGTCATGAAGAACACAAAGTGGCAGAGAATTGAGTCAGATCAAATATGAGTGAAAAGTGATAACCAAAATATAAACCTAGGGAAGTAATCAATGACTTGATTTCAATGAGATGTACGTGTGGTGCAAACTGAGGACAGCACTTGTACAAAGCGACACCTATATGTCAGCCTGTTACCTGTATCTAGCGCGTTCTCCACACAGCGCTGTTGCTCCTGGTCGAAGCACAGAGTCTGGGGACAACTCTGTATAAGCAGGGTGGTTAGGCCGGGTAGACAGATAACATATTTGTTACAGTCATAGGGATGGGTAACCAGGGAGTTAGGGGGGTGGGGCCCGCAGAAATCAGCTGAAGCAGAAGGGTCGGTTAGGGGTTATTAAGAAAGGCAAGGAAAAGCATGGGTTACGTTACAATGCATTGGCTGGTTCGCTACTTAAGAATTATTTCAATTAAAAAAGAGTGCGACATTGTAAAACGGACACAGTTTCCTTCACAGTTTTGAATTGCCGAATTGTTGATTAACTGTGTTCTTCGAACATAATGAAAAGTTAGAATTGTCATTATTTGTAAGTGAACAAAAACAAGTGAAAATGAGACGAATGCAAATTTGACTACACAGCCGTCACATTTATTTCGTTACAAAGTTATGCAGTACAATCAATTTGCATAAATTCAAAACGGCGTAAAGATAGGTCTCGTCTTTCCAAGATACACAATTGTTGAAAGATTTAATTTGACAACGTACTTATGTTTCTCTCTTTGTATTCTATTCTATTTGCGACCTTTAAAGGTCAGGTGTTAAAGAAGGTTGATTGAAAGTTATGTTCAGTGTGCAAGAACAAAGCAAGGTAAATGAAGCTGTATATGGGGAAAGCAAAGATAAGGGTATTCGACAAGCAGCGATGACCATTGGACGGTTGAAGAGTTTACTCTTAGCAAACCCTTGTGACTACACTCCATAATGTCAGATCAAACAGTCTATATTGATAATGTGAGATAAACATAGAACAGATTACTTCTTCAAGAAACTTCTCTCGTTTATTCTGAGAAGAAAAAGAAAATTGATTACTATCAGAAATTCCAATTTAACTCAAAATTAGCAATAAAGGTCCTTCGAACGGTTTTATTTGAGTTTTGTCCATGGCATATATTTTCGAAATCGATATGAAAAACAACAATAACAGTAGATACTTACATGGAACAATGAGAAGAGTTTTTGATGCTGAAACTGCACTTGGAAATTTCGACTCGCATCTGATTTCGGTTCCGTTCGCAGCAGGATCAAAGACAACGGTCAAGGTGTTGGTCAAAGTCGTCTTACACGCGTCAACGGCAGTGCTGGCCTGTACATTCTGGGTGAAATCGTCTTGAAAGAATTGTGTCTCTCCCGGTGCCCTGGTCGCCCAGTAGAGCTCGCCTTGTGTCTCAACCACCGTGGCAACACACGTGAGCGTGACGGCCACGCCCTCCTGTATGTCTGATGGGTAGGTCACTTGGGGCGCTTGGGACGGCACTGCAACATAAACATCTTCATGTCAATAAGAATATCTGGTTTGACAATGCTTTATGCCACAAGTCTGTTTTAATCAACTGATTTCAAATTATTAACGTACTGTAATGGTGTTCATACAACACCAACATTAATAGCTGCCATTGAAATATCACCATTTATTGAATATTCGTCATTACGTAAAGAGGGCAACATATAAATAAATTGGCAAGGAACAAAGCAGTGGCAGCATTTCAAACATACACACACACACCCACACACAAAACAAAGTAAGGATAAAATATAGTCGCAAGCGACGACAAACGGATTCAGCGCTGTATGGTGTTAAATGTAATGCACAAAGGTAACGATTTCAGTCAAAAGCTTATGGGTTATAATCTTTTGTTGATGATTAACGCAATTTGCAAACAAACAGTTATCAAATGCATTTAAAACGCATGCAGGGTTGGCAATATTCAAAGGTCCGTAACTCCATGTAAATGTAGTAACTGAATTTATTGTTAATTTTTACAAGATTTTGTATTCTTTTGGCTTTCTAATGATATATGGAACAATGATTTGTCGTCTATCACTGATGACTAACAACTTTTTTAACATACCTGTATCCTATGCATTCAAAACGAAAGCAGAATTGACAATATTCAAAGGGCCGTAACTCAATGTAAAACAAATATAGAAATTTACTGTCAAATTTAAAAAAAATCTATAGACTTTTGGCTTTCATATGATGTATAGAACAAAGCGTTATCGTACGGCGTTGATTCGCTACGATATTTCAAACATACCCACCAAAACACCACATTTCCAAATGCAAAGTTTGACCTCTGATCCTGACCAGAAGTGACTGTTCGCGAGCGATTTTATTCTTTTATTTTAAGGACCGTGCCAATGTCTAACTCTCATGCAAAAATCATAAAATTCTATGGTCTGGTTTTTGAGTTATCTGCCCTTGAAGTTTGCGATTTTTAGATTTTGGTCAACTTTGAAAAATCACAGCAAGAAAAGTATTAATGTTAGGACACTGTAGAAGTCAAATTAAGCTTTCAGATGCTTCAGCTACATTGAGTATAAATTTCAGATCTCTAGTGCAAGTATCTTCAGAGAAGAAGTTTCTCAAAGGTGGGTGGGGTCAGCAATGCTAAAAAATGCACTAAATCCAAGATGGCGGCCAAACCACGTGACCTACGAATTTTCCATGATTTCGTTTTTTGCAGCATTTTTGATTGCGCACATTTTAAAAAAAAAATTAGGTCTCTAAGTGCATTTTGAAAAAAAAATCAATGTTAAATTTTCGATTTTGGAATCGAACTGGACCTTTAACGTATGGGCCGAATTGTCCAAAAAGCTTATTGTCGCCATTCCTCAACAAGGTCTACAAGCCTGTGAAATTTGGCTTCGATAGCATCAGCCGTTTGGGCTGAAAGTTGTTCACAAATTTCCTGGAATAATAATTAAAAAAAACAAAAAAAACACGCCAATAACAATAAGGATTCAGCCTTATGGCTGAATCCTTAATTATCTCTGCTCACACTGAGTAGCCCTTTGAAGAAGCCGGCGCCTGCAGTGAAATGGATCAACTCACGTGTTACATTCTGTCTGCCAAAAGAGTTGATACTAGATCCCACGACGAAACTTGCCGCGCACAGGTAGGTCGTGTCTTCTTCACAGGTGATGTTTTCGAAGGTGATGGTGAAGGTGGTGATGGGGTTGTTCACCTGCCGACTCACCAATAGTCCGCGACTGAGAAACACGTTGTCACTTCCATCTGAAGAGAAGCCAGCTATTGCCCGGTACCCCCCATTATAGAACTGGAAGAAGCCCACAAGTTGCCAGTTGCTGGCTTCCAGCTCACACGATATAGAGTGGCGCGTGTACAGGTCGGCATCGGACAAGTACATCGTGATGACTGCGAATGATAAATGATGAATCTAATAGTTTCATACACCGAAAATAAACATACATGTACTGGGTCGCGAAAGAGTTTTTGTGGACAGTACTGTGCATCTCCATTGATTAATCAGTGAATAGACAGAACGGGGACTTAAAAGTAATTGTGTAAAATTGTAAATTTACAATTGAAATGAAAATCACAAGACGGCAAAGGAGGCAGTAAGCCACTTACTTGGTGCTCTAGTCGTAGAAGTTGTTGTAGTGGTTGTTATCGTGGTAGTTGTAGTTGTTGGCGTGGTGGTTGTGGTTGTTGGCGTGGTAGTTGTGGTTGTTGGCGTGGTGGTTGTAGTTGTAGGCGTGGTGGTTGTGGTTGTTGGCGTGGTGGTTGTGGTTGTTGGCGTGGTGGTTGTAGTTGTTGGCGTGGTGGTTGTAGTTGTTGTTGTGGTTGTTGTGGTGGTTGAAGTTGTTGGCGTTGTGGTTGTGGTGGTTGTAGTTGTTGGCGTGGTGGTTGTGGTTGTTGGCGTGGTGGTTGTGGTTGTTGGCGTGGTGGTTGTGGTTGTTGGCGTGGTGGTTGTAGTTGTTGGCGTGGTGGTTGTCGTTGTTGGCGTTGTGGTTGTAGTTGTTGGCGTTGTGGTTGTAGTTGTTGGCGTTGTGGTTGTAGTTGTTGGCGTTGTGGTTGTGGTTGTTGGCGTGGTGGTTGTGGTTGTTGGCGTGGTGGTTGTGGTTGTCGGCGTGGTAGTTGTGGTTGTTGGCGTGGTGGTTGTGGTTGTCGGCGTGGTGGTTGTGGTTGTTGGCGTGGTGGTTGTAGTTGTTGTAGGTGTAGTAGTTGTTGTTGTTGGTGTAGTGGTGGTTGTAGTGGGAGTTGTTGTTGACGCAGTTGTTGGCGTTGTGGTTGTGGTTGTCGGCGTGGTGGTTGTGGTTGTTGGCGTGGTGGTTGTAGTTGTTGGCGTGGTGGTTGTAGTTGTTGGCGTGGTGGTTGTGGTAGGGGTAGTGGTTGTTGTGGTGGGAGTTGTGGTTGTTGTAGGTGTTGTAGTGGTTGTTGTTGTAGTTGTTGGTGTAGTAGTGGTTGTTGTTGGTGTAGTAGTGGTTGTTGTTGGTGTAGTAGTGGTTGTTGTTGGTGTAGTAGTGGTTGTTGTGGTGGGAGTTGTTGTAGTTGTTGTTGTAGTGGTTGTTGTTGGTGTAGTTGATGTTGGAGTTGTGGTTGTTGTGGTTGTTGTTGGTGTAGTAGTGGTTGTGGTGGGAGTTGTGGTTGTTGTAGGTGTAGTAGTTGTTGTTGTTGGTGTAGTAGTGGTTGTGGTGGGAGTTGTGGTTGTTGTTGGTGTAGTAGTGGTTGTGGTGGGAGTTGTGGTTGTTGTAGGTGTAGTAGTTGTTGTTGTTGGTGTAGTGGTGGTTGTAGTGGGAGTTGTTGTTGACGCAGTTGTTGTAGTTGGTGTGGTGGTTGTCGTTGTAGGCGTAGTGGTTGTGATTATTGGTGTTGTAGTGGTTGGAGTAGTTGTTGCAGAAGGAGCAGCACTGATTGAAGCTGAAAAATATTGTTAAGAATACAGTTATAAAATACTTGATTAAATCCTATGATCAGTAAATAATATACTTAAATTATTTATATATATGTTAATTCAATTGTTAGTTAAGGGAAAGCTACTGTCCCTACCTGTTGGAGTGATTGTTCCCCCAAGAGTTGAAGTCAAGGATACGACATCTGTCTCGGAGTTGGTGCCATCCTGGTCTGCAGTACCAAATGAACTTTCAGATGAAGGCGTTGTTGCTATAGTAAGAGAAGCAGACCCGCCTCCCACAACTGTTGCTGTCATTCTGCCCGCAGCTGAATCCCCCATGCCGATGGAGCCGTCTACTGTGCTAGACATGGTGGAACCAAAACCAAGTGACGTGCTATCGGCGTTAGTGCTAGGTGCGACAATTTGACTATCAGGTGCAGTGACAACAGATCCTGTGGTAAATAAAGAAGGTGCAGACATGTGAAAATCATCAGAAGACAAAACAAGTGATGCTTGAGTGCTAGGTGTGGAAACAAGAGTGGCAGGGTTAAGACTGGGCGAGGTGGAGGCTGTTATCAAATAGAAGTTGGACTGAGAGGTTTGCAAGTCAATCGTGTTCAAATTAGAACTGTAAATTGTGTTATCATTTGAAAAAACACTTGAAACACCTGAACTTTCAAATGAAATATAGAGACTCTGAGAAGATAATACATTATCTTGTTCAGTGGTAGTTGTGGAAGGTGTAAAGGGCGTCGTGGTTGTAGTGCTTGTTGTGGTGGGTGTAGTGGTTGTTGTAAGTGTAGTAGTGGTTGTTGGTGTAGTGGTTGTTGTTGGTGTAGTGGTTGTTGTAGGTGTAGTGGTAGTTGTTGGTGAAGAAGTGGTTGTGGGTGTAGTGGATGTTGTTGAGGTTGTGGTGGTAGTTGTTGGTGTAGTAGTTGTCGTGGGTGTAGTAGTTGTTGTGGGTGTAGTGGATGAGGTTGTGGTGGTTGTTGTAAGTGTAGTAGTGGTTGTTGTTGGTGTAGTGGTTGTTGTAGGTGTAGTGGTAGTTGTTGGTGTAGAAGTTGTTGTGGGTGTAGTGGATGTTGTTGAGGTTGTGGTGGTAGTTGTTGGTGTAGTAGTTGTTGTGGGTGTAGTAGTTCTTGTGGGTGTAGTGGTTGTTGTGGTTTGTGAAGTGGTTGATGTGGTTGTAGTAGTTGTTGTTGGTGTAGTGATTGATGTGGGTGAAGTAGTAGTTGTGGGAGTGGTTGTTGGTGTAGTGGTTGTGGTTGGTGTAGTAGTTGTGGTTGGTGTAGTGGTTGTGGTTGGTGTAGTAGTGGTTGTAGGTGTAGTAGTTGTTGTGGTTGTTGTGGTTGTTGTGGTTGTTGTGAGTGTAGTAGTTGTTGTGGTTGGTGTAGTAGTTGTTGTGGGTGTAGTAGTTGTTGTGGGTGTAGTAGTTGTTGAGGGTGTAGGAGTTGTTGTGGGTGTAGTAGTTGTTGTGGGTGTAGGAGTTGTTGTGGAAGTAGTAGTTGTTGTGGGTGTAGTAGTTGTTGTGGGTGTAGTAGTTGTTGTGAGTGTAGTAGTTGTTGTTGGTGTAGCTGTTGTGGTAAGTGTAGTAGTTGTGGTGAGTGTAGTGGTTGTGGTGAGTGTAGTAGTTGTTGTTGGTGTAGAAGTTGTGGTGGGTGTAGTGGTAGTTGTTGGTGTAGCAGTTGTTGTGGTAGGAGTCGTGGTTGTTGTGGGTGTAGTAGTGGTTGTGGGTGGTGTAGTAGTGGTTGTGGTAAATGTAGTAGTGGTTGTAGTGACGGGCGTAGTGGAAGTTGTTGATGCAGTGCTAGTTGTGCTTTGTATATTCGTTATTGAAGCTGTTGTGATTGGTGTAGTGACTGTCAAAGACAAACCAACCCCAATATCAGCCGTATTTGAAGGAGATAAACTGTCCATATTCCCACCAAGACTACCATCAATCGCATCACTTCCAAGATTACCACCATCGACTGTCAAAGATCCACCAATCCCTATATCAGCCGTATTTGAAGGAGATAAACTACCCATATTTCCACCAAGACTACCATCAATCGCATCACTTCCAAGATTACCACCATCGACTGTCAAAGATCCACCAATCCCTATATCAGCCGTATTTGAAGGAGATAAACTGTCCATATTCCCACCAAGACTATCATCAATCGCATCACTTCCAAGATTACCACCATCGACTGTCAAAGATCCACCAATCCCTATATCAGCTGTATTTGAAGGAGATAAACTGTCCATATTTCCACCAAGACTACCATCAATCGCATCACTTCCAAGATTACCACCATCGACTGTCAAAGATCCACCAATCCCTATATCAGCCGTATTTGAAGGAGATAAACTGCCAATATTGCCACCAAGACTACCATCAATCGCATCACTTCCAAGATTACCACCATCGATTGTCAAAGATCCACCAATCCCTATATCAGCCGTATTTGAAGGAGATAAACTGTCAATATTGCCACCAAGACTACCATCAATCGCATCACTTCCAAGATTACCACCATCGACTGTCAAAGATCCACCAATCCCTATATCAGCCGTATTTGAAGGAGATAAACTGTCCATATTTCCACCAAGACTACCATCAATCGCATTACTTCCAAGATTACCACCATCGAGTGTCAAAGATCCACCAATCCCTATATCAGCCGTATTTGAAGGAGATAAACTGTCCATATTCCCACCAAGACTACCATCAATCGCATCACTTCCAAGATGACCACCATCGAGTGTCAAAGATCCACCAATCCCTATATCAGCCGTATTTGAAGGAGATAAACTGCCAATATTGCCACCAAGACTACCATCAATCGCATCACTTCCAAGATTACCACCATCGACTGTCAAAGATCCACCAATCCCTATATCAGCCGTATTTGAAGGAGATAAACTGCCAATATTGCCACCAAGACTACCATCAATCGCATCACTTCCAAGATTACCACCATCGACTGTCAAAGATCCACCAATCCCTATATGAGCCGTATTTGAAGGAGATATACTGTCCATATTTCCACCAAGACTACCATCAATCGCAGCACTTCCAAGATTACCACCATCGAGGGTCAAAGATCCACCAATCCCTATATCACCCGTATTTGAAGGAGATAAACTGTCCATATTCCCACCAAGACTACCATCAATCGCATCACTTCCAAGATGACCACCATCGAGTGTCAAAGATCCACCAATCCCTATATCAGCCGTATTTGAAGGAGATAAACTGCCAATATTGCCACCAAGACTACCATCAATCGCATCACTTCCAAGATTACCACCATCGACTGTCAAAGATCCACCAATCCCTATATCAGCCGTATTTGAAGGAGATAAACTGCCAATATTGCCACCAAGACTACCATCAATCGCATCACTTCCAAGATTACCGCCATCGATTGTCAAAGATCCACCAATCCCTATATCAGCCGTATTTGAAGGATATAAACTGCCAATATTGCCACCAAGACTACCATCAATCGCATCACTTCCAAGATTACCACCATCGATTGTCAAAGATCCACCAATCCCTATATCAGCCGTATTTGAAGGAGATATACTGTCCATATTCCCACCAAGACTACCATCAATCGCATCACTTCCAAGATTACCACCATCGATTGTCAGAGATCCACCAATCCCTATATCAGCCGTATTTGAAGGAGATAAACTGTCCATATTTCCACCAAGACTACCATCAATCGCATCACTTCCCAGATTACCACCATCGATTGTCAAAGATCCACTAATCCCTATATCAGCAGTATTTGAAGGAGATAAACTGTCCATATTTCCACCAAGACTACCATCAATCGCATCACTTCCAAGATTACCACCATCGACTGTCAAAGATCCACCAATCCCTATATCAGCCGTATTTGAAGGAGATAAACTACCCATATTTCCACCAAGACTACCATCAATCGCATCACTTCCCAGATTACCACCATCGATTGTCAAAGATCCACCAATCCCTATATCAGCCGTATTTGAAGGAGATAAACTGTCAATATTGCCACCAAGACTACCATCAATCGCATCACTTCCAAGATTACCACCATCGACTGTCAAAGATCCACCAATCCCTATATGAGCCGTATTTGAAGGAGATATACTGTCCATATTGCCACCAAGACTACCACCAATCGCATCACTTCCAAGATTACCACCATCGACTGTCAAAGATCCACCAATCCCTATATCAGCCGTATTTGAAGGAGATATACTGTCCATATTCCCACCAAGACTACCATCAATCGCATCACTTCCAAGATTACCACCATCGACTGTCAAAGATCCACCAATCCCTATATCAGCCGTATTTGAAGGAGATAAACTGTCCATATTCCCACCAAGACTACCACCAATCGCATCACTTCCAAGATCACCACCATCGAGTGTCAAAGATCCACCAATCCCTATATCAGCCGTATTTGAAGGAGATAAACTGTCAATATTGCCACCAAGACTACCATCAATCGCATCACTTCCAAGATTACCTTTAGCGATTGTCAAGGATCCACCAATCCCTATATCAGCCGTATTTGAAGGAGATAAACTGTCAATATTTCCACCAAGACTACCATCAATCGCATCACTTCCAAGATTACCACCATCGACTGTCAAAGATCCACCAATCCCTATATCAGCCGTATTTGAAGGAGATAAACTGTCAATATTTCCACCAAGACTACCACCAATCACATCACTTCCAAGATTACCACCATCGACTGTCAAAGATCCACCAATCCCTATATCAGCCGTATTTGAAGGAGATAAACTATCAATATTTCCACCAAGACTACCATCAATCGCATCACTTCCAAGATTACCACCATCGACTGTCAAAGATCCACCAATCCCTATATCAGCTGTATTTGAAGGAGATAAACTGTCCATATTTCCACCAAGACTACCATCAATCGCATCACTTCCAAGATTACCACCATCGACTGTCAAAGATCCACCAATCCCTATATCAGCCGTATTTGAAGGAGATAAACTACCCATATTTCCACCAAGACTACCATCAATCGCATCACTTCCAAGATTACCTTTAGCAATTGTCAAGGATCCACCAATCCCTATATCAGCCGTATTTGAAGGAGATAAACTGTCCATATTTTCACCAAGACTACCATCAATCGCATCACTTCCAAGATCACCACCATCGACTGTCAAAGATCCACCTATCCCTATATCAGCCGTATTTGATAGAGATAAACTACCCATATTTCCACCAAGACTACCATTAATGGCATCACTTTCATGATTACCACCATTGACTGTCAAAGATCCACCAAGCCCTATATCAGCCGTATTTGAAGGAGATAAACTACCCATATTTCCACCAAGACTACCATCAATCGCATCACTTCCAAGATCACCACCATAGACTGTAAAAGATCCAACTGTTCCTATATCAGCCGTATTTGAAGGTGATAGACTACCCATATTAGCCACACTTTGTATTTTCAGTGACGAACTGCTCAGTTGCGCTGTGTCTGAAAAGCTCAATTGGTTAGATTGCGTATCTTGAGCAAGTGATGCAGAATCAACCGACTCTATAGTTGAAAGTACGGGTGTTTCAAGTGTTAGGTCATTAGTGGCTACAACGTTGGTCTGCAGGGAAGTGTCAATTTGATTAGTATTTATTAAACGTTCAGTGCTCGGTGAATAGCTTGCTGACGGCACATCAGAGTGTAAGGAAACTGCTTGCGTTAAGCTTTGGGTCGAAACTGTAATCTCCATTGACAAATCTATTTGATCACTCGAAGCAGTTAAAATGGGGCGCGAAAAGGACGCTTGTGAGTCTCTGCCTCCCTGGTTCCCAACACTGGATATGATTTCTGTCCCCACAGTGCCATGCCTCTTGGACCCCGACACAGACATTCCGTGGGATGTACCTGTCGATCCGTGTTGGCTCGCACTTTCAAAGCTATTAGAAAATTGTGTTGTCGAGCTAGGCTGGAGATTTCCATTTGCATCATCATTGTTACCCGTCACTGGGTCAATTAGCCGTCCAGACACTGCCTCTGTTGTGTTACAGATGAAGGGTTACAAATATGCTCACACATTATGCATTTTGATTTTTCATCTAAAGGATTTTAGTATTAAGGACTCAAACTGAAACTTTGACTTACACTACAACCAACCAAAGTTTTACAGTAAATGTAATTTTTAATTCAGTATTCTAGTATTCAAACACTTGACCCTTTAAATACCCTGATCATTAAATAAAGCATTATTTACACTCTTGAAAACGCATCGTTGTGAAATAGGTATAACCACATATATTCATCGATCGATTCCAATACTGTTTGTCGGTCCAAACCTTTAGAGTGTCACCATATGTCATCTACTTGTCAGACAATTTACGAGTATAGAATGAGTAAGACTTACCTTCTCTCCGTCCTATCAAGCTCCACAATATGGCTGCAGTTATGCCAGCAATAACTGCTATAAGTCCCACTAAAAGTAGTACGAGAAAGATGGTATTCCTCCGCCGACTGTTCCTCTGCTCCTTGTATGACTGTAGAGACTCGGTGTAGGAGCCCGTGCTGTTGTTGGAGATGTACGGCTCCAGCTCCTCCTGATACGGTTCATTCAGCCCGGCTTCTCGACTGCTCAGAGCCTTACCGTCCAGTTTAGAAGCCGCGAAGAGGCCATTGGAGTTCGGCTGCCCAATGAACCGAAGTGCCGGCTGCGAAACAAGGAACGGAAATGCGTCATAATACGCCTGCTTTCGAAAGGATGTTTCACTTTTTCGATAAAGTAAATGCTGATTTGCAAGAGTTATATATTTATTCCTCAACTTTTTGTTGTAAGTTTACGCCTAAATCTATAATCAGCATGTACCCTTCTTGCTTGTGAGATGAAACAATCATTGAAGCCATCATGGACGAGAACTGAAAATGGTGCAAATATGTAAAATAGTTTTTGACGACTGTTAATGACATCATTGTGCGTTTTACTTTTTTGCCATACGGTGACCTAAGTTGGAAGCAAGGGTTTGTACTTGTTGTCGTTTGTCCCATATACAAAATCAGGTTATTCAATCAAATTTGAGTATTAAAAATATGGTTAAAGGATGACAATCTAATTCGTGTTGATTTTAATAACTTATGATGCAATAACCATTGACATTCATACTAGGGCTGTGCAATATTGTCGCAATAATAATATATCGCAGCATGATTTGTGCAATACATCAATTGCACTATTATTTTCAGTCCTAGTCAAATTGATTCAAACATCCTGTTCTAGATCACAGTGATATGCTTTTATGTACATGATAAGTATTTTTCTGTGGAATATATGTATTATGCCTTATTCTTCATTAAAGTTAAAATTTTAAACATATAAATCAAACATATTTTATAGCAAATTTCATCTTTTAGAGTTATAGTCGAAAGATTTGAAATTTATCAAATGTTTAATGTGCAAGCTAATTGATATTTTTTAAGTAGAGTGTAGAGTAAAGTTAATATATATCAATATTATTGCGATATATAAGCTGTATATCAATATATATATTGCAGTACGAAATCAATATAGTTAACAGTGTTTTCGTAACCTCGTCGATTTTTATTTCAGATGGTTTCCAAACATTTTATATTTTATTTATTTATTTATTTTATTTTTTTTATATTTTTTTTATGTTTCATAGCCATAATGTTTGATACTTCCAGTTATTACTAATTATGTATTTCAACAATCACGAGTCTATTTGTTTAACAAAAGAGGTTTTCATGACAAAAACGAAATAAAACAAACATATTCCTTTAGTTATAGAGGTAAGGAATAGAGATCTCTAGTAACATTTTAGTCACACAAATTTGAAATACATGATTCATCATAACATAATTCAAGAAAAAACGCTTTTGGATTATTGTGTGTTTTCAAGAACGTCGCTATTGGAATTATTGGAATTTGTTAATCTATAAAAATACCATGTTCTCGTAAATCAAAAAGTAAGTATAACTCTCATTTATTTTTAAATTAAAAAATAAAATCATTTTAAAATTTAAAATTGGAAAAAAACTAACCTTCAGTGATATCCTTGGTAGTCTAAAGGTTTCCAACTTCATTACGAAAAGTTAGAGAAGAGTTTTCTTCTTGGTAAATCTCTTAAAGCTTTATTAGAATAACATTACGAAAAGTACAACTCCTTGTCGAAGCCACTCCGATCTTGCTTCGGGTATGTATGTATCCACGTCTCCCACTTAGCTCCAATATTGCAAGCGGATGAGTAAGCAAAGAATGAAGGGATAAATGATTAACATCGCACTTGGATATCCTCGGTTTTGATTGGCTGAAATCAGGGCTTGACAATTTTATCTAAATTGACGGGAAGGGCTTAATCTATTTGTCTTTACACGGAAGAGAAGTGTGAGGATTTATTGAATATTCAGTTTGCCTTTCTTCAACTGGTCCATTAGAGACTGCAAATGTTTTAATGACGTCAGAACGTAACATACGTTTTATGGTTGCGATACGTAAGGCTCTTGGCTATAGGTTAGTACGTTAGTGTCAAAAGTTCTGACATCTTGATCTGGTATTTATTGGTTATTATGAACATATTTGCAAGTACAAAAGGAAAGTCGGTTTTTGAATAGCATGACGGTGAACCCCCAGTGAAAACACCGCATGCATGTGTTATAAAAGTGTCTTTTATTGGAAGTTGGGTTTGTTAACGTTAGGCGAAAATGTGCGACGTCACTTTCCCCTATCTCAGCATAGTTCGGCAAATCATGCTGTGTCTTTTTAAATATTCATTGATCGTGTTTATTTTTCAAAATTAATTCTACAAAATGTTCGCTAAATGTAGCATATGGAATCAATAGAAATGATGTTAAGTTATAGCACTTCATGTTAATCGCACCAGTGACCATGTTTATTATTATATTTCTTTCTTGTCAATAGGTGTGACTTCATATGACACATCTAAAATATTCTTAATTGTGTTCATGCCACCGTCCATAACTGCGTTGTTTAACTGTGTCTAATTGTGTTCATGCCACCGTCCATAACTGCGTTGTTTAACTGTGTCTAATTGTGTTCATGCCACCGTCCATAACTGCGTTGTTTAACTGTGTCTAATTGTGTTCATGCCACCGTCCATAACTGCGTTGTTTAACTGTGTCTAATTGTGTTCATGCCACCGTCCATAACTGCGTTGTTTAACTGTGTCTAATTGTGTTCATGCCACCGTCCATAACTGCGTTGTTTAACTGTGTCTAATTGTGTTCATGTCACCGTCCATAACTGCGTTGTTTAACTGTGTCTAATTGTGTTCATGCCACCGTCCATAACTGCGTTGTTTAACTGTGTCTAATTGTGTTCATGCCACCGTCCATAACTGCGTTGTTTAACTGTGTCTAATTGTGTTCATGCCACCGTCCATAACTGCGTTGTTTAACTGTGTCTAATTGTGTTCATGCCACCGTCCATAACTGCGTTGTTTAACTGTGTCTAATTGTGTTCATGTCACCGTCCATAACTGCGTTGTTTAACTGTGTCTAATTGTGTTCATGCCACCGTCCATAACTGCGTTGTTTAACTGTGTCTAATTGTGTTCATGCCACCGTCCATAACTGCGTTGTTTAACTGTGTCTAATTGTGTTCATGCCACCGTCCATAACTGCGTTGTTTAACTGTGTCTAATTGTGTTCATGCCACCGTCCATAACTGCGTTGTTTTAACTGTGTCTAATTGTGTTCATGCCACCGTCCATAACTGCGTTGTTTAACTGTGTCTAATTGTGTTGATGCCACCGTCCATAACTGCGTTGTTTAACTGTGTCTAAACATAACTGCGTTGTTTAACTGTGTCTAATTGTGTTCATGCCACCGTCCATAACTGCGTTGTTTAACTGTGTCTAATTGTGTTCATGCCACCGTCCATAACTGCGTTGTTTAACTGTGTCTAATTGTGTTCATGCCACCGTCCATAACTGCGTTGTTTAACTGTGTCTAATTGTGTTCATGCCACCGTCCATAACTGCGTTGTTTAACTGTGTCTAATTGTGTTCATGCCACCGTCCATAACTGCGTTGTTTAACTGTGTCTAATTGTGTTCATGCCACCGTCCATAACTGCGTTGTTTAACTGTGTCTAATTGTGTTCATGCCACCGTCCATAACTGCGTTGTTTAACTGTGTCTAATTGTGTTCATGCCACCGTCCATAACTGCGTTGTTTAACTGTGTCTAATTGTGTTCATGCCACCGTCCATAACTGCGTTGTTTAACTGTGTCTAATTGTGTTCATGCCAACGTCCATAACTGCGTTGTTTAACTGTGTCTAATTGTGTTCATGCCAACGTCCATAACTGCGTTGTTAAACTGTGTCTAATTGTGTTCATGCCACCGTCCATAACTGCGTTGTTTAACTGTGTCTAATTCTGTTCATGCCACCGTCCATAACTGCGTTGTTTAACTGTGTCTAATTCTGTTCATGCCACCGTCAATAACTGCGTTGTTTAACTGTGTCTAATTGTGTTCATGCCACCGTCCATAACTGCGTTGTTTAACTGTGTCTATTTGTGTTCATGCCACCGTCCATAACTGCGTTGTTTAACTGTGTCTAATTGTGTTCATGCCACCGTCCATAACTGCGTTGTTTAACTGTGTCTAATTGTGTTCATGCCACCGTCCATAACTGCGTTGTTTAACTGTGTCTAATTGTGTTCATGCCACCGTCAATAACTGCGTTGTTTAACTGTGTCTAATTGTGTTCATGCCACCGTCAATAACTGCGTTGTTTAACTGTGTCTAATTGTGTTCATGCCACCGTCAATAACTGCGTTGTTTAACTGTGTCTAATTGTGTTCATGCCACCGTCCATAACTGCGTTGTTTAACTGTGTCTAATTGTGTTCATGCCACCGTCCATAACTGCGTTGTTTAACTGTGTCTAATTGTGTTCATGCCACCGTCCATAACTGCGTTGTTTAACTGTGTCTAATTGTGTTGATGCCACCGTCCATAACTGCGTTGTTTAACTGTGTCTAATTGTGTTCATGCCACCGTCCATAACTGCGTTGTTTAACTGTGTCTAATTGTGTTCATGCCACCGTCCATAACTGCGTTGTTTAACTGTGTCTAATTGTGTTCATGCCACCGTCCATAACTGCGTTGTTTAACTGTGTCTAATTGTGTTGATGCCACCGTCCATAACTGCGTTGTTTAACTGTGTCTAATTGTGTTCATGCCACCGTCCATAACTGCGTTGTTTAACTGTGTCTAATTGTGTTCATGCCACCGTCCATAACTGCGTTGTTTAACTGTGTCTAATTGTGTTCATGCCACCGTCCATAACTGCGTTGTTTAACTGTGTCTAATTGTGTTCATGCCACCGTCCATAACTGCGTTGTTTAACTGTGTCTAATTGTGTTCATGCCACCGTCCATAACTGCGTTGTTGTAACTGTGTCTAATTGTGTTCATGCCACCGTCCATAACTGCGTTGTTTAACTGTGTCTAATTGTGTTCATGCCACCGTCCATAACTGCGTTGTTTAACTGTGTCTAATTGTGTGAGACGTTGAGCACGACAGCAGATGAACCCGTTTCAATGACTTTCAGAAACATTCAATTGATACTTAAGGCTCACAAGACAATTCACATCATCTTGCATTCAAACATCTATCTAAAAAAGCTATTTTCAAAATGAAAGGTTTTATCATGAGATTGTGTAAGAAGACTTAGATAAAATATCAAATGAAATGAAAAAGTGTTCAATTAAGAGAAATATAATTTTTGGTTCTAGTATATATTCTAGAATGTACATTGTGTTACTTTACCAAACAATAGATTATTAAAGATAAGTGCTACCTCATTCTCTTCCCACAGAGGCAACTCAGTCATACCTGAATTAGCCTCTGTTCTATTACGCCTACAAAAAGCTGCAAAAAATTGTAACTTAAATTAGAGACCTATCGGGATTTCGTCTATTGTTTTGGAGGTTTCTTGTTTTCTCGTAATAACCTCCAAGGAGGGTTTACATTGGGAAGTCAGGGCATTATATTCACATGTAAGACCTACTCGGGGGTTGGAAGGTTTTTGTGTTCATATGTAAGACCTACTCGGGGGTTGGAAGGTTTTTATATTTCAAAGTCAAAGGGTTTTATATTCCAATGTATAGCCTAACCCCAAAGTCCATACTATCTTGAAAAAATCTACAAAGTTTCAATGCTTCCAAAGTGCGGGATTCGAACCCTCAACCCTCTGGACCGCAAGCAAGCACTACTCTAACGGGCCAGATAGAAGTGAAGGCTATGTTAAACGATCTATTGATTTCGGTAAAAAAAGATCGGTCTTAAAGCATTATAATATCCAATTGCACTTGATTCAAATTTTAAATGCATACAAACATTCATAATTGATATTTACAGTGTTACACCTTTTAACTTGTGATAAATTTAAAGGATCAAAATACGGTATCAACCACGTGACTTGTCGATTGTCATTTGTAAAACCTTACACATCGAAGAATGCTTTGCACGTGCATTTTGTGCTATGTCAATGTCAAAAAGTCGTTTGAACACACTGCTTATTTTAATGGAAACTGATTTAATCGTTTTTTTATTAGAATTAAAGCGACAGTATAAAGTAATGTAATCCAATAATAAATGTTAAAATAAAACGGCCAAACATAAATCCTAGATATTTGTTGTTTTTTTCTCATTTTTTATGATCAATCGGTCTCAAAATATGATTACAAATACTACAATATGCACAAATGATTGCGTTTTTTAATAAATGTTTAATAACGGTATCTAAGTTAGTTAAAACCCTCGAATTCGGTTATGCTTGGGTTTCAAAACTTTCGGAAAGAAAGCTTCGCGGGAAGTAAGACCTCAAGCTTCGCTTTCGGTCTTACTTTCCGCTCAGCATTCTTTCCTCAGGTTTTGAAAACCCGAGCATAACCTCGTCCTCGTGTTTTAACCCTAACTTAGCTCCCTTATTTGCAGCCAATGAAAACACCTTTTGGATATCCATGACTTGGGGAGTTCTTAATGGTCGTATAGTGACATGGAAAATATTATGTCTTTATGTTTATTTTTCATTTACAGTGTGAGAGGGAAACAATTTGAAAATCAGATATGGATAGGGATTTTCATTAGATAGAAACTGTTTTATAATTGTGTAGATTACTATTTGTTTTATGATAGATTTTATTTTACTAACCAACCAAATAACAACTAATGAGAAGATAAAAAGCGATGTTTTGTAAAAGGAATAATTACCTCCCCTGGATGTTAAATTTCAACGAATGCTTTCACGAACCACACGGAGATTGCCGAGGTTTTGCGAATGCCCACTTTTGAAACGGCGTCGCTGATTGCACAACTAACTTCGATTGCCTCCAATCAGATTTCTACCTTTCTCTCCCGTGTATTAGCCGTAATAGAACAGAGGCTAATTCAGGTATGACTGAGTTGCCTCTGTGGGGAGAGAATGCTAATTCAGGTATGACTGAGTTGCCTCTGTTGGGAGAGAATGCTAATTCAGGTATGACTGAGTTGCCTCTGTGGGGAGAGAATGCTAATTCAGGTATGACTGAGTTGCCTCTGTTGGGAGAGAATGGTGCTACCTAGATATTGACAAATTATTTTAATTTTAGATAATAATCTTATAATCTTGTGTATATTGTTAGGTGTAAAGCATTACATTAAAACAATATGTATAATCTCAAGTTACAATTGGTTTAAATATTACAGCAAATATATCTTATTTTATGACAAGAATGGAATACGAAATTAGCTGTCCTACATAGAGTGCACTTGATACCTTTTCTTTTGCGCTATCAACACATATTTAAAGTTTACGATCACCTATATAAACTTCTCTGAAAAAATCAGAATATGTTTAAATAATGCCTTCTTTAACATCTTTTTGTAATCTTGGGCCATCATAAGTATAATGCGACCTTAAATCGTCACGTTTTCTACATAAGAATGCAAATTTGAAGATTTGTATGAATTGCTATGTTATGATAATGAAATACATCAAACAATTATTGACATTTGTATTTACGACTAGGGAATACGGCACAAGTGTAAGTCATAAATTTGAATTTCGTCGGATTAAATATAAAACATAAACTACTTCTGTTTCATGGTATTCGTACTTGTAACTTAATATTCACTTAATGAAAAATAGCATATCTAGTCAACAACTAAAGTTTTTTGCATATTGCTTCTGAAAGCAATTGCGACTCATAATATAAATTATGCACAAATTTATGATTCATATACAAAATAGCTATGTCAAATTCATTTCGAAAGAAAACTATTTGACAAAGACATTTATGGTCTCTGGTGTTATCACTCCGCCTCTGGAATACGTAATGAAATAATTGCAGGGTGGTAGCGACACTATAAAGTTTATGGTTTTTAAGACCTTCAAGCTTTGAGTATCTTCCTCTGCTGGAGTCCTTTGTAACAACCACGCCCTACACACATAAATATTTACATGAATTGATTCCCTACTGAAAAGATAGACAAAAGATGAAATCTTCTACTTAAAATATTACTACAGAATGATAAATGTTTAAGATTTACATTTTTTCCGACAAGTCCTCTCTTAAGTTTCTTAATGAAGAAACGAATTCCTGACTGTCTGTTTTGATGATGAACACTCTTTTTTCAGTTGATCAATATGTTCTGTGTATGAGCATACCGACTGTATATAAACCTGTGTAATTGTTGTTATACGTGAAACAAAACATAATATTAAACATATATTTATTTAAAAGTATTCGTACTTGATATTTTAAAATGTCATTTTAGGCACTGATAAACTGATTATGTACAAAGTAAAAAGCTTATGATTCCTAAAGAAGAAAACTATATAAATGTAATACAAATAAATATCCACTTTAATTAACACACAACATTTCTATCATTAAACTTAATCTCTTAATTATACAAAAATCGCTTTATAAACTGTTCAATTCTCTTTTAAAAAATAAAGATTTCCCTAAATTAAGCAATTGACAAGGATAATATAATTAAACCATGATGTCATCCTAGATCGTACTAGATCGGGCTAGCTGCTATATTTTAAAATCACATGTTGAGTTAAACTGCCCAAGATTTGTCAATCTTACTAAAGCATTAGTCGACAAGTCAACACCCAAGATGCGAGATAACTCTTGAAATGCTCGAGATGACCCGTTGCCCTGGGCGGAGACACTTGGCGAGCACATGGGTAACGATAAGTATTAGCATGGGCTATTGTCATAATGCATTGTCATAATGTCACGCTCCACATAATGCATGCAGTCAACCGAGTCCAACCGAGCCTGTAATCGTAAATTACATTTTTAGCTCTTTCATTTATTTCTTTATTTTTAATGATATATTGTCTCTCATAACTCGCTGAGCAACTGGTCGTAGCTTACTTCATTATATATTATTATATACAATAATTTATGACTTGTATCTACGGGTGAGACATAAATAAAATATTCTGTCTGTCTGTATGTCTGTCCGTAAATGTGATTGGCGCCTCGCAAGGTTTACGAATCGGTTTCAAGTTACTAAACATCTAAATTGTTTACTTATTGAAGTAGTTAATTTCCTAGACAAATGTATGTATTCACTATTATATTATCCAAGTGTGAAAATGATTCAACAATCTGTATAGAGACGTTGTCACTTTTAGAAATTGTTCTCACCGGGGACCTAGAGTTCTTGTATTCTTTGTTTCAATTCAAGGAGGCAACATTCATTATCAAGACAGATAGTAAACATCTGGAAAACGTTATTCATGTTTTTTAAATGTCTTACCTGTTTTTTAAACCACTGCAATATACAAATTTCTTCGCAGAATCACACGGTATACTGAAGGTACACTTCGTTTTGAATATATGCAAGGCTTCCCTATTGTACTTTCTTTTTGCACAGAACAAATCCCGAATATACATAGATCTTTCAATAAGTCATAATCATAAACTTGAAATTGTCTTTGTTGCACATTCATTATGCTTTGAAATTATCATAAAAATGTATTGAAAACCCCCGCAGAAGAGCATATTTTATGGCCGCCCCAGTACATTAACATTCTAGTACATATTTGCAAATGAAAGATAAATAGTGAAGCTGTCCGATTCATATTTACGCATGGAATAAGTCGTAATGCATGGTTTGTTTTCAATTATTGTTTGGTTGTACATTTCATTCTATTAGTATTTCTTTTATTTCAAAACTGAGATATCGGTAAGCGGTGTGTACTTTCAATGATTTTAGGGCTCTTTAAGTAATTGAAACAACCGTATGAAGATGTTTTTGTTCTGAGTGTTCACTGTTGAAATATGTAAACGTCTGTCAGTCAACTAGACATTTAATACCTTCATTAGAATGAATTTGATTTACACCGTTTCTTTTCCCTCTGTGTAACTGCGATTCCTGCTTAGTTTATTTACGTAAATATTCACGCAATATATTCTACATTTATGATCAATATTAGGAGTTTTAATCTGGTAAAAAGGTATGCCACAAGACTTTAAGGTATAACTTTAAGTCGATATTTCTGATGCTATTTTATTGGATTATGAATTTGTTCACCCTTTATACGTAATATTTAAAGTAATCATAAACGTTAACAAGTAAGTATTAAGCATGTTATAACTAGTAGATTATTATTTTAGTTAATATTGCTATGTTTTTGTTTTTTTGCCTCAAACATTCATTCATCGTAAGTATGTTTGATGAATATGATGTTTTTTTAATGTTTCCACATTTAAAATCACGAAGTATCGTTAATAAGATTTGTCTCGCATAATCGTTACGTTATCATTATCATTATTATACAATTATCCTAAAATCTTCATAACGGTTTCTCCTATCATATTTAGGCTTGTGTAACGCGCTCACCATTGCATAATCAAACGTAATGAGCGCTTATGTCGTGGATAATGCCCGGGGGTTTAAACGATAAGGGCCTGTTTTGCAAGGCATTATCCTGTTGAGAACACAAACAGATGAAAGTGATAGGAAAACACCTACAGCGTTATACCATATCTTGTTTTATCAATGGGAAAAACAAAACATTTTGATCTTGTTCCGTAAAAGAATTCATACCTTGAAGAAACGGATTACGATAGGTTGCGACAGGAGATAAGGGATACCTCGATTGTCGAAGATCACAAAACATTAATCTAGTTTCATTTCTCATGAGAAAATAATTCAAATAAGATTTTTAAAAAGAAATATTGATTTTGGTCGGATTTGATCCTAAAAATATTTTGCACTATTAACTTCTTTGCTGTATATATACTATATAGTTTACAAAACAGAAGATACAAACAAACCATCAGTGATATCCTTTCATTAAAAAGTATAGTAAGACCATTAGACAAATCTTATGGCAGAAATATGCACCCAAAATATGAAATAATGAATGTAACGAAACACACGTTTGCTTATCCCTAAATAAAACCTATTTGAAATGCATGATTCGATTACCAACTATGTTCAGTGTGTAGTGATAGTCCATTGAATATCGAAAATAGAAAGTTGTTGGTCAAAATAATTAACTTCTATACTTCTTTTTATATAATTAACTATCGTCAATTTAAAAATAAATTAATAGGATTTATCTCTTCTCGTCATAATAATAGATAATATATGTGATATAAAGTTTTCTTTCTTTTCATCGAAAGATTTTAATGTCAGGAAAACTTGAGTACACAACAATGGAAATATATAGGGTTAACGTCATAGTGTCATAATGTCAAAGTCAGTGTGTGGTGTACAGAGATTACTAAAATACGTCCCATTTGATACATATTTTATGAAACGAGTGAGTGGTTCGTTCATTAACGAGCGAACGCAAATTAAACCCGATGCCACTCATAGGTTTTATAAAAATGTTGTAAAACGGAAGGTCGTCTAATATTCTATTCATTACTCGCTAAATAACATCGTCGAAAATTTTCGAATTTGGCTAATATCGTGACGTCGTGCTGAACGATTATGACGTCATTATGACAATCGCATTATTTGGTCTGAGAGCGATGTTATTACACAATGCTTAATAACTTTGTAGATTAAACAGTGATATATTAAACGGGCAAGTATTATATGATACGGCATAAGTTCTGCCACCTTAAGAGGAAAGTGCTACTTATTGTGTTACTTATTCTGTTGGAGTTCACATTTTATTGCATGTTCATGCTAGCAGTAAGGTATGTCCCCTGGCAATACAGCCATACCTCAATCAGTCTGCTCGGCTTCAACCTCACTGCACATGTCCCCTGACAATACAGCCATACCTCAATCAGTCTGCTCGGCTTCAACCTCACTGCACATGTCCCCTGGCAATACCATACCTCAATCAGTCTGCTCGGCTTCAACCTCACTGCACATGTACATTTTAATCACCACCTTTACAAATCATTTTTCTGTCCATGTATTTTGTTCATCAGTAACTTGTGTATACTCTTCACTTCGGTGCTTATTTCTTATGCTTCATATCTTGTTCGACGTTTACTTTTAAAACACTGTAATACTTGTATGTTTCTACCTATGTTTTAATAACATGTTTTATTATAATCATAAAATTATTATTATTGTGATAACACAACTGACTTTATGAATGTCAATTCACTTTCCTATCCCACTAACACACTTTGTTAATAATGCCGCAATGCACTTTCACAGTCCATATTTGTTTCATATAACTTACTATATCTAACGTTAAAGTTACTTGGAGTCTTCAGCATATCTTCAAACGTCGCTTGGGATCTGTTTTGAAAATGTTATTCTTAATGAGGACCAGTTATTTAGTTCCGTTCTCCAACTATCATTGTTCATGTTTTATGTGTCTGTGAATGTTTGGCGTGTGTCTGTGAATGTTTGGCGTGTGTCTGTTAATGTTTAACTACAACATTCTCCTGTCTAAACCTTTACTAAGATGACCAGTAAACAAACATAAGACGCTGATACCGTATCAACAAACAAACAAACATTGACACTAGCGCGCTTGTTACTTGTTCAAGCCTCGTTCAGTATTTACAATGGAGAAAACGCTCAACTAATAATGTGAAATTTAAATGTTGTACAAATATTTCTAATTTGTCTTGATCCTTGCCATGTTGTGATAACGTATTGAAGCATCCGGTAAATAAATCAGATCTGAAAGAAAGTGTTAATATATTTTTTGCCAAATTCGGACTTGCAAAAGAATCTTGGCACAACAAATTGATGTTCTATAGCTTAAATCTCATACAAATTAATGGTTTATGACATATTCTCTTCTAATCCATTTTGCGTCGTCACAATCTTATATGTGAAATCTTGATAAAGTGACGGTATGTGTATTGTACTGTTTTATACCTGAGCATGCATTTCAAATTTACGAGTGTGTAAAATTATCTCCTCTGAGATAATACCAAAAGCATTATAACATTTTAATTCTATATCTGATTAGATTGCATTTCAATGTTCAGCGCCTTGTGAAATGAAATTACATCAACTTATCTACTTCTGTATATATATTCCATGTCAAATGCTAATACATTCTATCCGCAAATGTTTATGAAATGTATCTGACAATGTTAAGCATTATTGACGATGCCCTATAAAGCATGTTTACGAGGGAATAATGCAGTATGATCAAAACGTGCCCGATATCTGACAACTTCCTAATGCCTCAATGAATGAACGCGTTACAACACAAGCCATAAAATCAGTAAGAATATATTTTTGGAACCCCATGGTTTTAATGGATATTATATTGTTTCTTGATGACATACATTGTCAGTCATATCAAATTGTTGAATAGCATGTGAAAAGAATGTCGTAGCAGAAGAGGGAAGAACGCAGTTGTGTTAAAATTAAAATATAATATATCTATCGAAATTCTTTGATGGTTTGCATGCAATACCATCAATGAACTAAACATTCATTTATTCAATATTTAATTAATAAATTTTGATTCAATAAATGTTTAACGAAAGGAAATGTTTGCCAGTTGTCAGGTGAAGATATCAATTAAAACCTAAATACTTCAATGTAAGTTCTGTTTCCTCTCACAATACCTATGAATCAAAGCCAAATCAACGTGCACTGTGTTCAAAATCCTCTCTTTTCAAAAATCCCAACCACAGTATTAACATATATTTCATCATCGATGGAAACGTTTAACCATCTATAAATCCTTAAATGTTATTGCTTCTTACCCTTGAGAATATCTGTCCCCACTTCCCCCCCTGACTGGAGGAGTCGAAGTCCGTCATCATCCTCATCCAGCGGGGACTCTCCGAGTCCGGATCTAGTTCCATATCTCTGGATATTCCCGAATCCTCCGTGTCCAGGGTTCTCCGGGACTGACTCTTGGAGGACAGCAGCTTAGGACGAGGAATCAGATCCATGCTAACTTTATATGTCCAATTAGAAGAAGGAGCTCATCCTGCGACAGAAACTAGACACAACTGTTGATCAAACGTTTATCTCTTTAGTTGTCTACCCGTCTCTCACTCTGAGTAACGTATATCCTGTCTGTCTGTCACAAAGCGTATTCTAGGACATACGTTCCAGGTAGATATCTCCAGTACAGGTAGATGGTGTCTTCTTCAAGAGATTGGTACTTCAAACTGATTGAGCTATTGACACACCTGATTGCTTCACATCACGTGACCTATGGTTATCAAACATCCCGCTGGCGTCCAGTTTAAAACAAAAGCATGCGCTGCGCATGCCCAGAGGGTTGATCAGCGATACTGCACATATTCAACCCCCAGGGTGTTTGAGATTAAAAAACATCTACATTGATCATATCTTACAATCTTTTTTTCAATGTTCGCCGCGCTTCACATGTTCAAAGAAGTTACATAGATACCATAAAGCAATGAAATATCCATGTAAAACGATGCCGAAAGTATCAAGCAATGTGTAATATCTTGAATTAACGATAAATTTACGATTTATTAACGTTAAAAATAACGGTTGTTTTTACTTCAAATCGGTATAAATGCAGAAATGAATGCTGCAGTCATCCAAGATGCAATACTAAAATCATTGTAACCCTTTCGATACACTGAATAGAAGGAAACAGTCAAACACGGCCACGGTCTCGCTTCCATTCAATGGTCCGGATTTTACATATTTACCTTGAAATGTCACCATTCTTTCCCTGAATATTGATACCTAGTTCTTATAAGCATTTGAAATCTATTTATCAACCGTCATCCTTATTAGAACTTTTGTAGAAGCGATGTATTGTCAAACTACATCATATAAAGATATAAATTAAAGTGAAATATAAATTTATAACCCTTTTTTTCAATTTTAACTAAATCAGTGACGTATGAGTCAACCATAGAGTGACAGCAAGAGAAGCAATATCATCCATAAATATAGTTATAGCTATTAGCGTGTGTGATAGCAGACATTTTGAGAAGTTAATTGTCCACACCGGGGTACCTCTCATGCATCTCCCGGTGCATCTCATCTGTAGCTGCATCAACAGGGGCTAATTCAGAAACGGTCGTTATATATAAGAACATAATTCAACTGTTGTTGGTGTACACTCTTCATTGTTTCTTCATTTGAAAACGATTATTATCATTATTACAACATGTGGTATTTGTAAGAGATCTTTGCACTTGAAATATGGCGATTTCTTAAATAGTTTATTTACCACACGGTGGTTATATGAGGCCTGACTTGTATATGTAGACTCATTAAAGGTTTAACAGTACTCGCAGTTCCCCATCCCACCTCGTTGATGTACATGTTTAGTAGCTACAAGTTTTATTCTCTAACTGTTACACTTTAACTACGAATTGACCGTTAAACGCTCATAACTTTTATTACTTATTCGCTGCCCCGTCGCCCTTAACAACCGATTCCACTTCCCCATGGGATGAGCTCCTGCCAATCTGTGACGTATCTTAAATCTTTATCGCGAAATACCGATACATGTTCTGTGTCTATTGCCAAGTAACGTTAAGTTCACACTGTTCAGAGACATATATAAAATAACCAGGTATCATTTGTTTAATAATTACAACTTGTACATGTGCTTTTAAAATAAATGAGAAAATCGTAATTGAAATGTTGAAATTTGAACAGATTCTCAACTCCTTGAGCGTGACGTCCTAACGCCATAACTTCATTCATGATGTTGTTCATAAAGTCGTGCCCGCCTAAAGGGGTAGTAGCTCGGTTTTTTATTTTAAATTTCAAATCTTTCACTGATAATTGTACGTTAGTGCTGTAATATTTTGATAGTATCAAAAAATCTCATTGCACAAACCAAGTATCCATAGTCTAAGAACAGATTATAAAGATTTACACACAGTCTATTGGCGGCAATTTTTGTGTGAACACCTTTAATTCATTTTGTGTAAGAAAATGGAATCGCTTTGCTTAACTTTACATAACATATTTGATTTATTACTGTTTCATTTAGTTTAAATGCCTTGTCTTATAGTTGGAACCATTTATTTTCATTTTCCTGACATCCATTTCCTTATATTCCCCCTAAAATGTGCAACTGTCCCTTTTTAAGATAGAATGTCTTGCATTCAGTCACCTTTGTTTAAGTCTGGAAACCGCTTTAAGAAAGAAACGTGCTACTGCCTCTTTGATACAATGAAATTAACATTTTGTTCCATCTTTCCTTGATTCTGACTGTTCATCTCAGCATGGAGTTCATGAAACATGGTAGTTTTATCCAATACCTTATTCATATCAATACAACGAAAGGTATACACACTTGATGTGCGTATCTCCTCTTTGGGACATTAGTGCTTTCAACGATTAAAAAGACACTTGACAAATCGGGACGGTTCTATCAGTCTAGCGTTTCAGCTCAGGGCTTGGAATACCCTTTTGGCTTACTAAAATTAACCCATGTATCCCCCGTGGCTTGTAAAGTTTCCTAAAGACAGTGGTGTCCTGTGCATCGCCCAGTTGACAGCTTTCAGAGTCGTTCAGCAACAACGACTCAGCTCGCTGGATGGGTAGGTAACCTGTTCCATTGCTGAATAATACGCAAGTTGAAGGGATGATTCCCTGCCCCACACTGAGACATGAGTGAGACTTGTAGTGTCACCCTGGGTCTGTGACTCAATTAGAAGCCGAGTTTGTCCGGCACCCATTAGTAAGTGGCGTACCTGGTTTGAGACGTTGATAGTCTGAATTTGAACCTCGAGCGCCTGCGGGACCGGTTGTATTCTCCTCAGGGAGTGTTCTGTACTCGTTGACAAGGGGATATAAGCGCTTGGCGCATGCAGTCACATGAATAGATATACTTTTTGAACATGGAATATTAGCATTGAAATATCTAGACGGAACAGAACTTATTTTCTCTACCAGGAATAATGTTGTAAAGTGTAAGTGGTTAATGAAGTTCACTCATTTTTCAATTCACTCTTATCTTAACGGGTTTGTTGACTTTATTGGTTAGTTTCTTGTAGACTTGTAGAATTTCATTAAACGCTCACACTGTGACTGCCTTGTAAGTTTGATCACACATTTGTAGCACCTTCTTGTGGGTAATATTTTGAATGCCTTAGTTGACGTCATAGGAAACATTAATTCAAAAAGAGAAAAAAGTTAAGGTAAACCGATCATCAGCGCTAGGATTGTAGAAAGCCTTACTACGATATGAATAGTCAAAACAATATTTTTTTGTAAACTCGTTTATTGTCTACAATACATATATTTGCTATAATATTATCACACTTAACTTGAACTTAAAGCACTTAAAACTTACATAAATACATTTTGAAAAGTTCTTCACGTAGTAGAAAAAAACAACGGTGTTCCAACTATGTTTATAGATCTTCCTTTTAAAGCTAATAGAATAATTAAAAGCTAATAGAAATATAAAATACAACAAATTTAAAGAATATACACCTATTATAATAGATTGAGTTAAACATTAACAGTAACACACGTCAACAAACAAAGCATATAAAAAGTATGTGTTCTTGCAAGATCTGATTATAAAATTATCAACCAATACTGATATCACAAAGCAGGAGTTCTGTGACTACAATTAGGACGTACAGGAGTTGGCTTTGTGGACAAGCCAGATATATCGATATTTATTTGATTGATACCTTGAAGTTCCATATCACATCAACTCTATTCAACAGTACATTAAACAACTCGTTATGACAAGGAGTCGACGATTAAAGCCTTTTTACTCTCCCACATGTTGATATCACCCCCAACAACCAGTGACATACTGACAGTAGCCAGGTAAGGATTATAAACACCAAACATGGGCCAGAGAGCAACAGAACTGTCAACATTGTCAATTTTTCCAATTATTTTCTTTTTCTCAAGTTCTAAGAAGACAATGCGACTCCTACTGTTATCAAAGACAACACCATAATGTAGAGTGGCTGAGGTGCCAGGAGTGTTCTCCAGAGTGTCAGACAGACAGGTGAGATACTTGCCGTGTCTCCAGACCCTCCTACAGATAGAACTGTGTGTAGTACAGTGTGCGACAGTGAGACTGTAAGAGTGAGGCTGTTCACCTATACTGTGATGCTGATCCTGTTCCTCTTCCCTAGCGAGACTAGTGTCGTGTCTACAGACCCTCCTACAGATAGAACTGTGTGTAGTACAGTGTGCGAGCTGGAGACAGTGAGAGTGGGGCCGTCCATCTATACAGTGATGCTGATCCTGTTCCTCCTCCCTGACCAGTCCTATCTCCAGCAGGAGGTCTTCCCCTGTCAGAGTCTCCTCAATACCCACCTGTGACTCCACCTCAAAGTACTGGGGAGATCCACACTGGGGGAGGAGGACAGTGCTGCTTGTTCCCTCATATTTCTTCAGTCTCCGGTAGCTGTAAGGGGGGTCATCTTCTCCCTTGTTGATCAACTTACCATCGGTGTTTATGTGAACCTTTTTAGAGTTGTATTTTGTCTTACTGAACTCCATATGAGTACCTGAAATACATTGTTCAATACACCAAGAACATATATTATCATGCTACATCTGTACCGAAACAAACTAAAATTCTCTTTTTTGATTGTTTGGAAAAAAAGATTTTCACATTTACATTCAAATAAATTCAGACTTTGAAATGTAAACGATATGCTCGCTTCTGATTGGATCTTACAAGGTCATGTGATCGGTATACATTTCAATGAACCCTAAATCACAGGTTATACGAAATAACTTCCAGTAAATGAAGTTTATACGATATCGTGCCGGAACTACATTTCTCGGGGATTCCCCTGATCTTACAGTCATTTCAGGCTGACCCCAGTCTTGATGGTCATCACTTCGACTCAATTTATACAAATATCAACACTCGTGCTAATAATCTGTATTTGATGTTTGAAGAACAAACATTAAGTTACAAATAAATAAAGTTGTACATGTTCATCTCCGGTCACAGAAATGAGGATAGTGGGCAAAGTTAAACAATGTAATGTACATCATTTCAAAAGCATGAGTTGAGCTCCATTCTGAATTATCTGACTTGCGACAACACAGTTTCAAGGCACCCCATTCCATGCAGAACAAATAGTGTCGTGGGTGCGCTCTCTGCCTTCATAGACAGTTTCGAGCCCCCCGATGATTAAAACGATGTTGCCGTGTTTGAAAACATGTACTCGTCATTGTCAATGACAGTGTCTAACATCGGTTGGCCTGCAATTGGCATTATTTCTCGAGGGACTTTAAATAACTTTATGTTTACATTCATTGTCAAACAAACAACCCAACTTTCCCAAGCACGTCGAGCTTTTAGAGCTGATACTGTACACTCGATACAGGACAGTATCAATACGCGAGTGCAAATTGTTAATTTTGGAATATTCAAATCAAACTTTACATATTTTTTAGTTTTTTTCCCAAAACATTTTGTTGTTATTAACATGATACCCATAAAGGATTATTTGACGAATAAAAAAGTGCATCTTTTCCTTTTTTGTTATGAACTATTTTTGCAGAACCCGGTAGAGACCCGCCTGGGTCTAACTGATATCTAGGTCAGTGCGACAAGCAGCTTAGAAGTTACTACAGAATCGCATTTTGAATGATATAAAAACAACTTCTGGCTTTACATACAAAGTGGGAATTTATAAGAAATGAATTTCACAATATAGTTGTCCACACGGTTATAACCTGTTTGAAACTCGTAATATAAACTTTAGCATAATTGGCTCGGCAAGCTCGCCAATTATACAAGTTTTTATTACAAGTTTCAAACAGGTTATAACCGTGTGGACAACTATGTTGTGAAATTCATTTCTTAAAATGACATGACGTGAATAATGAGGCTGACTATTGAAACAAGCAGGCATTTCTAGAAACTTTTTGTTTAGATTTTCGGTTTCAATTATTATTTGCTTTTTCATGTACAATGACGGTTCTCTATATTAATATAAAGCTGAATTGAGAATATGTATACGTTCAGTCAATAAGGAGTACTGACAAAACTGTAAACACGGTGTACAGCCCTCGAGTTGTTTCAAACAAGCAAGATAGTCAGAATTCAACTAACTCGTCCCTTTATGCACAGTCAGTTCAACTATCTTTCTCAAAGAAGTGACTAAATTGTTTCAATATTATAACGATATCTGAAGAAACTGTTGGATGTCGAGTGGCGTTCTCATGGCACTGAACTTGCATGAGCGGCGACAGGTTTCGTTAGAATCAACCATTATATTATTCTCAATGCTTTTCACGTCATTTAAGTTCAACATATTATATCTCTATATATATTATATGTTTATAAAATATCACTGTTAAATAACGTTATAATCAAGTAGCATCCTGGTACCTACGCCTTTATCTAGAGGAGCTCCGGCAAAGTAACTACATGCATGGCAATTGTCGCACCATAAATATACACTAACAAATTGATAGATTGCATTGTACCCAAATATAGAGTAACCTTACTTTATTCTTCCGATAGTCTGGGTCACTTGATGACGCCCTGTCATTTTTTTTCAAAATCACAAATTAACACCATTCATGTTTAATGTCAGATTTTCTGCTTACGTCATTTGTATTTTGAATAACTTGATGTCCCATTTTGATCATCATTTTTTTTGTAGCATTAGAGCGTGCTCAGCCCTAATACTAGTTCAGTGGGATCGATCTAGCATACCAACAATGGCAACACCTACTCGACTGTTTTTTTTATCATTTTGTGATTCAAATTTATGATCTATATTTCAATTCGATGCCTTTGCGTTTAGTACAATTTGATATAAACTGTGACACTTGCAGACTCTGAGATCGATCGAATCATCAGAAAATGTTAAACATGAATGATGTTATTCCCTTATCATTGCCTCCCGACAGAGGAAGCTCAAGTCAGATTCGAGATTGATTCAGAGGCTTATTGTGTGAGCAGCCTCTGTGAGAGAGAATGTTCCTAAATACAACATGCCTTTAACTATCTATGTCTGTAAACAACTCGTATTGACTTTTAAGGATGGATCATTTTAACTAAAATTGATGTTTAGTGCTAAGTCGATTGTATACTTACAGCTCAAGAGGACAGATTGGTCCAGGACACCAGGCTTTAGTCTGTACAACCCTGAAACTGTTGTGAAGTATGTGTAAATATATGACATTGTAAATATAATATGCATATGTAAACCGAACTTATCAACATGAAGTATATCTTTGTAAAAAAGAGAAAATATCATAATCATTTTTTGTTTTGAAAACCCTTTATGTGTGATTTTATTTTTTTAAGTAACATATTTACTAACACTTAGATTACTTTGTCTGTTTGTACAGTAACATGAACTCTTGGTTGGCTTGCTCTGTTACCCTTTAATTTATTAGAAATCTGTTTCACATCGTTGTTTTCCGTAATGTCCATGCCACTCACAGGTCAAGAGTATCGATAGATCGTCACAAATCAGACCCTCGGGCTATAAAACACCTATCGTCCTGCGGTATCGGTCAAAGCATACAGTGTATTTCGAATATGCCTTCCTTAGATATATTTCATTCATAAACCAAGTAATCTCCTTGAAATCTGAAACGCCAAAATGTTTTACATGTTGTCATTTTTTAGAAAATAATGCAGTTCAGTTAAGGTTAATCAAAGTCTGACAAAGAAATGAGTAAATAAGGGGAGCTACCGATACTATAATGTGCTCCACGGGTCGTATAAGAAATCAAGGAAAAATAATAAAAAAATAAAGAAATAAATATTTGTATCCGCATGGTTAAACCGTTTATACCGAGAACCGATGACCCTTAATTCAATCATGAGAATATGTCATGAAAAGGTAATCAGTTTTTCAAATGGATTATACAAAAAAAACTACAATAGTTTTCAATTATTTCTTTCTTAGTTATCATATCATTTGAGTTTGTAGGGCATTCAATTGCCGTTTTTATTTGTGATTATTCATAGCAGAAATCAGAATTAAGTTCACTTTGTTTTTTAAAACTAGTAAAACCCAGAAAATCATGATATGCTTCTGTCATAAATTTCGAGCTGTAAGGGATATTCTTGCATTACTACGCCTGTTGTTAGCGAAGTTTATACAGACATATTCTCACCCTTCTCCACGTCTCGCTTCTGTCTGAGGAGTCGCTCCTGTGATGCCTTCAGCTGCTTCACCTCCTGTAACATACCGTCTCCTCATGTACAGCTGCGTATCTTAAGTTTGTTCACTTCCTTGTGTATCTTAGTAAATAACTCCAGGACCACTTACAAAGGATCATCAATTGTTCATGTGTAAAATTAACTTTATCAAACCACATTACGGGATCGTCTCGTCACTGGTGCTGAATGTCGATATTTGGCATGGTTAAATAGACTGATTGGGTCATATTTGTGAAATTCGGATTTTCTTAAATTTCGATTAAAATAATCCATGTAAATTTTGTAGGAAAAAATCAGCACAGTTACATTGCCTTAGTGCAAAGAAACAAATATGAAGATCTAAAGCTGTTGATCGGTTATACCCCTTTTACACCAAGCCCGTTCTCGGTACGTTCTTGGATTTTTTTTCAGAACGGGCTCGAACTGTCTGAGAACAGTCAGAGGACGAAATGGACTTTGTGGCAACTGTTTACGAACTTTATGAATTGGCTCAGACATACTTAAAACGAAAAGGTGCTCAAGAAATTGGACGGAGTTCAAACGTACCGAAAACGAGATTGTCGTACTGCGAACGGAACTGCCGTACTTCGATCTGACTAAGGACGAGTAAGAACGTTGTGCAATCGGGAATCGTTCTCAGTACGACCATAGTCAGTTGTTCGTCCGTCCTAATGAGTGTTAAATAGTAAAAGTTTTTAGTACGTTCTTACACAGTCATAAAATAATTCTCACACAGTTCTTACTACGTGTGCAGTTCGGTATGTAGGGACGGGTAGTGAGGTTGATGTGTGTTTTGCCTTTTCTTCGTTTGCTCTTCTGAATTTGATCTGTCTCAGACATATTAGTCTCTGGCTGTGTGACAGAAGATTCAGAAGGTGCAGGCGATAAGACTATCTCTAATACAAACGCCTCGGTCACTATGGCTTCTACAGGGCTAGTGGATCTGGTATTCGATTTCCTGTGAACAACCTTCCTCTGACCATACTTCTTCTTCTTTGGAGGCATGATGTTTTCCACCTTTAAATTTAGAACGCTTATATGAGAACGGGCAAGGACGTGATGGGTATTTATAGAAAACGGGCCAGAACTGGATGATTTTAAAGTTAAGACGCACTGAGAACGGAATCAGGACGTAGTGAAAATGGAAAGAACTGTCTTGCAACGACTTGGTCGCAGCTAGGACGGAATTGTGCGTATCAAGAACGAGATTGGTCTAGTTTAGAAAGATATGAACTGTCTGAGAACGGAATTGAACTGGTTGAAAACGTCCCGAAAACGAGGCGAACGAGCAATACTATCCAATCTAAACGTGTTAGAAACTGTCTGATGACGGGATAAAGACTAGATGAACGTACTGAGAACTGTGTATGACCGAACTGGCGTCATATTTGGATAAAATATAAACAATCGTTACTCGTTTCCATCCCGTCGTAGGCCGTTTTGCTTTTAATTTTGGACGGAGTAGGACGTAGTGAGAACGTCCTTGGTGCATTATGAAGGGCTTTGTGTTTTAGAAATTTCGACCCCTGGTCACTTCAATGACCTGCAAAATTTGTTACGGTTATCTGTTAGTTATGACATGCGAATATGTTAATGCAAACTGAATCTTATCTTATGCAGTGATATTTCAACATTATTGATTTCGTTTTGGCAATGCTAAGATGTCTCAAAGACATTCCAAATTACATGATATTTGCACAAGAATACAAGGTTAGTGAACAAACTTAAGGTATGCAGCTGTACATGATTAGTGACCGACTGAGACCGAATGTTGAATGATGAACCCTCCCGCACGTGAACCAACAATGACGAGGTTGTAAAGAGCCACTCCCCGAGTTGTTTGGGAGTCACTTATGACAAACTCTACATATGGTGTCATTGTATTGAGAAATATCGACTATTGTGGGTAAGTATCACTTAAGAGCCAATAGAGTTCTCTAGCAGCTTGAAGAACGTTCAAACTCGTGAGAATGATCTGAAACCCGGACTATGACGCACGTCATTCAGCTAAACGTCATTTTGGAAACGTATCTACAACGGTCAGAAAGACCTTTACGAATTGATAGTGATTGATAGGTTATGAAACTAATATTCATGTAAATCGGACTTTTGCATTTGGCTTCCACGTTTATATTCATATTGTATAATATTAGGGGAGAGAGGGATCAATTGTAATTTGTAACTTTAAGTAGTTAACTCGTAACATGTCATGAAACAAAACTATCCTCATAGAAATAGAAAGCCTGAAATTAAATATGGTTAATGAATTGCCGCAGAATGATTAATACCTTATATAAGAGAGTAAAATTCGAAAGTGAAAAAAATATATACATCAATTTGATAAGTACGATTGTTGAAATTGCTACAGACATTTTAACTGGCCATATGATTCTTCAGTTGGTGAAGATGATATCTTTCAACAGTCTAAGATTTAATTCACTTTGGGGAAAAGTATTTTTTAATTTACCCTACGCTTTACAAATATTAATTGTTTCACTTTTGGTACCCTTATTCAAATGATCATAACTTGAAAGCTGAGAGTAAAAGAACCCCAAGTGACACTTAGAAAGAAAGCCGAGATGTCAATTAACATTGTAGTACCGCTTTATTCATCATCCGAGATACAACCAGCAACTATGGACAGAAGTGAAACCTGTTACAGTTGACCCCGCCCTCCCCTATCATGGCTGTTGTCAATAATAACAAGAATTTATCATATATGTGCCAATTGGAGATGAATATACGAGATGTTTTGAATTAGTATATAAATAAATTGATTATGCCACCCTCAATCGTTTCAAAGAAAAACAATATGTGTTGAAAATCATGGAGTAGCTCTTTAATGCTTCACGAGGGATTGTTGAAGATAAGATAAGATAAATCTTATTATCCCGGAGGAAATTCTTTTTACATCAAAACAGCCTCATACATACATGGCTCAGATTGTACAACTATAAACAAAACATCACGTAAAGAATATCCCACATCAATAAAAGCAACATTTAGCTATCAGTAGCATACATATACATATTCAAAGGAAAACAGAATGAATGGTGTTAATACTTACAACTAGTAATTTCTTAACATTTATTGGGCCTAATTTCACGAATACTTGCTGGTATAAAGGATTGTCGGGCTCTGTTTGATTTTAAAGAAGGTAGCCGAAAGTGGCGTTCAGAAGGAAGAAGTTCGAAATGATGTGATAGTATATGGGAGCTTTCGGTTTCATTTTGTGTACCTTTCTTTACAAGCTGGCGTTCATAGATGAGAGAAATGTTTTCGAATGGCACTCACTGACTTTGCTGGCAGTATTAACAATTTAGAAAACTTTTGCGTGCAGACAAACCTCCAAATAAACTTTAAAAAAGTATAAATCAACAAACTTTGTATGAAAGTTTGATAAAAGACTGTCAAATTCCATAGTAATTCCTGTTTTTATGAAATACTTACGAGTAATATCATAATTCCCAACCTCCGTCCCCACAAAGTGAAATTATTATTTCCAAGTGGCGAGCACCGTCCTGTTTGTGCGTTTAATGAGTGGTATGATAACAGGTTTATGGTTTTATTTAGAGGAAGTCGTATGGGACTGCGCCGGTATTTATAGATGTTGTGACGTCATTCAGCGCGTGACATCACCCGCCTTGGCTAGAGAGTAACTAGCTGAGCACAACAACTTATGACGCATACCCCTCGGCTTGAAAAATTCTACGGATTTGTTTCCCGACTATAGGGGAACAAATTTCGTTTTGTTTTGTGAATTTGGCTAGTATTGGCAAATAGAAAATAGGGGCATTGAAAATTTTCTTAAGCAGCGAAGCAAATAGAGCCGCTGCTGACCTTTTTGTTTATAAATGTAATCAATATGTTTTGAGAAAGAGAGATTTGAATCTAAAATGATACCAAGATATTTGTAAAGATTAACTCTTTAAATTTCTTTATTTATAGGATTTAAAAGGATTTAAAGGGACAGTAGCACGTTTTTTGACAATTTTATATTTTAAAATGTTCACTGATAATTGTAAGTTAATGCTAAATGTATTATTTAGACAGTGTCAAAAATCTCATTACACTAGTCAATCATCCATAGTCAGCGGACAAAGTATGAAGATTCACATAAAATCCATTGCCGGCCATTTTGTGTGAACACCTTTAATTCATTTTGTGTAAGAAAAAGGAATCGCCTGGCTAAACTTTACGTGATTTTACGTATATTTGAATGATTGCTGCTCCATTTAGTTGAAATACATGGTCTTTCAATTGGAACCATAAATTTTCATTTTCCTGACATCACCTTATATTCCCCATAAAAACGTGCTACTGCCCCTTTAAAGGTTCCTTTTCCGCCGAAAGTCAACAATCATTTAATTGGTTTTCTTTACATTCAGAAACAGAAAGTTATCTCTACACCATGATAGGAAAAGTTCAAAGCCTTGACTATAATTATGTTCTGAATCCGAAATGAGACCAGTAAGAGCAGCATCATCTGCCAAAACGGTTATAACCTGCTCGTAAATTATACGAATCTGTTCCTGAAACAGCGTCAATACATTAAAAAACATCAGAATCAGAAACAGTATCAATACGGTACATTAGTCCATCGGATTTGTAACAGCACATTGGTTTTTAAATGTTACCACTGCACGGAACATGGTTTCAGTGTATGAAAGAATTTACCTTTTTCAGTTTCTCTACTTGTGCTTCCAAATCTGAAAAGTATAAGGTTGATGTAGTGAAATTTGTATGTCACATTATTATATTGATACATGTATATCATATAAGGTGAACTGCCTGCATATAAATTTACTTCTTTATCAGTGATTGTTAATGCAATTATAAAATGTTCAATTGAATAGTTTGACGACGTTCTTTTGACCAATTGTCTTCTTACCTTTTTCAGCTTCCTTCTTCTGTTTGCCAAGGCGGTCTTCAGACGCCTTCGACTCTTTTAATTCCTAAAAGATCCACACGTTTTTATAACATTATGGTTACCACGATGTTACAGTTATCACTCCTTTACACAGTGAAGAGTTCTGTGACAAAAGTGTCAGTGACCAAGAAACCATGAAGGCAAATCAGATACTTTGTAAATCTTAAAAAACATTGTTTTAAATGCGAGGTAAATAAAGAGACATAGTTGTAGCGAGATCAATAGAAAAAGATATATAGAGAAAAATAAGTGAAGATAAAGTTTTGAAGCAGCCAGCCAATGTCAATCAAAAGTCCTCATTGCCTTTGGTATGTCCATATTGGTTACATAAAGGACCTGCTAATGCATGAAAAATACATACCCGTTTTAATTTCTCTATTTGTGTTGCCAAATCTAAAACAAGAAAGTTTACATAATGAAAGTGGTTAATGTCTAATGTTTTGTCCATGATTATTCTTTACATCATCATGTATTTCATTTGATAAATTTGGCTTCATGAAGTGTCTCAAAGCGACGGAGGTCTTGGGTGTGAAGTACATCTTTTTGACGGTTTTCAAGTAGAAAACCCGTTATTTCTTACCCTTTTTTTGATTGTTGTGTTGGATGTCCGTCTCTTTTAATTTCTCCAGTTCCTACAATACAGATAATAAGAGACCCTTATTTCAGTATTTATATCAGTATTTCAGTGATAGAACAGAGTATCTCATCCTCAATCATAATAAATGACTTGACTGTTTTCAACTATGCGTGTCTTTGTTCGAGAAGTATACTATAATGGAAGTGCTCTCGACTGCTACTGTACTGTAAGTACATGCGTATATTGAGGGTACCTTGAGCACAGCAGCAAGCTCCTCCACGACTCCCTCCTCCGTCTGGGCTCCACTCTCTGCAATGTCAAGGTCAGGTGGTAACCACTCATAAAGCATCTCCATATTGAATTCAAAGTTATACGTCGATAAGAACATATTAAAGTTGTTATTGAAATTCAGAGTATATTGTATAACTGGATTTGTTGAACATAGTGATTAAGTGGATGATGACAACCTTAGTTTCTGTGGACAAATTCTACATGAAATTAAGCCCTTCACAGAAAAGGAGGTTAAAACACTTGTGTTGCGAGCAAAGCCTACAACTTGTGACTCTGACCCAATGCCAACCAAATTAGTCGTGAAACAACTAGACATGTTAATTTCTACTATGACTGATATCGTGAACAAGAGTCTTGATCTTGGCGTATTTCCTGAAGCTTTTAAGAAATCCATCGTTCGGCCTCTACTTAAAAAGCGTGACCTTGAAAAACAGAGTTCAAGAACTTTCGCCCAGTGTCTAACCTAGTCTTTCTCTCTAAAATTGTGGAGAAGGCAGAAAGCTTGAGACTAAAAGAACATCTGACTAAGAGTCATCTATTGGACAAATACCAGTCTGCATATCGGGAACATCATAACAGGAGACAGCTCTCACCCACGTCAATGATCTACTCGGTTCTAGGTCCACTTCTATTTGATCTGTACACTGGTCCAGTTGCTGACATCATCTCTCACAACCTTAAGCACCACTCATATGCAGATGATAATCAGCTCCTCAATCAGATCTCCAACAAACTATATTTCTGCAATATCCTTGTGTACAGCAGATATTAAGTCCTGGATGACAACTCACATGTTGGAATATTTTGACAATAAAACAGAAGCTCTTCTCATTGGAACTAAGCAACAACTGTCAAAAATCCCAACTAAATACTTAAATACAATAGCCGATGCAGTCATTCCCATCAGTATAACTGCCAAAGACCTAGGTGTTGTCCTTGACTCACTTTCCATGGATGCCCAAGTTTCATATATCTGCAAAACTTACTACTTTTACCTGCGTTCTATCAGTAACATCCGTCAATATCTCAGCAGATGCCACTCATGCCCTGGTTAGAGCCATCATAACATCACGATTGGATTATTGTAATAGTCTTTTGTTTGGTATCCCTCAAAATCTGTGACAGACTCCAAAAAGTCCAGAACACTTGTGCAAGACTCATATATCGGCTACCAAAACACTGCCATATTAAGTCAATACTCAAGACCCTTCACTGGTTACCGATAAAAGCTAGAATCGAGCACAAGATCCTGTGCTTGACTTTCAAAGCAAAGCGTGGTCTTGCTCCTCAATATGTATCGGACATGCTCTCGTAATCTACGGTCAAACAGCCAAGACCTGCTAACTGTGCCAAACTTCAAACTGAAATCTTTTGGACAGCCTTCCTTCTCCTATGCAGCCCCTATTCTCTGGAACTCTCTACCTTACGACTTAAAAACTGGACTTACTCAAAAGTAAACTAAAGACCCATCTCTTTAAACAGTATCTGCCTTGAATGTCGACAAACAATTATTTAATTTTTTTGTCTGTACATATGTACATATTTATGCATATTATTATTATTTATTATAAGGTCTATTCAACAATTTAGGAGTGTGCTAAAGCCCTGCTAAGGATTTTGCATCGCTGGTGACGTCATAGTGAAGAACAGACTTCTCAAAGGAAGCATCCGTTTATGCATCGTCCCCTGGGGGGAGATGTTATTAAGTATATTAATACAAATTAAAGAATATAACCAAAAATCTCTCTCATTGAAAAAAATTGCAAATACATTTTTACCATTTTGATCGAGCCAAAATAAACCGCCGGGAAATCGAACTAATAAGTAAAGGTGTTTTCTCAGTCTATATAAAGTTCGAGTTCGTATTTATTTCAAGCGGAATTCATACCGAAAAGAAACCCATGCGCGAAAACACGGTGAACATGTTTCCACAGTTCTTTCGTGAATACTCTTTTTTAAAGGTTCGAGGTGACTGAGGCTACGTGTTTTCTACAGCATGCATCATAAACATTTTATTTTTTTCATTACTTTAAGAAATGCTCCCCCTTTGCTCATCGGGTTTACTACAAAATGCAATAAAAAATTCACAGATAACAGATCTCAAAGGCTCGATAACTTCAGTTGTCCAGTCGCTCTTCTATGTTTGCCCGATATTACAGTTACGTTATTACAAATTAAAGGGACAGTATCACATTTTTTGATAATTTTCAATTTTCACTGATAATTGTAAGTTGATGCTTAATGTATTACTTTGGTAGTGTCAAAAATCTCAATACACAAACCAATCATCCATAGTTAGTTAGAGGACAAAGTATGAAGATTTTTAAAAAAATCCATTGGCGGCCATTTTGTGTGAACACCTTCAATTCATTTTGTGTAAGTAAAAAAAATGGCATGGCTAAACTTTACATTATATATTTTAATTATTACTGTTCCATTTATTTTAAATACATTGTCTTAGAATTAGGAGATAAATCTACTGTGTTTTTTAATTTTCGTGGTCTAACGTAGATTCGATACCTGTTGATGTCATTCGGAGCCGAACGCGTTAGCGTGAGGCTTCGAATGTAACATCAACGGTATCGAATCTACGTTAAACCACGAAAATTAAAAAACACAGTAGGTTTATCTCCATTCTACCATGACGAGTGTTTATAGCGTTTTAAATGTCATTTCTTTTCTACCGCGTAACGTCAGTTGTGCTTCGGTTCAACACTGTGACGTCATAATGTCTTGTGCTTATGACGTCAAAGGTTGACGTCACTGTTGACATCACTGAACCCAAATCGGTTGCGCTAGCTTCTTGATCCAAATTCACCCTTTCGCTTAAAATTGCGCTATTTCCTGGACATAAATATGCATGATATTATGGGAACCAAACTCTAGTTATAGAAAAGTACGGGTAGTAAAATGATAAAAGACTTTTAGTTAGTATTCAGACGAAGCAACTCCCGAAGCGTACGGTGACTGTGTGCATGTCGATTCGTGTCATATGAAGTTCGTTTCTATGGCAATGTGTATCAAACCGCGGTGAAACGCCCGTTATTAAAATCGTGTTCGAACGTAGGTTCGACCATAGAAATAACCCAATGAAATTCGAGGATTTTGAAATGTCATGGTAGAATTGAAATTTTAGTTTCATTTTCCTGATATCACCTTATATTTCCCCTAAACACGTACTACTGCTCCTAATACTAGTAACTGTCATAATTTTTCGATTTTCGAAACAACAAGTTGAAGTGATCGCATATGTCTATTCTTTCAGCAACCGGAAAGATGGCCCACATTATTCAAGATTTCAGCCAACTACGATAACTATCTGGGCTTTTTGTAGAAACTAACGTGTCTCTAACTCAGGACATGAACGATGAAGAAGCGAACATTTTAAGAACTCCGTCAGATATTACCTTTGAAGTGATTGATGAGTACACCCTCCGCTGATACATCACCGAAACGTGCCAGGGTATGTTTGATCTTCTCCGATCCATCAGTATTGAAGACAGGTAGAGGTAGACCCTGTAGTCTTCAGAAGGAACCGAGCTCCTACAGTCCTGCCATTTCCCCTCCAGCCACGGTCTCAGCTCCAATATGTTGTGCGGAGATGAATACTGCAGGACCTTGTCAATGTAGTCAGCGGTGTTGTGGCACCTCTGGTGACAAGCTTCTGATACATTCTTCTTGTCAGTCAGCTCCCCCCTCGCCTTCTCCTTGTAGCCCTGGAGTGAGATCTGTAACTCCTTCTCTCTCTGGTCAATCAACGTCCTCAGGGTGCTGAAAGTATGAACGATGGATCCAGTCATGACGTTACAAGAGTCTTCCAAAGATGTAAGGTCTTGTTCTGTAGCCGTTAGACGAGCTTTGTGGTGGTCTGCAGTAGACCGAGTCTCCTTCAGGTAAGAGAGAGTTTGATGTCTGGCGGTCTGAACAGCTTCATCCACGTCAAGAGTCTTGTGCGCAGCATGATCAGCAACTTTGCATTTTGCACAAATGATAGAATAACAACTCTCGTCCCATGTGTCGAGGACGTATCGGTGGTGGACTGTGCAGTATTTGACCTCGCCCAGTTGTCCGAGTTCCATCTCTCCAACGTCCGTGACCACATGTTTCCTTGTTGCCTTTAGGCTGCCATGAACCATCTGACAATTCTCACACAAAAAATCTTCACAGTCCTGGCACCAGCACACAGCCTGGTTGCCGTCATTCTCATTGGTACACAGGACCAGTTCAGGGTGGCGCTGTAGTGTGAGATGAAGTATCTCCCTTTCTCTGGCCTCATCCTTCTGTAGAGGTGTCTCTGTCAAGTTGACGTCTCTCTCACACGTGGTGCATGATATCACTCCTCCGTCTGCAGATGTCAGACACGTCTCATACACAGCGTGAAGACAAGGCAGCAAAAAGGGGGCGGGGCCTTGTCGAGAGAATTGTTGGTGGCAAACTTGGCAGTCTGGGAAGCTGGACATGTTTAAATGTCATCCCTCAGTCTGCAATGGGCAAGAGTGAAACAGATTATACTCATTAATTGTGTAGAGTCTATTATTGTGTTGAACATGTGTTCAAAAGATAGTTCATATACCATACGGACCTAATGGATTTTAACCGTTTATAGACTCCCTTTAGTAAGAAAATGTAACAATGTTTCCATCAGAATCCTAATATAGGAAACTACATTTTATAGGAAGTTTTGTTTAAAAAAAGAGCCACGAAAAAGGATGAAAAATTACAATGACATTAACACAAAAAATATTATTTGTGTATTTGTGAACTGACAGTAAAAACTATATAATAACAGATATATACTAACGTCGACTGCTGTGTTGGAACATGGACTGGGAGGACGCTCATCACAACTAGTTGCATCAAGATAAAACCAGAGAACGCTATTGCAGAGATAAATACTTGTTATCACAGATAACAGCTGTGATACAAGCGATAACTGCAGGGATTGGTACTAACAAATGCAAGTAGTGATACAACGGACAAGCTTCTAATAGACATATCCTATTTAGAAGCTGAATTATTATTACGCGTCTTTTATTCCTTGAGTATCGTCATATCCCTGCATCAACTCTCCAGGTTTTTTTCTTCTCCATTTTACCATCCTAAACATGCTTCGACAGGATTCCTCAAGCTTAAATTAACTTACTATCTAACAACACAATTAATCATACATTCCCACTAAGGCTAACTATCCTGATACCTAACAGGTACGGATGTTTTTCTATTCATAGAGAGATATTATCTAGGTGTTTTCAAATTTATTTCTAATATTTTACCTAGAGCTAAATTTTGAAAATAAATCTTTTGTAAATGCTTATATAATCATCAACATATCAATTATGACAATTGGCGAATGCAGAGAGGGTAGGATTGGGCACCGCTTCTATGAGAGCTTCAAATAATGTTACTGTGAATGTTAACATTCTTATTTCTCAGTAATGATGAAATCCAACAATGTAGATGAGAAAGCAAACACACGTAGTGCACCCCACCAACACGATATCCTGTAGGTGCCCCTGGAACTTTATCAATCAGCGACATCTTCGATAGTTAGTTATTTATATTGTATAAGAGACGTTGAAAACATAATCTAAAATAACGATTCAAGCACCATTTTTTAATATGTAAAATAATAAAAGCTCACGCGCTCATGCAAAAGAGTGTCATAATATATTGTATATAAATATATATATTCGATGACAATTATGTCACTAAATAACATCCAAAATCAACCTTTTTAAAATGAACTGGCTCTGTTAAAATATTCCTCCACCCTGGAATACAGTTGTGAAAAGCTCATAATGTTTTCCCCCTTTGGCAAGTCCGTTAAACGTTGAAACTCCATGTTAAGAAGAAATTCCGAGCTTACGTGAAACTACGTGTCAATAACCCGCCTCAGTGGTGTGGAACTGTTGACTTTAAAATGTCTAACTATCAAACAATTAACTTATCAATAAATTTACAGTATAGAATTGTCCATCTTCACAACGTCACGAGCGAAACGAAAATGTTTCTAAACCTTTCCGTTCCTCCCTTGACATCATTGGCCGTAATTTCTGTGCTAGCATTTCATCCCGCTGCACGGAAGTAGAATAGTCCAATCAGAAGACAGCAGCGATACATTACCACTGACTAAACGAGGACATGTTTTTTTAAATAAATAATTTCAAGTATTAGATAAGTGTTAAATCACAATAAATATCATTTCATGCAGGAACGTATTTTAAATCCAGCTAATAATGCAGTGTCTGATCAATCAATATTTCGGCTAAAATATATATGCTCCGATCTTAGGTTTCAATTTTCATGCTTTGAAAGTATTCAAACTTTTGTTTTTATTTGATAAGGATTGTTACTTATCTAAAAATATCATGAACAAGGAAGAACATGCGTATTCAGTAAAAACATTGACACCTAAAAATAACATAATTAATTGTTATATTTCAACTGAATGTTATAAAACCGTTTTATATTGTGTTGGAAGGAATTCTTATTCTAACACCACACGTACAAGTTCTTTCTTGTACATAAATCAATGTTGGATATCATGTGAAAAATAAATGCTTTAGGCGTGATTATTTATCAAATAATCCGATTATTAGGCAAATTTTATGTTTTCTATTTAATTCAAATTGATAAAACCGATATTTTGACAAATTTAGAATGACTTTAGCCGATTTGAAAAAAATACTTTTGTATGCGTTTTACAAGGAAGATAAACACTGTATTTGAGTGATACATCAATGTTTATTTTCCCTGAATTCTCGGTGCTCATCAAAAACATGAAAACATCTATGCGGACCGAAGTTTGATATTCACTAGGATAGTTTTCAAAAAGATTGTCTGTTAGTATTTTGAATTTGTGCGATTTCATTGGCTATTGTTGAAAGAGCTGTTAAGGGGCGTAACTCGTTATCACGATAGGTGTCGCTGCTCCGGACCACCGGTTCTCTATCTTGTGATGGCAAGGTCTAAACGAAGAGAGTTGTTCGATACGTTTTCACCTTGCCGTGGGAAGTTGAGAATTGTCATACTCAGGAGCTAAACCTTCTCTATGTTCACCATTTCATTTTATCACCAACTTCATGATTTCTTCAATGACAATGTACATATGATTTTCAAAAACGTTACATATGATACATCAAAGAATCTTTATTTATCGACACGATGGTAGGACAAGACTATTAGCCAAAATCCATCAGACGAGAAACTCTATGCGCATGTGCGAAGTAAGTTACAATGAAGACACACACTATAGTTTAGCTTTTATTTTAAGATCAATAAAAATATCAAAATAGTATTGTAGATATAAACATATTAATTATCTTTGGAGTTGATTTAATTTCTATCTTGCGCTGAGATTCACATTTTCAAACGCTCGAACGGAAGTGAAGAAGTCCGTTATTGTTAGCATGCGTTAGATCAGGTTTTCATGATGTGTGAATCTCAAACAAGAAAGACAATACATTGATACAAACCAACTTGCAAGCATCAGAACTCATTTGACAAAATAATTTTTTTAGTTTAGTTAAGTACCAACATGCATCTTACCATAGGGGAGACCAGGGCAAAGCGTGATTTCTTTACATGTTTAGAATGAAATGTTCAGCATGTCTCTATTTATCGTATGACGAATGCTTTTTAACCTCCCATCACTGCATAAGGATATATATACGAAAATGTATTTCGACAAAGGTGGTTTCCTATGATTACCATACAAAACTGTTCGTCTCAATAGTACCCTGTATAGTTCAGGCACCCTCATGAAATAATAAAAATCAGTCGTATTCACATACGGACAAAATATTTTTGAAATGACATAGATTTTCAAAATTCTTATTAAAAAACAAACATGATTGGTACATACGAATTTCTAAGAATAATGAGCATTTTGATAATTTAGATCATTTACTACCAGGAAGTAATAAACATATAAAAGAAATCAATTGGTCTCAAAGACAAATTTAACATTTTACAAACATATCATCTCTTTTGGGCTTCCAGTACGACCTATCTTGAATTCTTAATTATTTCCGGATAAAATAAAATATATAATGAATATCAAACTCATCCTAAAAAACAAACAAAATATATGTGTTTCTTATTGCTAGTTTTCGTCATAATATTAGGAAACACAAAACCTATTATATTACCTTATACTTCAGTGTTGTAATTAATTTTATAAAATATAGCAAAAATTATAAAATGAAAAATACATTTCTATTTTACGATATTTGCTTAAGAAAAAAAAATGATTGAAAACTTTGACACAAATGTGTAATCCATAAACAATTATTTGAGATATCTCTGGGCAGAGCGCTCCCTCCGGCTCACTTTGCATTCGATGTGTGCATCATTAATTAAATTATTAAAGCTAATAATTACAAAGTTCCTTTTTTAATGCAGTCATCAAATATTTATGTGTGATAGATGCACTAGGGTTAAATGTTGTGTATTGTTCTGCTATGAAATAGTTCAATTTGGACATTTCCTTTTCTTAAAGCAAAATGCCCTTCTTTCAACTATGTGCAATGGTACGTCGTCAACTCAAGGTAATGTTGCAAACGTGGATCACAACGTTTCTTAGCGTTTGCTGTGATTGGTAAATAATGACAAACCACGCCATCTGTCTATCGTTTGAGAAATAACGCTTAGTCACTTTGCCCCGGCCTCCCCTACTTCCAACATACAACACAAACATCGTCAGTCAGATCATTTTGAATATCGTCATGATACAATACGTACACATTTTACATTTCAACTTACACTACAGCATCACACTACCCTTCTTCCATCAATATATCAAGAGAAGATTGTTTGTCAAACTAACAAGTTTTATCAAACCATCGTACAGAATGGACATGTACAAGTATGCACGTAAATGACAAAGAGTTCAAAGCATTTTCAACTTTAATAGTGCAAAGAGAGCGGCGTTTTGCTGTAGATGCTAGCCGTTATGTAAAAGATGAAATACAAAGAACTCTTAATCATTTATTTCGCAACTTTAAAGGGGCAGTAGCACGTTTTGTGAAAATTTTATATTTTCTTTTTTTCACTGATAATTGTATGTTAATGCTACATGTATCATATTGATAGGGTCAAATATCTCATTACATAAACTAATCATCCATAGTCGGAGGCCAAATTATAAAAATTCACATAAAGTCCATTGGAGACCATTTTTGTGTGAAAACTATTAATTCATTTTGTGTAAGAAACTAAACTTTTCATTATATATTTCACTTTTCACTGCCTCATCTAGTTAAAATAGTCTTTCAAATTGAAACCATCATTCTAATGTTCCTGACATCACCTTATATTCCCATCTAACAACGTGCTCCTGTCCCTTTAAAATGTCTCTCAAAGAAGTGGAATATTCGTATTATCTGTAACACTCAATTCCAAACACATACCTCTGTACAATGTTATTTCATTATAAAATCAAATACACACATACTTCACTCTATGATTAAGAATAATAGATTCTATTTGATTAATAAACAGATATGCATCGAAGCCATCTTGTTCTGTAAAATGTAATGTGAAATATTTTCGATTGTCGTTGATTAACACGGAAAGCACTGTGAGTAACATGGCATGGTAACATTCAAGTACTACAGCTACTATTGTAGAGAACTATACAATGCCCTGTGAGACGATGTCCATACTCTCCTACAGCTACTATTGTAGAGAACTATACAATGCCCTGTGAGACGATGTCCATACTCTCCTACAGCTACTATTGTAGAGAACTATACAATGCCCTGTGAGACGATGTCCATACTCTCCTACAGCTACTATTGTAGAGAACTATACAATGCCCTGTGAGACGATGTCCATACTCTCCTACAGCTACTATTGTAGAGAACTATACAATGCCCTGTGAGACGATGTCCATACTCTCCTACAGCTACTATTGTACAGAACTATACAATGCCCTGTGAGACGATGTCCATACTCTCCTACAGCTACTATTGTAGAGAACTATACAATGCCCTGTGAGACGATGTCCATACTCTCCTACAGCTACTATTGTACAGAACTATACAATGCCCTGTGAGACGATGTCCATACTCTCCTACAGCTACTATTGTAGAGAACTATACAATGCCCTGTGAGACGATGTCCATACTCTCCTACAGCTACTATTGTAGAGAACTATACAATGCCCTGTGAGACGATGTCCATACTCTCCTACAGCTACTATTGTACAGAACTATACAATGCCCTGTGAGACGATGTCCATACTCTCCTACAGCTACTATTGTAGAGAACTATACAATGCCCTGTGAGACGATGTCCATACTCTCCTAAAGTCAGCAACATCAAACTTGCAAAAAACTATAAAAATGAACCGTTATACATATAAGTTATACAAGTTATATTATTACCCTGCAAATAAACCCATGCTTACATTTGGACCCTTATTGTCAGTTTATGCGGAGAAAGCTGTTGTTGTGGCGGCGTGTTTCGATTCACCCACAAATAACTGTTAATACAGGGCAAGAAATTTGAAGTATCGTCACTAGAGGTGGCATTTACAGTCAAATTGTGTCGTTTAAGAAACATAACAAGTTAGATAAAATTCTCAAGTTGAACCTGTTCAAAACTTGGGAAACTTTATATCTTTATACCTGAAGAAGGTATTCAAGGAAAGGTATTCATGAAATTCATGGCTAAATCATGTTTTGAAATGCAAATCTTTAGATACAGCTCACCATACAAAATAAGGTTTCAAGTTATTTAAAAATGCAGAAGAATTCCACACCCCATTGATATCAAGTTCTATTCAAACCCGGCTCAACGAGGACACTTCAATAAACAACATCATAAATTATATATTGTAAAATTTTGACAACTTGAGAATTTAAATGTAAATGAATAATGTCTTCAAATAAGAAAAATAATCAAAAAATGACACATTACAAAATTTGCATAAATCATGTCTACACTCAACTCAATCTTGCGACTGAATGATCTTAATCAGATCAGACATGGTATCATTATTCTAATGTACATCTAGATCCAAATTCTTGAAAACTAGCAATATAATATAAAATACAGAAACAAACTTGCAACAATTGTTCAAATATTTGATGAAGGGCGTGCATAAAGGCGATGAATATCAAGAAGAATTATATTCATTTAAGATTGTGTTATAGAAATATGATACACAGACAGGCTCGTGATTTCATTAAAGATAACAGTCTTTCAGCATATGTGTTGAATCATACATTTTATGTTGACAACATGAAAGCAAAATGAGGCCATGGTAAATCAATTAAAAGAGCTGCTTCATAAATAGGACAACAAAATTGAAGTCATGAAACAGTGATACAAACGAATTAACTATGAATTAAGCACTCATCTAATATTGAATATGACATCTTTCCTTTAAAAGACAAGCTAATACTTTGTACAATTGCGAGTATTAACTATTCTGACAAAAAGTATCATAATAGATAATGTTCAGATGTGTTCGGAAAATGGTGTATAAATCTGTAAGGGCCGCCTCAGATACGACCACGAGGCATAGCAGGGACATGTATGTGAATCAACAATCGCCTCAGGTACGACCAGGAGGCATAGCGGGGACATGTATGTGAATCAACAGCCGCCCAGATACGACCAGGAGGCATAGCGGGGACATGTATGTGAATCAACAACCGCCTCAGGTACGACCAGGAGGCATAGCGGGGACATGTATGTGAATCAACAACCGCCTCAGGTACGACCAGGAGGCATAGCAGGGACATGTATGTGAATCAACAGCCGCCCAGATACGACCAGGAGGCATAGCGGGGACATGTATGTGAATCAACAACCGCCTCAGGTACGACCAGGAGGCATAGCGGGGACATGTATGTGAATCAACAGCCGCCTCAGGTACGACCAGGAGGCATAGCGGGGACATGTATGTGAATCAACAGCCGCCTCAGATACGACCAGGAGGCATAGCGGGGACATGTATGTGAATCAACAGCCGCCTCAGATACGACCAGGAGGCATAGCAGGGACATGTATGTGAATCAACAGCCGCCTCAGATACGACCAGGAGGCATAGCGGGGACATGTATGTGAATCAACAGCCGCCTCAGATACGACCAGGAGGCATAGCAGGGACATGTATGTGAATCAACAGCCGCCTCAGATACGACCAGGAGGCATAGCAGGGACATGTATGTGAATCAACAGCCGCCTCAGGTACGACCAGGAGGCATAGCAGGGACATGTATGTGAATCAACAGCCGCCTCAGATACGACCAGGAGGCATAGCGGGGACATGTATGTGAATCAACAGCCGCCTCAGGTACGACCAGGAGGCATAGCGGGGACATGTATGTGAATCAACAATCGCCTCAGGTACGACCAGGAGGCATAGCAGGGACATGTATGTGAATCAACAGCCGCCTCAGGTACGACCAGGAGGCATAGCGGGGACATGTATGTGAATCAACAGCCGCCTCAGATACGACCAGGAGGCATAGCAGGGACATGTATGTGAATCAACAGCCGCCTCAGATACGACCAGGAGGCATAGCAGGGACATGTATGTGAATCAACAGCAATAACCTATAACCTAGTCGTTGTATATTACCAATACGGGCGAGGATAAAGAATGAAAGACGATTGGTCGACACGACTATTTTCACGTTTTATTAATAACTTGAACGTGCTGAACGTATGTCGATTAAGTTGAAATAAAATCGTAGATCGATAAAATTATATAACTGTACATCATATTTCTTACAGGTCTATATTAAAACGCATATTTATTTGACACTATTCATCTACGTATAAAATTTCACTGTTGTCTTAAAATTTCTTTTTTTTTCAAGGCACAATCAGCACTGTCGTGGCTGCCATCGAAAATTCATGACATATCATCTGATCACCATAGGCAAAAATATTTAAAACATACAGTCATGAAAGCAACAACTTGTCAAACTTTTCAAACCTACATAGTCGATCAGCCCGTGATCTGTTTCACAGGCCGATGAGAGTTATCGTTCTTGATACTGGCGATGTTTATGGAAGTATAATCAAAAGAAACAAAATTAATGTTGTTCAAACTTCAAATTAAATTGATCAGCTGGTGGGTGTCACCTACAACAGCATTACTACGATTTCTCATTTTTTAAAATCATATTCCGCTACAAATAGGTTATTCTTTAAATATCACAGAAGAAATCTTCATGAAACACATATTAACATAAATTCTACCATGAATGTGATGAATACTAGATTCTGATTGGTTCTCCTGGAAAATCAAGCGTGATCAATTTTGGATTGAACGTCCTCTGATTTTGAGGCCGCTTCACTGCGCATTGATACAGCCGACTGGCAATTTCAAAACTGGTATTCTGCTGTTTACTGAGATTAAAACTTTTAAAAAGTTATTTAACATGTTTTATTTACGTGTGTTTAAGAGGGATGACCTAATAATTTGAAGTAGATAGAGTATTTTATTCAAAAGAATAAGTTTCAGTGGTCAATCACGCCACACGCAGCGGGCTTCCTACGATTACAGCAACAATACAGTGACGTCATTTACGTCACAGTGGTTTTCTGTAAGAATCATCTATTTGATTGATAGGGATATCTCAGTCTATTCTGGCATCAAGTAATCAAGCACATGTTTAAAACGGTACGATATTAATAGCTGCGTTGAACAAAGTCAGAAATCTATTTGATGGACACCCAATGATAGATTTACCTTTGCATTCGGCTTAATTTTATTTTAAATACCAAATAGCAAAACCCCCGGCACAGACGAGTTTATTTTTGTTGCCGGAAGTGAGGACATTTTACAAAGTGCAATTCGCTTATACAAAGAGTTCACGATTAAAATCGTCATGGTAGAATGGAGATAAACCTAGTGTGTTTTAAAATCAGAGATATGTTATACTAGATTGATAGCGAGTAAATTTTAAATTGAAACCTCTGCGCGTTCGGTTTCAATTTAAAATTTACTCGCTATCAATCCAGTATAACATGTCTCTGATTTTAAAACACACTAGGTTTATCTCCTAAATACCTCTCTACATTCGCACATTAAAATCATATTGGTTGTCCGGTTCTTGAATGAAAACAGGAGACGTGATCCCGTTTTTATCTTTCTTCGAGGATGTTATTCCATTTTTCTCTCCATTGATCCTCTGGTCATCCTCAAGCGCATGAAGGTCATCAGCCAACTTGTCGCTGATTTGTAGCCGCTTCCCTTCTTTCAGAGCTTTGTTGAGGGCCTGGATGTACCCCTTCCGGTACATGCGCAGTGTGGGGTTGTTGAGAAGAGAGTACATCACGTGCCAGTTGAACCTCGCCCCCATCCGCTTCCGGCGCAATGACTCGGAGAGTTCTGTAAACAGCGGTTGAACTGGGTACAAGGCTAGATGCAAATTTGTGCACAGAAGAAATAAATGAAGAAATTATTCATCACGAAGGAAAATTGAAATTGTAGGACAAACAGACAACAAGCCTGTAGTTTGACCGCCTTTCCTTGACGAAAATAGTGAAAAGTCATATGTTCTGGTAAGTCCTAGGATTGTTACCGTATTTTTCCATCACATGATATAGAAAATAATATTAAGATTTAATTTGTCTGAATAGGTGTGAACTGGTATAACTATGATAATAAATGTTTTTCAACAAACTCTCACATTCCATTCAGTTTCATGTAGGTCAATTTATAATCCAATATAATGTATTCTTTGCAGTGGTATCAACATTCCAATATATGTATTCTTTGCACTGGTAACAACATCAGTCATGTTCTATGTTCATACAGTGTCCATATGAGTATCACAATAGGTCACAATCCCTTTCTTTTGGTTACTTCCCAAAAGATAACTTGAAGGCAAAACAGTCACATTTACAATGTTTATACGGTATGTGTTTTAATTGTCATTAGGAAATATATTTACAAGCTTGATCCTCAACCTACTGTTTTCGGACCTTTTTGGTTCAAAATTTTAAAAAATCATTTGAACTTTGAAATTAAAACCCCTTAAAGACACAACAGCATCATACTATTATAGGCTACTGCCATACCGAATTTGAAGTTTCCAAGAGGTATAGTTTTTTAATTATGCTCCGGAAACGAGACAAAGTCTAGAAATCGGACGGTTTTTGGTCAAAATTTCAAAAATTATTTGAACCATTGAGATGAGCCCCTAAAGGCACAACAGAGTCAAAATTTTAAAAATTATTTGAATTTTGGAATTAAAACCCCTTAAAGGCACAACAGTATCATATAGGCTTCTGCCATATCAAATTTGAAGTTTCCAAGTGGTATAGTTTTTTAATTATGCTCCGGAAACGAGACAAAGTCCAGAAATCGGACGGTTTTTGGTCAAAATTTCCAAAAGTATTTGAATGTTGGAGGTGAAACCCCTAAAAGGCACAACAGCATCAAATAGGCTACTGCCATACCAAATTTGAAGTTTGTAAGTGGTATAGTTTTAGAGAAATGCTCCGGAAACGATTTCGGACGGACGGACGGACGGACACGCGGAGCGCTATATACCCCCGACTACGTTGTAGCGGGGGTATAATAACGTTTCAGCTGCACAATATCTATACATGGAAACCGGCCACAGAAAGCAGATTTAATTATTGAGAATGTCCCTATTTCAGATCCAGGAGTTAACCTAATAATACTTTCCAGGCGGTAATACATATGACAGTAACTTAATAATTTGTTCCTATTCTATTAGTTACTGATTATAGTATAATTCCAATCTAGTTAAAACTAGCTGTAATGTATACGTCCCCTAAGTCCTCACGTGAGCACTTAGGGGACGTATACATTACAGCTAGTTTAACTAGATTGAGTATAATTCCTAAAATCAATTGCTTGTGAGGGCATTTAGAGTGGTAGAGATATATAAAAGCTTTTGGAACATTATTTCTTCCCCGAAAACATATTTATTCTATTTATATACATACATACATAGGTTATGAAAAATATAATACTTCGGACGGTACTTGCTGTAGGTATCATGTTAATTATAACTGAATCTTTTTAAACGGTGTAGAAAGTTTTCAACATGGCAAATATATCAATCCTATATACATATGTAAGGAATTGTTATCAACTAAATCCAAACTGATTAAGGAGTAAGAATAAACTACAAATTGTTGAGATTTTCAGATTAGAGAAGACAAAACGTGAGTCGTGCTGCTCAACCCCTATCTAATTAATGTTACACATAGGTCTTCGTCAGGTCCTTGCTACAGTGGCCGAGTGGTAGAGATTTTATAAACAAACATCTGTATACTATCTATAACTATGGCTTGCTACAGCATAAGACCATGAGAGCAAGAGAAGACCGGTGTACCTGTGAGTTGAGCGCAGCCCTGTTCCGCGGTGTGGAGACCAGGCCGAGTCTTCAGATTGAGCAGCATGAGTCTCACAAACACTACAACACACGGGTGGGTGTGTGCGCTCTCCACGTGGAGAAATCCCACATAGGCAGCAAAACCTGAAATAGAATGAATTTCATTGGGACATAAAATGAATCCGTTTGTTGAAATAAAAGATATATGATAATGATTGTCATTATTAATTAATAAAAGCAGTAAAATGTGATGACGGTATGAGGCCTTTGTTGGGTAAACCAAACCCAAATTAAACGGGTTAGGATTGCACCATTTCACCTCCATGGTAGGTACCAGTAGTGTACTCGACTCAGTTGCACTCTTCTTTACCATCCATTATTTGCGAGATGGTCCAATATAAACAATAATTTGAATCTGATCATACTGTAGGGGAGACCAGGGTAAAGCGCGCCCCCGGGAAAAAGTGACTAAGCGTTATTTCTTCCAAACTATCGACAAATAGAGTAATTTGTCATTACCAACAAATGAAAGTAACCTAAATGAAGCGTTGTGACTAACACTGGAATCATTTGCCTGAGTTGTGGACGCAGAATTTCAAATATTCGAAAAAACGCGATTTTACTATAAGGAAGGGATGTGTCTCAAATTCAAATATTTCATAAAAATACAAAACGGAACAATCAACTCTCGTGCACATGTAACATGAATTGGTATCGTTAATTCATTGAATAATGAAATTTGTAATTAGTTGCTTTAAGGATTTTCTATGATGTACAAAACAAATGCTACCCTTGATGGGGTAAAACGCGCCGGGGGGAGCGCTTTGCCCCGTGTGTTATAAAATACATCTTTTTGGGTAACATATTGGTGTAAACATTATTATTTTTACATTTCTTAAGAAAATAATGTAAACTATCATTTTCATATCAGCATGCTGCTGTATCTCATAAAAATGAAATATACCATTTTACTTAAAGGGGTTTGTTTTGTTAAAGAATGACGACAAGTACCAGTTACAAAAACCAATTATTCTGTTGTTTTTTAGATTATGAAAATATAATTCATTGTTTATATTTGTTCAACCCTAAACGATAAGCAATTTATGCCGTTATGCCAAGTTCGACACAAAATAGATGATGTGAATTCTTTAATTCGTCCATATAAACAAGTTATTTTTTCTTTGCTTTTATGTATTACTGGTTTTGATAGTCATTGACCTACATTATTAACACTTTCGTAGGTTAAAGAAATGTACATGTATCAACCATAAAGATATTTGGTCATTGAGAATGTTTCACATGTAGGTCCATGACATGTTAAGGAATATTTTGCGCATTCTTGCATAAAGTGCCAACTTTTATGTTAATTCTATCTTTCATATGGGTTCGATGGTTGCCTTGCGTTATCAAGATGAGAGCTTTTGATTAGTATTGGCTGATTATATGTGTGTAATATCTATTAATTCTGTGGGTTTTTTTCACATGGGGCAGAGCGCCCAGGGGATTGGGCACTTTGCCCCAAAATTCAGGGCAAGGCGCGCACCCTTAGTCATAAAACATTTACGTAAATATATCCTTATGCCAAAATAGTAGATTAAAAAAGCATGTGCCATGTAACGGTCTATCTGATAAGTATTAGAGACAGAGTGCAAGTTGCGTTCTGCACATGCCCTGGTCTCCCCTACTACTATATGCATGAGTTTAACGTAAGGGCCACATTGGCGGATCCAGGGCGAGAGGGACTTTACAAATAGGAAAAAGGAATAGCAGATTTATCTGCGTTTAATATCTATATGAGAGAAGAACAAAGACGTTTGATGTTGACATTGATCGAAGAACTTGAACCTTTGTGAGAGTGTGCTGTGGTGGAGTCTATATGGTGAGATGAACCTACCTGGGTCTAACAACTGGAACTAGTGTGAGAGTGTGCTGTGGTCGAGTCTATATGGTGAAGAACCTACCTGGATCTAAGAACTGGAACCTGTGTGAGAGTGTGCTGTGGTCGAGTCTTTATGGTGAGATGAACCTACCTGGGTCTAAGAACTGGAACTAGTGTGAGAGTGTACTGTGGTCGAGTCTTTATGGTGAGATGAACCTATACCTGGGTCTAAGAACTGGAACCGGCGTTAGAGTGTGCTGTGGTCGAGTCTTTATGGTGAGATGAACCTACCTGGATCTAAGAACTGGAACCGGCGTTAGAGTGTGCTGTGGTCGAGTCTTTATGGTGAGATGAACCTATACCTGGGTCTAAGAACTGGAACCGGCGTTAGAGTGTGCTGTGGTCGAGTCTGTATGGTGAGATGAACCTACCTGGATCTAAGGACTGGAACCAGTGTGAGAGTGTGCTGTGGTCGAGTCTATATGGTGAGATGAACCTACCTGGATCTAAGAACTGGAACCGGAGTTAGAGTGTGCTGTGGTCGAGTCTTAATGGTGAGATGAACCTATACCTGGGTCTAAGAACTGGAACCGGCGTTAGAGTGTGCTGTGGTCGAGTCTGTATGGTGAGATGAACCTACCTGGATCTAAGGACTGGAACCAGTGTGAGAGTGTGCTGTGGTCGAGTCTATATGGTGAGATGAACCTACCTGGATCTAAGAACTGGAACCAGTGTGAGAGTGTACTGTGGTCGAGTCTATATGGTGAGATGAACCTACCTGGATCTAAGAACTGGAACCTGTGTGAGAGTGTGCTGTGGTCGAGTCTGTATGGTGAGATGAACCTACCTGGATCTAAGAACTGGAACCTGTGAGAGAGTGTGCTGTGGTCGAGTCTGTATGGTGAGATGAACCTACCTGGATCTAAGAACTGGAACCAGTGTGAGAGTGTGCTGTGGTCGAGTCTGTATGGTGAGATGAACCTACCTGGATCTAAGAACTGGAACCGGTGTGAGAGTGTACTGTGGTCGAGTCTATATGGTGAGATGAACCTACCTGGATCTAAGAACTGGAACCTGTGAGAGAGTGTGCTGTGGTCGAGTCTGTATGGTGAGATGAACCTATACCTGGGTCTAAGAACTGGAACCGGCGTTAGAGTGTGCTGTGGTCGAGTCTGTATGGTGAGATGAACCTACCTGGGTCTAAGAACTGGAACCAGTGTGAGAGTGTACTGTGGTCGAGTCTGTATGGTGAGATGAACCTACCTGGATCTAAGAACTGGAACCAGTGTGAGAGTGTGCTGTGGTCGAGTCTATATGGTGAGATGAACCTACCTGGGTCTAAGAACTGGAACCAGTGTGAGAGTGTGCTGTGGTCGAGTCTGTATGGTGAGATGAACCTACCTGGATCTAAGGACTGGAACCAGTGTGAGAGTGTGCTGTGGTCGAGTCTATATGGTGAGATGAACCTACCTGGATCTAAGGACTGGAACCAGTGTGAGAGTGTGCTGTGGTCGAGTCTATATGGTGAGATGAACCTACCTGGATCTAAGGACTGGAACCAGTGTGAGAGTGTGCTGTGGTCGAGTCTGTATGGTGAGATGAACCTACCTGGATCTAAGGACTGGATTCAGTGTGAGAGTGTGCTGTGGTCGAGTCTGTATGGTGAGATGAACCTACCTGGATCTAAGGACTGGATTCAGTGTGAGAGTGTGCTGTGGTCGAGTCTGTATGGTGAGATGAACCTACCTGGGTCTAAGAACTGGAACCGGTGATAGAGTGTGCTGTGGTCGAGTCTGTATGGTGAGATGAACCTACCTGGGTCTAAGAACTGGAACCTGTGTGATAGAGTGTTTTGGTCGAGTTTGTATGGTGAGATGAACTTACCTGGATCCAAGAACTGGAACCAGTGTGATAGAGTGTTTTGGTCGAGTTTGTATGGTGAGATGAACCTACCTGGATCCAAGAACTGGAACCAGTGTGATAGAGTGTTTTGGTCGAGTTTGTATGCGAGATGAACCTACCTGGGTCAAAGAACTGGAACCGGTGTGATAGAGTGTTTTGGTCGAGTTTGTATGGTGAGATGAACTTACCTGGATCCAAGAACTGGAACCAGTGTGATAGAGTGTTTTGGTCGAGTTTGTATGGTGAGATGAACCTACCTGGATCCAAGAACTGGAACCAGTGTGATAGAGTGTTTTGGTCGAGTTTGTATGCGAGATGAACCTACCTGGGTCAAAGAACTGGAACCGGTGTGATAGAGTGTTTTGGTCGAGTTTGTATGGTGAGATGAACTTACCTGGATCCAAGAACTGGAAGCGCCTGGTGAGTGTGCTGTGGTCGAGTCTGCCCAGGAAGAGGGTGCCCAGCACGATAGATTTGACGATTCTCAGCAGACAGGACACCAGGCCCAGGAACACGTTGAAGAAGAACATGAAGTAAGCGAACACGAAGAGCACACGTCTAGGGAACAGAGAGGGCGATTAAGAAATGTGAAGAAAATGAAAACTGAAAACATGAATATTAGGTCCAAATCATGACAGAATCAAAATATGCCAACATTAACTTAAATGTGAATTTACGATGACTCTCAATGACTAGTAGAGACAAAAAACAGAAAATTAACATCACATGTTTTTATGTTTTACTCATAGAAAATTAGAACTTCTAACATTTTGTGTTGATATATACACATTAATCGTCAATTACTGGAAGCTCACCTGTTGTCCATAGCCATATACTCCCCGCGGTTCTGCGTGAAGAAGAACTTGGAGAGCAGCAGCTGGACAATGTTAAGAGCCAGAGTCATCAGCAGCACTGGCCTGCAACACCAGATGGTGACACCATTAGAAGACGATTGGGGAGGCCAAAGAAAGTGTTTAGAATAGTTTCAAACATCGCTTATCAGTCATAGCAGTAACATGGAGTTTAATAACAAGCAAATCAAATGTAGCTGTCACGTATCTGACTACACAAGATTCAAAGTTGAACTTCTTTCAATACAGTCAGCTGTTACCATAAAACGTTCTGCAAGGTGTGCAATATAACAGCAAATAACTCAGGTACTTACTAGCGTATGTTACTACGCGTGCTGCGCTATATCAACAATTCCTTTAAGGGATCTGTTGTATCTGCCAAATCCAAAGAGCTATAAAGTACGGACTGATGGTAACTGACTGATGTATACGATGGGTTATTTGTGTCTTTCCTAAGTACATTTATTTTCTTCTTTTTTTTCATCTTGAAATATGCTGATATTGTTTTAAATTTCATAACTTATTTCAGTTGGCTGTTACATCCCGTTACCCTGTTTCAGTTGTGTTGCGATTGTTACCGTGGCTAAGACAGTCTTTCGTTCTATTTAGTATAGTTTCTTTTGTCCCTGAGTGTATATGACACGGACTGATGACAACTGATGTCTTCATTGTGATTTAGTACAGGTGCAGTTGTTAACTGACCAGAGCTGTAGGACGCGGTCAGTGAGCCAGGCCGTGTAGCCGTTGATGAGGAAGATGATCGCTGTTGCTAGGGCGGTGGTCAGCAAGAAGAGAATTGTCAACTGGACGATGTACGCTGGAAGATCGACATAGGTTAGCCGCATAAATAGTGACAAACAAGAAGGAACAAAATCAGCATTCATTTACTATCTGTCAAATTCTCATATCACGTGATGAAGAACCGAAGTGCAATGCAGCTTACCACAAATCAGCAACCTTCAACACCATTGGTCATGCAGTAAGTTGATAGATATTGTATTACAAAGGCAGATGTTTGTCAAGCTGTGGTGGAATGCACCTGCAGGGTTAGGTGTCTGTAACATGCTCATACTGAATACGCTACAGTATTGCTAACAGTTGGTTTAAGGAATGAAAATAGTTTGATTATTAAATGTACCTTCAGATGGGCACATGGGCTTATTCAATCCTATTAAAAGGTCTTTCTTTTTATTTGCAACTTTTTCCTCATTTGAACCCGGTCTAAGTCACGCCCTTAATTTTGGGTAAAGACAATGACATTTATACATTGGATGTTTTTAAAACGTTAGCTTTCTTATATTAAAGGCTTCGTGGGTTGTCCTACACATGTAGAGAAAGCCTTTATGTTGGATATCAGGCCGCGTCAATATCTATTGGCGTAAAGGCCTGATGAGCTAAACAGACTTAAAACTTACCCCAAGCAATATATCCAACTTGATAGCCGGCGTAACGGAGAAATCCAACCTGAAATGTTGTATGTGTGTGAAAGTTTCTGTTGTTTGAATAAATGGCAGTTTGCGTTCATACCAAAACTGGTTGATTTGAATTTTAAATTTTCCTTCACATTACAAAATAGTCTCGGGGAGAAAGAAGAAAAATACAAAAACATATGCTTTATTCATAAATATTATCTAGTAAAAGCAGTTGGAGATTGACCTTATATTTAAATAAATTGATGTACGCGGAAGTAAAAGTAGAGCAACACCTTACATTGTATAGTGTAACTCGATTCTTTATCATAGAACTTTTGCCAGAAAGTTTAAAACACTCGATTTAGAGTAACAATAGTGTTTCGCATTGAGCTTAATTGAGAAAAAATAGAGATAATTTGCAAGCATCAATTATTGATATTCAGCAGAGCATGTGAGCGTAAAGGTGAGCCCTGGTGTACCTACCATGTGACTGGCATTGCTTCTTTCCTTTAACGCTGGAATTTGGGAGTGATCTCCCTTGTATAAGCATTGGAGATTCCGCCTGTAAACATTCAAATAATTATACAAACTGTCCTGCTTTCAAGTTCGTTTCAAATTTTTAAAGGATAGCTTTTTCAGAAGTATTTCCCATTGTAATGCAATGACGTAACACATGTAGTGTACCGCACTAAGAACACATTTTAAGGACAACATATGCCGCATGAACAATTATCATAATTCGAGCTGACAACATGTGCAACACGGACAGAATTTCTGCCTGTTAAGCAACAACAAATGCATCATCGACAACAATCCCACCTGGAGGATGACAACAAATACAGTACAAACAACAATCTTACCTATATATTGGACGAGAACATATGCGGGACAGACAACAATCCTACTTGTAGGATGACAATATTTGCAGCATCGACAACAATCCTACCTGTAGGATGACAACATGTGCAGCGATCCTACCTATATATTGGACGACAATATATGCGGGACTGACAACAATCCTGTAAGACGACATGCAGGGCACAGACAATTACAAGAATTCTACCAATAAAACAATAACAAACGAAATCTTATAACTACCACAACAAACATACAATGTGGACAACTACTCTGCCTGTGGGACGACAACGTGTGAAACATGGACAACAACCCAACTTGTGGTAACAATATGAGAACACGGACAACAACCAAACCTGTGGATCGACAACATGTCAAACCCGGACAACAACATCACCTGAGAGACAACACCATATGATGCATTGACAACAACTCTACCTTTTTGACAACAACATGTAAATCACGGGCGACAACCAAACCTATTGGACGACAACATGTGAAGCATGGACAACAATACTACCTGTAAGACGACAACATGTGCAGCACAGACAACAATCCGATCAGGAAAGCAACGATGGTGGAGGCCAGGAAACAGTCTGCAATTGAAACAGGGTGAATCTGTATTCTCTGAAATCTATGGCGTGACAATCTTTGAAAAATATCAATTTTGTATGATCCTTTGCCTCGATTTTACCAACGAGACTCTGAGACATTCTGAGATCCTCTAACAAACTGAACTAAGACGCTACTGTGTATATTGGGCGATGTTTGTGAACGTGACTTATATTTTTTAATGAAACGGTTTAGAAGACAACATTGTTACTAAAGCTGTACAAGTGCTTCAAGACGTGTAAGATCTAGCAAGACGTACTCTGCAGGGCGGTGCCGATGTAGTAGAGGACGTACAGACCGTTCCTGACGTCCGTCACATCCTGGGGCTCACCCTCCTCCGGCAAGTACCCCATGGGCTCCACCACGAAGACCAGGTAGGCCCCCAGCAGCAGGTCGAACAGCGGGTACAGACCAGATATGAACTCGAATGTCACCTGTATGGTGAGAATGAGAAAGATCTGATTTGGCTTTTTGTCAACTTAGACACATTTGAAAGTATATCAAATATGTCTTGTTTAATAAAACAAAAAAACATACCGAAATTAGTCAACACTACCAATTACAAACTAGGAATCAGGTGGGTTATTTTATCAGGTGAATATCAATTTGTTAGAAATACTCATGCCCATGTTGCATCTAACTGTTTCTCTTTATAGCAGGCAATATAGCCCAAGATATCTAGCCAATAGAGGAGTGAGAAGGTGACTCACGATGTAGAGGATCATGATGCCCGTCACCATCACAGACACCATCCGGGACGAGTAGCAGAAATCTGGAAGGAGAACTCATCATTCAAAGACACGGAGAAACCCTACTCATGATCAAGTTGTTGAATTGTGTTGATGTAAAGCTTGATATGTGCGTCTTAACTCAAACATGCACTTCAATGATTGGACCGAGATGAAGACAATTTTAGCGAAATGCGTTGTGTATATGAATAAGGTGGTTTTTTTTGTTAATTTAAGGAATGGAAATATAGTCGATCTTTTTATGTAAATATAACAATTGTAAACATACAAATAATAGTCACGGTTAACCTACTTTAATGCAAATGAAACACATACACAAAATACGACACGCCGACATATTAACATACTTACAGGCATAAAGACAAATGGATAGTAAATTTATGTTTATACACTCACATATACAAAATACACAAGCGCCACGCAGTCATATCCCACAAAATACATTAGACGTATCTAGCTTATCTCTTACATAAAGACAGATATGCATGCAAAGACACATGACTACACCTGAGGTGGACACTAACCCTTCTTCCAGTGGTACAGCCAGTCGTGCACCAACCCCATTACCATTGCTCTTACTTTCCCAAATATGTTGGTAGGTGGTCTGGAACAGAGACGGTCACATTATCCCTTGTCACTTGATTAAAAACAAGGCTTTCCTTATTAGTTTCGCATTCTGCTTTCTTAATCTCATTGATTTTTCTTTCTATTTAAATCTTAAATGAACAATTATTTAATATTCACTTATTGATTAGAAAAGCATTACAAATTGAGGATTTATATTCATTTCTTTTTCAATCACTTTTGAATTGTTTTTTTAAATGTATACCTGCTAACTTCATTTTATTGAATTATATAGAATGTATGTAATTGAATATTTGTATTATATCAATGGAGATTTGAATAAGCACTCAAAATAATGAATTTAGTGGATATTGAAATCATATTAGATAAACCAGTAAGATATTTTGAATGCATGGCAGGGCAAATCCAAATCAAATAACGTTGGAGGCCAGAGTCATGTTTCTCGTCTGTAAATGTCTTTGGTTTTTGATAGGACACACTGACCAATGGACTTAATTAGCATTCTAGCCGCTAAAATGTATTGCTAAGTACGTAATTTTGCTCCTTATAAATTTATGAAATTATGTTCCATGCATAAAGAGGCTGTTGTGAGAGTTAAGGTTTTGTCTTTCCAACGTGATAATTCTGAAAAGTTCACCTATATTTCGAATCAAATCAATTCTCAGGCATGAATTTAATTCAATTTATGTGTTGAATTTTTAGATGGACAATGAATAATAATAATTTTTGTGCCATAATTTATTTTTTATTGATTTTGGCTAAATAACAATCTTTGAAACATAAGTATAATCATTGTTTTGAAACTGATATTGAATATGTTATATTTGGTGTTTAGATTTAATATGTTTTTTTCATTGAATACCAATAAATGAAATTTATCATAATGCCAGATGATACGGATTAATCTACAATGAAGCAAGATTCATTTCATATCACATTGTAATGAAAATGTAGTTTAAAGGGGCAGTAGCATGTTTTCTGATAATTTTATATTTTATGATTTTCACCGATAATTGAAAGTTAATGCTAAATGTATTATTTTGACAGTGTCAAAAATCTTATTACACAAGCAAATCATCCATAATCAGAGGACAAAGTATGAATATTCACATAAAATCCATTGGCGGCCATTTTGTGTGAACACCTTTAATTCATTTTGTGTAAGAAAAAGGAATCGGATGGCTAAACTTTACGTTATATATTTGAATTAATACTGCTCCATTTAGTTTGAATACATTGTCTTTCAATGGGAACCATTGATTTTCATTTTCCTGACATCAACTTATATTCCCCCTGAAGGGTGCTACTGCCCCTTTAATATTACCGTCTACCTGTAAAAACATTCACGCCGACACCCGGTTCACTGAGGCAGCCATGCATTTTGTCGAGTTAAGATTTCTACTGAGGCCTCCTAATATTGACCTCAGTTGAGAGTAATTCTAAGACCTAAGTTTTTGCGTAACCACTTTTCCTTTTAAAGGATTTCAAAACCCCATTTTAAGTCAATTAACTTCATAAGTATGGTGTGTTTTACCGGTAAACACAAGCCGTCATGATTTTACGTCAAATTTGCAATCCTGCGCTAACATTTGTACACCGCCCGGCAAATCCGACATGCCGATATGCAAAAAGATCGGCAGCTCTCGGTATCTTCCGTAATGTGACGTAATAGTAGCCCGTCAGTCTCGGCCGGGCATGATGCGCTGCAGTGCAAAGCCTGGGTAGGCCGATGTCAAAGCTGTTAACAAACACGCTTTTGGTCGATACTTTGGTTGAGATTTATAACATAAAATACTAACAACATATCTCAAAGACATTAGACGTATTGTTGACTAAGTTTAATAATTTTAGCTGAAGATAAATGTGTGTTTGATCGTCGTTAATTCATGCCTGCAGTCGATAGACTCTTTTCTGTGTTTATTTTTTGGAGAATGATTCGATATTTCCAAATACAAAAAATCGAAGTCCAACGGGCTATCATTTTTTTTTAGGTTTATCTTATTATTACTTCGTAATCCAGTCTATTTATAGAACCGAAACTTTGAGATCAGTTGAATAACACCTCTAGATAAGGAAACAATAACCTCAATTGATGTATTTTGGATAAAATTGAACGTCTTGCAGTAACTTGGAATATAAGTACACTCATTTCCAGACAGTTTTTTTAATTGTTTCATAGTGAAAACGATTCCAAATTTTAGAAATATATGTCACATATCAGCAATATTTTGATAAATAATTGGATTTTGCACATCTATGTTACAGTAATTATTTTAAACAATATCTAAGTGATCTGCTAGATGTTTGCATATTATAAATGAAATGATGTGTGATTATATTTTTTTCAATATTTTGGGAATGAATCAGTATTTGTAAGCAATAATTAAATGATCAACAAATATAAATGCATAAAACAGGGATTAGGTAAGACAAGGGCCATGGATCACTTTGCACATTGGATGAAAACAATTGGCCCATAAAATTTTCTATTGAAATAATGTCATTTGCCCAAATACAGAAAATTGCGAAAACCTACAAAATAGCCCTTTGTCAATGATTTCTATACAAATTCCTGTAATTAATTTTATGTGATTTGATGGGTTTTATTTTGTCATATAAGTATAAAAAAATTTATCATAAAAAATTATCATAATTTTGTTGTCATTTGTTAAAATAAACAGCGTAATTCTACATTGCTTTTTATTTACCTTCTTGTATTTCATTGTCATCAATGTTTTATCATCATGATATTTGATAAACTAGTCTTAAAAGATCAAACACATAGCATTGTTCACATTGTAATTTATTGTATTGAGACTAATTCTGAGATATTGCAGGTGTAATTGAATCTGATAACAAGTAAATTTTATATATATAAGAAAGAAAACAATCCAACCAACCTAGTCAATCAGCTCTGGGAACATGTAAAGTAGTAAACAAAAGAGCCGTTTAGAGTTATCGTTCTTGATACTGGCGACGTGATTGAAATCCACATCAAAAGGAACAAATGTTGTTCTAACTCTATATTGCTTGACTATCATGGCATACAAAGTTGTTTTGACGCCTTGTTTGTAAGTTTCTCTTGAAGATGTTGCCAGTTTTATCAGTTAAAGTTTAAAAAAATTGACAGGTTTTTTACATTTTCGTTAAACAAAATTGTGCTGTCAACGACACAACGGCGTGACGACCGACCGGGCGGCCGATTTAAATATTTAGACTTTGTCTAGGTGTCTTTATGTGTCACTTGGAAACTTCGCCACCTGACTTTAGCTCAAAAATCAATTATCAAAAGTTCTTAAAAATAGTAAATGCTGATAACACTTGCCGTGTGTTCGTTGAGGTCTACTAGTATTCCGATTTCGCTCTTTGAGCACGGCCACTCATTGACACAGTGCTGCTAAGATATTAGATTTAGATGATAAAAACCTATCTAATAGAATATGATCTCCAATCGAATATGCCCCTTACCTATTGGTGAATAGGTCTGTGTTGATATATTTTTATCATCATCGTTTATTAGGTCCAACGACGTCTTTGTAAACTCACGCCGAATAACTTTCCCTTCGCTCGTATGTAAACAACTGCACGCCTTTGGATTCGTCAGGCTACTATAACGTCACTGGTTTTTGTGCTCATTAAAGTTCGGGATTCTTCGGTTCTCGCTCGGGAAAAGTGATGCAGCAAGTTTGACGAAAGGGAAATTTTTTTTAGCTGGGCGATGTTGCAGGATGAGTTGTTTCATCAAAACAATATGTTTTAACTTCAAATATTTCGGAATGGGGTTTTAAAATCCTTTAATACATTGTAATATCACCATAAGAGTTGGTTAGCCAACTGTTAACTAAGCATCTCTTGTGTCATGTTATGTTATATTGATTACTAAACGACGCCCAGTTTAATAACATACTTATGAAACGAGTTAAAGCATACAATTCACGAGTTTCATAGAAATATTTTTAAACAGGACTGAGTTAAGTATTTTATTTATTACTAACGGAATCACATCGTCAAATATGTAAAGAAATTCGCGGTCATGGCCATTGCGACCGCCCCGCGAACATTGTGACGTCATGCTTAACGATTATGATATATATTATCATTCTTACGTCAAGTTGTTAGGTCAGCGCGCGATGTTATCAAACAGTGTGTATTAACATTGTAGATTTCTTAAGCAGCGAATCTTCAACTGGTAAGTAACAAGAAAAGCTTTTAAAAAAGGCATGGTTAATGCCACAGATAAAGGTTGTGATTAGTGGACCAATTTGGATGATAAGTGAACAGTAACAACACTGGGCACCAGCACTAATATTAGAACGAGTATTGATCAATCAATTAAAGTTAATTTCACAAAAATTATTTTTATCAACATCAGTTTATGAAAGGGTTTTTTTTAACTTTTACCAACGAGTGTTGGTTTATTTTATATCAAAAGACACGAGGGTGATATTCTACTTATCACCCAAAGTCACTCTTTTTCACATCTCAGAGAAAAATTGTTCATCTCTGAACACAACTTTACTAGATTTTCAAGAGAGTGGGACAGCGTTGACAATGACAGGATATTGTGCAAAATGTACTGCCAAAACGACATCTCTCAGAAGCCATGATGGTTATTATTAACAGGAGTATTACAGATACTAAAAACAAAATACTCTCTGATCATGTGACGAGATTCGATCCCGGATCCTTATTATTTTGCGATTATTGAAAGCAAAATAATGCTCTTATTTAGAACAAATGCAGACTCTTCTTCATATGAAGTTGTTTTTGATTGACTTTTTTAACATTTATCGGCGTCTTGAATATGAAATAGTATTACTCTTTTAATATAACATTTAAAGTGAAATCATATTCCACAGTTTAATGTTCCAAATATTTTGTATTACCCACATGGTGACGTATTGCATTTTTTGCTACAACTCTGTTCATTGGTTATTTGATTTGGATACAGCAAATGTGATTGGCGCGGCTTCCCTTTGAAAATATCAACAGTAATATAAGGTTGATGCCTTTGGGCATCAACCAATAAGTCATGCTATGTTATGTTGTTATGTTTTGATATGAGACGCGATTTATTTTTTAAATTGTTATGCAATGTTATGTTTATATCATGTTATGCTATGTCATGTTATGTTGTATGCTATGTCAAGTTATGTGTTATGTTATGCTGTGTTACGTTATGCGGTTATGTTTAGATGTGAGACGCGATGTTGTGTCGTGTCGTGTCGTGTGTCGTGTCGTGTCGTGTCGTGTCGTGTCGTGTCGTGTCGTGTGTCGTGTCGTGTCGTGTCGTGTGTCGTGTCGTGTCGTGTCGTGTCGTGTGTCGTGTCGTGTCGTGTCGTGTCGTGTCGTGTCGTGTCGTGTTGTGTTGTGTTGTGTTGTGTAAGAGCGAGTTGTGACTCACAACGGAGGAGGTTCTGGACGGGTGAGCAAGCCCTTGACGGCATGACCTTGGTACGAGTCCTTGATTTCCTGCAGAGTGAGATCTACCTCTAGTTCCGCTACCGACACCTTGAAGTACCTCCTCCTCCGGGCCGCCAGAACAAACCTGCAGATGGAATGGGGGTAGCATTGAGAGGCAGTCGCTTCCCTGGCCTACACCTACGACAGGAGAGATGTTCCACCGATATATTGTTTTTACCTGTCCTTAAGTTCTATGAATTATGATAATGTATGCGTCACACGTAATCGATATAAAGAGGACAAGAAACCCTGTCCGGTATTGTGGGTTTTCATCTGTTTGATGATGCATAAATTATTTTCAAAGCAAGAATTGAGGTTACAACTATTTTCATCATGTCTCTTCAGTTTTCAATGCAATACAATTACTCAATTTATAAAAGGCTTATGACTGACATTAAATCCTATATAAATCTCACCTGACAGGTAGACTGAAGCTGAGGTAGACCCAGCAGGCCAGACCGGGTACCTTGGTCCCGAACATGATGAGGCGCTGCTCCTGGCGGGGACACGACACAACACGTCAACACACGTCAACACACGTCAACACACTCAATTCAATTTCTTTATTCTAATTCAGCCACCATCAAAGTACAAGAGAAATGATATACATATAACCATGCAAAAAATATAAATATAAGCAAAGGTGAAGGTTGATTTGGTTACAAATTCTTACGGTTTTTTTTAATGACAGTTTTAATCAGTATGGATAATTTTTGTGACGAAAATAATGACTTGTAGGTGTATAGATTTGGGTACCTATTAAGTTTATCAATCGGGATATATATTTTTCGGTCCACAGTAAAGGCTTCACATCTAAAAATGAAGTGAAATTCATCAGCAATCGCTGGGCTTTTACAAAGTTGGCAGGTTCGGTTTTCTCTAGGGGTATTAGTCCATCTTCCGGTTTCAACAGGTAAATTATGATTACAACATCTGAATCGTAGTATTTAATAAGCAACAGATTTGGGAAACAAAAGATATATGACGGATATACTCAAAACGGAAAGCTTACTCTTATAATTACTATATCATCCCTACTACTGTCAGAATAATATCAAGGTGTTCTCACAACGACATCCCCAAACATAACGTATTTCATTTTTTACCCATATATTACTATCTATTTATTACACATGACAAAATGAATAGTTTATGAGATGAAAACATCAACCCATATGCACTAACAAAGACAAAGGCTCAATTAACTGATCACAAATGATGATTAACTTAAGTAAATGATTAAACGTGAAATAATCGTTGCCAGAAAAGAAAAAAAATCGGATAAACTTCCGTTCATGAAACTTATATTTTCTATTCACATATATAGTGCACATAGATTCTGTTCGACATAAAATTAACATAAACTCTGTAACAACGTTGTTCCATATTTCGCTTCAAAGTTTTTTAAAACTAATTTAGTCTTTCGTAAAACATAAAACTTGATGGAGTTGACGAGGTGGCGTGTAACTTACCAAGACGGCGTCACACTCGAAGAGCATGTACCACTCGATGGCGGTGAATGTCCACACGTATATCGTCCCCAGTCCGTACGAGAACATCGAGCCAACCGTGATACAGGCGAATATAGGGTAGAAGGCCAGCCCGTAGATCACCACAGATACAATGATGATGAGCGCTGGTGGTTAGAGAAGGAATTATTGTAGAACTGGCAAATGTATCTTTGGAGATTTTGCGGAGCTGATTTCGCACATTTTTTTACAAATTAGTCAGCATCTGCTAGGTAAGGCGACGATGTGGATGTTACAATTGTGGACCGATGTATGACACTTTATTTCATGTAATAAATGACGCTCTTTCATCGGACAGTTTCAAACACGGATAATGCAGGAATCATCTCACTATTGAAATCGCAAGAAGAATCACGTTCTCGTATGTAGTCGTTGATGAGATCATTATAAAATGCTATTTAGTCAGCTATTATGCTATTATCAAATTGCTAAATACGTAAATATCCAGTCTGATGCCTGATAAGGTGAATCAATGTAGATTAACAACATCGTATTAAACTTACTTTTGAGGTATAACGGTCCTTCATATTGAAATGCAAATTTTTGCTCAAATATCACTTGATAAAGCAAAAATACTGTTGCACCATATGCGCATGCGTAGGAGAATGTTGTAGCTCTGGTGAGCGCATCCATTGGACTGAAACAAAGGGGCGTGGTTTAACTAGAGGGAGTGACTGCAGCAGTATATCTCAAGCAAACAAAATCATCAAACGGTTTTCAGTATCTCCAAAGAGCAAAATATTGGAAGCTAAGAGAATAAATCATTTGCATTATGGACAATATCCATTCGTTAGTGCGTCATCACACGATGCTTAGAGACAATCATAGAGAAATCATTTATGTTCAGTGGGTTATTTTGCAAAACAAAAGAGTAAATAAACTTTGAACTTGGTTAAAAAAAAGTTTATTTATACCTACTCTTGCTCAACATTTACTTGAACACACACCATCCACAGTAGTACTGAGTCTGATTACAATCGAGCGTGGTCCGAGGAATGTTTGATTGCGCTACACGCTCTACACGAGTAGAAGGTAAACTGCTAGTGATTGCGCTACACGCTCTACACGGGTAGAAGGTAAACTGCTAGTGATTGCGCTACACGCTCTACACGAGTAGAAGGTAAACTGCTAGTGATTGCGCTACACGCTCTACACGAGTAGAAGGTAAACTGCTAGTGATTGCGCTACACGCTCTACACGAGTAGAAGGTAAACTGCTAGTGATTGCGCTACACGCTCTACACGGGTAGAAGGTAAACTGCTAGTGATTGCGCTACACGCTCTACACGAGTAGAAGGTAAACTGCTAGTGATTGCGCTACACGCTCTACACGAGTAGAAGGTAAACTGCTAGTGATTGCGCTGCACGCTCTACACGAGTAGAAGGTAAACTGCTAGTGATTGCGCTGCACGCTCTACACGAGTAGAAGGTAAACTGCTAGTGATTGCGCTGCACGCTCTACACGAGTAGAAGGTAAACTGCTACTGATGCGCTACACGCTCTACACGAGTAGAAGGTTAACTGCTAGTGATTGCGCTACACGCTCTACACGAGTAGAAGGTAAACTGCTAGTGATTGCGCTACACGCTCTACACGAGTAGAAGGTAAACTGCTAGTGATTGCGCTACCCGCTCTAAACGAGTAGAAGGTTAACTGCTAGGGATTGCGCTACACGCTCTACACGAGTAGAAGGTAAACTGCTAGTGATTGCGCTACACGCTCTACACGAGTAGAAGGTTAACTGCTAGTGATTGCGCTACACGCTCTACACGAGTAGAAGGTAAACTGCTAGTGATTGCGCTACACGCTCTAAACGAGTAGAAGGTAAACTGCTAGTGATTGCGCTACACGCTCTAAACGAGTAGAAGGTTAACTGCTAGTGATTGCGCTACACGCTCTAAACGAGTAGAAGGTAAACTGCTAGTGATTGCGCTACACGCTCTAAACGAGTAGAAGGTAAACTGCTAGTGATTGCGCTACACGCTCTACACGAGTAGAAGGTAAACTGCTAGTGATTGCGCTACACGCTCTACACGAGTAGAAGGTAAACTGCTAGTGATTGCGCTACACGCTCTAAACGAGTAGAAGGTTAACTGCTAGTGATTGCGCTACACGCTCTACACGAGTAGAAGGTAAACTGCTAGTGATTGCGCTACACGCTCTACACGAGTAGAAGGTTAACTGCTAGTGATTGCGCTACACGCTCTACACGAGTAGAAGGTAAACTGCTAGTGATTGCGCTACACGCTCTAAACGAGTAGAAGGTAAACTGCTAGTGATTGCGCTACACGCTCTACACGAGTAGAAGGTAAACTGCTAGTGATTGCGCTACACGCTCTACACGAGTAGAAGGTAAACTGCTAGTGATTGCGCTACACGCTCTAAACGAGTAGAAGGTAAACTGCTAGTGATTGCGCTACACGCTCTACACGAGTAGAAGGTAAACTGCTAGTGATTGCGCTACACGCTCTACACGAGTAGAAGGTAAACTGCTAGTCGAACAAGCTCGTGTCTCGGTAGCGTCATTACTTCGAATCTTTATAACCAGGTCGATTATATCAGATTGCGGTATTCAAGTTGACATGAGGATAAGATAATACTCACTATATACAGGCTGGTCGCCCTCCCAGCACGTGCGGAAGAATGGACTTCCTCTTCTCGAAGAAGGAGAAGACGATAATGATGATGACCTGAAGAAGGAGAAGACGATGATGATGATGACCTGAAGATAACCGGGATCTTACAGTGTTTTACAGCGGACAATTATAGGCTTTATTTGCACCTAAATAAATGTTCTGCACGCCGCTAATGGCTGATATATTGCCTAAGTGCCTAAAAGTGTTTTATATATACTGTTATTAAAACGAATGGTACTGTTACAAATCATACATTAGGGCACTATAGTCACGTAGAAGAAGAAAACAATATTTCAATATGCTTAAGTGTGAATCGATGGCTCAAGTGAAGAAAACGTAAAAACATACTTACGTTAACTTACAAAATTATCGTATTCGCAGTTCCAGAAAATATCCTATGGCTGATAAAGGATATAACCTATACTGACAGCAATATGTTGTAATATGACTGTACACTTCTAAACTGCCACTTAATTAAAACCTTACTTGAAAAAGCATTTTATATAAAACAGCAACTTCACAGCGGTGAACAATGAGGTATTTGACATGACACAAGATATAAGGAACTCACAGAAGGAATGAGAGAGAACTGGTAGAGTCTGTAGTGGTCTATGGCGCGCACACATGTTCTGTAACAAGGAGATAAAATGGGATAAGGTACGTTACAATAATGAATCCATCGTTAACGTCCAGGGAAACTGGGAGCAGGACCTCTGTCTGGAGTGGACAAAAGTTCTGATCAATACATGACGTCGTCTTGCTTGCCACATTCAACAGAACAGCAATTAGTTTAGTTTAAGGCTGGTGGGTGACCCACTGCTTGGATGAGATGAGATGAGATGAGTTAATTCCTTGTTCATCACCAAGACAGGAGTTGTAAGAGAGTACACGAACTGTGCCGTAATACACCCAGCAGTAGAGTGGGTGCCTTGTCACGGTAAAGCTGTAGAGGGCACGTCCGGTTGGATAATATCATGATGTTATTGGACAAGAGCTTTCAGCATGAAGTCGTTGTTGTAAAGTGTTGCATATATGTTTCCCTACAGATAACAGTCACTGTGGGGACATGATAAATTCATGAGGGAGTTTTAGTTGAATCATTGATTCATATATTCAATAAAAGTAACGATTGTCGTAAATGTTGTACCAAGGACGAGTTCTGTACTCCAAAATACAATTCCTGTTACACGTGTAAAATACAAATGTTAAATTACTTATTTGATATAATTAAAAGATTGATGATCAAAGACGTGCACACAAAAAATAACATGCATAAAACATAATGAATTCACCTTTCAAAAAGTATTTTGTCCCTATTGCGAAAATATTCTGAAACTGACTATAGCTAGACAGCCGTGTCACCCAACAAACAGAGGCTCACGAGCCCGTCTCAATGCGTGTCTGCCAGCTGAGTTACCCGAGTCGACATGCTGACATTGTACATGTGGTACAACAGAAAGGCTGATGCACCGTACCCATCGGCTAAGAAAAACAACAATCTTTGGGCAAGACGTCAGTTTATCGTATTCAGTGAAAGTAGCTACAGGTATTCGTTAATTAGGTCGTGTAGCCCTACATCTACAACCATGTCATATTGATCCAAGTAGATGGAAGAAGAAATGCTGAAATAACACGCTATTCATTTAAAGTATCCACGATAATACACATTTTCCCAAATAAAAGATTGCATAAACGCTGATGAATAAAAAGACCCAGGGGTTCACATTTGATGCTTATGTATTCATTGGCAAATATTTGAATGACAAAAGCTTTGACATGTATAGCAAAGTTATATCACTTGTCGACAATCATATTACATGACTGGTGTGAGAATCGTTTAGCCCTAGTATCGTCGTGTTGGTCCTTTGGTACATCAAACATCGTGAGATGACTGATCGCAGGGGAATGTTTTCCAACAACAAACATAGAACTTCATAAAAGGATGTAATGTGATATACCCGTTAAGACCTACAGGACAACAGTTATGAAACACGAGGTATTCGACATCCGGCAAAAAAGACATTTTTGTCTGTGTGAGTTCAAGTCGGAATGGTGATCTAACAATCTTAAAGGGGCAGTAGCACGTTTTTATATTTTACATTTTTCACTGATAATTGCAAGCTAATGCTAAATGTATTATTCTGACACTGTCAAAAATCTTATTACACAAACCAATCATCCACAGTCAGAGGACAAAGTATAAGATTAACACAAAATCCATTGGCCGCCATTTTGTGTGAAGGCCTTCAATTCATTTTGTCTAAGAAAAAGGAATCGCATGGCTAAACTTTACGTTTTATATTTGAATTATTACTGCTCGATTTAGTTTAAATACATTGTCTTTCAATTGGAACCATTAATTTTCATTTTCCTGACATCACCCTATATTCCCCCTAAAAACGTGCTACTGCCCCTTTAATACCCTCAGCAGTGGCCATCAATTCAGAAGAGCTACTGCGACATGAGGTCAATTGCACCTGGCGGCTACAACTCATTCCTATAAGCTACCTACGGACGTTGCGAAATAGCGGTGAAACATAGCAAGCACGAATACAGTTTATGTCACCAATAACAGTTAAACATAAGACTTCAACATTAGGTTACTTTATAGTTATTTAATAATAGTAAAACATAACTAGGGTTGCCCAGGCAACTCTGACGGTCTTCAGACCGCTGTTTTATTCATAAGGTTCTTTTAAATGTATCATAATGCTGGACCGTCACTAAACATCGTCTGAAGCAATGTGCAAGGCTCTAGCAGCATTTTGGCAGTCCATTTACGGTTAAAATGTGCAAGGTCGTACAGTAAATTCAAAATGGCGCCTAAACCACGTGACCTACGAAGTCGTCATGATTGCCTTTTTTCTTCCTCTGGTCAATGCGCATCTTCATGTGAAATTTCAAGTCTCTAAGTGCATTTTGAAAAATTTCCCCATGTTAAAATTTTCCGAACCCGAAATTTCCATTTTTGAAGCCCTGTAAAAACCGGAAATGACTGTTCGCGATCGATTTTGTTCTTGATTCTTGTAGACCTTATTCATGTCTAGCTCTCATGCAAAAATGATGAAATTCCACGGCTAGGTTTTTGAGCTATGAGCCCTTGAAGTTTGCGATTTTTCGTTTTTGGTAAACTTTGAAAGGTCACAGTTTGAAAAGTATTAAAGCTAGGACTTTGAAAATTGTCTAAATTTGAAGAACTATGCTTTAGCTACATATAGTTCTCTGGTGCAAGTATCTTCAGAGAAGAAGAGTTTCAAAGGTGGTAGGGGTCAGAATTGGTCAAAAATGCACTAAATGCAAGATGGCGGCCAAGTCACGTGACTTAGAGATTGCTCGTTATTGACTTTTTTCTTTCTCAGGTCAATGCGCATCTTCATGTGAAATTTCAAGTCTGTAAGTGCATTTTGAAAAATTTTCCCATGTTAAAATTTCGAATTTGTAATGGCTGTAAACCGGAAACGGAAGTATATATCCGGAAACGGATTTCCATTGTATAGGGTTCAGCACAGAGACTATCAGTTCTGAAAGTTTCATGTAATTTGCCTCAGTAGTTTTTGAGGAATCGTGAAGACAAAATCGTAGAAAATAATAATAATCAGGATAATAACAGTAGGTCTTTGACTTTCGTCTGAAGACCTAATAAACTTACATACAGTTTCCTAACTCGACAATAGTAAAACGTACATAGCGAGCACACAAAACGTTACTTTCTATTGAAACTGTCATTGGTTCCGTTGCACAAAATACTAAGGTGACCTTTTGTAACTAAGGTAATGACCTTACGTACGGACGTACGGACGGACGGACGCCGCTGAATACAATATCCCTCGTTCCGCGTTGGGGTGGGGGACACATATACAGCCATCAGGGGATGGTCATGAACAAAAATGACAAGAGGTTTGGGAGGATCATTATAATATTGACAAGAGTGTTTCTTTGAAAACTTGAAAGACGTGGTAATTATTCATTACAAAACAAAATATTTTAGTTCAGAATTTTAACTTTGAAATAAGACTGTCCTAAGAACTGTTAGTATTTAAGAGTTCTATTCCATTCTCATAGAAAAGCAAATCCACTGGCTTTACCTTTTCGGTTACATGCAGGAAGTTAATAAGATGTTAAAAGAATCGGGGTGTCCTGTTTTCGATCAGGTTTAAGCGACCTGGAGTTCTAACAGAGGTGAACTCTAGGTTTTTACACCTTGGCCTGGATGAGATTCGAACCCTGGACCTCAGCAACGTGAGACCGGCGCTCTTGCCGACTGAGCTATCCCGTACCCCGTATAATGGATCGGGAATTACGCTAAAATCTTAATTTCTTAACCGATTTCGTTCAAATTTGAAATGTAGGTTTATCTCAACATATGAAAACGATATATAAGTACAAAAATACAGGTATTGAACTGTTATTATTTATTTTATTGTCCACTCCGAGATTCGAACCCCTGTGAGTTAAGAAATATGTTATTGCTTGCTGTGTATTGATACAATTACATTCATTCTTACCTCCAATACGGAATTATGTAGTTACATATATTAATACATAAAAGGGGCAGTAACACGTATTTTGATAATTTTGTTTTTCAATTTTTTTACTGATAATTGTAAGTTAATGTTAAATATATTATTATGACAGTGTCAAAAATCTCATTACACAATCCATATCATGCTTTGTCAGAGGACAAAGTATGTCGATTCACATAAAATCCATTGGCCGCCATTTTTTGTGAACCTTTAATTCATTTTCTGTAAGAAAAGGAATCGCATAGCTAAACTTTACGTTATATATTTGAATTATTACTGCTCGATTTAGTTTAAATACATTGTCTTTAAATTGAAACCATTAATTTTCATTTTCCTGCCATCACCTTATATTCCTCATAAAAACGTGCTACTGCCCCTTTAAAACCAATAGCATTTTTATCTTTTACTTGAATTTTACATATATTTTAGCAAAGATATATATTTCTTTAATATTATGAATCAGATAGGATATCAATATAACGTAAGATTCAATGTTTTCATTTGAAATATAAGGAACATGTGCTATTTTAAACTGAACAACAGTCAACATATCTGTACATCCGTTAGGAACACCTCTCAAATTCATTGCTCAAAGGTTTATTTCCATTTTGTAAGTTCAGTAGCAGGGTGGAAGAAGGAAACATTTGTCGGACAGGAATGATATGACTCTTTAGCAGCAAAAGTCATTGTTTCTTATAAAACTCTCATATAACCTCCTTACATGAAAAGTTCTAGAGGGCTAGACCTCCATTCACTAGATATATTGGCGAAGGTATATTATTTTAGCCTAACATTTAATGACCAGTTTATGACTCTTTGGTTGTATTTTTTAAATGAATAAAATAATAAGTCCCGAGGAATATTTAAAACTTATAGGCATCAAGACTTGCCAACTGAAGGATCCTTTATTGTTTTTGCTAAAGCTTAAAGGGTCAGGATAGACAAGTGTGACATTAATAGATCAATTTGAAATGAAGTTTGCATTTGCATATTTTCCCTTTGCATATTTTTGTATTAAATTCTTTCTTTTTCCATATTAAAGTTAAACTCATTTCATGTTCAACTGACTTTGAGGAATAATTTAGCAAGGTTTAACTTTGAAACTATTCTAGCATATTCATAACTGAAACACATGTCAACCATTGTCTTGTAAAAATCTACCAATTAATGAAATTCATTATCTTGTGTTTTGAAACATGTCATTTTTATCTCAGGCATATCTCCCTAAGTATTATTCATTTACTATACATATCCAAATATTGATAGTGTAAAAGTGAATGTTTTCAAAATTCTATACTTGTTCTTTCAATTGTAAATGTTTAATGTGAACCAAACATAAGTCTTCAGAAGAAGTATTTTGTAGATATAAGTTGGGGCCGGGGAGGGTCGTGAAAAAAATACACTTGAATGGGGAGGGCCACGAAAACAATTACGTCGAGTTGGTCACATTTGAATGTACAACCCAAGTGAAAACAAGCCGGCCTACCCCTCTCTGTAACAAATGACCGGTCCCTTAGTCGTGTCAGAAGAGGTTTGGTAAGGATTACATTTGGGAGAAATTAAAATGAACACCATAAAAGCACCGAAACTATCTTACCAACGAAAATCAAATTGTTTTAACATTAACCGAGAGCAATGTTAAAAGAAATAGAGGTTAATATTCGAAAATCCTCCAGGGCAGCTTTCATCATGTCAAACTGTGTGTTTATGTCATACAAATGTCTCTGCTGAATGTTATAGCCTCAGTGTTGGTAATAACGATATTTGGTTGGTTTTATGTGGAAGATGCGTCAACTAGAAAATGGTGCACGTTATCGGTTAGTTCATGGATATAAATAGAGGTTATCATGCGAGTGTGTTTTGGGATCGTAAATGTCCTGCATTAGGAATAAACATTGTATTTTGCGAGCCTTGGCGAGCTAAATACATAGTGTTTATTCCTAATACAGGATATTTACGATCCCAAAACACACGAGCATGATAACTTCTTTATCATACAATGTCATTTTAAAATTTAACTCGAAAAAATGCCTGATAATACTATTTTAATAGTTGACGTTGTTTTAAGATTCGCGCATTGATATATGCAAATGAATAGAGCAATGATTCTGACGGTGAATTGACACAATATAATTCAGTCCTCCTTATAAACGCCTTTTAATGTCGTTTGAGCTATTTTGTCACTACTCAAAGTTTTGACATTTTAAAAATCTATAAAATACGATGATTTTAAAAATTAGAAACATTTTAAATGGTCTTTGGCGGGATCGAACTGATGTTCTTTAACCCGACGCCATCGATCGAGAGGACGAGTCAATCTAGCCAGGGGCAAGAGTTGCTTCCCTTCGCCTACGCGACAATGGCAGCTTGCGTTGAAACAGCGATTGAACGAACATTGATGGCCGGAGAGCTAAACTAGATGATAGTCTGTGGATTTCCCAATCCAAACTAAACAATATTAAAGTAAAGAACACCGAAGATGGGTAAATGAAGTGTTTGAACATGAGACTTGAACTGCCTTTTGTACCTGTGAGTATAATTTTTCGGTCGGTTCATTCAACCCGTGATGACAGTGTTTTGGCGCTACTAAGTCATGCAAATGGCTAAATATCCATGCAGTGTTGTTGTTATTTCTTAGATCAATTTCTATGCAATATATCATTCATATTGTAATGCCTCTCTCCATTACTAAAGGCGTTCAAAATGTTAACGCTTGTGACGTCATCGGAATTTTCGAAAGAAGTTCCGACCTTGACCTTTGAAATTTGCATCGGTATCCGTATATGACCCTTAGCCACGCCCAACGGATATCGAAAATATCCGTTGGCTTTATTATGTCGAGATCACTATCCATTGTATGATAAATAATGTTAAATCACATCAAAACAAAGTAATTTAAATGTTCAAATCGTAAAATGTAAATTCGTAATGGCATATAAAGCACTTACGTTATGTTAGTCGTGGTGTTGATTGTCATCAGAGCCGTGATCATGTCATCAATAGACGATATCAGTTGGGCAGACATGGTGACTGATGTGCTAACTCTGCAAATAGGAAATATTTATATTTAAAAACTAAAAACAACTCATTTAAAAAGGCACATTTACATATGATGTTTGATTCTCACACCCAGTTTCCCTGAGCAAGATCTAACGGCTGTAGAGTTCTACTCTATACAGACCGGACGAGGACGTTATCTCACAGTGTTACTTCCCGCTGGAATAAAAAGGTTTCCGATTCTGGATGCATTGTCGACATCGCAAAAAAAACTTTACGCGACCATAGATTCAATCTTAGCACTTAGTTGTCTTGACTGGACAATCTGTGCATACAGCCCCCTGTAGTCATGTTTCATTTAGATCAAATGGTCGCCAACGTCCTGTTGTTTGAAGCGGACATAAATAAAAGGCATTATTGAGGACAACAAAATGAATACCAATTTGTTGTCTTTGTACAATCCACTATGGTGATATTGGTGCGGTAAGGCCTAACACATTAGGCCAAGAAATATGTGGATCTCACGTCTAAGGATGTATTCAGTTGGAAATATTTGAGTTTAATCACGTCACATTTGTGAAGCAGTGTTTAGTAATACCATGCTTTCAGCCGGATAAAAATATATTGACGACCCCAAGAAGAAACAGTCGGTTAATCAGTTTGAAGAAAACACAGTTTATCTGAATGAAGATGACAACTTGAAAAGGGAATCCACAAGTGGCAAGTTTCACGTGATGACAGTCTATTGTTTACTGCACCGTATTAGTATGTTGAATGTTATCACGACTTCCAATCCAACGGTGACGTTATTTTGTAAGTTGATATTTCGTGTACTGGTAGCATTATTGAGTATTTGACATACACTAGGCAAACATCGTATGGATCACTGAATGCAAACCAAATGTAATCTGAAATAGAGTAATTGGCTCTGAAGCTCATCAGGCTTCATATCAATGTCGAAGAGTGAAGAGGCCCACAGGGTCACCAAATGTAAACTATAGAATCTTCATTCCTAAGTAGTCGGTATAAAATGTTTCAGCTCCCTCCGTCTTATGCATCTGGAGAAGACAGAAAAAGGTTTTGAAGGCATAATCTCTGTGGCCCTTATCTATGATCACAGTGTCACCAAAGGTATTAATATTGATGCTCACTAGTCAAGGAGTCTGAACAAAAAGTTAAACTATCTAGGCCTTATGCTTCTGAAGAAGAAGATAAAAATAAGTTTAATGTAGGTGGCCTTATTAGGGGCCTCACTAGTCAAGGAGTGTGTCTACAAAGTTTCAGCTTTCTAGGCCTTTCGGTTCTGGAGAAGATGAAAATAAGTTTTAAGAGTGTGGCCCCAGTGGCCCTAATTTGAGGCTACATGGCCACTAAAGCTATAAATCATAATCCTCACCAGTAAAGGAGTCTGTACACTATAGTAATCACGGAAATACAAATAAAATGCTTTTTGTCGATTATTTCTTTATTTGGAACGAACTGGATATTTGTATCCTAAATATTCATTCACAATGGTTTTTCCCAACTTTTGTTTCAGACATTTTTTTGTAAAATCCCCCGAAATATATGAATTTACAGGAGAGAAAAACGTGTCATTTTCATGCCTCAAAATTATTTCAAAATCGAAATGTATGTTTCTGATACAAGCTATAGTAGGTAAATGATCTGTAATCTCAGCACCGTCCGTTAAAATAAATTGTTTAATGTACAATAATTTTATATCTTATGTCCTCTACTAGTCATATCTTATGATATTTAAAATTTCATAAAATAACTGAAAAAGAACGTGGTTTCTTTTAAGTTTACAGACATTAACGCGTTATACAAACTATTATTCTTACGAGTTCATTCATAACTTTAGTTGTCAATTGCAGAGTTGCTGTGGCAACGCACGTGCAACTGCAAGTTCAAGTGAAAAGAGCGTTGCAGGTTTGTTGTCACACGCATTGCTGAGAGTGACGTAAGCTATAGCAGGTTTCGAAATGTTTTGAAAATATGCAAATTTTGGGCAGTTTTACCTGAACAAAGGCAATTTAATATATTTTTGTAATAATTTCATAAGACCTAATTGGGAAAAACTTAGTTATTTGAACATCTGTAAGAATTACTTACATTAGTCGAATAATAAAAAAATAAACGCCAAAAACCATTTTATTTCTATTTCCGTTAGTACTTTAAGTGTCAGTTTTCTAAGCGAGGAGAAGATAAAATAGGTTTTAAGGATTGGGCCACAAATTAAAAACCTCACTAGTCAAGGAGTCTCTTCACAAAATTTCTAACTTTCTAGGCTTTATGCTTCTGAACAAGAAAAGTTAAATTAAAGATATGGGATAATATACATTATGATCCATTCTATAATATTATTTTGAAATGTTGTATAGTCCAATGGTATTTGAATGTAAATATAACCAACTAACTTTATAAAGGTGACTCGTTTATTGTGTGGTGTTAAGACTTTGCTTTATGCATGAATTCGTCCGTAGACGTGCACTGCCTACCTTTCACGACAGCGACGCGAATGACAACCCCGCATTGCAAGTGCAACCCGTGTTCTCAGAGTGTGTTCTCAGCTTTTGCGATGAAATGAGAAACACAGGACTTTCATCTTATGCCCAGCCGATAAATGCGCCGAATTAACAGTCTTAGTGTTGCATGTTTGAATCTAGATGTCTACTTCAGAGCTTGAGGTTTAACTTTATGCTGAGAGATTTAACCCTATAATACTAAAAACTCAAACACCTATAAGCGGGACTGACTGTCACCGAACAGTGGATTCTTCCCCTGTCTACTCAATAGAGTCAGGTCACGACCAGTGATATTGTTTCATAGATCCATTCCCCTCATACACTCTCTGTTACTAAACGCCATTTGGAAGATTCGTTATGGTTAATTATGTTCAATATTTGAAAACAATAATGTTAGAGAAATAAGGAAGGTCCGCGAAGAGGTTTTTTATAAAACATTTCGTTACAACAATAAATATACATAAATAAATATACATAAAGACTTCACCATTTTACTCTGTTTAATACCAAAATCAAAATCAAATCAATCTAGGTATTTATTCCATTATTTAATTGATTTAAGCATTCAACCAACGATGATATTCATTTGAAACAGGATTTCACACCAAGAACGCCCACCCTGTGTTTGTTTTAGTCCTGCTAACTAAATACCGCTGACCCATATGAATTCACACTGCCAGTCGACTTCGTTCACGTACAGAGTGCCGTTGAGTCATTTCACAGGGACAATCCTAACGGAGTATATTTTGTGATAACAAAATTCAAGGGAGAATTCTAGTTTATGCATAAAATGACATCTATACATCATTGAGCTGTTTGAGTGGCATTCTAAAAGTTGATGGTATAAGGAAGACAAAAGTAGTTCTATGGATAAACAACTTCTTTCTTGGACAGTAGCGACGTTTCGGTATAGATTCTTATACCGTTTTCAAGCATATGGTAAAAATGAGAAGTACAGCAATTTATACAGTTTGTTATGATAATGAGAAAACAATAACAGTAACAACAGAAAAGGGTAATAATACATCAAAGGGTAAATTACATGAAGCTAAGAAAACATAGGATGAGTGGGATTCCAGTTTGTGAGTGATACAAATATAACATTATTGCAAGCCTACGCAAAATGTAGACAATACCGAGATAGATATATGCACTTAGAGGTGCGGCAACTTGATCGCTGGGTGTGACAGCTCTTATTAGGATGGACAAGCCCACAAGTGAACAGGGAGACACGCCACACGGCTAGGGGAAACCAGGGCAAAGCGCGCCCCCTAACATATAAGCGTGTTTTCTGGGCACATTAACATGTTCAGAATGCATCTTGCAGCATGTCTCTTATTCTCATCAGATAAACTATTGTATTGCAACTGTTTTTTAACCTACCATGTCAGCATAAAGAGATATAAACGAAAATGTATTTCGACAAAGGCGGTGCACTTTGCCCCGTAGTTTGGGGCAAAGTGCCCCATGCAAAAAGACGTACAAATATGATATGTCAAACACCGAAAATAAGCCATTACCATACAACAAAGTTTTTTTAAAGTGCCATGCAGTTCACAGGAACCATTATGAAAACTTAAAAAATAATACAACCATAGGCTAAGTATACAATGAAGAACAAAATATTATTAATATTTCATGGACCTTGATTTTCGAAGTTCTTAACCAAATACTTACTTTATAACTATCTACGAATTTCTTAGAAATTATGAGAGTCTAGACAACTTAACTCATTTACTATCAGAAAACAATTAAAATATGAAAGAAATAAAGAAACTGATTGGCTTAAAGGACAAATTTAACATTTTACAAACATCTAATCTCTGTCGGGCTTGCCCATACGGACTATCTTCTTAATTGTTAAGGGATAAAACAAAAAATATAATGTATATCTAACTAATGATAACAAAATCAAAGAAAATAAATGTGTTTCTAAATGAAACAAAAATCATATGATATATTTTTAATACTTCATTGATAATATAAATTTTTAAAAATACAGGAAAATTATAGAATGAAAATAACAATTCCTTTTTACGAGATTTGCTTAAGAAAAATAATTGATAACTCTGACACCAATGTGTTGAGCATATAAAAATATTTTAGATCACTCGGGGCAAAGCGCTCCCCTCGGCTCACTTTGCCCCTTAGAAGGTACCATTCGATATGTGCATACAAAAAAATAATTTAAACAATGAATTACAAAATTCCTAATTCAACGAATAGGTGATATATTTTTGTGTAATAGGTGCACTCGAGGTAAATGTTGCGTTTAATGTTTAAATGAAATATTTAAATTCGGACATATTCTTTCCGTAAATCTCCAACTCACGCTAACGATGCAAAAGTGGGCCACAACGTTTCTCAAAGTTTGCTATCATTTGTTGAAAATGAAAAACCATGCCATCTGTCGATCGTTAAGAAGATATAACGCTTAGTCACTTTGCCCCGGTCTCCCCTACTGCTTGAAGATCCAAGCTGCTTCTACCAGTCACACTCACAGGTCTTACAGCACTGGCTGGCTACAAGCTAAGATCATACGACCTATTTATAAGAGTATTAGTTGTAAAAGTTGTTACGACAGTACTTTTTGACATGTGTCCAACAGATCACGAGGTTTTCATGAACGTTTTTGGAAAATTTTATATTTTCAATTTTTCACTGATAATTGTAAGTTAATGCTAAATGAATTATTTTGATAGTGTTAAAATCTCATTACACAAATCAATCATCCATAGTCAAAGAACAAATTATAAAGATTCACATAAAGTCCATTGGCGGCCATTTTTTGTGTGAACACCTTCAATTCATTTTGTGTAAGAAAAAGGAATCGCAAGGCTGGACTTTTCATTATATATTTGATACATTACTGCTTCATTAAATTTAAATACATTGTCTTTCAATTGGAACCATTTATTTATTTCCTAATTACACCTTACATTATCCTAAAATGTACTACTGTCCCTTTAAAGACTGAAAGTAAAAAAACTTTTGGCCAACAAATTATATCATTGAGTTTTCAAGTAGACTAAAAAAATCACTATTTCTGTAACATATATAAAGCAATGTGTTATCATTAAAATGGGAGTGACTATTGCTGATATTTAACTAATAAGTACAATTAAAAGAAGGTATTGAAATTCGGAGTGTGTAACTTTTATAAAAACTTGTTTGTATATAAATAATTGAATCTGTCAGGTATTTTGTTGATTTGGTATGGCCACGTTTTAAACTGAAACTGTACGGAAGCATGAGAAGAACAAGCCCCTGTGTGGGGACATATCTGTTTACCTGATTACCTGACTCACGTGAAACACGTGAAACTGCTTCTGGTGTAACCTCGTGTATGTTGCAATAGTTCATAGTTTTCCAATCAAAACTTGTTAGCCTGTTATTTGTTTTACTTAGAGACACTTTATAAAACACAGGTGACGAGCATTATTTCACCCCTTTGATAATGCAAAAGCCCAAAATGCTATTTAAAGTTTACTCTTACTAAGCCGAAACACAGAAGAACTACCTTATATCCGTCATTTTTCTGCCAAATAAAGAGACGAATTAAAACAATAATTTCACAGCAACAGTCAGTACTTGTTGATGCTAACCTTCATATATTATTATCCAAACAAACTCAAATCTTAAAGAGACTTGCCAGTTGTTCGTAATATTCATGATAAATGTCATATAAGCTTGGATTCAAATTGGCTAAAGAAGAAGACATTAAGAAACATGCACGATGAAGAAAATAAATCAACTCTGCAATTAACTGCGAATAAGATTTATTAACCCCTGACTGTAATTAATTTAGTTAAAATAACATCAAAATGATTTCTGTAGAGGTTATCAAGGACATTGAACACAAACAATATTTACTGTCTATGATGAAATTATTCTTGCTTGGTTACAAACTTGTATTGTGAAATCACCATGAATGTTACATAAATGTGGTATCCCGAAGCTGTGATATAATAAACCTGTTTGAAAATATGAGTTATTTCATGTTGTAAAGGAATATGTTTAAACCAGTAATGTAATGCTTGACTACCGTTGTAGTGTATACATTTTTCAACACACAAGAGAAGACGAAAGCAACGATAAGTTTACAGTTGTTCCTTTTTGTACGTTTTGCATCGTTCATTTCCACTCAACCAAAGTGTCTCTAAATACAAACTATATAACAGCTGCCTGGCGTTACTTAGAAACATTAGTATACATAATATGTCAATATCAAAAAGTGAAATCAAGACAACTAACACAGACCAGGTATATGCTAGCTCGAGGGGTTGGGACGGAGGGCGAGGGGTGGTGACGGAAGTGTTAGGGTGGGGACGGAGGGTTAGGGTGGGAACGGAGGGTTAGGATATGAGTACGAAGGGGATAACACCCTAGAGCTAGACCAACTTCACGTGTATGATCTATAATCAGTGTATGTTGATGAAATCAATAGCTTGGGATGTTGATCAGTATCCATCTTAGTGTACCTTCTCCTGACAACCTGTATCTATATATGCACGCCTTACATAGGAACTACATCGGTAGACTCAAAAACAGAGGGTATAACTTACCTGTTCTCGTGGTTTATATATCCAGGTTTTGGTAGTTCAATTATATCCCCTCATGCGTTATTTGATCGAGCACGTCTCACCTCAGGTTGGTCTCACCACACCTGCTTGAATGACGGTTGACGTACAGACTTGGGGTGACCGTTCAGCTGGACACACGAATGACCACTGAGTTATCTGCAAGTTACATTGCCAGTGAGCAGGTAATTATGTTGCTATTGTTGTGCCCCCAGTTCCCAGGTAGCGCTTTACATGATCAAGACCCTTTCAAGCTCCACTGATTTTCCTTTCAGTGGTCTTACCCGAGTGAAGGCTTTGGTTATAGTCTTTTTCTGAAATGACGACTAGTATGCACTACGGGTCTACATTACAAGTATTGATATTTTACGTCATTACGTTCATTAGTGCTAGGTACCTCATCTCCCTCTCACGCATAACAACTTAAAGGCTTGTTTTCTCGTCATCAACTTCCAACAATATGACATCAACAATACCTAGTTAAAACAAGATTGGAAGAAACGTGCTTAATTTCTGGTGCATTAATTTTCTGAATATTTAACCTTTACCTCAACTGTACGTGGATTAGCGCATAATAAGTGATCTATTATTATCATTATTATAATATTTTATGAAAAACAGTTTTGGTCAAGAATTAAAAATATACTAACTATTTCATTTAAGGGTTTATTTTTTTGAAAGAATGGTATAATTAATACGTTATAATTATAGTAACCCGATGACTATTGCTTTTATTGGTATCCGTTAACAATATGTATATCATCGTACACAGAGATTCTTATCAATGATGGAAATACTCCTGATGACACAATATCTTGTTGAAACCTCATAGATGTCCAATATATTATTTATCCTCCGTTATTCTGTTTTTGCATTAGTGACACAATGATGATAAAGGTATTCATCATATTCTTGCTTATAAATACAGAAAATTTGAATGTACGATACACCCTTCGCCAAGTAAGCCGTATCAGCCCGTCGCCAAGAGAAAAAACCTGTATCAACCCGTCGCCAAGAGAAAAAACCTGTATCAGCCCGTGGTCAAGAGAATGAACCTGTATCAGCCCGTGGTCAAGAGAATGAACCTGTATCAGTCCGTGGTCAAGAGAATAAACCTGTATCAGTCCGTGGTCAAGGGAAAGCTGGAACTCCAGGTTAGGAACGCAAAAATACATCGAAGTAGCGCGGTATTTTGAGTTGTCTCCCTTTGTACAGCTGACGTTTGAACGTGGCCGACATCGCTAAGAAAATGCTGCAGTCACATGCGGATAGGATTGTTTCCAATTAGGAAATTAAACCAGAGTTAAAATGAACTCCGAAGTCGCAAGAGGCGTAGGCTCGGGAGATTAATGCTTATCGGTAGATCCATGTGTGCCAAACAAATAAACTCAGCCACATGTTAATGTTTTGAATTAAAGGTTTAAAATGTTGCAAATTAAATATTTTTTATTATTGCTGAGTATATATTATAAAAATGGTATGATGTGGGTGTTTTTCATATCACACTCATATCAATTTCTGTATTTGTTCATATTACATTCTGTATCAGCCCTCGAGCTAAAGCTCTCTGATATTGGGGTCTCGGGCTGATACAGAATGTGATATGAAAATACCTATATAATACTATCTACATAAAGGTAAACAAGGCGATATTTTAGGGAGAAACCATGACACCGAGTATATGGTAAGGTTGTGGACCTTGATAGGAAGTAAAATGCTGAGGATGCGAAGCATCCGAACTATCAGGGTCTACAACATTACACAATACGAGGTTGTATAGTTTCTCTATAGTATCAACCGCTGAAGTTCGTAAAACTATGTGGCTAGAAGGTTGGTAAACAGATGTATCCAGACATCCTGACTCCTCGTTCTTCTTCTGATGTTAACTTTCTGTCGGGCAACGGTTTTAGTTTAAATCTAGTTACGGTTCAAATGCAATTGACACATGTTCAAATCTGCACTGAGTATAAAATGTGTCATGAAAATGCGTAGCAAATTTACTCATATATGTAACTACGCTGAGAATGTATACAATGGTAGATTTTATAATAGAAATGTGATAGAAATTGTTGATAAAAGCATGAATAAATTGTTGTTTAAATGATAGTTCTTGAAGAACTTGCTTCTCGAAATGTGGTCCTAGGACCGGCAGGAGCGACGTAAGATGTAATAAACGCGGTAAGATGTAATAACTGCGGTAAATTGTAATAAAAACGTGGTAAGATGTAATACTGCGGTAAATTGTAATAAAAATGCGGTAAAATGTAATAAACACAGGTGCGGTAAATTGTAATAGGGGGTGCGGTAAAATGTTAGCACTCAGTGTGCGTTAAATTGTAATGCGATGCGCGGTAAATTGTAACATTGGTTCATATAAACCATAGAAAATGATTATGAGTATGATTCGCCAAACATGTTAGAATCATTATGCTAAGGTCTGTATACAATAATAATGATAATGATAGGCCCCTTATGATGCGCATTTATCATCTGCTTCGCAGTTGCACAAAGCGTTACATATTAATACCCTGACGGTGATTGTACTATGCCGAAGGCGCAAGGAATCAACCTACACCCGTTATTTCAGGCTTCACTGAGTGCATTGTGGATAAAGTGCCTTGCCAATGGACACAAAATAAATAAAAGCACTCTTTTACGTCATACGTGTATGCTTTAGAAATACAAAAAGCCACCGATTAGTTAGCAACAAGGATATATTTTAGATCACACGGGACAATGCGCTCCCCGGCTTTTTTTGCCCCATTGAGGGTAGTGTTCGATATGTAAATCATAGGAACTTAAGGCAAATAGTTACGAATTTCTTTAGTCATTGATAACATGATACCAATGTGCATCATAGGTGCATTAGATTCAAACTTCCCTTTTGTGTTTTTTATGGTATATCTAGTCACATCCATTCCTTATAGCAAAATCATGTTTTTTAGAATAATTGATATCATACGTCCCCAACCCCCGCAAACGATCCAAGCATGTGTCACAGTGCTTCATGTCGTTTACTCTCATTGGTTGGTCATAAAAAATTATACGCCATTTGCCGATCATTAAGAAGAAATAATGCTTGGCCATTTTGCCCCTAGGGCGCTTTGCCCTGGTCTACCCTATATCAACTGATAAAATCTCACTGGCCACATGTGTATATTCTCAACCTTCTAATGTTCAGCAGCATTTGTTTGCTTCTTGCATGTTCAGCAGCATTTGTTTGCTTCTTGCACACGCGTACCAAACTTAAACTTTAAACAGACATCGTGCATGCTTGACATGTCTCTTGGTTGACGATTGATGCATAATCTAAAAACGAAACTATACCAGAGTAGGTTTTAACTAATGAACAATGCTGATGTTATATTGCATATCACTGTGCGAACGAGCACATGACACATAAGGAAAAGAGTTCAATAATCCGCTTTAAAACTGAATCTATTACATTTTTACAACAACAATTTCTGCTCGACAAAGGTGATTTGTGCATGATGTGTTCATATAGTGTTCATACGGCACTTACAATGAACTACGATTGCATTTCATTCAGTTTGATATTTCTCCTGCATGCATATTATTAAAGCTCAACATTCTTCACATATGAATACATATGAGTACAGTTTTGTACGAAAAACGTTGTACTTTTTTGACAAAACAATCAGACATAACCCTGGCAATAAGCCATGTTAAGCTCGTATAAGGACGCGGTATTTTTTTATAAATAAAGTGTCGTTAAGACGAACAAAGACAAAGCAATTGTTTTATGATTTTCTCTGATTTATCTGTGGGTTTACTTCAAGAGTACTTATTAAGTTACTCGGACAGTCAAATGGATAGACTAAAACTTCTGATGAGACGAAGTGTGTATTTTCGATATACATTTACATCTCAAAAATTGACAATCTGTGCAATTAGGAATAAAGACGTTTGGTATAAATCTTCTTTTGTTACTTTCGTTTGTGTACACTGCAACTATTTACTCTCTTGAACTGCTAGTCGATTCTTCAAATGAAACATTTAAAACTGATATAAACCGCACGCTATAAACTTAAAGAATTGAATTTTAAAATTACATTACGACGCTTGTCAGGTATGCAGTACGTTTTTGAATTCATTTAATACGACCTTGTGTGTAATATATGCCCTATTAGCCGACAGCCGATGGGCTTATGGCTTGGTATGGTGTCCGGCGTCTGTCCATCCATCCGTCAGTCAGTTAGTCCATCCGTTAATTGTTGTCCATTTTGGACATATTTTTATTAAAAAAAAGAAGCTTTGAAGACTGAAACTTGCTGTACAAACTCCTTGACTAATGAGGATTATCATTTATAGCTATGGTGACCCTGAGTCCCCTAATAAGGATCCTAGGGACCATGCCGTTAAAGGGGCAGTAGCACGTTTTAGGGGGAATATATTATGATGTCAGGAAAATGAAAATTAATGGTTCCAATCGAAAGACAATGTATTAAACTAAATGAATCAGTAATAAGTATAGCCATGCAATTCCTTTTTCAAACACAAAATGAATTAAAGGTGTTCACATAAAATGGCCTCCAATGGATTTATGTGAATCTTTATGCTTTGTCCTCTGACTATAGATGATTGGCTTGTGTTATGAATTTATTGACACTGTCAAAATAATACATTTAGCATTAACTTACACTTATCAGTGTAATTTTAAAATATAAAATTATTAAAAAACGTGCTACTGTCCCTTTAAAACCTATTTACGTCTTTTACTTAAACAAACATGAGGTCCAGAAAGCTGAAACCTTGTAGACACAATCTTTGTGCAATGGGGACTAATTTATCTCTTTTAAAGATCCTGTGGCCTGTAATAGGCATCGGTGAACCTTTGGAACTTAAGCCCTAAATTATTTTTAATTATTTTAAGTCTAACTCAACTGAGGGTCACTCTTTTTACCATTTTTACATTTCCTTGAATGTTTGAACAAATTCTATTTTTGAATTGATACACACTAAACTTTAGCATTTCTGATGTTGTGGCCCCTACTAAAGCCTTTTTGTCATCTTCTTCTCTAACACCACAAGGTATAGAATGATACAATATTGTCTATAGACTCATTAGATAATTAGAAATTAGAAACCCTAAAGCAAAGTTAAATGTAAAGCCTGATAACCTGCAGAGTCATTGGTACTAGTTCAATATTTATTGGCAGTAAAGAGCTAAAGTTAAGGCGTATTTTTTCTAGATATGTTAGTAGGCATGTAACCAACACACATTTTTAACCATATTTAGTAGCGTTTTATAAAGATCAAAGGCACTGTTACCATTTATTCCGTTGTAATTTTTGAATGACGTCATGAAGTAATGGTTCATGAAGTTAATATAAAACTATACTATGACATCACTTGAAAGGGTTCTGGTCTTCGATTTCGAGCTATAACTATTGTAGTGCAGGTAAATCATATAATGCAAAGCTGGTGATGGTTTGAGCAACTGTATTCATCAAATAACTAATTGCATGAACGTTATGAAAATGATGATAGTTGTATTTTCATTGTGTAGCCTTATTGTAAAGAAAACATTGGGTTGGACAACAATAACTAAATCAGAATTAAAAAAAGACTAACAAGAATTATCAGCAATCTTTGGGGAAAATAACCTTTAGCATACTGTTTAAAACAATTAAACATCAAGACGTCTGTGATTTATATGTAAACATTTTTCTTGTTAAATGATATCTTCTTTTATATGTTTCAAAACAGTGTATCGTATTTCTTATAAAGAACATGATAAACATGAGGCATAGAGTTGATTTGGTTTATAGCATAGGTACAAGTACAAATGATTAAATTGAACAAATTCGTTAGAAGACTCGACCAAAGAACCGATTAGAAACACACAACTATCTTTGGTTGTCACAAGAAGGCGTTCCTGGTAGCAAACACCTTACTACCTTATTGGAACTCGATTTTGTCGAAGTCTCAGTTGATTGATGGATAAGGTTTTTTTCACAGCCAATGGAGTGATTTGTTCCTGACAATAAGGCAGTGGGTTATTGTAGAAAAAATAAAGAAATTGTACTTTATCCGATAGCGTCACAGTAAAGGTATTTTCCACACCACGTATATAACAAAGAACATGCAACTTGCATTAGGACGATTTCATACTTCCTATAAACATCTTCATCGACCAACGAACATCATCGTAAACCCATAAATGTTACAGAAAAATTAATGTTGATCAAACCTACTATAGTATAGCAAAAATTTATATTTTTTCATATAGAACTTTTAAATGCATCCTTTTCACTTAAGGGGTAAAAAATATTGACAAGTAACTCAGCATTAGAAGTATATCTTTACACGGACATAGATCAATTATTATCAGTTATTTTAGTTTATCATTTGTAAATATATTACTGTTTAAGTATATATCATTAAAATGATATCTACAGCAAGTGTCGTCTGAAGTATTTTATTTTCATATCTACATTTACTTCACGTGAGACCCCTTCATCTTTATACCTATATAAGTGTGCATTTTGAAATGTATCACAAACCCTCTTGGTAATCATAATAGATATAACCATTCTTGAAAACTAAAGATTGCTCAATTGTTTTCTCAAAAATGAATGATATATGATGATTATAATTAAAAACAAAAAACAAATATTGATTTTCCAAAATATAAAAAAAAACATTTATGAAACTAGAACACCATTCTTAAGCAAACTAAATAAAACTAAAAGCCATCCAATCTAACATTCATAGATATAAACCATGAAATATGAGTCGTCCAAATCAATTATAAGTTATGCCTTTCAGAGGCGTGGTTTTTAGGGAATTATCAACCTCTCACTTTGTGTTATGCGACGAGCCCATATACCCCGCCTTTGAATGGTATAAGGAATTTATCTTACCGAATGTTTAAACATAACGCATTTAATATGAAGATAAAGGAAAACGTTAACTGCGTAAACACTTTGACTATAGTTTGCTCAAAGTTACATATCGGTTGATCAAAAGAAACTAGCTTAATCATGTGTAAAATGTTGAGGCGAGACTTGAATAAAAAATTGTCTGTCTGTCTGTCTGTCTGTGTTCGAGGTAACATACATTGTAAATTTTTTTGTGCCGGGGTATAAATAATTTACCCTCCCGCTGAACAGGGTGATATCAGTATTTTACCAGGGTCACGTGGACCAATCAGAGATGTGATATATCTTAATAACATTACTGATAATAAAATACAATCATTCATGAAAGTGAAATAACATTCAAGTGTACGAAATTCAAATCTAAGCATATTTCGTTGTGTCATCCTCAATCAAAAAACAATTAAACATATCATCACATGTACCAGCATAGACCAAAAATGAACAAATATTGTTGAAAAAAGTTATCAAAGACTGTGGAAAGGTTATTACATTTTACCGCAAATTGTATTACAATTTACCGCACCTTTTAGTAACATCTTACCGCACCCCCTTATTACATTTTACCGCACCTATTTTTATTACATTTTACCGCAATTTTGTTACAATTTACCGCAGTATTACATTTTACCGCGTTTTTATTACAATTTACCGCAGTTATTACATCTTACCGCGTTTATTACATCTTACGTCGTAACATCTGTTACCATAAAATACATATTTGTTAGTTGCTATGTTCATTTTCCAGTGTAATATATCTACCTGTGTCTTCTGATAAAATGATCATGAGATTAGACTTTTATATATGTCCGGAAATCGTAAGACGATAAATAAGTTATGTTGCTAAAACATTCTGAAATGAAAGATTTATCTACAAGGATAGCCAAGCACCAAGTCCTCACAAACACCTTTACGTGTTTACGGACATCCTTAAAACTTACTTCACGCTACTGATAACGGAATGTTTATCAAAAAGAAACCACACCGTTTCTCTGTTTACGGAGCAAGAGTGAAAAGCTTTTACAAAATCTAAAGTCAGATCATTAAGATTGGAACCTTTGATTGTTTATACTTAATGACTCAAATGAACAAGGAACCTCTTTGATATTTGGTAAGGATGTGTAAATATTGTAAACAATCGCTCAAGATACATGATCGACTATGATGAAGACACGAAAAAGCACTTGTATCATTGTTTAATCGTCTTGTGTTATATATTAGAATTTGTAACTTTTGTTTAAATGTAAAACTACATACAATATTTTGTAACACATCATTATCAAATATAAAATAAGTGCATAACACAGCTGACAATATATTATGTTTATACCGCGACTCTACTGTATTGTAAAAAGACTTGACAATGTATGTGTGTTAGATTGAACATATACGTGATCATGAATTATTTAACGAATGAAAATGTAAATATTTAAATGTAAAGGAAATAATATCTAATGTGAAAAAGCATGACGATGTCATATGTCTGTAAGACTTCAAACTATCAATTGTCTCTGTGTCAATGTTTTAGGCAGTCCACTGTCTTCTCCGAGATTGTTTGAGGCTAGCAGTGCAATGGACCATACCTTTGATTTGACAAGCTGTAGGGGAAATGGAGTGAATGGGTTTTGTGAGATTAACTTTTGGACCAGTAGTATTACTAACCATGCAAACTGTAAAACTACAACTACAATGTGGGAATTAGCAAGAACTACTTTCCGTCAACCCTTGTCGTGACAGAATATAAACAGTAGGTACCACAATCTTTGTTACAGCAACACTTTTGAAAAAAACCTTCAATTTGAAATAACAATCAACCCTGATGGGAAAATGTTTCTTCAAATTTCACATTTTTGGTATTTTGTTAAATGAAAAGTACTAGTACTGTCGCTACTGCCGGAAGACGTCGCTTTGAACTGACCAATACAGCTAACCATGTCATAATCTTGGCGGAGAGTGTAGATCTATACGCCTCTTTTCTCTTGAAGCAAACTACACACCCATGTTTATTCCGTTAAAATGGGGAGAAATCTTCTTTATATTACCATTATATGAATCATTGACTTGGTGTTTTATTAAGAATAATCTGCTGTGACACTTTAACATAGTTCAACAAAAAACATCTCCTTTTCCGCAGGCCTATATATTCACGGCATATTTGTAGTTGGAGAAAAATTGTTTTAATTTTGATTTTCCGATAATGTTCCACAATTTAAATTAAAATCATAACTGCAAATTGATATTTAAATTTTCCACATGATCACGTGTCCAGTGACAGATACCTCATTATCTAGCAATGAATCAGAAGTTACATTACCAACCATCTAACTTTATTAGTAATAATTATGGTAAGAATTAAAACCTCTCAAACTTACTCCCAGAGTTCCAAATGAAAGGCAAAGATGTCAAAGATGTTTAATTCTCTATATAGAAATTAAACATTTTAATTACTACATTCTTTGAATATAAATAATATATGACCATAGTCATGATGGCTGTTGAATCATTAATGTTTGGCATTTTACAATAGGAGTTAAATCATAAACAATAATAAACAAATAATCCAAAAAAATAAAATTTACACAAATCACCCAAAATGATAAATGAACTTCGCCATAGGTTATGAATAAGAAATGTAAGTGAATTAATTTCTGCTTTGTTTATCAGAGGTTCTGACAAAAAAACATATGCAATGAAAACATGAGGATATTTTATTTCAAAAGGCAAATTTTTACCCTCTATTTTAGTCAACACAACAGATTGTCGATGCCACCGTACAACACATGTACATATCCTAAACATAAACAGTCTGTGTTAGTGACTTGTAAAACAAAGTTAAGTGTTCAAAATTATATATAGACATACGGAAATATGGTCCAAGGTAAAAATCGGTGAATTATAAACCCGTGGCTTCCTAGGTTCCATTGTTCGAAACCGGATTTAAACTAAGAGTTTTGCAGATATAGAATTCAATTATGATAGCCTCAATTGGTCGGCTATCCAGCATAAATATCTCATGCAATTGCTGTTTCACTGATTGAATAGCGCGATAAGTGATAACCACATGATCACTTGCCTGTCTGCAGCTCTGAGATATGCAACGCCAAGTTTATGTGTTTATCAACCATTGCCAGTATTTAAATAACAGCATTTCAATTTTCATACCTGCATATTTACATTTCAAAATAAATGCTGTTATGTACATTTGATTCCATTTTAGTACAATCTGTACAAGCTAAGACGCTTATTGATGTATGTACATATGCGTGTACCTAACTGTGAGTTTTGATTGAGCAGCACGTATTTGCAAGTCATGTCAATCAACCTGATAACATACCAGGTGAAGGGTGATAACACGAGAGCAAACCTGTTATCTATGCCGGTTTCACCAGGTAATCCCACATTTACACTTCTCTTTAACAGTCATCTGCTTTCTGTCCGAACATGAAGTGGTAAACAGTACCAATATGGCAGGAGCAAACAACATATTTTCCAAACCATCTCAGAAATTCGACTTGTGTCTCCTAGCAGAGGGGAGACCACTATACTTCAACAAAACTGTCCTTTCGTTTGCATCACCTGTCTTCGAGAACATGTTCCGGGGAGATTTTCGGGGCGGAAGTACCAGAGAGATTGAACTTCCGGATACCAAGTACGAAGACGCCTTGGAGTTCCTTCTGTGTATCTTCCCCGGAACTGTCAAACCTGTCATAAAGGAAAATCTGGCAGAGATACTTCCGCTGGCGCATGCGTACCAGGTGCAGTCCCTGAAGGACCGATGTGAGAGGTACGTGATGAACCTGTTCCAGCTAGACGCGCCTAGCAACCAGCAGCTCCTTCAGTACCTCTGTCTGGCCGAGAAGTACGGACTAACCTTCCTCGTCAACGACTGTGTGGAGCGCGCCTGTCACCGCAAGTTCAATGGATATAACGGGCTGAAGAACATCCGTGAGTTCAGCTTCATCAGCGTGGAGACCAAGTACGAGCTTGTCTCCAGACGACTGGAAATGGTGGACAGTGAGGACTTCGGGGACGACAGGTCGGTGTCCTTCTCGCGCCACGACTCGCTGTGTACTCTCACTGAGAGCATTCACCTTGAGCGGAGCACAGGGGGACACTTCACCACCAAGTGTGAGCGCTGGAACGGGGTCATCTGACAGCCCACAGCGACTCCTGGACACTGATGGCGCTCACCATGATATACCACCGTGGATATTCTACTTGGATTTCACACGTTGAAAAATGTTGAATGTTGTCCACAAATCGAGCCTCTGAGTTCAGTGGAGAGTAATCGGACAACAAATGCAGTTTTCGTAACGAGTTTTTGCGTTGTTTCACCGTTCAACGAAATGCAAAATTTGGTTCGCTTTGTTATCAAGATGGAGTACATTGTGACATATATTGTATGTAAATAGTTAATCGTGTGCTCTGAAGTACAATTTATAGATAATTGCACATCTCATGATTACAATAAGATATTGTTGTTGACTGCTGACGAATCATACTGATATTGATGTGTTTCATGTCACTTAAATCTGTTGTGTATGTATGTGTGTGTGCTGTTTCAACGTTCTGTTGTTCAGTTTAATGTGCAATACGTTTCCACGAGCGCCCCAGTTGCCGTGACGTTTGGAACAATGACCTGGCATCGTTGAGCATAATGTTGTGATATTACAATTGATGTTATAAAATTGAGTAGCGAATATAAACCAAATATATTTACTGGAATATCCAAACATGTTAAATTGCCTTGTGACATGAGCATGGAAGAGAAAGTTGGTGGTGTATGGATGTTTGTCGGAGTATTTTAGCTTTGTTGCTTTCCTTTTGATTCGGGCGTATTGTTTTATTTCCAATATTATCAGTGTAAAAGGTTCATTTACCTTCTTTGTTTATCTAACAGCCTGATGTTAACTTGTACTAAATGTCTACCAAAGTTCAAAGTTGTTATCATATCTTCATGTCATAGTTACTGTTCGACCGAACACTGCTTATTTGTGCTTCGTTCACATCATGACAGAAACACACTTGTCAGAAGAAGTATAATATAATTACTATCAGACATCTCTTTTGACTGGACTCAACAAGGTCATAAACATGAAACATGAGGTTACAGATATAACCTCCGTATTACGGTGGTTAGACATACGGTAATTAACATCAGGCCTTTAATAAGCTCTTCTCAAGTGAATATGTTCTGAAGTGTAGTGAGAGAGGAAATGTATTTTTGATATTTGGTTTTATAATAAAACAATACATTAGTTATTTTTTCTCATCTCTTTTATGAACTATGTTTGGTTTGTGGTATCACATGGTTGATACAGAGAATGCCCGAACGTTTCATCCCTGGAATGTGGTGGTGTATTTTGTAAACTAAGGAAAATCAACAATCCTTTTCATCTCTAAGCTGGAACATGTAACCGTCGACGTAGACTATATAATTCTTATACTGGTGTAAACATGATTTTAACTTAACAAAAGATTACCTTGCACCTTTCATGTGTGTGTAAGTCGGTAAACAATTATTTGAATTCTGCATTTTGACTAAATCCCAGTCCACAAATAACAGTAGCCTTGTTATGTTAGTTACAATTATTGATGTACAATAAAATAGTCTCAACTGATATGTGTGCAACTATCTCGGGGACCAATGTAGTCATTTGTGTCCTGACTTAAATAATGTCACTTCATGTTGACAATGACACAAAAAAAGAATTTTATGACCCAGAAAAGGGGGCGAGAACAGATAAATTGTATTGATACATCGTTCCTACACAAAAGTACACATAACGCAAGTTACAAGTAATTGATGAAAATAAAACTCGATTTATCTTAACTTTCTTTTATGCATATGGAAAAATTAATCACCCCAAATATCAAAAAAAAATATCACTCTCAACATAAAGAATGTAGATTTTGAGAAGACTTTCTTCAAACAAAAATAGTTTATGTTGACATTTCAAGATTGAGGTTATTCTGGTACTATATCTTAACAAAACATAAGTATGGTTCTAATACAAAAGTAATAAACTTTTGGTTTCAGATATCAAAAACAACATCAGTGTTACTAACTTGACTTTCAAACGGCCAACCAGCTTTTAATTTGAAAAATATTACTTTATTCATCACTTATTGTCAATTATTGACAAAAAGGTTAAAATCATAATTTTTGGGGATTCTTTTGAGTTCAATCTGTTAATCAAACACTCCCCCTTGCTAATGCTGGCGGTAATTGATCACTAAGGAGCCACGTTGTGATTTTCATCATTATATAAATACAAAAAATCTCTCACATTCATGTTAATATGGCCAAAATACGGTAAATACTTGTTTTCAACGAAATAATAAAAAACATTAACGTTCGCGGAAAGCAAATTCACACGTCCAATTTCCATGGATACTAGTTATATAACCTTTCGAACATTATCAACTCGTAACTGTCATTCTGAAGGCTATCGATAAGTTCCAAAAAAAACGTTTGACTGATTGACGCGCGTCAATATCCGGTTTTCGGTCACAATCACGACTTCAACCTTCCTATTGTCGCTATACAATGTCGATTAGCCTTACAATAATAATTCCTTGCAAAAGTCGATACTTCTCGATGAAATGACACTATTAATAAAGTTTGTCGTATGTGACCCCGTCTTTATTTTGGAAATCGTGTTTTTTCTCAGAGTTTGCGATTTCGAAGGTTCATTTGATGCAACTACCAATATTTTACTAAAAGTCTAAAATAATGTATCTTGGTTTTGACATAAAAATACCATACAATTTGAACAGCGACTATCTAAAAGGTGAGAAACGTGAGGAAATGTTCTTCCTTGAACTCCTAGATTAACACTGGTTCCATCATGTCATACGACAGATGGCGTGATTTGTCATTATCAACCAATTGAAACAAACGTTATGAAACGTTAAGATCCACGCTTTCATCGTTAGCGTAAGTTGGAGACGTATCATTGCAAATAGTTGAAAAACGGCATTTAGCTCTGAAGCCCCATCATCATAATTGCATGCGGTTCGTGGTGAAATTTAGCTATTGAGAAAAGAAATACATCATTAGGTCTTCAAGACAAAGTCTGGAAGACCTATTGTTATTATCCGATTTCAAGTTCTTATTATTATTTGTACAATTTTGTGAACGAGCTACACCTCAAACGGCTACTCCAAATTCCACCAAACTTGGCATGCAGTTAGCCCTTACCCTGGAATCGACATGCTAAGCTTTTGGTACAAAACGACTTGTACATTAAAGGTCCAGGTCGAATCCAAAATCGAAAATTTTACATTGATTTTTTTTTCAAAATGCACTTAGAGACTTAAATTTTTTTTTTAAAAGGAGCGCAATCAAAAATAATGAAAAAAAGTAAATCAAGTTTGTAGGTCACGTGATTTGGCCGCCATCTTGCTTTGTGTGCAATTTTCACCGTTTCCGACCCCACCCGCCTTTGACAATCTTCTCCTCTGAAGATACTTGCACTAGAGAGCTAAAATTCATACTGAATATAGCTGAGGTATTGTTTTCTTCAATTCCTAAAGTTGTAAGACCTAACCTTAATACTTTTTGTGCTGTGACATTTCAAAGTTGACCAAAATCTGAAAATCACCAACTTCAAGGGCACATAACTCAAAAACCAGACCTTAGAACTTAATGATTTTTGCATGAGAGTTAGACATCATCAAGGTCTTTAAGTTAAAAGAATAAAATCGCTCGCGAACAGTCATTTCCGGTCACGAGGAAGGGTCAAACTTTGTATATGGAAAAGTGGTGTTTTGCTTAGTATGTTTGAACCCTCTTTAACAAACATGCATGTGAAGGTCAAACATGCATGTGAAGGTCAAACAGTATGTGAAGGTCAAACAGGAATCTTGAAGACCTAAGTACTGCCGCGGCAGTCCTAGTTTGATATTATATTTACATGTCTTTATCAACAATAAAATACATAATTCGATGTCAAAAGTACAGTACTCTCTGTAAAAGTATATTATAGGAACCGGAAATTGTGAGATGGCCACACTTGATTAGCTTTCATGTTTCGGTCATTTTGGTAAACTGTATCCTTTTTCATGAATTTTGGTCCGATTTTCTCATGGTTGGTCGCAGAATATTGCTAAATATACCACGAATACAGTGAGAAAACTAAAATATTACAGTTTGATATTCAGTCTTTGATAAAAGACTGTGTCTGAAATCAAACATTTAATAGAAACTGAAAACGCAACATTGAACCCTAATGCACTTATTACACAAGGTATCACGTATCCACATATGCTTTCACAATTTTCTATGCTGCACATCTCGAATGCTACCCTCAATGGGACCAAGTGAGCCGACGGAGCGCTTTTTCCCATTTCTTTTATGGTTACTCTGAACACATTAGTGTCAGAGTGATCAATAATTTTCTTAAGCAAATATCGTAAAATAGAAATGTAAATTTCATCTAATAATTTTCCTGTTTTTTGTAAAATTAATAATATCAATGAAGTATAAAAATATATCTTAGGGTTTTTGTTTCCTGATATAATGACGAAAAAAGTATAACATTTAGAGACCCACTTATATTCCTGCTTCTTTCAACATGAGTTTGATATTCATTATGAGTTTTGTATTAATATTTTTTTTCCCCCTAGACAATTAACGAGATAGGACATACGGGCAAGCCCGAAAAGGGATAAGATGTTTGTAACATTTTATGTTAACAGTGACTTTAAAACCATCTATTTGCTGTTTTCTCATCAGATAATAGTAAATGAAAACCTCTCGAAAGTCTTAGAAATTCGTAGGTATCAATCGTGTATGTTTTTGATTGAGTACTTTCAAAATCGAAGTCCAGGACATAATTTATACAATATATTTCGTCTGGTTTTGCATACATATCCTAGGTTTTTATAATTTGTTTAGCCCATATGTCCGAGCTGCAAGGCACTATTGATATGCAAACTGTTGTACGGTATTGTCTTATTAGTGACATATCACTTTTGTGCGCCCTTTCACATGGGGCGCTTTGTCCAACCCTAAGGGGCAAAGTACCGCATATGAAAACATACATGTTTGTAAATAAATCCTTATGTAGTGATGGAGGTTGAAATGCATTTGCCATATGATAGTGTATCTGATGAGAATTATATATAATATATGCTGCAAGTTGCATTATAAATTTATTAATGTGCCAAGAAAACACACTTATATGTTCTACCCTGCCACCGGTTCTCACTTGTAAGAAAATCTATGATTAATAAGAGGACAACGTCATATAACAATATTCTAAGTTCTAAGTAAGCAAAATAAAAGGCACATCTACACATCCAATGTTTTGGTGAGCTATGTGTGATAGTTTTGGAGTTCTGCTCCGGAAACGAAATGATTCTGCTATAGTGAAAAAGTAAATATTTTTTTATTTCGATACATACATTTACTGCAAAATTTTGGAAGTTGTTAAATAGACAACAAATAGCATATATACTCAGGCAGGATGCAAACTAATATGCTTCATTCGTGAATGATGCAAAGTATTTTAATTTATCAAGTCTCCAACTAATGTTATCTGGTTTTTTAATCTTATCTGTTCATGTTTCAATAAGATTTTGCATTCTGTCGACAACGCCATATCTAACCTTCCAGTTTTAACTTTTTTATGATCAAGGTTGACATTGTCAGTTCAACAAAAAAAATAGGTAATCATTTTCAGCAATCTGTGTATGTTTGAACAAATACATTATTTAAATAACGGTATTGTGATGAATGAACTCAGACAAATATGTTCTTGAATGTAGAATTATTCGATGGAACGTATGGTTTACGAATTGTTAGGTAAATAAAACCAACATGAAGTTCATATAAGCAAACTTCATGGCTTGGCTGTCCTTACACAAGAACTGTTCCTACGTTTATCCATTCAACGGTACATAAATCAAGTTCTAATCACCATTTCATCAACAGTGAACTTTAGTAAATATATTAATTGATTACATTTTTGGATGTTTTACAAGGTATGAAGCATTAGACATGTGCCCTCTGATAAGGACTTCATTACAGACGTCACGCTAGTACTCTCACTCATTAAATGAGCATTTGTTTGTTATCTCAATTAACAAAACATTACACCTCAAGTTACTTAATAGTCCATGAAGGTTATCACAGTAAACATATGCAATGGCATACATGAAAATGAATCAATGATGAGTAGGAATGTACAACACGACACAAAACAATATATGTGTAGTCTGGTAGGAATCCTCTGAGGGAAAACCACTGAAAGTTAATCGCACATGTCTCAAAGTTGTGTGTGGACTGGCAAAACGCTGTTTAAGAACGTATGCAGTATCTGTAGATGTTCCAAAACTTATAACACAAGGTGTCTATCACCGACTGAAAGACTTCTGTGATCGTACAAACAACGTCCAAGAGCGTAAAGAGCGAAGACATCTCCAATGTTATAATAATTGTTTGCTTCTGTCTCCTCGTCTATGTTTGTGAAAGGAATGTAGTCACGTGAAAATAACAACTTTTTAACAAAGCCGAAGACATAGATATCAACATTACAACACAAATAACTGTAAATCCACAATGGAACTATTAGCCATATCTAGCACTCTATAAAGTTGATTGAGTTGTAGAATTTAAATGTAAATTAACTTTTTTTTGATGCTGTAATTTACAACTGCCACAATAATGTGTTGGAAGTTTAAGTTAAGGGAGACACTCTGTCCAAACCCCGACAACAGTGATGGATTCGGACCAGGAACACAGCAAATCCAGCAAGGTGCGAACCAATATTATACATACGAGTAGCATCTATCAGACCAACGTCATCTGTACGTCTTCATGAGCACGACCTCCATTAATCACACTGATTTCATTCACGTTTTCCTCAACTGAAGCTCTGTGAGTAAGATGAGCGTTTTGTTCACTGTCTCTGTGGGTGTCCCCTATTTTCGATAGGTCAGCTGTAGGGAGGTCACTGACAGGTATACTGAGTCCCTGCTGGACAGCCTTCATCATAGCCTGTATGTAGCCCTTCCGGTGAACTCGGATCTGCGGGTTGTTGATCAAGGTGTAGAACAGCAGCCAGTTGAAGCCAGCCTTGTACTTCCTTCTCTTCTCTTCCGTCGCTTTCTGACCATCGACTGTGTCGCTGAAGGCTGGGGATAAGACGAGTATGATTATCTCATTGCCATATTGCAATCCTTCTTTACCAATCTACTGTCGTGAAACACTTTTAGGGTTCCAACCAAAACTCTCAACGTGATCTTTTATATAGCTGTACCATGAACGAGTATACACAGAGTATTAGAGTCAATACTCTGGATCTTATAAACACATTAGTTCCAAACTATTTAAGGCTGATGGAAAATATTGTGCGACATTATGAATAACATTTGCCCAATTAAAGGTGAGTGATTTGAGAACGGCCTCTTACCATAAGTAGACGTGGGATAAAGGTAAAGCAAGCAAACACTAGTTAATGGAGAGCGATAACGAATACGTTCATAAGTTGAATAAGCTCGAGAACAGTTTGAAGTCCCGTTAACCTACCCATATTGATACATTGGAGGCTTGTTTCCCTGTCCTTTACAGGTTTTCGTGACCTTGCAGTGTCATCTGAACTACTTCCTGTCCGGCGTCGGAAGTAAAGGTTCATGAGCATCAGGCGTATGAATACAATCATCACGGGGTGCGTGTGCTCATTCTCCACGTGCATAAAGCCAACATACGCCGCAAAACCTAGAAATAGACAAGGACTATACAGTGAGCATGTTGCTTAGTTAAAAACTTAAGCGATCCTTTATCGAGATGGCAGCTCAGTTATGTTACTTTGATACAGCGTGCGATCTAGTTAGCCAAATACATGGGTTAGAAAGGTAGGAGCCTGCTTGGAGGCAATCCGAGTTGTTGTGCAATCAAAGTGGTCATTCACAAAGCCTGGGTGCTTACCGTATGCTTCGGCACCACGATTTCACATCCAGGGTTGATAACTCTTCATTTTACAAAACATCACCTTTAACCTTCTCATATGTTTTTCAGGTTGATAAGTAAAAACAAAATTATCATAAAAAAATAATGATTTCAATTGTTCATCAAATGTTTTGTTTGTAGGAACTCTTCCTCGTACTATGTGATAACATCAAGTGTGTACAATTAAGAAGGCGATGATATATCCGCAGCTAAAAATGAAACGAATGAGATGAATTTATTAGATTTATAACTTTGTAGGAAGAATGGTAGGAATTGACAAAATTCGTCTGCAGAGACTCATGGTTTCGATAGCCGTGGTAGCCTTGGAAATAAAGTGAAGGCCACAATAATCAACTGGTTAAGGTACGTAAAATAAATAAATTTATTTTATCAATTGTTTACTGTTGTTTATGAACTAGATTAGCGTTTGCGAGACACCACAAAAGCAGAGCAGCCCCAAAACGGAGTGTTTCGACGTCCCCTGTTCCGCCGTCAACAAAACCTTAGATTCCTCGTGACTTTTAACTTTGACCTAAACGTGTATAAACCGTTTCTTATCTTAATATTAATCATAAGGGTGAACTGAATTCTACTTTTTTTTTGTGTGATCGAAAGTCGACAATAAATTATTATTTTCAAATTCTGTTATGATTATCAATGTTTATATTATTATGTAATAGTTAGACCATGAGGGTCTGTTGTCTAATCGTTTAAATGGTTAGTTAGACCACGAGCGCGTAACCATTTAAACGATTAGACAACAAGCCCCGAATGGTCTAACTTACTTAGATCATGGCCACAAACGTTATTTATTAAACGCTGTCTTAAATCAAAAAATGATATTATTTTTGTTGAAATGATTGCGAACTCTTTGACGGCGACCGTGTCACAGAAGTAATTTACATCAAAACAAAACCATAGAGCTCGTGAAATTCGCGTTAGGTCGCATCCTCACGCGATGCACGTGCAGCTTCACATTCGACATGCGCATGCTGTGAATTTGTCATTAGGGCACGGGAAATGGAAGGGGTCGGACGTATATTGACAGCTCTCTACCTTACGCATGTGGAACCTTAGAAAAGATGTTTTGCTTGTGAATATGGTGAGTATAAAAACGATAAACAAGTAACTAATACAATCCGTTTCACGAAACAATAGTCTATTCAGTTGCGATATTATTTGAAGGCCATATTAGAATATTGGTAAGTGGCGACGTGCGGGACACCCAATTTGACCGCTGCTTGAATAAGAACCGTTCATACTGTTCGCCGTTGTAACATTCTATAACTGAATCAGGATATGAAAGTATACAGTCCTGATATCGGCGTTTTTATTTCATTTACAGGTATCGGGGAAAGCAACGCGCAGTCATCTCAATGCTACTACACGAATATATGTAGCTGAAAATACGGATGACGGGTGCCGAAATTCGACTGTGGAGATCCATCAAAATGCATTTAAAGGGATATCTTTTGAAATAAAGCTGTACATGCTTTTCTGCGTAATGAGCCGAAAGGCTGCTTAATCTGTAAAATTAATTATGTAGTAAAATGTATATTTTATTTTTGTTGTGTTGTTTCTAATGAGGGTGTTTTGATCGCGACATTGTCTTGCTCATAAAAAGTGGTATAACTGTAATAGGCGTGAGTTATACCATGGTTCACAGCAAAGGAGCCATGGTCTAAAGTTGAAATATATTTCCGCAATACCATGCTTTAGTCGTGACCTTGCTGTGACCTTGATCTTTGATGGATTGTAGTGGAAAACCTTTTCAAAATTTATTACTACACCAAAGATGTTATAATAAAAAAACATGCATAGCTAAAAACTCTTCAATTTATCGTTTACAATGATTTTTAAAGTGATTTGAAAACTCATTACCTTGACCTTTTATCTTGAACGTGAACATACCAAAATAATTCCACAAAAGTATAAACTGTTTACTTTATAATATGTTAATGAGTTCTGAAAAGCATAAAGTTGTAGTCAAAAAATCTGTACATGGCAATAACGTATATTCTGTAAAATTGACCTTTGACATTCATGAATGAAGACTTTTTGTGTAACAATCATAATTGAAGAAATATACTGTAATGGAGTACTGTGAGATGAACCTACCTGGGTCGAAGACCTTGAACCGGCGTGAGAGGGTGCGCTGGTCAAGTTTGTACAATATGGTGAGATGAACCTACCTGGGTCTAAGAACTGGAACCAGTGTGAGAGTGTGCTGTGGTCGAGTCTATATGGTGAGATGAACCTACCTGGATCTAAGAACTGGAACTAGTGTGAGAGTGTGCTGTGGTCGAGTCTGTATGGTGAGATGAACCTACCTGGATCTAAGAACTGGAACCGGCGTTAGAGTGTGCTGTGGTCGAGTCTATATGGTGAGATGAACCTACCTGGGTCTAAGAACTGGAACCAGTGTGAGAGTGTGCTGTGGTCGAGTCTATATGGTGAGATGAACCTACCTGGGTCTAAGAACTGGAACCAGTGTGAGAAAGTGCTGTGGTCGAGTCTATATGGTGAGATGAACCTACTTGGATCTAAGAACTGGAACCAGTGTGAGAGTGTGCTGTGGTCGAGTCTATATGGTGAGATGAACCTACCTGGATCTAAGAACTGGAACCGGTGAGAGAGTGTACTGTGGTCGAGTCTGTATGGTGAGATGAACCTACCTGGGTCTAAGGACTGGAACCAGTGTGAGAGTGTGCTGTGGTCGAGTCTATATGGTGAGATGAACCTACCTGGATCTAAGAACTGGAACCGGTGTGAGAGTGTACTGTGGTCGAGTCTATATGGTGAGATGAACCTACCTGGATCTAAGAACTGGATTCAGTGTGAGAGTGTGCTGTGGTCGAGTCTGTATGGTGAGATGAACCTACCTGGATCTAAGAACTGGAACCGGCGTTAGAGTGTACTGTGGTCGAGTCTATATGGTGAGATGAACCTACCTGGATCTAAGAACTGGAACCGGTGTGAGAGTGTACTGTGGTCGAGTCTATATGGTGAGATGAACCTACCTGGATCTAAGAACTGGAACTAGTGTGAGAGTGTGCTGTGGTCGAGTCTGTATGGTGAGATGAACCTACCTGGGTCTAAGAACTGGAACCGGCGTTAGAGTGTACTGTGGTCGAGTCTATATGGTGAGATGAACCTACCTGGATCTAAGAACTGGAACCGGCGTTAGAGTGTGCTGTGGTCGAGTCTTTATGGTGAGATGAACCTACCTGGATCTAAGAACTGGAACCTGTGAGAGAGTGTGCTGTGGTCGAGTCTGTATGGTGAGATGAACCTACCTGGGTCTAAGGACTGGAACCAGTGTGAGAGTGTGCTGTGGTCGAGTCTATATGGTGAGATGAACCTACCTGGATCTAAGAACTGGAACCAGTGTGAGAGTGTACTGTGGTCGAGTCTGTATGGTGAGATGAACCTACCTGGGTCTAAGGACTGGAACCAGTGTGAGAGTGTGCTGTGGTCGAGTCTATATGGTGAGATGAACCTACCTGGGTCTAAGAACTGGAACCAGTGTGAGAGTGTGCTGTGGTCGAGTCAGTATGGTGAGATGAACCTACCTGGATCTAAGAACTGGAACCTGTGTGAGAGTGTACTGTGGTCGAGTCTATATGGTGAGATGAACCTACCTGGATCTAAGGACTGGAACCGGTGTGAGAGTGTGCTGTGGTCGAGTCTATATGGTGAGATGAACCTATACCAGGGTCTAAGAACTGGAACCTGTGAGAGAGTGTGCTGTGGTCGAGTCTGTATGGTGAGATGAACCTACCTGGGTCTAAGAACTGGAACCGGTGTGAGAGTGTGCTGTGGTCGAGTCTGTATGGTGAGATGAACTTACCTGGGTCTAAGAACTGGAACCAGTGTGAGAAAGTGCTGTGGTCGAGTCTGTATGGTGAGATGAACCTACCTTGGTCTAAGAACTGGAACCTGTGTGAGAGTGTGCTGTGGTCGAGTCTGTATGGTGAGATGAACCTACCTGGATCTAAGAACTGGAACCTGTGTGAGAGTGTACTGTGGTCGAGTCTATATGGTGAGATGAACCTACCTGGATCTAAGGACTGGAACCGGTGTGAGAGTGTGCTGTGGTCGAGTCTATATGGTGAGATGAACCTATACCTGGGTCTAAGAACTGGAACCTGTGAGAGAGTGTGCTGTGGTCGAGTCTGTATGGTGAGATGAACCTACCTGGGTCTAAGAACTGGAACCGGTGTGAGAGTGTGCTGTGGTCGAGTCTGTATGGTGAGATGAACTTACCTGGATCCAAGAACTGGAACCTGTGTGAGAAAGTGCTGTGGTCGAGTCTTTATGGTGAGATGAACCTACCTGGATCTAAGAACTGGAACCTGTGTGAGAAAGTGCTGTGGTCGAGTCTATATGCATCCTGTTTCATCAGCGTATATGTCTCCGCATACAACCTATCCCCTGATATCCTCCTATAGTCTTCTGTCGTATCGCTGACGGGTGATTGCTCAGCGCTATTTATAGCCTGTCTGTATTCAGTCAAACTATTTCGAACTGCAAACACTGTTGTCTAGTGATGTCGCACGTGGAAATCTAAGAGCGCGTGATTTGGAGCTTAGCGGGAGACTGCAATGAGAATCAGATTTATTATCAAAAAGCACTCCTATTGGTTAATTTGAATCACGAGGTGAGCACGCGGAACGAAGCCAAGAAACTAGTTTGCCGCTATCGCTGAAAGGGCATCATTTGATTGGCTTGCTATATATAGCAATACGACAGAAGACTATAGGAGGATATCAGGGGATAGGTTGTAGCATTAGCGGAGACATATACGCTGATGTAGCAGGATGAGTCTATATGGTGAGATGAACCTACCTGGATCTAAGAACTGGAACCAGTGTGAGAGTGTGCTGTGGTCGAGTCTGTATGCGAGATGAACCTACCTGGATCTAAGAACTGGAACCAGTGTGAGAGTGTGCTGTGGTCGAGTCTGTAAGGTGAGATGAACCTACCTGGGTCTAAGAACTGGAACCTGTGTAGGAGAGTGCTATGGTCGAGTTTGTTAGATGAACCTACCTTGATCGAAGAACTGCAACCGGTGTGAGTGTGCTATAGTCGAGTTTGTAAGATGAACCTACCTGGGTCAAAGAACTGGAACCGGTGTGAAAGTGTGCTGTGGTCGAGTCTGTATGCGAGATGAACCTACCTGGGTCAAAGAACTGTAACCGGTGTGAAAGTGTGCTGTGGTCAAGTCTGTATGCGAGATGAACCTACCTGGGTCAAAGAACTGGAACCGGTGTGAAAGTGTGCTGTGGTCGAGTCTTGGCAGGAAGAGAGCACCCAGGAGGATGGCCTTAAGGATCCGCATCAGACAGGACACCAGGCCCAGGAAGATGTTGAAGAAGAACATGAAGTACGTGAAGATGAAGAAGAACCGTCTATGGAAGAATAAGAACCGAAGACTAAGACATCATATTCATTCTCTGTGCTCAGATTTAATTTGCTGATTTGATATCTTAACTCACTTTTAAATTGTCGTCTTTTTGCCAATGGTGTAAAATTATATTCAACAATCATTCAGCCGATATCGATGTTATTGATCTTTACAAAATTATATTTTTGACAAGATGGTTACATTCCATGACAATTCGAATGTCAAACACCGTTTTCTGAATAACTACAAAACACATATGACATTCAGAGAGTAAGCGGTATCACCATGAAGCACTGAAAAATGAGCTTCTACCCACCGACCTGTTGTCTATAGCGAGTGTGTCTCCCCGCTGCTGCAGGAAGAGGAACTTGGCCAGCAGGAGCTGCAGGATGTTCAACACCAGCGTCCACAGCAGGAGGGGCCTGCAGGGACACACAGAAAGATTTCCATAATTTAAGAAACACGATTTCACACCAATAGTAGTACCAAACTAGATTAGTGTTTGCGGGACACCGCAAAAACAGAGCAGCCCCGAAACTTGGGGTTTCGCCTTACCCTGTTCCGCCTTCTACAAGCCTCAGCATATTGGGCATTTTCTTGTGACCTTGACGTTTGACACTCAAGGTCACGCAATCAATGAACACATTTCATTGAAAATAACATTAATGTATCGAATTAAAGTGTTTAAAGTTAAAATAATCCATTTTCTCAATATTTGTTGACCTTGCTGTGACCTTGACCTTTGACAGTTCGTACCCAAAACCTTTCCAAAATTGTGTACTTCTCAAGAGATAATATATACAAAATTTAAACTTCATAGCACAAAAACTTTTCAAGTCAACGCGTTTACAAGGAATATTTTTGTGATTTTATAGCTCATGACCTTGACCTTTGACCTTGAAAGTGAACATGTCATTTTAAGTCCCCAGAGGTGTAAACACTTATACATGTTTACGAGTTCTGAAAAGCTTAATGGGTTAAAGTTATATCCAAATTAGTTGCACATTTAAATAACACAAATCTCATGACCTTGACCTTTGACCTTCAAGGTTACACAATCTATGAACACTTTTCATTGAGTATAACAATCATCTATTGATTAAAAGTGTTCATAGTTAAAGCATTTTCGCAAAACCATGCTAAAGTCGTGACCTTGCTGTGACCTTGACCTTGAACAGATTGTAGCGAAAACCTTCCAAAATTTCTTACTCTTCCAAGGATGATACATACCAAGTTAGAGCTTCATAGCACAAAAACTTTTCAAGTTATCGCGTTTACAAGGAATTTTTTAGTGATTTTATAGCTCGTGACCTTGACCTTTGACCTTGAAAGTGAACATGTCAAAATCGTTCCCCCGAGGTATAAGCAGTAAGTTATGAATACAAGTTCTGGAAAGCTTAGTAGAAAAAAGTTATAGCCATTAGTATGTGCGCGGCGGACGCGGCGGACGCGGCGGCGGCGGCGGCGGCGGAAACTGCACAAAACCTGAATATAACTAGATTAGTGTTTGCGGGACACCGCAAAAACAGAGCAGCCCCTAAAACTTGGGGTTTCGCCTTACCCTGTTCCGCCTTCTACAAGCCTCAGCATATTGGGCATTTTCTTGTGACCTTGACCTTTGACACTCAAGGTCATGCAATCAATGAATACATTTCATTGAATATAACATTAATGTAACAAATTAAAGAGGTAAAAGTAAAAATAATCCATTTTCTCAATATTTGTTGACCTTGCTGTGACCTTGACCTTTGACACTTCATACCCAAAACCTTTCCAAAATTTTGTACTTCTCAAGAGATAATACATACAAAATTTAAACTTCATAGCACAAAAACTTTTCAAGTTATCGCGTTTACAAATAATTTTTAAGTGATTTTATAGCTCATGACCTTGACCTTTGATCTTGAATGTGACCATGTCATTGTAAGTCCCCAGAGGTGTAAACAATTATACATCTTTATAAGTTCTGAAAAACTGAATTGGATTAAGTTATATCCATATTAGTTCCACATTGTAATAACACAAATCTCATGACCTTGACCTTTGACCTTCATGGTTACACAATCAATGAACACTTTTCAATGAGTATAACAATCATCTATTGCTTAAAAGTGTTCATAGTTAAAATAAAGCATTTTCGCAAAACCATGCTAAAGTCATGACCTTGCTGTGACCTTGACCTTGGACAGATTGTAGCGAAAACCTTGTTATATATCAAGTTAGAGCTTCATAGCACAAAAACTTTTCAAGTTATCGCGTTTACAAGGAATTTTTTAGTGATTTTATTGCTCGTGACCTTGACCTTTGACCTTGAAAGAGAACATGTCATTCTAAGTCCCCAGAGGTATGGACACTTATACATGTTTATGAGTTCTGAAAAGCTTAATTAGATCAAGTTATATCCAAATTAGTTGCACATTGCAATAACACAAATCTCATGACCTTGACCTTTGACCTTCAAGGTTACACAATCAATGAACACTTTTCATTGAGTATAACAATCATCTATTGATAACAAGTGTTCATAGTTAAGATAAAGCATTTTCGCAAAACCATGCTAAAGTAATGACCTCGCTGTGACCTTGACCTTGGACAGATTGTAGCGAAAACCTTTTCAAAATTTTTTACTCTTCCAAGGATGTTATATATCAAGTTAGAGCTTCATAGCACAAAAACTTTTCAAGTTATCGCGTTTACAAGGAATTTTTTAGTGATTTTATAGCTCGTGACCTTGACCTTTGACCTTGAAGGTGAACATGTCAAAATCGTTCCCCCGAGGTATAAGCAGTAAGTTATAAATACAAGTTCTGGAAAGCTTAGTAGAAAAAAGTTATAGCCATTAGTATGAGCGCGGCGGACGCGGCGGACGCGGCGGCGGCGGCGGCGGCGGCGGCGGAAACTGCACAAATACTGATGCTAATAATACCAGTTTGGCACAGAAATCCTTTATCAATGCTGCTCCTCGACTTTGGAATCCACTTCCTCACGCCATCAAGATGTCTTCAACATTGACTGTTTTTAAAACGAAACTTAAAACTTACCTATTTTCAAACTGTTATTCATAGACATTATTTCACTATATAGAGGATATTATATGAGTGTCTATGACATACTATGTTTACGACACGAGTGGCTAAATATAAGTATTTCCCGAGCGAGAGCGAGGGAAATACTGCCATTTAAGCACTAGTGTCGTAAACATAGTACGTCATGTGCACGAATAAAATATTCTGTTTATTAACGTAATCCCAAAATTAAAGAAGAAAGTACTCAAAACCTACTTCTCATCATAGGCGGGCTCGCCGCCGCCGACCAGTATAGATTGTGACGTCATTAGTGAACCATGACGTCAAATCATTGTTTTTAACGTGACGTCACAATGAAAAAGTAATATTTTGCCCTAGGGCAACATATGAAAAATATGAACCTTTATATGACTGCCCTCGTAAGTAATAAAATTCTCTGCAGAATTCAACAACTGACTTTATATGCTGCAATTGTTCATATTTTATCATTCATGCTCTTTCTCATACTTTCAAATTCATTCTTATGATATCAATCATTATCTTTCATTATCCCCCGCCGCGCGTTTAGCGCGAAGCGGGGGATATAGTTTTCAGCTCCGTACGTCCGTACGTCCGTACATATACGTCCGTCCCGCTTCTTGTTAGCGCGATATCTAATGAACCGCTCAACCTAGAATCTTCAAACTTGGTACCAGTCTTCATCTGGGTAATACGCAGACCTGAAAAGCTTTCGGTGACCTTGACCTCATTTTCAAGGTCACGGCTAGACCTTGACCAGTTTTGAAAATGTTGTTAGCGCGATATCTAATGAACCGCTCAACCTAGAATCTTCAAACTTGGTACCAGTCTTCATCTGGGGAATACGCAGACCTGAAAAGTTTTCGGTGACCTTGACCTCATTTTCAAGGTCACAGCGAGACTTTGGCCAGTTTCGAAAATGTTGTTAGCGCGATATCTAATGAACCGCTCAACCTAGATTCTCAAACTTGGTACCAGTCTTCATCTGGGGAATACGCAGACCTGAAAAGTTTTCGGTGACCTTGACCTCATTTACAAGGTCACAGCAAGACTTTGACCAGTTTTGAAAATGTTGTTAGCGCCATATCTCATGAATCCATTAACCTTGAGTCTTCACGGGAGACAAAGTATTCAGCTCCGTACGTCCGTCCCGCTGTTAATATCAATTTGCGGCGGGGATCTTGTCACCTATGTGACAAATACTTGTTCTCATATACTATGCGCTTTGAGCATGCACCTTCTGTGTGGATATAGCGCTATACAAATACTGATTATTAATATTATTAGTGTAAGCTACGATTAACACGGTGTACGGAAATCATGTGACTGAAATTTGAAAACTGAAAGCGTTCATGAGTTGTGTACCAGATCTGGAGCACCTTGTTGAGGAGCCAGTCGGAGATGCCGGCCCGGACCAGGATGACGAGGATTGTGATGATCATTGTGATGAGGAAGATCACGGTGAACTGGATCACGTAGCCTGCAACCAATAGGTGCATCCATGTAAGTAGCTCTCTCCAGGTGAATACCGCACAAGAGAATTGGAAAGGTGAATAATTTGGGGGGTATGTTTACTACGAGGTCAGACAGGTTTTGTTAACTGACAAGCAGAGTTTGTAAAGCAAGGCTTCATTAGTGATGTTTGGGCTCAAGCTACGTTAATAGCTGTTATGTCTAGACTTACCCCAAGCAATGTAGCCCACTTGATAGCCCGCATACCGCATACATCCGACCTGTTCAGAGACACAAGCACGCTTCTTGAACCTTATTCGATTAGATATGAAGCATGTGTCGTCTATTTCCTCCAAAACATGTCAACACTCAGTAAAATGTTTTTCTTTCATTGCTTTAATAACCATATAATGGAAAATTTTTATGAAACCATCAATGAATATGCAAAGTTCTTGGTGAACGGTATTCATTAAAATGGGAAAATAATCACTGGCTATGAAGCTCATCAGGCTTTATTTTTAATTTTGCTTAGGGTGTGGTCAATGTGGGTCCGCCGTTGTTAGGGGCTGCATGATCAATAAATGTTCAGTTTAGAATCCAAATTACATTAGTATCTCTACAAATGTTTTAGTATTCTAGGCCTCAAACTTTCTTAGGAGATGAAAATAGGTTTCAAGGGCGTGGCCCCTGTGGCCTATGTTAGGGACCACAAGACCGACAAAGCTATAAATAATATAATAATCCTCACTAGTCAAGAATTCTGTTCACAAAGTATCAACTTTCTAGGCCTTATGATTCTGGGGAAGTAGATGTAACATGGTTTTAAGGGCCATAGAGCCACAAAAGATTCAAATTAAAATCCACACTATTCAAAAAGTTGAAAATACAAAAGGTTTACGGGCGGGCGGACGGACGACGGACATCATGTCATGTCATAAGCCTATCGGGCCTTGCAGGCCTGGTGAGCTAATATGAGAAACTGACAATTGTACGATTGGAGCAAAAGCATGTGAAAGAAAGATTTATTTCACCATGAGGTTAGCGTTGCTTCTCTCCTTCTTGTCGGGAATGCAGCTGTGATCACCTCGATACAAGGCTAGCAGATTCGTCCTGCAAGAGAAAGAGTTATCTGAGTTAATTAGACTGAGAGAATGCAAAGTTAACTTAACTGATTTCTACAGTAATTTATGCATTGGTCACTATTTCTTAGCAAAATACTGAGATAGGATGAATTGGTTGAATTTTAAAATGGATCATATTTACAAAACATATATAATTATAATAGACAGCTATGTGACATGCCTGCAACAATTCTAGCATTCACCAACAGAGGAAATGGGTCAAAATTCAGATTTCCTAAGGTCTTCTATTATTTATTGCTTCGATACGTTTTCAGTTAATACTTATAAATAGCAATATTAAGTAACACTTTTAAATTATACGTTTTTTACAAAACACATTTCAAACATGACCATTTAATATGATAATAAAAACAATATATTGTTGTTGTTTTTTTGTAACCCTAGTTTGGTAATAATAACTAACACATTTGTTCATGTCGTCCTTCGAGTATCATTTTTACACATGTAATGAGAATTATTGTTTCGATCTACGCAAAAAAACATTTTTTTGTACAATTATGATTGAATGAGTCTAACGTAATCAAAACTGACTACTACACGGTATTGACACTAGATAAATCAGGAAGGACAACTCCAATGTTGTCTAGCTGGTGTGTACCTGTAGGAGGAGAGCATGTGGAGAATCATCACCAGACCCACCACTAGGGCCAGCACCATCGAGACGATAAAACACACTGCAAGAGGGAACAGTCAGAACTTGTTATACTCACAATTGATTGATGAGTAGTTAGCCTAACACAGAACATACGAGAAGTTGGAACCAGATACTTTTGTTTCTAAACATAGTCCCCCTTCAATGTTAAACACTTCTGTCATCAGTGTTACAGAGCCATTGCCCTTTTGGCGGCCGGTGCACGTCACATGCTTCCACTGCTCTATTGTTCCTGGTTGAAAGTGGTGGACCCAAGTTTCATCCATAGTTATGATTACTGTTTTAGGAAGCAGTCAGGATTTGAGTGAAATAAGGCTAGTTTCTCTTTTGAAATAATATGCCTTGAACGCTTTTGTTGAAGTCTTTGTCATTTCCAAAGTGTCAGTTATAACTATAAGTTATAACATTGCTTAGCGGGTTACAGAGGTATTTATTATTCCCTTGAAAGGTTTTATGCAACGAGCGGAACGCGAGTTGCATAAAACCTTTCAAGGGAATAATAAATGCCTAAGAAACCCGCTATGCAATGTTATAACGAATTTATCTTACTGAATGTTTAAACTCAACGCATATTTAAAGTTAAAAACTGCTGAGGCACATGACAAAGGTCAGGGTCACAAACCGGAAGTGTTGTTTTGAAAACTACATCATCAATCGTGACAGTGCCTCGCTTAGTCAGAGGAATTTCTTTTTATCAACACAGTTCTTGAAGCATAGTTTCGATGTTAAACAACTTCCCTTGCATGACACACAAGGAAACAGTGAGTGAATACTGATATTTCGAATAAATGTGAACCGATTCTCATAATCATATGCACTGATCAAGAAAACCGCGACACAATATTGACATTGTTTTCGACGAGAAACATTTTAAACACCAAATCTTAGATTAATACGGTAATTATGGCAATATACATGTATGTTTTTTTTGCATTCATTACTTTGACTTAAGTGTGTATATCAATGTATTCCACGAAACATACTTCTCAATGAGCTCATTCTGCACGCTTTTTTCATGGCGGGGTATAAATAAGTTCAATTTGCACGATTTTTTCGTGATTGGTTCATGGCGGGGTATAAATAATTTATCCTCCCGCTCAATAGGGTGATATCAGAAGTTATCCAGGGTCACGTGAACCAATCAGAGATCGAGATTCTTACATGAGGTAGGATAAAATTGATTGTCTAGATACTTAATCACAGCTCTCGCCCCCAAATTGTACATTTCTAAAAGAACAGACCGATTTTGATTGTATTGACCTGTCATCAAACATAAGGTGTTGACTGTTGATGACAGAGCCAGAGAATCATGATAGTGTGGAAAGCGTAGCATCATTGTGTTGCAGTTTTCAAATCAAGATGTGACAATACCTCAGGTACCTTAGATAATGATTTCGACTGCAAATAGCCGAGTGCATGCCCAATTAAACTTAGCACCCTATATATACTAAACGGCAAAGGAATCTATCTAAAAAGATATCTTTATCCACAAGGGATATTTCCAGTTATACAAAGTTACATCGTGTTTTCATGCAGAAGCCAATTGTGGTAATATTTATATTTTGAAACACAATAGCGTTTCTAAAAAGCATCTTTTTACAAAATTTGGGATTTATAATTTCGATAAGAAGACGCAATAGCATCATTGTAAAACAAGGCATGTCTGGGGTGTTTGTGGAGGTCCTGTATTAATGATGCGTCGACCAACTAAAATCCTACATGATGTCGAAACCAGCATTTTATTTCTTAATATTCATTTTCCAAAATAAAATATCAAAAAGCGTTTTCTGCACCTCTTGTGTGAATGAAGAGGTTTGAAAATAAAATCGTTCATTTCTTAATAAGTAATTTTGTATATTCTTACTTACAAAATATTGCAATATTGGGGCACTAAAATCAACTTTATCTGGTAGCATATGTTGTTGTTTGTGTCTCTGAAGACAACAAGAAAAGCTTTTAAAAAGGCATGCTTGGTGCCACATATGCAGATGAAGGAGATTGTGATTTGTCGAACAATGTGGGTGATAATATATACAACACTGGATAACAGCAGTAATATTAACACGAGTATTAATCAAAGTTAATTTCACAAAATTAATTTCTATCAACACGAATTGCTGAAAGTTATGAATATTTTTTACATTCATCAACGATTGTTGGTATATTTCAAATCAAAACACACGAGGGTGATATTCTATTTAGTAAAAGTACTGCATGGGTTGCCATGTAGCGTTGACAATGACAGGAAATTGTGCAAAACGTACTGCCAAAACCATATCTCCTTGTCATGCTGGTTAATTATTAACTGTAGTATTACTAATAATAATCAAAATACTTTCCGATGATCTGACGGGATTTCAACCCAGCTCCGCTGAGCTAAGCCGCGGCATTATAGTAACAGTATGGAACCAGCGATGTAGGTCATATTCTAAATATAGCACGAGTCAATTTCAGTAGCTCTGATAATAAATACATGTTTTCAACGTAAACATTTAGTGACATCGTTAAGTATGACTTGTCACGTGGTCGTAAGTGATCTACCTATTAGTAAACATAAGTCTTTTTTCGATGTCACCATCGTTCTTACACAAACATTACTTTTAAATCGCCAGGCGAGCCCAGCGTGAAATTAAATCGCGTGGGTTATAAAAAAGTGGATTCTGCGATTATTGAATGCGAAATAATGCTCTTATCTGGAACAAATGCAGACTCTTCATCAAGTGAAGATGTTTTTGATTGAGTCTGATAACATTTATCAGCGTCTTTAAAAGAAAATATTGTTTCTCTTTTAACATGACATTTAAAGCGAAATCATAGTCCGCAGTTTAATGTGCCAAATATTTTGTATTACCCACATGGTGACGTAATGCATTTTTTGCTACAGCTCTGTTCATTGGTCTTTTGATTTGGATACAACACATGTGATTGGCGCGGCTTCCTTTTGAAAATATCAAGAGTAATATAGAGAGAATTCAGAAAAGTTTTAGGAGAATCACATCATAATACTTGGTGCCCTTTGGGGCACCAAGCAATAAGGTGGCGTTACTTTAGTCGTTGAGTGTAATAAAATCAAATGTTTATCTGAGACTCGTGGAGAAGAACTTGAGACCTTTCCCATATGCGAGTAAGTAGTAGAGGAGGACGACCCAGGTGTTGACCTCAGTGAAGACGAAGGTGATGTGGTCGGCAGGTGTGATGTTGTAGGTGTGCAGGTAGGTGTCAGCCAGGTCCACATACAGGTCCAACAGCACCACGCCGTCGCTCATCAACTCGAACGTCACCTGGGAGAAACTGAGCTGATACTTTGTCCATACTTGACGCTCATAACATAGGGAAACGCTTTTCTTGCACAATTGTTTGTGAGGTGTAGAAACTTAATCCGTTGAGTAACGTACACCCTGTCCCTAATTACTTGTATCTTTGAAGCGTTTCATAATTTGTTTGTCTGCATGTAAGAGCGATTCTGAATATATATATTTCTACTCTGTAAATTAAAATTCATATTTTAACTCCATACTCTAAACTTGTCAAAAGCTCTCCTAATACAGGGTGTACCATATGTGCTGTACTCTATACTCTTCTCTCTACTCTACTCTACTCTGTACCTTGTACTGTTATGTACTCTTTGTGTTGTGCTCTTATTTGGATTCTATACTCTACTCTTATCTTCTTTGTACTCACTCTATACTCTTAACTGTATTATACTCAACTCTGTATTCTGTACTGTATTATACTCAACTCTGTATTATACTCAACTCTGTATTCTGTACTTTATGAAAACTCAACTCTGTATTCTGTACTGTATTATACTCAACTCTGTATTCTACTGTATTATACTCAACTCTGTATTCTGTACTGTATTATACTCAACTCTGTATTCTGTACTGTATTATACTCAACTCTGTATTCTTTACTGTCTTATACTCATTTCTAAATTCTCTTCTGTATTATACTCTACTCTGTATTCTGTACTATACTCTGTATTCTACTATATAAACTGTACCATAAACTGTACTCTATACTGTAATGTACTCTACTGTACTCTGTACTCTCGGGTACTGTACTCGACTCTATCAATACACTGTAGTGTACCCGACTATATCTGGACTCTGTACTGTACTCACGATGTAGAGAAGGAACACACCCACCATCAGCACAGACTGGATTCGAGTCGAATATTTGAACCCTTGAAAGATGAGCAGAAATAGTTCTTTACCAAAATGTAAAAAAAAAAATAATTAATGGTTTCTCTTTGAGGGGGTCCTTTCATAAAGTTCAAAAGTAAGTGTTTGGTTTTTACATCATAACCACTGCTCAAAAGTATATTTCATTGTTTCAGTTTATTGGCAGAGCATTACAGTAGGAACGATAACAGAGTTCTACAACATATCCTTGTATGAATTGTCTACTAAAAATTGAAACAAGTAATCAATAATGAACGATGCATGAGACAGAGTGGATTCATGAATATAATCAACGAGCCATGAAGGCACGAATTTGATATTTTACGAATCCACTACTCCGAATGCATTCTCCATCTTATATACACCAAATGTATTTATAACAAGAACAAAAAGTAAAGCGTCACCAGAATTTATACCAAAATTTAACAAATACACGTAACTCACAATCATGTATTCCTGATTCTAGTTTTGTTCCGGTAAACCCTTTATTTCGTAATAAAGTATAGTTTTTGAGTGACGTCACGAAACTATGGTCCTTGACGTCAATGCAATCGGCAATGACGTCACTACCCATGGTCCTGATCCAGAATTTTCAATTCCTTTAAATTGGGAATTTAAGGGAATTGAACCTCGATCACGGCCGTCGCCATCGGCATTCAGGAAAAAATCATACTTTATTGCAAAACACATAGTGGTAAGGGCTACTATATTTCTTAATTATAGAGATGTAATGTGGTGTGTCGACAAAATTGACACAATAAGTTGATGTCTTTACATAAGACCGACTCTGTAAACTAAATTACAACTAGTGTGTTTTTCAGCAATTGTGCAATGAAAACAATTTTGCCATTGCTGTATCGGTCGATTGCATTGTCGAATCTTTACACCCCAAGAGCGGAACAATAAAAGAGCATCTGAGTCATGACCATAGTGTAATAACATAAGGTAATCACAGTTAACCAAATATTTATTTGCCAGTCACACCAACGATATTGCAAACTTCTTAATGTCTGTTTAAGAAAGCATGGTCAAGTGATTCATAATGCTGTACAACGGGGCCCCGCTAACAGATACCCCTTCATATACTAGGCTCTATACAGAGCAGACAACTCCAAGAACAGCTCTTGTGAACTTTAAGGAGGTAGTTCTGCCGATCGATAGCGATATATAATCGGTATTGGTGATGTAAGACTGTGACCTTACTTAACACCTAATAAACAGAGGTCAAATTATCTGTGTATCTATGAAAGACATGTATTCTTCAAATCTACGTAGACTCTCTCCTGAAGGAGCCCAATCTGGAAGAGTCAAAGTATAAATTATGTATCTCCCGGACCCAAGTTACTCACTAGATGCAGCATCGATGTCTTTAACAAGAGTAAAAAGTCGAACATATCTCAGGAAGTTTTACTTAGGGGAGTCAACAATGTACAACTTGTATTCCAGTTTATTTCGTTGATTGTTGATTCCTATGACACATTATGTATGTACTGACCTTTTTCGTTTTTATACAGGACGGAATGGACCAAGTCAACGAGAGAAACTTTTATCTTTTCTTTGATACTTTCAGGAGGGCTGAAATGAGTGAATTATAAATCAATTAGAAAATGGGTAAATTATAAATTTATTAGAAAATAAATGGATGCGTTTGTAACATTTCCGGGATTAACTGAACTGTTATTCGTCAGCCGCCAACACAGTTGAGAGCCGAGCGAGAGAGACGAGGCTGTTGGCTGCCGGTTCTGTCATTGCGGGAAGTGTTGCCTGACTTAGACAACTACTTGTACTATTGCAGATACTACGGTCCCAAATACAAAAATGATATAATTATATTTGTCCAAAATCGAAGTGTCATGTGTCTCCAAAGGTTATGAAATACTTTTCAGACTAGTGCGAGCTGGACCCTTTGACGACACAGGACAAGCAGACAGGTAATCGGTAACCTAGGAGGGTACAGGCCGTATGTTGTTTCTCATTTAGACGCCCGGCCAGTTCTTTATAGATTTTCATTTTTGTAGATTACACATTGAGCTACTCACGCAGGTTTGTGGATCGGTCTCTTGAGTAGCTTAGTGACGTGCAGGCCCTGGTAGGACTCCCTGATGTACTGCATGGTCTGGGGACGGTCAAGGTCCGTCTCCTCCACCACGAAGTAGGTCCTGGTCCTCAGACTCAACACGAAGCGCACTGGGAAGCTCACACTCAAGTACGTCAGACACGCCAGGTTGGGCAGGTCCCGGGCTAGAGAGATCAGGCGGGCTTGCTGGAGGTCATGGAACAAGATATTTATAAAAGTTGATGAATAATGTGTATCCTCCACCCCTTATTCTCAAAATCACTGAAGGCAGTACCACCAAAAGTTTTGATGATTGGTCTACAAGTTTCAGAATTTTGTTCCAGATACGAACGAAGACAGAGGCCAAATCGCTGTCGTGCATGATGTGAGGAGACAGAGTGTCACTGCTGGCGACATATCTACCCTATAAAACGCAAGTTCTAAACTGATGTTATGGAAACAAAGAAAAAACTGAGAAGATGCTATACACCCCTAGAAACCACACACAACAATTCTGAATAGCGCTGAGAAATAGCGATTAGATTTTCTACAATGATATGTCCTTCCAAAACAGTTTGAGGAGTGACTGTAAGCATTATGAAGTATAGAAGTTCACAGTTTGATGTGACTCGTCAAGGGGACAATGATAAAACATGTATTTCAAAATAGAACAATTAAGTTCTGCGGACTGTAAAAATACAAAGCGACATATTCTCAATTTGAAATAGATAAAGAAGATTTATTTATAAACGGGAATAATTCCGATTTCCAAGCGAGCCTAGCTTTACGAAAAGCAGTCTGAATAGTAGTGTACACTTATTCGAGTACTGAGATGGAATGCATGAAGTCCTATAGTCTGAGCAGTCCGTACCCACTTGACGTCACATTCGAAAGCCTTGTAGAAGAAGACGATCGTGATGACCCACACGTACAGGGTGCCCACACCGTAGCTGAAGATGGATCGCACCGAGAGAGTGGCGAACACCGGGTAGTAGACGAAGCCGTACCACACCATCGACACGATCACGATCAGGGCTGTGAGAGACGACACTCAGTGCTAATAAGGTCTTAGTTCAAGCATGCATCTAATCACATATACTACTACAATATTGGCAGATATAAGGAAAGCCTCACTCTTGAGTTCAAGGGGCCAGTACAATAAATACAGATATAAGGAAAGCCTCACTCTTGAGTTCAAGGGGCCAGTACAATAAATACAGATATAAGGAAAGCCTCACTCTTGAGTGCAAGGGGCCAGTACAATGAATACAGATATAAGGAAAGCCTCACTCTTGAGTGCAAGGGGCCAGTACAATAAATACAGATATAAGTAAAGCCTCACTCTTGAGTGCAAGGAGCCAGTACAATAAATACAGTTTTAAGCAAAGCCTCACTCTTTAGTGCAAGGGGCCAGTACAATAAATACAGTTTTAAGCAAAGCCTCACTCTTGAGTGCAAGGGGCCAGTACAATAAATACAGTTTTAAGTAAAGCCTCACTCTTGAGTGCAAGGAGCCAGTACAATAAATACAGTTTTAAGTAAAGCCTCACTCTTGAGTGCAATGAGCCAGTACAATAAATACAGTTTTAAGTAAAGCCTCACTCTTGAGTGCAAGGGGCCAGTACGATGAATACAGATATAAGTAAAGCCTCACTCTTGAGTGCAAGGGGCCAGTACAATAAATACAGTTTTAAGCAAAGCCTCACTCTTTGAGTGCAAGGAGCCAGTACAATAAATACAGTTTTAAGTAAAGCCTCACTCTTGAGTGCAAGGGGCCAGTACAATAAATACAGATATAAGTAAAGCCTCACTCTTGAGTGCAAGGGGCCAGTACGATGAATACAGATATAAGTAAAGCCTCACTCTTGAGTGCAAGGGGCCAGTACAATAAATACAGTTTTAAGCAAAGCCTCACTCTTTGAGTGCAAGGAGCCAGTACAATAAATACAGTTTTAAGTAAAGCCTCACTCTTGAGTGCAAGGGGCCAGTACAATAAATACAGATATAAGTAAAGCCTCACTCTTGAGTGCAAGGGGCCAGTACAATAAATACAGTTTTAAGTTAAGCCTCACTCTTGAGTGCAAGGGGCCAGTACAATAAATACAGATATAAGTAAAGCCTCACTCTTCAGTGCAAGGAGCCAGTACAATAAATACAGTTTTAAGCAAAGCCTCACTCTTGAGTGCAAGGGGCCAGTACAATAAATACAGATATAAGTAAAGCCTCACTCTTGAGTGCAAGGAGCCAGTACAATAAATACAGTTTTAAGCAAAGCCTCACTCTTGAGTGCAAGGGGCCAGTACAATAAATACAGATATAAGTAAAGCCTCACTCTTGAGTGCAAGGGGCCAGTACAATAAATACAGATATAAGTAAAGCCTCACTCTTGAGTGCAAGGGGCCAGTACAATAAATACAGTTTTAAGTAAATCCTCACTCTTTAGTGCAAGGGGCCAGTACAATAAATACAGATATAAGGAAAGTCTCACTCTTGAGTTCAAGGGGCCAGTACAATAAATACAGTTTTAAGTAAAGCCTCACTCTTGAGTGCAAGGGGCCAGTACAATGAATACAGATATAAGTAAAGCCTCACTCTTGAGTGCAAGGGGCCAGTACAATAAATACAGTTTTAAGCAAAGCCTCACTCTTTGAGTGCAAGGAGCCAGTACAATAAATACAGTTTAAAGTAAAGCCTCACTCTTGAGTGCAAGGGGCCAATACAATAAATACAGATATAAGTAAAGCCTCACTCTTTAGTGCAAGGGGCCAGTACAATAAATACAGTTTTAAGTAAAGCCTCACTCTTTAGTGCAAGGGGCCAGTACAATAAATACAGATATAAGTAAAGCCTCACTCTTTAGTACAAGGGGCCAGTACAATAAATACAGTTTTAAGTAAAGCCTCACTCTTTAGTGCAAGGGGCCAGTACAATAAATACAGATATAAGGAAAGCCTCACTCTTTAGTGCAAGGAGCCAGTACAATAAATACAGTTTTAAGTAAAGCCTCACTCTTGAGTGCAAGGGGCCAGTACAATAAATACAGATATAAGGAAAGCCTCACTCTTTAGTGCAAGGAGCCAGTACAATAAATACAGTTTTAAGTAAAGCCTCACTCTTGAGTGCAAGGGGCCAGTACAATAAATACAGTTTTAAGTAAAGCCTCACTCTTTAGTGCAAGGGGCCAGTACAATGAATACAGATATAAGTGAAGTCTCACTCTTGAGTGCAAGGGGCCAGTACAATAAATACAGATATAAGTAAAGTCTCACTCTTGAGTGCTAGGGGTCCCTGGTACTTGAAGGCGAACTCCTGTCTGAAGATGACGTCATACACCAGGAACACGGTGGCGCCGAACGCTGCGACGTAGGAGATACTCGCTGATGACGTCAGAGCATCCATTGGACTATGCAATAGGAAACTTTAATTAAAACGTATGTAGATAGGATCAAGGGCTATGTTATTACTTTTCCGGATTTTACAAACAGACAGATTTTATTGGTATATATGGCCCGGAGACCAATAGCACAATGTAAAAGGATATTTGAGAGGAGTAACAGCGCTACCATGTAAGAGAACTACCATCACATTTATTTACACAAATATAGCGGTAAATATTCATATCTTAAACATCAGTATTGAGGGCACTCTAGTGGTACATGCAATTCCGAAGTTAATTTGTCCTGATAATATAACAAAACCAAAACTCAGAAATCCAAAATTGACCATTCAGTTTGATCACAACTACTCCTCTGTGCTGTGATATATTCAATCTATGTTGATCATCAGGTTAAATACCCCGTATGAAATGATATTCCAACTACCTATCAGCGAATGTTTTAATGAGTCAGACTTGCATAGGGGAGACCGGGGCAGACACGGCCCTGGGGCATGTTCGTCTTTTCTCTGTAATTTTTGTTCGGTGGCCTTTTTAACTTAAATTGGTAACATGACTTTACTCCGACATTGACTTTCAAATGTCGACAGTCCAACATGTTCTTTACAAACTGTGGAAGAAAACCCGTTTTTCATCTAGCTGAGTAATTTATTCGACTTCAGTTCACGTTGTTTTTGACAAATGTTGACTGTGTTAAGGAATATGTTCTTAAGTGAGCATAAACCAACATGCCGAGGCGAATATGCAACGAACAAGTCGTTTTGGTATGAGGGCTGTGTATTTTCGCAGCATAGAAAAAAGAGCAAACGTTATTTGTTGGGTTTGTGAGGACGAGTCAAAAAATATTGAAGGTCCCCTCGAAACCATTCCTCTAAGGGTGCTCCCCCTCAAAAGGACCCTCTTGAAGGTCCTTGAAGAGTAGCCTCCTCTAATTGGAAAGAAATCGGAAGCTTTTCGTATAACAGAGAGTTAACCGAGTCACCATAATTATAAAATCTGTGTTTGTAAAGTAAAGTCGTATTTTATCTGTCCCAAATATCGAAACTATGAATAGCATCTTATCTCTCTTTAATAGTTGTAGGCTGAACTGACTGTTGACCATGACCGAACCCCGATATGTTCCGTTTTTCTACTCGTCGTTTTAAAAAATAGTTATTGGCAAACTAGTTACGTTAGGCACTTTCAAGAATTATTGTAATAAAGTCTCAATATATGTACAAACGTACATTATTATATTGCACGAAACAACTCATTATCTCTATTTTAGTGAATAGGGGACGTACCGGCCCCGGTCTCACCTGATATCAATATGAAAACACAAGTGAAGGAAATATTACCCTCACCTCCGTTTAACCGATTGGTCAAATTAACTTCTAAGTATCAGAATGCTATGTATGTGTGTAAAGATAACAGTTCCATCGGTGTTCAAAAATAAGATACTTGTATTATTCAGTGAGTAAAGTTGTTGATGTTGTTACACTCATTAGATGTTATAATTCCAAAGTTTTATGGCATTATGTTTCTGTTTATATGAAAGGAACTAATGTTCTTCATCCTGTCTTCTCATGTTTCCACAGCAGAAATACAAAATACATCGGGGGAAAATGGTTGTATACTGAAATGTGTGGCATTATTAAAAGTACTTCTTACACTGCCATAACTACTAAGGCATTTGCATAAAAGGTACTTTCAAATCGGTTATTGTTTTCGCATATAACAGTTGTGTTAGTGCCCATGTTAATGCATCACAGAGAACCGTCCCGAAACTGCACTGCTACTTTGAACGTACAGTGATGACATTGGAAGCACAGGAGACACCTTTTAATGATTGCAACAATAGATGTATATCAACTTTCATTGCAGAGTTTTATACATATACATAAAACTTAATTGATTTCTTACGTTTTCAATTCGCTTGTTTTCAAGATACTGTTTATAACTCACTGGACTAAGGCAGGTCTCCCGTGAAGCACATCCAGCAGCTTACGTCTCCGTGTCTTAAGAGCCGAGAAGGAGACTGTTATCAGGATCTGCACAAGAACAGGTCGTCGTGTGCGTGTAGTGCTCACTGATATCGTACAATGATACATCATTTATACATTATTTCCAGTGCATTCCAAAGCGGAGTACTTGAATATATATATATATATATATATATATACAGACTCGCTCTCAGTCTGATTAAAATCGACCGAACTCCGAGGAATAACATTGTAAAGTATTGACTCTGTCGGGGTTCGAACTCAATCCAACTCAATCTCCATCACAATCTAACCGTACCCACCATTGTCGCATGTTCCGACTAAATCTCATCTAGCCAATCGTAAAGACTCCGGCAAAAGTTTTCGACATCAACTAGGATAAGTAACGCCAGTGTATCTTTCGTTATACACGATCGCCTCAAATGTTATAAATGCTATTTGTTGTGATTGAATTGCTGATGAGTGGGTATAAACAGGTTTCAGCAACGTTCGAGATGAGGGGCTACATTCGGACCCTAGATAAGGGAAGCCCCGGTAGCCTCAATGTTTTGAAACTATTATTACTCGAAACACGTACAAGTTCGATTTTAATCAGACTGATACGCTCTCTGCCATGCGCCCCTTGATTATAACATCCCACAAGCTGCGAGCTCACTTTGTGTGGCCAGCGAGAAACTTTGTGAGTTTTTAAACTTATCTCCTGTGATAAAAAAATTCAAAATCAATCTAAATCAATATTTAAAAGATTTTCAGATAATAATTTCTTTCTTTGAATTGTATACTCTTCAAAAAATAGGGGATATTCAGAATCAATACAAAACTTCGGAAATGCACTGATGTTTGTATTAGAGTGAAACTGGAAGTGAATGTTAATAACAGGCCGATGGAAGACTGATGTGACGGCCCCATTTCACTCGCAAAGAGATACGCTGTCCGGCGACAGTGATAATGGACGCTTTTCTTTTTTGTCTTAATAATGAGTATAAATGCTCCACCAATCGTCAGAAATTCAGCAATTTGTCGTGACATGCTCCTAATCAACCGTCCAATCACGATTTGGGACGATCTGTTCGACTTCTCTTGCACCGCCACGGCCAGGCCTTGCAGTGTTGACGATTGGTGTCGACGAACACGTCTCCCGAGCATGTCCCAGACGTGCTCTATAGGGGAAAGAGTATGTCTGGCCAAGGCATATAACAATATGGTGACGCTGGAGGAAGTAATTCCCGACACGAGCGTGGTGTTCACTGGCATTATCACCTTGAAAGATGAAACGTCGACCTCCACGTTTAGCAAAGGGCAGAACTATCGATGCCAGGTTGTTGTCACGGTAGAACACACAGTAAACCCTTCCTTGAACAATATGCAAGTCCGTTCTGCTAGGCAAAGTGATTCCTTCCCACACCATAACAGACCTACTAGTCTAGTCCTAAAGCAAAAATATTTAGTCTAGTCTAGATCGCTCAGCTTTCTGAAGTTAAAGCATCTACTGGGCTCCATTTTGTTATAATACATGATTTGTTTAACAATATTGTCAATATTGAAAAAAATACTTCTGAGACTAAATGTTAGTCTACAGACCTACGCCCGAATCTGCCATGCTGTTTGACTTTAACGTCAGCTTGACGCCAATTTACACGCCTCCTAGCGCGAGCACTTTTATCGGAGTTAATCTCATTTCATCTCATCTGAGATTATTTCACGCGCCAATCGACGATTACTCAAGTTTCCATTATGCCTGAATCATTGACGCCTGTTTGCCATGTGCAGGCGAGTTAATGGAGGCACAACACGCTGTCAACGCACATGCAAACGAGCTGATGTAGCCGATTTTCGTTCGTTTCGGGTGTAAATAGAATTCCTGTAACTTGGTTCAGGTGTACAAAAGGCTGATTGGTCGTTTGTGCTCGATTACGCAGGACTTGTGTCTCATTGCAAATTCAAGTAAAGAAACGTAATTCTTAAACGAGAACCGATAGGAAAGTGTACATTGATAGGATAAACCAGCACGCGGCATTTCTCATCAACCCTTTCTTGAAGTGTCCAAATTGACAATGTATCCCTCCCACGTGTAAGGTTCTATCGCACGTGCAGCTCAGTGGTTCTGTTAATGCGATACGTTCTTCATTCATGAACATACTCTCAAAGTGTGTCTAGTGTCCTTGTCTAACTATCATATCACAACCTGCATAGGTATTTGAATTTCAAAATCCCCTTCCTTTTAAAGGGGCAGTAGCTTGTTTTTTGAAACTTTTATATTTTCAAATTTTCACTGATAATTGTACGTTAATGCTAAATGTATTATTTTGATAGTGTAAAAAATCTCATTATACTAACCAATCATTCATAGCCAGAGACCAAATTATAAAGATTCACATAAACTCAACTGGAGGCCATTTTTGTGTGAACACTTTTAATCATTTTATATAAGAAAAAGGAATCGCATGGCTGAACTTTACACTATATAATTGACATATTACTGATTCATTTAGTTTAAATACATTGTCTTTCAATTGGAACCATTTATTTCATGTTTTTTATTCCCCCTAAAACGTGCTACTGTCCCTTTAAGAGAATATTTTACAGTGAACTTACAGCTGGGATGATGGCAAACTGGTAAAACTTGAAGTGGTCGATCCTGGATGCACATACAGTCCTGTACAGATGAAAACGGAGGAAAAAATCATAACTAGTTTCTCAAATGTGATAGCCTATATTCAATTTGCTAATAGTTTACGTGAACGCGGTATTGGTTAAGTTTAAACTGTTCTTTAAAAAAAGTAGGCCAGCAGTGATAAATGACTAAGATAAAGATAAAGAACATTCCTATAGTTTATTCACATCTAGGGGTGGCATTTCATTTACACGATTCAGTTAACTTTCCTTAATTCTGGAGGATTGGAAATCATGAATTAAACATTTTATGTATTGTTTTCTTTCATATGAAAATATACAATTGGTTAAAGGTGTAACATTTGCATAAATTATTGTTACTAATTGAAACATATGAAACGGTTTCTTTATTTAACAATCAAATGTAGATTAAGCTAAGGTCCATTTAATGCGTTATCAAAAGTTACACACTCCTTTGTTTTGTACGAGTATTAGTTTTTCATACCAAGTCACATTGTCTATGTTAGGGTTAAAACACGAGAACGAGGTTATGCTTGGGATTTCAAAACCTGAGGAAAGAAAGCTGAGCGGAAAGTAAGACCGAAAGCGAAGCTTGAGGTCTTACTTCCCGCGAGGCTTTCTTTCCGAAGGTTTTGAAAACCCAAGCATAACCGAGTTCGAGTGTTTTAACAAACTTAGATGCCGTTATTAACAACCCGTAATCATTTGTCCATATTGTAGTATTTGTAATCATATTTTCAGACTGATCATAAAAATTGAGAAAAAAACAACAAATATCAAGGATTCATGTTCGTCGGTTAATTTTAACATTTATTATTGGATTACATTACTTTATACTGTCGCTTCAATTCTGAATATAAAAGATTAAAATGAATTTCCTTCAAAAAAGCGTTGTGTTCAGACGACTTTTTGATATTGACATAGCACATAATGCACATGCAAAGCATTCTTCGAGGTGTAAGGTTTTACAAATGACAATCGACAAGTCACGTGGTTGACACCGTATTTGGATCCTTTAAATTTATCACAAATGAAAAGGTGTAACACTGTTAATATCCATTTTGAATGTTTGTATGCATTTAAAATTGGAATTAAAGTGCAATTGGATTTCCTAATGCTTTAGGGCCGATTTTTTGTACCGAAATCTGATCTTCAATCAATAGATTGTTTAACATAACCTTCACTTCTAACTGGCCCGTTAGAGTAGTGGTTATAGTGCTAGCTTACGGTTCAGAGGGTTGAGGGTTCGAATCCCGCACATCGGAAGCATTGTAAGTTTTTTCAAGATAATGTGGACTTAGGGGTTAGGTTACACATAGGAATATAAAACCCTTTGACTTTGAAATATAAAAACCTTCCAACCCCCGAGTAGGTGTTACATATGAATATAAAAACCTTCCAACCCCCCGAGTAGGTGTTACATGTGAATATAATGCCCTGACTTCCCAATGTAAACCCTCCTTAGAGGTTATTACGGGAATACAAGAGACCTCCAAAACAATAGACGAAATCCCCGATAGGTTTCTAAGAAATGCACGTGCCCAGGTGTGCATTTTTGGGGGTTTTATGAACACCCGGAATTGCCATGAACACCTGATGGTGAAGTGAGGATTCTTTTTATTTCTGAAAGTAATTTGAGTTAAAGGTTTGCACATTACATACATTTACTACGATTACAATACTACAATACAAGACAGTTACAAATTTTGCACTCAAAACATGGGTTCGAACTTGTGACCTGTTGATTGCAAGGAATGTGACTTATTCATTAGACCAAGGAGGCCAGTTGAAAAAATAGGATGTTTTTCATGACAAAATGACTAAGTTTCACAGTTTTCCTGAGAAGAAACATTTCCGTGAAGTATTCTTAATATATTGATAATTTAAAAAAAATCATTGGTACCAAATGTTTATATGCATATCAAATGAAGATTTTGTTTTCATATCAAAATGGTAGCTTGTACGGTTCCGCACGGATTGCACGTGCAGCACGAGAGGCTTATGCCAATGTCCGCTAATTGAAATAGACATTGTTTCTCCAGTAAGAGTCAATGTTTCATCTTCTCATTATATCAAATAAAGATATTCATTATCACACTTATCCGCACTATCAAAACGGATGTCATGTTGAAATGGATTGGTATAGCGTTGAGCTAGTGTGTAAAATAGGTACCAACCTCGACCTCGGTTTCAAGTTAGATGAACCCTCGCGCACGTGATTTATGAACACCTCGGCTTAATCCATGATTCACGTGCGCGAGGGTTCATCTAACTTGAACACCTGGGTCTCAGTCAGTAACTATTACAGAATCGTTATGAATCGTTATGAAAGCACTCCGTCACAAGCACATTGTGGGAGGGTCGGCACTTCACTGTCCGTCACATTCACTGTATTTGTATTTCAATTTACCGTCACTATATTTAAGTATCGTCACTATCTTTAAGTATTGGTTCTACCTAAGTTAGTATATTTAGTGAAAGACAATTGCGATAACAGTTGTGTTTAGAAATTAATTGAATTTGAGAACAAAGTCAAATAGGACGAATTTTACATTCGGGGTCGTCAAAAATTAACAATGTCGAAGTCATCAAAATGAAATCACAATATATCCTTCCAGGAGACATTTTGTTAACAAGTGTAAATTGTGCGTACATGGGGTGATGTGAACATTATTATCAATGTCATGCTTTGAATTGTTCAGAAATGTCAACGCGATATCTCGAGAACTATCCTCTTCAAATTTCGTCCTAAGCATCATAGTAATATGCATCATTTAGCATAGATAACATGATAGTATAACAATAAACTTTCTGCAGCAGGTGTAGATGTGACCAGAAAGATGAACAAGTACGTCTCGACACGGGCACTTACTCGTTGAACTGCTGATGTGTCGAGTCCCGGATGAAGAAGAGGTTGTTCAGCTGTGTCAGAAACTCTGTGTCCATCTTTGTCTAAAACAACATGTTCAATATAACATTGTTACATTTGTTCACTATCTAAATGGTATTTAGCTCTTATACATTCAGCTTTGGGAGCTGTGCCAATTAATATCTATCAGAGGGGTAATGAATGTAACAACAGCTTAACTACCGCTTGTTGGACCTCCATTTTTGTGGATGGCGAAACGGGCGAGTTTGTTAACTGTTGGTATGGTCATTGCTGGCGGTGTTGCCTGACTCTGAGGGTGTGGGTTCGAATCCCGCATGGGACTCGGCCCGAAAAAGTACAAGAATTTGTACTTTTCAAGATAGTGTAATGCCAATTATTGTTACATGTTTCAAAGTGGGTTGAATAATTATTATGAAATTTTCATTGTCACTACAAAAGCTCTTCTTGAGATTGAACACTGCATAACGGAAGATGTCCAAAAGGGAAAGTTGTTATTTGACCATTTTACGATGCGAATGAAAAATGAAAAGATTAACATTAGAGCACTCGAAATATCCTGCTTCGTCAGCATATTTGAATGTTTCCGGGAGCTCCTTCAAGAAGGTGGGTACTCGTATGGTAATGTGTTATAATGTGAGCATCCAGCAATAGCGACACTACCCGGATGACAGGTCCATCGAGGTTCAATCTCATTGAAATCTTTTATCTAAAACATGACTCACCAGTGGTTAGGACCACGAGGTCTTTGTACGCGGAGATATCAGGGTTTGAAAGAACTCTACCGATACAATTACGTTGATGTGGCTCGATGCGTTGATGACGTTTTGTAATATCAATGACGTCATTAAAGTATGGCATGCTTGCATGTGTGCAAATATCAGTAGCTTCTAGATGTGCTATTTGTATTATCATTCTTGAAAGGTTACTGAGGTCATAATCGGTCGAAGTGACATAGATTATGTCGACCTATTGATTATGATAAGGCCTAAGTAATATTTTGTTCAAATATGTAACAGTCCGTCCAATCTTACCTCCCTATACCTCTCTGTCTATTCTTAGTGCTGCCTAGTGGCTACGTGCCTTGATCACATCATTTAGTTATGTTTTGGAGGGTGGATCAATTCTCTATGTCGAAATCTTACAATTATCTCTCATTACATGCACTAGAATCGGCATTATATATATCACCAGGAGAGACAATGAAGAAGTACCCGGTTGGGTTGTATTGTTATCTGCAGGTGACATTCCAGCAGCACATCAGTGTAACTGCGCACCCTGCAGTCGACCCGGCCAATCAGCCACTACAGCCATTACCTAACCTCCACTTAGATAAGATTGCATTTATTTGTTTCAAAACACGATTCTTTATACATTATATATAATTCTTTAGTGTCGATTCTTGAGACAAAACAGATAAACATGTATATTTAATCAGTTCATGTTTATCTTGATGAATGGTAGTGACTAAAACAACTCACCTTGTGGCAATACCTCGCAGAAGTTCTCTTACCTTGAAATCTGTATCAGGTAGTTAAATTGGTAACATTTCACATGTTCACTTGCCAGTTCATTGTATATCATTTAGATGTCGTAATATCCAACGTCGTAGGTCACGTGACTTATTTCAACTGTCTCGATGGCGTTGAGTCGTGTAGTCCAGCACGTGGATGGTAGAGCTGTATGTTCAAGAGGTTTAGTGTAGTCCAGCACGTGGATGGTAGAGCTGTATGTTCAAGAGGTTTAGTGTAGTCCAGCACGTGGATGGTAGAGCTGTATGTTCAAGAGGTTTAGTGTAGTCCAGCACGTGGATGGTAGAGCTGTATGTTCAAGAGGTTGAGTGTAGTCCAGCACGTGGATGGTAGAGCTGTATGTTCAAGAGGTTTAGTGTAGTCCAGCACGTGGATGGTAGAGCTGTATGTTCAAGAGGTTGAGTGTAGTCCAGCACGTGGATGGTAGAGCTGTATGTTCAAGAGGTTGAGTGCTTCCTGCAGATCTAAAGTTGGCGAGAAACGTTAATCATTCAACTCATTACTCTATATACAGGTTACATCCTGCACACAACATGAAGCGAGACTCTGATAAGAACCTATAGTCTGTTTCACAGTGTGGGTTCTGATAAGTGTTGAAGGCGGTCATCAGTCATTAATAGAATTGTTGAACAATACCTGTTACAGCGAAAACAAACAAACTTTCTGGTCACGATGTAGTTGATAACTTGATAACATGTTTAATCGATGCTATTTGTAATGTTTTACGTACTTCTATTATATGTACTGAAGTATCCTGCTCGCGGTGTCTTGGTAGACTCATAGAAAACACTACTCGCGCTCCAGTCGATGGTTCCTTTACAAACTATTTTGAATCTATTCAAATGTAATTTGATAACTATGTTGTGAGTCTTTGTTCAATAGTTTGAAGGAAACAGGTCACAAATGCATTAGACAGTGCAAGTATTGATACACACCAATCTTAATTATAACATTTTGACTTGTGATTAGGTCAATACATGTATTTATAAACACTTTGGAAACAATATTGACCGAGGACGAAGTCTGTCTTTAAATATAGGAATTGCAATTATCAACAGTCAATTATTGCCTATTATCATGTAAGCTTATTGTTCAGACCACACGAGAGGTGGAGAGCAGATCACGTGACAATCGACAGAAAACCCTTTTGAAACGCAATAAACCACGTTCTCATTATCATGAATTAGCCATAACATCATCGCATCTTAAAGTCATTCGTTCATTCCCCGACACATTGTGTAACAGAAGAACAAACACAAATGCAAAACAGTTAACATACAGTACAACGATTTCACTATTTAATCAATAAATTGTTTCAATTAACCTATGACGTTATTACGTTATTGATGATTGTAATTGAAATATTTGACAAACCAATTTTTTGTGATCAATGTCAATAATTTCTTGTTATCGTCATCACACTTTTATATTGACACGTTTAAAATCTAGTTAAAAGTTGTAATGTTATACGTGGTACGTAATGCAAAACCGACGGATTCTCATGCACGAACGTACATACATGAGGAGATTTACACACTATGGCAATATACATAAATATGTGTAATAGTAAATATATTTATTATTCACATGTTATTAAGCAATATGTTGTATTTGTCAATAACATACATCAATGTTATACAAATTATAAACTAAAAGGTACAAATATTTGTAGTGCCAGATGTCCTGATATCAAGACGTTTAGCTCCGAGAGGAAGGTACCAGTAGAGGTCTTGTCCTCGATCTAGTTCTAGAATAGATAGTTTGGTGCTGTCACATTGTCACAGACCTTTTTTTATGATGAATCTAGATTCAGCAAGGCTACATTGGAAGCCAAAGTTACTGGATGGCACGGAAGATTATGGCACGGTTGGAATCTCTTTTGGAGTATATATATATATATATATTGGAACACCAAGAGTCTGGACTGCTGTCCTCGATATTTGGAAGCTAGTGTCATGCATTGGTGTTTACATTGGCATGTCTGTAGTAAATGTCCATACCATCATAGGAACTAGCATTCAATTTATAATACGAATTGTCATAATACTGTCGTGCCATAAAAAGAGGAGGACATTTAGTTTCCTTTCAATTATTTTCATATAAAAGCAAAACAATATGTGACGAAAATGACGGAGTGGCTGTTTAAGCTGCCTTGTATCTGTTCACATCATAAACTGTGTATACGTGCTTGCAGCGTTTAACGTGACTGATTACATCATAATTGTTGTTCGGGTAATACGAAGGTGATTCTGTTTTTAATCTTTATATTTTCAGACAAAAATTAAACCAACTTCAGTTTAAAGTTATAGATTCAAATTTGCAAAGCAGATATTAATGAGCTTCATCATTTAAATCAATCTTTCCTCTTTCGTGTGATCAGTATTTTCCTGATTTTTGCGGGCACTCCATCTCCTAGTATTAAATTTAAAACCGCCCTCAACTCGTCTTATCATTGGTCGAACTGACTCAAACTATTCGGCCATATGAGTGTTCACTATGATCGGACAATATAAATGCACAGTGAAGTATCTGCTCCAGGAAATAACAACATGAAAAGCAACGTTCCAAAAACCTGGATTGATATCAATATATTCATATATTTACCTCAAGTCTCATCTATTTCAGTGGACTCTTCATCAGCATTAAAGCTTCATCAATATTAATCTTGCAAAACCGAGAGTATGACTTAGATGATTGTGATTATCTGTGTAAGTCAACTTGGTTATTGTTGCTGCTATATATATATATATACATATTAAGAACAATATTTTTAAGGTCGATGAATGAATTTAAAAAAGAAAGTAATATGAAACTAGATACCATGTATATATTGTAAATACCAGTGAGAGGACATTCTATGTCTGATCTGACGTGTGATTCGTTACAGATTAAATGATAAAGCATCTACCAAGTCCCCGAGTATAATGGCTGCCCTTTTATTCAAGAACCGTCTGGCATGTATGGGTTGTTTACCTAAACAGTTCAAGGAAGCTACAGATAGAAGTTCACTTCAAGGAGCTAAAGTGATACTTCGATTCAAAGTTGCATAGAGGAATAAAACTACCACATTGAACGAAGATCATCGAAGCGAAACCCTTCAATGATTTGTAACGTAGTATTTTAAATTGTTCACTTCACTTTTAATATTTTTTATGTATTCGCCTTATCTCGAGATACTTGCTTATCTTCTATTCTCACTGTTAGAAAGTGGGGGACATTTTTATGATTTTAAAACATTCGTTTTTAATGCATGCACAATAGACGTAATTGAAATCATCTGCGTCTTCTTGATCTTCTTTAATGTTTAGTGTAGGAAGTTCATTAGACTAACATTTAGTCTCAGGAGTATTTGTTTCAACATTGACAATATCTTTAAACAATTCATGTATTATAACAAAATGGAGACACAGAACATATCTTAACTAAAGCTGAGTGATCTAGACATGCTATACTGCAGTTGACTTGGTTGGTCTTCAAGTGAATATTTTTGCTTTAGGGTCTGGATGACAGATTAGAAGTTCATGTGTTAAAACAAGCTAAAGCGGCTGTCACCGGAGCGCAGGTAGGAATTATCTGAAGGTTCAAGCAAAACAGGCATATCAAGCCCACATTTACCAACTTGTGAGGTGTGTATGTGCTGTCGAATTAAACTTAAATAAAACATAAAACATAAAGGTGAGACTGATATTCCGTGAGTGATATTGATTTAACTATTATATGCCTGTTGTCTGTACAATTGAAGATGAGAAGGCTATTTTACAGAAATTGTGATTCATAATTCATAAAGGTCGGATCGATTAGCCGAGTTAAGGTATCGATTGTCGTCAGTGTAAGGTGTAACACAGAGACGGAGACACCGTTAAACCACTCGACTCGGCTGGTAGGTATCCACTACATCCAGTAAGTTGGAAATATGTCTTTATTGTTTGGGTTGGCCATGATAAATTATGTAATAATTACATTTCTTTTGGAATGATGTCATTATTCTTCATGACGATACGTTCGACCTTTACTTGAATGAAGGTAGTCTTCATACACGGTACAACTTCATATTGTTGTAGTTGCTGCGTATGTAAGCCGTCAATAATAAATGGTATGTGGTAATGTTGTCAAACAGGGACAGTGTGTAGGATAGGGCCGGAGAAAGATGATGGTAGTAGCTGTGTCCGTTTTTGAATATGGTCGATGTCTGTTTGACACCTTGTCGTTTATGATACATTGAATTAATTCTTCTATTACTCACCCAAGCATCTATTCTACACGGGTTACAAGCTTCAGAATACCTCTGAGTTAGAAGAGAAAGACCAGAATTCTACGGTGTTTATTGTGTCGTGGTGAGGCCAATCATGCATTAACAAACTATTATCAAATAGTGTTTGAAGGGAACTGGCCACTATCGTTTCATAGATATCAAACTTCATATTATAGGACGAGTGTGATTTTAATTTCTAAAAATACAGTTATGACTCTTCAATGATCAATAAATTTAAAACAATGTGCACTGTTCAGAGCTTGATTCTAACTTAAAGGGAATGAATTATTCACACGCTTTAAAGGTCGTCTAGTAGGAATCATATGTATAGACATAAACACATTCTTTGGAATATACATTTACTCGTTTTTTTGTATTGTTTTTCTGAGGTTTTTTTAGAACTACATGTATACACATGCTTCTATACTCGCCCCTAGTCCATGGCACTTTTTGTGAATCTCACGTAAACGAAATTTATTGAGAACTTCTGTTATGTCGCAGTAATGAACGACTCGTGGATCTCTTCTCATCAAAGTCATGTTATTATTGCACTGTTCATGTAGCCTCGAGGCTATGTGACGGGGTGAAGCTGGGGAGGGCTGGCTGCAGTCTGTGAGTCAGCTGTAACATACACTGTACTGACTCGGACGTGTTGTTTCATCAATACACAACCCAGAAGACATATAATGGCAGAGTCTGCTGAATGGTTGGGTTATCTCGACACAGAATACTCTTGTTTCGCTGCACAGATAATCCACTTCCGGTGCGGCCATTGTTACCACGCGACAAGCTCTTATCCTAACATCTGATACATGCTAGACTGGACTGACTGGACTAACATCTGATACATGCTAGACTGGACTGACTGGACTAACATCTGATACATGCTAGACTGGACTGACTGGACTAACATCTGATACATGCTAGACTGGACTGACTGGACTAACATCTGATACATGCTAGACTGGACTGACTGGACTAACATCTGATACACGCTAGACTGGACTGACTGGACTAACATCTGATACATGCTAGACTGGACTGACTGGACTAACATCTGATACATGCTAGACTGGACTGACTGGACTAACATCTGATACATGCTAGACTGGACTGACTGGACTAACATCTGATACATGCTAGACTGGACTGACTGGACTAACATCTGATACATGCTAGACTGGACTGACTGGACTAACATCTGATACATGCTAGACTGGACTGACTGGACTAACATCTGATACATGCTAGACTGGACTGACTGGACTAACATCTGATACATGCTAGACTGGACTGACTGGACTAACATCTGATACATGCTAGACTGGACTGACTGGACTAACATCTGATACATGCTAGACTGGACTGACTGGACTAACATCTGATACATGCTAGACTGGACTGACTGGACTAACATCTGATACATGCTAGACTGGACTGACTGGACTAACATCTGATACATGCTAGACTGGACTGACTGGACTAACATCTGATACATGCTAGACTGGACTGACTGGACTAACATCTGATACATGCTAGACTGGACTGACTGGACTAACATCTGATACATGCTAGACTGGACTGACTGGACTAACATCTGATACATGCTAGACTGGACTGACTGGAAAGAATATGACTTACAGTTACCGAAACGACTCGAGGTTATTTAACTTACCCTCCTTATAAAGAGGAAAGCGATTACGTTGCAATATTGTTTTAATGTAGCTCCAATACTTTGAATATGTTATCAAATAGATCAAATCATAAAACCGATATACCTACAATAGGCCTTATTGTACCCGTTACCCTACGATCGCAAACATTGATTTTATAATGTCCTGATCACATGGATGCATGAAGTTATTGCTTCTTGCTTCTGAGGTTTGACATTAAGTGAGACTTACTCAGGGATTACTCGAGTTATACTTCCTTTTTCCGAGGACTGCAGACATTCAAGATCTTCAAACGGTAGGGGAGAACGGGGTAGGTTCGGCCTCGGGGCACGTTCGGCCACTTGTGATTACTCATTTCGTTTTAAAAATTCCAAATTTTTGACACCTTGAATTTGTCACCTGATCACCACAGAGGAGCCCATAATCTTATGGGAACGTCACGTTCGAAGGCAAAGACCCGGGAGCATCATAACCAATTCTGTTGGTGATGAGTATTTTTTTGGTATCTCCTGACATTTAAGTTTCATAAGGCTTTTCAGCTAATTTAAATCCTTTTCGTAAACCTCACTATGATGTTGAACCTACTGCATCTGTCAATGTTAAAGTCAGTGTTCTCGGAACACTACTTCAGCTATAATCAATGACTTTTTCTGATAGGTGTGTTTGGGGTACGTTCGGCCTCTTGAAATGGGGCAAGTTCGGCCGGGGCCGAACGTACCCCAAACATTAACTAAAGTTCTGCTTTTGTTTTTGACTCATGCCTTAACTGCCAACTCTTCATTGTAAGGTTAACAAGTATTTGTCACAAAGGTGACAAGATCCCCGCCGCAAATTGATGTGAACAAAATGCATACTGTATACATAGTAACACTTGTCTACACTTGTCATGCTACTAGATGTCATTTAGACCACAACAAATCAACTTGTCCCTGGGTCTTCCATATATAAGCCTCACTGTGACCTTGAAAATAATGTGAAGGTCACCAAAATCGACTGGGCCCGGCGCCTTCCCAATAAGATGCATTGTGTAAGTTATGAAGAGAATTCAGTGAATGGTTCTTGAGATATCCCGCTGACAAGGGTAAAATGTCAAAGTCTCATAATGACCTTGAAATGAAGGTCAAGATCATGAACCTCTGGAGGGACCTTGCTCTCATGGTGATGAAGCTATATACAAAAAATGAAAAGAATCAGGTCAATAGTTTTTGAGTTATTCAATTTCATCCGTCGGGACGTACGTACGTACGGACGGACGGACGCTGCTCAATACTATATCCTCCGCTTGACGCTAAAGCGCGGCGGGGGATAATAAACATGACACATTATAACATTATTTCCTATTTGTGTTGCAGATTTTTGTATAATTGTTACAGCGACTAGGACATTGACTAACAAATGAATCAACTCTTCGGATTTATTTGTTGTCTTTCAGATATTATCTTATTTTGTTTTCCGAATTAAATGTTTTTTATTTGATTTTGTTTTGTTTGAGATTTGATATTTATCTTGTGTTTTCTTACTGATCTTGTGTTGATTTGAAATTCATGTTATTTTCTTGCAAAACTTGAAGTTGTTCTGATATAGAACTAATTATGAGCTGATATCGATATTATTTTGGTGATCTGACATTGTTCTGATATTGATTTGGTTTCTTCATATTTTCAGATGTGACTATTAAACTATCTTAACATCTTTTCTTTTATTCTCATTTAAGGCCGAACCTACCCCGTTCTCCCCTACATTTGTTTTCCAGGTGCAAGTAGTCACATCAAATATGATATAATTATTATACAGCGAACAGTTTCATTTATTTGAATTAAAGCTTGAAATAATATAATATAAAATCTTGAATCAAACCATCCTGCTACATCAGCGGATATGTCTCCGCTAATGCTACAACCTATCCCCTGATATCCTCCTATGGTCTTCTGTCGTATCGCTAATAATCTCTATATAAAGCAAGCCAATCAAATGATGCCCTTTCAGCGATAGCGGCAAACTGGTTTCTTGGCTTCGCTACGCGTGCTCACCTCGTGATTCAAATTAACCAATAGGAGTGCTATGAGATAATAAATCTGATTCTCATTGCAGTCTCCCGCTAAACTCCAAATCGCGCGCTCTTAGATTTCCACGTGCGACATCACTAGACAACAGTATATGGAGTTCAAAATATTTTGACTGAAAACAGACAGGCTATAAATAGCGCTGGGCAAGCACCCGTCAGCCATACGACAGAAGACCATAGAAGGATATCACGGGATAGGTTGTAGCATTAGAAGAGACATATACGCCGATGAAGAAGGATGGAATCAAATATGCCATCTAAGATATAACCTGATTATTTGACAAATAATAAATATTTGGTTACCATCTAAAGCATCTCTAGTGGTCTATTTTTGGATTTAGGTAAAAGGAATCAATGTACAGACTGGCATTGAAATCTCTGATACATAATATTATATTTACCACAGTTTTAAATACGAAAGTCGTAGAGTGGTTACTTTTAGAATATTATTCACGTAAAGGATAAAACGTCCTTTATCAATTATGTAAAGCTTATACCACTTAACGGAACTTCTTTGTTTACGTTAAGTAGATGCAGAATGAGGTTGTGTTGCCCCTAGCGTGCCTCCCCACCATGGACCTGTGGGTGGAGAGTGTCGCCTTGCCCCTGCTCCACGTCCTCTGGGTGCTCAGTCCAGTGGCAGCCCGACCCTTCAAACAGAAGCATGCCGTGTTCCACTCCGGACACTCGCTGCAGGACGTGTACTTCACGCGGGACCTGATACAGGACATGGCCACTAGTCGAGTGGGGTGTGCGTCTCACTGTCACATGAAAGCCAGGTGTCGATCCTACTTCTACAACAAGCGAAAACACCGATGTCGAACCCACTCCGTCACGTTTAGTGACGACATGGGGGGGTTACACGAGGAGGGATGGGAGTACTACGGTCACAGAGGTAGGCACAGGACTGATGATTATGATGGTGATGATAAGATGTAATATGAAACGGAGAAAGAGAGATCATGGTATTGTAAAATGTGCATTCGTCTATGCCGTTAATAAAGGTATATTCTAACATGCGTTAGCACAATCGTTTAAATAGGATATTGGCATACTAAGAATAAAAATTACTTGTCTTCTTGTGATTAGTTTCATGACTGGGTATTTCCTCCATGCAGGCAGAGCAAGGAAGCATAAACGGAAAACGTCGAATGTCATCACCACAGTAGCGCCAGGTCTAGACGATACACCGAAATTTGCCCAGAACGCCACCACGCCATCTCCCGCCACAGACGACGAGGACGATGAGGATGACTCAGACGATTTTGACGATAACGAACTCACTCAGGCTCCAATTTCAGGGTCGCCCACTCCAGGCAAAACACGGGAAACTACATCGGATCACTCTGAAGTTACGTCTACAGAAATACAAGACAGAATGTCCAATGGAGGAAAGACCTTGACCGATGCTCCCTCAGACAGAGTCAGAGACATCAATATTGGAATAACACGCACGACCTCTTCCGGGTCACGAGTGACGATCAGAAGAACAGATGGTAAAGAAAAACCAACATTAACTACAAGCTCAGGAGGGGATTCCTCAACGAATGGGAAAAGTTCAACAAAGTTCAACAGTTCACCTTCCCACTCCATGAGTGCCCAAACCGGTGGCAAAATGTCTGTGAAAACAACTGCGAATGATATGACCGCCATCTCTAAAGCAGACACAACTGAACCAGTTCTAGACAATACACGCGAAGAGACAACTAGTCCTGAAGCACAGGACACAACAGGTTCCCCAACTGAGCCAGTTCTAGACAATACACGTGAAGAGACAACTAGTCCTGAAGCACATGACACAACAGGTTCCCCAACTGAACCAGTTCTAGACAATACACGTGAAGAGACAACTAGTCCTGAAGCACATGACACAACAGGTTCCCCAACTGAGCCTGAGCGAGAGGAGAAGGACTCGGCCCACACCACCGTCCCCCACGATGAAGAGCTTCACGACCAGCTGAGCTTCCTGACAACCAAGCAGCAGAACAAGGTCATCGAGCTCTCTACCGGGATCATGCTTCCGGGTACTGATGACGAGGATGATGGTGAAGAAGATAGTGTGACGATAGTTGTGATGATGGACGATGATGAAGATGAGGACAATGGTCTGACGTCACATATGGTCATGGAGAAGGAGCTGGACACGACTGTGGACGTCATCACACTCGGTGACCACACACAAATAAGCGATGAGAACGATGGGGACGATGATGATGGCTTTTTGGGTTTAGACGTTCTGACAGGGTTTCCTTTCACAACGGACCTACTTGGTCTCACGCTCGGCGCAGAGTCGCAACACGACAAGATGGATAACAGACAGAGAGGAGACAACGAACGCTGGGTTAGTCCAGGCACTGACCCAGGTGAGTCATCTCGTCATACACGCTTATAAATAGTACTTTACAACTGATAATCAAATCCCAGTCTTTAGGGTGACGAGCAAACACAATACCAACTGAGCGACGGTACCGCTACGGGACATATGATAGGACATTCAATGTTACCTCGATCGAAAATTTTCCGACCTTCTTATTATATTATGACAGCTTAGATTCCGTCACTTATCCTTTCTCCTCGGGAATGTAGCTCAATAGTCACCATCAAATGGAACAGACGTCAGTTGGGCCTCTTAATCATGTATTCTGTCTCGTCTACACATTTCAAGTGTTCTCAAAGAACGATATAGTTGCGCACTCTTCTCGCATGCCCATTTTTGGCTTTTATGTACTCATATATATACATATTTATATATATACATACCTCGGTGCCACACTTATACTTTTCTTTATATGACAATGCAAGTTGTATATTTCGGGGAGAGTTTATTTTTCGCCGAAATCTATCCTTTCTCTGACTTCGAATCAATAACGTTATTCATATCTTCCGTTATGGTCTTTTAGTCAAGTTATAACACCTAATGATATTATCAAGACGGCAGTCGCCAATTTGAACCGTTTTTCACAACTTTCCTTTGACTCGATTAGTGACCTTAATATATCAAGTCAGGTACAATGTCATTCACAACAACTTATACTCGTTTTAATCACGATAACTTACTACTTTAAATCATGTTTGGATCTTGTCCATTCTCAAATCGCTGGTACTTTAGATCATGAGTAACACACTTGTCGTACATTTCAGAATGTCCTATCATGTCCTAAAATACCACCTACAAAATCATTGTACCGTTAACTCTGTTTGTAATGTGTTTATCATCGTTGACTTGTGTCAGATGTACTAGCTAATGTTTATTCATGAGGCTAAGTAATATTGTCATTTGCAAAACATTGATGATATATCGTTCTTAAGACATAACTCTTACAGATTAAAGTGGCATTCCATACGTTATATATATACTAGTATATAGTTTTATCTATCTTTTGTTTATGAGATCTCTATAATCTCCGACATGTTCGTGTCTGGTGTAAGGTGTGATTTAAAATATTTGACTCCCTTGTTTCAGATACACAGGCAGATGAGTCGCAGACGGTAGGTGGAGAGAGTGGTTTGTCAAACATTATAAGTGTACTACTCTTTGCGGTCCGTGTTCCGCCACACCCACTTTGTCGTATCGTATCAAACGGTAATCTCATTCCTCATCTTGTGACCGTACCACACGAAGCAGATAGGACGGTCTTCTATAACTGTTCACTCTAGCTCATCCACTGCTTCGGTCTTCGGTCCACTCAGGAGCTTTCCGAGCTAATTCATTATTGCAAGAATTTGTCATATTTTCTCTAATCTAGTGTCTAACTGTACTTGTTGATCAAGCAATGAAATATCTCAATTTAACATTCTCACAGACAATCATATCAATGCTTGTATCATGTTTTCCAGACGTAGCCATCTCCTAAGATATCCGTAATGATATATGTTATCATTCCAGACGCAGCCATCTCCTAAGATATCCGTAATGATTAAGTTATCATTCCAGACGCAGCTATTTCCTAAGATATCCGTAATGATATATATGTTATCATTCCAGACGCAGCCATCTCCTAAGATATCCGTAATGATATATGTTATCATTCCAGACGCAGCCATCTCCTAAGATATCCGTAATGATATATGTTATCATTCCAGACGCAGCCATCTCCTAAGATATCCGTAATGATATATGTTATCATTCCAGACGCAGCACTTCTCAGCTGAGACAGTCGGACGTCGGGTGGGTGAGGGTGAAGGCGGGGGAAGGTCAGGAGACAGCTGGGTGGGCGGGGGAGTGGCCGCCCTGGGGGTGCTGTGTGTGGGGGTGCCCCTTGTAGGGGTGGGGGTGTACGCCATGTACAGGAGGAGACGCACGGGGTCCTGGACCATTCTACAGAGACAGGAGGACGGGCTGGGGCTTCACCTCATCTCTTCACAGTGAGGCCACCTGGTGTCCCGTTGTCCACAGTCTCCGGGGTTCGCTCCATTTCAATAAACAGGTGTGGATGAGGCATAATATCATTTTTATTTTCAAACATTGTTTTCGAAGGAACAGTTTTAGGGGATCATACAACTCACAAACCACCATTCTTAATATGTTCGATTCCATTCGGTTCCTGCAAAAATAGAACTTTTGTAGATATTACAAGTGTCAAGTATTGAGTTTCGGAAGCACTTGAGTTTAATATTAATACGGGGACGTTCTCCACACCTTTGCCTTAAACTCTTGATAATGATTACCAACGTCTTGTGACGAAAACAATTATTTCTTGTCATGCTCTCCTAATCACGACAAGATATATTACATATTGTATATTGTCAGTTACATTATTTACTATTTTAACATTTGTAATTGAATCTGGTTATACTTATTACCTAGGAATGACCCGACACATATTGTTATCGTTGAGGATCCATCTTTTCTAACTCTGTTCATTGGTCAGTCAATCGATACATGACAACGTGACAAACAAAGTTTCCTTTCAGTTCTCGCCCTAGTACATGGTCCAACAGTGCACGCCAATGCATATTTATAATTAGCTTCAATCGGCAGCATTCTGTCCCCGTGTTCAGTTTTGTGATTGATACAAAAAGAATTTTGAATCTATTTTAAAATGGAAATTTAAGAATGGTAATATCTACCAGACCATTTTCGTTTACCCTAAGTTTTGGCTTGAATATTTAGCTAAACATGGAGTCTTTTTACAAGAGTTTAATAGCAATGTCGTCATATATATAAATTGGGAAAATCTAATTGCGGAATTGCCTTTTCACTGTGTATGGGCAGCCTACCTACCCAGTATTGTGGTAGTATTCAGTAGTACGTGTCAAAATTAACAAATACGTGACAAATAATATGTTATCTGTACTTATGTATGTCAATTATATCATTATGTCATTAAAACCGCATGAATCTTTAGAAAATACCCATTTTGAATTATAGAACCAAACTACAATCAATCTGACTATGTCACTGTTATCGCTAATGCATCACCGGGGATGAGCGTGATTAAGCACCGCCAACTGAACACTCTGGTACCGACACTCTTGTCTAGACCTTTGGAATGGCAACTGAACTGCAACGATCAAATGAAAGAGGATTGTGTATCTAATGTACTTATTTTGATTTTGATGTTGTATGTTTTTAGCTAGCATAAGTTGTTTAAAAATGCCAAAGATGACTGTATTGTTCAACTTGATAACTGAATTGTAAATATCTGTGAAAAGACATTGTACATTGTTATTATAAAGGTGTTCATTAGTAAAATAACACGAAAAAAACATGAAATACCATTAATCAAAAACTATCAGATCTTGATTTAGATAACATTTGATATTAGCTATATAATAATATCATTAAATGCAACAGTTTGTACCTTTCCATTACGTGACACCATATATAAAGTTTGCCAAACGGAACTGCATAAACTCACCTAATCTCTACTGACCAATAAAATAAAAGGGCTCATTGGAATCGCAAAGACGGAGTCCTCATCTAAATCCTATAGAACATGTATGAAATGCTATTTGAAGGCGTTTCAGCCTTTGACTAACATGGCAAAAGTACAGTTTACATACCCCTACCATTGTATAACAAAAAAACATTCAATTTAATATCAGTTCCTGTTTTATCCACACACAAAAACCCAATTATTCGAGGGTTTTTTCCAAATAGGTTTGATGATTTTTTTACATTCATAAAAAATAATTGCAAAATCGATTCTTTCTCGGGTTGACAGAAAGTACAAGCCCTTGATTCTTAAGTATTTCATTTTTACAGAAGGTAATTTGTTTGCCATCCTGCTACATCAGCGTATATGTCTCCGCTAATGCTACAACCTATCCCCTGATATGCTACAACCTATCCCCTGATATCCTCCTATGGTCTTCTGTCGTATCGCCGACTGGTGGTTGATCAGCGCTATTTATAGCCTGTCTGTTTTCAGTCAAAATATTTCGAACTCCATACACTGTTGTCTAGTGATGTCCATCTTCACAACGTCACGGGCGAAACGAAAAAGTTTCTAAACTTTCCCATTCCTCCCTTGACATCATTGGCCGTAATTTCTGTGCTAGCATTTCAACCCGCTGCACGGAAGTAGAATAGTCCAATCAGAAGACAGCATGTTAAATGGACCGATTTGAAAAAATACTTTTGTATGCGTTTTACAAGGGAGAGAAACACTTTATTTGAGTGATACATTAATGTTTGTCTTCTCTGCTTTCTCGGTGCTCATCAAAAACATGAAAACAACCATGCGGACTGAAGTTTAAAATTTAATTTCACTCGGATAGTTTTAAAAAAGATCGTCTGTTAGTATTTTGAATTTGTTCCGAATGTAAACGGCAATTTCATTGGCTATTGTTGAAAGAGCTCATAAGGGGCGTAACTCGTGATCACGATAGGTGTCGCTACTCCGGAACACCAGTTTTCTACCTTGTGAAGGCAAGGTCTAAACGAGGAGTTTCTCGATACGTTTTCACCTTGCCGTGGGAAGATGAGTGATGTCGCACGTGGAAATCTAAGAGCGCGTGATTTGGAGCTTAACGGGAGACTGCAATGAGAATCAGATTTATTATCTAAAAGCACTCCTATTGGTTAATTTGAATCACAAGGTGAGCACGCGGAACGAAGCCAAGAAACTAGTTTGCCGCTATCGCTGAAAGGGCATCATTTGATTGGCTCGCTTTATAAAGCGATACGACAGAAGACTATAGGAGGATATCAGGGGATAGTTTGTAGCATTAGCGGAGACATATACGCTGATGTAGCAGGATGTTTGTTGGCAGGAACCTATGTATTATATTGCATTGGAACCAAGAGTGTTTTTTCTTATGTTTTCTCATCAGTGGTTTCGTTTCATTCTTTTATCGGTTTTGGGTTTTTTAGGTTATGAGTATATCATAGATTTTTTTATTCTCCAACAGTGTTTTGTAATTTAAATAGTAAAATTGGTAGATGATTTTTCTTTTAAATGTGTACATTTATATAATTTACGGTAATGAGTCATTCTCAAAAGTTTGTGAAATTCCTGTCCGCCACTTTCTACCGTCTTTATTTAATAAATAACATTTAAATTTGATAAGATTTCACTTTCAGATTGAAGCTTATATATTTGATACACAAAAGAACACTTTCAAATATAAATTAATGCTCAATCTATTTTTTTATTTGATTTTTACAAAATCAGAAGACTTTCCCCATGTCCCAGCAAAGGAATTTAGACCTACAAGAGTCTGTCATTTGGTGAATGAGTTTGGGATGTACTTTTTTCCACTGGTTGTTGATAGAAACATCTATTATGATATTCCCTACATTAATCAAACCTTATATAGAGTAAATTTTCATATTAATTTTCACTTTTTATGTCTGTCACAGAAAATTATGTCTTTCCTGTAACAGTACCATATTATCATGAAATAATTGATGATCCCTTGATTTCTGGAAAATATATTTCTTGTCATGCTCAATGTTAGTTTCTGATTGACAAAGCAAACACTTTAATCTGGGCTTCAGACAATATACTTTTTATAAAAAAATTAGTTGAAGTTCAGATTTTAGAGAGTAGAAATTGCCGATGTCTTTACTGTAACACATATTTCAAAACTGCTGTTATGTTTGTGTAACTTATCACCAGTTCATTAAATCTGGGTTGTCGAAAGCAACACAAGCCTTAAGTCTGGCTCGCTTGAGGGATCAGTCATTATCTTTAATTGTAGTGTCAAAGAGATATTGTCTTTAATGTAACAGTCTATCCTGTAACAAAAGTATGTTACAGGAAAGATAACATTGTTACAGTAAAGACATTTCATCACTATTTGTTTTATTTAATGAATAAAAGAACTTAACATTTATTTTTTCATCACATATTTCAAAAACATTAAGTATTAGTTTAATGTTCATTATGTCATATTGTAAGATAGAAGGCATATATTTACACAACATGGACTTATATCAGAACTTGTTATTGCAAAGACTTGACTCCGTTACAGTGAAGAATGTTTGCATGATTACTGGTGTCAAAATACAAAGAGGAGAAATCTTGAAGTTAATAAGCTGATAATTAATGGTAGAAATACCCCAAAAAGATAAGGAGCATAATTATTTATTATTTGTCAGTGTCTAAGGGTCATAAATAACAATTGATTTTAGTTACTGCAAAGACTTTATTGTTACGGTAAAGACTTAACATTATTTCTGCATATATTGTAAATACTGAGAGTTGCAATTTACCATATTTACCATCAAACAAGATACAAACTGATTACAAACTGTTTTCTGAATTGGTTCTTCGATATATTATGGTAGTCTTACATGTCATTATCAATGCAGTCACTTTGAAAATGGATAAACTTAATTAATCATATCTTTCGTAACATTTGATGTCTTTCCTGTAACAATTATTGGCGACATAACTTTTTTTCAAAATCACACTCTATTGATAACTAAAGGATATCATGAGAAATTTGTGCAATAATAAAATGTTCTCAACTAATACAACTACACAATATTTTGAAATATCAGTACACTTCATAAATATTTTGGGGTTTTTTTGCCTTTCCAGTCACATAAAGTGTCTTTCACATAACATGTATGTCTTTCCTGTAACTCCATTAATTCTTTTAAATAGGCCCTAATTAATAATGATAACATGTTGACAATATCCTGAAATGGAATTTAACTAAGTAGATGTCCAATTCAGTTGAAATAATTTTCTTTAAATCATTTATTTTGACATTTATAGGTTTTGAAAGTGTAAACTGGTCCTCTGTTTACATATGATCACAGTTGTTCCCTTAATCTAAACCTTAAAGTAGTTTAATGTTAAGTTTTATTATTTGCAAGTGGTGTAAAAGAATAAAATAAATTGACCTAAATAGAAAAATTTAAGATATAACATTAATTTCAGATTTCTTGGTCAAAACAGTATTGTTACAGGAAAGACACTCATGATCACATACACTAATTAATTAATCAGCAACAGACTTACTGAACATCATTAAGCATTAATTTTGTATTTTTCACATGTCTTTGATATACACTTACCCATTTGCGAAAATTAATTACCAAAATGTTTCATAATTTTTTTTAAAATTTTGTGTCCAGAATTGCACCTTTTTTTGAGAATGACTCTAATATGTGATAGATTCGATTAGTCCTTGATATTCTAGCACTAAGTGTTGCAGTCAATTAGTTTTATTTTTTCAACATCTAGAGAATTACCATTGTTATCAAAGATACCATTGCTGTTTGTTGTTCCCAAACTTGAGTAATGCTTATAGTTGATTTGTTTTTCATCTTTTTTTATATCGTTATGTAGCCATAAAGCTCCTGATAAAACATCTGTTGCATTTTTGTCATTTTCTGCCTTTTTGGTAATAAAGTTACCCCATGACTAGAGTGACTTTCCCGAAATGTTTTTTTATGGCGTCATTACATAAAAGGTTTTGTTCGCATTTCTATATAAAGCTGTCAATGTCGTACTGCATATTTGTTTGTGACATTTTCGTTATTTATTATTCAGAGTTTGCTACTACTTTGTGATCGAATAAGACTAATTATAACTGTGACTTTCTCCATATAAGCAAAGCTTTACTATTTCTTTAATCATTTGGTCGTTTGGGTTTGACTAAGCTGCTTACAAGTAAAGAAGTTGAAGTAAAAGAAGGAATCCACTTTCACATATCCAGTTTACAGCAGGCGTAGCTTGAGTCCTCGTAAGCATACAAGTTCTTATAAGCATGCGAGTCCTCGTAACCTTGTCCTTGTTAGCATAAGAGTCATTGTAACCATAATATGAGTTACTCATATCCTTGTTACAATAGTACTCCTTGTAACCATATGGCCCCTTGTAACCATAGGAGTCCTTTTATCCAAGAAGATACAAACGTTTTTTTTAGCAAACTTCACCAGGGAAAAAAACAGAACAAATCTACTTTCTCATTTTATTTACAGACAAAACTAAAATATCTTCTCCATTCGTCTGACCAAAAACAACACAAATCATAGAATAACAACAAAAAATTCCTTAAAGATATTTCTTTAACGCTGACATCAGCTTTGGCACTTTATAGTTGATTATGCTTACCTAATATAAGGGTGGCACTTGTCAGAAACTACAAATTGTAGTAGTGGGTATTAGTGAGCTTACATCAGTGACAGACAGACAAGTGCTACAGCATTATGCAATGAAATAGATAATATCTCTCATCATTATGCTTAATCAGTTGGTCAGTGAAGGACCAAACATACTTGGTGGGTAGACTTTTAATTGTTCATTTTCATCATTTAGATAACAATTCATCATATTTTCAACCATAATTTTGATTGTCAAGTTAATGAAGTATGATGTTGATAACTGACATTGTGTAAATTCTAAACAACAACGGTGGGATTGATTGTATATAAATGAATGGAAATTCACAATATCAACAAAAATAAAACAGGTGGTCCAAGGATATGTACAATTATTGAAATCAAGAAAAAGACACCTAAAGTTATTAAACCCATAAGAATAAAATCAAAGGTTCAAAAATACATAACAATAACCGTATGTGCAATAACCGTCATGGCACAAAATATCCTCAGAAAATTGTGGTCCAAATTTAGTCAACGGAACAAGTATGATTCTCGATTTACTTAATATTTTGAACATTTTATTCCTCTGAATTATGCCAATTTCTTCATAAGGGCCATTTATTAATGGGTCTATATTCACACTTTCAATCTTGATTTGAATATGTCCTCTAGGTATGCTCTAATCTCAAGCTAATAAGTGGATTCAAGATAACACACAACTCCCAGTCTCTACCAGGATAGACATCACCAATTGGTACATGTTGTTGTTCGCTCTTGATTTCTGAAAGTTGCTGTGGCTGTAACAAATGAAGAAAATTCAAAGAAACCCATGGGCTCTGTAGCCCTTCAAGCTTTTGTATTATTTGATTTTGAAGACATTTACATTGTTTTCAAGATGAAATACAACATCACTGAAACTGTTCAGTGTCAGTGTCATGCATGAGCAATGATGACCTATAACACTAAAATAAAAGACATTTCACATTTCACAAAGTATGATAAAGATTTTTTTTTAAATATATTTTTAAAAAATAGCCGTTTATGAGTAATTTCACTTTGATTTTATTTCGAAACGATTTTATATTTTTTATCTCAACATACATCTTATGAAAATACTTTCTGTAAGAAAGCTAAATACATTTCAACAGAGAAAGATGTTGAAATAAGGAGTTAATAGCCAGAAATCCTAGAACAAAGAAACAATATTTGAGATTGGACACCCTGGCATGTCCAAATTTGAAGCAGGTCAAAACCAAATTAACAAACTTAAGTTTCAATATCAGTAAAATGTATCTTTTAAATTTCAGTCACCTTTGGAGAGGATGATTTTAAATAGTTAGGGGATAATACCTGTCATGCCCTTAATTCAGGGGGATCAGATCACGTCCTAACAATATTTCATTTTTGGGAGATATAACAGCTCTAGACATGATAAAAATGTTAAGCTTTCAAATGTTGGCCAATGCAATAACCCATCTAGCCTCATAGGCCAGATATGCTAAAATTGAAGAAAATATTGTATAACCAGCAAGTAGTTTCTAAAGAAAACTTGTCCCCTGTAACTTGCATGGATGGACGCACAGACAGATTCAAAACCAATATCACCCTTCCACCTCTTGGCAGGGTCTCATAACAAACATTTCTACATTATGGAGAATATATAAGACACGTATGAGAGGTGACCTCCCTCCGTGATGATAGTGTGAACAGAAACAGTGTGACGGATTGTCATTCTTCCCACTTACAGCTTCATGTATCCAGTCAATATCAAACATCAAAACATCAGTTTGTCCATCATTCTCAGCTAGAGTAAATTATTCTTATAAAAATAGAAATTTTTCTCTTTGTAGAATGAGTTTTCTAATAATATGCTATACACAATATGCTCATCTTCCCACGGCAAGGTGAAAACGTATCGAGCAACTCTCCTCGCTTTAGACCTTGCCTTCACAAGGTAGAAAACTGGTGATCCGGAGCAGCGACACCTATCGTGATCACGAGTTACGCCCCTTATCAGCCTTTCAACGATAGCCAATGAAATTGCCGTTTACATTCGGAACAAATTCAAAATACTAACAGACGATCTTTTTGAAAACTATCCGAGTGGAATTTAATTTTAAATTTCAGTCCGCATGGTTGTTTTCATGTTTTTGATGAGAACCGAGAATGCAGAGAAGACAAACATTATAATGTATCACTCAAATAAAGCGTTTCTCGCCCTAGTAAAACGCATACTCAAATTTTTTTTTCAAATCGGTTCGTTTAACATGCTGTCTTCTGATTGGACTATTCTACTTCCGTGCAGCGGGTTGAAATGCTAGCACAGAAATTACGGCCAATGATGTCAAGGGAGGAATTGGAAAGTTTAGAAACTTTTCTGTTTCGCCCGTGACGTTGTGAAGATGCAATATGCTAATCTGACCTGAAATTCTCTGGTTTCAAGCTCATTTGAACCTCACAAACTTCAGATCTGGCTAATCAAGATAGATCATATTCTATACGATCTATATAAACAGAGCAACTGTAGGGACAACTAAGAATTTAGAATTTTAGAGTTACAGAAATATTTTTCCTGATCATCAATTATTACCCTTAAGAAGAATAGATATTTATTTGGGAACCATTCTTACATGCAGTAAACAAACTAGCATATGTTTGGTTTGAAACTAGAAACTGTAAATGGCGCAATTAGAATCATGTCATTAAGTTGATAATAATCTATTCTCAGATACCAAAATAAAGAAACCTTTCCTTATCAACATGAAATAAGTGTCTAAATCAAGATCTAGAAATAAAGAAACAATTACAAAGTGAAAGAACACCAGACATTGACCATGTTAGAACTACCACTGGTGTATAACAGGCAGAACATGATGTACATGTGATATGACATGGATATTGATGGACTCAAACATGGATAGCATTACAATCATCTGGATATAGACTGACCTTATGTGGATATAGACTGAACCCAATGTAGACATAGACTGATCCGATGTAGATATAGACGGACTAGGACGTAGATATTGACAGACCCTGATGTAGATATAGACTGACCTGATGTGGATATAGACTGACCTGATGTGGATATTGACTGACCTGATGTGGATATAGACTGACCTGATGTAGATATAGACTGACCTGATGTGGATATAGACTGACCAGGATATAGACTGAACCCGATGTAGATATAGACTGAACCCGATGTGGATATAGACTGACCTGATGTGGATATAGACTGACCAGGATATAGAATAGTGTGACCAGGATGTGTATACAGACTGACCTGATGTAGATATAGACTTACCCAGATCTGGATATAGACTGACCTGATGTAGATATAGACTGACCTGATGTAGATATAGACTGAACCCGATGTGGATATAGACTGACCTGATGTAGATATAGAGTGACCAGGATATAGAATAGTGTGACCAGGATGTGTATATAGACTGACCTGATGTAGATATAGACTTACCCAGATCTGGATATAGACTGACATGATATAGATATAGACTGACCAGGACGTAGATAAAGGAAAACCATTATTTACAGATAAATTGACTGATGATGTGGACTGACCCTGATGTAGACATACACAAAGAACGAGATTGGGTCAGTACTGGTGACAGGATGAACACAAGTGGCAGGATTGTTCTAAGGCTCTGAGAGATTCAACAAGGATATACTTGTAGTGAGATCAGCTCACCGAGCAGCTGTAGCAAATCATATTTACTCAATGTCACTAAACCTTCACTTAACGCAGATAAATTCTGCAACAACTTTGTGACCACACTTTATCTGATTCTAAACTTTAAAGCACGGGGCTCATAACAAAGTTAGGGATGTTTCCACATATCAGTGTTCAATTGATATAGCACTACAACTGCTTGCTGAAGATGTTCTCTCATCAACAATAGCAAGTCCATCAACCAATCAACACGCAGCGACCAATGGTCTGTTACAATCTATATGACATGAACGCACCTCTTGGTTTAAGATGACCCAGTTACACCATAGTCATATTAGCATTCCTTAGCAGGGCAGTAGCACCTAATAAGGTAAATTGAGTCATCTTACTAGAAACACAAATCTAGCCTAAAGTCGTTAAATCAAAAATAGAGATTCTGAAAAAGACTAACTGTGTTGGATAAGCTACCTGACATTTCCGTAACTCATCTGATGAAAAGGTATTTGAACAAAAAGGTAGCAAAAAAATTTTGTTCGATAATTTTATGATTTCTTCTTCAAGTACTGTTAATTTTGATAATTAAGATGATTGACTCTCTGAAGATATTATATTTGGCATGAATGAATATCTGTTAGTGAACCTTTGAAGACATTTAATTTTAAATGAAAATTAACATGTGCTACTGCCCATTGGAATAGGATGGTTTATAAGTCTATAAGCATCCAGCGTCGAACACCGAGGTGTCAGTCATCAGGGCATGAGGACTGGGCTGGTGCTGACCGGTGGTGGACCGCTCTAAAATAGGACTGGGCTGGTGCTGACCAGTGGTGGACCGCTCTAAACTAGGACTGGGCTGGTGCTAACCGGTGGTGGACCACTCTAAACTAGGACTGGGCTGGTGCTGACCGGTGGTGGACTGCTCTAAACTAGGACTGGGCTGGTGCTGACCAGTGGTGGACCGCTCTAAACTAGGACTGGGCTGGTGCTGACCGGTGGTGGACCACTCTAGACTAGGAATGGGCTGGTGCTGACCGGTGGTGGACCGCTCTAGACTAGGACTGGGCTGGTGCTGACCGGTGGTGGACCGCTCTAGACTAGGACTGGGCTGGTGCTGACCGGTGGTGGACTGCTCTAAACTAGGACTGGGCTGGTGCTGACCGGTGGTGGACCGCTCTAGACTAGGACTGGGCTGGTGCTGACCGGTGGTGGACCACTCTAAACTAGGACTGGGCTGGTGCTGACCGGTGGTGGACCGCTCTAGACTAGGACTGGGCTGGTGCTGACCGGTGGTGGACTGCTCTAAAATAGGACTGGGCTGGTGCTGACCGGTGGTGGACCGCTCTAAACTAGGACTGGGCTGGTGCTAACCGGTGGTGGACCACTCTAAACTAGGACTGGGCTGGTGCTGACCAGTGGTGGACCGCTCTAAACTAGGACTGGGCTGGTGCTGACCGGTGGTGGACCACTCTAGACTAGGAATGGGCTTGTGCTGGACCGCTCTAAACTAGGACTTGGCTGGTGCTGACTGGTGGTGGACCGCTCTAAACTAGGACAGGGCTGGTGCTGACTGGTGATGGACCGCTCTGAACTAGGACTGGGCTGGTGCTGACCGGTGGTGGACCGCTCTAAACTAGGACTGGGCTGGTGCTGACCAGTGCTGGACCGCTCTAAACTAGGACTGGGCTGGTGCTGACTGGTTGTGGACCGCTCTGAACTAGGACTTGGCTGGTGCTGACTGGTTGTGGACCGCTCTGAACTAGGACTGGGCTGGTGCTGACTGGTTGTGGACCGCTCTGAACTAGGACTGGGCTGGTGCTGACTGGTTGTGGACCGCTCTGAACTAGGACTGGGCTGGTGCTGACCAGTGCTGGACCGCTCTAAACTAGGACTGGGCTGGTGCTGACTGGTTGTGGACCGCTCTGAACTAGGACTGGGCTGGTGCTGACCAGTGCTGGACCGCTCTAAACTAGGACTGGGCTGGTGCTGACTGGTGGTGGACCGCTCTAAACTAGGACAGGGCTGGTGCTGACTGGTGATGGACCGCTCTGAACTAGGACTGGGCTGGTGCTGACCGGTGGTGGACCGCTCTAAACTAGGACTGGGCTGGTGCTGACTGGTGGTGGACCGCTCTAAACTAGGACTGGGCTGGTGCTGACCGGTGGTGGACCGCTCTAAACTAGGACTGGGCTGGTGCTGACCAGTGGTGGACCGCTCTAGACTAGGACTGGGCTGGTGCTGACCGGTGATGGACCGCTCTAAACTAGGACTGGGCTGGTGCTGACCGGTTATGGACTGCTCTAAACTAGGACTGGGCTGGTGCTGACCAGTGGTTGACTGCTCTAACCTAGGACTGGGCTGGTGCTGACCGGTGGTGGACCGCTCTAGACTAGGACTGGGCTGGTGCTGACCGGTGATGGACCGCTCTAAACTAGGACTGGGCTGGTGCTGACCGGTGGTGGACCGCTCTAAACTAGGACTGGGCTGGTGCTGACCAGTGGTTGACTGCTCTAACCTAGGACTGGGCTGGTGCTGACCGGTGGTGGACCGCTCTAGACTAGGACTGGGCTGGTGCTGACCGGTGATGGACCGCTCTAAACTAGGACTTGGCTGGTGCTGACCGGTGGTGGACCGCTCTAAACTAGGACTGGGCTGGTGCTGACTGGTGGTGGACTGCTCTAACCTAGGACTGGGCTGGTGCTGACCGGTGGTGGACCGCTCTAGACTAGGACTGGGCTGGTGCTGACCGGTGGTGGACCGCTCTAAACTAGGACTGGGCTGGTGCTGACCAGTGGTTGACTGCTCTAACCTAGGACTGGGCTGGTGCTGACCGGTGGTGGACCGCTCTAGACTAGGACTGGGCTGGTGCTGACCGGTGATGGACCGCTCTAAACTAGGACTTGGCTGGTGCTGACCGGTGGTGGACCGCTCTAAACTAGGACTGGGCTGGTGCTGACTGGTGGTGGACTGCTCTAACCTAGGACTGGGCTGGTGCTGACCGGTGGTGGACCGCTCTAAACTAGGACTGGGCTGGTGCTGACCGGTGGTGGACTGCTCTAAACTAGGACTGGGCTGGTGCTGACCGGTGGTGGACCACTCTAAACTAGGACTGGGCTGGTGCTGACCGGTGGTGGACCGCTCTAAACTAGGACTGGGCTGGTGCTGACTGGTGGTGGACCGCTCTAAACTAGGACTGGGCTGGTGCTGACCGGTGGTGGACCGCTCTAAACTAGGACTGGGCTGGTGCTGACCAGTGGTTGACTGCTCTAACCTAGGACTAGCGAGGCACTGACTATGAACACACGACTATACATAACATACAGGACCCGAACAACAGACCCACATCTTGACTGACAGCATCATGTATACACAGACCACAGCACTTCTGAACAACATGGGTCACTGTAATTGACGTGAGATAAACAAAGGAGATATGGACCCATTTGTGTGTTCATTTTACAACTGTTTCATAAAAAATTATAAGCAAAGACAACAGTTGAAAGTGTAAAATATCATTCAACTTATGTCCGATAGCTAGGATGATGAAGTTCAGCAAACAGGATATTCGTAGGCATGTTATAGATTAAGTAATCTGTTATTACCTGAATAATTTGGCTGATAATTGGAGGGGTCTTCAGAGATTGGATATGTTTGGTCATCAAGGCACAAGTTTTAGGCTTGCTAATAATGCTTTATAGGTGCAATCTACACTTGGACTACTTACTTTACAATGTACTAACTATTATTAACAAATTCAAAGAATCAAAGTCTTTCTTCACCCTTGTACAATGTAAATAAAAAATGACTCTAAATATGAATGGGTCAAATATGACCCTAGATTGTTTTGCAAATAGTTTGGAAAGGTATTTAAATGCCATCATTAAGCATTAAACATATTCAGTGAGAAGTAAACAAACAAGGTAAACTAGCATCAACAGGATCACATAGTTTGCTCTTCATCTTGTTATGAATGTTTTCTGTAGAAATATTGATACAAAAATAGTTTGCCTGGCATCGTATATAAAGAGCACCACCTAATATAATGGATGTTTTGGTCAATACTAGACTAGAATATCTCAAAAATATATCAAATTGATGATGCAAAACTTAGAATTTGTACATATTATTCATTCTTATGAACTTTTATATAAGAAAATAGTATGTGTACTATGCAACATTGACATAGAAAAGAAAAATGTAATAAAACCTTTTATAATTTGAACAATATATAAATCTAAAAAACAGACCCCTAGTGAAAAGCCATTTAACAGTATGGACACTGACTTATGCTTAGCTGTCAGTTGAAAGATTAGTGCTTAAGCAGCAGAACCTTGTTCCTACACAATAAACAGCAGATTGGTATCAGTAGAACTATCATGTGTATAATAAGAACTCTAGTTTGAATAAAGTTGCAACAATTCCTACCAGAGGCTGATGCTGCAATGAGAAAGACACCTAAAACAGTAGGACAAGGCCCTTGTAGCTTAGACTTATCATACTGGAAACAAATCAACATTCACAAACAGAGCAACACACTGTGAATGAGGATGGTAGTTTGTGCCCAAAGCCTGTGATGTATATTTGTGCAGAAAAGGAAAATGCAGTGTACAAATTCAATGATGCATGACAATGCTGATATCAATCAGTGTACAAATTCAATGATGCATGACAATGCTGATATCAATCCGTGTACAAATTCAATGATGCATGACAATGCTGATATCAATCCGTGTACAAATTCAAAAATGCATGACAATGCTGATATCAATCCGTGTACAAATTCAATGATGCATGACAATGCTGATATCAATCAGTGTACAAATTCAATGATGCATGACAATGCTGATATCAATCTGTGTACAAATTCAATGATGCATGATAAAGGTAACTTTCAGTTACAATGATAATGACATAGACAGTACGGTAACTGGTTTAACAGATAAAACAAAAGATAATATTTTTCCACAATATCAGACACAGAAATGTATGCACAATATGAGAAATAAGACATAAATAGCACTTGACAAACAAAGTGTGCCTTGCATCAAACCGCCTAACATGACATCAACAAGCACTTATTGCACCAGCTTCATTCTCAACATTCTATAAATGGGAGTTGTAACATGTAACAAAACTTAAATAAAAAGAAACAGTCTCCTTCTTCCATTTCGTTGTCATTTCTAATTGCACTTTAAGTGACCTTGTCATCTGACTCGTGGGTCATCCAGGTGAAAAGTTAAGATGGCTGAGACAGGTCTGAAGACTGAAAACTGCAATGTATCAAGTTTCAACATTTGAACCACTGATAAATAGGAGAGATCAACCTCCAAACTCTGTGTTGGTATAGCTGACCTTTGACCTTAGAATATTATCTGGATCTCTTGGTGACCTTGATCCCTGGTTTCATCTTCTCCTGGCTAGAGTCGTGATCCAGTCAAGATTGAGTTGCTTTCATCTCCTATTGGTAGATCACTGAAAACATCATAAAACAAGCAATCTAGTTGTTTTAAGTACCATATTTCTTTAAAAATAGGCCTGGCATTGTATTGTACTATTGTACTTTTGTTACCTGAAAGATTCCATGCCAAAATATTGTTCAAGTTCAATTCTATCTTCTATCTTGGTAATATCTACCTCAGGACCCGATGCAAGTTGTATCACCACTACTTGACCAACTATGTAGGATTAAGCATGTTGCCCGAAAGAACAACTCAAAACATCGAAGCAACTGTAACTCTGGCTGATAGAAGGGAAAGACATTCTGCTGGTTGAGAGAGTAGATTGAAGAGGGGAGGCTACTCACATGGAGCCGGGGACAGCGTGCTTCTGGAGCATCTTGACGTACTGCTTGTGGTCCTGCTCCAGACTGATGACACACTTCTGGATCTCTGTGACCGTCTGGAAGCACCGCTTGGTGTCCTCTATCAGCAACCGGGGGCGCGGCTCAGCCTCCCCAGAATACACCTCCTGACATCCACACTGCTCTGTAACAGCAATCAACCATATCATACCATCTCTTACCTGCAATTGATCAATATGCTACATTGGACATTTCATTGTCGTTAAATTGGAATGATCAAAATGATAAAGATCTAATTATCCAGCAGATTTTCTTTGAAAATGTCAGTATTTTACTGAAAATTTATTAAAAAGACAAAACTCACTAATTGACATATGGGCAAACCTGGAAGGGTTTCATTTTGTCCAAAAAAAACTCCATGACAATGACCTTATCAACTTAAACACATCACATGCCAACAGAGTGAGTACAAGGGAACAATTTCTCATGAAACATTGAACAAAGTCCTCTTCACTAAGGTTACAAATTGGTGGCATATTTTAGACTCTTATCAGGCTTACTATACACTTCCAAATCTAATAGTTCGATATGATTACCAAACATAGCAATGAATATAAAACTCTGAGTTAACAAATATATGTGCTTCAATATCACCAAACATAGCAATGAATATAAAACTCTGAGCTAACAAATATATGTGCTTCAATATCAACAAACATAGCAATGAATATAAAACTCTGAGTTAACAAATATATGTGCTTCAATATCAACAAACATAGCAATGAATATAAAACTCTGAGCTAACAAATATATGTGCTTCAATATCAACAAACATAGCAATGAATATAAAACTCTGAGCTAACAAATATATGTGCTTCAATATCAACAAACAAGTGCAACAACTACAAGTTGTAACGGTTGTAAAACACAAAACACACAACAATTAGTTTATTACTTATAAATCCATAAATGTCTTTTATTAGATTCTCTTATTTGATTCAATCTGATATTGTTAAGTATCAAAAGATTAGCTCTGTAAATAAACTTAACACCAACAGTCAATAGAAATGCAGGAATAACTGAAATCAAATTACACAAGCAAATGTTGAGACCATGAACCTACAGAAGAGATAAAGAAAAGCAGCACAACATCACCCCTGGTGAGATAGGAGTAATGTAACCAACAAATCTGGCACTTCATAAATCTGTCTTCATGTAACCCTCACATGACTGGTGAAGCGAATCAATCAAATAGTTGAGAAAAAGCTAAATCAAACTGTGGTTTATTATTTCAAAATTTGCTTTCTTATTAAAAAATAACTTAGTCCAAAGGTTTATGATCAATGAGTATTTCATCAGTCATTGAGTCTAAAACCAAACATACTTCAAAGACAATGATCAACCTTCATATTGCCTCTCAAAGAAGTCTTCTCATATTGTCTGTTTTCTGTTTTACAAGACAGTTATTTGGGTTCATGATTACATTAAGAAAAACTGCCATTGAGAAACAGTGCAGAGAATCTGAAGATAAATCCATGTCTAGACAAGATGAGCACAACAACATACAAGTGCACAAACAAAGTGTCTGTAAGTGGGGACATCCTCAACTAAGTCTGAACACTCCTATATCTACATCACAGTCAAGGTCAAGGAGAAATCAATGCCTTAGTTACCAAGCTGACATCACAGATGTTCATCATGAAAGTTGGAAAGAGGGTTTACTGACCTCCTGTGTTCATCTCCAACATATTAAATAATATCAATCGGGCCAAAACCCTTGCTTAGCAATATATATATCGATGACTGGTATTTATTTAAATCAACCAATGGGAGTGCTATCAAACTACATATATTAGGGTGGACTGCAGCTGCTGCTTAGCTTACAAACAGCGTTCTACAAGGTTTCCGTGTGAAGCTTACAAACAGCGTTCTACAAGGTTTCCGTGTGAAGCTTACAAACAGCGTTCTACAAGGTTTCTGTGTGAAGCTTACAAACAGCGTTCTACAAGGTTTCCGTGTGAAGCTTACAAACAGCGTTCTACAAGGTTTCTGTGTGAAGCTTACAAACAGCGTTCTACAAGGTTTCTGTGTGAAGCTTACAAACAGCGTTCTACAAGGTTTCCGTGTGAAGCTTACAAACAGCGTTCTACAAGGTTTCTGTGTGAAGCTTACAAACAGCGTTCTACAAGGTTTCCATGGAAAGCTTACAAACAGCGTTCTACAAGGTTTCCGTGTGAAGCTTACAAACAGCGTTCTACAAGGTTTCCGTGTGAAGCTTACAAACAGCGTTCTACAAGGTTTCCGTGTGAAGCTTACAAACAGCGTTCTACAAGGTTTCTGTGTGAAGCAGCTCTAGATAACAGCGTTCTACAAGGTTTCCGTGTGAAGCAGCTCTAGATAACAGCGTTCTACAAGGTTTCCGTGTGAAGCAGCTCTAGATAACAGCGTTCTACAAGGTTTCCGTGTGAAGCAGCTCTAGATAACAGCGTTCTACAAGGTTTCCGTGTGAAGCAGCTCTAGATAACAGCGTTCTACAAGGTTTCCGTGTGAAGCAGCTCTAGATAACAGCGTTCTACAAGGTTTCCGTGTGAAGCAGCTCTAGATAACAGCGTTCTACAAGGTTTCCGTGTGAAGCAGCTCTAGATAACAGCGTTCTACAAGGTTTCCGTGTGAAGCAGCTCTAGATAACAGCGTTCTACAAGGTTTCCGTGTGAAGCAGCTCTAGATAACAGCGTTCTACAAGGTTTCCGTGTGAAGCAGCTCTAGATAACAGCGTTCTACAAGGTTTCCGTGTGGAGCAGCTCTAGATAACAGCGTTCTACAAGGTTTCCGTGTGAAGCAGCTCTAGATAACAGCGTTCTACAAGGTTTCCGTGTGAAGCAGCTCTAGATAACAGCGTTCTACAAGGTTTCCGTGTGAAGCAGCTCTAGATAACAGCGTTCTACAAGGTTTCCGTGTGAAGCAGCTCTAGATAACAGCGTTCTACAAGGTTTCCGTGTGAAGCAGCTCTAGATAACAGCGTTCTACAAGGTTTCTGTGAAGCAGCTCTAGATAACAGCGTTCTACAAGGTTTCCGTGTGAAGCAGCTCTAGATAACAGCGTTCTACAAGGTTTCCGTGTGAAGCAGCTCTAGATAACAGTGTTCTACAAGGTTTCTGTGAAGCAGCTCTAGATAACAGTGTTCTACAAGGTTTCTGTGAAGCAGCTCTAGATAACAGCGTTCTACAAGGTTTCCGTGTGAAGCAGCTCTAGATAACAGTGTTCTACAAGGTTTCTGTGAAGCAGCTCTAGATAACAGTGTTCTACAAGGTTTCTGTGAAGCAGCTCTAGATAACAGTGTTCTACAAGGTTTCTGTGTGAAGCAGCTCTAGATAACAGCGTTCTACAAGGTTTCTGTGTGAAGCAGCTCTAGATAACAGCGTTCTACAAGGTTTCCGTGTGAAGCAGCTCTAGATAACAGTGTATGCAGTTGGAAATAGTTTGACTGTAAACATACATTCCATCAATAGCGTTGAGTACCCAGACCAAAAGACCTTTAGGATATGTGCTGCAGCTTAATGCGGGGACTTCTACGCTGATGGAGCAGGACGGTTTAAAAAGAGAGATCTGATGCCTTGTTGATGCTTGAGTATGATCGTAAAGGATGTCATAATACTCTCCACAGACCAGCCCACTGAATGCAAGTAAGGAGTGTTCAGAACTTTCTCTGAGGAAGGAAGGAAGGAATGAAGGAAGGATGTGGGTGACACATAGCTTACCATCAGTCTCAGTCAGCATGCAGTCTGCAAAGGTTAAGTGGTAGATTGAAATTTGCAGAGTTAGTTCCCCTTGCTGTTTAATATGTCTACATACATGTATACCAAGTTTACCTTGTAGATATGTTAACTGTTAACTGGCTGCTCCTGACCTGTGTACGTTCATCTCAGGTTGAGAAGCAGTGACAGCTCACATACCCCCGGTGTAATTTCACCGCCATTTAAGGGTGAGGTTTAACAAAATAACAACTGAAATCTACAAGTCATAGCTTTAATAATTTGAAGAAGGCAGGACTTTTGATTATTTTATCTTTATTCAAACTTTGAAAATGTTATGGCCACCAAGAATATATATCCCTTAAAGGCAAATCAGCAGGAAATGGAAATCTCACATTTAGTACATGAAGTTTCTAAGCTAAAGAGCTTCAAGTTATGCTCCGGCGACGGAACATAGTCAGAAATGTTCATTTAAGGGCAAAAAATTCTAAATTATTTGGTACCCTGGAATTGAAACAACCAAAAGGCACATCTGCACCATATAGGTAACACTCCTACTAAATTTAAAGTTTCGGAGTCAAATAGTTTTCAACTGCTCCGGAAACGATGTCGGATGGACGGATGGATGGATGGATGGATGGATGGATGGACGAACGGACAGACGGACACGCGGAGCCCTATATACCCCCAACTACGCAATAGCAGGGATATAATGACTTTATGACATATGATATGATTATACTTGTTAGTAAAATGTGAATGTGCTACAGATTGATTCAAACCAAAGTTTTGCAAGAATGATCAAGGAGCATGTACCATGTACCTTTCTAATGCATAATCCACACTTTGAGGTAGCAGGAGTTCGAAGAGATGATTAAAAAGCACTATATCTTGTAATCTTAATCCACATGTACTCTTGAAGGTTGAAACTGATTTGATTGGCTGAAAAACTATGACCTCTTGTGAAGGATTATTGAATATGGGTCACCAGCTTCTGGCCACGGTTAAAGCTTAAACTACAACTTGAGCAAAGGTAAAGTCCTGTAGTACAACAGTTTCATAATCCATTCTCATTCAAATTGTCCTGTGCTATGGGATACATCAGATCACAGAACATCTTAACAACACTTGAAGGCTTTTGGGTGTCAAGCAGTCTGGAAGGCATTCTCTCACTGAAGTAGTTCATGTCATCATTTCACTCTCACCTCTGTTTCAATGATAGCACTTCTCGGGCAGAATATTGAAAAGCTTGTTTCAAAACTATGATAAAGTTTATCAAAATCTCATTGATATCAGATACTGCAGGGAATTGAGAATTTATTTTTTAAGTGTGCACTTGTTACTTAAGAAAGGATAACAGAGGTGAGTGTCAGATGTGATGAGTTGAGCTAGCTCTGTGGGTCGACAAGGTCAGATAGGAGCAACGTTAGTAACAAGGGTGGGTATCGTTCCTACTTTCTATATTGAAATATATTGCGAAACAAAAAAAACTATTGCAATACGTATTGCAATATATTGACACTTTTCAGATTCAAGAATTTTCATGCTATTTTTTCTATATGAACATAAGGAACGACCATCATTGCTCAAATAAGAGCCGTCTTGGAAAGGAATATTTTGCAATCACTCTTCAGTGACCTGTATACATATTGGAGATATTTTCACAAAACAACTTCACACTTTGTTAAGAACTTTCCGTAAAGTCATGTTTTATTTGTTTGTGTTTTTGGGCAATTTGAGATGAAAATTGCTCATTTCAAACGTTCAATATATTTGATATTATCAGAACTGTGTACCGATTAGTATCATGTTGTTCCTATATTGCAACATACAAATATACCAATAATACCTCGCATCCTTAGTTAATAAATTCATAATGGGGTTATTACCTGTAAACTATTCTTCACATCAGCTGCTAATATGGACATCAATGATGGTTTCCAAAAAAGGAAAAAGGAAAAGCCTCAAAAAGTTTTCGGAGGAAAGCAGACTGACGACAGTCAAAGGGCTGTGCCATAAGGCCATCTGATGATTTTAACATGTACAAGATTGAGACACATGAAGCAGGAAGGAAGCACTTCCCCTAGCCCCTGCTCCAGACCAACTGTGGAGGGTTCTCCTCACTTACGTACCAAGCAGTGTGTCCAGTTTGTCCATGCTTGCAAGGAACATGGAGTGGACCTTCTCCAGCTCGCGGTCAGTGTCTACGTCCAGCTTGATGTCAGGCACCGGCACCCCCCCAGACACTGGACAGCACCCCTCAGCACCCACATCACTTGCCTTGCAGCTGTGCACACACAGGGAAGAGAAATCCTTGCGTCAAAATTGTCCAAATACATATTCTTACATTAGAAAATATATAAGACAGCATAACAAGCAGCTGACATGGTCAAGCTATATCTACCACAAATGGCACAATATGCAAAGATTCTACATATCTTATCAATTTATGCTTTTTCTGCACGTAAAGGGAAGAGAAAACCTTGCATCAAAATTGTCTAAATACATATTCTTACATTAGAAAGTATATAAGATAGCATTAAAAGCAGCTGACATGGTTGAGAATGGCACAATATGCATAGAATTTACATATCTTATCAATTTTGATGCTTTTTCTATCACTGTATAGATATTGAAGATTCCATTATAGCAAATTTGTGACTTTAATGCAAGACAAAAGTGAAAAGAGAATAGAACTTTTTAAATCAAGCCAACAAATAATTAAAGCCAGCTTTCTTACAAAGTTATCAGTATAAGTCCAATAATCAAAACCTTTAAAATGTATATAACAAAGACACACTAAGTTATATCTCCATAAAGAATTTAATCCTTTAAATAGAGTGAGTGAGTGAGGTATTGTTTAACCAGTTTTCAGCAACATGTCAGCAATTAGCGGAGCGCTTTACATACGGAGAAGATACGATGAAGGAGATTGTAAACCTACCAGAGCCAGTGTCCGTTGATGAAGGCAGCTGGATGGTAGACGTTGAGTCGGTTCTTGTTGGTGTTACACACCTTCGTCAAAATGTCAAGCCTTGGCAAGAAAAACACAGTTTACATCATTGTTTTGTAAGATGCACTTCAGAATTATAGTTTTTTTTATTCACAACACAAAAAATCTTATAATGTGCTATCTGCAGGGATATCTTTTATTACTAGCCCAAATTGCGTATCAGTTCAAAGATATGTTCTTAAAAAGTTTGTTTGCAATGACACAAGAGAGGATACCAGACAAGGAGAGGAAAAGACCAGACACTAAAAGGACTCACAGGAAACAGAGAGGAAGAGACCAGAGACACAAAGAGAAGACACAGGAAACAAAGAGGAGACAAGAGACAGGTAAAGGCTGAGACTAGAGACAAAAAGAAGAGACACGAGACATGGAGAGGTAGAGACCGGAGACACAAAGAGGAGACAAGAGACAGGTAGAGGCAGAGACTAGAGACACAAAGAGGAGACAAAAGACAGGTAGAGGCAGAGACTAGAGACACAAAGAGGAGACAGGAGACAGGTAGAGGCAGAGACTAGAGACACAAAGAGGAGACAAGAGACAGGTAGAGGCAGAGACTAGAGACACAAAGAGGAGACAGGAGACAGGTAGAGGCAGAGACTAGAGACACAAAGAGGAGACAGGAGACAGGTAGAGGCAGAGACTAGAGACACAAAGAGGAGACAGGAGACAGGTAGAGGCAGAGACTAGAGACACAAAGAGGAGACAGGAGACAGGGAGAGGCAGAGACCGGACCCACAAAAAGGAGACAGGAGACAGGTAGAGGCAGAGACTAGAGACACAAAGAGGAGACAGGAGACAGGTAGAGGCAGAGACTAGAGACACAAAGAGGAGACAGGAGACAGGGAGAGGCAGAGACCGGACCCACAAAAAGGAGACAAGAGACAGGTAGAGGCAGAGACTAGAGACACAAAGAGGAGACAGGAGACAGGGAGAGGCAGAGACTAGAGACACAAAGAGGAGACAGGAGACAGGGGGAGGCAGAGACTAGAGACACAAAGAGGAGACAGGAGACAGGTAGAGGCAGAGACTAGAGACACAAAGAGGAGACAGGAGACAGGTAGAGGCAGAGACTAGAGACACAAAGAAGAGACAGGAGACAGGGGGAGGCAGAGACTAGAGACACAAAGAGGAGACAGGAGACAGGTAGAGGCAGAGACTAGAGACACAAAAAGGAGACAAGAGACAGGTAGAGGCAGAGACTAGAGACACAAAGAGGAGACAGGAGACAGGGGGAGGCAGAGACTAGAGACACAAAGAGGAGACAGGAGACAGGCAGAGGCAGAGACCGGACCCACAAAGAGGAAGAGACCAGAAACAGGACAGACATAGTGTGAATAGTGAATACAAGTTATAGAGAGAGAAGTAAAGTAGAAGAGAGAGGAAGAGATGAGAGACATGATGAGGTTGAGAAAAAGTGCAGAGAGAGTAAGAGACGCACCACTCCTTCTCCTCGACACAGTTGTTGGCCTGGATGTAGAGAGCTCGGGACGGCTGAACCACCTGGAACATCTACAACACACCCACATCTTTACCTGCTTCATATCCAATAGCATCAGCAAACACTACTCATCACATCATATTCAAACTCACATGTAAAGGCTCATTCAAGCTCATTGCTTTTTTTAAGGCAAGGCATCATTTCTTTTTCTTTGACAATATCATTTTACTGATCACCACTATGCAAGCAGTAAGAGATTTGTTCAAAAGCCAAAGTTATTGTATACAGAAAACATAAAGCTCTGCTCTGAGAAGAATAAACTCACATATTTCATTTTGAAGGAGTTCTCCTGCAGTCGCTCCACCGCTAGTATATCTTCTATTGGTATACTGCACAATGCTTTTTCCGCTGCAAATACACAGGGGAGAAATACAATTCATAACTTATTCTGTGCCCGAAGAAAACATATCTGAGCTCATGACAGAATCATGATTGCTCTTTAATAATCACCATTTTCCCTTCTACTGCAGTTAGTATTAACTGATACCACCAGATTTCAGTGTAAAAAACCTCAATGTAAAGATCAATCTTGCGATGTTGTGACCACGAACATTTCACTTCTGCTTTCAAAGATACATATGAGAGTCTTTAGGTGTGTGCACAGAGTTCAGGGGAATACATGACAACCCTACCTGTCCATTCTCTCAACATTGACCACTGACAAGTATTTTCTTCCCTGCAAATTTCATTGTGAAGAGAAAAGAAATCTTCATAACTCACTCCTAAAGCAGTAATGAACAATACTTACTCTTAGACTTAGAATATGTCAAGTGCTGATTGGTGAGGCAGAAATATCTCTTCTTGAAGTTCTTCCTGCCAATCTTGTTTCTGCCCTGCGCTCGCTTTATCATCACCCTGAAGTAAAAGCACTTAATTTGTCATATACATCAACTCATCATTTAAACAAACCATCAGGGAAATAACTCAATTTAGAAACAAGTGTTTGCCACTAACATAGCAATGTCCCATGCTGTTGAGATATGTATGAATAATTGTCACAATAAGCAAATGTTTTATTCCAATTGACATTGAGTGCAATGGTGCAAGAGATATGGCGTTATCATGAGTTTTAAAAGTGGAAGTGCCGTGGTGACCTAGAAAATAAAGTTAAGGTCATCAAAACTGACTGGTGTCTGCAACGTCCCTCTTTGTAGGCTGTGACCAAATTTGAAGACATTAAATGCAAAGGTTCATGAGATATCGCGTTAACAAGAGTTTCAAAAGTGGCCAAAGTGCTGTGGTGACCTTGAAATTAAGGTCAAGGTCACCCAAAGTGACTGGTGTCTGCTAATCCATGATGAAGGCTGTGACCAAATTTGAACACATTTGGTGTAACGGTTCATAAGATAAAAAGTGGCCTAAGTGCCGTAGTGACCTTGAAAACTAGATTAGCGTTTGCGGGATACCGCAAAAGCAGAGCAGCCCCGGGACTTTGGGTTTCGCCTTACCCTGTTCCTCCTTTTACAGGCCGCACCAAATTGGGAATTTTCTCGTGACCTTGACCTTTGACACTCAAGGTCACACAATCAATGAACACATTTCATTGAGTATAACATTATTGTAATGAAATAAAGTGTTAAAAATTAAATTAATCCATTTTCTCCATATATGTTGACCTTGCTGTGACCTTGACCTTCGACAGTTAGTACCCAAAACTTTTTGAAAATGTTGTACTTCTCAAGAGATAATATATACAAAATCTAAACTTCATAGAACGAAAACTTTTCAAGTTATTGTGTTTACAAGGAATTGCAATAACTCATATCTCATGACCTTGACCTTTGACCTTCAAGGTCACACAATAATTGAACACTTTTTATTGAGTATAACAATCATGTATTGATTAAAAGTGATCATAGTTAAAATTAAGCATTTTCGCTAAACCATGCTTAAGTCATGACCTTGCTGTGACCTTGACCTTTGACAGATTGTAGCCGAAACCTTTTCAAAATTTTTTACTTTTCCAAGGATGATATATACCAAGTAAAAGCTTCATAGCACAAAAACTTTTCAAGTTACCGTGTTTACAAAGAATTTTGTAGTGATTTTATAACTCGTGACCTTGACCTTTGAACTTGAAAATGAACATGTCATAATGATTCCCTGGAAGTATTAACATTTAGACATGTTCATGAGTTCTGAAAAGCTAAATGGGATAAAGTTATACCCCAATTTAGTGCATTTTGTAATAACTCATATCTCATGACCTTGACCTTTGACCTTCAAGGTCAAACAATCATTGAACACTTTTTATTGAGTATAACAATCATGTATTGATTAAAAGTGTTCATAGTTAAAATAAAGCATTTTCGCTAAAGCATGCTTACGTCATGACCTTGCTGTGACCTTGACCTTTGACGGATTGTAGCCAAAACCTTTTCAAAATTTTTTACTTTTCCAAGGATGATATATACCAAGTTAGAGCTTCATAACACAAAAACTTTTAAAGTTATCGCGTTTACAAGGAATTCTTAGAGTGAATACATAGCTCGTGACCTTGACCTTTGACCTTGAAAGTGAACTTGTCAAAATCGTTCCCCCGAGGTATGAGTAGTAAGGTATGAATAAGAGTTCTGGAAAGCTTAGGGGAAAAAAGTTATAGCTAGTAGTACGAGTGCGGCGGCGGCGGCGATGGAAACTTCACAAAAACTGATAGCAGCCCCGTCCTTAGGCGGGGCTGCTAATAATGTCAAGGTCACTCAAAGTCAATGGTGTCTGCATAATACCTCAATGCAGGTTGTGACCAAATTTGAAGACATTTGGTCCAACGGTTCATTAGATATCGCGTTAACAAGAATCTGGACTGACAGACGGAAGCTGCTGAAAACAATGTCCCCCTTTCCAGGTTGCGAAGGGGGACAAATATCAGTTCAATCAAACAAACTATCATATCAAGCAAACAATTACTACTTCAACTAGATTACTGGTAGGTGTGTGGGACACCCCAATAGCAGAGCAGGCCAGAACCTGAGAGTTTAGACTTCAAGCTAATTCTTTTGCTTGGCAACAATGCAATGGGCATTTTTACAAAACATACCACAAAAAGAAATTTCAGAAGTTGTGAGCTTAAAATTTCTCTTGAATGCTAGCATCTAAACAAAATTTGTAATGGTTATAATCTACAAATGATAAACTCAAGGATTGCATTATCAAGAAAAGAATAATGATTGACCATATTTTATATATATCATACCGGTATATCATGTTATGCAATTTTTGCAATACAATGCCTGTTGTGACATGCTTTATCTTTGACCTTAAATGCAGGAGAGTAAGTACAAGAGAACTGACCCTTCCTTAAGGACGATGGGCGCCTCTATGTTGCGAGAGTGGGCACCTGTTGATGAAGACACGATGTCCAGGAACTGAAGCAGGAAACATACAGCAATAAATACTGCCTTGTTATCATCTGGACTCATATCCAGTGCCTATCAATATCATTATGTGTCCCTGATGTTTTACAACATATATTATAGATGTTATCTACATCTAACTTGATCATTATGAATTCACCAAATGGGTGTTAGTTGGGCAAGTATTGGAGCAGTGCGTACCATCCTGACGGCGTCCATGTGTCGGTCCTGTGAGAGACAGTCGAAGACAGGCACCATGTATTCCTCCTTCAGACTGAACGGCACCTGGGGACACACACAGGGAGCGATCACATCCATAATACACTTTTCCACTTCTGTGAAATCTTGAATTGAGACAAGTTACATACCAGCTTCTCTTTTAAGATTTTATTTTTACATATTTTGCTTTTTACAATATTTCTTTTAATCTATTACCACATGTGCCATACATTGTTTTTGTTATTGATTTATTCCAAAAGTCTTAGTGTATCTTTGGAGTTAAGTGAGTATTGGTTTCATAGTTCATCAATGACTTTTTAAGTTCGAACACAGTTCTCTTTTCCTTGATTCACATGAAGATTAAGTAAGGATGATCTTACAGAGTTGGAGCTGACTAGGTTGACTAGACCCTGGATCACCTTTGACACGAGTGTGAGGGTGCGGTGCACCTGGGGGTCCTGAAATACACAACACACAGCATCACCTTACGTGTCCTTACACACGGCATCACCTTACGTGTCCTTACACACGACATTACCTTACGTGTACTTACACACAGCATCACCTTACATGTCCATACACACAGCATCACCTTACATGTCCTTACACACAGCATTACCTTAAGTGTCCTAACACACAGCATCACCTGAAGTGCCCTTACACACAGCATCACCTAAGTGTCCTTACACACAGCATCACCTTAAGTGTCCTTACACACAGAATCACCTTACATGTCCATACACACAGCATCACCTTAAGTGTCCTTACACACAGCATCACCTTACGTGTCCTTACACACAGCATCACCTTAAGTGTCCTTACACACAGCATCACCTTATGTGTCCTTACACACAGAATCACCTTACATGTCCATACACACTACATCACCTTAAGTGTCCTTACACACAGCAACACCTTAAGTGTCCTTACACACAGCATCACCTTAAGTGTCCTTACACACAGAATCACCTTACATGTCCATACACACAGCATCACCTTACATGTCCTTACACACAGCATCACCTTAAGTGTCCTAACACACAGCATCACCTTAAGTGTCCTTACACACAGCATCACCTAAGTGTCCTTACACACAGCATCACCTTAAGTGTCCTTACACACAGAATCACCTTACATGTCCTTACACACAGCATCACCTTAAATGTCCTTACACACAGCATCACCTTACATGTCCTTACACACAGCATCACCTTACATATCCTTACACACAGCATCACCTTACGTGTCCTTACACACAGCATCACCTTACGTGTCCTTACACGCAACATCACCTTACATGTCCTTACAAACAACAAAACCTATGTCCTTACACACGACATCACCTTACATGTCCTTACACACAACATCACCTATAACAGACTTAGCAGTAAAAAGTACTCATCATTAAGAACAAAAGATGACCTTCTATACTGCAAATCAGACTCAAAATATGACGTTCAGTTAAACAGCAAATGATGTTACTTTCATGATGACATGTTCGCAGAAAGCTGTATTATATTGAACACAAGAACATCTTCCTGACACTTACATTGAAATACTGATCATACTGTACACAACAAGGGTAGCATCTTGAAATAACATCCACTCATTTAAAAAATGACAAATATATTTTGACATGAAGAGTTCTTACCGCTATTTCTGAGCAAAGATCAAAGAGTTTTGGTCCCAGAATGGCTGGGGCAAAGAAGCGCAGAAACACAAAACTGCTAACGACACGGTACTTGATTGTTGGGCTCCCTGGAAGACAAGTTTACATGGTAACTGTACATTTAACAACCTTACTCAAATTCTCACAATTTTTAAAAACAACATATCAGGCAGAGATATAGCTAATTGCTTTAATATTTGCTGATAATAGTTGCCCAAAATGTTGTGGCCAATTTACAAAACTTCTAAAAGGAAATAAACGCCAAATTCTCAAGATAAGCTCTTCTAGAGTATCACTGTATTAAAAGGTAAAGTGTTAACAAACAATGTGTGTCAGACGAAGCTATAATAGTGTCACAAACGTTGATATACACGGAGCCCCTCCCTGACTGGTGTACCTGCGTAGTGCTTCATGGCGGCCTCCTTGACTGCGTGGAAGACCTGCCGCATGACGGTAGGGCAGATGAGGGCGGAGCCTGTTATAGTCTCCACCACGCTCACCACATAGCTCTTCAGGTTGCTCTGTTGATTGATAACCACATACATGTCAACAACTAGAAGCATCGCCTCTCACCTTCCATACTAGCTTATGAGTAACACGGCAATGTGATTTGCAACCAAACAATGAATATAGCAAACAACATAAAGTTCTCTCACTTCCATGTTATTAAGTTATACCACTTCATTCAGAGCTAGTTTTATATTCCTATATACGAGGGGCGTTCAATAAGTGTTGCAAGCGGGGCATTGGTGTTTACATAAATAGTGTCAGCTTATAGCAGGTGTTACTATAGTCAAAACATAACATTGACACATGTCAAAACAATTTCTAGACATAACAATTATTTAGATATAATAGCTGCGCTGACCTAGGGGTCTCCATAATCATGGATTCTCTCAAACATGAACAACGCGCTGTGATCAAGTTCCTTACTAAAGAGGGATGCAAAGCTACAGAAATACATAATCGTATGTGTAATGTGATGGGTAAGGATGCTCCTAACTTTTCAACAGTTTGTCGCTGGTCTCTTCAGTTCAAGCGGGGCAGGGAGTCCTTAGACAATGACCCACGGTCAGGCAGGCCATCTGAAGTCACCCGACCGGAAGTTATTGCCGCTATCGAAAGATGAATTTTAGCTGACCGCCGTGTTAAAGTTTCTGAACTGTCTTTGGAATTCCAGATATCAGTTGGAAGTATTGAAAAAATAATTCATGACCATCTTGGTATGTCCAAGGTATCTGCAAGATGGGTACCCAGAAACCTCACAGCACAAGATCGCCAGAAAAGAACCGAAAGTTGCATGGAGCTCCTGGATCGGTTTAATGCGGATGAAGCCAGGTTTTTGTCTCGTCTGGTGACAGGTGACGAAACCTGGATCCACCACTGGGACCCGGAAACTAAACTGGAATCCAAGCAATAGAAGCACCCGAGTTCACCGCCTCCCCTGAAGTTTCGCACTCAACCATCAGCTGGCAAGGTTATGGCGACAATCTTTTGGGATGCAAAAGGCATATTATTAATTGATTACTTGCCAACCAAAACTACAATGAATGGTCAATATTATGTCAACCTAATGCAAGAATTGCGAAAGACAATTTGACAGAATCGCCGTGGAATGTTGACACGTGGTGTTCTGATTTTGCATGACAACGCTCCAGTCCACAGGTCAAGAGTTGCACAGGCCGCTATACGTGATTGTGGATTCAAACAGCTTAACCACATACCCTACAGCCCAGACCGAGCCCCCAGTGACTACTTCCTGTTCAGAAACCTGAAATCCGCCCTACGGGGATGACGAAGACGTCAAAGCTGCCACAGAGGCGTGGTTAGGGGGGCAAACGGAAGACTTCTACAAAAGCGGCATCAAAAGTCTTAAAGAGAAATGGAATAAGTGTATTGAGGTGAAGGGTAACTATATTGAAAAATAAAAGTAAAAAATTGACTACGCGAGTTGGTTTTATATTGAAGTTGCAACACTTATTGAACGCCCCTCGTATGTACATACATTGCATATAGTTAGATTATTATGCCAGCATAAATTTCAAACTATCTGGTCAGAGTAAAGGCAAACACTGACACTGACAGAAAACTTGTTTTCCTTGGGTCCTTAACTCCATGTATTGATCTCATGAAAGTGAAACCATTGCCTGACATACGTACAAGGTTCTCCTCCAGTGTGTCGCCCTCCTTCATCCGGGACGGGTCCACCTCGCATCCCTTCCTCTCCTCAAATATCTGACAACAGCAAACACACACACTGAGAAACTTAAAGAAAATATCACCAATAAAACACAAATTGTAAGATGGCTGCTTTAGGAGTGTTATCTGTGTTTGTTAAGTATTGACTGTGTCAATAACTGTTATCTGTGATTGCTAAGGTACTGACGGTGTCAATAAGTGCTACCTGTGATTGCTAAGGTACTGACCTATCATTAATGTTATCTGTGATTACTAAGGTACTGACCATGTCAATAAGTGCTATCTGTGATTACTAAGGTACTGACAGTGTCAATGAGTGTTATCTGTGATTGCTAAGGTACTGAACGTGTCAATAAGTGCTATCTGTGATTGCTAACATACTGACCGTGTCATGAGTGTTATCTGTGATTGCTAAGGTACTGCCTGTGTCAACTAGTGTTATCTGTGATTCCTAAGGTACTGACCGTGTCAATGAGTGTTATCTGTGATTGCTAAGGTACTGACCGTGTCAATAAGTGCTATCTGTGATTGCTAACATACTGACCGTGTCATGAGTGTTATCTGTGATTGCTAAGGTACTGCCCATGTCAATGAGTGTCATCTGTGATTCCTAAGGTACTGACCGTGTCATGAGTGTTATCTGTGATTACTAAGGTACTGACCGTGTCAAAGAGTGTTATCTGTGATTACTAAGGTACTGACCGTGTCAATGAGTGTTATCTGTGATTACTAAGGTACTGACCGTGCCAATAAGTGTCATCTGTGATTCCTAAGGTACTGACCGTGTCATGAGTGTTATCTGTGATTACTAAGGTACTGACCGTGTCAAAGAGTGTTATCTGTGATTACTAAGGTACTCACTGTGTCAATGAGTGCTATCTGTGATTGCTAAGGTACTGACGGTGCCAATGAGTGTAATCTGTGATTGCTAAGGTACTGACCGTGTCAAAGAGTGTTATCTGTGATTACTAAGGTACTCACTGTGTCAATGAGTGCTATCTGTGATTGCTAAGGTACTGACGGTGCCAATGAGTGTCATCTGGGATTGCTAAGGTACTGACCGTGTCATGAGTGTTATCTGTGATTGCTAAGGTACTGACCATGTCAATGAGTGTTATCTGTGATTCCTAAGGTACTGACCGTGTCATTGAGTGTTATCTGTGATTGCTAAGGTACTCACCGTGTCAATGAGTGTTATCTGTGATTGCTAAGGTACTGACCGTGTCAATAAGTGCTATCTGTGATTGCTAAGGTACTCGTCGTGTCAATGAGTGTTATCTGTGATTGCTAAGGTACTGCCTGTGTCAATGAGTGTTATCTGTGATTCCTAAGGTACTGACCGTGTCAATGAGTGTTATCTGTGATTGCTAAGGTACTCACCATGTCGATAAGTGTCATCTGTGATTGATAAGGTACTGACCGTGTCATGAGTGTTATCTGTGATTGCTAAGGTACTGACCGTGTCAATAAGTGCTATCTGTGATTACTAAGGTACTGACTGTGTCAATAAGTGCTATCTGTGATTGCTAAGGTACTCACCGTGTCATGAGTGTCATCTGTGATTGCTAAGGTACTGACCGTGTCGATAAGTGTCATCTGTGATTCCTAAGGTACTGACCGTGTCAATAAGTGCTATCTGTGATTGCTAAGGTACTCACCGTGTCATGAGTATTATCTGTGATTGCTAAGGTACTGACCGTGTCATGAGTGTTATCTGTGATTGCTAAGGTACTGACCGTGTCAATGAGTGTTATCTGTGATTGCTAAGGTACTGCCTGTGTCAATGAGTGTTATCTGTGATTGCTAAGGTACTCACAGTGTCATGAGTATTATCTGTGATTGCTAAGGTACTGACCGTGTTGGTAAGTGTCATCTGTGATTGCTAAGGTACTGACCCTGTCATGAGTGCTATCTGTGATTGCTAAGGTACTGACCGTGTCAATGAGTGTTATCTGTGATTGCTAAGGTACTGCCTGTGTCAATGAGTGTTATCTGTGATTGCTAAGGTACTCACAGTGTCATGAGTATTATCTGTGATTGCTAAGGTACTGACCGTGTTGGTAAGTGTCATCTGTGATTGCTAAGGTACTGACCCTGTCATGAGTGTCATCTGTGATTGCTAAGGTACTGACCCTGTCATGAGTGCTATCTGTGATTACTAAGGTACTGACCCTGTCATGAGTGTTATCTGTGATAGCTAAGGTACTGACCGTGTCAATGATTGACTTGAGTGTGACATGTAGGTAGGGCAGCCCCACAAGTTTCATCATCTCATCAACCAGCTTTGTCACCAGTGTGTTGCCCCGGAAAAATGTGTTGGCATCTCTGTGATGAAAATGAAAGAATATTTTATATTTTGTAAATAGTATCCATGAATTTTATCACACACAAGAAGTCACATTGAAAATCTCCTATGTTTCTTCCCATGCTCTTTTCATATCAAAGATATTTACATAAGGTATTACCAGGGTATTCAAAATATCTGAAAAATTAATGTTAATCAACAAGTGTGGGCCTATGAAATCACTAGTAAGATTAATGCAAGGTAAAAGTCTTTTCCTCATCACAAAATCAACTGTCAACTGTAATGAGGATTCTTTAGCAATAAGAACATGGTATTTAAGTGTTACATCAGTATTACAGAAAGTATCGACAATTTGAAAAAATCAGTTGTTAACTTGAATGTTAAAAGTAAAATCCACACACAAACACGTATTTTCACATTTGGAAAATACTGGAAACGGCTAACAGCAAACAGATTGCTGCGAGCTAAAAATGGCATTAGGAAAATACGAGTTATCTTTCTTGTTGCTAAGAGCGACCAGTTACAAAGTGGCGACTTCCACGTTTTTCTTGAAAATTGTTTTTATTTCCTTTATTGATAAACTATCGCAATGACTATCGCAATAGTACCCTGTAATAGACTATCGCTATCGCAATAGTCCCTTGGGGGTCAATAGTCACCCCTAGTATGTTGTGTGGTGTGTACTCGGGTCAATAGTCACCCCTAGTATGCTGTGTGGTGTGTACTCGGGTCAATAGTCACCCCTAGTATGTTGTGTGGTGTACTCGGGTCAATAGTCACCCCTAGTATGTTGTGTGGTGTGTACTCGGGTCAATAGTCACCCCTAGTATGTTGTGTGGTGTGTACTCGGGTCAATAGTCACCTCTAGTATGTTGTGTGGTGTGTACTCGGGTCAATAGTCACCCCTAGTATGTTGTGTGGTGTGTACTCGGGTCAATAGTCACCTCTAGTATGTTGTGTGGTGTGTACCCGGGTCAATAGTCACCCCTAGTATGTTGTGTGGTGTGTACTCGGGTCAATAGTCACCCCTAGTATGTTGTGTGGTGTGTACTCGGGTCAATAGTCACCCCTAGTATGTTGTGTGGTGTGTACTCGGGTCAATAGTCACCCCAAGTATGTTGTGTGGTGTGTACTCGGGTCAATAGTCACCTCTAGTATGTTGTGTGGTGTGTACTCGGGTCAATAGTCACCCCTAGTATGTTGTGTGGTGTGTACTCGGGTCAATAGTCACCCCTAGTATGTTGTGTGGTGTGTACTCGAGTCAATAGTCAGCCCTAGTATGTTGTGTGGTGTGTACTCGGGTCAATAGTCACCCCTAGTATGTTGTGTGGTGTGTACTCGGGTCAATAGTCACCCCTAGTATGTTGTGTGGTGTGTACTCGGGTCAATAGTCACCCCTAGTATGTTGTGTGGTGTGTACTCGGGTCAATAGTCAACCCTAGTATGTTGTGTGGTGTGTACTCGGGTCAATAGTCACCTCTAGTATGTTGTGTGGTGTGTACTCGGGTCAATAGTCAACCCTTGTATGTTGTGTGGTGTGTACTCGGGTCAATAGTCACCCCTAGTATGTTGTGTGGTGTGTACTCGGGTCAATAGTCACCCCTAGTATGTTGTGTGGTGTGTACTCGGGTCAATAGTCACCCCTAGTATGTTGTGTGGTGTGTACTCGGGTCAATAGTAACCACTAGTATGTTGTGTGGTGTGTACTCGGGTCAATAGTCACCTCTAGTATGTTGTGTGGTGTGTACTCGGGTCAATAGTCACCCCTAGTATGCTGTGTGGTGTGTACTAGGGTCAATAGTCACCTCTAGTATGTTGTGTGGTGTGTACTCATGTTGTGTGGTGTGTACTCGGGTCAATAGTCACCCCTAGTATGTTGTGTGGTGTGTACTCGGGTCAATAGTCACCTCTAGTATGTTGTGTGGTGTGTACTCGGGTCAATAGTCACCTCTAGTATGTTGTGTGGTGTGAACTCGGGTCAATATTCACCCCTAGTATGTTGTGTGGTGTACTCGGGTCAATAGTCACCCCTAGTATGTTGTGTGGTGTGTACTCGGGTCAATAGTCACCCCTAGTATGTTGTGTGGTGTACTCGGGTCAATAGTCACCCCTAGTATGTTGTGTGGTGTGTACTCGGGTCAATAGTCACCCCTAGTATGTTGTGTGGTGTGTACTCGGGTCAATAGTCACCCCTAGTATGTTGTGTGGTGTGTACTCACGTAGTCTTCTCTATCTCCCACTTGGCGAGGGCGGAGACGAGGGGTACGAGGGTGCCGTGGTGCAGGAAGAGCCTGACGAGGGGCTGGGCCGCGTGTTGTCTGTGCTCCACCACCTCCCCTAGCAGGTACACAGGGCTGCACGAGATGGGCTGCAGCAGGGTCAGGCTCAGTCAAACAATTGGCTTATATAAAACATTAGTTTGAGCACCACCCATTTATTTATCAAAAGAACTACTGTCTATTGTTTTAGATTAATGTAACTGTATTATGCCAACGTACAGGGCCCAGTATTGCTGTACATGTATAAGGACAAGAAGAAAACAATAGAGTCTATAAATCACAGACTTAACTTAATCTTAACTAGATATAATCATATTGATTCAAAAATTTTACTTAATATTCTGCTTTACAAAATTCATTGAAATCAAAATTATGACTGATAATGCCAATGATATAACTGTCAAAAGTTTTACAACCTTTGCTTGAATCTTTCCCTATGTTTGTGTCAGTTCTATATTTTCAAACTTTTCCTGCATTGACCTTACAAATGGTCAGATTGTGTTGACTGCCGACCTGTCATAGACTGAGCGAAGATATCAAGACTGACCTGTATATCCGTGGAGCGGAGGAGGAGAGACCGGAGATCATCGTAGTAGTGAGACAGGAAGACGTAGTCGGCCACGTACGACACGTTGAGACGCAGAGACCCGAGGTTGGTCTGACTCTGTCGTGATGCCTCCCGCGCCTGCAGGCAGTACCTTCACACAGACACACTAGTCATGCAGAGCCTACTATTCCATAAAGCATTCAAGTCACATTCTAGAAAAATAGTATAATTGAATTCACATATCATACAACTTCATGGAAAGTTGAATTGATAAAATAAAGAGCACCCATCACACTAAATCTATTGCCACTTATCGTCATTATTTTAACTTGTGATTGCCAAAAAATATACAGTAGAACTCGGATATAAAGAACTCCAAGGTACCAAAGAATTTAGTTCGGTATATCCGGTGTTCCCTTTACGCATATAATTTACATTATATCATATAGGGAAGGGACTTGAAAATTTGTTCGCTATATCTGAGTGTTCGCTATATCCGAGTTCGCTATATCCATTTTTCTACTGTATATACGAGGCATAACCTTTGGTCAGTACATGTTTCTGAAGAGCACCACCTACCAGGCACTGTGTGGCGTGCTGGTGTCGAGGGAGGCCAGCGAGATCTTCACCTCACCCAGGAAGGAGCCGCGGAATATGTTCCCGAGGACCTCTCGGGATACAACAGAGTCGTCATGCCATACCGAGATGCTGAAACAGTTTATGTGCATGCTAACATGAGCTACCAATCAGAAATAGAGGTTGTTCAAGATTATTAGTTATCACATCAAATGAATAATTTAATTCCTCACCCCAAAAATGCACCATCAATATTTAACAAGAAGACATCTTAATAGCTCCCAACATTTCCTAACAGACCAAAACCTGGAACAAGGGGAATTTGTCCCCTTTGAAGATACTCTCGAACAAAGTCTTAAAACACGGGACTCATTCCCTGAGTTTTTGAGAAAACTTGTCCGATTTAACTCAGGAGGATGGATGCATGCATGCATGGAACCCAAAGCTATATCCCCCTTTTAACTTGTGGCGGGGGATAATAATTACCAGTAATGAGATTCAAACTTAGTTTTTCATGAGATTCTTATGCTATCTATTAACTGCCGACCTCAGATCAGCGCTGCAGGCATCTTCAAAACTGTAGAGGTTCCGGTCGTGGTTCTGTCCTCGGTTCTCAAGCTGGCAAACACACGACAACATCATTTGTAAAGGACTATGATCCAACTGTTAATGCTCAATGTCCTATAATGATGATTATATTAAGGCTGCCACAAAAGTGTGGTCAGAAGGCAAATCTGTTGATATACGTTAAATTGTATTTAAACATTTTGACAAATGAACTGATTGTTTGAAGATGAATGGAGATCTGACAAAAACATCAATTACAACTTCTTTGAACTCACATCAAAGAAGAAAGTTTCATCAAACTGAGGACAGATGGTTTTCTTCTTGACGGCAGTCCGCTTGATCTCCTTGTGTCGAGACTTGGGGTTGAGTGTGACCACCACATATGGGTTACAGGCGCCGTTAGTTACCGTCAGGTCACTGCACTCAACCACTCTGCAACATATACATATTACTCACCGAGTGGTTTCATCCTGGTATCTTAGTACACCTTACTCACCGAGTGGTTTCATCCTGGTATCTTAGTACACCTTACTCACCGAGTGGTTTCATCCTGGTATCTTAGTACACCTTACTCACAAAGTGGTTTCATCCTGGTATCTTAGTACATCTTCACTCATCTTAGGAAACGTTCACTTATTGACTAGTTTCATTCTAGCATTTAAGCATGCCTTGATCTTTGACTAGTTTCATCCTATATCATGAACTTTGGATCTAAGCTTGAAACATGGTACTGATAATGAGGCCACCAGGCCTAATAGAACACGATATCAACGAGGAAATGTTCAAGGGGGAGGGCTTCAGTCAGACCCCGTTGCCCATACAGAGAGCAGGGGCATTCTTTGGCAAAAAAACATCTCTTTGTTATTTACCAAAATACATCAGAGGTTTTCATTTTTTTATTGCTCTCCCAGTCCTGCTATAAATGGAAAAGAATCACTCATAAATCTATCCTTTATAATTCAAGTTGTAAGAGGACCAACAAAGTCATCTTGTTCTGTCTTAGCCATTGTGGCGCAGTTGTGTTACCGTTGGCTTTAGCGTGCAGTAATTATAGGTTTTCGAGTCGAGATGCTTGTGTTAACACATTCAGGAGGTACATGTATAAAGACTGTGCTTGTATTGTTCTCCAGCTGGATGGAGAAGTGGAGAAGAGAGAGCACCCGTACCATATCAGGGGAGACAACTGTGTATACCCACCTGACAGCGACTCTGTGAGTGGGGCTGGACTCGGGTTCTGTACTCAGGTACTCGTCAAACCTGATCTCTATGTTTATTTTACCCTGAAACAAGTACAAACAAACTTTGAGGATTTTTCCAAGAACTTTAACAACAAAAGTTTCTCCTCGTATATGAAAAACAAGATAATGTATACGATGAATGATCTTAGGCTAGTGTTGAAGTTCCAGAAGACTAAACAACCCTTCCCTCTATTATCTATCAATGATCGTAGGCTAGTGTTGAAGTTGCAGAAGACTAAACAACCCTTCCCTCTATTATCTATCAATGATCCTAGGCTAGTGTTGAAGTTGCAGAAGACTAAACAACCCTTCCCTCTATTATCTATCAATGATCCTAGGCTAGTGTTGAAGTTGCAGAAGACTAAACAACCCTTCCCTCTATTATCTATCAATGATCCTAGGCTAGTGTTGAAGTTGCAGAAGACTAAACAACCCTTCCCTCTATTATCTATCAATGATCCTAGGCTAGTGTTGAAGTTGCAGAAGACTAAACAACCCTTCCCTCTATTATCTATCAATGATCCTAGGCTAGTGTTGAAGTTGCAGAAGACTAAACAACCCTTCCCTCTATTATCTATCAATGATCCTAGGCTAGTGTTGAAGTTCCAGAAGACTAAACAACCCTTCCCTCTATTATCTTCCACTCAACTGATTAAACATTCAGTAAACTTAGGTTATAAATACATTTGCATACAGATAGGGATGTGAAGCTATTATAAAATAATGTCATTTTTATTTTCTTTATATTCAATATTTTAGATATTGTTTTAAATGAGATTTGATGTGATCAGTCGATCAAACAACTTAAAACAACCGAATTAAGAAATAATAGAAGGGGGTCACCAAATGTTTGACAATACTATGACGTTCTTTTTTAAATACCCACTTAAATGTACAAATCTGATGTCAAGTTTTGATCATTTCAAGTAAAACATCTACTGCCTAATAAGTAATTATTAACACCACTGCCAAAGAAAGCAAAGTGAAACAAAGGCTATCCAACAATCATACAAGGCAATTTGAATATACTACTAAGGTAACATACTAATGTCATATAAATAACAAAAAACATACATCTACCTCAAAAAAAGGTATCGATGTCACAATACGGTTAAGACATAAAGTTGCCCTAACTATCATGTGTTTTGCAATAAAGTATAGTTTTGCCCTGAACTATTATAGTTAAAGCATGAGGCCAAAAGCCGAAAGCTTTGACGTTATAATAGTTCAGGGCAAAACTATACTTTATTGCAAAACAAATGATGGTTAGGGCTACTCTATTACTTTTCTAGTATGTAGATTTTTACGCGTTTAAATTATTTCTACTCCAAATATAAACATATTTTGTAAATCACCTCCGGCCTTAAATTGAAAATCCTCGATCAGGGACATATTTAGTGACGTCATAGGTCATTGTTTCGTGAAGTCACTCAAAAACTACACTGTATTGCGGAATAAAGGGTGGGCGGCGCCTTTGATCTTTACGGGAACAACACTAGAATATGTCGTAAAATGACAGTTAAATGCATTACATTCAATCTGACTGTGTTGGCCATCCTGTCTCAGGTTACGAACGTTACACTAACTCCACTAATCTGTACCCTGGGCTCAGAAGCTAGACTCACTTGTGCGGCCCGACTTGGGATATATAAGCCAATCAAATCATTTCCACAGAAAAATATATATAATGTGTATTATTGCATGTAATGTTATATAAAAAATTTACAATATTTCAGTTGACCAGGGGCTTAGTGGTAAATTCTGATATAGCTCTCTCAATTCATGTGGAAATAATCAGAGAGAATCTTGATTCAACTATAGTGCTGTGAGTATCTAGAGCGGTTGAGAGGAGATGTACCTGCACTTCTCCGTCCACGTTGACGGGAGAGAGAGAGAACCAGTGGTCCTTGTTGAAGAACTTGTACAGATCTTCCTTCCTCAGGGTCACCTTGCCCAGCACCTGTACAGAACACAGAGGACAGCGGTCAGGGGGAGGACATGCAGTTCAACAGTATGAACTAAATAAACAACCTATATCTATATAGATTTATTTAAATTCCAAAATTGAAAATTTCGAAAGAGTATTATTATTTTCATTTTAAACACATCTTACAAAACACTGATAATGTGTCTATGACAAAAGTTCAAAGGTCAGAGTATATAAAGAAAATGGGATAAGGACCAATGCAAAAAGATTTTAATTAAATAACGTAATTTAACAGATATGCCCTTCGAAATTGTCAGTAATTAGTCGAATGTTTTTGATAAACTCATTCAGGACTATGGCAAAGGCAAATCAATATATAAATGATAGAGCATATTGGTTCTGTAGCTCATCAGCCTTCATATACAATTTTATTTAAGGGTGTTGCCATTGTACTTCCTTCCATAGTAAGGGTCACAGTATATATAGTAATACAAACCTTATCAGTTTTCCCTCCAGAATCAAAAACATAAAAGGAAAGGAATCTGAACTTCTTAGGAATCTCCCCAAAAAACTCTTCTCCATAGAAAGGGCTGAAACATGTCAAGATAAACTTTTATCAACTGTAATGTACAGGTAAATAACTGTTCAGTATTTGTTTTGAAAAGGATAATTTCTTATTCCTGGTAGGTAGAGGGAGACAGGAGTTTTCTAACTGAAATAGTTCACTGGAATAACATAGCTCTACAGGAGTTTTCTAACTGAAATAGTTCACTGGAATAACATAGCTCTAGGACTAGACTAGGCTTACAATCAAATAAAATGTCATCCAATTTCCATGACAATACAACATTTAAATAATGTTGCCAAATCTAAATATTTGAAACATGACAGGTTTTTTATCAAAATGAGAAATATATATTGATCTAACTCTTTTCTGTTAAAGAGCCTGTCATATTTGGAAATGCTATGAAGAACACTGTTATTTAATTATTCTACTTTTCATTGAAAACAAACGATTTGTATTGCTAGAATATGCATTCATTTCCAAATGATTGATGGTAGGACTAAACAGCAATGGCTTGTATTGTTATACTGTATCAAGGCTTTCCACTCCCAGCCTCTCTCCTCCTGTTTGACACAGTGTACACGCATTCTAGATACATCAACAAAAATGTTAGTGACATATTTTAACTACCCTATTTGACCTATTTAGCGCCCTGGGCAGTACAAAATTGGAAAGAGGGGAGCGCTTATTAAAATGTCTTAATCATTCAGTCGAATAATAAAAATGCTTATGTATTCTCGATCTGCATATTGTTTTTAGCGAAAAGTTACAAATCTAATCACAGTTATTAAGAGGAGGACTGCAATCAAGTCTTCAAAATATTTTTTATGTAACATTTCATATGTTCGTCATGTGAGGTATGCCTGGAGAGGGGACGCTTCATGTTTTTTAGTTAAATGCACCGGGGCTCTTATAGGGAGAGGACGTTTATTACATCGAAAATGGTATGTTGTTTCCTAAACATGTACCTATAACATTACATGTATGAAGACACAAAAATACCCCGATAGAACTGTCCCATTACCTAAAGTGAAGACAGATATATTAAATCTATTACTATCATTTCATTTTCCTTGTCACCCAGTACATGTTGCCTCATTTTCCTGCAGTGAAGAAAGATGCAAAGGTATCAGTTGTCATCACTATGAACTATTGACTTCCTATGAGCATATCAACTTACTCTGTTGTTTTCTCAACTGGGGATGTTCTGTATATTTCCTCTGAGTCTAGTTTGATGGTGCACACGGTAGTCCGCCCACTGCTAGACACCCCTGACGACTGAAGATTCTTAGCCTCTCCTGCAAATACATATTTATTGTTATACTGTAACTCTATTTTCAATGCATGTACATAAACTTTAAAACCTTTCTAATTTGTTTGTACTAAGGCACAGGAGCCTTTACATTGGTTTTTACTAAGGCACAGGAGCCTTTACATTTGTTTGTACTAAGGCACAGGAGCCTTTACATTTGTTTGTACTAAGGCACAGGAGCCTTTACATTTGTTTGTACTAAGGCACAGGAGCCTTTACATTTGTTTGTACTAAGGCACAGGAGCCTTTACATTTGTTTGTACTAAGGCACAGGAGCCTTTACATTTGTTTGTACTAAGGCACAGGAGCCTTTACATTTGTTTGTACTAAGGCACAGGAGCCTTTACATTTGTTTGTACTAAGGCACAGGAACCTTTACATTTGTTTGTACTAAGGCACAGGAGCCTTTACATTTGTTTCCACATTGAAGAAATGTTTACCTCACGATGTGGTCTGTCTGTGAGACATCAAAACCATTGTATAGAATTTTTATACCACATACATATAGACGTAAAGAAGTATAAAAAACAAAGGAGCAAAAAATATAAAAGAAATAAGATATTCTGGCCCTTTAATATTTGTATAAGTAAATTTGCTAAAGATCGACTGAAATGGTCTATGGTCACCTTCGGGATTTAATCAAACGTGATTATAATTTGACATAGACTTTGAATTTCTAAAATGAACGGTAATCTACATTAAAATGACTTTTTTTAAATACACTGCCTTACTAGCCCAAGCACAATATAAATGTGATTACAAAGTGTCTCTTCACCTCTATCAATGTCAGTAGTGCAGTCTACCTAATGATAACTTTTCCATTTCTCTTAGCACTTTTTTACTTGTCAATTTTACATACAAACTTAAAAAAATAACTTAAACTTTAGACATTCAATTGGTCAATACCTGTTTTATCATGCCGACAGTTATTGTATAACATGAAGTATTGCATATCTCAAATTAAATTATGTAACAAGGCTCCTTCTTGATAACTGCTTTGTTAATTTGGCGCCGTTGTGGCTTTACATGTATCTCTTAGTGATAATCTGAAGGCCTTATGTTTGCCAAATCTTCCATAACATACATGGACTATCATTTCCAACGGTGACAAATAACAGATCCTTTATTTTTCCACTGAACACATCACAAGTTTTTTAATCTACATTTGAATAGTTACACCAAAGTGGCAATTTTTATTGTGTATTCACCGTGGTGAACTGAAAAGAAAAGAAATATAACATCATGAATAAATATGTGGTGGATGTCTTATTTTTATCATTTACCGTTTTGATTCGTATTGACTTGGTATTTCAATATGTCAAGCAATTGTCCAATTAAGCATGATGAGCTCCTTGGCGATACGGTATTATCAGTGGCAAGATCGATTTCTCAAAGGGAAGCAACTCTGGAATTCTCAATGGGAGTTAGCCATTTTAGTTTCGTATCCATCATTTTACAAGTAAATACCTACGATTGATGAGCTCTAAAGTTAGCTAATTGGATTGAAAAATTCACTAAATAATTTATATAAACGTTGCTGCGTTTTACATTGTACAGTGTAACTTTTAGAGAAAACCGAAATGTGGCCACAGTGGGCCCATCATACCGCTGCCTATATAGTAACGAGAACGAGTGGGCCCACATTTTCCCACGCGACCAACCGCCGATGTCACATATCCAAAAGCTCCAAATTGTCCATGAAAATGTTCTCTGTTGTGATTATTGATGTTCTTATTGAAAATAAACATGATTATACTATCATTGTTGTTTTAATTCCCCTCAGAAACGAATACAAATAACCGGCGAAAAGTAGGACACAGCTCATGAATATTAATTAGTACTTAGTGTTCTGTCATTGGTAAAATGTGGCACCTTGATGGAAACTATCTTATCATGATCCTTTCCCATCCCTTGACTATGTATGTGGCACCTTGATGGAAACCATCTTATCATGATCCTTTCCCATCCCTTGACTATGACTATGTATGTGCCTTTTACTATGTGGCACCTTGATGGAAACTATATCTTATCATGATCCTTTCCCATCCCTTGACTATGACCATGTATGTGGCACCTTGATGGAAACTATCTTATCATGATCCTTTCCCATCCCTTGACTATGACTATGTATGTGGCACCTTGATGGAAACTATCTTATCATGATCCTTTCCCATCCCTTGACTATGACTATGTATGTGGCACCTTGATGGAAACTATATCTTATCATGATCCTTTCCCATCCCTTGACTATGACTATGTATGTGGCACCTTGATGGAAACTATATCTTATCATGATCCTTTCCCATCCCTTGTCTATGACTATGTATGTGGCACCTTGATGGAAACTATCTTATCATGATCCTTTCCCATCCCTTGACTATGACTATGTATGTGGCACCTTGATGGAAACTATATCTTATCATGATCCTTTCCCATCCCTTGACTATGACTATGTATGTGGCACCTTGATGGAAACTATATCTTATCATGATCCTTTCCCATCCCTTGACTATGACTATGTATGTGGCACCTTGATGGAAACTATATCTTATCATGATCCTTTCCCATCCCTTGACTATGACTATGTATGTGGCACCTTGATGGAAACTATCTTATCATGATCCTTTCCCATCCCTTGACTATGACCATGTATGTGGCACCTTGATGGAAACTATCTTATCATGATCCTTTCCCATCCCTTGACTATGACTATGTATGTGGCATTGTTACTATTTACATTTGCTTTCTAAGATATATTGGCAATACCATCAATTTTTAAAATGTGGGCCCACATAATTAAGACCTATATACAGAGGAAGACAGGTGGGCCCACATTTAAGGTAGAGGTACATTTACCTTGTAATATATATTTTTAAAAATGTGGGCCCACATATTTAAGACCTATATACAGAGGAAGACAGGTGGGCCCACATTTGAGGGAAAGGTACATTTACCATGTAATATTTCTTTTTTTTTAAATGTGGGCCCACATATTTAAGACCTATAGACAGAGGAAGACAGGTGGGATCACATTTGAGGGAAAGGTTCATTAACCATATAATATTTTTTTTTAAATGTGGGCCCACATAATTAAGACCGATATACAGAGGAAGACAGGTGGGCCCACATTTAAGGAAGAGGTACATTTACCTTGTAATATAAGTTTTTCAAATGTGGGCCCACATGAAAGAGAGAGGTACATTTATTTTGAAAACGTGATGAAAACAATAAATCTCTAACCAATAGTAATCAAATGATACAAAGTAATTATACTAACAAGCCAAGACGAATAATTTCAGCTGCCACATCCAATAAACAGCTGAAATTCATGTTTTTAAAACATTATACGGCGCAAGTATCCGTGCGCGCGTGAATACGTAACTAAATACTATAGCTTTGAGGAAGGGAACTCGTTTAGAGTTGCTTCCCTTGGAGAAATCGAGCTTGCCACTGATAATACTGTATCGCCAGCTCCTTTAACCTTTCTAATTGTATCTGATATACCCTGTTTGAAATGTGTTTAATAAACACAAGGACTTCTGACCAACACCTCCTTTTTTTCATTTTTCTCATGATTTACTTGTATGATATTCTATGTTTACATATATTATAAACATTCCATAAATCATGTATACAATAGATTTATTTTCTTACCTAATGATGAAAATAAAGGAAACAAAAAATATTATCAACTTTTCCACTAAGACTTTGTCTTTACAAAGATGATGTTCAAAAGAATGTATCTTAAACTGATCGTAGAAATCAACCTTTATCAACATCTGTGGTAAGTCATTGTTGTCTGGGAATCCACCTTCACACAGTAGCCTACATGTATCTCAACATTGGCACTTTCTAGGAATGTACATAACTGCTGATAAAATTGATTGAATGTTGGATAAGTTAATGTTTGTAAACAAACGAAATTATGTGTAAATAATGATTATACATCGCTTGAAGCAACAAATAAACCCTCCATGACAGGGTACCGGTGTCTAGCAAGATCTCTGTGCCATTATAGACCGGTGCCAGTGAGCGATCAACATGTCTGCAAATCTCATTTCAGGAGGCTGCAAACCGCGCTGCGAACAGCGACCGGATACCACTGAATGTTCGACTGTGACAGCGATATTGGTGTGGATGTTACGAATAACTGACATGAATTAAGTGAAATTGTCAACTGTCTTACCGATTTTAACTCGAAGACTTTCTTCCACCCTTACATCCCGTAGTGCTGCCATTTCTCCCACTTCCGCATTTCTCCATCTGCAGAGCCGGATGTGACGTAGTCGTACTGGTTTGTTAAAAATGTAAGATGTAAAAACGATTTCGGATTTCGTAAAAATGGTTGTCAGACTTTACAATAAATCCTTGGTTTTGATACGCCTTTAATAAATATGACAATACAGTGTAGTTGATATGGCCAAATAAGTCTCGTTTTCACTGTGTTGGTAAAAATAGATGGTTAAAACTTTTTTTAAACCCTAAAGCTAAATATCTACGGACTCCTGCCAGTTATAATTCGGACAATGACGTTAATTAGTGTAGAATAAATAATTTCTATGCATTTATTTTCTCTCGGATACTGTTAATTTTGTGCACATTTGTAATAAATCATCTCAGCTACTAGGTCTACCTCATGATTTATGTTTGATTATTCATTGATTATCTAAGGAACAACAGCAATTTGATCAAATTATGTAGGCCTACATAGTTTTCCAGAACAGGTTTATAATGGGACACGTTCTTCTTTGTGTACATAAATCGCTACATCTTGTGACGTTCGATAACAATTAATCAGACTATAAAATATAAATTATGAAACTTCAAGATGAGATGATTTCAATTAAGTCAACTTGCAAATAATTTTACAATTATCCAACTATAGATTTTTTGTATGAAAACTATTTCTGTTTATACACTAACTTTTCATGCAAGACTGTTGAAATATCTTCACTGTCCAAATATGTAGTAAATAATAACCCGGTACCAAGGTGTTATGGAAAATTACCTCACGAGGGCGTAGTCCGAGCAGAGGTTATTTCCATAACACCTTGGTACCGGGTTATTATTTGACTTAAACTCCCGCTGAACACTCCTGCAATAGTATCAATTTAATTTTTTTTATATGAATTAATTTATAAACGTTTTAGTGACACATTTCGCTGATTTAACATATCTAACAATAAACATTTAGACTTCCTACAATACCCCCTGCTAAGGGTTTAAGAAAAAAAAATAACATCAAAAACTATTTTATTACAATGTTTCAACTGAATGTGTTTATATACAATTAATTCATAAACGTTTTAGTGATATATTTTGCGGGGTTAACTTGATAACAAAACACATTTACACAACTTACAATACCCCCTGCTTTGGGTTTGAGAACTTGAATCCTGGCATTAAAAACTATTTCATTGCATTATTGGTATATATTTATAGCAAACATTCAAAATCCAAACATGACACAACAAAATTTACATCAACTGGCATGGATCCTCGGTAGCTCAACTGATAAAGGCGCTGCTTGGTGACATATATATAGGTCCCTGGTTCGATTCCCACTTTCGTTGTTCATAAATCTGAACTTTCTTGTTTGATTAAAACTCAAAATTTTACAAGTTCAATTGTTTGCGTTTGTTCAAAATCTTATAACCAACCAAGGCAGGTTTTAGGCAGGGTTGTGTTCTTAGCCCATTGCTGTTCATCTTCTTTATAAACGAGCTTGCTGTGGATATATATGAAGCATGGAATATTTGTAACTCCCCAAATCAAGGATCTCTTTTACTTTTGTTTGCTGACGATATTGTTACATTTTAGATTGTGGTAAATAGTTTGCAGCGCCAGTTAAATATTCTTCAAAAACCTTTTGACACTTCGGTTAAGAACTGAATCTTGAATCTAATATTAACTCCTGCCCAAGCAGGCTTTAGAAAAGACTTTTCGGTAACTGATAACATATTTGTGATCCAAACACTCATTGATTTACTGAAAGCGTCTAAAAATAAACTGTATTGTGTATTTGTTGATTTTACGAAAGCATTTGATGCTGTCTGGCGAACAGGGCTGTGGTATAAGATGTTAAAGACCGGCATAAACGGACGATTTATGAATCTAATTAAAAACATGTATCACAATATCAAATCTGCGACTTAGGTTGACGGAAATGTATCTTCTTATTTTTCATCTTATTTCGGTGTAAGTGTAATGATACAATATTGGCATAGATTAGCTACTAACAACGAAACATTAAAGATTTCTAGCCTATATTAGGTATAGATTTATATCGCAAGATAATGTAGCCCTTTCGAACAACCTACGATGGATTTCATTTACATGTATCAGAAAAAAAATAACGATTGTGGACCTCCTTTAGCATTTAGTAAACCATGGCGTTACACACGCCTAGTATCACATCTAGAATTGAACAAATATTATCCGACCAGCATTTGCAAAACTGGCATAGTTCCGTCAAAAAAGTTCGAAAGGTATATATTGTCAAATCTTCAAAACATCCTTATGTTTTGAAAATTATCTGTATTTGCCTCGATCTTTATATGATCCAATTTTGAAATTTAGGACAAGCAATCATAATTATTTTCCAATAGAAACCGAACGCTGGCAAGATATTACAAAAAGTGAACTTGTTTGCAGTTTGTGTAATTCACCAGCCATAGGAGACGAGTTTCACTATCTCTTTTGATGTGAAGCTCTTCTTCAACATCGTCTTCAGTACATACCACATCAGTTCACGAAATTCTCAAATCTTTTAATAGCAATGAAAAAATTATTAACCAATAAAAAGACTAAATTCTTGAAACAACTGTCAATCTTTCTAAACCATGCCTTTAATGCAACCAAAAACTTTAGTTAATTACTGTATACTGTGCATGTCTTTCACGAATGTTTTGAATATGTATATAATGTATAAATTTTTGGAAATGTACATCTCAACATGTATGCCATCTTTATTTACTTGTTTTTATGTACAAATGTTGATTTATCTATGTTTAGTACCACCGATGATGGAATTGAGTGAAAAAAACATTGAAACCTTAGTTGAACCATCACAGCTAGTGTGTATAGTACCAGTAGATATATAAATTCCATGCTTAAAAATTAGTTTTCCGCCAATAAGCTCCTGTACCTGGCGGTTGATTATGTTATGACTGGCTGTTTTTTAAAGTTCACATAACCACAAACATATTTCACTATTTTCTTTGGAATAAAGAGAGTCTGATTACAATATTGTATAGTGCGTTAAAGGTCGCTACTCAAATATGTTTAGTTTGGTAATGAAAGCCGTTTTTGAAAGCCACTTTTGATGGGCCGCTAAGACCTATCTGACAACAAACAAATGAATGCATTACTGGTCACGCCCCCATTTTGTGACGTCATATGCAGAATCAGCCTCGTTATCTATACATCTATCATAACAATACCACACGAAAAAAACTAATATTTAACGATTTTCAGAAAATGTTTTCCACTCAGTTAGATAAATTATTTGACGACGTAACACTACTAAGCATTTGGTGTAAAAAAGATATCAACATCAATGGTAATTAAACAATTATTTAGGCGGTATTTCAGTTGAAATAATGATGCGTTACTCTGTATAGTCTGTTTATTACGTCACACCCGCGCAAGTCCAGCTTTTATTTTTTTGAAAAACCTTTGAACGAAAATCGAAAAAGTGGTAAGGTCAAGGTTAGTTGCATCCTGCTACATCAGCGTATATGTCTCCGCTAATGCTACAACCTATCCCCTGATATCCTCCTATGGTCTTCTGTCGTATCGCTGACGGGTGGTTGCTCAGCGCTATTTATAGCCTGTCTGTTGTCAGTCAAACTATTTCGAACTCCATACACTGTTGTCTAGTGATGTCGCACGTGGAAATCTAAGAGCGCGCGATTTGGAGTTTAGCGGGAGACTGCAATGATAATCAGATTTATTATTTAATAGCACTGCTATTGGTTAATTTGAATCACGAGGTGAGCACGCGGAACGAAGCCAAGAAACTAGTTTGCCGCTATCGCTGAAAGGGCATCATTTGATTGGCTTGCTATATATAGCGATACGACAGAAGACCATAGGAGGATACCAGGGGATATAGGTTGTAGCATTAGCGGAGACATATACGCTGATGTAGCAGGATGGGTTAGTTGATGTTTTAGTATATGTTTCTTATTTATGCCTTTTATATTTGTATACTTAACATGTAGCACTAAAATAAACTGTTTCTGTGTCTGTAAAATGACTTGGTTGTTGTTGTTGTTTAAATGGTCTTGCTTTTGGACGTTGCTTGTGAAAGTGTTCATAACCATCTTTGCAAAAAGGTAAAGGTAAATTTCTGCTAAAGTCTGCTCTCCGTCTTACATAGACGTCTCTGATTATAGCTGCCCAGTTTGGTCCGTCAAATGATCGGGTCCTCGGGCACAAACACTCACTTGTCGGACCTTTTCTTTCCTTTTAGGCTTCATTAACTATAGACTGGTGCATTTTGCTGTGAGTTTGACATCGTCTTTAAAGGGGTCACTTTCAACCATTCTGGAACCTCGTATTCTGGAAGTGCACTTCCCCAGCATGTATAGTACCAGCATATATATGCATTTTGTATATGGCCTGAAGATGCTCCTAAATTGACCTATATGCTGGTACTATACATGCTGGGGAAGTGCACTTCCAGAATACGAGGTTCCAGAATTGTTGACTGTGACAATGTTGACAGTGTTGATATTGCCGTCGAGCAGGGTGTCGCGGTGGCACTTCCTCTTCTTACTAGTTCCAGCACGTGGTGCAGCACATATTAGAACATATTGTATACGCTGAAGGAACTGAAAAACCTGTACAAGATGTATAACCCGATAACCCAGGACAAAGACAACTGAACAGTCTATCTTCTTCTTATCAACCTCTCGAAAAGAAAGTCTAGATCTACAGTCAAAGTCTGTAATAATTAACCATTTGTCTGAGGCTCCTCTCTATTATAAATGAAATATTCATTATATAGGATTACTTTTCACTAACTGAATCTTAGTCTAACACCTGGACAAATTCCACCTTGTTCTATGATATGTTGCTTGGGTATAACAAGCGTGTCGGGAAATTGTAAGCCCACTCTTCTGGTTGATGCCGAGGGAACTACATGTAAGGGACGGAATTCGGAATACCGGGTGGGTTTGGGGCCTCCATTAATATGTTTCACCCAAAGTGACGCTCTGTCATACCATGTCAAATACCTTAAGCCCAATTTCCTTTCATTCCAGAAATGTGTACACAAGCTTCTGGTTTCGGTTGCATGTTGGTAAATGTATTAATGTCATGTTTGTCAATGAATCAAAGGAGCACTGTAATATACGGTAATACATCTCATTCTATCACTGCTTTCTGGTCATAAATGGGGAACAATCGAGGCACAGTACGTTTTTTCAATTTATTCTGAAAGCCACGAACTTTCGTTATTCTGTGTTTTGAAGGCAAGTGTTGCTATATCTGACAGGGACAACGGTTGTATTACCTATCTATTGTAGCGCTGACCAGCTGAACACGAGTACTTCACGCTTGACCCACATAAGTGAAATATACACGTGTTAAAGTGTGTCAGACGAGGATGCGTGCATCCTAACGTTTTGCAGCGAGCCATCGCTTTACCATCTGTGACCGAGTTTGTGGTTGTTGTGTTACGCCAGGTTATACTAGGATCAAAGGCGATGGAGATATTTAATCATAGGAGATAGTTTCTACAGCTGTGCTCTGACCATTGCGAAACCTGCTACACTTCCAGTTCGCGTTTCAGTGTTTAGCACATGGTTTATGTAAACATAATCAAGTTTTATCATTTAGCGAAGGACTCAATATCATAAATGGGTATCTCTAAGAGAATGAGTACCGTAAAAACTAAATTTACAAATAAATTTAAAAAAAAATAGAGCCATTGGCTCTGTAGCTCATCAGGCTTCATTATCAATTATGCTTTATATATATTAGGGGTCACAGGACCACCAAATGCCTCATGGTTCTGGAGAAGAAAATGAAATTAGGTTTTTAGGGCGTGGCCCCTGTAGTCCTTATTAGGGATCACAGGGCCACCAAAGCTACAATTTATAATGGTCACTAGTCAAGGAATCTGTACACAAAGTTTCAGCTTTCTAGGCCTCATGGTTCTGGAGAAGAAGATGAAAAAGGTTTTTAGGACGTGGCCCCTGTGGCCCTTATTAGGGGTCACAGGACCACCAAAGCTACAATTTATAATCCTCACTAGTCAAGGAGTCTGTACACAAAGGTTTAGGTTTCTAGGCCTCATGGTTCTGGGGACGAAGATGAAAATAGGTTTTTAGGGAGTGGCCCCTGTGGCCCTTATTAGGGGTCACAGGGCCACCAAAGCTACAATTTTTAATCCTCACTAGTCAAGGAGTCTGTACACAAAGGTTTAGGTTTCTAGGCCTCATAGTTCTGGAGAAGAAGATGAAAATAGGTTTTAAGGGCGTGGCCCCTGTGGCCCTTATTAGGGGTCACAGGGTCACCAAAGCTACAATTTTTAATCCTCACTAGTCAAGGAGTCTGTACACAAAGTTTTAGATTTCTAGGCCTTATGGTTCTGGAGAAGAAGTCGAAATTCAACAAAGTTTACGGACGGATGGACGGACGGACGCCGGACACCATGCCATGCCATAAGCCCGTCGGGCCTTACAGGCCAGATGAGCTAAAAAGGTTATTTCATCCAAACATGTTCTTTGCTGAACATGTCAATTTTCTCTCGTGACTGTGTATATACATGCAATGTTGTGTAAAACAACTATAACTTGACTGCATAATCCCTATCCCCAAACACGTGCTAATGCGTAAACGAGGCCATGTCTTTCCTTGACAAAACCAAGTTAATCTCATCGAGTGAGGTATCAAAACGCTGCCACGATTGGACAATTATCTTTCCCACCAACATGGCATTTGATTTGAGAGAAGCTCTTTTATTTAATGCATGACTTTGTGTTTAATATTGAAATAGATCTCATTCCGGGGACATTACCGAATATGAACCGAAATTTCTAGCCCATAATCTTGTTATGAATCAATAAGCCAATGAAAGCTCTTGGCCTGAGATGATTGAAACATGTGTCTTGGTATATATCGCGGGTTTAGAACTGTGACGTAGGCTTGGGAACTTAATTTGTGATTTCAAAGGAATCTTTGTCACCTGGTATAGACAAGACTATACGAGCTTATATACAGTTGATACAACATTCTCGTTCCTCAACCCGAGACTAACGTACGTCTTGTCACATGTGTTTTGGGGGGCTCTCGGGTCAATACAGATGAGGAGCAGGTTCTTCCAGTACATATGATGAAACGTCCCAGGGGCGATACAGTGTAAAATAGAGCCATTGGCTCTGTAGCTCATCAGGCTTCATCATCAATTATGCTGTAGAGTTTGGTCAATGTGATTCCCCCTTTGTAGAGGCCACAGGGTCACCATTCCTAAAATTCAGTATATAGGCGACAAGTTTCAGTTTTCTAGGCCTTTACTTCTGATGAAGAAGATGAAAATAGATTTGAAGGACGTTCCTGTTGCATTTATTAGGGGCAACAGGGTCACCAAAGCTACAATTCATAATCATCACTAGTCAAGGAGTCTGTACACAAAGTTTCAGCTTTCTAGGCCTTATACTTCTGGAGAAGAAGATGAAAATAGGTTTTTAGGGAGTGGCCCCTGTGGCCCATATTAGGGGCCACAGGGCCACCAAAGCTACAATTTATAATCCTCACTAGTCAAGGAGTCTGTACACAAGATTTCAGCTTTCTGGACCTCATGCTTCTGGAAAAGAAGATGAAAATAGGTTTTTAGGGCGTGGCCCCTGTGGCCCTTATTAGGGGCTACAGGGCCACTAAAGCTACAATTTATTATCTTCACTAGTCAAGGAGTCTGTACACAAAGTTTAAGCTTTCTAGGCCTTATGGTTCTGGAGAAGAAGATGAAAATAGGTTTTAAGGGCTTGGCCCCTGTGGCCCTTATTAGGGGCCACAGGGCCACTAAAGCTACAATTTATAATCCTCACTAGTCAAGGAGTCTGTACACAAGGTTTCAGCTTTCTGGACCTCATGCTTCTGAAGAAGAAGATGAAAATAAGTTTTTAGGACGTGGCCCCAGTGGCCCTTATTAGGGTCACAGGGCCACTAAAGCTACAATTTTTAATCCTCACTAGTCAAGGAGTCTGTACACAAAGTTTAAGCTTTCTAGGCCTTTTGGTTCTGGAGAAGAAGATGAAAATAGGTTTTAAGGGCTTGGCCCCTGTGGCCCTTATTAGGGGCCACAGGACCACAAAAACTACAATTTTTAATCCTCACTAGTCAAGGAGTCTGTACACCAAGTTTAAGCTTTCTAGCCCTTATGGTTCTGGAGAAGAAGTCGAAATTCCACAAAGTTTACGGACGGATGGACGGACGGATGGACGGACGGACGGACGGACGGACGCCGGACACCATGCCATGCCATAAGCCCATCGGGCCTTATACAGGCCAGATGAGCTAATAACATCGGAACATTTGCACCTCGGTAACCAAGCACCGAGAAAGGTTTAGTTTCAGGTTCAGGCTCATGCAGTCATATAATGTAACAGTCTGTAGTTTGATCATTATGCTGAACACACCTTACCGGTGTGTACAGTAGATATTCTTGTTGGTGTTTTTAAAATAGTATAGTACTTAAAACCTACAACACAGAATATTCCAAGCAACGCAATCAAGGATTTTATTATCAATATGATAAAAATCGCCAATAAGGAACAAGGATGATGTAGTCGAAAAAGAACAACACTTTAAAGGGACCCGCCGTCGCCAACACAAATGGCCTTCGGCCCGTGCTGAGAAGCCGCAGGAGCAGTCAACAAACAACGTAAAGTCTATTCAGTAATCAAAAGTCACATAAGATGGATGTCTTACGTGCACAGTCTGAACAGCAGAAACCTTGTTCTGGGAAAAAAAAAGACATATGATACTGCGTTTACCAGGATACGATGTTAAACTTATTGGTTGTTTCTTCTCCGCTCCATACAGGGGAAATGTGAGGTTATAAAGTATGTTATATTCCTCGCAGCAGAGCGATGATTATCACACTGAGGTATGTCAATTGTAATTTTGTCGCTACTTTAATGTGCGTTCTTCTTATAATATAAAATTTAATGTTAACTTGAGCTGACTTGCATATATTCGTTCAATCTAGAGAGCCAAAAAATACTGTATAACCCTTTAACCTGACAGAGCTTAGATTGCTGTCCGACGTTAACTCTTGTTCGCTGCACCCCCCGTCTCAATGTCGTCCTTGTGGATCTTCCTCAGGTGCCGCTCTAGCAGAGTCCTCACCGAGAACTGCTTCCCACACACCCGACACCCAAACGCTCGGGACCTCCGCGTTCCTATGCGGACAAACCCAAGTCTGGAGGAAGGTAGAATCCCTGTGTATCTAGCCCGTGCTGACGTCACTCTGCCTGCTGATAGAGACCGTCCACACCTCGTGGACTGTGCCACACTGTCCCCTGCTCCTTGCTGAACCACGGGTTTCTCGGACACGGTCTCGGGACCACTGTCGTCGACAGTCGACTTTGGAAGGATTCTAAACCTCGCCGACTCTGGGATAGGTACCGTGTTGCACCCAGTAAGATGGTTCTGCACGTGCTTCGCCAGAACTGTAGTTTGGCCTGTTCTAAAGAAGCAAAGTGCGCATGCGTAAGGCATTTGTGAAAATAAGTCAAAATCAGAAATAAGTTTTGCAAAACGTCCATACTCAGGGGGCTTTGACAAAACCTCACCATGTCTTTGATTCTGAGAAACACAAGATGAGTTTAAATTTCCTGAAGTTATTTCCTTCCTCTTTGGGACACCAGAGTTTGGTGATGACGGATATTTCAGAAGGATAGCGTCAGATGACAAAGCCCTTGATCTCCGATTGCCTTGAAACCGTTTACCTTTCTTGAACCTTAACTCCAGCATGCTGTTCGACCTCCGACAGAATTGTTTATGTTTGAGAAGGTTTCTCTCGATCATGAAGGGCTGGTTACAAGACTCACAACTGTATGTTGCTGCTGCGTGTTTCTGCTTGTGCCGCTTCAAAGTGAGATTGTTGCACGTCTGGAAGGCGCACAGTGTACACTTCAGCAGGTCCGGGGCGTCCTTCTGTACACACGAGCGCTTGTGCTGCAGCAACTCCTTCACAGACGAAAAGATCCCCTTGCACATTTCGCAACAGAATTGTTTGATGGACAGAGTAATTGTGGCCTGCTTGCTACTATTATTGAGGGACAACAACTCACGAACACGACTCTGCTTCTGGAGCTGCGACTTGCTGAAAGCTGAGTCTGATGCTTGGTCACTTTCCTCTAACCCTCGGAACTCAGTGTCTTGCAATACGGGATTCTCATGAAGGGTGGCGGTGCTTGACTTAGGACTCCCACCTCTGTCTGGCATGCAAGATTCAGGCGGATTTTGTTCTGGTGCTTGACTGAGTTTGTCTTGAGCATTCTCTCTATTATTGACGCATATTGTGGGCTGACCATGTGGTGAGGGTGGCGGCAACTCTCCTTCAGTGTGAGTTCTTTGCATATTGGTCGAATTTTCATCTGGTTGAGGTTCAGTTAATTCATGACCAAAGTGTTGACTCATCATTTTATTCTCGTGACTGTTATCGAAGCCTGACATAAAGTTACAGGCACTAGCTTCAGGAAACTGTCTGTAAGGGTTTTCAAAACAACCAACATAATTAGATCCATCTGTGAACAAACTGTCTTGAATGCTGTGGACAGTTTGACGATGCTGATCCAACATTCCGAGAACCTTGAAAGGCTTGAAGCAGACGTCACAAGCGAACTGGTGGTTGGAGTGGTTTTTCATGTGTTGTGTAAGATATGGTTTGCAGGAGCTGTTGTAAGGGCACACTTCGCAGTGGTAGCGCACTGACGTCTCTGGGCCCGTTAATTGAGGGCACGTTGTACTGTGGAGCACGAGGGCAGATGTGGACGCAAAAGTTGTCTCACAGTAGCGGCAGTACGGAACTTCTCTGTTGTTGGCATGGCGACGCATGTGACGATTCAAATCAGACTTGTAACTCGATTTGTAAGCACACATTCCACATTTGTATTTCTTTGGAAGAAACTTTGAGTTGAGCTCGATCTCACCCCTGGCAATGGTGTATGGCTGGAGATGCGAGTTCTGGTAGAGTTTGCCCCCAGCTTGCCGTGTGGCGGTACCCAGGAGGATGTCAGACACAGCACTATGCTGGCGGCTGTGAGGGGACCGCTGCTTCCCTGTTGCACCCTGGGTAGGACCTAGAGTGAAACTGTTCTCCTCCACTCTGAAGATGTTCTGCTCCACCTGCATCTGCGTCTCGTTCTGCACCATCTGCAGCGGGTACACCTGGGCAACACCTTCACCTTCGTACTCCATCGGCTCAGGCTTCATCGCCATCTTAGCTCGCACCTGGTCTGCCTACAACATAAACGATCAGGATATAGGTTTTTCTCTATAACAGCAAAGATATGCGTTTCAATCATTATTTAGGTAAGATCTAGTTTGATCCGGTGGAAAAGCGTTTGTGTTATGTTATGAGATTGCAGAATTATGACTAGTCGGGTAATAATAAGCGAAGAATTAAAACTGGAAGTAAGTGGTAAATATATTGGACACACATCTCAATAATTCATATATTAAATCAGAATTAGATACTAATATATACATGTAATTCATTTTATATGAAATAATGATAAAATGCTAATAAAATAGTGCTCTGATACATTAAAAAATCATGCTAGTTATGCATCATGAAATGTTGATAAAAAAAACGAGTATTACGTACAGTCGTATATATATGTGAGTAAGATTCAAAAGAGAAACGCATATTAAGCTATTGAAAGACAACACGCAGAGGGATACCTGTAGCGATTGTGTTTGTATATTAAAGACGATAACAGGTGTGCAGTAGGCTAGCCTATATGAAACTTGAAAACGAAGATAAATGACAAAAATCGAATTTGTCATTTTTTCAGTAACAGAAGTTTTGTCAAAAGATGCTGCCACTTTACCATTCAGTTATCTTAGAAAACCCCAGTCACATACATAACTGTATAGCGTCAGTTGTTCTAACAAATATTTGATCGAAGGTCATCTTGCACGCAACCTATTAAGAATTTACAATTAACTATAGAAAAGTGTAACCGACAAACTGTAAGACTTGAGTTTGAAGCATGAAACACAACATGACAGTGCAATCATCGGTTGGTTCTCTTAAACCATCTACACAACTCCAGTAATAATGCCAAACTTATATCCTGATTTTGTCCAGTCTCCGCCAGGATTGCAGATAATCTTGTCAGTTTCAAGGCGGTTACGGTATCCATAAAATCGGCTTCATATTATACTAAATATTGGTTCCACAAGTGGACAACTAAACCATAAACTCATATCTTGATGTGGAATGTATTATCTTTTTGCTTAAATGGATTTTTATGAATTTATATATAAATGAACTTTATAACTTTTTAAATTTTATGATTTATTATGTTACCTAATTCAACAATAATCTCCTCACTTAAAAGTAAAACACATTAACCACTCATGTAAGGTATGCGCTTCAAATGGATTTAAAGCAACACTCATGCCGCATTAATCATATAAGTTCTCATTTATTTTGCCTGTTTTAGGTAAGTGCACATTAACGTTAATTTACCATACGAAAAGGTTTAAACAGATGCGTCATTAAACCGTCGCACAAACCGCGCCCTAACAGAGGCTATATAGCTCGTAATGGGGTCACATTGACCTAACTACCGTCTCAGCACTGAGAGCGCTCGCTCTCAACTACGATTAGGGCCTACATGAAACTTGAAAATATTCAATCGGCCACTACTAAATCATGTAGCCTACGTTCTTGACAGAAAAATAGTTTTTCCTTCGTGTAGTCAAACCAATTCACATTGATAAAAATGGTTTGTTATTTCTAAACACCAACATACCTTTTGTAAGTAGGTCAAATTAAGCAAACGAGAGCGCCATTGATCAGCTTGAGTCGCACAACGCTGCTTACAGTAACGGCGATGCTTTGGTAACCTCTATCTTGGTAAAAGTTGTCTCAGGTCGCTGCAAGAAATAGTTTATGCATTCAACAGGTATAAGCTAGACGACACCTTGTGCAGGAAAGCGCCTCGCTCCCGTGTAAAGCCAACTGCTCAATTGCTGTGCTGAGTAAGCTCGCTGTTATGACAACGGTAAGCAAGGAGCTTGCTTTATTGCTTGCTCGGCTTACGCTGCTGCTCTCGTAGGCGTGTGGGCGGGGCAGTCCTTCCAGTCGGACCATTTGACATACCTTATGATACATCGATACTTTTATAATAAATATAAGTAGACAGAGTTAATATGATCTATATATATGTCATATGTATAATATAAAGGTCTCGTGTAAACAACCATGTACTTGACGCATAGGGCCTACTTTTTTAACATTTAGGTCTACATGTGCACTCAGCCTTATTTGTTTATAAGTATAAATGTAAATTTCAGTTTTTGATTAAGTTTTTATTTCGATTGGTGATAACATAACGTAACGTAACATAACATAAATGATAATTTTAATTGAAAGTGTTTCACTTATCGAAATAAATAGCAATAGTTTTCAACGAAAATCAAACAACCCGGTCCCTATATATGCACAGAGGCCCAAACTATATATACTATTTATAATAAAAATTAGATAATAACCTTACCTAAATAAATTATCTGTTGTTTTTGACATTTTAATTCCTTTTACCAACAGTTCTTTCTTCGATCAAATGATAAACTACCTTCCACTCGCAAAGGCTATATAACTCACGGAGTGTCACTCAAAAGGTAAGCCTATATGTTTCAACTAGCATGAGTTCTAAAAAAGCACATGACATGTCTTCAAATTATCTCGCACATTCATCTCAATATGTCAAATATAATTACAAGTAATAGTTTTAAATGAAACGTAAGCCGTGTCCATGTAGGACTACGCGTGTGTCATAGTGTTACAAATTGTAAATCAGAAGTACAATTAGTAATTAACATAACCTATATTTAAAAAATCAACCCAAATCTTATTCCCAAATTATTAAATTTATTAAGTAAATTTGACTCACTATCGCGGGGATTTTTTTTAGATAATTTCACTCTACTGATCCGATGAGCATTTTCAATAACAGTGGATCGATACTAAGTCTTCAATTGATTACTGGCCTGCTGGGCCCGACACTCTCTACCACCAGGATAGATAGATCTGTGAGTTCCACCCTCAATACGTAAGCAAATTGTACACACACAAAAATCTTCATCTTTGAGACTCAAAGCTTTAATTTGCTTTTTCAAAATTTTGATTCATGCCTCGGGGGTAAAGGATCAACGACATCAACAAGTTATGAAGCGACTGTTTAACATCAGATGTATCATAAGACATAGATCTAGATAAAATTAATTATTTTCTGAAACCATCGTTTTATTTTTCTCACCGCTAGCAGGAATGTGCTCCCAAAGGTACTGTACCTTAAATAGAATTAAATAAAATCTTGGTCCCAAGCGAATTATTAAGGTTAATGCAACCGTTGTGTTTATGTTTTATAAAACAATCAGAATTTAATTTGTTTTACGTTTTGGCTCATTGTCGGTTCGTTTCCTTATTCGGCCCAGTTTTGGTTGTTTCCAAGCACTTGCCATGACATGACCTCTGACCTCAGCGACATTCCAACATGGCGTCTGCCTGTCATTTGTGAACCCAGCGTTGTGGTAAGATTGCATTTTCTACTATAAATAATGATACCTCTGTATTATATTCTTTATACGCGATTATGATAACTTGATGTGACAGCTTTGATGACAATAATGATATAAGAACGTTGATTGTGGGTTACGTTTTTAAGAATAAAGTTACTGAACGATTGTTGACTTTTAGGGCATTAGGCTACTTTGATGAGGTTAAATTTTCTTGTCATTGTCATACATGGGTCATAGTCTCATCAATCTCATGACTCAGTTACTCTTATAACTATATATAGCTGACCATACGATGACCGAACTATTTGTTGTGATAAATCTCTAGAACTTCTTACAACTGAACTTTCTTGTTTAAATAGGGCCTAGTCAAGAGTGAAATGTGATATGATCATTCACGTTACACCTGTATCAGTAAAGAATTTAGTAAATATTGATATGATAGTTATTTAGAAAACCAGACCTGGTTTGTGGAGGGGGTGAAATCGCAGACCAGACAGATTCGTAGACAGTTTTAAAAAAAATCAATATGAAGTGGTACTGTATTCCTACAATTATATTTGGTACATTGAAACAAAAGATACCCTTGTGATTTATTCAATTATTGAATCAGATTTATTGTATCTTTAGTGTGAATGTATTGATAACAATAGCCAGTCATTATTCTTCGTAGGATTCAATGAATCATGTGACAAACTACTCGACAAAAGTTAAGACTCACGGGGGCCAAACTGACTGGCAAACAGAACATTATCGCTGTTTTGTTAGACATTTTTGTTTCTAGTTTCACACCACATTGTCAAATTTGATGAATATTCTACATTATACTTGATTAGGGCTAGTCCTGTCAGGAAATAAATGTTTCAATCATTGTCATATATTGTTTTAAACTTTTCCATTGCTTTATGACCGCTAAGAAAATAAACACCGGGCCAAGACTGAAGTTGTAGCACCTAACCGTAACAGTTATCACAACCATGCAGTATCAGTTCACAAAATTCATATTTGCTTCCAAATTCTTGCAAAACGTAAGTGTAACTAAAATATCAATATCCTTTGAACGAAGCAGTGTCCGAAATAACCACTAGCCCGGTAGCCCGATGCTAGTTAAAATTTGCCTGGGCTAGTAGAAAAAATGTAATGATAGCCCGGTTGGCTATTGTGGATTGGAATATTTAAAAAAATCTACGTCTTTTCATTCAATTTTGTAAATAATTCAGTAAGTATTTTGTGTCAGTTTCCGATCAAACCAATCACATGCCAAGACCTCTTGAGCAGATATGCGTTTGATTTTAAAACAATGAATGTCAGAAAACCTTTTTTGTCTTTACTTAATTGGGCTAGTAATTTTTCTTTTGGGCTAGGAACTTTGAAAAGCTTCCAGCTCGGTTTGCTAGTCGTCAGTCTTTAAAAATTATTTCATATACACTGGAACGAAGACTTATCTATATGTATCATTCTGATTTGATTGTCTTCCCACGAAGGCAAACTGACATATTGTCAAGTGAGAAACACTCGACTGGATCGGACAGCATGAAGGGGTTTAGCGAGGACCAACCATCTTAGTGTAGACGTATGTGAAATATTGTGGCAAAATGTATTAATAATTGAAAAGAAAACTATCTTATGTTTAACTTGAATTCTTTGAGGCATCTATCTGCAGTATTTTGTATTGTTTGTTGTTTCCTTTATTTACAATCTGTAGCAGCGGTATACAGTAAAGTGGGCTAGGTTTGTCCATGATTATTTTGAAGAAAATCATACTAAAATCAATTGGCATCATACCATTGATCTTTTTCTGTATCTTAACTGTAGCTAGGATCATTTTCTATAAATGTAACATCTTTTGGAATATTTGATAAAATTTGTTGAAAGGTCACGTGACTCGCTTGTTTTGTTCACCTGGGTATGTTTTAGATAAAAAAATTAATTATATCGGTGAATTTTTTTATTTTTTCATAATTTGAAAGTGGGAGAGGTGCTATAGTGAAATTAAACAGGATTGAAAGTGATTGATTTCTCAAATGCCCTACAGCAAGGTGGTCTCAATAACTGTTACGTGGCGATAACTTTTCTCAAATCAGTCAGCATAAGATTTATAAAAGTATTTTAGATAATATGATTTAATGTTTTGTTTTCAGAATAAAACACTGATAATAAGGGTGTGCAATATTATCGTTGTATCGGTATATTGGGATACGGCAACACAACAATACGTATCGCAATACAATTTCAAATAACCAACATATTGATCAAAACTAAAAATGCACTTTCAGTTTCCAAAAAAGTCAGAATTAAACCTAAAAATCATTAAGGATACCAATATAATAACATATAATCAGATAAATGTTCCAATTTTTTAAAACAAATCAAACCAAGCAAGTATTTGAGCAGGGTTGTTATCAGGATCATGCACAGTCTGTAGTGCTTATCAAACAATATAAATTATCATTTGGATACTACCCTTTACATAATCAACAAATAATATATCATTCAGGTATAGATAATGATAAATAACATGTTTTATAACCTTTTTTTCTAGATTTCAAATGAAATGTGTTTATTTTTGCTTTAAAAATATTGCAATACATATCCCAATACATTGCTTATATATCGCAATATATCGCAATATAAAAATCAGGGCAATACACAGCCCTAACTGATAATAATGCAAAGCTATGAAGATAGATATGCCATTGTGATACAATATAAAGAAAGATATGAAATAAACAAATTTTTAATCAATTACCTAAGTGACAAAAATAACGCAACAACAAATAACACATTGGTTGCTGCCTCAAAGACAGTAAAAATTATACACATTCACTTCACGTACAGGGATTACAATACCGAAACGAAAAAATAAGACATCTCCTGATTGGTGAACATTATTAAGTTAACCAATCATAAGACTCCTTAGATTTGACACTTCTTGCCATTTCAGACGTATCAGCTGCAAGGTCAAAAGAGCAGTCGTCGCTGAATTTGTTTGAAATATAAAGAATTAAAAATTGCCTAACCAAGCGTTTTAAAATGTCAGTACTAATGAAGAAGATTTGCTTACAATGAGTATTTCAAACAATCACTTGGCTCTCTCCCTATTGTCGTACGAGAGTTAAGTAGCAAAGTATTTTTTGACAGTTTATCATTAACCGATAAATTTTAAGAAAAAAATCAACTGAAGAATATGATTATTGTGATTTTATCAGTCTGATTAAAATTGGCCTAACTTTTAATTTTTTTTAACTCTACAGATATATATGAAATCCTCTACACTAGTTCTGATCTCATTTCTGTATTTTGCATGTTTTTCCAAGTTTTGTGCAGCCCAGACCAATCACATTGTCATCTAGAGGAGATCATGTTCAAAGCATGGTTAACAGGAGTAACTTGCCCCATTGCTACTGATACTGAAGGCTTTTGTCAGCAGCTTATGATTGGTTAGTTGAGTAAATGTCAGAACATGCGACTTTGGGGCTGCGGTTGGAATCAGTGAGAGAAAACCTATCGAAATATCAAGTGCTATTCTGGATTGAGTTAATATTTCAAACTTGTATTCCTCGACATTAGGTCGATTTTAACCAGACTGTGATTATATTTTTCAGTACAAAGGGCAATGATTGTATTTATTTTATTTCCAAATATTATCAATCTTAAGTTAACAAACTGAAATGCCCACTAAAATTAGTCATATCAAACTCTACAAGCAAGTGTTATTGTCATTTTTCGAGACTTCCTGTTTCTAACTTCAAAGTACATAATGAAATTGTTGAATTTGAAAGTATTGAAATCATGATACTTAAAAAGGGCATCTCCTTTTTGAAAACTGTTTCAGTAATAAATTGTATTTCAGTTATGTGTGATGGCTATGAATTACATCAGGCCGGACTGACAATCATACCAGCTAACCATAACAGTTATCAATATCATATCCGTGCACAGTCGCAGAACTAAGATTTCATTCCCTTTTAAAGAAGACTTTAATAGGGAGATTTATCATCTGAATTGATTTGCCTTCCTCTAAAAGTTAAACTGATGGTTGTTAGTGACAAGCCCTGGACTGAATCAGACCGCATCTCAGCTGATTTGTGAGGACCAGATAACCACATATGTATACGTGAACTTTTGTTTCAAAATTTTTGATTAAGGAAAGGTCATATCTCTTACATGTTAAACTTCTTTGACAGTATTGCAGTATTTTGAATTTGGCTGTTGTTTTCTTGATTCACAAGTCACAAATGTAAGTTAAGACAAATAAGCAGCTATATACCGGCTACAGATAAGGGGCGTACACACGTAATGTACGCCTAGAAAATGACTAAGTACGACCGAAAATACAATTTAATGCGTATCATGTACGCACATTAATACCCGAGTACGCCTACTTCATTTCAGTGCGTATCATGTTCATTGACTATCATAAGAGTGATATATATATAAATGGTACATTGAAGAAGCACAAAATGAAATGAAAATCATTTTAATATGAAACAGGGAAATACATGCATGCGTTGCCATGAAACGAGGTACAACTTTATTTTTCGATTAACTTATACGTTTCTTATGTCATATATTGTCATTTAGATAATCATCATTACATCTCATTCCTTAAGTTGATTGAAATTGGAATAATGCGTAGTTGTGGATTGTTATGACTTGTGGCAGATACACTACAAGTTATTACACATTTGTTTGGATCTAAGATTAAATTACGCGTAATGCCCGTATATCCTTTAACATTATGAAGAGGTAACAATAGCATCCTACCTTAATCACCAAGATCATTTTAGTTTAGCTGACGATATCAATATGTGTAAAATTCATAGATAAAAGTTTTTCTAATACTTGTTTTTATTTTCTTCAGTGTTTGAAAATATTCAATGTTATCCAATATTTGAACATTTTACATGTCTACATTAAAATCGATTCAGTCTTCATAAAATAGTGCCATATTGACTTTTATTTCCGTTTGTTTGTGAATAGTTTTTAGTTATAGTTAACAGTGAGACGTAATTTGGCAATGCATTGATGCTTTCGCGCATTATGAACTTAAACGCCATATATATATATGGGTATTAAAGAGATCGTTTCAAACACGACTTCATGTGTTAAAAGTGATTCTGCTTTTGCAATTTTGTTCTCAGAGTAGTTTCATCAATTAAATTCAGTTACAGTCCAGTTACACTGATATAAGGGATAAAACACATTGCGAAGAGCCAACAAATGGATATTTTTCATAGAAATGAGTTAACTCGAGTATTGTTTATTTGTATTTTTCAGGAGATATCAACCAAATCATGTTTATACTAATTTCGTTGGACTAATACCCGCGATGGTCAAAATAAACAACGTATAAAGCAAATCATTTTGATTTATCAAAATGCAGCAACTTCTTTACATTATGTCAGTACACCTTCAAACTTTTGAGTACACCTCCCATTAAGATTCAAGGTGTATGTACAACTTCACTCAAAAAGTTATCTGGAGCCCTGCCGTCAAGTGTCAGCTTTGACTATGTAATCATGTTAGCGCGTTCGGCTTCGGATCAATGTGGAATGTGGTTCGAATCCTGCCTGGGGCTCGGCACCTTTGTCTGCAGTAGAGAACTGTTCTACACCCAGTAAAACTCAAAACAGGGGAGGCGCTTGTCCACTGTTGGCTTGAGGAGGTAACGGGCTGGTTCCTACATGGATCCACTAAAGGATACAAGTAGCCGCATTATGTGGTTAAACATTAGTAAAGTATTTAAAAATAAGGGGGGTGCGGCTACCAAACCCATAGAAAACCAGGCAGGTGACAATTTCAAGGTTTTAATTGTCACGTTTCGCCACCCGTGAGGGCGGCTTCAACAGACGTCTGACCCGCCTGGTTTTCTATGTGATTGGTAGCCGCACCCCCCTTATTTTTACACCCAGTAAGGTTTGGGTGCAATGCTAAACTTGATTTCAGTGCAGTACCACCCAGGCATAGTTCGCTAGTTCCAGCCGATCCTCGCAGGTTTCATTGCACTGCATAGCCACAATGTTGTTGCAGGCTTTCTCCCTGCAATAATACTAGCAGCCGCGATATAAGTGAAATAATCTTGAAAACGGCCTTAAACCCCAGATCACCCCACCCACCTCACCTCAAATATTTAGTTCCCTTACTATTTTGGTAGTATATGTATCTTCCAATTTTGTCAATTTTACTGACAATATAATTTACATACCAGTATATGGATATAGGATACATTTTCAAATATTTCTTTTAAGTTTTAGAAAAGTTCATAATAATTTCCTTAATATTGTTTAATAATAGTACAATCAAGCACAGCATAGCCAGCAACAAGCGACAATGCCATCATCTGCATAGATCTGCAAGCTACTAAGTAATCGCTGTGTAACTTGGAGCAGAATCCCTGGATGTTCACCCACTTCCTCCTGTAGTAATTACCTGACACAATTTATGGGCAGGAGAGAACAAGATGTATTACAGCGGTAACAATGGTAGTAATGTTAACTTACATCTGATTGTGTAAGAGCTAGGTAGCCTGCTGTCAACACTATCATCTATGTTGTATAGCCTTAAGGAGCTTGATGTTGGGAGGTAGGACCAGCTTTGATTAGCTGCTCTGAGCAAGGTGTTGCTTGTTGACTGGTACTGGAATTGGCTGTTGAGTAAGCTTCTAGTGAGTCTAGCGAATGAACTGATAGAAGTACTAGTTAAGTGTACTTCTGGCCTCGAGCTGGTAAAGCGTGACTGTCAATAACTATTGTACTCTTTGAAGGTCACAAAGTTCACTGACAAACAAATGCAAGAATCACTACCGGTAATTGACTCTTAATGCCTAATTTGCCCACAAACGGCCCTGGTAGATTTAAACCTGGACTAATTATGTCATTGATGACTACCTCATTGATTTTCTTGTCATTTAACCATGTATTAGCCAGGGTCACAGAACATAATGCAATGTCATAGCCGCCTGTACACATGTGCCTGTATTCATGTGCTTCTGATGAAGGGAAAAGTATCCTGTAAAGGTGTTTTAGTTCCAGTAAGTCAGTGTTTCTTGCCTGTGTTGATAATTGGGATAGTTTGGTCATCTTCAGGATTGTATTAACTGCATGAATGTAAGTTATGGATATTTCTTGATGAATCCATTATTGAGATCTTTCATCAAGATTTCTTTTGTGATGGAAGTCAAGCTTTTTGAGTTGTTCAAGCAGTATCAAGTCTTGACATAGTATTTCAGCAGGAGTTTGATGAATTTTTGTGTGATCATTAGTATCATTACTGATTGGTCTTCAGGGTTCGAAATTAGTCCCAAAGCTGTACAAGCCATTCGGACTAGTGCACTCCTGAGAGTACTAGCCCAAAGACATTCCAATTAGCCAAATACATCTTCATAATCATAACAACTTAAAATCTAACTACTCCTTCGGACTACCAGTCATTGCATTTTACTAGCCCAGCATCTTTTTCACTAGCCATTGGCTACCGGGCTAGTGCTAATTTCGAACCCTGGTCTTGATTGACATTTATCACAAACAAAATTCATGTTCTCCAAACCAGCAGAAGCACTATGGCATTTAATTGGAATAGCAAAATGAACAATAAGCTTGTGTTTGTGTACGTTATAAAGAAGCTATGTTGGTTGTTGTTTCAGATGTTGAAGACATTGCATGTTTGAAGTGGGGCAGGTGCCTGTCTCCATGCTGTGTCTGTGTGTTTGTGTGTGTACAAGGCCGTCCCCCCAGCAGAATGACGGGCAAGTTGGTGAGCCATGCCACTCTGCAGTACTACCAGTTCAACTACTGTCTCGTCTGTATGACGGGCATGCTCGGCTGTCGCTGGCACCGCTACAAGCAGTCCACTCGTGACAGTCGCAAGGTAGGACATTTTATTGTGTTTCAAATCACATTACATATATATCCAACACAGATTTGAATATTTTATCTAATAGTTTCAATAGTTTACCAACTAACTTAGCTGCGTACGTGTTGCATTGTGACCAACTGTGAAGTGGTTTCTCATCTCTCCGTGGAAGTAGTATAGAGGAAGTAGAAAACACTGTGTACCATGTATTTTATATATCTGTTAGAATAAGCAAATATATAAACATTGTGGTTTGGGGAAGGTGAGCATTGGATTGTTGAACTTCAGCTTGCTCATTTCAAGGTTTTTCAAATTTAAGCAAGGATTCTATTCATGTTACAAATAACACAGGGGAGAGCTGGAATGAGACTTCACATAACTGCAGCAGAATATTGCAACTATTGCTATTGTTTTGAAAAGAATCCAAACAAGAACTTATATCAACTATGTATTCTAAATTTTTTATAAGAATCATCTGTTTGATCATTCTTTCCCCATAGAGGCAGATCAAGTCATGATATGTTGATACAGCCTCTGTTCTATTACGCCGATTTTGTGGGCTAGAATGGGAGATGCCTGATTGGAGGCAAACAAAGTTAGTTGTGCAATCAGTGACGCTGTCCTTAAATCATCATTTTGGCTACTGAATCATGGCAAAAGCATTGTGATATAAACAACCCTTTCGATAAGAGAAGCGTTGTCATTAGATAAGGAAGTTCAAATGGATTTTTGTGCAATTTTGTTCTGCCAGGAGAAACTGCCGGAACCCATGGATTTTGGCGTAATAGAACAGAGGTTGTATCAACATTTCATGACTTGATCCGCTTCTGTTGGGAGTGAATGCTCTTTGATGTAACAACATTTATAACCATATGGACTGGTGTGCATTATTCTGAACCACTCTCCTTATCTAAAGCCATTTTAAAACTTCAGATCAATTTGGATGAAATACGTGTGTAAATCATAATACAAATATAAATTCAGGAAACATGAAACTATCAAAACTATTGATTGTGATCATAACTATTGATGCATCGATAGTGTCTTCATGTTCCCGTTTGATAGTGTACTATCACAGAGATGACCTATTACGATGCTATTGAAAGTACTAAAAGAGTACAGCTTAAAATAAAGCGATTCATTTAAGCGAAAAATTCATTTACAATTTATTTGATTATTCAATTGTTTCATAAAACTTCAAATTTCCTTCAGGAAATGCATTGTATAATGATATGGATGTCCATGTTAAGGATGTGACCATGCTGACCATCAATATCAAAGTATCGACAACTCACTTGGTCTATCCAAAAATCTGTTGAATCATTATTATTCCTCCAAAACCTTCAACAACAGATAATCCGACATACTGGACATGACAGTAATTAATCATTCTCTAAGAATTACAAACTGGTTGTTTTGTCCAAATCCATGTAATAACTCATTTTTGGAAGCTTGGAAGATATTAGTCAGGAAAATATATCTTTTGACTTAAATGCAAATCATACGGTTCTCTATTGATTTTCTAATTTGTTGTGGAATGCTGGAAAGTTGTAAAGTATAAACATGTGATTTGAAGAAGATGCACATGACTGAGCTAGAGTGATTTGTATGAGCAACATCAACAAGAACCCACATCAATCTCACATACCTGACATACTTGACTATTGACACACCCTGATTAACTCTTACACAAACAGAGCATTCCCTCTCAAGCAGCGGGCTGTACTTTCAGGAACTCACTTTATTTATACTAATACACAGTTATGAGGGAAAATTGAACAAAAAAGAGGGAACATCCAAAGTGTTTTCATTTATGCTTTTATCATTTGATTATGCATCCAATTTAGTGACATTTGTTATGTATGGAAGTTTGAAGGGTACACTGAGTGCAAGAGAATCTGACCTTGACATTCATTTGATTCTACTCTTATTGTTAGCAATAACTCAATTTGATAATGATGATTTAATCAGATGAAAAGAGTGATAATATACTCTTTCATGCTTTCAGGATTTTTAGCAAAGGCTATAAGTATAAAAGAATTCATATTTTGATGACATATCATCTAAATATTCCAAAATGTAAATACAGAAAGCAATAAACTCTTTTATATGTTTATTTGCCTGTTTTAGTTAAAGTTTCTCTTTCTCCTGAATAAGGTTTTCAGATAAGTGTGAACAGAAGTGGTGAAGGTGACTCAGTAGAAAAGTGACACAGTTTTCTGTAGTTGAAAGGCAGCTTGTACAAAGGTGGAGGGAGGCTCAGGTTGCTGGTGAACACAAGCTCAACAGAGCGTGGCGCTGTCTCTACCCACCTCAGCTTCCTTATCTTCACCTACTGTGTGCCTCTCACACTCCGCTTACTCTATACTCCTAGCCTACAAATAGACAGACATATTCATTGAAAGGGCAGTGACAGTTATGGTACTGTATTCAGTATTGTGTGTAGGTGATCAAATGAGGAGGAAACTTTGGATGATTCTATGATAGTACAACTACAATAATACAAGTTGTCTATATCTTAAATCTTTTAAAATTTTAGGTGTTATAGCAGAACAAATTTCCCCTAAATCTTCTGAGAAGTTAATCAAAATTTTGATATTATTGTTATGAATTCAACCCAAAATGGCTAAAATTGGGTACCACGAAGATAAAAGACAAATATCTTTCCTAATCAGTACCTCAATCCACATCAGGTGTGTGTTAGAATGCACTTCAGAGTTATTCCCTTTCTGTATACTGTGTCACCAAAGGGGGCATTCATTGCCTCTATGCACTCATAGCTTAATTATTCATTGAAAACCTTAGTTTCAAAACTTTGCAATAATCACCAACCTAGCAAAGATTGAATTAAAAAAAAACCCAACAATGTTTAGTTATGGCATCTATTCAGTCATATCAATAGAAGGAACTACTGCTTTCTGTATAGAATAGATGTTAATTCTTGTAAGGGTATCTATTTCTATGTATGTGTGTCATTGAAATGAAATACCTCAGCCCCACCGTACCAAATCTGACTACCTCGATATCACAGGTTAATTGCTATCCTGTGGCTTTAGGGCTGTTTTATTTTTAAGTGTTTGCTTTGTTGACCAATTTCTTTGGTACATTTACTGTAGACCTTGTACAGGATGACTCAGACTGAAACTAACGACATTTACTCTGAACTTTTCATTAAAACTGGGACTACACCAATTTTATTGTTTTTGTGATTGAAAAGGATTTGTATGTTTAAAGCACTGCAACTTATGATAACTGAAGGCTTGGTTGGTGTTGACTGTTCATGTATACTACTATAGCATTAATAGGTTCTACATACCAGTAGGAGCAGAAGTTGAAATTAGTCCATTTGCCTTACTAGCTATTCAGACTAGTGCATTCCTGAGCTTACTAACCCAAACACAATCCAACTAGCCAAATACATCTACGTTACATACATGTATCTTCTTTGGCTTCAACTAGTCCATCGGACTACCATTCACTTCATTTTCCTAGCCCAGCTTGTTTTTCACTAGCCATTTAGCTACTGGAGACAAGTTGTTATTTTGAACCCTGAAGAGAATCCATAACTTTAAAGAAAAACAATTTTTTTTTGGCTGAAGTATTGATGGCCCAAATGGCATTAAACTTTAACTCATTTACTCATTTACTCAAAGAAAAACATTATCTGACAACATTCTTGTTAAGCTTCTAATTTAGGTAGTATCTTAATGTTGCTGCGTTGCAAATATTTGTTTGATATTAAAATGTCATGATGCTATTGTTTAGCAGTATAGTTAATGTTCTTGTAAACAGATGGTCATTAGGATTTTGTAGTTAAAATAATTAGTTTACCTATTCTGATATACTGTAACAGTTGTTTGCATTATGATAAGAATGTTTTCAATCCTACAGGTTTTGATACAACATGATACTACATATTTTGTTACCTATACAGAACATGGTCAATTGTGTAATTTCATTTAAAGATATGGACTTGTGCTAAAAGATATCATTTTAATGCCTCGGCCAGTATTTAATCCATTGAATTGAGATCAGTTTATTGGTATCTGGATTTAGAAGAAGCAGACATGATATGAAATCCTTTAATGGATTTAAAGAGATTTTCTTGCAATTCAAGTGAATTGGTAACAGTAACAATATGAGACCCTTTTATTAACCCAACATGCTAATTTAACTTAAGGTTCTGTGATTTTCAAGCCCATTATGGTTTGTTCAGCTGACAGGTGAGAGTAAACTCTGCTGCAGTTCACTTGCAAGGCAGGATATTGAATGATGTGTAATTGTTTATCTCTTCTCTCCATCCTCTCATTCAATCTGCTGCTTAAGGAGAAGAGGAAGCGTGTAAGCACAAATAACAGATAGTGTTGGCTAATTATGCAAGGCCTGGCAGTTACGGGTCTTAGTTAGGTGGGAAGCGATAGAGTGTACAGGGTATGCAAGTCTGCCTGTATACATGTACTGATACAGTCCTGAGCTGTAGTGAACATGCTTACCACCAACAGGAGTCAATTGCTACACAGAGTCAAGTGTGGGCAGGAAGTCATGCTTGCCCTCCCTAGAATACTTTCAACTCTGCAAGAAGAATGTCTTTCCGATTTCCCCATTTTAAAAGTCAACAAGGACAATATTAGATTTAGCGAAAAATATTTAATTGAATGTTATCTGTTAAATTCATTTAAAATCTACTATGGGAGATAATTGTTGCTGAGTGACAAACAAATTGGTTATAATGTTTAATGATACTAAACATTTCAGTAGTTGATAACTTATACCCAAAAATTATTTTTTTTTTTATTCGTATCATGTTATTTTAGTGTTACATTTATTGGTCTAGATGAGATTTGTAATGCCTGTATTTGAGTGAGAACTCTGATGTCCCTTGCTGTTGATTGAGATGTCCTGAAGGATAAAACACATCTCACACGCCTTGCATCTCTCAGCTGCTTCAAGTTAGTTATAAAGGAAGAAAGAAAACCATTTCAAACTGGTGTATTTTCATTGAAAGATCCAACTATTTTTTCATTTTACAATATAAGTCAAAGGTATTTGTCATTTCTTGAATATTACAACATTTGGTATAAATTTTGAGGTGCAAGCTGTTATAGCTCCCAAGACAGGTCTAGGGCACCAGATTGACAAACATATGGTCCCTGAAAAAAAGAGTTCATGACTAATATTTTTATTCTATTTTTTTACTTGAAATAGAATAAAAAGGAGTCCTGCCCAGTACTCAATTTCAATACAGCTGAGGCAACTAGACCTGCCAACATTTTTTAGACTTAAGAAGCGTTTTTTACCTATTTTTTTGCTTTAGAGATAAGAGATTTGTCACTAGACAGCAGACTAGTGGTTGTAGATGAAGTGAGTGTCGTCCAGTCCCCAGTCTACAGGTGGCAACACTCACTCCTACCCTTGCAGCGATCAGCACTGGCTCACACAGGGAGTAAGGTGCTTTAGACACAGACATTCCTGCTTCAAATATACTGTTTTGGGGACAGTCTGATATGTATAACCACAGTCCTTGAAATAGTCCAGCTTCAGGACTGTAAATAAAAAGGAGCCTTTAATACAGTCTAGGTTCTCCTTCAGCAAGTCTAGGCTACAGCAATTTACAATGAAATGAGGAGACCAAGAAATAAATTTTTTGAAAAGCATGTAATTATTTCAAAAATAATATATTTCATAGACTAAATTTTAGTCTATTCTTGAAATACTTAATCTGAATTCTGAATATTGTCGTGTCTCAATCTGGGGCAATGAAAAGTGGGTAAGGTTCATGACTGTGTATGTGCTCTGCTAATTATGAACAAAGCTCTACACTGTTAGCAAGTATGTATCCAGATTTCTAGTTAATCAAACTATTGACTATGAATTCAGTTTACTTATTCTCTAGAATAATGCTTTATGTTCTGCTTGATAATAATGATTTTTAAAAGTGTTATAAATTTTAAAATGTGAACCAATCCTTAACATTTAACATAGTTATCACAAGACTTTGAAAATAATCAACTTTTTTCAATAAAAAAACATGTGATAAGGAAGTTTGTTATGTCATCAAGTACAGTCTTTTCAAGCACAGTCTAAAGTAAGTTGTGGGGGACACACTTGACTGCCTTCTTCTTGCTATTGTAGATGCATCTCACTGCTCCTTACTCAAGACACGACATTCTTTTCAGTCTTTTTACCTTAACAGGACCTTTCATTTATCCCATTTCTTAAGTATTTCTGCAACAACTAGGAAATGTTTGAGCATATAACTTCAGAAATTTTTGAGACAATTTAGTATAAAACATCAGAAAGGTTTGAGTATAAAACATCAGAAAGGTTTGAGTATAAAAAAACAGAAATGTTTGCAAATTAAACAACAGAAAGGTTTGAGTTATTAGTATAAAACACCAGAAAGGTTTGAGTTATTAGTATAAAACTCAAGAAAGGTTTGAGTATAAAACATCAGAAAGGTTTGAGTATAAAAAAACAGAAATGTTTGCAAATTAAACACCAGAAAGGTTTGAGTTATTAGTATAAAACACCAGAAAGGTTTGAGTTATTAGTATAAAACTCAAGAAAGGTTTGAGTATAAAACATCAGAAAGGTTTGAGTATAAAACATCAGAAAGGTTTGAGTATAAAACATCAGAAATGTTTGAGCATAAAACATCAAAGGTTTTAGCATAAAACATCAGAAAGGTTTGAGTATAAAACATCAGAAAGGTTTGAGTATAAAACATCAGAAAGGTTTGAGTATAAAACATCAGAAAGGTTTGAGTATAAAACATCAGAGAGGTTTGAGTATAAAACATCAAAAAGGTTTGAGTATAAAACACCAGAAAGGTTTGAGTATAAAACACCAGAAAGGTTTGAGTATAAAACACCAGAAAGGTTTGCAAATTAAACACCAGAAAGGTTTGAGTTATTAGTATAAAACTCAAGAAAGTTTGAGCATAAAACACAAGAAAGGTTTGAGCATAAAACACAAGAAAGGCTTGTGTATAAAACACCAGAAAGGCTTGTGTGTAAAACATCAGAAAGGTTTGAGTATAAAACACCAGAAAGGTTTGTGTATAAAACACCAGGAAGGTTTGTGTTTAAAACACCAGAAAGTTTTGAGTATAAAACACCAGAAAGGTTTGAGCATAAAACACCAGAAAGGTTTGAGCATAAAACACCAGAAAGGTTTGAGTATAAAACATCAGAAAGGTTTGAGCATAAAACACCAGAAAGGTTTGAGCATAAAACACCAGAAAGGTTTGAGCATAAAACACCAGAAAGGTTTAAGTCATTAGTATAAAACACCAGAAAGGTTTGAGCATAAAACACCAGAAAGGTTTGAGTATAAAACACCAGAAAGGTTTGAGCATAAAACACCAGAAAGGTTTGAGTATAAAACACCAGAAAGGTTTGAGTATAAAACACCAGAAAGGTTTGAGTATAAAACACCAGAAAGGTTAGAGTTATTAGTTTAAAACACCAGAAAGGTTTCGTATAAAAAACCAGAAAGGCTTGTGTATAAAACGCCAGAAAGGTTTGAGTGTATCAAACACCAAAAACATTTGTGTATTTAACACCAGAAAGGATTGAGCATAAAACACCAGAAAGGTTTGAGTTATTAGTATAAAACACCAGAAAGGTTTGAGCTTAAAACACCAGAAAGGTTTGAGTTATCAGTATAAAACACCAGAAAGGTTTGAGTTATCAGTATAAAACACCAGAAAGGTTTGAGTTATTAGTATAAAACACCAGAAAGGTTTGAGTTATTAGTATAAAACACCAGAAAGGTTTGAGTTATCAGAAAAAACACCAGAAAGGTTTGAGTTATTAGTATAAAACACCAGAATGGTTTGAGTTATTAGTATAAAACTCAAGAAAGGTTTGAGTTATCAGTATAAAATACCAGAATGGTTTGAGTTATTGGTATAAAACACCAGGGCTGGCCTGATGTTATCTGTGAGTGTAGTCTGTGCTGCATGTGACTGTGTGTACTCAGGTAATGAAGGTGAGGGGTGGGCGGGACCGGCAGGTGAGAGAGATTGCAGGTGGATGAATGTCAGGTGCCAACAGGCGACTAGCTCAGTGTCAGACAACTTCTGAAGAAGATTACGTGACACTCCTCTGTGACTGACTCTTGACTGCATGAGGCTGAGGGCAAGTAATAACATTAGTGTTGGACTGGCTCGGGTTACGTTGATCTTCTCTGCTCTCTACTGCTACAGTGACACTTCTCTCTCTGTCCTTCTAGAGTCAGCCAGGAGTCAATCTGCCACCATATGAGCAATATTCTTTACATGTTTCATGTTTCATGTTGGAAAATTATCATGTTGTTTGATTAGATGTGGTGACAAGTCTTAGGGATTTGTTTGATGCGGTGACAGCATTGATTCTTGAGTACACTTGACATTTTCAACAGAGCTCTGCAAGATTAGAGTGAATTTATGCTGTGCTGTTGAAGTTGTTAGATACAGAGTTAAGTTTGTGAGATAGTGTTGAGTGGGAGTGTGTTGTTGCAATGTACGTGGACAGATTGCCCTGACTGACGGACCGACAGGCTGATTACTCGCTATGTACAAGCTATGTACAAGCAGAGAACACTGACTGACAGTGCGCTAGTGTAGTGTTGTGTAGTGTAGAGCTCGCCAGGCGTGTGAGTACACTCAATCATACAGCAGTTTCTCTCACTTGTACCTCCGGATACCTACTCTATCAGAATGGGCAGTTATGATGATGATGATGAAATATTTATGAAGAATCGTACAAGAAAGGTAGATATATATATTCAATACTTTATAAATTCATTCTTTGAAAAAATAAATTTCATACGCATGTACGCATTGTAAATGGTAATTTCCGTGACTTCAATTGAACTATTATTTTGAGAAAATAAGCTTTTATTGTGATTAGGTGAATTTGCTTTCTCTTTATATTTCCTGCATTTTTGTTAGGGATATGGCATAATTTGCTATTTCATGTTGTTAAACTGATAAGAGAAACAATAAGTCATCAGTGTTGGTGATAAGATTGGCCATTTATTCAAGTTTGAACAATGCTTGGCTGTTAATAAAGATTTTTGATAAAACATGAAACTTTGGTCAACAACAATATAAACTTTGTTTGAGAAAATAGACTTTGATACATAATCAAGACAAGGATATATATCTGTTTAACACTGATAATTGTTTTAGCATGTTTGAAGAATAACCAAACTTGTTGAGGTACACAAGCAATGAAGATAACTCTGGTAATGTGAGGAAACACCGAAATGTTAGAGCGTCTTATCACATTATGAGCTTTGTTTTGAAACAAGTTCCTCCTTTACTAACACAAAACTGTGGAAGAGATGATTAGCGTTTTACAAATTGTTTTGAAAGGGTTGAAGTTAACAGATGGGAGGGGTAGTGTTACACACAGACCCAGGCCAGGCAGAGGAGGGGAGGGAGGGAGGGAGAGACTATACCCCTATCCATTTTACGTCCAACATTTTGTTTATTTAAGGAAAATGTCGATTAAAAAGACTCAAATTTACTTTTCATTGAAATTAGAATATAAAAAAAGTGTTAGGGTTATTCTGCTGCTGGATAATATCGTAATCATGTACCAATATAACTATCTGTATTAACTCAATGTCGCCTTGAATTAAGTTTCCACAAAAATATTTGATTAGCTCTGTCCCTTTAAAGGGGCAGTAGCACGTTTTTAGGGGGAATATGAGGTGATGTCAGGAAAATGAAAATTAATGGTTCCAATTGAAAGACAATGTATTTACACTAAATGGAGCAGTAATAATTCAAATATTTAACATAAAGTTTAGCCATGCGATTCCTTTTTCTTACAGAAAATGAATTAAAGGTGTTCACACAAAAATGGCGGCCTATGTATTTCATGTGAATCTTCATACTTTGTCCTCCGACTGTGGATGATTTACTTGTGTAATGACATTTTTGACACTGTCAAAATAATACATTTAATATTAACTTACAATTATCACTGAACATTTTAAAATATAAAATTATCAAAAAACGTGCTACTGCCCCTTTAAGACGTTGCTGTTTTGGCTAGGGTTGGGTCACGTTTTGGACACTTTTTGAACCCTCAGCTGACTGTCCGGATATTTCTGATGACCAGTCCTCTAAGCCAATTGTAGTTAAATTGTAATTAGTCTGTATGAAGTGGACCCAAAATGTCATCAGTGATGAAACGGGTGTACTGAGCTTGCTTGGTAAAATATGTATGCCGTGATGTATGTCACATGTCATCCTTTTCCAGGTCAAAAACACAATTCATGAGGTTTAAATTTTTTTAAATTATCTGTAAGAATTTTTTTCTTAGATAACTTTGTTATCTTATGTAATACATTTTACCTTGAATCTGTTTTAATAATGATTCAAAAGTTTTATTTGGAGCTGTCGAAAGATGTCTTGATTATCACTAGTGTTTGAAAGGTTGATTTTCGATTCAAACTCACATCAGTTGATTCAGTTATCTCTAATACCATTTCATAACTGTTAAGGTGTTAAATCAATGAAATGTTTTCATGCATTTCAAGCCATATCAGTTTCAGCCAAGTATCAAAATGTTTACAAATACTAAGTGTTAATGAAAAAGGCTTCTAACTGAATTTCTATATTTCTTATGTGTTTTATGTTTTATGTATGGAAAGTACATTCAAGCTTTTGGGAGAATTCTAGTTTTAAGCTGTAATAAGAAAAATATTCAAATTAAATGTTTGAAACATGACAAAGCAGCCAGCCGGAGACAATAACTTTCTTCATAAAGAATTCTACATTCCTGACCTTTGGTCTAGAAAATTTAACCCTTAACTCGCTGTTACAAGAATATTCTGGGACAGCTTTAGTTTAGTTATTGGTTCTCCATGGCAGGTTCAAAGTGATGTCTCTGCCTCAGACAAAAGAACTAACTAGTTATGTAAGAAATCTTAGCTAGTCCTGGAAATTTGTTTGCACCAAGCTCTACTTTATGAAATATTTATTCTAAGCATTGTCAATTTTGAAGTGGTAAATCCAAACAAAAATATGCAAACATGATCTATAAATTGAAGGTTTTGAGCATGTTTTGATTTATATTAATTATTATGTCAAATGAAAAATACAAGATTAACAAACCTTTATGAAAATATTTCAAAAAGTATTTTTCTTCACTAATTTAAGATCTTATATCATTTGTATCCAAGCATTATTCCAGGCTTATTCCAAGTTTCAAATTATATACTAGCAAGGAAACAATTTGCTCAACGCTGTCGCAGCCTCTGTGAAAGTTAGGATGAGTGATGTAGTTGTATATAAAAGTGACAAGAATTGAGGTGAGCGGATGTATCCATGTAACATGGATGATGTGCATGTAGTCTCTGTACTAGTCTGCTTCTCATGGTGCACCTCTCTGTTATCTACAGTGTAGAGCTGACAGTGTTCTCTCATGCACAGTGGTTGAAGCTAGGTCCGTCACATAGCTCTCCCCTTAATTTGCCACTGTATTCCTACATTACAGTCCTGATAGCTGTACATGTTTTGTGCTTTAAACTCTTGCTTAATGGCCAATATTTAACTAATTTCATTTATAATAAACCAGTGTCTTAAAAGTCAGGTCAAAATTGTCAGCTGTTTTTATGCCCCCGAATCGGAGATTCCGGGGGTATATTGTTTTTCACTTGTCCGTCCGTCTGTCCGTTTGCATATGTCCACAAAAACTTTAACCTTGGTCATAACTTTTGATTGGTCAGAGCTAGGTCTTTGATACTTGACATATGGATCCCTTGTGATGAGACCTTTCAGATGACACCATGACATTTGACCTTGTGACCTTGACCTTGACACAGCGAGCATTTTCCGAAAACTTTAACCTTGGCTATAGTTTCTATACTGTCAGTGCTAGGTCTTTGATACTTGACATGTGTATCCCTTGTGATGAGACCTTTCAGATGACACCATGACATTGGACCTTGTGACCTTGACCTCCGTCTGTCCGTTTGTCCACAAAAACTTTAACCTTGGTCATAACTTTTGATTGGTAAGAGCTAGCTCTTTGATACTTGACATATGGATCCCTTGTGATGAGACCTTTCAGATGACACCATGACATTTGACCTTGTGACCTTGACCTTGACACAGCGAGCAGAATGCATCCGGGGGCATTCGTGTTTCACAAACAAATCTTGTTTTTAATATGTTGATCTCATCTATGTCTTATTGTGAGTTTCTCAAGTCCAACCCTTTTCCTCTCTATATTCTGTGATATATTTTAGTGTTTCCCTTTTCATTCATGTTTTCATTGCTTGAGGCATACTATTAAACAGTGAGGGTTTAGGGAACTCGTATACTAAGATTTAGTCGTTGATGCCCATGTCACTGCCAAGTGTTCGTGAGTGAGTGTGAACAAACATCAGTCATGTGCTCGAGTCTTCATCCTTACTACTGAGAAGAGAAGCATATTTTCAGCTCTAGCTCAAACCACCGAGAAATACAATAATTACAACTCATTACCTTGTATTGAATAGGTTTAATTATAATAGAATTAATGACATTTAGATTGATAAGTATATACCAGGGAGATAGGCAACCTGCCAGTATATCATCAATGAACACGATGATGGTAATGAGGTAGGTGTGATACCAGGGACTCTGTGATACAGGCAGTCAGACTAGATGTAGCATGGTATGAGCGGTATGACTGATATGACAGTACAGACAGGGAGGGAGGGATGACATCACTGTTGGCTAGGGCTGGGATCTGATGGAATGGGAGGGCGCCACACATAGCAGGCTGCATGTTGGTATTCTCGACTGTCAGTTGTCAATTGTCAAGAGTCACTGGTATGTAACCTGTACAAGGAGGCAATCATGGGAAACATCTCCCACTGCATCAACACATAGCTATCCATCATAACCAGTAACGAGGCCCTCTCTTTCTACAAAGGAGCTAGTTTTGTATGTAAACATCAAGACGCTGCGAGAAGGAGTTGATGTTGATTGTTCTTTTTTAAAGTAATTTTCATGTCTCTTGCACCAATGATATTTTGTCAAAGCAGAATATGATACCTTGTGACAGCATGTCAGCAAAGCATGATAGGTTACTGTGGTGAAACCTGTATAGCTGCAACTGGTGGACTTGTGCTGAGTGTGAGGGCTGATTGTGTGTGAGGGAGGGGTAGAAGGTTCAAGTCCTAGGGAACCCTTTGGGTAAATTAGTTAAATTCAGGCGCTTTGTTGACATTTTCATTTAAAATTTGGTCAATCTTTTGATGGAATTTGTACATATTAATTGTAAATTCATAATTTGTCACTACAATAACCCTGACCTCTGAGCTGCAGAGCACATGGTAAAATCTTGACTCCTGGTTATATCAACTTCTATGTTAGTGTATTTTGAGGTTTTTTATCCCACTGGTATGTAATACTGTTGGATAAAGTCATCGCCCTGTCCGTTCGTATGTCTGTCCATCGGTAATCATTTCGTTTCTGGAGCAGAACTCAAAAACGTAGTACATGTGGATTATTGGAAAAATTACTTTTCTTCTGATGACTCTTGTTGAAAGTGCCTATGATTGACGTTTTATCATGGATTCTACCTTGATCTTTGATTTTACATTTGATAATGGGCTGGAACATAAAAACTGTGATGGAAATGTAAAATGTGAATGAAGATCAACTTCTTGAATAGTTCTTGACTGTTGAAACCAGTGCACTTATATCTAAGAAGTTTGCTTATTGAGAGGTGGTAGACCAGTACACTATGATACCATTAGTGCCAGATTATCATAAAAATTGAAATATAGTTGGTAATAGTTACATATATAGGTACAGATATAATTGTGAACATGAAGGCAAAGTAGATCTAACCTTTTCTTCTTCTTCTATTTTACTGTGAGAAGGTTTTCATATAACATTAGGTAATGTTATGAGAGGAAATGAGTAGGGAGGGTCAATGTCTAGTGCAACAGAGCACATGACCATAGCCTGAAAAGATTGAATTATACGTATGTAGTTCCAACCACATGAAAACCTAAATAGCAGGAAATCTATTAGCACACATGTTGTGTTGAATCGAATTAGCAGAATAAAGCTCAGTGCTAACCATGTAGTGTAGGTGAGGACACATGTTATTAATGAGGATGATTATTGTAGATGGGTCATAGATAGATGAGTTCTGTTGGAGCAGCTAAACACTAGGATGTGGCATTCTAACATCGCTGAGTAGACTCTAATAGACATGGCAGCCAGCAGGCTGTAAGTTATGGAGTCTGCTGGTGCAGGGGACAGCAGTCATTAGTTACTGTCCAATCTGCTCCAGCTTCCCTCACATTACCTACCTAGCTACCCTTGCTCCCCCTCTCTACCAGTCTTACATAGCCAATATGTACTGCACACAACAATTAGAAGAACATTTGTATATTGTCCTACGACTTCTGTTACATGTAAACAAAGACTTATCTCAGGACATAGGAAATGAAAAAACACTTAAATGTCATAACAAAAATTGTCTTCTCAATATCATGAGACAAAGTTAATATGTGTGAAACATGAAGAATGAATGAATAACTAACTACCGAAGAGGATGTGAGGTCCTGTTGATAGCACCCCTCTCTCATATGTCTTCATGAAGCACAAAATCTCTTCATGCTTCACAGAAAGCAAATCACAATAAAAGGAATTTGTAAGATGATGAAAGAAGGAGGTCAATAAGGTTTGACAATATGATCGACACTTGGCAGATCCAAAATCTGACCATATTCACTAAACCAACCTAAACATCCACCCACTTTTCTTCAGGTTTTCATCTGTTTGATGATCCTTACAGCTATACCTGTCAGATAAAAGCAACTCAAGAACTATAAATCCTTATCATCTTCAATCATAGAAAATGTAGAGACTTCTGTTGATAATTTCATCTACCTCTTGGCATGCAGAACATTAAGGAGACCAATAACGTCTGCAAGCAATTGATTGAAGCTGACCATGACTTCCTCCAATCTTGCCAAATGGATAGTATAAATATCAAGTCCTGACATATTAATCTAGGAGATAATTCTGTTGAGATTCTTACTGTTTTACCTCTCCAAGCCCAATTGATCAAACACATTGCTGGCAGGAGGTCAGATATGATACATAATCTGACACACAGTGTTACAGTTACTGGGTATATTGGTGAGATCACTGGATGAAGAGGAAAGACTTCTATGAATGCCCGGTGTATGAGAGATGAGTTTTGGGTGTATAGAAGCCTGGTGAGCAAGAGGTTAGTGATGTATGTACAGTTGATGGCTGGTAGTATGAGAGAGGTGCTATGTTTGTGCCCTGCCCTGACCACGGACACCTGTTGATATGTCAGAGTTGAACAGAACAGACCAGTGTTTATAGACAGCAGCAGACATCCTGATAGGGCACCTCATATCTAGGCTCATACACAAGATTTGTTTGATAAATATCATATGTATGCCATTCTGAGTGACTGCCACACATGCAGGCAGGGTACTATCTGTATAGAAGAATTTTAGCTTTACCTGACTTGTCCTCCTGAAAGGGCTGCTAAAATGATGCTTGTTATCTTGTAATCATGTACCATAATCTGACATACACCAGGTTACACAAGGAAAGCCATTCATAGCTTGTGTTTCTGCTTTCAGTTCAAAGGGACATACCTAAATGAAACCTTAGCTTTTTTATCAATAAACATGTGTAGATGTGACTTTTGGGCTTTTAAACTTTATGGGATCCTAAGCTTGTGCGATTTTATTCAATATCTGAATTAAAGGGGACCAGTCCTCTTCTCAGAACTCTTGTCATAAAAGGCTGAAACCTTGTCAAAAAAAGAAAACATTTTACTTCTTTTAGTGTTTTATTGTTTTTAGTAAAGTTGATTATTTATGGGATAATTTATTCTCTCAATATGCAATTTAAATTTCATTTCACATTGATGTAAGTGGTTATTTTGTTGTGTACAAGTATATTTCAGCTATATGTGTATATGTTTGCAGATATTTGACTCAGATTTCAAGGGTTGAGAATGAACACAGGATGATACACATGAGTACAAGATTGGAAGCTGAAAGTGTAGATATGATATCAATGATTACATGGATGCACATGATAATTTCTAGAAGTAGATTCAGTGCATGTACTTGTCACATGACACCCAAGTTGTGGATGTGGAAGGAATGAGACATCAGCTACCCTTAGATAGTGTTATCCATGCAAACACAGCTAGGCCTCTACACATGCAATATTGCCCTGCCAGTGGTTTAAAGGTCAGGAAGCACTAGATCAGAGAAAGCTGGAATGAAGCACATGTGGAAGTGTACAATGCCAATGTTGAATCAAGGAGCCTCCCTTTACGCAGCCAACTGCTGGTTAACTACACATGGGGCCTGTTCTGATTAAATCTACAGTGTCGCGGGTAATAGAAGGTGTTCCATCAGAAGCTCTTGCTTCCAAGTCCACACTGTCTGAATGCAGTCAACCTACTCCCATGTTCAGTTACAACTAGTGAAAAAAAACCCCTCGTCCTTAGCAGACCAAATGCATTGAAGCGTTTAAAAAATGTGATTGCGATCATGTTTTATGAGTAGTAAACTTGAATAACCTGCCCCTAGTTACTAATACCGAAAGCTTTTTGTCAGAGTTCTTGCGATGGCTAGATGTGTTTACATCAGAACATGCGACTAAGGGGAATGCAGTCAGACTGTGACAGAGAGTCAGGTCAGATTGAGCTGGACCCGAATAGAATAAATATGCTTGCTTTAATCAACTAACATGGGCCAAAATTGCCAGCATGGTTGTCTGCTTAACTAGGTGTCATCTTATTTACAAGCCTGTCAAATATGGTCAATTGGTAAATTTTTTAATAGTACAAGCCCAATGACTGGCGGTGAGAGTAGTGACCGAATGTGATACACTGTATCTGTATGGGTTGTACCTGCTCCAGTTCCTATCTCACAGTGCCACCAGTTGGCTAGTGTTTCAAACACTTGGACCTGTGCTTATCCGGCTGTCACTTCCAGGAATAATGGTGTCTGATTTCAAAGGGTGGAGGTCTCACGTTGTACATCCTAATCTGTGACCAGGCTAATGAGGGAAACTCCCTTGTTTCATGTGTGCTGCTTATTGTCTCATGTTTCTCTAATTGCTTTTCTTTGTCCGCCCATTCTCTTGAAATAACAATGAAATAGTTTTGCAATTTGAAATAGTTTGCATGAATAACATAAGCATATATGTGTCAATATTATGCATATTGACCAATGCGGAAAGACTGATTTATTGGACAGGGTCTTGATGTACATTAGGTTTGAAGAATTCCTATGTTAACAGCTGCATTCTTGACTGAATAAATATATCTCAAAAATATTCATTGTGTTCGCTTATCATAAGACATCTTGAATGTAAATGAATCTTGATATAAAATCAGACTTGTTTTCTTGAATGAAAAGGAAGGATAGTGGCCTCATTGAGAAGCCTATTTATTACTCTCCCGTTGAAGATATCGCTGTTTAATAAATCTACAATGCTTTCGCTCGTTAAATACCAACCCATTCACTCGTTTCATAAATATGTTATGAAACGGGACGTCGTTTAGTATTCTCTATATATCTAACGTAAACCCTTCTTCTTAGATGGAAACACATGCTTTTTATACACTGTTGGGAAAAATGTTAAGTATGCCTAAAAAAAAAATATTCTCTAAAACTGTTACATATGTTTACATGTTGCTTGTGCTTTGTTTAAAATTGTGTAAAACATTTGATGTAACTTGATTATCAGCCAATTTTGTAAGTGAGGTTGGCGTCTGTTAACAAAAGAGTGAGGCATGTCAGCCATTTAGGGAGATGTGACCAGTCAGAGCTTGCTTTATTGCAAAATACTTTACCTTTTGAGAAGGCATTCCGTAACTCTCAAAATTTCCTAAAAACAGGCAAAAAAAAGGTTTTTTTCACTGATTATTTATAACTGGATCTTTTTTGTATATTGAAATTTACCCTTTAAACATCAGTCCACTGAATGCTGTCATACTGCATAATCCTTCATATTAACAAACAGCTATTACTTGATAGAGGAAATTTCTATTAGAAGAGTGTCAAAATATGTTAAGAAAAATGACTGCTATGATGATCTTGCACCACTGAAGAATCAAGTGATGCTTGTAGATTTGGAATGGAATTAGAGGATATTCAGAGAAATCAAACTGCAGTGAAGTAAAAGCGTAGGTCACTGGTGCAAAGCCAGAGGTAGTGAGCCTAGTAGTGGGATGGGTCAGGCAGGTCAACTGGTTGGTGGCATGAGCTTGGTGTTGGAGGACATAGGTGTTCAAGTCAGCCAGGGTGTCGCAACATCATGTTTTACAAGGAGAGGTGGAAGACCAACTTACACAAGCCCTTTGAACTGAACTAACGAGCCCAGCTTCCTGTAGCTAAGTGATACAGGCAGTTTGAGAGATGCTTGTGTTTATGTAAGCAGAATGGGGTAACAGTTCGTAAGTTGATTATCCTTCAGTCTGCCTCTTCCAGCATTACTCTCACACATGTTGTTTTGAGGAATCACACTTGTTGTTTTTTCTCTCCACATTACACGGGCATGACGGTAGACACACCTTGTACCTTGATTAGAAATTAGCCAGAAGGTAGTAAAAACATGAGTAGTTGTGATAGCATTTTTTCTACTTCAGATGACACATATGTAGTGGTAGGTCAGAGTCTATGTCTGTAATAAAACTTAGATAGCTAACAATTTACCTACACTAATATTATTGAGAAAAACATTACCACTATTTTTCTTGTAGAGATAAGGTGTAAATAGAAATACTGATGTCTACAATCTAGTTCCAAATATCTGTTTATAAAATCATTGAGATTAGTTTGTGTATTTACACAAGTTGATTGTGAGAGGAGGGAGAAAAGGGAGAACATTTTTACATCTTAGCAATACATGAAACTATTTAACTCAGGGTTTGAAATTAACATCAGTCAGGTAGCAGATGGCTGGTGTAAAATGCTTGGATAGTAAAACACAATGAGTGGTTGTCACAAGGACTAGTTGAATTCAAAGATGATTATGATTTGGTATGTTGGCATTGGCTAGTTTGAATGTCTTTGAACCAGTTCTCTCCCCAATCCACTAATAGCTAGTACGGAAATACAACTTATTTTGACAATTTTTACTATGATCAAATTATCAAAATACAAAACCTGAACTTTTCCTCTTAAATGGTCATTTAGACAAACTTAAAATACTCATTGGACAGGCAACTTTCCAAGCTAATTTCATTTACTGCAATCCCAATCTAAATAGGCCTTTTATTACTGTGTGAAACTTATAACTTTGTATGATGGAACAGTAATAGTCACCTTTGGTTTGATGCCATTTTGATGCCAATACATGCACTGCGGCTGATTGGTTGCAGCTTCAGAACGTGCAGTGCAGACCTCAATTTACTGACGAATGATCGATCAAATCAGTTTTAAATCAAGTATCAAGTTCTAATTCTAACTATTAGAGTATTTTCTTGGAAATTTTCATCATTGGAAGACATTTCAACAAAATGTTGAATGCAGTTTAGAAATTGAGTTACGATCTGTCGACAACAAAAGATGTTTTCTTACATGATGAAATTGTTTCAAGTAAAAAAAATGGCAGTCTTTCTTTAGCCAAGTGTACAATCTCACGATCAAATTCAACATTAAACTATTTCATTATGATATATGAGATTGGATTCCCAATCAAATGAGTAGGTATACAACACATTAGTTAACTTTGAGGGTTTGCAAGTGATATTTCCTGTGTGTACACAGACCAGCTGGCTATCCCTGGTCCTGTACGTGAGGTCAATGAGTGCACATTGGGGGGCGGTCACACCTCTTTCTCTCTCTCTCACCCTATCTCACTATCCGGAAGTGTGTCTGCTTCCTACATCCTCTACTGACCCAGTCACTGACTACTAGTCATCACATGTCTCATCTCTTCTCTTACATGCATTGGTTAACACAACTTCCCACCCTCAATTGTATTTCCAATTGCAATGGTTTTACAAATCAAATAATTTTTGTTTATTATCTAACAGGCATATGTTTGTTATGTATGATAAATCAATAACTCATATGTATGTTCTATCTTGTGAATCAAATGTAGCATCTTGAACAGAGGTGGTTCAAGAGATGAGGTACTTACAGATTAACAGTCTTCATTGCCCTCTCCTTAACCAAATCACTCTCTCTTATCTTTCACATTTCAAAAATAATTGCATGTTCCTATATGATTTGTAGAAACCGACTAAAAAATTGCTGGTGGATATTTACTGAATTATCAATATCCTATTGTTGAGTACTAAATGGGTTCAGTAGTTAAGGCAGTTGTCTTAAACAGGTTCAGTGATTTGTCAACTTACAGTAAGTGTTAAGCTATTCTTTCTGGACATAAACAGTATGATGGAAGACTTTCCATGAAGCTTATGCTGATGACCTGTCAGTAAGATAAGTATATTTGTATGGTGTGTTTGTGTTTCAGCGTGACCTGTTCTGGTTCAGTCTCTTCACGGTCACCTTCCTCTACATCATCTTCTACTTCTACTTCTGGCTCATCGTGGACAACAGCTTCAATGACTTCAACTGGTGGGTTCATCTTCTCTCTCTATCATCTAGAGCTGCAAACTCAAACATTCCCATGGTGTGCATTAGTCTGGAATTTGAAGTACTGCCTTAAAAAAGCCTTAAATCAAGCATTGCCTTAAAAAGACCTTTACATTTGACACAAAGCCATGAAAAGGCCTTAATTTAACACAGAAAAATTCCAACTGTTATATGAGTTCACTTGCATTTATTCTGGTGCGACCTCTGTGAACATAACAATTTTTACTGTTCAGGTTTCATTAGTTGATTTTGTATATCTCAAAATCCCATCTCTTGAACAATGCCACAAGTTTATTATGAAGATGCATGTTCTCCCTAATAAATACCCTGTTATTCAGTGACAATTAAGCCTTATCTTTTGGTTTTTGAAGCGTTACAAAGGCCCTAAAAAGGCCTTAAATTTCATATGGTGTTGACTGTTTGACATGATTCCAACTATGGCCAATCTTAACAAAAAGTATTTGATCTAATAGTAATAGGACAAAACAATACTGAAATGAATTGATATGCTAAAATACTGAAGTGTTGGTTGAAACAAAGGGAGGTCTTTTGATATTATCATTGTCTAACAAGGCATGCTATCGGAAAGGTATTTATAAGTGAATTTTTTTTCGAAAGTTATATTTCACACAAGTGCAAATTTTGACACCGTCAGAGTTTTACATGTACACTTTTTCCCAATCAAAGCAATATTTGTACAGTTTAAGCATTCTTATGTTTGGGTATTTCCTTGTAAATAGCAGCAGTATGTTTTGTAAAGCAGTGATATTGGTGGTATTATCAAGAACCGTGTTTCATTTGAATTTTGTGATGAAATGTGATGCTTTACAGTTTGCATCTAGAACTCATTTACCTGCTTTAGTTGCACTTCACATTAGAAACCGTATCACTCATTTAGCTCAAACAATCAGTCTGACAAACAGAGCGGGGTTGAACTGACTCTCCTGAATAGCCATGATGTGTATGTAATACTATGTATACATGTATAGTGTGTGTTGCAGGTATATGTTTGGTTTCCTCAAGACATGGGTCCCCTGGTACAGAATCGTCCTTGGTCTCACCTGCGCTGTCTTTGCTTACTTCCTCATCGTCATGGTGAGTAGCATACCCTACTCTCTTTATCAGCAACATGATCAAATCGAATAAGTTTTAAAAAGGTCAACGTACCTAGTCCTCCAGTGTTGACTCTAGCTCTTGCAGGAGCAAAGCAATACAATATTTTGTTCCCTTGCCTGTCCCTAAAAATAAGTGAACCTGATTTTGTTTAATTATACCCCCGCTTTGCAGCGTAAGCAGGGGTATATAGCGTTCATTCTTTCCGTCCGTCCGTCCGTCCCAAAACTTTGTGCGGAGCAGATCTAAAAAAATATGCATGCTAGCTTCATCAAACTTCATACACATGTCAACCATGATCCCTAGTTGTGCCTTTTGAGGGTTAGAACTATTTTTGAATTTTCAATTTTGCGGTTTCCATGGAAACATGACTAAAAAGTGACTCTTTGAGGAAGTTGTTTTTTGTGCGGAGCAGATCTCCAAAACTATGCATGCTAGCTTCATCAAACTTCATACACATGTCAACCATGATCCCTAGTTGTGCCTTTTGAGGGTTAGAACTATTTCTGAATTTTCATTTTTGCGGTTTCCATGGAAACGTGACTAAAAAGTGACTCTTTGAGGAAGTCCTTTGTTCGGAGCATTTCTCCCAAACTATACATGCTAGCTTCACCAAACTTCATACACTTATCAACCATGATCCCTAGATGTGCCTTTTGAGGGTTAGACCATCACATTATTTTTATTTTTTGTGGTTTTCATGGAAACATGACTAAAACAGTGAATCTATGGCCATGTCTTTTGCCCGGAGCATATCTCAAAAACTATACATGCTAGGTTCACCAAACTTCATAAACTTATCAACCAAGATCCCTACATGTACCTTTTGAAGGTAAGACCAACAAATTATTAATTTTTTGTGCAGTTTCCATGGAAACAAGACTTAAACAGTGACTCTATGACCAAGTCCTTATCCAGAGCATATCTCCTAAACTATACATGCTAGCTTCACCAAACTTCATACACTTATGACCCATGATCCATAGATGTGCCTTTTGAAGGTTAGACCAACAAATTATTTTCATTTTTTGCAGTTTCCATGGATATATGACTTAAAAAATGATTCCATGATAAATTACTTTGTCCTGAACATATTTCCTGAAATATACATCTCAGCTTCACCAAATTTGCTACATATGTAAATCGTGATTGCTGGATATGCCTTGTGAGAGTTAAACAATATATATATATGGATTTTCTTCTCTGTGGTTTCTTTGGAAAACATAACTTACAAAGTGACTCAACAAAAATAATTTTGTCCTCAGTGCATCTCGTAGAATATTCATGATAACGGGGACGTACCTGGAAAGCAACATTTGTTATTACAGTAGAAACCCTTTGAAGTTTCACCGAAGGCAACATGTGTTGTTTTAACGCTGGGTTATACAGAAATGTGAACTGGCTGTGAAATCGGCTGATTTTAACTCAGCAATTATCGGCCGATTTTTGACGATTATTGATTGAACGTTCGCTCACCTATTGAACGTTCGCTCACCTGGCTGTGAAATCGGCTGATTTTAACTCAGCAATTATCGGCCGATTAGTCGTTGCTAACTATCTAATTATTACAGGATTTTAACTCACCAATTATTATAGGTATATAATGTACCTGGATGTCAGGTAATATGGCAATATATTGCAATATGGCAAATCAACAGATAGGTCTCATGTTCATTCCAACTTCAAGAGGAGGAAGATATCTATGTTTTGGTGGTTACATGTTCAGACGACGCTCCAAACGTGATGCTGCATCATGGACGTCATGGAAGTGCATAGATAAGAATTGTACCTCAAGCGTTTCGACAGTTGATGACATCCTTACCAAACATCCTTCCCAGCACAACCACGCTCCAGTCCATGATGAAATAACGGTAAGTGAAACAGACATGTAATATAGTATAGTAATATTATATAAGAATATATGAAGTCCAAGTATATGTTTTATTGGAAGGGACCCCAATCGAATGCTCTAATACACATACTATTATAATAATATAATACTATTGTGTCTTCTTTTACAGATTCGCAAATCATTGACGGGCCTGAAGACCAAAGCCAAGACGTGTTTGACGGCAATGCCAACGCTATACAATGAGGAAGTGTCTTCATTGGTAGATGGTCCATGGACAGAAGAAAACCGATCACTTGTCGCCTCCATGCCTATGTACGACACTGTGAAAAACAGACTCTACAAGGCTCGTAGGTCGACGTTCCCCGCCATTCCTACAACTCGACGTGACATCCTCAAGAAGATTGTGGCCAAAGCGCATCCAAATGTGTTTGAGATGCTTGCCTTTCTGCGGAATGAACAAAAACTGAACGAAATTAAACTTGTGCAGTATGGCGCAGGACAGCGGCTACCTCCCAAAAGAAGGAAATACTGCAACATGAATTCCAGGATAGGCACCCTGAAGCAAAGCCTGCAGAATGGCACCATGAGTGTATTTGTGTATGCGGACACAGTGTCCCACCAACTGAAGGTTAAATAAATGAAATCTGATGTACATGAGTGTAGTGCTTTATTGTGTATATATTTGTTATGTATAAAAACAAATGTATTTCTACGGATGTATTTCTATGTATGTATTAAAGGCAATGAGGCTTTATTGTGTATATATTTGTTATGTATAAAGATAAATGTATTTCTACGTATGTATTTCTATGTATGTATTATAGGCCATGAGGCCATGAACATTATGTATGAAAACGTCGCTGCTGCGAATAAATACATTACCTATATGAAAACGAACGTGTCATCATTCATTTAACTAACATTTGCGTTTTTCATTCAATTACCAGTCCACAATTTTGTTTCACCCATATGGTTAACATCACACAGAACATCTATTGTTCGCAAGATGCAGTCAACCAATATAATCCCCTGGCATGTTGGTTTAGACATCACAAATGTTGCTTTCCAGGTACTAAACCATGATAACTACCTCAAATTTGAAACAAAGATCAACCATTATCCCTAGATGTACCCTTTTAATTGTAAAACCTGTTAATGAATTTGGTATTGGGGTTTCAGTGGAAAGAAGACTTACACAATGACTTACTGTATACTCAACTATCATACAACTTTAACCAATATTAATCAGTTTTACTATTTGAAATTCTTTGAACAACGTGGGGAGCGGGGGTATGCGAGCTTTGCTCACTTCTTCACTTGTTTAGTAAGCACTCATAATTATAAAGTGGTCATTATATTGCATGTAATGTTGTTTAAGATTACAATGCATTATTTCACCTATAAATCCATTTTTGCCCCATCTCTTTTGAGCACATCCAGCACACTGTAGCACTAACTACCCAGTGCACACATGCTTAGCCTTAGGCACAAATTACAAGTCATAGTAGCACACTTATATAACTCATCAGAATAAAGAGGATAGAATCGTCTTTTATTCCATATAAAATGTCCATGTACAAAAATGCCAGTTTACAAAGCGAGCTCTGCACAAACAAATGTTTCTATTAATGCATGTTGAACTGAGAACGATTTTGTTACATATAAATATATATGACATCCCTTCCTTTATTCGATATGTTATGAAACGCTAAGCACATTTTTATAATTTTTATGTCACATTAAACAGAAAGAATTGTTATTTCCATATAAAATTTGCATTTTAGTACAATAAAATAAAAGGGTTTAAAATAATTAAGGGTATCAGTGTCTAAATGGAAAATCAGAAGCATATGATCTGGAACTTTTTTAAAATACTGAGCGTGCATTTAAAAATTGTAAGTTACAAACTCTTTTGTACCCTTTCTGCTATGTAAATATGCAATATCTTGTCAAATCGATTGTGCTTCGCCATTCAACCAGTTGTGGCAATAAGCTTACAACGGTAGCGAGCACAGTACTGTAAAATTCAGCCACAGGAGCTAAATTTGTCTTGGGATTATTTAACAAGTTGTGGGTTAAAACATGTAATTGTTCAATCAAAAAGTTACATTACCCGGTACAAGAAAAATGGCACATAGATGTATGTGTACAATAAATAGAGAATGTTTTTGATGTCCAAGTTGTTACTTCTGAGTGCGACGAACTACATGCTAGTGATCAGTGTACTTGGATGCTGGTAGAGAGCAACTTGACTGGATTGTGTGCTGTACAGGTTGACCTGAGGACCTCCACCTAATGTATTCATGTAATGCATCTCTAATGTCCACCAACTGATTTGAGTGGTAATCAGAGGGTAACATGCTGCCCAACCACATGTGATATGTTCCCTACATTGAGCTCTTGATGTTCAACATTATTGTCTCAAACCAGTTTCACTCTCGGAAATAAAGTAGCTTTCGTTTAGGCTATACTATTCAAATCTACTATTGCACACTTTCTACATTTGGAATCTGCTGTGCTCGCCAAGTGGCATACAGGGATCATTTTGAACAATCCTTGAATGTGGCAGGAATATCTCCAAAACTATGAATGACTACTTGACAATGGCAGGCAACATAATTATACTTTGCTTCTCTGTGTCAATAACAAATTCTTATTTGCTCATGCATGATTGAAACAATTTGGTAAATCTTATTGTGCAGCTCCAACGGCTACAAGGGTGATTTTAACTAAATATATATTGGTTAAATTATCAAATGTTCAAAGTTACATGCATATCATCATAAATGTATACCCCGTATATACTTTGAGTTTGATTAATAGAGTTGAGTAATATAGTTAGTAAATCAGAAGTGAATGTTAAAGTGTGGAAAGAGCTTCAAAGGGAAGAAATATGCCCAAAATGAGTAGCGCTGTCCTTAAATATTAGTTAATTCTCTGCAAAGCCAAAATTTTCATTCACAGTGACTCTGTTTCATTATCATTATCAAAGCATTTACAAGCTCTCCACAATTCAAAAGCCTGGACACAGAAATATTTCTGTCAAGTAATACATGAAACAAGCTTGTCAGGTTAGCACCAACAAGTTCTCATAGTCATTATTTGCTGTAGACAAGGTATGTGTCACGCTGCAGCACTCCTCCGCCCAGTGTTACATTTGCTGGTCCTGTAGTCCTGTAGGGGCCAGTTATCGTCTCTTACTGACAGTCAGTGTGTGTGTTGCAGTGTCTGTTCCTGTGCCACGTGCTGCACGGCCACCAACTGTACATCCATCCAGCCCACATCCTCATTATCATCCTCACCCTGGCCGCCTGTATCGCCATCACAGTCGTCGTGGAGATGATGTGGAGCACTGAATGGACCACCGTCCTTCTCTCTCTCAAGGTAAGCCTTTTGTCATACAGTTTCTGCCCTTCCCTTCATCATGTTTTCACCTTTGCTTTTTATGTTCCAATGAAAAGCAAGGTTTTCAGTTTCTTAAGCAATGTTTTTCCATTAAATCCATCAGGACTGTTGACATCATTGATAGGAACTATTTAAGTACTTTAGAGCTATTTAAGCCATTGAAGCATTTTAATAAATGTTTGTTTTATCACTGTTCATTTGGCTGCAGATTATGGGTCCGTTCCTGCAGATAGGGGCAGTTGTACTGATGACAGCCATGACTTGGATTATCTCCCTTCAGTGGTTCAAACTCACCCATGCATGTGAGTAAATTCCTTGTGCTTCAGAGATCCAAATTGAACAAGTTTCTTCTTCCAGAAAGCAGATTGAAAAAGGATCCGTAGCCTTTAAGCAAAATTTAAATCTAATCCATGCAGCATGATGCTTTGAAATTTCCACTCGAATGATATTTTCTATAAATGCAAAGTTATTATAATCTCCTTTTACCGAGTTCTGTGTTTCTCCGCAAACTTTGCCAGCTTGATATCTTCAGCTACCATTTACCTGATAAACTGCTTTTTCAAAAATATGATATCTGAGAAGATTGATTTCATAAGTTATAGTTATAGTAAACAAATATGTAAAATGATATGTACATTTAATTTATTTATTTATTTCAACTTTTAGGCATGAAATAAAAAATTCATTAGAAATGAACTATATCAGACGGTGCCTATTTAGCTCATGTTACTATAGCTGTCGCCATTGCAGGTACGCGGCTGTTCTGGCTGTGTGTGTTTGTGGGGTTGATGGTGGGTCTGTACATCTCACCCCTGTACATCAACTCACCCTGTGTGAACCATGCAGCTCACCTGCCTCCCAAACCCACACTCCTGGCTCACAGGGGGGCCTCACAGGTAAGCTCCCTGTTTGTCTGTCTGTCTGTCTAGCTGTCTTACCGCTAACTTATAGTCATAATCAATTATCATAGTGCTATATCCATGCTTTGTACTTGCTAAAAAAAAGTCGGTTGTTCAGAAATAAGCATCATGGAATAAATGGGTTTAAGTGTATTTCTGTTATTGTTCACTAATGTTTTACAATGGAATATGTTTGGCTTCAAGTGCCTTCTATATTTTTCAGATAACACCTGAGAATACTCTTATGGCTTTTCGATATGCCTACAAGAACAAAGTTCATGGCGTGGAAACTGATGTACATATAAGGTATGTTTGCTTGATTGTGTATCACTATAACAATTTAACCAGTTAAGAGTCAGGGGAAAACAAAGTGTCCTTTCATACTTGTACTTTTGTACCAATTACTCCTCTTTTGTGCTTTCATCTTACTGTCAGCACAACCAATACAACAACTGTCACTGATGCTCTTATGACTTTGGCAATGGGATTTTTAAAAATAGTTTTGTCAACTTGGACAGGAGTGTCTGAAATGATAATGATTAGAAGTTTTCTCAATTCTGCTTCCATTTCAATCCTACCAACAACAACATTAGAGTCTTGGTCAAACTCATAGGTTTCCATGCACTAAGGCAGCCTTATTGCAAAGTCACTCCGTGTTATGAACAACAATCTAGCTTTTCTTTCCTTTGTTATGAAATGTCAATGAAACATCACTCATGATTTTAAACCTAGCAAGCTAACAAATGTTTGGTGATGGATTGAACCGGACAGTGGTCTTCTAGGAAATCTTTCCTTTCCTGAGTTGAAAGTGTTGCAGACAGTCGTATCTGTACTTGATGTTGTATGATTCAGCTATGACTGTGTGCCGTACCTGCTCCATGACAAGACGCTGGAGCGCACCACCAACATCGGGGACGTGTTCCCTGACCGGAAGGGGGACAACCCCTCCTCCTTCAACATGTCCGACCTCAAGTCTCTCAACGCTGGCTCCTGGTTCATCAAAGTAAGTCACACCACTCAGAATGTCGGGTACTTATTGTAACTCTTTTCAGAGAAGACATTTCATCATTTTATCTTTAGTGTTCATTAAATGATTTGATGTGTCTAGGTAGACCTACTACATATTTGTTGAGTTTATGGGAGCACCTTTAGTGGTGAGGGATTCTAAAGGTAGGCCAGTTTATGATAATCATTGTATAAGCATAAGACCCATCCACTAAGTTCCAAGCAACATCCTTCCTCACTCCCCAGGATGACCCCCAGTGGACAGCGGGTGACCTGTCTGACGAAGAGCGCCGCCAGGTGGGGAACCAGACACTTCCCACCCTGCAGGAGTTAGCTGCCCTTGCCAGCACTCACAACAACACCGTCCTCATGTTTGACCTGAAGGCTCCACCCATGGATCATCCATGTTACAACAAAACTGTCAATGTTACCATCAACGCAATAACTGCAGCAGGATTCCCCCTTGATCATGTGAGTCTTAGACAACTAATCTTAATTTGATGACAATAATTAACCCAACCTGTCAAGACTAGATCTATTATTATGTCATTGTTGAGCTTATAATGTCTAACTAGCATAAATTGATCCCTGAAACTAGAACTGTTTTTGATGTTTCAGCTGTGGTGGCTTGAAGGCACATTCTATCACAGCCGCCCGGCAGGAGTGGTGCTAGTAGCGGAGTCCTACGTGCCCCCTGCACGACTCCATGCAGAGAACATCTCACTCACCAATGTACAATACACAGAGATCACCAGCACCAACATACAGTGAGTCTACACTTCCCCACAGACATCAGCCATCAGCGCATCCTCTTCCCTTCAGTTTGCTTCCACAAACTTATCATTCTCTCTTGTCTAGGGGTCAAAGACCACAGTTATAAGTGTTAACATTTAGTATTAAGAGCAAACTAGTGTTGTCAACCCAAGAAGATTATAGTTTGGGGCCTTAAGAACATTTTTGCTTTTTTTATACAGGGTAATTTCTAAGAAAAGGAAACCAAAAATTATTTCGATTTGCACACTCTCAATATTCATACTTTGCGTAACAGATTCAAATCAATTGCTTGAATACTGTTTACTTTATCTATGTTAGTCAAACTTCCAGCCCTAAGGATGGAATATCATGAAATGTCAAAAAATGCCAAAATAATGATTTAGAAGTACAGACTTAAAATGGTTGTATTTCAGAAATATACACAGTATCTTAATAAAAGTGGGTATGAACCATCACCACTATGTTTATTTTGTGAAAAAGAAGCCAAAGTCATCACAAGTTATTGTGAACCTATCCTAAATTTTAACTTTTCAACCTCAGTTTGTAAAGGTTAATTCTGCCAACTCCTCGATCTTGCATACCAAGACCGGAGCCCTGCAATTTTGTGTCCTTTCCCCAGTTTCGTTCATTCTCTACACAAATCACTACACAAGTTATTGCCCCAACAATCTTACAGTGAAGTTTGCTGACGATACTGCGTTAGTTGGACTCATTCAAGAGGATGAACTCTCCTACAGATGGAATGTTAATCAATCTGTGACTTGGTGTGAAAACAATTTCTGAATGTTGAATGTAAAAAAAACAAAAGAACATTCAGGAACAACCAAATCAATACTAACACTGTCTGTATAAATGGTTCTAAAGTGGAATTGTGAATGAATATAAATACCTTGGCACAATAATAGATCATTGAAATGCTGTTTAAAAAAAATGTCAACAAATGCTGAACTTCTTGCGCAAGCTGCTATCATTTAATGTTAATTAACATCCCTCTTCTATCATTGCACTATGATGGATAGTGAAGGTTTAATGAATGTGTACTATCCCTCTTTTACCACTGTTTCATTGGTAACATTTAAACTTTTTTCTTCCAATGTTGGTGTGGTTCCTTGTCTAAAAAATTACTCTAATTGCCAGTAAAATCTCCAGGACTTCATGTATTATCCCCCGCCACAAAGTGGAAGGGGGATATAGGTTTGGGCTCAGTCCATCAGAGTTAAAGGGGACAGCTCAGAAACTATTTAAGATAATATAACCATGTGTGTCTTGAGGGTATCAATACCTTGATGGAGTTCGAAAATCAGAACCTCAAAATTATTTTTCACGGAGAAATTGCCCTTTTTCCGTGTTTTTGGACTCTGTTCGGGGGTGTCGTCAAAGGGGACAACTTTTCTCAGAAACTTTTTAGGATAGGTTCACCAAACTTTCTGTGTGTCTTCATTGTATCAATACCTTGATGGAGTTTGAAAATCAGGACCGCAAAATTATTTTTTACAGAGTTATTACCTTTGTTTTGTGTTTTTGGACTTTGGTTGAGGGTGTCATAAAAGGGGACAACTTTTCTCAGAAACTTTTAGGATAGGTTCACCAAACTTGCTGTGTGTCTTCATTGTATCAATACCTTGATGGAGTTCGAAAATCAGAACCTCAAAAATATTTTTACAGAGTTATTGCCCTTGTTTCGTGTTTTTGGACTCTGTTCGAGGGTGTCATAAAAGGGGACAACTTTTCTCAGAAACTATTTAAGATAGGTTAACCAAACTTGCAGTGTGTCTTCATTGTGTCAATACCTTGATGGAGTTCGAAAATCAGGACCGCAATATTAATATTTACATAGTTATTGCCCTTGTTTCGTGTTTTTGGACTCTGTTTTCGAGGGAGTCCTCAAAGCGGACAACTTTTCTCAGAAATTATTTAAGACACAAAATTTGCAGTGTGTCTTTAGGGTATCAAATCCTTGATTGAGTTAAAAAATGAGGTAAATGCCATTACTTATTACAGAGTTACAGCCCATTTAGGAAAATATTGGGAGCTTTAATGAAAACTTATTTGGCGGGGGATGTTGATGACCATGTCTCCTTTGTGAAAAGAGTTTTGAGATTATCCCAAAGATTTTGTATGACCCAGATCATGTGTTACACTGTGACTTTGTTAAAGAAAGATAATGAAGAATAGAGATATTTATTACCACTATTAGAAAAAAAATACCTTTATTCCTTGTAACGTTCTTCTTTCAAATGATCTTTCTCCTGTACAAATGTGATTGTTTTACGTATTGCTTGTGTCCATGTTGCTTGTAATGCAGAAATACATATGTTGACATTATCAGTTACACAGTGTGTTGAAAGGGTGTAATGACTGTAAGGCCCTTGTAGATTTTGCATTTCCTTTGGCTGTTTTGAAATATAAAAGTTCAACAGGTGTTAACGATGTACCATAGGTACTCATTAGTGTTTCAGTACACAATAATTCATATACTTTATCAATATTTGTTTTGGAAGGATAAGTTTCCCTTGTCTCAGTCCTTTACCGCTGTGCCTATACACCTATGACATTGTAACGTTAAGCAGTCTCTGAGTAGCTGGTCCTGATACCACCATGTGAATGTCCACAGAGAGTACGCTGCCAGCAACATCAGTGTCAACATGTGGCTCATCAACTCGGACTGGTTCTTCTCTCTGTGCTGGTGTATGGGCGTCCAGTCAGTCACCACCGACCGCTGTCACACACTCAACCAGCTACAGGCCCCTGTCTGGCATCTCGTACGTATAGATAAATGTAGTCTGCCTTTGTTTTCATGGAAACTTTACAATAATACCATAGCACAACTGCTTTTCTTCAACTCAAACTTTCTGCACTAATGTGTCGTTCATGTCAAAAAGTTAGTTTTTTTAAATTTAGCTAAACTGTGACAAACTGTGCAAATAATACACCCTCTCTATCTTTATAACAACAAAACAACCCCATTTAGGTTATTAACCGTAATTTCATTAGTTATGTTCATAATCTTATTTTTTTGGTAGCAAATGTATTTTGAATTGAAGTGTACATGTAGGTTTCATTTCCTGCAGGTGCCCTCAAGCTATCTGATTCTGTGGGTGACGGTGGACATCCTGTCAGCGGTCATCGTCATTACCGTCTTCATAGTGCAAAGGTCAGTGTCATTATCTCCAGTGTTGCTGGTTTACATGTTTGCCTTCAACTAACAGGTCTAGATTGAAAAATTATTTCTTTAGCAAACTAAATGTTACTTGAAAAAAGGTATTTGAAATAGCAGCTGTTCTGGGTGTTAACAATAATATGCTGTTTCAGGATCCGGCTGTACGGCACATCGTTTAGCCCTGAGACAATATCACTGAACAATGCAGCAAGGAGTGCACAGACCAAGAAGCAGGGGTCACGCAACATGAAGGAGAAGCTGCTGTATAACATGAACGAAGCCGACGTGATGGACGACCCGCGGGTGCGAGAGGGGGTCATCAACGAGCCCTCGGCCTACTCCATGTCAGCTATCAACAACGACCCCTACCCTAACAGCTTCTACAATGGCGGAACACAGCCCGATAGCAAGTACGAAGTGGAATAGACAACACCTCTCTACAATCAACTTGGATGCAATATTTTATTTGTAAATTGTGATTTGAATTTTATTTATGATAAGCTATTTATAAGTATTTGCCGAAAGGCGAGGCCAACATATCACACAGCTGTTGTACATAATGTGAATATTTAACTATGGACAGACAGTCCTATTTTATATACATCCACATCTTGCGTTACTTTGCTAATTTATACAATATTCTATTACTGGTACTGGCCCGTTGAAGGCTGTTTCATAAATCTACAAAGTTATTACACATTGTGTAATAACATTGCTTGCTGACCGAATGATGTGACATCATAATTGTTAAATAGGACGTCACAATGTCAGCAAGCCAGCCGCGATAGTCGTGTCGACAAATTTCTTCAGAATTTTGACAATTTTTATAGAGCCAGTAATAAATAAAATACTTAACTTGCTAGAATTTAATAACACTTTTATGGAACTCTGAATGGTATCAGTTTTTAGCTAGCTCTGCTCGTTAAGTACCATACTGTTAATTTGTTTCATAGAAATGTTATTAAATGTCCATATGTATTCTCTATATATCATTTCATGCAATGAAGAATCCAAAAATGTTCCCACCTTTAATCAAGAAAATAATTTATAGTTATTTTTTTATATCCCCCTCAGGTATTTGAATCTCATGTTCTTATCAGTTTTGTATGTAAGTTGTAGAATGAAAAAATAATCAGAAAATTTCACAAAATATGGATAAGATTTATAAGCAATTTGTAGATCCCTACAAGAAAGAGGGCGCAGACATGTCATACACTGCTGCTGTTTGCAGCCTGAGTGCATTTACACTTGTTTTAGCCAATAATCCAGGGAGTTTTAATCTTGTCCTGTCCTGTCTGATTCCACTGTTATTTAACCTTCACTGGCCTGTTTTTAAGATTCTTGTCAATATTTGTGAATGCACAAACCAAGTTTATCACTATGTCATTCAATGTAAACTAGTAATGATGGATGAATAAGTGAAGTTTGTAAGCAGATTACTTTAATATATTACTTGTGTGTTTTTAGGGTGAGCCTTTTCAATGACCAAGAACAATATTGTTGACATAATTATCCTTAACTCCACTGATAATCAAAGTCAAAATTCATAATCAAAGCCATTTATGGTGGCAAAGTTACAACTTATATTTAATTATGACTTTCGTCATAGAAGGTAGACTCATTTTGATTCCATAAGCTCTTGTCTCAATGAAACAGAGATGCATAATAATCCTAAGAAAATCATTAAGTATCTCTCCTTGAAGAGTTGATCAGGAGCTTGTGTTACATATTGATGGTTATTCCTGTCCATCAAGGAGAGCATTGTGATGTGAGAAGGTCAAGTTGTTGTGTGTATGCTGTCTGTACAATAGCTTTGTACACAAGTATTCCCATGAAGTGATATATATAACAGAGGGTGGACAGCGTGGCAGTGGTTAACAACTCTATATGGGTGGTACGATCCTTGTCACCTCTCAAGTGACTTCACAGACATGCACATATTCATTCCAAAAGGAATTTTAAGCTTGGGAAGACAGTGTTTGTTTTTTTATGGTCTGTCTGAAATTGTTATCTTGAATGTCCAGAATGGGAGAGAAAGTTGTTTCTTTGCCTCATTGCAACATATGAGATTTGTTGGTACATAACTAGCCATGAAATAGTTAGCATTACTGACTGTGATGTTGTCAAATACTCGCCATGTGAGATTTCCCTAGACCATACACCGCTGTCATGATTATAAATCAAACACATAGTGGATAAAATATTCTTTCAATATGATGCCCAGCCAACTTACTCTGTATTTCTTGGACAAGCTTGAAAATGAAAGAAGAGTTGTATAATTCCTTTTGTGTATTGTTGATGTCAGAAGCAACAAGTGAGATAAAGTTAGGTCCTATTGACTTGTACTGTAGCAGTAGGGCATGGAAGATGTCAATTATAATCAATAATTATAGTAATAATATTTATACATATAGCACTTTGGTATTCAATTGTAAGGTGGTTAGAAGCATGTCGTGTTTGGATCTCCAATAATGCCACCAGTACTGCTAGTTTGAGTGAGATACAGGGAGAGATAAGCTGCTACGTGCTACCTGGCTAATCAGATATATCTTCTAGGTGTGAACAACAGTTACGTGGCAGAGACCTTTGTGTGTGCTTCAATTCAGCTTTGTGCTGCTTCTTACATTCCAATTGTAGCCCTATGTCAAAATACACTTCTCACAAATACTGCAGCAATTTGTAACTTTAGATGTGTGTTTGATTTATTTTCAGTAATGAACTCTGTAAATATTGAAAAACAAGAACAGTATTTCTTAAAATTAATTCTTTTAGCATTATTAAGTAAATGGCCAACTTAATGTAGATGTTTTTTAGACTCTCATTTCCTTACAGTATTTGATGATTCATTATTTCAACTATGGTCACAGATATTGAACTAAGTATATCTGAGGTTATATCATTTTCCCTTCATTTTGTAGAAACAAGATACATGTAATCAAGAGGGTTGCCAGCAAGGCTGTGTGCAAATGTTATCAAAACATGTTAAGTTACTGGAGAGCAGTTTGTATCCAGAACATGACATCAAAGCTTACACAAGCACATTGAAAACTTTATGACCTTACCTGTTTCTAACACCCATTATATTCTTACTTTATTATGTTCTTACTCAGGATGTTGAAGTAGTTATTACAACAAAATATTTATTCCAATTATGCCTACTGAATTTGCATTATCCAACTAACTGTGTTACTAACAGTTTGTTTTCTGTATGGAATAATAAGCGTTTGTGATATCCAGCATTCCATTCTTGGTTGTACTTTATTCTAACATCATGTGTATATGAGAGCAGAGCTCCATGTAAGAAGCTAACGATATTGATATTGACACTTGCTACCAACTCCTACAAGATAGCATTGTTTCCCCCACTGAGATTATTACTTCCAGTCCATCAGGCTGGCTGTAATCTTGCTCCAAGAAGGCAGTTGGTACTTCCCTTATTGCTAGGACTACTTATTTTAATTTTACTAATGTTAATATTATGTTAATGTCACATGAGTTAATTGTGGCGAGCTGCAAGAAGATTACTGCTACAAAAGACATGGATATGGATTTTAGACTCCAATATCACTGATGATACTTGATCCAGTGTAAGAATTATTTAATCTCATGTGCATTCATATGAGCCATGTCTTATGCAGTGTCAATTTGTTGATGAAGTGTTCTTGGAGAGTGTGCAAGTTATGCTAAACATATCATTATAGGCTAGTATTGAAACAAGAATTGATGTTTTGTAAGTAAGTTTATCATATGTTTTATTGTATTGTAGGCTACAGATGCAATGTAGCCTGGCACAGTATTCAACTTCTGTATGTCATTTTCTTGTCAACTGAAACATTTTCTGGAGAAGAAATGAATACTTTATAAGACTATGTCACTTTGGCACAATCTCATTTCAAAAGTTTTGGCCAAATCGATAGTATTTTGGCATAATTTAGACCCTAATGACATTTTCCAGGTTGTTTGTGCAAGATTACATTCAGTGATTTGAATGAGTTGATAGACATATCCAGGGCGGACATTGTGCTTGTTGGTTCGAGGGTGACATACAGAGGGTTGTAGCTGTGTTCCACTTACATATCACCCTGACCAGTGCCCAGGCTCGGAGGGTGACATACAGAGGGTTGTAGCTGTGTTCCACTTACATATCACCCTGACCAGTGCCCAGGCTCGGCTTCTGCACCTCCACTGTCTGCACTGGTCCCTGCCACCCGGTCATGCAGTGTCTTCATCAACACACAGCTCCCAGCCTTCATGCTAATAGCCACCTCAAGGCATAGTTTGAATATCAATAACAAAAACAATACTGATTACTTTAACATATAATGACAGTATGTATGTCCTAGTGAAACCAACCTTAAATAACCATGTTGTCTATCCATCAAATTCCTTCGTCATCCCTTTCAACTTTTAATATCAGCTTACACGTATGTATCATCAATCATCCTTCTTCATCAGCGTATACATAATTATGTCTCTACATTGGGCTCCAACACATTCCCTGATATATAGATCTGGCCAAACCCTTGTCTGTTATAAATAACCAGCTAATCAAATGATGTGCTTTCAGCAATGGCGGCACAAAACAGGATGAGAATTTATTCAAATGAACCAACGGAAGTGCTATTCAATTATTATCTTATGTGGCGCTGCTATTAAGCTTACGAGCATTGTCAATAAGATTTACAGAAGTGACATCGCTAGATGATAGTTTATCGAGTTCAAAATAGCTTGGCTCAGTGCACTGGTATTAAATTGGGTGTAATGACCAGCTGTCAGCTATACAAGTATTTTTGCCTGATGGTAATCGGTGTACCAGTATGTGTTGAAGCTTAAAGGCACCACTCGAGCGGCTTTCATCCGCCATTTTGAAAGGTTAGAATTGCGAGAAAACAAATGTGCTGTAATATGCTTATTCATTAACAAAATTAAGAAATCACTACTTGATTGATAGAAGAGGAGCATATTTACAAACAATTCTTTATAAAAGTTATCAGTTACGACAGCATTTTGTCGTAGTTATGCATTCCACGATAGTAGCTTCGATGATTGGCTTCATTTCACTATGTTTTTATTTTTTGAGCGCTACACTTTATTTTTTTGTCAAATTGTCTTATCTTTAACAACTAAAATGCTTATCTGACAAACATATATGAAATTAAGTGTGAAATTATCATGTAAAAATCATATATAATTGTAAACAGGAAAGTCCTCCTAAATTTCTTTTCCACAAAAATACACTGCTCGAATGGTCCCTTTAACGCAGAGAAATATAAGCTGATGTAGCAGGATGATGTATCACAGTTGTCCAGGTTGTATATTAAGACTGGAAGGGGGGAGGGGATGTCGGCACCTGTTTGGTCCACAACAATCAATATCAAAAGGACATACAATATAGATACCAATAACCCCTCTCCTAAACAATAGGTAAAAGGACAAACACCATGTTGTCCAAATTCTTGCCAGACAGGGCCCTTTAGAAGGCACATAGAGTCTGATTGGCCAAATATAAATCAATGAGTTTATAACTTTATAAGTACATAGGCAGAATTTATTCATTTGAAAGATGTAAACCAAAAGAGATTAAATTCTATTGAGTCACGTCTAGGGTAACTGTCTGGCGATGAAACTGATCCTATGATCATGTCAAGGTTTTTGGCAAGAGTGTATTTTTTACAAGAATCTTTAATGGTATACAACTACTTTAAAGCCATATAAAGAATTGGCAGTAAGTTACGGCAGATGACATTGTGTAGAATTGTAGATCTAAGCCACGAATGGACTGAGGAATCGTTTTATTGCTGTCAAACAACAAACGGCTGTCTGACCCCTAGCCTTTTGTTTAGGGAGAGGATATTGTTATCTACATGTTATATATTTTAAACACTATCAATTACCTGTGGTTTTGCGATGTTGAAGGATGTATGACCAGGGGCAGCACCTGCAGCTCATTGTGACCAGTCGTGTCCAACACTCTCACCTTAGGTGGGGACGGGCTTACGTGCTGTATGCAATTTGTTTGTGTCCATTTGTCCGTCTGTCTGCTGGTTACTAAATATGTGCACCAGTATAGGAAAGCAATTGTCTATTTTTATATGCATTGTATGTCAATGGGAAATTTGGTGAACAAGAATAAACATCATTTAATATTGAACCAAACATTTTGTTTTGTTTCATTTTATAGAACTATCTAATTAATCCAAGGATTGATAACAATTGCCAAAAAATAGAGCCATTGGTTCTGTAGCTCATCAGGCTTCATCATCAACTATGATGTAGAGTGGCCAATGTGATTCTCCCTTTGTAGAGGCCACAAGGTCACCAATCATAAAATTAAGTAAATAGCATGCAGTGTATAAAATAGATTGGAAATCCAGCCTGTCCTGAAAATTCATTGATCAATTCCTTTGGGAAATTTAAGAAAAAAATTGAAAAGTTACCAGTTCTAGCCAAAAAGTAGCCAGTTCAAGGACTGGCTGACGGGCAATATTTTAAACACTGTATATATAGGCGACATAAGTTTCAGTTTTCTAGGCCTTATACTTCAGGAGAAGATGAAAATAGATTTGAAGGACGTTCCTGTTGCCTTTATTATTATTATAAAGCTACAATTCATCATCTTCACTAGTCAGGGAGTCCGTACACAAAGTTTCAGCTTTCTAGGCCTTATGGTTCTGGAAAAGAAGTCGAAATTACATTCCAGATGAGCTAAAAAGGGCCCATAAGCTCACATAAGTTTGATTGTCTAAAGAATGAATAAAAAAAACTTTTGGAATTAAACACTAAACAAGAAATATATCATAGACACCTCTGCATGATTGTGAATAAGAAGTGGAGAGTCCAGCTGACGCGAAACGCTAAAATACTGTGGTACCTGCTCTATCCATGGAATAATTACTTTGTGCCTTATCATCTGGTTACTGCCAGTCGTCTTGTGTATGTCAGGTACCTTTTTCATACAGTAAGTGCTGCACCCCTTAGGCCATCTTCCTACGCAGAGCCTAAAAGGCCAGTTTCCAAACTGTCATTTTATGCCTTGCTGCAGAGACTTAACTTTTCTGTGCTGCTATAGTGCCCCTACAGAGTAGAGAGCAAGCACAGAAAACTCAAGGCTATGCAGCAAGGCATTAAAGGGACCCGCCGTCCCCAACACAAATGGCCTTCGGCCCGTGCTGAGAAGCCTGCTCATTATTGAGCTGAGCTACGCTTTACCGCTGAGATGGGGAGAAGAGAGCGGTTTAGGGTTCGCTTTTCTTAAGGGGAATCCCCTCGTTAATCATGCGCGCTGATTGGTTAATAATACATCCACTACTTTTGACATATATTGTATTGGGCGAGACTGTAATAAATAATATCTCTCTCTCTATATATATATATAACGTTTTAGTTTCGTAAGAGTATTTTAATTTTAATATCCAAACGAATGCGCTTGCCAAGACATTGTAAGTTTTCAAGTTTCGCTAATGACTGGAGTATTGACAAAGCGTCATGAAACTTACTCAGTGAAACAATGCTAAGGATTTTCTAATTCTGATAAAAAAAATTTTTAATTATGCTATTTTCATACAATCTCAATTGATGTCTGAATCACATGACAACGGTATAGTGTTTTTAAAAGGAAATTGTATACAAACAGTATTGTCTGTATATCATGAACGCCTTCTAGCTTGTTTATTTAGAGTCCTCTTTGTTTAAATCACCACAAAATGTTATATATCTGTTTATATCGGAGTGGTATAACCATTAAAAAAAACGCTCCAAAAACAAGATACGGAACATGTCATGGTTTATTTACAAAATATGTGTATTTGGCTATTGTTTGTTTAATAATTTCAAATTAGGAAATAAACATGTTTCAATTTAGTTAAATTTATAAAACACTTAATTTTATCAACAAATTGTGATACAAATGTTTTTGAAAAGTTTGTTTAAAAAGTTATAAAATTGAAGAATAATTTCTGTCCAGTGTAAAATATGAAGATAATCAATCATTAAACAAACAAAAATTCTAAAAAAATACCATTCAACTTCATTGGATAGTTTATACTAAGAAAGGACACGGGAATTTTCTATTAAGCTACGTATACTATTTGCTACAAATGATTGGCGAAACCTGCGTCTATACGGTAGTGAAGAGTAACAGTGTGGGTTAAATCATTTTTCAATTAATTTGGTTTCAACTAGCTGATGCCGTAGACAACTTCAAAATGAGGCATACCAAATAATTAACATTTGAAAACCTACATGTAAACATTTAAACGGATCCCATAGCTTTTGAATTTTCACAATTTCTTGTGTTTGTGTTCAGATTTATGAATCGTGAATAAGAGTGGATACTCAAATAAGCGTTGTACAGCCCGTTCGCCAATTGTTTGTGTTTATTGTTTTAAAAAAAAACAATGTTTAAACCAATCACTTTATAAAAACGTTGCTGCTCATAATAACTGCCGAGACATCTAATAGATAGGAAAGGTAAGAGGTTTGGAAATTGAAACAATTTTGTCATCTATTCATTTTGTTTTGTGATTTTTCATTGTTAAATAACATCGTTTTGAATATGTGTGATACACTGAACAGCCTGAAATAACACTTGATATAACGGGGAACTGTCATTTGATGTTGTGTATTATGGAGCCGGATGTAACAGATAACAGGTGTGAGACGTCAGTTTATTGACGTCCAGTGACTCTAGTCATGTGTCGTAACAGGTCATATAACTGCCGGGTCACTGTTTGATGGCGCCATCCTGTCTGGTTGAGTGGACGATGGATACACATACAAGACATATACAAGACAATTGCCGCCAATTAAACGTTATTTCAATCCCCGACAGAATGTCTAGCTTTCAAAACCAAATGAGGCTGTAGAACATTATATCTGACTAATGAAAATCAGTAGGTGAACGTTTCATCGTCCGCAACAAATTTCCATTATTGATCACTTCTTATATGGTTCTTATTTACGATCTACAGAATACAAAATTAAATAGAAAAAAATATCTCAACTTTACAAGCTGCAGCGAATATTGGATGTGGTAACAACGTGGTGTTCTAAATGGCGTCTGAATGTTAATCAAGAGAAAACGAAGATAATCCATCGCCTACGATGTGGAAGCCTCCCCTTATACGTAGAGACAGGACGACACTGCAGACCCCCCACCCCATTAGAGAGTAGAATTTGTCGATTTTGTCAAAATGTTGAAACAGAAGTTCATTTTATTTAAGAATGCCACTTTTACAATGATCAAAGAAGCAATTTTAATTTAGATTGTTATAATGCAACGGGGCCTTAGGACCTATTTATCGGAAAACAGCCCAAAACGCATTAAATGTATCAGTACAACAATAAGGAATATGTTTTTTAGAAGGCAATTATTTTTATAACTCTTACATGTATTTACTTATTTATCTATTTTTTTTTAAATTTTAAGCCTGTATTATCGCTACTTTTACATACCTATATTTACGAATATATTGTACACTGTTTTATCTTGTAAAGTGTCTCATAAGCCAAAAATTGGCTGGTTGTTAAATATATATTATGTCTTTTAATCATGCTTTTTACAATGTATATTTAACTTGTGACACTATAATAAACTATATCTGTCTGTCTGTGTTATCGATAACGTATTGGTGACAAATAACCAAATCGTAATCGATGCTTTTTCAAATTACATGACTGTCCCTCATTTAGATAATGATTATCTAAACTTCGGTATATGTGCGATGACTGCGCGGTGACCGGAAAAAAAGTCACTGGAAAAAAAGTCACGGAAAAAAAGTCACAAATTTCTATAGGAAAAAAAGTCACAGGAAAAAAAGTCACAACTTTTTATTAGCCATCAATAAAAACAATATTTCTCATAACAATATACATTGAAACAATAACATTTTAAACATCTCTGGACATCATCATCATCTGGACATTTCAACACTCTTTATTGACAGCACTATTCTCACAATAGACATTTAAACATCTCTGGACATCATCATCATCTGGACATAGCACTGGACTTGACATCATCATCTATTCTCACAATAGACATCTGGACATTTTAATACTCTTTATTAATACGAATGTTCCATCCAACTCCATACAAAAACTCGGGGATGGTTTTTCGCTCACATACACGGTCTTGGCAGAGGTTCTTCAGCTGCTCTTGCATTTTCTTGTACTTCTTTCTGATCTTCCTGACGGGTTGGTTTCCGATTGCATCCTGTGCAATAATGGTCTGGACAGTGGCGTCTTCTTTTTTGAACCACTCCACCACTCTCCAGATGTTTGGGTGGTGCTGGCCGACAAGGTTGAAGAATTTGTGATTCCAGCCTTCGCAGATGTTGTTGGTACAGGCAGCGTTGTTCAGTGTTGCCTCGTGCACATTCCACACCTCAGGAGGAAACATGGGAGGGACTCTTCTCATGTTGAGGGTCAGACCTTGTCCTGGACGCTGTCGGTAGTGTCCTTTGACATATGTTCTTTCGAAATATGTCACCAGATCATCGATTTCAGCAGGGCCGTCAGGTTTGATGGAATGGAGATGTTCCATCCCTTCTTGCACTTCATCCACAGGGAGAAACGCCAGACTTTTTTTCCTGTGACTTTTTTTCCTAGATTCGACTGCGCACCCGAAGGAAACATCTATTTTGCTGGACTACCCTTCATTATCCTCACATTATCGTGAATATTATCATATTTTGGAAACTACGTATAACTGATATTTCTTACGCAGTTTGAAACAGCACACTGTTTAATAAACGAATTGGTATATAATAGATTACATTTATTTTTAAAAATAATAATGTTAATTATTAATTATATGTCAAAGAATATGTTCTTGCGGTTGCATGTCTATTGTTACAGGACATTTGAAAGACAACACATTTTTATTTTATTTGTTTTATATTTTAGTAATTGAAATGGAAATTAATTATAAATTTCCAATTGAAAACAGTTATTCAATACAAGAAAATGTGTTGTAATGATGATTTAATAATGTTATGACATATGCAAAAGCTATTCTATTCAAATTTTGTAGATGCATTAATTTGTAACCAAAACAACTCACTGTCACAGTGAGATAACTCAATCAATCATGATATATTAAAGCCGCATTATAGCGGTTTAAACAATGTATTTGATTAAACATACAATTCAATCAGAGAAACCGAAGAGTTTACGTAAACCGGTTCTCTGTCACAGTCAAGCTCCGTACAGCGATGAATAATCAACACTGCTGCGGAGCTTAGGAGAGACTCGGCGCACGGTAGCGGGCTACTAATTAATAAATGTGATGCATCACATTTACGGGGACGCAGACTCGCTTTAAATGACAGTTTGGAAACTGGTCTTTTAGGCTCTGCGTAGGAAGATGCCCTTAGGCTTAAAATTGCATGAGGAACATTGCACACAGGGATAAAAGTGAGTACATCTTTACACAGATATTAGCTCATGAAGCCTGATGTGCAGTTGGTTTATGGTACAGGATCTATCACGACCCTCCGTCTCTTAACTCGAGAAGCACTGACCTGACAGAGCTAACTTTCACTCATGCTCCTTATTGTTGTCATGTATCTTTGTCATCTTTTGGGATACTGGAGTTTAAATGTAAGTAATTGTGTTTACTAATCGCCTTGATGTGAAGGATTCATTGCTCTTTGCAAATTTCGGTCATATTTCGGCGAGTTCCATAACACCAAGCTCGAGGCGGATATCTCCCCAAGTACCCCGCCTCTGAATGGTATAATGAATTTATCTTACCGAATGTTTAACCAAAACGCATATAATATGAAGATAAAGAGTAAGAAAAAATTTAACTGCGTAACAATCTTATTAAAGGGGGTCTGCGGCTAGGGCTGTACTCGTGCATAAGACCGCTCGGGTTAGCCTGCCTGCTAACGAGCTTCGCTGCTGAGACGGTGAGCTGAGAAGGGTGTAGGCTTCGCTTCTCAGTGGGGGATTTCCCCCGCGCGAGTCGAGATTGGTTGATAATATGAGAGGGTCGTCATTCTGTAGCAGCTATGTCAACTGACTCCCCAATGGTGGCCCTAAATATGAAAGAATTCATTTCAGTGCATAATGAAAAGGGACTTGTCCTGATGCCAAATTGACAATACAATGCATACATCGCTTTACGACCAAGATCAAAATAAGGCTATTAGCAATTTACTAACATTTCAATATTTGCCATACATCTTCCCGATACTCAAATATTTGAACAATGTAGATGTTTTAACTTAATGATCCAATAATTAAAGATAACAAGGTAATTATGTCATTTGAATACAGGATTCGTGTTTTCATTACAATTATGACCGACACAAGCGGGGCATTTGGCCTTTATTGATTGCTTGTCAGTCAACTCAGGCTTGTTTATCTGTTTGTTTAGTAAATCTTTGATTATCTTCAATCGGTCAAATGACTTCTTGAATGTCCGACTGGTCACTTTTCCAATCGGTCAAACTGAATTCCCAATCGGACATGTCCGGCAAATAGACCGATTTCTGCATCCGTGGTTTTAAGTAACTTGTCATTTATTAGCAAAATGATGGAAAAGAAAATTAACAATGGATTCATTTCGAACATAATAAATACTGCAGAGCTCCATATAAGCTGCGTATTTGCGAATTATACGCAAAGGAAAAGTCAAACTACGCAAGAAAAATAATTGTCTGCGTATAGAAAAGCACTAAATATTGCTGTTTACGCTACTCACAAATAACAGTGCATATTTACCCAATACAACACAATCAGTTTGCGTATCCTTCCAATTACACCAATCGAAATGGCTACGATAGTTGGATAGTTTATACTAAGAAAGGACACGGGAATTTTCTATTAAGCTACGTATACTATTTGCTACAAATGATTGGCGAAACCTGCGTCTATACGGTAGTGAAGAGTAACAGTGTGGGTTAAATCATTTTTCAATTAATTTGGTTTCAACTAGCTGATGCCGTAGACAACTTCAAAATGAGGCATACCAAATAATTAACATTTGAAAACCTACATGTAAACATTTAAACGGATCCCATAGCTTTTGAATTTTCACAATTTCTTGTGTTTGTGTTCAGATTTATGAATCGTGAATAAGAGTGGATACTCAAATAAGCGTTGTACAGCCCGTTCGCCAATTGTTTGTGTTTATTGTTTTAAAAAAAAACAATGTTTAAACCAATCACTTTATAAAAACGTTGCTGCTCATAATAACTGCCGAGACATCTAATAGATAGGAAAGGTAAGAGGTTTGGAAATTGAAACAATTTTGTCATCTATTCATTTTGTTTTGTGATTTTTCATTGTTAAATAACATCGTTTTGAATATGTGTGATACACTGAACAGCCTGAAATAACACTTTATATAACGGGGAACTGTCATTTGATGTTGTGTATTATGGAGCCGGATGTAACAGATAACAGGTGTGAGACGTCAGTTTATTGACGTCCAGTGACTCTAGTCATGTGTCGTAACAGGTCATATAACTGCCGGGTCACTGTTTGATGGCGCCATCCTGTCTGGTTGAGTGGACGATGGATACACATACAAGACATATACAAGACAATTGCCGCCAATTAAACGTTATTTCAATCCCCGACAGAATGTCTAGCTTTCAAAACCAAATGAGGCTGTAGAACATTATATCTGACTAATGAAAATCAGTAGGTGAACGTTTCATCGTCCGCAACAAATTTCCATTATTGATCACTTCTTATATGGTTCTTATTTACGATCTACAGAATACAAAATTAAATAGAAAAAAATATCTCAACTTTACAAGCTGCAGCGAATATTGGATGTGGTAACAACGTGGTGTTCTAAATGGCGTCTGAATGTTAATCAAGAGAAAACGAAGATAATCCATCGCCTACGATGTGGAAGCCTCCCCTTATACGTAGAGACAGGACGACACTGCAGACCCCCCACCCCATTAGAGAGTAGAATTTGTCGATTTTGTCAAAATGTTGAAACAGAAGTTCATTTTATTTAAGAATGCCACTTTTACAATGATCAAAGAAGCAATTTTAATTTAGATTGTTATAATGCAACGGGGCCTTAGGACCTATTTATCGGAAAACAGCCCAAAACGCATTAAATGTATCAGTACAACAATAAGGAATATGTTTTTTAGAAGGCAATTATTTTTATAACTCTTACATGTATTTACTTATTTATCTATTTTTTTTTAAATTTTAAGCCTGTATTATCGCTACTTTTACATACCTATATTTACGAATATATTGTACACTGTTTTATCTTGTAAAGTGTCTCATTAGCCAAAAATTGGCTGGTTGTTAAATATATATTATGTCTTTTAATCATGCTTTTTACAATGTATATTTAACTTGTGACACTATAATAAACTATATCTGTCTGTCTGTGTTATCGATAACGTATTGGTGACAAATAACCAAATCGTAATCGATGCTTTTTCAAATTACATGACTGTCCCTCATTTAGATAATGATTATCTAAACTTCGGTATATGTGCGATGACTGCGCGGTGACCGGAAAAAAAGTCACAGGAAAAAAAGTCACGGAAAAAAAGTCACAAATTTCTATAGGAAAAAAAGTCACAGGAAAAAAAGTCACAACTTTTTATTAGCCATCAATAAAAACAATATTTCTCATAACAATATACATTGAAACAATAACATTTTAAACATCTCTGGACATCATCATCATCTGGACATTTCAACACTCTTTATTGACAGCACTATTCTCACAATAGACATTTAAACATCTCTGGACATCATCATCATCTGGACATAGCACTGGACTTGACATCATCATCTATTCTCACAATAGACATCTGGACATTTTAATACTCTTTATTAATACGAATGTTCCATCCAACTCCATACAAAAACTCGGGGATGGTTTTTCGCTCACATACACGGTCTTGGCAGAGGTTCTTCAGCTGCTCTTGCATTTTCTTGTACTTCTTTCTGATCTTCCTGACGGGTTGGTTTCCGATTGCATCCTGTGCAATAATGGTCTGGACAGTGGCGTCTTCTTTTTTGAACCACTCCACCACTCTCCAGATGTTTGGGTGGTGCTGGCCGACAAGGTTGAAGAATTTGTGATTCCAGCCTTCGCAGATGTTGTTGGTACAGGCAGCGTTGTTCAGTGTTGCCTCGTGCACATTCCACACCTCAGGAGGAAACATGGGAGGGACTCTTCTCATGTTGAGGGTCAGACCTTGTCCTGGACGCTGTCGGTAGTGTCCTTTGACATATGTTCTTTCGAAATATGTCACCAGATCATCGATTTCAGCAGGGCCGTCAGGTTTGATGGAATGGAGATGTTCCATCCCTTCTTGCACTTCATCCACAGGGAGAAACGCCAGACTTTTTTTCCTGTGACTTTTTTTCCTAGATTCGACTGCGCACCCGAAGGAAACATCTATTTTGCTGGACTACCCTTCATTATCCTCACATTATCGTGAATATTATCATATTTTGGAAACTACGTATAACTGATATTTCTTACGCAGTTTGAAACAGCACACTGTTTAATAAACGAATTGGTATATAATAGATTACATTTATTTTTAAAAATAATAATGTTAATTATTAATTATATGTCAAAGAATATGTTCTTGCGGTTGCATGTCTATTGTTACAGGACATTTGAAAGACAACACATTTTTATTTTATTTGTTTTATATTTTAGTAATTGAAATGGAAATTAATTATAAATTTCCAATTGAAAACAGTTATTCAATACAAGAAAATGTGTTGTAATGATGATTTAATAATGTTATGACATATGCAAAAGCTATTCTATTCAAATTTTGTAGATGCATTAATTTGTAACCAAAACAACTCACTGTCACAGTGAGATAACTCAATCAATCATGATATATTAAAGCCGCATTATAGCGGTTTAAACAATGTATTTGATTAAACATACAATTCAATCAGAGAAACCGAAGAGTTTACGTAAACCGGTTCTCTGTCACAGTCAAGCTCCGTACAGCGATGAATAATCAACACTGCTGCGGAGCTTAGGAGAGACTCGGCGCACGGTAGCGGGCTACTAATTAATAAATGTGATGCATCACATTTACGGGGACGCAGACTCGCTTTAAATGACAGTTTGGAAACTGGTCTTTTAGGCTCTGCGTAGGAAGATGCCCTTAGGCTTAAAATTGCATGAGGAACATTGCACACAGGGATAAAAGTGAGTACATCTTTACACAGATATTAGCTCATGAAGCCTGATGTGCAGTTGGTTTATGGTACAGGATCTATCACGACCCTCCGTCTCTTAACTCGAGAAGCACTGACCTGACAGAGCTAACTTTCACTCATGCTCCTTATTGTTGTCATGTATCTTTGTCATCTTTTGGGATACTGGAGTTTAAATGTAAGTAATTGTGTTTACTAATCGCCTTGATGTGAAGGATTCATTGCTCTTTGCAAATTTCGGTCATATTTCGGCGAGTTCCATAACACCAAGCTCGAGGCGGATATCTCCCCAAGTACCCCGCCTCTGAATGGTATAATGAATTTATCTTACCGAATGTTTAACCAAAACGCATATAATATGAAGATAAAGAGTAAGAAAAAATTTAACTGCGTAACAATCTTATTAAAGGGGGTCTGCGGCTAGGGCTGTACTCGTGCATAAGACCGCTCGGGTTAGCCTGCCTGCTAACGAGCTTCGCTGCTGAGACGGTGAGCTGAGAAGGGTGTAGGCTTCGCTTCTCAGTGGGGGATTTCCCCCGCGCGAGTCGAGATTGGTTGATAATATGAGAGGGTCGTCATTCTGTAGCAGCTATGTCAACTGACTCCCCAATGGTGGCCCTAAATATGAAAGAATTCATTTCAGTGCATAATGAAAAGGGACTTGTCCTGATGCCAAATTGACAATACAATGCATACATCGCTTTACGACCAAGATCAAAATAAGGCTATTAGCAATTTACTAACATTTCAATATTTGCCATACATCTTCCCGATACTCAAATATTTGAACAATGTAGATGTTTTAACTTAATGATCCAATAATTAAAGATAACAAGGTAATTATGTCATTTGAATACAGGATTCGTGTTTTCATTACAATTATGACCGACACAAGCGGGGCATTTGGCCTTTATTGATTGCTTGTCAGTCAACTCAGGCTTGTTTATCTGTTTGTTTAGTAAATCTTTGATTATCTTCAATCGGTCAAATGACTTCTTGAATGTCCGACTGGTCACTTTTCCAATCGGTCAAACTGAATTCCCAATCGGACATGTCCGGCAAATAGACCGATTTCTGCATCCGTGGTTTTAAGTAACTTGTCATTTATTAGCAAAATGATGGAAAAGAAAATTAACAATGGATTCATTTCGAACATAATAAATACTGCAGAGCTCCATATAAGCTGCGTATTTGCGAATTATACGCAAAGGAAAAGTCAAACTACGCAAGAAAAATAATTGTCTGCGTATAGAAAAGCACTAAATATTGCTGTTTACGCTACTCACAAATAACAGTGCATATTTACCCAATACAACACAATCAGTTTGCGTATCCTTCCAATTACACCAATCGAAATGGCTACGATAGTTGGATAGTTTATACTAAGAAAGGACACGGGAATTTTCTATTAAGCTACGTATACTATTTGCTACAAATGATTGGCGAAACCTGCGTCTATACGGTAGTGAAGAGTAACAGTGTGGGTTAAATCATTTTTCAATTAATTTGGTTTCAACTAGCTGATGCCGTAGACAACTTCAAAATGAGGCATACCAAATAATTAACATTTGAAAACCTACATGTAAACATTTAAACGGATCCCATAGCTTTTGAATTTTCACAATTTCTTGTGTTTGTGTTCAGATTTATGAATCGTGAATAAGAGTGGATACTCAAATAAGCGTTGTACAGCCCGTTCGCCAATTGTTTGTGTTTATTGTTTTAAAAAAAAACAATGTTTAAACCAATCACTTTATAAAAACGTTGCTGCTCATAATAACTGCCGAGACATCTAATAGATAGGAAAGGTAAGAGGTTTGGAAATTGAAACAATTTTGTCATCTATTCATTTTGTTTTGTGATTTTTCATTGTTAAATAACATCGTTTTGAATATGTGTGATACACTGAACAGCCTGAAATAACACTTTATATAACGGGGAACTGTCATTTGATGTTGTGTATTATGGAGCCGGATGTAACAGATAACAGGTGTGAGACGTCAGTTTATTGACGTCCAGTGACTCTAGTCATGTGTCGTAACAGGTCATATAACTGCCGGGTCACTGTTTGATGGCGCCATCCTGTCTGGTTGAGTGGACGATGGATACACATACAAGACATATACAAGACAATTGCCGCCAATTAAACGTTATTTCAATCCCCGACAGAATGTCTAGCTTTCAAAACCAAATGAGGCTGTAGAACATTATATCTGACTAATGAAAATCAGTAGGTGAACGTTTCATCGTCCGCAACAAATTTCCATTATTGATCACTTCTTATATGGTTCTTATTTACGATCTACAGAATACAAAATTAAATAGAAAAAAATATCTCAACTTTACAAGCTGCAGCGAATATTGGATGTGGTAACAACGTGGTGTTCTAAATGGCGTCTGAATGTTAATCAAGAGAAAACGAAGATAATCCATCGCCTACGATGTGGAAGCCTCCCCTTATACGTAGAGACAGGACGACACTGCAGACCCCCCACCCCATTAGAGAGTAGAATTTGTCGATTTTGTCAAAATGTTGAAACAGAAGTTCATTTTATTTAAGAATGCCACTTTTACAATGATCAAAGAAGCAATTTTAATTTAGATTGTTATAATGCAACGGGGCCTTAGGACCTATTTATCGGAAAACAGCCCAAAACGCATTAAATGTATCAGTACAACAATAAGGAATATGTTTTTTAGAAGGCAATTATTTTTATAACTCTTACATGTATTTACTTATTTATCTATTTTTTTTTAAATTTTAAGCCTGTATTATCGCTACTTTTACATACCTATATTTACGAATATATTGTACACTGTTTTATCTTGTAAAGTGTCTCATAAGCCAAAAATTGGCTGGTTGTTAAATATATATTATGTCTTTTAATCATGCTTTTTACAATGTATATTTAACTTGAGACACTATAATAAACTATATCTGTCTGTCTGTGTTATCGATAACGTATTGGTGACAAATAACCAAATCGTAATCGATGCTTTTTCAAATTACATGACTGTCCCTCATTTAGATAATGATTATCTAAACTTCGGTATATGTGCGATGACTGCGCGGTGACCGGAAAAAAAGTCACAGGAAAAAAAGTCACGGAAAAAAAGTCACAAATTTCTATAGGAAAAAAAGTCACAGGAAAAAAAGTCACAACTTTTTATTAGCCATCAATAAAAACAATATTTCTCATAACAATATACATTGAAACAATAACATTTTAAACATCTCTGGACATCATCATCATCTGGACATTTCAACACTCTTTATTGACAGCACTATTCTCACAATAGACATTTAAACATCTCTGGACATCATCATCATCTGGACATAGCACTGGACTTGACATCATCATCTATTCTCACAATAGACATCTGGACATTTTAATACTCTTTATTAATACGAATGTTCCATCCAACTCCATACAAAAACTCGGGGATGGTTTTTCGCTCACATACACGGTCTTGGCAGAGGTTCTTCAGCTGCTCTTGCATTTTCTTGTACTTCTATTTGATCTTCCTGACGGGTTGGTTTCCGATTGCATCCTGTGCAATAATGGTCTGGACAGTGGCGTCTTCTTTTTTGAACCACTCCACCACTCTCCAGATGTTTGGGTGGTGCTGGCCGACAAGGTTGAAGAATTTGTGATTCCAGCCTTCGCAGATGTTGTTGGTACAGGCAGCGTTGTTCAGTGTTGCCTCGTGCACATTCCACACCTCAGGAGGAAACATGGGAGGGACTCTTCTCATGTTGAGGGTCAGACCTTGTCCTGGACGCTGTCGGTAGTGTCCTTTGACATATGTTCTTTCGAAATATGTCACCAGATCATCGATTTCAGCAGGGCCGTCAGGTTTGATGGAATGGAGATGTTCCATCCCTTCTTGCACTTCATCCACAGGGAGAAACGCCAGACTTTTTTTCCTGTGACTTTTTTTCCTAGATTCGACTGCGCACCCGAAGGAGACATCTATTTTGCTGGACTACCCTTCATTATCCTCACATTATCGTGAATATTATCATATTTTGGAAACTACGTATAACTGATATTTCTTACGCAGTTTGAAACAGCACACTGTTTAATAAACGAATTGGTATATAATAGATTACATTTATTTTTAAAAATAATAATGTTAATTATTAATTATATGTCAAAGAATATGTTCTTGCGGTTGCATGTCTATTGTTACAGGACATTTGAATGACAACACATTTTTATTTTATTTGTTTTATATTTTAGTAATTGAAATGGAAATTAATTATAAATTTCCAATTGAAAACAGTTATTCAATACAAGAAAATGTGTTGTAATGATGATTTAATAATGTTATGACATATGCAAAAGCTATTCTATTCAAATTTTGTAGATGCATTAATTTGTAACCAAAACAACTCACTGTCACAGTGAGATAACTCAATCAATCATGATATATTAAAGCCGCATTATAGCGGTTTAAACAATGTATTTGATTAAACATACAATTCAATCAGAGAAACCGAAGAGTTTACGTAAACCGGTTCTCTGTCACAGTCAAGCTCCGTACAGCGATGAATAATCAACACTGCTGCGGAGCTTAGGAGAGACTCGGCGCACGGTAGCGGGCTACTAATTAATAAATGTGATGCATCACATTTACGGGGACGCAGACTCGCTTTAAATGACAGTTTGGAAACTGGTCTTTTAGGCTCTGCGTAGGAAGATGCCCTTAGGCTTAAAATTGCATGAGGAACATTGCACACAGGGATAAAAGTGAGTACATCTTTACACAGATATTAGCTCATGAAGCCTGATGTGCAGTTGGTTTATGGTACAGGATCTATCACGACCCTCCGTCTCTTAACTCGAGAAGCACTGACCTGACAGAGCTAACTTTCACTCATGCTCCTTATTGTTGTCATGTATCTTTGTCATCTTTTGGGATACTGGAGTTTAAATGTAAGTAATTGTGTTTACTAATCGCCTTGATGTGAAGGATTCATTGCTCTTTGCAAATTTCGGTCATATTTCGGCGAGTTCCATAACACCAAGCTCGAGGCGGATATCTCCCCAAGTACCCCGCCTCTGAATGGTATAATGAATTTATCTTACCGAATGTTTAACCAAAACGCATATAATATGAAGATAAAGAGTAAGAAAAAATTTAACTGCGTAACAATCTTATTAAAGGGGGTCTGCGGCTAGGGCTGTACTCGTGCATAAGACCGCTCGGGTTAGCCTGCCTGCTAACGAGCTTCGCTGCTGAGACGGTGAGCTGAGAAGGGTGTAGGCTTCGCTTCTCAGTGGGGGATTTCCCCCGCGCGAGTCGAGATTGGTTGATAATATGAGAGGGTCGTCATTCTGTAGCAGCTATGTCAACTGACTCCCCAATGGTGGCCCTAAATATGAAAGAATTCATTTCAGTGCATAATGAAAAGGGACTTGTCCTGATGCCAAATTGACAATACAATGCATACATCGCTTTACGACCAAGATCAAAATAAGGCTATTAGCAATTTACTAACATTTTAATATTTGCCATACATCTTCCCGATACTCAAATATTTGAACAATGTAGATGTTTTAACTTAATGATCCAATAATTAAAGATAACAAGGTAATTATATCATTTGAATACAGGATTCGTGTTTTCATTACAATTATGACCGACACAAGCGGGGCATTTGGCCTTTATTGATTGCTTGTCAGTCAACTCAGGCTTGTTTATCTGTTTGTTTAGTAAATCTTTGATTATCTTCAATCGGTCAAATGACTTCTTGAATGTCCGACTGGTCACTTTTCCAATCGGTCAAACTGAATTCCCAATCGGACATGTCCGGCAAATAGACCGATTTCTGCATCCGTGGTTTTAAGTAACTTGTCATTTATTAGCAAAATGATGGAAAAGAAAATTAACAATGGATTCATTTCGAACATAATAAATACTGCAGAGCTCCATATAAGCTGCGTATTTGCGAATTATACGCAAAGGAAAAGTCAAACTACGCAAGAAAAATAATTGTCTGCGTATAGAAAAGCACTAAATATTGCTGTTTACGCTACTCACAAATAACAGTGCATATTTACCCAATACAACACAATCAGTTTGCGTATCCTTCCAATTACACCAATCGAAATGGCTACGAGAAAATCTCAATTTTGAAGACACTGATACAAAATTAAAAACGGAAATTTGCCACTCGTATGAAACACTGACCTATTGGTTGCCAGTTGTGTGGGGAGTTTGAAGGCTACTTGATGATCAAAACTTTACCGTTACCGTTTAGCCTAGGATTTTCGTCTTTGTTTTCAGAATAATGACTCTAGAATCTTTGTAAAACTTGCCTTTCTATATTTACAAAGCTTGCTATTAGTAGACAAATGATAATCATAATTTATTAATTTTGCTAACGGTGATTCAACAACAAAAACAAACTTTCCCATCCTGAACTCCATCAGTCATTTTCGTATGCTTTTTAAGATTAATTTGTATATGTGACAGGGGATCTTAGTGAATAAAACACCCCCTTATTTTTATCGTGTTTGAAACCTCGAATGTTCTGCTGTTTCTTGGTCATTCAGAGCGAAAGTGAAGTTTTTTTCGTCAGCTATTATGTTTAGATAATTGGTGGCCTTGCTATAAAAAGATCACTCAAAATTCGGGTAATATACCCACATAGGCAAAAGCTTATTTTGAGCTTTGAAATACACAATATATTAGGCTATCCGGTGCTGAATTCCTTTATCAGTCTAGAAGTCCTCTCATGCATGCAAAAAACGGCAGTTCTAAATAACATGTGTTATCTAATAGGTTATAATCAATCAGTCAGCCACAATAAAGCACAGCTGTCCTCAGAACAGGAAATGATCGGTCATATCAATTAACATAACGTAACATCAATTATGTTTATAGTACTTACAAGGTCTGGTTCAAACAATCACTGCAATCTCGTTCCACCTCCCTGGCTGCAGTTGACGAGCAGGAATAAACAAAAGATATATGTCGGTGTCATTGACCACCATAATTTTAAACCGTAAATAAATCACTAGTTTACTTATCATTTAGTTCCAGGATAAGAGAATATTGTAATTATTCAATGTCATTATCATTTCTTCCAAATATACAGTTATAAATGTGTTTTCAATATGCATACAATATAAAAAAAGAAACATACACAAATTAAATCAATATCATAACACCCCCCCCCCCCCCCCCCCGCTGAAGATCGAGTTTCATCAGCGTAAGACATGTGACTGGATTCCAAATCGGTCCAACTTGTGGTCGCCCAAGCATTTGTATTTATAAGATGAAAAGGTAATACTTTCGGAAAACTAGTTGATTATAATACAGAAGAATTAGAAATAATAGGAGGAAAGAAATGGTTTTTTGTGGGTTTGGTTGTCAACTTATAGCTCAAGATAAAATAAACGAGGCGGAATTCCTCCATTTTGGTTACCAACATGATGTAAAGTGTAAATGTTCCATTACATTATTATCTCGGTATTTACTGTAGGGTGTTATATTCAGTTCAGCTCATCACTACATTACTAATGTTTACCCACCTAAAGCCGTGGCCATATATCCAGGTTGCTATTTCCATCAAAAGTCTATTGAACTACAGAGCCCATGGCTCTATTTTTGTTTTCCAAAGAACATTAATAAACAGTGAGCCTATGAGCTCAGGAAGTCCAAGCCATACCTCTAGTTATGATTTAATATACGTAATCAAATAACAGTAGGATAAATGTGTATTTTATCGATTGTAATTTCATTTTAGTATCAAAACAAATTGTTAAATGCAGAACCCAAGTGGTGCAGAGATAAGTTTAGGGAAGGCCATGCATATTTAAATATATTCAAACCTATATGTATTCCATGAGTTCTCAAAAATTCACTCAACAAATTCAACTTCATTGTGTTAGCTTTGTTCCCACTTAGTCGAAAATTCTCCAACATTCAGTTTGGTTTTATTTTGATATTCCAAACGTTATTAACAATGCTATTTTAGGGCACATGCAAGCACCTTCATGCAATTCAATACAAATGTGATAATTGTTGTTACTTCTATGAATAACCCTGGTTGTTGGGCATATTATCAACTTATTGGTATATTGGCATACTAGGGAATTTTCTGTCAGGAGAAAATATCACATGTTTTATTACCAAGGGTATAAATATCTACTGTGTGTGTCTTTTTCTAAGGGGAAAGGTCTTGTGTGACAGTTTTCTTAAAAATAGTTAAACTATTTATCATCCACAAAAAACTTTTGCACATGTTAGTATAAATCGAAAGACCCGTTTACATGGCACAATTGCATGTCGAGTACACAACCAAACTACTTATGCATTATCTTATGAGGTCGTGCAAATTTTCTCTGCGTGTAAAGTAACTATGTATACATGATAATAACCAACTTCTTTTGCACATGTCAGCAAATATAATTAAGTCAGTAAAAGTGTGCGTGATGAAAGAAAGCAGCGTACAAGTAGATATCCTCTTTTATAACTCGTATAATATATAATGAGCTCTACGATAGCTCAAGTCAACACGGGTCGAGCACCGTCGTAAGCTAGGCCACTATTGGCGTGTACGGATTGCATGGATTGACTTGGGTAAGCTTGGTAAATCAAATACATGCATGGTCATGTTTGTGAATAGACCACGTTAACGTTAGTGGACACATTTATTGCGTTTTGGTATAGAGGTTTAGAATTTATGGTCATTCAAGTCAGTAAATCACATGTGATTATATTTTCCGTATCTTCAAATCAATTTTACGTTTACTGTTACAGTGTACTTATTCAACAAAACCTTTTTTGCACTTTATCAAAAGAAAGAATATGGATCTGAACAAGTCAGAACAAAATCAGAGTTCGCTAGCATTCATTTACAGATAATTATATTTACTTGGAAATCTATTTTCAACTTAAAGAATAGTTTTCATGGTAGTGTACTCAACACCGACTTATTAGTTTTTATGCCCCCGAATCGGAATTTGTTTAAATTCAATATTTAATCATCAAGCTTAGGTGCAATGAGAGGTAAACGTTTGTCAACAATATATTGGTATTCAAACCAACTCCACATAGGCCTACACAGTATGCTCAAAGCTGAAAAAGGTTGACATGCAGAAAAAGAGGCTGTTGGCATCACAAAGAAGATTTCACTCATGTTATGAACTATGGTTCAGACCTAGTCCGCAAAAGTATTTAAAAAAAGTATCAACCTCTCCTTGATGAAATGGAGAAGTAATTTTCTAACAAACTGGTCACAGTCAGATCGTGTAAATAATTATCATTCTTCAACTGTGAAGTACTATTGACACCGGCCCTCCACAAGGATGCGTTCTGTCACCAGGCGCAGAGCAGGCAAATGTATGTTTCCCGTCAGCCTTCAGCTTGGCTCTGAGATCAGAGTGTCTTGAAATGGACCCTTGCCTCGACCGGCAACCAATGAAGCTGTTTAACAGAGGTGTGGCATGACTGCATCGTGTTGTACAACATACAATTCTGGTGGCAATATTTTGGAGTTTCTGAAGTTATCCAATTAGTGATGCTTAGATCGAGACCTGTGTATAAACTGTAACAGTAGTCTATCCTGCTTAGAACTAAACATCGAACTAACGCATGGGCAGCTTCTTTAGTGATAAGGGCCCTGATGTTTGAGAAGGATTTTAGATGAAATAGCAAGTCCGACATAGGCGTTTGATTTGAGTTTCCATAGTGAGTGCAAATCAAAATGTATGCCTAAATTGTTGGTACAATAGATACATCTGCAATATCGAGTGGTTAAACTTTATATATATAATTGCTTTGTTTGAGGTTGCACACTTTCTTACTTCCCAGAAGCATCACTTCAGTTTTTGATGTATTTAGTTTAAGTTTGCTAGTATCTACGAAGCAAGAGAGGCCGTGAAATCTGACAAATGGTTCGAATTTTCAAATGCTGATATAGATTCAAAGAACTCGCAGAGTAACAGTTACTGTTGGCAATCGTCTGCATAAGACTTATGTAGCAGACTGTATAAATGGAATGGGTCCAAGAACAGATCCTTGAGGTACGCCATAGTGTCGCTTAACCGGATCTGACGTGTCACAGCCGACTGTCTGTCCTGGGTACAGGAAGTTATCTAGCGAAGAGTTACTCCACCAATTTCAAATTGATGCTCTAGTCTGTCCAAAAGGCAGTAAAAGTAAACCTAGCCTCAATATATATATACATCAATATATTCAATATCGGAGTGAAACGGGTAATATTGAGGCTATAGGTTTACTTAGACTGGTCGAAAAGCATTCTATGGTCTATGGTATCGAAGGCAGCTGAGACTGAGTCCTAATTATAGTATCTTTCCATGGTATTGACTTGTTCTTATTTTACATGTATCATGCCATGCTGTGTCGGGTAATAACGTGTTATCTAATTTTAATAAATCCTTTCGCGGGTCAAAAATGAACTCAGATCCCATTGGATTGAAAACAAATAGATGACAAGGTTCAGAAGAGAGAGTTTGAACTGAAGACTCTAAACAGACAGTGGAGACACAGAACTGCAGACTGTCACTTCCAACTGCGAATGTACCAAGTCTCTTCCATATGCAGGCCTTTCTTTAAGATCAAGCTTCAGACCACGAAGGATATCGACCTCGAGTCAATTTTCCAGTAAAAAGCTGTAAATTGACTTTAGTAAGGTGATGTCGTTATTGTTGATATTTGAAAAAATGCATCACTCTTTTTAAGGCGAACTGTGCTGTAGTGTGGCTGAATTTGTTGAAAAATGTCCACGCTCACATACATCTTTATTCAACCATTTTGCTCACATGTTCATGTACTCCGTCTCCATCACCTTGTCACATTATTTGCAGGGTCATGCACAGTTCAATCTATAGTTAAGGTCGGGCTTTCCTCTCTCAGAGCTCCTTATAGACGGCTTTATCGTTCCAGTAGCCATAGGTATAGAGTTAATTGAGACTGCAATGAAGATCGACATAGCGCAAGGCCTACACTGTTCAAAGATTTTCACTTCTGCTTTTTCTGTGCATTGCCTTACAAGCGCCTACGGTACTAAAGCCTGAATTCAGTCTAGAGACCTTGTCAGCCTTTACTTACTCCATTCTCGAGAGCGTTAGGCCTACTTATCATCGCAAACAGGTTGCACGATAAATCGACAAATATAATCAGAGAAAAAGTGCCATGCTTTGAAAAACAACTCGATGAATCGTGATGAATACACTGAATACCAAAAGAAACTTTGCACTTTTAAAACTGAAATTTCGAAAACGATCTCATATTTACATTTTCATTTACGTTGGCAATGACATAGTTGAAACCCACACGTTCAAGTTTAACATTTAATTGAGCAATATTCATGCATTTTTGTAGAAATGGCAAAAATGTCATAATCACGTGACGTTTCCGCTGGAACTAAGTCACGTGACGAAAAAGTTTAATAACTGTACATAATGATTGTTTGTCACTCCATTAGTGAAAAAAACACCTTAAAACCAGTAAACGGTATAGTAAAGTATATAGCGAATCCCCTCTGAAAATTGACAAATGATAAAAAAACAGCCCATTTTACAAGAATCGGTAGCGTTCCTTCATTTCTAATGGTAACTTGATACGGCTTTACAGAGAGGTTGTGAGGATTGCTGACAACCCTGAAACACAATAAAACAATTGTTTTTCACTGTCTGAGAGCCGATATCTGTGACGTTAGACCACCGCCAACGTTGTTTCTTAGTGATGTCAGAGATAGCGAAACTCAAAGGTCGGCATGTTGTTATGTTCTCGTGCACTTTATGAACTTGGACAGATCTAATCAGAGCTCATCGACTGCTAAGTTAATAGCTATTGGTCACTAAACATCGACACACGGCAATTTCATTCGATGTTTTAGCGTCAGAATTGGCATGCAATAACAAGATTTAATTGCGATTGTTGAGCTCTTAAGGCTGGTTGCCATTTGTACGACTCAAAGATGTGTTAATATGACAAGTAAGACTTGTGTCCACACGTTCCCATTAATGGAAAAGCTTCGATGCAGACGACATGTGAAGTTGAACCTGCTGACAGAAGACGTAATTTAACGTTTGACCTTTTTTGTTACTCATGGCAGATTTGGAAGTTATAACACTCAAACTGCTCAAACCTGGTACTAAAGTAGCACATTTTCGTACTTGAACGAAATTATTGCGAAAACAGACCCCTGCCCACTTCAGATCAAATAAGTGCAAAACTGGATTTCCCACCTTTAATTTGGATTCGCTGGTTGTTTAAACAAATGATTGATTAATAGGAGGTACTTTGTTTTATATTTCTATCTTTTTTCATTCTACAATCAGAATCATTACAAAATGATGCAAAGTTTCTTTTGGAAGTCAGTGTACAGCAAATACTTTTTTCCATTTCTTTAGCCTTCGTGGGGTTTGGCAACAGAGGGGACTACACAGTACCACAACAACAATTGACAAACAATTTGACAGTTGAAAGCGCACTAGCATGTTTAAAAAAAAGTTGGCAATGGAACTCGATCGTGTTGTGACACTGCACCCCAACTATTTTTGCCGTCTAGCATCGCTTTCAGTGTAATGTCCCGCAAGTAAATATCTATTTCTTTTTAAAGCTGGGTTTACACTTGTACGACTCTCGAATCCGTATTGGCACGCATTAAATCGTGGCAATGCGTATCTTTGTCGTATCGTTATCGTGAATAATTCGTGAACTGCTCATGGATGCGTGCAAATGCGCGAAGAATTAACCAAATGTTTGGTTATTTCTTCACGCACTCCAATGCGTGGCAGGTGCGCAAAGTATTCGTGAATTTGTCTCAACTTGTTCGTAACTTATTCTTGTAGTGTCGTGAAATGCGTGAATAATTTTGTGTGTCACGATAGAGATAAGACAAGGTTGGGCATTTCAAGCAATGCAATTCCAGGTACATCAACCTCTCTTCTCTTCAAGAAGCGCGATATCTTGGAAGTTATTCATGGTGTTCACTCTGTGACAGTAGAGGATGAACTGATTTTAGGGTACTGCCTTTATATACCTCCAATGCGGGCAGTATCGTACACCATGCGGGACTAAAAAGGACACGATCTTGACAAGCATGCGTGAATTAGTCGAACCTGTGCGTGCAGTTGCACCTACTGCGTACCAAAACGCAACTGCGTGAACAGAACGCAGCTTTGTCGTGGTTATGCGCCAATTGTTCGTGAAATGCCGGGTAAAATCGCAGCACTTGCGTGCAGTTTTCTGCGGCAAATGCGTGAAGTGTGCTTGAATAATGCGCAAATGGGGGGTGTACGCATTGTTTTAATTGTTTTCAAAACAATGTTGCTTCGTCTATTGGCACGCACTAAAGTCTTGAAGTGCGGATCCAAAATGCGTGCAAGTGTAAAGCCACCTTTATACCGACACGTATCGTTTTGTGTAAAGTCATATCGCAATATCACGCTGAACATTAGGCCTAGCAGGTCGTGAACATAAATCTCTTTTAAAAAACAACAATATTATGTTAAGGAAAAAATTGTGTTCTTCATTAAGTTTATAAAAAAATGATATTATAACGTTTTGAATATTATATTTGATTTAAATGATTTCTTTACTTTTAGAAGTTGCACGAAAAAAACGATAATTATCCAACAACTATAGCCTAATTAAGGACAATAGATTGCATTTGCATGGTGTCCAAAAGAGCGAACTCCCACTATTGTGACTATATACTCTATAGTGTGTCTGTAAACGAGACTGAAGGTACATGTATAATAAACTTCGCATATCGCACTGAATCGCATATTTTTGGAGAAAAGTAGACAAAATTCCCAAAGCTGCGTTTATCAGGGGCTAACGGGCAATCAGATTGCGTTTACATGCATTATCTTTATCATCATCTATCCGTGTCACCATGAACATGTCAATATGCTTCTCAAAGATGAAGAGAAGAATCAGGTCGTAATTAAGGTTAACTTCATGGGTTTATAAATTTACATTTTGACATATGACAATATATAGCTAATAATTAATTAGTCTGTCATCCAGACCCTAAAGCAATTTAAGTATTTAATTGATGTCCAACACAGTCTAGAAAATATAGCAAGTCTAGCATCTTCTGGGCTCCATTTTGTTATAATACATGATTTGTTAGATTTGCCAATATTGAAAAAAATACTTCTGAGACTAAATGTTAGTCTAATCAGATAGGCACGCCATACACTGTCGTATTGGATATAATTAACATTGTCGGTGAATTGAAATGTATCATATCAAGTCAAATTCTAAAGTTAGATGTAACAATGGGTATTGCAAGTGTGATAAAAACGTTACTTTATCTTATTTTGTTCAGGAACATAAAGTTTACTCAGAGACAAGGTGTTCAGCAGTGATTTGTCAAATGCTTTTCCGAATGCATTGATCGAAGGTCAAGGCCATATGTAACAGCGCTTCAGTTGTTGTGAGGGGTCGGGTGATACTGGACAAGTCTTCACGTCGTCTGGTGTATAGTATAGAACTTGGTAGCAGACTCAACCATGTCAGAACCGCAACCAAACAGGACACCGGAGATCAAATACACCCAGGTAGGAGCGTGACACTCCATAGGTGATTGGTGTCCATAGTTTTCTTACCTCTCTTCTCCCCCTTCGGTAACGCCCATTTCACAACATTTCATGACTTTCAAAAATAGAACCATATGACAATCAATGCAATTTCTCACTACTCTTTTCAACATAACAAAATCAAACTTGGTTCCATTTCTAAATAAATTAAATGTTAAAATCCTCTACTTTTAATTACCTTTAATTGATGATTTCAAATTATGCATACTATATATATATAATTATATATTCAAAAAGTTCACAATTGTTGTTCAGCTCTCAGCTAGGTTATAAATATTGAGAAAGTATGAAGTCAGAAGTAAAAATAATCCATTTTGCTGGCCATGTTGTTACCTCCAGTTAAAAGAAAGTACACACCATAGTTTGTTTAAATTAACTATATATTTCTTTATTAGCGGTTGTTTGAATAAAATGATGTCAATGTGTGAACAAATAGGCACTTTTATAATGGATTTTCACATAGAATTGTATGTCTACCTTATTTTTGAACATTTGTGTTATATCAAAAGTGCTTTTGGAATAATTCATTAACATAAAATGTTATTTTGTTTTTATTTAAAAAAAAACTTACTCTCATTATTCTTTGAACGATTATATATATATATATCTCTTGTTGTTATCAAAAATGTCATCTAAAACTCAAAATATTTGTAATTGATAATCTTACACATGATAAATTCCGCTTACTAAGTATGTACTCTCTTTTGTCTGTCAGTCTATATATATATATGCATGTGTGTAGATATTGATATTTACTAAGAAATATTTCTATGCCTGATGCATATTCATTCTTATGTGTCCTGTAAACACTATATTGGTTGAAATTTTGTTGGGTAGTATTCTGAATGATACTTGTAGATTAATTTTGATTGAAGTAAAAGTTAATGACGTCTTATTAATTTAGTGTCCATGCTCAGAACTTCGTTGCAGAAGTCTTCATTGAAACCTAAAGGTACTGAATGCTTGTATTGTTTCAGCTCTTCATTAACAATGAGTGGGTCGACGCCTCCAGTAAGAAGACGTTCACAACAATCAACCCCTGTACTGGGGAAAAGATTTGTGACATACAAGAGGGACTTGCCGTGTGTAGCTGATTTATCTTTTCTTTCTCTGTACTTTATCTTTTCTTTTAAAATCTTAAATTGTCTTCATTCAACAATATATTCGCTTTCTGAACCAAGTTTTGCCATGTTTTCTTGTGAAAGCTAAGCCATTTTTGATTTTTAACATCTGACATTGTGTCCTTTAAAATCTAGGTTGAGCATCAGTACTGGCATCAAAGTTGTTTATAACAGGGGACAGTCAGTCCTGTCATCATATGAATTCACTCTGTGACTCCATGTTCAAGGCAGAATATAAGACTGATGAGTTTTGATACAATCCCTGACCATTGAAATCAACACTGCACGTGCTTACGCTCAGCTGGCTGTTTCCTCAGGGGTGAATACACCCTTGTAACAAGTTGCGAAATGTAATATGAAAACAATGATAGTTTGTTAAACAACTCTTTTATTCTAAAACAAAAAAATTTAAGCAAAAATATGCAGAGTTGGTGTGCTTATCCTAGAAACCTTTGCGTTGCATTGAGTCACTTAGAACTATCTGTTTTGGAGCATAATTCATAGGCCAGATTTTGTCTCAAACGGACTGTACTGCTAGTGTGATTCCACAGTGTGGCTGCATCAGTAGATTGTATCACTTTCTGAGGCTTTGGTTTCCAAACCCAGTGGGGGTTAAAATTACTTTGTTTTACCTTGTTTAAGGTTCTATAATTTTTAGCTCATATGGCCTAAAAGGCCCAATGGGCTATGGCAAGGCATGGTGTCTGTGTCCTGCCGTCCATAAACTTTGTACATTTTCGTCTTCTTCTCCAGATGCAAAAGGCCTAGAAAGCTGAAACTTTGTGTACAGATTCCTTGACCAGTGAAGATTATAAATTATAGCTCTGGTGGACCTGTGGCCCCTGATAAGGGCCACAGGGGCCACACTGTTAAAACCTTTTTTCATCTTCTTCTCCAGAAGTATAAGTCCTAGAAAACTGCAAGTTATCGCCTATATACCTAAGTTTAGGCTTGGTGATACTGTGGCCCCTACAAAATTGGAACCACATTGGCCACACTCTACAGATTAATTGAATATGAAGCCTGATGAGCTACAGAGCCAATGGCTCTATTTTTAGCTCATCATTCCTGAAAGGCCAGATGGGCTTATGGTATGGCCCGTCGTCCGGCGTCCGTCCGGCGTCCGTCCGGCCTCCAGCGTCCGTAAACTTTTGACACTTTCGACATCTCCTTATAAACCATATACACTAGAGAGCTGAAATTGTGTGTACAGGTACCTTGGCATGTGGGGATTCTGATTTGTAACTTTGGTGACCCTGTGACCCCAATTTAGGGCCACAGGGGCCACACCCTTAAAATTTATTTTCATCTTCTTGTCCAGAAGCAGAAGCCCGAGAGAGCTGAAATTTGATGTACAGGCACCTTGGCATATGGGGATCATAATTTGTAACTTTTGTGACCCTGTGACCCCAATTAAGGGCAGCAGGGCCCACGCCCTTCAAACCTATGTTCGTCTTCTTCTCCAGAACCAATGACTGTAGAGAGCTGATATTTTGTGTGCAGGTGCCTTGGCATGTGGGGATTCTAATTTGTAACTTTTGTGACCCTGTGACCCCAATTAAGGGCCACAGGGGCCACGCCCTTAAAACCAGAAGTATTATGAGAAAGTTTAAAAAAAAAAAAAACAAGGCTGAGAAGCCAAACTGAAGGTGTTCTGTAGATGAGAAAACAGAAAATAATATGGACAATCACATAAGTGTTTGAACAATAAATCAGAAAGTTTCTCTTTGGCTGATAGACCAAGTCTTGTATGGGTAGTGAGATTCAATAAGTAGGTCAAGCAGTCTTATCATTTATCCCTAAATCTAACAAGGTGACAGTTTCTAAATCTTATAGACTAAATTTAAGTCTCTGAAATGAAATTACATCTTAATTGCAGATATCTACTATTATAATTAATAAGTTGAACGAGACTTATAAGTAAGTCGAAGTTCGACTGTGGTTCTATCAGCTAATCTATAGTAATGGAGGGATTACGTGAGATTGCACTGCGCATGCTCGAGTCAGACTTTTGAAGATCTACGAGAGAGTATATTGTATGACCCAATTCAAGGGTGGGAAACAGGGAGGGCACGTAATCCCTCCATTACTATAGATTAGCTGATAGAACCACAGTCGAACTTCGACTTACTTATAAGTCTCGTTCAACTTATTAATTCTATCAGCTAATCCCGTAATTCTCGGGATCACGTGAGACTTTAAAGTGATACTCGCTCGTAGATAAGATCTAATATAATCCAAGATTGTCTCGTAAAGATCAACAAAGAGTATGACAATCAGAACAATGGTTTAATAACATGACTTGAAACAAAAGATACATTCATGTATAGGCGTAGCTCTACGTATGTGGCAAACAATTCACATGGCTATATCAGCTCTGCTGTAGAATCCTGTCAGCAAAGTCGTTATTCTGCGGGATGGTCGGCTTGTTATAAAACGTAGCAAACGTTAACTCTGACGCCCAGTCAGCTTTGGCTAGAATGTCCTGTATTGGGACCGATGCCCTGTGTGCAGCGGAGACAGCACCTATGTGGAGCAAATATCCCTGTATTTACCCCTGCCCTGGAAAGTCCTGTTCGTATCCACCTGGACACTGTGTCACGTGACACTGCCTTATAAGGCTTAATATATGTTACTAACAGTTTCTTTTCTGATCCCCTTAGAACAGCAGTTCTTGTAATGTACTCATTCAATAACGTGAACACACATAATTCCCTATTCTGAATATACTCTTTCAGAACAAGAGGTTTAGCTAATCTTCCTGGTCTAGATTGCTTTAACAAACATTGAAAAATAATATCTGTTGTCCTTAGACATATTTTCGAGACTTAACATGTGTAAGGTTTGGCCCCTTTGGGCCGTCACTAATGAAAGTAACAGAACAAGTTTCAATGTTAAATCTTTTAAGGAACAGTGACAGGTTGAGATATTTCTGAGATAGTCTAAGACTGGTTTTATGTCCCAAATTTCTGTATACCTAGGTTTAGGTGGTCTCTCTTGGAAGACTCCCTTCATAAACCTACAGACGATAGGATGGGAACCGCAAGGTTGATTGTCAATCTTGACGATAGTTGATATGGCACATCTGGCCGTATGAACAGAACTATAGCTAAGTCCCTGGTTGACTAAAGATAACAAAAAATCTAGCACTTCTCCTATAGTTGGATAATAGAAATCAGACTGTCTTTCACCACAAAACTTTCTCCACTTCTGTATGACACTTGCATACTGCTTCCGGGTGGCCCTTCTCCAAGACCTGATGAGAATCTGGGCTGCGTCCGAAGAAATTCCTCTGCTTCTGAACAGACTCCGGACACTAGGAAGGCTGTCAGTCTCAGCCTCCTCAAGATTGGGTGCTCCTGACCCTCTGGCGACAGTAGTAGGTTGCCTCTCCTCGGCAGCCTGATTGGCCTGAAACACAGCAATTGTAATAATTGAGAAAACCATGCTTGAGTCGGCCAGAATGGCGCAATCAATACTGCTCTAGCTTTATCTATTTCAATTTTCTGTAAGCATTTTGATATGAGGCAAAAAGGTGGAAAAACATAACAACGTTCTGATGTCCAAATCATTTGAAAGGCATCCACTGCGAATGCCTCTGGCTCAGGTTTCCAACTGACAAATCGGTTTAGTTTCTTATTTAATCGAGATGCGAACAGATCGATAGTTGGGTCAAATCTAAATAACCTCATGATGTCATTGAAGATAGATTGGTTAAGAGACCATTCCGTTTGCTCTGAAAATTTTCGTGAGGCCCTGTCTGCCTCCATCTGGTACCACCCATTTCTCTCAGATAGGCTACTGCCGTTGTGTTGTCACAGAGAACATGAAGATGTTTGTCTTTGAAAACATGAGTCAAAGAGAATGCTTTTAGTGCCAAAAGAATTGCCATGAGTTCAAGCTCATTAATGTGTTTGTCTTTCTCGTCTGGTGTCCACCGACCACCGATACTAGTGTCTAGATGTGCCCCCCAGCCGAAAGAACTTGCATCTGTTCGTATCACAAAGTCAGGATTAGATGGAGGACAGATATTCTTAATTGAACCATAAACATTTTTCTTCCACCAGATAATTTCTTGTTTTGACTTCTGAGAGACTTCCATGTCTAAATCAAAATTACCTCGGCTTGTTTTAAGAGCCTCGGCTTTGTCAATTTCGAGATATCTGTAATGTAGGGGCCCGAAAGGCACTGCCGGAAACCCAGATACGAATAGACCAAGGAGTTTGGCAACTTCTCTAATCTTATTGTTCTTATTCTTCAAGATTTCATCACAACTTTCAATAATGACAAGAGCTTTCTCTTGTGGTAACTGTATAGTCATTGAATTTGTGTCTAGATTAAAACCTAGAAATTTCATTTGTGATGAAGGTTCGAAAGAAGACTGCTCATAGTTTATTGTAAAACCCAAGACTTCAAATTGTCTAGCCTAACCTGCACATGGACACTTTACACAACTCTTTATTCTCTGCCTGGGTAAAAACATCATCTATGTATCCCATACAAATATGACCTAGCTGTCTATAGTGTGAAAACACTGGTTTTAGTATCTTTGTGAAAACCCGAGGGGCACAAGCCAAGCCAAAAGGCATGCATGTGAACTGATAGAGCTCATTCTTCCATCGAAATCTTAGATATTTCCTGAATTGTTTGTTAACGTTTACTGAATAATAGGCATTTGTCAGATCAATTGAAGCCATAAACGAATTACGTTTAAGCATGTGCAATACAGTCTGAAGGTTATCCATTTTGAAATGATGGTATGTTACATATTCATTCAACTGTTTCAGATTCAGAATTAACCTGTATTTATTGTTTTTCTTTTTCCTGAGGAAAATATTAGAGATAAACTGATCTTCATTCTCAGTCGTTCTTTCCACGACTCCGATGCACTTCAAATGTGCAATCTGTTCATCAATGATGTTTTTCTCATGAAACTTAAAGTGTATCTGGCGTGGTTCTCTAATTTGTTTTGGAGAGGAAGTGAAGTCGATCTTAAGACCTTTGATAACCTCAAGAATATACTCATCGCTTGTGAGCTTCTGCCATTCAGGTAAACACAAAGATATATTACCAGCCCTGAATTTAGATTGAGAATCATATTGAGAATCAAATCGAGAGGCATACTCACCTACCTACCTGACCTGTAGTGGATGCCTCTTCATGGGGCTCGTCTACTGCTTCCCCCCCCCTCTCTTCTCCACTGCTCTGTAGTTGTTCCAACGTGGCTTTCCTGAAAAAGGGGCGTTGTAATTGCCTCTGCCACGTCCACGACCTCGGAACGAGTATGGGTTGAATCTGTACCCTCGGCCTCTGTTAGTAGGTCTTTGACCAACATGGATCCTGCTTGCCATGGACATGTCTTTGAGACTCTTTGAGATGTCTTCGCCAAACAAATACTCGCTGGATACAGGTGCACTTGGTGAGCAAAGCGGACGATAGTTTTCCTTCAGGTGGGGTTTGATCAGCTCCTTGCGCCTCGCATTGATCTCTCTGTTGGCATGTGCTGACATTGTGAGCGCGTCGCTAAGACTTCTCACTTATGATTGGAACAGATCTGACGGTACGTCATCTTTGCGAGTCGTTAGACGATTCAGGGTCTCAACGATGCACGTGGCGGATTTCACCACTCCCGACTGAACTCTCTGAATACGACAATCCATGGATCTGACATCGGGTGTCAGAGAAACCCACAAGAGTTTGTTTACTTCTCGCGTGTTCAGTTCTGCGCAATTAGCTGGCCGTTTAATGTTCTTCAGTTTAGATGACAAAGCAGATTCGTCGGCTTTGACCGTGAAGAGTTGCTTGATGAGGTCAGCTAGTTTCTCATTAATAGCTTCTCCGTCAGAATTATCGAACGGCATGTTTGATCTCATCAGTCCCAGCAAGTCAGTATCGTCGCTGTCCTTGGCCTTAGTCAGGTCAACAACCGGGGCATCCCCGAGCAACTCATTGGCAATATCCATCGAAAGCATAGCTTCATTGTCGTAGCGCCCGACGTTTTGGCTAGGTTCGATGAAGTCATCGTCGGCCTCATAGTTATATGGACCGTGAGCAGTCTCAGCGCTAATAGCATCAATTTGAGATTGAAACCCGTTCAGTTTATTATCAATGTTCTTGCTCATGTCTCTGATTTCGGCCATTACAGCAGAAAAGGAAGATGAAGGTGGACTAGATTCGCCAAAGTTAGACCTTTCATAGGAAGATTTCTGAGAAGATTTCACCAACTTCTGTTTACCTTTCGACTTCCCGGCACTTGAAATGCTACCTTTAGTTGCGGAAAGTTCGTTATCCGTAGACGGACTTGTCACACTCGCCTCTGGCGGATTCATGCTTCCTGTGAATCTCGTGCGCACGTGGTCGAGAACCCGAGCCGTCGTGCACCAAATTACTGGTAGAAAGGTAGCGAAAATATCAACAGACTACTTATAGTCACTAATAGAAAACGGTTTCAAGACGTGTGTGCAGTAATTATACTGCTTTGACGCACCAATTATGTGCGGACAGCAGGCGAAGAGCTTCGGAAAGAGAGCAACACCTGAGCACGTCTTGTTGACTCGAAACCGCAGCAAGCACTGACTCGAGCATGCGCAGTGCAATCTCACGTGATCCCGAGAATTACGGGATTAGCTGATAGAATTGAAATGAGCTCACTGAAGCTGCTATTTTCTGAAACTGTGATGATCTAGACTTGCTACAATAACATAGACTTGCACGGTAGCACAGTGCACCAAATTGTCAACAAACACAATAGCTTATCTCACAAACATATATGAAATTTAGTGTGAAATTATCGTGTCAAAATCATATATAATTGTGACAGGACTGTCCTCCTGAATTTCGTTTCCACAAAAAATACCCTGCTCGAATGGTCCCTTTAAATATCCAATAGAAAACATTTGTATATGTCATTGTTCTACTTCTAAAGTTTAGTAAACATAGTAACAAAAAGTGAAATGTAATCTTTCAAAGAGATTAAACAAACTATTCAATGTTATCATAATGGTGTAGTAAAAAGCATTCAAATAAATCTTATTCATGTCTGATGTTTAATGTAAACAATATAAACATGCGATGTTCAACCGTGAAATGTATGTTGTTTGGGCCAGAGGCCTTGAAACTGAATGAATCATATCTGTCTGTCTGTCTGTCTGTCCATCCATCCGTCCATCCGTCCGTCCGTCCGTCTTATTCATGTCTGTAGAAGCCAAGAAAACAAAATCTCTATGACAACTTGCTCTAAGACTTGTCCAGTAAGTGAGTGACCTTGACATTGATGTTTTATTTCCAGGAAGACATTGATAAAGCAGTACAGGCTGCACGAGCTGCATTCAAGATTGGATCAAAATGGAGGACGATGGACGCCTCGAAGCGTGGCGAACTCATCAACAAGTTTGCTGATCTTCTCAAACGAGACATAGAGATAATTGCAGTGAGAACACACCCTCATTTCTACAATTTCCTGACATGTGGCATGACAGCAGGTTTTCACAACAGGGTTTTTTAAGGTTGATAAGACACATAATTATCTCAAAGCAAATAACAATAACCAACATAAGACGTTACTCATGATGGGGTTAGTGAGTTATTGTTTTACGCCGCTTGGGCAATATTTCAGTCATTTGCGACGTTACTCATGATGGGGTGAGTGAGTTATTGTTTTACGCCGCTTGGGCAATATTTCAGTCATTAGTGACTTCACTACATATTGTTTTGATTTCATATTTTTTACTTTGCCTTTTTCATTTGCTATAATATATTTGTTTGATTCTTTATCTTGAATTTTAAATAGATCCATCCATGAGAATCAATTCCAGTGGTATAAAATGGTGATTAATTTCTTTTTAGATAATTTCATTGCATTATTGTCCATCTTACAATGGTTTGCTTATACTGAAATTACAGGAGGCATGAAGATAGGATGTTATCATAAGCAAGGGCAATTTGAGATTTATTTTAGGGTGTTGAGAGGGGTGCAGGATAGTCAGGCATGAGAGTTGAAAGGGAGACAGCTTGGGTGTTGAGAAGGGTGCATGATAGTCAGGCATGAGAGTTGAAAGGGAGACGGCTTGGGTGTTGAGAGGCGTGCAGGATAGTCAGGCATGAGAGTTGAAAGGGAGACAGCTTGGGTGGTGAGAGGGGTGCAGGATAGTCAGGCATGAGAGTTGAAAGGGAGACTGCTTGGGTGTTGAGTGAGGTGCAGGATAGTCAGGCATGAGAGTTGAAAGGGAGAAGGCTTGGGTGTTGAGAGGGGTGCAGGATAGTCAGGCATGAGAGTTGAAAGGGAGACAGCTTGGGTGTTGAGAAGGGTGCATGATAGTCAGGCATGAGAGTTGAAAGGGAGACAGCTTGGGTGTTGAGTGAGGTGCAGGATAGTCAGGCATGAGAGTTGAAAGGGAGACAGCTTGGGTGTTGAGAGGGGTGCAGGATAGTCAGGCATGAGAGTTGAAAGGGAGACAGCTTGGGTGTTGAGTGAGGTGCAGGATAGTCAGGCATGAGAGTTGAAAGGGAGACAGCTTGGGTGTTGAGAAGGGTGCATGATAGTCAGGCATGAGAGTTGAAAGGGAGACGGCTTGGGTGTTGAGAGGGGTGCAGGCTAGTCAGGCATGAGAGTTGAAAGGGAGACTGCTTGGGTGTTGAGTGAGGTGCAGGATAGTCAGGCATGAGAGTTGAAAGGGAGACAGCTTTGGTGTTGAGAGGGGTGCAGGATAGTCAGGCATGAGAGTTGAAAGGGAGACAGCTTGGGTGTTGAGTGAGGTGCAGGATAGTCAGGCATGAGAGTTGAAAGGGAGACAGCTTGGGTGTTGAGAAGGGTGCATGATAGTCAGGCATGAGAGTTGAAAGGGAGACAGCTTGGGTGTTGAGAGGGGTGCAGGATAGTCAGGCATGAGAGTTGAAAGGGAGACGGCTTGGGTGTTGAGAGGGGTGCAGGATAGTCAGGAATGAGAGTTGAAAGGGAGAAGGCTTGGGTGTTGAGAGGGGTGCAGGATAGTCAGGCATGAGAGTTGAAAGGGAGACAGCTTGGGTGTTGAGAAGGGTGCATGATAGTCAGGCATGAGAGTTGAAAGGGAGACGGCTTGGGTGTTGAGAGAGGTGCAGGATAGTCAGGCATGAGAGTTGAAAGGGAGACAGCTTGGGTGTTGAGAGGGGTGCAGGATAGTCAGGCATGAGAGTTGAAAGGGAGACAGCTTGGGTGTTGAGTGAGGTGCAGGATAGTCAGGCATGAGAGTTAAAAGGGAGACAGCTTGGGTGTTGAGAAGGGTGCATGATAGTCAGGCATGAGAGTTGAAAGGGAGACGGCTTGGGTGTTGAGAGGGGTGCAGGATAGTCAGGCATGAGAGTTGAAAGGGAGACGGCTTTGGTGTTGAGAGGGGTGCAGGATAGTCAGGCATGAGAGTTGAAAGGGAGAAGGCTTGGGTGTTGAGAGGGGTGCAGGATAGTCAGGCATGAGAGTTGAAAGGGAGACAGCTTGGGTGTTGAGAAGGGTGCATGATAGTCAGGCATGAGAGTTGAAAGGGAGACGGCTTGGGTGTTGAGAGGGGTGCAGGATAGTCAGGCATGAGAGTTGAAAGGGAGACTGCTTGGGTGTTGAGTGAGGTGCAGGATAGTCAGGCATGAGAGTTGAAAGGGAGACAGCTTGGGTGTTGAGAGGGGTGCAGGATAGTCAGGCATGAGAGTTGAAAGGGAGACAGCTTGGGTGTTGAGTGAGGTGCAGGATAGTCAGGCATGAGAGTTGAAAGGGAGACGGCTTGGGTGTTGAGAGGGGTGCAGGATAGTCAGGAATGAGAGTTGAAAGGGAGAAGGCTTGGGTGTTGAGAGGGGTGCAGGATAGTCAGGCATGAGAGTTGAAAGGGAGACAGCTTGGGTGTTGAGAAGGGTGCATGATAGTCAGGCATGAGAGTTGAAAGGGAGACGGCTTGGGTGTTGAGAGAGGTGCAGGATAGTCAGGCATGAGAGTTGAAAGGGAGACAGCTTGGGTGTTGAGAGGGGTGCAGGATAGTCAGGCATGAGAGTTGAAAGGGAGACAGCTTGGGTGTTGAGTGAGGTGCAGGATAGTCAGGCATGAGAGTTAAAAGGGAGACAGCTTGGGTGTTGAGAAGGGTGCATGATAGTCAGGCATGAGAGTTGAAAGGGAGACGGCTTGGGTGTTGAGAGGGGTGCAGGATAGTCAGGCATGAGAGTTGAAAGGGAGACGGCTTGGGTGTTGAGAGGGGTGCAGGATAGTCAGGCATGAGAGTTGAAAGGGAGAAGGCTTGGGTGTTGAGAGGGGTGCAGGATAGTCAGGCATGAGAGTTGAAAGGGAGACAGCTTGGGTGTTGAGAAGGGTGCATGATAGTCAGGCATGAGAGTTGAAAGGGAGACGGCTTGGGTGTTGAGTGAGGTGCAGGATAGTCAGGCATGAGAGTTGAAAGGGAGACTGCTTGGGTGTTGAGTGAGGTGCAGGATAGTCAGGCATGAGAGTTGAAAGGGAGACAGCTTGGGTGTTGAGAGGGGTGCAGGATAGTCAGGCATGAGAGTTGAAAGGGAGACAGCTTGGGTGTTGAGTGAGGTGCAGGATAGTCAGGCATGAGAGTTGAAAGGGAGACAGCTTGGGTGTTGAGAAGGGTGCATGATAGTCAGGCATGAGAGTTGAAAGGGAGACGGCTTGGGTGTTGAGAGGGGTGCAGGATAGTCAGGCATGAGAGTTGAAAGGGAGACGGCTTGGGTGTTGAGAGGGGTGCAGGATAGTCAGGAATGACAGTTGAAAGGGAGAAGGCTTGGGTGTTGAGAGGGGTGCAGGATAGTCAGGCATGAGAGTTGAAATGGAGACAGCTTGGGTGTTGAGAAGGGTGCATGATAGTCAGGCATGAGAGTTGAAAGGGAGACGGCTTGGGTGTTGAGTGAGGTGCAGGATAGTCAGGCATGAGAGTTGAAAGGGAGACAGCTTGGGTGTTGAGAAGGGTGCATGATAGTCAGGCATGAGAGTTGAAAGGGAGACGGCTTGGGTGTTGAGAGGGGTGCAGGATAGTCAGGCATGAGAGTTGAAAGGGAGACGGCTTGGGTGTTGAGAGGGGTGCAGGATAGTCAGGAATGAGAGTTGAAAGGGAGAAGGCTTGGGTGTTGAGAGGGGTGCAGGATAGTCAGGCATGAGAGTTGAAATGGAGACAGCTTGGGTGTTGAGAAGGGTGCATGATAGTCAGGCATGAGAGTTGAAAGGGAGACGGCTTGGGTGTTGAATGAGGTGCAGGATAGTCAGGCATGAGAGTTGAAAGGGAGACAGCTTGGGTGTTGAGAGGGGTGCAGGATAGTCAGGCATGAGAGTTGAAAGGGAGACAGCTTGGGTGTTGAGTGAGGTGCAGGATAGTCAGGCATGAGAGTTAAAAGGGAGACAGCTTGGGTGTTGAGAAGGGTGCATGATAGTCAGGCATGAGAGTTGAAAGGGAGACGGCTTGGGTGTTGAGAGGGGTGCAGGATAGTCAGGCATGAGAGTTGAAAGGGAGACGGCTTGGGTGTTGAGAGGGGTGCAGGATAGTCAGGCATGAGAGTTGAAAGGGAGAAGGCTTGGGTGTTGAGAGGGGTGCAGGATAGTCAGGCATGAGAGTTGAAAGGGAGACAGCTTGGGTGTTGAGAAGGGTGCATGATAGTCAGGCATGAGAGTTGAAAGGGAGACAGCTTGGGTGTTGAGAGGGGTGCAGGATAGTCAGGCATGAGAGTTGAAAGGGAGACAGCTTGGGTGTTGAGTGAGGTGCAGGATAGTCAGGCATGAGAGTTGAAAGGGAGACAGCTTGGGTGTTGAGAAGGGTGCATGATAGTCAGGCATGAGAGTTGAAAGGGAGACAGCTTGGGTGTTGAGAAGGGTGCATGATAGTCAGGCATGAGAGTTGAAAGGGAGACAGCTTGGGTGTTGAGAGAGGTGCAGGATAGTCAGGCATGAGAGTTGAAAGGGAGACAGCTTGGGTGTTGAGAGGGGTGCAGGATAGTCAGGCATGAGAGTTGAAAGGGAGACAGCTTGGGTGTTGAGTGAGGTGCAGGATAGTCAGGCATGAGAGTTGAAAGGGAGACAGCTTGGGTGTTGAGAGGGGTGCAGGATAGTCAGGCATGAGAGTTGAAAGGGAGACAGCTTGGGTGTTGAGTGAGGTGCAGGATAGTCAGGCATGAGAGTTGAAAGGGAGACAGCTTGGGTGTTGAGAAGGGTGCATGATAGTCAGGCATGAGAGTTGAAAGGGAGACGGCTTGGGTGTTGAGAGGGGTGCAGGATAGTCAGGCATGAGAGTTGAAAGGGAGACGGCTTGGGTGTTGAGAGGGGTGCAGGATAGTCAGGAATGAGAGTTGAAAGGGAGAAGGCTTGGGTGTTGAGAGGGGTGCAGGATAGTCAGGCATGAGAGTTGAAATGGAGACAGCTTGGGTGTTGAGAAGGGTGCATGATAGTCAGGCATGAGAGTTGAAAGGGAGACGGCTTGGGTGTTGAATGAGGTGCAGGATAGTCAGGCATGAGAGTTGAAAGGGAGACAGCTTGGGTGTTGAGTGAGGTGCAGGATAGTCAGGCATGAGAGTTAAAAGGGAGACAGCTTGGGTGTTGAGAAGGGTGCATGATAGTCAGGCATGAGAGTTGAAAGGGAGACGGCTTGGGTGTTGAGAGGGGTGCAGGATAGTCAGGCATGAGAGTTGAAAGGGAGACGGCTTGGGTGTTGAGAGGGGTGCAGGATAGTCAGGCATGAGAGTTGAAAGGGAGAAGGCTTGGGTGTTGAGAGGGGTGCAGGATAGTCAGGCATGAGAGTTGAAAGGGAGACAGCTTGGGTGTTGAGAAGGGTGCATGATAGTCAGGCATGAGAGTTGAAAGGGAGACGGCTTGGGTGTTGAGTGAGGTGCAGGATAGTCAGGCATGAGAGTTGAAAGGGAGACTGCTTGGGTGTTGAGTGAGGTGCAGGATAGTCAGGCATGAGAGTTGAAAGGGAGACAGCTTGGGTGTTGAGAGGGGTGCAGGATAGTCAGGCATGAGAGTTGAAAGGGAGACAGCTTGGGTGTTGAGTGAGGTGCAGGATAGTCAGGCATGAGAGTTGAAAGGGAGACAGCTTGGGTGTTGAGAAGGGTGCATGATAGTCAGGCATGAGAGTTGAAAGGGAGACGGCTTGGGTGTTGAGAGGGGTGCAGGATAGTCAGGCATGAGAGTTGAAAGGGAGACGGCTTGGGTGTTGAGAGGGGTGCAGGATAGTCAGGAATGAGAGTTGAAAGGGAGAAGGCTTGGGTGTTGAGAGGGGTGCAGGATAGTCAGGCATGAGAGTTGAAATGGAGACAGCTTGGGTGTTGAGAAGGGTGCATGATAGTCAGGCATGAGAGTTGAAAGGGAGACGGCTTGGGTGTTGAATGAGGTGCAGGATAGTCAGGCATGAGAGTTGAAAGGGAGACAGCTTGGGTGTTGAGAGGGGTGCAGGATAGTCAGGCATGAGAGTTGAAAGGGAGACAGCTTGGGTGTTGAGTGAGGTGCAGGATAGTCAGGCATGAGAGTTGAAAGGGAGACAGCTTGGGTGTTGAGAAGGGTGCATGATAGTCAGGCATGAGAGTTGAAAGGGAGACGGCTTGGGTGTTGAGAGGGGTGCAGGATAGTCAGGCATGAGAGTTGAAAGGGAGACGGCTTGGGTGTTGAGAGGGGTGCAGGATAGTCAGGAATGAGAGTTGAAAGGGAGAAGGCTTGGGTGTTGAGAGGGGTGCAGGATAGTCAGGCATGAGAGTTGAAATGGAGACAGCTTGGGTGTTGAGAAGGGTGCATGATAGTCAGGCATGAGAGTTGAAAGGGAGACGGCTTGGGTGTTGAATGAGGTGCAGGATAGTCAGGCATGAGAGTTGAAAGGGAGACAGCTTGGGTGTTGAGAGGGGTGCAGGATAGTCAGGCATGAGAGTTGAAAGGGAGACAGCTTGGGTGTTGAGTGAGGTGCAGGATAGTCAGGCATGAGAGTTAAAAGGGAGACAGCTTGGGTGTTGAGAAGGGTGCATGATAGTCAGGCATGAGAGTTGAAAGGGAGACAGCTTGGGTGTTGAGAGGGGTGCAGGATAGTCAGGCATGAGAGTTGAAAGGGAGACGGCTTGGGTGTTGAGTGAGATGCAGGATAGTCAGGCATGAGAGTTGAAAGGGAGACGGCTTGGGTGTTGAGAGGGCAGCAGGATAGTCAGTTCTGGCAGTTCTGGCAGTTCTGGCACAGGGTTCGTTATTTGTTATTCGCCATTCCAATCTCTAACCCGGTGCCGGCACCAGTGAAATAAGGTTATTGATGCAACTACCCAGTCCTTCCCTACATGCAACACTTATCAGACCCTAAGTATTACATGTCATATGATCATTCTGTTCAGAACCTAGAGACTCTTGACAACGGGAAGCCATTTCTTGATGCAGTGGATGACATAGAGGCCACCATCTCAGTGTTCCGTTACTTTGCGGGCTGGTGCGACAAGATCACCGGACAGACTATCCCTGTTGGTGAGGGGCTTGCTCTGTCTCTTATGCTAAGGCTTATTAAAGACCTACTCTGATGTGCCATATGGTGTGTTCATCATACATGCATACTTCGTGTAACAGGGTTGTGTATTGCAGTGTAACATTTTTCCAACTTTGTCTATCAAATACTTTCAGAATAGATTTGATTACAAAGATACAATGTATGAAAAAAGCCTGTATAAATACCAACTCCAAAGTATAAATTTTTCAATTTAGATAACAACCTCAAACAAAGTTATCAGTCTGATAAAAACAATCCAGAAACAATTGATAATATTCATTACTATCTATGCATCGATTAGTATTTCAACTTTGCTTTTTAAACATGAAGCATGACTGTTGATAGATTGACATATACATTTGAATGGTAATTGCTTGTGATGATGATGATGATGATGATGATGATGTTGATGTTGATGTTGATGTTGATGTTGATGTTGATGTTGATGATGATGATGATGCAGATGGTAACTACTTGACGTTTACACGCCGTGAGCCGGTGGGAGTGTGTGGACAGATTATACCTGTGAGTAGATCTTACATCATAAATATGTATCATTTATAGTAGAACACGGAAAAAATGAACTCCAAGGGACCAAAGAATTTAGTTCGCTAAATCCGGTGTTTGCTATTCACGTTTGGCTGTCATCATATTATTCTTAACGGTAAAAATACAATGTAACAAAAAAAACAAAGATTCATACATGTACTGCACTTCACATCTTTATTCTTGTTATTTATTCAATAGCCTAAATATGTTTGACAAAACCCTCAATCTTAGTATGTACATGTCGTCTTCGGTTTGTCATTATTTTGTTTTCAGTTCGCTATATCTGTAAATTCCCTATATCCCAGTTCGCTTTATGTTCTATTGTATAGCACTTTTGACAGGACTTAGAATTTTGTTTGCTATATCCTATTATTTGCTATTTCCGAGTTCGTGCTTTATCCGTGTTCTACTGTATGTATGACAGAACATAAAAGATTCTTGTCAAATGTTAATGAAATCTATATATTGACACTGATTGGTTTGATATCTGCTTTACTCACAGTGCAAAATAAAATTTCAAGTCATCATGGATTTTGGGACCATATAATGATTCATGATAGACTAAATGTTCAGCTGGTAACAACATCTAGGCTGAGCTTCTCTAGAGATAGTGAACCGCTCATCTAGAGGTAGTCAGTCTGAGCTGTTAACCGCTCATCTAGAGATAGTCAGTCTGAGCTGTGAACCGCTCATCTAGAGATAGTCAGTCTGAGCTGTGAACCGCTCATCTAGAGGTAGTCAGTCTGAGCTGTGAACCTCTCCTCTAGAGGTAGTCAGTCTGAGCTGTGAACCGCTCATCTAGAGGTAGTCAGTCTGAACTGTGAACCGCTCATCTAGAGGTAGTCAGCCTGAGCTGTGAACCGCTCATCTAGAGGTAGTCAGTCTAAACTGTGAACCGCTCCTCTAGAGGTAGTCAGTCTGAACTGTGAACCACTCATCTAGAGGTAGTCAGTCTGAACTGTGAACCGCTCCTCTAGAGGTAGTCAGTCTGAGCTGTGAACCGCTCATCTAGAGGTAGTCAGTCTGAGCTGTGAATCGCTCATCTAGAGGTAGTCAGTCTGAGCTGTGAACCGCTCCTCTAGAGGTAGTCAGTCTGAGCTGTGAACGGCTCCTCTAGAGGTAGTCAGTCTGAGCTGTGAACGGCTCCTCTAGAGGTAGTCAGTCTGAGCTGTGAACCGCTCATCTAGAGGTAGTCAGTCTGAGCTGTGAACCGCTCATCTAGAGGTAGTCAGTCTGAGCTGTGAACCGCTCATCTAGAGGTAGTCAGTCTGAGCTGTGAATCGCTCATCTAGAGGTAGTCAGTCTGAGCTGTGAACCGCTCCTCTAGAGGTAGTCAGTCTGAGCTGTGAACGGCTCCTCTAGAGGTAGTCAGTCTGAGCTGTGAACCGCTCATCTAGAGGTAGTCAGTCTGAACTGTGAACCGCTCATCTAGAGGTAGTCAGTGTGAGCTGTGAATCGCTCATCTAGAGGTAGTCAGTCTGAACTGTGAACCGCTCATCTAGAGGTAGTCAGTCTGAGCTGTGAACCGCTCATCTAGAGGTAGTCAGTCTGAGCTGTGAACCGCTCATCTAGAGGTAGTCAGTCTGAGCTGTGAACCGCTCCTCTATAGGTAGTCAGTCTGAACTGTGAACCGCTCATCTAGAGGTAGTCAGTGTGAGCTGTGAATCGCTCATCTAGAGGTAGTCAGTCTGAACTGTGAACCGCTCATCTAGAGGTAGTCGGTCTGAGCTGTGAACCGCTCCTCTAGAGGTAGTCAGTCTGAGCTGTGAATCGCTCATCTAGAGATAGTCAGTCTGAGCTGTGAACAGCTCATCTAGAGGTAGTCAGTCTGAGCTGTGAACAGCTCCTCTAGAGGTAGTCAGTCTGAGCTGTGAACGGCTCATCTAGAGGCAGTCAGTCTGAACTGTGAACCGCTCATCTAGAGGTAGTCAGTCTGAGCTGTGAACAGCTCATCTAGAGGTAGTCAGTCTGAGCTGTGAACAGCTCCTCTAGAGGTAGTCAGTCTGAGCTGTGAACGGCTCATCTAGAGGTAGTCAGTCTGAGCTGTGAACCACTCCTCTAGAGGTAGTCAGTCTGAGCTGTGAACGGCTCATCTAGAGGTAGTCAGTCTGAACTGTGAACCGCTCATCTAGAGGTAGTCAGTCTCAGCTGTGAACCACTCCTCTAGAGGTAGTCTGTCTGAGCTGTGAACCGCTCATCTAGAGATAGTCAGTCTGAACTGTGAACCGCTCATCTAGAGGTAGTCAGTCTGAACTGTGAACCGCTCATCTAGAGGTAGTCAGTCTGAGCTGGGAACCGCTCATCTAGAGGTAGTCAGTCTGAGCTGTGAACCGCTCATCTAGAGGTAGTCAGTCTGAGCTGTGAACCGCTCCTCTATAGGTAGTCAGTCTGAACTGTGAACGGCTCATCTAGAGGTAGTCAGTCTGAGCTGTGAACCGCTCATCTAGAGGTAGTCAGTCTGAGCTGTGAACCGCTCATCTAGAGGTAGTCAGTCTGAGCTGTGAACCGCTCCTCTATAGGTAGTCAGTCTGAACTGTGAACCGCTCATCTAGAGGTAGTCAGTCTGAGCTGTGAACGGCTCATCTAGAGGTAGTCAGTCTGAGCTGTGAACCGCTCATCTAGAGGTAGTCAGTCTGAACTGTGAACTGCTCCTCTAGAGGTAGTCAGCAGCTGTCTCGCATCACCATAATTTTATTCTTTGATAAGCAAGTCAACAGTTCAGGCTTATTTTCAACATGATTTTGTACTCATGATTATTCATAGGTTATATTAATAATATTTGTTATCATTTGTTAGATAAAATTTTCTAGATTAAAAAATATTATTTATTCATGAACATTCAAATGAAATGGTGAATACAAAGCTAAAAGAAATTATGTAGATTTTTATTTATTGCTAGCATTTATGTTTGTATTGTATTTTGAAAACATATTTTAACAATTTCCAGACATTTTCAGTTTGCAAACTTGATACATATCTATCACTGTTCTTATTGTAAAAGATACCAATAAGTTTATTAAAATATCATTTGAAAAAATATGTTACACTAAGGTCAATCTTAGTTTCTTTATTCCTGCTTGCGACTAAATCAAATCTTTTCTTTAATACTGTGAGGCTTATGGCCTATGATCACAAAAGACACCTCATTGGTGCAGACGGAAAAATGTTGTACAATCATTAATTTCTTACTTAAATATGTTCTTCCTATTGCAACTTTGTTCTTACTGTATCTGTTATTCTGTAAAAGGTAAATCAAATGATTTAAGCTATCAAAAAAGGCATGTGATTTTAAGAAAGGGCAGGATGAAACAGAAAAAGTGCCTGCTAAATATGGCTAGGGGAAACACTAAGTACTAACCGATGCAATCTTCCCCTGCCTGACAGTGGAACTACCCTCTAGCAATGGTGTCCTGGAAGTGGGGTCCGGCGCTGGCGTGTGGCTGCACCATTGTCCTCAAACCAGCAGAGCAGACCCCCCTGACAGCTCTGTATGCAGGTGCTCTTATCAAGGAGGTACGTGCACATGCTGAGACAGTCTTAATATTGCAAGTGCCCCAAAAACCTTTTTTTTTCAGTTTTAATTAATCAGTATAGTATGTGGGCTTATGGTTAGGTTCTATAACTGATATTGATGTTTGTGTTGTAGTTTTCTTTCTGGCAGTCTGAAGAAATATTGTAGTTGTATATTTGTATATTTGTAAACAAGATTTATCTCCCCTGAAGGCAGGTTTCCCGCCTGGTGTGGTGAACATTGTGCCTGGGTTTGGACCAACAGCTGGTGCTGCCCTGGCTGAACACATGAACGTGGACAAGGTGGCCTTCACTGGCTCTACTGAGGTGGGTAGTCTCATCAAGTACTACTGAGGTGGGTAGTCTCATCAAGTACTACTGAGGTGGGAAGTCTCATCCAGTACTACTGAGGTGGGTAGTCTCATCCAGTACAACTGAGGTGGGTAGTCTCATCCAGTACTACTGAGGTGGGTAGTCTCATCCAGTACTACTGAGGTGGGTAGTCTCATCCAGTACTACTGAGGTGGGTAGTCTCATCCAGTACTACTGAGGTGGGTAGTCTCATCAAGTACTACTGAGGTGGGAAGTCTCATCCAGTACTACTGAGGTGGGTAGTCTCATCCAGTACTACTGAGGTGGGTAGTCTCATCCAGTACTACTGAGGAGGGTAGTCTCATCCAGTACTACTGAGGTGGGTAGTCTCATCCAGTACTACTGAGGTGGGAAGTATCATCCAGTACTACTGAGGTGGGAAGTCTCATCCAGTACAACTGAGGTGGGAAGTCTCATCCAGTACTACTGAGGTGGGAAGTCTCATCCAGTACTACTGAGGTGGGAAGTCTCATCGAGTACTACTGAGGTGGGTAGTCTCATCCAGTACTACTGAGGTGGGTAGTCTCATCCAGTACTACTGAGGTGGGAAGTCTCATCCAGTACTACTGAGGTGGGAAGTCTCATCCAGTACTACTGAGGTGGGAAGTCTCATCCAGTACTACTGAGGTGGGTAGTCTCATCCAGTACTACTGAGGTGGGTAGTCTCATCCAGTACTACTGAGGTGGGTAGTCTCATCCAGTACTATTGAGGTCGGTAGTCTCATCCAGTACTACTGAGGTGGGTAGTCTCATCAAGTACTACTGAGGTGGGAAGTCTCATCCAGTACTACTGAGGTGGGTAGTCTCCAACAGTACTACTGAGGTGGGTAGTCTCCAACAGTACTACTGAGGTGGTTAGTCTCATCCAGTACTACTGAGGTGGGTAGTCTCATCCAGTACTACTGAGGTGGGTAGTCTCATCCAGTACTACTGAGGTGGGAAGTCTCATCCAGTACAACTGAGGTGGGAAGTCTCATCCAGTACTACTGAGGTTGGTAGTCTCAAACAGTACTACTGACGTGGGAAGTCTCATCCAGTACTACTGAGGTGGGAAGTCTCATCCAGTACTACTGAGGTGGGAAGTCTCATCCAGTACTACTGAGGTGGGAAGTCTCATCCAGTACTACTGAGGTGGGTAGTCTCATCCAGTACTACTGAGGTGGGTAGTCTCATCAAGTACTACTGAGGTGGGTAGTCTCATCCAGTACTATTGAGGTCGGTAGTCTCATCCAGTACTACTGAGGTGGGAAGTCTCATCCAGTACTACTGAGGTGGGTAGTCTCCAACAGTACTAATGAGGTGGGTAATCTCATTCAGTACTACTGAGGTGGGTAGTCTCATCCAGTACTACTGAGGTGGGTAGTCTCATCCAGTACTACTGAGGTGGGTAGTCTCATCCAGTACTACTGAGGTGGGTAGTCTCATCAAGTACTACTGAGGTGGGAAGTCTCATCCAGTACTACTAAGGTGGGTAGTCTCCAACAGTACTAATGAGGTGGGTAATCTCATTCAGTACTACTGAGGTGGGTAGTCTCATCCAGTACTACTGAGGTGGGTAGTCTCATCCAGTACTACTGAGGTGGGTAGTCTCATCCAGTACTACTGAGGTGGGTAGTCTCCAACAGTACTACTGAGGTGGGTAGTCTCATCCAGTACTACTGAGGTGGGAAGTCTCATCCAGTACTACTGAGGTGGGTAGTCTCATCCAGTACTACTGAGGTGGGTAGTCTCATCCAGTACTATTGAGGTCGGTAGTCTCATCCAGTACTACTGAGGTCGGTAGTCTCATCAAGTACTACTGAGGTGGGAAGTCTCATCCAGTACTACTGAGGTGGGTAGTCTCCAACAGTACTACTGAGGTAGGTAGTCTCATTCAGTACTACTGAGGTGGGTAGTCTCATCCAGTACTACTGAGGTGGGTAGTCTCATCCAGTACTACTGAGGTGGGTAGTCTCATCCAGTACTACTGAGGTGGGAAGTCTCATCCAGTACAACTGAGGTGGGAAGTCTCATCCAGTACTACTGAGGTTGGTAGTCTCCAACAGTACTACTGACGTGGGAAGTCTCATCCAGTACTACTGAGGTGGGTAGTCTCATCCAGTACAACTGAGGTGGGAAGTCTCATCCAGTACTACTGAGGTGGGTAGTCTCCAACAGTACTACTGAGGTGGGTAGTCTCATACAGTATTATTGTGGTGGGAAGTCTCATCCAGTACTACTGAGGTGGGTAGTCTCATCCAGTACAACTGAGGTGGGAAGTCTCATCCAGTACTACTGAGGTGGGAAGTCTCATCCAGTACTATTGAGGTGGGTAGTCTCATCCAGTACAACTGAGGTGGGAAGTCTCATCCAGTACTACTGAGGTGGGTAGTCTCCAACAGTACTACTGAGGTGGGTAGTCTCATACAGTATTATTGAGGTGGGAAGTCTCATCCAGTACAACTGAGGTGGGTAGTCTCCAAAAGTACTACTGAGGTGGGTAGTCTCATCCAGTACTACTGAGGTTGGTAGTCTCATTCAGTACTATTGAGGTGGGAAGTCTCCAACAGTACTATTGAGGTGGGTATTCTCATCCAGTACTACTGAGGTGGGTAGTCTCATCCAGTACTACTGAGGTTGGTAGTCTCATTCAGTACTACTGAGGTGGGTAGACTCCTGCAGTACTACTGAGGTGGGTAGTCTCATCCAGTACTATTGAGGTGGGTAGTCTCATCCAGTACTACTGAGGTGGGTAGTCTCATCCAGTACTATTGAGGTGGGAAGTCTCATCCAGTACTTCTGAGGTGGATAGTCTCCTGCAGTACTATTGAGGTTGGTAGTCTCATCCAGTACTATTGAGGTGGGAAGTCTCATCCAGTACTATAGAGGTGGGTAGACTCCTGCAGTACTATTGAGGTGGGTAGTCTCCAACAGTACTGTTGTGGTGGGTGGTCATCCAGTACTACTGAGGTTGGTAGTCTCATTCAGTACTACTGAGGTGGGTAGACTCCTGCAGTACTACTGAGGTGGATAGTCTCCTGCAGTACTACTGAGGTGGGAAGTCTCATCCAGTACTACTGAGGTGGGTAGTCTCATCCAGTACTACTGAGGTGGGAAGTCTCATCCAGTACTACTGAGGTGGGAAGTCTCATCCAGTACTACTGAGGTGGGAAGTCTCATCCAGTACTACTGAGGTGGGAAGTCTCATCCAGTACTATTGAGGTGGGAAGTCTCATCCAGTACTATTGAGGTGGTTAGACTCCTGCAGTACTATTGAGGTGGGTAGTCTCATCCAGTACTACTGAGGTGGGAAGTCTCATCCAGTACTATTGAGGTGGGAAGTCTCATCCAGTACTACTGAGGTGGGAAGTCTCATCCAGTACTACCATGCCGTCATATGTTTCCGTGGTACTCATCATTCCGTGGTATTTTCGTGTGACCTAATTTACCGCGAGCCGCGCACCAAAACGCGCCACCCAGCGATTGTTTACATTCAGCAGAATTGATACCTAAAGGAATTTCCGGTGTAAAGTGTAATGCACTTTTTTCCGTCATCTCTTTCAATGTTTTCATCAAATTTTACACCATCAAACTTTCTGAATTATCGGTTGCTGCTAGCTGATGTAACCATTAATATTAATCACGTGACATAAGAGGGGAATCCCTGCTCGATTTTAGAAAAGTATGGAAGCCCAAAAGGGTCATCTCTTAAGATGATTCTATCACTTTTACAGGATATTCGTGCGCGACGCAAGAGGCAATATCGCCCATACAGCTATTTTTTTATCAAAATATGCATGCAGAAACTGTCATTCAGAACTTAGTAAATCAAAACAAGAGAAAAACGTGTTTACTGGAGACAGGGAACGTAAACGTCCAGTCTAACCTAATTCCAAGTTTCCAAGCTAGAGGACACGTGTTAACTACTTAAACTAGCTGAATCATTGTTGGCAACGTTAAACCCAAACTCACTCACTCCAGGCTTGAGGGATAGTATTTTATTGTGTAGGGTGACAAGACTTAAAGAGACGGTGTTTGATGGGCTGATAAAAAGTCAATTTATTTGCAATAATCCATCTTTCTTAGAAAATTACAATAAGACTTAATGATAAAAAACAATAATTATTGGTAACAAATTTTGGTCAAAATTTCATCCAATTTGTAAATTTTGTCACTTATGATCCCTTTTTACTCGCCTATCCATGCCGACAGAGGGGACTGACAATGCGTCTTTATTATTAATTTGTACCACTGTCGTAAAAGTGAACAATCAGGGTAATTTCACAAGAACTAAATTGTTGATGTATGTTATAAAATATCACTAAAGAAAAATTTCATATGTTCAAAATTTCAAATTTTAAAATCTTGAGTGTGACATTTTAAGATTGAATTGATATTTTGGGATGATATATCTTCATCATGACCTACATGACAGTCACTGTTTTACCTTAATAATGTCTTCAGTTAGAACACAATTCAAGAATTTTTTTCAAGGGAAGATGCACGGAACGAACTAAAACTTAAAACTTCGACATGCAATTTCTTTGAAGACTTGTCACTGGGTACCGCTGAAACATTGTTGCACAATAAAATTCCTACGCAGTCAAGATAATTTTCACTGTTCATGCCATCAGGAGGATTATTTAGACTCTCGTTTTCATCATCTCAATAATACAGAATTATCAATTTTGATTTCCCATGAAGTATTGACATAACTTTTGAACTGTAAATACATTTTAAATGTCACAGAAAACCATTTCAATGTGTTTGATTAATGACACTATTACTCTTATGGACATTTATTACAATTTTGATAATCTGGAATCTTTAATGACAATTCAAAAGTGTAAATATCTCTGTCGCGAGGTGGTGGCATGTGCTGTGCTCCCGTACTTTGACTTTGGGAAAATAACACGGAAACATATGACGTCACTTTTGCTCGTCCATATGGCACCCTTCCATCTGTTATCAGCGACAACGAACTTTAGAAGAGAAAACATGTTTTATTGGCATTAAATGCAAGCGAGGTTGGTGTTTTGATAGTTTATTATGCATTTGTTGGTGGTCAGTACATACGCTATCGCCAAGAGCAGTCATTTTCTTAATACCACGGAAACATATGACACGATGGTACTGAGGTGGGTAGACTCCTGCAGTACTATTGAGGTGGGTGGACTCCTGCAGTACTATTGAGGTGGGTGGACTCCTGCAGTACTATTGAGGTGGGTAGTCTCATCCAGTACTATTGAGGTGGGTAGTCTCCTGCAGTACTATTGAGGTCGGTAGTCTCCTCCAGTACTATTGAGGTTGGTGGACTCCTGCAGTACTATTGAGGTGGGTAGTCTCATCCAGTACTATTGAGGTGGGTAGTCTCCTGCAGTACTATTGAGGTCGGTAGTCTCCTCCAGTACTATTGAGGTCGGTAGTCTCCTGCAGTACTATTGAGGTGGGTAGACTCCTGCAGTACTATTGAGGTGGGTGGACTCCTGCAGTACTATTGAGGTGGGTAGTCTCCTGCAGTACTACTGAGGTGGGTAGTCTCCTGCAGTACTATTGAGGTGGGTAGTCTCCTGCAGTACTATTGAGGTGGGTGGACTCCTGCAGTACTATTGAGGTGGGTGGACTCCTGCAGTACTATTGAGGTGGGTAGTCTCATCCAGTACTATTGAGGTGGGTAGTCTCCTGCAGTACTATTGAGGTCGGTAGTCTCCTCCAGTACTATTGAGGTTGGTGGACTCCTGCAGTACTATTGAGGTGGGTAGTCTCATCCAGTACTATTGAGGTGGGTAGTCTCCTGCAGTACTATTGAGGTCGGTAGTCTCCTCCAGTACTATTGAGGTGGGTGGACTCCTGCAGTACTACTGAGGTGGGTAGTCTCCTGCAGTACTATTGAGGTGGGAAGTCTCCTGCAGTACTATTGAGGTGGGTAGACTCCTGCAGTACTATTGAGGTGGGTGGACTCCTGCAGTACTATTGAGGTGGGAAGTCTCATCCAGTACTATTGAGGTGGGTAGACTCCTGCAGTACTATTGAGGTGGGTAGTCTCCTGCAGTACTATTGAGGTGGGTGGACTCCTGCAGTACTATTGAGGTGGGTAGTCTCCTGCAGTACTTTTGAGGTGGATGGACTCCTGCAGTACTATTGAGGTGGGTAGTCTCCTGCAGTACTATTGAGGTGGGTGGACTCCTGCAGTACTATTGAGGTGGGTAGTCTCCTGCAGTACTATTGAGGTGGGTAGACTCCTGCAGTACTATTGAGGTGGGTAGTCTCCTGCAGTACTATTGAGGTGGGTGGACTCCTGCAGTACTATTGAGGTGGGTAGTCTCCTGCAGTACTATTGAGGTTGGTGGACTCCTGCAGTACTATTGAGGTGGGTGGACTCCTGCAGTACTACTGAGGTGGGTAGTCTCCTGCAGTACTATTGAGGTGGGAAGTCTCCTGCAGTACTATTGAGGTGGGTAGACTCCTGCAGTACTATTGAGGTGGGTGGACTCCTGCAGTACTATTGAGGTGGGAAGTCTCATCCAGTACTATTGAGGTGGGTAGACTCCTGCAGTACTATTGAGGTGGGTAGTCTCCTGCAGTACTATTGAGGTGGGTGGACTCCTGCAGTACTATTGAGGTGGGTAGTCTCCTGCAGTACTTTTGAGGTGGGTGGACTCCTGCAGTACTATTGAGGTGGGTAGTCTCATCCAGTACTATTGAGGTGGGTAGTCTCCTGCAGTACTACTGAGGTGGGTAGTCTCCTGCAGTACTATTGAGGTGGGTGGACTCCTGCAGTACTATTGAGGTGGGTAGTCTCCTGCAGTACTTTTGAGGTGGGTGGACTCATCCAGTACTATTGATGTGGGTAGTCTCCTGCAGTACTACTGAGGTGGGTAGTCTCATCCAGTACTATTGAGGTGGGTAGTCTCCTGCAGTACTATTGAGGTGGGTAGACTCCTGCAGTTCTACTGAGGTGGGTAGTCTCCTGCAGTACTATTGAGGTGGGTAGTCTCCTGCAGTACTATTGAGGTGGGTGGACTCCTGCAGTACTATTGAGGTGGGTAGTCTCCTGCATTACTATTGAGGTGGGTAGACTCCTGCAGTACTATTGAGGTGGGTAGTCTCCTGCAGTACTATTGAGGTGGGTAGTCTCCTGCAGTACTATTGAGGTGGGTGGACTCCTGCAGTACTATTGAGGTGGGTTGACTCCTGCAGTACTATTGAGGTGGGTAGTCTCCTGCAGTACTATTGAGGTGGGTTGACTCCTGCAGTACTATTGAGGTGGGTAGTCTCCTGCAGTACTATTGAGGTGGGTGGACTCATCCAGTACTATTGAGGTTGGTAGTCTCCTGCAGTACTATTGAGGTTGGTAGTCTCCTGCAGTACTACTGAGGTGGGTAGTCTCCTGCAGTACTATTGAGGTGGGTAGTCTCCTGCAGTACTACTGAGGTGGGTAGTCTCCTGAAGTACTATTGAGGTGGGTAGTCTCCTGCAGTACTACTGAGGTGGGTAGTCTCCTGCAGTACTATTGAGGTGGGTAGTCTCCTGCAGTACTATTGAGGTGGGTGGACTCCTGCAGTACTATTGAGGTGGGTAGACTCCTGCAGTACTATTGAGGTGGGTGGTCTCCTGCAGTACTATTGAGGTGGGTAGTCTCCTGCAGTACTATTGAGGTGGGTGGACTCCTGCAGTACTATTGAGGTCGGTAGTCTCCTCCAGTACTATTGAGGTGGGTAGACTCCTGCAGTACTACTGAGGTGGGTAGTCTCATCCAGTACTATTGAGGTGGGTAGTCTCCTGCAGTACTATTGAGGTGGGTTGTCTCATCTAGTACTATTGATATGGGTAGTCTCATCCAGTACTATTGAGGTGGGTAGTCTCATCTAGTACTATTGAGGTGGGTAGTCTCCAACAGTACTATTGAGGTGGGTGGTCTCCTGCAGTACTATTGAGGTGGGTAGTCTCCTGCAGTACTATTGAGGTGGGTGGACTCCTGCAGTACTATTGAGGTCGGTAGTCTCCTCCAGTACTATTGAGGTGGGTAGACTCCTGCAGTACTACTGAGGTGGGTAGTCTCATCCAGTACTATTGAGGTGGGTAGTCTCATCTAGTACTATTGAGGTGGGTAGTCTCATCCAGTACTATTGAGGTGGGTAGTCTCCTGCAGTACTATTGAGGTCGGTAGTCTCATCCAGTACTATTGAGGTCGGTAGTCTCCTGCAGTACTATTGAGGTGGGTAGTCTCATCCAGTACTATTGAGGTGGGTAGTCTCCTGCAGTACTACTGAGGTGGGTAGACTCCTGCAGTACTACTGAGGTGGGTAGTCTCATCCAGTACTATTGAGGTGGGTAGTCTCCTGCAGTACTATTGAGGTGGGTAGTCTCATCTAGTACTATTGATATGGGTAGTCTCATCCAGTACTATTGAGGTGGGTAGACTCCAACAGTACTACAGAGATGACAAGTCTTCAGTAGTACTGAACAGTTCACACTGAGGGGATGCATTGAGATAGGAACGTTTGATAAGGAGATTAGATAAAAGTTGCAAGAAGTGTTAAATAGGGATAAAGAATTGAAATGTTAGTTTGAGATTTAATACCTAGATCTTAATAAGACACATGGAAAATTGGGATGAAGATGCAGATCTAGTGAAGATGTAAGATCACAATGTTCTTGTAGTTAAAATGAAGGATGCAGATGTAGTGAAGATGTAATGAAGATGAAGGATGCAGATGTAATGAAGATGTAGGATGCAGATGTAATGAAGATGTAGGATGCACATGAAGTGAAGATGTTGACTGGCTATGTCTGTGTGCAGGTGGGTCACCTGGTAATGCAGGCGGCGGGACGCAGCAACCTGAAGCGAGTGAGTCTGGAGCTGGGGGGGAAGAGTCCACTCATCATACTTGCAGATGCAGACGGTCAGTTCAACTACTTCTTGAGAGATTGATTAGTTGGAGGGAGAGCTTTATTTCCTTTGTTTATCGTAGAAATGATCTATGATTATTTGACTTGACTGAATGAATTGTGAAATTGATTTTCAGAAATACTGAATTGCAAACCTATAAAACCTATAGAGAAAAGTATTTATGAATAAAAACACCTACATATCTGGTTTCCTTGATTCTTACAAATGTCAAAATAAAGAGTTTTAAATGAAAGAGGTTTAAGGTAGAAACTTCTGTAGGGAACATCAAACATAATAAGAAGATTATTTCCAATGAGTTTTTTTGTAAAGCAGAGGGTTTATTCTTGAAACATGTATGTGCTGTTTCATTTTACAAGTTGTTCTCTGGTTTAGTTGAGAACGCAGCTCAGTGGGCACACGCCGCCATCATGAACAACCACGGACAAAACTGCTGTGCAGGCTCAAGGACGTTTGTGCAGGAAGGAATCTATGAGGAGTTTGTCAAGGTTGCCAAGACGATGGGAGAGAACCGCGTTGTGGGGGATCCTTATGATGTCATGACACAACAGGGTCCTCAGGTTAGGAAAAGTAATAATATTGATTTTAAGAAGATTGAATGAAAGAACATTACCATATTATGACTTGGTATTGTTACATATATGTTAAAAGATATATATATGACTATATGATGACAGTGAGTGACCAGAGAAGCATGTTACAGATTGACGATGCCCAGTTCAAGAAGATCCTAGGTCTGATCGAGAGTGGTCGGAAGGAGGGTGCATCCCTCCAGTGTGGGGGGGAACAGTGGGGAAACCGCGGGTACTTCATCAAACCTACCGTCTTCTCTGATGTGACGGACAACATGAGGATAGCACAGGAGGAGGTGAGAAGGACAGAACTGCTGTCTGACTTGGAGCAGTTGCTGTCTCAACATTTCTTTCTTATAGATTGTCACTTGTATTCTTAGTACCGTATATGACTGGGTATAAGCCGACCCCACATATAAGCCGACCCCCTTTCTCAACCCCCCAAATGCCAGTCAAAACCTAGTATCTCATGTATAGACCGACCCCCCTCTTCGCAGCTCTATTTTGCTGACAGTAAGTCGATATGATGCCAGTTGCATTGAAACTAAAAGCTCATGAATCCTCAAATGACACGTTAATTTTAAGACGTATATTATTTTTAAAAACTATAAAAGAAATTATTAGTGTTCACTTACGGTGTTTGTTGTTTGTTTTAATCATATTACATATTATTCTCGACAAATTGTTAACGAAAGACAGTAAACAACCTTTGGTGCATGAAGTGTTTGCTGGAAATGAGATATTTGTTACAAGCCTTTTCATTGGCTAAATTATGTAGGTCAACCAATCAGCAAGTCGGTTTAAAAAAGATCTACGAAACATAAAACGTGGTCGTAATAATTTCATGACAACATTTTGTCAATACAATATTAAATTTGTAAATATATCAGATTTTCTTACACGTTTTCTATATTTTATTATTCCAAAATTAACATGCAGTTAATTGAAATATTTGTGTATATAAAAGTCGAAGAATAACGATCAGAAATATAACCATGAGCAAAAAATTATATAAGGAATGTTATTCGTCGTCACGAAATTACGATTGAAATTCAGAGTACCGTTAATGTAAAACATCGTGCTTTCACGAGTGACTCTTTGACAAAGATTTGATTGAACTTCGATAAGATATGATTGATAATTTTGGAAATATGTCTTTTTAATACTTTAAAATGGACAACAAGTCTTTTAAAGTGATAACTCTTGATAATATTTGAAAAACCGGGTTTCAATTGCCGATCGTGGATGCGAGTGAAGCAACATCGATCTGCCGAAATCTAACAGTACGTGAAGGTTGCTTGAATATATTTTCTACTTCCCGTTGCATATTAATATATCTTGAAGACTATGTTGAAGACATCGCTGTTAAATAAATCTACAAAGTTATTACACGCATTGTGTTACAAGATCATGCACTCTCGAATTGACAAGACTTCAGAATGACATCATAATTGAAGGGCATGATGTCACAATGTTAGCCAGGTGGCTGCAAAGGTCATGTCGGTAAAGATAAGATATTCTTTCCTGACTGGAACTCAAAAACCAAAAGGCTTAGAGCATTTAAACTTGGCATCTTGAACAATCATCATGTGTGGTGGTGCCTTTAGGGATTGTCAGCTTTACCCAACATTGATTATTGCCTATTTTATTATCCCCCGCAACAACGAAGTTGCGGAGGTATTAAAATGGGTACCGTCCGTCCGTCTGTCCGTCCGTCCGTTACACTTTGTGTCCGGCTCATAACTTTCTAACTAATCAACCATTTCAATTCAAATTCGTCATGGACATTAAGAAACATGTAATAATGTGTCATGAGAAACAATTTTCTGAAAATCTACATAAAATATTAGGATTTTGGAGAAAAAGTGATACATTTTGTAAGAAATCTGTTACAAGTCCCGTCCGGTTCACAACTTCTAAACTAATCATCACATATTGATAAAATTTGATATGAACATACATAATCATCTGAAGGTGTGTCATGAAGAACAATTTTGAAAATATTTTTATAAAATGTTGCCTTTTTTGGCAAAAAATTAGGACTATGTTTGAAAACTATTACAAGTCCTGTCCGGCTCATAACTTCTAAACTAATCATCACATATTGATTAAAATTGATATGGAAATACATAATCATCTGAAGGTGTGTCATGAAGAACAATTTTGAAAATATTTTTATAAAATTTTGCCTTATTGGCAAAAAATGAGGACTCTGTTGGAAAACTGTTACAAGTCCTGTCCGGCTCATAACTTCTAAACTAATCATCACATATTGATCAAATTTGATATGGAGATACATAATCATCGGAAGGTGTGTCATGAGAAACAATTTTGAAAATATTTTTATAAAATTTTGCCTTTTTGGGCAAAAAATGAGGACTCTATTGGAAAACTGTTACAAGTCCTGTCCGGCTCATAACTTCTAAACTAATCATCACATATTGATCAAATTTGATATGGAGATACATAATCATATGAAGGTGTGTCATGAAGAACAATTTTGAAAATTTTTAAATTTTGCCTTATTGGCAAAAAATGAGGACTCTGTGGGAAATCTGTTACAAGTCCTGTCTATCTCACAACTAAACTAATCATCACATTTTGATCAAATAGTTGTTAGTTGTTAGTTGTTATCATATGTTGGTGTGTCATGAAGAACAATTTTGAAAATATGTTTGTTTAAATATGATCAAATTGATCTTGCAGATCCAAATACATAATACATAAATTCATTTGTTTGATTTTAATTTTGTCAGTTAAGTCGAATTATGCCCAACAGTGAACATAAAGTTGCTATGATTCAGTTTTTTTATTAGAACAGTTTCTTTCATATACTGGATTTTGTTTGTTAATTGGTGCGACAAAAATTAATCGGCAATATGATAAGGAAAATCTATACATATTGTGCAATTTGCGGGGGATATAGCTTGACCATGTCAGCTGCTTGTTAAAACTTAACTTTGTTTGCTTGTATCCTGCAGATATTCGGCCCGGTGCAGTCAATCATCAAGTTCAAGGATGTGGAGGAAGTACTGGAGCGAGCCAATGCAACCTCGTATGGTCTGGCAGCTGGCATCATCACTAACGACATCAACAAGGCCATGTCCCTCGCTCAGAGTCTGCAGGCCGGCAGTGTGTGGTCAGTGAACTCATGGTCAATCTCTCCAGCCATGTCCAGGGGATTGACCGCCAACTTAGGACTTTAAACTGATATGTTGGCTTCCCTATTTGTAGCCTTGAATTGATCAATCTCATCGTTTGTTCTCTTATCCATGTTGATTTAATCTTTGTCTCTTACAAAAAAGTTTGAAAGTGAAATGATGAATATTTTATGTCATTTAAACAGTTTTTAGGTTTATCTTAGTGACTTTATGTTACAGGGTGAATTGTTACGACATTGTAACTGCACAGACGCCTTTTGGAGGGTTCAAGATGTCTGGCCAAGGGAGAGAACTGTGAGTGGCTCTTTGCTCAACATCACTATTGGGTTAACTCTTGTTGGCATAATATTTGATGAATAAAGAGAGACATTATTTTCATGCTTGTATTTAATAGTCCTCTGTGGCCAAAGGGCTTGATGTCACATTTGTGATCTTTTCTGATTTTTTCTCCCCAAGAACTCAAATAAACACATGAACAAATTAAAAAAATAAAAAATTTGTTTTACGATAATTGCACTGACAGACAGTTCGTATTGTTGGTGTACCATCTTTAACATGACACTTGAGCTTCAGCTGCTACAGTATCCCTGTGTACAGTATCCCTTTGTACATTATAGTTTTCAAAACAACAAACAAGGATCTCATCACAGTTTGCCCTGAAAATTAAATCTGAAAAATGTTTAAAAGGTAATTCAATGCAATAAATTTCATGCCTAAATATGGTCATCGTTTTAGACCGAAGCTACATGTAGGGTTAACCAAATCAAAGCAAAATGATGGAGTTAAATGACTGAGGTGTGATGATATCTGGTAAACTGATTCTGGTTTCAGAGGAGAGGAGGCCTTGAAGGAGTACACAGAGACCAAAACAGTGAGTGGCGTCACAAGATGAAACCTGTCCCTTTTGGCAGACTACTGTGATAACCTCTTCAAATATTTCATTCAGTTTAAACATTCCTCAGTGAAGTCACAAGTTGTTTCTATATACTTAATATTATCCTAGTACTATCGATAAGACAAAGTGTAAACGGACATGGAGAGATATAAAATCTCATCCAAGTTTCTTCTGATATCAAGAGTTGAGAAAAGTAACAAATATTTACTTTAATTTACAAGTGTTGATATATTTAATATCATAAGAAACAAGGGGGAGTTTTAATTTATCATCCAAAATCATTCTTCAACATTTATTTGCAAACAATTGCACCAAGTAAGAACCTTATGCTATTGAGCACCTTCAGCAGTTAGATCATTGTATTGTGACGTCATAGCATTATGTCATCTGGCATTGTTGGATCATCAACTTTGTGTTAGGGATGTCAAAGCCTTGTGATGTCTTTAACTGATGACCCAATTTGACGATTTGTTTGTAGCTTGACCTCACACAAGTGATATCTGCTGTGGTATCTAGTTTTGGACAATAAATGCACTAAATGCACTTGCAGGTGACGATCAGGGTTGCCCAGAAGAACTCCTAGAGCTGGGTCCTCCATCCATCCAGGCCATTCACCTCGCAGAAACTGGTTCACTTTCTTCATGTTGGCCTTTCGTTATCTTCAATTCATAACTCATCAACTGTACTGTCACTGTTGGTTGGGTGGTTTATGACCTTTCATCCTCATACCACTCTGTCTGCTGGAAATAATTTGATATTGATCCATTTGGTGGTTTTTTAGCTCATCTGGCCTGTAAGGCCCGATGGGCTTATGGCATGGCATGGTGTCCGGCGTCCGTCCGTCCATCCGTCCGTCCATCCGTCCGTAAACTTTGTGGAATTTCGACTTCTTCTCCAGAACCATAAGGCCTAGAAACCTAAAACTTTGTGAACATACTCCTTGGCTGGTGAGGATTAAAAATTGTAGCTTTGGTGGCCCTGTGACCCCTAATAAGGGCCACAGGGGCCACACCCTAAAAACCTATTTTGATCTTCTTCCCCAGAACCATGAGGCCAAGAAAGCTTAAACTTTGTGTACAAACTTCTTGACTAGTAAGGAATATAAATTGTAGCTTTGGTGGCCCTGTGACCCCTAATAAGGGCCACAGGGACCACTCCCTAAAAACCTATTTTCATCTTCTTCTCCAGAACCATGATGCCTAGAAAGCTGAAATTGTGTGTACAGACTCCTTGACTAGTGAGGATTTTAAATTGTAGCTTTGGTGGTCCTGTGACCCCTAATAAGGGCCACAGGGGCCGCGCCCTAAAAACCTATTTTCATCTTCTTCTCCAGAACCACAAGGCCCAGAACGTTGAAACTTTGTGTACAGACTCCTTGACTAGTGAGGATTTTAAACTGAAGCTTTGGTAGCCCTGTGGTGCCTAATAAGGGCCCCAGGGACCACACCCTAAAAACCTATTTTCATCTTTGTTCTGGCGAAAACAGGTAATCCTGGCCATGGTATGGCTTCTTAAGGGGTAAAACACTGCAAAGTAAAGAAAATACCCAAATTAGGAAAATATTACACTTAAAATAGCATAATCAAAGATCAAAGAGTTAAAAACTACCAACAGAAGTCACAAGTATCAATTTTAAGAGATATTTTATGTGTGCTTCCCTAGAAAATTTCTGACAAGGAAAGGTTTACTGTTGAAAGATTATATTTTAAGGCAGCTTCAATCAATGTCAAGTGTCTACACAAGTATGGCGAAATACATCCTGTCTCCGGGCACGAACGTTACGCTAACTCCACTAATCTGTACCCTGGGTTCAGAAGCTAGATTTGCTGGCGCGGCCTGACTTGAGATGTAGCCAATCAAATCATTTTCTCGCCACCTTCTCGATAAAATTTGAACGGGAAAACGATTTGATTGGCTATATCCCAAGTCAGGCCGCGCGAGCGAATCTAGCTCCTGAACCCAGGGTACAGATTAGTGGAGTTAGCGTAACGTTCGTTCCCTGTGACAGGATGGGGGAAATAAGTCTTCACATAAAGAACACAATGGGCTTACATTGCAAACTAAGTTTACAGTTGAAATATAATCCCAATATCCTGATATGAAATATTTCCATTTCTGTATTGATTACAGGTATCTGAAATCACATCACATATAGTTTAGAATTTGAGACTTTGTGGCCCCTACAAATGGGAATCCACATTGGCCAGCGCAAAATTAAATATGAAGCCTGATGAGCTACAGAGCCAATGGCTCTATTTTTTAAAATATCCATAAGGAATTCAATATGGTTTTCACAATTAATATTTGAGAAGGTTGATTTTTCATGTTTATGCAAGTTGGAAAGTTATGAAGAAAAGAACAAATGTATATTGAATTATTTTAGAACAAAATGTTATTTAGTGTTTTATTTGATTTCTTTTAATTGTGTTTTGATATCCAGAATTAAATGCCATAAATGTCAAAATATTTGTAAATGTGACAGTGGTTTGAGTATCAAACATCTGTTAGAATTTTGTAATGTGTTGATATTTCTGTTGTTGTTTGTTTTTATCCTGGTAGGTGATATGCTGATGTAAACATGTTGTCTCATTAACTGTTGAGTGATATGCTGATGTAAACATGTTGTCTCATTAACTGTTGAGTGAACATGTAGTGGCCAACATGGTATTGCTGACAGCTGTTTTCTTCTTGATCTTGACCTCATTTCAAGGTCACTAAGTAATTTTATCAGATATTTTGGAGGAATGTATCCATGAAAGACCTTATGTTAAGAGAAACAACAACAAGGCAGATGCTGTCAGGTGTCCCTTGGTACCTGTAACTGACACAATGATGTTCATCTTGGTCGTTAGTTAATGGTGGTGGAGCTGTATACACAGTCAACAATCAAGTCTAAGATCTGTGGAATATCCAGGATAGGGAAGAATCCTGAAAGTCACGTCCTGTCCTGTGTGGTATGACTCATACAGGAGCCTTTACCTAAGCTATGACAGACCTTTTTGCAGTTTTCCCCTTTCTCCATATGGACTGATATATTTAAAAAGTATTTAATACATTCATCATGTTCAGATCCTTTATGTTCACATCATTATGATTATTTCCAGTGTTGGGTAAAGGAGATTTATATTTTAACCCAGTAGTAATTGATGTAAATCTCCACTACGTCTGTGTAAGTACTGGTTCTTTTATTCAGGTTAAACAGGAGACCAGTGTCTGTAAACGATAGTCTGAATCATGTCAAGACAATCAGTAGTCCAGGGGGTGTTCTGAATATAACCATGTAGAGGTACAGAGAAAACACTCATCAATTTCAACTTTTGAATTGAACGTGAATATAACCAGATAACATTAGTCATTAAAAAATAACAACGATCTGTTTTATCTTGTTATTCTATGAAAGTTATAAAAATCACACATATATTTATACCAAGTATTTTAAAATCACCGACTGTGACCACATTATTAGGTACAGTCATTGATAAGGACCGAGATTTCAAGAAAGATGCACAAGTGAAGCATACTGCTGAGAGCGCTAGATGAGTTCACGTTGGTTAGTTGGGTCGACCAATGCTCGAATCAACAGTTGGACACAGTTGGCTTACTATTTTACACACCTGAAACTGAAGATTTACGATAAATTATTTGTTTGATACACTGATAATAGTATATTATACAGTTAACAACACAATGGCTCAGAGAATCTGTTTCTATATCAGATGATAACGTTCTAGCTACACTCTTGAATGCTTGGCGGACATGGGAATTGACTTCAAGAATAAGAATAAGACCCTATACAATTTCAATTTTCCACACAATATTGATTTAGATGAATAAATGTGATTTGCCTTCTGGGGAATCTATAATATCTATTTCAATTGAATGATCTCTAAACATAGAAAGCGGGTGTCAAGTATCAAATTCCAATCAGTGACCGACCTAATTCTTGAAAAAAGATGAAGACAAGGCACGTATGGAAATCCTAACAATGGTCACTCAAATTATTTGGAATGTTAAAGTTGCCCTGCAATGTGAAAACGGAAATACAAAACAGATAGGAGTTATTTATAGATATTTACCTCGGGATATAAAATATTGAATTCCGGTAGAGTCTGTCACTCTTACCAAGTTGTTTTATTTATATGAGGTGCGCGATCTGTAGAGCGAGTCACAAAATGGAGAGTGACCGTATATGTATGTGTGGTTACAAAACATTTTGTATGTCTTTCTCTGAGGAAAGTCTGTTTAGGGACAATAAGTTTAATGCACGGGCATGTATAGGCCTATATAGATCCTTATTTTCATCTACTTTTCCAGAGGCATAAGGAAAGCTGAAACTCTGTGTACAGATTCCTTGACTAGTGAAGATTATAATTTATAGCTTCTGTGTCCCCTAATAAAGGCCACACGGACCACACCCTTAAAACCTATTTTCATCTACTTTCTAGAAGCATAAGGGCTAGAAAGCTGAAATCTTTTGACTATTGAGGGTTCTAATGTACAGCTTTTGTGACCCTATGGCCCCTCAAAAGAGCTTGGTGTTCAGAATCCATGACTAGTGAGGATTATGATATATAGCTTTGTTGGCCCTATAACCCCAAATAAGGACAACAGGGGATACGCCCTTAAACCTATTTTCATCTACGTTTCCAGATGCATAAGGCCTAGAAAGCTGAAAATTTGTGTACAGATTCCTTGACTAGTGAGGATTATAATTTACAGCTTTGGTGACCCAATGGCCCCTCAAACGAGATGGTGAACCTTTCCATCCTCTTGAATCATTAATTGCAGATTTTGTTACAGATTTTTTCTGTTACAACGTTTATCTGAAATCATTTCCCCCACATACTAAATTTTAGAATAGTTGACCCTACAAGAAGGGGAACCACATTGGCCACCTCTTAAAGCAAAATTAAATATGAAGCCTGATGAGCCATAGATCAAATGGCTCTATTGTTTTCGAAAATGTAGTTTGACCTGACATATGCGGCTAACATTGAACTTGATTAGTTTCATGGTTTCACGGTTTCTTTTAACTTTATACTATAACAAAATTATGAACCTAAATAGACATTATTATTCATTAAAATTCATGAAAATATTTTTTTAGACCTCTGCCAATTATTTCTTTCCGAGGCTTGATATTGGACATGAAGATTTGTAACAGACCTTCAGCAGCAGTTCTAGAGGTGGTGGTAATTGCAAGCTGTGGGTCTGTGTCAAAGTTTATCATTGTGGATCACCAACTGATTGATAGCTGGAACAAGTAAATGCCTTAATGATAAAGCCATCGGCTCGTCTAATCATGTAATAGTTATTAACAAATGGCCACATGGTAACCAACATGAGGGGATTTATACATGTACTTCTCATCAGCTACGGAGTCTTGACATAAGGTTTTATCGTTCTAGGCCTTACGTTTCTGGAGACAAATATTCAAACAGCTTATAGGCTTCACAATGTTCAGCTTTCCAGGTTTTTAGCTTCTGAAGAAGAAGAAGAGGGTAAACTTGCTTTTAAGGGCGAGGCCCCTGTGACCCTTTTAAGGAGGTCACAGGCCCAGCAAATCTACAGGTTATAATCTCGAACAGCCAAAAGGTTAGTACACAAGCTTTCAGCACGGGGTCAGTTAAGATCAGTTAAGAAAATCAGCAACGGTCGATTATCGAAGATAAAAAAATAACTATTATTCATTAAGAACGCCTCTTAAGCTCACCATTACAAAGTAAAAAGATAGGTAGACGTATCAGTTTTGAGAATCCAATATGGCCGCCATGGCAGCCATATTGTATTTTCAATTAGATTTTATGAAAAAGACTACCCCTTCTAAACCAATATAGATATCATTCTGAAATTGTATTATGTTATAGCTATGGTGATTCCGCACATACAGGTAGACGTTTCAGTTTTGAGAATCCAATATGGCCGCCATGGCAGCCATATTGAATTTACAATTAGAGTTCATGAAAAAGACTACTTCTCCTAAACCAATCTAGATATCATTTTTAAATTGTAGTATGTTATACCTATAGTGATTCTGCACAGAAGGGTAGAAGTTTCAGTTTTGAGAATCCAAGATGGCCGCGATAGCAACCATATTGACTTTTCAGCTGCAGATGACACATCATTATTATTAAATTTTAAGCTTTCATCAAGTGATCACTCGCACCATATAAATTCTCTAATTTGAACTTACTAATCATAATATTATCTTGAAAATGGAATATTTAAGATTGCGATGCAAGTTGTTCTATATTTTTAAGTGTTTCTAAAATAAATTAAGATGAAAGACTAGCTGCAAAAACCCAATCACATTAAACATCATGTTAAATTTTATACAATGGTATCTCCCTTATATTCCTTTAAATACCACAAATAAGGGGTCAACCAGAGTTCAGATATTCCTGTTGAGTCCACTATGCTTTTCTAATACACATCCCAATACAGGCTGCTAGCATCACAGTGTCAGCTGCTAGTCTGTTGCATAATCAACCTGACCCAATTGATATGGTAGAGCATTATGCTATATTGCCATGTGTATGCAATAAGAGTTATGGAAATTAGACTTGTATTCCCATGACAGTGATATGTTCTTTCTAAGAATAACAACTTACACAAAACTTGTCAACAATAAGCTTTGTGTTTAGCAATCTACATGATAAGTTGATGTGGAAAGAGTTATTTTGCATCAGGTTCCAGTTCCTGTGTTTTACTCATATTTGTACCATTTCTTTATCTAATAGAAGTTCTTCTTGACACAAAATCAGTTTAGGACATAAGCTAACTATGTTTTGTGAAATTATATATATTTTTCACAACAATGCATGTTCTCTCCCGTCAAGTCTTTAAATACCACACATAAGGGCTTAGCCAGAGTTCAGGTTTACATGCTCAGCACACTATGCTTCTCCAAATACACAAAGCCAAATACACAAATTGCTACACTCTCCTAAACACATGATAGCAGCCATAATCAATTATCATATAAAAGATGGTTACGCAATTAAACCATATTACCACATCATTCATTTTAAGGTGAGCTTCTGTACCCTCGGTACTTTTATTTCATGACCCTTTGGAGAGACTCCCAAGATATGGTTGAAATGAGTAGGGGAGAACGGGGTAGGTTCGGCCTCGGGGCACGTTCGGCCACTTGTGATTACTCATTTCGTTTTAAAAATTCCAAATTTTTGACACCTTGAATTTGTCACCTGATCACCACAGAGGAGCCCATAATCTTATGGGAACGTCACGTTCGAAGGCAAAGACCCGGGAGCATCATAACCAATTCTGTTGGTGATGAGTATTTTTTTGGTATCTCCTGACATTTAAGTTTCATAAGGCTTTTCAGCTAATTTAAATCCTTTTCGTAAACCTCACTATGATGTTGAACCTACTGCATCTGTCAATGTTAAAGTCAGTGTTCTCGGAACACTACTTCAGCTATAATCAATGACTTTTTCTGATAGGTGTGTTTGGGGTACGTTCGGCCTATTGAAATGGGGCAAGGGCCGAACGTACCCCAAACATTAACTAAAGTTCTGCTTTTGTTTTTGACTCATGCCTTAACTGCCAACTCTTCATTGTAAGGTTAACAAGTATTTGTCACAAAGGTGACAAGATCCCCGGCGCAAATTGATGTAAACAAAATGCATACTGTATACATAGTAACACTTGTCTACACTTGTCATGCTACTAGATGTCATTTAGACCACAACAAATCAACTTGTCCCTGGGTCTTCCATATATAAGCCTCACTGTGACCTTGAAAATAATGTGAAGGTCACCAAAATCGACTGGGCCCGGCGCCTTCCCAATAAGATGCATTGTGTAAGTTATGAAGAGAATTCAGTGAATGGTTCTTGAGATATCCCGCTGACAAGGGTAAAATGTCAAAGTCTCATAATGACCTTGAAATGAAGGTCAAGGTCCTGAACCTCTGGAGGGACCTTGCTCTCATGGTGATGAAGCTATATACAAAAAATGAAAAGAATCAGGTCAATAGTTTTTTAGTTATTCAATTTCATCCGTCGGGACGTACGTACGTACGGACGGACGGACGCTGCTCAATACTATATCCTCCGCTTGACGCTAAAGCGCGGCGGGGGATAATAAACATGACACATTATAACATTATTTCCTATTTGTGTTGCAGATTTTTGTATAATTGTTACAGCGACTAGGACATTGACTAACAAATGAATCAACTCTTCGGATTTATTTGTTGTCTTTCAGATATTATCTTATTTTGTTTTCCGAATTAAATGTTTTTTATTTGATTTTGTTTTGTTTGAGATTTGATATTTATCTTGTGTTTTCTTACTGATCTTGTGTTGATTTGAAATTCATGTTATTTTCTTGCAAAACTTGAAGTTGTTCTGATATAGAACTAATTATGAGCTGATATCGATATTATTTTGGTGATCTGACATTGTTCTGATATTGATTTGGTTTCTTCATATTTTCAGATGTGACTATTAAACTATCTTAACATCTTTTCTTTTATTCTCATTTAAGGCCGAACCTACCCCAGCCTCTGGCCGAACGTTCCCCAGGGCGGGGTACGTTCGGCCACCCAGATGAATTTACTAAAATACCTTCCAAATGCCACATATTTACTTAAAATAGGAGTTTGGCGTTTTCATTAGATAGCCACATGCTTAATAAATCATGATGCGGATATTTGTACCAATTGGTAAAGTGGTTTCCCTTTGACGAGTTCACAAACGAAAACAGGCCGAACCTACCCCGTTCTCCCCTAGGGTATAGTCGCAGTTCAATGCCTTTAGATGTATTTACAGGATAAGATATGTGAAACATTGGCATCAAAAGCTGCCAGCATGAACCTACCATTGGGCTGAGATCACATGTCTCTTGGTCACTCCGTCCTGGCGTGTGCTACCTGTACATTGTCTTCCCTGGTACAGTCATGAGACGGTAATGAAAGACAACGAACTTGGTGTATAAAACTTCAGTTTAATAAAACGTATGAAATCAGTATATACACATAAGGGAAATGTGAACAGTATCAAAAACATTCATATATAGATAATCATAGACTTGGATGGTGTGTTGTAAACGTATAAGAAAAAACAGGATATTGAAAATACATGTATACGTGTGTTATGTACTTTTGTTTATTGACTTTGTTCAATCTGTGGTATAAAGGTGATGATCATTAATTGATAAGAAAACTTGTTTTCAACCCTATCAAAACTAGAAGATTTAACTTGCTTTTTACAAAAACATAACCTGAATCATCTTGATCAATGTTATTTCCTTTAAAAACTTGTATCATACGAAATAATTCCGACTCAATCGCCGTCTGAAAAGAAACAAAAGGATAAAGGGTTATAACTAACACATTACGATGACAAGACTATGTATATATATTGACAATCATTTATATCTTACTACAGAGTCAATATGATGTCCGCACCGTGTCAATATCAAGAACACCAACAAATAAGTCTTTTTCTTCACTTTCCTTAGAGGACAACAATGTAATACCATTATCAGTGTTCACATCTCAATTTACAAAGCTTATCAAATGTCAATAATGGGTAAAGGTATGTTATAAAAGTAACCGATGCCAGAAACGTCTGCGTTTACTATACTCAGTTACAACAATATGTATGTCCATTTATAAACAAAAAAAAAGTTTTAATTTGATTTTAAAAACTTAAAATCAGATTAGAATTGAGACCCCACTTCTATCTTGGAACGAACCTCTGTATGAGTAGGACGGTTGCTATGACAGCGGCTGAGAGAACATCCAAGGTCACCCAGAAGCCAAGGTACGAGTTGGGGGTCTGAAAAACGTGCATCAACTCAACATTGACCTTCCTTATATGGAGTATACATTTGAATGATTGATATTCTTCCTCAAACCCATCAACCAGTAGATAAACTCACCACAGTTACATTTCAGGTGGAGCAGAACGGAATCTTTCTAAACAGGATTTGATACATTGTATAGTAAGACCGAATCAAAGATATATATCCTGATAAAAGTTAGTGGAATCCTTGAAACGCTGTATTACGGTGAACACATCACATCACGAATCAGTCAAAAACAGGCTAACATAAGCTACTGGTTCTACAGAATACCGTCGTCCTGCTAAGATGGTGTTTTTTGACACTCTGATTAAACATAAACATTTCAATTCATCCTGCTACATCAGCGTATATGTCTCAACGTTATACTACAACTTATGTCCTGATATCCTTCTATCATATTCAGCCGTATCGCCGACTCGTGGTGACTAACCGCTATTCATAGCCTTATAAATAGCCTGTCTGTTTTCAGTCAAACTATTTCGAACTCCATACACTGTTGTCTAGTCCCTCGTGGAAATTTTATAGAACGCGGTTTGGAGCCAAACCGGAACCTGCAGTGAGACATCAGTTATATTATCTTTTAGCACTCCCATTGGTCAATTTGAATCACACGGTGCGCACTCGGAACGAAGCCCAGGAATCATTTTGCCGCTATCGCTGAAAGGGCATCAGTTGATTGGCTTTCTATATGATATATCAGGGGACAGGTTGTAGCATATACGCTGATGTAGGTGTTTTCAATTATTCTAGTTCTTTGAGTCACATGGATGCTCGAAGGCGTCACCACGTGTCGGGAGGGAAGAAACCGGACACAAGTTGAAGGGGACGGTTCATAGACGCTTATTTGAGATAAGATTCAACACTGAAGTCAGGGAAGTTATTTGTCAACCTTGGATTTAATATTGATTGGAAATGATTGGATGAAAAGAAGAGAATTGACTGACCATGTGCCAGGTGGGAGAGGACAGGGCGCTGAGATGGGGAGACCGGTCTGTGGTCACGGAGTGGATACCCATACACCAGTAGAGCGAGTAGAACCACTCGGAGTTGATCACCCACATGTTGATGCTCACGTTGGCCGACTGGTACTCCCTTGAAACAACATGCTAACTGATAAACATCGTTAGTTTATTGTAACACGTTTTAATTGAGATGATAATCACCACATGTCCAGATTGCTATGTATGCTTAAAACGTTAAGATTCTCCTGCTGAACAATGCTGGATGTTCTAAGTAATAAGTTGTACACACTTTAAACTGACATACTGAACAATGCTGGATGTTCTAAGTAATAAGTTGTACACACTTTAAACTGACATACTGAACAATGCTGGATGTTCTAAGTAATAAGTTGTACAGACTTTAAACTGACATAAAAGAATTGCACACCACAAACAGCCTAAAGAAGAACGTGTGTGAGAGTAGACTACCTGATGTTGTCGTCCGTGAGCTCGATGTACTGCACATTGGTGAAGGAGATGTTGTTGCGGGCGAGGACGGAGAGGGGCAGGTAGTCCTCCCCCACTAGACTCACCCCCGGGGGGCGGCTCCCCTCCATCGTGCTCGCCAGCCACAGCACCTGCAACCGTTGATAAGTTACCTGATCATGTGTCTGAGGATTTGTTTCTAGATATCAGCTGCAGTCAATATCCTTTACCCTTCTGTAGTGTGAGCTCCCTTGTTTTTTGTGTCATCGCAATTAACCTTATAGAGAAATGTTCAGTTTGTGAAACATAATTCTAAAAAAATATTATTACTTAGATGTAAGAAATGAGCAACAGAGAATTCGCTTTTTCATGTAGTTCACTTCAGATCTAAACTTGCTTTTTCTGATATTTTCTCAATTTACAGTGTGAGTGTTAGAAAATTGAAAAGAGTGCTGACTATCGACATGAATCTAGGGTTATAATTGACTGGTTATTGCGTGAGTTACTCACTCTCTCCAGAGGGAATCCTGCTCTGCTGATGGCTTCTACTGTTACATCCACAGTCGTATTGTAACAGGGGTGCGATGGTGCCGGACCGTACAGGTCAAACATCAAGTATCTGTCGCTGTAGTTGGCTGTCAAGAGCGACAGCTCCTCTAGTGTCGGAATGCTTTGTGCAACTACTTCTTCCCTCTGAGCTTCAGTCAGGAGACTTGCGGTGCCTCGTGGGTCGTCCTGCAGCATACAGTGAGTCCTGCTTTATCAGACGTATGCACCAACTGATAGTATTGGGGCAATGCGCTAGATGGAACAGCTTTACTTTCACGTTAAGATATTTCCAAATTTGGAACAAGGATATCGAACAAAGATCATCCGAAGCGTCTCCTTTCATGTTCATATTTCGCAGAACTACTGTTCAGACACTCGTGTCACAAGGCAAAAGTGAGCACGGCTCACATACCCCGCAGTAATTTCACCCCATTACATTATAATTAAAAATATACATTCAGTCATGTAAATGAGTGATAAGTGTCAATGAGTAAAGGGTGTGGTTAAACTAAGTATTAGTAAATAACAACTGAAGGCTTGTAGTCATAGCTTTGAAAATTTGAAGAAGTCAGAACATTTGATTATTGTGGTCAAACATTAAAATGTTAAGGCCACCTCCATTTTAAATCCCTTTAAGGCACATCAGTGGGAAATGGAAATCTCATATTTGGTATATGAAGTATCTAAGTTTTCAAGTTATACTTCAGAGACTGAAAAAAGTCAGAAATTTGGCCGATTAGGACCAAAATTAAGTAACAATTTGGTACCCTAGAATTGTTACCCCCAAATTGAATGTGCACCACATTGTTAACGTTCATAACAAATTTGCAGCTTATGAGTCAAATAGTTTTAAACTTATGCTCAGAAAGTCAGAATTTGGCCGTTTAAGAGCCAACATTTCGAAAAATTTTGGTACCTTGGAGTTTATACCTCCAAAAGGTACAACTGCATCACATACGTAACATCCATACCAAATTTGAAGTGTATGAGTCCAATAGTTTTCAAGTAATGCTCTTGAAACGGAACAAAGTCAGAAATTTACCGTTTTAGGGCCAACATATTTTGGTACCCTGGAATTGCAACCCATAGAAGGCACATCTGCACCACATAGGTACAGTAACACCCATACTAAATATTGAGTTTCTGAATCAAATAGTTTTCAAGTTAGCAGAATTAAGGATGCAGACGCCATCATTAGATATGTCCCCTGATTCCAAACAAACTGAAACAATGGAGGAAACTTTCCCAAAGTCTTTCCAAAACATGGTTCCAAAGAAGAAGGATCTGATCAACCGCCTGAATACAGATGCTTCAGCCAAGGAAAACATTAAGCAAAAGGATAATAAATCAATGATATGCCAAAACGTCCAAATTGTACAGAAAAATGTAGCAACTACAAATGCACGTGAAAAAGTCTCAGACAGTTACAACATCAATCATGATATCAATCATGATAGAAGTCATGACATCAACCAAGACAACAATCATGACATTAAAAATGGCATCACTCATGACACTAATAACGAGAACAATCACGACATCAACCATGTCAGCAACCATGACATCAACCATGTCAGCAATCATGACATCATTCACGACATCAACCATGTCAGCAATCATGACATCATACACGACATCAACCATGACAGCAATCATGACACCAATATGGATGGCAATCATGACATCAATCATATCGCCACTCATGATACTAATCATATTATCAATCGTGACACAATTCATGATACCAATCATGACATCAAGGACAGTGATGTTACCTCCCAAACATGGATGACATTCAGAGGTGTTGACAAGCTACGAGTAAAACGATTCTTCCTTAGTGGAATAGCTCCAGATGTCAAAACATATAACATTGTCAAGTATCTCTCAACTCGTGGTGTTAAAACAACGATCATTCGTCTCATGTCGAGCAGGAGGCAAGGAAATGTTTCAGCCCGCGTTAATGTCCATTCTTCAGACGTCTCTAAGTTAGAATCTGAAGGATTTTGGCCCAGGAACATAACATGCCGACCATGGATGTGCAATAAGGCGTACCTTGCTCAGTTTGAATAATGTCACTGAACAAACTAAATATTCTTACATGGAATGCAACTGGAATTACAACGAGCATCCAATACTTAAGGCACATCTTACACAGATACGATGCTGACGTTTGTGGTATCAGTGAACACTGGCTATTCGAAAAAGATTTGTCTCTCCTTGATACAATAAGCCTCGATTACAAAGCATTTGGGGTAAGTGATTCTGACTTGAACCTCCCTAACAACAGAAGAGTTGGCAAGGCAGGAGTAGCTCTTTTTTGGCATAAAAATCTGGAAAATGCTGTCAGTGTGTTAGACATTACAGATGACAGAGTAGTGGGTATTCAATTACGTCTTGGTTTTCTGGTGAATATCTTTATATTGCAAGTGTATTTACCATCTACGAACTCCAATATTCAACTATTCATCGACTACATAGATTCCCTTTGGAACCTGTATGATCTCTACAAGGATGAAGGAACTGTCATCTTCATGGGTGATTTTAACTGTAAACTAGACAGAACCACGTCAAGTGGTAGAGAATCAGCTGCAGCAAAGTTTTTATCTGCAAACAACTTGACAGCACTAACAACTTCAACTCTGTGTAAGGGAACCAAACACTCTTACGTCTCCTTTGATGGAACCCATTCTTCACTAATTGACCATATTACAGTTCCTGAAAATAAGCTTAACTGCTTCTGTTCATGTGAAATCCTAGATGATCATGCACTAAATGTCAGTAACCACAGACCGATTGTTGCAAGTTGTGTGATTGACCTTGAATTTTCGTGTCTGCCACCAGACTTTAATAGAATTTCTTTCAACTGGAAGAAGCTAAGCAACCCAATTGTCACAACAGCTAACGGCTAGTGGACTGTGTCACGCAGATCTCTATTCAGAAGATGACATTGATGACTACTGTGATGAACTGACAAGTAGCATAATCACACCAGCAGAACAGTGTATCCCAAAGAAGACATATAATCCACATTTAAAACCATATTGGTCTCCTGAATTGAAATATCTTCATAAATCAATGAGACATGCCAGATCAGCTTGGATACGCGATGGAAAACCAAGGGGCGACAACCACATATCTTACAGAGTTTATAAAGAACTGAGAAGAGAGTTTAGACGGTCTCAACGAAAACACATCGAAGACCAGAACTGTAAAGTTTTGCATCAGATTGACAAACAAGCAGAAATGGACCAGACAGCCTTTTGGAAGTCACTGAATGCCGAACGAAGAGTGCAAGGAGCAGATGCTGGAACTGACATGTGCTTTGAAGAAGGAATCGTTACTCGCGATCCTAAGGATACTGCTGAAGGATGGAGTGTATAATTCAATTCTCTGTACACTCCTCTAGAAGATGCTTCCTTTGATCCTGAACACAAGGAACATGTTAAGCAGGAACTCCAGGTACCCATATGCGAGGATAGAGTTGTGTCGCCTGTGACGGTGAATGAACTCAACTATGCTATTTCTAAACTGAAAACAGGTAAAGCACCAGAAATTGCTCACGTTACCAATGAACATATTATCTATGGAGGTCTTGAATTAATCACATGCCTGTCAATTCTGTTCAATGCCTTTCTAACGAAAGGTTATGTGCCTTCGTCAATGAAACGTGGTGTGATCATAACCTTGTACAAGGGAGGCAAACCTAAAACTAAACCAAACAGTTATAGGGCAATAACACTCGTTCCTGTTGTATATAAAATGTTTGAGAGGGTGTTGCTGACACGCCTTGAAAAGCTTCACGGTCCCTCACCACTACAGCATGGTTTTAGAAGCGGAATAGACTCTACAATGACGTCAAATCTGCTACGTGAGTGTATAGCATATGCTGTAGAAAATAACACAAAATTATACAGTTGTTTCCTTGATGCAGAGAAAGCATTTGACTGCGTTTGGCACGATGGTCTATTTCTAAAGCTGAAGCACCAGGGGACGCCCAAGTCTATTCTCTGTACTCTTTGCAACCAGAAACATTGGAATACACCAAAATGGTCTACACTCACTGACTGCTGCGAAGATCTACATGTCTATCGTCCTCCCAAGAGCCTTATACGGATGTGAAACTCTGTACTGCCTATCTCAAAGCAGTTGTCTCCAACTAGAAAGGGCACACAGACTATGTCTGAAGATAATCAAATGATTACCCACAAGAACTCGTACAGATATGGTTCTCTCACTAATTGGAATACTTCCCATCATGGCAACCATAAGCATCCGTAAACTATCTCACTTTGGACGCTTGCTCAACTGCCCAACTCAATGTTCAGCAAAATCTATGTTCATGTATCGCTTCTTTTCTGATCGTGTTTCCAGCAATCAAGTTACCAATGGATTTATTCCAGAAATAAAGAATTTGTGCACTCGCTATGGACTTGATGAAGTTCTCTCACAGGCTCGACTGTGTTCCTTGCCGACAGCAAATAGTTGGAAACTACAGGTGAAGAATAACTTTGGCAGCGTAGAAAATAATTAACTTCTGACACGACTTGACAGTGACCCAACTATGGAGCTATTTAGGAACTGTCACATAGTTTATTCTCCACATCTGCTATAGACAGAGGGTAAATTCCATCCACACAGACGTGCTAGACTCAAAACTGTGCTGTCTCTCATCACTAATCCAGTGAGGACTGAACTGTGTACTTTGTGCTCTTGTCTTCTCCATCTATGTCTGGACAAAGTCGTCACAGAGAAACGTAAAACAATGTGGACTGACATTCTTGACATTTTCGGTGTTGAAACTTATGTTCTCCTGGACCATCTCGATCTGAGAACTCTGACTGGTGTCCTGCTTGGTCAACACACGTACGACATCGACACCACACAGCTGCTTCTGCTTGTTGGACACTTTGCCCTAGGCATCAAGTGGACCTACCTCCCCATATAAATATCATTATTTCAATGTTGAAATTAATGTAATGTTTTAATTTAACTTGTATCTCCAAATCTGGGGGAATTAAATAAACCTACCTAAATAAACCTACGTGTGGACAGACGGACGGACACTCGGGGCGCTTAATACCCCCGACTACATCATTGCGGTGGTATAATAAACATGGCATAACTTGAACACTCTCAGCTACAGTTATAGTACTTATTCTCGGAGTGATATATTCAGTATTGTGTATGGTGGCGCGTTATAGAGAAAACATATATACTAAAGATTAATAGTTAATTATTTAAATGTGTTTCAATGTGTTTAATCTGTTCACATTGAGGAACCATCTGTATACTCAGACAAATGCTATGCTGTGCGCCCCTGTTTAGTCTGTTCACATTGAGGAACCATCTGTATACTCAGACAAATGCTATGCTGTGCGCCCCTGTTTAGTCTGTTCACATTGAGGAACCATCTGTATACTCAGACAAATGCTATGCTGTGCGCCCCTGTTTAGTCTGTTCACATTGAGGAACCATCTGTATACTCACACAAATGGTATGTTGTGCGCCCCTGTTTAGTTTGTTCACATTGAGGAACCATCTGTATACTCACACAAATGGTATGTTGTGCGCCCCTGTTTAGTCTGTTCACATTGAGGAACCATCTGTATACTCAGACAAATGCTGTGCTGTGCGCCCCTGTTTAGTCTGTTCACATTGAGGAACCATCTGTATACTCACACAAATGCTATGCTGTGCGCCCCTGTTTAGTCTGTTCACATTGAGGAACCATCTGTATACTCAGACAAATGCTATGCTGTGCGCCCCTGTTTAGTCTGTTCACATTGAGGAACCATCTGTATACTCAGACAAATGCTATGCTGTGCGCCCCTGTTTAGTCTGTTCACATTGAGGAACCATCTGTATACTCACACAAATGCTATGCTGTCCACCCCTGTTTAGTCTGTTCACATTGAGGAACCATCTGTATACTCACACAAATGCTATGCTGTGCGCCCCTGTTTAGTCTGTTCACATTGAGGAACCATCTGTATACTCAGACAAATGCTATGCTGTGCGCCCCTGTTTAGTCTGTTCACATTGAGGAACCATCTGTATACTCAGACAAATGCTATATTGTGCACCCCTGTTTAGTCTGTTCACATTGAGGAACCATCTGTATACTCAGACAAATGCTATGCTGTGCGCCCCTGTTTAGTCTGTTCACATTGAGGAACCATCTGTATACTCAGACAAATGCTATGCTGTGCGCCCCTGTTTAGTCTGTTCACATTGAGGAACCATCTGTATACTCAGACAAATGCTATGCTGTGCGCCCCTGTTTAGTCTGTTCACATTGAGGAACCATCTGTATACTCACACAAATGCTATGCTGTGCGCCCCTGTTTAGTCTGTTCACATTGAGGAACCATCTGTATACTCACACAAATGGTATGTTGTGCGCCCCTGTTTAGTCTGTTCACATTGAGGAACCATCTGTATACTCACACAAATGCTATGCTGTGCGCCCCTGTTTAGTCTGTTCACATTGAGGGACCATCTGTATACTCACACAAATGCTATGCTGTGCGCCCCTGTTTAGTCTGCGCACATTGAGGAACCATCTGTATACTCAGACAAATGGTATGCTGTGCGCCCCTGTTTAGTATGCTTACATTGAGGAACCAGCTGTATACTCAGACAAATGCTATATTGTGCGCCCCTGTTTAGTCTGTTCACATTGAGGAACCATCTGTATACTCAGACAAATGCTATATTGTGCGCCCCTGTTTAGTATGCTTACATTGAGGAACCAGCTGTATACTCAGACAAATGCTATATTGTGCACCCCTGTTTAGTCTGTTCACATTGAGGAACCATCTGTATACTCAGACAAATGGTATGCTGTGCGCCCCTGTTTAGTATGCTTACATTGAGGAACCAGCTGTATACTCAGACAAATGCTATATTGTGCGCCCCTGTTTAGTCTGTTCACATTGAGGAACCATCTGTATACTCAGACAAATGCTATATTGTGCGCCCCTGTTTAGTATGCTTACATTGAGGAACCAGCTGTATACTCAGACAAATGCTATATTGTGCGCTCCTGTTTAGTATGCTTACATTGAGGAACCAGCTGTATACTCAGACAAATGCTATATTGTGCGCCCCTGTTTAGTATGCTTACATTGAGGAACCATCTGTATACTCAGACAAATGCTATATTGTGCACCCCTGTTTAGTATGCTTACATTGAGGAACCATCTGTATACTCAGACAAATGCTATATTGTGCACCCCTGTTTAGTATGCCTACATTGAGGAACCATCTGTATACTCAGACAAATGCTATATTGTGCACCCCTGTTTAGTATGCTTACATCGAGGAACCAGCTGCCAGCGTTGAGCATCTTGAGTTCCCCAAGAGAGAAGGAAGAGGGGTCGGCGTCCCTTCTGTCCGGGAACACATCATCCACATCGGTGGTCCGGGCCAGGGACCGGTCGTGCATGATGAATGGTACACAGTCCCAGCTGAAGCAAGGAAAAGGTTTGTGTAATGTCATCCTGTTTAAGGGTGCGATCGTTACGCTAGCTCCAATAAAGCTAATGTACCCTGGGCTCAGAAGCTAGATTCCCTCGCGCGGCCGACATGGGATATAGCCATTCAAATAATTTTCTCGCTACCTTCTGGCTTCGTTCAGCAGCAGAAGGTCACGCCGCGCAAGCGAATCTCGCTTCAGAGCCCGGATACAGATTAGTGGAGTTAGCGTTACGTTCGTACCCTGAAACAGGATGGAATAATGTCTTTTTCATAAGGGTGGGTCGTTTTGAAATGTCCAAATGGCTTTAAAAACAAGTTGCTGTCTGTACAGATGATCATATTGTGCATATATAATCTGTTTATGTACATCCATGTACATCAGAACTCTCATCAGTTGCAGACATTTTAAATACACAAGAATTTAAATCAAAGCAAAAGTGACAATCACAAACCACACTCGAGTGTCACTTAGTATGAATGTGTTGATGAGAAAAGTAAGAATCTCTGTCTGGGTAGATAAAGCTGTCTCCTCTCACCCACCTGATCATCACGTCGCTCTCCACGCCCCAAGCCCCCGACTCCAGGGCCGTCCTGTACGCAAGTAATGTGTTCTCCGGCAGAATCTCAACAGAACAACTCATATTTCAACACTTTAAATGAGTTTAGGTCGAACTGTTCGTTAGTTAATTTGGCTTGAAATGGTCTCAGTTACAACCTGGCTAAGAAGATTTTCAATGGCAGAGCTTAACATTTTAGTTTATCTCTTGGCGACTATAGTCATGTGTCTTTTGTAGAAATCAGAATCACAGGCAGAGGTATTGTTAACAACATACATTGATTACGTAAAAAGAAACATTAAAGACGTAGGCCCAACTGATAGTGAACAAAAAATGAGAGGTTCGGAAGAAAAACGACAACTTTCTTAATTTCATTCATGGTTGTATTATGTATGTTTCTAAATTATGACCAAACTTGTACAAAAAGACCAGTGAGGGTAATGCTAGAAGACCAAAGAAGATGAAAGGCAATGTAGGGCGGTGGTGCTCACCTCTGAGGCGCCTCTATGTGCGAGGAGTCTGGGGGGTGGGGGCAGCTGGTCGGACACACAGGGGGAGTGTATGTAGAGCGGCGCCGTATACAGGAACAGTAACACGCCCAGGAACAGCAGCATAGACAGCAGCTTCACGGCTGGGGAGGAGGCAGTGTATAGCAATCGTGGTCAGAACATGATGATGTTATAATTGGTATTCATTAAGTACAAAAGGAACAAGATTCTAAAACTACAATAGATATCGTAGTACAGGTAACACAGTGAGCTTAGGGAGAGACAGAGTACCGATGAGTTTGAGCTGACCTGTGCTGGATGCAGTGAAGATGAGCGAGACGATGAACCAGCTGCACACGGTGAGCGTCACCACACACCCAAGCTGCAGGAAGGGGCCCGTCATCTGTCAACGTAGAGCAGCTGTCTGCAGGTCTATTACGCTCACTTAACCTTTTATATACAGCATTCATTTTATGACTACCAAAGATCAGAACGCTGATTATGATAATATTATGGCCCTACAAAAACTGTTGACTTTGAGCGACTCAAATGATCATCAATCCCAAGTGGCGTTAATGCTGATCTTTTGGTACTGTTTTTCAATGGTATGAGGTGTTGGAGAAGAAGGACTGACTGACTTTGAGGGAGAGGAGGGCGGTTGTCCATTCGGGGCTCCACAGGGTGTTGAGCACGGCCGTGAGGGCCACACAGCCGGCCAGTGTGCACACAGAGACCAGCACGTGCAGAGGGTGGATGAAGGGCTGGCGGCCTTGCAGGACCACGTACAGGAACAGACACTACGGGCACACACGTGTTTTCATATTCACTTTCCATTGTGTACATGATCATGGTATCAACCGTTCCTCATAAATTTGTCACACAATGACATAATCCGTTCGAAAACAGATATATTTTTTAATTCCAATATAAAATCAAACAGATAAATCGACAAATTATAGATATTGTTGAACTGATACACTGCAATGCGCTGTTCTTCAATATAAATATACGCTTTATTTGTGTGTTTTCTATAGGTCACCTATTACTCACCATGAAGAGAGCAAAGTATGTGAAGACGACACACGTGAGAGCAAAGAAGATGTCGTACCATCTATTCCACGTGTGAAGACGCAGATACAGCTTCCTGCAATGCCAACATACACGGTACAGATCATCCCGTCTGATCATCCATACCCAATATACACGGTACAGATCATCCATACCTAACATACACGGTACAGATCATCCATACCCAACATACACAGTACAGATCATCCATACCCAACATACACGGTACAGATCATCAATACCTAACATACACGTTACAGATCATCCATACCCAACATACACTGTACAGATCATCCATACCCAACATACACGGTACAGATCATTCATACCCAACATACGCGGTACAGATCATCCATACCTAACATACACGGTACAGATCATCCATACCCAACATACACGGTACAGATCATCCATACCCAACATACACGGTACAGATCATCCATACCTAACATACACGGTACAGATCATCCATACCTAACATACACGGTACAGATCATCCATACCTAACATACACTGTACAGATCATCCATACCCAACATACACGGTACAGATCATCCATACCTAACATACACTGTACAGATCATCCATACCCAACATACGCGGTACAGATCATCCATACCCAACATACACGGTACAGATCATCCATACCTAACATACACGGTACAGATCATCAATACCCAACATACACGGTACAGATCATCCATACCCAACATACACAGTACAGATCATCCATACCTAACATACACGGTACAGATCATCCATACCTAACATACACTGTACAGATCATCCATACCTAACATACACGGTACAGATCATCCATACCTAACATACACTGTACAGATCATCCATACCCAACATACACGATACAGATCATCCATACCCAACATACGCGGTACAGATCATCCATACCCAACATACACGGTACAGATCATCCATACCCAACATACACAGTACAGATCATCCATACCCAACATACATGGTACAGATCATCCATACCTAACATACACGGTACAGATCATCCATACCTAACATACACTGTACAGATCATCCATACCCAACATACACGGTACAGATCATCCATACCTAACATACACGGTACAGATCATCCATACCCAACATACACGGTACAGATCATCCATACCTAACATACACGGTACAGATCATCCATACCCAACATACACGGTACAGATCATCCATACCTAACATACACTGTACAGATCATCCATACCGAACATACACGGTACAGATCATCCATACCCAACATACACAGTACAGATCATCCATACCCAACATACACGGTACAGATCATCCATACCCAACACACACGGTACAGATCATCCATACCTAACATACACGGTACAGATCATCCATACCTAACATACACGGTACAGATCATCCATACCTAACATACACTGTACAGATCATCCATACCCAACACACACGGTACAGATCATCCATACCCAACATACACGGTACAGATCATCCATACCTAACACACACGGTACAGATCATCCATACCTAACATACACGGTACAGATCATCCATACCTAACACAAACGGTACAGATCATCCATACCCAACATACGCGGTACAGATCATCCATACCTAACATACACGGTACAGATCATCAATACCTAACATACACGGTACAGATCATCCATACCCAACATACACGGTACAGATCATCAATACCTAACATACACGGTACAGATCATCCATACCTAACAAACACGGTACAGATCATCCATACCCAACATACACGGTACAGATCATCCATACCTAACATACACGGTACAGATCATCCATACCTAACATACACTGTACAGATCATCAATACCTAACATACAGGGTACAGATCATCAATACCTAACATACACGGTACAGATCATCCATACCTAACATACACTGTACAGATCATCAATACCTAACATACAGGGTACAGATCATCAATACCTAACATACACGGTACAGATCATCCATACCTAACATACACGATACAGATCATCCATACCCAACATACACGGTACAGATCATCCATACCTAACATACACAGTACAGATCATCCTTACCTAACATACACTGTACAGATCATCAATACCTAACATACACTGTACAGATCATCAATACCTAACATACACGGTACAGATCATCCATAACTAACATACACTGTACAGATCATCGATACCTAACATACACGGTACAGATCATCAATACCTAACATACGCGGTACAGATCATCCATACCTAACATACACGATACAGATCATCCATACCCAACATACACTGTACAGATCATCCATACCCAACATACGCGGTACAGATCATCCATACCTAACATACACGGTACAGATCATCCATACCCAACATACGCGGTACAGATCATCCATACCTAACATACACGGTACAGATCATCCATACCTAACATACACGGTACAGATCATCTATACCCAACATACGCGGTACAGATCATCCATACCTAACATACACGGTACAGATCATCCATACCTAACATACACGGTACAGATCATCCATACCCAACATACACGGTACAGATCATCCATACCCAACATACACGGTACAGATCATCCATACCCAACATACACGGTACAGATCATCCATACCTAACATACACGGTACAGATCATCCATACCTAACATACACGGTACAGATCATCCATACCCAACATACACGGTACAGATCATCAATACCTAACATACACGGTACAGATCATCCATACCCAACATACACGGTACAGATCATCCATACCCAACATACACGGTACAGATCATCAATACCTAACATACACGGTACAGATCATCCATACCCAACATACACGGTACAGATCATCCATACCCAACATACACTGTACAGATCATCCATACCCAACATACACGGTACAGATCATCCATACCTAACATACACGGTACAGATCATCCATACCCAACATACACGGTACAGATCATCTCGTCTGATCATCCATACCCAAAATAAACGAAACATCATCTGCATAATACTTCAACATGGATACACGCTTATTACATCAACACCAGTTCACACAGAAAATACAGAATGCTTTACATAGATGCATGAGCACTACGCCACCTATATGCAGGGGGCTCCCACCAATTCGTCCGTGTTGTAGGATAACTTGTGATAAGTCTTCAGTGTCATGCAGATACGTTACATCAACGCAAACACTGGAATTGTCACCTGTTAAGCAACTTGGATGAAGCGTATACTTGCCAACATCTGCCCGGTGCAGAGTGTTTTATGTTAAGGATTAAAAAAAAAACCTCAGCCTCAGGAAATTGGGGCGGGCCTGTCACCCCTTTCCAATTTCCCTCTGACGCGGGCTTCTCAACCAAAACCTTTGGCTCGGTTTTGATCCTTAACATATTGTCAATGTGTTGATGTTACAAGAATCATTTGGACGTATCCCATTCACTCAACTATGTCTGAAGTTGAGTTTAAAGGGGCAGTAGCACGTTTTTTGATAATTTTATATTTTAAAAATTGCACTTATAATGGTAAGTAAATGCCTAATGTATTATATTGACAGTGTCAACAATCACATTACACAAGCCAATCAACCATAATCAGAGGACAAAGTATGAGGATTTACATAACATCCATTGGCGGCCATTTTTGTGTGAACACCTTTAATTCATTTTTGTAAGAAAAGGGAATCGCATGGCTGAACCTTATGTTATATATTTGAATTATTACTGCTCCATTTAGTTTAAGTACATTGTCTTTCATTTGGAACCATTTATTTTCATTTTCCTGACATCACCTTATATTCCCCCTAAAAACGTGCTACTGCCCCTTTAAAGGACTGAAGCAAAAACGGCGTGCATCTCACCAGTTGAGATCGTCGTAGCGGTTCCAAACGACGAGCCAGAAGTAGAAGAAGAAGACGACGTAGAGAGCCGTGAGAGTAAAGACCGCCAGCAGCAACAGGTGCACCTGTACACAACACTTCGCTAGTAGACGAGTTCATAGCAATTATACGTATGCTTCTTGGTCTCTCGAGCTCTGGGAAAGCCTCGAAATGATTCAAAATGATAATGATTATTTTCATGACCAAAGATGTGTCAGTGTATTATAAATTGCTTTCGGATGTTCTCAAGCGAAAAAAAAATACATTTAGATGAAGACAACTCTTTGGTTAGGATGGTGACAATTGATGTAAATATTACCATCTAATTTTTAGCCCAGTTATAGAAAGTTGGTAAAGTGGATATCCTTAATTTTCCTACAACTTGCACTTTTGAGTTAATTTGAAAAAATATAACTATTGAGACATCGTTAGACAATTGTGATATTCTTTGGTACCTTTTTTGAAAAATTGGTTGTCTTGTTCACGCTTTCCTCCACATTTCCAGTGAGTGACATCACGTGACCCTTAAAACCACGTGTCCCGGTCATATTCACCTGAGAGAGTAAATCAAGTATTTATTTGAATAATATATGAATACAAACTCGCCGTGTTTACCTACCATACTTCATCGTTTCAGGCAGTCATTAAGTGTGCAGTTAATATTCAAAGAAATGAAAGGCACTATAGGGATAAACAATGCATAGTGTCATCGAAGGGGAAATAAACAGTCAGACATACAGACAGACATAGAGAATGGGGTGGCGTGTATAGACATGCATTTATGCTGAAGGAGGCCAACTTAATTATTATTATTGTTAATGATAATAAAAGGAAAAACACTTTATTGTCGTAAGTAAAGGTAAATGGAATTTTTGTGTCAATTGCACCCGACAGCCACAGTGCAGCGCAGTTTAAGCGTTGTTCTGCCCTTACAGTGCTGAGTGTTCAGCAAGTCCCATCTTTTAAAGTCCTTTAGTATGACGTGACCGGGAATCGACCCCCGGTCTTCAGGTTGACGAGGGGACACTCTACAAACTGAGCTTAAGTATTGATAACCTGACAATGTCATTGTTTTTTTAACTCATTGCCAAACTCTGGCCCCAGGAGTGTTCGCGTTTGGGAATTTCCAAATAGTATAAACGATTCTCTAGCTATGTGCAGCGTTATAGATGTAGATGGCATGGTGAAGAAATAGATCAAGTTTCACATTTATATCTAACGTTTTAAGGGTTAAACATGGAATTTTAAAATGACATAAACTATCTTTTACCAGAAAATAAATATCGACAACGTTTCGGTGTTTTCACTAAGATATGGTCTATTATTCTTAATGATGGTGCAATGCTAAATTCAGATGTTTACACATGTTTTTTTTCTGTTGAGCAAACGCTGCGTTGTGAAGGGTCTAGCACTTAATGTTGTACAAGTATTTCAGTAGGTTCCATGATATATTATATGATATAGTGTGTAGAATATGTACGCAACGTTCTGTACACAGTAAGTCCATGATATATTATATGATATAGTGTGTAGAATATGTACGTAACGTTCTGTACACAGTAAGTCCATGATATATTATATGATATAGTGTGTAGAATATGTACGCAACGTTCTGTACACAGTAAGTCCATGATATATTATATGATATAGTGTGTAGAATATGTACGCAACGTTCTGTACACAGTAAGTCCATGATATATTATATGATATAGTGTGTAGAATATGTACGCAACGTTCTGTACACAGTAAGTCCATGATATATTATATGATATAGTGTGTAGAATATGTACGCAACGTTCTGTACACAGTAAGTCTATGATATATTATATGATATAGTGTGTAGAATATGTACGCAACGTTCTGTACACAGTAAGTCTATGATATATTATATGATATAGTGTGTAGAATATGTACGCAACGTTCTGTACACAGTAAGTCCATGATATATTATATGATATAGTGTGTAGAATATGTACGCAACGTTCTGTACACAGTAAGTCCATGATATATTATATGATATAGTGTGTAGAATATGTACGCAACGTTCTGTACACAGTAAGTCCATGATATATTATATGATATAGTGTGTAGAATATGTACGTAACGTTCTGTACACAGTAAGTCCATGATATATTATATGATATAGTGTGTAGAATATGTACGCAACGTTCTGTACACAGTAAGTCCATGATATATTATATGATATAGTGTGTAGAATATGTACGCAACGTTCTGTACACAGTAAGTCCATGATATATTATATGATATAGTGTGTAGAATATGTACGTAACGTTCTGTACACAGTAAGTCCATGGCGGAGTTTATAGAGGCTCCCACATTCGTGTTACATATACACCAGTTTATGCGGTCAAAGACAATAGTTGTATTAAGTTCCCCTGAATACTGTTTATTGTTTATTGTCGAACAAGCATTTAAGCAGATAGAATATGTTAGTGTTTCAGTAAAAAAGATGAAGGTTATTCAGTATTATAATACTTCTACAAACATTTCAGGTGTATTGTACCAGTATTCACACGTTGTTTTTACATCTCACAACAACAGCTTGAAATGGAAACTAAAATTCATTTATGCATGGGTTGCATCAGAAGTAATGAAAATTGCTGGATCAACAGCTTCAGTTTATGTCTGCGATGAGTTACACGCACCTGTTTATCGGTAGTTAGAACCGAAAAGATCTCACTCTCTTTCTCTCTAACACATGTTGTATAAACCCCATGTTCATGTAGTAGCCGCGCGGATACAACGTTCTGTGAGCACTTTGATGTGTGAATTGTCCATCTTCACACTGTATCAAACTGTACTAGAGCATTGTGCACACATGCGGAAAGCGAACTATTCTAGCTGGCGTTAGCACTATATTTACCACGATATGCAAAGCATGTACATTTGCACAGATCTGTCTCTGCATAGCGCATATTGTATCTTCTGGAAGGTCTAGCTGTGTGAATGCATATGTCCCGTGTGTGCAGGCATTCACGTGGGTGTACATACATATATCTCATAACGTCTGTCGAAATGTTTCGGTGTACCATATATGTGTGAATGTATCTTTCCCTGTCTGTCTGTATATATGAATTTGTCTGTGTGTCAAAGTCTTTAGTCTCGCGAACAATTTGGAAATACCGTTAAATGTGCGAGACTGTTGAGTTACCATGGAAACAAGCCTGCTTATACTGTCGCGAAATGCTTACATTTTTGGCAAGTGTTCTTAGGCATCATACGGTAGCTAAAAGTAAAAATAACTTTTGCCGAAAGATAGAGACAGACACATGTGACAGGTACCACACATGGCTCTCTAGCAGTGCCCGTGTATACGTGTGATCTGAAGACGTTATGATGGTTTTATATGGAAGAAGGGGTCGAGGTGAGGGTAAACCTGTGCAAGGTAGAGAGGATGGAGCCAGGCCTGCAGGCAGCGGGCGGGGTGTGCATGTAGGTATATAGACACTCACTCACCTGGCGGGCGTGCCGAGAGCAAGAGGACAGCGGCAGATAGAGGTGGTGGAGGGACGTCCTTGTCCTGGCAACTCGGCACTCACTGTACACCAGCTCTCGCATGTCAAACATTTCCCACTCACAACTCGAGTACCTTAATACCGTCTTGACGTAGCGGCGCTATCTCATCTACATAGTCACTCAGCCGTATTTACCATCACGAATACTTGCCCTAGCTGGCCTTCAAGATTGACGCTATACCTTTTTACTCTGAACATTGTTCATCTCGTCTTCTCGTTACGGTTAACATAAACTGTAAACTATGTAATGGAAGGAGCAAAAGAAATCCCGATCTGTCTGTTGTATTTGTAACTGTTCAGCATTAATACGTTGATTTTCAACAATCAGAACATCTAAATTAAATAACACTAGGCATGTATAACTAAAATAACATTTCCGTATTTAAGAAAACTATTTTTTTATTTTCTCCATCAATTGAGGACAAAAACGTACAAAATTATCATAAACAGGATATTTCACACAATACAATAACAGTTAACGTTTCCATTTGCTCACTGCCGAGATAACAGTTGGCCTGACTTTGTTTACAAATATCTGAGTCTAATGGAATCTTCAAAGCAGACAACCACCTCATCCACAGTATCCAGCTCTTCTGTGTTTCAAAAAGAAATGTTGAATACATTCTTTGTGATGCTATTTCATTTCGCTTGTGTGCTTGTTCACTATATTGGTTACATGTATGTGTAAGTAGATGATACTAAGTACATATCCTGGCGACACCAGTACACAGCTAGACACTAGTACACGTACTCACACATGCGGCAGCTAGATGATGTATATATAGTGTACGTTAGCTAATAGTGAATAGTGCATAATATACAAAGCAAAAAAAGGCTTAAACACTCCCCTGATTTTTTTAACAGAAGGGTGACTTTCATGGAACTATGGTATGAAATTAAGAAAAACAAGAACAAATTTTAACCGAAAGAACGATCATTTCATCATTTGGAAGTGATGTTTTGTAACGGTATGAGAACTAAAAGTTCAGGAATTGAAATCTAAAAGACTTGAGTTTTAAGTATCGTCGGACCAGGATCTTGGTGTGTGCCAGCCGGGAACAATAGCTTAAATAAAGTGGGCCAGTGCCCCAGGAATAAAATAAAACCATCGGTGACATGTACTACCACCTCGTACCGCCCCCTTCTAAATTGTTCCATCGGTATCCGCTGCTACTACTGGAGAGATGCATTCAGATTTTGTAGAGGGGGATGCCTCTTTAGTACCCGCCGGCCAACGTTATCCCAAACACGTTCGATTGGGTTAAAATCAGGAGATAATGCTTGCCATAGAATTCGTACCACAGCTCCTGCCAGATGCTGGTTTACAGCACGTGAAGGATGACGTCGTGCATTGACGTCCGCGAAGAAGAGTCTTTTGGAAAGATTGTAGTCATTGAAAGGATCAATTATCATATATATCACCTCCTGAATGAAGCGATCGCCTGTGAGTGAACATTGTATAGTCATCAAATCCAGTCTTCAGTTGTAAAGAGCCTCCCAGAACCATTATGCCCTCCATACACCGACTCTCCCATCAACAGAATGCAGCAAACTACTTCCGTCCTTTCAGTGTATTCTCCTCAATGATCTTCCTCTTCAATCTCTCCTTTTCCTCACACAATAATCCACGCTGACGCTTGTGGTGATTTATGTGAGGTGAGAGGCGGTTTCTCACACCCTGTCTTCTCAAGCGACAATATGGCCAATACTCAATACTTTATTCAATACTTAAAGGCCATAGGCCTGTAGTATATTTGTTAAATACATGATTTACATATCTGAACAATGAATGAAAGTTAAATCATCATAAACAAAAGTCATCATACCATATTATACCAGCATTTGTATAAACATGAGTACAATTCATTCTAATCTAAGTATTCATCATATGGTGTCTATATAAAGGGCATAGAATATATACATAGAGACATTCTGAATAGTATTACTATTTTAACTTGACAACAATGCAACGAATTTATTTATATTAGGATATCTGAAATAATATGCTTTCAAGTATTTTTCCCTAAGATGGCAATATGGTATAACCAGGCCTGTTTCAGATGGGTGCATGAACCAAAAGACTGGCGCTCAACATGGCGTATCATAATCTCTATCTTATTGGGGCGTGGTAGGTTTTGGTCTTCCAAAATGGGGAAGGTATTTACATCTTTTGTTAGCACATGCTTCCTCACCAGACGGCTTATTACGGTGTAGTGAAACTGAGTTCTTCTTGCAATTTCTTTTTAAGAAAGTTATGCCTGATCCAATGATCTGCCATATCAATAGATCGGAAATTCTCCTTCTTGTATTTATCAAAATAAGAAGTTCAGAAGTGCAAAAGGTGACATTTAAGTCATTACTGATCTTTAAATACCCAATGCTTGTGACTGTTTAAACGTAGGTGTGCAACACATGTGTGGCGGGAGTCACATGTGTGTGTGGCTGCGTTAGTGAGAGACATTCAACTATATACCACTTTCTGATTTGCCATTATGAGGACTGAAATTTGGTTTCAACAATTATATATTAAAATTATTATCATAATATTTGTTTTTGTTTTGTTTTTTTGGTGGGGGGGGGGGGGGGGGGCCTTCTGTCAAGCTTCTTTGGGTTGCGAGGTGAGTAAGGTAGAAACAGCCCACGTATCGCGTACACGCGTTGTCAGTAATAACTTTATAAGCAAGCAAAGTGTCTGAACCGCTAGATATAAAAATTGAGCTATTTGTGAGAACTTGTGGCCATTGACCGGGGAAAAAAATCGGAAACATCGTCCACGTAAATAAAAAAATGCTGGTGGTAAACATCAATGTGGCGGACGAGATCCAGAAGGGGGAACCCTTCCGTTGACTTGAAATGTCTCCCGCACACGACGAAACAAAAGAACTTATCGTCTGCCACAAACATTGGTATACGCAAGTACATGTTCGCATCCTGAAGGTATAGAGACACCATACTGTCTAAGGGTTGTATGAGGTAAGATGTAATGAATTCCTTCAGTTCACAAATCAGCCGCCATTCGTTTGAGTCTCGTTTGTGACACACGAAGGTTTTGATATTTCGACTTGTCCTGGTGGCCATTGGTTTTTCCTGCTGCTAGGCGTCCTAAAACTGACGAATCATTCTAGGGATGCAAACCCATAGGCCGCCCAAAAGCTTGTGTGAATGTCAGGTGAGTGATTATCGAGCCCTGCTGAGATGCGGTCGGCTAACACTACCAGAGTTGCCCCTGCCACTAGCGACTACTCCGTATACCTGAGAGCTGCCACACCACTAGCGACTACTCCGTATACCTGAGAGCTGCCACACCACTATAGCGACTATACTCCGTATACCTGAGAGCTGCCACACCACTATAACGACTACTCCGTATACCTGAGAGCTGCCACACCACTATAGCGACTACTCCGTATACCTGAGAGCTGCCACACCACTATAGCGACTACTCCGTATACCTGAGAGCTGCCACACCACTAGCGACTACTCCGGATACCTGAGAGCTGCCACACCACTAGCGACTACTCCGTATACCTGAGAGCTGCCACACCACTATAACGACTACTCCGTATACCTGAGAGCTGCCACACCACTATAACGACTACTCCGTATACCTGAGAGCTGCCACACCACTAGCGACTACTCCGTATACCTGAGAGCTGCCACACCACAAGCGACTACTCCGTATACCTGAGAGCTGCCACACCACTATAACGACTACTCCGTATACCTGAGAGCTGCCACACCACTAGCGACTACTCCGTATACCTGAGAGCTGCCACACCACTATAACGACTACTCCGTATACCTGAGAGCTGCCACACCACTATAGCGACTACTCCGTATACCTGAGAGCTGCCACACCACTATAGCGACTACTCCGTATACCTGAGAGCTGCCACACCACTATAGCGACTACTCCGTATACCTGAGAGCTGCCACACCACTATAGCGACTACTCCGTATACCTGAGAGCTGCCACACCACTATAGCGACTACTCCGTATACCTGAGAGCTGACACAGTCTCCTTCTTTTCCGCCTTCAGGCAAATGTAGTCGTTTGTCTGACAGGCGTCAATGTAAAAGAACGGGCCTTCTTGTCTACGTGTCATAAATTGGTGATCACAAATAAGTAAAATCACGATAAACGACTTCATTTAACAATAGCCGCCATCTTGAATTTTTGAAAATTTTGATTTTTAATTTTAGTAAATATATCTGTGAGTCATTTGGGCTTTTTCGTAGATTAGTGGCAATTTTGAAAATGCGGCCATCTTGGAAAGAAATTAAGTGGGCCCGTATCCATATTTAATCAGCATATCAAGAGGTACATCTCTGCCAAATTGGCTCTTTTCACCCAAAGTGCACAAAAGGCTTGGTATTTTGCACCATTTTGCAAGATTATTAGGTCAAGATAAAAAAGCAACTTACCGGTTTGACTCAAGAAATTCAAATGGTTGTGTCTTATTATTGAACGTTCTGGTAGTACCTGTAGCCTGTACCTGCATTTTTGTATTCTTTTCAATTTCCACAGTTTATGCATTGTTTTTAAACATTTGGTAAGATAAATTCGTCTTAACATTCTGTACAGGGTGATGTTTTGATATATCTTGGATTTTTCCAAATTTGTATACCCTAACCTTGGACGGAATGGTATAATTTATAATGGCATATAATGCAGTGTGAATCGTTGGGTTTACCTTTTTGTTCTCTCTGCGATACCCGTACATTGCCGTCTCTCTGTCTGTGAAATGTAAATAGTACCGAGACTCTTCTGTGAAAATAACTTGGGCCTATGTCGCATGAGTGTGAGCCCAATCCAAACGTTTCCGTTGTGACGTGCGGTAGGTCTAAGGGAGATAAGAAACATGACGTCGAGCCTGAAGGGTGATAAAATGATCTTGACTTGGCGTTGTTGACCCTTGACGTCCACCGCGGCCATGACGTTGTGCTGCTGTACCAACTGTTGATGCCGGTTTCATGCTTTGTTTACAACTCTCACGTTACTCGGGTTAAGTGGGTTTGCATCGTGAGGTTCAGACTCCTAAGTTACAAGCATTCCAATACATCTACCCAATTGCTATGAGGTTAAACAACGCATTTAACGTTGAGGAGGCATTGTTGGTGTTTGTTTAAACGTCTTCTAACTTGAAATTTCTGGCAATTGATCCATCAAGATGTGTGAGCTTTTACCTAGCTGTCAGACATCAGGCAATGTTAGCCTGCACGCGCACGTGGTGACATAAACTTCTGTTGCAAGTATATAAGCGTTTTCTTTATGAATGGCCCTGTCCTCTGGTATAACGCTAATTGCAAACTTCATCTCACTGAAAGGTCAACAAATTGTACAAGTTTTTCTGAAATTGACGTGTGCACATTACAAATGGTAAGATACGAGCAAGTGTGTTGAAGGATTTCTACTGTCGGTAGTTTAGCCATGTCGGCCATTTTCTGTGGTATATTCAGGCCATGTAGGCTGTCGGCTGCTAAACATGTCAGACCTTTTTCTTTGTACAACTTACAATCTAATTTGTAGATATGGTCCTGATCTCCTTCAAATGTGGACCACCGCTTATGCATGGCTGAAATATTGCCCAAGCGGCGAGCCAACAGTCTCAAATCTTCTTTAGAATATTATCCAAAACCATAAGTCTAAATTTTGAAAATGTCATCTTTGAGAGATTGAGATTAAGACGTTTTGATATTATTCTCTTACAACCCAAAATAACTTATTTACCAGCGGTATAAAAAGGACGGAATGAAGGAATTGTATTTTCAAAGCAAACATTATGCAAGCGCTAAGCGCGACCATGTGGATCCATATACATCCTGTTGTAGGTACCCATTTTAAGGGTGAACTGAGTGCATTGTGGATGAAGTGCCTTGCCAAATGACACAACACAGTATGAGACCCAGGTCATAATGTCTGTGTGTCTCCACCGGGATTCGAAGACGGGCGGTTGGCGTGAGAGGTCAGCATGTGCTAACGACTACACCACTGTGCTCACCATTAGTGCCGCTTCCCTCATGTTAGTTCACTGATAAAAATAGTTCATAGGAAAGATAAAGAAATAATCTTACTTGTTTTCTTATGAAACATTTTAGTTAATTATCACACTCAATTATGAATATCTTGTTTCATCTAAGCACTTAATACGATATATGTGTGGCGGTTATTTTGCATAACCTCCACTTTAGGGTTCTCTGAAATGTATACCGGTCACATGACTTTGTAAGACCCAATTAAAAGGAAGCATATCGCTTGAATTTCATTTTCTGATTTCATATGTAGACTGACAATTAAATCGTTCTGGCCGAAATAACCGTCCTGCTAAGACAGTTTCTAAATGACAATAAAGCAGTAAATGGGAAAGGCATGGGCCATTTTTCAAATTGGATGAAAAAATGGCCCATTACAATTTTGAAGTATACTATTGCTATAATGGGCAATGGCCCATTTGAAATTCAGAAAATTGACAAAAACTCTGAAAATGGCCAATTGTCAAAGATGTCTTTCCCAATCAATGATAAAGTATATACTAAATGAAATGGATCTCATACACAAGCAACGTTCGAAGGTTTACCAGTTCTATCTAGTCTTGTGTATTCTTTCACCGAAAGTTGTCTTTTTGATATCATTTTACCCACCCATCCTCATTCAAAACGAAACTCGATCTCTGCCCCTGATGTTTGAAACTGGTATTTTTAATGAATTGATAATTGAGAATTAATCATAATCAAGTTATTGATATGCAATTTAAAAAAAATTGAAACGGTGTGTTATTTAACTTTATCAATAAAATGAAATAATTAGGCCTATATTGTTTATGCCAAATATTAAATAATAATACGAGCATGGAGATAATTTCATTTTGCACAAGATATCTCAAGATTAGATCTAGTGCTTAGACCAGGATAAACCGTTGCAGTAGAGAGAGGACAACAGGCGATAGATAGATAGATCTACTGAGCAGTGAAAGTAGTGAAGAGTGAAGACGTTATAAACATAGACCTAGTTGTGTTTGGCGATATTCAGAGGTCATTGACTAATCTATGAAATTGTATTTTAAACAATGACATCATTCGAAGGGAAGTCTACGGTAAGGTTCTAGAAAAGAGCATTTGAATAGAGTTACTTCCCTTACTCAGCTTAGCAGAGAATAGAGTATAGATCTGCAGTGTGTTGATTAACACCCTATATCAAACATGTTAAAAGCAGTAATGTTCAAAGATCCTATTTGATTGTGATTCCTACATGTTTACATGCACTTGTATCAATAATTGACTGGTCAATAAACTACTCGAGCCCATCAACTAATAATCCATTTTGACTGAGTTTGTATAGGTTATAAATTTATTCCTTTCTCAGCCGCTGAGTATAGCAGATTCATGTCATCTTTTTAGATATACAAATTACTTTGTGCAACTATTAACTAAACTGAACTGATCTCATTCAATATGAACACCATACCAACCAAATTTGATGGGAAATAAGTAGATCAAATGCTTTTCTCTTTTAGCTTAGCAAAGCATCTTAGGTCCAAATCAGTATAATTATAGGATATCTAACGAGCTTCCCCTTTCATATCAAGTTTATGTCCCAAGTGAAATAATTTCGCTTTGTCACGAGCCTTGGCGAGTGACAAAACAAAATTATTTCACGAGGGACATATAAACTTGATATGAAAGGGGAACGAGTTATGTATCCTATTTATTACCAACTTGCATTTCACACGATTTATTGCTATTTTAAACAACTTTTTATTCTGCCTTTAAAGAGACACAACGGCGGATGAATATCCAACCACGTCACAGACTCAAATATTATAATATTACGACGTTAAATATTCACATTGCTAAATGCTACCCTACGTTAATTCATAGTGCGTGGTGAAATGTAAGTAAAAAAGCACTTTAGACATAAACGAAGCGTACATGAAAATAAAATCTCTATGCGCGAGAGCAGATCAGAGTTATCTTTCTTGATTATTTGCATGACATGGCGGCTGCCATTTGCTACCTGTATCTTTTAGTCAAAATGTGTAAGCAACCGCCTTAACAGTAAGTTTAAGATGATTATCATTGTTGAAACGGGATTCGTTTTGATTTAATGTTGTCTTAAGAATATTCAGTTGTCTTTATATCCTGTAGATAACAAGCAATGCCTTACTTGGTCATTTTGGAGCGACACGGATCAATTCATGAAATTCGGTGTACAAATTGTGCTGAATTAAAACATTTTTGTTCTTATATATGAGCATTGAGATATCAGTTAGATGTCTTATTGTATTTCTCTGTCTTCCGATTTATTCCTTATCAATGCAGTAGGTGAGATTCAGAAGATAAACTGGAAGTTTGAAGAATAACTTCGATGTTCAAAGTTGTGAATGAAATCACGTTCGTTTTATGAATGAATAAAGTAGTCCGGACAATGTCAAAGTTCACCGCTAGCCAATCAAATCACTCGAAGGTGTTATGACACATATGTGTCATAACAGATTATTAGAAAACCCTTTTCAAAGTACCACGTGGGTAATAATACTGTTTCCAGTACTAGGGGCTAGGGGTGCAACCACACAGGAGGGTAGCGATAGGATACGTATCTAGATATTTGGGGTACGATACGATACGTATCTCTATACGTATTGCACAGGATAGTGAAGTATTAAAAGAACCATAACCAAGAGAAATTGTGACATCATTTAAACACTGTTGACACTGACAGGGTAAAAAATTAAAATTAAGAAATTTAATTCCACTGTAGGTCGTATCGTAGTGTATCGATTCAGAGGCAAAACGTATCGTGTATTGTATCGTCGGCCATATAATCGCGATGCACCGGTGTATCGGTGTATAGTTGCACCCTTAGTAGTGAAGTATTTTTACTGGATTCATTGTATTTTGTTCAAATTTTGCGACCATCCTTGAGAAAATCTGACCAAAATGACCAAAATGAGTGCCGACATGAAGGTGAATCAAGTGTGGCCATCTCACTTTTCTGTTTCCTAAATATATGCTTGAAAGCTGTCTTTGTCGCCTAAGACTAGAGTTTCTTTTCTTTTTCTTCAAATCAGGTACTCATTGCCATTCATTAGTTGATACCCATAGGACGCACATTGAATTAGGTATTTTATTGTTGATAAAAACATGTTTGATATCAAACTTTCGACGAAAGATTTTTCTACTGAGTGATGTATTTATTTTTTTTTCAATAGCTAAATTTCATCACGAACGGCATGCAAGTATGTCGATGGGGCTTTAAGTTTATGTGCTAGTAATCGAGTATTTATAACATCTCTCTGATTTTTAAACACAGGAAGTTTGTTTATATATCACTTGTTCATGATAAAAATATAGCTAATTTTTGCTGTCATACTTAAGGCATTTCAAGTTGAATAATCATTTAAGTCATAAGTCATTATACATTTGTATCACCATGTATGATATTAATTCATTTATCGATTCCAAATAAAATGTCTTAAATATCACTTTGTTTCTCAAAAGGGAAAATGCAGGATAAAATAATATTTTTCAGTGCAGCTAATCATCCTGTGCAAGCAATTGTGCCTTATAGTGTATGATAGGATTATGAATCATTACACAGAGCTATGAATGATCAGAGGAATAAAACAGTGCAGAGGAGAATACGTTCACATTTAATTTATTATCCATTCATTCATTGTTTTTGGAAAACTTCTGTTAATGACAACTTCAAGCCAGTCTGTTTTAAATCGACTAGTTCCGAGGAATAAATACTTGTATTTAAAATATTAACTGCATGGGATATGGAATCCTTTACACTAGGTCTGACCGTACCCCTGTACCTCTCATTTTTAATACCATTAAAGCGCAGCCGAAACCCGGTCGTTGCCAGACCAATCACATAATCTGGCTTATGACAGCACTGGCGGCAATTATGTTCAAAGCATGGTTAACAGGAGTTATTGCCCCTAGCTTGAAACCAAAGACTTTTGCTGGCCGCTTGTGATTGGTTAGCTGAGTAAACGCCAGAACATGCGACTTACATGGCTGCCATCTGACTCAATGGAGAGGACCTATCGAAAAAATTTAACGTGGTCGATTACCATAGAGTAAATATTTTTAAACTTTGATTCCTTGGAACTAGGCAGATTTTAATCAGACTGAACTTCAAGCCTACCAAACAAATCATCTTTTACTGTTTCTGTGTTGAGGTATTCTATTTATGTTGCTAATTTCAAGATAATGTTGGCTTTTCAATGTTTTGTAAATGCAGTGGGAATTGTTTTGGTCGGCCTGTACCTGCTGGTGTAATTCTGACCATTGCAGTTACCCAGTTGCAACCACCCCTTCCCTTTTCAGGATGAAGCCAGGCTGAAGAAGCGGCTGCAGGGTTTCCTGGGTGAGATGCTGAAGTTGGGGACAGTGAAGGGCTTCAAGCACTTCAGCACGTACATGCGGGGCCGGGAGGAGATGGTGGTGAGCATCCAGAATGAGCTTCAGGTACGCAGCTAGACGTGGACACACCACACACCTGTCTCATTTCATTGTGTACCCATGTAAACTTAGGATAGTAATTCAGTTGTGCAATACAGAATACATCTTTGATTTCTGTATTGCATGGCAATTTCCATAGTTCACATATTTCTACTTCAGCATTTTTTTAAAACTAGAAAGCTGAAAATTTGTGTGCAGACTCCTAAGTTAGAAATTGGGGATTCTAAATTTTAGATTTGGTTCCCCTGAGACCCCTACTAAGGGGGAAACCACATTTGCCACACCCTACAGCAAAATTGATATGAAGCCTGATGATTCAGATATTGATAAAAGATTGTCACATATATAAATATGCTTTGCAAAGTTATTACAATAAATAAGAGCTTACAATTGTCAATAAAGCCAATAAGTTACCATAAACCCATATTTTCAATAGTGGTTATTGATGATGATCTTTTATCAAGACCTTGTTAAATATCTTTGTGTTTGTTCAAATGTGTCGGCTTGTTATATTTGTTAATACTTCACAGCCATAAAGACTAATTGTGAGGACCATTCTGAGCCAAATTTTAACACATGTAAATGAATGCAGACCATTATGTTATTATTCAATCCTATAGATCTAAGTGACTTTACATTCTGCCTTGCTTTCTGATAATATTTTCCACTTGTAGTTTTTGTTGAAAGGTTACTCATAAATAGTTCCATATATGGTAGATTATGATAAGGGGATTTGGGTATGAAGATGTACTGGAGTACAGAGTTGATTGTTTGTGGTGCAGACGGCCAGTAATAGTTACTGTGGCAGTGAGACAGGGAGTCTGGGGGGAAGCACAGACTTGGTGACCGGCTCCAGCTTCAACTCACAGCATCTTCCCTACGACAGGTGAACTCTCACTCTACTTATGTCATACATGTAGCTAATGGCTTTTATGTGGAACTCACCTGAGAAAACAAAAAAATAGCTGTTTACAAATGAACATAATATGTTAAAAAATGACTTTTTGAATTCTCATTAAAATTGTTGAAAGAATGACAGCAAATGTCATAACATCGAAGTACAGCATGGCATTACAGACATTATACATGTGACAAACACACTGACATTCTGTGGTTGACATGTGTGCAGGAGGTCATTGATGCTGTCCCAGAAGACCCAGATGGCGCTGAGCGGACTGTCTGACCAGGGGGTGGGGCTCCCTCCTGCCTCTCCTAGTGATGAGGACGCACATGCACTGGTACCATACCTTACCTTCTCATACTTGCAAAGCTTTGGCTTCTTTGGTTATTCTGATTTTTTATCTCATCAGGCCTAGTGAGGATTATAATTTATAGCTTTGGTGACCCTATGGCCCCTGATAAGGGTCATGCCCTTATACCAGTAAGATATTTTCATAGGCATAAGGCCTAGAAAGCTGAAACTTTGTGTACAGATTACTTGACTAGATTTGGTGAAGGTGTGGCCCCTTAATAGGGCTTGGTGAGTCTTTGGATCCTTTACCCTAAATTATCAATTACTTATTTGGTAAGCCTTCTTACTCATTTTAGGGAATACTCCATTTCAACTTTTCACTTTTCTGGCCTGTAAGGCCTGAAGGGCTTATGGCATGGCATGGTGTCCGGCGTCCGTCCGTCCATCCGTCCGTCTGTCCTTAAACTTTGTGGAATTTCGACTTCTTTTCCAGAAGCATAAGGTCTAGAAAGCTGAAACTTTGTTAAAGACTCCTCGACTAGTAAGGGTTATTAATTGTAGCTTTGGCGATCTATTTTCATCTTCTTCTCCAGAAGCATAAGGCCTAAAAAGCTGAAACTTTGTGTACAGACGCCTTGACTAGTGAGGATTATAAACTGTAGCTCTGGTGGCCTTTTCATTGGTTAAAAAAACCCCGGAAGTTGTAGAAGTACACCAATCAGAAAATTTAACACATAAGCATAATCTACAAAATGATTTTGGCAGTGCACTATCAAATATAGACACTCAATTGTTACAAAAACATACCCAAAAAAGTCAAAAAATTATCTGGGGCAATGTAAAACCTATAATTTAACAAAAGATTGATTCAAATATTTTGTGAAAAGATCATTGTGTAAGGTATCAATGTAAATAGGGCTGAGTATCATGGTAAATCTTATGATTCGATATGTATCACGATACAGACAGGGGATACAGAATGTATCACGATGTTTAAAGTATAACTTCGTGCACATTTTGTGAAATATTCAAGATGGAGGAAATTTTGTGTTACGAGATGATCGAAAATCAAAGATAAAAACAGTTTTTATTTATTGTATAACTTTAGTTTATAGTTATCAGATTGCTTAATGCTTACTGTAGTTACAGTTACTGCACAACACTAGTTTGTTTTATAGTGTTCACTTGTTTTTTCTTTTATTTTTAAGTAAGTGAAATCTATTTTTAGTGTATCACGATACAGGAAGCTCAAGATACAATGATCAAATTTTCCTAAGCTACGATTGTATCGTAGGTATCGATGAATCGTTACAGCCCTAAATGTAAACATATCATATTGCTACCCCCATATTGGGATACGTATGATATCGTATCGCGACCCTCTCGTATCGCTGAACCTGTGTAGAAAATGTGGCCCTTGATGTAATGTGCGAAGTGAGGAGAGATGCAAATCTTCTAGTAAGGCAGTGACTGGGTTGAGATGGGACTACAGCTGATGTTTTGGCCCATGATTCTGGAATCGAACAGGTCTTCTGCTCCAAAGAGAAAAGGTTTCTCAGACACTATTTCATCTTTGTGTATAAAGTTTGGTTTTTGGATAGACTTGATGGTTTTCTTGAATATTATTTATATAAAATATTATTTGTGACAGAGTTATGGCCCTTGATTATGCAGTTTAACTTTGAACGATTAACAGGTAATTTGCTCAATTGATGACACAGACAGGTTTAGACTTTAACACCTAGATGAATGAAAGTTTGGTTTCAGAAATTATGAAATATTTTAAGATCTGTGGCCTACAGCAGATTGAGGTGGTTTGTGAGCCATGCTCACTGTTTTCTGGTTTCACCAATCTATAGCTTTGAGGTGTCAGCCAAACTGTTCTTAAACTGTACATATTGTATGTTATTGTATTCATTATTTTAAGTCTCTCATAACTCCTAATGGAGTGGCTCAAGGTATTTTATGTATTTTATGTATTTTATGTATTTTTTAAAATGTAAAGTATTACTTTTACCATGACTGAGGTGAGACTCAAATAAAATATTTGTCTTGTCTGTCTGTCTGTCTGCCAATGTTTTCATTTTACTGTGGTAATTGATTGAAAAAGGATAAACTCTGTGTTATGACTGTCAGTGAATCTGCCTGTCCGCAGGATGAAACGTGCACAGTGTTCCTGATTGCGGGTTACAGCCGCTACAGTTGCCCCTACGTGTGGGTTCGTTCCAACCACGCCAGACTGGTGAAGCTGACTGGCCGCGATCCCCGCGAGAAGGACAACCCCCTCAGTCTCAAGTCTACCTCCAAGTGGACACATGCTGGTAGGTCTCAGGCACAACTAGCTGGATATTGTCTGAATTTGTAGAGTTTATTATTCCCTTCAGCAAATCAAGTCACAATCACATGATCTGCAGCCTCTGACCTGTTCCTTGTGTAGAAGATCCATCATTGCCTTTCAGCCTGACATTAACTGGTATCATTATCCTCTGCCACATTAGTGAGTTGATCATTCAGATATGTCTATAGGGACTGAAACTGTTTTGGAGGCCTCAGTTGAATTTCATTGATGTTATACCTCACCCTTTGGTCCTCTCCATAATATTCTTAGCCATGTTAGTTTTCAACTTTAGAGATAATTGCTCTATGTGATGAGAAATAGGTTTATAAGATGTGTATTCAGTGTTATGAAATGTATCATTGACTCACATGAATAATCATGTACAGGTACATGTATCATATGAATAGAAATGTTCATATTCTACTGAGTATTATGAACGTGTGAGGTTTTGTACCAGAGGTTGGTATCTGGGAGTGTTATTAACGTGTGATGTTTTGTACCAGAGGTTGGTATCTGGGAGTGTTATTAACGTGTGATGTTTTGTACCAGAGGTTGGTATCTGGGAGTGTTTTAACGTGTGAGGTTTTGTACCAGAGGTTGGTATCTGGGAGTGTTTTAACGTGTGAGGTTTTGTACCAGAGGTTGGTATCTGGGAGTGTTATTAACGTGTGATGTTTTGTACCAGAGGTTGGTATCTGGGAGTGTTTTAACGTGTGAGGTTTTGTACCAGAGGTTGGTATCTGGGAGTGTTTTAACGTGTGAGGTTTTGTACCAGAGGTTGGTATCTGGGAGTGTTTTAACGTGTGAGGTTTTGTACCAGAGGTTGGTATCTGGGAGTGTTTTAACGTGTGAGGTTTTGTACCAGAGGTTGGTATCTGGGAGTGTTTTAACGTGTGAGGTTTTGTACCAGAGGTTGGTATCTGGGAGTGTTTTAACGTGTGAGGTTTTGTACCAGAGGTTGGTATCTGGGAGTGTTTTAACGTGTGAGGTTTTGTACCAGAGGTTGGTATCTGGGAGTGTTTTAACGTGTGAGGTTTTGTACCAGAGGTTGGTATCTGGGAGTGTTATTAACGTGTGAGGTTTTGTACCAGAGGTTGGTATCTGGGACGTGATCGCGGAGCTTGTGAAGCTGTGCACCTACCCGCCGCCCCACAACCCGTTTGCCGTGGACACAGAGTTCCTGGGCTCCCTGGATGTGTCCCAGCAGGTCCTCAGCTCCGCCGCCATCATCGACCTGCTGCAGAAGATCCTCCTCCACACTCAGGACGAGAAGCCGTACACCTCTAATGGTCTGTTGTCCTCTAAAACTATAGGCTTTACCCATTGCAGTTAATCAGTAAAATACGTTACCAACATTAATAATTGATTTTCACAACCCTTGTGTAAGCAGTGCACTGTCAGTATTGCTGTTATAGTCTGAGGGGAGTCAAAACCCAATGTACAGACACATCTATTGAAATGGTAAGAGGCATGTTTAAAGAGACATTTGAAATCATGTTTGGGAATTTGTTCTCTAGTACTGAAGATAGAAAGGGAGAACTGTATGTTGCAAACAGTGTAGTCACTATGAGACATTGTTTAGGAGGCTTGAAGCTATTTGAGTTTGTGTTAGATGGACATTCTGGGTAAATGACCAAGGGAGCAAAGGGAGATAAGTCATTAAAACATTGCATACCTAACAGACAATACAAGGGAAGAAAGGTTCTCATACACGCCACTCAGTACTACAAACAACACAACAGTAGTTGGAATGTCATGTGCGGTGCACTCGTTTATTATATATACAAACTCATCATCAGCATCAGCATCAGCATCAGCATCAGCATCAGCATCAGCAGCATCCATCCATCCATCCATCTATCCATGGTATTATCATGGCTCGTCAGCCGCACAGCATATACATCCTCACGCGTATTTTGCTCGCCAGCATACATCATACACATTATCGCACGTATTATCATGGCTCGTCAGCAATATACACATGTAAGCACACATATTAACATGGCTCGTCAGCAATATACACATGTGAGCACACATATTAACATGGCTCGTCAGCAATATACACATGTAAGCACACATATTAACATGGCTAGTCAGCAATATACACATATTAACATGGCTCGTCAGCAATATACACATGTAAGCACACATATTAACATGGCTCGTCAGCAATATACACATGTAAGCACACATATTAACATGGCTAGTCAGCAATATACACATGTAAGCACACGTATTATCATGGCTCGTCAGCAATATACACATGTAAGCACACATATTAACATGGCTAGTCAGCAATATACACATGTAAGCACACGTATTATCATGGCTCGTCAGCAATATACACATGTAAGCACACATATTAACATGGCTAGTCAGCAATATACACATGTAGGCACACGTATTAGTATAGCTCGTCAGCAATATACATGTAGGCACACGTATTAGCATAGCTCGTCAGCAATATACATGTAGGCACACATATTATCACGGCTCATCAGCCAACTCAGAATATAAACACTCACATCATTGCTTGTCAATCAGCACAATTACAAAAACTCGCTCATATTTTCATGCTCGTCAGCATAAACCATACTCAACCTCAAATGTTTTATCATGTCTCGTCAGCGAGTACACATGAACAAAACTCACACGTATTATATAGGCTCGTCAGCAAGTACACCGTGAACATATACTCACACGTATTATATAGGCTCGTCAGCAAGTACACCGTGAACATATACTCACACGTATTATATAGGCTTGTCAGCAAGTACACCGTGAACATATACTCACACGTATTGTCATGGCTCGTCAGCAAGTACACCGTGAACATATACTCCACACGTATTATATAGGCTCGTCAGCAAGTACATGTGAACATATACTCACACATATTATATAGGCTCGTCAGCAAGTACACCGTGAACATATACTCACACGTATTATATAGGCTCGTCAGCAAGTACACCGTGAACATATACTCACACGTATTATATAGGCTTGTCAGCAAGTACACCGTGAACATATACTCACACGTATTGTCATGGCTCGTCAGCAAGTACACCGTGAACATATACTCCACACGTATTATATAGGCTCGTCAGCAAGTACATGTGAACATATACTCACACATATTATATAGGCTCGTCAGCAAGTACACCGTGAACATATACTCACACGTATTATATAGGCTCGTCAGCAAGTACACCGTGAACATATACTCACACGTATTATATAGGCTCGTCAGCAAGTACACCGTGAACATATACTCACACGTATTATATAGGCTCGTCAGCAAGTACACCGTGAACATATAATCACACATATTACATAGGCTCGTCAGCAAGTACACACATGAACATATACTCACACTTATTATCATGGCTCGTCAGCAAGTACACCGTGAACATATACTCACATGTATTATATAGGCTCGTCAGCAAGTACACCGTGAACATATAATCACACATATTATATAGGCTCGTCAGCAAGTACACACATGAACATATACTCACACTTATTATCATGGCTCGTCAGCAAGTACACCGTGAACATATACTCACACGTATTATATAGGCTCGTCAGCAAGTACACCGTGAACATATAATCACACATAGTATATAGGCTCGTCAGCAAGTACACCGTGAACATATACTCACACGTATTATATAGGCTCGTCAGCAAGTACACCGTGAACATATACTCACACGTATTATATAGGCTCGTCAGCAAGTACACCGTGAACATATACTCACACGTATTATATAGGCTCGTCAGCAAGTACACCGTGAACATATACTCACACGTATTATATAGGCTCGTCAGCTAGTACACCGTGAACATATAATCACACATATTATATAGGCTCGTCAGCAAGTACACACATGAACATATACTCACACTTATTATCATGGCTCGTCAGCAAGTACACCATGAACATATACTCACATGTATTATATAGGCTCGTCAGCAAATACACGCACATAAACACACCGCAACTGAGAATGCCCTTGTAATTCGCGCCTTTACTTATATACTAATATTTACGCCCTCTAGCAGCCCATCTCATCTGTACATGTAGTACTTTCCTACGCAAGGAGAAAACAATTTAATTCTTATTCGTACCTCAAAGGAAAGAAAATATATTGTCCACTGACGGGCCATCTGAACATGACTAAGGTGCTCAGTGTTCTGCAGAGATTCAATTTTGTACCAAGTCTTCATGCTTGCTTTTTTACCAGTGCCTGTTTGAAAAATATATTTCCAAATTACCTGGGTTTTATTGTTAAGTGAAATGTTTTGCTTTTGCAGTTGCTTTTAGTTTCAGTAATCACGTACAGTAGAACACAGATATAGCGAACTCGGGTATAGCAATGATCGGATATAGCGAACAAATTTATAAGTCCCGTCAAAAGCCTTATATAATATCATTAATATTATATGCCTATCGCGAACTGGGATATAGGGAACTTTCGGATATAGCGAACTGAATTTCATGCCCCGGGGCCCAATTAACAATAGCGAACTCAATCAGAGCCAGTTTTAGTCAATTAGCAGTATGATCAACATTGTCCACGGTCAATCAAACGTCCTCATTATTGTTTAACAGCAAACACACTCAGTCAGCTAAGTCAATCAGCGGTTTCATCAACTTTGAAAATTGATTGTTACCCTATCATAATGTTGACAGACTGAAGATGTACAAACAAAGATTGAGGACAAATGTAGGCATAATTACCAGAATAAAAGGTGAAGTGCAGTACATGTGTACATGTATGTATATTTGTAATTTTTCTTGCATTGTATACATATATAGCTCCGAGCAAAAAAATTGAGACAGTTCTCAAAATTAGTTTTTCCGTTGCAATCAAAAATTTTGAATATGATTTGGAAAATTTTACCAGCTGTGACATAGCTATGATGTTCTTTGCATTATCTCTTTGCATTATCTCCCCTGTCAGGGGGTCTGGTCACATGACGACACTTAGCAGGCAACTTCCTAGTTACTGCAGCAATATAGAAAAATAAAGCAAATTTTACAGACTTCGCATATCTTAAAATTCAGGGTGGGAATGAGATAAGAAATTATTGAAAATAAAGGGTATATCTAGTGGTACCTTCAATACATTTTTTTAAATTTTCAAGTTACAGGCTATGTGTGTAACCTCACAATTCTACTGTGCAATTAGGAGCCTAATTTCTCGTTGTCCAAAATGGTACCAGTAAAATTATAAAATTTGGATTATCGTTGCTCTTGTTAATTGCAGGTTTCATTTATACAAATATATACTGTTGGTTTTTATGTGATAGGTTGCTGAATAAAAATATAAGACAAAGTGGAAATGTTTTTGTTATGCAAAATGACTTCCTCACATTCATATGCAAATTATGGATTTCTTGTAGTTTTAACAGATGAAGACCCAACTAAAATTATTAAACAAATGATTATGTATAATTTGCTAACATTAGAATTAAAATATCTTGCAAATAGAAACAAACGGTTCATTTAACTTTGCACACAGAACCAACATAGGATTTGAAATAATCTTTATTACACTCTCTTTGGAGATACTACAGTAATGAAACAATGACATGTTATTCAACACTGTTGTGAAACATTGCACATGAAAGCGATCCCATCCGGAACTACTTTCCTGCAGTTGAACGACAAGTTATCGGTTGATGATGTAAATCAAAATTGCAACTTAAGAATATTATTCTCAGTCCAAAGAAGAAAAAAAACCGAGATAAAAATAAAATTTGTTTTTATTTTTTTAATGATTAAATTGTCCTAGAAACAATGCAAAGCATTAGAGGAACCTCCACAACATTACCAATCAAAGTTCATCTTCAAATGTAAACATGATCTCGTAATCAGGGTCAAGTTGGCATTCGATTATCAGATCTGGCAAAATTATCTCGTCAGAATTTCGATAAATCAGCCCAATTTTCGGTGATTCCATAAGCAACAGTGTCAACATTAGCTATGTTATCTTTATCGGCAACGAGTTCAAATTATCTCCTTTGCAACCCTAAGCTCCTAGAAACGTTTGGCAACTCAATGACGAGCTAGCCATTTAAAACACTAAGCAGCGGTCCTATTTGTTTTAGAATTCAGATAAAATTCTGATTTAAGAGGGTATTCCGCAATCCATCCTCACCATGGAAAGCAAACAAGGACAGTGTTCCTCCCACTGACACTATCTAAAAGCTTCTGAATTGCGCTTCAAAATGACATTCCGATGACGTCACAATCACTTGACATTCATTCACACAATCTAACGTTCATTCGTACAATTCAATGAAAGATGGTTTTGTTAACTCGCCAATGTTCTGTTTGTAGGAACTCTAACATAATGGAATCAGAGTTTTCCATTTGTATTGTTCAAAAATTTAAGCTGTTATAAACGGACTTAATCATGACCGATTTGTTCATTGTTAAAAGTCTAATGACGTTATGCGTCCATTGTACGGATTGTATTCCAACGCACAACTATGAGAATTGAAGCAAACCTAATTTTCAGTTTATGTTATTAATTTAAACAGTGTTATAATTAGAATACTAAACTCCGTCCAGTTTAATAACATATTTATGAAACGAGTGGATGGTATTGATATTCAACGAGTGAAAAAATCTCTATATATATGCAGGTTTCAAGGTGTATTTCTGGAATAGTAATAAAAATGTCTGACTGAGTTTGGACTTATTTCAAACAATTTGTATGTTAATTATCTATATCTGTTCCAAATTTCACAAGTGTATACAGTTAACCTAAAATTGTCTAATTTCTTTTGCTTGGAGGTATACATGTATATGATGGATATGATCCAATATTGCGGCCAAATGTGAATAGTGAACACCAGATTTAGCCAACTAAATTCTTTGGTCCTTTGGAATATGTGATATCCGTGTTCAAACTGTACTTATCTTATCAGTACAATTTGTTTATCACAAAGTTGACAGTTCCAAAACACATGGTAATTCATGATAAACCAATATAGATGTTTATCGCTAGTGATAATATAATCATGGTTAATCATTTTAGTCTCCAATGCTTACCAAGAATATTCATATTTGCAAAGCACCTAATATATCAATAAACAAAATATTGAGGCATTTAAAATAGTTTACCTTTTATGTCATCAGGCCTGAAAGGCCTGATGGGCTAATGGCATAGTATGTTGCTTGCCATCCGTCTGTCCGTAAACTTATTGCATTTTAGAGCATAAGGCCTAAAAAGCCGAAACTTTATGTACAGACTCCTTGACTATTGAGGATAGTAATTCATAGCTTTGGTGGCCCTGTGACCCCTAATAATGGCCATAGGGGTCACATACATAAAACCTTTTTAGCTCATCTGGCCTGTAAGGCCCGATGGGCTTATGGCATGGCATGGCATGTCAACTTTGTGGAATTTCGACTTCTTATCCAGAACCAGAAGCTTTGGTGGCCCTGTTGCCCCCAATAACTATTTGTGAATATACTCTTTGACTAGTGAGGATTATGATTAATAGCTTTTGTGACCCTGTGGCCCCACACCCTTTGACCTAATTTTATCTTTTTTTCAAGAAGCACCAGGCCTAGAAAGTTGAAAGCTGTGCAAACTCCTAAGTTAGAAAAGGATGATTCCAAATTGTACATTTGGTGAACCAAAGTAAGGAGGGAACCACATTTGCCACACCCCAAAACAAAATTGATATGAAGCCTGATGAGCTACAGAGCCACTTGCTCTTTTTTTATGTCTTTCCAGAGGCACAAGGCATAGATGCTGAAATGTTTCTACACACTCCTTAGGTACGGGGATTCTAAAATGTTCATTTTGTGACCCTGAGGCCCCTATTTAAAGAGAAACACATGAACCACACCCTAAAGCAAAATTGAATCAAGCCTGATGAGCTACAGAGCCAATGGCTCTATTTTTAGTTCATCTGACCTGTAAGGCCTGATGGGCTCATGGCATGGCATGGTGCTGGCGACAGCATACGGCTCAGAAAGTTGGAAACTTGTGTACAATCTCCTAGACTGGTGACGGTTGTAATTTATAGCTTTGGTGACCCTGTGGCCCCAAATAAGAGGCCACACCCTTGAAACCTTTTTTGTGTTCTTCTTCATAAAGCCAAGAAACCTGAAACCATGTATAAACTTATTTGGTGACCCATTTTGCTTTTAAAGGGGGAACCACATTTGTCATGCCCTCAAGCAAAATTGATATGAAGCCTGATGAGCTACAGAGCCAATGGCTCTATTTTTTATCATAATTATTTTAGAAGATGTTTCAAAAAAATTCTAACAAAAAATTGAGATGTACATCAATGATAAATTCTTCAATCTTGACATGCATGCAGAATATTATGTATGTGTTTATACTGGTTTTGTGTAACCATATTTCCTTGTTTCAGTGTTTGAAGAACTACAGACTATTACCAAGTTTCACTATAAGGCTTTGAAACAGCTGGTGCAGATGAGAGGCTTGGCAGCATTGACCCCGTCTGTGAGAGGAGGGGGCACCCCTCAACACCCCATGAGAGGCCACAATCGGGCCATACAAACTCAACAACCCAGGCAGCATGGGACCACCGCACCGAACTCCTACTCCTATCAGTACTGAGTTAATCAGTCTGCCTACTCCTCAGTACTGAGTTAATCAGTCTGCCTACTCCTCAGTACTTAGTTAATCAGTCTGCCTACTCCTCAGTACTGAGTTAATCAGTCTGCCTACTCCTCAGTACTGAGTTAATCAGTCTGCCTACTCCTCAGTACTGAGTTAATCAGTCTGCCTACTCCTCAGTACTGAGTTAATCAGTCTGCCTACTCCTCAGTACTGAGTTAATAAGTCTGCCTACTCAGTACTGAGTTAATCAGTCTGCCTACTCCTCAGTACTGAGTTCATCAGTCTGCCTACACTCTCCTCTCCTCAGTACTGAGTTAATCAGTCTGCCTACACTCTCCTCTCCTCAGTACTGAGTTAATCAGTCTGCCTACTCCTCAGTACTGACTCACCTCACTTTTGAGTCTGGTTTTGCTCTATTTAGCTCAGAACTGAGTCAGAGTGAGCTGTATTCAGGTTAGTACTGAGTCAGATTGAGCTGTATTCAGGTTAGTACTGAGTCAGATTGAGCTGTATTCAGGTTAGTACTGAGTCAGATTGAGCTGTATTCAGGTTAGTACTGAGTCAGATTGAGCTGTATTCAGGTTAGTACGGAGTCAGATTGAGCTGTATTCAGGTTAGTACTGAGTCAGATTGAGCTGTATTCAGGTTAGTACTGAGTCAGAGTGAGCTGTATTCAGGTTAGTACTGAGTCAGATTGAGCTGTATTCAGGTTAGTACTGAGTCAGATTGAGCTGTATTCAGGTTAGTACTGAGTCAGATTGAGCTGTATTCAGGTTAGTACTGAGTCAGATTGAGCTGTATTCAGGTTAGTACTGAGTCAGATTGAGCTGTATTCAGGTTAGTACTGAGTCAGATTGAGCTGTATTCAGGTTAGTACTGAGTCAGATTGAGCTGTATTCAGGTTAGTACTGAGTCAGATTGAGCTGTATTCAGGTTAGTACTGAGTCAGATTGAGCTGTATTCAGGTTAGTACTGAGTCAGATTGAGCTGTATTCAGGTTAGTACTGAGTCAGATTGAGCTGTATTCAGGTTAGTACTGAGTCAGATTGAGCTGTATTCAGGTTAGTACTGAGTCAGATTGAGCTGTATTCAGGTTAGTACTGAGTCAGATTGAGCTGTATTCAGGTTAGTACTGAGTCAGAGTGAGCTGTATTCAGGTTAGTACTGAGTCAGATTGAGCTGTATTCATGTTAGTACTGAGTCAGTATTGCTGAGCTGAGCTTAGTTATGACTCTGGTTTGCTGAACTAAATATGGTATCTGCTGCTCACTCTGTTGTCAATGTCCCGCTCTGCAGTTCTAAGAAACTGGCCAATTTCTACCTGCCATTTAGTGAAGGTGTATAACAGTTCTGGACAAGGTGATGGCACTGGTGCACATGCTTGTGATGAGGCGGTCAGCACCATGGCTCCCTGCCCAGGGAATCAGCTGAATGGCAGTACTCACTAATTTATCATATTTTGTAATGTTGATTCTTCATCATTTCAAGCAGGTTTTGTACCTCATTAAAATGTGATTCAATGTTTTCTTGTGAATTGTCATTTTATGCACAGCCAATCAAACCAGATTGGACTTCCCATTTTGAATGTGAGTGGCAATATATTGTTGTCGGGTAGTTGTTAATTCAGATTGAAAATATTTACAAAGGTTTTCAGTTTTTATACCCCCGACCAACAGTCGAGGATATATAGTAATACGAATGTCCTTCCATCCGTCCAGCTGTCCGAGGACATTTTTTGTCCAACCTATTTCGGAAAAACTATTCATCCGATTGTTTTCAAAGTTTGCACATGTCTTCTACCCTACTAGGAAAGGTGTAGTGCAAAATTACAAAAAAAATTCGTTAAAATTTAATTTAAAAAAATAAAATCATGTTCTTTACTTAGTCCTTTTCCATCAGAATTGGTCAGACAGATAGCAGAAAAACTATTCATCTATTTGATTTCCAATTTTGTACATGCACTCTTCTCAACTAGGAAGGTTGTAGTGCTAAATAAGATCCAATTTGGTTTAATCCTTTTTTTTTTTTAAATTGTCATGTTTTGTTCTAAATTGTAGTCATTTTCTAATATCAGAATTTATCTGACTGATTGTGGAAAACTATTTATCCTAATATTCTTTTCAAATTCTGCACATTTCTTTTACCTCATTGAGTTACAAGATATAGTAATGTACGTTTTAAGAGAAAATATTTTGTCTGACCAATTGCTGAAAAAACATTCCTTCTTGTCAATTCCTTTTTTTTGTACGTCAACCGCTGTGCAAGAGACATCTACTTTGGAAGTGAACAAAATTCAGTTGGTCAGGGATGCACAGTCGGGGTATTAGGGAGCCACGCTCACTTTTTTCACTCATCAGGACTGAAAGTCCAGATGGGCTTATGGCATGGCCCGTCGTCCGGCGTCCGTCCGTAAACTTTTGACACTTTCAACTTCTCCTCATGAACCATAGACATTAGTGAGCTGAAATTTTGTGTACAGGTACCTTAGCATATGGAGATTCTAATTTGTAACTTTGGTGACCCTGTGACCCCAAATAGGGTCACAGGGGTCACAACTTTAAAAACATATTTTCATCTTCTTCTCCAGTTCCAAAACGAGTAGAGAATTAAAAATGACATGTGCAGACTCCTTGGCCAATGGGGATTCTTATTTGTAACTTTGGTGACCCTGTGACCCCAAATAGGGTCACAGCGGTCACAACCTTAAAAACCTATTTTCATTTTCTTCTCCAGTTCTAAAAGGACTAGAGAGTTGAAAATGATATGTGCAGACTCCTTGGCCAATGGGGATTCTTAATTGTAGATTTCCTGACCCCATGACCCCAAAAAGGGTCACAGGGGTCACAACCTTAAAAACCAATTTTCATCTTCTTCTCCAGTTCCAAAAGGACTAGAGAGTTAAAAATGATATGTGCAGACTCCTTGGACAATGGGGATTCTAATTTGTAACTTTGGTGACCCTGTGACCCCAAATAGGGTCGCAGGGGTCACAACCTTAATAACCTATTTTCATCTTTTTCTCCAGTTCCATCGGTGCTGTTGCAATAGCTCAGTTGTCAACATACCTACTCCATCAGTGCTGTTGCAATAGCTCAGTTGTCAACATACCTACTCCATCAGTGCTGTTGCAATAGCTCAGTTGTCAACATACCCACTCCATCAGTGCTGTTGCAATAGCTCAGTTGTCAACATACCTTCTCCATCAGTGCTGTTGCAATAGCTCAGTTGTCAACATACCTACTCCATCAGTGCTGTTGCAATAGCTCAGTTGTCAACATACCCACTCCATCAGTGCTGTTGCAATAGCTCAGTTTTCAACATACCTACTCCATCAGTGCTGTTGCAATAGCTCAGTTGTCAACATACCCACTCCATCAGTGCTGTTGCAATAGCTCAGTTGTCAACATACCCACTCCATCAGTGCTGTTGCAATAGCTCAGTTGTCAACATACCTACTCCATCAGTGCTGTTGCAATAGCTCAGTTGTCAACATACCTACTCCATCAGTGCTGTTGCAATAGCTCAGTTGTCAACATACCTTCTCCATCAGTGCTGTTGCAATAGCTCAGTTGTCAACATACCTTCTCCATCGGTGCTGTTGCAATAGCTCAGTTGTCAACATACCTACTCCATCAGTGCTGTTGCAATAGCTCAGTTGTCAACATACCTTCTCCATCAGTGCTGTTGCAATAGCTCAGTTGTCAACACACCTTCTCCATCAGTGCTGTTGCAATAGCTCAGTTGTCAACATACCCACTCCATCAGTGCTGTTGCAATAGCTCAGTTGTCAACATACCCACTCCATCAGTGCTGTTGCAATAGCTCAGTTGTCAACATACCTACTCCATCAGTGCTGTTGCAATAGCTCAGTTGTCAACATACCTTCTCCATCAGTGCTGTTGCAATAGCTCAGTTGTCAACATACCTTCTCCATCAGTGCTGTTGCAATAGCTCAGTTGTCAACATACCTACTCCATCAGTGCTGTTGCAATAGCTCAGTTGTCAACATACCTACTCCATCAGTGCTGTTGCAATAGCTCAGTTGTCAACATACCTACTCCATCGGTGCTGTTGCAATAGCTCAGTTGTCAACATACCTACTCCATCGGTGCTGTTGCAATAGCTCAGTTGTCAACATACCTACTCCATCAGTGCTGTTGCAATAGCTCAGTTGTCAACATACCCACTCCATCAGTGCTGTTGCAATAGCTCAGTTGTCAACATACCTACTCCATCAGTGCTGTTGCAATAGCTCAGTTGTCAACATACCTACTCCATTAGTGCTGTTGCAATAGCTCAGTTGTCAACATACCCACTCCATCAGTGCTGTTGCAATAGCTCAGTTGTCAACATACCCACTCCATCAGTGCTGTTGCAATAGCTCAGTTGTCAACATACCTTCTCCATCAGTGCTGTTGCAATAGCTCAGTTGTCAACATACCTACTCCATCGGTGCTGTTGCAATAGCTCAGTTGTCAACATACCCACTCCATCAGTGCTGTTGCAATAGCTCAGTTGTCAACATACCTTCTCCATCAGTGCTGTTGCAATAGCTCAGTTGTCAACATACCCACTCCATCAGTGCTGTTGCAATAGCTCAGTTGTCAACATACCCACTCCATCGGTGCTGTTGCAATAGCTCAGTTGTCAGAGTGTAAGCTTCTGCGTATGGGAGTGAGAACTTCACCAGTTCAAGATGGCAAATTGCTTTAACATTTGCAATTTGCAAAACTTAATAAGAGTTATTTTTCAAATGGCATAGTTAAAACTTTGACTTTACCACAATTCATTATTTCTAAAGTTCAAAAATAATAATTTGAAGATGGATATATATATATAACCTTATCTCTTCACTTCCAAGGTGCGTTTGGTCAATGTGTTCTCGGTTCGATACCACAAACAAGTTCGGCTTCGCACCTCGAAAGAACTTGCAACCACAGTGTTTTAGGGTACATCAAGGTACCCAACACCTTGAAATGTTGCTTTTGTATCAAAAACGTATGTACGAAAGAATACATAATATCAAAACAATTTTGAAACGTAGTTTATTTACAGATTTATAACTTATTTTCATATAAAATGCATCACATGGAGATATCATTTTGTTGTTTGTGCTTATCAATGATGAATGCAGACCTCAGGGTCTCCTAGTATTTTCATCATAACACTCACACAAATTCACGTCGTTCACGATTAGCTGAAGTTTCAGCAAGTAGGCCGGACACAGAATCCAAGTGAACAGTGTTCCCAATCCTTTGACAAGCTGAAATCTGTTCCATGCATATGGTCTCTGTTGAATTATCCATAATAAGGTCGACGTTAATGTTGTTTGGGTAGTCAATCAAATGTCCATGTGTAATCCCTGAAACGAAAGTGTTAATTATACACCGGTGATCTTTGTAAATTGCTTTTCGATGTTTGACTTAATTGCTTAATGTTGATCTCTCTCTAGGTATAAAGATGTTTGCTAATTATATTTCAAAACATTTTGAATCTGACTTTTGAATAATGTTAGAGTATACTTTTTAATGGACCAATCATAATTGGTTATTTGTAAGAAAGAAACTTACTAAATTAATTACAATTTCAGAATTATAAGCTTATTAGCACCACGTTACATGTATTTATCAATATTATGTATACATTGCTATTTACATTACTAAATGATATTAAATATAATAATTAAATTAAGAATAATTTTTCAACAGCAAAATGCATAAATATGAACTTGGTTGTTGACAGCATGTTTTATACCATGTTAAGCCTGTGTAACATATACTTCAGCATTTTCGTAGATCCACACATAAATAACATTCAACAGCATGAATATATTTAAAGATTCAACTCACCTTTACTTTCTCCTGAAAAGACCTTGAAACACGGCCATAAATTTGTTCAAAACATGAGACCACTTCATTTTCGTCTCCACCTTCAAACCATGTGCTTTCGATTGTGTACAGCTAGTGCGATATAAGATTTACTTAAACTCCGTGCATCACAAGATGAAATTGACAGTGCAGCAACACCTTTTGCTTCATAAAGAGGGAAATATTTGATAGACTGAATAGTGTTTTTATCATAAGAATATCATTTGCCATAAACCACAACTTCGATGACGTTTTTGACAAATTGTGTTCACATTATGTAATTTCAGTTCAATGTAGAATTTTGGTGGGTTTTTTAAAAGTTAAACAACTAGAAACAGATTATTTCTTGCTCAGCTTTGTCTGATTGACAACTTCGCCATGACATGCTCAATCTGCACGTGAAATTCGCGTATTGTGCAAATGAAATGTTAAGAAGTGGCGTGTATTTAAGTTTTACCCCACAACAACTATCAAATAACTAAATATTTGGTTGATGTTCTACTTTTGTTAAAATGCAAATTGGTTAAGCCATGTGGTGTATGTGAGATAATGACAACATCCTCGTGGCTATCGGATATAACCGATACCCACTCGGCTGTAGGTCATTATCTCAACCATAACCATCACACGCCTGGTTATAGGAAATAGTTAACCTCTGATATTGACCTGATAACCACACCACGTGGTGTATATCATTTTAATGTCTTGCTGTGAATGGAGAATAATAACTAACTACCTGCATTGGAGGCATTTTATTTACATAATTCCATTGTTATGCAAGTCAGAAGGAAATTAAGATATATAAAGACCTCAAAGAACAACAGAGTGTCACTAAAGGTTTATAATTTGGTATAAATCATCTATAGAGAAGTGCAAAATGTTGAACAAGTTGCCACCACAAAGGTCAAGGTCATAGCAAGATCATTGAGGATTGCTCTGCCTCCTCGCTGTCCCACAAGTTTACGCTAATCTAGTTCATGGCTATGTTTACCTTGCTATGGCTTTCATCCAATCGAATATTGTTATGCAGAGAAAGTCGTCCAATTGCTGGTTAAAAAACATATTTGTATGGCGACAGTCTCTATGATCTGTTTTCAGGTACCGAGACCGGTTCCTGGAAGGAGGGTTAAAGTTCACATAACCACAAACGTATTTCACTATTTTCTTTGGAATATATGAAAGTCAGATTACAATATTGTATAATGCGTCAAAGGTCGCTACAGTTTGGTAATGAAACTCACTTTTGATAGACCGCTTAGACCAATCTGGCCACAAATCTGTGAATGCATGACTGGTCACACCCCCTTTTTGTGACGTCAGAAACAGAATCCGCCTCGTTATCTATATATGATCCCTGATCTATCGTACCAATACCACAGAAAAAAAACAATAATTAACGATTTTCAGAACATGTTTTCCACTCAGATAAATTATTCGACAATGTAACACTACTAAGCATTTGGTGCAAAGAAATATTCACATAAATGGTAATTAAACAATTATTTAGGCTGTATTTAAGTTGAAATAATGATACCTTACTCTGAATAGTCTGTTTCGCGAGGTTTATGACCCCTAACCAAGGTGGGTCTTTCACAGCCAACAATTACGCTGTTTTAATGAAAGGCTAATTAAAGGTGTTTATTGGACAAATTAACAAAAATCATGTCCAGTTTTTATTTTGTTGAAAAATCTTTGAACGAAAATGGAGAAGTGGTAAAGTGGAGGTTAGTGGATGTTTAACACTTGATCGTGAGCTCAGGAGTAGGTGAACCGTGACCAGCACCTGGTATTGTTTCTGAAGTACATGATACATGCTATAAACCTCACAAGCAAGCCATCGACCTAACCGGTATCTTCCCTAAGAGAGCTTAAAACGGCACTTTTCATGGTTGACAAATGATGTGTTGCATGGGATCTACCCTTTGAAAATAATGGATCGACCAAGATAAAAAAAAATTCAAAAATACAGAAAAAGACACCATTAAAAAACAACAGTTGTTTTATTTTTAGTGTCTAATTAGACAGCCGATGAGCTATGATTACACCTGTCCATGTTCACAAAGTGATATCCGTGACGTCACTAAGAGACAAATTTAGTGGTGGTCAAACTATACAGATATTGGCCCTCAAGCAGTACAAGATGAAATATTGCTCGAGAACATTCTTATCGTCTCTGTAAAATCCTTTAATTAACATCTACAACTTTACTTTACTTTACTAACAACTTGTTATCAGAACGAAAGGAGGGTGGGATCAGTTCATTGCATTGATTAATTAGCGGTGGTCAGCTAATTACTGTTGTCATGATTGATTTTGTCTTTTGCGAATTCTTATGACACTGAATCGCCTTACCAATCGAGATGAATCAAGACGTCATTAAATCAAGCTAATTACAGTCCTATTCCATATAGCTCTAGCGCGCCAATCAGTCTAACACAAGAGGGCCAGTCGAGGGCCAATGCACACTACTTTTACTATTCTTATTCACTCAGGGGGGAAAGAAACGATAACAACTTTTCAAAAGAGCACAACACACAATCCTGCACGAACCCCTATGATAAGCACATAAGTTGTGAAGAAATACGTACTTACAATATCAAACATCAGAGTACGATGCTTTTATTTGTATGACTGATCAATACACAAGGGGTCCTAAAACAGCTTTTTCACTGTACATTTTTGAAAATTACCTTTAGATTTGGAATAAGAGTTATTAAATGTATACATTTTTTTAATATTAGATGTTATCAATATAAATAACATTGATAGAAATTCATTTGTTCACGCATTTTGTCTGCAAGGTGGTGAAAAAGACTAGAATAAAGGCTATTTTCACTAACTCACCTAGTTAAGGAGATTTTAAAACGACGTTTTTTGAAAGGCGTGTTTTTCAAAAGCGTTAACAGATACTGCTCTAAGATAAAACGGCTTAGTTCAGTTGGCTCCTGAAGACATGAAGTAATCCCGTTTCAGCTGTAACAATCACTCGTAGCTTAATCTATCAATCTAAATGGTATCATTTGTTTTGCCCCTGAGTGCACATCGATCACAACCGATCTCTTTGTTCCACTAACCTCTGGGAAATGACAAGTAGTCAACAAGCAGAGAAACCCTGTCTTTGACTGTTTCAACACTGACCATGACTTCCTTCTCTTTCTCAGTCAAAACATGATCTCAATCGGTCATACTCAAGATGTGACAGTAATGGCGGATCAATAGAATACAATTGTATAATTGAATTTCATGAGCAACACGGTGTTTATTTTGTAGTTTTTATTAAAATTGATAAATACATGTTTCTTTTCAATAATAATCAAATATGGAAGTATGATAGAAATATGAATGAATGATAAGAAAATAATATAGGCTAAACTTTTGACTAATCAAGCAAAATTGCGTTAAAGCAATGATCACCAGAACGCTTCAACATGCTTGATGTAGATAGAACATATTGCAAACTTTGCTGATCAACTTATCACCTCTCTAGAAACCAGTAACACATCTCAAGCAGACATTAAATACTTCCTTACAATATCATATTGAAGGGCCAATTCACATTGCAAGAATGAAGTTAGATACCTGTAATCAGTGACTGAATGACAGCGTTGCTTTAGTGTGGATCAACTTCTATGCGGTGTACACGAGAGCCCTTAAGATCAAAGCTCACTGAGAACGTTATTAGATAAGACATATATTTAAAACGACAATTCAATTGATAAAACATTGAAATGCCAAAGGTAATATGACTTCAGGCCAGGGTTCACGAAGAGCCGAAAAGGTGGGTACGTTCACCGCTGACAACGATCTTCCATGGCTACTGTACTGTTCAGATTAGGGCCAGTTTGCGCTGACCAGTGGAAGCATGGCGACCAGTGAAGCGATTGTGAGTCGCGAGGGTCGAGTGCTGCCACTGACCACAGTGCCGGTGAGACAGCGCTTGTAGTAGAAGCCGTCCACCTCCAGACAGTAGTGCATCTTGTGGCAGCAGTCGGAGGGTTTGCGGCAGGTGCCCCAGTACTTGGAGCAGCACTTGTTGTGGGTGCCGCATTTGAGTCGCTCCTCGCACTGATACGTGTACAGACAGGGCTGGTGCAGCACGCTCTTCGTGCACCGTGCATCTGTCCCGGGGTGCCCGCGATCACACCGCTTGCTGCAGCACTCCTTGTCAGAGCTGCACCCCTCATTCGACCACTTGCACAGGAAACCTGCAAGAAGTAACAGGTGAATTCTGTAAACGCGTATAAGGGGTACAACGCCTTCTTAAAATTATGTACTCATACAAGGATACTATATACCAAGTTAAGAGCTTCATAGCATAAAAACTTTTAAAGTTATCGTGTTTGCAAGGAATTCTTATAGTGATTACATAACTCGTGACCTTGACCTTTGACTTTGAAAGTGAACATGTCAAAATCGTTTCCTCCAGGTATAAGCAGTAACTTATGAATAAGACTTCTGGAAAGCTAAGTAGAAAAAAGTAAAGTTACAGCCAGTAATATGAGTACTAGTGCGGCGGCATTTTCGATAATCCAGAGTTTTCTCCATCAGTGCTGTTGCAATAGCTCAGTTGTCAACATACCTACTCCATCGGTGCTGTTGCAATAGCTCAGTTGTCAACATACCTACTCCATCGGTGCTGTTGCAATAGCTCAGTTGTCAACATACCTACTCCATCGGTGCTGTTGCAATAGCTCAGTTGTCAACATACCTACTCCATCAGTGCTGTTGCAATAGCTCAGTTGTCAACATACCTACTCCATCGGTGCTGTTGCAATAGCTCAGTTGTCAACATACCTACTCCATCAGTGCTGTTGCAATAGCTCAGTTGTCAACATACCTACTCCATCAGTGCTGTTGCAATAGCTCAGTTGTCAACATACCTACTCCATCAGTGCTGTTGCAATAGCTCAGTTGTCAACATACCCACTCCATCAGTGCTGTTGCAATAGCTCAGTTGTCAACATACCTACTCCATCAGTGCTGTTGCAATAGCTCAGTTGTCAACATACCCACTCCATCAGTGCTGTTGCAATAGCTCAGTTGTCAACATACCCACTCCATCAGTGCTGTTGCAATAGCTCAGTTGTCAACATACCTACTCCATCAGTGCTGTTGCAATAGCTCAGTTGTCAACATACCTACTCCATCGGTGCTGTTGCAATAGCTCAGTTGTCAACATACCTACTCCATCAGTGCTGTTGCAATAGCTCAGTTGTCAACACACCTTCTCCATCAGTGCTGTTGCAATAGCTCAGTTGTCAACATACCCACTCCATCAGTGCTGTTGCAATAGCTCAGTTGTCAACATACCTACTCCATCGGTGCTGTTGCAATAGCTCAGTTGTCAACATACCTACTCCATCGGTGCTGTTGCAATAGCTCAGTTGTCAACATACCTACTCCATCGGTGCTGTTGCAATAGCTCAGTTGTCAACATACCTACTCCATCGGTGCTGTTGCAATAGCTCAGTTGTCAACATACCTACTCCATCGGTGCTGTTGCAATAGCTCAGTTGTCAACATACCCACTCCATCAGTGCTGTTGCAATAGCTCAGTTGTCAACATACCTACTCCATCAGTGCTGTTGCAATAGCTCAGTTGTCAACATACCCACTCCATCAGTGCTGTTGCAATAGCTCAGTTGTCAACATACCTACTCCATTAGTGCTGTTGCAATAGCTCAGTTGTCAACATACCTTCTCCATCAGTGCTGTTGCAATAGCTCAGTTGTCAACATACCTACTCCATCGGTGCTGTTGCAATAGCTCAGTTGTCAACATACCTACTCCATCGGTGCTGTTGCAATAGCTCAGTTGTCAACATACCCACTCCATCAGTGCTGTTGCAATAGCTCAGTTGTCAACATACCCACTCCATCGGTGCTGTTGCAATAGCTCAGTTGTCAACATACCTACTCCATCGGTGCTGTTGCAATAGCTCAGTTGTCAACATACCTACTCCATCGGTGCTGTTGCAATAGCTCAGTTGTCAACATACCTACTCCATCAGTGCTGTTGCAATAGCTCAGTTGTCAACATACCCACTCCATCAGTGCTGTTGCAATAGCTCAGTTGTCAACATACCCACTCCATCAGTGCTGTTGCAATAGCTCAGTTGTCAACATACCTTCTCCATCAGTGCTGTTGCAATAGCTCAGTTGTCAACATACCTACTCCATCGGTGCTGTTGCAATAGCTCAGTTGTCAACATACCTACTCCATCAGTGCTGTTGCAATAGCTCAGTTGTCAACATACCTACTCCATCAGTGCTGTTGCAATAGCTCAGTTGTCAACATACCTACTCCATCAGTGCTGTTGCAATAGCTCAGTTGTCAACATACCCACTCCATCAGTGCTGTTGCAATAGCTCAGTTGTCAACATACCCACTCCATCAGTGCTGTTGCAATAGCTCAGTTGTCAGAGTGTAAGCTTCTGCGTATGGGAGTGAGAACTTCACCAGTTCAAGATGGCATATTGCTTTAACATTTGCAATTTGCAAAACTTAATAAGAGTTATTTTTCAAATGGCATAGTTAAAACTTTGACTTTACCACAATTCATCATTTCTTAAGTTCAAAAATAATAATTTGAAGATGGATATGGTTGAGATAATGACCTACAGCCGAGTGGGTATCAGATATAACCTTCAAGCGACAGCGAGAAGGTTATATCCGATAGCCACGAAGATGTTGTCATTATCTCACATACACCACATGGCTTTACCAATTTGCATTTTAACAAAAGTAGAACATCAACCAGATATTTAGTTATTTGATAGTGGTTGTTGTGGGGTAAAACTTAAATACACGCCACTTCTTAACATTTCATTTGCACAATACGCGAATTTCACGTGCAGATTGAGCATGTCATGGCGAAGTTGTCAATCAGACAAATCTGAGCAAGAAATAATCTGTTTCTAGTTGTTTAACTTTTAAAAAACCCACCAAAATTCTACATTGAACTGAAATTACATAATGTGAACACAATTTGTCAAAAACGTCATCGAAGTTGTGGTTTATGGCAAATGATATTCTTATGATAAAAACACTATTCAGTCTATCAAATATTTCCCTCTTTATGAAGCAAAAGGTGTTGCTGCACTGTCAATTTCATCTTGTGATGCACGGAGTTTAAGTAAATCTTATATCGCACTAGCTGTACACAATCGAAAGCACATGGTTTGAAGGTGGAGACGAAAATGAAGTGGTCTCATGTTTTGAACAAATTTATGGCCGTGTTTCAAGGTCTTTTCAGGAGAAAGTAAAGGTGAGTTGAATCTTTAAATATATTCATGCTGTTGAATGTTATTTATGTGTGGATCTACGAAAATGCTGAAGTATATGTTACACAGGCTTAACATGGTATAAAACATGCTGTCAACAATCAAGTTCATATTTATGCATTTTGCTGTTGAAAAATTATTCTTAATTTAATTATTATATTTAATATCATTTAGTAATGTAAATAGCAATGTATACATAATATTGATAAATACATGTAACGTGGTGCTAATAAGCTTATAATTCTGAAATTGTAATTAATTTAGTAAGTTTCTTTCTTACAAATAACCAATTATGATTGGTCCATTAAAAAGTATACTCTAACATTATTCAAAAGTCAGATTCAAAATGTTTTGAAATATAATTAGCAAACATCTTTATACCTAGAGAGAGATCAACATTAAGCAATTAAGTCAAACATCGAAAAGCAATTTACAAAGATCACCGGTGTATAATTTTAACAACTGACGTTACACTTTCGTTTCAGGGATTACACATGGACATTTGATTGACTACCCAAACAACATTAACGTCGACCTTATTATGGATAATTCAACAGAGACCATATGCATGGAACAGATTTCAGCTTGTCAAAGGATTGGGAACACTGTTCACTTGGATTCTGTGTCCGGCCTACTTGCTGAAACTTCAGCTAATCGTGAACGACGTGAATTTGTGTGAGTGTTATGATGAAAATACTAGGAGACCCTGAGGTCTGCATTCATCATTGATAAGCACAAACAACAAAATGATATCTCCATGTGATGCATTTTATATGAAAATAAGTTATAAATCTGTAAATAAACTACGTTTCAAAATTGTTTTGATATTATGTATTCTTTCGTACATACGTTTTTGATACAAAAGCAACATTTCAAGGTGTTGGGTACCTTGATGTACCCTAAAACACTGTGGTTGCAAGTTCTTTCGAGGTGCGATACCACAAAGAAGTGAGGCGAAGCCGAACTTGTTTGTGGTATCGAACCGAGAACACATTGACCAAACGCACCTTGGAAGTGAAGAGATAAGGTTATATATATATATATAACCATCACACGCCTGGTTATACGAAATAGTTAACCTCTGATATTGACCTGATAACCACACCACGTGGTGTATATCATTTTAATGTCTTGCTGTGAACGGCGAATATGTTGATAACTAGCTACCTGCATTGGAGGCATTTTATTTACATAATTCCATTGTTATGCAAGACAAATGATGTGTTGCATGGGATCTACCCTTTGAAAATAATGGATCGACGAAGATAAAAAAACATTCAAAAAGACAGAAAAAGACACCATTAAAAAACAACAGTTGTTTTATTTTTAGTGTCTAATTAGACAGCCGATGAGCTATGATTACACCTGTCCATGTTCACAAAGTGATATCCGTGACGTCACTAAGAGACACATTTAGTGGTGGTCAAACTATACAGATATTGGCCCTCAAGCAGTACAAGATGAAATATTGCTCGAGAAAATTCTTATCGTCTCTGTAAAATCCTTTAATTAACATCTACAACTTTACTTTACTTTACTAACAACTTGTTATCAGAACGAAAGGAGGGTGGGATCAGTTCATTGCATTGATTAATTAGCGGTGGTCAGCTAATTACTGTTGTCATGATTGATTTTGTCTTTTGCGAATTCTTATGACACTGAATCGCCTTACCAATCGAGATGAATCAAGACGTCATTAAATCAAGCTAATTACAGTCCTATTCCATATAGCTCTAGCGCCAATCAGTCTAACACAAGAGGGCCAGTCGAGGGCCAATGCACACTACTTTTACTATTCTTATTCACTCAGGGGGGAAAGAAACGATAACAACTTTTCAAAAGAGCACAACACACAATCCTGCACGAACCCCTATGATAAGCACATAAGTTGTGAAGAAATACGTACTTACAATATCAAACATCAGAGTACGATGCTTTTATTTGTATGACTGATCAATACACAAGGGGTCCTAAAACAGCTTTTTCACTGTACATTTTTGAAAATTACCTTTAGATTTGGAATAAGAGGTAATTAAATGTATACATTTTTTTAATATTAGATGTTATCAATATAAATAACATTGATAGAAATTCATTTGTTCACGCATTTTGTCTGCAAGGTGGTGAAAAAAACAAGAATAAAGGCCATTTTCACTAACTCACCTAGTTAAGGAGATTTTAAAACGACGTTTTTTGAAAGGCGTGTTTTTCAAAAGCGTTAACAGATACTGCTCTAAGATAAAACGGCTTAGTTCAGTTGGCTCCTGAAGACATGAAGTAATCCCGTTTCAGCTGTAACAATCACTCGTAGCTTAATCTATCAATCTAAATGGTATCATTTGTTTTGCCCCTGAGTGCACATCGATCACAACCGATCTCTTTGTTCCACTAACCTCTGGGAAATGACAAGTAGTCAACAAGCAGAGAAACCCTGTCTTTGACTGTTTCAACACTGACCATGACTTCCTGCTCTTTCTCAGTCAAAATTCGCTATACGTCAGCTTAACATGATCTCAATCGGTCATACTCAAGATGTGACAGTAATGGCGGATCAATAGAATACAATTGTATAATTGAATTTCATGAGCAACACGGTGTTTATTTTGTAGTTTTTATTAAAATTGATAAATACATGTTTCTTTTCAATAATAATCAAATATGGAAGTATGATAGAAATATGAATGAATGATAAGAAAATAATATAGGCTAAACTTTTGACTAATCAAGCAAAATTGCGTTAAAGCAATGATCACCAGAACGCTTTAACATGCTTGATGTAGATAGAACATATTGCAAACTTTGCTGATCAACTTATCACCTCTCTAGAAACCAGTAACACATCTCAAGCAGACATTAAATACTTCCTTACAATATCATATTGAAGGGCCAATTCACATTGCAAGAATGAAGTTAGGTACCTGTAATCAGTGACTGAATGACAGTGTTGCTTTAGTGTGGATCAACTTCTATGCGGTGTACACGAGAGCCCTTAAGATCAAAGCTCACTGAAAACGATATTAGATAAGACATATATTTAAAACGACAATTCAATTGATAAAACATTGAAATGCCAAAGGTAATATGACTTCAGGCCAGGGTTCATGAAGAGCCGAAAAGGTGGGTACGTTCACCGCTGACAACGATCTTCCATGGCTACTGTACTGTTCAGATTAGGGCCAGTTTGCGCTGACCAGTGGAAGCATGGCGACCAGTGAAGCGATTGTGAGTCGCGAGGGTCGAGTGCTGCCACTGACCACAGTGCCGGTGAGACAGCGCTTGTAGTAGAAGCCGTCCACCTCCAGACAGTAGTGCATCTTGTGGCAGCAGTCGGAGGGTTTGCGGCAGGTGCCCCAGTACTTGGAGCAGCACTTGTTGTGGGTGCCGCATTTGAGTCGCTCCTCGCACTGATACGTGTACAGACAGGGCTGGTGCAGCACGCTCTTCGTGCACCGTGCATCTGTCCCGGGGTGCCCGCGATCACACCGCTTGCTGCAGCACTCCTTGTCAGAGCTGCACCCCTCATTCGACCACTTGCACAGGAAACCTGCAAGAAGTAACAGGTGAATTCTGTAAACGCGTATAAGGGGTACAACGCCTTCTTAAAATTATGTACTCTTACAAGGATACTATATACCAAGTTAAGAGCTTCAAAGCATAAAAACTTTTAAAGTTATCGTGTTTGCAAGGAATTCTTATAGTGATTACATAACTCGTGACCTTGACCTTTGACTTTGAAAGTGAACATGTCAAAATCGTTTCCTCCAGGTATAAGCAGTAACTTATGAATAAGACTTCTGGAAAGCTAAGTAGAAAAAAGTAAAGTTACAGCCAGTAATATGAGTACTAGTGCGGCGGCATTCTCGATAATCCAGAGTTTACGTTCCGATAATATCTCCACTAACCTCTGGAACCTATATAGCCTCAATGCGATTACAAATTACCTGCCCTTAGATGGATTTCAAGACTGTATTTTAGTGTTTTTGTCTATCAAAACGGGTGGGGTATATCATTTGTTACCTTGCATTCCCAGTTCTCGTCAAGAGAATACCTCTGGACTGTAAAATTTTTATCGCATGGCCTTTGCTTTTATTTATGAAATAGTGAGTGAGGTTGGGTTTAACGTGCTGTCAGCAGTATTCCAGCTATAAAACATGCTGCCATCTAAATTTAAGAGAGTTGACAGATCCGAGAGAAAAAACTGTGTAAGGAAAATTACAACACATGTTTTGCATAAATAACCGATGGTAGGTAGATTTAGAAACTTCATGTATTATGGAATGTTTTTGACTTGATAATATGCCATCCCACTTGACTCAAAACGTTATGGCGGTGTGGTGGCTTGTGTGCTTCCCCGACCCTTGAGCTATGCCAAATGGAGGTGACATGCTCCTGGTAGGGTCACCCAAGCTTTAAAAGTCAATTGGAAGAAACACACCAAACTTGTGTCGTTCTAAAACCTGCTTTCTATCCCTCTTATTCGTCTCTTCTTTAGTCCTGTCGAACTTCTTTCTCTCCGATCTTCTGTCTTTTGGATGGCAAATCCAAATGTTTAATAGCTGGAAAAAATTGCTGATTGTATGTTAAACCCTTACTCATTCGCCGTTTATCTGCCTCTATGATTTCTTTCCTATTTCTGACTCGGACTAAATGCCTATCTGATTGGCTAATGAAAGACGGTAATGCAACTAAGGGGAGGTAATCTTTGAATCGCATTGAGCCCATATTGATTCCAGAGGTTAGAGGAGATATATATATGCGTAAATTTTGGATAATCGAGAATGGTGCGGCGGCGGCGGCCATGGAAACATCAGGAAACTTAAACCTACCTTGACCTACCTATGGCTGACAGTTGGCTGCACAAGATGCACAGCGACATTTATCAAATATTGACCTACCTAGAGCTGACAGATGGCTGCACAAGGCACACAGCGACATTATACAATTATTGACTTCAGTTACGGTGAATCCAATGGTTTATTGACCTCGGAACATAAGTTTCCAAGGTCAATAAACCATTGGATTCACAGATAACTGAAGTCAACAACTGTTTTATAATATGATTTATGAAAGTTTCAGTTATTTTGAAACTATTCAATTATTTTAAGTTTTTTTGGAAGCAACTCTTTACGGCGCTTCTCGTAGTGGCAATCTATTTTAAGCTCCAGGTCATTGGATTGTTATGTTGACCTCGCGTGACGTTTCCCGCGGCAAACATAAGGTATGATCATTGTCGGTGACCACCTTCCTCGACCAATCAGAAGACAGATCAGTCGTCCATCATATAATAATAATAAAATATTGACCTACCTATGGCTGACAGTTGGCTGCAAAAGGCACACAGCGTCATTAATCAAATATTAACCTACCTAGGGCTGACAATTGGCTGCACAAGGCGCACAGAGACATTAATCAAATATTGACCTACCTATGGCTGACAGTTGACTGCACAAGTCGCACAGCGACATTAATCAAATATTGAACTACCTATGGCTGACAGTTGGCTGCACAAGGCACACAGCGTCATTAATCAAATATTGACCTACCTAGAGCTGACAGTTGGCTGCACAAGGCGCACAGCGACATTAATCAAATTGACCTACCTATGGCTGACAGTTGGCTGCACAAGTCGCACAGCGACATTAATCAAATATTGACCTACCTATGGCTGACAGTTGACTGCACAAGTCGCACAGCGACATTAATCAAATATTGACCTACCTATGGCTGACAGTTGACTGCACAAGTCGCACAGCGACATTAATCAAATATTGACCTACCTATGGCTGACAGTTGGCTGCACAAGGCGCACAGCGTCATTAATCAAATTGACCTACCTATGGCTGACAGTTGACTGCACAAGTCGCACAGCGACATTAATCAAATATTGACCTACCTAGGGCTGACAGTTGGCTGCACAAGGCGCACAGCGTCATTAATCAAATTGACCTACCTATGGCTGACAGTTGGCTGCACAAGTCGCACAGCGACATTAATCAAATATTGACCTACCTAGAGCTGACAGTTGGCTGCACAAGGCGCACAGCGTCATCCGCAACAGCACAGTGGACATGCGCATACTGACTGGTGACCTGGATCATTTCTGCAATAAAAACCCCGAGTTGAAAATATCGTTTTAACGGCGATCTAAGTCCTGGAAAGAGTCCTTCTTTCTTAAACATTTCATTTTCATAATGTTGGATTTCACTTGTGCCATTGGAAGAAAGGGATTAGGAATAATGTGACCAACTTTTGTTACCTGTGTACAAGTGAAAGATTTATTAGCTAAGTCGTCAATAATGAATTGCAAATACTTTTTAATGAAAGATTTATATAAATATGGAGTAAATGTTAATCTATGACACATGCTGCAAAGTTTGAACAAATGATCATGAAATATATTTGTCTCGGTAGACACGCGGGTATTGTGTAGGTGTGAGAGTGTATGTATGGAGGGAGTCGGTGTATAGGTACAGGGACCCCTCCTGCCAGGAGGGCTAACAGGAGGATATATATAATTATATATAGGTCTCATATTGCAAATATGAAAGATTAAGGGGGAAAAGGGCGTAAACCCTCTTCAATGCCGGGTCCCTACTAAGGAATTCATTTAACAGAATTAAATAAAACTGTCAAAGATATTTTGTTTCCTTTCAAGGCTTCTTACTTTTCTGAATTACACCTTAAAGGTTTTCTTTTACAATTCCAGCTCATGCAATAATTAATTGCAAGTAATCAACGTCAAATTTGACAATAACATTTATTGATAAAATAATTATTTTCAACTACTTAAGGCGTTGTCTTAGACGTTGGTACAATTCTTTTAAAATTTTCATATATCCTACATGTATATACATGTATGTGAAGTAATGTGTAGCACCCGCAACTGGCCACTTTTCTAATGAGTTATAATTAACACCCAAACAGGCTTTAGCAGAGCTTCACCCTAACAATAGTGACATTCTAAATTGCACAATTTATACATCATGGATATATTGCAAGTGTATTGTCTGGACTCTGTTCCCTATGAGACTGTTAATCAAATTAAATAGATATCCCATTGCTATTTGTACAGCCTTCAGTTGATTGCACGTGCTTATGAAAAGCAACCATACCTAAAGCCTCGAGAACAAAGCTGTGGTTCTATCTTCCCATTCATCTTTCTTCCCCAGACTAAATGTCTGGAGAGTTAGTAGTATGCAGCGAGGTCAGCCGACGTGAGGAAACTTCATCTGCCTCAAGAAGTTGATTGCGATCGTCACACAGTCATCGAATAGCCCTGGTCTTCTCAAAGAGCAAAGATCTTTTGTATTTGGGACCTTGAATGTCTGGCGTTATCGCACTAAACACATTGAGATGCTGATTGGTCAACCAGACTCTCCTAAAACCGTCTTTGGTGGGGGAACATGGATAGGCAATAGGCAATACACCATATGTGACAAAGACACCCTTGAAGTCATTTTGACATCACAAACATATTTATGATTACCAATCTTTTGTAACGTGAGTTTATCAGTATCCTGAACATGATGTGATAACATGTTTCCTTCAAATTGAGTGAGTTTGATTATCATGAAGGACTTATCAAGGAATTCGGTAAAGAAGAATGGCACGGGTTTGATGGTTATTACTCAACCGTTGTCACTGACACGGGAGAGGCAGTAGCAGCCGTTTTAACCGTGTTCAGGAGCGCAAGGGTTGTTTCTGTCATACGTGTTAGGTTTAACATCTATGTTTAAGTTCTTCCTGTAATTACTCTTGCCCATGTCTACTTTACCGAAGCCTATAAACAGAATCAAGTATCTCACCACTTTTTGGAGTTCCGATGTAGAGAAGAGGACAGTTTATGCCTGTGGAGAGATGAACTGCTCCACCAACTGTGGGTGAAGGTTTCCGTACTGGGTGCTCTCTCTCGGGGTCTCCACACACCGCAGTCTGCAACATCAACAACATAAACTGGTGCAGGTCCACACTGACCTCAACTTAACGATGGTCAATCTCTCCCCAAGGGCTGGACATCACTGCACGGACCTAGTCACCAGTACTTCGTTTACCAGAGAAAGCTTGTATCCTGATTCATGAGTCGGTTTACTGAGCATCAACATTAAAATATGATTACATGCCAACTTATCATTCGCTGTAGAGTCGGGTCTCACCGTCCCGTGTGAGCTTCATAACAGTTGCTACAGGCGGAATATTGGCTTACATTGGAAATAAGATTGGCTGCTAATGAACGAGTCTATTGAATCTCATTGTCTGAGGAACCTTTTACTGATACAAAATAATTTCGGATGCAAGCTGCTTGATATGCGTTTTATGGTTCGAAATAGTTGAACAATGAAGGCGGGTTACTTTACCTAAGACAGGTTTCTCATCGTCTTGACAGCGGTCACTGCAGGAGGTTGAGGCGGGTCTGGACTCAGTGGTGGATCATCGACGGTCTGCCGGTCGGCCAGGTGAACCAAGGGCAAACGTAGGACACACTCACTCACACACACAGAAAGAGCACTGGCTTGCTTCCCTCCCAACCGACAGTGCTCAGCCCGAGTCACGAGGAAGCAGCACCGGATCGATACATGGCTGCATCCAGGAAGCATCCCGACATGATGCGTGCAGCGCTCCTCCACCACACTCCCTCACTCTCTCGTCTCTCTACAGGTCCCCACAGGAGTCAAGCCAACTGCCAGCAAATCTATTATACCATGGGCCTTCAGTAGTCATGGTGAAGTGAAGCGTTCATACCTATTCCATACCTATAACAGCTATCTTTTTGAACAAAAGGAAAACGGATTGTTGTAAACCTAAATTCCGTATACATGTACCAAAGGCAAATTACTCGATTCGGTAATTTATCAATTCCTTTTTATCCCGTTTAAGCTTTTCAATGTTTGAAAAGATATACTCCGTAAACAAATCACTGTCCAATTTAAACCAATAAGTAATTGGATAATTGTTGTGTAAGTTAATTGTTTCAAACTTTCAAAGAAGTATTGACAAGAAACACAATTTTAATGCTTTTAGATGATAATGTTAAGACTTAATGCTTAAGATTAGGACATTATTTGGAATTGAAAATCAGACAATTTGCCGCTGTTGGCTGGCGCGCAAAGGTAAGATAATATAAAGTGCATGTATACGTGTACCCAAGGATACCTTTTAACACGTTGAAACTATTACTTGATCTTCATTGAAAACTAGCTTAATATTACATATTTAGTATTTCGGGATGCATATATTATTTCAATGAGATTATCTCTTCTGAAATTAGCAATACACTCAGGAGCAAAAGAAACGATACCAACTTTTCAAAAGAGTACAAAGCAAAGACCCGTTGTAAATGAACTACGGTTACGAACAATTGTGACAGGCACATCAGTTGTGAAGAAGTACTCACAATTTCAAACATCAACGTATGATACTTAGAATTGTATGACTGTTCAAATACACGAGAGTGCCAAAACAGCTTTTTCAATGTCATTTTGGTCATAATCTTCAGAACTGGAATAAAAATATATGAAATTCATAAATTTGATAAGTAAAAGATGTTTTCAATACAAAAATCCTTGATAGAAATTTATTTCTTTAGGCATTTGTAAGTTGTTTTAAAAACAAGCAAAAGGGTCATTTTCACTATCCTATCACGTCTGATTAAGGAGATTTTCAAATGGCGTTTTTTGAAAGGCGTGTTTTTTAATAGCGTTAACAGGTATAGCTTTGAAATTAAAAACTTAGTTCAGCTGGGTCTTTAGGACACGAAATACACCCCGTCATGTCCGGAAGTGAACTATTTGCCACGCGAGAGAGGAGTTCAGACTCGCCAATTTACCAAAATTTAAGGTATCATTGTTGAATAAACGAAAACCTAAACACACCAATCTGTAGAACAATTATCAAACTCTCTTTGTGCCAAATTTGAATGCAAAACGTTTTCCTGTTTTCGAGCTGTCGTCCTTAAAAGACCGACACCATCAGAGTCCCAGTGAACTTTTTCTATTCACGCACAATTTGTCCTGGTGAACTATTTCCTTTTGAGGTAGTTAACTATTTGTTGTCAAACTATTCTCTCATCTAATCACGTTTACAGCATTTACTCAACTTTTCTGATATTTTATTCCTCGGATGCGGTGTTTACAATATGGATCACATGTTGCTGTTATTGCTCTGAACATTTTGTGACTTCAGTTGGATAATATTTCGCTGCAATGAAATTTACGGAGACAGGAAAATTATATCTAAAAATACCTTTAAGTGAGACAACAGATCAACTAAAATAAGTTGAAAAGAATTTCCAAAACGTTCCAATGACAATAACGATTGAAACAAACTTGGGATAACTATTGAATAGAAGTGTGCATGTCATCGATGTAATATTGTGTAACACTTCATCTCGCTTTATGTACTTGCTATTGTGAAATGATAAGCACCCACGTGGAATATTATAAAAGTGAGTTAGAGTAATCTTGAAATAACCATTAGCTCTTCGGCATGTCACAATTAAACATTGACTTTATGAAATAGAATTCGAATTGGTTTAACATCAAACCTTTCCAAATTGAAATAAAATGTGTGAAAATAAAGGTAAAGAGAGAAAAACGGGTTTATGATAAAACATAGTCATTACAACACCCGCCATGTTAGTTTTCATATATAGCTACATGCAAACATATTGTTACATGGGCCATTACTCTTAAAAATGTTATTGCATAAATCTCATTTTAAAACTCCATCAAGGTATGGATACCCAGCTGAAGACAATCGACAGTTTTGGTTATCCTATCACAGAGTTTAGAACTGAGACAAGCCTGTCTTTAAGAAACCCGCGAACAGAGTTTAAAAAACCCCACACTGAACAAGGGCAATAAATCAAGCTATTGATACCCTAAAGAAACACAGTAAATTTGGTTTTCCTTATATTAATATACACAAAGAACTTAATTAAGCACCCTCTATTTTATAATATGTATTATTCTTGATAAATGTTATGTATTGACCACTCCAGATACAACAATTGCTTTTTAATCAGCTGTTCAATTGAACTAAAATACCATCAAATGCAATAATGTAATAGAACTGAAATTTGGCCAAAATATTTATTGTCATTGGTGAGAACATACAAAATAATCTTTGGATTTTTTACTGACATGCATACACAAAAGCCCTTTTTTATCATGTGTGATGAGAGGGTAGCAGGACATTGAATTTTTAGTACTTTGTTAAACAATAATTGATAAATGCCTACAATCTTAAAATCTGTGAGTAAATTTGATATTCTTTGAGTTTACTTTATTGACCAAACACTTCATCTTCTCTAGATAAGCCGTTATCTTTAACAGTGGCCATATTTTTCTTGGAGCGGATTTAAAATTTGATACATAAATATTTGGTGATTTTGAGGGTTCAATCTGCTCTAACGATGAACTTTTGCTGAGATGTTTACCAAAAAGCAATAATTTCTGTTAAAAGAATGATAAGTTTCACATTGCAGCAAAAAATATGATGATCGTTATATCGAGAATCCCTAAGTGTTTGCCTGTGACATAAACATAACATAAAAGTATTAAATGAAAAACGAAATGTACGTCACACACAAGTGCTGTCCCTGTGTTTCATGGATAAACGCCATTTCAACCTCTTCCCACATTCGTACAGGTACGGAAGTTTGGGAAAGTGCACACGTTTAAATGATCCCTGATTTTCATCATGTATTGATTTGCTTTGATACAAACGTAAGTGGCATAATTTATGATATATTTTCAAATTATTTCATTCATTATATGATTGGCGGTGAAATACCGAGATTTATTATATGAATGAGGTTGAGATACTCTGTTCTATCAGTGAAATAAACCCTCTATCTGGCTACAGTGGCGATAACCTTTATCGTCACTCTACTGAGTAGTTTAGTACTTTATCACCACTCGAGTGACGTCAAGTTCAAGAGTTTGACGTCAAGTAACAATGGTCTGACGTCATGAATTCTATATGACGTCACACGGTTACCGCGGTGACGGGCTCTTCCAAGCGGCCGCTCAACATGAAATTGGCCTTTTTTGACATAATTAGAAGGATTTCATCATATAATAAATAGAATATCTGTCAATTCTTGACAAATACCACGATTATCTCATTTCGTGAGGTAGAAAAGTTGAATAATTTCACTCGTGGCTGCGCCACTCGTGAAAATATAAACTTTCTACCTCACTCGATGAGATAAACATGGTATTAGTCAAGAAAAGACAGATATCCTCTATCTATCAATGAAAATAAACCGTGTTATCGGTCACTAGTGACAATAACAATGGAACATGTGTGACTGATAACAACAATGGCCTGACGTCATCGAACAATGCTCTGACGCAATAACACGCTCATGACGTCATGTTGTTGCTTGGGTTACGGGCTCTCTTTGGTGCCGACTCAACGTAGATGCGCTTCAATTTTGGTGGAAATACAATGATTTAAAGAGGGACTGAAATGCTATATGGCAACTTTCGGGATTCATGAAAAGACTTAAATTACTTTACTAACCTTATCGACGTCACCATGGTTCCTTTGAAATTAATACACTTATATAATCCAAAATGTGCCTTTTTTGACAAACAATTATCCACGCGGCTGTAAACCATCGCGTTACAACAACCGAGGGTAAATGGTAATAACACGTGCATCACGCGTATCCTAATGCTGTAGCCCCGAGACAAACTACCGTATTGTCTCAGGTATGTGTATCTGTAATTTATTTTTTAAGGACCACAAAGTATCTCAGAACGGTTGACTTCTTGCATATATACCACTTTATTTATTTTCTTGCTCTATTATTTTCCGCGAGGTACAGCGTAACTCAAAACTCACTTATATTTATGATTTTATATTTCATACCAGTTTCACTCTTTGGAAGTTTCATATTTGAAAAACAGGCTATAACCACTGTTATATTAGTCCATATACCAGCAATGCAAGAGGAACGGCAATTTTGTTTTAACAACAATTTTGAGTTTGAGGTAAAAGATAAAAAAATTGATAAGGGTGGAAATTATGTTGCTCTAAAAATCAAGATAAAGGAAATAACCTATACAGTTATTACCATTTATGGCCCAAACAAAGACTCTCCAAATTTTTATGAAAATATTGAAAAGCTTATCAAAGATTTCGATAGTGATGAAATCTGCCTATGCGGCGACTTTAATCTTGTTATCAACCCCCAAAAAGACACATATAATTACAAAACTGTTAACAACCCCAAAGCTAGAGAAACAGTTTTAGAAATGATGGATTATTTTGATCTCAAAGATGCATGGAGAGAAAATAATATTGATTCGACAAGGTATACTTGGCGACAACCTACTCCATTAAAACAAGCTCGGCTTGATTTCTTTCTCTTGTCACACAATTTATATTTATCTGTGAAGAAATGTGACATTATTCCAAGTATTGATTCCCATCACTCAGTTGTCGAGCTATCATTGACATCGTACGAACTTCCACGCGGGAAAGGGTTTTGGAAATTCAATAATTCATTATTATATGACAAAAAATATGTTGATATGATCAAAGAAACTATAAAATCTACGCTTAAACAGTATCAAATTAATGAAAATGGAAATATTTAGAAGATAAATAGTTGCGTTTGTAAAATTGGATCGCAACTATTTATCGATTTTGAAACATGACCGTTAGTTATAAGCATTTTAAGAGCGAACTCTATTCTTGCGTAGGGAACTCTGAGTTGAAAGGATCTAACGATTGAACCATTATTGTTATAGGTGTTCGCAGCTATAAAGAAGAAGGAATTTCCAGTGTTATAGACATTAAAATAGTGTTCTTATATTGCAAACCAGTTGCACTCATAAAGATGAGATCTTATAGTTTTCACTGTGACATTTATGAGAGAGAAAACAGTTATATAATTCATAAACAAACAGGAACAAACCCGACTGAACAAATATCTTAAACTCACCCAGACCATTGTGACAGTGACGTGATCATTATGACGTCATAACCGTTGGCCTTTGTGACGTCGTGCCATGGGAACGGCATTCGAAAGAAACCGGCCGCATGGCACAAGGCGGCAAATTAGGAGAAACTTAGCCAATTAAGAAAGTTTAGTTACATAAAACTAAAGCAAATAGAAAAGGATTTTTGGCATCTACGGGATTGCGCAAGTTAGAAAATGACAACAACAACAGTATAATGTGAATCGGGCACGAATATTGGGAGAATCAGAACATTTTAATGTTGAGGCGGACCAAATAATGTATCCTTTCGCGGTGATTCGCCTCAACCAATTTGCGGGTGTTCATTGCAATTTAACACTGGGAAATCCTTCAAATCAACCAATCAGAAACGAGTATTTACCGAAGTTATGTTACAATACATACTCAATAGATGATCAATTACTATTCGAAACTTTACTATTAATGATCAGGGGTAAGACAATTTACTACGCTTCAACCAAAAAGAAAATACAAAATAAACTAGAAGTGGACCTTGGAAATGAATTAAACGATTTAGAAATAGAACTAGATCAAGAAGAAAACGAAAATGATAAGGCTATTATTCTTGATGACGTCAATGACATCAAATTAAGGCTTGATGAAATCAATAACAACAAAATACAAGGAATGCTTACAAGATCAAGAGCGAAATGGATTGAAAAGGGGGAAAAGCCTACAACATACTTTTTGAAACTAGAATCCAGAAATTTCCTTAACAAAGCTTTTACAGAAATTGAAAAAACAGATGGATCCAAACTTACCGATATTGAAAGTATCATAAACGAAACTAGAAACTACTATACAAAACTTTACCAATCAGAAGATGTGCTTCAAATTGATCTTAACGAAATTTGTAAAAGTTATGACATTCCTAAACTAAACGAAAATCAAAAGAGAAATTTGGAAGGAAAACTAACTTTAAACGAATTAACAAAAGCTCTCAGAGGAATGAAGAACGAAAAAAGCCCTGGTCCTGATGGCTTTACATCTGAATTTTATAAATTCTTTTGGAAAGATTTAGGTATATTTTTACTTAACTCATTAAATGCTGGATATGAAAAAGGCACACTGTCAATTTCACAAAAGCAAGGCTTAATCACGTGTATTCCTAAAGGCAATAAACCAAAGAAATACCTAAAAAATTGGCGTCCTATCTCGCTTCTTAATTCTTCTTACAAAATTGGAGCCGCAGCAATTGCAAATAGAATAAAAAAACATACTTCCATCTATAATCCATGATGATCAAAAAGGTTTTATAAAAGATAGATATATAGGGGAGATAACCAGGCTAGTTTACGACATAATGGAACACACTGAATCTTTCCAAATTCCAGGATTACTCCTTTTAATCGATTTTGAAAAGGCCTTCGATTCTATTGATAGAAACTATCTTTGTAGTGTCCTTAAATTCTTTAATTTTGATCAAAGCATTATTGACTGGATTACCACTTTCTATAACGACATCGAATCAAGAGTCTTGGTAAATGGTTTTCCATCCTCACCCTTTAAAATCGAAAGAGGTTGTCGCCAAGGCGATCCGGTAGCGCCATATCTATTCATCCTCTCTGTTGAAATCTTAGGCATTCTCATTAGAAATAATGCTAACATAAAAGGGATCAACATTGGAAATATAGAATATCTGTTGTCTCAGTTTGCTGACGATACGTCACTAACACTAGATGGGTCAGAGAAATGTTTATATGCTGTCTTGAAAACTCTGCAATTCTTTGCACGTTTTTCTGGTTTAAAGGTTAATGTGGAGAAAACTAGACTACTGTGGATTGGTTCCAAAAAACGATCTCGTCTCAAATTATGTAAAGATTGGAACTTTGATTGGTCACAATGTGATTTTAAGCTCTTGGGAATACATTTTAGCATTGATATGGATAGCATTTGTAAAATAAATTACGATGAAAAGTTTCTACAAATAAAACATTTGATGAAAATATGGTTAGCAAGAAATCTTACACCTTACGGAAGAAACACAGTTCTTAAATCCTTACTTCTGCCAAAGTTGAACCATCTATTCTCTGCCCTACCCCGCCCACCTGAAGCTGTTCTTGAAAAATTCCAAAAAGAGTGTTTTAAATTTATTTGGAGAAACAAACCAGACAAAGTTAAAAGAGACACCGTTGTTCTTAGTCCGGAACACGGTGGCCTTAAAGTTCCAATTATCAAAGATATTATATCTTAACAAAAATTGAAATGGATTCAGAGATTAAAATGTTGTTCGTCAAATTGGAAAGATTTACTCATGCATAGACTGCACAACCAAAGTCTTTTGTGGATATCAGATAAAACATATATTGAAAATAAAGTAATTTCTTCAATTTCAAATCCATTTTGGATAGAGGTCTTTAAGGACTGGTCCAACACAGTGGGTAAATATAAACGACATGCTAAAAGTACGTATGATCTACTCTCGCAAAGTATATGGAATAACGATAGTATTAAGGTTGGAAATAAGAGCGTTTTATAAAAAAAATGGGCAAAGAAGGGTATAATATTTGTAAATGATTTATTGGATGAAAATGGAAGATTTTACTCCAAGGAAGAATTGGGTACTGTATATTCTCTTGATATCAACTTTCTCCATTATGAGGGTATTAAACGTGCAGTTCTTTATTATGCTAACTCAATTGATGTTACTTTACCCGATTGTAAGCTTCACAATCCCGTGTACCCTTTCATAATCAAATGTACAAATAGTACGTTTTTGAGTAAACGTCATTATTTGTACTTACCGTCGACGACTCACCGTAGCCCATTGATTGCCTATCAATCATCATTCGACCCATAACACAGAAAAAACAACACGGGAGTTACCTGCACATCCCCGCCACGCCCCCTATGTCTACGTCACCAAAACCTCATCCAACCTACCTGGAGCCAGTGAACGCTAGATCGAACCTACTCGCAGGAGGGGAGGCATGGGTGGGAAATAAAGATTGGTGAGTCGTCGACGGTAAGTACAAATAATGACGTTTACTCAAAAACGTACTATTATTTAACGTACTATACCGTCTCCGACTCACCGTAGCCCCGACTACCACAGAGGGTGGAGGGCTGCGAGAGCGAGGCGGCAGGAGAGCAGTTACTCCCCCCCACTACGTCTAACTAACGGCGGGTGCCCAGTTCCCCTCCCAAGGAGGGAAGCCCGCCCGGCCGGAAGAAAGAACAAACGACACACGGAGATGCGATGCGAAGTTTATTGAAAAACAACAGAAAGCAAAACAAGACCTATCGGTGAGCTGAGACCCCTCTAGGGGGAGCCGCACCCGCAGTGCGATGCTGCGCGAACACCTGTGGCCCCAGCCTGGCCACGCCCGCAAGGTCTTCCGTGGACACGTCTCGGAGGTAGTGGTTAGCGAAAACCATGCCGGACTTCCAGAAACAGCCCGACATGATGTCCGCTACGGCGATGTTGCTGTGAAAAGCCATAGTGGCTGAGATAGCTCTGATCTCATGGGGATTAGTCCGAGCCGGCGGGGCTAACTCCTTGGCTTTGTAGGCATCCAGGATAGCGGACCGCAGATAGACACCCAAGAGACGTTTGTCTATCTCCTTCGTGCTACGCTGGGAGTGAGGAAGGAAAAGTCTCCTCCTCCCCTGGCAGAGAGAACGCGTGAGTTCAGCGTAAACCCGAAGAGCTCGGACCGGACAGAGGAGTCTGCTCTCTTCGTCCGTGGGAGAGACCGAACCTGAGAGGGCGGGAATGTGGAATACCCTGCCCCGTTCGTCCGACCCCTGGTTCTTGCAAACGAAGTCCCGAGCAAGTCCCAGCGTGGCCTTACCCCCATCCCTCGCTTCAAACCGGAGCAAGTCGGCCTGAAGTGCGTGTAGCTCTGAGATCCTGGCGGCCGAAGCCATCGCCACCAGGAAGGCGGTCTTGACCGTCAGTCGGAGAATGATGGATTCCGTCAGGGGTTCGTAGAAGTCCGAGCATAAATGCTCGAGGACAATCGCTAGGTCCCACTCGGGAGGTCTAGGTTTGAGCCGCCCGTCCTCCTGACGAAAGGTCCTGATCACCTCCTTGAGAGAGATGTCCACCGCGGGGTCCCGCTTGCGTAAGACCGACATGATTGCCGCTAGGTGGGTGTTAATAGAGGAGGCCTTAAGTCCCCTCTCCTCCCGGAGGTACACTAAGTACTCCGCCACCTGGGGAACGATCGCTACCTGGACATCCCAGCCCTTGTCTGCACAGAAAGTGGCAAATGACCCCCACTGTACGTCGTACAGCTTACCGGTGGTGACACGCTGGGCCGAGGAAACCGCGGCTGCGACTTTCTCCGAGTAGCCCGCCCGTCTCAGCCCCTTTTGGAGACAAGCCAAGCGTGAAGGTCCAGTGCTTGCGGGTTCTCGTGCACCCGCCCGCTTGGCTCGCTCACTAAGAGATTCCACCTTAGAGGAATGGGGATTGGATCCCCCTGACACATCCTCCGCAGGGGTACGAACCACGGCCTCGCTGGCCAGAAGGGAGCTATCAGGATAAGCCTGATCGACCGTGTCGCCTCGATCTTCGCCACCACTTGAGTGAGAATGCTCGGGGGAGGGAAAGCGTAGGCGTCCATCCCCTCCCATTCGCACGACAGAGCGTCTAAGCCCCACGCCCCGGGATCGGGGACGGACCAGTGACAGATTGCCAGTCTGATCGCCTCCATCTCCAGCTCGTTGATGTGTCGCGTGCGCTGGGTCAATGACCAGAGCCCCGCGGTCTGTTCCGTTCCCAGGTGGGCCCCCCACCCCTGCTTTGACGCGTCCACGAAGAGATGGGCGGTCGCCGCGGGAGATCTGAGGGGAACACCCGCGAAGACATTCGCCTCCACCCTGAAGAGGCCTCAGCTCCAGCCGTCCCCTCGCGGTGAGGTCCTGAGCTGAGGTGAGTAACCCTAAGATCCGCTGCCACTGTCGGAGCAGAAGCGGACCCCTGAGTCCCCGATCCAATAGACTGTCTATCCTGGCCATCCGTTCCTGGGGAACGAACGCCCTGTACTGAACGGTGTCCAGTCTGGCGCCCAGGAAGGTGAGCGAGGTGGTGGGTTGTAAGTCCGACTTGTCCAGGTTTACCAGCCACCCCAGCCTCCTGAACAGGCCGATCACGAAGTCCCGCTGCTCCCCGAGGACCGCGGGAGAGCGGTGGTGACTGAACCCCTTGACCAGGTACATGGCGAACTGTACGTCGTGATGGTGAAGTAATTGGACGACCGGCTGAGTCACTCTGGTGAATAGCCATGGAGCGGATGATATCCCGAACGGGAGCACGTTCCACTGGAAGTGGCGCCCCCCCAGGACGAAGCGGAGGTACTTGCGGTGTTCCCGGAAGATGGGAATGTGCAAGTACGCGTCCTGAAGATCCAGGGATATCATCCAGTCCGATCGCTCCAGTAATAGCATTACTGACGACACAGTCAAGAGACGAAAATATGGCGGCCGTACGAGGTAGGAGCGGTTGAACACGGACATATCGTGAATGAGCCGCCATTTTTTCGAGTCTCTCTTGGGTCGGACGAATACGGGTGAGTAGAACCCGGGGGAGAGATCCTGGAGCGGGATTTCCTCCACCGCCTCCTTGGAGATGAGAATCTCCACCTGTTCCAACGTGAGGGCGAGCCTGTCGGCTGCCAGCGGACGCTCCGTTGGGTAACAGGTGAGCGGAGGGGGAGATAAGACTGGTATCTGAAACCCCCGCTCCAGAATCCGACATACGAACGGATCTAGGCCTAGCTGCCTCCAGTTCGCCACGAACTGTCCGAGACGCCCTCCGACAGGGCCATCCCAGGGAACAGTCATAGGTGGAGGGAGCAGAGGCGTGCGCCACGAGTCACTGCTTCCTCGGGGTGAAGGGACCCTTCCCTCGCTTGGTCCACTTCTTTTGGGGAGTGCGTTTGCCTGGTGAGGGGCCGGAGACGTTCCCTGAGTCTCTTCCTCCCCGACCCCCGAACCGAAACGACACACCCCCCGTCTTGGGAGTGCGAAGCTGAGGTGTCTGGTTCCCCTTCTTTGGCGTAGTGAACCCTTGTCTCCGTTCACCCGCCAACCTGTTGGTCAGGTCCTGCTGCTGGACTTCCTGACGCTGTCGGAGGACTTCCGGAATAGCCCCAGCGAAGAGAGTGCTAGCTGTCCCCGAGACTCCCTGGAGATTGCTGCGAATCCCGACGGGAAGGTTGGTCCGACCAAGGAACCCATCCCTGCGTAGGTTGGTGATCCCCGCCGAGATACGCCCAGCGCTGAGCATTACCTGCGCTAGTCCTCCCGCCACGGAGCCGAACGCGCGGTAGAGGGCCGAGGACCCCTTCTCCATCTCCGCCTCCCTGGCGAAGGCCGTCATTGCCTTGCAGGCGTGGGCGACAGAGTTCACTGTCCCCAGGATTGATCTAGCCTCTTTGTCCAGGTGGACGAGATGGGCGTCCGACACGTGGTGAGCCGCGGAGGGTGTGGCGACCCGCCTAATGTCCTCGTCCAAGGTCGGAGGGTTGAGAGGAATCGGGGGGTCGTCCGCTAGCGGGCGGGGCGGACCCCCTGGCGTCCAGCATCCCCGACACCATGACCTTGACGGACGCGAGCAGTTGAGCGGAGAAGGCCGCCTGATCGAACTGACTTCGATCCTCCGACCTCCTCTTCCTCTTCTTGGACTTTTTCCGCACGCGAGGGGGCGACGTGCGGGACCCCTACGCTTCGCACCTACCGCGTCCCTCTCGCTCTTCCTTAGCGCCTGAAGGTAGAGCTTGAAAGCTTCCGTCGAGAGGGACTCACACTCTTCACACCTGTCTTGCAGGGAGCAAGCAGAGGTGCATGAACGACAGAGGGAGTGGGGGTCATGTGTCCCCGACTTCCTAAGTCCACATCGCCCACAGAAACCAGGGTACATCGCTGACGATACCCTGGTCCGACCGCGAGAGAAGCGGAGCAAACGCGTATCAAAAACGGAGGACGGAACAGACACTCCCGTCCGTCACTCACTCCCGTCCGTCACTCGCCAGACGGACCAAGGTGGAGCGAAGCGGAGCAAACGCGTACCAGGGCGGAGGACGGATCAGTCACTCTCGTCCGTCACTCGCCAGACGGACCAAGGCGGAGTGAAGCGAAGCAAGCGCGTACTAAGGTGGAGAACAGACACTCCCGTCCGTCATTCACTCCCGTCCGTCACTCGCCAGACGGACCAAGGTGGAGTGAAGCGGAGCAAACGCGTACTAAGGTGGAGGACGGACCAGTCACTCCCGTCCGTCACTCGCCAGACGGACTGAGCGGAGTGAAGCGAAGCAAACCGAGGCGGGGAACAGACCAGTCACTCTCGTCCGTCAAGCGCCAGACGGACCAAGGCGGAGTGAAGCGAAGCAAACCCATATCAAGGCGGAGGACGGACCAGTCACTCCCGTCCGCCACTCGCCAGACGGACCAAGCGGAGTGAAGCGGGGCAACCGCGTACCCAGGCGGATCACGTGACGATCCACTCACCCCAGCGGAGCGAACTGCCAAGCTGACACTGCTTGTACACGTCCCGCACACGAAGCCAGAGGTCAAAGGTCAGACACCCCGAGTCGTGACCTACTAACCGCACGAGCAGCACGTGCAATCCAAGCGCCGGTCGCGCGAAAATGAGAAGCCTGCCTGTCCCCCAGGCAGAACCCTAACAACAACAACAACAACCTCCAAATGTGGCAATTTGGAAGGAGAACGGGAGGTAAGAGAGGATACTCTTACTCCCAAGGATCGAGAAATATGGTCTACAAACTTTAATATTAGACAAGGCAAGAAAACTTCGAGAGAGCTCAGAGACACAACCGATCACTGAGCGACAGGAAGTTGGAATGAGGTTTTGGTGACGTAGACATAGGGGGCGTGGCGGGGATGTGCAGGTAACTCCCGTGTTGTTTTTTCTGTGTTATGGGTCGAGAGATGATTGATAGGCATTCAATGGGCTACGGTGAGTCGGAGACGGTATAGTACGTTAAAAAATACTCTTTTGGGTCATTCGAAACTGTATGATATGTTACTTGAGTCACATTTTGTAAAACTCCCATGCTATGATAAATGGGAACAAGTCACTGGTTCGCACTACACTGATTCAGATGAATGGGAATGTTTTAGCACTATTGCCAACAAATGTACCCCTAGCACTGATCTAAAATGGCTTCAGTACCGAATCATCCACAGAATACTCCCAACAAAACATTTCCTTTACAAAATAAAATATGTTGATACCCCACAATGTACTTTCTGCAATGCAGCTGACGAAACTATTTATCATATGTTCTGGGAGTGTAGCAAGGTGAAAAATATATGGCAAGAGATTAAAATTTGGCTCAACACTGTTGATGTACAACTTAGTTTTACAGTTTCCATGATATTATTTGGAGTGAAAGGGAAAAATAATTATGTTTTAAATGCTATTATTATGTTAATTAGTTAAGAATATTATATACTATTGTAGTAAGAACAGTTTTATCCCAAATATAATATATATCAAGAGGCAAATCACACAATATTACAATATTACAAAATACATATACATTAACCTAAACCAGGAAACATATTTCCTGAAATTGTGGTCTATCTTGCATGTTCTATTTAGATGAGTACCTGACTTCATCAACTTTTCTGTATGCACAATATACCCAAACATTTATTTTGTTATAGAATTACTTGTATATCACCATGTATGTTAACCTGTATGTATGCCTGAAAAAAAGTGAAATAAAAAAATAAAAAAATAAATAAAAAACTTTTAGTGATAACAATTTCACATGGACTCAACTTAAAATTTCTGAAATCGACCTACAAACGGCTTAATTACGACTGTATAAAGAACAGCGCCTAATTAGGCCGGCGAACAGATCAAAACGCACTGAAGCGTGACTGCCTCGTGACGTGTTAGTAGGTGATGTGATACCCCCTTGTGTGCCCTCGTTATGTAAAACAACACAAGCTAACAGTACAGCTCGATGTTTAACCGTCGATTAAACACCCTAAGCAACATCCAAACATCTCAAACCTTCAATAAATCGGTAGTTTATTTATTCAACTGGCAATTTGTATTGATGAAAACGTAAGACCCTGATTAAAAACGAAGTTGTGCGCATAATGCTACAGCATGTAGGCCTAGATGGTCTCGCTTTGCGCAATGTTGTCATAAGACTGCACATGAGAACCCGGATGTATATGTAAACAATTGCTCCCGTGTGAATTGTTTTATCTTCGTGCACAGTTGTTGGTTGTTATTGAATATTACTTTAGTAGCACAGCAGAAAGGATGTAATTATACAATACTATTTTATTTTTACATTTAAACCATTTTTTAAGAATTGCCTTTGACTTCATTTTGTAACAGGATAAAAAATATATACGTTTTTCTTAGTTATTTCATTTAGTGATGGACAAGTTACAATTCTCAATGAAAGACATGTATTGGATGATCACTGATGTCTTGTTTAAAACATTAATTTAATAGGGCATTTCACTGAAAATCTTAATGTTTTCACTCTTGTACATAGAGGTGATATTTTCCACAACAATAGCCGATACATGGCCAAACAGAATGAAGATTAATTAAATGAACCTTATCCAAAATAATTATCAGATAGAGCAAAAACGGTATTCCTAATTTCAGGTTAATAGGTTATTATTTACCAATCGGAGAAAAAAGGGATGTTAAGGAATACAATTGCTATTTGATGTTACCTAATTAGCTGATGTCATAAAATAGCCAGGTGTTGATGATTGTGCATTATATAACCTACCTGCTATAGTCATCATTTGATATCATCTAATTAGGAAACAGACAGGAAATTCGATAGACAGTAAAGTAATTGTGTAATAAGTGAGTATCTGATCTAAAGAAAGTAAGTAACACCTGCAGACCAATGTCATTGTTTATTCAACCTTTTTACACAACGTTCAAATCTAAATGTAAGCATTGTATATTCGGATTATTACCATGAATCAGCCCAATACGTTGTGCTATGTTTTATATTTTACTAATCTCCCTTTTCTCTGCATGCCAAACTGTTCATTCAGTGAAAATGCGAGCTCGAAGCAGAAAATCGGTGTAGTGATCGGAACACGTGAGTTCGATGTAGATTGTCACATTGCTCTGTTTGACCTAACACAGCGGGTCAATTTGGCGTGAAACCATCAATATGATGGGAATTTGTCTACGGAGACTTCATCAGGAGATATTCTAGGACAGTTGACAGCAACACAATGATATAGCATACTGTTAATCGCTTTGAAAAGGCAGAACTGCGGATTTCGCCTATCATTTTCCATATAAGCAGACGAACGCTTCGCCTACTGCCACGTCACTTCCGGTATCCCCTGCCCTTGGCCTCTCAGCCTTGTTTTGGTTTGTCGCTGGACGGCGACAAGCAGACGCCTTGTTACGCAATGTTTACTTAGCTGTAGCTTCATTGAGAAACTGTGTATCGTTGCTGTTTTGGCCTAATATTTATGTTATATAGTTATTTGACCAATATCTTTTGAAAAATATATTTAAAAAAGGTTATGCAGCCCTTCTTTAATCATAAAATAAATAGAAAATTTGACTTTTCTTGACAATACCTTACACTCTTGAGGTAGAAAAGTTTTATATTATCACTCGTGGCTGCGCCACTCGCGAAAATATAAACTTTCTTCCTCACTCGATGAGATAAACATGGTATTTGTCAAGAAAAGACAAATATCCTCTAAATATTAATTCCCAAAATGGAACATAGATATGAGTACTAACTTTTAATGAAAATCTTAAAACACTATATATTCGAGGAAGCCAAATTCACACGTCCTATTCATATGAATACTTATTATATAACCTATATGACATGATCAACTCGTGAGATTAGTTCTGACTGCTTGAGATAAGTTTCCAAAATTATGTTTGAGTCATTGACGCACGTCAATGTCCGGTTTTCGATCATAATCGCGACTTGACACCTTCCTGTTGTCACTGAACGATACCGATTAGCTTTTAAAAGATAATTTCCTGCATTATCGATACTTTTCGTTCTGACGACACTACTTGTAAAGTTTGGCATATGACCCCTGGCAACTCAAGTAACTCTAAGGTCATGGCTGCAATCATTACAGCGGTGTATGTTTGATGTTCCACATTTTGTACACATTTTCTTGTTTTGTTTTTCTGAGCGCTGCAGCGTAGAAAATTGATGTTTACATCTTAGACATATGTATGATTTTCTTTTGTACGATTTAACGAAAAAATTAATTAAGTCAAGTTGATGAAAATTACCCATATTTCGACCTTAAGTATGGTGATACACTAAACAAAAGAGCAATTCTCGCCACAAACTTCATAGAAACATCACATTAAACCGTTCACTCAGTAAATAATGGCTTGACATGAAATAGTTCACCATGACAATATGAAATAGTTCACTGGGACTTTGATGAAGTTGGTCTTTTAAGTACGACAGCTCGGAAACGGGACAACTTTTTGCATTCAAATTTGGCACCAAGAGAGTTTGATAATTGTTCTAAAGTTTGGTATATTTAGTTTTTCGTTTAGTCAACAATGATACCTTAAAGTTTTGTAAATATGCGTGTCTGAGCGGACTTATCGCTGCAACCAGACATTGTTTCAGAGGCTCATAGGTTGGTATCAAAACAGAATTTGACAATACTTTGTGGTATTACGCATAAATGTCTTCTATTTTACAGCCTGAATTTTGGTGGCAATCTGGCTCTCTAGATATGAAGATATTGACAATATTCCTACACCTAAAATACAAACTGTGCTCTCTCTCGCGTGGCAAATAGTTCACTTCCGGACATGAAATATTCCCTGCAGTTCACCGCTCCTACGGTATGAAATAACCCTGTTTCAGCCATAAATATCAGTCGTAGCTTTAGCTTTCATGCATTTTATATGGTGTCGTTTCTTTTCCCCCTGAGTGTAATGTATTTTGGTTATATCGAAGTTTTTTTTATCTACAAAGGGGGTTTTCTTCTGCAAGCTCCACGATAGACTGCGATAAAATTAATATAATTTTATTTATTTCATTACATTTCAGTCAATCTAGACTTGCAGAATTAGAACCTAGACTGAATAGAGGCTCATGTATGATACAGTCAGGAAGCAGGCCTGGCTCTGCAAGTGAACACTAGAAATGGCACCAAGCTGAGATCCGATCTCCATATCACACCGTAGGAACGTGTACGCCTCGAATTAGTTACACAACAGGAAGTGAACACATTTCTCTGTGAGAGATACGTTTGTTTTTGTGCATTTGGTGTAGTTTTTTGGTCGATAAGTCGGTTTTCAGAAACTTATGAGAAAAACTATTTCTGGCTGTAAAATTGTAGACTTTAATTAACACAATGTTGGTTTTAGAAATGAAAGGCTGGTCAGCATTTGGATATAAGATAAGAGGCATATTTAAGTGAGGTTTCATGCTGCAAAAAAGATAAGTGCACATAAAAACGATCGGTAAATTGCTTTAAATGAATAAGTAAGTATTTTCCAATCATATTTCCTTAAACACTGATAACTATTGACCTCAAGTCCAAAATTTTATCAAAATCTAAATCATAGTCGCTGAGATATTTACATTCAAAGACAGCTGGTATGAAATCGTAGTAACGCGTTACTAAAGAGACGTTTGCGAAGTGGTGAACGAATTATATTTTCTTGAGGGCGCGTTACAGGGTCAACTTTAAGAATAGTTCTTTATTAGAACACCTAAAAAATACTATAATCTGTTCTGAATGTTTCAGGAAACTCTTCCAAATGGAGCCGTATGCACGTGGTTATTGCTATTACACCTGAAAAACGAACACTCATCTCAACGTATAACAATTCACATACTAAAACTCAGTGAAGTCACTTGAACAATGAAATATGTTAGAATAGATTATAGATATATATATCATAAATTAAATTAACAGGCAGAGACGTCATTGTGTCTGAAGTACATTTTTCAGAACAAATAGCTATTTCCTAACAGTATTAAGGACAAAAAATCATGCCATTTATAAAACGAGTATTCCAACAACATATGCTAGTCAACATTTGTGTATGAAGCTTAAGCTTTAATGTAAGGGTGCATGGTTAATAGTTATGTTTTTCATTAAACAAACAATATCTAACTGACATTTTGCATCAAATTATTACAACGATGAAGTTTGTCATGAGCTTCAACGTGAAAAGCACATTTGGACTCAAAAATGACATCTCATTCCAGAGAAAAGATACATACTGCGGTTATATTTTCCTTAAATATTTCATTGTTTAAATACCGTGTACGAATGCGACCTCAAAGGACGCTTTATGGACAATTATGGACATTAATGTGCTTCATTGTAAAGTATAAACTATAGAATTTCAAACATGGTGACGAAAGTGTCCGTGACTACCACGAAATGAGACTAAGATCTGATCTCACATCAGACATCATCAATATCTTCGGGAAAAAACTATTGCACGTTTATCATTTTAAAATTCCATTATTGTATTGCTACCCTGAAGGTGAATACCAAATTTGGTTTTCCTATCAAAATAGTTTCTGAGAAAAGCTGAACATACGAACGGACAATGGATGAGTTTAAAAGGGACTTACAAAGTTGCCATGTCAGTTTTATCGTTATAACAAACTTGTTATCGACATATAAAGGGCAGTAGCACGTTTCAATGGGCAATACAAAGTGCTGTAAGGAAATAAAAGTAAATGGTTCCAATTGAAAGACAATGTATTTAAACTAAATGCAATAATAACTGATCAAATATATAAAGTAACGTTCAGCCATGCTATTCCTTTTTCTCACACAAAATGAATAAAGGGTGCTTACACAAAAATGGCCGCAAATGGACTTTATGCGAATTCTTATGATTTGATCTCTGACTGTGAATGATTTGTTTGTGTAATGAGATTTTTGACATTATCAAAATAAAACATTTAGCATTAATGTACAATTATCAACGAAAATTTTAAAATATAAAATTTTCAAAAAACAGGATACTGTCCCTTTAAATCTAATGTTATTTATTCAAAAAATGGATATAAGACTTTGAAAATTTCAAGCAACGTCATGCTGAGACTATTAATTTTCTTCAATAAAAGCAAACCTGATGTACATAAAAAGATAACTAAATCCTTTTCAGTGAAATTGACATTAAGCATATGATTTCACTTGTTTCATGAATGAACGTCTTAAAAAGGGACCATTCGAGCGGGGTATTTTTTGTGGAAACGAAATTCTGGAGGACTTTCCTGTTTATTTTATATATGATTATATCATATATTATATATGATTTTTACATGATCATTTCACTCTTAATTTCATATATGTTTGTGAGATAAGCATTTTAGTTGCTAAAGATTTGACAATTTGATACAAAATAAAGTGTATCGCTCAAAAATTAAAAACATCGTAAAATGAAGCCACTCATCGAAACTACGATCGTGGAATGCATTACTACGACAAAATGCTGTCGTTACTGATAACTTTTATTATGAATTATTTGTAATTATGCACCTCTTCTACCAATCAAGTATCTATTACTTAATTTTGTTAATGAATAAGCATATTACAGCACAGTTGTTTTCTCGCAATGCTAACCTTTCAAAATGGCGGATGGAAGCCGCTCGAGTGGTGCCTTTAAAGGAAACTTTAGGCAGTGTCCTTCCTGAAGGGGCATTTTGGCATTGCTTCTTTTAGGGGAGACCGACATTGAAACAGGGAACCACAATCGCAAGCATATGGTTGTCCTGGCCCGTAGATGGCTTTCTTATGATTGTTTTTGTTATCTTTTCTGAACTTGACATAGATCACATTAAAATATTTCCTGTGAAAGCAGCAAACTTATCAGATTCAACATGGCGGCCAATGGGACAGTCGCTTTAAAAGTTGTATATGATATGTTGAAAGATGAACAATAATTACGTAAGCGTGAGCAAAAAGATTTCGTAGCTTTGTGTTCTAAGCTGAAAAATATTATGACTTTTTCACAATTCATAAATCGTTCTAGTAACTCACTTTTGGCCAAGGATTGTATAATCTTTACACTTTCATCAGACATGCACAAATCGATTCTAGCTTATTGGTGAAAGTAATGATAACGGGTTCAGGCAAGGGTTCAGTGGTGTAGATATACTCCTTAAAAATAAGAGGCAAGGGTTCAGTGGTCTAGAGATACGCCATCGGGATAAGAGGCAAGTGTTCAGTGGTCTAGAGATACTCCTTCGGAATAAGAGGCAAGGGTTCAGTGGTCTAGATATACTCCTTCGGAATAAGAGGCAAGGGTTCAGTGGTCTAGAGATACTCCATCGGAATAAGAGGCGAGGGTTCAGTGGTCTAGATATAAGCATTCGATATAAGAGGCAAGGGTTCAGTGGTCTAGTAATAAGAATTCGATATAAGAGGCAAGGGTTCAGTGGTCTAGAGATACGCCTTCGGAATAAAAGGCAAGGGTTCAGTGGTCTAGAGATACGCCTTCGGAATAAGAGGCGAGGGTTCAGTGGTCTATAGATACGCCATAAGGATGAGAGGAAAGGGTTCAGTGGTCTAGAGATACTCCATCGGAATGAGAGGCAAGGGTTCAGTGGTCTAGATATAAGCATTCGATATAAGAGGCAAGGGTTCAGTGGTCTAGATATAAGAATTCGATATAAGAGGCAAGGGTTCAGTGGTCTAGAGATACGCCTTCGGAATAAAAGGCAAGGGTTCAGTGGTCTAGAGATACGCCTTCGGAATAAGAGGCGAGGGTTCAGTGGTCTATAGATACGCCATAAGGATGAGAGGCAAGGGTTCAGTAGTCTAGAGATACTCCTTCGGAATAAGAGGCAAGGGTTCAGTGGTCTATAGATACTCCTTCGGAATAAGAGGCAAGGGTTCAGTGGTCTAGAGATGCGCCTCCGGGATAAGAGGCAAAGGTTCAGTGGTCTAGAGATGCTCTTTCTGAATAAGAGGCGAGGGTTCAGTGGTCTATAGATACGTCTTCGGAATAAGAGGCGAGGGTTCAGTTGTCTATAGATACGTCTTCGGAATAAGAGGCGAGGGTTCAGTGGTCTATAGATACGTCTTCGGAATAAGAGGCGAGGGTTCAGTGGTCTATAGATACGTCTTCGGAATAAGAGGCGAGGGTTCAGTGGTCTATAGATACGTCTTCGGAATAAGAGGCGAGGGTTCAGTGGTCTATAGATACGTCTTCGGAATAAGAGGCGAGGGTTCAGTGGTCTATAGATACGTCTTCGGAATAAGAGGCAAGGGTTCAGTGGTCTATAGATACGTCTTCGGAATAAGAGGCGAGGGTTCAGTGGTCTAGAGATGCTCTTTCTGAATAAGAGGCGAGGGTTCAGTGGTCTATAGATACTCCTTCGGAATAAGAGGCGAGGGTTCAGTGGTCTATAGATACGTCTTCGGATAAGAGGCGAGGGTTCAGTGGTCTATAGATACGTCTTCGGAATAAGAGGCGAGGGTTCAGTTGTCTATAGATACGTCTTCGGAATAAGAGGCGAGGGTTCAGTGGTCTAGAGATGCTCTTTCTGAATAAGAGGCGAGGGTTCAGTGGTCTATAGATACTCCTTCGGAATAAGAGGCGAGGGTTCAGTGGTCTATAGATACGTCTTCGGATAAGAGGCGAGGGTTCAGTGGTCTATAGATACGTCTTCGGAATAAGAGGCAAGGGTTCAGTTGTCTATAGATACGTCTTCGGAATAAGAGGCGAGGGTTCAGTGGTCTATAGATACGTCTTCGGAATAAGAGGCGAGGGTTCAGTGGTCTATAGATACGTCTTCGGAATAAGAGGCAAGGGTTCAGTGGTCTATAGATACGTCTTCGGAATAAGAGGCGAGGGTTCAGTGGTCTATAGATACGTCTTCGGAATAAGAGGCAAGGGTTCAGTGGTCTATAGATACTCCTTCGGAATAAGAGGCGAGGGTTCAGTGGTCTATAGATACGTCTTCGGAATAAGAGGCAAAGGTTCAGTGGTCTAGAGATGCTCTTTCTGAATAAGAGGCGAAGGTTCAGTGGTCTATAGATACGTCTTCGGAATAAGAGGCGAGGGTTCAGTGGTCTATAGATACGTCTTCGGAATAAGAGGCGAGGGTTCAGTGGTCTATAGATACGTCTTCGGAATAAGAGGCGAGGGTTCAGTGGTCTATAGATACGTCTTCGGAATAAGAGGCGAGGGTTCAGTTGTCTAGAGATACGCCATAAGGATGAGAGGCGAGGGTTCAGTGGTATAGAGATACTCCTTCGGAAAAAGAGGCAAGGGTTCAGTGGTCTAGAGATACTCCTTCGGAATAAGAGGCAAGGGTTCAGTGGTCTAGAGATACGTCATCGCGATAAGAGGCAAAGGTTCAGTGGTCTAGAGATGCTCTTTCGGAATAAAAGGCAATGGTTCAGTGGTCTAGAGATACGCCTTCGGGATAAGAGGCAAGGGTTCAGCGGTCTAGAGATACGCCATCGGAATAAGAGGCAAGGGTTCAGTGGTCTAGAGATACGTCATCGCGATAAGAGGCAAAGGTTCAGTGGTCTAGAGATGCTCTTTCTGAATAAGAGGCAAGGTATCAGTGGTCTAGAGATACGCCTTCGGGGAATGAGGCGAGGGTTCAGTGGTCTAGAGATACTCCTTCGGAATAAGAGGCAAGGGTTCAGTGGTCTAGAGATACGTCATCGCGATAAGAGGCAAAGGTTCAGTGGTCTAGAGATGCTCTTTCTGAATAAGAGGCGAGGGTTCAGTGGTCTAGAGATACGCCTTCGGAATGAGGCGAGGGTTCAGTGGTCTAGAGATACGCCATAAGGATGAGAGGCAAGGGTTCCGAGGTCTAGAGATACGCCTTCGGAATAAGAGGCAAGGGTTCAGTGGTCTAGAGATACTCCATCGGAATAAGAGGCGAGGGTTCAGTGGTCTATAGATACGCCTTCGGAATAAGAGGCGAGGGTTCAGTGGTCTAGAGATACGCCATAAGGATGAGAGGCAAGGGTTCCGAGGTCTAGAGATACGCCTTCGGAATAAGAGGCAAGGGTTCAGTGGTCTAGAGATACGCCATAAGGATGAGAGGCAAGGGTTCCGAGGTCTAGAGATACGCCTCCGGAATAAAAGGCAAGGGTTCCGAGGTCTAGAGATACGCCTTCGGAATAAGAGGCAAGGGTTCAGTGGTCTAGAGATATGCCTTCGATATAAGAGGCAAGAGTTCAGTGGTCTATAGATACTCCTTCAGAATAAGAGGCGAGGGCTCAGTGGTCTAGAGATAAGCATTCAGGAAAAGAGGTAAGGCTTCAGTGGTCTAGAAGTACTCCTTCGGAATAAGAGGCAAGGATTGAGTGATCTAGAGATACGCCTTCGCTATAAGAGGAAAGGGTTCATTGGTCTAGAGATGCACCTCCGGGATAAGAGGAAAGATTTCAGTTGTCTAGAAGTACGCTTTCGGAATAAGAAACAAAGGGCGAGATAAGAAACAAAGGGGTTCAGTAGTCTAGAGATACACATTCTGGATAAGAAACAATTGCTTCAGTCGTCCAGAGATGCGCCCTTCGGGATAAGTAGCAAAGCTTTCAGTAGTGAAGAGATAAACCTTCGGGATAAGTAACAAAGGCTTCAGTAGTGTAGAGATAAACCTTCGGGATAAGTAGCAAAGCTTTCAGCAGTGTAGAGATACACCTTCGGGATAAGTAGTAAAGGCTTCAGTATTGTAGAGATAAACCTTCGGGATAAGTAGCAATTAAAGCTTTAAGCTGTGTAGAGATACACCTTCGGGATAAGTAGCAAAGGCTTCTGTAGTGTAGAGATAAACCTTCGGGATAAGTAGCATAGCTTTCAGTAGTGTAGAGCTAAACCTTCGGGATAAATAGCATAGCTTTCAGCAATGTAGAGATACACCTTCGGGATAAGTAGCAAAGGCTTCAGTATTGTAGAGATAAACCTTCGGGATAAGTAGCAATTAAAGCTTTAAGCTGTGTAGAGATACACCTTCGGGATAAGTATAGCAAAGGCTTCAGTAGTGTAGAGATAAACCTTCGGGATAAGTAGCAAAGGGTTCAGTAGTGAAGAGATAAACCTTCGGGATAAGTAGCAAAGCTTTCAGTAGTGTAGAGATAAACCTTCGGGATAAGTAGCAAAGCTTTCAGTAGTGAAGAGATAAACCTTCGGGAAAAGTAGCATAGCTTTCAGTAGTGTAGAGATAAACCTTCGGGATAAGTAGCAAAGCTTTCTGTAGTGAAGAGATAAACCTTCGGGATAAATAGCATAGCTTTCAGTAGTGTAGAGATAAACCTTCGGGATAAGTAGCAAAGGCTTCAGCAGTGTAGAGATAAACCTTCGGGATAAGTAGCAAAGGCTTCGGGATTAGTAGCAAAGCTTTCAGCAGTGTAGAGATAAACCTTCGGGATAAGTAGCAAAGCTTTCAGCAGTGTAGAGATAAACCTTCGGGATAAGTAGCAAAGCTTTCTGTAGTGAAGAGATAAACCTTCGGGATAAATAGCAAAGCTTTCAGCAGTGTAGAGATACACCTTCGGGATAAGTAGCAAAGCTTTCTGTAGTGAAGAGATAAACCTTCGGGATAAATAGCATAGCTTTCAGTAGTGTAGAGATAAACCTTCGGGATAAGTAGCAAAGGCTTCAGCAGTGTAGAGATAAACCTTCGGGATAAGTAGCAAAGGCTTCAGTAGTGTAGAGATAAACCTTCGGGATAAGTAGCAAAGCTTTCAGTAGTGTAGAGATTAACCTTCGGGATAAATAGCATAGCTTTCAGTAGTGTAGAGATAAACCTTCGGGATAAGTAGCAAAGCTTTCAGTAGTGTAGAGATTAACCTTCGGGATAAGTAGCAAAGGCTTCGGGATTAGTAGCAAAGCTTTCAGCAGTGTAGAGATAAACCTTCGGGATAAGTAGCAAAGCTTTCAGCAGTGTAGAGATAAACCTTCGGGATAAGTAGCAAAGCTTTCAGCAGTGTAGAGATACACCTTCGGGATAAGTAGCAAAGCTTTCTGTAGTGAAGAGATAAACCTTCGGGATAAATAGCATAGCTTTCAGTAGTGTAGAGATAAACCTTCGGGATAAGTAGCAAAGGCTTCAGCAGTGTAGAGATAAACCTTCGGGATAAGTAGCAAAGGCTTCAGTAGTGTAGAGATAAACCTTCGGGATAAGTAGCAAAGGCTTCGGGATTAGTAGCAAAGCTTTCAGCAGTGTAGAGATACACCTTCGGGATAAGTAGCAAAGGCTTCAGTATTGTAGAGATAAACCTTCGGGATAAGTAGCAATTAAAGCTTTAAGCTGTGTAGAGATACACCTTCGGGATAAGTAGTAAAGGCTTCTGTAGTGTAGAGATAAACCTTCGGGATAAGTAGCATAGCTTTCATTTTAGTAGAGATAAACCTTCGGGATAAATAGCATAGCTTTCAGCAGTGTAGAGATACACCTTCGGAATAAGTAGCAAAGGCTTCAGTATTGTAGAGATAAACCTAGAAAGGCTTCAGTAGTGTAGAGCTAAACCTTCGGGATAAATAGCATAGCTTTCAGCAATGTAGAGATACACCTTCGGGATAAGTAGCAAAGGCTTCAGTATTGTAGAGATAAACCTTCGGGATAAGTAGCAATTAAAGCTTTAAGCTGTGTAGAGATACACCTTCGGGATAAGTATAGCAAAGGCTTCAGTAGTGTAGAGATAAACCTTCGGGATAAGTAGCAAAGGGTTCAGTAGTGAAGAGATAAACCTTCGGGATAAGTAGCAAAGCTTTCAGTAGTGTAGAGATAAACCTTCGGGATAAGTAGCAAAGCTTTCAGTAGTGAAGAGATAAACCTTCGGGATAAGTAGCATAGCTTTCAGTAGTGTAGAGATAAACCTTCGGGATAAGTAGCAAAGCTTTCTGTAGTGAAGAGATAAACCTTCGGGATAAATAGCATAGCTTTCAGTAGTGTAGAGATAAACCTTCGGGATAAGTAGCAAAGCTTTCAGCAGTGTAGAGATAAACCTTCGGGATAAGTAGCAAAGGCTTCAGTAGTGTAGAGATAAACCTTCGGGATAAGTAGCAAAGCTTTCAGTAGTGTAGAGCTAAACCTTCGGGATAAGTAGCATAGCTTTCAGCAGTGTAGAGATAAACCTTCGGGATAAGTAGCAAAGCTTTCAGCAGTGTAGAGATACACCTTCGGGATAAGTAGCAAAGCTTTCTGTAGTGAAGAGATAAACCTTCGGGATAAATAGCATAGCTTTCAGTAGTGTAGAGATAAACCTTCGGGATAAGTAGCAAAGGCTTCAGCAGTGTAGAGATAAACCTTCGGGATAAGTAGCAAAGGCTTCAGTAGTGTAGAGATAAACCTTCGGGATAAGTAGCAAAGCTTTCAGTAGTGTAGAGATTAACCTTCGGGATAAATAGCATAGCTTTCAGTAGTGTAGAGATAAACCTTCGGGATAAGTAGCAAAGCTTTCAGTAGTGTAGAGATTAACCTTCGGGATAAGTAGCAAAGGCTTCGGGATTAGTAGCAAAGCTTTCAGCAGTGTAGAGATAAACCTTCGGGATAAGTAGCAAAGCTTTCAGCAGTGTAGAGATAAACCTTCGGGATAAGTAGCAAAGCTTTCAGCAGTGTAGAGATACACCTTCGGGATAAGTAGCAAAGCTTTCTGTAGTGAAGAGATAAACCTTCGGGATAAATAGCATAGCTTTCAGTAGTGTAGAGATAAACCTTCGGGATAAGTAGCAAAGGCTTCAGCAGTGTAGAGATAAACCTTCGGGATAAGTAGCAAAGGCTTCAGTAGTGTAGAGATAAACCTTCGGGATAAGTAGCAAAGGCTTCGGGATTAGTAGCAAAGCTTTCAGCAGTGTAGAGATACACCTTCGGGATAAGTAGCAAAGCTTTCAGCAGTGTAGAGATAAACCTTCGGGATAAGTAGCAAAGGCTTCAGTATTGTAGAGATAAACCTTCGGGATAAGTAGCAAAGGCTTCAGTAGTGTAGAGATAAACCTTCGGATAAGTAGCAAAGGCTTCGGGATTAGTAGCAAAGCTTTCAGCAGTGTAGAGATACACCTTCGGGATAAGTAGCAAAGCTTTCAGCAGTGTAGAGATAAACCTTCGGGATAAGTAGCAAAGGCTTCAGTATTGTAGAGATAAACCTTCGGGATAAGTAGCAATTAAAGCTTTAAGCTGTGTAGAGATACACCTTCGGGATAAGTAGTAAAGGCTTCTGTAGTGTAGAGATAAACCTTCGGGATAAGTAGCATAGCTTTCATTTTAGTAGAGATAAACCTTCGGGATAAATAGCATAGCTTTCAGCAGTGTAGAGATACACCTTCGGAATAAGTAGCAAAGGCTTCAGTATTGTAGAGATAAACCTAGAAAGGCTTCAGTAGTGTAGAGATAAACCTTCGGGATAAGTAGCAAAGGCTTCGGGATTAGTAGCAAAGCTTTCAGCAGTGTAGAGATACACCTTCGGGATAAGTAGCAAAGCTTTCAGCAGTGTCGAGCTAAACCTTCGGGATAAGTAGCAAAGCTTTCAGCAGTGTAGAGATAAACCTTCGGGATAAGTAGCAAAGGCTTCAGTATTGTAGAGATAAACCTTCGGGATAAGTAGCAATTAAAGCTTTAAGCTGTGTAGAGATACACCTTCGGGATAAGTAGTAAAGGCTTCTGTAGTGTAGAGATAAACCTTCGGGATAAGTAGCATAGCTTTCATTTTAGTAGAGATAAACCTTCGGGATAAATAGCATAGCTTTCAGCAGTGTAGAGATACACCTTCGGGATAAGTAGCAAAGGCTTCAGTATTGTAGAGATAAACCTAGAAAGGCTTCAGTAGTGTAGAGATAAACCTTCGGGATAAGTAGCAAAGGCTTCAGTAGTGTAGAGATAAACCTTCGGGATAAGTAGCAAAGGCTTCAGTAGTGAAGAGATAAACCTTCGGGATAAGTAGCAAAGCTTTCAGTAGTGAAGAGATAAACCTTCGGGATAAGTAGCATAGCTTTCAGTAGTGTAGAGATAAACCTTCGGGATAAGTAGCAAAGGCTTCAGTAGTGTAGAGATAAACCTTCGGGATAAGTAGCAAAGGCTTCAGCAGTGTAGAGATAAACCTTCGGGATAAGTAGCAAAGGCTTCAGTAGTGTAGAGATAAACCTTCGGGATAAGTAGCAAAGGCTTCAGTAGTGTAGAGATAAACCTTCGGGATAAGTAGCAAAGCTTTCAGTAGTGAAGAGATAAACCTTCGGGATAAGTAGCAAAGCTTTCAGTAGTGAAGAGATAAACCTTCGGGATAAGTAGCATAGCTTTCAGCAGTGTAGAGATAAACCTTCGGGATAAGTAGCATAGCTTTCTGTAGTGAAGAGATAAACCTTCGGGATAAGTAGCAAAGCTTTCTGTAGTGAAGAGATAAACCTTCGGGATAAGTAGCAAAGGCTTCAGCAGTGTAGAGATAAACCTTCGGGATAAGTAGCAAAGGCTTCAGCAGTGTAGAGATAAACCTTCGGGATAAGTAGCAAAGGTTTCAGTAGTGTAGAGATAAACCTTCGGGATAAGTAGCAATTAAAGCTTTAAGCTGTGTAGAGATAAACCTTCGGGATAAGTAGCAATTAAAGCTTTAAGCTGTGTAGAGATAAACCTTCGGGATAAGTAGCAATTAAAGCTTTAAGCTGTGTAGAGATACACCTTCGGGAAAAGTATAGCAAAGGCTTCAGTAGTGTAGAGATAAACCTTCGGGATAAGTAGCAATTAAAGCTTTAAGCTGTGTAGAGATACACCTTCGGGATAAGTATAGCAAAGGCTTCAGTAGTGTAGAGATAAACCTTCGGGATAAGTAGCAAAGGGTTCAGTAGTGTAGAGATAAACCTTCGGGATAAGAAGCAAAGGCTTCAGTAGTGTAGAGATAAACCTTCGGGATAAGAAGCAAAGCTTTCAGTAGTGAAGAGATAAACCTTCGGGTTAAGTGGCAAAGGGTTCAGTAGTGAAGAGATAAACCTTCGGGATAAGTAGCAAAGGCTTCAGTAGTGTAGAGATAAACCTTCGGGATAAGTTACAAAGGCTTCAGTAGTGTAGAGATAAACCTTCGGGATAAGTAGCAAAGCTTTCAGTAGTGTAGAGATAAACCTTTGGGATAAGTAGCAAAGGGTTCAGTAGTGTAGAGATAAACCTTCGGGATAAGAAGCAAAGCTTTCAGTAGTGAAGAGATAAACCTTCGGGATAAGTAGCAAAGGGTTCAGTAGTGAAGAGATAAACCTTCGGGATAAGTAGCAAAGGCTTCAGTAGTGTAGAGATAAACCTTCGGGATAAGTAACAAAGGCTTCAGTAGTGTAGAGATAAACCTTCGGGATAAGTAGCAACGGTTTCAGTAGTGAAGAGATAACCTTTAGGATTAGAAACTGAGGTTGGATAGGAAACATAGGGTTGAGTAGTATACACAAGAGCCTTCGGGACGAAAGGCAAAGGGTTACAGGTGCGAATCTGCTGTGAAAATTTACAGTTTGTAGTGTTTTATTGTTTTTGTGTCTCAACTTAAATGACTCTCATTAGATAAAGACAAGAGCTAGAAGATTGAAATTAAGGCAGTCAATATTTCAACCAATCTCCAAACACGACAGAACATGTTATCCGGGATAACCCGTGCATTTTAGAAAATAAAAGTGAGAATGGGTCAAAAACAAAAATTAAAGACTCTCATTTTGATAACTATTTCACTTTATGATCATAGATATCATAGCCTGTTTATAAATGGGAGGGTTTTTGTTAAAGATTAATTGTTCTTCAATGAGTGACAAGTCATTTGACCTTTACAATCGTCGTTAATCTTCAACGTTTAAGGTTAATCCTGTCATTTAAAATTTCCAAATAAATCAAAGTTTATTGATTATTGTATGACTATTGGAAATCAAATATCTCTGATTTCACTTATCCTTGGTCTCCTTGTACTTATGTACAAAACGCAATGAGACCTTTAGCGTTTGACGTCCGTGACGTCAATTATATACTGAACATCTTTGAAAACGCACAATCTGTAAATTTTGAATTATGGTAATATTATTATTTTTAGGATATAAATGAAGGTTGGAAATGTTGCTAATAACACAAAAGACCATAAAAAAACGACATATAGCCGAGAACGGATTGCCCGAACACATCATCGAACAAATTACATGAAAACAACAAAATGCATGCACAACACACAGGAACATCACAATTTGCATATAAATTGGTATAAATTAATAACCGTCAGCATTAAATCATCCTCATTTCAGCCGTACCTGTCAAAGTAAAGTTTATTTTGCAATGCCAAGATTGTCAGCAGAGGAACGCGAACGCGCCTTGGGCATGTTGCAGGTTGGCACATCAATGTGACAATGCTTTGCAACAAGAGTGGAATTGAATTCCTCAGAACGTTATTCAGAGGTTTATCCGCTCAATGAGGAGACGGTGCACAGCCTGTGTTGCTGTTAACGGTGGTCATACACGTTACTGACTTTCCATTTGGACACCACCTTTCTTTCATGGTCAACTGAAATAAAACTTGTTTGATTTGTTCTTGTTTCTTTTCTTTACCAAACATTGGTCTACAAACGTATGGCCAATATACACGGATTGCTCGCTTATGCTCTTGGAAATCCAAACTATTAAAAGTGGTGCGTTTTCAAAGATGTTCAGTATAGTTAACGTTGACGCAGATAGAAGTCTTCAAATGATATAAGCCTTGATATAAGCACTGTCAGCTTGTTGGCCGATCCCATTCACAATATGTACACCATTTGTGAAATAAATATGTTTAAAACAAGTCTTCAAATGGTTAAAATTACTATTCATTTTGCTGTTTAGAACTTGTCCATTATCTTCACAACCTGTCTGTACACGTATTTAGAAAACACAATGTTAATAGAAATTCATGAACTATGGCGATTATTCAGAAGTTAGTAGCCTGGACAGTTATTGTCAAATTTCAGAGGTTACTGAACGGTTTTGTGGTTTGAAATTGAATAGTTTCTTGGTGTCTTTTTCACAGGGGTGATGATCGTGATCGATAATAAAGTCACGTGATTGTTGATTTTTTTTGCATTTTTTCCCTAAATGTGTGACCATTTATTTTTTACAAGAGAAAAAATTACCCATTCAGCGATGCAGCACTTTTGATGCGATCTTTACTGTCAGTACTCATATACAATATTTTTAAAGACATCAGTGATAAATTAAATGTCTATTGCCGATGAGTTTATGTGATGGATGTTATGTTAATTATGTGTTGATATTGATGATGTTTTCACGACATTGTTTAGAACAAGATCGGACTGTTTGTGGAAGTTTTACATTAGCATTTCCAGATCACACCCGTTGCTATGTATTTTGTTATAAGATTTTTCGAGTCCACAGGTAGCTTTCAATAATACTTTCTTAAAGACAACAAACAAGAAGCACATCATTTTCATTTGTATTTATAGTGCAAAATATCAAAAACATATTTAGGTTGGAAGTTACAATCACAAGTGCTTATTTTATTTTTGGCGGGAAAAGTTTACCCCCTGCATCTAAGCGGCAGACAGAGATAGTTGGATCGTCACCTGGAACGGCTGGGTATGTGGCAGGCAGTATCTAGACCGATGAGTGGGCAGGATACATTGGTAAAACACGGGTAAGGGTGCAAACTGTCACCAAATGATCGGAACACAGACGCACAGGGTATTTACATCTTGACATCCGGAGATCGGAGCACAGACTAACAGGGGGTTTAAATATCGACACCAGGTGATCGGACCAAAGACTCACAGGGTGTACGTATTAACACCCAGTGATCGGAGCACGGACTCACAGGGTGTACGTCTTAACACCAGGTGGTCGGAGCACGGACTCACATGGTGTACGTCTTAACACCAAGTGATCGGAGCACGGACTCACAGGGTGTACGTCTTAACACCAGGTGGTCGGAGCACGGACTCACAGGGTGTACGTCTTAACACCAGGTGGTCGGAGCACGGACTCACAGGGTGTACGTCTTAACACCAGGTGGTCGGAGCACGGACTCACAGGGTGTACGTCTTAACACCAGGTGGTCGGAGCACGGACTCACAGGGTGTACGTCTTAACACCAGGTGGTCGGAGCACGGACTCACAGGGTGTACGTCTTAACACCAGGTGGTCGGAGCACGGACTCACAGGGTGTACGTCTTAACACCAGGTGGTCGGAGCACGGACTCACAGGGTGTACGTCTTAACACCAGGTGGTCGGAGCACGGACTCACAGGGTGTACGTCTTAACACCAGGTGGTCGGAGCACGGACTCACAGGGTCTACGTCTTAACACCAGGTGGTCGGAGCACGGACTCACAGGGTGTACGTCGCAAAACCTTGTGATCGGAGCACTGACCAAGGAAATTGTTTAAGATTCATTGCCGCTTCTTGCACCACTCTTCGTCTTTAACATTTACAACTGTGCTGCAGTCACATACGTCGATGTGAGTTGTGTTTAGTGACCAAGATGTTTTATTGGTTGCCCTGATTAATTGATGGTCATTTTTGGATAAGTCCACAAGTGTAGTAGTAGTAGTAGTAGTAGTAGTAGTAGTAGTAGTAGTAGTAGTAGTATACTAAGCCCCGAGATATGAAGGAATGGTCCACAAATGTATGCACAGAGCGATGTAGTTGTGATGGAAGCGGACGTAAAATGTCGCTTTGATCTCTGTAAATTATAATCACATTTGCTTGAAAATTGGTATAAACATCCATACCAAAAATTCGACGTTCAAAATGGTATATCGTCCATTAAAACTGGCAAATTCAAAAAGATAAGTCAACAACTGTAAATCGTCGTTAAAACATACACAATGGTGCCCGCAAACAGATACCCATGTACCTATACTATATGTAAAGGATATTAACCTCTTACTATTTACCATTATACCATTGATAGGTTTATAAATATATTTGTTTTTTATTGAAATAATAATAACAGTCATGACACAACAAAATGAACTTATATATATTGAAATAAAAATAACAGTCATGACACAACAAAATGAACTTATATATATTGAAATAACAATAACAGTCATGACACAACAAAATGAACTTCAGTTGCTCGGTAGCCCAAGACGCTGCTGGACAACATAGAGGTTACGGATTCGAATTCCACTCAAAATTTAAAATTTGTTAAAAATTCTTATTCAAAAGTCGATGTGTTTGTCGGAATTTTCTACTAGTAATAACTACTGTATAAAATATCCTTGTATAGAATGTCTATGTGATATTGAGTATGCCCGTGAAAGGTTTCCCCGAGAAAAAAACCCAGAAAAATTACACAAATATGTAGCTTAGGTTTATGTAGAGATTGTATTTATGAGTATACGTTTGGGTATCTGTTAGCGGGGACCCATGATGCAACCGCTGAATTAAAACTTCTATGCAATTAAATAATTTACAATATAAGATTCATGAAACAGTAAAGAGCGACCTTAATTCAATTCGATATTATACGAAGATCTTATATGGGAAGATGTGTATAAATAAGGAAAAACGGCATATCAAGCTCCATTCACGATAATTTTGCCACAGTCCCAATAAGACAAAGAAGCTAATCATTGATCTATAGACGCTAATCATTGATCTATAGACGCTGATCATGGATCTATAGACGCTGATCATTGATCTATAGACGCTGATCATTGATCTATAGACGCTGATCATGGATCTATAGACGCTGATCATTGATCTATAGACGCTGATCATTGATCTATAGACTCCGACCTTTAATCTAAAAATGCGAGTCATATTTCGAATGATTAAACAATTCCCTAAGAATGCTTAAAGTGATATGTGTGTGACCAAGTTTTTCATAATGTCAATAATAATTTTCACGACTACAATCTGTCCTACTGAATTTTGTTTGTGCACAAAGGAAGCGACAGTTTAAATAGGTACGCTAATATCACAAATTTCGTGAAGGTTATGTTTGAATGTTAACAATGGCACTGTCGAGTTTGTGACATGCCTTGGGGACTCCGACTGGGAAATGACGTGATCAACAACGTCATACTTCTAGGCGAGGACAAGGCAGCTGACTTCTATCGTCAAACCTCAGGGGCACGAAATGTCGTCAAATTTCACATAAAGGGTCAAGGCGGTGACGTCACACTTCAGATACAGGGGCAAGAATGTGCGGAACTTCTTTCGTAGTCTCTTTAGTTCCCTTCTCATCATGAAAACTGATGTCTGAGGCGGAGACAACGCTGACGTTGGTGCGGACGCTGACTTCACTCTCGTTTGTCTCCATGATGCCCCCCTGCCCCTCCGGGAGAGAATCAAGCGAGATCTTGCCGCTAGGCAGGGGGTCGGGCTCGTCTACACTGCCCGAGAGTGACAGCGTCTTGTTCAGGTTCTCGTCATATTGAGCCCCCGGTTTGGCACTTGGCGGGTCCCTCCCGACGCCTTCCTCCGACACTTTCTTCACTGTGTTAGGCTCATTGTCCGGTGCTTTAGTGTCCGAGAGGGACTCGCTCTTGTCTGGGTGTTTGCTACCTGTCATCACGGAATCAAGCCTGAAAGAGGTGGGGAAAGCTATAAGGATAACACGATGAACGGCTCCGAAGTCTCCGAACGACCTGGCATAATGTTTTCAGTAGATGATGCGATTAACTTTACATAAATGTCATATAGATCCAACATTAATGTTTCCACTGCCATTTACCTAATTTAACTCAATGTAGTGATTATCATGATTATATGTAAAATGTTGTCTTACCCATGGTTTCCCTCCCTAGATGATGCAAGGAAAAGAGAGAACAAAGCATTAATCAGGTATAGAAGCAGTGTACACCAGCAGATACACCGGTGTACGTGTTGTAGCTAGACTGTACGTCTTGTCAGACTGTCTACGGCCTATTTCTTAACCTTGTTTAAACAATGTACGATGTTATCGAGGAAACTAGCAAATGCCATAGTCACACCAGTCAATAAAATATAAAGATCCAAAACCTTACAGACAAAACTTCATTTTTATGTTAGGCGTCATACACAATTTGCAGTATGAACTTTTTATACATAAGTATATTTATAATCCATGTTCATAGATTAACTAAATACAATCATTGCAGAGGAATACTGATAATATCTGAATTGATTAATTGCTTTAATGGAAGAACTATTTTTAAGATAACAGCTACCTAAGTTAATTAGAATACTCTTCCTGGTACGAGATGGTTAGGACCAATGTGTGTGACTGATATGTTTAAAGGACCTTATTATCCGAACATGACAAATGAGTGTAGAAGTATTGGGCGTATGACGAGTGGGATATGACTGTTAGAGCTTAAGTGTAGATGGAAGGAGCACCCCAGGTGATGAGGTGATTGGTCCACCAGTGGACTCTATATGGTTAGTACCAGACTATTCTACAGTCATCTAAAGAGCGTAACGATATACATACTCATTGTTGATATCTAAAAATATACAAATTTTGAAAGGACCTTTTATTAATTTCAAACATATGAAAACTAAAGACTAAAGGTGTTAGAATTGTCTAAGACAGAGGAAGAGGAACGGACCCTTGTTCTGGCGGTTGTGGCAGCTCCTTGGTGAAGCCCTCCTTTCCAACCAGCCAGTAGGTCGGCGCCTTGCCCTTGCCCTGCACACACAGATATGCAAGGTCATGAGCATTTCATCTAATTTCATCATGGTTTCATGATTTCATCCAAAAAAACGCATGGTTTGAAAGTCATAGAACAATTAACATTAGCTAAATGTGGTCGTAATACAATGTTCACCAACCTATTAAATTTTGTCAATACTATTTTTCTATCGATATATTAGTAAAAGTGTTATGTTAAATTACTCACAACGAAACAAGATCGAAACACTGACTTGTGCCTCCATCGTTTCTTAAATGAGTACCATTCGTGTCAAATCATCTTGTTTATGAAATTCAAACATTCATAGCTCTGCAAGTAACGTGTATCGATTCGTCTCAATGTCTGTCAAGCCTCGTCGCTGATTGGCTGGAGTGTCATGGTCACCAGACACGACCCCTGTAGAGCAGTACTCAAACCAGAAAGTAAGCGAGGAACGAGTGATATCTAGGTTATTTGAATTTGATGGATGTTTTATTTCCTGCCCCCACCTTGAGTTCGGTCTCGCCCCTATAGTCCAGTAGATACCCGCCAAGAGCGTCCAGCACGTCCTTGCATTGTCTACTCACATGGATTCGGAAAGCTGCAACAATTTTAGATTTCCATGTAAACTACAGTAAATATATCGTAGGAGGAGACGAAAAATAAGAAAACGTTCGTGTGTACACTTTCACATATTTGATTTATGAACTTTTAAAAGCGAATCATCAACTCTGGTTTTGATCCTTAAATAGACTTACGGGCGCCGGTGGATTCCATCCTGGAGGCTGTGTTGACCGTGTCACCAAAGAGACAGTAGCGCGGCATCGTGAGCCCCACCACCCCCGCCACACACGGACCTGCAAGTACACAAATACATGAGCTAATCTGGCGCTACACTAGGCTACACAGTGACCTTAAAGTCCACACAATACATGGGCTTGTCTTGAGATACCCTACATACAGATCTACATGTACACACAACACATAAGCTAGTCTGAAGCTACCCTAGGCAGCTCGGACCTACAACTACACACAACACATGACCCAGTCAGTAACTTACCCTAGACTACTCAGACATACAACTACACATAACACATGACCCAGTCAGTAACTTACCCTAGACTACTCAGACCTACAACTACACACAACACATGACCCAGTCAGTAACTTACCCTAGACTACTCAGACCTACAACTACACATAACACATGACCCAGTCAGGAACTTACCCTAGACTACTCAGACATACAACTACACACAACATATGACCCAGTCAGGAACTTACCCTAGACTACTCAGACATACAACTACACATAACACATGACCCAGTCAGTAACTTACCCTAGACTACTCAAACCTACAACTACACATAACACATGACCCAGTCAGGAACTTACCCTAGACTACTCAGACATACAACTACACACAACATATGACCCAGTCAGGAACTTACCCTAGACTACTCAGACATACAACTACACACAACACATGAACTGGTCTAGAGCTACACTTGTCCACTCGGACCTGCATGTACGGACAACACATGAGCTGGTCTAGAGCTTCACTTGACCATTCGGAGCTACATGTACGGTCAACACATGAGCTGGTCTAGAGCTACACTTGTCCACTCGGAGCTGCATGTACGGACAACACATGAGCTGGTCTAGAGCTACCCTAGGCCACTCAGACCTACAACTACACACAACACATGAGCTGGTCTAGAGCTACCCTAGGCCACTCGGACCTAAAACTACACACAACACATGAGCTGGTCTAGAGCTACACTTGGCCACTCGGAGCTGCATGTACAGACAACACATGAGCTGGTCTAGAGCTACACTTGGCCACTCGGAGCTGCATGTACGGACAACACATGAGCTGGTCTAGAGCTACACTTGTCCACTCGGACCTGCATGTACGGACAACACATGAGCTGGTCTAGAGCTTCACTTGACCATTCGGAGCTACATGTACGGTCAACACATGAGCTGGTCTAGAGCTACACTTGTCCACTCGGAGCTGCATGTACGGACAACACATGAGCTGGTCTAGAGCTACCCTAGGCCACTCAGACCTACAACTACACACAACACATGAGCTGGTCTAGAGCTACCCTAGGCCACTCGGACCTAAAACTACACACAACACATGAGCTGGTCTAGAGCTACACTTGGCCACTCGGAGCTGCATGTACAGACAACACATGAGCTGGTCTAGAGCTACACTTGGCCACTCGGAGCTGCATGTACGGACAACACATGAGCTGGTCTAGAGCTACCCTAGGCCACTCAGACCTACAACTACACACAACACATGAGCTGGTCTAGAGCTACCCTAGGCCACTCGGACCTTAAACTACACAGAACACATGAGCTGGTCTAGAGCTACACTTGGCCACTCGGAGCTGCATGTACGGTCAACACATGAGCTGGTCTAGAGCTACACTTGTCCACTCAGAACTGCATGTACGGACAACACATGAGCTGGTCTAGAGCTACAATTGGCCACTCGGACCTGCATGTACGCACAACACATGAGCTGGTCTAGAGCTTCACTTGACCATTCGGAGCTACATGTACGGTCAACACATGAGCTGGTCTAGAGCTACACTTGTCCACTCGGAGCTGCATGTACGGACAACACATGAGCTGGTCTAGAGCTACACTTGGCCACTCGGAGCTGATTGTACGGTCAACACATCACTTGGTCTAGAGCTAGACTTGACCACTCGGACCTGCATGTACGCACAACACATGAGCTGGTATAGAGCTACACTTGGCCACTCAGAACTGCATGTACGGACAACACATGAGCTGGTCTAGAGCTACAATTGGCCACTCGGACCTGCATGTACGCACAACACATGAGCTGGTCTAGAGCTTCACTTGACCATTCGGAGCTACATGTACGGTCAACACATGAGCTGGTCTAGAGCTACACTTGTCCACTCGGAGCTGCATGTACGGACAACACATGAGCTGGTCTAGAGCTACCCTAGGTCACTCAGACCTACAACTACACACAACACATGAGCTGGTCTAGAGCTACCCTAGGCCACTCGGACCTACAACTACACACAACACATGAGCTGGTCTAGAGCTACCCTAGGCCACTCAGACCTACAACTACACACAACACATGAGCTGGTCTAGAGCTACCCTAGGCCACTCGGACCTACAACTACACACAACACATGAGCTGGTCTAGAGCTACCCTAGGCCACTCAGACCTACAACTACACACAACACATGAGCTGGTCTAGAGCTACCCTAGGTCACTCGGACCTACAACTACACACAACACATGAGCTGGTCTAGAGCTACCCTAGGCCACTCGGACCTACAACTACACACAACACATGAGCTGGTCTAGAGATACCCTAGGCCACTCGGACCTACAACTACACACAACACATGAGCTGGTCTAGAGCTACCCTAGGCCACTCGGAGCTACCCTAGGCCACTCAGACCTACAACTACACACAACACATGAGCTGGTCTAGAGCTACCCTAGGCCACTCGGACCTACAACTACACACAACACATGAGCTGGTCTAGAGCTACCCTAGGCCACTCGGACCTACAACTACACACAACACATGAGCTGGTCTAGAGCTACCCTAGGCCACTCGGACCTACAACTACACACAACACATGAGCTGGTCTAGAGCTACCCTAGGCCACTCGGACCTACAACTACACACAACACATGAGCTGGTCTAGAGCTACATTTGACCACACATGTACACACAACACATAAGCTACCAAAGGCCTCTCAGGTCCAGACCTAAAGTGATGCTTACTCAATGTAGAAACAGTGTGCCAAAGGCGTCGTGGTAAGGAAAGAAGTTATCATCATGCTGTACACAAGGCTACTTGTTTTTTTTCGCTCCGCTTCGAAATATAGTTGCCAGCAGATGTACGCACTAATTCGCAGAAACAGTGGATTCAAGAAATTTAGAGAAAGATAAAATAAAAGAAACTCGGTCTTAAATATGCGAGGGTCGTCAAGCTGAAGGTCATCCACTGTGCAATAAATACGTTTTTTCCGACCCTATATTATGGTTGTGTGTTTGTGACGAGTAGGATATCGATACCATGGCAGTACATATCACAGTACATGTGACGCAATGATGCCTTCACCTGTTACTTGTAACTGCTAGCTTGTTGTTTTGCTCAGTGTGTGTGCTCAGTAACTGACGAGGGAAGTGTAACCTAGTTTTGCGATGTGTTCAGCCGTATCTATAGTTTGTAATGTTTATCACATATCCGGCTCTAATGTGAATACCTGCAATTGGTGGCTGTCTTAAATCTAACGTTTCCGGTAAAACCCATTCTGCGTATGAGGAGCAAGAAAAAATAAAGTTAAAATTCATAATATGGCTTTTTTTCATCTGGAAAGTTGCTAATTATAGAAGTGAGATATACTTAAATACTTTGTTTTTTAACAAGGAAATAAATTCCTTCAATTTTCTTAGATTTCCATAAAACAAAAGCACAATATTCAAACCAAATTCAGCTCTGAAATGTTATGAAAACAAATGACATGATGTGTAGCAATATGTCGCCATATATATGGTAACAACGAGCCAGAAAAAGATGATAAGTGGGTTATTAGAGTAATTTTGATTGGAGGCGGCACACGACTGTACAAGAAAAACGTTGATTGGATCTTAACTCATCGGCAAAAGAAAGTTATCACTTTTGAACTGAAGTCATACAAAATCATTTTATATGAACATTCATAGTTATCATCGCAATAAAAGCACATAATCCCTTAATTTGTGTATTTAAACTTGTAAAGAACAAATGTTGATGCATTAAAGGAAAAAATGAAAAAAAGGTGAAAATCGTGTGACTTTGCCATTGGTGCCAAGTCACGTGACATACATTTCAAACAAATGCTTATAATGAATCACGATCATCACCACTGTAGAAAGAACACATAAAAACATCAAAAGTCAGACTATAAAAGCGTGAGAAACCATTGAAAGTTGACAAATACTGTCCATGGATACCAACTTTTGAAGAATTGCCATAGTTCCTAATTTTTTTTATTTACAATGTGTTTTTTCAATACAGATAAGATGTCAAGATATTGGACAAGCCCAAAATAGCAAAAACAATTGTATTTTTTCCATGTACATATACACGTGTGCATTTGACCATCGACAACACTATATTAAAGAGACGTCATGTACGTCAAATGCTAAAGGTGTGTATTGGATTTTGGACGTAAGCTCTGGGAGACCAAGGACAAGTGAAATCAGAGCTCTTCGATTCCTCTATGGTGGTACATTTACCACTAAACTTTGATTTAATGAAAATACTAAATGGCATGAAAAGACTTAAATTTTTAAGATATACAGCTTTTGTAAACGGCATATGCCTTGTCGGTGATTGAAGAACACTTAGTCTTTCACAAAAACGTGTTTGAGTCAAATCTGATTCACAAATTAATGAACAAGCCACGATTAAAGTTAAACAGGAATACTGAAAGAGCCAAAAGGTCACCTCACCTAATCCTTCTCATTTTGTTTCAATTAATGTTTTTTTGTGTGCTTACACTTGTCTTGAGCATATATGGTCTGTAATTTTTGTTTTTGACCCCTTCTCACTTAAAAGTTTTGGTGCGGACTACGGGTTATGTCACATATAATGTTCTGTTGTTAAATGTTTTGGGGATTGATTGATATACTTGACTGACTTTATTTCAACCTTCTAGCGCTTTTTGTTATTTAATGAGAGTCATATTATTTGAGTGATAACTTTCTTTTGCGGATGAGTTTATATACAAGCCAGAGACTATACTTTGATTGGTAGCTATTTAGAGCTCGTCAGGGATTTAGCGCATTAATTTACAGGGCACTATTTCGAAGCGTAGTGAAAAATTTAAGGGGCTTGGTTTTAAACATAAGTGATCATTGAACATTCAAAGAATAAGTGTTATTAATGGATTGTAAATAATGCACCAATGAACATTTGACAATATCAAATCTAGCCCTAAAACATATGTTAGATGTATATTTAAATGACTATAGCAGCTGTTAGTTAAAGGCTTACGTATATCGGATGTTTTAAAATGACCAGGCGTCCCTTATTCAGATATGGGTACATGTGAATCCATTTAGAGACCTTGAGTGCACACTAGTTACAACTTGGGCCGTCGTATTCAAAGTAGTTTCTCTCGCTCACATCTGACCTTTTCCATAACGAAAAGTAATACAAGATGATTTGGTAATAGTTGGTCGGTTTGGTCTCGGGTTTGATTATAGTTCACGAATCAACTCGTCCATACGTATTCTTTTTGGATAATATTAGGAAAAATAGAAATTACCAAGATCAGTCGAAAAATGGAGAAACATCAGTAGCTTTATTTGGCTACAGAATATAAGTTGCTGTGTATGACCCCATCCCATAGAACCCAATCCCCACCCCCTCTCACCCGAGTGCAGGCCGATGCGGAGGCGCATGGGGACGTCGGGCATGTGTCTGATGGTGAACTTGCCGCACTGACTCAGGAGGTCGAGTGCCATGGTGCTGATTTCACCCGCGTGTCTGTTGCCGTTCCGAATGGGTAGGCCGCTGGACACCATGTACGCGTCGCCAATAGTCTCCACCTGCGGACAGGACATGCCACATTACTCTCCGAACTACATGACATCACACATCACTCTCCAACCTACATGACATCACACACCACTCTCCCATCTACATGACATCACACATCACTCTCCCATCTACATGACATCACACATCACTCTCCCATCTACATGACATCACACATCACTCTCCAACCTTCATGACAACACACATCACTCTCCCATCAACGTGATATCACACATCACTCTCCAACCTACATGACAACACACATCACTCTCCCATCTACATGACATCACACATCACTCTACCATCAACATGACATCACACATCACACTCCCATTAACAAGATATCACACATCACTCTCCCATCTACATGACATCACACATCACTCTCCCATCTACATGACATCACACATCACTCTCCCATCTACATGACATCACACATCACTCTCCAACCTTCATGACAACACACATCACTCTCCTATCAACATGACATCACACATCTTTCCAACCTACATGACATCATACATCACTCTCTAACCAACATGACATCACACACCACTCTCCCATCAACATGACATCACCCATCACTCTCTAACCTACATGACATCACACATCACTCTCCCATCTACATGACATCACACACCACTCTCCCATCTACATGACATCACACGTCACACTCCCATTTACATGACATCACACATCACTATCCCATCAACTGACATCACACATCACTCTCCCATCAACATGACATCACACATCACTCTCCCATCTACATGACATCACACATCACTCTACCATCAACATGACATCACACATCACACTCCCATTAACAAGATATCACACATCACTCTCCCATCTACATGACATCACACATCACTCTCCCATCTACATGACATCACACATCACTCTCCCATCTACATGACATCACACATCACTCTCCAACCTTCATGACAACACACATCACTCTCCTATCAACATGACATCACCCATCTTTCCAACCTACATGACATCATACATCACTCTCTAACCAACATGACATCACACACCACTCTCCCATCAACATGACATCACCCATCACTCTCTAACCTACATGACATCACACATCACTCTCCAACCTACATGACAACACACATCACTCTCCCATCTACATGACATCACACGTCACTCTCCCATTTACATGACATCACACATCACTCTCCCATTTACATGACATCACACATCACTATCCCATCAACTGACATCACACGTCACTCTCCCATCTACATGACATCACTCATCACTCTCCCGTCAATATGACATCACACATGTTTCCAACCTACATAACATCACACATCACTCTCCAACCTACATGACATCACACACCACTCTCCCATCAACATGACATCACACATCACTCTCCCATCTACATGACATCACACATCACTCTCCCATTTACATGACATCACACATCACTCTCCCATTTACGTGACAACATACTTCACTCTCCAATCTACATGACATCACACACCACTCTCCCATCTACATGACATCACACGTCACTCTCCCATCTACATGACATCACACATCACTCTCCCATCAACATGACATCACACATCACACTCCCATTAACAAGATATCACACATCACTCTCCCATCTACATGACATCACACATCACTCTCCCATCTACATGACATCACACATCACTCTCCCATCAACATGACATCACACATCACTCTCCCATCTACATGACATCACACATCACTCTCCCATCTACATGATATCACACGACACTCTCCCATCTTAATGACATCACACATCTTTCCAACCTACATGACATCACACATCTTTCCAACCTACATGACATCACACATCACTCTCCATCCTACATGACATCACACATCACTCTCCAACCTACATAACATCACACATCACTATTATTTTTACATACAATATTAGATATTAAGACAAGTATTTGTCACAGGATGAATAACAATCCTAGGACCATTGTATATAGCATTAAGGAATATATGTTAAACTGTGAACCTTGGCATTAAAACAGAATGTGGGTAGAAGGAAAGATCAATTAATAGGTTTAAACAGATTTAACCGACTATATATATCATCTAGAAACATCACCAACAAGTTGAATACGACATACGTAGTAATGAGTAGCATGGTTAATGCCATTATTACAATGCATACCATAGACAGTTTGTATATAAAGAAATGTTTAGAGTTTTATTTAACAAAAACGATTTTGAATAACCTACTTTGTACACATCATAGTTGTCAATGGTTGCGTCAAACATGGTGTAGAGATCGTTGAGAAGGTCAACAACTTGCATAGGTGTACTCATGGCAGATATTGTCGTGAAACCCACAATGTCACTGAAGTAGATCGTTGCTTCTTCAAAAGACTCAGCCTTCACTGGTCTCCCGATCTTCAGGCTTTCAGCAACAGTTCTGACAAAGGAGGTAGTCGTAGGGTCTTAAATAGGTTGCAGCAGAAATTCCAAATGACTCAGTACAATGTTTTAGAAACAAGCATATTATGAGATGAATCCGAACAAACATGAATAAATTAAGGTAAAAGTGAGATAGAATTCCTTGAGGAGGGAACTCTAGATGTAAGTAAGTAATCTCTAGATGAATGCCTGGCAACATGCAGGGGACTCACGAGGGGAGCATCCTGAAGAGGAGCTGGTCCGTCTTCTTCTTTTCTTCCTCAAGCTGCGTGGTCCGCTCAGCCACGATTTCCTCCAGGTCGTTCGAGTACTTCTCAAGCATGTGGAACATGGTGTCCACAATGTTAGCCTTCCTGCAGGAAACAATCAAGCATTAGCAGTGGAACCTGCAACGTCTAATGCGAGTTCATTTACCAGGAAAACGTCCAGTTTTAGCAGTCGAAAACGGACATTTTGAGAAGAATACATTTCCAGATCGAATATTATTCCAAAGCAAGGTCACCGTCTGAACTTACTTGCCGCCTGTGATCTTCTTGAACTGATCGTACACGTCCTCTATCCCGGGCCGCATCTCCGGCATCTCGGACCAGGCTTGTTTCATAATCTGGATGTACTGGGGAGGCGCCGCCTGCGGCGACACGGACGGCCGGATCAGCGGCGGAGGCTTCTTCACTTTGGCGATTATAGCTGAGACGGAAGTAGGTTTGTGTTATTCTTGCAGCAGACTTCAACCAATTAAGATAACAAACTTATATCAATGTTACAGATGATTAAAGGGCGACACTGTACTCACTGTCAGGAGCGAGCCCTGTGGAGCTGTATGGTGTACTGCGGAGCGCCACCTCCTGCATGATGATACCCAGACTGAAGATGTCCGCCTTCTCGCTGCCCCGCGTCATCAGACTCACCTCCCGCAGGCACTCAGGCGCCGTCCACAGAAGGTCTGCAAGCAAACATACACTCACTCTCTCATCATCAACCTCAACATCAATGGTCTACATGGAGCAAATCTTGGGCAACACTGCTACAGTCATGGGACATGAACCCGTCAACACGTTAGCTCGGGAAATCATAAAACCTTTCAAGGGAATGTACCTATGTTACCCGCTATGCAATGTTATAACGAATTTATCTTACCGAATGTTTAAACACAACGCATTTTTAAAAAGGTTAAAAACTGCTGAGGCACATGACAAAGGTCAGGGTCACAAACCGGAAGTGTTGTTTTGAAAACTACATCATCAATTATGTCAGTACCTCTCTTAGTCAGAAGGATTTCTTTTTATGAACACAGTTCTTGAAGCATAATTTCGATGTTAAAAAACTACCCTTGCATGACACACAAGGAAACAGTGAGTGAATTCTGGTATTTCGAATAAATGTGAACCGATTCTCATATGCAATGATCAAGAAAGCCGCGACACAATATTGACATTTTTTTCGACGAGAAACATTTTAAACACCAAATCTTAGATTTATAAGGTAGTTATGGCACTATACATGTATGTTTATTTGCATTTATATAGCTTGCAATTACTTTGACTTTAGTTTGTATAAAGCTACATATTATTTGAGCAAAGGTTACATCAATGTATTCCACGAAACATACTTTTCAAGGAGCTCAATCTGCACGCTCTTTTCATGGCGGGGTATAAATAAGTTCAATTTGCACGTTTTTTTCATGGCGGGGTATAAATAAGTTCAATTTGCACGCTTTTTTCGTGATTGGTTCATGGCGGGGTATAAATAATTTATCCTCCCGCTCAAGAGGGTCATATCAGTAGTTATCCAGGGTCACGTGAATCAATCAGAGATCGAGATTCTTACATGAGGAAGGATAAAAAGAAATGGTAGTGAACGAAGGCGTAGTGCAAGAAAGCATACTGTAGTAATGTGCTAGAATTGTGACGAAGGTGTAACTATACGAGGTGTACGTACCCCGCGACTCGAGGTTGGTGCGGTTCTGTTTGAGCGGCAGGAGAAAGCCGGACATGCCGTAGTCCGTGATGCGCAGTTGCCACCGACTGTCTATTACGCAGTTTCGTGACTTCAGGTTGCCGTGACATCGAATCGGTGAACTGTGGATGTATCGCAGACCCTGCAAAAGAATAAAGCAGCATGCCTGACTAAGGTAAGCATGTTATAAGCATATTACTCTTTTATAGTTTATCCTTGGCTTCATTTACATTTGTCACGATTTCAAATATTTTGGTACCGACCTTCGGCTTTGAGATATTAGTTATGGTATCATATCTGGATAAAATGTATCATCTGGTAACATAAAGTGATTAAGAATGTATATGGTAAAACCCAAACTACAAGACACAGACAGGTATTATTGTACAAGAGAAGCCACTTTCCATGTGGGTGCGGTACTGCTCGGTACACGCGCACCTGGTCCATACACACCGCTTCAATAATCAAATCATTGATATTCTTTATCTAGAAGATGTACAAGATGGTGGTGGTGCCAGCACAAGACAGAGAGTTCCTATTGCAAGGGCTCCGAGAAGAGAGATTAGTCTTCGAAACATCGTCAGTCAGTACTTTGCTAGCGCTTTAGACGATTGTTTGATACAACCAAGCAAAGATATTGTGTTAACATATCATCCAACATTTGCAGGCATTATGATACGCATAGATTTACCTAAATTTCGTTATTTTTATATATTTCTAAAGTTAAAAAAACTGACATTTTATGATAATTAGGATTGTTTGTAAAATGATTCTTTAAATATATATTCCTGAAAGTGTCGAAGTTAGGGCAATGGAATACAAAATGGAATTTGTCTCAAACAGAGGAAGGACAGGATGGACAAAATCTTTCTTTTGAGTTAATGTTCTCTCAGTGATCTTTTTCTATTGGTAATTTGTGATTGGCGTTTTGAAATTTAACTAAAGTATTACATTGCTTTGTTCCTAACCGACGTTGTAAGCATAAACTATTGTAATGAGATTTCATACATTCATAATAAGTCCTTTAGAGGATGATGATATAGAGTGGTTGATATTTCGAAGGGATTGATCTGAAATTCTAAGTTTAACAGCATTTTTTAACCAAGAGATGGAAACGGTATCTTGGAATTGCCATATATGCCAATATTATCCAGTGTGTTTTTCATAAACGTCAACATCTATTCTTATGGTTACATTCAACAAATTTTGTCAGTGATATATGATACTAATGCCGTTATTGTAGAATTACATGTCCCCGATACTATTCTAGACCAAAAACATATTAACATTCTCAGTTTGATTTTATCAACGAGTAGTGTTCTACCGGTTTCATTATACAACATGTATGGGGTGCTACGTCCTAGATTCAACGTATGCCTTATAAAATTAGTATGTATCCGTTCCAGTGCTTTTAGATTGTCATTTCAAATAGTTCAATCAAATAAGTAGGGGAGACCGGGGCAGGCACGGCCCCGGGGCATGTTCGTCTTTTCGCTTTAATTTTTTTCCGGGGCCACTTTAAATCAGATTGGTAATTCCTAACAGACAACATGACCTTACTCTCACACTGACTTTAAAATGGTGACAGTCCAACATGTCCTTTACAAACTGTTGAAGAAAACCCGTTTTTCATCTATAGTTGAGTAAAATATTTGACTTCAGTTTACTATGCTTTTGACAAATGTTGACTGCATTTAGGAATCTGTTCTTAAGTGAGCATAAACGAATATGCCAAGACGTATATGTAACGAACAAGTTATTTTGTTATGAGGGCTGTGTATTTTCGCAGCATATAAAAAAGAACAAACGTGGTGTGTGGGGTACGTTCAGTCATTACAGGCGGGGCACATTCGGCAGTGAGGACGAGTCACCAAAAATTAAGGTCGTCCTCGAAATCAGTTTCTACAGGTCCTCCTCCTCAAAAGGACCCTCTTGAAGGTCCTTGAAAACTTGGCTCCTCTAATTGGAAAGAAATCGGAGTTCTTTTCGTAATAGAAAGTTAACTGAATCTACATCATTGTAAAATATATCTTTGTGAAGTAATGTAGTATTTTTTCTGTCCCAAATATCGAATACTATGAATAGCATCTTATCTCTCTTTAATTCTTGTATCCTGAACATGTATTAATTGTTCCCAACGATGAACGAACCTGCCCCTGAGGGAAACCGAACTTACCCCGATGTGGGGCATGTTCGTCTTTTCAACTCGTCGTCTTAAAAGCATAGGAAAAGGCAAACTGGTTGAGTTAGGCACTTCCAACAATTATTGCAATAAAGTTAAGATATGTCTCAATATATGTACAAACGTACACTAGTATATTGCAAGAGAACGCCTCATTATCTCTATTTTAGTGATAAGGGGCCGTGCCTGCCCCGGTCTCCCCTACAGATTACATTCTATGAGCATATCAATATTTCTTAAACGTTTGTACAACAAATGCTTAGCCTTATCTGCCTAACTCCTTCGGACCATCTGCTAATATCTCTGTATCGTCAACAAATTGTAAGAAAATAAGACGAACAGATATATGTCCATGTCCTTACCATCAAGTGTTACAGTTACACCCTCAATGTTGTCTCTAAGAAGCGAGTTTTAGTGGTATGCATGGCCTATTGGTCCATATGGCTTACTGAGCAGCCACGTTAGCTAGCGCCCACTGCAGCCATCAAGTAGAACTGACGACTTTTATGAATCTTGAGGTATCCTAATGAGCTAATGATGTCTTTGCAGAGATGTAAAACTGAGTCGAGTAAGGAATACGTTTGAAGGATGGGAGTAACCTATAAGGTTATCCCTTGTTGCTGCCTCTGCCACTACTACTACTACTACTACTACTACTACTACTACTACTACTACTACTACTACTACTACTACTACTACTACTACTACCTCCAATTACAAAGGAATACAAACGATTAAGTCGTAAGTGAGGGGGCTCCACTCCTATATAGCTGTACGGATTGTACGGTGTTGTTTATATACAAGGTGTATGAACTTACCCTGACTAGGTCGGTGAGCAGGGACAGCTTGAAGTCCCAGTCCAGCTTGATGTCCTCGTTGTTGATGACGTCCTGTTAGTTGAAACAATCAATAAAACCAATGTTATCACATTGCTCCCATAATGTATTGTAGATTGTGTGACATAATTACCACTGGCTTAAGGCACTTTGATCGATATTTAAGTATATCCCGGTGGGTCATGGATTCTGATTTGTACATGTCGAAAAAAATGCTTTACACCAGCTTGGTAGCAAAGCTTTTCATTAGCTTGGAAGAAAATTAATTAACACTAGCTTGAGTAGCTATGTGATTGAGGTACGATGAACGTGAGAGTCGGACGTATCACCTCTAAGCTGCCCCGACTGCAGTACTCCATCACTATGGCCGGTTTGAGCGGGTCTACTAACAGACCCACACATGGGTTCAGGTTTTCATGTCGAAGGTCTCGTAACTGGAAAACGAAAGTGAAAATTTTCAATGTTCAACATTCACGTTAGATATCATATTGAAAGCGCAGTATAGCCTTTTTTGGAAAAAAGAATAAGAGGTTTTACAAAATTAAAGTGACACTTTTGTGATGCTTGACTCGACTACAGATCATCGAAGTCATCAGTTTAAAGATCTTAAGAACACAATTAAGAAATACAGAAAAGCGTGCTACTGTACTATGGAAATACATATTTTTACGACTTCATTTTTTCTTTTTTATGTTAGTGGGCCTACATATACATAAGAGCAATTTCCTCCACCTTGAAATTATATGTAGGTGTATCCAGTTATGCAACTTAAGTGCGTGTATCGTACGGTGTAGCACACATGGAATGCTTTGAATGTTTTAAAGAAAGAATCAATAATGTTCCTGCACAGGGGTCACAATAGTGAAAGTAACAGGTCATAAGGACCAATACTAACACTTACTTGCTACAATTGCCTAACTAATTTCCGACAATCAGACTATACCATGGCCCTAACAGACTTCAGTATATTTACAACTTAAACTTATGACGTAGTCCCAATGTCCATGTCTATGTGTTGATCAGTTGCTAGTTGAATAACGGTGGACCAGTTACCCTCACAGGGTTTGATATTAGGGTGGACCAGTTACCCTCACATGGTTTGATATTAGGGTGGACCAGTTACCCTCACAGGGTTTGATATTAGGGTGGACCAGTTACCCTCACAGGGTTTGATATTAGGGTGGACCAGTTACCCTCACATGGTTTGATATTAGGGTGGACCAGTTACCCTCACATGGTTTGATATTAGGGTGGACGAGTTACCCTCACAGGGTTTGATATAAGGGTTGACCAGTTACCCTCACAGGGTTTGATATAAGTGTTGACCAGTTACCCTCACAGGGTTTGATATAACGGTGGACCAGTTACCCTCACAGGGTTTGATATTAGGGTGGACCAGTTACCCTCACATGGTTTGATATTAGGGTGGACCAGTTACCCTCACATGGTTTGATATTAGGGTGGACCAGTTACCCTCACATGGTTTGATATTAGGGTGGACCAGTTACCCTCACATGGTTTGATATTAGGGTGGACGAGTTACCCTCACAGGGTTTGATATAAGGGTTGACCAGTTACCCTCACAGGGTTTGATATAAGTGTTGACCAGTTACCCTCACAGGGTTTGATATAACGGTGGACCAGTTACCCTCACATGGTTTGATATTAGGGTGGACCAGTTACCCTCACAGGGTTTGATATTAGGGTGGACCAGTTACCCTCACATGGTTTGATATTAGGGTGGACGAGTTACCCTCACATGGTTTGATATTAGGGTGAACGAGTTACCCTCACAGGGTTTGATATAAGGGTTGACCAGTTACCCTCACAGGGTTTGATATTAGGGTTGACCAGTTACCCTCACATGGTGTGATATTAGGGAGGACTAGTTACCCTCACAGGGTTTAATATAACGGTGGACTAGTTACCCTCACAGGGTGTGATATAAGGGTTGACCAGTTACCCTCACAGGATTTAATATAAGGGTTGACCAGTTACCCCCACAAGGCATGATATAAGGATGGACCAGTTACCCCCAGAAAGCATGATATAAGGATAAACCAGTTACCCTCACAGGGTGTGGTATAAGGGTGGACTAGTTACCCTCACAGGGTGTTGTATAAGGGTGTTCCAGCTGCACATGGTTAACTATGTTTGATAAAACAGCAAGACCGAAATAAAGTTTATGAAATATATGTGAGAGTATTCTTGACTTAGACAAACATACCGATCGTATATGCGTCATAATCTTGCTTTTAATCTCGAATCCTTTGATGAGAAGCTCTTTGACGTGCACCAAATCGCCCTGTAATCAGACAGCTTATTGTAGAACACATTAATGAATGCTGATATCATGTGGTAAATTGTTACTCTTTAATTTCATCCTAACAATGACATATTATCAATTAGGTTGTAACTTATATAAACCCAAACACATTGAAACATCTTGGAGAAGGAATCTTAACAGATTTACTATATAACATATATGGCCTTGATAAAAACAAACTATAATACATTTCTGTTTCTAAGGAAATATTTTCAAACATATCTGCGGGTATTTTGCCAGCAATGAGGAACATTTCATAAAGTGAGATATATTACCTAAAGACAAGGAACTTTTCCAACATAGGAGGGGAACAGTTAAATGATTCCAAAGAAACGATGACAAAAGGGAGATAATACACGCTTGATAACATTGAAAGATTGAAGATAACAATACATGACGTTGTTTTCAAAACATCAGTATTAGTATTCCAATCTGATTATTTCATAATACCAATCCGCCTACTCAACATTGAAATTTTTATACACAGAGAACCGGAATTGATTTGGTAGGTTTTATTCATTCTACGTTAGGACATTTATCACACACCAGGTAATGAATGACATATTAGCTTTGTAAGATAGTTGGTACAGTTTGCCTCCACTACTGTAGAATCGTCAGCACCGTTGGACCAATCCTCTTCCTGAATATCACGGGTAGCAAAGTAACAGTTCTCAGAGATACATTTCATAATATGCTGTCATATTGGCAATAACCTCTCAACCAAGAAACTAGGACTGCTAAGTTTTGCGGTGTTCAGTGGACGGGTGAAATCTAAGATGATCCGCGAGCGTGTGGCAGCTTCTGGCTGTAAGGGGCTCTACTGCTGCCTGGCGTACTTCTACTTGCAACTATTGATTGCACCGGCACTAAAATACTTATCTTTTGATGTGTAATCACTCTTGACTAAAAGTGTACCGTAAATGGGAATATATAGAAGTATGATCAGGGCGGCGACTACTTAATGCCAATGATTATATGAACTTTTATTGAATGTTATTAACGAAGCTGTTGATAGATTCTTTACCAAATGACAATAGAAATTCATATACAATGCACTGCAATAATAACTTCAATTCCTTTCGTTGATGCATTCAGTGCCCTCTGATCAATGCAAAGCGTTTCTTAATGGTTCCCTCGTCAGTATGTAGGTCAGCATGGACTCCCACATAGTACTAAAGCTTCTCGGAACAGCACGGTCTTGCATTGTATCAACACATTATCTTACTATCACTACCGCTATCCGTGGTGGTGGTATGGTGTTGGAGGTTTCAACAGAGGAGAGGGATAAAACAATTTAACCCTATCATTGATCAACTAATTTAGACAATGAAAGCCATGTTCCGAGACCAGTAGTGCCTCAATAAACACATTAACAAGGGACAATTACACCGGTGTCGAGTTCTTCAAGCAGACGTGGAAATAACAGCAAAACACATTTGGCTTAAGGTAAAACTGGCGATGTTTTTACCTTGATCAGTTTGTCTATTTGCACTGGAAAAGGAACGATGTCAAAGCTACATTCAAATTCGTGTGAACCAAGAAAAATGAGAGAGTTTGAATGTAGCTTTGATATCGTTCATTTTCGACCTGTTAAGAACGGAAGAACAACTCGCATAGGTAGATAAGTGAAGAGACGTAACTCTAGATACTGCGATATTGACCAATGAAATCGTTTTTGTTCCCAGGTGTTTGTGGTTACAACAAAGTACCAAATATTGATCCTAATGTAAAACTTTTCAAACAAAAGCAACTTTAAATGCATAGATCTCCTTCCTTTCGTTTTTATTTATTTTGCAAAATTGACAAATTATAAGATTTATTTTTACACAATTAAAAAATATTTTTTGTAAATTTAGATTTTTTAAAGTTTCATCGCCATATATCTAATTGAATACCATTAAAATAACTGGTTCCGGTTAATGCTCACACGTGTTTGGACGATCTTTTTGAGAATTCATGAGAAATGAACCTCTGAACCTCTGATCACATGACCATGCTCTCATCCTCTCACGAACATGGAACATGCACATATTATAACTTGCAAAAAGCATGAATCAAGTTGGACTTTAATTGAAAAATGAACATGGTCTCAGTTCGACCGTCTTTGCGATTTGAACAGAACATAGGACATTTGAAACATTATTCTAGTATGATTTTAGCACAGTTGTTGGAACCACAAGCAGTTACTCCAACTGGTATTAGAAAAAGAGCACTCGTCATAAACAAATATTGTAAGAATCTGAAGACCTACATTGTAGCGAGCTGTTTCCGTAAAGTCGCTTAGCTCGTTGATACTGATGGTAGACCTGTTTGGTTCCGAGGCCTTCACCAGGTCTGGTTTGTCGAACAGTGTACTCTTCATCATCTGCAACAACAGCAACAACATCAACAACCAGTCCAGCAACAGTAACCCTCCATTGAACTTGAGTAAACATTAGAAGAGTTCCATGCTATGTTCTAAACAATATTCAATTCAACAAAAAATACTTACAACAGAAGCTAAAAGAGATATAGATTATTTTTAAATGGTGTTTATAAACTACGCGGCAAAAGAAGGTATAAGTTTTTATTAAACTTTCGTTAAGGGTGAAGAAAACTGTTCATCATTGTCTGAGTAGGACACGTTTTATGCCATTAGTTCTTAATTCAAGAACTGAAGTAGAGTATAGATATTCCCATACATGAGGTTTGAAACATAGCTGATGAAAGCACAAAAAAGAACTGCCAAGACTAACAGGAGGGGAGCTACAACGAGCTGTTAGTATCCGAGAAGCGGTTTAAAAGGTGGCCTCCACATACGACACCAACAAACAGTCAGGACCCGAACAAGCCCAGAACCGTAAGATCAAGTGTCACAGGAAGATACACATACACAAACACGCATACACTTAAGCAACCGATTCTTAACTGCGGTGTCAACGGCAGCAACAGCTTAAGGACTCGCATCAGTCAACGCACAGTGCTGCGGGTATCAGACCTTACCGTCCCTTCAGAGGAATGTTCTTGATCGCCCAACATCGACGTGACAATGTACACGTTCTGCCATTGCCTGCCTGTTCCCCTGACATGAACCCAATAGAGAAACTATGGGACCATCTTAACTGACGATATATGAGATAGAAATGTCTCTAAGGAACAGAATGCAAATTGTTAAACGAACTTTATCAGGCTTATGAAGTCATCAATGAGGAGAAGTATCACTGCCTGCACAATTGCCCAAAGTGAACATACAAGCTTCTTAAACCCGTGGTGTTACGTTTGAGAAACTTTACAATGAACATATCGATTCTTACATCGCTGAAAAGTACGATATTTTACTACCATACAACTGTTTAATGAGCGCCCACTAATCATTTGTAATTTCATGTGTTAACCATTGCTGTTTATAAACCAAACTGTATACAGATATGATTTGTTTTGTTTCCACATAACTCTACAAAGTACAAACCAGACATAGAGTTATTTTGCCGCGTAGCTTATGTGATTATAAAATTACCCAATTACAGCATTTTTGTTTGAGGCAATGTGGAAGCAAACTAAAAAAAACAAATGTGACGTCAAAACATTACATGTGAGCCCGATGGCATTTTGTGGCAAAGGTGATAATGATATTTGCATACAACAGGCTAGCACAATAATGAAGTAAGAACCAATAAAAACGCATTTTAAGTCAACATTTTTTTCGCTACCGAACATGTACCAAACCAAACATTATGGAGGCTATATGGAGACAGAATAAAGAGAAAGAAAGCTAGGCAGGGGATGAACAGGGGAAACAGTATGGAGGCTGGATGGAGACAGAGTAAAGAGAAAGAGAGCTAGGCAGGGGATGAACATGGGAAACATTATGGAGGCTGGATGGAGACAGAATAAAGAGAAAGAGAGCTAGGCAGGGGATGAACAGGGGAAACATTATGAAGGCTGGATGGAGACAGAGTAAAGAGAAAGAGAGCTAGGCAGGGGATGAACAGGGGAACATTATGGAGGCTGGATGGAGACAGAGTAAAGAGAAACCGAGCTAGGCAGGGGATGAACAGGGGAAACATTACGGAGGCTGGATGGAGACAGAATAAAGAGGAAGAGAGCTAGGCAGGGGATGAACAGGGGGACATTATGGAGGCTGGATGTAGACAGAGTAAAGAGAAAGATAGATAGGCAGGGGATGAACAGGGGAAATATTATGGAGGCTGGATGGAGACAGAGTAAAGAGAAACCGAGCTAGGCAGGGGATGAACAGGGGAAACATTACGGAGGCTGGATGGAGACAGAATAAAGAGGAAGAGAGCTAGGCAGGGGATGAACAGGGGGACATTATGGAGGCTGGATGGAGACAGAGTAAAGAGAAACCGAGCTAGGCAGGGGATGAACAGGGGGACATTATGGAGGCTGGATGGAGACAGAGTAAAGAGAAAGAGAGCTAGGCAGGGGATGAACAGGGGGACATTATGGAGGCTGGATGGAGACAGAGTAAAGAGAAACCGAGCTAGACAGGGGATGAACAGGGGAACATTATGGAGGCTGGATGGAGACAGAGTAAACAGAAACCGAGCTAGGTAGGGGATGAATAGGGGAAACATTATGGAGGCTGGATGGAGACAGAATAAAGAGGAAGAGAGCTAGGCAGGAGATGAACAGGGGAAACATTATGGAGGCTGGATGGAGACAGAGTAAAGAGAAACAGAGCTAGGCAGGGGATGAACAGGGGAACATTATGGAGGCTGGATGGAGACAGAGTAAAGAGAAACCGAGCTAGGCAGGGAATGAACATGGGAAACATTATGGAAGCTGGATGGAGACAGAGTAAAGAGAAAGAGAGAGCTAGGCAGGGGATGAACAGGGGAACATTATGGAGGCTGGATGGAGACAGAATAAAGAGAAAGAAAGCTATGCAGGGGATGTACAGGGGAAACATTATGGAGGCTGGATGGAGACAGAGTAAAGAGAAAGAGAGCTAGGCAGGGGATGTACAGGGGAAACAGTATGGAGGCTGGATGGAGACAGAGTAAAGAGAAAGAGAGCTAGGCAGGGGATGAACAGGGGAAACATTATGGAGGCTGGATGGAGACAGAGTAAAGAGAAAGAGAGCTAGGCAGGGGATGAACAGGGGAAACAATATGGAGGCTGGATGGAGACAGAGTAAAGAGAAAGAGAGCTAGGCAGGGGATGAACAGGGGAAACATTATGGAGGCTGGATGGAGACAGAGTAAAGAGAAAGAGAGCTAGGCAGGGGATGAACAGGGGAACATTATGGAGGCTATATGGAGACAGAGTAACGAGAAACAGAGCTAGGCAGGGGATGAACAGGGGAACATTATGGAGGCTGGATGGAGACAGAGTAAAGAAAAAGAGAGCTAGGCAGGGGATGAAAAGGGGAAACATTATGGAGGTTGGATGGAGACAGAGTAAAGAGAAAGAGAGCTAGGCAGGGGATGAACAGGGGAACATTATGGAGGCTGGATGGAGACAGAGTAAAGAGAAACCGAGCTAGGCAGGGGATGAACAGGGGAAACATTATGGAGGCTGGATGGAGACAGAGTAAAGAGAAAGAGAGCTAGGCAGGGGATGAACAGGGGAACATTATGGAGGCTGGATGGAGACAGAATAAAGAGAAAGAAAGCTAGGCAGGGGATGAACAGGGGAAACATTTTTTAGGCTGGATGGAGACAGAGTAAAGAGAAAGAGAGCTAGGCAGGGGATGAACAGGGGAAACATTATGGAGGCTGGATGGAGACAGAGTAAAGAGAAAAAGAGCTAGGCAGGGGATGAACAGGGGAAACATTATGGAGGCTGGATGGAGACAGAGTAAAGAGAAACAGAGCTAGGCAGGGGATGAACAGGGGAAACATTATGGAGGCTGGATGGAGACAGAGTAAAGAGAAAGAGAGCTAGGCAGGGGATGAACAGGAGAACATTATGGAGGCTGGATGGAGACAGAATAAAGAGAAAGAAAGCTAGGCAGGGGATGAACAGGGGAAACATTATGGAGGCTATATGGAGACAGAGTAACGATAAACAGAGCTAGGCAGAGGATGAACAGGGGAACATTATGGAGGCTGGATGGAGACAGAGTAAAGAAAAAGAGAGCTAGGCAGGGGATGAACAGGGGAAACATTATGGAGGTTGGATGGAGACAGAGTCAAGATAAACAGAGCTATGCAAAGGATGAACAGGGGAAACATTATGGAGGCTGGATGGAGACAGAGTAAAGAGAAAGAGAGCTAGGCAGGGGATGAACCGGGGAAACATTATGGAGGCTGGATGGAGACAGAATAAAGAGAAAGAGAGCTAGGCAGGGGATGAACAGGGGAAACATTAAATATATTATGTAGGCTGGATGGAGACAGAGTAAAGAGAAAGAGAGCTAGGCAGGGGATAAACAGGGGAAACGTTATGGAGGCTGGGTGGAGACAGAATAAAGAGAAAGAGAGCTAGGCAGGGGATGAACAGGGGGACATTACGGAGGCTGGATGGAGACAGAATAAAGAGAAACAGAGCTAGGCAGGGGATGAATAGGGGAAACATTATGGAGCCTGGATGGAGACAGAATAAAGAGGAAGAGAGCTAGGCAGGGGAGAACAGGGGAAATATTATGGAGGCTTGATGGAGACAGAGTAAAGAGAAAGAGAGCTAGGCAGGGGATGAACAGGGGAAACATTATGGAGGCTGGATGGAGACAGAGTAAAGAGAAAAAGAGCTAGGCAGGGGATGAACAGGGGAAACATTATGGAGGCTGGATGGAGACAGAGTAAAGAGAAAGAGAGCTAGGCAGGGGATGAACAGGGGAAACATTATGGAGGCTGGATGGAGACAGAGTAAAGAGAAAGAGAGCTAGGCAGGGGATGAACAGGAGAACATTATGGAGGCTGGATGGAGACAAAATAAAGAGAAAGAGAGCTAGGCAGGGGATGAACAGGGGGACATTATGGAGCCTGGATGGAGACAGAGTAAAGAGAAAGAGAGCTAGGCAGGGGAAGAACAGGGGAAACATTATAAAGGCTGGATGGAGACAGAGTAAAGAGAAAGAGAGCTAGGCAGGGGATGAACAGGGAAACATTATGGAGGCTGGATGGAAACAGAGTAAAGAGAAAGAGAGCTAGGCAGGGGATGAACAGGGGAACCAGTATGGAGGCTGGATGGAGACAAAATAAAGAGAAAGAGAGCTAGGCAGGGGATGAACAGGGGAAACATTATGGAGGCAGGATGGAGACAGAGTAAAGAGAAAGAGAGCTAGGCAGGGGATGAACAGGGGAAACATTATGGAGGCTGGATGGAGACAGAGTAAAGAGAAAGAGAGCTAGGCAGGGGATGAACAGGGGAACCAGTATGGAGGCTGGATGGAGACAGAATAAAGAGAAACAGAGCTAGGCAGGGGATGAACAGGGGAAACATTATGGAGGCAGGATGGAGACAGAGTAAAGAGAAAGAGAGCTAGGCAGGGGATGAACAGGGGAAACATTATGGAGGCTGGATGGAGACAGAGTAAAGAAAAAGAAAGCTAGGCAGGGGATGAACAGGGGAAACATTATGGAGGCTGGATGGAGACAGAGTAAAGAGAAAGAGAGCTAGGCAGGGGATGAACAGGGAAACATTATGGAGGCTGGATGGAGACAGAGTAAAGAGAAAGAGAGCTAGGCAGGGGATGAACAGGGGAACCAGTATGGAGGCTGGATGGAGACAGAATAAAGAGAAACAAAGCTAGGCAGGGGATGAACAGGGGAAACATTATGGAGGCTGGATGGAGACAGAGTAAAGAGAAACCGAGCTAGGTAGGGGATGAATAGGGGAAACATTATGGAGGCTGGATGGAGACAGAGTAAAGAGAAAGAGAGCTAGGCAGGGGATGAACATGGGAAACATTATGGAGGTTGGATGGAGACAGAGTAAAGAGAAAGAGAGCTAGGCAGGGGATGAACAGGGGAAACATTATGGAGGCTGGATGGAGACAGAGTAAAGAGAAAGAGAGCTAGGCAGGGGATGAACAGGGGAAACATTATGGAGGCTGGATGGAGACAGAGTAAAGAGAAAGAGAGCTAGGCAGGGGATGAACATGGGAAACATTATGGAGGTTGGATGGAGACAGAATAAAGAGAAAGAGAGCTAGGCAGGAGATGAACAGGGGAAAGATTATGGAGGCTGGATGGAGACAGAGTAAAAGAAAGAGAGCTAGGCAGGGGATGAACAGGGGAAACATTATGGAGGCTGGATGGAGACAAAATAAAGAGAAAGAGAGCTAGGCAGGGGATGAACAGGGGGACATTATGGAGCCTGGATGGAGACAGAATAAAGAGAGAAATAGAGCTAGGCAGGGGATGAACAGGGGGACATTATGGAGGCTGGATGGAGACAGAATAAAGAGAGAAAGAGAGCTAGGCAGGGGATGAACAGGGGAAACATTATGGAGGCTGGATGGAGACAGAGTAAAGAGAAAGAGAGCTAGGCAGGGGATGAACAGGGGAAACATTATGGAGGCTGGATGAAGACAGAGTAAAGAGAAACAGAGCTAGGCAGAGGATGAAAAGGGGAACATTATGGAGGCTGGATGGAGACAGAGTAAAGAGAAAGAAAGCTAGGCAGGGGATGAACAGGGGGACATTATGGAGGCAGGATGGATACAGAGTAAAGAGAAAGAGAGCTAGGCAGGGGATGAACAGGGGAACATTATGGAGGCTGGATGGAGACAGAATAAAGAGAAACAGAGCTAGGCAGGGGATGAACAGGGGAAACATTATGGAGGCAGGATGGAGACAGAGTAAAGAGAAAGAGAGCTAGGCAGGGGATGAACAGGGGAAACATTATGGAGGCTGGATGGAGACAGAGTAAAGAAAAAGAAAGCTAGGCAGGTGATGAACAGGGGAAACATTATGGAGGCTGGATGGAGACAGAGTAAAGAGAAAGAGAGCTAGGCAGGGGATGAACAGGGAAACATTATGGAGGCTGGATGGAGACAGAGTAAAGAGAAAGAGAGCTAGGCAGGGGATGAACAGGGGAACCAGTATGGAGGCTGGATGGAGACAGAATAAAGAGAAACAGAGCTAGGCAGGGGATGAACAGGGGAAACATTATGGAGGCTGGATGGAGACAGAGTAAAGAGAAACCGAGCTAGGTAGGGGATGAATAGGGGAAACATTATGGAGGCTGGATGGAGACAGAGTAAAGAGAAAGAGAGCTAGGCAGGGGATGAACAGGGGAAACATTATGGAGGTTGGATGGAGACAGAGTAAAGAGAAAGAGAGCTAGGCAGGGGATGAACAGGGGAAACATTATGGAGGCTGGATGGAGACAGAGTAAAGAGAAAGAGAGCTAGGCAGGGGATGAACAGGGGAAACATTATGGAGGCTGGATGGAGACAGAGTAAAGAGAAAGAGAGCTAGGCAGGGGATGAACATGGGAAACATTATGGAGGTTGGATGGAGACAGAATAAAGAGAAAGAGAGCTAGGCAGGAGATGAACAGGGGAAACATTATGGAGGCTGGATGGAGACAGAGTAAAAGAAAGAGAGCTAGGCAGGGGATGAACAGGGGAAACATTATGGAGGCTGGATGGAGACAAAATAAAGAGAAAGAGAGGTAGGCAGGGGATGAACAGGGGGACATTATGGAGCCTGGATGGAGACAGAATAAAGAGAGAAATAGAGCTAGGCAGGGGATGAACAGGGGGACATTATGGAGGCTGGATGAAGACAGAGTAAAGAGAAACAGAGCTAGGCAGAGGATGAAAAGGGGAACATTATGGAGGCTGGATGGAGACAGAATAAAGAGAAAGAAAGCTAGGCAGGGGATGAACAGGGGGACATTATGGAGGCAGGATGGATACAGAGTAAAGAGAAAGAGAGCTAGGCAGGGGATGAACAGGGGAACATTATGGAGACTGGATGGAGACAGAATAAAGAGAAACAGAGCTAGGCAGGGGATGAACAGGGGAAACATTATGGAGGCTGGATGGAGACAGAGTAAAGAGAAAGAGAGCTAGGCAGGGGATGAACAGGGGAAACATTATGGAGGCTGGATGGAGACAGAGTAAAGAAAAAGAAAGCTAGGCAGGTGATGAACAGGGGAAACATTATGGAGGCTGGATGGAGACAGAGTAAAGAGAAAGAGAGCTAGGCAGGGGATGAACAGGGAAACATTATGGAGGCTGGATGGAGACAGAGTAAAGAGAAAGAGAGCTAGGCAGGGGATGAACAGGGGAACCAGTATGGAGGCTGGATGGAGACAGAATAAAGAGAAACAGAGCTAGGCAGGGGATGAACAGGGGAAACATTATGGAGGCTGGATGGAGACAGAGTAAAGAGAAACCGAGCTAGGTAGGGGATGAATAGGGGAAACATTATGGAGGCTGGATGGAGACAGAATAAAGAGAGAAATAGAGCTAGGCAGGGGATGAACAGGGGGACATTATGGAGGCTGGATGGAGACAGAATAAAGAGAGAAAGAGAGCTAGGCAGGGGATGAACAGGGGAAACATTATGGAGGCTGGATGGAGACAGAGTAAAGAGAAAGAGAGCTAGGCAGGGGATGAACAGGGGAAACATTATGGAGGCTGGATGAAGACAGAGTAAAGAGAAACAGAGCTAGGCAGAGGATGAACAGGGGAACATTATGGAGGCTGGATGGAGACAGAGTAAAGAGAAAGAAAGCTAGGCAGGGGATGAACAGGGGGACATTATGGAGGCAGGATGGATACAGAGTAAAGAGAAAGAGAGCTAGGCAGGGGATGAACAGGGGAACATTATGGAGGCTGGATGGAGACAGAATAAAGAGAAACAGAGCTAGGCAGGGGATGAACAGGGGAAACATTATGGAGGCAGGATGGAGACATAGTAAAGAGAAACAGAGCTAGGCAGGGGATGAACAGGTGACACATTATGGAGGCTGGATGGAGACAGAGTAAAGAGAAAGAGAGCTAGGCAGGGGATGAACATGGGAAACATTATGGAGGTTGGATGGAGACAGAATAAAGAGAAAGAGAGCTAGGCAGGAGGTGAACAGGGGAAACATTATGGAGGCTGGATGGAGACAGAGTAAAAGAAAGAGAGCTAGGCAGGGGATGAACAGGGGAAACATTATGGAGGCTGGATGGAGACAGAGTAAAGAGAAAGAGAGCTAGGCAGGGGATGAACATGGGAAACATTATGGAGGTTGGATGGAGACAGAATAAAGAGAAAGAGAGCTAGGCAGGAGATGAACAGGGGAAACATTATGGAGGCTGGATGGAGACAGAGTAAAAGAAAGAGAGCTAGGCAGGGGATGAACAGGGGAAACATTATGGAGGCTGGATGGAGACAAAATAAAGAGAAAGAGAGCTAGGCAGGGGATGAACAGGGGGACATTATGGAGCCTGGATGGAGACAGAATAAAGAGAGAAATAGAGCTAGGCAGGGGATGAACAGGGGGACATTATGGAGGCTGGATGGAGACAGAATAAAGAGAGAAAGAGAGCTAGGCAGGGGATGAACAGGGGAAACATTATGGAGGCTGGATGGAGACAGAGTAAAGAGAAAGAGAGCTAGGCAGGGGATGAACAGGGGAAACATTATGGAGGCTGGATGAAGACAGAGTAAAGAGAAACAGAGCTAGGCAGAGGATGAACAGGGGAACATTATGGAGGCTGGATGGAGACAGAGTAAAGAGAAAGAAAGCTAGGCAGGGGATGAACAGGGGGACATTATGGAGGCAGGATGGATACAGAGTAAAGAGAAAGAGAGCTAGGCAGGGGATGAACAGGGGAACATTATGGAGGCTGGATGGAGACAGAATAAAGAGAAACAGAGCTAGGCAGGGGATGAACAGGAGAAACATTATGGAGGCAGGATGGAGACATAGTAAAGAGAAACAGAGCTAGGCAGGGGATGAACAGGTGACACATTATGGAGGCTGGATGGAGACAGAGTAAAGAGAAAGAGAGCTAGGCAGGGGATGAACATGGGAAACATTATGGAGGTTGGATGGAGACAGAATAAAGAGAAAGAGAGCTAGGCAGGAGATGAACAGGGGAAACATTATGGAGGCTGGATGGAGACAGAGTAAAAGAAAGAGAGCTAGGCAGGGGATGAACAGGGGAAACATTATGGAGGCTGGATGGAGACAGAATAAAGAGAAAGAGAGCTAGGCAGGGGATGAACAGGGGGACATTATGGAGCCTGGATGGAGACAGAATAAAGAGAGAAATAGAGCTAGGCAGAGGATGAACAGGGGAACATTATGGAGGCTGGATGGAGACAGAGTAAAGAGAAAGAAAGCTAGGCAGGGGATGAACAGGGGGACATTATGGAGGCAGGATGGATACAGAGTAAAGAGAAACAGAGCTAGGCAGGGGATGAACAGGGGAAACATTATGGAGGCTGGATGGAGACAGAGTAAAGAGAAAGAGAGCTAGGCAGGGGATGAACAGGGGAAACATTATGGAGGCTGGATGGAGACAGAGTAAAGAGAAAGAGAGCTAGGCAGGGGATGAACATGGGAAACATTATGGAGGTTGGATGGAGACAGAATAAAGAGAAAGAGAGCTAGGCAGGAGATGAACAGGGGAAAGATTATGGAGGCTGGATGGAGACAGAGTAAAAGAAAGAGAGCTAGGCAGGGGATGAACAGGGGAAACATTATGGAGGCTGGATGGAGACAAAATAAAGAGAAAGAGAGCTAGGCAGGGGATGAACAGGGGGACATTATGGAGCCTGGATGGAGACAGAATAAAGAGAGAAATAGAGCTAGGCAGGGGATGAACAGGGGGACATTATGGAGGCTGGATGGAGACAGAATAAAGAGAGAAAGAGAGCTAGGCAGGGGATGAACAGGGGAAACATTATGGAGGCTGGATGGAGACAGAGTAAAGAGAAAGAGAGCTAGGCAGGGGATGAACAGGGGAAACATTATGGAGGCTGGATGAAGACAGAGTAAAGAGAAACAGAGCTAGGCAGAGGATGAAAAGGGGGACATTATGGAGGCTGGATGGAGACAGAGTAAAGAGAAAGAAAGCTAGGCAGGGGATGAACAGGGGGACATTATGGAGGCAGGATGGATACAGAGTAAAGAGAAAGAGAGCTAGGCAGGGGATGAACAGGGGAACATTATGGAGGCTGGATGGAGACAGAGTAAAGAGAAAGAGAGCTAGGCAGGGGATGAACAGGGGAAACATTATGGAGGCTGGATGGAGACAGAGTAAAGAAAAAGAAAGCTAGGCAGGTGATGAACAGGGGAAACATTATGGAGGCTGGATGGAGACAGAGTAAAGAGAAAGAGAGCTAGGCAGGGGATGAACAGGGAAACATTATGGAGGCTGGATGGAGACAGAGTAAAGAGAAAGAGATCTAGGCAGGGGATGAACAGGGGAACCAGTATGGAGGCTGGATGGAGACAGAATAAAGAGAAACAGAGCTAGGCAGGGGATGAACAGGGGAAACATTATGGAGGCTGGATGGAGACAGAGTAAAGAGAAAGAGAGCTAGGCAGGGGATGAACAGGGGAAACATTATGGAGGCTGGATGGAGACAGAGTAAAGAGAAAGAGAGCTAGGCAGGGGATGAACATGGGAAACATTATGGAGGTTGGATGGAGACAGAATAAAGAGAAAGAGAGCTAGGCAGGAGATGAACAGGGGAAACATTATGGAGGCTGGATGGAGACAGAGTAAAAGAAAGAGAGCTAGGCAGGGGATGAACAGGGGAAACATTATGGAGGCTGGATGGAGACAAAATAAAGAGAAAGAGAGCTAGGCAGGGGATGAACAGGGGGACATTATGGAGCCTGGATGGAGACAGAATAAAGAGAGAAATAGAGCTAGGCAGGGGATGAACAGGGGGACATTATGGAGGCTGGATGGAGACAGAATAAAGAGAGAAAGAGAGCTAGGCAGGGGATGAACAGGGGAAACATTATGGAGGCTGGATGGAGACAGAGTAAAGAGAAAGAGAGCTAGGCAGGGGATGAACAGGGGAAACATTATGGAGGCTGGATGAAGACAGAGTAAAGAGAAACAGAGCTAGGCAGAGGATGAAAAGGGGGACATTATGGAGGCTGGATGGAGACAGAGTAAAGAGAAAGAAAGCTAGGCAGGGGATGAACAGGGGGACATTATGGAGGCAGGATGGATACAGAGTAAAGAGAAAGAGAGCTAGGCAGGGGATGAACAGGGGAACATTATGGAGGCTGGATGGAGACAGAGTAAAGAGAAAGAGAGCTAGGCAGGGGATGAACAGGGGAAACATTATGGAGGCTGGATGGAGACAGAGTAAAGAAAAAGAAAGCTAGGCAGGTGATGAACAGGGGAAACATTATGGAGGCTGGATGGAGACAGAGTAAAGAGAAAGAGAGCTAGGCAGGGGATGAACAGGGAAACATTATGGAGGCTGGATGGAGACAGAGTAAAGAGAAAGAGAGCTAGGCAGGGGATGAACAGGGGAACCAGTATGGAGGCTGGATGGAGACAGAATAAAGAGAAACAGAGCTAGGCAGGGGATGAACAGGGGAAACATTATGGAGGCTGGATGGAGACAGAGTAAAGAGAAACCGAGCTAGGTAGGGGATGAATAGGGGAAACATTATGGAGGCTGGATGGAGACAGAGTAAAGAGAAAGAGAGCTAGGCAGGGGATGAACATGGGAAACATTATGGAGGTTGGATGGAGACAGAGTAAAGAGAAAGAGAGCTAGGCAGGGGATGAACAGGGGAAACATTATGGAGGCTGGATGGAGACAGAGTAAAGAGAAAGAGAGCTAGGCAGGGGATGAACAGGGGAAACATTATGGAGGCTGGATGGAGACAGAGTAAAGAGAAAGAGAGCTAGGCAGGGGATGAACATGGGAAACATTATGGAGGTTGGATGGAGACAGAATAAAGAGAAAGAGAGCTAGGCAGGAGATGAACAGGGGAAACATTATGGAGGCTGGATGGAGACAGAGTAAAAGAAAGAGAGCTAGGCAGGGGATGAACAGGGGAAACATTATGGAGGCTGGATGGAGACAAAATAAAGAGAAAGAGAGGTAGGCAGGGGATGAACAGGGGGACATTATGGAGCCTGGATGGAGACAGAATAAAGAGAGAAATAGAGCTAGGCAGGGGATGAACAGGGGGACATTATGGAGGCTGGATGAAGACAGAGTAAAGAGAAACAGAGCTAGGCAGAGGATGAAAAGGGGAACATTATGGAGGCTGGATGGAGACAGAGTAAAGAGAAAGAAAGCTAGGCAGGGGATGAACAGGGGGACATTATGGAGGCAGGATGGATACAGAGTAAAGAGAAAGAGAGCTAGGCAGGGGATGAACAGGGGAACATTATGGAGGCTGGATGGAGACAGAATAAAGAGAAACAGAGCTAGGCAGGGGATGAACAGGGGAAACATTATGGAGGCTGGATGGAGACAGAGTAAAGAGAAAGAGAGCTAGGCAGGGGATGAACAGGGGAAACATTATGGAGGCTGGATGGAGACAGAGTAAAGAAAAAGAAAGCTAGGCAGGTGATGAACAGGGGAAACATTATGGAGGCTGGATGGAGACAGAGTAAAGAGAAAGAGAGCTAGGCAGGGGATGAACAGGGAAACATTATGGAGGCTGGATGGAGACAGAGTAAAGAGAAAGAGAGCTAGGCAGGGGATGAACAGGGGAACCAGTATGGAGGCTGGATGGAGACAGAATAAAGAGAAACAGAGCTAGGCAGGGGATGAACAGGGGAAACATTATGGAGGCTGGATGGAGACAGAGTAAAGAGAAAGAGAGCTAGGCAGGGGATGAATAGGGGAAACATTATGGAGGCTGGATGGAGACAGAATAAAGAGAGAAATAGAGCTAGGCAGGGGATGAACAGGGGGACATTATGGAGGCTGGATGGAGACAGAATAAAGAGAGAAAGAGAGCTAGGCAGGGGATGAACAGGGGAAACATTATGGAGGCTGGATGGAGACAGAGTAAAGAGAAAGAGAGCTAGGCAGGGGATGAACAGGGGAAACATTATGGAGGCTGGATGAAGACAGAGTAAAGAGAAACAGAGCTAGGCAGAGGATGAACAGGGGAACATTATGGAGGCTGGATGGAGACAGAGTAAAGAGAAAGAAAGCTAGGCAGGGGATGAACAGGGGGACATTATGGAGGCAGGATGGATACAGAGTAAAGAGAAAGAGAGCTAGGCAGGGGATGAACAGGGGAACATTATGGAGGCTGGATGGAGACAGAATAAAGAGAAACAGAGCTAGGCAGGGGATGAACAGGGGAAACATTATGGAGGCAGGATGGAGACATAGTAAAGAGAAACAGAGCTAGGCAGGGGATGAACAGGTGACACATTATGGAGGCTGGATGGAGACAGAGTAAAGAGAAAGAGAGCTAGGCAGGGGATGAACATGGGAAACATTATGGAGGTTGGATGGAGACAGAATAAAGAGAAAGAGAGCTAGGCAGGAGATGAACAGGGGAAACATTATGGAGGCTGGATGGAGACAGAGTAAAAGAAAGAGAGCTAGGCAGGGGATGAACAGGGGAAACATTATGGAGGCTGGATGGAGACAGAGTAAAGAGAAAGAGAGCTAGGCAGGGGATGAACATGGGAAACATTATGGAGGTTGGATGGAGACAGAATAAAGAGAAAGAGAGCTAGGCAGGAGATGAACAGGGGAAACATTATGGAGGCTGGATGGAGACAGAGTAAAAGAAAGAGAGCTAGGCAGGGGATGAACAGGGGAAACATTATGGAGGCTGGATGGAGACAAAATAAAGAGAAAGAGAGCTAGGCAGGGGATGAACAGGGGGACATTATGGAGCCTGGATGGAGACAGAATAAAGAGAGAAATAGAGCTAGGCAGGGGATGAACAGGGGGACATTATGGAGGCTGGATGGAGACAGAATAAAGAGAGAAAGAGAGCTAGGCAGGGGATGAACAGGGGAAACATTATGGAGGCTGGATGGAGACAGAGTAAAGAGAAAGAGAGCTAGGCAGGGGATGAACAGGGGAAACATTATGGAGGCTGGATGGAGACAGAGTAAAGAGAAACAGAGCTAGGCAGAGGATGAACAGGGGAACATTATGGAGGCTGGATGGAGACAGAGTAAAGAGAAAGAAAGCTAGGCAGGGGATGAACAGGGGGACATTATGGAGGCAGGATGGATACAGAGTAAAGAGAAAGAGAGCTAGGCAGGGGATGAACAGGGGAACATTATGGAGGCTGGATGGAGACAGAATAAAGAGAAACAGAGCTAGGCAGGGGATGAACAGGGGAAACATTATGGAGGCAGGATGGAGACATAGTAAAGAGAAACAGAGCTAGGCAGGGGATGAACAGGTGACACATTATGGAGGCTGGATGGAGACAGAGTAAAGAGAAAGAGAGCTAGGCAGGGGATGAACATGGGAAACATTATGGAGGTTGGATGGAGACAGAATAAAGAGAAAGAGAGCTAGGCAGGAGATGAACAGGGGAAACATTATGGAGGCTGGATGGAGACAGAGTAAAAGAAAGAGAGCTAGGCAGGGGATGAACAGGGGAAACATTATGGAGGCTGGATGGAGACAGAATAAAGAGAAAGAGAGCTAGGCAGGGGATGAACAGGGGGACATTATGGAGCCTGGATGGAGACAGAATAAAGAGAGAAATAGAGCTAGGCAGAGGATGAACAGGGGAACATTATGGAGGCTGGATGGAGACAGAGTAAAGAGAAAGAAAGCTAGGCAGGGGATGAACAGGGGGACATTATGGAGGCAGGATGGATACAGAGTAAAGAGAAACAGAGCTAGGCAGGGGATGAACAGGGGAACATTATGGAGGCTGGATGGAGACAGAATAAAGAGAAACAGAGCTAGGCAGGGGATGAACAGGGGAAACATTATGGAGGCAGGATGGAGACATAGTAAAGAGAAACAGAGCTAGGCAGGGGATGAACAGGTGACACATTATGGAGGCTGAATGGAGACAGAGTAAAGAGAAAGAGAGCTACGGCAGGGGATGAACAGGGGAAACATTATGGAGGCTGGATGGAGACAGAGTAAAGAGAAACCGTGCTAGGCAGGGGATGAACAGGGGAAACATTATGGAGGCTGGATGGAGACAGAGTAAAGAGAAAAAGAGCTAGGCAGGGGATGAACAGGGAAAACATTATGGAGGCTGGATGGAGACAGAGTAAAGAGAAAGAGAGCTAGGCAGGGGATGAACAGGGGAAACATTATGGAGGCTGGATGGAGACAGAGTAAAGAGAAAGAGAGCTAGGCAGGGGATGAACAGGGGAAACAGTATGGAGGCTGGATGGAGACAGAGTAAAGAGAAAGAGAGCTAGGCAGGGGATGAACAGGGGGACATTACGGAGGCTGGATGGAGACAGAGTAAAGAAAAAGAGAGCTAGGCAGGGGATGAACAGGGGAAACATTATGGAGGCTGGATGGAGACAGAGTAAAGAGAAACCGTGCTAGGCAGGGGATGAACAGGGGAAACATTTTGGAGGCTGGATGGAGACAGAGTAAAGAGAAAAAGAGCTAGGCAGGGGATGAACAGGGGAAACATTATGGTGGCTGGATGGAGACAGAGTAAAGAGAAACAGAGCTAGGCAGGGGATGAACAGGGGAAACATTATGGAGGCTGGATGGAGACAGAGTAAAGAGAAAGAGAGCTAGGCAGGGGATGAACAGGGGAAACAGTATGGGGGCTGGATGGAGACAGAGTAAAGAGAAAGAGAGCTAGGCAGGGGATGAACAGGGGGACATTACGGAGGCTGGATGGAGACAGAGTAAAGAGAAAGAGAGCTAGGCAGGGGATGAACAGGGGAAACATTATGGAGGCTGGATGGAGACAGAGTAAAGAGAAAGAAAGCTAGGCAGGGGATGAACAGGGGGACATTATGGAGGCAGGATGGAGACAGAGTAAAGAGATAGAGAGCTAGGCAGGGGATGAACAGGGGAAACAGTATGGAGGCTGGATGGAGACAGAGTAAAGAGAAAGAAAGCTAGGCAGGGGATGAACAGGGGGACATTATGGAGGCAGGATGGATACAGAGTAAAGAGAAAGAGAGCTAGGCAGGGGATGAACAGGGGAACATTATGGAGGCTGGATGGAGACAGAATAAAGAGAAACAGAGCTAGGCAGGGGATGAACAGGGGAAACATTATGGAGGCAGGATGGAGAAATAGTAAAGAGAAACAGAGCTAGGCAGGGGATGAACAGGTGACACATTATGGAGGCTGGATGGAGACAGAGTAAAGAGAAAGAGAGCTAGGCAGGGGATGAACATGGGAAACATTATGGAGGTTGGATGGAGACAGAGTAAAGAGAAAGAGAGCTAGGCAGGGGATGAACAGGGGGACATTACGGAGGCTGGATGGAGACAGAGTAAAGAGAAAGAGAGCTAGGCAGGGGATGAACAGGGGAAACATTATGGAGGCTGGATGGAGACAGAGTAAAGAGAAAGAAAGCTAGGCAGGGGATGAACAGGGGGACATTATGGAGGCAGGATGGAGACAGAGTAAAGAGATAGAGAGCTAGGCAGGGGATGAACAGGGGAAACAGTATGGAGGCTGGATGGAGACAGAGTAAAGAGAAAGAAAGCTAGGCAGGGGATGAACAGGGGGACATTATGGAGGCAGGATGGATACAGAGTAAAGAGAAAGAGAGCTAGGCAGGGGATGAACAGGGGAACATTATGGAGGCTGGATGGAGACAGAATAAAGAGAAACAGAGCTAGGCAGGGGATGAACAGGGGAAACATTATGGAGGCAGGATGGAGAAATAGTAAAGAGAAACAGAGCTAGGCAGGGGATGAACAGGTGACACATTATGGAGGCTGGATGGAGACAGAGTAAAGAGAAAGAGAGCTAGGCAGGGGATGAACATGGGAAACATTATGGAGGTTGGATGGAGACAGAATAAAGAGAAAGAGAGCTAGGCAGGAGATGAACAGGGGAAACATTATGGAGGCTGGATGGAGACAGAATAAAGAGAAAGAGAGCTAGGCAGGGGATGAACAGGGGGACATTATGGAGCCTGGATGGAGACAGAATAAAGAGGGAAATAGAGCTAGGCAGAGGATGAACAGGGGAACATTATGGAGGCTGGATGGAGACAGAGTAAAGAGAAAGAAAGCTAGGCAGGGGATGAACAGGGGGACATTATGGAGGCAGGATGGATACAGAGTAAAGAGAAAGAGAGCTAGGCAGGGGATGAACAGGGGAACATTATGGAGGCTGGATGGAGACAGAATAAAGAGAAACAGAGCTAGGCAGGGGATGAACAGGGGAAACATTATGGAGGCAGGATGGAGACATAGTAAAGAGAAACAGAGCTAGGCAGGGGATGAACAGGTGACACATTATGGAGGCTGAATGGAGACAGAGTAAAGAGAAAGAGAGCTACGGCAGGGGATGAACAGGGGAAACATTATGGAGGCTGGATGGAGACAGAGTAAAGAGAAACCGTGCTAGGCAGGGGATGAACAGGGGAAACATTATGGAGGCTGGATGGAGACAGAGTAAAGAGAAAAAGAGCTAGGCAGGGGATGAACAGGGAAAACATTATGGAATCTGGATGGAGACAGAGTAAAGAGAAAGAGAGCTAGGCAGGGGATGAACAGGGGAAACATTATGGAGGCTGGATGGAGACAGAGTAAAGAGAAAGAGAGCTAGGCAGGGGATGAACAGGGGAAACAGTATGGAGGCTGGATGGAGACAGAGTAAAGAGAAAGAGAGCTAGGCAGGGGATGAACAGGGGGACATTACGGAGGCTGGATGGAGACAGAGTAAAGAAAAAGAGAGCTAGGCAGGGGATAAACAGGGGAAACATTATGGAGGCTGGATGGAGACAGAGTAAAGAGAAACCGTGCTAGGCAGGGGATGAACAGGGGAAACATTTTGGAGGCTGGATGGAGACAGAGTAAAGAGAAAAAGAGCTAGGCAGGGGATGAACAGGGGAAACATTATGGTGGCTGGATGGAGACAGAGTAAAGAGAAACAGAGCTAGGCAGGGGATGAACAGGGGAAACATTATGGAGGCTGGATGGAGACAGAGTAAAGAGAAAGAGAGCTAGGCAGGGGATGAACAGGGGAAACAGTATGGGGGCTGGATGGAGACAGAGTAAAGAGAAAGAGAGCTAGGCAGGGGATGAACAGGGGGACATTACGGAGGCTGGATGGAGACAGAGTAAAGAGAAAGAGAGCTAGGCAGGGGATGAACAGGGGAAACATTATGGAGGCTGGATGGAGACAGAGTAAAGAGAAAGAAAGCTAGGCAGGGGATGAACAGGGGGACATTATGGAGGCAGGATGGAGACAGAGTAAAGAGAAAGAGAGCTAGGCAGGGGATGAACAGGGGAAACAGTATGGAGGCTGGATGGAGACAGAGTAAAGAGAAAGAGAGCTAGGCAGGGGATGAACAGGGGAAACATTATGAAGGCTGGATGGAGACAGAGTAAAGAGAAACAGAGCTAGGCAGGGGATGAACAGGGGAAACATTATGAAGGCTGGATGGAGAGAGAGTAAAGAGAAACAGAGCTAGGCAGGGGATGAACAGGGGAAACATTATTGAGGCTGGATGGAGACAGAATAAAGAGAAAGAGAGCTAGGCAGGAGATGAACATGGGGACATTATGGAGGCTGGATGGAGACAGTGAAAGGACAAAGAGAGCTAGGCAGGGGATGAACAGGGGAAACATTACGGAGGCTGGATGGAGACAGAATAAAGAGAAAAAGAGCTAGGCAGGTGATGAACAGGGGACATTATGGAGGCTGGATGGAGACAGAATAAAGAGAGAAAGAGAGCTAGGTAGGGGATGAACAGGGGGACATTATGGAGGCTGGATGGAGACAGAATAAAGAGAAACAGAGCTAGGCAGGGGATGAACAGGGGAACATTATGGAGGCTGGATGGAGACAGAATAAAGAGAGAGAGAGCTAGGCAGGGGATGAACAGGGGAAACATTATGGACACTATATGAAGACAGAATAAAGAGAAAGAGAGCTAGGCAGGGGATGAACAGGGGAAACATTATGGAGGCTGGATGGAGACAGAGTAAAGAGAAAGAGAGCTAGGCAGGGGATGAACAGGGGAACATTATGGAGGCTGGATGGAGACAGAGTAAAGAGAAAGAGAGCTAGGCAGGGGATGAACAGGGGAAACATTATGGAGGCTGGATGGAGACAGAGTAAAGAGAAACAGAGCTAGGCAGGGGATGAACAAGGGAAACATTACGGAGCCTGGATGGAGACAGAGTAAAGAGAAAGAGAGCTAGGCAGGGGATGAACAGGGGGACATTATGGAGGCTGGATGGAGACAGAATAAAGAGAGAAAGAGAGCTAGGCAGAGGATGAACAGGGGGACATTATGGAGGCTTGATGGAGACAGAGTAAAGAGAAAGAGAGCTAGGCAAGGGATGAACAGGGGGACATTATGGAGGCTGGATGGAGACAGAATAAAGAGAAACAGAGCTAGGCAGGGGATGAACAGGGAAAACATTACGGTGGCTGGATGGAGACAGAGTAAAGAGAAACAGAGCTAGGCAGGGGATGAACAGGGGAAACATTATGGAGGCTGGATGGAGACAGAGTAAAGAGAAAGAGAGCTAGGCAGGGTATGAACAGGGGAACATTATGGAGGCTGGATGGAGACAGAGTAAAGAGAAAGAGAGCTAGGCAGGGGATGAACAGGGGAAACATTATGGAGGCTGGATGGAGACAGAGTAAAGAGAAACAGAGCTAGGCAGGGGATGAACAAGGGAAACATTATGGAGCCTGGATGGAGACAGAGTAAAGAGAAAGAGAGCTAGGCAGGGGATGAACAGGGGGACATTATGGAGGCTGGATGGAGACAGAATAAAGAGAGAAAGAGAGCTAGGCAGGGGATGAACAGGGGGACATTATGGAGGCTTGATGGAGACAGATTAAAGAGAAAGAGAGCTAGGCAGGGGATGAACAGGGGGACATTATGGAGGCTTGATGGAGACAGAGTAAAGAGAAAGAGAGCTAGGCAGGGGATGAACAGGGGGACATTATGGAGGCTGGATTGAGACAGAATAAAGAGAAAGAGAGCTAGGCAGGGGATGAACAGGGAAACATTATTGAGGCTGGATGGAGACAGAATAAAGAGAAACAGAGCTAGGCAGGGGATGAAGAGGGGAACATTATGGAGGCTGGATGGAGACAGAATAAAGAGAGAAAGAGAGCTAGGCAGGGGATGAACAGGGGAAACATTATGGACACTATATGAAGACAGAATAAAGAGAAAGAGAGCTAGGCAGGGGATGAACAGGGGAAACATTATGGAGGCTGGATGGAGACAGAGTAAAGAGAAAGAGAGCTAGGCAGGGTATGAACAGGGGAACATTATGGAGGCTGGATGGAGACAGAGTAAAGAGAAAGAGAGCTAGGCAGGGGATGAACAGGGGAAACATTATGGAGGCTGGATGGAGACAGAGTAAAGAGAAACAGAGCTAGGCAGGGGATGAACAAGGGAAACATTATGGAGCCTGGATGGAGACAGAGTAAAGAGAAAGAGAGCTAGGCAGGGGATGAACAGGGGGACATTATGGAGGCTGGATGGAGACAGAATAAAGAGAAAGAGAGCTAGGCAGGGGATGAACAGGGGAAACATTATGGAGGCTGGATGGAGACAGAGTAAAGAGAAACAGAGTTAGGCAGGGGATGAACAAGGGAAACATTATGGAGCCTGGATGGAGACAGAGTAAAGAGAAAGAGGGCTAGGCAGGGGATGAACAGGGGGGCATTATGGAGGCTGGATGGAGACAGAATAAAGAGAGAAAGAGAGCTAGGCAGGGGATGAACAGGGGGACATTATGGAGGCTTGATGGAGACAGAGTAAAGAGAAAGAGAGCTAGGCAGGGGATGAACAGGGGGACATTATGGAGGCTTGATGGAGACAGAGTAAAGAGAAAGAGAGCTAGGCAGGGTATAAGCAGGGGGACATTATGGAGGCTGGATGGAGACAGAATAAAGAGAAAGAGAGCTAGGCAGGGGATGAACAGGGGAACATTATTGAGGCTGGATGGAGACAGAATAAAGAGAAACAGAGCTAGGCAGGGGATGAAGAGGGGAACATTATGGAGGCTGGATGGAGACAGAATAAAGAGAGAAAGAGAGCTAGGCAGGGGATGAACAGGGGAAACATTATGGACACTATATGAAGACAGAATAAAGAGAAAGAGAGCTAGGCAGGGGATGAACAGGGGAAACATTATGGAGGCTGGATGGAGACAGAGTAAAGAGAAAGAGAGCTAGGCAGGGTATGAACAGGGGAACATTATGGAGGCTGGATGGAGACAGAGTAAAGAGAAAGAGAGCTAGGCAGGGGATGAACAGGGGAAACATTATGGAGGCTGGATGGAGACAGAGTAAAGAGAAAGAGAGCTAGGCAGGGGATGAACAGGGGGACATTATGGAGGCTGGATGGAGACAGAATAAAGAGAGAAAGAGATCTAGGCAGGGGATGAACAGGGGGACATTATGGAGGCTTGATGGAGACAGAGTAAAGAGAAAGAGAGCTAGGCAGGGGATGAACAGGGGGACATTATGGAGGCTGGATGGAGACAGAATAAAGAGAAAGAGAGCTAGGCAGGGGATGAACAGGGGAACATTATGGAGGCTGGATGGAGACAGAATAAAGAGAGAAAGAGAGCTAGGCAGGGGATGAACAGGGGGACATTATGGAGGCTTGATGGAGACAGAGTAAAGAGAAAGAGAGTTAGGCAGGGGATGAACAGGGGGACATTATGGAGGCTGGATGGAGACAGAATAAAGAGAAAGAGAGCTAGGCAGGGGATGAACAGGGGAACATTATGGAGGCTGGATGGAGACAGAATAAAGAGAAAGAGAGCTAGGCAGGGGATGAACAGGGGGACATTATGGAGGCTGGATGGAGACAGAATAAAGAGAAACAGAGCTAGGCAGGGGATGAACAGGGGAAACAGTATGGAGGCTGGATGGAGACAGAGTAAAGAGAAAGAGAGCTAGGCAGGGGATGAACAGGGGGACATTACGGAGGCTGGATGGAGACAGAGTAAAGAGAAAGAGAGCTAGGCAGGGGATGAACAGGGGAAACATTATGGAGGCTGGATGGAGACAGAGTAAAGAGAAAGAAAGCTAGGCAGGGGATGAACAGGGGGACATTATGGAGGCAGGATGGAGACAGAGTAAAGAGAAAGAGAGCTAGGCAGGGGATGAGCAAGGGACAGGAGGACCAGTGTTCCATGTTTACATCCCTGCTGATTGATGAACATCAAATATGTTCCATGTACACACTAACCCGTCTAATGCTGCCTGCATCCCCTGCCCCGGGCTCCTCTCATTGTCTCATAAATACCAACGCACACAGGATGATTAATCGACCAATTCATATTTATGTTTAGGGAGAGACGCCAATCAATTCCTATCAAATTAAGTACCTGACAAAATTAAAATGAATGGTTTGGCTATGTGACTTCATGAAAGCTTGTAGTGATAAATAATATAAACGAAGATATCGAATGTTATTGGTAATGTATTGTATATATCTGTATTGCTCATGTGTACCAATAAACATGATATCTGGACACGTCATTCAATAATCCGTTAAAATAAGACATCAAATGTAATTGGTTAGTCAAAATTAAACATCAAAATAATTAGGATAATGAGGACAAAGCATAAGAGTGACATTAAAGATGATTAAAGGCTGGTTGATTGATCCTTGTATGTCTTTAATGTTGTGCAGAGAGCAAAGCCACGTCAACGTCAAGGATAATTAGAGACATTGTCCGCAAGAAGTTGCCAATCGCACATGAGCTCAAGTAATTTGCAAGTCTTGGCTAGTTAAATGTATTGCTCAAGTAGGTTATTTGAAATACCAATACACCGCAGCATATGATGTTAACAATCGTACACAGACGTCGATAAGAGTATTGCGAAAAGAAATATCTTTTAAAAGTTTTATCACCAAATGCACCCATGAATTACAGTGACTTGACGGTAATATAAACTTTATAAAGTTTTTTCCATTTGGAGTAAGATTATTTTTCGTCATATTTGTACAATCCTGTTCATTTTAAAAGTTTCGTATATGCGTCCGCTTGCTTCCGAGGAAAGATGTCTGCTAATGGCTTCATATGTTTAAAAGAGCGAACCATTTCCCAACACAACTACTTTCTGTATTTCCATAGAACATTGCAACTAAGGCATGACTGCTTTAATTCATGTTTGAATTATTACAAATAACGTAAGTGTAATATCACTGCCAAATTTTCACATTTCAAATAACTTGTTGATATTATCAAGTCCGGGTGCATGTAGCAGGTGTCTGTGTTTAGAACATACTCATAAATACGAGTGCCACAAATATTCATTTTCCCCGTGCCTTATCATCATTCATTTCATTTACTATACTATATCGTCAAAGGAGTCACGATATTTCATATAATGATACCTTTAAAGCTTTGAATAAATTAGATTAAATGCAAATAAGTGACAAAGACATCAGCGTAATGACTGATCTTGTTTGACTGTGCTCATGCCTTACGAAGTCAATTTAATGCTTGATTTACCCACACTGTCGAACACAAAATATTGGAAATAAAACATTACATTAGCCAGAAATGATACTTGAAACATTAACTCATCTCACCATTGTGATGCGGTATTCGACGCGTTCCAATATTATTTAAAAACATAATGTAGAACAATCTTAATTAATCGAAGCTTAGAACTGAAAGATGGTAACTGCACTTTAATAATTTTGAGAGCAGCACGTTTAAATGTAGTGATTTTTCATGTTGATTATTCGTCTAAGTTTGCTGCACCGTGCACTTGATCACACAGATTATATTTGCCATCAAGTGTAGAGGTGCACTCCGAACCTTCCAGTTCCAGACCCTTGCATGTAATGAGAATGGAAAGTAATGAACTAGTTTTTAAAGTTAGCTACTAGTCTAAGAAGTCAAACGGAATTAACAGTTACATTTTTGCGCAGTTCCCTACATGTTTGTTAACAAACTACTAACAACGTGTATTCATGCTATTGTTTCTGCTATCAGAGCTGCTAGTGATTCTATTAGTCAGGCATGGGTCAGCCTTTCATCAGTTAACAACATATTGGATAATTGAAATTGACATATTTGAAGAAATTTAGTTTAAGTTAGATGTTAACCAGTCACTTCATGTTCGAAAGTTCCCGATGCATCAGCACAATATGCCCCTAAGTCCCCCGCTATGTGCCTCGCCCCTCCTGCGACAGAAGTCCAGCCTTGATCTTCCCGATACATCTCATAAACTGTGGTGGTGGCTACTGAATGAAGTGAAGAAGGTGACGTGCTACTAGTTGGGAACAAGCTATCGTACTTGGCGTCTTATCGACTAGAAGGGTTCTCCACTCGGGTACTCACACGGGATCCCTTGCCTTTGTCTTTCTTGAGAAGAAACGTAAGGTCTGACGGTTGCAGCAAAAGTTTATGTGGACCTTTTGTTAATTCCTTTCTCGTCCAATACCGCCTGAAAATTTAAATATATTTAGCAATAAAATATAACTTCCTCGCATAAAATAGTATAGTCACGGTGATTATTTTCACGATTACACCTACCTTTTTAACCATATCTCATGACCCATTTTGTTAATTCATGAATCATTTCGAATTTGACTTTATGTCGAATTCACCAATAAATATCTTCATGATTGTAAACACGATTGAGCAGGTGAGCGTACGCGTCTTACCTGAAGACGATAACCACGACGACGACAAGAATGATGATGCCCACTCCGGCCACGAAGATGATGATGATGTAAACTGTGTCCACACCTGAAACACGATTGTTTGGCCATCAGAATAGTTAGAGTTTCCATTATTGTTCGTTTATTCCAAATGTTTAATTGCAAAATCCAATTTCCAGATTTGTAGTAGAAGATATTGTTGAACTTCCCAAACTACCTATGTGAGTATGTCGTCCAAGTCAGATCAGGTGTACATGGCAACGGTATATACCAGATAATGTGGCCATTATAAAGTATTTTATCCGGTTAATGATTGTGTCAACAAAGATTTACAGCATTACGTAGACAAGTTATACATTTGTTCGTCTTCATTAACAGGTTTGATTTTCGTATTTGTTCTTGTTTTAAATTAGAACAAGTATATTGAAAATGAGAATGGCTTCAAGCGCATTTTCTATAAGACGTTGTAATTGACACAGTCAATCGGGATAAAGTATTGTTAAATCCTATGATTGACTTACCTGCGGCCACGAACTTGCAGGAAATGCCCTGCTTGAAGCACTGGTCCGCCCCCAAGGGGATACCCCGGGGCCACTGGATGGCATCCAACAGTCGCACCGACCATGAATGTGACTTGGTTGCGCTTAACGCTATTCTTGGTGTAAACGTTGCATTGGTCACTTCAAAATCGTACACGTAGTAGTTGTAGAGTATAGCACCGTCACCATCAATAGTCATCTGTCTGCCGTCCACCTGGAAGGAGAGGTTGACCATGTGTTGGAGCACGTGGCTGGGACTCACGTGTTGCCCCCCCGCGTCTAGGTAGGCGAGTAGAGCCTCACACACGAGCAGAAGGCTGCTCACAGCCGCACCTTGCACAGCCGAGTAGTCGGGGGCGTCCAGCGAGGGCAGAGAGGGGGCTGACAGGGGGAGCTCCGCCCCAACCACGAACACGCTTTCCAACACCCCGGGGTCCTGCAGGCTGAGGTTGAAGTCGGTGAGGGTGGGTGACAGGTAGACGGGAGCCAGGGGCGTGTCACCGTGGGGCGGGGAGGGCGAGAACAGAAAGTAGGCATGCTTGGTGAGAACCCCGGCCTGAGCGGAGGCTGACAGGAAACTCGCCTGGTCTTGTGCGTGCAGACACAGGATCACAGCTGGAAGGAGAGAACACAATAATTCAAATCTAAGATCCATAAAATTCAAAATGTTTGTGAACAACTTTAAAGCCTCGGTATGCAAATATTTTGCTTATTACATAGGATGTAATTTGTTCATTACATTTTCTAGTTTGAATTTATGTTAAGTAGACTTTTCATTTTTAAAAGTTATTTTAGTTTAATTTACAAGAAAACCTACTAATAATTGGTTCGTACACTGAGATAAAAATATCAAGTTCAAAAGAAATGAAAACGGATATCTTCGACCAGGTGCCAAAACCGGAGCTTGCTTTGCTCTTGGCGTTTTTGTAAATCGTATATAATTATGTCTGTTATTGTTTGCTGCAAAATCCACTATATTTACCGTCTAAATGTATTACAATTTTGATAAAATCTCGAAGATACATTTTCAATGAAAATATAATTTATTGATATGAATGTTTTTTGATATATCATATTTTAAGACTCCGTCATCCAAAATATTATTCAAACTGCTCAAATTTGGGGTTTTCTGCTTTAAGCAAATTTTAAATGCCTTTTGGCGCATTAAATCAGAGTAGTGAACTGAGTGAACCAAACAAAACAAGGAATTAGTTCATCAGAAATGATGAGATCATCTAAAAATGGTTCCAAAGGGTTTTGGTTTCAATATTTTCCCAATATAAATAGATTTCAATCACCTTTTAATGACGGCAGAAAAAAACCTTCCAGCCATCTAGAATGTTCTTTTACAATATGAACCATCAACAACAAGATGATAAATGATAACAAATCTTCATAATCTATTTATGAAACGCCTAATCATGTTCATTTCTAAAATCTTTAATAAAGAAAAAATCCTGTCCTTGAAATAAATATTTAATAAAAAGTATTCATTTTTTTTCTGCGTCTCAAATACATCAAGTTGTTTCATCATTAAGTTATTACTAAAAGGCTTAAGATGCGATTTTCTTATCATCTTCTTTGTAATTTATAATAATTTGATAACATATAGTTTCAAGGGTATTGGATACGCTCAAAAATGGATTGTCGATTACAAAAATTGTTTCGATTTGTTTTAAAGAGAACACATGTAGTATGGATACTGTCAGATCATTAGCACTTTCAAACATTTCACCAATCATCAAAAATCATCAAATATCATCCAAAAAAACAATGATTAAAAACCTCCCTCTCTAAATATACTGAGTCAGGTTCTCAGTGATGAACCTGTATGTGCCTACAGAAGGCACACAGCGTGACCTACATGTATCTCCTCATGCTGCCAATAAGGCGCTGAATCAGCTGTCGTGGGAGAAGATTCGTTTCCTCAGTATCACTACATGATATATTGGATTATGATCCGGCAAACGAGCGGCCAATGCATCCGCTCAATTGTTTCAATTTGGACGTACTAGTCAAGCGCCCTTGTGCGATGTGGGAGAACAATTTCGTCCATATGGACAAATTAAACCGCGATAGCCCCAGCGAAAGGTTTGTGGTAGATATTCTCGATCTTATCCCTGCAACGAATAGAAGACATGGTGCCATTCTCAAGAACATGCGCATCAGTCTTTCGATTCCAGCTGATTTCCCCCCATACAATAACTAAACATCCTCCATTCCTTCATGTTCAGCAATTTCACCATCTACTGCACGTGCCCATGTGTTCCCCTAAACGCTCGTCGGTCTATCAGTTCAGTCGAGACGGAATTCAGATTCATCCGTGAACAAAACAGAGCTCGGAGAGATGGGTCATGGGGATTGAACACATGGTCGTCTTGCGTGCACACAGTCCTTATGCAGTCGTCCGCCCAGAGTTTGTGTGGAAACCTTGCTGCACGCGTGGTATGGAGATCAGATATTAGCTTTGTTTTGGGAAGCAGAGCTTGGAGTAAGTTAAAATGGTCATTACGCGGCGTTGTCAATCTTTCACGCCCTCCATCATGTCGTCTAGCAGCAGAACCATAAGTTTGAAAACGATTCGAAGCGCTGACGATGACACTGTGGCTTAAACTGAGTTCTTCACCAACTGACGCCCCTCTTTGCAACATTTCCAGTTCCTCTAGACAATTCATTTGTGGTCAGTTGCCGCTACGATGAAGTTCACGTAAAAGGCTTTACCTTACAGACTGCAATGAAAACCTTTACGTGAAACTTCCTTATGCATGTGCTGTTCATGGTGTGATTGATTCAGACATCACCGAATGACTGTGGGTGTGTTCGTCACAAATGTCAATACAAATTATCATATGTACATCGAATTAAACAATTTTTATAATAAAATGATTATATGACCCTGAGGTGATATTCATTTTTTTTCCATACCAACTATTAACCTGTGAGACAATTATTAACGAAAGTGAAATGGTTTGCGCGACAACATTCTGCCTTCTGTCAATAAAGCTTGAAGTTTATTATCCACTGATTCCGAATGATTTGAACAACAATATTCTAAGAAATATAACCTTTAGTTTCAGCAAGTAATGAAAGCTTGACCCAGCTTTAGTCTCGTCCCTCCGGGTATGATATTGTGGGGTTTATGTACGTCTAGCATATCTGGGAGCTGGGGGCGGGCGGGTAGGAGCTGGGGTATCAGACTCTCGCAGCTAAGTGGCACCGTCTAATTGCTAGAGTGTATCAATCAGCGGCAAGCTTACCTTCATTAGCGGTTGTGTACAAGCACCAGGCGTGTTGGGAATAATGACCTCACAGTGTCAGCCACAGGGGCCCTTCACTTAGATCTGTAGCCCTGTAGTTATTGACAGGACGTCCTCCACAAGACCCCGTCATTACCGTAAGAGTAGTGACCATTCGTTTGACAAAATAGAGGATGGGTTGACGAAGAATGAATACCAACTCAATTTTATTATCTCAATTCTACAAATATTACAGCCGACCCAATGTTTGTGGTTCAGAAGACGACTAGACATTTCACACAATGGACACTACCAGTGGACAAGGGCTGGGGAGTGAGTATCATGCCGTAGACACCAGAACAGACCCGCCCAGCTAAATGCTACATGTCAGCTCAGTCAGCTGAAGGGCCTGTATGCAGATTGCGAGTAAATGGCATTCTAAACATGCCAGACACGGTGTCCGAGAGGGAGCACACAGTGCTTCTGTTTGTAAACTCAGTCTCACCCTCGCTGTGCTACTGGTTCCAAGCATTAACATGATGCTACACTGTCAGTGGCAGAGGTCGTGCATCGACCAGTCAGTCAGTCAGTGGGAGGTGGGTACAACGTATCTGTCAGCTCCCTCGGCTTGTTGCTGCCAGTTCCATGTTTCAATGCGGAGATATCAACACACGTTCATAAACACTGTTGTGTCTCCTTGGTGAACGTGAAACACTTCTACAGATACTTGATACATGTGGAATTGTTGCAATCTGTAATAATTAAATGACACTGCCAAGTCAAATTATCAGCCTGTATGATACGTGTCAGATTTGAGAATATGTTAATTCTACCCGATTTAATCGTTTATAATGCTATCTTATCAATTATTAATCAATATTTTACAATCAAGGTAATGATACATTATTTAAATGGCAGTTATAGAAATGGGGCATATTGTGATGAGTTACTTGACATGTGCACTCACTGCTGATGTAACTGTTTGTTCAGTTTTCAGCGCCGCCGCCGTCTGAGGGCATGTTCCAATGGCTAGCCAGTTTCTCATTTAGCTTTACCAACACATATGCATGTCATATGGCTTATATCATAGATTAATTAATTAAGAAAATTAATTTTAACATGTTTACATTCAAGATAAAACATCAGGTCACGAGTTCCAAAATCGCTCAATAATCCTTGTAAAGACGATGACTTAAAAGAAATGTATGCTATGAAGCTCTAATTTGGTATAACGTTTGAAAAAATTTCACTATATTCCATCAAAAGTCAAGATCACAGCAAGGTCACGAGTTAAAATGTTACTTATTCAGATAAAAGACGAATTAAGTTCAAAAGTTAATCTGATGTGAAACTTTGATTTTGTATGTATCATCAATGGAGAAGAGCAAAATATTAAACAGGTTTCCGCTACTTTAATCCATCATAGTCCAAGCTCTCACCAGGGTCACGACTTTGAGCATGGTATTGCGAAAATCAAAATTAAGTATTAATACTTTACTTGTTACAAAATGGTTATTCCAATTAATAGTGATCATTGATTGTTGACCTTCAACTTTACCTTTTAATCAAATATTGAATCGGAAATAGGGTTTTTGAGAAATGATAAGTTCAAGGTCACAACTTCTTAAATTCTCTTTTGTTCTTCTCCATCTGTTGAGGTTTCGTAGAAGGCGGGACAGGGGAAGGCGAAACCCTCAGTTTCAGAAACCCTCGTTTTGTACACTTTCAAATCAAGACTAGCTGGACTCCGATTCCTAGAATGGGAGCACAAAGTGAGATGAAACTAATATTAGGAATATTTTGGATCATGCTTGCCATGTGTTTTGGAGACGGAGAATTTATCAAAAGAGGGACTGACCTAACTACACATGGGCTTTCCTTCTATTAAAACATTAAAAGATTAAGCGTCAGTGTTATATGGTTGGAGGATATTGTGAAGGTTTCCATATTGAAACAATGTTACCGGCTTTTGTTGGAATTGCTGTACGTTTCGCTTTACGTACTTATCCTAATGTTCTAAGTTTCGGTGTGAATTGTTTATATTCACCCTGATATGTGTCATGGTACAGACGTATATAATCAACAGACGTATATAATCAATTTATTTTCATTTTTATCTTTGACTCTTATGATCCAAAAAGACATTGATCGAATGGTAGAAACTCAGCATTCTTCCCTGAAAATTTCATGGATTTCCGACAATTATATAACGCCTCGGCGACATTTTTTGTACAACGAGCTACATCTAAATGTTAGCGGCACTGTGTGAGCGAGTAACGTCAAACGCTCGCCGTGTTTGCGATGGCCACTTATCTAGAGGTGGGAAGGGGAGATTGAAGTTGACCGCGTACGAGTTGTGATATCAGCTTAACACTCAAATTGGACCTGAGATATGTACAAAGCTGTTTTCCTAGAAAAATATAAATTGCAAAAAATCTGCCATATAAATATGTATATATAAGAAAGTCTTTCAATTTATATCACCTTTTATGATGCTTTTACACAATGTCATAAAATTACGGAATGTTTCTATGGTACATACATTCATGTCATTATAGATATTTCCAAATGTAAACTTCCAGTTGTTTTAAGAGGAAGCTAATGTGAGACCTAGATCGAGTCAATAACCTTATTTAAACTGAAAGTTGATGACAGCTAAACCTCATTTAATTTATCTATTGGAATGCAATCCGCATATAATCTTCGAACTCGTTGTTCCTCCGTGTTTACTAAATTAAGTCCATCTCCATTAAATACCACTTTTCTTTCCAACTTAAAGGACCGCCCTTTCTAATGACTATGATGTCTGTTTTAGCTAAATTTACTGACAGTTTCCATTCTTTAGAGTATTTATGTAATATATTTAGCTGGTTTTGTAAACCAATCACACTATCAGATCTCTAGACATTAAAAAAACATCATCCTCAAAAAGAAGCATAAGGATTTCCATGATATCAGGAAACATCTGTATGCCATGTTTACCGTTACTTGCATTATCATAGTATAGTTCACTAATGAAAAATGAGAATAACAAAGGACTCAAAAGTCAGTAACACCATAATTACTACGTACACATGACTTGACATTTGAATATATTGATTTTTAACATGTTAAACATCTTCCCTCGTAGTCCAGATTTTTTTAGGCAGTACCATAGTTTACAACGATCAACAGTATCGAATGCTTTTTTGAAATCGATAAAAGCTACATAAACTTTTTGTCTTCGACGTGATAGACTTTTCTTAATAACAGCATATAAAGTAAAAATATGATCTGTAGTAGACTAATTCTTTCTAAATCCAGCTTGTACTTGGGAATCTTGTCTCTCATATTTGCCTAATTAGTGAGTCTATTATTTAAAATGGAAGTAAAGACCTTCCCTATAACACTCATTAATGATATTCCCCTGTAGTTATCAGGGTTTCTTGGATCGCCTTTCTTATGTAAAGGGATTATTTCAGATGGAGACCAGCTACTAGGAAATATTTTTCTGTCAAAAAGTGTGTTGAAACATTTGAGAAGAAATAACATAATTTCAAATTGAGAGCACCTAATCATTTCTATTAGCACTTGATCAGGACCAGCAGATTTTCCATTTCTTTGCTTATTTATAGATGGCGTAATTTTACGTCATATTCCAGTCACATGCCTTTGTTAGATCCAAACGGAAGGGAGCATGTCGCTCGAATTTCAAAGTTTTAATTTATTTTTAAAAACCATATTACATGACGTAACAAGGCTTCTCCTTTTATTTGGATGACGTTGTCCTTGCTATTTCGACTTCTAAATTTCTATAGAAGTTGATTTATACACATATACCGTTTAGTCATCCAGAAAATTTTGTTTGATAAATTTTGGTAAGTAAGCAAATTAAGACAAGAGCAAGTTTCTTCTCAGATACATCGTGTGTGGGTGGAGTCAGTCACGCTCTGGTGAGTTTTCAAACGTTCGCTTGTGAAACTTGGCGATCTTCCTCAAAACAAGGTATACAATGTCAAATAGAGCGTACTTAAAGTGCATATTGTCTCGATTATATGCGGATTGCATTCCAATAGATAAATTTAAAGAGCTTAAGCTGTCATCAACTCTTAGTTTAAATTTTGAAATATCTATAATGACATGAATGTATGTACCATATCAAAATTCCGTGATTTTATGACATTGTGTAAAAGCATCAACAAAGGTGATATAAATTGAAAGACTTTCTTATACATCTTTATATGGTAGAATTTTTGCAATTTATATTTTTCTAGAAAAACAGCTTTGTACATATCTCAGGTCCAATTTGAGTGTTAAGCTGATATCATAACTCACAGGAATGTAAAACTTGTTTGGTTCATGTTCATTGTAGGTGAGAAATGTAAAACTTGTTTGGTTCCTGTACATTGTAGGAAAGTGGAATGTAAAACTTGTTTGGTTCCTGTACATTGTAGGAGAGAAATGTAAAACTTGTTTGGATCGTGTACATTGTAGGAGAGAAATGTAAAACTTGTTTGGTTCCTGTACATTGTAGGAAAGTGGAATGTAAAACTTGTTTGGTTCCTGTACATTGTAGGAGAGAAATGTAAAACTTGTTTGGATCGTGTACATTGTAGGAGAGAAATGTAAAACTTGTTTGGTTCCTGTACATTGTTGGAAAGTTGAATGTAAAACTTGTTTGGTTCATGTACATTGTAGGAAAAAGGAATGTAAAACTTGTTTGGTTCATGTTCATTGTAGGAGAGAAATGTAAAACTTGTTTGGTTCATGTACATTGTAGGAGAGAAATGTAAAACTTGTTTGGATCATGGACATTGTAGGAGAGAAATGTAAAACTTGTTTGGTTCCTGTACATTGTAGGAAAGTGGAATGTAAAACTTGTTTGGTTCCTGTACATTGTAGGAGAGAAATGTAAAACTTGTTTGGATCGTGGACATTGTAGGAAAGAGGAATGTAAAACTTGTTAGGATCATGTACATTGTAGGAGAGAAATGTAAAACTTGTTTGGATCATGGACATTGTAGGAAAGAGGAATGTAAAACTTGTTTGGTTCATGTACATTGTAGGAGAGAAATGTCAAACTTGTTTGGATCATGGACATTGTAGGAGAGAAATGTATGTACCATATCAAAATACCGTGATTTTATGACATTGTGTAAAAGCATCAACAAAGGTGATATAAATTGAAAGACTTTCTTATACATCTTTATATGGCAGATTTTTTGCAATTTATATTTTTCTAGAAAAACAGCTTTGTACATATCTCAGGTCCGATTTGAGTGTTAAGCTGATATCATAACTCAGAGGAATGTCAAACTTGTTTGGATCGTATACATTGTAGGTGAGAAATGTAAAACTTGTTTGGATCATGGACATTGTAGGGGAGAAATGTAAAACTTGTTTGGTTCATGTTCATTGTAGGAGAGAAATGTAAAACTTGTTTGGTTCCTGTACATTGTAGGAGAGAAATGTAAAACTTGTTTGGATCGTGGACATTGTAGGAAAGAGGAATGTAAAACTTATTTGGATCATGTACATTGTAGGAAAGAAATGTAAAACTTGTTTGGATCATGGACATTGTAGGAAAGAGGAATGTAAAACTTGTTTGGTTCATGTACATTGTAGGAGAGAAATGTAAAACTTGTTTGGATCATGGACATTGTAGGAAAGAGGAATGTAACACTTGTTTGGATCATGTACATTGTAGGAAAGAAATGTAAAACTTGTTTGGATCATGGACATTGTAGGAAAGAGGAATGTAAAACTTGTTTGGTTCATGTACATTGTAGGAGAGAAATGTCAAACTTGTTTGGATCATGGACATTGTAGGAGAGAAATGTATGTACCATATCAAAATTCCGTGATTTTATGACATTGTGTAAAAGCATCAACAAAGGTGATATAAATTGAAAGACTTTCTTATACATCTTTATATGGCAGATTTTTGCAATTTATATTTTTCTAGAAAAACAGCTTTGTACATATCTCAGGTCCGATTTGAGTGTTAAGCTGATATCATAACGCAGAGGAATGTAAAACTTGTTTGGTTCATGTTCATTGTAGGAGAGAAATGTAAAACTTGTTTGGATCATGGACATTGTAGGAGAGAAATGTAAAACTTGTTTGGTTCCTGTACATTGTAGGAGAGAAATGTAAAACTTGTTTGGATCGTGGACATTGTAGGAAAGAGGAATGTAAAACTTGTTTGGATCATGTACATTGTAGGAAAGAAATGTAACACTTGTTTGGATCATGGACATTGTAGGAAAGAGGAATGTAAAACTTGTTTGGTTCATGTACATTGTAGGAGAGAAATGTAAAACTTGTTTGGATCATGGACATTTAAGGAGAGAAATGTAAAACTTGTTTGGTTCATGTACATTGTAGGAAAGTGGAATGTAAAACTTGTTTGGTTCCTGTACATTGTAGGAGAGAAATGTAAAACTTGTTTGGATCGTGGACATTGTAGGAAAGAGGAATGTAAAACTTGCTTGGTTCATGTACATTGTAGGAGAGAAATGTCAAACTTGTTTGGATCATGGACATTGTAGGAGAGAAATGTATGTACCATATCAAAATTCCGTGATTTTATGACATTGTGTAAAAGCATCAACAAAGGTGATATAAATTGAAAGACTTTCTTATACATCTTTGTATGGCAGATTTTTTGCAATTTATATTTTTCTAGAAAAACAGCTTTGTACATATCTCAGGTCCGATTTGAGTGTTAAGCTGATATCATAACTCAGAGGAATGTCAAACTTGTTTGGATCGTGTACATTGTAGGTGAAAAATGTAAAACTTGTTTGGATCATGGACATTGTATAGGAGAGGAATGTAAAACTTGTTTGGTTCCTGTACATTGTAGGAGAGAAATGTAAAACTTGTTTGGATCGTGGACATTGTAGGAAAGAAATGTAAAACTTGTTTGGATCATGGACATTGTAGGAAAGAAATGTCAAACTTGTTTGGTTCATGTACATTGTAGGAGAGAAATGTAAAACTTGTTTGGATCATGGACATTGTAGGAGAGAAATGTCAAACGTGTTTGGTTCATGTTCATTGTAGGAAAGAGGAATGTAAAACTTGTTTGGATCATGGACATTGTAGGAGAGAATTGTAAAACTTGTTTGGATCATGGACATTGTAGGAGAGAAATGTAAAACTTGTTTGGTTCCTGTACATTGTAGGAGAGAAATGTAAAACTTGTTTGGATCGTGGACATTGTAGGAAAGAAATGTAAAACTTGTTTGGATCATGGACATTGTAGGAAAGAAATGTCAAACTTGTTTGGTTCATGTACATTGTAGGAGAGAAATGTAAAACTTGTTTGGATCATGGACATTGTAGGAGAGAAATGTCAAACGTGTTTGGTTCATGTACATTGTAGGAAAGAGGAATGTAAAACTTGTTTGGATCATGGACATTGTAGGAGAGAATTGTAAAACTTGTTTGGATCATGGACATTGTAGGAGAGAAATGTAAAACTTGTTTGGATCATGGACATTGTAGGAAAGAGGAATGTAAAACTTGTTTGGTTCATGTACATTGTAGGAGAGAAATGTAAAACTTGTTTGGATCATGGACATTGTAGGAGAGAAATATATGTACCATATCAAAATTCCGTGATTTTATGACATTGTGTAAAAGCATCAACAAAGGTGATATAAATTGAAAGACTTTCTTATACATCTTTATGCCCCAGTCACACTTACGTTTATGAACGTAGTGCTGCAGAACGTACTTTAACGCAGTTAACTGTACTTACGCCTAGTTATCCGTAGTTATACTTAGTTATCCGTGCTCAAAACGTAGACATAGACGTGAGACAAACGTAGTTTGTGATTTAACTTTTGGACATGTTCGAAGTTTAGCATTTCCGAACTACGTTTCCAGAAACGTAGTTCAATGTAGTTGGACGTAGTTAAAAGAAAAAGTGAACTTAGTTCATCGTAGTTGAACCTAGTTGATACGTTCTTTAACGTAGTACAACTTTTCCACGATTTACTACACTTCACTAGGTATCCGAGTACGTTTTCGTACGTTGAAGTACATTCTAGAACGTTGTACTACGTCTGACTACGTTAAACTACAATAAACTACACTAGTTTCATCTGAGTTGAAGAGCACTTTAGTACACCAAACTAGGTATTAGTACGGTTAACTACGATATCAAATACGTGTAACTACGTTTTGGTACGTTTCGTATTTAGACTTTGACGTTTAAGTACGTTTCCCTACATCTAACTACACTTAAGTAGGTAGAACTACCTTGAACTACGATAAACTACGCCTAACTAGGTAGATTTATTTATTTGTACCTTGTATCACAAGTGACTGAGACGCGTTTTAACACTATTCATTTCACAACTGGGAGAGGATGAGTGGAAGGAAGGTGAAAATAATACAGCATTTAGCTGTTATCAACATAGAAATTATATGTTTTGCTCGATATATTAACAAAGTCGAAATGGACGACGAAACGCAGAGAAAACAGGGGGCATGATAGCGTGATAGTCGGATCAGGAGGTCCGTGGTTCGAATCCCGCCAGGGGCTCGGCAATTTGTCTGCAGTAGAGAACTCTTCTACACGCAGTCAGGTTTGGATGCAATGCTAAACTGAATTTCAGCGCAGTATCACCCATTGTTGCTAGTTCCAGTCGTGGCTCGCAGGTTGCACCGAAATGCATAGCTACGATAGTGTTGCGGGCTTTCTCCCTGCAATAATACTAGCAGCCGCGATATAAGTGAAATACTCTTGAAAGCGGCGATAAACACTACATCAGCCCAGCATCAAAGAAAACAAAGAAGATGGTGGGCCCGTGACTGGCTCCTACCTAGGTCATTACACGGTCAATATCATACACTTATGTCCGAATTGGAGGTAGAAGACCCTGAAGCATTAATGAATAAAGAGAAAGAATGAAATACATAAACGTGTGTCTTCATATACCCTTCCACTGAAGTGCCGTGATTTACCCTACTTGAACGTACTTTGACGTACCTAAACGTGTTTCAACGTAGTTCAACCTTCTTAGTTGTACTTATAAACGTTCTTAAATGTAGATCAACGTGGTAAAACGTAGACGAACGTAGCTAGTCAGTTGTTCAATGAACGTAGTTATCCGCTGTTAAACCTAGTAAAACGTACTTATATGTACTTAATCGTACTTACACGAAGTGAACGAACTTATAATGAAACGTTGTTTTACGTAGTTACTAAAATGCAATCATTTTCGGCACGTTAGCGGTTTTGAGGCTACGTTCAATGAACTACGTTTAACTAGGTTAATGAACGTAAGTGTGACTCCCCCATTATATGGCAGATTTTTTGCAATTTATATTTTTCTAGAAAAACAGCTTTGTACATATCTCAGGTCCGATTTGAGTGTTAAGCTGATATCATAACGCAGAGGAATGTAAAACTTGTTTGGTTCATGTTCATTGTAGGAGAGAAATGTAAAACTTGTTTGGATCATGGACATTGTAGGAGAGAAATGTAAAACTTGTTTGGTTCCTGTACATTGTAGGAGAGAAATGTAAAACTTGTTTGGTTCATGTACATTGTAGGAAAGAAATGTAAAACTTGTTTGGCTCATGGACATTGTAGGAAAGAGGAATGTAAAACTTGTTTTGGTCATATTCATATGAAAACAATTAATATCTATATCTATTTTTGTTTGTCATTCAAAAAGATATAGGATCACGCAGGATAAATTCATACATTAAGTGTTCACTCAAACTCTTTAACTGATAAGAAAAAATACCACATAAAATATTACAATTTATCGCAACGAACTGAAAGTTCAAAGATATTTTTGTTTCGAAACAAAAGATTTTGTAAGTCTAACTTTTCAAGAAATAATTAGTTAAAAATACAATTTATACTCCTTTGATATTATCATTAAAGGAATAAGTGCCCTGTTTGAAAACAGAAAATCACTGAGAAGAATGTTGGAGGTAATTAAGTTCAGTTGGCTGCTTGCAGGTAGGTAGATGATAAAACAGTCCACATCAGTTGTTGATTCATCTGAAGTAAAGGTCGGTATGATACAGCGTACCCACAAAAGCGCCTATTTTAAAAAGATAACATACGACTTAGTTAAAGTCTGCACTTTTCGAAAAAAGGACACCAGTAACAGGATTTGGCATTTGTTATCCAAACTACTCACGGAGTCTCTTTCACTTAAATTGAATACCCCCCCCCCCCCCCCCCCCCCCATTTCTTCCTAAAGAGCGCAGGTGAGTCAGTATCTGCCCGGGAGAGGCAGTGTTTCCGGTCCCGTGCTTCCTGCTTCTCGCTCCTCACAGGTCATTACTGCTGTCAATACATTGTACATTAGACATTAGACATCAGTGCACGTCTCCATACAACCTCCCGCCAGCATCTGCTTCAGGAGCCAGTTCGAATGTACATAAAAAGTATACTGGGATATTATATAGCCCATAGAAAGCAAATAAAACAGCGTGTGGTCGCATTCGTCGATATTTACAAGTAAGAGAAAATTAACTTCTGCAAATCGTTACGTTTAATCTACACTTCATCGATTTCAACATAATGTTTTGCAACAAATAAGCTTGTTTCCAAGGAACATGAAGCTAATAAATCACTGCTATAGGTTCTAATAGCGGAAACTCTTTTACTGACTGTCATGCCACTAATTGATTCCGCTTTCCAAGCACCTGCCAATACGAACCAGCCTGCTCCCCATCCGGCAATCGCTCAGTGTACACATACAATATCGCATTTGTAAAGTTTTTTCCAAACGATGCTTTCCTTTATTCAGCGCGTGCAGATCAGGGTCTTTATCGTGACTACAAAGTTGTGCAGCCCGAACACATCATATGGTACTTCATAATGCTAATTGTTCCCCGCCGCAACGCGGAACGGGGGACATTGTATTCAGCGGCGTCCGTCCGTACGTACGTCCGTCCGGATCCTTGTTAACGCGATATCTTAAGAACCGTTGCACCAAAAGTCTTCAAATTTGGTCACAGCCTCTCTTGATTACGCAGACACCAGTCACTTTTGGTGACCTTGACCTTATTTTCAAGGTCACAACGGCACTTTGACCACTCTTGAAACGCTTGTTAACCGTTGCACCCAAGGTCTTCAAATTTGGTCACAGCCTACCTTGGGGGATTACGCAGACACCAGTCATTCGGGTGACCTTGACATTATTTTCAAGGTCACTACGGCACTTTGGCAACTTTTTAAACTCTTGTTAACACAATATCGCCTGAACCGTTTTACAAAATGTCTTCAAATTTAGTCACAGCCTACATTGTGGGACTACGCAGATACTAAATACTTTGGATGACCGTGACCTTAATTTTCAAGGTCACCACAGTTCCTTGAACACTTTTGAAACATCTTATATCTTATGAACCGATTCATGAAATGTCCTCAAATTTGGTTGCAGCCTACATTGAGGGATAACGCAGACACCAGTCACTTAGGTTGACCTAGACCTCAATTTCTAGGTCACCACTTTGGCCACTATGAAACTCTTCTTTACTTGATATGTCATTAATCACTGCACCAAATGTCTTCAAATTTGGTTATAGACTACATTGAGGGAGTATGCAGACACCAGTCACTTTGGGTGACCTAGACCTTAATTTCTAGGTCACAACTTTGGCCACTTTTGAAACTCTTGTTTACTTGATATCTCATAAACCACTGCACCAAATGTCTTCAAATTTGGTCAGAGATTACATTTGGGATTTACGCAGACACCATGGAGTCACTTTGGGTGACCTTGACCTTATTTTCAAGGTCACAATGACACTTTGACCACTTTTGAAACTCTTGTTAACGCCATATCGCTTGAACCATTGCACTTATTGTAAATGGGAATATAGCATTCTATCGCAATATCCAAGCGGCGGGGGATATTGCCATATTAGTGAAAAACACTTGTTGTTTTGGTTTTCACTTGTAAAACGTAGCCAATGTGATTTCTAACTAAGCAAATTATTTGCAAGCAAAATAAGAAATTGTTAATGTGATTTAAGCTTGCTAAAGTTCTAGAACCCGTGTCCTAAAGTGCAAACTTTTCCTTAAAACCATCGGGTTTTGATTTAATACATAATTCAGTGAGATTGCACGGCTTTATGCTTTCTCTTTATAGATATTTGTCAAACGGATGGTCTCTTTCTATTTGTCACCTTGGATATTACTTAACGAAATACCTGAATTTTGAAGAAGCTGAAGAATTATCATTTCATCAAAGGACGTTGAATCAAGTACTAGAAGCAAAACTGTTATCATTGGAGATATTAACAAAATGTCTGTAACACAATTGACATGCCAAAGACGACCATGTCAAATTTAACTTAATCAAATCCAACCTCCAACTTTTTATTGTCAAAACCAGGTTGTAAAAAATGTGAGCTTTGATGGGCGCTAGTTTATCTGTGTAGTCAACTTGCCAGTGAGTCCCCCTAATATATATCAATTATTGAGCAAATTAGTTCTTAAACCCTCCCGATGCAACCTGGGGCCACACAGTCCCAGTAGTCACTTAAAGCTTCTGTAGAAATTGTTGATTTGGTTTGTAGAATAACCACATTTCTGGTATTCCTTTAAAACCTTGAACATAATGAATCATTCCAAATGAATATTTTTAAAAAGTTATCTTAAAACCTACAGTTGGTAAGTGCTTCCCTGGGCCACCCTGGGCCACTGAGTGCCATTTAGAACAACGGTATGAGAAATATCAATCGCTCCAAACATGCTTACAGGACCTATGCTCATGATAAATGAAGTAGCCATAACAATCATTGCATGCTAGTTATGTTTGACAGCGGTTGATCCCATCTTGTCTTGCCTGTCGATTATATTGCTTAAGAAAGAAGGATGAGGATGTGCAGTAGTTGATACTGTAATATAGGAACATAGTATCCAAAATGATAACTTATTATCTGAAAGAATGTTTCTTCAACCTTAAGAATTGGAACTAAACATTCACATACATTTTGAAGTGTATGACTTTTGAAGAATGTTAGGTGACAATGTAATTGCAATTGTGATCAAAGCAAGTTAATACCCAAATCAAGTGTTTAGTTTTCATTAGGGATTGAAAGATTGTCAACCATCATTTAAAACCAAATTGAATTCTAATTGTATCTAGAGTGTTTCAGTTAACAACCAGTCCATTTCTGTCTTGTAGTACGACCAACACGTGATTTCCGCTGACCTATTGTACACAAGGTAGGAACTGTCCTGATTAAATATATACACATACAGCTGCATAAGTTTACTCACTTGCTTGTGATCTTAGTACAAATATCAAGTAATTTGGGTTTCGTTTTGACTTTCATAAAATAACTCCAGGACCACTTACAGAGATTATCAATTGTCCATGTTTAAAATAACCATTCCCAAACCATATTTCGTGATCGTCTTTTCACTGGTGCTGAATGTCGATATTTGACATTGTTAAATAGACAGGTGGGGTCATATTTGTGAAATTCTGATTTCTTAAATATCGATTAAAATCATCCATGTAAAATTTGTAGGAAAAAATCAGCACAGTTACGTTGCATTAGCGGAAAGGAGCATATACGAATAAGATCTGAAGCTCTTGATCACTTATGAAGGATTTTGTAAAGCAAAATAGAAATCAGTGTTTTCGAAATTTTGACCCCTGGTCATTTCAATGACCTGCCAAATTTGTTACAACTATCTGCTACGTATGACATACGAATGTGTCAACGCAAACTGAATCTTAACTTATGCAGTGAAATTTTCGGTTTCGTTTTTACAATGATATGATGTCCTAAAGACGTTATAAATTACATGATAATTGCACTAGAACACGAAGGTAAGTGAACAAACTTAGGATACGCAGCTGTACTTCTCATAAACATATATTCTTTCTATCATTTTTAATAATAAATTGTTGTGTTTAAAAAATTCAAATCAGAACGTTTCACCCTTTGATCATCAACTAGATAACCACTTACATGTATGTTTATAAGTCATCGTTTTGAATTAATGTGGATGCAAACCTTCACATGAAAGTACAGGGAAACAACATGACGCATAACAGTAGACATCAAACTAGCAATATGTAAGAACTTAATCACCAGTGGGTAAAGCAGTATAATGTGGGGTATATCGACTAAGACATCACGCACGGTGGTACAAAGAAGTAATTAAACAGGTTTGAACGCCCTGTTGGTGAAACATCTCATAAACTTGACTATTCGTTCCCGGATATTATATTTCTTTTTTTATGTTAAACTGTTTCTTGCCTTCCATATTGCTAGGACCCGTGTACATACAAACCAATCTAATCACTTACCATAACTTACAATGATATCAAACCATAGTGACATTGGAGACTTACACACAATACAAACCATTTTACTTTGTTTGGAATATCATTTTCTTTGTATACCTTGTGATGAATCTGTTTAAGCCAAATTGGGTTAACATAATTGAAGACGTAAGTACCTCATTACATTACATTAATACCTCTATAGCTACTACTCAAAAAGGGTGTATAAATTATAACAACGTCATAGATTTGTCTATTTTAAAACGCAAATATACTCAATCTTTACTATAACCTCCAAAGGAATCTTTCATATATCACAATTATAACCGAGATAAAGTAAACGCAATTGAATGACAGTATGATTTGTTCATGCAGAGTTATGGGAGTCCATTTTGAAGTGGACTAGTCCTGCTAAATACCGCTATCATGCTACCTTTACAGTCGTCAGCAAATAGTGCATGCATACTTAGTGCCCCGGGCGGAGACGTTTAAGACACGATATTTCGCACACGTCTAGACTAGACTAGACTAGAATTATTATATGTTATTTGAATACGTTTTGCTTTGTTAGACAAAAAAAAATTGAACTAACAGTTAATGCGAAATTGATGACAGCTTGCTATTGTTGAAGAGTATCAGTATGTGCTAATGTTATTGCAATAGCTTCTGCAATCATATGCTTTAACACTGGAGCCCAATTAGCGGGATTGTTTCGGTTGCTGTGTTTGTGCTGTAAGTTTTTATGTTTATGATAACCGGTTGTCAATGTCAAATGTTGATTATTAGACTAAGGTATGATGGAAAGTTCTTAAGTATTCCGTTGTAACTCATTTCCTCAAATTAGCGATCCGAGGTAAGATATGTCATGATATATTGGTACAGTAAGGTGAACTTTTAGCTGCCACGCTTCTTAGAACGTCTAAAAATCTACCGTCAACGAATTTCAGGATTCTACGAATTTATGTTCTTGAGAACAAGTCAAAAACACATTAAGGCTTTAACCTCTTGACCCCTACTTTTGGATCGTTCTTCACAAAAATAGTCGTAAGGTAATGCCCCTTGGTGTAAGGATAGAAACGACAACATTATACCCTTAGTTGAAATGTTGCTGACGTTCTTGAAAGGGCAGAATATGTTGGCCTCTGTGGCCGGTTCCCATGTGAGACTGTACCCCTCGAGGCCATCCATCTACAACTTGAGCAGACCGGATTCATCCGCCACCCTTCGAGAGAGCCCACTGACCCACTGCTACATGTCGGAATGAGTCTTAATGACTACGACTCCTTTATCGTGTTGTGGCGAAACGGTATGATGTGGGGGGGAAATAGTGATGACCAGTTATATGCTTGAACACAACTGAATGTCTATATTCCCTGCTTTGGGTAAACTATCCACGTGACTATGCCCTTCAACAACAAAGAAATCCATCCATTAAGTGAAGAACAATGTTTCTTAATCCGAGACAGGAAAATTTAGAAGCATCAGTTGCCGAGAGGCCGCCAAGTTATGGAAGAGCATTCTCTCCCAGCAGAGGCAGATCAAGTCATAAAATGTTGATAGAGCCTCTGTTCTATTACGTCGAAATCCGTGGGTTCCGGCAGTTTCCCCTGACGGAAAAAAATTGCAACACAATCCATTTGAATTTCTTTAGCAAATGATAACGCTTCTCGAATGAAAAGGCTGGTTCACATCACAATGCTTTTGCCATGATTCAGTAACCAAAATGATTACAGCGTCGCTGATTGTACAACTAACTTTGATCGCCTCCAACCAGGCATCTCCCATTCTATCCAACAAAGTCGGCGTAATATAACAGAGGCTGTATGAACTTTTCATGACTTGATCTACCTCTGTTGGGAGAGAATGATGGAACAGGTTATTGCAGAGGTTTCTCTTTCTATTACTCTAAGGGATTTATTGATGTACTTGTTGCAGGATGTATATTAACTTGCTGTGTGAATTAAAAATGCTTTCCTTCTCTGTCATTTTTAAATTTACGTGCCTGAACATCTGTCTTATTGTTTTTCATTTTATCTCTGCGTCATTGTTTATCTATTACTTGGTTTAGGTATAGTGGACTACACAGTTTTAGATGATAAATTATGATGACATGGCAGCACACATTATTACATTCCGATTTCTGACCACTTATCATGTTTCGAAAAGCTTTCGACGTCTAACCAATCACGTTTTGGCCGTCGCTGCAAGTTGAATAAATGTTTACTTATCAATAATCAGTATCTCCAGATGTACATATACTAGGTGAACATCGGCTATATGGGCGTGTGACAATACTGGCTCAACATGCCACGGGTTAGCTCAAAGGGTTATCCACGCTCTAGTTGTTAACTGCTGCCTACATCTGGCAAAGGTGACATATAACTATTCAAGGCTAGCTATACATCAAGTGCTTTCAAATACAATAACCATAATTGATGATTATTGAATTTGTTATTTTTCTACTCTATAAAAAGTCCAAAAAGAAGCAAAGTACTTGTCTTATACAAACGTAATACTATAAGCACGAGTTGTCAAAATATCTAATCAATCTTAGCACTTTTATCAAACAAATGTGCCAGTTAGAGAGTTTCAAGTATCGAGCATAACAACTGAGCGCCTTTTATTCTTTTCAGTTAAAGGGATGGATTCTCATAGCTTGGTTTTTCACTGTACGATCATTTTAAAACTTATTTTTCTTGGCGAGTCACATAAAACCAACAAAAGGCTTATATTTCCCAATACACCCTCGACGGAATGTTATAAAGGATTAATCTTACCGAATGTTTAAACACAACGCATCTCATATGAACATAAATATAGCATCAAAAACTCAGTAAGCTGCGTTAGGTTCAATAGAAAAATGACATCTCAAAAGCAAGCCCTCAAACGTCATTGGTCAGTCGTGCACTGTCCTTGAATAACCTAAGGAAAAATCGCTATATGAAAACAGTTCTTGTAGTAAAATAAGGTTCTAAACATTCACCCTGTAAGACACACTAGCAAATCAGTGAATGGATTCTAACATTTCAAATGAATATCAATAAATTCTCATTTGCAGTGTGCCAGATAGCCGCAAAACAAAATTTATTCGACGATAACATTAAATCATTTTCAAACACAAATTCTGAAATAAATAAGGTAATGCACATTTAAGTGTTTTGGATTTGTATAGCATGCAATCGCTTTGACTTTAATTAATAATAAAGCTTCATATCGTTTGATCAAGGTTTCCTGTATGTGTTTTGACGTTACATACATTTCAAGACGCTCAATCTGCACGTTTGTTTCATGCTCTTGTCATGGCGGGGTATATCACCCCCCACCCAAGAGGTTAATAGCAGTATTTCGTGGACCAATTAGTGATCGAGATTCTTACATGAAGAAGGATAAAGTCTCTTGCCAGAGATGACTTGACAAGTCTCTCAACTTGATTCTCTGATCAGTGTCGGGTAGGAAGCCAACCCTTCATACTCTCAGTTTGTTCAACAGTGAGTGGTAATAACCGTTGCTTAACTACACCGATAGCTTAAACTGAGCATTTACATATATACCCCTTCTCGTCACTTCCCCTATTTGGTTCTTCATATTGCGGATATGCCAAACATATCATCAATAAGAGAATTCAACCATTTAGAAAGGTGATTTAAAGGCAACAGATTTACATTATTCAAACCCTCTGTATTGTTTGTATTGTTCTAATCAGTTATCAGTAATCTATTGCTGTAAATAAAAAGATTACCATGACATCAACAAATACAGATGTAGACAGTGAATGACGAAAATATATGAAATACTATACAGATTTGGCTACTTTATTAAGGGGAGATATATGAAGAGACGTGGAACGCAAAGCCCTGGTTGGCTGAGATTTGATGAGGAAGATTGGTAATGGGAAACGAGTGCCCGAGGATGATATGGGAGTGACCGAAGACTTTCTATCAATGAAAAGTAAGCAGCAATGATGAGAAAAAGAAAAAAGGAAATAACAAGATCCTTGTCCATGTTTCGCTTATCAATGTGTCAATGGTATGTCTCCGACATATCAAAACTGTTAAGATTTGAACAACTTGCGTCACGAGGAGGTGTCCGAAAGGATGGAGCTTTGTGTACAATCTACATCTCATTTAACTCATCTAGTTTTCTGAGAACACAGTTCTATCACTACAGGGAAGCCTCGGACAACTGCCAATAGTACTTAGGTTAAATCACACCGAGACAAGCCGTCTCCCGTGCCTAAAGCGTGGTATCAGGGACTAGCGACGGGAGTAGCACCCGGGGATAACAACCCGCGAGTTCTTACAGGAAATCAGAGATACGAGTCATGCATATCGGTCATGCTTGCAGATCTTGGAATATTTCTGAATGTCACAGGAACAATTACATTCCATTTCAGTCGTTACACAATTTTCGTTTTAAAAACTTTCTTCAAAAGATAGAATTGTACAAACAAATCCAGAACTTATCATAGCAAAATCAATCCATCTGGATGAGTAGTTATCTAAGTGAAGTGCAAGGTAAAAACTTCTTTACTTGAAATGAGCTTATTTGCAGAATTCCTGTCATATTTTCCTTTGCATCCAGTTATCACAAATCTATCTGGCTATGGATGTTACACTGATATAATTGATAAACGATAATATCTATCTGGTATGAGGCTATCCAGATCCTTCCAGTCACCAGGCCCAACTTGTTTCTAATATCCTTCCATCACATCCCAGACGGCTCCAAGAATTTGATTGCTCAGGTCCATCGAAAAACTCCGGTGTCTCTTATATTTATCAGCTTCTACCGTTGACTTTATGTATGTTAACATAACTGTATATCCAGGTATCCAACACAGTTTACATGTGCATATTTAAACAATTATGATATGTTAAATTGTCTCGTATAGTGAATGTATGATCATTTGTGGTTCTGTGACCAACCGTTCCGTTAAAACAATAATACCCCAGTTGATTTTTACTTCTGATCCACACGAATGCGTTAAAATGCGTTCGTATGTAATTGAGGAGACCAACAATGTGATAAGTTGGAACATGTTACAAACCTGAGTATGTTCCACTTGTCCGTGTAGAACTGAGCGGGGTTACAATGGGGTGGGTCTTAAAGAGATACACCAACTAAAGGCAACACGGCTTTTGTTGAACATTACGGCAACTATATGCCTATACAAACAACAGACGTTTTTAAACATGCTTAACATTTCAAGCGCTGATAAGTTAAAAAATTATACTGAAGTGGTCAAGAAAAGACCGTTATTGAACATGGTCCCAACATACCTATCTATCTGTACGACATGGATCACAGGTAGAAACTTGATTTACCTTTCTCGCTGTCTGTAATTGCCTTGATGACAGACTCAATAATACCTTCAGTCTCAATCGTGTATTTTTTCCTGGTGTTAAAGTGGTTAACGTTGAGCTGTATGAAGATCTGGGTAGCCAAATCCTGCCAGTAGCGCGTGTTGGAGGCCACGACAGCGGCCCCCTCCCACTGGAAGAAGTCGAGCACGTGCACCATTACCTCGCCTGTTTGCAGGAAGCTGCTGGACATGCTGAATGTTTTACCACTCGAACCAATCATGTACGAGTCGGAGGCAACATACGGGAAATCATATACGTCGGAAAATATTCTCAAAGCATTGTGAAGCCGGTATGATGCTATTCCTATCACAAGCTCATCCGTTTTGTTAAAATTGTTTCCCACATGCGTAAAGACCTCTTGTTCTGAACAAAAAAAATAGGGCTTTGGTGATAAAACTGCTACACTATGGTCTATTTTGTTCCGGACTGATGTCATCACCGTCGATATGGTGTTATTTATATTTTGTACAAATGTAACATTGCAGCTACTTGTGAAGTAAATCCCGACCTTCAAGGTGGATGTTGCTGTACACAGTTCGGGCACAATGTAGCATAGGAGCAGGCAGAAGAGGGTGTTTAGTCCATGCGAGCAGATTCCTCTTTTAGGGTTGCAGTCCTTCCATTGAGCGCTGAATGTGTTTCGTGAGCGTTGCATGAGGACGGGAGGAGGACAGGGCTAGCACCAAACTCTGTAAGAGGATCACTTATCTCTAACTCACACACACATCCGAATCTGCTCAAGCTTCAACTCCAGATTGACTCCTTGTAGACACTGCTTTATCTCGGTTTCTCCGTCTAGTTAAACAGGGAAATATTCCCGAGGATATGTTGGAGATTTCCTCCTGCAATATTTCTGTGACAGATTCATGTTTATCTCCTTCCTACCATAACCATCGCTGCTGATGGCACAGCGGATTTTTATTGATTTTCAGTTGACCAATAGCAGGCGCTTAAGACTCACCATCTCAATTAGATACCACGTGCTAACCCTGTCTACTCACAATCAATAGGATAAAGTATAAAAAATGGCATCGCATCTGTGAAAATCAATATTCATCCATGTAGATGGCGATGTCCTGGAGATGTCCTGCAGATACGTGTGAGGAGTCCGCGAGTAGGAGGACATGGGGCTCCACATCAGCTGCTTCTGTCTCCAGACAGCCTTATGCGCGCTACTCGCTCCGCTATTGAACAGGTACCTCATCCCCTTGCTGAATGATCAAGTAATGATTCATTTTTCTCATGTTATTACAAAAATTGGTAGCATTGACATTTAATGAGCTTTGATGAAACACTCAAAGCTACAAGTGTCCATAAAACAGTGCTTGCTCATTACCCTGCGCACCTGGCTGATTCTCAGCGCCACCCTTCTGTACACCCGGCACTTCTCTCACACACTCATCGCAGTTTAATGATCAACCATTGTCATAATAAATTGATGACGAGTATCATTATCTCACACAACATAACATGATTGTCACATTAATGATTACTCCATGCATTGGCCATAAAGGGGATCTCCTCGACACTTCGTGCTAATAACTGGTGGAGCCTTGAAAAAAAAAACACCTTACGTTCAAATTCTAACGTTGAATATTGAACCGTTTCATAATACAGCGGGCTGAACACGCTTTTTGTCCGAGGCATAAACATTCACAGGAATATTGTGTACCTTCAACAGTAATTGTACGGAATAAATTACCAGAGAATGTTCGTACTACAAAGAGAATCTCGGATTTTTAAAATACTATAACTGATAGTAGACCAACTGCCTTTTTACCTAAATAGTGTTCTTGTGGTAAAAAAAATAAACATGATGCATACCGGGAAAGGGTTTAGGTTAGTTTAAGTTAGTTAAATTTCGATTTATTCAAGATTGAAATGAAAAGTACTGTCTCCAAGTGCAAATGTGGTAATATCGAGAACTCTTTCCATCATGCGTTTGAACGTCAAATATATCAAACCAAGAGCGACAAACTCATGTTAGTATTGATGCGCATATGTTACTTTTATGTTCCAATAAATCTTTAACTTTTGTTAGAGATAAGTGCAGACCTATCGTTGTCAACATGTACTTGTATTCAAACAAGTTGAATCATACATGCATGCTACCAAACGATATGTATGATGAGTATAAGAGGCTATACTGTTCTCTTCTCGTTCTCCTTCAGGATCTCTCATCTTTGCATACATATGTACAAAGGGGGGAATGTCATAAGATGGATAACTTGTTCCCAATCCGATTCTTTGAGAATAGAACATGTTTAACCAAACCCAACCGCAAAAGTAGCAGAACCGCAGAAGCAAATGATATACTTAGGTGTTCATAACAGTTAACTAAGGTAATCTTTTGCTCATTTAGAAACCATTGTTCATGCTGAGCTGACCACCCCTTCGGAACAAAACAATATTTGTTTTATCAAGATTCACCATTAGACCGGAGTGTTTTGTAAAGTCATATAGAATCTTGAGTTGGTTTGTTTAACAGGAATTGTATCTGATACAAGCACAGCATCGTCTGTAATACAATAATATGTAGTAAAATTCTAAAATTCAGGAAATAATTCCAAAATTCCATTTAAAGTAAAATATAATCAATTGGTTTACTTAGTATCCATGTATCCCTATCCCTGTCGCGTCGGTCGTATTTTTTCAAAGAGGTATTGTTATTGGTTTTATCCGGGCATCTTTTAAAACCCATAGTAAATAGTAAGCTGGTACCGAGGGGATATGGCAAATAAACTCGCGAGGGCGTAGCCCAAGTTAAGTTCATTGCCATAGACCCTTTTTCGCGCGCTCATTTGCATACGACCTTGACCTTATTTACATAACAGCTGATCGAGGTGGAGGCAAAACATGGCGGTGAGTGAAGTGGCGACTCGCTTACAATTTATCAATTATACTCGCTTATGAAACATTTCCTGCGTAGTAAAGACGGCAAAATGGTATCCTTTGTAACTGTAAAATCATAAACACTGTACATTGAACACTGTCAATCACTATTATCTTTTGAAACTAGTTTTTATGTCTGCAAAACAACGTAAACAGTAGGGCGGCCATGTTTGTCATTCGGTTGTCTTTGATACACATGACGAGATGACCATTCCTGATAATAAATAAACTTAATTTATCGGAGTATCATTTTAACTTTGAAAAAATATTCTACAAACTTGAGATTCGTTTTACTTGGATTATTTTCGTACGGTTAAGATTTCATTACTTCCTGATTGTCATATATAGGCCTGTCCAAATTCAACAACATGTTTTTTTTTTGCTCAAACTGTTTTTCAAAAAGAAAATTATTTGAATGTTATCGATCAATCTATGAGGGTTTGGATTAGCCATATTAAACAATATGCAGTAGACTAAAACAGTATTCCAACATCCCTCTTAAAAGGGAATCTTTTTATGAATGAAAAGGTTTAATTTGCTATGTTATTGTCTTAACAATATAAGGTTATGTCATGCAACATGATTTCTGAAATGATATTCCATCTGAGATTCAAAATACTGAGTGAGGATTAGAATAGGCATATCTATGTTTGAGGATATTTTGCCATCTTAATATTGCATAAGCAAAAAAATAGTACTATTTGGAGAAAAAACTATCTGCACTGCTATATCTTCCTTTATTAGCTGAAATAATACATCCCATCACTTCCTGAAAATTTATATTTTGATAGACAAATTATTTTGCTGTGTTTCTCATAAATAGAATTTAAAGTGGGACACCTATGCATATTATTGATAAATTTTGTATGAACATTATTAGATTTTAATGATGGATAATAGAGAATATGATAAGAATATGCATGAAATATTTTGTTCATATTGGAGAAGAGCCTTCAGATATATATATAACATCTTAATTTCAAACAGAATGATAAAGGTGTATATTTATGCAAATTTGGCATTTAGGGTTTATATATTAAGCTAACTATCTCATTTAAACAGGATTTTGTTATCAAGGAATAAAAAATATAACCATTGTAGTCTGGACATCAAAGACGTGTTTCAACATTACATATCAAGTCAAAAATAAAATGAAATGAAGATTAAATTCATATATGGTATTATTCATTAGCCATATATAATAAACAATTTTCATGTTTATATACAGAACTGAATTTCAGCAATGACTTATTATAGTTTTGAAATACATCTATTTCTGAGGCACACAGTTTTCATCCTTAAATTGTAGATGTAATAGGTAATATTTGAATATGTTGTTAAATTCAGGTCATCTAAAATTAGTCAAATTTAAGACTCTCAGACTCCAGAGATTTTATCACATGATTTTATATTTTTGTTATTGTAAAAACAATATTAGTTACAAGGGACAAAATTCAATCCTTTTACATTTCTTGAATAAACTTCAACATAATTTTTTTTATTATTGTTTGATTATCCTAATTTATCACTCAAAGCAAACTTGTTCACGATTTATGAAATGATATTGTAAGAACAGGATTTATGCCTCAGGCCCTACACATGGGAATTAGACATAAAGATTTTTTTTTGAGTACACATTATAATGACATGATTACTATGAATACATTTTGTCTTTATCAGTCTCAATGAAAATGAAGCAAAATTATATTACAAAAAAATCATCTAAAAAATAATTGTGTTGCCATGATTACAGATGTGATATTAAATCTTATCTTATGTTTTTTTTTTTTCATTGGTCCAAAAGATTACATATATACATAAATAATATAATATAAGAGGAGATTGGGAAGTTTATTTCTTATGTTGCATAAATAAATATGCCTCTTTGAAAAATGATGATATGATTCAATAGTCTATTTTGATAAAGGGTACCAAACCACACCATGTATTTGGAAAATGTCGAATGAGGATATACCCCTGAATACAGTTAGCATCCTGACATAATCATTTTCACCCCTGAATACAGTTAGCATCCTGACATAATCATTTTCACCCCTGAATACAGTTAGCATCCTGACATAATCATTTCCACCCCTGAATACAGTTAGCATCCTGACATAATCATTTCCACCCCTGAATACAGTTAGCATCCTGACATAATCATTTTCACCCCTGAATACAGTTAGCATCCTGTCATAATCATTTTCACGCCTGAATACAGTTAGCATCCTGACATAATCATTTTCACCCCTGAATACAGTTAGCATCCTGACATAATCATTTTCACCCCTGAATACAGTTAGCATCCTGACATAATCATGTTCACCCCTGAATACAGTTCGAATCCTGACATAATCATGTCCACCCCTGAATACAGTTCGAATCCTGACATAATCATGTCCACCCCTGAATACAGTTAGCATCCTTCCATAATCATTTTCACCCCTGAATACAGTTAGCATCCTTCCATAATCATTTTCACCCCTGAATACAGTTCGAATCCTGACATAATCATTTTCACCCCTGAATACAGTTAGCATCCTGACATAATCATGTTCACCCCTGAATACAGTTAGCATCCTGACATAATCATTTCCACCCCTGAATACAGTTAGCATCCTGACATAATCATGTTCACCCCTGAATACAGTTAGCATCCTTCCATAATCATTTTCACCCCTGAATACAGTTCGAATCCTGACATAATCATTTTCACCTCTGAATACAGTTAGCATCCTGACATAATCATTTTCACCCCTGAATACAGTTCGAATCCTGACATAATCATTTTCACCCCTGAATACAGTTCGAATCCTTCCATGATCATTTTCACCCCTGAATACAGTTAGCATCCTGACATAATCATTTTCACCTCTGAATACAGTTAGCATCCTGTCATAATCATTTTCACCCCTGAATACAGTTCGAATCCTGACATAATCATTTTCACCCCTGAATACAGTTCGAATCCTTCCATGATCATTTTCACCCCTGAATACAGTTAGCATCCTGACATAATCATTTTCACCTCTGAATACAGTTAGCATCCTGTCATAATCATTATCACCCCTGAATACAGTTGGCATCCTGCCATAATCATTTTCACCTCTGAATACAGTTAGCATCCTGTCATAATCATTTTCACCCCTGAATACAGTTCGAATCCTTCCATGATCATTTTCACCCCTGAATACAGTTAGCATCCTGACATAATCATTTTCACCTCTGAATACAGTTAGCATCCTGTCATAATCATTTTCACCCCTGAATACAGTTAGCATCCTTCCATGATCATATTCACCCCTGAATACAGTTAGCATCCTGACATAATCATTTTCACCTCTGAATACAGTTAGCATCCTGTCATAATCATTTTCACCCCTGAATACAGTTGGCATCCTGCCATAATCATTTTCACCTCTGAATACAGTTAGCATCCTGTCATAATCATTTTCACCCCTGAATACAGTTAGCATCCTGTCATAATCATTTTCACCCCTGAATACAGTTAGCATCCTGACAAAATCATTTTCACCCCTGAATACAGTTCGAATCCTTCCATGATCATTTTCACCCCTGAATACAGTTAGCATCCTGACATAATCATTTTCACCCCTGAATACAGTTAGCATCCTGACAAAATCATTTTCACCCCTGAATACAGTTGGCATCCTGCCATAATCATTTTCACCCCTGAATACAGTTAGAATCCTTCCATAATCATTTCCCCTCTTGAATACAGTTAGCATCCTGACATAATCATTTTCACCCCTGAATACAGTTAGAATCCTTCCATAATCATTTTCACCCCTGAATACAGTTAGCATCCTTCCACAATCATTTTCCCCCTTGAATACGGTTAGCATCCTTCCATAATCATTTTCACCCCTGAATACAGTTAGCATCCTTCCACAATCATTTTCACCCCTGAATACAGTTAGCATCCTTCCACAATCATTTTCCCCCTTGAATACAGTTAGCATCCTTCCATAATCATTTCCACTCCCGAATACAGGGGTCTGCCAGGTCAATGTCTTTTTTTTTACATTACTTCGTTGCTTGATTAAGTTTAAAAAACTGACATTTCTGAACAGAGAGAGAATCAATAACGTTTGAATCATATGTATGATTTAAGTGTCCGTAGCATTGGTTGAACTATGGAAGAACTCGCCCTCAGCTTCACTGAATTGGATTCACTGTGCTGTGTCGTGCTGTGCTGTAAAATTGTGTTCATTACACGTGTCCTGACCAAGCACAAAAGTACGCAATGAACAATGATGCTCCCGAATAAGGTGCTTATCTGGCGGCTCTAATGCGCTGTGATCAAGGCAATTTTAAATCTAATAAATGATAGGTTTAAAGCGCTCTTGTCTACTTTTCAAATTACTTTCGATAAAACACAGATAATCGCATCACGATCCGAACTAAAAAGAGAACTTCTTAAAAGTATCAAATCAAACGAAGGAAGTGGTAATTAATTTATTGATTGTCACCGACAATGATGCTCTTATCAATGTCAATAGAGATAATACATTTAAGCTTATCCGCGAGGTGTGGAAGGTAATCAATTGGGAACATAAAATATGATTAGCATGGTGAGATGAGGTTAACCTATTCATCGTATCTGCTCAAATACCATCAGCAGTATATCGAGTCTGCCGACCTTCACAGTTGCATGATCAGTAGACAGAACTAGACACACCACTTTAACAGTCTATTGGCTCTGCCGACCTTTACAGTTGCATGATCAGTAGACAGAACTAGACACACCACTTTAGCAGTTTATTGGCTCTGCCGACCTTCACAGTTGCATGATCAGTAGACTGAACTAGACACACCACTTTAGCAGTTTATTGGCTCTGCCGACCTTCACAGTTGCATGATCAGTAGACAGAACTAGACACACCACTTTAGCAGTCTATTGGCTCTGCCGACCTTCACAGTTGCATGATCAGTAGACAGAACTAGACACACCACTTTAGCAGTCTATTGGCTCTGCCGACCTTCACAGTTGCATGATCAGTAGACAGAACTAGACACACCACTTTAGCAGTCTATTGGCTCTGCCGACCTTCACAGTTGCATGGTCAGTAGACAGAACTAGACACACCACTTTAGCAGTCTATTGGCTCTGCCAACCTTCACAGTTGCATGATCAGTAGACAGAACTAGACACACCACTTTAGCAGTCTATTGGCTCTGCCGACAATTCACAGTTGCATGATCAGTAGACAGAACTAGACACACCACTTTAGCAGTCTATTGGCTCTGCCGACCTTCACAGTTGCATGATCAGTAGACAGAACAAGACACACCACTTTAGCAGTCGATTGGCTCTGCCGACCTTCACAGTTGCATGGTCAGTAGACAGAACTAGACACACCACTTTAGCAGTCTATTGGCTCTGCCGACCTTTACAGTTGCATGATCAGTAGACAGAACTAGACACACCACTTTAGCAGTGTATTGGCTCTGCCGACCTTCACAGTTGCATGATCAGTAGACAGAACTAGACACACCACTTTAGCAGTCTATTGGCTCTGCCAACCTTCACAGTTGCATGATCAGTAGACAGAACTAGACACACCACTTTAGCAGTGTATTGGCTCTGCCGACCTTCACAGTTGCATGATCAGTAGACAGAACTAGACACACCACTTTAGCAGTCTATTGGCTCTGCCGACCTTCACAGTTGCATGATCAGTAGACAGAACTAAACACACCACTTTAGCAGTCTATTGGCTCTGCCAACCTTCACATTTGCATGATCAGTAGACAGAACTAGACACACCACTTTAGCAGTCTATTGGCTCTGCTGACCTTCACAGTTGCATGATCAGTAGACAGAACTAGAAACATCACAGAACTTGACACACCACTTTAGCAGTCTATTGGCTCTGCCGACCTTCACAGTTGCATGATCAGTAGACAGAACTAGACACACCACTTTAACAGTCTTTTGGCTATGCCGACCTTCACAGTTGCATGATCAGTAAACAGAACTAGACACACCACTTTAGCAGCCTATGGCTCTGCTGACCTTCACAGTTGCATGATCAGTAGACAGAACTATACACACCACTTTAGCAGTCTATTGGCTCTGCCGACCTTCACAGTTGCATGATCATACCTTCTGCTGGTATCCAATGTAAAACTATCGATGCTAGATCAACAAATAATTATAAGAAAACCCGGCATCAATGTTAATTGGATTCAATTTAATTCTTTATTCTAAATTTGAATGGACCATCGGCCTAAAACTACAATAAACAATTGCTAGTCAAGACGAGTTTACATTAATATGAATAATATTACAGTTCAGTTTGAAGATGTTCATCTCTAATCGTCATATCTTTTATAGATGTATGTTGATACATTTCTTAACATTTGAAAGTTGACGTTATGATATTAAACTTAAGACTGGTTGGAATTGTATAGTTCTTACAAGGTATATTGTGTTGCTCAGTATTTGATTGACAGACGAGAAGGAAGTTAAACTCACCCTCTACACAACCAATCGTACACCTGTTGCATAATCTGTAGCTATATTGTAGTACCGTCCAGTTGATAAGAACACCTCCAGTGAGCTAATGAACAACTATTCTTTTTTAAGCTAATGTTATCAAGTGAAAATAGTGTAAAGAAAGATTTAGCAAGTTGCATATCCAGCTTACGTATATCAACATTCAACTTCAGTCATAATGTCTCTCCGACCTTGGAGTGGAATTGTATTTACATGCTTCTGATGTTTACCACTAATACGATTGTAATGCGTACAATTCAAGAAGTAATTATAGTTAATTTCCTATCTGTTGTATAAAGAACATAAATAATTAGATGTGATATGAAGGTAAACCCAATGGAAAGGTTACTATAGCAACTTCCAAAACACATTAACCGTATAGTTAATTAACTTGAGTATTCGAGTGTATTGTATGTCTAACTGCAAGCGTGATATAAGTAAATGAATTTGGCCGGAGGAGTGACAGTACAGTATTGGATTACTTATCCGCTCTAAGGACGTATCACTATTCAACGCCGGAGGTGATATCTTAATCTCTTTCTTGTCTCTTTGACATTCTCATAGTACTTTTCCTTTATAACACCCGCTTCGTTTAAAAAATCAATTTCTAAACGTTGTATTTTTCATCTAAGGATAACCAAAAGTATGTGAAAAAAACGAAAAATATATGAGCTTTATTGTATTATATAATGAAAGTTGATTTGTCTAATATTGTGTAGTGGTTACGTAATCCTGGTTTGAGACTGTCTGGAAATTATTTGAAAACGTAAAAAGTTAAGAAAAACGGACACGTCTTGCCGAAATTCACTATAGATATGTGGAATGTAAAACAGCAACGTTTTGTATTTATTTCTGGTCGATGTAAGTATCAACTTAAACTGACATTGGAATAACTGTTCAACATTTCAAGCAGTTGCGACGAGCATTGCTGTATCTTAATTCATGATACTGTCCCTTTACAGTCCTCTGGGGCTTGTGACGTTAACTGAGGGTCAACTTTCATCAATGAATGAATCCTTAACTAAGCGTTGACCACTCGATGAAAAGCTAGAAGCTTACCAAATCCTTGACCACTCGATACAAAAGCTAGTAGCTGAAAGTGTTGACCACTCGATGAAAAGCTGGAAGATTAACAAAGCCTTGACCACTCGATGAAATGCTTTTAATTTAACAAAGCGTTGACTTCTCGATGAAAAACTATTAGCTTAACAAAGCGATGACCACTTGATGAAAAGCTATTAGCCAAATAAAGTAGATCACTCGATGAAACACCATTTAGCTTAACAAAGCGATGACCACTTGATGAAAAGCTATTAGCCAAATAAAGTTGACCACTCGATGAAACACCATTTAGCTTAACAAAGCGATGACCACTTGATGAAAAGCTATTAGTCAAATAAAGTTGACCACTCGATGAAACACCATTTAGCTTAACAAAGCGATGACCACTTGATGAAAAGCTATTAGCCAAATAAAGTTGACCACTCGATGAAACACAATTTAGCTTAACAAAGCGATGACCACTTGATGAAAAGCTATTAGCCAAATAAAGTTGACCACTCGATGAAACACCATTTAGCTTAACAAAGCGATGACCACTTGATGAAAAGCTATTAGCCAAATAAAGTTGACCACTCGATGAAACACCATTTAGCTTAACAAAGCGATGACCACTTGATGAAAAGCTTTTAGCCAAATAAAGTAGATCACTCGATGAAACACAATTTAGCTTAACAAAGCGATGACCACTTGATGAAAAGCTATTAGCCAAATAAAGTTGATCACTCGATGAAACACCATTTAGCTTAACAAAGCGATGACCACTTGATGAAAAGCTATTAGCCAAATAAAGTTGACCACTCGATGAAACGCCATTTAGCTTAGCAAAGTGTTGACATCTTGATGAAAAGCTGAAGCTGAACAAATCGTTGACATCGCGATTAAAAGGTATAAGCTTAACATTGGTTTCAACCATTTGATTAAAAGCTAGTAGATGAATAAAACTGTACTATTCGATAAAAAATCAATGAGCTTAGCAAAGCGTTGACCACTCAATGAAGAAGAGCTAGTAGTATAACAAAGCGTTGACCACTCAATGAAGAAGAGCTAGTAGTATAACAAAGCGTTGACCACTCAATGAAGAAGAGCTAGTAGTATAACAAAGCGTTGACCACTCAATGAAGAAGAGCTAGTAGTATAACAAAGCGTTGACCACTCAATGAAGAAGAGCTAGTAGTATAACAAAGCGTTGACCACTCAATGAAGAAGAGCTAGTAGTATAACAAAGCGTTGACCACTCAATGAAGAAGAGCTAGTAGTATAACAAAGCGTTGACCACTCAATGAAGAAGAGCTAGTAGTATAACAAAGCGTTGACCACTCAATGAAGAAGAGCTAGTAGTATAACAAAGCGTTGACGTCTCGATAAAAAGCTGATTGCAAAAGTAGTACGACATCATGACGTCATTATCGTTGTATAACCTGCTCTGGTTACACAACACTCGTTGAATAACTTTCAACTGGTTACACAACACTTGTTTCAAATAACCAAAATATTCTCATGAAGATATTCAGAAAACGTATGTAATAATGAGCTTAACAAGAGGAGGATCTCTCGATGAATATGATAACTGAACATGGTGGGGATCTCTCGATGAATATGATAACTGAACATGGTGGGGATCTCTCGATGAATATGATAACTGAACAAGGTGAGGACCTCTCGATGAATATGATAACTGAACAAGGCGAGGATCTCTCGATGAATATGATAACTGAACAAGGTAAGGACCTCTCGGTGAATATAATACCTGAACAAGGTGAGGACATCTCGGTGGATATAATAGCTTAACCAGGTGAGGATCTCTCGATGAATATGATAACTGAACAAGGTAAGGATCTCTCGGTGAATATGATAACTGAACAAGGTGGGGACCTCTCGATGAATATGATAACTGAACAAGGTGAGGATCTCTCGATGAATATGATAACTGAACAAGGTGAGGATCTCTCGATGAATATGATAACTGAACAAGGTGAGGATCTCTCGATGAATATGATAACTGCACAAGGTAAGGATCTCTCGGTGAATATGATAACTGAACAAGGTGGGGACCTCTCGATGAATATGATAACTGAACAAGGTAAGGACCTCTCGGTGAATATGATAACTGAACAAGGTGAGGATCTCTCTATGAATATGATAACTGAACAAGGTAAGGATCTCTCGGTGAATATAATAGCTTAACCAGGTGAGGATCTCTCGATGAATATGATAACTGAACAAGGTGAGGATCTCTCGATGAATATGATAACTGAACAAGGTAAGGACCTCTCGATGAATATGATAACTGAACAAGGTATGGTACTCTAAATGAATATAATAGCTTAACCAGGTGTGGTACTCTCAATGAATATAATTACTAAATTAGGTGTGGTACTCTCAATGAATATTGGTTATTCGGCATGGTAAAGATTGGCGCTTCCCATGAAATCATTTGTAGATCAATGACATTCTGGTGACAGGTCTCTCACAACAAGCACAACTTTCCCTGAACGTTAGTAAATCATTCATCACTTATCCAGAGAAACCATCGCCAAGTGAGTTTCAATATCTCATTCCCAAGTGTACGTTGAAATTACAAGCTTAAGGTAATCTACTTTTCATGGGCATATGTTAAAATCAAGGCTAAAAAATAAAGCCTTATTTTCATTTCAACCCGAAAAAGCAACAAACTACCCCATTTACTATGCTCTACATTTATTCAATACATCTCATTTCTATAATCTTTACAATGAAGGTATGGCAGTTGAACTATAATCAATATCAGTGTACTAATGAAGCAATTAATAGAACGTTGTCCGGCGACAAATAAACTAATCAATGCGAGCTCTTCCAATTGCCTTGTTCGTTAAACAGAGGGAAGAGGAACTGATTAGGTGTCAGGCCTAATATTGACACACTGCTAACACTGTGCCTTGTGTACATTCCGAGCTTTCGTATTGGCAAACCACTATCAAAAGTGATTAATGGCTGACACTGTACTGACATTTCTTAGTCGTGTACTGATCACATTCTTGCAAACGGGTCGACACTGTACTGACATTTCTATGTCGTGTACTGATCACATTCTTGCAAACGGGGCGACACTGTACGGACATTTTTATGTCGTGTACTGATCACATTCCTACATATGGGTCGACATTTTACTGTCAGCTCTACCTTGTGTACTGATTACATTCCTACAAACGGGTCGACACTTTACTGACATCTCTACCTCGTGTACTGATTACATTTCTTCAAACGGGTCGAAAATTTACTGTCAGACGTACCTCGTGTACGGATTACATTCCTACAAATGGGTCGACATTTTACTGTCAGCTCTACCTCGTGTACGGATTACATTCCTTCAAACGAGTCGACATTTTACTGTCAGCTCTACCTCGTGTACGGATTACATTCCTTCAAACGGGTCGACATTGTACTGTCAGCTCTACCTCGTGTACGGATTACATTCCTACAAACGAGTCGACATTGTACTGTCAGCTCTACCTCGTGTACGGATTACATTCCTACAAACGAGTCGACATTTTACTGTCAGCTCTACCTCGTGTACGGATTACATTCCTACAAACGAGTCGACATTTTACTGTCAGCTCTACCTCGTGTACGGATAACATTCCTACAAACGGGTCGACATTTTACTGTCAGCTCTACCTCGTGTACGGATTACATTCCTTCAAACGGGTCGACATTTTACTGTCAGACGTACCTCGTGTACGGATTACATTCCTTCAAACGGGTCGACATTTTACTGTCAGCTCTACCTCGTGTACGGATTACATTCCTTCAAACGGGTCGACATTTTACTGTCAGACGTACCTCGTGTACGGATTACATTCCTACAAATGGGTCGACATTTTACTGACAGCTCTACCTCGTGTACGGATTACATTCCTTCAAACGAGTCGACATTTTACTGTCAGCTCTACCTCGTGTACGGATTACATTCCTTCAAACGGGTCGACATTTTACTGTCAGCTCTACCTCGTGTACGGATTACATTCCTACAAACTGGTCGACATTTTACTGTCAGACGTACCTCGTGTACGGATTACATTCCTAAAAACGGGTCGACATTTTACTGTCAGCTCTACCTCGTGTACGGATTACATTCCTACAAACGGGTCGACATTTTACTGTCAGCTCTACCTCGTGTACGGATTACATTCGTACAAACGGGTCGACATTTTACTGTCAGCTCTACCTCGTGTACGGATTACATTCCTACAAACGGGTCGACATTTTACTGTCAGCTCTACCTCGTGTACGGATTACATTCCTACAAACGAGTCGACATTTTACTGTCAGCTCTACCTCGTGTACGGATTACATTCCTACAAACGAGTCGACATTTTACTGTCAGCTCTACCTTGTGTACGGATTACATTCCTTCAAACGGGTCGACATTGTACTGTCAGCTCTACCTCGTGTACGGATTACATTCCTACAAACGAGTCGACATTGTACTGTCAGCTCTACCTCGTGTACGGATTACATTCCTACAAACGAGTCGACATTTTACTGTCAGCTCTACCTCGTGTACGGATTACATTCCTACAAACGAGTCGACATTTTACTGTCACCTCTACCTCGTGTACGGATTACATTCCTACAAACGGGTCGACATTTTACTGTCAGCTCTACCTCGTGTACGGATTACATTCCTTCAAACGGGTCGACATTTTACTGTCAGACGTACCTCGTGTACGGATTACATTCCTTCAAACGGGTCGACATTGTACTGTCAGCTCTACCTCGTGTACGGATTACATTCCTACAAACGAGTCGACATTGTACTGTCAGCTCTACCTCGTGTACGGATTACATTCCTACAAACGAGTCGACATTTTACTGTCAGCTCTACCTCGTGTACGGATTACATTCCTACAAACGAGTCGACATTTTACTGTCAGCTCTACCTCGTGTACGGATTACATTCCTTCAAACGGGTCGACATTGTACTGTCAGCTCTACCTCGTGTACGGATTACATTCCTTCAAACGGGTCGACATTTTACTGTCAGACGTACCTCGTGTACGGATTACATTCCTTCAAACGGGTCGACATTGTACTGTCAGCTCTACCTCGTGTACGGATTACATTCCTTCAAACGGGTCGACACTTTACTGTTAGACGTACCTTGTGTACTGATTACATTCCTACAAACGGGTCGACACTTTACTGTCAGCTCTACCTCGTGTGCGGATTACATTCCTTCAAAGGGGTCGACATTTTACTGTCAGACGTACCTCGTGTACGGATTACATTCCTTCAAACGGGTCGACATTTTACTGTCAGCTCTACTTCGTGTACTGATTACATTCCTACAAACGGGTCGACACTTTACTGTCAGACGTACCTCGTGTACGGATTACATTCCTTCAAACGGGTCGACATTTTACTGTCAGCTCTACCTCGTGTACTGATTACATTCCTTCAAACGGGTCGAAAATTTACTGACATCTCTACCTCGTGTACGGATTACATTCCTTCAAACGGGTCGACATTTTACTGTCAGACGTACCTCGTGTACTGATTACATTCCTTCAAACGGGTCGACACTTTACTGTCAGACGTACCTTGTGTACTGATTACATTCCTACAAACGGGTCGACACTTTACTGTCAGCTCTACCTCGTGTGCGGATTACATTCCTTCAAAGGGGTCGACATTTTACTGTCAGACGTACCTCGTGTACGGATTACATTCCTTCAAACGGGTCGACATTTTACTGTCAGCTCTACTTCGTGTACGGATTACATTCCTGCAAACGGGTCGACATTTTATTGTCAGCTCTACCTTGTGTACTGATTACATTCCTACAAACGGGTCGACACTTTACTGACATCTCTACCTCGTGTACTGATTACATTCCTTCAAACGGGTCGAAAATTTACTGACATCTCTACCTCGTGTACGGATTACATTCCTTCAAACGGGTCGACATTTTACTGTCAGATGTACCTCATGTACGGATTACATTCCTACAAACGGGTCGACATTTTACTGTCAGACGTACCTCGTGTACGGATTACATTCCTTCAAACGGGTCGACACTTTACTGTCAGACGTACCTTGTGTACTGATTACATTCCTACAAACGGGTCGACACTTTACTGTCAGCTCTACCTCGTGTACGGATTACATTCCTTCAAACGGGTCGACATTTTACTGTCAGATGTACCTCGTGTACGGATTACATTCCTACAAACGGGTCGACATTTTACTGTCAGACGTACCTCGTGTATGGATTACATTCCTTCAAACGGGTCGACACTTTATTGTCAGACGTACCTTGTGTACTGATTACATTCCTACAAACGAGTCGACATTTTACTGTCAGACATACCTCGTGTACGGATTACATTCCTTCAAACGGGTCGACATTTTACTGTCAGATGTACCTCGTGTACGGATTACATTCCTACAAACGGGTCGACATTTTACTGTCAGACGTACCTCGTTTACGGATTACATTCCTACAAACGAGTCGACATTTTACTGTCAGACGTACCTCGTGTACGGATTACATTCCTTCAAACGGGTCGACACTTTACTGTCAGACGTACCTCGTGTACGGATTACATTCCTTCAAACGGGTCGACATTTTACTGTCAGATGTACCTCGTGTACGGATTACATTCCTACAAACGGGTCGACATTTTACTGTCAGCTCTACCTCGTGTACGGATTACATTCCTACAAACGGGTCGACATTTAACTGTCAGACGTACCTTGTGTACGGATTACATTCCTTCAAACGGGTCGACATTGTACTGTCAGCTCTACTTCGTGTACGGATTACATTCCTTCAAAGGGGTCGACATTTTACTGTCAGCTCTACCTCGTGTACGGATGACATTCCTTCAAATGGGTCGACATTTTACTGTCAGCTCTACCTCGTGTACGGATTACATTCCTACAAACGGGTCGACATTTTACTGTCAGACGTACCTCGTGTACGGATTACATTCCTACAAACGGGTCGACATTTTACTGTCAGACGTACCTCGTGTACGGATTACATTCCTACAAACGAGGTCGATTCCCTGACTGGGGTCAAGTTCGTTTAACTTTCTACATTATGTGCAATTGCATATTAAGTTAATTTACTACTCACCCGTGTAAGAGATTGCGGTGTAATATCTATACGGCAATATTAAACTAGTGTAACATCACAAAGCAAGTATGACGTAACAGTAGGGCAAGTAGTAAACAGAATACTAAACTTTCTCCCATTCAATACTATTTTTATTAAACTCGTTTATGATTTTGTGTCAAATTCGCTTTCGCTCGTTTTATATAAAATCATCAACTCGTATGATAAAACAGTATTAAATCGAAGGTCGTTTAGTATCCTCTTTCTCATTTAATGCACAATCTGGGTTGCCTGACACCTGAAAGTAGTGAAGTAACTTGGCCAAGACGGTTTATGCCCTTGTTCCGGTGCGAGGCGTTGGGGCGTACAGAGCGTTCTCGCTGCTTGCTGAGGCGAACTTGCAGACCAGCCGTCCGTACGTGGAGCTCCGTGTAGCCAGGTTCCTCCTGCCAATTAGTGCTTCATCTGCTCGTCACAGCAACCTGACCGGTACTCATCATTTGCATCCGATATTTACGTTAAGATTCTAGTGTTTAAAAGCTGTCGGCAATAAAGTACAATAGCACAGTATGATGGCCGAGAGGGGCCATTTTAATTTCGTGTTAAAATATCCGACGTGAATTCGCGAAATCGCGAAAAATCTATCACGAAATCGCGAACTGGCGAAACAAGCTCGGGGCAAAATCGAAAAGTACCAACTAAATGAAAACGCGAACTCAATTAACATGGTAGAAGCAAAATTGCGAAATTGAAAAAATTAAGTCGAAAAAACTAAATCTCAAAAAGATATACGTTTCGTCTTTTCGCCCTTAATTCGCTATTTCGCAATTGATGTTTCGACCTTGTTTCGCGGTTTCGTAATTTCGCGTTTTCGTAATTTCGATTTTATGGGCACTGAATTGTAACAAGTAATGTCAAGTGCTTTTTTGTGCAGATAAAATGTGACCTAATTCAAAATGTAAGTCAAATGTAAAAATGCTATTGCGGAAATTTTGTAACAAATACATGTAATTAGGATATTGTTAATTAAAAGCTTTATACTTATGCTTTAATGTTCATTGCAAATGCACTAACAATTCTAAATTGGTGTTTCTTTAATTGATACTCTAAATGACGCTCAAAAATACATCAACTGACCTGCTTTTCTTGTCCTACATACAAGTCAATCCATTTACCCGACATGAGTTACTAACATTTTAAAGAAAACCTTCAAACGTAACATTGTTTTCATTCTCATTTTTTTATTCTTCGATCACAGTATTTACAAAGTATAAATTCAAGACTATGTCTGATTCTCTTCGTCATTGTCGTTCTTTTACTTATATCCATTAAATCCATTTAATGAAATAGATATTGAGGTAACTTTAAGCACAAAAATCAACAACAGACCTTTTGTAGTATTGCATAATCATGAAAAGCTCAAAATACCTATTGCAAGTTTCATTAGAGGGAAATGTTTTCAGATTGTTGAGGGGGTTAGGGAGGCGCCAAAAGGTTCTATGACTTCCTGGTACCTGGATTTAAAAGTGTTGATATACATTGAGAAGGTAGTGTATTATGCATGTCTTATTTTGGAACTTTCTTGTGTTATGTACGCCAATTAAAAGCTGAAATCACTGTTCAATTCGTCGAAAGATTTTCTTCCTTGAAACTAGAAATTCGACGGATCGGTGTGCGACCCAAAAATTAAGCCGTGCGTAAATACATGGACTTCAGCTCGAATTTGTTTGAATACTTGTGTTTTTGCCTTGTTTGGTAATTAGAGTATTCCATATAAGTAATTGTTGCTTAATATCATATATCCGTTTCATTCAAATAGCTTATGGCCTGATCACTACTGGCGCTATTACACACCATACTAAGAACATCACAATTAACAGTTTCTTTCTATCTAGTGTTACATCTAAATAGTAATGCATTGAATCTAAGGTGTACTGCATATCTCATTAGGTCCTCACATCTATTCTCATTATGTGCAATTATCAATAGGAAAAGATAATAAAATGTTTTGAAATAGTAATTCTTGAAGAATTCATTATATTGCTACTTATATTTTGTTAAGAGCAATCAACTAACCCCTGCTTAAAAGATTATTATTTTTATATGTTTTTATTTCCAAATTAAATATACATGATACATTAATTTTCAGCTGTTGGCGGTGGAGAAGATATACAAATATACACAGACAATTGTGTAGGTTCCATAGTGATGTACATTATGTATTATGCTTGACCCTTAATAAGTTCGTATTCAAGCATGATGAGTTTATATATCAATAGATAAAGGTCATGCATCAGATACATTGGATAAACGTGTGTGGAAAGATGACCAGAAAGTATAGAATTTTGCTGGGTTGGAATTTGAAAAAGCTATATATTTGGTAGCTTTGTAGTAGTTTAATATTTCTCTTTGGACAAATATAAAATTGGGCTTAGTATTTTTAAGACTTGTTTTATACAAGTAATGTTTTAGTAATAAAATTACCACATTTAGTGGGTTATTATTTTTACCCTTAAAGGGGCAGTAGCACGTTTTTAGGGGGAAGATAAGGTGATGTCAGGAAATGAAAACAAATTGTTCCAATCTTAAGACAATGTATCTAAACTCAATAAAGCAGTAATAAATCAAAATTATTATGAAAAGTTAAGTCATGCGATTCCTTTTATTACCCAAAATGAATTAAAGGTGTTCACACAAAATTGGCTGCCAATGCATTTTATGTGAATCTTCATACTTTGTCCTCTCACTATGGATGATTGGCTTGTGTAATGAGACTTTTGACACTATCAAAGTAATACATTTAGCATTAAGGTCCAATTATCAGTGAAAAATTTAAAATATAAAATTGTCCAAAAACGTGCTACTGCCCCTTTAAAGCCAAATATAATGTTTTCATGCGAGAGTACAATATTTCCCTCTGACAATGTTTCCAGCAACTTGGTCAGTTCCTTCAATACAGTCACAGAATAAGGACATTCACACAGTAAATGTATTATTGTTTTAGGTACGGACGTGCAGAAGGAGCACATTGGAGAGTCAATACATTTCATCAAATATAACTTATGCCTGGTCATTAAAATGTTGTGGGCAATTTTGAAATGAACCCATTTTAATTGTACACTTTCAGTGCACCTATTTGCCCTCAAATAAATATTTGACCATTCATCTTTGTCATATTGTTTATCAAAAATTTCTTCCCATTTTGACTCACCAGTAGATTCTCTTGAAATTTTGATGAAAGTGCATTATAAAATTCTCTGCTTCTTCGAATTTGTCCACATATACAAGAAACATTAAAAGGTAATATTGGGTAATGTACTTGATATAAAGTTCTAACTATTACTGCGACATTTTGTGCCTTACAATATGCTACAATTGCACTTTTAATTCCTTCAAGGTATAAAAAGTTTATATTGTCAATTCCATATTTTTTATCAACCTCTGCCTTTCCTAGAAAATTTTCATTTTGATCAATCATATCACAGACAAAGTTGATACCATTTTTTGCCATATTTTCATGGTATATGAAAGTTTCATCAATCCTGATGTTATTATTAAACCATAGTGATTGGCAAAGAATATCAGAAATTGCCCTCACATCTGTATAGCATACCTTTAAGTATTGACACCATGCCGTTAATACACCTCTCCAGAATTGGTTTGTAACCTGTGGAAGGATATTGCTAAAGATATATTCTGCATCTTTCGGCCTGAGGTGCATTATTTCACGCTTAACCTTGTCTTTTCTGCCTTGCCAAACAAAATGAAAACATTTCTTTTGAAATTTGTCTATGATATCATCAGGAGGGCTAGGAATTGCCGAAAAGAGATGGTTTAATTTTGGTAAAAGCAAAGATTTCAAAATGACATTTCTACCCATTGGTGTCAAATATCTCAAAGACCAAAGGTTCATTTCCTTATATATTTTATCAAGTTCATCTTTGTAGTTATGGTCTATAATATCATTTAACTCAACATCAACTTCAATTCCCAATAATTTGAATTTTGATTGTGTCCAGTCCAAATTCCATTCCTTGCACATCTTATACCTAGTTCTCTTCTTGGATCCTATCCAAATCAGTCTGGTTTTTATCTGCGTTGATTTTTAACCCCGAAAACCTAGCAAAAAAAGCTAATGTGTTAAGCTTTGCATATAGGCTTGCTTCAGTTCCGTCTAAGGTCACTGTGGTATCATCTGCGAATTGTGAAAGAAGACTTTGAATATTACCCATCTTTATTCCCTTGATTTTTTTCTTTCTTCTGATCAACAGAGCTAGCACTTCAGCACAAAGGATAAAAATATATGGCGATACTGGGTCTCCTTGGCGACATCCCCTGGCTACCTTAAAGAAGTCTGTTGCAAATCCATTTACTAATACACTTGATTCAATATCATTTAGTAAGATATGTATCCGGTTTCATGATTCCGCAGTTTCGCAGTTTCGTTTTGTGTTCCTGTTCCTTCATTTCTAATGGTAACCTGATCCGGCTATACAGAGAGATTGTGAGGATTGCTGACAACCTTCATTTCTAATGGTAACCGGATCCGGCTATACAGAGAGATTGTGAGGATTGCTGACAACCTAAAACACACCAAACAAAACCCAGGTTTTTTTTCACTGTATGAGAGCTGATATCTGTGACGTTAGACCACCGCCAACGTTGTCTCTTAGTGACGTCAGAGATAGCAAACATCAAAGGTCGGCATGTTGTTATGTTCTCGTGCACTTTATGAACTTAGACAGATCTAATCAGAGCTCATCGACTGCTAAGTTGATAGCTATTGCTCACTAAACATCGACACATGGCAATTTCATTCGATGTTATAGCGTCAGAATTGGCATGCAATAACAAGATTTAATTGCGATTGTTGAGCTCTTTAGGCTGGTTACCATTTGTACGACTCACAGATGTGTCAATATGACAAGTAAGACTTGTGTCCACACATTCCCATTAATGGAAAAGCTTCGAAATGTGAAGTTGAACCTGCTGACAGAAGACGTAATTTAACGTTTGACCTTTTTTGTTACTCATGGCAGATTTGGAAGTTATAACACTCGGGCTGCTCAAACCTGGTACTAAAGTAGCACATTTTAGTACTTTAACGAAATTATTGCGAAAACATCATTTCAACGAACGTCTGAACAACCAAAATTTTGACCCCTGCCCACTTCAGATCAAATAAGTGTAAAACTGGGTTTCCCACCTTTAATTTGGATTCGCTAGTTGTTTAAACAAATGATTGATTAATAAGAGGTACTTTGTTTTAAATTTCTATCGTTTTTCATTCTTTAATCAGAATCATTACAAAATGTGCAAAGTTTCTTTTGGAAGTCAGTGCATTATAATTATTTGTAAATATGCTCCTCTTCTATCAATGAATCAGTTATTTCTTAAATTAGTTAATGAATTAGCATAATACAGCACATTTGTTTTCTCGCAATTCTAACATTTCAAGATGGCGGATGAAAGCCGATCGATTGGTGCCGAATTTCTTATACATCGCATAAAACTCCTGAACCATAATTACTGCCGTCTTTGTTTATCCGACTACTCGCAAACTCTATATATCTTAAGATAACCACGTGGCTCAAATGAACGTTGCATTTTATATCTCTAAATTTTAAAATTAAATGTATGACTACTACGAACACATATTCCAAATTATTTACAAGGTAGCTTATCTGAGTGTTGATACGTTGAAATATCAAAAGTAATTAATGTGATGATATCGAAAGTATTACTTTAAAATAGGTGTTGGCCAGTGCCTTTAATATACTTGTATACAAATATAATGAAATACTGTTCTGTTCCCCTCTTTGACATTGTGCGCATGGAACAGGGTCACGTGAGTCAACGGAGCTTCGCAATTCACAATATGCTTTTCATGTAACTGAGTTACAACACAGTTTTAACCTGTGACTACATATTGGTACAGTTAGAACAAAGTTTTAACCTGTGACGACTACATATTGGTACAATTAGAACAAAGTTTTAATCTGTGACGACTACATATTGGTACAGTTAGAACAAAGTTTTAACCTGTGACTACATATTGGTACAGTTAGAACAAAGTTTTAACCTGTGACGACTACATATTGGTACAATTAGAACAAAGTTTTAATCTGTAACGACTACATATTGGTACAGTTAGAACAAAGTTTTAACCTGTGACTACATATTGGTACAGTTAGAACAAAGTTTTAACCTGTGACTACATATTGGTACAGTTAGAACAAAGTTTTAACCTGTGACTACATATTGGTACATTTAGAACAAAGTTTTAACCTGTGACTACATATTGGTACAGTTAGAACAAAGTTTTAACCTGTGACTACATATTGGTACAGTTAGAACAAAGTTTTAACCTGTGACTACATATTGGTACAGTTAGAACAAAGTTTTAACCTGTGACTACATATTGGTACAGTTAGAACACAGTTTTAACCTGTGACTACATATTGGTACAGCTAGAACAAAGTTTTAACCTGTGACTACATATTGGTACAGTTAGAACAACTATATTGTTGATCGAAAGGAAGCTATTATCTGAACTTGTTGTTGGACTTGTGGCATGTGTACAATGCCGATCCAACGAAACACGAGCCAAAATTCAACGATGGAGGAAAAAAGTTAGCAGAACTCAAATCTGAGTTACAGGTTTCTACGGACTCGATCAAAATTGATTTGACAGAGACAAAGGGTCAAATTGCAGCAATTGACAACGTGGTGACTTCAAACAGGTCTATGAAACCTTGAAAAGGCAAGTTGTTCTTAAGGACATTTATGACAGGAGGACAAATCTCCTGTTCTATGGTATACCCGAGGAACCAGAGGAAAATTCTAAGGGAGTGCTAAGAAAGTTTATATACAACGTCTAAACTTCAGTGAACAACGAGTCAACGATATGTTTTTTAAAGTTGCAGCACTGCTTGCCAAAATCAAGGTATCAAAGGGAACACCGCCCCTCTACTCCCCGTAGTATAATCGCTACCTTCCTCCAGATTAGCGACCGAGAAAGCGTGTACGAGTCCAGAAAGGGACCGAATATAGTGTTCAGACCGACCTACCTGGATTGATGAAAAAGCAGCTCATTTTCCGCTCACTTTTGTCATTGAGTTATTTATACATGTATGCCATAAATATGTTATTTCAAAAAGATTCAAACACTAAACTTGGGTGTTGAATACATACTGCTACAGAACTATTGTTAACCAACTCACTATATAAGTTGGGATTCCATGTGTACATATTCGTGCGTGATGCGTATGCGTGTTGCGTGACGCGTAATGTACGATTCTATGTATACGTATACGTCACGATTATGTCATAAGGTCATAATAATGTAGCTTTAAGCCCCAATGTCGAGAATCGGCCGTGACATACGTAACTAACTATAGTGAGACGTTAGTATCCAATTTGACATTAAACGCGTAATGATGACACTGGGCACTTCAGCAGAAGCTAACTCCATATACACGTCAAGTGATGCCCGCAGTTTTTCTGCGTATTGCATATACACGTCAAGTGATGCCCGCAGTTTGTCTGCGTATTCCATATACACGTCAAGTGATGCCCGCAGTTTGTCTGCGTATTCCATATACACATCAAGTGATGCCCGCAGTTTGTCTGCGTATTCCATATACACGTCAAGTGATGCCCGCAGTTTGTCTGCGTATTCCATATACACGTCAAGTGATGCCCGCAGTTTGTCTGCGTATTCCATATACACGTCAAGTGATGTCCGCAGTTTGTCTGCGTATTCCATATACACGTCAAGTGATGTCCGCAGTTTGTCTGCGTATTGCATATTCTGACCTGCGTAAGCGTTCCGGCGTATACGCACTACGCGTTGCGCATCACGCTGTACACATTACGCGTACATAGAATCAACTTCTGATTTTAGTTTGAAGTGCAAATTAGTAAATTACACATTGCGCATTACGCATTACGCACTACAGACACATCGATTGCCGGCCAAAGGCGATAAATAATATGGATTACCATTTTTCTCAGAAACTATCAATGCTTTCCGTAAAGATGCATAATGAGAATGTAAGACTTGTAAAAGTATTTGTTACGCATTCTTTGTATATTTAAAAATCATTAACTACCAACCAAACAAAATAAAGAACATTATTAATGAAGATACATGCAATAAACGAAAGGGCATTCCAACGTCGGTAAATTGCTAAAACTATAGAGGGGCGTAATATTTGCTGGGTCAACCGAAGGAGTGTGGGACGTTAACACATTTAGGAGCATGCTGTAAGTTACGCTACGATCACAAATGAGAAGGCAACGCTGCTTCAGAGTGAAAAACGCATTTGCACGTGCGTTGCCACAGTAACTGTGAAATTGACCTTCATGGTCGTGAATAATCTCGAAAGGCTGGTGATTCTGAACACGGGATAAGGACTGTCAACAATAACGGAAATTTACCCAAAACTTGATTTTGTATATCACAAGTGGTATGCAATATTTTGAATAATGGCCCCCGTTGGATTTATAAGAAAATAATTCATATTTCTATGATCGTATTGAGATATCAAAATGTAAAAAAAATAAAGTTGAAATTAATAATTTTGGAATGTTCAAGGAAGTAATGGGAATTGTAAGTACACAAATAACGATGACGTATTTGATTATATTGGTACTAGATATTGGTCGTTGTAAGTTCGGCTTTCGGCGTCAGAATACTGTTGAATGATCATGTCACCAAACTACATAGTTCGAGATGTATTATTTGAAATATGCGTTAGTAGCTAGGAATGTGATTTTGTGCTGTATAAATATATAATTTTAATGTTGATTATATATATAAAACAGGAAATAAATAATGACACGGTGATAAGAAAGTTTTGGGGTAAAAGCCCGAACATGGTATTTCGAGATCATACATACATACAAGTGATATAATGTTTACGCGCGGGTTGCTAGGGTTGAGTTTCAGAAGCACCTCGACTGCAGCAAGGGAAGTAACTCTGTTTACCAGCATGGCGGGGTTCACAGTGCGAGAAGCCAGGGAGAGCGACTGCGAGGCTATCCACCGACTGATCGTGGTAAGATTTGACAGAGTCGTGCAGTGTGCATTTACACACACGCCCCCGCCTCATGTATATAATGTCGATCGATGCCCTCGCAACACCAGTTTACACATATACACAAACATAATGAATGCAATAGGTAGCAGCTAGCTAAGGGAGGTAATCCAGCACGTGATTGGCACATAAAGGGACGTATTCAAAAGGGCATGTTGATAGACGACACGACCAGATTCCGAATGTTTCAAAGTTATCGTCGTCCGTGTATAATAACATCAATAATTTCATAAACAGAGAAACATTTTCATTCAAACCAAGGATATCCACCTCTTTACATTTAACTTGTTTCATTCCCTCTCCGGTATCATTGAAATACATACAGAACGATAGAGGCGACAGGTCTTCTCCTTGTCCAACCCCTGAATGATGGGGGAAAAGGCTGATATATAATCATGTATACATAATTTGATATTCTGACACACATTTTTAGCAATAGATATGAATCTTCCAGTACCAGTTCTAGCTCAACGGACCTGAAAGGCCCGATTGACTTATGGCATGGTGTCCGGCGTCCGTCCATCCGATCGTAACTTTGTTCATTTCCGACTTCTTCTCCGGAAGCATATTAAGCCCAGCAAGCTGAAACTTTGTGTAACTTATACCTTGATTGTCCTGTTGCCCCTTATTAGGGCAATAAGGACATGCCCTTAAAACCTATTTCCTCTTCACCAGAAGCATAAGGTCTATAAAGCTGAAACTATGTGAACAGACTCATTGATTAATGCGGATTATTGTTTATAGTTTGGGTGGCATAAGGACCACAGGGGGCACATCCTTAAAACCTATTGCCATCTTCTTCTACAGAAGCATAAGGTCTAGAAAGCTGAAACCTTCTTTTCAGACTCCTTGACTTGTGGATTATAATTTATAGCTTTGGTAACCCTTTGGCTCCTAATAAGGGCCTCAGGGGTCACGCCGTTTAACCTTTTTTATTATCTTCTCCAGAAACAAAAGTCCTGAAAAGTTGAAACCCCTTCTTGTGAGATAAATAATTTACAGTTTTTGTGACTCTTTGGGTCTTAAAAAGAGCTTAGTGAACCTTGTGATCGTATATGCTAAAGTATCAATTGAATATTCGAGCAATTATCATTTCTGAAGTGAGAACTGGTATCTGAAGTCACAATAAGGACAATTCTTTCGGATGAACAACTTCTGTATTTTGTAAAATCGACATTTCGACATAGATTCTAATGTCGTTGTCAAGCAAGTGATGACAACGACATAAGAATCTTTGTCGAAACTTCGCTTTCACAAAATACAGAAGTTGTTCATCCATAAGAATTGTCCTTGATGTTCATCACACTAACTTCTAGAATGTCACTCGAAGAAGGCATACGCCGTCTTCATAAAGATGTGGCAAAAGCAACAGTTTCCACTCTCATATTTCACTCTTAAATCCAAAGACATCATTTTGTTGTTGATTGCTGACACTTGACAGTCCCTTCAACTTGTTTACAAGATCGATCGCTTCGGTGTTCTTTGGGTAGTCGGGGCAGTGAATTCCAAATAAATGTCAGAGTTCGAATTGTATCCTTTACCCTTTGGTACCCATTGGTACCCATTCTAATATTTACCGTGTTTTCTAAGGGTCAGGTTAACGTTATTCAGATTTCTAACTTGACGTTGACTCGTGAAGTTACCCGAACCGAGAAGGACTATAACCGACATGTATGGTCTTACACATTAAAATAAATCAACATATTCTAAAGATATACTCAAGGTAAGTTCTAATGACGACTGTAAATAAAATACCAATTGCCAATACAAAATAATTGATTGCACTCATATACCCTAGATTTGAAAGAGAAAGACAGGCCTAAACCAATTGGATATTCCCGTGTACACTGTGTATAACCGTACACCTAATATTGCTAACAAGGATATTCCCCTGAACACTGCATGTTTTTAACCGTACACCTAATATTGCTAACAAGGATATTCCCCTGTACACTATGTATAACCGTACACCTAATATTGCTAACAAGGATATTCCCCTGAACACTGAATGTTTTTAACCGTACACCTAATATTGCTAACAAGGATATTCCCCTGTACACTATGTATAACCGTTCACCTAATATTGCTAACAAGGATATTCCCCTGTACACTATGTATAACCGTACACCTAATATTGCTAACAAGGATATTCCCCTGTACACTATGTATAACCGTACACCTAATATTGCTAACAAGGATATTCCCCTGTACACTATGTATAACCGTACACCTAATATTGCTAACAAGGATATTCCCCTGAACCCTGCATGTTTTTAACCGTACACCTAATATTGCTAACGAGGATATTCCCCTGTACACTATGTATAACCGTTCACCTAATATTGCTAACAAGGATATTCCCCTGTACACTATGTATAACCATTCACCTAATATTGCTAACAAGGATATTCCCCTGTACATTGCATGTTTTTAACCGTACACCTAATATTGCTAACGAGGATATTCCCCTGTACACTATGTATAACCGTTCACCTAATATTGCTAACAAGGATATTCCCCTGTACACTATGTATAACCGTACACCTAATATTGCTAACAAGGATATTCCCCTGTACACTATGTATAACCGTTCACCTAATATTGCTAACAAGGATATTCCCCTGTACACTATGTATAACCGTTCACCTAATATTGGTAACAAGGATATTCCCCTGTACACTATGTATAACCGTTCACCTAATATTGCTAACAAGGATATTTCCCTGTACACTATGTATAACCGTACACCTAATATTGCTAACAAGGATATTCCCCTGTACACTATGTATAACCGTACACCTACTATTGCTAACAAGGATATTCCCCTGAACACTGCATGTTTTTAACCGTACACCTAATATTGCTAACAAGGATATTCCCCTGTACACTATGTATAACCGTTCACCTAATATTGGTAACAAGGATATTCCCCTGTACACTATGTATAACCGTACACCTAATATTGCTAACAAGGATATTCCCCTGAACATTGCATGTTTTTAACCGTACACCTAATATTGCTAACGAGGATATTCCCCTGTACACTATGTATAACCGTTCACCTAATATTGCTAACAAGGATATTCCCCTGTACACTATGTATAACCGTACACCTAATATTGCTAACAAGGATATTCCCCTGTACACTATGTATAACCGTACACCTAATATTGCTAACAAGGATATTCCCCTGTACACTATGTATAACCGTACACCTAATATTGCTAACGAGGATATTCCCCTGTACACTATGTATAACCGTACACCTAATATTGCTAACGAAGATATTCCCCTGAACACTGCATGTTTTTAACCGTACACCTAATATTGCTAACAAGGATATTCCCCTGTACACTATGTATAACCGTACACCTAATATTGCTAACAAGGATATTCCCCTGAACACTGAATGTTTTTAACCGTACACCTAATATTGCTAACAAGGATATTCCCCTGTACACTATGTATAACCGTTCACCTAATATTGCTAACAAGGATATTCCCCTGTACACTATGTATAACCGTACACCTAATATTGCTAACAAGGATATTCCCCTGAACATTGCATGTTTTTAACCGTACACCTAATATTGCTAACGAGGATATTCCCCTGTACACTATGTATAACCGTTCACCTAATATTGCTAACAAGGATATTCCCCTGTACACTATGTATAACCGTACACCTAATATTGCTAACAAGGATATTCCCCTGTACACTATGTATAACCGTACACCTAATATTGCTAACAAGGATATTCCCCTGTACACTATGTATAACCGTACACCTACTATTGCTAACAAGGATATTCCCCTGAACACTGCATGTTTTTAACCGTACACCTAATATTGCTAACAAGGATATTCCCCTGTACACTATGTATAACCGTTCACCTAATATTGGTAACAAGGATATTCCCCTGTACACTATGTATAACCGTACACCTAATATTGCTAACGAGGATATTCCCCTGTACACTATGTATAACCGTACACCTAATATTGCTAACGAGGATATTCCCCTGTACACTATGTATAACCGTACACCTAATATTGCTAACAAGGATATTCCCCTGTACACTATGTATAACCGTACACCTAATATTGCTAACAAGGATATTCCCCTGTACACTATGTATAACCGTTCACCTAATATTGCTAACAAGGATATTCCCCTGAACACTGCATGTTTTTAACCGTACACCTAATATTGCTAACGAGGATATTTAAGAAATGAATTTCACAATATAGTTGTCCACACGGTTATAACCTGTTTGAAACTTGTAATATAAACTTGTATAATTGGCGAGCTTGCCGAGCCAATTATGCAAAAGTTTATATTACGAGTTTCAAATAGGTTATAACCGTGTGGACAACTATATTATGAAATTCATTTCTTATAAATTCACACTTTGTATTTAAAGCCAGAAATTGTTTTTATATCATTCGAAATGCGATTCTGTAGTAACTTCTAAGCTGCTTGTAGCACTGACCTAGATATCAGTTAGACCCAGGCGGGTCTCTACCGGGTTCAAGCGCATGCAAAAGAATGTTCATAACAAAAATGGAAAAGATGCACTTCTTTATTCCACAAATAATCCTTTATGGGTATCATGTTAATAACAATAAAATGTTTTGGGAAAAAAACTAAAACATATGTAAAGTTTGATTTCAATATTCCAAAATTAACAATTTGCACTCGCGTATTGATACTGTCCTGTATCGAGTGTAGAGTATCAGCTCTAAAAGCTCGACGTGCTTGGGAAAGTTGGGTTGTTTGTTTGACAATGAATGTATAAACATAAAGTTATTTAAAGTCCCTCGAGAAATAATGCCAATTGCAGGCCCGCCTATGTTAGACACTGTCATTGACAATGACGAGTACATGTTTTCAAACACGGCAACATCGTTTTGATCATCGGGGGCCTCGAAACTGTCTGTAGAGAGCGCGCCACGACACTATTAATTTGTTGTGTATGGAATGGGGTGCCTTGAAACTGTGTTGTCGCAAGTCAGGTCATTCAGAATGGAGCTCAACTCATGCTTTTGAAATGATGTACATTACATTGTTTAACTTTGCCCACTATCCTCATTTCTGCGACTGGAGATGAACATGTACAGCTTTATTTATTTACAACTTAATGTTTATTCTTCAAACATCAAAAACAGATTATTAGGGCGAGTGTTGCTAATAAACAGAAAAATAATATTTGCAAAAAGTGAGTCTCAGTGATGACCATCAAGACTGGGGTCAGGCTGGAATGTGGCTGTAAGATCAGGGGAATCCCCGAGAAATGTAGTTCCGGCACGATATCGTATAAACTTCATTTAGTGAAAGTTATTTTGTATAACCTGCGATTTAGGGTTCATTGAAATGTATACCGATCACATGACCTTGTAAGATCAAATCAGAATCGAGCATATCGTTTACATTTCAAAGTCTGAATTTATTCCCCTGTACACTATGTATAACCGTTCACCTAATATTGCTAACAAGGATATTCCCCTGAACACTGCATGTTTTTAACCGTACACCTAATATTGCTAACAAGGATATTCCCCTGTACACTATGTATAACCGTACACCTAATATTGCTAACAAGGATATTCCCCTGAACACTGCATGTTTTTAACCGTACACCTAATATTGCTAACAAGGATATTCCCCTGTACACTATGTATAACCGTACACCTACTATTGCTAACAAGGATATTCCCCTGAACACTGCATGTTTTTAACCGTACACCTAATATTGCTAACAAGGATATTCCCCTGTACACTATGTATAACCGTACACCTAATATTGCTAACAAGGATATTCCCCTGTACACTATGTATAACCGTACACCTAATATTGCTAACAAGGATATTCCCCTGAACACTGCATGTTTTTAACCGTACACCTAATATTGCTAACAAGGATATTCCCCTGTACACTATGTATAACCGTACACCTAATATTGCTAACAAGGATATTCCCCTGAACACTGCATGTTTTTAACCGTACACCTAATATTGCTAACAAGGATATTCCCCTGTACACTATGTATAACCGTACACCTAATATTGCTAACAAGGATATTCCCCTGAACACTGCATGTTTTTAACCGTACACCTAATATTGCTAACAAGGATATTCCCCTGTACACTATGTATAACCGTACACCTAATATTGCTAACAAGGATATTCCCCTGTACACTATGTATAACCGTACACCTAATATTGCTAACAAGGATATTCCCCTGAACACTGCATGTTTTTAACCGTACACCTAATATTGCTAACAAGGATATTCCCCTGTACACTATGTATAACTGTACACCTAATATTGCTAACAAGGATATTCCCCTGAACACTGCATGTTTTTAACCGTACACCTAATATTGCTAACAAGGATATTCCCCTGTACACTATGTATAACCGTACACCTAATATTGCTAACAAGGATATTCCCCTGAACACTGCATGTTTTTAACCGTACACCTAATATTGCTAACAAGGATATTCCCCTGTACACTATGTATAACCGTACACCTAATATTGCTAACAAGGATATTCCCCTGAACACTGCATGTTTTTAACCGTACACCTAATATTGCTAACAAGGATATTCCCCTGTACACTATGTATAACCGTACACCTAATATTGCTAACAAGGATATTCCCCTGAACACTGCATGTTTTTAACCGTACACCTAATATTGCTAACAAGGATATTCCCCTGTACACTATGTATAACCGTACACCTAATATTGCTAACAAGGATATTCCCCTGAACACTGCATGTTTTTAACCGTACACCTAATATTGCTAACAAGGATATTCCCCTGTACACTATGTATAACCGTACACCTAATATTGCTAACAAGGATATTCCCCTGAACACTGCATGTTTTTAACCGTACACCTAATATTGCTAACAAGGATATTCCCCTGTACACTATGTATAACCGTACACCAAATGATATTCCCGTGTATACTGCATGTGGATAACCGTACCCCTAATATTGCTAACAAGGATATTCCCCTGTACACTGCATGTTTTAACCGTACACCAAATGTTGCTAACGTGGAGCCGAAATACAAAGCAAAATACATGATTGGGATCATTTACTTTCTTTGTAATGAACGTTTTTCTGAAAATTGATGGTGTATGATCGCTAGTTCATGAAGGAAATTCATTGTACGGTTCTTAACTTTAATTATGTAAAGTTGCTTATTAGCCAAATCAATCTTTATGTATCTTGTCATCTGGACTTTTTGATTCATTCTTTTATTCCTGTCATCGGCTTCTCTATTCATTTTCAATAGATAATTTGATTGATCTGGGAATGGAAAAACATCCAGTAGGCTATTTGTTTATCCCAGTGTATATTTTGTTTTTATCTAGAATCTGTGGTCAAGGAACATCCTCATTTAGTACAACGTTTGCATCTGTCATGATTTAAATGAGCGAAAATCTCCATGTGGAAATAGTTAGAATTGAAACGATTAACGATAACACAGTCATTGATCTGATTATTAAATGATTTCTCAAGTACACCTGACAGTAGGTATGTTAAGGTAAGACGATACCCTCTAGTTCACTCTCAGTTGATTCTGAAGAATAGAATATAATAAAATAATAAGCTTCTTTTTGTGCTTATTAGATCTCAAGTTTAACATAATCTAACTCTGTAGAACTGAAAGACAAAAGGTTTTGTGCTGAAAACATTTGTTGATTTGTTAAATTCCGGATGGGTCCTATCACCTTTTGCTTACTTAAACGTAGATGTAATGAAACACTGATGATAAGCAAAGCAAATGTTTCCATCATCTGTTTAAGTGTTGACACTTTCTCTAGACAGCCTTCTTCTGTGCCTAGATTGCCTGGTTTCCAGTCACCATATACATTGGCATAATACTGAACAAAACAACAACCACTCACTCATAATACTGAACAAAACAACCACTCACGTTAACCTCTGCCCTTACTTGTTCATATTTAAACGTATTAGAACAAGATAAAGATTGTCCTTAGAACGACAGACACACTTGATATAATTCACCTTGGTGTAAAAGTTTCCCAACAATGTTTTAACCATTTAAGGACCACTGATCATGTTCACCGACGTTTATTAATTAATTAGCAGCCCGTCTAAGGACGGGGCTGCTATCAGTTTTTGTGAAGTTTCCATCGCCGCCGCCGCCGCCGCACTCGTACTACTAGCTAAAACTTTTTTCCACTAAGCTTTCCAGAACTCTTATTCATACCTTACTACTCATACCTCGGGGGAACGATTTTGACACGTTCACTTTCAAGGTCAAAGGTCAAGGTCACGAGCAATGTATTCACTCTAAGAATTCCTTGTAAACGCGATAACTTGAAAAGTGTTTGTGCTATGAAGCTCTAACTTGGTATATATCATCCTTGGAAAAGTACAAAATTTTGAAAAGGTTTTGGCTACAATCCGTCAAAGGTCAAGGTCACAGCAAGGTCATGACGTAAGCATGTTTTAGCGAAAATGCTTTATTTTAACTATGAACACTTTTAATCAATACATGATTGTTATACTCAATAAAAAGTGTTCAATGATTGTGTGACCTTGAAGGTCAAAGGTCAAGGTCATGAGATATGAGTTATTACAAAATGCACTAAATTGGGGTATAACTTTATCCCATTTAGCTTTTCAGAACTCATGAACATGTCTAAATGTTAATACTTCCAGGGAATCATTATGACATGTTCACTTTCAAGTTCAAAGGTCAAGGTCACGAGTTATAAAATCACCACAAAATTCTTTTTAAACACGGTAACTTGAAAAGTTTTTGTGCTATGAAGCTCTAACTTGGTATATATCATCCTTGGAAGAGTAAAAAAAATTGAAAAGGTTTCGGCTACAATCTGTCAAAGGTCAAGGTCACAGCAAGGTCATGACTTAAGCATGGCTTAGCGAAAATGCTTAATTTTAATTATGATCCCTTTTAATCAATACGTGATTGTTATACTCAATAAAAAGTGTTCAATTATTGTGTGACCTTGAAGGTCAAAGGTCAAGGTCATGAGATATGAGTTATTGCAATTCCTTGTAAACACAATAACTTGAAAAGTTTTTGTGCTATGAAGTTTAGATTTTGTATACATTATCTCTTGAGAAGTACAACATTTTCAAAAAGTTTTGGGTACTAACTGTCGATGGTCGAATGGATTAATTTAATTTTTAACACTTTATTTCATTACAATAATGTTATACTCAATGAAATGTGTTCATTGATTGTGTGACCTTGAGTGTCAAAGGTCAAGGTCACGAGAAAATTCCTTATTTGGTGAGGCCTGTAAAAGGCGGAACAGGGTAAGGCGAAACCCAAAGTTCCGGGGCTGCTCTGCTTTTGCGGTATCCCGCAAACGCTAATCTAGTTAAGTAACACATTCATGGTAAATATAATTCAGTAAAAATATCATTGAAGTACCGGTTCTAGGTGTAAACATAACTTTAATTCAGTCGAATCAAATATTTTTTTCTCGAGAAAACTGGTGCATCATTAGGAATTTTTTTGGCACGTCCATCTATAATCATAAAAGGACAATAGCTCCAAACACAAACTATTTTGCACCTTTCGATTTCATTTCATTAGTTATAGTTTTCGAGAAAACGTGATCAAATTAAAGTTTGCATTTTATCGGGACACATCTCTAGGGATCAGTAGATGAAAACATCGCAGTTCTTGAGGAGACTGATTGGACAGAATGACGGCTACTGTAGCAAGGGTCTATATCAGTAGGAGCTGTTTCAGTGGTGATGGTGAGTAGAAAATGGTGATGTAAGGAAGACAAGAGTCAGTATATGGATGATCAACTTCTTTATTTGACAGGGGCGACGTATCAGTAGAGATCCTTATACCGTTTTCAAGCATATGGTAAATCAATGAGAAGTATAGCAATTCATACGGTTTGGTAAGATAATAACAATAACAGTAACAACAGAATAAGGTAAAAATTACATCAAAAGATAAATCACATGAAGCTATGAAACATAGGATGAGTGGGATACCAGTTTGTGAATGTGTTAATTAGGCAGAATTGGGTTAGGAAGATTGGCTAAGCCAGTTGAGTTGAGTGGATTATTTGTGGGCGGATTAGGTGGTTGTTGTTCATAGATAGCCGGAAACGGCGTTGAGTGTAACCAGTACATGATTAATACATGATTCAATCCATATACTCATCATGCAACGATTGTCATCCATGACTTGATTCCTGAAATACGAATATATACTGAAGTTGAGCTTGTCAAACATGAGAACCGCAAGCACGGCATTTAGTCGACTCATGTTTCTTGCAAGCAACCGTACACTTTGTTACCAGAAGCAAAATACAGTGCACAACATGTATGACTCATCTTTACGAGTATTTACTGGAAAGATCGACATAAGAATCACAGTGAAGGTGACATTCACAGTTCATTACATTTCAAATAACACATAAGTGATCAGATTGCAGTTATTGAAATGATGTTATCACGTCAAAAATTAATTAATAACACGGCAACTCATATGGACAATCAATGCTGTTGTAAGTAACATATTGGCTATTTCTGACTATGAAAATGACATAATATTAAATGGTTACGATAGTCCGAAATCTATCAAAATGCTACTCACTTGGAAAAGTTGACAAATCGGCAAAAAAATCGCTTTCTACATAATCCCATTTGCCATCACGCTGCTCGCTAGCAACACTTCTCCGTGGTACACCTCGCTAGTTCCTGTGTACGGTTATACACAATAGTGTATCCATTAATGAGTGCAAAGGAATTATTATTTTGCTTTCAAAAACAATTATGATTTATTATCCACAAAAAACATGCAACTATCATTTCATTATTTTTATGAACATCATTATTGGATATTTAATCAAACATCAACAGTTGCCGCCGATCATCCCCTTTGAACTTGACGAGAATGTTCCCATGCCATTATTTAGGCCTTAATTGTTATTTCTTGTCTGTTATATACGATTTTTGTTGAAATTGATCATGAAGTACTCAATATCAGCAATAGTGATCACGATAACATTCAACCGTTCAAATATCCACAGAAAAACATTATCTTGCAACATAAACTGAACAATTTTACATAAGATTTAATAAAATACCGTTTCAAGAAAGACTGATTTTCAAAAGTTATCTCTTCCTTATGTTGAAACACGTGACACGTGAGGTATTAGTTGACCAATCAGCGACGAGGAACGTCATCGGAATCTCCCTTGTTTGCCAACGATTGCATATATGGTTTTAAGTAGCATTGAAATGCTTGTTACTCTATCGACTTTCAGAACAAGTTTTAAAGATTAAACTTTTGCTGGCAAACATCTACAAAAACATCTTAAACATGTCCTTGCAGGTGGATATACAGTAGGCCATCAGCCCATGCCTCTCGAAGGCAGTAAGCAAGTGCTTTTATAGGCATATGTCATGCGTACAAGTATGGTGAGAGATTCCAGGAGTAGGCTACTCCGTAAACTTGACATAAAATAGATAGTTGTCACATTTGACAATTAGAAATATCAATAAGTGTATGGGACCTTAGAAGTGAAGGATACAACCGTTAACCTTTGTTGTATAAAAGAATTATTTGGTTAAATACCTACATGTATATGTAACACTTTTGCAAATTTGGCTTGTCATTCCTATGTCTATATATGCGTATACCTCTCGTATGCAGCCGTTCTGCATGCAGTAGGGCACTCTCAACAACTCAATGGGCCCCTAGACCTACTACTGACTTAGACTTAAATGATCCCCTCTCCAGACAGTGACAACAAAGTACATGTATGTGAAACGTTTGTAAAATCTCCGAGACGAGCTGTTGAACATCATCGAACATGAAATCTCAATGGATTCTTCGATATGCGCTATCTTTAAACACCATTTTGCTGTTAAGATCATTCAAATACTGAGAAAATGACTAATGGGATGGTGTATATATGATATAAATGTTGATTTTTTCCAAACACAAATATTTGTTTCAAACTAAAAATATAACCCTGCCAACACCTTCCTGCTTGGATGTGTGTTTGACTGCTGTAACTACTAACTTTTTAGACATGTATTTAGCTATGAGGTCATATACTTAAAGTCTCCAATTCAGTCAGGGGAATGATAATTATCACATTGCAGAAAAACTGATATTGACTTTCATTTGAAATAATAAGGTAACATGGATTTGACTAAAGAATACGCCGCTAAAGGCTAAAATATTGCTAAAACTGCGTTAATAAATAACTCGCTCAATGACTCAAAAATACCAAGCCGTTGTAAAAACAGTTCTCGAGAAATTCCCTCTCCACCCTTCTATAGATATGATCGTTCTGTTGAAAACCCCTAATTGTTTGCCTCAAAATTTGTAGATTGTTTATTATCAGCGCTGTTTTTCTGTTTGAAAAATTTCGGATCTCGATTGTACCAAAACTTGTCTACGGATTGTGATTATTGACATTTCTTAAATAAAACAATGTGATAGTATTCGGAACATTCTTACTTATTTCAGTCTACCAAAAACACATACATACTATATAATAGATTGTTCATCCATCAAAACTTCATCAATTCCGGCGAAAGAATGGCATATGGCATATGGCATAACTGGCAATTTTAAATATCATAGTGTTTACTTTCCAATATACACTAACGAAAAATATCAACTGCTGAACTGTATTTGTAACTACATACGTCCAAAAAACATATGGTCATCGTCCTGTCAATTGATTATATACGTAATCATGGTAAAAACCTAGAAACTAGAAACTTAAAATCTGTCATGGAATCGGATATATTTTTAGCTCAGTATGATGGCGAAATACGCCCTCTTGCATAAAATATGAAATAACGGTTGATATAGTGGTCGGCAGTCAAAAAAATCTGCCTAGTTCCGAGGAATAAAAGTTTTCAAATATTAGCTCTATGGAAAACCAAGATGATACTTCGATAGGTATCCTCTCCACTGAGTTCTAGTGTAGAGGATTCAATATCTCCGTGCAGTTAATATTTTGAAGATTTCATTCCTCGGAACTAGGCCGATTTCAATCAGACTTAAGTAGTCGGGTTCATTCTTTGGCCAATTTTGTTGAAATTCCCAAATTTGTTGATGTTCATAATTGCGTGATTCTGAAAGTTATTGTTTTTAAAGAACATACATTAACAGAAGAATTGAGAAGAGTAGAGTGTTGCCTTTTTGTCCGTTTCTACACAACTCAGCTACACTTTTGAAAGTCGTAATTTTAAATCGGCAACAAGAAGGTTATCTGTTTATCTTCCGATTGCTACTTTTACCTCTCAGCGATCTGTTCCATGTGTTCCATTCTTTTCCTGTGAATGTGTTTTCGTGTGAATTTTTAAAATTTAACCTCACAAATGCATTGACTAAAATGTCGATACTATCGATAGTAGACGTATACTGTCGATACTATTGATCGTTTCAAATATGACTATCGATATAAAGTACTTTCGGTGCGCAATTATCGCGATAAGTCGATAGTACATAATTCATTCACGAATTTCTAGTTGATACAAAAATGGAATGTAGTTTCCGAATATTTATTGCAAATAATACGTCGAACAATTATAAAACAATTCGTTCATATATGCAAAGATGATATTTATCAAAGATACATTATCATACTTGCATGCGGTTCGGGATGCAATTTAGCTATTGAGAATATAAATTCACAACTCTGTAGAAAATCTCTCGTCGAAATGTTGATATCACAGTTACATTTTTTAACAACAATGATATAGTTATTTCAACGCCAAGACCACAGTACCCCCTGTAAAAAGGGTTGAGCATTTAAAGAACCCACTTTCGGTGACCCCTAAATAACGATCAAAGTGGCTTCACTCCTGATCGATCAACCAGAAATAATCTTGCTCGCCTCGAGTAGGGAAACTACATAAACATTGCACCTTAGCAATATTCCTTGATTTCTCCGAAGCTTTCAACACGGTGTGTAACTGCCTTATTCAAAAATTACTAAATAAAGGCCTTCTGGGCAATATGAATAATAACATCCAGGATTTCCTCCACAAGAGCCAAATAAAAGTCGGGGTGGAAAGTCAACAATCTCAAAACCTCATTTTGGAAAACGGCATCCCACAAGGCAATGCAGCATCCTTAGTCCCACCTTATTCAATATTATGGTAGATGACCTTTTCGAAGGCATCTCCCCAAAAATTAACACCTCCAAATATGAAAAATGTAAAAACAACACCACAAAATTAAACTACTGCAGTCCACTCTAATTAAGTCGCCCTATGGGCAGACACATGGGGCTTAACATGTATAAAACAATTGGAGTTGTATATCACACACAACACGATGCGCCCAATCGCTTAAAACCTTTACCTCAAAATAATCAAATTAAGTTAAAAAATCAAACTAAATTTCTTTGGTTTATCTTTGACCAACATCTCTAATGGCATGCGCACGTCAAAGACCTCGAACTTGGATGCTAGAAGGGGCCTTAAAGATGCTGTTTCATACTTGCATGCGGTTCAGGCTGAAATTTAGCTATTGAGAAAAGAAATGCATCACTTTGTAGAAAAATCTTTCGTCGAAATTTTGATATCATATTTAGATAGTTTAATCAACAATAACATACTTATTTCGACGCCCAAAGCACAGTACCCCTTGTAGAAAGGGCATAGCATTTAATGAACCCGCTTTACGCGTGTTGGATTTACACCGTGTCACAACTAGCGTATTTGCGTTCGATGGGTATCAACTTTGGCAGCAACGAATACCTTATTCAGAGAAAAAGAAAAGAAAATCTAGTCGTACGCGACAAAGTCGGTTTTCAAGGGTATATTTAGTGACCGGAAGTTGTGAGATGGCCACACTTGATTCGCCTTTATGTTGGCTGCCGTTTCCGTAATTAGCAGCCCCGTCTAAGGACGGGGCTGCTATCAGGTTTTGTGCAGTTTCCGCCGCCGCCGCCGCCGCCGCGTCCGCCGCGCACATACTAATGGCTATAACTTTTTTCTACTAAGCTTTCCAGAACTTGTATTCATAACTTACTGCTTATACCTCGGGGGAACGATTTTGACATGTTCACTTTCAAGGTCAAAGGTCAAGGTCACGAGCTATAAAATCACTAAAAAATTCCTTGTAAACGCGATATCTTGAAAAGTTTTTGTGCTATGAAGCTCTAACTTGGTATGTATCATCCTTGGAAGAGTAAAAAAATTTGAAAAGGTTTTCGCTACAATCTGTTCAAGGTTAGGGTCACAGCAAGGTCACGACTTTAGCATGGTTTTGCGAAAATGCTTTATTTTAACTATGAACACTTTTAATCAATAGATGATTGTTATACTCAATGAAAAGTGTTCATAGATTGTGTAACCTTGAAGGTCAAAGGTCAAGGTCATGAGATTTGTGTTATTTAAATGTGCAACTAATTTGGATATAACTTTATCCCATTAAGCTTTTCAGAACTCATAAACATGTATAAATGTTTACACCTCTGGGGACTTAGAATGACATGTTCACTTTCAAGGTCAAAGGTCAAGGTCACGAAATATAAAATCACTCCAAAATTCCTTGTAAATGCGATAACTTGAAAAGTTTTTGTGCTATGAAGCTCTTACTTGGTATATATCATCCTTGGAAGAGTAAAACAATTTGAAAAGGTTTTCGCTACAATCTGTCCAAGCTCAAGGTCACAGCAAGGTCACGACTTTAGCATGGTTTTGCGGAAATGCTTTATTTTAAAGGGGCAGTAGCACGTTTTTAGAGGGAGTATAAGGTGATGTCAGGAAATTCAAAATTAATGGTTCCACTTGAAAAACAATGTATTTAAACTAATTGGAGCAGTAATAATTCAAATATATAACGTAAAGTTTAGCCATGCGATTCCTTTTTCTTACACACAATGAATTAAAGGTGTTCACACAAAAATGGCCGCCATTGAATTTAACGTGAATCTTCATACTTTGTCCTCTGACTATGGATAATTGGCTTGTGTTATGAGATTTTTGACACTGTCAAAACGATACATTTAGCATTAACTTACAATTATCAGTGAATTTTTTAAAATATAAAATTATCAAAAAACGTGCTACTGCCCCTTTAACTATGAACACTTTTAATCAATAGAAGATTATTATACTCAATAAAGAGTGTTCATTGATCGTGTAACCTTGAAGGTCAAAGGTCAAGGTCATGAGATTTGTGTTATTGCAATGTGCAACTAATTTGGATATAACTTAATCCCGTTAGGCTTTTCAGAACTCATAAACATGTGTAATTGTTTACACCTCTGGGGACTTAAAATGACATGATCACTTTCAAGTTCAAAGGTCAAGGTCATGAGCTATAAAATCACAAAAAAATTCCTTGTAAACGCGTTAACTTGAAAAGTTTTTGTGCTATGAAGTTTAAATTTTGTATATATTATCTCTTGAGAAGTACATTTTTTTTGTAAGGTTTTGGGTACGAACTGTCAAAGGTCAAGGTCACAGCAAGGTCAACAAATATTGAGAAAATGGATTATTTTAACATTAAACACTTTAATTCGATACATTAATGTTATATTCAATGAAATGTGTTCATTGATTGCGTGACCTTGAGTGTCAAACGTCAAGGTCACAAGAAAATGCCCAATATGCTGAGGCTTGTAGAAGGCGGAACAGGGTAAGGCGAAACCCCAAGTTTCGGGGCTGCTCTGTTTTTGCGGTGTCCCGCAAACACTAATCTAGTTTTGGTAAATTATCATATATTTAGTGAATTTTAGTCCGATTTTCTCTAGGTTGGTCGCTACAGTTTTCTAAAAATACAACGAATACATTGAAAATACTTTTTAAAATATTGCAAGTATGATACAGCATCTTTAATGTTCTGAGGGCAATATCTGGCACAGATGAGTATATAAGCAAACGCTCCTCCACTCATATATTCCTTAATAAGGTAAAACTTGACTGTGGCCTTCCAATATACAACACACTTAAACCCAAACTAATCCAAACTCTAAATAGCATACAATGCCAAGCACTCACAACTAGTACAGGCACACAACCGGGCACGACACTTGAAGCTGCCAGCTCTAAATGGTGAAATTCCCCTCTCTGAGAAGGCACCAACTCACCTTAAACTTCTGGACCGAGGGGTCTCGGGACCTATACTAGTCTGACACCTAGACTGTAAACCTCTTGAAAAGCAAGTCTGGAGCTGTAGTGAAAACCCGAGGCTCCTTTCTTATATTTCTTAAAATATTGTTTTTGAGAAGCATTATTTTCAGAGAATAAATACAAGTCGACTAAATACCCGGAGGCACGCACTACAGGCCTGAGATAACACATGAGGAATGATCTAATGTTTTTACTTCTTACTGGAAGCTTCTGCTCGATTCTTCACTTGTTTACTCAGGGTAATATTTGGATAGCTTAAATGCGAAATACAATGTAAAATATACAAATTTACCATGTGAGATTTTCTTCCCGGTAATCCGATTGGTGAAGAACTGGTCACGTGACAGTAAACATAAAGTGATATTGACCTGGAGTCCGACTAAACGTGATACCCGATGACGTCAAGTCGATGTTTCATGACGTCATGTAAGGGTTGTCGTGGCTTCATTGACCAGTCCTCGCTGACAGTCCAACAAAAATGTTGTTGATAACTGTGTTTTTTTATTCTCCATTCTGTAAATAGCCAAAGCATAATAAAATAAAAATGGACTTCAGTCAATACATGCTTCTATAGTCCCAAGGAAAACAATATCGACCCTTGGCTTCGTCGTCGGTACATCTTGTTTTTCCTCGGGTCTATAAGACAGGTATTGAAACAGATCATCGGTGCTAGGAGTGTGCTACGGCATAAAAGTTATTGCTGATTATCATTATAATTTGTTATGAGGAAAATTTGTGCACCAAGTATCAATGAATAAAAATAATCGTAAGAACAGCGGTGATGCAAAACACATATAAACAAGATTGATATTGTTTTCATTGCAGGAGTTGGCCGAGTTTGAGCGCATGCAGGACCAGGTCCGCATGGATGTCAAGAGTAAGGAACGTTCAATATTAGGCATTAATGCTGAACAGGAGAGAGCAGAAGAGAGATCAAACATGTGTTTGAGAGAACATTACGTCCTTTAAAGGGACAGTGGCACGTTTTAAGGGGAATAAAAGGCGATGTCAGGTAAATAATAATTAATGGTTTTGATGAAAAGACAATGTATTTATACTAAATGGAGCAGTTATAACTCAAATATATCACGTAAAGTTTAGTCATGCGATTGCTTTTTCTTACACAAGATGAATTAAAGGTGTTCACACAAAATGACCGGTAATGGATTTTATGTGAATCTTCATACTTTGTCCGCTGATTGTGGATGATTGGCTTGTGTAATTTTGTGTAATTTTTGACACTGTCAAAGTAATACATTTAGTATATAAACTTACAATTATTATCAGTGAAATTATCAAAAAACGTGCTACTGCCCCTTTAAAGTCTAAATAAGCCAAGAACAAACCTAATCGTTATATTTGATGAAATGATAAGGCTATAAACGCAAATCTGTACAAGCTCTAAGTTAATTCAGAAGTCTAATGACTTTAACTAGTGTAAACTATTTCAAAGATAAAGGTTCTTGTAGACTACTATTGTGCAGTTACACCACACACTTTCTCGGTTTGCTGCTTTCTCATTTCTTGCATTCTCCCCTCTACATATCAAACTGATACGTGACTGTTGTTTATACAATGCTTCCAGCTCTGAAGCAGGACGGGTTTGGGGACGACCGGTTGTTTAACTGCCTGGTGGCACAGACGACGAGTGACGCAGGTAAGCAAACATAAAATAAAGGAAAAAACCTTTATTTTCGAACGAGATTTTACCTGAAATTTCACCTCTATTTCCTATAAATCTTTACTTAAATGTTCCATTTCTCTACAGGGTATTTACTTATACACCACGTGGTGTGGTTATCAGGTCAATATCAGAGGTTAACTATTTCGTATAACCAGGCGTGCGATGGTTATATTTATAACCTTATAATTACCTCTTCACATCAAATGTGCGTTTAGTCGATGTGTTCTCGGTTCGATACCACAAAAAAGTTCGGCTTCGCCTCACTTTTTTGTGGTATCGCACCTCGAGAAAACTTACAACCACTGTGTTTTCGGGTACGTCAAGGTACCTAACACCTTGAAGTGTTGACTTTGTATCAAGGACATATTTACGAAAATATACATAATATCAAAACAATTTTTGAAACGAAGTTTATTTACAGATTTGAAGATTATTTTACCTAAAAATGCACCACATGGTGATATCATTTTGTTCTTTGTGCTGATCCAGATGAATGCAGACCTCAAGATCTTCTAGTATTTTCATCTTAACACTCCTACACCATTTCACGTCGTTCTTGGTTAGCTGAAAAGCTTCAGCAAGTAGGACACAGAATCCAAGTGAACATTGTTTCTAATCCTGTGGCAAGCTAATGTTCCATTCATATGGTCTTTGTTGAATTATCCGTAATAAGGTCGAGTTTAATGTTGTTTTGATAGTCAATCAAATGTCCATATGTAGTCCCTGAAACAAAAGTGTAACGTCAGTTGTTAAAATTTATCACCGGTGATCTTTGTAAATTGCCTATCGATGTTTGATTTAATTGCTTAATGTGGATCTCTCTCTAGGTATGAATATTTTTTTCTAATATCATTTCAAAACATTTGAATCTGACTTTTGAGTAATGTTAGAGTATACTTTTTAATTGATCATTCATATTTTAAAGATGAATGTCGAATAATGTGATTAATTGTAAATATTTCTCATGTACATATTTGATTGATATTGCTTTTGCCTTGTAATCTTTAAATGCCATTGGAGGAAAGTAAGACATTCATTCATTACTAAATGATATTGAAAATAATAATTTCATTAACAATCATTTTTCAACAGCAAAGTGTTTGGTTGTTGACAGCTAGTTTATACAATGTAAACCCTCTGTAACATACTTCAGCATTTTTGTAGATCCACGCAAAAAATTACATTCAACAGCAAATACATGAATATACTTAAAAATTCAACTTACCTTTACTTCCGCCTGAAAAGGCCTTGAAACGCGGTCATAAATTTGTTCAAAACAAGAGACCACTTCATTTTCGTCTCCACCTTCATACCATGTGCTTTCGATTGTGTAAAGCTCGTGCGATATGATATTTACGTAAAATCCGTGCATCCGTGCATCGCAAAATGAAATTGACAACGTCCGTGCAGCAACAACATTTTCTTCAAAAACAGGAAAATATTTGATGGACTGAATAGTGTATTAAACAAAGAATATCATTTGCCATAAATCACAACTTCTGTGACGTTTTTGACAAATTGTATTCACATTATTTAATTTCAGTACAATAAAGAATTTTGGTGTTTGTAAGTCGAAACAACTAAAACAGATTGCTTCTTGCTCAGATTTGTCTGATTGACAACATGGCCATGACATGCTCAATCTGCACGTGAAATTCGCGTATTGTGCAAATGGCATGTTAAGAAGTTTAGTGTATTTAAGTTTTACCTCATAACACGACTATCAAATAACTAAATATTTGGTTGTTGTTCTACTTTTGTTAAAATACAAATTGGTAAAGCCATGTGGTGTATGTGAGATAATGACCACATCCTCGTGGCTATCGGAAAATAACCTTCTCGCTGTCGCTTGAAGGTTATTTTCCGATAACCACTCGGCTGTAGGTCATTTTCTCAACCATAAACTGCTTATTCCAGGTATGTTTTTTCTGTTACAAATGCTAATTAAAATATATAAAACAGAAGGGCAGATACAGATACTTACAGTTTCCAAAATCTTGCAATCATTATCGTAACACATACGCATATTTCAACACAAATGCAATTGTTCTATACAACTGGATTAAATGCACAACCTCAAAACCATGATAAGAATTTGATTAAATGTTACGTTGTTTTTTTTTAAACCTGGGATCCTTTTGACTAGATCAATGGGGCTCTTTTAACATTTGGTGCGGATTTTTTTACTTTATGGTGGGGCTCTTTTGATTAGGCGTTTCCGGCCCAATGACTTTTCTGTTTTGCGGCTCTTTTGACCTGTTCCCTTTGACGCTTAAAGGCTACCATGTGCCACATTATGCTGTCTATGAAGTCCTGCAGAATTGTGAAATGTTTGTGCATTTTCGCGATGAAAAGTACCAACTTTGGCAGAGATGTTGCTCTTGGTGTGCTGAATTAATATAGATTAGGGATCAACTTAATTTCTTTCCAAGATGGCCGCCATTTAATCTACGTAAAAGCACCAATCTGTCGTTAAAACAAACCTAATTCAGTTAGTTAAATTCAGACTTCTTATATATTATTTGGGGTCAGATCATCTTAAAATTTGTGTAGGAGCCAATATTTCTTCATGTTTCACAAAAATATTTACAAAAAGTATAATTTTGAATTTTGTAAAAATTCAAAATGGCGGCTATCGGTAAATGAAGTCGTTTACGTGATTCCACTTATTTGTGATCACTAATGTATGACATTTTTAAGTATATGAAACATTTAAAAAAATCACTGATAATTTAATAAAATTTACATAGTTGACACAATGACACGGAATGACAAACCCTCTTACTACATGACAAGACAGTTTTCACCAATCTTACAGTTTATCAGTTGAAATATTTTTTAATATTCTCTCAAAACATATAAACTCTACACCTTTTTACAAAATAAGTAATTGAAAAACTCCATATCAGCGCTTATAGGCTACACAGATCTTTCAAATGATATTTCAGTATGCGGTGTCATCGTCCTTTTAGTGCAACCAGTCTATAACAACGGCACTGACTTGCCCGAAAACCATTGGGCAGCTAATACACTGTCGTGTACCCGGTACATTTTCGAAGCGGAGAGGAGACTTTCTGAATGCCCTTTTTCATGCCCTTAACGACCTTGAATCTCATACATATTGTCGCTCATATCAGTGTTTGGTTATAATAAAGATTTCTGTGCAACTTGAACTGATTTGATTCAGAAACTACGAAGTTAGTGACAAAATAACAAATCAACACGGCAGCGGAGTGGACTCGCCGAATAATCGGCGGAGCGGACCCAGAAAGTCGGGTAGGGAGGGGACATCACTTTCAAATTGTACTGTAGTGAAAGTCTCGTCGATGCCTCATATGTCAGATTGGAACTATTTGATAGTATGTTGTTAAGAATCCATTTATTCCACTTGACCGCTCTGAACATTCTATTTCCAATTTCAATGTTTGTAATAGGTGGTCACGAACGCAGTGATCTATAATGTGTTGCGGCTGTTTTGCAGTGATTTGAAAACGGCAGCAACGGAAACGTTCTCCAGGTAAGTTCTGCAAAAGAAAAGAGAAACCTCTATTTCAAGCATTTGTAAATGAAAAGGTTGATTATAATGCTTATGAAACTAGATTTCGTCTTCTGTGGATTTCATTTGGCTAACTTTACAATGGAGTTTGTGTATTACCATGGGTATTGTCTCAACTACAGTACAATTTGAAAGTGATGTACCCTCTATATCCAAACATGTCCCCTCCCTACTGACTTTCTGGGTTCGCTCCGCCGATTATTAGGCGAGTCCACTCCGCTGCCATGTTGATTTGTTATTTTGTCACTAACTTCGTAGTTTCTGAATCAAATCAGTTCTATAGTTGCACAGAAATCTTTATTATGACCAAACACTGATATGCGCGACAATATGTATGAGATTCAAGATCGTTAAGGGCATGAAAAAAGTATTTAAAAGTCTCCTCTCCGCTTCGAAAATGAAAGTTAGATAAACATCAACTTGACATCTCAAATACGCAATTTCTTGCAGTTTGTGAACCAAAACTCATAAGGAATGTATTCAAGATTCTATTCCTGATTACCACAGTCAAAGGTGACCATCTAAACCACGAGGATTAGGAGAAGGGAGCACTGAAAGCAGACACCCACATGTACCTCTGTTGACCTGTCCCGTCCGCCATTTTATTAGTCCCCTCCATACAGGGTACACGACAGTGAAATAGGCCACGGAAATAGACTATGGCAAGAAGTACGAATTTACTTTCATGAATCAAGATTTAATCTCTTAAATACAGATGATCAAGAAGGCGTTTAATCGACAAAGTGGTGAACGAACATTTGTTGTATGAAGCTCTTCAACAGCATTGACGGACCGTCCCACAAGCTCGTCTGTGACGCCTGATTTTCCATACTCTTATCTTATCTTATCCACATTGACTCTTAACCGCCCCCGCCTGTCTTTGTCTTTCATGTTACGTCACTGATGTTTACGTAAAGGATATATACCTGTCCCTAGGGTTTGATTGAACATGTAAACATGAGGGGCGAGGGGAAACCCGTGGGCCGTAGGCCCTAGGGTTTCCCCGACCCCGAATGTTACATTGTCAATCAAACCCGAGGGACAGGTTAATATCTGTCATATAAAGCGAAAGAAAGGACGAAAAACTCGGTAAAAATATTGAAATATATATTAAAACTGAAAGTATCGCACAAACGCAGCCAAACCTTGCAAGCTGTCTGTTTAACAGCAGCTCTTCGCGAAAGACTTTAAATATACACTTTGCATATGATTTTAGAATCAAATTTGATATATATTTACATTATGTATATAAAAATTACAGTGTCAGTGATGACACAACAAAATGAACATTTGCTGACAAGAAACCTCGGTAGCTCAGGCGGTAAAAGTGCTGTTTAACAACATAGAGGTTCCGGGTTCGAATCCCGCTTGAAACGCTAAATCATAATTTGTTAAAAATTCAAATTGTTTACAAATTCATTTGTTTGTTTCGTAAGTTTACAAGTTATGAGTCTTGTATAAAATGTAAAAGGTATAAAAAGTAAAGTAAAAATAAAAATTATTCTAGAATGTCCCTGGGATATTCTAGAATGTCCCGGTGAGAAGCGATATGACATTGAAAGCAGGTTTACCCGAGAAAAGGATTATCTCCAAAATGACACGATTATGACACCTGAGGTTTATATGTTAATTTAAGACTAATTTAGACACAAATTCTTCATCGTTTTAGCCTATGATGTTTGTTTCAATCTATGAACTGTGGTTGGATTGAAAGTGCTTGTTATGTGCTGCAGATGAGCGAGTGGTGGGCTACCTGCTGTACTACTGGGCCTACAGCACCTGGCTGGGCCGCTCCCTCTACGTGGAGGACCTGTACGTGGCTCACACTCACCGCAGGAGGGGCATCGCCTCGGCGCTCTGGGACCAGGCCACACAGGTTTGTTTATATCAACCAACTGTACTGCATCGCTCTTAAGTGATCAGACTTCTACTTACCATTTACTAACATAGTGTAGGACAGATCAGAGCTGAATTCCTGTGGTATGAGGTTATATTTGTAAATATAGAAAACATGTGTGTCGTGTCATTTTATACCTTGAAAGGTTAACGGGTTATACAATAGTGCTGACGGAAATAGAAATAAAATACCTAATAAAATATATTTTGAACAGACTTGTATTTTAAAATTTCAATGTTTATTTCTGAATGTTTTTTCCTAAAGTTTATTTCGATAGATTTTATCTTTCCTCCAGATATCAGTCTGAAGATCATTGTACATATATCATATTATCTAAATGCATGAATCTTTATCTTTCCTCCAGATATCAGTTGAAGATAATCGTACATATATCACATTATCTTACCTTGCAGTAAAATGCTCGTTTTTGATTGGCTGACTATCGAATCGTGTTATCTTATATACCCTGCGAGTCTTACCTCTCACGGTGTACAACTTTTCATGTATCTTTTATCTTTGTAGAAATGTCAACATTTCTACAAAGATGGTATACCAGACCGTATTACCCGAGGGGGGAGCATACAACTAATAATAATATCACACGACATCACAATAGCATCAGATGTTTACAAGTGTTGTCAATTGGATCTATAGCGATTGATATGAGTACTAGCGATCATTGTTTGTTAAAAAGGCAATAAACATTTCTTACGGATGGTTGTTTACAAAAACATAAATAACACACGAGCATTGAGGGAACTCTTAATAGTACATGGCTTTCTTCCTCCGTGACGTAACAAAGTTACAGGTTTTGATTTCAATATCTGGAGAGTCTTGCTGCTTTTATCTTAAACCAGTACATCTAAACAAGTAACAAATCTACGTAGGTGGTGTATTGAAGTTAAAGAAGATAAATGTTTCAAAATCAGCGTAGTAACTAATACTGTTATACGAACTTCAACCATAAGTTTTATATTTGAACGTTCAAAAATCTAAAGCAATGATTTTATTCACCAAAGCCTACGTTAGTTATACCGGTGTATTTATTGAAATGAATAAAAGTACTTGGGTAATGGGTACTAAGATTGATCCTAAACTCTCTTGGAATACTGAGAAATATATTAGAAGCGAGAACAACGTTTACAATTCCTGTGTAAAATGAAATACTATAAAATTGATCAAACCATCATGATGTTGTTTCACGGAACCTTCAATCAAAGTGTCTCCATATATAACCTTTTACGTTTGTTTGTAAACACGTCCGTTCAACATAGAAACAAATTGACAGATTATTTTGCTTCCTATTGAAAAGATCGGCAGTTTCTATGAGCAGCACTTACACGATCTCTTTCAATCTGTTGTTACCGATTGCAGTCGGATCTTACACGATCTCTTTCAATCTGTTGTTACCGATACCAGTCGGATCTTACACGACCTCTTTCAATCTGTTGTTACCGATACCAGTCGGATCTTACACGACCTCTTTCAATCTGTTGTTACCGATACCAGTCGGATCTTACACGATCTCTTTCAATCTGTTGTTACCGATTGCAGTAGGATCTTACACGATCTCTTTCAATCTGTTGTTACCGATACCAGTCGGATCTTACACGACCTCTTTCAATCTGTTGTCACAGATTGCAGTCGGATCTTACACGATCTATTTCAATCTGTTGTCACCGATTGCAGTCAGATCTTACACGATCTCTTTCAATCTGTTGTCACCGATTGCAATCGGATCTTACACGACCTCTTTTAATCTGTTGTCACCGATTGCAGTCGGATCTTACACGATCTCTTTCAATCTGTTGTTACCGATACCAGTCGGATCTTACACGATCTCTTTCAATCTGTTGTTACCGATTGCAGTCGGATCTTACACGATCTCTTTCAATCTGTTGTCACCGATACCAGTCGGATCTTACACGACCTCTTTCAATCTGTTGTTACCGATTTCAGTCGGATCTTACACGATCTCTTTCAATCTGTTGTTACCGATACCAGTCGGATCTTACACGACCTCTTTCAATCTGTAACAGTAACAGTTGTTACCAATGCCAGTCGGATCTTACACGATCTCTTTCAATCTGTTGTTACCGATTGCAGTCGGATCTTACACGATCTCTTTCAATCTGTTGTTACCGATACCAGTCGGATCTTACACGATCTCTTTCAATCTGTTGTTACCGATTGCAGTCGGATCTTACACGATCTCTTTCAATCTGTTGTTACCGATACCAGTCGGATCTTACACGACCTCTTTCAATCTGTTGTTACCGATACCAGTCGGATCTTACACGATCTATTTCAATCTGTTGTTACCGATTGCAGTCGGATCTAACACGATCTCTTTCAATCTGTTGTTACCGATACCAGTCGGATCTTACACGATCTCTTTCAATCTGTTGTCACCGATTGCAGTCGGATCTTACACGATCTCTTTCAATCTGTTGTTACCGATTGCAGTCGGATCTTACACGATCTCTTTCAATCTGTTGTTACCGATACCAGTCGGATCTTACACGACCTCTTTCAATTAGTTGTTACCGATACCAGTCGGATCTTACACGACCTCTTTCAATCTGTTGTTACCGATACCAGTCGGATCTTACACGATCTCTTTCAATCTGTTGTTACCGATACCAGTCGGATCTTACACGACCTCTTTCAATCTGTTGTTACCGATTGCAGTCGGATCTTACATGATCTCTTTCAATCTGTTGTTACCGATACCAGTCGGATCTTACACGACCTCTTTCAATCTGTTGTCACCGATTGCAGTCGCATCTTACACGATCTCTTTCAATCTGTTGTCACCGATTGCAGTCAGATCTTACACGATCTCTTTCAATCTGTTGTCACCGATTGCAATCGGATCTTACACGACCTCTTTTAATCTGTTGTCACCGATTGCAGTCGGATCTTACACGATCTCTTTCAATCTGTTGTTACCGATACCAGTCGGATCTTACACGACCTCTTTCAATCTGTTGTTACCGATTTCAGTCGGATCTTACACGATCTCTTTCAATCTGTTGTTACCGATACCAGTCGGATCTTACACGACCTCTTTCAATCTGTTGTCACCGATTGCAGTCGGATCTTACACGATCTCTTTCAATCTGTTGTTACCGATACCAGTCGGATCTTACACGACCTCTTTCAATCTGTTGTTACCGATTGCAGTCGGATCTTACATGATCTCTTTCAATCTGTTGTTACCGATACCAGTCGGATCTTACACGACCTCTTTCAATCTGTTGTCACCGATTGCAGTCGCATCTTACACGATCTCTTTCAATCTGTTGTCACCGATTGCAGTCAGATCTTACACGATCTCTTTCAATCTGTTGTCACCGATTGCAATCGGATCTTACACGACCTCTTTTAATCTGTTGTCACCGATTGCAGTCGGATCTTACACGATCTCTTTCAATCTGTTGTTACCGATACCAGTCGGATCTTACACGACCTCTTTCAATCTGTTGTTACCGATTTCAGTCGGATCTTACACGATCTCTTTCAATCTGTTGTTACCGATACCAGTCGGATCTTACACGACCTCTTTCAATCTGTTGTCACCGATTGCAGTCGGATCTTACACGATCTCTTTCAATCTGTTGTCACCGATTGCAGTCAGATCTTACACGATCTCTTTCAATCTGTTGTCACCGATTGCAATCGGATCTTACACGACCTCTTTTAATCTGTTGTCACCGATTGCAGTCGGATCTTACACGATCTCTTTCAATCTGTTGTTACCGATACCAGTCGGATCTTACACGACCTCTTTCAATCTGTTGTTACCGATTTCAGTCGGATCTTACACGATCTCTTTCAATCTGTTGTTACCGATTGCAGTCGGATCTTACACGATCTCTTTCAATCTGTTGTCACCGATACCAGTCGGATCTTACACGACCTCTTTCAATCTGTTGTTACCGATTTCAGTCGGATCTTACACGATCTCTTTCAATCTGTTGTTACCGATACCAGTCGGATCTTACACGACCTCTTTCAATCTGTTGTTACCAATGCCAGTCGGATCTTACACGATCTCTTTCAATCTGTTGTTACCGATTGCAGTCAGATCTTACACGATCTCTTTCAATCTGTTGTTACCGATTGCAGTCGGATCTTACACGACCTCTTTCAATCTGTTGTTACCGATACCAGTCGGATCTTACACGACCTCTTTCAATCTGTTGTTACCGATTGCAGTCGGATCTTACACGACCTCTTTCAATCTGTTGTTACCGATTGCAGTCGGATCTTACACGATCTCTTTCAATCTGTTGTTACCGATACCAGTCGGATCTTACACGACCTCTTTCAATCTGTTGTTACCGATACCAGTCGGATCTTACACGATCTATTTCAATCTGTTGTTACCGATTGCAGTCGGATCTAACACGATCTCTTTCAATCTGTTGTTACTGATACTAGTCGGATCTTACACGATCTCTTTCAATCTGTTGTCACCGATTGCAGTCGGATCTTACATGATCTGTTTCAATCTGTTGTTACCGATACCAGTCGGATCTAACACGATCTCTTTCAATCTGTTGTTACCGATACTAGTCGGATCTTACATGATCTCTTTCAATCTGTTGTTACCGATACCAGTCGGATCTAACACGATCTCTTTCAATCTGTTGTAACCGATACTAGTCGGATCTTACACGATCTCTTTCAATCTGTTGTTACCGATTGCAGTCGGATCTTACACGACCTCTTTCAATCTGTTGTTACCGATACCAGTCGGATCTTACACGATCTCTTTCAATCTGTTGTCACCGATTGCAGTCGGATCTTACATGATCTCTTTCAATCTGTTGTTACCGATACCAGTCGGATCTTACACGATCTCTTTCAATCTGTTTTCACCGATTGCAGTCGGATCTTACACGATCTATTTCAATCTGTTGTAACCGATACTAGTCGGATCTTACACGATCTCTTTCAATCTGTTGTTACCGATACCAGTCGGATCTTACACGATCTCTTTCAATCTGTTGTTACCGATTGCAGTCTGATCTTACACGATCTCTTTCAATCTGTTGTTACCGATTGCAGTCGGATCTTACACGATCTCTTTCAATCTGTTGTTACCGATACTAGTCGGATCTTACACGATCTCTTTCAATCTGTTGTCACCAATACCAGTCGGATCTTACACGATCTCTTTCAATCTGTTGTTACCAATTGCAGTCGGATCTTACACAATCTCTTTCAATCTGTTGTTACCGATACTAGTCGGATCTTACACGATCTCTTTTAATCTGTTGTTACCGATACTAGTCGGATCTTACATGATCTCTTTCAATCTGTTGTCACCGATACCAGTCGGATCTTATACGATCTCTTTCAATCTGTTGTTACCGATTGCAGCCGGATCTTATACACTCTGATCCAAGCTATTGTTACCAATTGCAGTAATTAGTGTCGGAACTTTCAACCCTTAACTTCGAATATTTTTAACTAACCGTTTCTCCCAGTTTAAGTTTGTTGCGAATTTCTTACATTCAATTATCTCCGCTAGCATTTTATGTAAGTGGTTAAAATTTCAACTCGGTTAAAGAATGTTGCTGTAAGATCGAATCAGGAAAGTGTTCAAGTTTGGCATTCAGTTTGAGTGCATTGCAATGGAATTTCTTGTGTTCAGATAGCGAGGACGAGGCGGGTGAGCCGGATGCAGTGGTCGGTGCTGGAGTGGAACCAGCCGGCCATCCAGTTCTACAAGAAGCTTGGCGCGGTCGACCTCACGGAGCAGGAGGGCTGGAAAGTCTACAGACGCGTGCTCCCCCTGGACCAGCCATCGCCTCACTCTGCAGGATCCACGGACACCTAGGCTCATCACTTACACTTCCACCGATAGTTATCCGAGATACTTCTTCATTGCAATCTCCAAATCGCTCAGGACACTGGCTAAGCCGGAGGCACCAATCACTCAAAACGGTCTTATTTCAAGTTTCATTAAATGTGGTTGCGTTTAGGAGAGAGTTCTATTGCGGCCAATGAGTATAATTTTCAGAAGTTTAAGCCTCTTTGACCATTATATATTTTAATTATACCCCCGACCAACGGTCCGGGGTATCTAGTAATACCAACGATTCCGTCTGTGTGTGTGTGTGTCCGTCCGAGGACATTTTTTGTCCGACCTATTACGGGAAAACTATTTGACCGATTAATTTCAAATTTTGAACATGTCTTCTACCCTACTAGGAGGGGTGCAGTGCGAAGTTACAGCAAATTTCTTTAACATTTGAATTTTTTATTAATTTTTAGCTCATCTGGCCTGTAAGGCCCGATGGGCTTATGGCATGGCATGGTGTCCGGCGTCCGTCCGTCCATCCGTCCGTCCATCCGTCCGTCCATCCGTCCGTAAACTTTGTGGAATTTCGACTTCTTCTCCAGAACCATAAGGCCTAGAAATCTAAAACTTTGTATACAGACTCCTTGACTAGTGAGGATTAAAAATTGTAGCTTTGGTGGCCCTGTGACCCCTAATAAGGGCCACAGGGGCCATGCCCTAAAAACCTATTTTCATCTTCTTCTCCAGAACCATGAGGCCTAGAAAGCTGAAATTGTGTGTACAGACTCCTTGACTAGTGAGGATTATAAATTGTAGCTTTGGTGGTCCTGTGACCCCTAATAAGGGTCACAGGGGCCACGCCCTAAAAACCTATTTTGATCTTCTTCCCTAGAACCATGAGGCCTAGAAAGCTGAAACTTTGTATACAGACTCCTTGACTAGTAAGGATTATAAATTGTAGCTTTGGTGGTCCTGTGACCCCTAATAAGGGCCACAGGGGCCATGCCCTAAAAACCTATTTTCATCTTCTTCTCCAGAACCATGAGGCCTAGAAAGCTGAAACTTTGTGTACAGACCCCTTGACTAGTGAGGATTATAAATTGTAGCTTTGGTGGCCCTGTGACCCTTAATAAGGGCCACAGGGGCCACGCCCTAAAAACCTTTTTCATCTTCTTCTCCAGAACCATGAGGCCTAGAAAGCTGAAACTTTGTGTACAGACTCCTTGACTAGTGAGGATTATAAATTGTAGCTTTGGTGGCCCTGTGACCCCTAATAAGGGCCACAGGGGCCATGCCCTAAAAACCTATTTTGATCTTCTTCCCTAGAACCATGAGGCCTAGAAAGCTGAAACTTTGTGTACAGACTCCTTGACTAGTGAGGATTAAAAATTGTAGCTTTGGTGGCCCTGTGACCCCTAATAAGGGCCACAGGGACCACGCCCTAAAAACCTATTTTCATCTTCTTCTCCAGAACCATGAGGCCTAGAAAGCTGAAATTGTGTGTACAGACTCCTTGACTAGTGAGGATTATAAATTGTAGCTTTGGTGGTCCTGTGACCCCTAATAAGGGTCACAGGGGCCACGCCCTAAAACCCTATTTTGATCTTCTTCCCTAGAACCATGAGGCCTAGAAAGCTGAAACTTTGTGTACAGACTCCTTGACTAGTAAGGATTATAAATTGTAGCTTTGGTGGCCCTGTGACCCCTAATAAGGGCCACAGGGGCCACGCCCTAAAAACCTATTTTCATCTTCTTCTCCAGAACCATGAGGCCTAGAAAGCTGAAATTGTGTGTACAGACTCCTTGACTTGTGAGGATTATAAATTGTAGCTTTGGTGGTCCTGTGACCCCTAATAAGGGTCACAGGGGCCACGCCCTAAAAACCTATTTTGATCTTCTTCCCTAGAACCATGAGGCCTAGAAAGCTGAAACTTTGTATACAGACTCCTTGACTAGTAAGGATTATAAATTGTAGCTTTGGTGGTCCTGTGACCCCTAATAAGGGCCACAGGGGCCATGCCCTAAAAACCTATTTTCATCTTCTTCTCCAGAACCATGAGGCCTAGAAATCTAAAACTTTGTGTACAAACTCCTTGACTAGTGAGGATTATAAATTGTAGCTTTGGTGGCCCTGTGACCCCTAATAAGGGCCACAGGGGCCACGCCCTAAAAACCTATTTTGATCTTCTTCCCTAGAACCATGAGGCCTAGAAAGCTGAAACTTTGTGTACAGACTCCTTGACTAGTGAGGATTAAAAATTGTAGCTTTGGTGGCCCTGTTACCCCTAATAAGGGCCACAGGGACCACGCCCTAAAAACCTATTTTCATCTTCTTCTCCAGAACCATGAGGCCTAGAAAGCTGAAATTGTGTGTACAGACTCCTTGACTAGTGAGGATTATAAATTGTAGCTTTGGTGGTCCTGTGACCCCTAATAAGGGTCACAGGGGCCACGCCCTAAAAACCTATTTTGATCTTCTTCCCTAGAACCATGAGGCCTAGAAAGCTGAAACTTTGTGTACAGACTCCTTAAATGATGAGGATTATGAATTGTAGCTTTGGTGGTCCTATGACCCCTAATATATATAAAACATAATTGATAGTGAAGCCTGATGAGCTACAGAGCCAATGGCTCTATTTTTTACAAATTTCCATGTTTTGAACTTAGTCATTTTCAAATATCAGATTTGTCCGACCTATTACTGGACAACTATTTATCCGATTAATTTCAAATTTTGCACATGTCTTCTACCCTACTAGGAGGGGTGCGGTGCGAAGTAACAGCAAATTTCATTAATATTTGAATTTTTTACAAATTTCCATGTTTTGAACTTAGTCATTTTCCAATATCAGATTTGTCCGACCTATTACGGGAAAAAAGTTTCATCTGATTCTTTTCACATTTTGCACATGTCTTCTTCCATACTAGGAGCGGTGCAGTGCCAAATCAATACTAAAATTTATGAGTGTTTTTTGTGTGTTTTTTTATTTTTACAAACTTTAATTTTTTGGATTAGTCATTTTTCTCAATTCCTCTTTGGGGGTCAAATGCTGTGCAAGAGATGACTACATTGAAGTAAAAAGTAATTCAGTTAGTCAGGGATGCACGGTCGGGGGTATTAGTGAGCCACGCTCACTTATTGCTTGTTCATGATATTTTTAAAAATCTCAAAATGTTTTGTTCGTATTGCATGTCTGTGCATCTTGCCTGTTTAGCCCGGACTGTACAGTTTCCGACTCCGCCGCCGCGTATGTTCTTTTCGCTATGACGTTAACGTTTTAGCTCATTAGACCTGAAAGGCTTATGACATGTCATAGTGTCCGGCGTCTGTCTGTAAACTTTGTGCATTTTCGACTTCCTCTCCAGAACCAAAAGGCGTAGAATGCTGAAATTGTGTGTACAGACTCCTTGACTAGTGATGATTAAAATGTATAACTCTGGTGCCCATGTGACCCCCATTAACCCTTACGATGCGGCTATATATTTTTGCTCTACAAGCCCACGTGGCGGAATTGTTTTGTCCGGTGCCAGCCACCGTTATATCCTGATTAACCGCTTCTTTATTTTTGTGCGCGGATAAACATATGATACATGGAAATAAAGACAATTCTCTCTTCTATACGATGATGTAAAAATTATAAAATTATCTCTAATGGTTCGTGAGATATAAATGCCGCAAGGTGGGTACCCTCAATCATTTTGAGGTAAACAAATGTTTTGCGGCACTTGTCGCAACGCTTTGCCGCTTCTTTATTCTTGTGCGCGGATATACATATGATACATGGAAATGAAGACAATTCCCTCTTCTACACGATGATGTAAAAATTATAGAATTATCTCTATTGGTTTGTGAGATATGAATGCCGCAAGGTGGGTACCCTCAATCATTTTTGAGAAAAGGTTTGATATTTTATATCCGGGAGCAGCCAAGACTGCTTGCAGTCAATATATAGCCTTATCCTGAAAGTTACGGATTTCGCCAAGAGGGCTTACGTGCCATTTTATATTTGGCCCGTAAATATCACGCGCCCCGCATCGTAAGGGTTAAGGCCCACAGGGACCATGCCCTTAAAAACTATTTTCGTCTTCTTCTCCAGAACCAAAAGAATTAGAAAGCTTAAATCTTGTGAACATAATCCCTGACTAGAAAGGATTATAATTTGTAACTTTGGTAACCATATGGCCCCTAATAAGGGCTTCAGGGGCAACGCCCTTAATAAACCTAGTGTCGTCTTCTTCTGCAGAACCAACAGTTGTAGAAAGCTTAAATCCTGTGTACACACTCCTGAGGATTTGAATATATAGGTTTGTTGGCCCTGTGATCCCTAATAAGGGACACAGCGCCCAGACCCTAAAAACATATTTTCGACTCCTTGACTAGTGAGGATTATGATTTATAGGTTTGGTGGCCCTTTAAACCTTTTTTCGTCTTCTTCTCCAGAACCAAAGGTGTAGAAAACTGAATCTTGTGTACAGACTCCTTTACTAGTAAGAATTATAATTTGTAACTTTGGTGACCCTGTTACCCCATATAAGGGCCACATAAACCTATAAACATATCTTAAAAATTATACTTTGTGGGAATGATTTTGATATGTTCACATTAAAGGTCAACGGTCAAGATCATGAGTTCTAAAACACTTAAATCGTTTTAAACACGATTGCTTGAAAACAGCAGGGTCACGACGTAAGAATGGTATTGCAATAAGGGCTATTTGAACTTTTAACATTTCAAAATAGTTATTATTGATGAAAAGGGATATTTGATATTTGACTTTTTAAACGTTACCAGATAGAGAAATTAGTTCCCGCTTTTATCAAATATTGAAATCAGAAACAGGTTTTTAAAAACTCAAAAAGATTTTCAAAATTAGATCAAAGTTCAAGGTTACTACTTCTTATATTCTCTTTTGTTACATATTCCTAAGCTTGTCTAGTTTTCTATTATAATGTGCACTATTTGCAGTACCCACTTTGTAACAATTTTGATGACCATACATTATATATACATCTTATGTTGAAGAAAATTGTTTGTATTGACATTATATAAGATAAGATAAGATAAACTTTATTATCCCAGCGGGGAAATTTGTTTTACATTCAAAGAGCTTTGCATAAATAATAAAAAATCACAATTAAACAGATATATAAAATATATACAACAAGTACCTTTTGCGCTACAAGCAGTAATATTAAACATTGTAAACAAGGGTGTTACATTGAACAATACATTTACGATTACAGTGCGATGGTTAGTTAGACTTACAATTTTTGGGTAAATTTAAAATCTTGATACTGTATGGAACAAATGATTTTGTACTTCTATTAGTTTTGAAATGCCAAATCTTGAAACGACGTCCAGAAGGTAAAAATTCATAATATTCATTTAGAAAGTGGGATGGGTCACATTTGAATGGCTAGAGCTTTTTTTGAACTTTTTAATCAAACTGAAAGGAAAGGTGTTCAAGATTGATGCCGATAATTTTGCTGGCTATATTTACAAATTTGTCGATTTTATTTTTCAGTGATAGGGAAAGATTGCCAAACCATGCATGAAAACTGAAATCTGTATATTTCGGTAAGGCAAAGTAAATGAAGTATTTTTTCTTCAATATATATATATTTCGCTAAATTATTTAAAAAACAACACCAAATATCAAAGACATGTCACAGGTCGCCTTCCATTTTCAGAAAGTCACCAAAACGTGAAACAAGTGAAAACAAGCTATAGACCCAAATTCACAGTCCAATGACGTTCTAATGTCTTTCAAAACCTTCAGATTGAGGAAAAGTCATGATGTCATCCTTTGTATAAAATTCTTAGTAGTCCGGTTGCCAAACCTCATTCTTTTGGTCAACCTTGCAGTGTGGTATGTACAATGTTTTTTGGCTGTTTCTAGACCTCTGAGGCGTGCTCTTTAAGAATCTGAATGATGCCACTCTGTCATTATTGGGCAATTCACGCAATATGCAAATTAGATCAGCCATTACCGAAAATCTTGTTTTCGTCATTATCTCAGCAACTATGCATGGTATCAAATTTATTTTGGTGTCTAACCCCATATTTAGAGGGGTAAGGAATCAGATTAAGCTTTTTCACTATAGACCAGACCAATATTTTATGCTATAGATGGGCATTTTGGTATCTGCCAAGAGTTTAATTCCTATAAGTTATAACATATGAAACAATCAAATTCAAAGTGGTTAAAGAACATACCATTAATTTACACTCATGTATGTGTCCATTATTGATCGGACTCATTCCTCAACAAAGTCATTTTCAAAACGACACTGAACAGCCCATCAGGTCTGTTCACAAGGGCAATGTACTTCTCCATGACATCCGCAAAACATTGTGCATGGCAAGTGAGCTGAATAGCATCGACACACTGCTGTTGAACATGGAATCTCTGAAACACAACCACACCTAACCATTCCACGCACCTCAGCTGGAGCAACACTAACGTGTGGTGGCAATGTCACTGGTTTCAAGCATTTAGTGCTTTCGTCACGTTCCCATCCAAACTCTACAGGATCCAATGCTGGAGATTCGGATTTGATAGAGGATTTCCAAATGGCAATCTGAATATGTGTGCCCGTTTTACGTTCTCTTCATGGGCCTCTTTTGTAGGTTGGAGTGACTTACGCTTCGGAGCCATTATTATATTTTTTCTGCCCATCCTTCGTAACCAGACTTCTCTTCGGACCTCAGACATATTTGATGTCACCATCCATTTGATTTTGACCCCGTAACAGGCAGCAATGAATGTTGTCGCTTCTTTAATGATGTCATATGTATCTGCGGTTAGTTCAACTTATTTATGAAATCCTACACCACTTTTAAGGGCTTTGATCACGATACCCTTTCCAACACCGAAGCACTGAGCCACAGTGTCACAACCCGATAGGGCATGAGCAGCTGGCAACTGGGAAAGCAACTTTCCATGTTCACTTGCAGTTGCCCCAATGTCTACGGTGGTTCTATCAGAGCTAGGTCCTTCCGTTGTAAGACGACAGGTCAGCTTTAACTTAGAGTAGAAGTGCAGAAAAGGATGAAAACATCTATGTCTTCGATGGTGATGTTCTTTATACCACTTTCAGCTGCCTTTACCATTTGCTGTATGATCACATGATGACGGGTAAGGACGTAAGTGGATGGGTGAAGGGTAAGGACGTAAGTGGGTGGGTGAAGGGTAAGGACGTAAGTGGATGGGTGAAGGGTAAGGACGTAAGTGGATGGGTGAAGGGTAAGGACGTAAGTGGGTGGGTGACGGGTAAGGACGTAAGTGGATGGGTGAAGGGTAAGGACGTAAGTGGATGGGTGAAGGGTAAGGACATAAGTGGATGAGTGAAGGGTAAGGACGTAAGTGGATAGGTGAAGGGTAAGGACGTAAGTGGATGGGTGAATGGTAAGGACGTAAGTGGATGAGTGAAGGGTAAGGACGTAAGTGGATGGGTGAATGGTAAGGACGTAAGTGGATGGGTGAAGGGTAAGGACGTAAGTGGATGGGTGAATGGTAAGGACGTAAGTGGATGAGTGAAGGGTAAGGACGTAAGTGGATGAGTGAAGGGTAAGGACGTAAGTGGATGGGTGAAGGGTAAGGACGTAAGTGGATGGGTGAAGGGTAAGGACGTAAGTGGGTGGGTGACGGGTAAGGACGTAAGTGGATGAGTGAAGGGTAAGGACGTAAGTGGATGGGTGAAGGGTAAGGACGTAAGTGGATGAGTGAAGGGTAAGGACGTAAGTGGATGGGTGAAGGGTAAGGACGTAAGTGGATGGGTGAAGGGTAAGGACGTAAGTGGATGAGTGAAGGGTAAGGACGTAAGTGAATGAGTGAAGGGTAAGGACGTAAGTGGATGGGTGAAGGGTAAGGACGTAAGTGGATTGGTGAATGGTAAGGACGTAAGTGGATGAGTGAAGGGTAAGGACGTAAGTGGATGAGTGAAGGGTAAGGACGTAAGTGGATGGGTGAAGGGTAAGGACGTAAGTGGATGGGTGAAGGGTAAGGACGTAAGTGGGTGGGTGACGGGTAAGGACGTAAGTGGATGTGTGAAGGGTAAGGACGTAAGTGGGTGGGTGAAGGGTAAGGACGTAAGTGGATGGGTGAAGGGTAAGGACATAAGTGGATTAGTGAAGGGTAAGGACGTAAGTGGATGGATGAAGGGTAAGGACATAAGTGGATGAGTGAAGGGTAAGGACGTAAGTGGATGGGTGAAGGGTAAGGACGTAAGTGGATGGGTGAAGGGTAAGGACGTAAGTGGGTGGGTGACGGGTAAGGACGTACGTGGGTGGGTGAAGGGTAAGGACGTAAGTGGATGGGTGAAGGGTAAGGACATAAGTGGATGAGTGAAGGGTAAGGACGTAAGTGGATAGGTGAAGGGTAAGGACGTAAGTGGATGAGTGAAGGGTAAGGACGTAAGTGGATGGGTGAAGGGTAAGGACGTAAGTGGATGAGTGAAGGGTAAGGACGTAAGTGGATGAGTGAAGGGTAAGGACATATTATTAAGTGGATGGGTGACGGGTAAGGACGTAAGTGGATGGGTGAAGGGTAAGGACGTAAGTGGGTGGGTGAAGGGTAAGGACGTAAGTGGGTGGGTGAAGGGTAAGGACATATTATTAAGTGGATGGGTGAAGGGTAAGGACGTAAGTGGATGGGTGAAGGGTAAGGACGTAAGTGGGTGGGTGAATGGTAAGGACGTAAGTCGGTGGGTGAAGGGTAAGGACATATTATTAAGTGGATGGGTGAAGGGTAAGGACGTAAATGGGTGGGTGAAGGGTAAGGACGTCAGTGGATGGGTGAAGGGTAAGGACGTAAGTGGATAGGTGAAGGGTAAGGACGTAAGTGGATGAGTGAAGGGTAAGGACATATTATTAAGTGGATGGGTGACGGGTAAGGACGTAAGTGGATGGGTGAAGGGTAAGGACGTAAGTTGATAGGTGAAGGGTAAGGACGTAAGTGGATGAATGAAGACTAAGGACATATTATTAAGTGGATGGGTGACGGGTAAGGACGTCAGTGGGTGAGTGAAGGGTAAGGACGTAAGTGGGTGGGTGAAGGGTAAGGACGTAAGTGGATGGGTGAAGGGTAAGGACGTAAGTGGGTGGGTGAAGGGTAAGGACGTAAGTGGATGGGTGAAGGGTAAGGACGTAAGTGGATGAGTGAAGGGTAAGGACATATTATTAAGTGGATGGTTGAAGGGTAAGGACGTAAGTGGATGGGTGAAGGGTAAGGACGTAAGTGGATGGGTGAAGGGTAAGGACGTAAGTGGATGGATGAAGGGTAAGGATGTAAGTGGGTGGCTGAAGGGTAAGGACGTAAGTGGATGAGTGAAGGGTAAGGACATATTATTAAGTGGATGGGTGAAGGGTAAGGACGTAAGTGGATTGGTGAATGGTAAGGACGTAAGTGGATGAGTGAAGGGTAAGGACGTAAGTGGATGGGTGAAGGGTAAGGACGTAAGTGGATGGGTGAAGGGTAAGGACGTAAGTGGATGGGTGAAGGGTAAGGACGTAAGTGGGTGGGTGACGGGTAAGGACGTAAGTGGATGTGTGAAGGGTAAGGACGTAAGTGGGTGGGTGAAGGGTAAGGACGTAAGTGGATGGGTGAAGGGTAAGGACATAAGTGGATTAGTGAAGGGTAAGGACGTAAGTGGATGGGTGAAGGGTAAGGACATAAGTGGATGAGTGAAGGGTAAGGACGTAAGTGGATGGGTGAAGGGTAAGGACGTAAGTGGATGGGTGAAGGGTAAGGACGTAAGTGGGTGGGTGACGGGTAAGGACGTAAGTGGATGGGTGAAGGGTAAGGACGTAAGTGGATGGGTGAAGGGTAAGGACATAAGTGGATGAGTGAAGGGTAAGGACGTAAGTGGATAGGTGAAGGGTAAGGACGTAAGTGGATGAGTGAAGGGTAAGGACGTAAGTGGATGGGTGAAGGGTAAGGACGTAAGTGGATGAGTGAAGGGTAAGGACGTAAGTGGATGAGTGAAGGGTAAGGACATATTATTAAGTGGATGGGTGACGGGTAAGGACGTAAGTGGATGGGTGAAGGGTAAGGACGTAAGTGGGTGGGTGAAGGGTAAGGACGTAAGTGGGTGGGTGAAGGGTAAGGACATATTATTAAGTGGATGGGTGAAGGGTAAGGACGTAAGTGGATGGGTGAAGGGTAAGGACGTAAGTGGGTGGGTGAATGGTAAGGACGTAAGTCGGTGGGTGAAGGGTAAGGACATATTATTAAGTGGATGGGTGAAGGGTAAGGACGTAAATGGGTGGGTGAAGGGTAAGGACGTCAGTGGATGGGTGAAGGGTAAGGACGTAAGTGGATAGGTGAAGGGTAAGGACGTAAGTGGATGAGTGAAGGGTAAGGACATATTATTAAGTGGATGGGTGACGGGTAAGGACGTCAGTGGGTGAGTGAAGGGTAAGGACGTAAGTGGGTGGGTGAAGGGTAAGGACGTAAGTGGATGGGTGAAGGGTAAGGACGTAAGTGGGTGGGTGAAGGGTAAGGACGTAAGTGGGTGGGTGAAGGGTAAGGACATATTATTAAGTGGATGGTTGAAGGGTAAGGACGTAAGTGGATGGGTGAAGGGTAAGGACGTAAGTGGATGAGTGAAGGGTAAGGACGTAAGTGGGTTGGTGAAGGGTAAGGACGTAAGTGGATGAGTGAAGGGTAAGGACATATTATTAAGTGGATGGGTGAAGGGTAAGGACGTAAGTGGATGGGTGAAGGGTAAGGACGTAAGTGGATGGGTGAAGGGTAAGGACGTAAGTGGAAGGGTGAAGGGTAAGGACGTAAGTGGATGGGTGAAGGGCCGTAAGGGCGTAAGTGGATGGATGAAGGGTAAGGATGTAAGTGGGTGGCTGAAGGGTAAGGACGTAAGTGGATGAGTGAAGGGTAAGGACATATTATTAAGTGGATGGGTGAAGGGTAAGGACGTAAGTGGATGGGTGAAGGGTAAGGACGTAAGTGGATGAGTGAAGGGTAAGGACGTAAGTGGATGAGTGAAGGGTAAGGACATATTATTAAGTGGATGGTTGAAGGGTAAGGACGTAAGTGGATGGGTGAAGGGTAAGGACGTAAGTGGATGGGTGAAGGGTAAGGACGTAAGTGGATGGGTGAAGGGCCGTAAGGACGTAAGTGGATGGGTGAAGGGTAAGGACGTAAGTGGGTGGCTGAAGGGTAAGAACGTTAGTGGATGGGTGAAGGGTAAGGACGTAAGTGGGTGGCTGAAGGGTAAGGACGTAAGTGGATGAGTGAAGGGTAAGGACGTAAGTGGATGGGTGAAGGGCAAGGACGTAAGTGGATGGGTGAAGGGCCGTAAGGACATATTATTAAGTGGATGGGTGAAGGGTAAGGACGTAAGTCGGTGGGTGAAGGGTAAGGGCGTAAGTGGATGGGTCAAGGGTAAGGACGTAAGTGGGTGGGTGACGGGTAAGGACGTAAGTGGGTGAGTGAAGGGTAAGGACGTAAGTGGATGGGTGAAGGGTAAGGACGTAAGTGGATGGGTGAAGGGCCGTAAGGACGTAAGTGGATGGGTGGAGGGTAAGGACGTAAGTGGATGGGTGAAGGGTAAGGACGTAAGTGGATGAGTGAAGGGTAAGGACGTAAGTCGATGAGTGAAGGGTAAGGACATATTATTAAGTGGATGGTTGAAGGGTAAGGACGTAAGTGGATGGGTGAAGGGTAAGGACGTAAGTGGATGGGTGAAGGGTAAGGACGTAAGTGGATGGGTGAAGGGCCGTAAGGACGTAAGTGGATGGGTGAAGGGTAAGGACGTGAGTGGGTGGCTGAATGGTAAGAACGTAAGTGGATGGGTGAAGGGTAAGGACGTAAGTGGGTGGCTGAAGGGTAAGTACGTAAGTGGATGAGTGAAGGGTAAGGACGTAAGTGGATGGGTGAAGGGTAAGGACGTAAGTGGATGGGTGAAGGACCGTAAGGACATATTATTAAGTGGATGGGTGAAGGGTAAGGACGTAAGTCGGTGGGTGAAGGGTAAGGACGTAAGTGGATGGGTGAAGGGTAAGGACGTAAGTGGGTGGCTGAAGGGTAAGGACGTAAGTGGATGAGTGAAGGGTAAGGACGTAAGTGGATGGGTGAAGGGTAAGGACGTAAGTGGATGGGTGAAGGGCCGTAAGGACATATTATTAAGTGGATGGGTGAAGGGTAAGGACGTAAGTCGGTGGGTGAAGGGTAAGGACGTAAGTGGATGGGTCAAGGGTAAGGACGTAAGTGGGTGGGTGACGGGTAAGGACGTAAGTTGATGGGTGAAGGGTAAGGACGTAAGTGGATGGGTGAAGGGCCGTAAGGAAGTAAGTGGATGGGTGAAGGGCCGTAAGGACGTAAGTGGATGGGTGAAGGGTAAGGACGTAAGTGGATGGGTGAAGGGTAAGGACGTAAGTGGATGGGTCAAGGGTAAGGACATATTATTAAGTGGATGGGTGAAGGGTAAGGACGTAAGTGGGTTGGTGACGGGTAAGGACGTAAGTGGGTGGATGAAGGGTAAGGACGTAAGTGGATGGGTGACGGGTAAGGACGTAAGTGGGTGGGTGAAGGGCCGTAAGGACGTAAGTCGGTGGGTGAAGGGTAAGGACGTAAGTGGATGGGTCAAGGGTAAGGACGTAAGTGGGTTGGTGACGGGTAAGGACGTAAGTGGATGGGTGAAGGGTAAGGACGTAAGTCGGTGGGTGACGGGTAAGGACGTAAGTGGATGGGTCAAGGGTAAGGACATATTATTAAGTGGATGGGTGAAGGGTAAGGACGTAAGTCGGTGGGTGAAGGGTAAGGACGTAAGTGGATGGGTGAAGGGTAAGGACGTAAGTGGGTGGCTGAAGGGTAAGGACGTAAGTGGATGAGTGAAGGGTAAGGACGTAAGTGGATGGGTGAAGGGTAAGGACGTAAGTGGATGGGTGAAGGGCCGTAAGGACATATTATTAAGTGGATGGGTGAAGGGTAAGGACGTAAGTCGGTGGGTGAAGGGTAAGGACGTAAGTGGATGGGTCAAGGGTAAGGACGTAAGTGGGTGGGTGACGGGTAAGGACGTAAGTTGATGGGTGAAGGGTAAGGACGTAAGTGGATGGGTGAAGGGCCGTAAGGAAGTAAGTGGATGGGTGAAGGGCCGTAAGGACGTAAGTGGATGGGTGAAGGGTAAGGACGTAAGTGGGTGGCTGAAGGGTAAGGACGTAAGTGGATGAGTGAAGGGTAAGGACATATTATTAAGTGGATGGGTGAAGGGTAAGGACGTAAGTCGGTGGGTGAAGGGTAAGGACGTAAGTGGATGGGTCAAGGGTAAGGACATATTATTAAGTGGATGGGTGAAGGGTAAGGACGTAAGTCGGTGGGTGAAGGGTAAGGACGTAAGTGGATGGGTCAAGGGTAAGGACGTAAGTGGGTTGGTGACGGGTAAGGACGTAAGTGGGTGGATGAAGGGTAAGGACGTAAGTGGATGGGTGACGGGTAAGGACGTAAGTGGGTGGGTGAAGGGCCGTAAGGACGTAAGTGGATGGGTGAAGGGTAAGGACGTAAGTGGATGGGTGAAGGGTAAGGACGTAAGTGGATGGGTGAAGGGTAAGGACGTAAGTGGATGGGTGAAGGGTAAGGACGTAAGTGGATGAGTGAAGGGTAAGGACGTAAGTCGATGAGTGAAGGGTAAAGACATATTATTAAGTGGATGGTTGAAGGGTAAGGACGTAAGTGGATGGGTGAAGGGTAAGGACGTAAGTGGAGGGGTGAAGGGTAAGGACGTAAGTGGATGGGTGAAGGGCCGTAAGGACGTAAGTGGATGGGTGAAGGGTAAGGACGTGAGTGGGTGGCTGAATGGTAAGAACGTAAGTGGATGGGTGAAGGGTAAGGACGTAAGTGGGTGGCTGAAGGGTAAGGACGTAAGTGGATGAGTGAAGGGTAAGGACGTAAGTGGATGGGTGAAGGGTAAGGACGTAAGTGGATGGGTGAAGGGCCGTAAGGACATATTATTAAGTGGATGGGTGAAGGGTAAGGACGTAAGTCGGTGGGTGAAGGGTAAGGACGTAAGTGGATGGGTGAAGGGTAATGACGTAAGTGGGTGGCTGAAGGGTAAGGACGTAAGTGGATGAGTGAAGGGTAAGGACGTAAGTGGATGGGTGAAGGGTAAGGACGTAAGTGGATGGGTGAAGGGCCGTAAGGACATATTATTAAGTGGATGGGTGAAGGGTAAGGACGTAAGTCGGTGGGTGAAGGGTAAGGACGTAAGTGGATGGGTCAAGGGTAAGGACGTAAGTGGGTGGGTGACGGGTAAGGACGTAAGTTGATGGGTGAAGGGTAAGGACGTAAGTGGATGGGTGAAGGGCCGTAAGGAAGTAAGTGGATGGGTGAAGGGCCGTAAGGACGTAAGTGGATGGGTGAAGGGTAAGGACGTAAGTGGGTGGCTGAAGGGTAAGGACGTAAGTGGATGAGTGAAGGGTAAGGACATATTATTAAGTGGATGGGTGAAGGGTAAGGACGTAAGTCGGTGGGTGAAGGGTAAGGACGTAAGTGGATGGGTCAAGGGTAAGGACATATTATTAAGTGGATGGGTGAAGGGTAAGGACGTAAGTCGGTGGGTGAAGGGTAAGGACGTAAGTGGATGGGTCAAGGGTAAGGACGTAAGTGGGTTGGTGACGGGTAAGGACGTAAGTGGGTGGATGAAGGGTAAGGACGTAAGTGGATGGGTGAAGGGTAAGGACGTAAGTGGATGGGTGAAGGGCCGTAAGGACGTAAGTGGATGGGTGAAGGGTAAGGACGTAAGTGGATGGGTGAAGGGCCGTAAGGACATATTATTAAGTGGATGGGTGAAGGGTAAGGACGTAAGTCGGTGGGTGAAGGGTAAGGACGTAAGTCGATGGGTCAAGGGTAAGGACGTAAGTGGGTGGGTGACGGGTAAGGACGTAAGTGGATGGGTGAAGGGTAAGGACGTAAGTGGATGGGTGAAGGGTAAGGACGTAAGTGGATGGGTGAAAGGACGTAAGTGGATGGGTGAAGGGTAAGGACGTAAGTGGGTGGCTGAAGGGTAAGGACGTAAGTGGATGGGTGAAGGGTAAGGACGTAAGTCGGTGGGTGAAGGGTAAGGACGTAAGTGGATGGGTCAAGGGTAAGGACATATTATTAAGTGGATGGGTGAAGGGTAAGGACGTAAGTCGGTGGGTGAAGGGTAAGGACGTAAGTGGATGGGTCAAGGGTAAGGACGTAAGTGGATGGGTGAAGGGTAAGGACGTAAGTGGATGGGTGAAGGGTAAGGACGTAAGTGGATGGGTGAAGGGCCGTAAGGACATATTATTAAGTGGATGGGTGAAGGGTAAGGACGTAAGTCGGTGGGTGAAGGGTAAGGACGTAAGTGGATGGGTCAAGGGTAAGGACGTAAGTGGGTGGGTGACGGGTAAGGACGTAAGTTGATGGGTGAAGGGTAAGGACGTAAGTGGATGGGTGAAGGGCCGTAAGGAAGTAAGTGGATGGGTGAAGGGCCGTAAGGACGTAAGTGGATGGGTGAAGGGTAAGGACGTAAGTGGGTGGCTGAAGGGTAAGGACGTAAGTGGATGAGTGAAGGGTAAGGACATATTATTAAGTGGATGGGTGAAGGGTCAGGACGTAAGTCGGTGGGTGAAGGGTAAGGACGTAAGTGGATGGGTCAAGGGTAAGGACATATTATTAAGTGGATGGTTGAAGGGTAAGGACGTAAGTCGGTGGGTGAAGGGTAAGGACGTAAGTGGATGGGTCAAGGGTAAGGACGTAAGTGGGTTGGTGACGGGTAAGGACGTAAGTGGGTGGATGAAGGGTAAGGACGTAAGTGGATGGGTGAAGGGTAAGGACGTAAGTGGATGGGTGAAGGGCCGTAAGGACGTAAGTGGATGGGTGAAGGGTAAGGACGTAAGTGGATGGGTGAAGGGCCGTAAGGACATATTATTAAGTGGATGGGTGAAGGGTAAGGACGTAAGTCGGTGGGTGAAGGGTAAGGACGTAAGTGGATGGGTCAAGGGTAAGGACGTAAGTGGGTGGGTGACGGGTAAGGACGTAAGTGGATGGGTGAAGGGTAAGGACGTAAGTGGATGGGTGAAGGGTAAGGACGTAAGTGGATGGGTGAAAGGACGTAAGTGGATGGGTGAAGTGTAAGGACGTAAGTGGGTGGCTGAAGGGTAAGGACGTAAGTGGATGGGTGAAGGGTAAGGACGTAAGTCGGTGGGTGAAGGGTAAGGACGTAAGTGGATGGGTCAAGGGTAAGGACATATTATTAAGTGGATGGGTGAAGGGTAAGGACGTAAGTCGGTGGGTGAAGGGTAAGGACGTAAGTGGATGGGTCAAGGGTAAGGACGTAAGTGGGTTGGTGACGGGTAAGGACGTAAGTGGATGGGTGAAGGGTAAGGACGTAAGTGGGTGGCTGAAGGGTAAGGACGTAAGTGGATGAGTGAAGGGTAAGGACATATTATTAAGTGGATGGGTGAAGGGTAAGGACGTAAGTCGGTGGGTGAAGGGTGAGGACGTAAGTGGATGGGTGAAGGGTAAGGACGTAAGTGAGTGGGTGACGGGTAAGGACGTAAGTGGGTGGGTGAAGGGTAAGGACGTAAGTGGGTGGGTGAAGGGTAAGGACGTAAGTGGGTGGGTGAAGGGTAAGGACATATTATTAAGTGGATTGGTGAAGGGCCGTAAGGACGTAAGTGGATGGGTGAAGGGTAAGGACGTAAGTGGGTGGGTGAAGGGTAAGGACGTAAGTGGATGGGTGAAGGGTAAGGACGTAAGTGTATAGGTGTAGGGTAAGGACGTAAGTGGATGGGTGAAGGGTAAGGACGTAAGTGGATGGGTGAAGGGTAAGGACGTAAGTAGATGGGTGAAGGGTAAGGACGTAAGTGGGTGGGTGAAGGGTAAGGACGTAAGTGGATGGGTGAAGGGTTAGGACGTAAGTGGATGGGTGAAGGGTAAGGACGTAAGTGGATGAGTGAAGGTAAGGACGTAAGTGGATAGGTGAAGGGTAAGGACGTAAGTGGATGAGTGAAGGGTAAGGACATATTATTAAGTGGATGGGTGACGGGTAAGGACGTAAGTGGATGGGTGAAGGGTAAGGACGTAAGTGGGTGGGTGAAGGGTAAGGACGTAAGTGGGTGGGTGAAGGGTAAGGACATATTATTAAGTGGATGGGTGACGGGTAAGGACGTAAGTGGATGGGTGAAGGGTAAGGACGTAAGTGGATAGGTGAAGGGTAAGGACGTAAGTGGATGAATGAAAGGTAAGGACATATTATTAAGTGGATGGGTGAAGGGTAAGGACGTAAGTGGGTGGGTGACGGGTAAGGACGTAAGTGGATGGGTGAAGGGTAAGGACGTAAGTGGATAGGTGAAGGGTAAGGACGTAAGTGGATGAATGAAAGGTAAGGACATATTATTAAGTGGATGGGTGAAGGGTAAGGACGTAAGTGGATGGGTGAAGGGCCGTAAGGACGTAAGTGGATCGGTGAAGGGTAAGGACGTAAGTGGGTGGCTGAAGGGTAAGGACGTAAGTGGATGAGTGAAGGGTAAGGACATATTATTAAGTGGATGGGTGAAGGGTAAGGACGTAAGTCGGTGGGTGAAGGGTGAGGACGTAAGTGGATGGGTGAAGGGTAAGGACGTAAGTGAGTTGGTGACGGGTAAGGACGTAAGTGGGTGGGTGAAGGGTAAGGACGTAAGTGGATGGGTGAAGGGTAAGGACGTAAGTGGATGGGTGAAGGGCCGTAAGGACGTAAGTGGATGGGTGAAGGGTAAGGACGTAAGTGGATGGGTGAAGGGCCGTAAGGACATATTATTAAGTGGATGGGTGAAGGGTAAGGACGTAAGTCGGTGGGTGAAGGGTAAGGACGTAAGTGGATGGGTGAAGGGTAAGGACGTAAGTGGGTGGCTGAAGGGTAAGGACGTAAGTGGATGAGTGAAGGGTAAGGACGTAAGTGGATGGGTGAAGGGTAAGGACGTAAGTGGATGGGTGAAGGGCCGTAAGGACATATTATTAAGTGGATGGGTGAAGGGTAAGGACGTAAGTCGGTGGGTGAAGGGTAAGGACGTAAGTGGATGGGTCAAGGGTAAGGACGTAAGTGGGTGGGTGACGGGTAAGGACGTAAGTTGATGGGTGAAGGGTTAGGACGTAAGTGGATGGGTGAAGGGCCGTAAGGACGTAAGTGGATGGGTGAAGGGCCGTAAGGACGTAAGTGGATGGGTGAAGGGTAAGGACGTAAGTGGGTGGCTGAAGGGTAAGGACGTAAGTGGATGAGTGAAGGGTAAGGACATATTATTAAGTGGATGGGTGAAGGGTAAGGACGTAAGTCGGTGGGTGAAAGGTAAGGACGTAAGTGGATGGGTCAAGGGTAAGGACATATTATTAAGTGGATGGGTGAAGGGTAAGGACGTAAGTCGGTGGGTGAAGGGTAAGGACGTAAGTGGATGGGTCAAGGGTAAGGACGTAAGTGGGTTGGTGACGGGTAAGGACGTAAGTGGGTGGATGAAGGGTAAGGACGTAAGTGGATGGGTGAAGGGTAAGGACGTAAGTGGATGGGTGAAGGGCCGTAAGGACGTAAGTGGATGGGTGAAGGGTAAGGACGTAAGTGGATGGGTGAAGGGCCGTAAGGACATATTATTAAGTGGATGGGTGAAGGGTAAGGACGTAAGTCGGTGGGTGAAGGGTAAGGACGTAAGTGGATGGGTCAAGGGTAAGGACGTAAGTGGGTGGGTGACGGGTAAGGACGTAAGTGGATGGGTGAAGGGTAAGGACGTAAGTGGATGGGTGAAGGGTAAGGACGTAAGTGGATGGGTGAAAGGACGTAAGTGGATGGGTGAAGGGTAAGGACGTAAGTGGGTGGCTGAAGGGTAAGGACGTAAGTGGATGGGTGAAGGGTAAGGACGTAAGTCGGTGGGTGAAGGGTAAGGACGTAAGTGGATGGGTCAAGGGTAAGGACATATTATTAAGTGGATGGGTGAAGGGTAAGGACGTAAGTCGGTGGGTGAAGGGTAAGGACGTAAGTGGATGGGTCAAGGATAAGGACGTAAGTGGGTTGGTGACGGGTAAGGACGTAAGTGGGTGGGTGAAGGGTAAGGACGTAAGTGGATGGGTGAAGGGTAAGGACGTAAGTGGATGGGTGAAGGGCCGTAAGGACGTAAGTGGATCGGTGAAGGGTAAGGACGTAAGTGGGTGGCTGAAGGGAAAGGACGTAAGTGGATGAGTGAAGGGTAAGGACATATTATTAAGTGGATGGGTGAAGGGTAAGGACGTAAGTCGGTGGGTGAAGGGTGAGGACGTAAGTGGATGGGTGAAGGGTAAGGACGTAAGTGAGTTGGTGACGGGTAAGGACGTAAGTGGGTGGGTGAAGGGTAAGGACGTAAGTGGGTGGGTGAAGGGTAAGGACGTAAGTGGGTGGGTGAAGGGTAAGGACATATTATTAAGTGGATTGGTGAAGGGCCGTAAGGACGTAAGTGGATGGGTGAAGGGTAAGGACGTAAGTGGGTGGGTGAAGGGTAAGGACGTAAGTGGATGGGTGAAGGGTAAGGACGTAAGTGGGTGGCTGAAGGGTAAGGACGTAAGTGGATGGGTGAAGGGTAAGGACGTAAGTGTATAGGTGAAGGGTAAGGACGTAAGTGGATGGGTGAAGGGTAAGGACGTAAGTGGATGGGTGAAGGGTAAGGACGTAAGTAGATGGGTGAAGGGTAAGGACGTAAGTGGGTGGGTGAAGGGTAAGGACGTAAGTGGATGGGTGAAGGGTTAGGACGTAAGTGGATGGGTGAAGGGTAAGGACGTAAGTGGATGAGTGAAGGTAAGGACGTAAGTGGATAGGTGAAGGGTAAGGACGTAAGTGGATGAGTGAAGGGTAAGGACATATTATTAAGTGGATGGGTGACGGGTAAGGACGTAAGTGGATGGGTGAAGGGTAAGGACGTAAGTGGGTGGGTGAAGGGTAAGGACGTAAGTGGGTGGGTGAAGGGTAAGGACATATTATTAAGTGGATGGGTGAAGGGTAAGGACGTAAGTGGATGGGTGAAGGGTAAGGACGTAAGTGGATGGGTGAAAGGACGTAAGTGGATGGGTGAAGGGTAAGGACGTAAGTGGGTGGCTGAAGGGTAAGGACGTAAGTGGATGGGTGAAGGGTAAGGACGTAAGTCGGTGGGTGAAGGGTAAGGACGTAAGTGGATGGGTCAAGGGTAAGGACATATTATTAAGTGGATGGGTGAAGGGTAAGGACGTAAGTCGGTGGGTGAAGGGTAAGGACGTAAGTGGATGGGTCAAGGGTAAGGACGTAAGTGGATGGGTGAAGGGTAAGGACGTAAGTGGATGGGTGAAGGGTAAGGACGTAAGTGGATGGGTGAAGGGCCGTAAGGACATATTATTAAGTGGATGGGTGAAGGGTAAGGACGTAAGTCGGTGGGTGAAGGGTAAGGACGTAAGTGGATGGGTCAAGGGTAAGGACGTAAGTGGGTGGGTGACGGGTAAGGACGTAAGTTGATGGGTGAAGGGTAAGGACGTAAGTGGATGGGTGAAGGGCCGTAAGGAAGTAAGTGGATGGGTGAAGGGCCGTAAGGACGTAAGTGGATGGGTGAAGGGTAAGGACGTAAGTGGGTGGCTGAAGGGTAAGGACGTAAGTGGATGAGTGAAGGGTAAGGACATATTATTAAGTGGATGGGTGAAGGGTCAGGACGTAAGTCGGTGGGTGAAGGGTAAGGACGTAAGTGGATGGGTCAAGGGTAAGGACATATTATTAAGTGGATGGTTGAAGGGTAAGGACGTAAGTCGGTGGGTGAAGGGTAAGGACGTAAGTGGATGGGTCAAGGGTAAGGACGTAAGTGGGTTGGTGACGGGTAAGGACGTAAGTGGGTGGATGAAGGGTAAGGACGTAAGTGGATGGGTGAAGGGTAAGGACGTAAGTGGATGGGTGAAGGGCCGTAAGGACGTAAGTGGATGGGTGAAGGGTAAGGACGTAAGTGGATGGGTGAAGGGCCGTAAGGACATATTATTAAGTGGATGGGTGAAGGGTAAGGACGTAAGTCGGTGGGTGAAGGGTAAGGACGTAAGTGGATGGGTCAAGGGTAAGGACGTAAGTGGGTGGGTGACGGGTAAGGACGTAAGTGGATGGGTGAAGGGTAAGGACGTAAGTGGATGGGTGAAGGGTAAGGACGTAAGTGGATGGGTGAAAGGACGTAAGTGGATGGGTGAAGTGTAAGGACGTAAGTGGGTGGCTGAAGGGTAAGGACGTAAGTGGATGGGTGAAGGGTAAGGACGTAAGTCGGTGGGTGAAGGGTAAGGACGTAAGTGGATGGGTCAAGGGTAAGGACATATTATTAAGTGGATGGGTGAAGGGTAAGGACGTAAGTCGGTGGGTGAAGGGTAAGGACGTAAGTGGATGGGTCAAGGGTAAGGACGTAAGTGGGTTGGTGACGGGTAAGGACGTAAGTGGATGGGTGAAGGGTAAGGACGTAAGTGGGTGGCTGAAGGGTAAGGACGTAAGTGGATGAGTGAAGGGTAAGGACATATTATTAAGTGGATGGGTGAAGGGTAAGGACGTAAGTCGGTGGGTGAAGGGTGAGGACGTAAGTGGATGGGTGAAGGGTAAGGACGTAAGTGAGTGGGTGACGGGTAAGGACGTAAGTGGGTGGGTGAAGGGTAAGGACGTAAGTGGGTGGGTGAAGGGTAAGGACGTAAGTGGGTGGGTGAAGGGTAAGGACATATTATTAAGTGGATTGGTGAAGGGCCGTAAGGACGTAAGTGGATGGGTGAAGGGTAAGGACGTAAGTGGGTGGGTGAAGGGTAAGGACGTAAGTGGATGGGTGAAGGGTAAGGACGTAAGTGTATAGGTGAAGGGTAAGGACGTAAGTGGATGGGTGAAGGGTAAGGACGTAAGTGGATGGGTGAAGGGTAAGGACGTAAGTAGATGGGTGAAGGGTAAGGACGTAAGTGGGTGGGTGAAGGGTAAGGACGTAAGTGGATGGGTGAAGGGTTAGGACGTAAGTGGATGGGTGAAGGGTAAGGACGTAAGTGGATGAGTGAAGGTAAGGACGTAAGTGGATAGGTGAAGGGTAAGGACGTAAGTGGATGAGTGAAGGGTAAGGACATATTATTAAGTGGATGGGTGACGGGTAAGGACGTAAGTGGATGGGTGAAGGGTAAGGACGTAAGTGGGTGGGTGAAGGGTAAGGACGTAAGTGGGTGGGTGAAGGGTAAGGACATATTATTAAGTGGATGGGTGACGGGTAAGGACGTAAGTGGATGGGTGAAGGGTAAGGACGTAAGTGGATAGGTGAAGGGTAAGGACGTAAGTGGATGAATGAAAGGTAAGGACATATTATTAAGTGGATGGGTGAAGGGTAAGGACGTAAGTGGGTGGGTGACGGGTAAGGACGTAAGTGGATGGGTGAAGGGTAAGGACGTAAGTGGATAGGTGAAGGGTAAGGACGTAAGTGGATGAATGAAAGGTAAGGACATATTATTAAGTGGATGGGTGAAGGGTAAGGACGTAAGTCGGTGGGTGAAGGGTAAGGACGTAAGTGGATGGGTCAAAGGTAAGGACATATTATTAAGTGGATGGGTGAAGGGTAAGGACGTAAGTCGGTGGGTGAAGGGTAAGGACGTAAGTGGATGGGTCAAGGGTAAGGACGTAAGTGGGTTGGTGACGGGTAAGGACGTAAGTGGGTGGGTGAAGGGTAAGGACGTAAGTGGATGGGTGAAGGGTAAGGACGTAAGTGGATGGGTGAAGGGCCGTAAGGACGTAAGTGGATCGGTGAAGGGTAAGGACGTAAGTGGGTGGCTGAAGGGTAAGGACGTAAGTGGATGAGTGAAGGGTAAGGACATATTATTAAGTGGATGGGTGAAGGGTAAGGACGTAAGTCGGTGGGTGAAGGGTGAGGACGTAAGTGGATGGGTGAAGGGTAAGGACGTAAGTGAGTTGGTGACGGGTAAGGACGTAAGTGGGTGGGTGAAGGGTAAGGACGTAAGTGGATGGGTGAAGGGTAAGGACGTAAGTGGATGGGTGAAGGGCCGTAAGGACGTAAGTGGATGGGTGAAGGGTAAGGACGTAAGTGGATGGGTGAAGGGCCGTAAGGACATATTATTAAGTGGATGGGTGAAGGGTAAGGACGTAAGTCGGTGGGTGAAGGGTAAGGACGTAAGTGGATGGGTGAAGGGTAAGGACGTAAGTGGGTGGCTGAAGGGTAAGGACGTAAGTGGATGAGTGAAGGGTAAGGACGTAAGTGGATGGGTGAAGGGTAAGGACGTAAGTGGATGGGTGAAGGGCCGTAAGGACATATTATTAAGTGGATGGGTGAAGGGTAAGGACGTAAGTCGGTGGGTGAAGGGTAAGGACGTAAGTGGATGGGTCAAGGGTAAGGACGTAAGTGGGTGGGTGACGGGTAAGGACGTAAGTTGATGGGTGAAGGGTTAGGACGTAAGTGGATGGGTGAAGGGCCGTAAGGACGTAAGTGGATGGGTGAAGGGCCGTAAGGACGTAAGTGGATGGGTGAAGGGTAAGGACGTAAGTGGGTGGCTGAAGGGTAAGGACGTAAGTGGATGAGTGAAGGGTAAGGACATATTATTAAGTGGATGGGTGAAGGGTAAGGACGTAAGTCGGTGGGTGAAAGGTAAGGACGTAAGTGGATGGGTCAAGGGTAAGGACATATTATTAAGTGGATGGGTGAAGGGTAAGGACGTAAGTCGGTGGGTGAAGGGTAAGGACGTAAGTGGATGGGTCAAGGGTAAGGACGTAAGTGGGTTGGTGACGGGTAAGGACGTAAGTGGGTGGATGAAGGGTAAGGACGTAAGTGGATGGGTGAAGGGTAAGGACGTAAGTGGATGGGTGAAGGGCCGTAAGGACGTAAGTGGATGGGTGAAGGGTAAGGACGTAAGTGGATGGGTGAAGGGCCGTAAGGACATATTATTAAGTGGATGGGTGAAGGGTAAGGACGTAAGTCGGTGGGTGAAGGGTAAGGACGTAAGTGGATGGGTCAAGGGTAAGGACGTAAGTGGGTGGGTGAAGGGTAAGGACGTAAGTGGATGGGTGAAGGGTAAGGACGTAAGTGGATGGGTGAAGGGTAAGGACGTAAGTGGATGGGTGAAAGGACGTAAGTGGATGGGTGAAGGGTAAGGACGTAAGTGGGTGGCTGAAGGGTAAGGACGTAAGTGGATGGGTGAAGGGTAAGGACGTAAGTCGGTGGGTGAAGGGTAAGGACGTAAGTGGATGGGTCAAGGGTAAGGACATATTATTAAGTGGATGGGTGAAGGGTAAGGACGTAAGTCGGTGGGTGAAGGGTAAGGACGTAAGTGGATGGGTCAAGGGTAAGGACGTAATTGGGTTGGTGACGGGTAAGGACGTAAGTGGGTGGGTGAAGGGTAAGGACGTAAGTGGATGGGTGAAGGGTAAGGACGTAAGTGGATGGGTGAAGGGCCGTAAGGACGTAAGTGGATCGGTGAAGGGTAAGGACGTAAGTGGGTGGCTGAAGGGTAAGGACGTAAGTGGATGAGTGAAGGGTAAGGACATATTATTAAGTGGATGGGTGAAGGGTAAGGACGTAAGTCGGTGGGTGAAGGGTGAGGACGTAAGTGGATGGGTGAAGGGTAAGGACGTAAGTGAGTTGGTGACGGGTAAGGACGTAAGTGGGTGGGTGAAGGGTAAGGACGTAAGTGGGTGGGTGAAGGGTAAGGACGTAAGTGGGTGGGTGAAGGGTAAGGACATATTATTAAGTGGATTGGTGAAGGGCCGTAAGGACGTAAGTGGATGGGTGAAGGGTAAGGACGTAAGTGGGTGGGTGAAGGGTAAGGACGTAAGTGGATGGGTGAAGGGTAAGGACGTAAGTGGGTGGCTGAAGGGTAAGGACGTAAGTGGATGGGTGAAGGGTAAGGACGTAAGTGTATAGGTGAAGGGTAAGGACGTAAGTGGATGGGTGAAGGGTAAGGACGTAAGTGGATGGGTGAAGGGTAAGGACGTAAGTAGATGGGTGAAGGGTAAGGACGTAAGTGGGTGGGTGAAGGGTAAGGACGTAAGTGGATGGGTGAAGGGTTAGGACGTAAGTGGATGGGTGAAGGGTAAGGACGTAAGTGGATGAGTGAAGGTAAGGACGTAAGTGGATAGGTGAAGGGTAAGGACGTAAGTGGATGAGTGAAGGGTAAGGACATATTATTAAGTGGATGGGTGACGGGTAAGGACGTAAGTGGATGGGTGAAGGGTAAGGACGTAAGTGGGTGGGTGAAGGGTAAGGACGTAAGTGGGTGGGTGAAGGGTAAGGACATATTATTAAGTGGATGGGTGACGGGTAAGGACGTAAGTGGATGGGTGAAGGGTAAGGACGTAAGTGGATAGGTGAAGGGTAAGGACGTAAGTGGATGAAGGAAAGGTAAGGACATATTATTAAGTGGATGGGTGAAGGGTAAGGACGTAAGTGGGTGGGTGACGGGTAAGGACGTAAGTGGATGGGTGAAGGGTAAGGACGTAAGTGGATAGGTGAAGGGTAAGGACGTAAGTGGATGAATGAAAGGTAAGGACATATTATTAAGTGAATGGGTGAAGGGTAAGGACGTAAGTGGGTGGGTGAAGGGTAAGGACGTAAGTGGATGAGTGAAGGGTAAGGACGTAAGTGGATGGGTGAAGGGTAAGGACGTAAGTGGATGGGTGAAGGGCCGTAAGGACATATTATTAAGTGGATGGGTGAAGGGTAAGGACGTAAGTCGGTGGGTGAAGGGTAAGGACGTAAGTGGATGGGTGAAGGGTAAGGACGTAAGTGGGTGGCTGAAGGGTAAGGACGTAAGTGGATGAGTGAAGGGTAAGGACGTAAGTGGATGGGTGAAGGGTAAGGACGTAAGTGGATGGGTGAAGGGCCGTAAGGACATATTATTAAGTGGATGGGTGAAGGGTAAGGACGTAAGTCGGTGGGTGAAGGGTAAGGACGTAAGTGGATGGGTCAAGGGTAAGGACGTAAGTGGGTGGGTGACGGGTAAGGACGTAAGTTGATGGGTGAAGGGTAAGGACGTAAGTGGATGGGTGAAGGGCCGTAAGGACGTAAGTGGATGGGTGAAGGGCCGTAAGGACGTAAGTGGATGGGTGAAGGGTAAGGACGTAAGTGGGTGGCTGAAGGGTAAGGACGTAAGTGGATGAGTGAAGGGTAAGGACATATTATTAAGTGGATGGGTGAAGGGTAAGGACGTAAGTCGGTGGGTGAAGGGTAAGGACGTAAGTGGATGGGTCAAGGGTAAGGACATATTATTAAGTGGATGGGTGAAGGGTAAGGACGTAAGTCGGTGGGTGAAGGGTAAGGATGTAAGTGGATGGGTCAAGGGTAAGGACGTAAGTGGGTTGGTGACGGGTAAGGACGTAAGTGGGTGGATGAAGGGTAAGGACGTAAGTGGATGGGTGAAGGGTAAGGACGTAAGTGGATGGATGAAGGGCCGTAAGGACGTAAGTGGATGGGTGAAGGGTAAGGACGTAAGTGGATGGGTGAAGGGCCGTAAGGACATATTATTAAGTGGATGGGTGAAGGGTAAGGACGTAAGTCGGTGGGTGAAGGGTAAGGACGTAAGTGGATGGGTCAAGGGTAAGGACGTAAGTGGGTGACGGGTAAGGACGTAAGTGGATGGGTGAAGGGTAAGGACGTAAGTGGATGGGTGAAAGGACGTAAGTGGATGGGTGAAGGGTAAGGACGTAAGTCGGTGGGTGAAGGGTAAGGATGTAAGTGGATGGGTCAAGGGTAAGGACGTAAGTGGGTTGGTGACGGGTAAGGACGTAAGTGGGTGGATGAAGGGTAAGGACGTAAGTGGATGGGTGAAGGGTAAGGACGTAAGTGGATGGATGAAGGGCCGTAAGGACGTAAGTGGATGGGTGAAGGGTAAGGACGTAAGTGGATGGGTGAAGGGCCGTAAGGACATATTATTAAGTGGATGGGTGAAGGGTAAGGACGTAAGTCGGTGGGTGAAGGGTAAGGACGTAAGTGGATGGGTCAAGGGTAAGGACGTAAGTGGGTGACGGGTAAGGACGTAAGTGGATGGGTGAAGGGTAAGGACGTAAGTGGATGGGTGAAAGGACGTAAGTGGATGGGTGAAGGGTAAGGACGTAAGTGGGTGGCTGAAGGGTAAGGACGTAAGTGGATGGGTGAAGGGTAAGGACGTAAGTGGATGGGTGAAAGGACGTAAGTGGATGGGTGAAGGGTAAGGACGTAAGTGGGTGGCTGAAGGGTAAGGACGTAAGTGGATGGGTGAAGGGTAAGGACGTAAGTGTATAGGTGAAGGGTAAGGACGTAAGTGGATGGGTGAAGGGTAAGGACGTAAGTGGATGGGTGAAGGGTAAGGACGTAAGTAGATGGGTGAAGGGTAAGGACGTAAGTGGGTGGGTGAAGGGTAAGGACGTAAGTGGATGGGTGAAGGGTTAGGACGTAAGTGGATGGGTGAAGGGTAAGGACGTAAGTGGATGAGTGAAGGTAAGGACGTAAGTGGATAGGTGAAGGGTAAGGACGTAAGTGGATGAGTGAAGGGTAAGGACATATTATTAAGTGGATGGGTGACGGGTAAGGACGTAAGTGGATGGGTGAAGGGTAAGGACGTAAGTGGGTGGGTGAAGGGTAAGGACGTAAGTGGGTGGGTGAAGGGTAAGGACATATTATTAAGTGGATGGGTGACGGGTAAGGACGTAAGTGGATGGGTGAAGGGTAAGGACGTAAGTGGATAGGTGAAGGGTAAGGACGTAAGTGGATGAATGAAAGGTAAGGACATATTATTAAGTGGATGGGTGAAGGGTAAGGACGTAAGTGGGTGGGTGACGGGTAAGGATGTAAGTGGATGGGTGAAGGGTAAGGACGTAAGTGGATAGGTGAAGGGTAAGGACGTAAGTGGATGAATGAAAGGTAAGGACATATTATTAAGTGGATGGGTGAAGGGTAAGGACGTAAGTGGGTGGGTGAAGGGTAAGGACGTAAGTGGATGAGTGAAGGGTAAGGACGTAAGTGGATGGGTGAAGGGTAAGGACGTAAGTGGATGGGTGAAGGGCCGTAAGGACATATTATTAAGTGGATGGGTGAAGGGTAAGGACGTAAGTCGGTGGGTGAAGGGTAAGGACGTAAGTGGATGGGTGAAGGGTAAGGACGTAAGTGGGTGGCTGAAGGGTAAGGACGTAAGTGGATGAGTGAAGGGTAAGGACGTAAGTGGATGGGTGAAGGGTAAGGACGTAAGTGGATGGGTGAAGGGCCGTAAGGACATATTATTAAGTGGATGGGTGAAGGGTAAGGACGTAAGTCGGTGGGTGAAGGGTAAGGACGTAAGTGGATGGGTCAAGGGTAAGGACGTAAGTGGGTGGGTGACGGGTAAGGACGTAAGTTGATGGGTGAAGGGTAAGGACGTAAGTGGATGGGTGAAGGGCCGTAAGGACGTAAGTGGATGGGTGAAGGGCCGTAAGGACGTAAGTGGATGGGTGAAGGGTAAGGACGTAAGTGGGTGGCTGAAGGGTAAGGACGTAAGTGGATGAGTGAAGGGTAAGGACATATTATTAAGTGGATGGGTGAAGGGTAAGGACGTAAGTCGGTGGGTGAAGGGTAAGGACGTAAGTGGATGGGTCAAGGGTAAGGACATATTATTAAGTGGATGGGTGAAGGGTAAGGACGTAAGTCGGTGGGTGAAGGGTAAGGACGTAAGTGGATGGGTCAAGGGTAAGGACGTAAGTGGGTTGGTGACGGGTAAGGACGTAAGTGGGTGGATGAAGGGTAAGGACGTAAGTGGATGGGTGAAGGGCCGTAAGGACGTAAGTGGATGGGTGAAGGGTAAGGACGTAAGTGGATGGGTGAAGGGCCGTAAGGACATATTATTAAGTGGATGGGTGAAGGGTAAGGACGTAAGTCGGTGGGTGAAGGGTAAGGACGTAAGTGGATGGGTCAAGGGTAAGGACGTAAGTGGGTGGGTGACGGGTAAGGACGTAAGTGGATGGGTGAAGGGTAAGGACGTAAGTGGATGGGTGAAGGGTAAGGACGTAAGTGGATGGGTGAAAGGACGTAAGTGGATGGGTGAAGGGTAAGGACGTAAGTGGGTGGCTGAAGGGTAAGGACGTAAGTGGATGGGTGAAGGGTAAGGACGTAAGTCGGTGGGTGAAGGGTAAGGACGTAAGTGGATGGGTCAAGGGTAAGGACATATTATTAAGTGGATGGGTGAAGGGTTAGGACGTAAGTCGGTGGGTGAAGGGTAAGGACGTAAGTGGATGGGTCAAGGGTAAGGACGTAAGTGGGTTGGTGACGGGTAAGGACGTAAGTGGGTGGGTGAAGGGTAAGGACGTAAGTGGATGGGTGAAGGGTAAGGACGTAAGTGGATGGGTGAAGGGCCGTAAGGACGTAAGTGGATGGGTGAAGGGTAAGGACGTAAGTGGGTGGCTGAAGGGTAAGGACGTAAGTGGATGAGTGAAGGGTAAGGACATATTATTAAGTGGATGGGTGAAGGGTAAGGACGTAAGTCGGTGGGTGAAGGGTGAGGACGTAAGTGGATGGGTGAAGGGTAAGGACGTAAGTGAGTTGGTGACGGGTAAGGACGTAAGTGGGTGGGTGAAGGGTAAGGACGTAAGTGGGTGGGTGAAGGGTAAGGACGTAAGTGGGTGGGTGAAGGGTAAGGACATATTATTAAGTGGATTGGTGAAGGGCCGTAAGGACGTAAGTGGATGGGTGAAGGGTAAGGACGTAAGTGGGTGGGTGAAGGGTAAGGACGTAAGTGGATGGGTGAAGGGTAAGGACGTAAGTGGGTGGCTGAAGGGTAAGGACGTAAGTGGATGGGTGAAGGGTAAGGACGTAAGTGTATAGGTGAAGGGTAAGGACGTAAGTGGATGGGTGAAGGGTAAGGACGTAAGTGGATGGGTGAAGGGTAAGGACGTAAGTAGATGGGTGAAGGGTAAGGACGTAAGTGGGTGGGTGAAGGGTAAGGACGTAAGTGGATGGATGAAGGGTTAGGACGTAAGTGGATGGGTGAAGGGTAAGGACGTAAGTGGATGAGTGAAGGTATGGACGTAAGTGGATAGGTGAAGGGTAAGGACGTAAGTGGATGAGTGAAGGGTAAGGACATATTATTTAGTGGATGGGTGACGGGTAAGGACGTAAGTGGATGGGTGAAGGGTAAGGACGTAAGTGGGTGGGTGAAGGGTAAGGACGTAAGTGGGTGGGTGAAGGGTAAGGACATATTATTAAGTGGATGGGTGACGGGTAAGGACGTAAGTGGATGGGTGAAGGGTAAGGACGTAAGTGGATAGGTGAAGGGTAAGGACGTAAGTGGATGAATGAAGAGTAAGGACATATTATTAAGTGGATGAGTGAAGGGTAAGGACGTAAGTGGGTGGGTGAATGGTAAGGACGTAAGTGGATGGGTGAAGGGTAAGGACGTAAGTGGGTGGGTGAAGGGTAAGGACGTAAGTGGGTGGGTGAAGAGTAAGGACATATTATTAAGTGGATGGGTGAAGGGTAAGGACGTAAGTGGGTGGGTGAAGGGTAAGGACGTAAGTGGATGGGTGAAGGGTAAGGACGTAAGTGGATAGGTGAAGGGTAAGGACGTAAGTGGATGAGTGAAGGGTAAGCACATATTATTAAGTGGATGGGTGAAGGGTAAGGACGTAAGTGGATGGGTGAAGGGTAAGGACGTAAGTGGATGGGTGAAGGGTAAGGACGTAAGTGGGTGGGTGAAGGGTAAGGACGTAAATGGATGGGTGAAGGGTAAGGACATAAGTGGATGGGTGAAGGGTAAGGACGTAAGTCGGTGGGTGAAGGGTAAGGACGTAAGTGGATGGGTGAAGGGTAAGGGCGTAAGTGGGTGGGTGAAGGGTAAGGACGTAAGTGGGTGGGTGAAGGGTAAGGACGTAAGTGGATGGGTGAAGGGTAAGGACGTAAGTGGATGGGTGAAGGGTAAGGACGTAAGTGGATGGGTGAAGGGTAAGGACAAAGTATTAAGTGGATGGGTGAAGGGTAAGGACGTATGTGGATGGGTGAAGGGTAAGGACGTAAGTGGGTGGGTGAAGGGTAAGGACGTATGTGGATGGGTGAAGAGTAAGGACGTAAGTGGATGAGTGAAGAGTAAGGACATATTATTAAGTGGATGAGTGAAGGGTAAGGACGTAAGTGGGTGGGTGAAGGGTAAGGACGTAAGTGGATGGGTGAAGGGTAAGGACGTAAGTGGGTGGGTGAAGGGTAAGGACATATTATTAAGTGGATGGGTGAAGGGTAAGGACGTAAGTGGGTGGGTGAAGGGTAAGGACGTAAGTGGATGGGTGAAGGGTAAGGACGTAAGTGGATAGGTGAAGGGTAAGGACGTAAGTGGATGAGTGAAGGGTAGGGACATATTATTAAGTGGATGGGTGACGGGTAAGGACGTAAGTGGATGGGTAAAGGGTAAGGACGTAAGTGGATAGGTGAAGGGTAAGGACGTAAGTGGATGAATGAAGAGTAAGGACATATTATTAAGTGGATGAGTGAAGGGTAAGGACGTAAGTGGGTGGGTGAATGGTAAGGACGTAAGTGGATGGGTGAAGGGTAAGGACGGAAGTGGGTGGGTGAAGGGTAAGGACGTAAGTGGGTGGGTGAAGAGTAAGGACATATTATTAAGTGGATGGGTGAAGGGTAAGGACGTAAGTGGGTGGGTGAAGGGTAAGGACGTAAGTGGATGGGTGAAGGGTAAGGACGTAAGTGGATAGGTGAAGGGTAAGGACGTAAGTGGATGAGTGAAGGGTAAGGACATATTATTAAGTGGATGGGTGAAGGGTAAGGACGTAAGTGGATGGGTGAAGGGTAAGGACGTAAGTGGATGGGTGAAGGGTAAGGACGTAAGTGGGTGGGTGAAGGGTAAGGACGTAAATGGATGGGTGAAGGGTAAGGACGTAAGTGGATGGGTGAAGGGTAAGGACGTAAGTCGGTGGGTGAAGGGTAAGGACGTAAGTGGATGGGTGAAGGGTAAGGGCGTAAGTGGGTGGGTGAAGGGTAAGGACGTAAGTGGGTGGGTGAAGGGTAAGGACGTAAGTGGATGGGTGAAGGGTAAGGACGTAAGTGGATGGGTGAAGGGTAAGGACGTAAGTGGATGGGTGAAGGGTAAGGACATATTATTAAGTGGATGGGTGAAGGGTAAGGACGTATGTGGATGGGTGAAGGGTAAGGACGTAAGTGGGTGGGTGAAGGGTAAGGACGTATGTGGATGGGTGAAGAGTAAGGACGTAAGTGGATGAGTGAAGAGTATGGACGTATGTGGATGGGTGAAGGGTAAGGACGTATGTGGATGGGTGAAGGGTAATGACGTAAGTGGGTGGGTGAAGGGTAAGGACGTAAGTGGGTGGGTGAAGGGTAAGGACATATTAATAAGTGGATGGGTGAAGGGTAAGGACGTAAGTGGGTGGGTGAAGGGTAAGGACGTAAGTGGATGGGTGAAGGGTAAGGACGTAAGTGGATGAGTGAAGGGTAAGGACATATTATTAAGTGGATGGTTGAAGGGTAAGGACGTAAGTGGATGGGTGAAGGGTAAGGACGTAAGTGGATGGGTGAAGGGTAAGGAAGTAAGTGGATGGGTGAAGGGTAAGGACGTAAGTGGATGGGTGAAGGGCCGTAAGGACGTAAGTGGATGGGTGAAGGGTAAGGACGTAAGTGGATGGGTGAAGGGTAAGGACGTAAGTGGATGAGTGAAGGGTAAGGACATATTATTAAGTGGATGGGTGAAGGGTAAGGACGTAAGTCGGTGGGTGAAGGGTAAGGACGTAAGTGGATGTGTCAAGGGTAAGGACGTAAGTGGGTGGGTGACGGGTAAGGACGTAAGTGGGTGGGTGAAGGGTAAGGACGTAAGTGGATGGGTGAAGGGTAAGGACGTAAGTGGATGGGTGAAGGGCCGTAAGGACGTAAGTGGATGGGTGAAGGGTAAGGACGTAAGTGGGTGGCTGAAGGGTAAGGACGTAAGTGGATGAGTGAAGGGTAAGGACATATTATTAAGTGGATGGGTGAAGGGTAAGGACGTAAGTCGGTGGGTGAAGTAAGGACGTAAGTTGATGGGTCAAGGGTAAGGACGTAAGTGGGTGGGTGACGGGTAAGGACGTAAGTGGGTGGGTGAAGGGTAAGGACGTAAGTGGATGGGTGAAGGGTAAGGACGTAAGTGGATGGGTGAAGGGTAAGAACGTAAGTGGGTGGGTGAAGGGTAAGGACGTAAGTGGATGGGTGAAGGGTAAGGACGTAAGTGGATGGGTGAAGGGTAAGGACGTAAGTGGATAGGTGAAGGGTAAGGACGTAAGTGGATGAGTGAAGGGTAAGGACGTAAGTGGATGGGTGAAGGGTAAGGACGTAAGTGGATGGGTGACGGGTAAGGACGTAAGTGGGTGGGTGAAGGGTAAGGACGTAAGTGGATAGGTCAAGGGTAAGGACGTAAGTGGGTGGGTGACGGATAAGGACGTAAGTGGGTGGGTGAAGGGCCGTAAGGACGTAAGTGGGTAGGTGAAGGGCCGTAAGGACGTAAGTGGGTGGCTGAAGGGTAAGGACGTAAGTGGATAGGTGAAGGGTAAGGACGTAAGTGGATGGGTGAAGGGTAAGGACGTAAGTGGATGGGTGAAGGGTAAGGACGTAAGTGGATAGGTGAAGGGTAAGGACGTAAGTGGATGGGTGAAGGGTAAGGACGTTAGTGGGTGGGTGAAGGGTAAGGACGTAAGTGGATGAGTGAAGGGTAAGGACGTAAGTGGATAGGTGAAGGGTAAGAACGTAAGTGGCTGGGTGAAGGGTAAGGACGTATGTGGATGGGTGAAGGGTAAGGACGTAAGTGGATGAGTGAAGGGTAAGAACGTAAATGGGTGAGTGAAGGGTAAGGACGTAAGTGGATGGGTGAAGGGTAAGGACGTAAGTGGGTGGGTGAAGGGTAAGGACGTAAGTGGATGAGTGAAAGGTAAGGACGTAATTGGATGGGTGAAGGGTAAGGACGTAAGTGGATGAGTGAAGGGTAAGGACATATTATTAAGTGAATGGGTGAAGGGTAAGGACGTAAGTGGATGGGTGAAGGGTAAGGACGTAAGTGGATGGGTGAAGGGTAAGGACGTAAGTGGATGGGTGAAGGGTAAGGACGTAAGTGGGTGGGTGAAGGGTAAGGACGTAAGTGGATGGGTGAAGGGTAAGGACGTAAGTGGATGAGTGAAGGGTAAGGACATATTATTAAGTGGATGGGTGAAGGGTAAGGACGTAAGTGGATGGGTGAATGGTAAGGACGTAAGTGGATGGGTGAAGGGTAAGGACGTAAGTGGATGGGTGAAGGGGAAGGACGTAAGTGGATGGGTGAAGGGTAAGGACGTAAGTTGGTGGGTGAAGTAGATAAGTCAGGTTCTTACCATGTCGAAGTTTCGCATCAAAGCAGCATGATGTAGTAGCGACTGTTTGTGCCCGAATTTCTCAACTGCATTTGGACGATGCAAAAACATTTGAGGACAGTTGATTTCAGCTTGAATTGGTAATTTCTCAGGAGACTGTCATGTCGTTGGATTTCTTTAAAGAAATAGAAACACATTGTCAGGAAGAAATATATGTTTAACTCTTTTAACTTCTGTTGAATATACTTCACCCAGGTTAATTGTTTGTCAACTATTGTTTACATCCTACTGTAATCACTTTCCCTCAACCACAGTTAAATGTCCATCGTTGATTACTTGTTAAAATGTAGTCGATTATCGTATGTATGGACAAGACAAGAGCTATAATCACTGTGTATAACCGTACACCGGAACTAGCGAGGTGTACGGCGGAGAAATGTTGCTAGCGAGGAGCGTGATCGCAAACGGGATCACTTAAAAAGCAATCATCGCCGTTTCATCAACTTTTTCTATGTTATTATCATGTCAATAGCTTTCCGAGACATAACTATTTAATGTCATATCCTGTTCATAGTCAGAGACAGCAAATATGTTACTAACAACAACATTACTCGCAATTACTGTCATTGTTACTGTCCCTTGGATACAGAATGACAAGCACATACATTTTACTAAGTATATATATTGTGTGCTAAAATTACCACATGATGTTGATTATTTGAAAGTTATGAAGTAAAATAATACCTAACTTTCGATTTCGGCTCCTCGCTAGCAACATTTTTCCGCCGTACACCTCGCTAGTTCCGGTGTACGGTTATACACAGTGATAATTCTTGCTGATATATTGCTAGAGAGGAGCCATTGTGTGGTTGCAGGGTAGGTCCACACACAGACATTTTGAACAGAGAATTGTTGTAGCCGTATAGAGTGATAGACGGACATGTGAAGCCAGCCTGGAACGACGCAATGCATGGTTGTCCATAGATCTATCGAAATCGCTTGATATTGACAGCTACAATCATGGCGGAGTTGTATGTGCATCTCACGGAAAACGAATAGTGTACGTTGAAGGTGGAACCACGTTGTGTTTGGGCGTAATAAACAGTTTCTATGAAAAGAAACATGTCAGCTAAAATTAGTTTTTACTCGAAAATTCCTTTGAGTAATAACATTGAATGTCCTCTAAAAACCGCTTGAGGGATCTAAACTATTTCTCTCTGGCATCTTGATAGGACCAGCGACAACCGTATGATTGTCAGTGCGTCGACTATATAGTTTACCCACTTCTATGTCAAATCTGATTATCTTGAACAGTTCACCATTTTAAAGAATTCATAATTAAAGAAAAATTAACATTTGCTTAAAAACTTAAATCTGTTATATATATATATATAGTTTTATCGCGATGGTGCGCGATATAATTCAAGCCGATCACAGAGCACATTTAAGTTATGGTCTTTGCAACAATATGACACCCTGGCTCATTCAATTGATATTAACATTTTATTAAAATATTTGCGGTTAATTCTGGAAATCTGTAAGAGTTCCGTAATGATTCACACATGTCCCCTAATAAATGATAGTTTAACCCAAAAGCAAATAATCGTAAATAGATTGAAACAACAAAACAAAAGTTGATAGAAAGGCATGTTTAATAGGACAAATGTGGAAAATTATAATTATTCATCAACAAGATACAAAATAATGTTGTTTAAGTAACCATCGTTATTTGGATGAGATATTTCACGCTTTGTGGCACAGCCAGGTTTGCGAGATGCACGGGTTATGTATATTTCACTGTTTCGGGGTGATATCAAAAAGTATGAACAACCTGATACTTACATTTACATCTTAAGAAGAGCCGATAAGTTTTCATTTCATCTTGCAATATTCGTGTTGATAAGAGACAAATAGTTTTATAGAACCTAGGTATTTATTCACTCGATGTTGTTTTTGAAAGAATAATTTGATTGAAAATGCTTGTAAAGGTTTGTTTGACAGCAGAGAAAAAGACACCAACCTGAGTCTCGCCGACATGAACTAAATGGAAAATGTATTATTAGTATCAACATTCAACATACATTCAAATGTACCTTTCACCAACATCAGCTAAATAGAAGAGTTACTAAGTAGGCATAAACCATTACACACACCTGTTATGAATGCCACAATACCTCAATTGAATACTACTAGGTTATGATAACTGTGCAAGGAATTCAAGAAACTGTTGAACTAATTACCTAGAAGCCGACTTTTACATGGTTAAATTGAGGTAGATCCGGGTACCATTGAAGCAGTGCAGCAGGAAAAGTGGCGTATGGCGTGACGGAGGTCAGTTATTAACGTGAAAATGAGTGGGAAAATATGAGTCGACATGTGTATCGTGATTTCTCAATCAGAAGCCAGTGGACAATAAACATAGCAGATGGCCAAGCTCTCGCCCGTAAATCAGGTTGATCCGTATTAGCGAGCCATACAGGGACAGCAGAGAGTCGGTGCCAGCCCGTGTGCTCCCTTCACGATTGGTCCCGTCCACAGAGAGCTGATATCGTGTAATGGTCCTACCAGATGTCTTACCTTCGAGCAACGGAGGCACCAATTGGAGATCGTCCATCATGACAACATTAGACTGATGTGCAGTATAGTTTAGTTACTTTTATCAGCATCATTCTGATTCACATTCTTCTTAACGTTTTAAATAGGTGAAATATTGCTGACAACACGTTTAAACCCCAACTCACCAACTCACTCACTCTAAATGTCAGGAACTCTTCCTAACAACTATATAGTTGTGAATATTTCAAAAGAAGACATACCTGGAAGGTTTAAGATTTCCGTTTGTACCTGGTACGAAGATCTTCAACTTGATTGAATAAAATTATATATACTCTCGAGAAAAAGAAACGTATAAGCCATTTATTGCTTGTTTTACGTGGGAAAATATTATTGAAATTTTTTTTATTTGTTCATAGATAAAGAATTAATCATTTAGTCATGCGTTGGCGTTGAAATAATTACATTTTATTACTACCATTAGCAGCAATTCTGGCTTGGCAACCCATTGAGTACATGAATGCCAGAAACTAATGAAGACTCGTTTGCCGTGTTCTTCCCTCTCTTCGTGCAATGCGATGACAAGTCCACTGTACCAAAGGTGATGCTGGTAACGATCGTTACCAACATCCCAACATGGCGAAAGGAAAGATCGCTTCGCGAGTAATTTACATGATTTAACAGTTTTTTAAGTGTTTTTAATAAATCTCATTTTGCACATATATGCACTTTGATGATGCCAATAGATTTGATGCACTGAAATAGCGTATCAAGGTCCACGTTTTGAAGAATGATAAATTTTAAAATCGCTCAGGGATGCCATTCTCTCCCCACAGAGGCAGCTCAGTCATACCCGAGTTATGTATGTATGTACATATGTGTATACTAGAATTATGTATGTTTATTATATTGTCACTATATATAGAACCCTAATGCCATCTTGGTGTACTTATGTATATATGTGTGTATCATGTTACTCATCATGCATGTACCACCGCTGGTGGGTATTGAGCAATTAAAACCTTGAACCTTGAACCTTGAGAGAATGAGTGATGCTGGTAACTGCAAGTCTCGATGTTGGTAACGTATCTTGTTTTGAAGTGAATGATGCTGGTAACGACATATCATTGTTTCTTACGTTTAACGCTTTACCTACAGTTTTCTAAAATCATACCACATCAATAGTACAAAAATAATATTAGGAAACAAGTTTTTGTCACCTTGACTTTGGACGGGAATATATGCTCTTCAGGCCTAGCATTCAAGTTTATTCAAGTATAGGTCACTGACAAGTTATAAATATACAGGTGTATAATTATAGCACACACAAGTAGGCCTTAGATACATTACTAACATATTATTTTTATGACATCATTATTTAGTATGATAAGATGGAAGTTTGTAAACTTGCGTTTGGTCAACGTTTACTATAACTTAAACAAGAACAAAATAAAGTTAAAAGGGATCGAACTAACCAATCAATCTCTGCGTTTTAAGTTATTTTTCAAAGGCATTTTCATGCAAGCAATCTTTCCTCTGATGCTTGGAATTATTGTTGGAGTATTACATACATCAATACATCAAATTAATCAAAATATTCCAATAGCACCAAATATCATTTAACAAAATGGGGGGTGCTTAATTATTTGTGTATGTTATGTCGCGATGGCATGTGACTCTTACAGGGTTCACTTACTTTGTGTTACTGACATAGCCATCTTAAACTGTAAAGCGGGCAAAATATTATTGTTAGTCATTGTAAGATTGGTGGGATACTTGCCTGTAGTGCTTAATCTCTTGGTTCGCAAAACTAAATCTAAAGCGATTTATCAATGAACCCTTACACATTCTATGTTAAGTTACATATATACCATGGCAAACTTTACACACCTATGAAAATCGTGCCATGCAAACGCAAATGCACCCGTGAGTATTTTTTAACAAGGAATACATTTGCATAAAGTAAGGGAATGATGCAAAGGCAATATTAGACATGTTCAAATCTGCACTGCGTGTGTGAAAAACGATATCGATCTCACATGTGTAACTATGCATATATCAATATTATTTAAAATTACCCCCAAAAACTGAGGAAGTTGACATTGCAGAATTAACTAGTTCAATGTGATGCTTGTCAGACGCAATTAAGTTGAGTATCGGATATTTGAAGATATTATATAGGTATATATATATTATGACGTGTAAATGATATTTCTTGACTATTAACAGAGCTACAATCTAAAGTCAGAACATAACACTTGGATCCTTTCGTTTTTAAATATCTTTGTATATATTCAATGGCTCAAATGAATCGTGAACTTCTTTGGTATCTGACAATGAGTAAATATTGTAAAGAATAGATAGTACATCAAGATACCCCATTGACACCAACATGCTAACAAGCACAATTTCTTGAAATCATGTAGCATTATTTATTAAATATTTATTAATTAAGAATACGAAAATTTTGCTTGAAATGTTATACTTAACACAATATCATGAAACAAACTTTTAATCAAATATGCAAATGCAAAAAAACACATCATACACACTATATTGTATTTAAATTTGGGGCATTCTATTATAGCGCGAGGGTTCAAATATCTAATATCTGGTGCAGCTCCGAACATGTTGTTGAGGTTTATGTTTCCAACGCCCTTTTCATCATATAATCGCCTCATGTCTAGACAAAATTCTGTACAAGAAACTTAATATAATTTGGATAATGGAGACCGAATACAAGTCCCAAACTGATTTACTATTTCTCAGCAAGCAGTGACAACGTTCCAATAAATATTCCATTCTGACAGATTGCGACAGCGAATAATAACAAAATCAAAGGCTTATCATATACCTTTCAACAAAAGAGAACATACGCTAAAAGTTTCAGTGAGCACATAGAAAACTTGCTATTACATACACTTGAGGTGCAATCGACTTGCAAACTTAGAATAATCTATTTCACAGACGTTGGTTTTTACATACACAAATGTATAGCAAACAAACTCGAACTATATATGGTCGTCGGTATAATGTGCCGCCGTGCAAGAGCAAACGCTATAACATGTCATTTGTGCCCTTGTCCATTTCAAGTCTTAATCATCGTTAATTGCTCACTATCACACTATTTGTTCATTTGTAAATATTTGTATATTTCATTTGTATATATTTGTATTTATGTTTGTGTTCATTTAGAATATTGTTTATAAAAAAATTAATTTCATGCTCACTTAAATGTAACACAAATTCCTTAACAGACAATAAAGAATTATCTTATCTTATCTTATCTAATTTTATATACATAATTTTAGAAATATTGCGTTAGCAGAAATGCAAGTGTGAATATGCATCATTCTTTAATGTTTTCACTGTTTTGGTCCTGTATTGATCGATGTGTCCTTCCATCCGTTAACACTACTTGTTAACCATATAGACTGATCAAAATGAATTCAATCGTATCAAAAACAATAAAAGAAGATTATTCCAGTCAGACGCATCGGACGTTTACGTATATACTAGTATATATATAAGCTTTCTCCTCGCCACATAGATTATATAATCGTAATCAATAACCAATTACTACGTATAAGTTTTGCGTAAGTTATCAATAATCAAATAAACGTTAAAAATGTTTATTTCAGAAATGCCCTTTAACAGCAAAGGAAGCATGGACATCTAATCTTAGAAAGCATCACTAAACTATAGTTGAAGACTGGGTAATCATCGTTATCTCCAGGCCGGCAGTCAGCAGCGAATGGGCGGCAACGATGGGCAGGGGTGTCACATAAAGGACTGAGAACGAAAACCTCCAACACTTCACAATTTGTGATTTGTTGACACGAGAGATGATCAGCTCTGCAACCCACGTTCACGACAGACAGACGGACGGACAGACAGACAGACAGACAGACTGCAAGTGGGCAGGACCGTCACCAGGGCGAGGTTAACGGGCTTATAAAGGCAGGTAGCGAGTGCGCGCCTGCAGACAAGTCGATACACGAGAGGACACGTGACGTGAACTGCAAGCACATCCAAGCACACATACGCACACACCCTACTCTTCATCGGAAAACACCACTGAGGACGCGACTTGCCAGGTACGTAGCCCTTTTTCATCATCCCCCCCCCCCCCCCCCCCCTCCACGGTTTTTTTAAACTTTTTCCCAAATATTTGTCCTGTATAATCTTTTCCCTTTCTCTCCCTCATTTCCCTTTACCACTTTTTGTCTAAATACTCGTTCTATTTCTGAAGCTTGATTTTAATGAGACGTTTATTCATGACATAATGAATACGATAGGAACAATACAGTTCAGATTATCTGTCCGTGAAAACAACGATGGATAGTATGTGTTAACAGCATAAGGATTCGGATAAGAACGAAGAGAACTTGAATGGTAAACTAATAACATCATCACAGCGACGACAACACTCTAATTTACTTACCTTTCATTGCTTCTACAATACCTTGGTAATTTGTGCAAAAACAAAATTCCCTTATAATTAAATAAAAAGTGATGATAGTTTCAGTGTTTTTCAGAAGATCTTACACGTTGGTTGCTGAAACGATCTGCCAGTATATATGTTAAAATTCAATAAAATTGATCAATGAATTTATCCGGTCACTATTACACGTAATGGCCTTGCCTCCATTTTTTAAAGGAATTTTAGCAATGGCTGTATCTTGAGTGATCAATTCATTTAATTGATCATTTTCAAAGAGTTATGCATTAAATTTTCAGTTTACAAAATAGGAGATGTATACAATAAGTTCTTTGTGAATATTCGGAATCTGTGTTGGTGTGGGTTTATTGAACGTGAACAGTTGCATTGCGAAACAGTTGACAATGTTAAGTAAGGGGAACGTAAATCTTTTCACACGTGCCGAATTTGTAGACGCATGTAAACATTTCACGATATGAATTTTATTTTATTGTTGTCCCTTTATTGTAACTTTTTGAGAAGGTATTATGTTTAACAAAATATAATGTTATGATATTTATACATGGCCATGCTTGTCAAACGGATCTGAAGCATGATACTAGTATATATTTGGCTTTCGTATGTAAGTCATTGGAAACTACTTTAGCACAAAACTGTTTGATTTTAGCAACGGCATATCATCCTGTCAAGCAGGCGACTTTATTTCTCTTTCGCTTTAAAGTGTCCCTTGTGGCCAAACAACGCAGAAGTACCGATGCGCCCTTAATACCAGAATTGGAATCTTTTTTCTAAATATAGAAAATATTGACTGCTCAATGAACCCCGATATTAGATAATTTAGCAGCGAAATTTTACCTGATAATTTCATAAACTTCAACTCTACCAAAAAGCTAATAACTGTAATGCAGTGTCCCGGAATTCAGCAGAGCCTAGCTAGTTGTATTGACAGAATGTTCCACAGAAGAAGATCCCTTTTCAATTAAGTTTAAGATACATTTATACATATGATTTTATTTATATAAATTAATGAGATTATATTTTAATTGTGATATTTGCATGTATGAAGTGTATGAAACTGCCTGTATGAAGTGCAAGAAATTGTATGTATGAAATACTTGAAATTGTATGTATGAAGTGCAAGAAAAAAATATGTATGAAGTGCATGAAATTGTATGTATGAAATACCTGAAATTGTATGTATGAAGTGCAAAAAATTGTATGTATGAAGTGCATGAAATTGTATGTATGAAATACTTGAAATTGTAACCAAGAAGAGCATGAAAATTAAATTGTCTGTAGGAAATGCATGAAATCCGTGTCTATGTGTTGGTTTCGTGTGTATCCGTGTATATATGTGTGTACGTACGTACGTGTATCGTCTTTATTGGTGTGTGTGAGCGTACGTGTGATTGGTATCGGAATATATGATTTTGATAACATATAGGTATTTTATTATTTGTCATTTATCACATTTACTTTTCTTCTTTTATTTTGTGCAAACGTTTTAATTCATCTTTATTTATATATTGAAACATGTGTCTTTAATTGCATTGTCTCTTAAAGCCTTTTTGCGTCTTGTACATTTTGAAATGTACCTCAATGCGTGTAACCTATATGTGTACGAAAATAAATAAATTCTCTCTATATATATTAATGACCCACTGGCCAATAGGCGCGTGGCAACAAAGGGTGCATTGTCCGGTTTTGGACCGAAAGCACGCCCTTTCACGACACTGACATGTTCCCCCACAGACAGTACTTCACAATAATAGAACAATCATAATATCCAACCCCGACTACACATCCACATTGAGATCACATGTCTCTTGTCGTGCCATGTTTAATATGTGCTATCATTGACATTATTGCTCATATTTTATAATATTTATATTTTGTATTGCCGTTAAGTGTACTGCTCATCATTACCAAGTCAATACTTTTAACATGATATCTTCCACAAAGCCGGACAATTTGTTGTATCGATTCAGTTAATACGATTAAGATTTATCTATATCCAAAAGGTATGTAACTGAGTATATGACAAAACACAACTCAGGTGAGGTTGCGAGCATTTTGACACACATTTGATCATTGCTGTGTTGTCTGAAACTATATTCCAGTTCAGCTACAGCAAGGCACAACAGTTATGGATGCTTATATACTATCATAAGGGTCTATGTGAACGACAGTGTTAGGCCAATCATGTTGACGTCACTTTTTGGGTCAATTTGTTTAGCAAAGGGACTATTTTTTAACATTTTGAAACGAAAACCGGACAAGGTGAAGCGTGCCCAATTAACTAAACGAAATTTCTTCAGCATGCAGGAGATATGAAATCTTAAATTGTATGAAATATGACGTCATTATAAAGTACATGTATGTGTCATAAAAATCATTTACTCGATTAACATCAAACACATGTAAGGAGCGTCAAAAGGAAATAAATCAGGACACGTACATATACATGTAGCTTGGCACGTCTCAAAGCCCAATATAATGTAATGAAAGATGCTCTCTTTTCATTTCAGAGTTTCAACTGCACAAATGGCACTTTCAACTATTGTCTTGCTCAATCATATCAAATGCCTTAATGATACATGTGATGATAATTAAGGGTTTAGTTGTATGAGCGACAATTAAGACAGGGGTTACCAAAAGCCGCAGTTAGTCCGCGGTTAGAGCGGTATGACTTGCAGCAGTCCCATATGTTGACTCAAGAATCTACCGATAAGATGTTATATCTCCCCGCTTGAGCCAGCACACGCTCTGGACGTTGACTCAAGAATCTACCGATAAGATGTTATATCTTCCCGCTTGAGCCAGCACACGCTCTGGACGGCCACCGAGATGTACGTGTAGACCTGTCGACCGCTCGCTCTTCCATTCTTTGATGAAGTGAATAGATCGTTCAGCCTGGGTAAACACACATCATATTGGATAGGATCAGCAAAGTTTCTTTAGGTATACTGCGAACACTAATTGCACAACGCTGAAACTATTACAGTTCTTCAAAGGCTTATTTTACATTCATACTAATTATGTAAATGTTGATTCCATGAACGCGCAACGCAGTGCTGCGCCGCGAGTAGTTCCGTGAACCAATGCATTGTCTTTAGTCTGTTATCCAAACCCTTAAGAAAAAATTAAAAGAGCCTTATTAAGTCTAGAATATGTTGGCCAGTCAATACGCCTCAGCTTTATGTATTGTTCGGGGGCCCTTTTTAGCTCATCTGGCCTGTAAGGCCCGATGGGCTTATGGCATGGCATGGTGTCCGGCGTCCGTCCGTCCGTAAAATTTGTGGAATTTCGACTTTTTCTCCAGAACCATAAGGCCTAGAAAGCTGAAACCTTGTGTACATACTCCTTGACTAGTGGGGATTAAAAATTGTAGCTTTGGTGACCCTGTGGTGGCCACACAGACCACACCCTTAAAAACTATTTACATCTTTTTCTCTAGAAGCGTAAGGCCTAGAAAGCTGAAACCTTGTAAACATACTACTTGACTAGTGAGGAATATAATTCATAACTTTGTTGACCCTTTGGCCCCTAATAAGGGCCACACCCTTAAAACCTATTTTCGTCTTTTTCTCGAGAAGCTTAAGGCCTAGAGAGCTGAAGCCTTGTCTACAGACTCTTAAGTTAGATAAGGAGGATTCTAAATTGTACATGACCATGTGGACCCTTCTAAGGGGAGAACCACATTTGCCACACCCTAAAGCAAAATTGATATGTAGCCTGATGAGCTACAGAGCCAATGGCTCTATTTTTATAAAATACAGGAGAATAATGGTATGGAAATAATAGTTATCTTTTACGAAATACAGAATAATAACGTTAAAATTATATATTAACCAAAAAAAATAAAGTTTAGATCACGCGGGGCAAAGCGCTCCTCCGTAGGGTAGCATTCGATATATTCATCACAGAAAATTATTAAAACCAGTAATTACAAATTTCATTAGGGAATGAATGCATCATACCAATATATATTATAGGCGCATGACAAATAAATGTTCCGTTTTATGTTTAATGAAATATTTGAATTAAGACATATCCATTTCGTGTTTTTGCGAATATTCAAAACCGTACGTTTCCAACTCACGTTAAAGATTCCAGCGTGGGTCATAACCCCTGTAAACGTTTCCTTTCATTGGTTGGTAATGATAAATTACGCCATTTGTCGATCGTTTAGAAAAATAACGCTTAGTCACTTTGCCCCAGGGGCGCGCTTTGCCCTGGGCTTCCCTAATCAGGTTGAGAATTGTTATCATTATTTGTTTGAAAGTCCGGTGTATAATCAATAAAAAATATAACTGTTGTCACAAGTTGAGCGAATGTGTACATTAGTAGGTATTCAAGTTAACCGTAAACGTTTGCCAGAAGGAAGTGCAGACCTATCACCACGTCAAAACACATTCAAATTAGTTCATTGATTTATTAGTGACTGAGACAAAACGTTTTATATGGCAAACCAATATCCTTTTTATGTATGTACCATTCTTTTTCTTATGTTGCTCTCCTTTAACTATCTGTCATCTGATTGTGAAAACTGTAAATCAACTTTGTAAATACATAGGAGAGGGTATTCTAAGTTTGATAACTTGTTCCTGATCCTTTTTTCATGAATAAAATATGTTTAGACTAAAATACAGTTACCTAAATATTTACTTGGGCAGTAATTGTAGGCTAAAACTGTGTCATGCGACAGTCTATTTGATTGGTATTAGATATATGGTGCAAGTTGTAATTACTATTTGAAACTATTCGAAATAAAACATTGAAATGAACTTGCATATTACCACTAATAATCTTTGTATTGACTGTGTTAACCGCAGGTATAACGTGAAAAAGAATAGATTTTTGTCCTGCTTCCTGACTGTGTATCAGAAATGTGACTTTCATACAGCCTAGGTCCTCATTCAGCAAGTTTAGTTGACTGATTACACATTTGAAATGACATATCTTAAGACAAAAAAATAATAAAAATTAAGGTACGGTAATTATACACTGTAATCAAACCTTTCATAGAGTATACTTCATTCAAGTAGATTCTTCGTTGTGTTTTCAGATAACAGTTTTGCTGTCCACAGGGAGGTGGGAATGCAGCACTGCCTGATGTGCGTGCGGCGGTTGGTATGCGTGTGGCTGACGCTTTCACTGACGGTCAGCTCACAGCGCCTGACCAGGGACGGGGAAGTCAAGGCGGGGCTGACGGGCCAGTTGCTCGGGGAGTCTGATGGCTGCAGGCTCGACTTCGTAGACAAGTTGCTCAGGCTGCTGTTTGCTCCTTCCGGCAGCGAACCAGAGCATCACCTCGTGTCCATCTTCAAACTCTTGTCTGAAGGAAGCGGCCAGCTGGATTCGGTGAGGTCTTCAAGCGTTGACTTACACAAGCGATTGAAACCCGAGTTCAATCCAACCGGGTGGCGGCGGAAGCGGGATGTGCAGAATCTGCTGATGGTGCGCGGAGAGCTGATGAACCTGTATGACAGTCTAGCTCAAGAGCAGAGTGGGGACCGACCCGTGGCCTCCTGGCAGAAGAGAAACGCCAGAACAAGACTGTTAAATATAATACCCAAACCTAAACGTAAACCGCTCGAGTTCAACCCGACTGGTTGGTGATGCCACCATCGCATTCTGATGTAAGTGCGTTATGAATGGATCATTGAAGTAAAAGATCTAAAACAAATGTTTTAATCATTAAGGAATTATTGATTAAGTTTATTTATTGGAGATGATACAAAACTATGTGACAAAGGAGGGACAGAATCAACATCCTACAGTGTCAACACTACGACATTCTTATTATTGTGTGGTCACCCATATTTCAAATCGTTAAGTAGCGCCATAGCAATATTTCCTCTAGTAGCACAATACAAGAACCCAAACAAAGCGTTGATATCAATATTCATAACCTCTAGTTGCACCTTCACAAGGACCCAAACAACGTGTTGACATCACTTTTCATAACCTCTAGTTGCACCTTAACAAGAACCCAAACAACGTGTTGACATCAATATTCATAACCTCTAGTTGCACCTTAACAAGAACCCAAACAACGTGTTGACATCAATATTCATAACCTCTAGTTGCACCTTAACAAGAACCCAAACAAAGCGTTGACATCAATATTCATAACCTCTAGTTGCACCTTAACAAGAACCCAAACAACGTGTTGTCATCAATATTCATAACCTCTAGTTGCACCTTCACAAGAACCCAAACAACGTGTTGACATCAATATTCATAACCTCTAGTTGCACCTTCACAAGAACCCAAACAAAGCGTTGACATCAATATTCATAACCTCTAGTTGCACCTTAACAAGAACCCAAACAACGTGTTGACATCAATATTCATAACCTCTAGTTGCACCTTAACAAGAACCCAAACAAAGCGTTGACATCAATATTCTTAACCTCTAGTTGCACCTTCACAAGTACCCAAACAACGTGTTGACATCAATATTCATAACCTCTAGTTGCACCTTAACAAGAACCCAAACAACGTGTTGACATCAATATTCATAACCTCTAGTTGCACCTTCACAAGTACCCAAACAACGTGTTGACATCAATATTCATAACCTCTAGTTGCACCTTAACAAGAACCCAAACAACGTGTTGACATCAATATTCATAACCTCTAGTTGCACCTTAACAAGAACCCAAACAAAGCGTTGACATCAATATTCATAACCTCTAGTTGCACCTTAACAAGAACCCAAACAACGTGTTGACATCAATATTCATAACCTCTAGTTGCACCTTCACAAGAACCCAAACAAAGCGTTGACATCAATATTCATAACCTCTAGTTGCACCTTCACAAGGACCCAAACAACGTGTTGACATCACTTTTCATAACCTCTAGTTGCACCTTAACAAGAACCCAAACAACGTGTTGACATCAATATTCATAACCTCTAGTTGCACCTTAACAAGAACCCAAACAAAGCGTTGACATCAATATTCATAACCTCTAGTTGCACCTTAACAAGAACCCAAACAACGTGTTGACATCAATATTCATAACCTCTAGTTGCACCTTCACAAGAACCCAAACAAAGCGTTGACATCAATATTCATAACCTCTAGTTGCACCTTCACAAGGACCCAAACAACGTGTTGACATCACTTTTCATAACCTCTAGTTGCACCTTAACAAGAACCCAAACAACGTGTTGACATCAATATTCATAACCTCTAGTTGCACCTTCACAAGAACCCAAACAAAGCGTTGACATCAATATTCATAACCTCTAGTTGCACCTTCACAAGGACCCAAACAACGTGTTGACATCAATATTCATAACCTCTAGTTGCACCTTCACAAGAACCCAAACAACGTGTTGACATCAATATTCATAACCTCTAGTTGCACCTTAACAAGAACCCAAACAACGTGTTGACATCAATATTCATAACCTCTAGTTGCACCTTCACAAGTACCCAAACAACGTGTTGACATCAATATTCATAACCTCTAGTTGCACCTTCACAAGAACCCAAACAACGTGTTGTCATCAATATTCATAACCTCTAGTTGCACCTTAACAAGAACCCAAACAACGTGTTGACATCAATATTCATAACCTCTAGTTGCACCTTCACAAGTACCCAAACAACGTGTTGACATCAATATTCATAACCTCTAGTTGCACCTTAACAAGAACCCAAACAACGTGTTGACATCAATATTCATAACCTCTAGTTGCACCTTCACAAGTACCCAAACAACGTGTTGACATCAATATTCATAACCTCTAGTTGCACCTTAACAAGAACCCAAACAAAGCGTTGACATCAATATTCATAACCTCTAGTTGCACCTTCACAAGTACCCAAACAACGTGTTGACATCAATATTCATAACCTCTAGTTGCACCTTAACAAGAACCCAAACAAAGCGTTGACATCAATATTCATAACCTCTAGTTGCACCTTCACAAGTACCCAAACAACGTGTTGACATCAATATTCATAACCTCTAGTTGCACCTTAACAAGAACCCAAACAACGTGTTGACATCAATATTCATAACCTCTAGTTGCACCTTAACAAGAACCCAAACAACGTGTTGACATCAATATTCATAACCTCTAGTTGCACCTTAACAAGAACCCAAACAACGTGTTGACATCAATATTCATAACCTCTAGTTGCACCTTAACAAGAACCCAAACAACGTGTTGACATCAATATTCATAACCTCTAGTTGCACCTTAACAAGAACCCAAACAACGTGTTGACATCAATATTCATAACCTCTAGTTGCACCTTCACAAGAACCCAAACAACGTGTTGACATCAATATTCATAACCTCTAGTTGCACCTTCACAAGAACCCAAACAACGTGTTGACATCAATATTCATAACCTCTAGTTGCACCTTAACAAGAACCCAAACAAAGCGTTGACATCAATATTCATAACCTCTAGTTGCACCTTCACAAGGACCCAAACAACGTGTTGACATCACTTTTCATAACCTCTAGTTGCACCTTAACAAGAACCCAAACAACGTGTTGACATCAATATTCATAACCTCTAGTTGCACCTTAACAAGAACCCAAACAACGTGTTGACATCAATATTCATAACCTCTAGTTGCACCTTAACAAGAACCCAAACAAAGCGTTGACATCAATATTCATAACCTCTAGTTGCACCTTAACAAGAACCCAAACAACGTGTTGACATCAATATTCATAACCTCTAGTTGCACCTTAACAAGAACCCAAACAAAGCGTTGACATCAATATTCATAACCTCTAGTTGCACCTTCACAAGAACCCAAACAACGTGTTGACATCAATATTCATAACCTCTAGTTGCACCTTAACAAGAACCCAAACAACGTGTTGACATCAATATTCATAACCTCTAGTTGCACCTTAACAAGAACCCAAACAACGTGTTGACATCAATATTCATAACCTCTAGTTGCACCTTAACAAGAACCCAAACAACGTGTTGACATCAATATTCATAACCTCTAGTTGCACCTTAACAAGAACCCAAACAACGCGTTGACATCAATATTCATAACCTCTAGTTGCACCTTAACAAGAACCCAAACAACGTGTTGACATCAATATTCATAACCTCTAGTTGCACCTTAACAAGAACCCAAACAAAGCGTTGACATCAATATTCATAACCTCTAGTTGCACCTTAACAAGAACCCAAACAACGTGTTGACATCAATATTCATAACCTCTAGTTGCACCTTAACAAGAACCCAAACAACGTGTTGACATCAATATTCATAACCTCTAGTTGCACCTTCACAAGAACCCAAACAACGTGTTGACATCAATATTCATAACCTCTAGTTGCACCTTAACAAGAACCCAAACAACGTGTTGACATCAATATTCATAACCTCTAGTTGCACCTTAACAAGAACCCAAACAACGTGTTGACATCAATATTCATAACCTCTAGTTGCACCTTAACAAGAACCCAAACAACGTGTTGACATCAATATTCATAACCTCTAGTTGCACCTTAACAAGAACCCAAACAACGCGTTGACATCAATATTCATAACCTCTAGTTGCACCTTAACAAGAACCCAAACAACGTGTTGACATCAATATTCATAACCTCTAGTTGCACCTTAACAAGAACCCAAACAAAGCGTTGACATCAATATTCATAACCTCTAGTTGCACCTTAACAAGAACCCAAACAACGTGTTGACATCACTATTCATAACCTCTAGTTGCACCTTAACAAGAACCCAAACAACGTGTTGACATCAATATTCATAACCTCTAGTTGCACCTTAACAAGAACCCAAACAACGTGTTGACATCAATATTCATAACCTCTAGTTGCACCTTCACAAGAACCCAAACAACGTGTTGACATCAATATTCATAACCTCTAGTTGCACCTTAACAAGAACCCAAACAACGCGTTGACATCAATATTCATAACCTCTAGTTGCACCTTAACAAGAACCCAAACAACGTGTTGACATCAATATTCATAACCTCTAGTTGCACCTTAACAAGAACCCAAACAAAGCGTTGACATCAATATTCATAACCTCTAGTTGCACCTTCACAAGAACCCAAACAACGTGTTGACATCAATATTCATAACCTCTAGTTGCACCTTAACAAGAACCCAAACAACGTGTTGACATCAATATTCATAACCTCTAGTTGCACCTTCACAAGAACCCAAACAACGTGTTGACATCAATATTCATAACCTCTAGTTGCACCTTAACAAGAACCCAAACAACGTGTTGACATCAATATTCATAACCTCTAGTTGCACCTTAACAAGAACCCAAACAACGTGTTGACATCACTATTCATAACCTCTAGTTGCACCTTAACAAGAACCCAAACAAAGCGTTGACATCAATATTCATAACCTCTAGTTGCACCTTAACAAGAACCCAAACAACGTGTTGACATCAATATTCATAACCTCTAGTTGCACCTTAACAAGAACCCAAACAAAGCGTTGACATCAATATTCTTAACCTCTAGTTGCACCTTAACAAGAACCCAAACAACGTGTTGTCATCAATATTCATAACCTCTAGTTGCACCTTCACAAGAACCCAAACAAAGCGTTGACATCAATATTCATAACCTCTAGTTGCACCTTAACAAGAACCCAAACAACGTGTTGACATCAATATTCATAACCTCTAGTTGCACCTTAACAAGAACCCAAACAAAGCGTTGACATCAATATTCTTAACCTCTAGTTGCACCTTAACAAGAACCCAAACAACGTGTTGTCATCAATATTCATAACCTCTAGTTGCACCTTCACAAGAACCCAAACAAAGCGTTGACATCAATATTCTTAACCTCTAGTTGCACCTTCACAAGAACCCAAACAACGTGTTGACATCAATATTCATAACCTCTAGTTGCACCTTCACAAGAACCCAAACAACGTGTTGACATCAATATTCATAACCTCTAGTTGCACCTTAACAAGAACCCAAACAACGTGTTGACATCAATATTCATAACCTCTAGTTGCACCTTAACAAGAACCCAAACAACGTGTTGACATCAATATTCATAACCTCTAGTTGCACCTTAACAAGAACCCAAACAACGTGTTGACATCAATATTCATAACCTCTAGTTGCACCTTAACAAGAACCCAAACAAAGCGTTGACATCAATATTCATAACCTCTAGTTGCACCTTAACAAGAACCCAAACAAAGCGTTGACATCAATATTCATAACCTCTAGTTGCACCTTAACAAGAACCCAAACAACGTGTTGACATCACTTTTCATAACCTCTAGTTGCACCTTAACAAGAACCCAAACAAAGCGTTGACATCAATATTCATAACCTCTAGTTGCACCTTAACAAGAACCCAAACAACGTGTTGACATCAATATTCATAACCTCTAGTTGCACCTTAACAAGAACCCAAACAACGTGTTGACATCAATATTCATAACCTCTAGTTGCACCTTAACAAGAACCCAAACAACGTGTTGACATCAATATTCATAACCTCTAGTTGCACCTTAACAAGAACCCAAACAAAGCGTTGACATCAATATTCATAACCTCTAGTTGCACCTTCACAAGTACCCAAACAACGTGTTGACATCAATATTCATAACCTCTAGTTGCACCTTCACAAGAACCCAAACAAAGCGTTGACATCAATATTCATAACCTCTAGTTGCACCTTAACAAGAACCCAAACAAAGCGTTGACATCAATATTCATAACCTCTAGTTGCACCTTCACAAGAACCCAAACAACGTGTTGACATCAATATTCATAACCTCTAGTTGCACCTTAACAAGAACCCAAACAACGTGTTGACATCAATATTCATAACCTCTAGTTGCACCTTAACAAGAACCCAAACAACGTGTTGACATCAATATTCATAACCTCTAGTTGCACCTTAACAAGAACCCAAACAACGTGTTGACATCAATATTCATAACCTCTAGTTGCACCTTAACAAGAACCCAAACAACGTGTTGACATCAATATTCATAACCTCTAGTTGCACCTTCACAAGAACCCAAACAACGTGTTGACATCAATATTCATAACCTCTAGTTGCACCTTAACAAGAACCCAAACAACGTGTTGACATCAATATTCATAACCTCTAGTTGCACCTTCACAAGAACCCAAACAACGCGTTGACATCAATATTCATAACCTCTAGTTCCACCTTCACAAGAACCCAAACAAAGCGTTGATATCAAAATTCATAACCTCTAGTTCCACCTTCACAAGAACCCAAACAACGCGTTGACATCAATATTCATAACCTCTAGTTGCACCTTAACAAGAACCCAAACAACGCGTTGACATCAATATTCATAACCTCTAGTTGCACCTTAACAAGAACCCAAACAACGTGTTGACATCAATATTCATAACCTCTAGTTGCACCTTAACAAGAACCCAAACAACGTGTTGTCATCAATATTCATAACCTCTAGTTGCACCTTCACAAGTACCCAAACAAAGCGTTGATATCAATATTCATAACTTGTTGTTGCCCTTCAAGTGTACAGAAAATCATTTTCCTAAATGAAACTTCAAACTTTAATTTCATCCTCGTCGGCATCAGCAAAATATTCTTCGCATCATCTGCAAACATCTCCTAACAGCACTCCTCCTAAGTTCCTCGCAGTGCTGATCTCATTTAGGTCCAGGCACAGGAACCTGATATCGTAAATAAAATGTAGGTAAAACGTGGGTAAGAAAGACCCGTCCCCTCTATGTAATAGAGTAAAGGAACAAACGCATCCATCTTGCCGACCTCGACTCGCTTCCGAGTTACGTCAACATTATCGCTTCACATTGGTGACATCTTATACACATACACAGGAACCTCTCAGTTATACATTTCTCCGCAAAACTTGGCTTATTTCCAACACATGTCACCCTTCAAATAACTTTTATATCTTTTTAAATTCGCAAAACTACCGCAGAAACCTCTTGGATGAACGTTACTCCGCACCAAACGCCTCTCGAGTATAAGACTTCACAACATTTAAAATCACACTGATAGACTTAACAACCTCTAGTTGCACCATAATAGACTTTACTCTAGTTGCACCATTATAAGACACAGACCTAAACATATTGTGGAGGACATCACTGTTTCGGGACGTAGACAAAACTATGTTCCGAGGTTTGCACATCCATGGAAACGTATTGGAAATTGATTTTGATTGAAAGGAAAATCTTCTGTGGCTGGAAATGCATGATTGTGCTATGTTTACAGTAGAGAAGATTGTAGAGGCTCTCAGTAAGAGAGACACCCAGCTGGTGTCGGGCTCGTCAAGTCCGGGTTATGGCGAGCCAAACATACAATACCTAATGTCAACTCTACACCTGACATTGACATCGTTTGACCGCAAATCATTACGTCATGGTCATTGGACTGGACTGGACTGTCAACACACTGGTTGGTCTTCTTATAGCTCTTCGCTCATTTTTTAACCAGGGACAGGATATAGCCAGACAATATCTATTACCCAGACATCTGGTCGACAACGCAAATAACACCTAAGAAAACAACGTTCCTAAAAACGTGTTTGACATCGCTAAATCACAATTTGTATGTTCCCAATACTGGGCATTTAAGCTTCAGAAATTGTTATGCCAAGGTTGGACAATGAATATAACGGAGTAATAGTCATTTTACATCTAGTACGTATACGTTCATGATTATCACGATATGACTACAAAACAAAAATAGACAGCTTAAAACGGGTTAATATACCAACACAAACTTTTAAAAACCATTTTTTATCGTCACTTCGTATTGTACTAATGCAATTTTCGACTTTAATGACTATTGAAATGAGATGGAGAAAGCCTTGGAAGCACTAAAGCGTTAAAGAGACTGACACCTAAGAAACCATCATTTTGGTTAGACGCATTTTCATGCTGCTACATTTATGTATTAGAAAAGTCCACCATATGCAAGTCCACCAATCCAGATATTTAGAGACCATATGCAAGTCCACCAATCCAGATATTTAGAGACCATATGCAAGTCCACCAATCCAGATATTTAGAGACCATATGCAAGTCCACCAATCTAGATACTTAGAGACCACATGCAAGTCAACCAATCTAGATATTTAGAGACCATATGCAAGTCCACCAATCTAGATATTTAGAGACCATATGCAAGTCCACCAATCCAAATACTTAGAGACCACATGCAAGTCCACCAATCCAGATATTTAGAGACCATATGCATGTCCACCAATCCAGATATTTAGAGACCATATACAAGTCCATCAATCCAGATATTTAGAGACCATATGCAAGTCAACCAATCCAGATATTTAGAGACCATATGCAAGTCAACCAATCTAGATATTTAGAGACCATATGCAAGTCCATCAATCCAGATATTTAGAGACAATATGCAAGTCCACCAATCCAGGTATTTAGAGACCATATGCAAGTCCACCAATCCAGATATTTAGAGACCATATGCAAGTCCACCAATCCAGATATTTAGAGACCATTTGCAAGTCCATCAATCCAGATATTTAGAGACCATTTGCAAGTCAACCAATCCAGATATTTAGAGACCATATGCAAGTCCACCAATCTAGATATTTAGAGACCATATACAAGTCCATCAATCCAGATATTTAGAGACCACATGCAAGTCCACCAATCCAGGTATTTAGAGACCATATGCAAGTCAACCAATCCAGATACTAAGAGACCATATGCAAGTCCACCAATCTAGATATTTAGAGACCATATGCAAGTCCATCAATCCAGATATTAAGAGACCATATGCAAGTCCACCAATCCAGATATTTAGAGACCATACGCAAGTCCACTAAATTTTAGTGCCTGAAAAAAAGAGTTCTTTACTAATTATGTTATTTTGATTTTTTTTATTAAACAAATAAAACGATGACCTGAACAATACATAATTTCAGTATATAAAGCTGAGGCATCTAGACTTTCCAATATTTTCTAGACTTAAGAAGGCTCCTTTTTCTTACTTAAGGGTCTGGATAACAGTTTAAAATTCGTGTATTTTATCAGGTCAAGTCCCTTGCTAGATTCAAACCCACACCATCTAAATCAAGCAACAGCAATGACCATAGTCTGTCAGCCAGACCCTGAATTAAAACTAAAGTCTAAGCAAGTCTATGATAAGACTTAAGTCTGAAAATTATTAAATTTCATTAATTTATTCACTTTTTCAAAATTATAGATTTTATTTTTTTTAAATATTCAGAGTCTAATTGTTAGTTACTTGTTAATTGACAGTATCAGCAGCTTTTCGACTCGCCTTTCTCGCCCGAACATGGGCATTCGTAGACACCAGTTAACCAATGTCATACATGGTTCTGAGTTTGTGAAAATTAACTAGTTACTATAGTTGAAGTGAGATATAAAGAGGTTGATTCATTCAAATGTCTCAGTTACTGACCCTCAGTTGGGCTATCGATTCTTACCAATACACCGAACTGCAAACTTGGAAGTGTTCATTTTCATTCATTAACGTGTTTCTAAAACGAACACACAAGTGTTCATATTGCCATTTGAGCAGCTCACACCAAGTGAGAAGGCAAGGCCCCCAAGTTAAACAACATGTTCCTGGGAGCAGAGGAGGGGCAGTCCTTTGATGTCCTTTACGTGTAAGTTTACCCCATTGTTGGCGGTCATTAAATGTATGGACCCTTAAGAAGGCTGTGTGTCTTCTAGACTTATTTAGAATGTAAATGATGTATCGTTTAATAGAACCATTATTATTTATTAATGATAAGAAAAGTACGATTTTTAAGATAATAACTGTTTCGTTGGTGCCCTTTATGTGAACTTGTTATGATATAATAACTCAACGCCGATCGATGTTTGCATGACCAGTGTTTACTACTCGACATATATTTGAACGGAATGGCCTGGTTAAGTCTCAAGATGCAAGCCTGTCATGGGTATCCTTAATGAGAAGCAGTTGTAGCAATCTTCTGCATATATATATTCACCAGGTTTAGGTGTTATTGAAACCTGGACAAGTTATGAAAAGTGAAATTATTTTTCTAGTTCTCGGAAGGTCCGGAAAATGGACACATATTTTTGAAGTCACGGAAAAGTCATTGATTTGATTTTTTTGTAAAATATCTATCCATTTACTTATCATTAATTACTTATTAATTAATTGTCTGCTTTAATGTGAAATTTAGTGTATTTTAAGTTAATGTTTACACACTTGAACCTTGTTTTGGTTTGTCATGTAAAACTCTTGCAGCATCCTTGAAAAATAATTGAAAGTCAATGAATAATCGTTGCTTTCAAAGGTATGAACCTTGTAATTCACAAAAAATAATGTACAACATCCCGAAGAACTAATATGTAATTTTGGCGGACTGATTGCTCATACTTGATGAAATAAACTGATTTATCAATCAACAATTGAACCTATTTTTCAATGACGTCACCGAGCTTGAACTGATGGAAACTTGAGTAAGAACTGTTATCTGAAGAGACGAAGACTGGTGATGGTATACGTTGATGAGGGTAAGTGATGCTCTGCACACAGCTGTGGGAAGGTTTGCGCTATGTATACTGACGGTGAGGTTGTGATGTGTGGCTCTTGAGGAGTCCGGCCGGGTTATGACGTGTCCACTTAGGAGCAGTGTAAGCCCCTAACTCAGTGTGATCGGTGCGGGCAGTCTCCCAGCCTGCCTCAGATAAGGAACCACTGTTTGACGTAGGGATCTGCTCCGGCTTTAGTCCCCGCCTCATAAAGACTTAGTGCTTTACAAACATGGCTTAAAACTCAAGTCCCTTATTAACAACACACTTGGCTTCTTTGCCCCATTGATCGGTGACCAGTGTACACAGCGATACTTGGAATGAATAGCGAGAAGTGCTGCAACATACGACTTCCTGTACCAACAATGAGCATAGGCAACTTTTACCTGAAGTAGCTAGGGTGCATATAAAAGCACCTCACATATTCCTGGTGTTCTTTGACTCGTCGACGGACAGGCATTCACTTCTGTTTGAAAATATAAGGCGATGAATTACACAATGTATATTAAACATTTAGAGAATATTTTTCTTTTTTGACAAATGCCATGTTTATCTCATCGAGTAAGGTTGAAAAGGTATACATTATCACACGTCTCGCTTGGCCACTCGTGAAAGTATAAAATTTCTTCCTCAACCGATGTGATAAAAAAAAAATCCTCTAAATATTACCCATATGGGAAGATGGACACAAAGAATTACTTGTCCAGTAAGTGCCCAGGCAGTTTCACCCTCCCCGTCTTTGGTTGGTTGTTGTGAACGAGTCATGTTGCTAGTCGTCTGTTCTCACTTGTTGGACAGTCAAATTTACCGAAAGTATAGAAATTATCGTAATCAAAAAACTTATCGTCATATAAATGTTTCGTTCATGTGAAATGACGTCCTAGACACGCGCGGCTATGACGTCTTAAAAATCAGTTTGCGCAGATTTATATTTAGTCACAGCAGAACGTCACTTCAAAGAAATATACATCCTGAAATGAGGGATAGAGAAAAAACTACAGTTACCAATTATGTTGTATAATACTTTCGCAACGCTGGTGAAATCATTTAGAGGGAAACTTGTATATTAAACAATGTATAAGTTTTTACCTTTTAAAACATATTGGTAATATAAACAAAAACCAACTTGTGACAGGGAACGCAAGATTATCTTTCTCTCGTTATACAAATTGTGTAATTCTCTTTCCAAGGCTCGGGAATTATCGTTAGTTAGTGTCCCAAATACATATTGGGTCAAGATCGAACCAGTTGAATGGTGTAGCGAAGATACATGACAAAAACATGTTTGCAATAGTTTGAAGGTCAAGAATTGAACGTCATCGAAAAAAGTTGTAAGAATTATCCTACAATGACATTAACGCAGGGCAGTTGACAATTTCACAGGTACATCATTAGTGGAAAACATGATTAGTTACAAATATTGTTTAGAGTTACCAAGTCAATTCATCAGTACTTACAAGACATTTTCTATGCGGGATGATTTTACAAATATATTCTGAAATGCTTTGATAACAATCAAGCAAGATAATGCACGTTCAAATACATAAGATCAGAACTTAGGAAGAAAAAGTATTTGTTGACGTTCTTTAATATCAACATTCGTAGCAGCATTGAACTTTCCTTTACTTTTATTTATTTTACTATGTTCATTATATGCATTAACAAGAACACAATTGTATTGCGTTGTTTGCACCTTAAAAAGTATGGAATACAAATACATGGAACATATTGTATATTGAGGAAATTAGATACACTTCGTATGCTATATAGAGAATAAGCAACAAGGGCGGCCTACGAGTGATTACGGTATATCTGTCCTAGTTTAAAATAATGTTCACGTTTGCGAGCCGTTGCGAGCGACTGAGTTGGTTATTCTATACATTAGACATTTGTAATAAAATAAAAATCGTCTCTAATGTTCAACTGTGAAACTGTAGCCGGTCTATACATAGTTGAATGTATGAACCGCAGTAGCCACTAGTAGGCCTATACACAGTTGAATGTATGAACCGCAGTAGCCACTAGTAGGCGTATACACAGTTGAATGTATGAACCGTAGTAGCCACTAGTAGGCCTATACGTAGTTGAATGTATGAACCATAGTAGCCACTAGTAGGCCTATACACAGTTGAATGTATGAACCGCAGTAGCCAATAGTAGGCCTATACGTAGTTAAATGTATGAACCGCAGTAGCCAATAGTAGGCATATACATAGTTGAATGTATGAACCGCAGTAGCCAATAGTAGGCCTATACACAGTTGAATGTATGAACAGCAGTAGCCACTAGTAGGCCTATACATAGTTGAATGTATGAACCGCTGTAGCCACTAGTAGGCCTATACATAGTTGAATGTATGAACTGTCGTAGCCACTAGTCGGCCTATACGTAGTTGAATGTATGAACCGTAGTAGCCACTAGTAGGCCTAAACGTAGTTGAATGTATGAACCGTAGTAGCCACAAGTCGGCCTATACGTAGTTGAATGTATTAACCGTAGTAGCCACAAGTCGGCCTATACGTAGTTGAATGTATGAACCGTAGTAGCCACTAGTCGGCCTATACATAGTTGAATGTATGAACCGTAGTAGCCACAAGTCGGCCTATACGTAGTTGAATGTATTAACCGTAGTAGCCACAAGTCGGCCTATACGTAGTTGAATGTATGAACCGTAGTAGCCACTAGTAGGCCTATACGTAGTTAAATGTATGAACCGCAGTAGCCACTAGTAGGCCTATACATAGTTGAATGTATGAACCGTAGTAGCCACTAGTAGGCCTATACACAGTTGAATGTATGAACCGCAGTAGCCAATAGTAGGCCTATACGTAGTTAAATGTATGAACCGGAGTAGCCACTAGTAGGCCTATACATAGTTGAATGTATGAACCGTAGTAGCCACTAGTAGGCCTATACGTAGTTGAATGTATGAACCGTAGTAGCCACTAGTCGGCCTATACGTAGTTGAATGTATGAATCGTAGTAGCCACTAGTAGGCCTATACATAGTTGAATGTATGAACCGTAGTAGCCACTAGTAGGCCTATACGTAGTTGAATGTATGAACCGTAGTAGCCACTAGTAGGCCTATACGTAGTTGAATGTATGAACCGTAGTAGCCACTAGTAGGCCTATACATACTTGAATGTATGAACCGTAGTAGCCACTAGTAGGCCTATACACAGTTGAATGTATGAACCGCAGTAGCCAATAGTAGGCCAATACGTAGTTAAATGTATGAACCGGAGTAGCCACTAGTAGGCCTATACATAGTTGAATGTATGAACCGTAGTAGCCACTAGTAGGCCTATACGTAGTTGAATGTATGAACCGTAGTAGCCACTAGTCGGCCTATACGTAGTTGAATGTATGAATCGTAGTAGCCACTAGTAGGCCTATACATAGTTGAATGTATGAACCGTAGTAGCCACTAGTAGGCCTATACGTAGTTGAATGTATGAACCGTAGTAGCCACTAGTAGGCCTATACGTAGTTGAATGTATGAACCGTAGTAGCCACTAGTAGGCCTATACATACTTGAATGTATGAACCGTAGTAGCCACTAGTAGGCCTATACACAGTTGAATGTATGAACCGTAGTAGCCACTAGTAGGCCTATACATACTTGAATGTATGAACCGTAGTAGCCACTAGTAGGCCTATACATACTTGAATGTATGAACCGTAGTAGCCACTAGTAGGCCTATACACAGTTGAATGTATGAACCGTAGTAGCCACTAGTAGGCCTATACATAGTTGAATGTATGAACCGTAGTAGCCACTAGTAGGCCTATACATACTTGAATGTATGAACCGTAGTAGCCACTAGTAGGCCTATACATACTTGAATGTATGAACCGTAGTAGCCACTAGTAGGCCTATACACAGTTGAATGTATGAACCGTAGTAGCCACTAGTAGGCCTATACATAGTTGAATGTATGAACCGTAGTAGCCACTAGTAGGCCTATACATACTTGAATGTATGAACCGTAGTAGCCACTAGTAGGCCTATACATACTTGAATGTATGAACCGTAGTAGCCACTAGTAGGCCTATACCCAGTTGAATGTATGAACCGCAGTAGCCAATAGTAGGCCTATACATACTTGAATGTATGAACCGTAGTAGCCACTAGTAGGCCTATACACAGTTGAATGTATGAACCGCAGTAGCCAATAGTAGGCCTATACATAGTTGAATGTATGAACCGGAGTAGCCACTAGTAGGCCTATACATACTTGAATGTATGAACCGTAGTAGCCACTAGTAGGCCTATACACAGTTGAATGTATGAACCGGAGTAGCCACTAGTAGGCCTATACATAGTTGAATGTATGAACCGGAGTAGCCACTAGTAGGCCTATACATACTTGAATGTATGAACCACAGTAGCCAATAGTAGGCCTATACATACTTGAATGTATGAACCTGTCGTCACGCAGTACCACAGCTTATCACTTACGAATGGCTGTAAATGATACATCTTAAAGAAATACCTACCAAGCATAGGTATGACATAAACAAGAAAAGGGTATCCTAAGTTAGGGTCCACTCCTTGACTTGGTCAAAACACATTCTAAGTCCCATAAAATGATTCTGGAAGATTTTGAGATAGAGGCCTGAAAAGAGCCAAACTACCCTTTCACTTATCACTGGTGTCTGATAACACGGTGTATTGTCATTGATAGATAATGATACTATATGGGTGTCCTTTCATACTATGTTTACGACATGAGTGTCTAAATAAACTAGTGTCCAAAAGAAACGCTACCATACAAATCGCAAGATAATTCAATACAACGCAGATTGATGCGACTTAAACATAATTAAATCATATCTCCAGACGTCAACTTACTTCTACGCAAATTTGGAAACATTATCTTTTCATGTTTGCGAAAAACACGCATTTAAAAAGTCAACGATTAGTAATCTACTTAACTAGTCGAGGTAACACTTTTGCTTGTTTTAAGACGTTCTAGAGCAATGACGCGTCAATTAATTTATGTCAAATTAGGTGCGTTATACCAACAACATTGTTTTCCTACCTAAATTTCATACTTTACCAAAATTTGAACTAAAATGACGAAAACTATGTGCAAAAAACAATTGCGATTTATGCACCCCATATGCGTTTAAAAATACAACAAAATTAAATACTATTCCTAAAATAATCAGAATGTCGATACTTCTTCACAAGAAATATGCCTGTCAGATACCCTTTAATTTGACTCTGTCAGGTTATAGAGTTTTGTTTTGGACGACGTAGAAAACTTGGTAGCGTTTCTTTGGGACACTAGTTTATTAGTATTTCTCGATCTGTTTTTTACCATAATCCCCAAATTCAAGAAAATGCTTCAAAACCTACCTTTTAGCAACTACCATTATAATGCTAATTCAGTAATGTGACAATATATAGGCTGAAGTTGTAATCGAAAATCGGACAATGGTGCGCGCCAATAATTAATACAGAAACAAATGTCGGTTGGTAGAAATTCATATAGTTAAACATCAAATAAGACAATATAAGTGAGACAGAATTTCTATTTCGTTACATAAATTTGGCAGTTATTCGATTTTAATTAAAAACATGTTGAAATATAATTTTGGTATCGTCCGAATGAACAGGCACGGGCATTAACTTAGGACAATAAAACGTCTCCTCTTGGGAAGTGTTAAACATACTTTAAGAAACTTTAAATCGCCTATCGTTCCACAACCTCTCGAACATAGATTTTTTTTCTTGATCATAGTGAATTCGCACGTTGTTGGCCTTATAAATATCTATGAATGTCAGGTGATTGATAGTTAGTCTATTGATGGTAAAATATGTCATTCAAACATTATAGGATAATAATAGTCCATTTATATTGCGCTTATTCCACATAAAATAAATGCTCAAAGCGCACAACATCGTTCAAAACTATGAGAGAAAGTTTACATTTGTCTGAAAAGATATGTATTCAGGCTTGTCTTGATGGATTGCAAAGAAGGTGCAAGTCGCAATTCAAGCGGAATGGAGTTCAAGTAGGTGGCAGCACTGAAAACAAATGAATGTTGTCCAAAAGAGGAGATTTTTTTACACTTTACCTTGTGAGGAGACTGTGATTATGAACGCGGGGCTCGGTTATAGGTATATACTGATGTAGGAGACGCAGAGATATGCTAGGGCATCATTGTTCACACACTTGTAAGTCAGGCACAGTATTTTGTAAATGACCTTCTCTCCTGAATAGGTAGCCAGTGAAGCTGTTGAAGCTGTTGAAGCACTGGTGTAATGTGGTCGTTTTTTGTGAAATCTTGAATCAATCCTGGCAGCAGTGTTTTGAATTCGTTGGATTTTAACAGCCGTTTTGGCACCAACAAGCAGGCTATGACAAGACTCTAACTTTGACATGACCAGCGAATGAACAAGAACCGTGGTTGATTTTGTCATCAGATATTTCCTTATATTATTTATCAATATTCCTTAGCTGCAGGAAGGATACTTTCGCTAGGTGATTTACATGATTTGTCATAGTGAGCTCTGGATCAAGGATGACACCGACATCTTTCACAGAAGATGCTATTGGAATGATTGATTGTCCAAATGTGATTGACTGTAGGTTGACATTCTTGACCTTTGATTTGGATTCAACAAGGAGACAATCAGTGTTCTCATCTACGTGACGTTTGAGTCAGTTTTTGGACATCCAAGTCTTCACGTCGTCATAGCAATGTGATAGAGTTTGAATTACTGCACTTACACTTAGGTTATCAGCCGGGAATATCTTCATCAGCTGCGAATCATCAGCATATTGATGGCGCTGCACTTCATGATTCTAGTGATTTTGCTCAAAGACTTTATGTATAAGTTGAATACTATCGGACCTAGTACAGATCCTTGGGGTACACCACACACAAGTTCCTGGGGATCAGAAAGACACCCATCAATAAGAACAGTTTGCTGTCTGTGTGAAAGATCTAATCTTAACCAATCCAGAGCTTTAACATCTACATGACATTCACTTTTCAGTCGAAACATCAGGCAATCATGGTCGATTGTATCAAAGGCTGAGCTAAGATCTAACATAACTAGTAGGACCATATACCTCTATCAACCCCCATGCGCAGGTCATTGACAACTCTCAGAAGAGCGCTTTCTGCCGAAAATAATGTTCTGTATGCAGATGGAACCTTAGCAAAGAGGTTGTGGTAATCGAGGTGTTAGCATGAGGTGGAGGTGTTTGTCTGTTACCGCCCTATCTACTAATTCACAGATGAAGCTAAGATATGACACAAGTCGATAATGTGGCAAGTTTTCCGGACCAAGAGATGGTTTCTTTAATAAAAGCTTTCGTTGGTGATTCAGTCATGATTCCAGACAGAAGACAAGAGTTAACAAGAAGAACTATGGCTGGTAAAACATCAATGTAGTCAATTAACATTTTTGTCGGGAATGAGTCTAAGATAAAGGAAGTTGGTTAAGACTTTTTGATCAAGTCCATCATCTCATCTGTCAAAGGGTCGAACTTACACAGCATTTCTTTTGAAGGTAGAATCTCACTATGCTCTTGTATGTTTCGATCAATTGGTGGAAATGAAGCTCTGATTGAAGTTAGAGAAGGTGTTTGCAGTAGTTAACGAGTCACCAATATTTGAAGATATATTGTGGTTCTTCTTCGACTTCTTGCCAAGGAGGGAGAACATCAGTTTATAAAGAGCATTGGCATCATTCATGCTTTCAGTGATCCGAGCAATCATAAAGTCATACTTATCCTGTTTTGTGGCTTTTGTAACTTTATTCCTGGAAGTGCGATAGATTTGTCTATCTACTTCTAGAGACGATTTTCGCCAGCGTATCTCAGCAATCCAGTTCTCAGCTTTTGCTTGATTTCAGGCGTTAAAAATCCTGTCAGCGTCTGTAACGTCATGTGGTCTAAATGTCTCCGCAGCAAATTATGGAAATGAGTTGAGTGTAAAACTTGGACTGATTTCCCCGCTTTGGGTCGAGAGCCGTTATGGGTCGCTACAAGCGTCTGGTCTGTAAGGGAGGGGCTTTTTCTTTTTCGGGGGCATGGTTGTCCAGCAACCCAAGTAAAACATTATTGAATGTTTCAACAAATTCTTCACAGTCGGGGCCGGCGGATTTGAGTATATGATACATTAAATGTTGATATAAATGATAATTTAATGTCCAATATTGTCTTGATCCACATAGGGTCCGGTAATCTTTATTTTCGACTTAATATTGTAAACTTCACATGGATTTGTTATACACAATGTCATTCCAGATGTAGTTATTGAATATATTTTGACTATGTCTTTTATAACATGGCGAGGAGGACTAACCGTGCACTTTCCCGCCTGTCCAGTTATCCCCTGGAAGTAACGCTCTCTTACTATTTCCCGCGAGTTAGAGTTTAAACCAAGTGGTTATTACTTGGAATGTACTCGATACGGTAATTCCTGTTCTATTGATCGTTCTATATGCTACGTGTACTTGCTCCGTGGAAAGCACTTCATTTGAATAACGGACTACAAATATGTTAAAACCTTTTTTTAGTTTGAATAAACTTATTCATGAGATACACTGCATATGTTATTACATAATTCGCACATAAAACACCCGAAAGGCATTATCCTCATCCTTTATCTCTGTAAACAATAACAAGAACAACTAGATTAGCGTTTGCGGGATACCGCAAAAGCAGAGCAGCCCCGAAACTTTTACAGGCCGCACCAAATTGAGAATTTTCTCGTGACCTTGACCTTTGACACTCAAGTTCACACAATCAATGAACACATTTCATTGAGTATAACATTATTGTAATGAAATAAAGTGTAAAAAATTAAATTAATCCATTTTCTCCATATATGTTGACCTTGCTGTGACCTTGACCTTCGACAGTTCGTACCCAAACTTTTTGAAAATTTTGTACTTCTCAAGAGATAATATATACAAAATCTAAACTTCATAGCACAAAAACTTTTCAAGTTATTGTGTTTACAAGGAATTGCAATAACTCATATCTCATGACCTTGACCTTTGACCTTCAAGTTAACACAATAATTGAACACGTTTTATTGAGTATAATAATCATGTATTGATTAAAAGTGATCATAGTTAAAATTAAGCATTTTCGCTAAACGATGCTTAAGTCATGACCTTGCTGTGACCTTGACCTTTGACGGATTGTAGCCGAAACCTTTTCAAAATGTTTTACATTTCCAAGGATGATATATACCAAGTTAGAGCTTCATAGCACAAAAACTTTTCAAGTTACCGTGTTTACAAGGACTTTTAGAGTGAATATATAGCTCGTTACCTTGACCTTTGACCTTGAAAGAGAACATGTCAAAATCGTTCCCCCGAGGCATGAGTAGTAAGGTATGAATAAGAGTTCTGGAAAGCTTAGTGGAAAAAAGTTATAGCTAGTAGTACGAGTGCGGCGGCGGCGGCGGCGATGGAAACTTCACAAAAACTGATAGCAGCCCCGTCCCTAGACGGGGCTGCTAATTGAAACGTGTATTTTTAATGTCGGCGACCGGGGCTATGTCAAATCACTTGGATTTGGATATAGAATATTTTTTTATGTGGAAACGAATTATAGGTTACTGGGCACATTCAAAACAAGTGTTCTACTAGACACACCTCATAAGTAGGCGTTACAATGTGTCACTTATTAACATCATTACATTGACATGTGGTTTTGGTTTTTCATGTTCCTTATCAAAGCCTACACTGAGAATCTGTTTAGTTTCCACTTCTTGTCTTATAGTTTCTATTTCCGTCATGATTCCTGCTTTCATTGAAGAATGTTGACAGAAATAAGATTATTCTTAGTTTTCATTCCTAGAATCATGTGTTTGAATATCAGTAAGCAAGAAATTTAAATGAGTGTTAGAGATTGATCAATGGAAGGATGTAAACATTTAAGACAGAGAGGCTGACGTCATGTATCGAGTGACATCAAGCGAGATTGAAAAATATGGCACGAACGCTTGCAGCATTTGTTACAAGACATTACTTGTCAAGTAGACTCTTCCTAGAACAAGAGACGAACTTAAAGTAGGCATCAATGATGTGTAATGGCGCGATGTTGCAGGAGTCGAGGAGAAGGAGAGTGCGAGAGGAAGGAGAGATCGGTAAGCCTGAGACAGAGATGCACCGGGGCTCCCTTCACTCTGCCAACCCCCCACCACTCGTCAGCACCTCCCCTACTAATGGTACCGCTCAGCGTCAAGTGATGTTTCCATACCGCCCCATTACCTTCCCACTCATCCATCCACCTTTCTTTATTTGCGCGTGTAATCGAGTTAAGTGAGTGTAGCGAGACGCCGACACCTGCAGATTGACGACAAGAGCAGGAGAGCGCTAACATGACAAATATCCTCCTTAGTGCTCGCACACACACCTGGTCCTCGCACCGTGCTACAGCAAGACTCTGTGTGACCAACTCACGGGAAAAACTGCCCTGGACAACACTATAATGAAACTAAAAAATTCAACTAAATACTCCAGCTTCAAGTGCCACTATTATTAACGGTTCCTTTTCTCACATTAGCTCTGACTGGTCATATAAATGACTTTTATTTAATGACATATTTCTTTTAATTTACCTATTAATTTCTTATGCAAATTAATCAGGACTAGCTCAAAGGGACTTAGCACAGGCATCCTGACGGACCTCCATTTCATTTCCAGAACAACAAGCACTACCAGTTCTGTAGGAGATCAGGGAGATATTGACATTGACAAACAACAAGCACTACCATTTCTCTAGGAGATAAGGAAGATATTAACATTGACAAACAACAAGCACTACGAAGATTCTATGAAAAAACGGAGATATTAACATTGATATAAAAACTAGCACTACTAGTTCTCTAGGAGATAAGGAAGATATTAACATTGACAAACAACAAGCACTACCAGTTCTCAAGGAGATAAGGAAGATATTAACATTGATATAACAACTAGCACTACCAGTTCTCTATGAGAGAAGGGAGATATTAACATTGATATAACAACTAGCACTACCAGTTTTCTAGGAGATGATAAAGATATTAAAATTGACAAACAACAAGCACTACCAGTTCTCAAGGAGATAAGGAAGATATTAACATTGATATAACAACTAGCACTACCAGTTCTCAAGGATATAAGGAAGATATTAACATTGATATAACAACTAGCACTACCAGTTCTCAAGGATATAAGGAAGATATTAACATTGATATAACAACTAGCACTACCAGTTCTCTATGAGAGAAGGGAGATATATACATTGGAAATAACTAGTACTAGTACCATGATTGTTCCCAAAGAGAAGCAACGTGTCTTAATTGTGCATCACATCACATCAGGTATTTTACAATCTGACGCTGTTAATCAGTTTCAATGGGGTAAAATTTATGATCACGTAACATTTTTTGTTTTTATTCTTTCACGTAAGGTAAGAAACACGGAGCTGACCTGGCCTCTCACTTGCTATGGTTAATCGGAAATCGAAAGCTGAAGAGAATTCTGTGAACAAATGCCTCACTTCAATCTTAGCAACTTTAACGATTTCAGACTCTTTACTTCATTGCTAAATATATTGACTGTAGCTGTTTACGAATTTGTTTCCATGTTGATTGTAAGAACGATTTTCTTGCTGCCAGAAAGCCCTTTTATTCTGTTCAACTTAAGCAGTCATAGGGACCAAGAACTTGCTATAGTATAACTACAAACTGTTGGATTTACCAAAAATAAGAGCCAGTGGCTCTGTAGCTCATCACGCATCATATCAATTTTGCTTTAGGGTGTGGCAAATATGTTTTCCACCTTACTTGGGGCCACAGGGTCCCAAAATGTACAATGGGAATCCTCCTTATCTAATTAGGAGTCTGCACACAAAGTTTCAGCTTTCTAGGCCTGATGCTTCTTGAAAAGGATGAAATTAGGTTATAATGGTGTGGCCCTTATTAGTGGCCACAGGGCCATAAATTATTACCCTCACTAGTCAAGGAGTATGTTCACAAGGTTCCCGTTTTCTAGGCCATATATATATATGCTTCTGGAGAAGAAGATGAACATAGGTTTTAAGGGTGTGGCCCTTGTGGCCCTTATTAGGGGCCACAGCTCCACCAAAGCTATAAATCATAATGCTCACTAGTCAAGGAGTATGTACACAACATTTGAGCTGTCTAGGCCTTGTGCTTCTGGAGAAGAAGGCGAAAATAGGTTTTAAGGGCGTGGCCCTTGTGGCCTTTTTTAGGGGTTACAGGGTCACCAAAGCTATAAATTTTAATCCTCACTAGTCAAGAAGTTTGTACACAAAGTTTCAGCTTTCTATGCCTTTTGTTTTTGGAGAAGAAGACGAAAATGCGAACGAAACGAAAGTTAAAGGACGGACAGACGGACGCCGGAAACGTTGCCATGCAATAAGCCGATCGGGCCTTTCAGGCCAGATGAGCTAAAAATTCCAGAACCCCACTATCTTTAATAAAGTAATTTTACCATTGGAAGAACATTGCCCTGAAGTTTTTGAGATAAAAGAGATTGGAACTATACATTTTCAACATAATTTCAAGCAGTCGATACTTTTACTGAACGATGCTATTTTCTTCCGTGTTAATATTTTTACAAATATCGTACCACTCGTTATCAAAACTACACCATGGCTATAGAAATATATTCACTCACTTTGTACTACATGTGAGTACTAAAGGTTGTTGTTTTCATATACTCTTACGTCAGTCTTTCATAATAACTCCAAAAGAAATTTATTCAGTATAAGACTGGTGCTAGATGATGAAACATCCTAACATTTTACAGGTTAATAAAATCTATATATACAAATAAAGTAATGAACAGCGTAACATGAAACTTTCTTTGATAAAGTTTGCAAAGAAATATAGATAATACAGTTTACATTTTCATTTTGCATTAGAGAAACTGAGATGCATTATATTTACATTGTATATCAGGCAAATATTTCATTCTTATGTCGTTATATAAAGTACAAAAAGCATAAAATGTAATTCATCTTTTAAACATATTTACAGATAAGGATTCTCTTGGAATATCATTTCTCCTCCCGGTATTTTTCCTATTCTGAAGAGTTACAAAAACTTCTAACATATTTCGAATTACCATCAAATATGATTCCATTTTGAACGGGGTTGCAGGCAAGGTGATCCAAAAGTACCATACTTATTTATTTTTGTAGCTGAAATCCTAGGAGGTATGATAAGACAAAATGATAAAACAAAAGGTATCATAATTGATGGCCAAGAATAAAAGTTGGGTCAATATGCTGATGATACAGAATTTTTCCTTGATGGCTCAGATGAAAGTTTATATGCTGCTATTGATACCATCAATACCTTTTACAATATGTCAGGTTTAAGGATAAATATATATTGATAAGACTAAAGCAATTTGGATAGGCTCAAAAGCAGGAAGTAAAAAAAATCTTTGATGAGATTTAGATATAAAATGGCAAAGAAGTGAAAATGAAGTTTTGGGTATTAAATTTACACCTGATGTTATTTTTTATTGGTAATCAATACAAGAAAAAGGCTTGCAATGTGGAGAAAAGACCTTTGACCTCATTTGGCAAAATCCCTGTTATTTTTGCTCTTTCTCAGTTTTTCAACTCTTTACCTAACCCACCCGATGAATTGATCACTCGCCTTGAGAAGGGGGTTTACGAATGATTGATATTAAAACCTTTTTTAATGCCATGAAACTTGCTTCTCATAAACTCTATTTAAGTAAAACATTGATGATATGTGCAATTTTCCTTTCAATGGCATACTGAATTAATGAGCAAACTTTCAGAATATTGTGAATATTGATATTCCCGTTTGGAAATAGGTTTTATTTGCATGGACATTTTATTGTGAAAGGGGTATTATTGAAGAAGACAACATAAATGAAATTTTAGCACAATCTTTTTGGTTGGATAATAATTTCACAATCCAAAAACACTATATCAGAAATTGGGCAAAAAATGGAATACTTGCAATTAATAATCTTTGTAGAGAACATGGTTTTATGTCTTTTGAAGAATTGTATGAGGGGTACATTTATTGATCCTAAATATTTTATATATTTTTTATACATATATTTTACCTGAACCATGGAGAAATGACAATAACAAGACTTACTCGTTGTATTGATATGGATATCATCTTTCTTTATAAGGACTTTCTTTACTGTAAGGAAAGGTTCCAGACATTTTTTATGATAAACTCTTATTTGATAATGATAATCTTAATCTTAATCTGACGGATGTAAAACTTTGTGATTTGCAGTTCAAATGTGTGCATAGAATTATTAATACAAAAAGAGCTGTTGAAAATGAAACTTGTAGACACTTTTATCTGTAACTTCTGTAATGTTGAGAATGAATCGTTATGTCATGCAAGGCAGCAACAACTCCCACCTTTTATAGTCTTTTGGTATGACACGACCGGGATTTGAAACCCCGGTCTTCCGGAAGACGAGCGGACACTCTACCACTGAGCTACGTCCCCGGTTTATATCCGATTTTCTGATTGGCCTACTTGGTCACATGACCGCATTAACGTCGAGCAATGTCAACCTCTTGGAGCTGTGAGAGATTGATACAACAATCCAAGCACCTCTGGGCCTCTTTTCACAAAGCAACCTTTACTAAGGTTGACCTTAACTCCCATAATTTAACACTGCACTAAGGCTACCTTAAAGCGCAACTCCCGGGTGATTTTGCTCCAACTTCCTTCATTTATCTTCATAATGCTTAACATGTACATTTCACAGACGTAAAAATCACATTGATAATATACTCATGGAAACGAATAAGGGAACGTTTAATTGATGTTAACTTATGTCTGGCATGTTCCGTTTGTTCGAGGCTGCGTGGGGCCATTATAAACTGAAAATGTTGAAGTTTACTTTCACTGAAAAAGGTACTGTGCACGTGAAAATTGATTTCCATGAACTTCATGCATGGCAACGTCCATTTAACCTTCAAGGAGTCAGCGAATGTCAGTGTACCTTTACCTTCACACTCATGCCAAGAGCATACCTTTCTGATAATGAGAAATGGCAGGCTATCGGGTGCAAAAACAGCGGTCAATCAATATGCCAGACAGCCAGACAGCCAGTCTTAAAGTGTGATTTCGCGACTTTGCAACCGGTACCGTCAGACAGGAAACGTAAAGATTAGACCAGGTCGTGGTCCAAAACGTAAGACAGCGCCCCGAAACGACCGCCAGCTGGTGCTGCTGTCTTTACGTAACCGATTTAAACCAGCATCGAAAATGAACTCTGAGTTCAGGGCAGTAACGAGACTAAGAATTTGTGACCGTACAGTCAGAAACAGACTTAAAGCAGAAGGCTTAAGTCATGTCGTCCTGTTGTTGGGGTAAGGGCTACACAACATCGAGATAGACATCGAGTTTGACAACTTCGACATTGGCGCAATACCATGTTCATCTATAAGTCTAGATTCAATTTGGACTTGGCAGATGGTCGGATCCGCGTTTGGCGATGCCTTCGTGAACGTCACCATCAATGCACCATCATACAACACGATTCCTACGGGGGCGGATCTGTGATGGTATGGGGCGGCATAACCTACGACCATAGGACCAACCTTGTTCGACTTTATGGAAGGGTGACTGGTGTCCGTTACCGAGACGAAGTGTTGCAACCTGTTGTTCTTCCTTTCCGCCGTAGAGTGGGTGTAAACTTTGAGTATCAACATGACAATGCTCGACCCCACACGGCTCACGTCAGCAGGGATTTTCTGGCGCAGAACAACGTCAGAGTGTTGCCATGGCCGTCCAAGAGCCCAGACATTAATCCCATTGAACACCTCTGGGACGTTCTTGGACGTCGGGTGAGGGATGGTGATGTTCTACCCCAGACACTTGATGCCATGTTCCAGGCTCTCCAAGAAGAGTGGCGCGCAGTTCCTCGGGCTGTCATCCGGAAGTTGATCCAAAGTGCTCCACGACGGTGTGAAGAAGTGATCAGGAAACAGGAAGGACACACCAGATACTGAAATTTCACCTGTGGTGTACATACTTAATGAAATATACTTGATCAAAAACCCATGACAATAAAACAAATTTCACCATCAATATATGCGTTTCTTTATTCATTTCCATCAGTATATATAAGTGTTCAATTCCATACACCTCTTTGCCATCAAAATAAAGTATATTTCTAGAAAAACGTAAAAGAAGGCGAAAAAATGTTATTTACGTCGCTTGTGGACGTGTCGGCCATTTTGTTTTACGGAAAAGACCGGGAAAATCTCGATTGTCGCCGATGGAATGTGTGACGTCAACTGTGGAACACACGGTCTGCAAAATGGCGGCTCTAGTATTATTAACACTGACAGACAAATAAACACCGAAGGTTGTAGCGGCCATACCAGTTGACAATTCCATGTTAAAAGTCGCAAAATATCTGTACATAACTTCCTGAAGCAACAGTAAAAAGGAATAAACACAACAGTGACGATAAATTTTGAAAACTTTCTATTAACCAACCCGGAAGTAAATCCCTTCAAATTGAAATCTCACAGTGAAACAATGCGAATTTTAGTTGAAATATTTTACGGAAAAGATCGGGTTTGTACATAAATAGTTTCTAATATATGTGGGCTTGTTTATTATTGAAATTCGCTTTGTTGTTTTTGTCTTTTGTAGCTTGATTTTGCAAAATTCACGATATCAAGGTCCGGGTTAAAAAGTCTGATTCCACGGTACACGGCCAGGAAATATCAAATTATATATATTTTTAGCTTCTTTACATTATGTGTACGAATAAAAGAAAGTTCTTCAAAATACTATGTAATGCATTGTAACTGGTGGACGTGAAATGGGCATGAATATACTCCAATAATTTTACATTTTCTTACGAATTACTTACCGATCATTTTACGATATGAGCAGTTTTTATCTGATATATAACCAAGAAAAAAATCCATTTGATTAATCATATCTGCGTTTCTTATCAGTCATAAATATAAATAATTAATATCCATTTTTCTGTACATAAAACTGTAGTTGGGAGTTTTTAAAAATATATATTTCTTCACTTTTTGTCTGTGTTAATAACATGCTATTCTATTTAAGCTAGGATTAATAAAACAAAAACTATTCAGACTGGTTTATCAAACTAATATCACATTATAGTACACATTTATTGCAATATAAATATTTTAATTTTGTGTTTGCATTAATCTATTCTTGAAAGATGGACCATTCTCTTCTAATTAAGATTAATAAATGTAAGCCCTCGTATTACCTATTTCCATGGTAATAACAAAAATATTTCAATGAACTTGAAAACTGACAAAAACAAACATTATGAACAGCAAAAATTGATAAAAGGCATATTTTACTTTTTACTTTTGTTGTTTTTGAATGCCATTTTTAAAGAGCTGCAAATTATACTAATTAATTTGGTGTCACCTGTTTTCGTGGTATTTTTCTCAGCTCCAATGTTATGATACAACACAAGCATTTTATTTTACGTTTTATTGTTTATTTAAACATAAGTCGATGGTGTAGACTAGCATTTAAATTATAGATGTCTATTATCTATTCAATGTATTTTACTGTCACAAAAATTTAGCAAAACTGTTGAAATTCTGGTATAGGAAAGAACTCACAGGCAACTACATGTAGGTATTTATTTTGAAGTAAAAAATGTCTTAGAAGCCAAATGACCCGCAAGTCATAAATATAAATGTTGTATAGGTATGAGGGTTCAAGGAATAAATCACTTTCTATGCACTGGAAAATACTGCAAAATGACCAAAAATATATATATAAAATTTAAATGAAACAAATCACTACCTTCAATTTGCATGGGCTTCAAGGTTTATTTTAGTGAGTGAAGCAAGATAAATATTTTGAAATTAGACACTTACAATAAACTCAAACTCAATAGTTTTCATACACTGATGTAAATGTGTATAGTGCTATGCTGTTTATCAAAACATACATGCGGCGAAAACGAACCAAAATACTACAAATACCGAGAACCATATGCATGAATATGCAAATTAGGTAATTTGCATATAACCTTCTAATGATGTAGGCAAATGTATTTCCTTCAAGTTAGTACCATTTTGAGATGTTTAGGATAAGAATTAAGAAAGTTGTGGGCAGAAAACCTTTCCCAGAGGAAAAAATCGCCATTGACTAGTTACCATGGAAACGGCCATTTATTATCAGTATAGGCAGTGCATTCTTACATGTAAACATTGATCAATGACCACTTTGTCCATGGGAATATATTTTCTTCCAAAAGTAATGTATTTAGTGTAATTCAAACATTCTGCAAATAAAAAAACACTTTTTTTCGCGACAATTTATTCATGTTTTCACAATCTAATTAATATTCATAAATATGCAAATGAGGTAATTTGCATAACACATTCTCATGATGATGGCAGTTGCATATCCTTCATTTTGGTACCACTTCAAGTTGTTTAGGATAAAAAGTAAAGGAATTATTGGCCAAACACTACTTTACTAGGGAATAAGTGGGAAATGATTGGTTGCCATGGAAACACGTAAAAAAGACAGGGTTCAAATGAGTTTATTTTTTGGGAACATCTTTTTTTCAACGACTGAGACAGAAAGCTTCATTTTGGTACCCATGGCAATTTGTCCTGGGGGGGGTGCATGGTAAGTGGTCCTGGCCCCCGGCCTATGTTGTTTACGTCTGTAATGGTGGCTACGTCATTCTTGTGTTCCACAGTTGACGTCACTTCCGGTAAAATCTACGGAACAACACGATCGAGGCAGGAAGTTTATTATTATTTTTCAAACCACCTATATGATTAGTTTAAAATTATAATGACTTCACGTAAATTCATAATATGAACGATATAATATGAAAACATGATAATAAATGTACAATTTGGCTTGGATAAATTAGTCTAAATTATCCGGGAGTTACGCTTTAAGGACTTACGATAACCTTAGGGCTTTGAGAAAGGGGACCGAGGTGACTAAAACAGATTTGAGAAATTCAGGTCGCGCATTCCGTACATCGCGTGTAATAATGTAAATCAAGCAATAGTAATTGCTTAGTCTCTGTGATTGAGCTTAAGAGTTGTGTCCCTTATATTTACAGTGGAAAAGTTACTAAAGACCATTTATCATTCAATAAAATTTTTTTACAGACTTTAGATTCGGCTGATCCAATGATTGGTTCAACCTCACTTGAAGTCAATAATTGTTTAATATTCGTCAAAGAAGAATTTTTTTAATTCATGTACTTCAAACCTCAGGTTCTCAAAAATCTATACACGTCACTAATGGCCGAGCTATTGCCAAAACGGCGTTAAACTCCCATCCAAACAATCAGCCAAAGCCACCCACTCCCCTACTCACCGACACACTCATCCTTCGGCCATATTCTAATCCGGGTCATAGCATCAACGGAGTGTATCTAAAACTCAGACAACTGGTCCACAACGGAAATAGCAACTAAGAAGGCAAACTATTCACGAAAAACGTATCATGTCGGGATCGCTTTTGACATCCAAAAGCTTATAGCTACTCCAGTACGACTTTTTATCAGCATGAAGTCTATCTTCAATGATTGCTTTGCCAATGTGCGACTATGGCTTTAAAACTGGTAATATTATTTCCTTAAGTATACAACCTCCCTCTCGCTGTGAGCCACTCGACAGACATGTCTGAATAAGGGACACTGGCAAAAATGCCTATGCTAAATACCAGTCTGTACCAGTCTTCTCTCTGTCCAAAACTTCACATCGTCAAAGTACGAGACAAGGCAAATCTGTACACTAAACCCCAAAAGAAACTATCCACTCATTAAATTTTTCATTGAAAAATAACAAGACACGGTTTTCTATCCTAGTAACATTTTATCAAATACTGAATCATTTGCACATCATCTAACTTCATTTGTTTTGCAATAACTCGTTTATCTTACAACCAGGAAACGTTTAATTAACACTGGTGTGAAATGTTAATTTCGATTTTTTTAGAAATCGAAGTTTCTGATCATATGTTTATGAATTTATGGAATATGGAGTCCATAGTCATCAATACTTCGTATGTCAACCTTCAGCTGTTATGCAGGCAAACACTCGACGTCTCATTGATGTCGTGAGACGTCTGACGGTGGCGTTAGGGATGTTCCCCAATTCATCCTGTAGGGCTTGTTCCAGCTGCCTCAGGTTGACTGGAGGGTTTACTCTATTCCTGATTCGCCTCCCTAGGCAGTCCCACATGTGTTCAATTGGAGAGAGATCGGGACAACGTGACGGCCACGGCAAGACGTTGACGTTATTGTTGTCCAGGAATATTGACACTGCTCTTGCTGAATGTGCAGGCGCGTTATCATGTTGAAACAAAGTTCCCGGGTGATTCTGAAGAAATGGCAACACAACAGGACGAAGAACTTGATCAATGTATCTTTGCGCAGTCATGTTACCCATAACGATCACCAATGGCGACTTGTTTTCTCTTCGGATACCGCCCCAAACCATCACACTTCCCCCACCGTGTGCCTGGACCTCTGCAACACAATTTGGAGCGTTTCTTTCACCCTGGCGGCGATAAACGCGGGCTCTGCCATCATGCTTATATAAACAAAACCTACTTTCATCGGTGAACATAACATTTCGCCAATCACGAAGCTGCCGCCTTCGTACACGTCTTGTCCAGATTAATCGATTATGTCGATGTTGACGTGTCAACGTTGGGCCACAATAAGGTCGACGGGCCCGAATCTCGCTGCTTTTAACCTCCTTCTGACGGTTGATTGACTAAGCACCCTCCCGAGAGCCGTAGACGCCGATTCTGCAACTGTCAGGAATCGATTTCGGAGATGGAGAGTTCTTAAGTGACGTTTCACGTGGTCTACCTGTACGCGATCTATCTAATGTTGTTCCCGTGTCCCTATAACGTTTCATCAAATTTTCGATGGTTTTTCGATGACAGCCGAATGTTCTTGCAATAAGAACATTTGAAGCACCCATGTCCTTAATACCCAAGGCCCTGCCGCGCTGTTCTGGGGCCAATCTAGGCATTTTAAAATTGGTTTTATATGACATGGCTGTGAATTGATCGCTTGCTAACTCACTTTCAACAAGAAAAGCCTTTAAAAAGGCATGCTTGGTGTCACATAGGCAGATGAAGGAGATTGTGATTTGTCGAACAATTTGGGTGATAATATATACAACACTGGATAACAGCAGTAATATTAACACGAGTATTACTCAAAGTTAATATCACAAAATTTATTTCTATCAACACGAATTGCTGAGAGTAATGAATATTTTTTACATTCATCAACGATTGTTGGTATATTTCAAATCAAAACACACGAGGGTGATATTCTATTTATCAGTCAAATTCACTCTTTTTGAGATCTCAGAGAAAAAATTTAAATCTCTGAACACAACAACACTAGATTTTCAAGACAGTGATGTGACAGTGACATGCAGTTTATGATGTTATGGCATTGTGATGTTGTTACTTGAAGTAAAATCACTGCATGGGTTGCCATGTAGCGTTGACAATGACAGGAAATTGTGCAAAACGTACTGCCAAAACCATATCTCCTTGTCATGCTGGTTAATTATTAACTGTAGTATTACAGATAATAAACAAAATACTTTCCGATGATCTGACGGGATTTCAACCCAGCTCCGCTGAGCTAAGCCGCGGTCTTATAGTAACCGTATGGAACCAGCGATGTAGGTCATATTCCAAATATAGCACGAGTCAATTTCAGTAGCTCTGATAATAAATACATGTTTTCAACGTAAACATTTAGTGACATCGTTAAGTATGACTTGTCACGTGGTCGTAAGTGATCTACCTATTAGTAAACATAAGTCTTTTTTCGATGTCACCATCGTTCTTACACAAACATTACTTTTAAATCGCCAGGCGAGCCCAGCGTGAAATTAAATCGCGTGGGTTATAAAAAAGTGGATTCTGCGATTATTGAATGGGAAATAATGCTCTTATCTGGAACAAATGCAGACTCTTCATCAAATGAAGATGTTTTTGATTGAGTCTGTTAACATTTATCAGCGTCTTTAATAGAAAATATTGTTTCTCTTTTAACATGACATTTAAAGCGAAATCATATTCCACAGTTTAATGTGCCAAATATTTTGTATTACCCACATGGTGACGTAATGCATTTTTGCTACAGCTCTGTTCATTGGTCTTTTGATTTGGATACAACACATGTGATTGGCGCGGCTTCCCTTTGAAAATATCAAGAGTAATATAGAGAGAATTCAGAAAAGTTATAGGAGAATCAAATCATAATACTTGGTGCCCTTTGGGGCACCAAGCAATGATGAATAAGCGAAACAATGATCAAAGAAAAACGTGTTTTCTCAGTTTTCAACAAAAGTCATGAAAATCACGTACCTAATCAATTTCTGAGATGAACAACTGAAATGTTACTTTTTGGCGACCTGTTTCCATAAAACTTAACATTTAGCTAAAGTAAATTAAGAATATATTTGAATTCTAAAAATGGATAGTTTCTTTTGGGGTTTAGTGTATATCAAGACGACCAGAACTCAAGCTGAAGCAGCGCTAGTTGACTCTAAGCCCCTATCATCGTAGACCTCTCTCTCTCTCTCTGCGATATGAACCCAGGATGTATGCTCTTAGAACAGTCCGTCCGTATATAACATACATAAGTGCAACAATATTCCACTTGTTTTCTCACATTTCAGGTCTCAATGAAGCAAGGTGAAAGAGCACGTCTCCCCTCTCTCACTGTCCGAGTTGTGCACTGAAACTCTGCTATGAAGGCAGAATACCTCATTGACTTAAAGAGGAAGCAGCACATTTTCCGGTATATAATACGAAAAACTAGGGCTGCCCTTGAATTGTTTTTTTAAATTGCTAGAATGTGCCAACTTTGATCTTCTATTGTGCACGGAAATGACAGTACGCAATCGATTTTATTCTTGTATCGTAAAAAGTATATAGTCACATCATAACGAAAATCCGCTTACTTTGAAAGATTGCTGCATCAAATAGAATTGCGAATTCGCAACTTCTGAAATAAATTTAAAGTGCAATTGCTAAAGTAAAGGATTTTGGTAGGAAAACAATATTGTCAATAAAATGCACTTTATTGGACATAAATTCATTGACGCGTCACTCCTCTAGAACGTTTTAAAACAACCAAAAGTGCTATCTCGCCTAGTTAACGAGATTCCAAATCGATGATTTTTTTAAATGCGTGATTCTCCCCAACATGAACAAATAATGTGTCAAACTTCTGCACAGAATTTAGTTGACTTCTGAAGAAATCAACAACTATGTGTTAGTCCTATGAATCTGCAGTGGATTGAATTATCTTGCGATGTGTATGGTAGCGTTCCTTCTGGGCACTAGTTTATTTGCTGAACAAAGACGTGCAGGCTCCACTTCTTAAACTGCTAAAGATCAAGATAAGCGTCCAAACCACGAACCGATCTACGAATTTGCTGATCGACTAAGTTTGTAATGTTATAGCGAATCTTTTTTAAACAGTTGTTAAAAAAACGGTATGAATTCGCACTGTTTTGCATCAATGAACTAACTTTTATAAATTTATACTTAAAAACTGTCTTGGACCACATTTACGCTGTAAAATAGATACCGGCTACCTCTGATTGAGCAAACGTCCCCGCTCAATTGCGTATTACAGGGTGTTATTTTCATAATAATTTTGGCTATCTAAATAAATTTATATCGATACTTGGATATTTGTTAATACTGTCGATCTCAGATTGACCAGAATGATATAGGTCGTCCCAATAACCTTTCGTATGAAATGTCCATGGTTTTATGAAAATGATATTCACTCTTTTGTTTAACCCTTTGAATAGAAGTGAATTAATCAGAACACACATATTTTCAATTAAAGCGTTATATTTTCAGGGTAAGTATTGGAAATAGTACATGAGTTTCAGTGTAAGTGTTGTATTGGTACATGAGTTTCAGTGTTAGTATTTTACTGGTACATAAGTTTCAGTGTAAGTATTGTATTGGTACATACGTTTCAGTGTAAGTATTGTATTGGTACACGAGCTTCTGTGTAAGTATTGTATTGGTACATGAGTTTCAGTGTAAGTATTGTAATGGTACATGAGTTTCTATGTAAGTATTTATTGGTACATGAGTTTCTGTCTAAGTGTTGTATTAGTACATGAGTTTCAGTGTAAGTATTGTATTGGTACATGAGTTTCTGTGTAAGAATTGTTATGGTACATGAGTTTCTATGTAAGTATTGTATTAGTACATGAGTTTCAGTGTAAGTATTTTATTGGTACATAAGTTTCAGTGTAAGTATTGTATTGGTACATAAGTTTCTGTGTAAGTGTTGTAATGGTACATGAGTTTCTGTGTAAGTATTGTATTGGTACATGAGTTTCAGTGTAAGTATTGTATTGGTACATGAGTTTCAGTGTAAGTATTGTAATGGTACATGAGTTTCTATGTAAGTATTGTATTAGTACATGAGTTTCTGTGTAAGTGTTGTATTGGTACATGAGTTTAAGTGTAAGTATTTTATTGGTACATGAGATTCTGTGTAAGTGTTGTATTGGTACATGAGTTTCTGTGTAAGTATTGTATAAGTACATGAGTTTCAGTGTAAGTATTTTATTGGTACAGAAGTTTCAGTGTAAGTATTGTATTGGTACATAAGTTTCTGTGTAAGTGTTGTATTGGTACATGAGTTTCAGTGTAAGCATTGAATTGGTACATAAGTTTCTGTGTAAGTGTTGTAATGGTACATGAGTTTCTGTGTAACTGTTGTAATGGTACATAAGTTTCAGTGTAAGTATTATATTGGTAAATGATGTCTGTGTTAGTATTGTATTGGTACATGAGTTTCTGTGTAAGTGTTGTATTGGTACATGAGTTTAAGTGTAAGTATTGTATTGGTACATGAGATTCTGTGTAAGTGTTGTATTGGTACATGAGTTTCTGTGCAAGTGTTGTATTGGTACATGAGTTTCTGTGTAAGTGTTGTAATGGTACATACGTTTCAGTGTAAGTATTATATTAGTACATTAGTTTCTGTGTAAGTATTATATTGGTACATGAGTTTCTGTGTAAGGGTTGTATTGGTACATGAGTTTCTGTGCAAGTGTTGTATTGGTATATGAGTTTCTGTGTAAGTGTTGTATTGGTACATGAGTTTCTGTCTAAGTGTTGTATTGGTACATGAGTTTCTGTGTAAGTATTATTTTGGTACATGAGTTTCTGTGTAAGTGTTGTATTGGTACATGATTTTCAGTGTAAGTATTGTAATGGTACATGAGTTTCTATGTAAGTATTTATTGGTACATGAGTTTCTGTCTAAGTGTTGTATTAGTACATGAGTTTCAGTGTAAGTATTGTATTGGTACATGAGTTTCTGTGTAAGAATTGTTATGGTACATGAGTTTCTATGTAAGTATTGTATTAGTACATGAGTTTCAGTGTAAGTATTGTATTGGTACATAAGTTTCTGTGTAAGTGTTGTAATGGTACATGAGTTTCTGTGTAAGTATTGTATTGGTACATGAGTTTCAGTGTAAGTATTGTATTGGTACATGAGTTTCAGTGTAAGTATTGTAATGGTACATGAGTTTCTATGTAAGTATTGTATTAGTACATGAGTTTCTGTGTAAGTGTTGTATTGGTACATACGTTTCAGTGTAAGTATTTTATTGGTACATGAGATTCTGTGTAAGTGTTGTATTGGTACATGAGTTTCTGTGTAAGTATTGTATTAGTACATGAGTTTCAGTGTAAGTATTTTATTGGTACATAAGTTTCAGTGTAAGTATTGTATTGGTACATAAGTTTCTGTGTAAGTGTTGTATTGGTACATGAGTTTCAGTGTAAGCATTGAATTGGTACATAAGTTTCTGTGTGAGTGTTGTAATGGTACATGAATTTCTGTGTAACTGTTGTAATGGTACATAAGTTTCAGTGTAAGTATTATATTGGTAAATGATGTCTGTGTAAATATTGTATTGGTACATGAGTTTCTGTGTAAGTGTTGTATTGGTACATGAGTTTAAGTGTAAGTATTGTATTGGTACATGAGATTCTGTGTAAGTGTTGTATTGGTACATGAGTTTCTGTGCAAGTGTTGTATTGGTACATGAGTTTCTGTGTAAGTGTTGTAATGGTACATACGTTTCAGTGTAAGTATTATATTAGTACATGAGTTTCTGTGTAAGTATTATATTGGTACATGAGTTTCTGTGTAAGGGTTGTATTGGTACATGAGTTTCTGTGCAAGTGTTGTATTGGTATATGAGTTTCTGTGTAAGTGTTGTATTGGTACATGAGTTTCTGTCTAAGTGTTGTATTGGTACATGAGTTTCTGTGTAAGTATTATTTTGGTACATGAGTTTCTGTGTAAGTGTTGTATTGGTACATGATTTTCAGTGTAAGTATTTTATTGGTACATGAGTTTAAGTGTAAGTATTTTATTGGTACATGAGATTCTGTGTAAGTGTTGTATTGGTACACGAGTCTCTGTGTAAGTGTTGTATTGGTACATGAGTTTCTGTGCAAGTACTTTATTGGAACATGAGTTTCTGTGTAAGTGTTGTAATGGTACATAAGTTTCAGTGTAAGTATTATATTGGTACATGAGTTTCTGCGTAAGTATTATATTGGTACATGAGTATCTGTGTAAGTGTTGTATTGGTACATGAGTTTCAGTGTAAGTATTTTATTGGTACATGAGTTTCTGTGTAAGTGTTGTATTGGTACATGAGTTTCTGTGCAAGTGTTGTATTGGTACATGAGTTTCTGTGTAAGTATTATATTGGTACATGAGTTTCTGTGTAAGTGTTGTATTGGTACATGAGTTTCTGTGTAAGTATTATATTGGTACATGAGTTTCTGTGCAAGTATTGTATTGGTACATGAGTTTCTGTGTAAGTGTTGTTTTGGTACATGAGTCTCTGTGTAAGTGTTTTATTAGTACATGAGTTTCTGTGCAAGTGTTGTATTGGTACATGAGTTTCTGTGTAAGTGTTGTATTGGTACGAGATGTACCTGTGTTAGTGATGTATTGGTACGAGATGTACCTGTGTTAGTGATGTATTGGTACGAGATGTACCTGTGTTAGTGATGTATTGCTACGAGATGTACCTGTGTTAGTGATGTATTGCTACGAGATGTTCCTGTGTTAATGATGTATTGGTACGAGATGTACCTGTGTTAGTGATGTATTGGTACGATATGTTCCTGTGTTAGTGATGTATTGGTACGATATGTTCCTGTGTTAGTGATGTATTGGTACGATATGTTCCTGTGTTAGTGATGTATTGGTACGATATGTTCCTGTGTTAGTGATGTATGGCTATGATATGTACCTGTGTTAGTGATGTATTGGTGCGATATGTTCCTGTGTTAGTGATGTATTGGTGCGATATGTTCCTGTGTTAGTGATGTATTGGTACGATATGTTCCTGTGTTAGTGATGTATTGGTACGAGATGTACCTCTGCTGTTGAGGTTGTTCCACAAGCGGTACCTGTGTCACTGCTAGTAAGATTGCACCTTGTTACGCTGCCTTCACTGTCTTTTGATGAACAGATTAAAATGTTTGCTTCAGACGGGCGTAGCCTGTTCCTTTCGGACTTTATTGAACGTGCAATATCAATGTCGTAATAAAGACAGTCATTCAGGCAACTGAACTCATAATTAAGAGAAATGTCGATATAAAATGAAGCCTTTTTCGGTTTTAATACATGCAAACATACAATTTTTATCACGTCATAATTTGGTTTACTGACTCTTTATAGTCCGAATCGACTTTAGATCCTGTAAACATTGAGTTTTAGGGCCTCATAAAACAAATTTTTGTTTATGTTTATGGGATACTTCCACAGCAAAAAGAGTTTTGTGTAGCATGAATGGATAGTTACACATAAAGATATATTTTACATTCGCTTGATCTTAATTAGATATCCCCTGATACTCATTCATGAGTATTTAAGTACAACTGAAAACAAAACCGAAACTAAAACGTAACGTTCAGGCTTTGCACTCTGATGAAAGTTATAATATATCTTCTCCTGTTTCTTCAATCTGACTTTAAAGTGCATATTCTGATAGGAATTACAGAGATGATACACGACATGTAGACATTTACCAGCTACTGTACAGGCCCTGGCCTCCCGTTCTTATTAAACTTCATACTGCATGGTCGTCACTCATTTGACTAAATCATTGATGTATGGCTTACTTCCTAAAATGGATTTGTAAAGCTTGTGTTCATAGTTTTATTTCATACTTGATCTAACAGTTGCCATAAAGACGGCACTCCAAACTGACTTGGTATCGTTTGTAGAGATTATATATTTTCAAAATCTTGTGAAGGTTTCAATATTTTAGTTCCTAACTTGTAGTCAGGTAGCGAAGCTTAAGCTGCGTTTACACTTGCACGCATTTTGGATCCGCACTTCAAGACTTTAGTGCGTGCCAATAGACGAAGCAACATTATTTTGAAAAAAATTAAAACAATGCGTTCACCCCCCATTTGCGCATTATTCAAGCACACTTCACGCATTTGCCGCAGAAAACTGCACGCAAGTGCTGCGATTTTACCCGGCATTTCACGAACAATTGGCGCATAACCACGACAAAGCTGCGTTCTGTTCACGCATTTGTTGCGACTAAGTTGCGTTTTGGTACGCAGTAGGCGCAACTGCACGCACAGGTTCGACTAATTCACGCATGTTTGTCAAGATCGTGTCCTTTTTAGTCCCGCATGGTGTACGATACTGCCCGCATTGGAGCTATATAAAGGCAGTACCCTAAAATCAGTTCATCCTCTACTGTCACAGAGTAAACACCATGAATAACTTCCAAGATATCGCGCTTCTTGAAGAGAAGAGACGGTTGATGTACCTGAAATTGCATTGCTTGAAATGCCCAACCTTGTCTTATCTCTATCGTGACACACAAAATTATGCACGCATTTCACGACACTACAAGAATAAGTTACGAACAAGTTGAGACAAATTCACGAATACTTTGCGCACTTGGCACGCATTGGAGTGCGTGAAGAAATAACCAAACATTTGGTTAATTCTTCGCGCATTTGCACGCATCCATGAGCAGTTGACGAATTATTCACGATAACGATACGACAAAGATAGGCATTGCCACGATTTAATGCGTGCCAATGCGGATTCGAGAATCGTGCAAGTGTAAACGCAGCTTTACATCATGCTTTGAAATTCTAGGGTTGACTCGAAAAGAGCACTGTCTCAGATTACACATTACTCTTAAGTAGATAGGAGGGGAAACTTTGTTGTGAATGCCTTTGTGTCGGCAGTCTCGCTCAGTGGACGGTGCTGGCCGGTGCTGGACGGTGCTGGACGGTGCTGGACGGTGCTGGCCGGTGCTGGACGTAGCTGGACGGTGCTGGCCGGTGCTGGACGGAGCTGGACGGTGCTGGCCGGTGCTGGACGTAGCTGGACGGTGCTGGACGGAGCTGGACGTAGCTGGACGGTGCTGGCCGGTGCTGGACGGAGCTGGACGGTGCTGGCCGGTGCTGGACGTAGCTGGACGGTGCTGGACGGAGCTGGACGTAGCTGGACGTAGCTGGACGGCGCGCACTCTAGATCTCTGTCTCCATTTTCTATTAGCTCAATTACCCTCCAATGCCAATGACCACATGTGGACACCATTAATGTGATGAGGTCCTTCCATTTGGCCCGACAAGTGTACAGGACAATTAGATGTAAGATCAGTTTCACATTTTATTGTTTCACTCTGACGGGAGTCTCCATTTTAACTGCTTTTCTTTTTTCTTGTAAAGACATATCATAATATTACTCGTTAAAACTCCCCAACTTGCAAATACAATTATACCTTTCTCTTTCAAAATTTTACTTACACAAAGTAGTTGACATCTTCAAATTGTTTGTCCTTGACACGATTTCAATATCACTCATTGAATTAAAATCATGTGCCTCCAATTAACCGCACGTGGACATCCAAGAAAATGCACAAGTGACCTCAATGTACCCCCTCGGGAATTTATTGTCTTTCGTTCATTTGAAGCATATATTACGTAACACATTCTTCGAAGGTGTACATCGCAAGTGGTATTCGAACCCAGGAACTCAAGAGCCTTTCACTCATTCTCAATGAAAGTGCACAAAGTTACGTTGTATTCATGACATTTTAAATTATTTATCAAGACGACGTAATTTTTAACAAATTGTGCACTTTCATTGAGAATGAGTGCTTTACCGATTTAGCTACCGAGGATCCATGCCATTGGTGTACATTTAGTTGTGTCAAGTCTTTATTTCATTTTTGATTAAACCTATAGATATCTATATATCACAAACTTGTCCTTATATTGTTTTGAGTTATATTTAAACTGTGCGTTTTACGAACTTACACATTTCTCTAATTGATGAAACAGTGGTTCTACAGTACTCCTACTTGGAGACATTTGAAAAGGTAACTGTCTATCCTGTGATATAGGTGTTCTATATCCAGCATGTTTAAATAGATAAGTTTCAGGTTAGTGGAAACTCTCTAGGAGGGAGTGACAATCCAAAGTAACAGAGTTTGTTTCTGCACAATATCGCTTTTTCTTATGTTCTGTGACAATTACATGTGCTCTCGCTTTGCACATTGTATGGGTATAAACTCAACAAAAGCCACAAAGTAGTGGAGAATATACATGTAAGGTTCACAATAAAAAAATATTTTGGTAAATACGAATAGAGGAAAGTGTCAACTGAAGCAAAGAAAATTAAATCAACAAGACCGAAGAATATTACAAGGCTCCCGGCTTCTGGCAAGCTTGTGTCACTTGCCTTGGTTTTGGCCGGGCCGCTAGGGGATTATTTATCAAAAACTTGTTTTCGAGTTTCTATTCCGAAAGAGGAGTTTTCAACGAATTCTTTTCACTAGGATATTAACACTTGAAAAGCTTACGAATCCTTTATGAAAACTACCACCTATGCATATGCATGAAAGATCCAAGATCTGCTTTAATACAAACCCCAAAGGATCAATCGAGTTGGGTGGTAAATATACAATGAGAAGGGGTGCTTGAAACTGATTATATATGACATATTGATAAAACAAATATGAGGTTAGGAATTGTTTATATTTATTTCCATCTTGCGCAAAGATAACAAAAATAGAGAACAGTTGAAATTTATACAAATTGCCACCATCTACAGTGATGTAAGCAACATATCATACAAGAAAAAAAACTTACATTTGTTTGTGACCTTTACAAAGTGAGCATTGTATTTTGCGTGAGTAGTACTGGCGGGCATAGCGTGTCTGGCCGGTACTTGTGTTGAACTCACCCAAGCAATCTTGATTGGTCTGCATCGCCGTATCTTCCAAACAGACAGGTACATCGAAGACTTTCCTGTCCAGAGGAAGATAATCTTGGGGCTCTATTAGAAGTCTGTATCTGCGCGAGTCTGATTCAGGTCCTTGAAACAGAGGGCAGCGAGGAATCTGGGTCTGGGGGTAGGGGCGCTGTATCCACCACCGGCTATCATACACCGTCGTCTGCTGAGGGAACGGACTGCAGATCGGTTGAAGATTGAAAATGGAGCTGCTCAGACCATTAAAGCGAAACTTGGGGCTGGATGTTCGAGAATCTGTAGGAGTTGAAATTAGCTCAGAAATAGTGTCCAGGTCCGCGCGAGCCAGTAGCGAACCTAGTGAGCTGTCCGTGGATCCATTCAACAAATACAGTGGTGAGCTTTCCGGGCTCGCTGAACGTTCCACTTGACAGTTCCTTGTCACCTCTCTGTCCGGGTCGGCGGGTATCTGAAATGACATTTCTTCTTTCTCTGCCGAATCTTTAGACAGAAGTTCTCGCTCTACTTTAGCCTTGGCCTTATTGATAACAAGATCTGCAAGAACCGCACATTCCTGGCTCAGGTCGGTTGCTGAAGATACGCCATCACTTCCGTTGCTGGACATTCCTGTTATATTCTTCACCATCTCATCTTCCAGGTGCAGTTTTGCATTATCCAACACTTGTTGTTTGAGTCGAGATTGTTCGTCCAAACTGTAACTTGAAAGTGTGCGACTGTCTGCTACTGGTACTGACTCCAATGGGCAAGATTTCACGTTTCTTACAATACCACTGAGTGCCTGTGTGATCAATTCCCTCGTGAAGCTGGCGACAACATTCGACATGCTGTTGGTGTCGTTGTTTACAGGCTTTTCAGCTTGTCCCTTACTCTTGCATCTACCATTCATCCTTGATTTGGTTGGCGCAATCCCACTTATTACCAAGTTAGAAAGTTGAGAATCCTTACACGTATTGCCTTCTGTTACATCAGGATACTGTTCTGAAGGCCTGAAGATATATATTCCATAGCTGGGCGTATTTTTACGTGAGCCACCATAATCTTTCGACCTTTTCCTTTTTGCTTTTTTCAATGCTTTCTTGCGGGTGTTGTCTGTAGCAGGTTGTCGGGTAGTCTGCCCCTGATGCTCGGCGTCTGGCTTGCCTCTCTTAACCACAACGTGCAGATCCCCAAGCTGGTCCACAGCAGGTACCAATCGCTCGTAGGTGGAAAACCTTCCAGATTTAATCTCAAATAGTTCAAGGTGGTGTTGTGTCTTAAGTGTAAGTAACCGATGTTGAGGCAAGTCCTGAGAAAGGCAACCTACAGCTTCGTTCGAAACACGCTCGTCTTCTATGGGACGCCTGTAACGGTCTCCAGATTGAACCAATGGCGATGACTGTGTTCGAGTATAAACTTCCCTCTCCAGTGAACATCTTTTGTTGTCAGTGTCTTGTAAAAGCTTTAATGGTGTAAACACTTGCCTTTCTGGTGGACATCTTGTTTCTTTGTCTCGAATTCCTGTGTCAACTGCAGGCAGGACTCTGTACACTGACACCGATTGAGCTTGCCAGTGAAATGTTGCAGAACTATCAAATAGCGGGCAGTGGTCAAAGAGAACGCTTGATTGATTCCCAAGTTGATCTGCCGAATTGTTGTTCACCTTTGAACTATCTGCAGACACAGCTGCTTCACTGATTTGTCCTGCATTTCCAAGTAACTTTGATTTAAACCTGTCTATTAGACTTTCAAAGTGAGAAGATGCTTCTTTCACTAGCTTGTCTTCTTCAGCAAAAATCATGTTGTCCTTGGATTCTGAGCTTCCATGAAGTTCTTCGTTATTGATATCCATTTTCAAGCTCCATTCAGAAGTGAGATCACTAACCGCAGACGCTATTGACGAGCTGGCCAACTGGTGGGCAATTATGTTAAGATCTAACGGTTTAGAGATAGTTGGTTGGAGTGAGTTGCAGACTGCACTAATAGTTTCCCTTTGAACATGACAACAGCTTTCGTCTGCTGCAAATCCAATACTTGGTTTCTTATTTGGTTCTTCCATACCTGTCAATTCGACGACAGAAGGTAGTAAATAAGTTGTCTCAGGTAATTCAGTGTATACTTTGCCGTGATGAGGAATAACTATCTTGTTGTGTGGAGATGAAGACAGATCAGTATTACATGAAACTGCGGACTGTTGCGACACGAAACCTTCATCAGCCAGACTCTGTTTCGAAATGTTCAACAATACTTCTCCATTTGTCAAACGAACATTCTTCAACTCACAGATGTTGCTTTCCTCATCCACATTACTATGTCCAACAAGCACACGTAGTGCTTTCTCCTCCTGAGGACCCCAATATTGCCCTTCTGCTGTCGGGTTACTGGTTGGGATGGGGCTAGCAGGGGACATATCCATATCCGCCCAATGACGTTTGACGTTCTTGCCAAGAGCTCGCCACTGAGACAGAGGGTCACTCTCAAGGTCAGTGCAGCTCGACCCATCAAGATACCGCTCACTTAGCTCCGCGGCGGATGCATTGTCTGAGGGCACCAAAGAATCCAGGTCAGTAAGGTCGTCTATAGAGGCTACAGCACAGTGCTTGAGCAAATCTTCTTCAGAGGAACAGTATTCTGGGTCACAATATATGGTCGACACACTGTCCTTATCATCCCAAGGCAGCCAGTCTTTACCATTCCCTTGAAATGTGTCATTGCTGGTTCTTTCTGCTTTTATTGCCCAGTTTCTGTCAAACATGTTTCTACATGTTGGGGAGGTGACGTCAGCAATGCCAAGAGAAGTGACATCTTCTTTAGTGTCCAGACTCTCAAGAGACGAATCTTAAAATCAAAACATGTTAAAATCATTCACATACCTTTCATTTTCGTCTTTAACTGACATATTAAAATATTTTTAATTTAGGTTTTGACTACTTGGACGTTTGAAGATAAATAATCACTAACTGACAATCGGCAGAATGACAAGATATCTGCAATCATGCATATTCGTGCATTTTCAGTAAATTAAGAGGTACGTGCTACGTAATTTGTTAGGTCTAAATCTCGAACCTCGAACGGGCATCTATTTGGAACAGCATTATCACATAAAATGCGAATACTAAACCCCTTAGTTAACCCTTTCTTCTTTAAAAGCCAGGAAACCAGCCCTAACACATATTTGTTACTGGTTTCTTGGGGGTGAAAGGATGAAGGAATCTTAACAACAACTCATGATTTATCAACCAAATTAGCCAATGTACCTGTACATTGTAGATAAACAATAATTGTTCTGCTACAAAGTCAGAATAAATGCGTCGAGCTCATTAAACCCCTTCTTCAACACAATAATGTAATTGGCTCTTCATTGCATGCCTGATCTAAAAGGATATTGATCATGCAGTGCTTGTTGGACTTTTTGAGGGGATGTTGATCGTGCAGTGCTTGTTGGACGTTTTGAGGGGATGTTGATCATGAAGTGCTTGTTGGACGTTTTGAGGGGATGTTGATCATGAAGTGCTTGTTGGACGTTTTGAGGGGATGTTGATCATGAAGTGCTTGTTGGACGTTTTGAGGGGATGTTGATCATGAAGTGCTTGTTGGACGTTTTGAGGGGATGTTGATCATGAAGTACATGTTGGACGTTTTGAGGGGATTTTGATCATGAAGTACATGTTGGACGTTTTGAGGGGATTTTGATCATGAAGTACATGTTGGACTGTTTGAGGGGACGTTGATCATGCAGTGCTTGTTGGACTTTTTGAGGGGATGTTGATAATGAAGTACATATTGGACTGTTTGAGGGGATGTTGATCATGAAGTACATGTTGGGCGTTTTGAGGGGATGTTGATCATGAAGAACATGTTGGACTGTTTGAGGGGACTTTGATCATGAAGTACATGTTGGACTGTTTGAGGGGATGTTGATCATGAAGTACATGTTGGACGTTTTGAGGGGACGTTGATCATGAAGTACATGTTGGACGTTTTGAGGGGACGTTGATCATGAAGTACATGTTGGACGTTTTGAGGGGACGTTGATCATGAAGTACATGTTGGACGTTTTGAGGGGATGTTGATCATGAAGTACATGTTGGACGTTTTGAGGGAATATTGATCATGCAGTGCTTGTTGGACGTTTTGAGGGGATGTTGATCATGAAGTGCTTGTTGGACGTTTTGAGGGGATGTTAATCATGAAGTGCTTGTTGGACGTTTTGAGGGGATGTTAATCATGAAGTGCTTGTTGGACGTTTTGAGGGGATGTTGATCATGAAGTACATGTTGGACGTTTTGAGGGGATGTTGATCATGAAGTGCTTGTTGGACGTTTTGAGGGGATGTTGATCATGAAGTACATGTTGGACTGTTTGAGGGGTCGTTGATCATGCAGTGATGTTGGACTTTTTGAGGGGATGTTGATCATGAAGTACATGTTGGACGTTTTGAGGGAATATTGATCATGCAGTGCTTGTTGGACGTTTTGAGGGGATGTTGATCATGAAGTGCTTGTTGGACGTTTTGAGGGGATGTTGATCATGAAGTACATGTTGGACGTTTTGAGGGGATGTTGATCATGAAGTACATGTTGGACTGTTTGAGGGGATGTCGATCATGCAGTGCTTGTTGTACTGTTTGAGGGGATAGTTGACAATCTATAATGATACAAATTGTAGTAAATTTAAGGATATTAAACGTTTTCGATCAATAAAACAGCAGGAAATATACAAAGGTAAATTGACCTTCACATATTTGCCGATAATTTTGCATCCCAAAAAGACTTGACTGTCGGTCTCAGAGACAGGCATGCAGATGAAGGCTACCCTGCCATAAGAAATTCACATGGTCACTTACCAGGACCCGGGTCCTCTAGCCTGCTCTGTAGAACTGTGACTGTGGATACCCGAAGTCGGCGAGTGGGATGAAGTTTCATCTCAGAGTTCATTGACTGAACCGGATCCTCTAACTCCTTACGCAGTTCGTTACATACTGTTGACACTGGGACGTCGCCGCAACCGTCTATCTTCTGAGCGGGGTGAGACACAGGTTGGAATACAGTATGAGATGCTGACAACAAGCTGTGGCCGATCTCTTTCTCATCACTAGCAGATGGTTCTCTGGTCTCGGTCCCACAGCTAATTGTTAGGTCGTCTGAGCAGCTGCTTGCAGACTTTAGATCTGACCATTCTCTATCCCCGGCCTCGTTGTCACCAAAATAACTGCTGTCAGACCTGACATCTTCAGTAATATTGCATGTGGGTTCATTACACCCACCAAGGGTCAGTGTCTTGCACCCTGAAAGCTCAATGTCGGCCTGCTGACTGCAGTGTGATCGGCAATCACGTGACGGAACTGCTGGCAACAAGGGATTGTTCTCAGTGACGTCCTCAGTGGATGTGTTGCTATGATACTCTGAACTTTCCTCCAGGCCTAAAGGCTGAACCGAATTATCGTATCCCGATCTCCATTCCGCTAAAATAAAACTTTGAGTTTCTAAACTTCTGAATTCTGTTGGACTCTGACTTTCAGATCTAAATCCAAACGAACAAAAACTTTGAGATCGGAATTCACTTTGCGATCTGAATTCATTTTGACTATGACTTTTGGATATAAATTCGATCGAGCACTGACTGGAACCTTGAGATTCGAATTCAGTTGAACTTTGGCTTGGTGATTTAAATTCGTTTGAACTTTGACTCTGAGATTTGAATTCTGTTGCGCTTATACTGGGTGATTTGAAATTCACTGAATCGTGACTGTACGAACTGAATTCCGTTAAAAATTCAGTCTCGGATTTGAATTCACATGAAGATTCGCTGTGTTGCCTTTCTTCAAGGAAGGGCGAGTAAGTAGCTCGATGCGAGGTTTCAATGTCCAGATCACTGAGAAGGGATGATGTGGAGGCCGAACTGCTGCTGTGACCGTCGCTCGAGTCAGTCCCTCCCGAAGCTTCTAACCCAAAGGACTCCTCGTCTACAGGCGCGGGTTCAGACTCACAAGCTTGATTGGTGGCCATGAATCTAGTCGATGCTTAACATCTCTGAAACACAATTTACAGAGTATTCAGCGCTACTCATGCTTATAATAATTTCTATTAATAGGGATTGAGAAGTCATCAATTTCCAGCCTGACGAGCTTGTCATTTCTTTCCATTTTTGAATTTCATTCTTGTAAGGTAATATTAATCTATGAAAATTCAGAATGGTGAAACTGTCGGAAATTCAATTATTTTGTTTCAGCCTTCTATTTCTACAAACTGTTCGCACGTTTAAAGGGGGAATATAAGGTGATTAAATGAAATGGTACCAATAATGAAAGACGATGTATTTAAACTAAATGAATCAGTAATAAATCATATATTTGATGAAAGGTTCAGTCATATCATACGATTCCTTGTTCTTACACAAAATGTAGGCCTATTTAAGGTGTTCGCACAAAAATGGTCACCAATGGACTTATTGTGAATCTTTATAATTCGTCTCTGACTATGGATGATTGGTTTATGTGAGACTTTTGATACTATCAAAATAATACATTGAGCATTAACATACAATTATCACTGAAAATTTTAAAATATAAAATTTCAAAATACGTGCTACTGCCCATCTTCAAACTGCAACAATATAAGATGTATCTTTATTGGGTTTTTTTTAAATTAATTTTTATTGTTGTATTTTAAATAATATTTTGCGACCAACCATAAGAAGAAGAGAGAACCACAATTCATTGAATAAGAGACAGTTTACCAAAATGACCGAAACGTAAAACACTGTGTCACGGTTCCTCCCATTAATTTAGGGTAGTTCTGGTTCCGTAATACATGTCACGAGTAAAAAAAAGTTTCAAATAAATTTCTGCATTGTGATATTGCAGTGTACCAGATGTCAATTTGCAATATATCAATAGCAGATCTTATAACATAATACCCAGTAAAACGATTTCTTATTGTACGCAAAAAAAAACTTTCAAGTGCAAAACTCGACTGTTAATCTTTTGTTTATTTACCTTGACAGGAAAATCTACCTACGGGGGAAAACTGCGACATAACACCGGCACTTTATAGTTCGCATAGGAATTTGTCTTAGCTGTTCGACCTATCTTATTTGTTTAACGCAATCATGTTAATCATGTAGGTATTCTGCGAAATTGATTTCATAAATTAAATTGTGGTTTAAGACAAAAAATAGATCTCGATAAAGAAAGACAAAAACAAAACTAGTTAAATACCGAACTGTATAAATCTAGGGTAAGGACTATTCTATGATACAATAATAACGATGAGAATAATTGTTTTACATTATAAGCAAATCGTTTTGACGTGATTCTATGTTCAGGGTTTATACATTAACATTGACTTAAAGGAATAATTAATTTCATATGTACAAAGAAAAGGCGGTAACTTAGAATCTTACCTCTTTCGTCTCGCTACTCATTTCGGGTGTTTCTAAAAAGTCACGGTTGACTAATATTTTAAATGAAGTAAGAAATTTAACATTATAGTATATGTTCATGTCGATTTTCGGAAGGATGTTCAACGAAGAACATCTTTTAATGTCATCGAACGCGAAACATGATTTTTACTGAATTACATTTTGTTTGTATGGAGAAGGGGGTCCTGTGACACAGTACCCTAAATACATGGTAAATAATTACGGTAGTTTGCTCGATGTTATATACGTTTGATGTGACGAGATCTCTTCTTTACTTCCTGCGCAACGTGCAAGATGGCATAGTTACCTGACATGGTTTCGAGAGGGTCGCGTCTCCTCACATGACACCCAACAGGAGCCAGAACAATCGCATTACGTCACAGAATAACGCGTAGTTCGTGACGTCTTACGCCTGTCACTTTTATGTCAATTCGCTGTTATTGCTTATACTATTTATCAATATTTATTTGCACAATACTAAATAAAATTTATAATTTAACAAAGCATCTTTCAAATTACACAGGCCTTTTTGGTACAAGTTAATGTTTATTTGCATGTGGGCTAAAGATTATTCTTTTATTATTTAAAGCTTGCACCAGTGATTGTAATGGCATACAAAATACAAATAACCAGGCTTTTTATCATCCCCGCGGGGAAATTTGTTTTACATTCAAAGAGCATAGCATACATAATATTTAAAAAATCACAATTAAATAGATATATAATTTATATACAACAAATACATTTTGCGCTACAAGCAGTAATATTAAGCATTGTAAACAAGGGTGTTACATTGAACAATACATTTATGATTACAGTGCGACGGTTAGTTAGACTTACGAATTTGTATGTAAATTTAAAATCTTGATACTGTATACATGTATGGAACAAATGATTTTGTACTTCTATTAGTTTTGAAATGCCAAATTTTGAAACGACGTCCAGAAGGTAAAACTTCATAACATTCATTTAGAAAGTGGGATGGGTCACATTGAACACATTGAGCTTTCTTTTGAACTTTTGAATTAAACTGAAAGGAAAGGTGTTCAAGATTGATGCCGATAATTTTGCTGGTTATATGTACAATTTTGCTGTCATAGGGGAAGATTGCCATACCATGCATGAAAACTGAAAGTCAGAATGCTAATGATGAAAGTTTGAAATTTTAGAATACATGTGTCAACTGTCAACTGTCAAAGATCTTAATTTTCGTAGGAAGAAAAGTCGTTGTTGAGCTTTAGCATGGACAAGGTGTGTATTAGATTTCCATGAGAGTTTATCATAAATTATGGTTCCCAGATATTTATACTCGTCTACTACTTCAACTTCCTGTCCGTCAAAAGTTTTAGCATTATAGGAGAAGTGGTAGAGACATATTTAATACATTACACTATTAAAGATATTCATTTACCAGAATCATAATCAGAAAACTAATAAGAATGAGGAACCTTTTCTTTTGAAAATACTTTTAAGATTATTTGACTGTGTGAACTTGAACCTTACTTCACTAGAACCTTAGCCATACAGAGCCCATCAATCCTTCATCCAAGCAAGTAATCGTGAAATTAATAAATGTTCAGAAAGTGCTAGTAGTAGGTATTACCATCATTGAGCCTGTTATCCACTGAATATATATTATATAAGCTATCTGTTGCTTCTATTGATGTGGCATATTCTTAACGAGGTGTTCTGTTTATAATAATTGTACAATGTGTGCCATGTGTATGTCAGGCCTTTTTGTAGTAAAAAGAATTTCCTCCGGGATAATTTTTTTTATTATAATTTATCTTATGGTAACCTCTTCAAATATCTAGGCAGCATAATTGTATATGCTTCGATGTTTACAGTATCATTTGTTCATTAATCTAAAACATAGATATTGTGATGGTTTATTCTGTCCGTACATTTAACAGAAACTACGGTGTTGAAGCAGTGACGGGTCCATGAATTGTAAACGGTTTCACCAATTCAAAGGGCGTCACTGAAAGGGCTCACGTTACAATGATTTAGTGGGCAATCTATTCCAAAAGGTGGTCCGTCTAACGATACTGTAAAATGTTACTCAGACGCTTAAATGAAGATTTTATGTACGCCTCTTGTAGGCCTAAGTATGATCTTCTTAAGCCATTATTCATATCAGGTTGATCCATCAGTTCGAGTAGGACTTCCATGATGTGAGAAGATAGATGGTAAACATGACGATTTTCAAGACATCGGTGTCAAACTATGTGTATGACCATATAGGCAAAATTTGGGTAAATGGTATAGTGGGGTAAAATGGGATCCGGGTTTAAATGTAATTTAAACACACTAACAGCTCATAAACGTTGTAAAATAACGCCTACGTCAAAAAAAAGTTGCTTCCAAATGAAATAATGGACCTTTTACCAAGATTTTAAAAAGATACATGTTAATAGTTTTTGGACGCATTTGAGGTAATTTATGTGATTCGATCATATGCCAAATACAGTGTCACCGATGTGACAGAATTGTTAAACAGGGATTTATTTTTAAAAATTATCCCCAAAGAAGGGGGGGGGGGGGGGGGTATTGTTATAGAATATTATTTTAATTGACTTGAATCTAAATCTATAATAGATTTTCAAAAGGGGGTGGACCCCCTGAAACCCCCCGGATCCGCCAGTGCCCTATAAGTCAACATAGGTGTCGACAATATCTTGGCAGTTAGGCCTACATGATCTCTTGTGTAAATATAAGAAAATCGCGTCCGAGCCCTGAGTAGGCTGCTCGAGTCAGGTGGAAGCCCCCCCCCCCCCCCCCCCCAGCTAGTTCCAATTGCACAGTGTCAGTTTGATATGCGTCAATGCAGCCTAGCTCATTGATGATTCTAGTATACTATATTCTACCGGCTTATACAAGCCATCGCGATGTCCGTCTGTCTGATGGCTAATCAGTTCGTCTCAAACCATTTATGATAATAATATTTCATTTGTATAGCGCCAATGGAGCTGAACTAGAGAAATATTCCGTATTAAATGTGTCTCTGAGCAGGAACGTTTTTAGAGAGCTCTTGAAGGTCTGCGGATAAATCATAAACTTTATAATGCTTTATAAATTATATAAATGCTTTATAAATTATATAAAGATATATAATGCTAATGATAATAATAATATAGATTAATAATTATATATATAGATATAAGAATGCTTTATAAATTATAATTCCTTTACACATGTATTATCCGGCCACTACAAAAAGGGGTAAAATTTTAATTCTTATATCTCTGAAAATCCTTTGTTTGGGTTTCCATTTTAATAATTTCGATTCTGCTACTTCTTTCAAAAATACTTTAAAGTAACTTTTGAAGATGATGCTGCATTTAGTTTATCTTTTTCGCTTATCATTTGTTGTACATTTTAAAAACTCGTCAGCAATGAAGATTAAATCGATAACTAGACTAGTGAAAATTGTTAACGGTTATAAATAAATTCCATTTCTTTCTCAATTTCTAGATAACCACGCCAATCATTTTATTCATCTGTGTGAATTTCCATTGCAGTTAAAGAATCATTTAGCGGTATGCTTTGGCTACACTTCATGAATAACTTCCCTTAGCAATGACGTCAGCACATGTTGTGTACATTTGTTGGGTTGACACGGAAGTTAGCAGTGTACCGTTTGTTTACACGTTAATATTTTGAGAAGATGACAGCTATCAGTCTGTACATAAGTACATGTCGCTATGTTATGCAGGCAGACGCTGGCGACCTCGAGAGCTGGTCGGATCTGCACCGTTACTTACCCTTTCTCCGTCAGGCGCTGTCGTGCTGCGTGTGTAGCAACATCATCTCCAAACCGAAGGGACCGAGTCACAGCGAGTGTCTGCATAACGTTTGTGCTAAATGTGTTGGAGGCAAAATGAGATTCAAACCCGCTTGTAGCTGGTGTAAAGACTATGTTGATTTTCGTGACAATGTTCATTTACGTATATTGGTTCTTTGTTATAAGAAATTATGCGAGTATATTCACAGTGCACCTTTGTGGACGGAGCTTATCTCGTCTTCAGCCAATGGGGAGACAAGCAGCCTTGTTATGCTTGTCAATGAAGCAATGGAGTTTGAGGACGACTATGTCACATGCACTCGTGTTCCAAACCTACACGTTACCATGCCCATTCTTACACCTGCCGCTGCAGTCAAGCCCGAAAAAAAGGGATGTACTGCACAACGTGCAGATCAGCCAGACGACATGAGCGAGGGTTCATCTCAAGAACCTCCAACTCTCTCTCCTGAACTGGAGACCAGGCCCTTCAGCAAAGGAACACCTCGAGTGCAGCCAGATACGAAAGCAGGAAGAAATGATGAGGGTGTAATGGTGTCTCCCACCATGTCGCCTCCCCCTCGCCCAGACAGTGCCAGACCAGTTTCAGATTCAGCAGGCAGTCGACATGCTAGCACCAGGATGCACAAAGCTGCCAAACGTCACCATGCAGGATACAAAGGGCAAACAAACTCAAAGCCCTTGAAGTCAAAACGTTCTTATAGCCAAGATACACCTTTTGAACCTCCAAGTAAGAGAACTAGGGCTTCCTCTCTACCTTCTGGGTCAGATTTTGCCCGAAAGATGTGTCGGTGTGCTCGAAATAATCCCCCAAATCGACTAACTTGCCTTGGTCAAAGATGTCCATGCTATAGTTCACGAGTACCCTGTGTTGGTTGCATGTGCCGAGGGTGTCGCAATCCAAGGAAGTTTGACGATGTTGCCTTTGAACTAGAAAGTGGGAGAAAAGAAGTTGAACAGTCAAGTGATTTGGAAATTGAATAACTAAAATTTTATGGACCTAAAGAATAGAGTCCATTGTTTGAAATTTGCAATTCTCTTGTTGCCCTCAGTTATAAAAAAATGTTGGGATAAGTTTAAATGTTAACATAGTTGCAATCAAAAGGTCACCTGATAATGATTATGTTGACTTTATTTGCTATGTCTACATGAAAGGACTGTGTTATTGCTTTTTCTGATAATGATAATTGCTACCCTGAAGTTCTGTATTCAGTAGTACTTGTATTAACAATTACTGCCAGGATGAGCGAGTTGCTGTTAAACGCTTCGAGGACAGTATTGACAACCATTAGTGGCCTGCCTGCACAAGTGAAGCGGGTTATTAGTTGCATGATAATACCAAAGCAATTGGAGAGATAGATAAGATACTGATAAGCTTATCTTTCTTTCATAATTGAGTTAGCTCTACATTAATCACAATTCATTTGATATTTCAATTCATTAAATGTATAAAGCTTCTCGGACAGATTATGATAAATTTCCCATTAGTGGTGAACTTGTAAACTTGATTTATTTTGGTATGTTATGCTTTAATAATTGGTTTGACATTTAAAAAGGAAAAACTATGCTTCATTGCAAAACACAAGATGGTCAGGTCTTATCTATTATTTTTATAAATATTTAAACTTGCTTAATAGTTAATTTTACTCCTGTCTAAACATGAAGTCAGTAAATCCAAGTCTGCACTGAATTGAAAATCCCTGCAAGTTACATTAAAACACTATTTTTACTGACACCATGGACCATTATTTTAAAAACTTAACTTTATTGAGAAATAAAAAATTGGCAGTGCCTTTCTTCATTGATGAAGCAATGCTAGCAATTAAAACAAATGGTAAAAATAAAAGGTACTATTTAAATGTGTTGAATGCTGGTAGTGTAATATAAAGATGTAATTTTTTTCTCCCCCCCCCCCCCCCCCCCCCCCCAAACAAAACATCGTTCTGTGTAATGTTTTCATTTTGTCTTATTCACTTTTGCTTTGGAGGCACATATGTTATATACTTGAATTTGTTTTGTTGTGTCATACTGTACAAAATACTATCACAAGTTAACACTTTGTTTAGGTCTAGCTAAGGTAAAGAACTTGAGAGAAAAAATGGAATCAATGATTAGTCATTTTAGTACATCAAAAATATGTTTTATGGAGTAAACTTCAATTAGGTAATGCACTGTTGAAAATTAACAGATACCCTAGTGTTTGCATTCTGACAGAAATGCAGTTTCACATTGTTAGTGCCAGGCTGTGGAGGGATCATATTTCAGGAATGTCAAAATATACAAATGAATTAGATGAACAATTGAAGATGTGCCTTAGTGAATTGTGCCTTTACATAAAGAACTTTTCTAAATAACACAACAATGACCAAACTGTAAGCTTGAGCAATATGTGCAACAAGAAGTTTAAGTGAAGTGTTCTTAACCTCTCCCCAAGCCCCCTCCACTTGAAAAAAACCTCTGGTTTTCTTACAATAGATAACAATTTATATCATTTACTTCAAACCTCCTTTGACTAAGTAAACCTAGCCTCACTATTATCCGTTACACTGCTATACTGAGTCTAGAAAGGTCTGGTTGAAGGTCGCGTCAGCCGACCTTTCTGCGACCTATGACCCTCCAACGTTATACCTGCGAAGGCAGACTATTGTGGCTTGGTAAGATCAGTTCTGATTGGTCAATTTGGTCACGTGGGCTGACGCGACTCTCAACCAAGTCTTTCTAGACTCAGTATAGCAGTGTAACGGATAATAGTGAGGCTAGGTTTACTTAGACTGCCTTTGACGTTTACAACCATTTTCAGATTTTTTTGCACTCTTGCCCTTAGCATTGAATATAAAGTACCCCGACTTCTAATGTGTTGCAGCATGGCTTACTGCGTCATTGTTAAATGTCTCTGCCTAGAGCACATCAAGTCCCCTAGGTGCAATCAAATAGCTTATTCTCACCTTTTCCAGATACACAAACAGGAGAGACAAAAGTGGTAATCTCAATGAGAAATTAATCTGTGATTTGTTTCGGCAATGCAGTTGCTAGATTCTAAATGTTTCGTTATCACAATTTGTCTCACAGGGTCCACTTGGTTTACTCTTCAGCCAAGCTGCTGGATAGTAGCTGTGAAAAGAATCTTATTACACGCCTGTGTAAGATACCGCAGTGTAATATTTATACGGCAATATTAAACTAGTGTAATATCACAATGCAAGTATGATGTCACAGAAGAATGATTTTGGAAGATAAATAGAATTTCACCCACATGTCTTCTGATATCAAATATATGAACACTTGGCAAGCCTCAGATATCTTTACTTTTATCAACTTGTGTTGATATATTTGATATCAGAAGACACGTGGGTGAGATTCTCTATCAATCAACTTTAATTCCCTATCTTTTATTCTAAGCATTAGGAGAAAATCTGCTGTATTATGCTAAATTACCAAGAAAGTTATGATACAACTTATTGATTGATAGACCATGAGCATATTTACAAATAGTTCATGATGAAAGTTATCACGTATGACATTGTTATGGCATATAAAATTATAAATGCGTGCCATGCTTGTAGCTGTTGCTTGGTTTCATTTCACACTGTTTTTCTTAGGGAAGTCCTGAATTTTACTTCCACAAAATAACACTGTTCCTTTAACATAAGCTATAAAACTGGCAAAAACTTGAAAACGGTTACAAGTGTCTGGGAAAGATTTATGTAATTAATGATATATTTGCCTGGCATGCATGAATATTTGACTTGCAGAACAGAGACAGTGACTTTGATAGATGATGAATAATGAAAAGACTGGTGGGGAACAACTCTTGTTTTGTTTTTTGTGGTTTTTTTTGTAACATTCCATTTTTCTCAAATTTCATGATATTTGTTCAGCCTTATGGTTTGAATATGTTGTATAAATCACTTATTCCAGTGAATTTGATTCCTATCTGGTGAGAGACAAAGTATAAACTTTCTTCCTTACTCAATGAGATAAACATGGTATTTGACAAGCAAAGACAAATATCCTCTAATTATTGCATAACACAGAATGGTTTTGACTAACTCATTATTTTTATAGTATTATATCGATTAAACAATTTCTCCGCAAAGAGGCAGGAAAGTCAGGAAATGTTGATACAGCCTCTGTTATATTATGCCGTATGATTTGTGGTGCCCTAAAGACAACACCAGTTTCAGCGCTTGTGATAGAAACAGATATCACCCCTCAGAATTTTTATATTGAATCAGCTGTCCTGAACAACATTTCCAAACAAAGGAGTCACAGGAGTCATCAAAGATAGTCCAGCTCCCTATACAGTAGAACTCTGATATAACGAACTCCAAGGGACCAAAGAATTTAGTTCGTTATATCCGGTGTTCGCTATACGCATATAATATTAGTGATATTATATAGGGACGGGACTTGAATTTTTTTTCGCTATATCCGAGTTCATATATCCGTGTTCTACTGTAGCTTTTTTCCAGAGATCAGAGCTACTTCTGAAACAAAGGAACATTGTCCATTTGTCCTACCAAGTAAAAGGAAAGTTGACTTCCAACAAACAGCCATCATGAATGACCAACCACCATGGATTTGGTGTCCTCCTTCCATAGAGTTGAATCTTCCAGACAAGGCATTCAAAAGGAAATTTCCAGAGCGATTACATCAACTCACTCTGTAGCTCATTCATGAGAAATATCAGGACTATTCAAAGATCTACACAGATGGTTCTCTTGACCTTTCTGTTGAGCAACAGGAGCAGAAATATATTTTCATTACTCTAGTGAAGAAACCATTATTCTACTTCTTCCAGGTTCCACGTTCGAGGCAGAGCTCTTCAAGCAATAACAACAGCAGATGCATCTGATGCTAAATATGTTATTCTCACAGACTCAAAGTCTTCGCTGCAAACCCTTTCATCCTAAAAGCGAACGGACTACTTAAACCTCTGCAGGAGGATCAATCAACTGCTGTCAGGTAATAAAGGAATGATAACTCTCCAATGGATCCCTAGCCATGTTGGCACCTCAGGGAACGAAAAGGCAGATGTCCTGGCCAAAATGCTGGCAAACAGTGGACCAGTCAACAAACCAGTAGTAACCATTCCGCTGTTAATGGGTGCAGTGAAATCATGAACCAAACAGCTATGGGTAGATAATTGGAACAATGGGTTAACCGTAGGACAATACCATTAAATCTAAATCAAGCAATGTTCGATACACAAATGTTAATTGCAGGGATCAAGTCCTCCTCAAAGTTAAATCACTCACCTTGCCAAAGTTTTTTGCACCAATTCAATCCTGCCACCACTGCTGCTTGTCTACTGTGTGACTCAGGGGAGGAAACCATCCACCATATCATCTTCGATTGTCAAGATCTTCAAGATGCAAGAACATTTGACACTAGTGCTACCCTGTCTCAACACCTCATGGAAAAATATTGTGGACATATTCATAGAGAGGGAAAAGATTATACGTGCCTGAGCAAAAACTAGCTGATGCACAAACTAACTCAATAATGATAATATTACGCCCGAAATCTGTGGGTTCCGGCAGTTTCCCCTGGCAGAAAAAAAATTGCACCACAATCCATTTGAATTTCTTCACCAAATGACAACGCTTCTTCATGGAAAGGGTGGTTCATGTCACAATCCCTTTGCCAAGATTCAGTAGCCATAATGATGCTTAAAGAACAGTGTCGCTGATAGCAGAACTAACTTTTATTGCCTCCAATCAGGCATCTCTCATTCTATCCCACAAACTCGGCGCAATAGAACAGAGGCTGTATCAACATTTCATGACTTGATTTGCCTCTCTGGGGAGAGAATGGATTTTAACTTGATATACTTTTGTTTTACTCCTAATTAAAGATATGATAAATAAATCACGTTTATGAGATGAATTGAAAATCTTTGTCATGGACCATTAATTCAAAAGTTTGATATTTATTGAAGAATAACGGGTGGCAGCACCTTTTTCTTTGCTAAAACAATGCTTGAAATTAAATATTAGTAGCTGCTCAATGGATAGGGATTTTGTCCTTGAGCAGAAAGTGTTTTTCAACTAGTTTAGACATTAAGAAACCCAAGGAATTATTTTAAATGTGTAAATTGCTGTCTATATTGTCATTGTTGTTGATATAATTTTGTTTTCACAAAAAACATAGTTCTGTGTAATATGTTTTAATTTTGTCTTCTTATCTCTTGTTTTGGCAGCACATATATTCAGTATATTTGTTATCAAGTGCTTTTTATCAAGATAATTGTTCCAAACTGTAAGTGTATCGGTGCATGAGTAGGTTTAACTCTTTCTTTTCACAATAGTCTTAGATTTTGGAATGTTTACATTATTTATACAGTAGAAAATAAATATCCACTTTTATTTTGACATCAGACGTTTGATACACTTAAATTTATAGGTGTTGAATAACATATATATCGTGAAAGTTTTACAAGTGTTACAATATTGTTAAATATAATTATTATTATACTATTATAAGTATTGAGAGCAAATTCTTTTTTTTTAGGACTTCTTTGCTGATATGCTTTGCCATTCTTAAGACAGGTGTGGGCAGGTAAAAAATATTGGAATCTCTAGCGTAATATATTCATATAACATAATATACATATACATGTAATATGAATCAGTAGCACGATTCTATCTTACATTGTTCTCTGTGAAATTTTAAAAGGAGAAAAACAATTATTAATTATTTATCGACAAATAAAGAAAACACAAAACACAAAAAACTCCCTCCAGACCATTGTGATAATGACAAACATTTGTGACATAGGAAAGGTATTTGAAAGAAACTAGCTGCAACGAGTATGAGTCAAATTTTTAAAAAAAATTAGCCTGTTCAGAACAGTTTGGTTACACAACACTAAATCAAATAGAAAATAATTTGTGTCAGCTACAGGGGGAATTGGGAAATAATAACACATGTCAAATAGTAGTTATGCTCAAATATTAGGAGAAACGGAACTATCAAATGTTGAGCTGGACCAAATCTAGTTGAAATTATGTATCATTTTGCTGTGATATAGTCAATGAGCAGATGTTTATTGTAATTCAACGAAAGGAAAGCTTTCCAATGAGAATGGTGTATTACTGTAATCGATGTTACAGAATGAGGTTTATGTGTGATGCTAGGTCCGTGCTTGATCACCTTCTACTGTTACTAGGACGTACAAACCACTTTCTGCAGCTAAACTTTCAATTTGTGCTCTTGATAGATGTTGTATTTTTTGCCATTGTCTTTCATGACCATATGAACACTAGTCAATCAGGTTTTAAGTTTTAACCTAAAGGAGAATTCTGTTTATATTTTATATCCAATAACCTGTTACAGTAAGTTATTTATTACAATTTTGAATGTAACATAATTTATTGTTAACATTTCATCTTGCATGTTCTTTGCAAAAGGATGACAATATGTATGATAGAAGTATCATTCCATTTACCTTAGTTTATGATTTGAAGGTTGGAGGTTGACAGTGATATCTTGTTGAGCCTTAATAGATAGGTAGAGGTTTAGGGACTCGGACTGCATGGTCTGTCATGTTCAACTAGATGAAATGCTTTGGAATCATTAGACGCATCAGTTCTATCTGAACGAATAATCTGCTACCTGGAGCCTCTCTTCCTTTGTGAGAGGAAGTTATAAGAGTGTAATTGTAAAAGTCTGTGAACAAGGCAAAAGAGATTACTGCCTTTAAACCTATTGATACACTTTTGAGAGGCAAAGGTCTAATTAACTAAAATTTTGTGAAAACATACATATCTTCATCAATGCATTTTTCTTTGACTTTGTTGGCTGCTTTTACTATGTTACTATGCTTGAATCTTGCAGTACGTCCTGATAAACTGCACATCTACATCTTTTTGTTCTTATAAATAATTGAAGTATTTTGCACTAATTAAAATTTAACGACAGAATGTTCTGCATTGCTGCTTGAACACATCACATGATGATTGAATGATAGGATTGAATGTTTAGATATTTTTATGTACATTTAGTGTTTAATTTGTATGATGTCAGGGACACTTATCCTGTGGATATATCTGGGCCTCCTTTCACAAAGCAACCATTACTAAGGTTGACCTTAACTCACATTCTTTGACATGGCACTAAGGCTACCTAAGGACTTATGATCACCTTAGGGCTTTTTGAAAGGGGACCAAGGACATATGTCATGTACATCAAGTGTTTGTAGGGTGTCGGGGACACTTATCTTATTGATAGATCAGGACATATGTTATGTACATCAAGACATATGTCATGTACATCAAGTGTTTGTAGGGTGTCGGGGACACTTATCTTATTGATAGATCAGGACATATATGTCATGCACATCAAGACATATGTCATGTACATCAAGTGTTTGTAGGGTGTCGGGGACACTAGTCGTGTGGATAGATGTGAAAACAGTGTATGTACAATGGGAAGTGAACATGCCTAATGCAGTATGCCATCTCAACCATTAATCATTTACAACTATCTACAATCGTTGTGTGCAGGGTTAGGCATCTGTTAAATTGGATTCATAACATGTTTTATGTATCTTTTGTGATGTTATTATTGTTGAAAGTAAACGGTGAAATGTTCAAATGTGTTGTTTCTTATTGCTTTCACCCTGGCAAATCTTGCATCGGTACATATAAAGTCATTGGCTCAATCATCTGTGATCAAATTCTTCCTTCCAGAAACCTCAAAATCATTAGCCCTTGCTTTACAAAACTTGGTACCGTATTCGTCCTAATAAGCGCCCCGGGCGCTTAGCTTGCAAAAATCCAAAGGGGGCGCTTATTGGGGTACCCCAGAAAGGGGGGCGCTTATTAGGAATACGTTATAGACAAGCGAAACTAGCACTTGTCGGGATTCTGAACGAGAATGAAAGTTGGTCGATCCTGGAAATTCAGTGCAAATACACATTCACAGGCCCGGATAAACTAAAAACTATTGGAAAAGCAGTAGAGGTAGGCCATTTTACGTATGAAGGGGAGGGGGGCGCTCTGTTATATGGAAATTTGTAATAGGGGCGCTTATTAGGGAGGGGGCGCTTATTAGGACGAATACGGTATGTAGATTTTTCATCAAATGGATGTGTACCTTTTTGGGTTTTGTCAACATTCTAGGGGTTTGAATTATGTTAGTTTCTATGGAAGCCAAATTTTAAAGACAAGAATGATAATTATTTTTGTTAGATTTTAAGCTCATAATGCCTGTAAGGCCCAATTGGCTTATTGCATAGCATAGTGTCTGGCCGTCCGTCCATTCATCCATCCGTCCACCAGTAAACTTTGTGCATATTTGACTTCTTCTTTAGAAGCATAAGGCCTAGAAAGCTAAACCGTGTGTACAGACTCCTCCTACTGAGGATTAATTTATTGCTTTGGCAACCCTGTGGTCCCTAATCAGTGCTACAGGGGTCATGCCATTAAAAGCTATTTTCATCTTCTTCACCAGAAGCAATAAGCGTAGAAAGCTGAAGCCTTGTGTACAGACTCCTTGGCTAGTTAGCATTTGAATTTATAGTTTTGGTAACCCTGTGGCCCCTAATACGGGCTGCAGGGGTCACACCTTTTCATCTTCTTTTCTAGAATTAAATTACACTTGTGATGTCATCCTATTGTTCTCTCGCTCCATTATTTTTCAGTAATAGAGTGTTGTATTTTACATCAAGTTTTTCAATTTCAATTTCAATTTTTAGCTCATCAGGTCTGAAAGACCCGATGGGCTTATGGCATGGCAAGGCGTCCGGCACCGTCCGTCCGTCCGTAAACTTTTCACATTTTCGACTTCTTCTCTGGACCAATTACTCTAGAGAGCTGAAATTTGATGTGCAGACTCCTTGGCCAATGGGGATTCAAAATTGTAGATTTCGTGACCCCATGACCCAAAATGGGGTCACATGGGTCAAAACTTTAAAATTCTATTTTCATCTTTTTCTCCAGTTCCAAAAGGTCTAGAGAGCTGAAAAGTTGTGAGTAGACTCCTTAGCCAATGGGGATTCTAAATTGTAGATTTCTTGACCACATGACCCCAATTGGGGTCACAGGGGTCAAAACCTTAAAAACCTATTTTCATCTTCTTCTCCAGTTCAAAAAGGTCTAGAGAGCTGAAAAGTTGTGAGTAGACTCCTTGGCTAATAGGGATTTTAAATTGTAGATTTCGTGACCCCATGACCCCAAATGGGGTCACAGGGGTCAAAACTTTAAAATCCTATTATCATCTTCTCCTCCAGTTCCAAAAGGTCTAGAGAGCTGAAAAGTTGTGAGTAGACTCCTTGGCCAATAGGGCTTCTAAATTGTAGATTTTGTGACCCCATGACCCCAAATGGGGTCACAGGGGTCAAAACCTTAAAAACCTATTTTTATCTTTTTCTCCAGTTCCAAAAGGTCTAGAGGGCTGAAAAGTTGTGTGTAGACTCTTTGGTCAATTAAGATTCTAAATTTTACATTTAATTACCCCTTGACCCCAAACCTTAAAAAACTATTTCCATTAAAAGTCTGATGAGCTACAGAGCCCATGGCTCTATTTTTTAAATATTTTAATTTATGATTTTGACAAGGCATTAAGTTGAGTGTAATTTAAGTCTGTTAATATCCTCTCCATTCCTAAAAAATAATGGAGCCGAGGGCCCCAGAGTTACTCGGACATTAACCTATACGTAATGGGTGTAGAAAGCTGACAGACTCCTATTATTGAGGATTATAATTAACACTTTTGGTGACCCTATGAGCCCTTAAAAGGGCTTGGCAAACCTTTTGAACCTATACCCTAAATTATCAATATTTAGCAGCCCCGTCTAAGGACGGGGCTGCTATCAGTTTTTGTGAAGTTTCCATCGCCGCCGCCGCCGCCGCACTCGTACTACTAGCTATAACTTTTTTCCACTAAGCTTTCCAGAACTCTTATTCATAACTTACTACTCATACCTCGAGGGAACGATTTTGACATGTTCACTTTCAAGGTCAAAGGTCAAGGTCACGAGATATGTATTTACTCTAAGAATTCCTTGTAAACACGGTAACTTGAAAAGTTTTTGTGCTAAGAAGCTCTAACTTGGTATATATCATCCTTGGAAAAGTAAAAAATTTTGAAAAGGTTTTGGCTACAATCTGTCAAAGGTCAAGGTCACAGCAAGGTCATGACGTAAGCATGTTTTAGCGAAAATGCTTTATTTTAACTATGAACACTTTTAATCAATACATGATTGTTATACTCAATAAAAAGTGTTCAATGATTGTGTGACCTTGAAGGTCAAAGGTCAAGGTAAAAGGCGGAACAGGGTAAGGCGAAATCCCAAGTTCCGGGGCTGCTCTGCTTTTGCGGTATCCCGCAAACGCTAATCTAGTTGTATCTATATTTGAGCAATTTCCATTTCTGAATTGATTACTGTCCCTTAATAAGGGAGGAAATCACATTCGTCACACCTTAAAGCAAAATTAGATATGAAGCCTGATGAGCTACAGAGCCATTGGCTCTATTTTTTGGGTCAAAATATTCAAATACTAATAAAAATAAATAATTTAAGTTTAATGCAGTGCCATATGTGCCTGAAATTCATTGAGGTCTCTTGGACCCAAATATAGGTATATAGCGCTCCGCATGTCCTTCCGTGCGTGCGTGCGTGCGTCCGTGCATTACTCTTAATCTATACCACTTACAAACTTCAAATTTGGTATGGCCGTAGCCTATATGATGCTGTTGTGCCTTTTAGGGGTTTTATCTCAATGGTTCAAATAATTTTAGAAATTTTGACCAAAAACCATCCGATTTCTGGACTTTGTCTCGTTTCCGGAGCATAATTAGAAAACTATACCACTTGGAAACTTCAAATTTGGTATGGCAGTAGCCTACATGATGCTGTTGAGCCTTTTAGGGGTTTCACCTCCAACGTTCAAATAATGTTTGAAATTTTGACCAAAAACCATCCGATTTTTGGACTTTGTCTCGTTTCCGGAGCATAATTAGAAAACTATACCACTTGGAAACTTCAAATTTGGTATGGCAGTAGCCTACATGATGCTGTTGTGCCTTTTAGGGGTTAAGTTCAAATAATTTTTGAAATTTTGAACCAAAACAGTCCGAAAACAGTAGGTTGAGGATCAAGCTTGTAAATATAATTCCTAATGACAAACACATACCGTATAAACATTGTAAATGTGACTGTTTTGCCTTCAAGTTATCTTTTGGGAAGTAACCAAAAGAAAGGGATTGTGACCTATTTTGATACTCATATGGACACTGTATGAACATAGAACATGACTGATATTGTTACCACTGCAAAGAATACATATATTGGAATGTTGATACCACTGCAAAGAATACATATATTGGAATATAAATTGACCTACATGGAACTGAATGGAAGGTGAGAGTTTGTTGAAAAACATTTATTATTATAGTTATACCAGTTCACGCCTATTCAGACAAATTAAATTTTAATGTTATTTTCTATATCATGTGATGGAAAAATATGGTAACAATCCTAGGACTTTTCACTATTTTCGTCAAAGAAAGGCGGTTATGTGAGCTGCGCTCCCTTTTGCCTTGTTAATGTAAGTCATACATTTTGTGGTTTTCTGTCTTCTGAGTTTCTTTGTTTTACTGAATGAAGTTTCATCTACACTGGTACTACTGAGCAATTATGTTCTTTTTTGATGAGCCATCCCTTCATAATCTGTTACCAGTTTAGTGTTGAACAAAATAATGATAAGTGGATCAATCACATATTGTCTTAAAAATAAGACAGAAGTGGATACTTCAGCCTGCAATCTTATTATTGATTTCGAGCGGTTTAAATATCCACCTAAGTTCGAGGGATCTTCTCTTACTGGTGGTAGTGTCAACCTCAGGCTTTTCCCTGAGTTGTGCTATGATTTCATATTTTAAATCATTTTTGCCATGTTCCTTTTGATTGAAATATGCAGCAACATGTTTGTCTCTGTTGTGATGAATATCAGCAAACTGTTCTGAGAGTCTAATTTTGAAACATCTCTTCGTTTTTCCCACATATTGTTTTCTGGAGTAGGTATACTACATTGCGAGATTGGCAAAAGCAGTTCCGTTTGTGGAAAACTGTGCATTGTGACAGAGCTAGTGAACTTGTCAGTGGCATTGATCATATTGCATATTCTGCAATTGTGATTGTCGCACGCTGTGTCAATAAGTTGAACACATGTACCGCTGATTTGTGGGCGTGTGACGGGGTAGGTCAGGACTGAGCTAACGAAATGATCTTTGAGGGTTTTGTTCCTCCTGTATGCCGCAACATGAGGAGTGTTGAACCCAGTGAGAAGATGCCACCGGCGTCTAATATTGACATTAAGCTCCATAGAGAGAGGGTTGTAATCACTAACTAACACAATTTTGCAAACCTGATCTGGTTACGAGGCATAAAGGAGAAAAGCCGTAGAACCAGTTTAAGGAGATTTAGGAGACCTGATGAACTAATATTCCAGTCAGGTTTATTGCTTGAGGTACTGCCCGTAAGCCTTCACCATTCGGAATGTTGGTGTAGAGACAGGTAACCTCTAGAGGGACTAGAAGCATGTCATGATTTGCATTGAGATTGATGTCTTCAAAGTCTCTGAATGATGTGTGTGGTGTCCCTAATGTAACTCTGGTACTTCTTGACAAACTCTTTCATGTGTTCATCTACAAAACTACTGATTTGTTCAGTGTCAGTGTTATTACCACTATTGATTGGGCTTTTGTGAATGTTAGGGAGGAGGTAGAGGAGGTAGAACTCAGTATACTCAGTGGGACGGAGACCTACATAGACTTTGTGCCAAATTTCTTCTTTTAAATAAAGACTAGTCAGTTCTTTATTAATAAAGTAGGGTCGTTCTCTAAATTGCAGTAGAATTTGCTATCATAAAATTGTCTTAATGCTTCATTAATGTAATCTCTGGTGTTTTTGATTACTACTGCATTACTACTGCATAGCATTTGTCAGCCTTTTTAAATAATTTTTAATTAACAATTTCATTATTGTTTTAAGGCCGTTTGAGCAGCCAGTGGGATATTACAGCATTTGAATTTTGATAAGAAAATCGTTTGTTACTGCTTTAATGAATGATTCAAGGCCAGTGATCATTACTAAATGGTGGTTGCCATTTGCTTTTAGGGCCAAATTTCGTATCTAAGGTCTAAGTTTGACTAGACTGAGGCAAGTCAGAGAAGAAATGTGAGATTCGCATTCGTTTGAAAAATTGTTTTAGATCAGAGAAAGTATGACTTTTGTTAGCATGACTTGGAGTAGGACTGAACGTTTATCCCTTGTTGAGTAGGCAGATTTCAGACTCATTAAGTAGGTAATTAGATCAATTAACAACAAAGTCATCCGATAAGAATCACTTAATTTATTCTCAACATTGTTTTTATTGAGATTCAATCTGGAGAGATTAGCAAAAATAACAGAGTTATTGTTTAAGTCCAGCGATTTGGCCAGCAAGGCCAGTGTGCGTTTGAGTTCTTTGTTATTAAACCCAGGCTTGGTGATGTGTCTGGTGTAAACATTATTGAGTCTAAGTCTAGTTATGGCTACATCAACCCTTCTTAAGTTGTGGAAGTTTTTAACCTATGTAATTTTGTAGGTTGTACTTGATAGTACTGGGTATGTCCCCAGTAGCCTTTAAAGTTTGTGATGTATTCATCCGTTGTAATTGATTTAACTCTTTATTTTTTTTTTTAGTAAATGGTATGTTGACATTATTGCTGTGGGTTAGACCTGCTTTTGCTGCTCGGTCGGCTCTTTCATTGCCTGTTAGGCCTATGTGGGATGGCACCCATATAAATCTAACATTGTCGTTATCCAGAGTTAGATAATTATACCCCTGGTAATTTGATGTAGAAGTTCATGACTAATTTTTCTGTTTTGTTTTGTATAGCTTGCAGTGAGCTGAGTGAATCTGTAAATATAGCTATATTTCTGTGTTTGTAGCCTTTACTGATAATGAGAGCTTGTCGAATAGCTACAAGTTCAGCTGTGAAGATAGAGGTTTTGTCTTGTAGTTTAAGGGATATATCTTCATCACCTGTGTGAGTGAAGGCTATCCCAGAGCCTACTCTTCCTTTTTCATCTTTAGAACCGTCAGTAAAGATTTGAATGTAATCATTTTGATTGTAGTTTTGTTCTATATAGACTTGAGTGTTACTGAGGTCACTAGGTTTGGGATTATTTTTGTCTATGAGGTCTTTCAATTTGATATTAACTTAGATATCGGGGATGTCTGGAGGTTTTAGGATATGCTTGGTATATGGGTCAGAAATAACGTCTATTGTATCAAGGTCATATTTGTCTATGTGTTTTTTCATGGTAACACCAAATGGTGTTGGTATTTTTTTTACTCTTTTAGTAATTATTTGCTTTTTTTGTGTGATAATATTTTGTAAACATGGCTTATGTTTTGATCTAACAATATAGTTGGTAATATTATCTTCCCATTCTTTTTCTAACGAGAGTTTGCCTAGTTCATGTCTGACTAGTTCCATTGATGTGGCACTTAGGCATCCTGATATATATCTGTAAGCTTGATTTTGTATGGTTTTTAGCTTTTGTATGTTGGTTTGACTAGTGTTTGACTAGGGCCACCAAAGCTACAATTTATAATCCTCACTAGTCAAGGCGTCTGTACACCAAGTTTAAGCTTTCATGGGTCAGCTTTGGTGGCCCTGTGGCCATTTCTCTGCAAAACTTGGCTTATTTCCAACACATGTTACCCTTCAAATAACTTTTATTATCCCCTGCCGTGCATTTGGCACAAAGCGGGGGATATAGTATTGAGCAGAGTCCGTCCGTCCGTCCGTATGTACGTCCCGACGGATGAAATTGAATAACTCAAAAACTATTGACCTGATTCTTTTCATTTTTAGCTCATCAGGACTGAAAGTTGAGATGGGCTTATGGCATGGCCTGTCGTCCGTCCGTAAACTTTTGACACTTTCGACTTCTCCTCATGAACCATACACATTAGAGAGCTGAGATTTTGTGTACAGGTACCTTAGCATATGGAGATTCTAATTTGTAACTTTGGTGACCCTGTAACCCCAAATAGGGTCACACGGGTAACAATTTTAAAAACCTATTTTCATCTTCTTCTCCAGTTCCAGAAGGACTAGAGAGTTAAAAATGATATGTGCAGACTCCTTGGCCAATGGGGATTCTAAATTGTAGATTTTGTGACCCCATGACCCCAAATAGGGTCACAGGGGTCACAACCTTAAAAACCTATTTTCATCTTCTTCTCCAGTTCCAAAAGGAGTAGAGAGTTAAAAATTATATGTGCAGACTCCTTGGACAATGGGGATTCTAATTTGTAACTTTGGTGACCCTGTGACCCCAAATAGGGTCACAGGGGTCACAACCTTAAAAACCTATTTTCATCTTCTTCTCCAGTTCTAAAAGGACTAGAGAGTTGAAAGTAATATGCGCATGTTGGGCTTATGGCATGGCCCGTCGTCCGGCGTCCGTCCGTCCGTAAACTTTTGACACTTTCGACTTCTCCTCATGAACCATACACATTAGAGAGTTGAAATTTTGTGTACAGGTACCTTAGCATATGGAGATTCTAATTTGTAACTTTGGTGACCCTGTGACCTCAAATAGGGTCACAGGGGTCACAACTTTAAAAACCTATTTTCATCTTCTTCTCCAGTTCCAGAAGGACTAGAGAGTTAAAAATGATATGTGCAGACTCCTTGGCCAATGGGGATTCTAATTTGTAACTTTGGTGACTCTGTGACCCCAAATAGGGTCACAGGGGTCACAACCTTAAAAACCTATTTTCATCTTCTTCTCCAGTTCCTAAAGGAGTAGAGAGTTAAAAATTATATGTGCAGACTCCTTGGACAATGGGGATTCTAATTTGTAACTTTGGTGACCCCATGACCTCAAATAGGGTCACAGGGGTCACAACCTTAAAAACCTATTTTCATCTTCTTCTCCAGTTCTAAAAGGACTAGAGAGTTAAAAACGATATGTGCAGACTCCTTGGCCAATGGGGATTCTAAATTGTAGATTTCGTGAAATAAGAAGAAATAAGAAGAAATAAGAAGAAAGATTCAGGCAAAAAGACTTTCAGATGTAAACGTTGTGGAACTACACACGGCAGTATGGAATGTCTGGCATTTGGGAAAACATGTTCAAGATGTAAATTGAGGGGCCATCTCACAAGGCAGTGTTTTGCTAAACTATCACATGAATCACATAGAGACTCACAGAAGAAGACAAAAGGTAGATATTCAAAGAAAATTCATTCATTGGAAAAAAATGACATCTCTGTCAGTGATTTAATGGATGACCTGTTTGTAGGAACAATTAATGTTGACAGTATTGACAGTTCAAATTCACCATGGTTTGAAAATGTAACCCTTCTTGGAAAGAATGTTAATTTCAAGTTCGATACAGGTGCAGATGCTAATGTAATTCCTTCACAAGTTTCAGCAAGTTAGATTGCAAGAAAGAGATGAGACCTTCATCAGTACGTTTGTCAGGATATGGTAACAATGACCTCATTGTTGTAGGGGAAGCAACTCTTCCATGTCAGATAAATGGATCACAGTCACATGATCTAGAGTTCATCATTGCTGATGTAAGTTCACCACCAGTGCTTAGTTTGTCAACATGCACTGAACTGGGACTTGTTAGAAGAAATAAGCACATTCATCAAGTGACCAAAGAAAGCCTTATCAAGGAATATGGTGACAATTTTTCAGGTCTAGGCCACTTCAGTGGAAAAAATCACATTGAACTCGACCCGACATTGAAACCAGTCATTCATCCACCACGCAAGGTACCATATAGCATGCACGACAAATTGAAGGAAACACTTGACAGACTTGAAAAGAATGATCTTGTCGCCAAAGTTGAACAAGCCGCTGATTTGGTAAATAGCTTAGTCATCGTAGAGAAGGCAGACTCATCACTGAGACTTTGTCTAGACCCGAAAGACCTCAACAGAGCAATAAAAAGAGAACATTTCAAGATTCCTACAGCAGAAGATGTTGCAGCACAGCTAGCAGGAAAGAAAATCTTCTCAATCTTGGATGAAAAGGATGGATATTGGCACGTTGAGTTAGATGAAGAGAGCTCATACCTGTGCACTTTCAATACTCCTTTCGGACGCTACCGTTTCCGGCGTATGCCATTTGGAATCAGCTCGTCAAGTGAAGTCTTCCAACGAAAGAATCATGAGACATTTGGAGACATACAAGGGGTCAACATGGTGTCTGACGACATGATCATCGCAGGCTCTGATGAAGAGGAGCATGACAGAATTCTTCATCAAGTCATGGAGCGAGCGAGGAAGGCAGGAGTTAGATTCAACAAAAACAAGATTCAACTCAGAGTAAAAGAGGTGAAGTATCTTGGGACCATCATCAAATCAACTGGAATGAAGCCAGACACTGAAAAAATCAAAGCAATTGTGGATATGCCAAAGCCAGAAAACAAACAAGATCTGCAGAGATTTCTAGGGACAATGAACTTTCTCTCTCAATTCATTCCCAATATGAGTGAGACAACTGCACCTATTCTAGAACTTCTGAAGAAGGAAACAGCCTGGACATGGCAACATGAACATGACCAAGCACTAGACAAGCTAAATAACCATTTTGACAAGTAAACCAGTCCTCAAGTTCTATGACGTCAACAAAACGCAGTCACCATTCAAGCAGATGCTTCACAGAACGGATTAGGAGCATGTTTACTTCAAGACGGTCACCCAGTTGTGTATACATCCAGAGCCCTTACTTCAGCAGAGACGAACTATGCGCAAATTGAAAAAGAACTTTTGGCAATTGTGTTCGCCTGTGAAAAAGTTCAACCGGTACATCTACGGCAAGATGGTGCATGTTGAGAGTGATCACAAACCACTTGAAACCATACTACGCAAACCACTGCACAAGGCATCCCCAAAATTGCAACGAATGATGATGCGTCTACAAAAACACCAACTAGATGTGTGCTATGTGCCAGGAAAACACATGTACCATAGCAGACACCCTCTCCAGAGCCTATCTGCCAGAATGTGAAAGTGACGAGACTATCAATGCAGAAGCAAAGATCATGATTCGCACTGTGACAGCAAACCTGCCCATGAGCGATGAGAGGAAAACACAGTTCCGACAAGAATCTGAGAACGACTTGGTTCAACACGAAATACGCAAGCTTATCAAAGAAGGATGGCCAACACACCGATGGGAAGCGCCTCCAGAAAGCAGAGCATATTGGAATATATGTGATGAAATCCATGAAATGGATGGACTGATATTTGTAGGAGACAAGCTCATTGTTCCCCAGAACCTGAGATCCGACTTGTTGAAGATAATTCATGAAGGACATCTAGGGATAGAGAAGTGCAAATCAAGAGCCAGAGAAGTCATGTTTTGGCCAGGGATGTCAAAAGACATTGAAGATATCATCTCGAGATGTGAAACCTGTCTCAAGTTTAGACGATCAAACTCAAAGGAGCCGATGATTCCACATGACGTACCCAAGAGACCGTGGGAGACAGTCGGCACCGACATCTTTGAATTCAACTCGAACAACTACCTCCTGGTGGTAGACTATTTTTCAAAATTCATCGAGATCAGCAACCTGAGAAATAAGACCACTGAGACTGTCATCACATAGCTGAAAGCCATATTTGCAAGACACGGCATACCTGATAAAGTTGTGTCTGACAACATGCCATTTTCCAGTGCCAAGTTCAAGCAGTTCGCACAGAATTGGAACTTCCAGCACGAAACGTCGAGCCCTACCTACTCACAGTCTAATGATATGGCAGAACGAGCCATACAGACCATCAAAAGACTGATGAAGAAAGCTACAGAGGAAGGTAAAGATTATTATCTTGCTCTAATGAATCTAAGAAACTCATGCATTTCAGGAATGACTGCATCACCAGCACAGCTTCTAATGAGCAGAAGACTGAAGACTAAGCTCCCCACAGCTACAACACTACCTCAGCCTAAAGTGGTAGTCAATGTTTTCACTCAACTTCAGAGTAAGCAGCACAACCAGGCCAAATACTACAACAGAGGCAGTAAAGAGTTACCTCCCCTCCATCAAGATGACAAAGTTCAACTACAATGCGGCAATACTTGGGAACCTGCTACAGTAGTACAGAACTATCACACACCCAGATCCTTCATAGTGATACCGACACTGGCGCGACACTACGACGAAACCGGCGTGATCTCCACAAAATGCCAACTGCGACAACATAGTCAACAACCTGAAGCCAACCGAACCTATCGCTTGACATACCATCCCCAGCGAAGATGACTCAGCCATCACCGAGATCACCAAATGAGATCCCTACACGCTCTGGAAGACTTGTGAAGAAACCTGAGTGTGACATATCATCTCGAGTCAATGGTAAAGATTGACTCCAACGATGGGTTAAGTACTAGTGACCTCTGACCCCATCTAGCAGTTAAAGTTAAACATCATCATCTAAAGAATCAATGGTAAAGATTGATTCCAACGGTGGGTTATGTGCTAGTAACCTCTAACCCCATCTAGGGTATTGTTTATTTGTTTGAAAGTATTCAATTTCAAGTTTTCATGAAATATTATTATTTCAAAGTTTTGTGTAATCAGTGAAAATAACATGACCAGCATAATTGACTCAAATATGCCACTATCCTGAGTAATGAAAGTGAAAGACTCTAATAATTCATCAATTTATTATTGGAGTGGAACCTATAGTGAATGAGTACTATGTTCTTAATTCTTTTATTTCATTCATGAACAATAACACCTGAAAACTCATGAACAGTGACTTGTGGAACATGATGAACTCTGACCTGATGCAGATTTTATGCAGTTTATGAAGATAGTTCTCAGTGACATTATCAGTTTTTGAAGACAACAAAGAAACAGAACTCTGAATATAATCGTTTGATATGAAATTTATTAAAATCAATATCATAATGCATTTATTACATTTCAGGATATCTTCTCCTAAAAGAAGGGAGATGTGACATAATCTACTTCTATTAATAGAATGTCTTTACCATGTCATGTGACGTGTCACGTGAACACTGTATCAACCAATCACGTTGTAATAAAACTTCACTTCTGGTCAAGTCAAACTGAGCGTTGTGTCACGTCTGTCACAGATAGGCTGGTAGTTGCCTTCGAGTGACTGGTTTTGTCCTTGGAGTCTGATGAGTCCTACTCCAAGGACAAAACCGGTGTCCCGCAGTGCAGCCCCCACTTGTGTCCTGCACATATTGTCTAGTTGAGGAAACTGCATGGATGATAAGTGTATCAATCACATATTGTCTAGTTTGGGAAGCTGGATGAATTATACGTGTATCAATCACATATTGTCTAGTTTGGGAAGCTATACGAATTATAAGTGTATCAATCACATATTGTCTAGTTTAGGAAGCTGGATGAATTATACGTGTATCAATCACATATTGTCTGGTTTGGGAAGCTGGACGAATTATAAGTGTATCAATCACATATTGTCTAGTTTGGGAAGCTGCATGAATGATTAGTGTATCAATCACATATTGTCTAGTTTGGGAAGCTGCATGGATGATAAGTGTATCAATCACATATTGTCTAGTTTGGGAAGCTGCATGGATGATAAGTGTATCAATCACATATTGTCTAGTTTGGGAAGCTGCATGAATGATTAGTGTATCAATCACATATTGTCTAGTTTGGGAAGCTGGATGAATGATTAGTGTATCAATCACATATTGTCTAGTTTGGGAAGCTGCATGAATGATTAGTGTATCAATCACATATTGTCTAGTTTGGGAAGCTGCATGGATGATAAGTGTATCAATCACATATTGTCTAGTTTGGGAAGCTGCATGAATGATAAGTGTACCAATCACATATTGTCTAGTTTGGGAAGCTGCATGGATGATAAGTGTATCAATCACATATTGTCTAGTTTGGGAAGCTGGATGAATGATTAGTGTATCAATCACATCTTGTCTAGTTTGGGAAGCTGCATGGATTTTAATGCTTTATTGCCTATTGTTGCAAAAAATTATTACATTTAAGGTAACATAAAACAGACGATTCCGATGAAAACCGGACAGAACGCGCGATGAATAAGAATCGTAATTTAGCAATCTTAAAAAAAACCATGATTTTTTATGAGATTTATAATATTTTAAATATGACAGGTTTTAGAAAAACTTTTAGTTGATCGTGTTTTTAGGTTACTTAACATGTATTCTTGTGAACTGTGCGTTTGTGTTTTCCCACAGAAGTATTACACAAAGGGTATTGTTCAATTTTCATTTAAAATATGATAATTATTATGTTATTTAGCATATGTAGATAAAAATGTAAGATGAGTTGAATGGATCATGAAAGCCAAATATTATCTAAAAAACCAGGAAATGTCTGTCAATGCGCATTGATGTAATATGAGATCTTTTATCCATAAGCTGTACATGAGCTTTTACATATTACCTTTTTAGCTCATCAGGTCTGAAAGACCCGATGGGCTTATGGCATGGCGTCCGGCGTCCGTCCGTCCATTCGTAAACTTTTCACTTTTTCGACTTCTTCTCCAGAACCAATGACTCCAGAGATCTGAAATTTTATGTGCATACTCCTTGGCCAATGGGGATTCTAAATTGTAGATTTCGTGACCCCATGACCTCAAATGGGGTCACAGATGTCAAAATCTTAGAAACCTATTTTCATCTTCTTCTCCAGTTCCAAAAGGTCTAGAGAGCTGAAATTTGATGTGCAGACTCCTTGGCCAATGGGGATTCTAAATTGTAGATTTCGTGACCCCATGACCTCAAATGAGATCAAAGGGGTCAAAACCTTAAAAAAAAAATTTCATCTTCTTCTCGAGTTCCAAAAGGTCTAGAGAGCTGAAAAGTTGTGTGTAGACTTCTTGGCCAATGGGGATTCAAAATTGTAGATTTTGTGACCCCATGACCTCAAAAGAGGTCAAAGGGGTCAAAACCTTAAAAACCTATTTTCGTCTTCTTCTCCAGTTCCAAAAGGTCCAGAGAACTGAAAAATTGTGTGTAGACTCCTTGGCCAAATGGGATTCTTTTTTTGTAGGTTTGGTGACCCCTTGACCCCAAATGGGGTCACAGGGGTCAAAACTTTTAAAACCTATTTTCATCTTCTTCTCCAGTTCCAAAGGTCTAGAGACCTGAAAATTGTCTGTAGACTCCTTGGGCAATGAGGATTTTAAATTTTAGGATTGGTGACTACTTGACCCCAAATGGGGTCACAGGGGCAAAAAACCTTAAAAACCTATTTTCATCTTCTCCTCCAGTTCAAAAAAGGTCTAGAGAGCTGAAAAGTTGCGTGTAAACTCCTTAGCCAATGGGGATTCTCAATTAAAGATTTTGTGACCCCTTGACCCCAAATGTGGTCACAGGGGTCAAAACCTTATAAACCTTTTTTGATTTTCTCAACCAGTGCCAAAAGGTCTAGAGAGCTGAACAATTGTGTGTAGAGTCCTTGGCCAATGAAGATTTAATATTTTAGGTTTGGTGACCCCTTGACCCCAATTAGGGTCACAGGGGTCACAGCCTTAACAAACCTATTTCCATCAAAAGTCTGATGAGCTACAGAGCCCATGGCTCTATTTTTTAAAATTTCATTTTAGAGAAGAAAAATATCACCCTGATAATGACCATGCCTTAATAGTTGATTGTTGTCAAATTCGTTGATATTTCATGAAAACATAATTTCGTGGGTTAAGAGCAGCAAGGTACCAAGTGCACTTTTGGGTGATTTTCACTTTTTCATATATTTTTAATCATTGTAATTCCGTCTATGTTGTGTTAAAAAATCAAAGCATTATCATTATAAATCACAGAGATATTTGATTGTGACAAAAGGTACCAAGTGCATAACTAAGAAATGTTCAGGGCAGCAAGGTACCAAGTGCCACTTGGCTCCTTGCTGCCCCAACTCTTTCACGCAATGAGCCTAGTTATTTTTAGCCAAGTGACACTTGGTGCTTTGCAGCACTGAGGGTCCAGTAGTGTTTTGAAGAAAGGGTAAAAAAAGTGAGCTTATTGATAATTCAAATTAATCTAGTACGACATGCAAACTGTATTTCATTTTTTATTGTTTAAATATCAAAACCTGTTTCAAAAATATGAAACATAGCTCCTAGTTCACTAAGTTGCCATATTCATATATAAATTGTTGCCATCATTTGTACAAATCATATATTAATAATAACTAAAGATTTATATAGCGCCTTTACCAGCTGAGTACAGCTGCTCAAAAGCGCTTGCAGAGTCTGAGTTAGAAACACATATATACATGTAGGAATGTCTCAACAGTTTGGATAGGCTTCCTGGAACAGGTGTGTCTTAATGGCAGATTTGAAGTCATCCAGTAGATGGATTGATCTGATGGTGTCTGGAAGCGAGTTCCATAGTGCCGGGCCTGCAGCTGCAAATCGCCGGCTTCCATACGTAGCTGATCTTGATAATGGAATATCAAGAAGATGTTGACTGGCTGATCGCAAAGCTCTGGCTGGTTGGTAATCCGTGATGAGGTCCTGGAGATATGGTGGGGAAAGTTTGTGTTTTGACTTGAAGACAAGCATCAATACCTTGTACTTGATCCTTTGCTCCACCTTCAACCAGTGTAGACCCATCAGAACAGGCGTTATTCTGTCGGATTTTCTAGTTCTTGTTGCTACTCTGGCTGCCTAGTTCTGGACCAGCTGCAGCTTTGAGATGATAGTCTTGGGTATACCGTACAGAAGTGCATTACAATAGTCTAGATGTGAAAGTACACATGACTGTACCAAGGAGACAGCAGCATTGGTATTGATGTACTTTCGTATCTGACTAATGTTACGGATGTTAGCGAAAGCTCTGCGGCATATTTTGTTGATGTGAGATTCGGCTGATAGACTAGATTCGAAGACAAATCCAAGGTTCCTCGCCTCCTGTGATGGCTGTATGACATCGTTTCAAATTTGAAAAGAAGGAAGACTCAACTTCTGTCGCACAGATTTGGAACAAAAAACAAGGAGTTCTGTTTTTTCGCTGTTTAACTTTAGGAAGTGGAAAGCCATCCACTGTTTAATGTCATCTGCGCAGAGTGACATATGTCTGAAGGCTGAATCGATGGATCTTCTGTTTGTTGGTTTGAATGCGAGATACAATTGTGTGTCATCTGCATAAAGGTGTATTGAAAGACCATGACTTCGGGCGATATCTCCAAGTGGTGAGGTGTATATTGTAAATAGAATCGGCCCTAGGACGGATCCTTGCGGAACCCCATAACGGAGTTCTACTTCCATGGAGACACTGTTCTTCACCTTCACAGATTGGGTCCTCCCTGTCAGGTATGATTGAAGCCAAGCATAAGCAGATCCAGTGACTCCAAATCTTTGGCTCAGTGTCTGCAGCAAGATGGTCTGGTCTATGGTATCGAATGCTGCCGTAAGATCTAGTAGTACAAGAATTGCAGCTCCACTGGTATCAACAGCTTCTAGTATGTCATTCTGTACTCTGATGAGTGCAGTTTCGGTGCTATGTTGGCACCTATATGCTGACTGCATAACTTCAATATTGCCTGTGGCCTTGACATGCTGAATCAATCTTTTTGCGACCACTCGTTCCAGGATCTTAGCTACAAACTTGAGGTTGGATACTGGTCTGTAGTTACGAAGAACTTCAGCATCTAGATTCGGCTTCTTTATCAAAGGTGTCACTAGGGCTTGTTTCATGCTAACAGGGACGACAGACTCCTCTAGTGATTGGTTCACGATGTGTGTGATTATGGGCACTGTTTCTTCAAGACATTCCTTGAGCAACCACGTTGGCAATGGGTCAATGCTGCAAGATTTAGTTGGCGATTTCAGAATAATCTCCTTGACTTCCTTTTCAGTTGTAAGACAAAAATCCAACAGAGAATGACACGGGACCGCATCAACACTCGGTGATGTATTAGACAATCTTACTGCTTCAAGACTGGAGCGAATCATCTGGATCTTTTCTCGAAAGAACTGTGAAAAGTCTTTTGCAATTTCATTACTTGATCTTGTACCAGGAGTAACATGTGTTTTGCATTTAAACAAGAGTCTATTTGTAATCTGGTAGACCTCTTTTTGATCCTTAATTATAATCATGCCTATTATTTGTTCCTTACATATCAGTAATATGGAAAAAGGAATAAAAAAGGAATAAAAGGAAAAAAAGGATTTGGGCAAGGACCACGTTAGATGTCAGAAGCCTGTCTCAACACAAGTAACAAGTAAGTAACATATCAGTAAACTAGGTACAACAGCTCTTAAACTGTTAAAAAGTTAGCTCTCATCTTTACCAACAAGGACATCGCTGTCAATAGGGTATGGTACATGCGTTTATGTCTGTAAAGTACATTAAAAGGCTTTGAATTAAGCCTCTTCTTCGATATCAAATAGAGGATGAGCATATGAGCCGTAATTAATGTCACCAAGAATCAGACAAAAACAAAGATGATAAAATCAAATGTTCGCCAGAGACAGAAGGTGAAGAGGAGTTTTCCGAAGTTGGTATAACTGATATTAGTGCATGCATGACACGTCGGACATAAGTGATGCAAACACCTCTGATGTTTATGAGCCGTATCTACCATTAGAGTCTTATGACTCTTTCATTTTGATGAGAAACTCGCCGAAGAGGAAAGAAGAAGCTGTGTTAAGCATAGAAAGAGAGAAAAGAAAAACACCTCTATCCAGTTATTTCTCTTTTCATGATACAAACAGCATCTACAAAATACAGCAAGCAACTTCCATAGAAAAAGACTGAACCTCATGATTTATGATAAACATATTCAATAGACAACAGTATCACCCTTGAAAATAGTCGATAGGACAGAAGTGATCCAGAGTTATTTTAAGGGTGTGTACGATTATCGTTGTATCGGTATATTGGGATACAGGTACACTACAAAACATATCGCAATATAATTTCAAATAACTAATATATTGATGTGAACTTAAGATACACCCTCTGTATCCAAAACATGTCCAATTAGACCTGAAAAATCATTAAGAATACCAAAATGTTATACATGTTCACATTTTCAAAACAATCAAAGCAAGCAAGCATATGACTTTACTTGTCATCAACATCAAGCACATTCAGTAGGGCTTATCAAACAAGATATTATTTAGTTACAAACATTACATAATTGACAACCTAGATATCATTCATGTATAAATTATGGTAAATGGTGACACTTATAACTTTTTTTCTGGTTTTGAAATTTGGTTTTTGTGTTTATTTCTGCATGGCAAAATATCGCAATACTTATCCCAATACAGTGCTAGTCTATTGCAATATTGTGCAATATAAAATTCAGGACAAACGTTCAAACATATATTTTGGACAATTACAAAATATACATTTACAACCTCTCATTCTACTCTTTTGGTAATCAATTGGATGAACTAAATGGAAAACAAGGGAATATTAAGTTCATATTTTTTGGATTCTTGTAATGGGCAAATAGGAGTCAATTCATTCAGGGTCATTAGTTCACAGCCTTTGGCAAATTTTAAGTTTACAAAAACTCAATCAGAAATTTCTTACATTGGGGCATTCTCAAACTGAAGGCAATTCACAACATAACATTATTCAGCTATGGAAACAGCAAAGAATGAGAACTAAGGTAAATGTACCTGCACAAATGCGCACTGAAATTGTCTTATGTACAAGAAAAAGAAAAAGAGTGTCAACTGGCTGAGGATCAAGTGGATCAAGATTAAACTAGAGACATCTCTCACTGTAGCAAAACATTCACCACTTGCATACACTACCAAAAGTTACCTCTCTTTTACAAAAAAAAAAGAAAGATTTTCTAACTATTTGTGGTAAGATAAGTTTCTTCGATGCTTTGGATTAACATCACTGGATTTGGGTTGCCATGATCTGCTATGGCAAGGAGTGGGATAATATGTTTCAAGTTAATAAATATGATAAGAGATTTGTACAACATAAGTCAGTGCTACAGAATAATACATTTATGTTAATGCGTTTTGGTACGTTATTTATTTTGTCAATATGAAAGGAATAACTTTGAAATGCGTAGTCGTTTAACTCACGCAATATAGAAATGAAGTTAATGATTATACAATATGAATGTGTTGCGAAGTTTATAACTTATATCACCTGCTACAGTTATAATGTCAAACTATACAAAAATGAACTAACAATGAAACTTCCATCATTGGATCACAAATCTGAGTCTGAGGGATGTATCTTGAAGATTGAAAGGCATCAAATGACATTTGGTCCTTAGCATCTCTATTCTTATGTACAATGTTGATTGCATCAAAGGACCACGTGGCACTTGGTACTTTGAAACTTTATATTTTAAGCAAAATATTAGTGCAACAAGGTACCAAGTGGCACTTAGTACTTTGCAACTCTTTTATTGAGGCATAAATACTTAGTGCAACAAGGTACCAAGTGACACTTGGTACTTTGCAGCTCTGAAAAACATGTAAAATAGTGGTGATGTTTCGGGGCAACAAGGTGCCATGTGGCACTTGGTACCTTGCTGCCCCAAACCTTTGAGCATATTCCATTCATTCAAAAGGTACCATCTACAATAATTGGCGTAATTAGTAATTATGACTCAATTGATGTTTGACATTGATACGAACTATACTTAGATACCCAATCTATCTAACAAGGATTCTTAGACTTAGTTAGCTTAAACAGTGCAACTGTTTTCAGCACTCAAAACTTAAAATGCGATTTACTCGAAATGTTGAATTATGCACTTGGTACCTTGCTGCTCTAATATAAGCCCACGATTTGCTATTTGGCTAGCGATCCTTTTATCATAATAACCCCATGATCGTGGTAAACTCATTTAAGTCTCAAATTCTTACCTTGAATATCTATATTTGCAAACACATATAAATGAATAAAAAAAATACTGAGGCATCTAACAAAGATTGTTTTCAAATGTTCAGTTATATTTTCTCACATTTTCAGTGTTTGGAAATAATGAGTATTATTTTCATTTTTGAAATATATTACTGCATGTTCAATTAATGTAAAATCATAAAAAAGGTCACAGGGGCCATGCCCTTAAAAACCTATTTTCATCTTCTTCTCCAGAAGCATAAGGCCTAGAAAGCTGAAACTTTGTGTACAGACTCCTTGACTAGTTGGAATTATCCTACTCTTTCCTGGAGGGAACATCTCGACTCTGTAGCTAACCAATGCTCAAAGCGTCTTAATCTGATGAAGACAATAGCATCACAGAGCTGGGGAGCTGACTTTACCACACTAAGATCTTTCTATCTTGTATACGCAGCAAGATGATATATGCAGCAGAAATCTGGTCATCGTGCAACAAAACCCAAATGCAGAAGCTTGTAAAAATACAAAACACAGCACTTTGTCTGATAACGGGAGCGCTCAGGACAACCTCCGTTGCAGCCCTTGAGATTGAGGCTGACATCCAACCCTTGGATATTTACGTGGAAACACTGGTCTTGTCCAAGAGAGTAAAGACTCACTTTATGCCAAAAACCTCTCCTGGCAACCTTCACAGATCCATAGCCCCAAACAGTTTCTACCGGAGATCACAATCAGCCCTGAGAGAAAGAAACATCACACTTCCAAGACGGTCAAATCCGAGATTTGAAGAACAGGGCATCGTCAACAGCAACAAAGGCAGATAATCCATCATATCTCCAACAACTCTCACTTGAAGTCATCCATGAGCAGTATGAAGGTTACAAGACGGTGTACACAGATGGCTCGCTTGACTTTTCAGCAGGATTAGCTGGGGCAGGTGTGTACTTCAAAGAAGACAACTTCAACATCATCTTGCCACTGCCACCATACTCAATCCTCCACGCGGAACTGCTGGCAATCGAAAGCGCTCTACAATACAACAAGTGCTTATCACAAGGATCTTCAAGCAAATATGTCATCTTGACCGACTCCAAGTCATCTCTACAGTCACTAGCAACCTACAACCCAACTGAGTACTACAGCCAATGTCAGAAAATCAGAGAGCTAATCAACAGCATCCCAGACACCATTGTCTTGCAGTGAATTCCTAGCCACGTTGACAGTCAGGGAAATGACCGTGCGGATGATCTGGCCAAGTTTGCATCCATCAGTGGTCCTGTCAACTGTCACGTGCATACGGTCCCCTCAGCACTATGCAAGATCAAACAAACCAGTAAGAGCTCCTGGTGCGAAAGATTGCACAACAGTGTCAAAGGCCGGCAATACTACAACATCAAGCCAAAACCAAACTCCATCAGGTACAGCAACTATGCCAGGCAGGAACAAGTACAGCTGTCAAGACTTCGCCTTCATCATTTTCCCTGCCAGAGCTACCTACACAGATTTCACCTGGTAGATGAACCAACATGCCTACTGTGCAACGGCCAGGAAGAAACCATAAGACACATCATCTATGACTGCCCTGAGCTATCTCCACAACGAACTTTCAATGATAAAGAAGAGCAATTGGGAGACGACAGCGGTCAGTGGCACACAATCCTAGACATACTAAGAGAAAGGAAAAAAAGGATTCGGGCAAGGACCACATCAGATGTCAGAAGCCTGTCTCAACACAAGTAAACACAAGTAAATAAGTAGTTGGAATTATAATTTATAGCTTTTGTGGCCCCTAACAAGGGTCACAGGGGCCAGGCCCTTAAAACCTATTTTCATCTTTGTTCTGTCGAAAACAGATAACCCCGGCCATGGAATGGCTCCTTAAAGAGAAAATGATTGCAAAGTAAAGGAAATACCCAAATAAGGAAAATATTACACTTAAAATAGCATAATCAGAGACCAAAGAGTTAAAACTACCAACAGAAAGTTACAAGTAACAATTTTAGGAGATATTTAATGTGCACTTCCCTAGGAAAGTTTTGACAAGGAGAGGTTTACTGTTGAGAGATACTGCTGCATTGAGGAAAGATGATATTTTACGACAGCTTCAATCACTTTCAAGTGCCTACACAAGTATGATAAAATGGGTCCTAGTCAAAAGGGCCGCAAACTGGAAAAGTCAAATGGGCCGCAAGAAAGTCAAATGGGCCGCAAACCCCTAATCAAAAGGGCCCCACCAAGGCTGCACCAAATAGTCAAAATGGCCCCACTCAACTAGTCAAAAGGGCCCCAGATATAAAAATAATAACATAACATTTATAATTTTTTTATCATGGTTTTTGGGTTGCGCATTTAATCAAGTTGCACATGGGTTAAGTAGATATTTCAATCGTGGCTTCGCCACTCGTGAAATATCAACTATACCCATGACACTCGATGAAATAAACCTGGTATTTGGAAAACTACATTAAGTATCCTCTACATGTTAATTAATCTCTTTGCTTTGACCTAAAAACAGTTATTCAGTGATACCTTGATGTTGCTTGTTGTAAGATAGAATAATGAGAACTGATATCTATTGTTGATACTGAAGACTGAAAGTCAGTACACAAACAGTTCTGGTGTAAAGCCTGTCCTTGATAAAACCTAGTGACATGCATTTAGAATGAAATGTGGTTCAACTTCTTGAGTACAATAAGATAATATTGAACATCCCCAAAATATGGAAAAACACTCTTTTATCTAATCAACAGCAGAAACAAAACCTCTCGTTAAGCCAAACTCTTCAAGACTTACTTTCTCAACAAAAAGGATGTAGAAATTTCTATGATAAATTGATTGCTAATGACACAACACTAAAAGTGTATCAAAAATGGCAAAATGAACTTGATTTAGATATTGAATGGAATGTAGTGTTTACAAGATATAGAAACTGTACTAAAGATGTAAAACTCTTTGCTTTTCAGTATAGATTTATTAACAGAGCAATTTACACTAGAAAGGAGTTGTTGAAAATGAATTTAATTCAAACTAATATTTGCTCTTTTTGTGAATCTGAACCTGAAAGTCTACAGCATGTTTTCATTTAATGCAAAAAAAGTTGAAAACTTTATGAACCAACATATAACACATGCTAATATTGCCATTTTAGAGTTAAATATTTTATTTTTGCGACAGTTCTGTTAGGCTTCTGGCATCACATATCATCCTCATGGCGAAAAAATATATACATGTCTCTCAAGTATCAAGAAAACCAAGTTATCAATTGACAGTTTTGTTAGCATTGTCGAGGATGTTTTCAATTTGGAAAAAATTTTAGCTTGTAAAAACAATACTTTGTCTTCCTTCCATGCTAAATGGAAAGCTCTCATGTATATTTTACAACAGTGACCACACCGTAGGAACGTGTACGCCTGGAATTTGTTACACAACGGGAAAACAAATTACTCTGCTAGAGATACATTTGTTTTTGTGCATTTGGTGTAGTTTTTGGTCGATAAGTTGGTTTTCAGGTACTTATGAGAAAAAATATTTCTGGCTGTAAAATTGTAGACTCTAGTTAACACAATGTTGGTTTTAGAAATGAAAATCTTGTCAGCATTTGGATATAAGAGGCACATTTAAGTGAGGTTTCATGCTGCAAAAAGATAAGTGCACATAAAAACGATCGGTAAATTGTTATAAATGAATAAATAAGTATTTCCAATCATATTTCCTTAAACACTGACACATATTGATCACAAGTAAATTTTTTTATCGAAATCCAAATTATAGTCGCTGAGATATTTACATTCAAAGACAGCTGGTATGAAATCGTGGTGAACGTGTTACTAAAGAGACGTTTACGAAGTGGTGAACGAATTATATTTTCTTTAGTGAACGAGTTACAGGGTCAACTTTAAGAATAGTTCTTTATTAAAACACCAAAAAAATGCTATAATCTGTTCTGAATGTTTCAGGAAACTCTTCCAAATGGAGCCGTATGCACATGGTTAGTTCTAGTAATTATACAATAGCTTCTGTGGCGTCATTCAAAACCTGAAAAACGAACACTCACCTCAACGTATAACAATTCACAAACTAAAACTCAGTGAAGTCACTTGAACAATGAAATATGTTAAAATAGATTACAGATATGTATATCATAGGTTAAATTAACAGACAAAGACGTCATTCTTGTGTCTGAAGTACATTTTTCAAAACAAAAAGCTATTTCCGAACAGCATTAAGGACAAAGAATAATCAATCTTGGCATTTTTAAAACGAGTATTCCAACAACATATACTAGTCAACATTTGTGTATTAAGCTTAAGAAATAATGTAAGGGTGCATGGTTAATAGTTATGTTTTTCATTTTCAAACAATATCTTACAGACATTTTGCATCAAATTATGACAACTATGCAGTGAAACGCACATTTGAGCTCACAATTGACATCTCATTCAAGAGAAAAGATACATACCAGTAATGCGGTTATATTTTTAGCTCACCTTTACAAAGTAAATGTGAGCTTATGTCGTGGAGCTTCGTCCGCCGTCAGTCTGTCTGTCCGTAAACTTTCACGAAAAAGACTACTCCTCCTAAACGAATCCAGATATCATTCTGAAATTGTAGTATGTTATACCCATGGTGATTCCTCACAGAAAGGTAGACGTTTCAGTTTTGAGAATCCAAGATGGCCGCCATGGCAGCCATATTGAATTTTCAATTAGATTTCATGAATAAGACTACTCTTCCTAAAACAATCTAGATATCATTCTGAAATCATAGCATGTTATAACTATGGTGATTCCGCACAGAAAGGTAGACATTTCAGTTTTGAGAATCCAATATGGCCACCATGGCAGCCATACTGAATTTTCAATTAGATTTCATGAAAAGGACTACCCCTTCTTAACCAATATAGATATCATTTTTTAATTGTAGTATGTTATACCTATAGTGATTCCGCACAGAAAGGTAGACGTTTCAGTTTTGAGAATCCAAGATGGCCGCGATAGCAGCCATATTGACTTTTCAGCTGCAGATGACACATCATTATTATTAAATTTTAAGCTTTCATCAAGTGATCACTCGCACCATATAAATTCTCTAATTTGAACTTACTAATCATAATATTATCTTGAATATGGAATATTTAAGATTGTCATGCAAGTTGTTCTATATTTTTAAGTGTTTCTAAAATAAATTAAGATGAAAGACAAACATAATTAATTAATTTGTTTAAAATCTTTATGGCAACTAGCTGCAAAAACCTAATCACATTACACATCATGTTAAATTTTAAACAATGGTATCTCCCTTATATTCCTTTGAATACCACACATAAGGGGTCAACCAGAGTTCAGATATTCCTGTTGAGTCCACTATGCTTTTCTAATACACATCCCAATACAGGCTGCTAGCATCACAGTGTCAGCTGCAAGTCTGTTGCATAATCAACCTGACCCAATTGATATGGTAGAGCATTATGCTATATATGGCCATGTGTATGCAATAAGAGTTATGGAAATTAGACTTGTATTCTCATGACAGTGATATATTCTTTCTAAGAATAACAACTTACACAAAACTTGTCAACAATAAGCTTTGTGTTTAGCAATCTACATGATAAGTTGATGTGGAAAGAGTTATTTTGCATCAGGTTCCAGTTCCTGTGTTTTACTCATATTAATTTTTGTACGATTTCTTTATCTAACAGAAGTTCTTCTTGACACAAAATCAATTTAGGACATAAGCTAACTATGTTTTGTGAAATTATATATATTTTTCACAACAATGCATGTTCTCTCCCGTCAAGTCTTTAAATACCATACATAAGGGCTTAGCCAGAGTTCAGGTTTACATGCTCAGCACACTATGCTTCTCCAAATACACAAAGCCAAATACACAAATTGCTCTCTCCTAAAAAACCTGATGGCAGCCATAATCAATTATCATATAAAAGATTGTTACACAATTAAACCATATTACCACATCATACGTTTTAAGGTCAGCTTCTGTACCTCGGTACTTTTATCCTTAAATATTTCATTGTTTTAATTACTGTGTAGGAATGTGACCTCAAGGGACGGTTTATGGACAATTAAATCATTATTGTGCATCATTGTAAAGTATAAACTATGGGGATTCATGGTGACAAAAGTGTCCGTGACTACCACGAAATGAGACTAAGATCCTTTATCACATCAGACATCATCAATATCTTCGGAAAAAAATATTGCGAGTTTATCATTTTAAAATTCCATCATTGTATTGCTACCCTGAAGGTGAATACTAAATTTGGTTCTCCTATCTAAATAGTTTTTGAGAAAAGCTGTTCCTTTTAACTCGAACAGACGATGAGTTTAAAAGGGACTTACAAGGTTGCCTTGTCATTTTTATCTTCATAACAAACTTATAATCGACATTTAAAGGGCAGTTGCACATGTTAATACGGTATTCCTTTTTCTTACAAAAACTGAATATAAGGCGTTCACACAAAAATGGCCGCAAATGGACTTTATGTGAATTTTTATGATTTGTTCTCTGACTGTGATGAATGATAGGTTTGTGTTATGAGATTTTTGACATTATCAAAATAAAACATTTAGCATTAACGTACAATTATCAACGAAACATTTGATATATATATACAATTTTCAAAAAAACTGGTTACTGTCCCTTAAATGTTTTTTATTAAAAATATAAATGTAAGACTTTGAAAATTTCAAGCAACGTCCATTCTCTCCCCACAGAGGCAGCTCAGTCATACCCGAGTAAGAATCTGTACTATTACGGCTAATTCATGGGATAGAAAGGTAGAAATCTGATTGGAGGCAATCGAAGTTAGTTGTGCAATCAGCGACGCCGTTTCAAAAGTGGTCATTCGCAAAGCCTTGGCTATTTCCGTGTGGTTCGGCAAAGCTATCGTTGAAATTTAACATTCAGGGGAGATAACTCTTACTTCTACAAAACATTGCTTTTTACCTTCTCATTAGTTTTTATTTGGTAAATTAGTAAAATAAAATTTATCATAAAACAAATAATAATTTACACAATTATAAAACAGTATCTTTCTAAAGAAAAACCCTATCCATATCTGATTTTCAAATATTTCCCTCTCACACTGTTAATGAAAAATAAAAATAAAGGCATGATACATTCCAAAAGGCGTTTTCATTGGCTGCAAATAAGGGAGATATCACAAGTTACAACTCTTTGCCGGAACCCCAGGATCTTGGCGTAATAGAACAGAGGCTAACTCGGGTATGACTGAGCTGCCTTTGTGGGGAGAGAATGAGCAAAGTCATGCTGAGATTATTAATTTTCTTCAATAAAAGCAAAACTGATGTACATAAAAAGGTTACTAAATACTATTCAGTGAAAATTGAAATAAAGCATATGATTTCACTTGTTTCATGCATGAACGTCTTTAAGGAAACTTTAAGCAGTGTCCTTCCTGACGAGGCATCTTCTTTTATGGAAGCAGGACACCACAATCTCAAGCTTATGGCTGGCCTGGTCCGTTGATGGTTTTCTTATGGTTGTTTTTTTTCTTTTTCTGAACTCGCCATAGATCACATTAAAATATTACCTGTGAAAGCAGTAAACTTATCAGATTCAACATAGCGGCCAATGGGACAATCGGTTTTAAAGTTGTATATTATATGTTGAAAGATGAACAATAATTACGTAAGCGTGAGCAAAAAGATTTCATAGCTTTGTGTTCTAAACTGAACAAAATAATGACTTTTTCACAATTCATAAATCATTCTAGTAAAAGGTAATAAGCATGCAATTTCGGAAATTATGATTTACTTTTGGCCACGGATTGTATAATCTTTACACTTTCATCAGACATGCACAAATCGATTCTAGCTTATTGATGAAAATAATGATAGCGGTTTAACATTACATTTGTCAATACTGCACTTTATGTAAGCAACAATAAACACAAATTATCAAAATATCATTCATATTGACGTTTGTGGAAGGCGTTCACTAGCTGCAACACCAAGTGACTGTAAATCGTTTACCACCCCCGCCTGTAATTCGTTCACTCTGATTTGACACCATGTCTAGTTCAAGGGTTCTAATTTTGTTATTTGACAATGATTTGTCTTTATATTTGACATATTTGTCGACTAATGGATGGTAAACAATATGGTACAAAGATATTGGATTATTTTTATGTATATGAAAATAAGATAGTATCGCACACATGTAAGTTTCAGATGCGAAATTTGTCTCCTATATTGTGATGTAGCAGCCGCCCAAGGGCACATAATGACATAAACTTTCCTCTATATTTTCACCAGTGCCTACCATTTTACAGCCTGAAATATTTTTTCTCAAAAGTAACTGAAAACTGAATTATTGAGCAAAATCCTTCACCGAATGCACAGACACAAACTTATTTCTCGCAGAGTAACTCGTTCACTTCTGTTGTGTAACAAATTCCAGGCGTACACGTTCCTACGGTGTGGTGACTAAATGCCTATATTTTATGAATGCTTCACTGACATATGTATTCTGTATTATCTTGTACACCTACTAAAATAAATGAATAAAAAAAGATTTAAAAAAAAAGAAGTGAATATCTGATCTAAAGATTACACCTACAAAAAAAAAAAAAATCATGATTGTATCATAATTGGAGTAAAAATTTGCCAAGTCAGCCATCTTGCCTGTTTATGATATTGGGATGTGACCGGAAGCCTTTAGCTAACTCTAAAAACTTTTCAACGAATGCATCTAAAATATTTTAGATGTCAAACAGTAATAGTTTAGTGATTTTCAGGTGTAGGGAAACAAGTAAAATAGTTTGAACAAAATTAAATAACATGTACAAGCGATTGTAATTCAAGTGAAAATTTGTTGAGTGAGCCATCCTGCCTGTATTGTATATAGCAACGGGAGGTGCGGGAAGCCTTTAGGTTAATTCCACGCTCCTCAACTCCATCAAGGCATTGATGACACACCCCTAAACACACAGCAAATTTGGTTACCCTAACTTGAATAGTTTCTGAGAAAAGTTGTCCCCTTAAACTCGGAAGGACGGACGCACGAGCTGACGAACAGACAGACAGAGCTCAAACTTTATCCCCCTTCCATTTCATGGCAGGAGATAATAATTCAAAATTTGTTTTCAACATGTACGAGCGATTGTAATTGGAAAGTAATTAGCAGAGGAAGAATATCTGTGATATAATGGGACTAAATATGAAAATCTTTCAAATGACTCTAGAAATCTGTTGTTGTATGAAAGAGTGTGGGAATTTCTTGACACTTAATAGTTAAAGGGAAAAGGGGTCCTGTTATTTAAAAGTCTGAAAATGAGGGAATTGTACTTGATTAATAGTTTTTAGGGTTTGTATGCCAGCATTATATTATGATAGCATAATTAAGCAATGACAAACAACTAATTACTTCATACAACCATGTTTAATTCATTTCAAATCATTTCTTCATGTATAGGATGTTGGCTAACAAAAGCGTTTATGTCTCCGCTAATGATAACGGTTGGTTCCATAGTACTGCTGAGGTATAACAATATGTTCATTGATTTTACAGAACACTTTATTAAATTCAAATCTATATACACAATAGAATAATTGTATATTTGAATGTGTCAAAGGACAACAAATATTCTAATAAAAACTTTTTTCATTCTTTGGGTTATCTATATGATCAATAATTTAAGGCACAATGTAATATCATTATCATAATTGACCCTTAAATTTGTAAAAAAATTATCAGAAAATGTCTCTGTTAAAACTATTTTTCACTTTTGGTGAGTGATATGAATGTCTAGTTTTTACAGATGACCACATGATAAAAGTAGTCCTGGTAACGAAGATATCTTCACCTGGTAAAGAGTTGTGTTGGTGGTGACCTTCTAGCGACATATATGTCAGCTTGGGTTAGACCAGGGTAATGGAGCATGGAGCGCTCTGAGTCTGCAATGCGGAGATTTAGCGCTGTATAAAAGCTATCCATTATTATTATTATCATTATTATTATTACGGCAGAAAAGAAAATTACGCTTTGCAATAAACATGTTTTTTTGCAAAATAAACAATGATTTTAAGTAATGGTTGAATTGCAACAGCATCAACTCTTTGTGTTTGCTGGAAATTTTGAAAGTGATTTGAATTTGTGACCCAAGAATTTTTATTTTTTTTCCGAATTGTTGTCAAATTATTTCCATCTTTTTCATGTTTTACATACTTTTGGTTTGACAACAGTGACACCATTATGCATATAGCAACATAGGACAAAATTGGCAATACAAATATAAACACGTAAAAGGATCCATGAAACATAAACGAGATTTGGTAATCCATTCACTATATATATATAATCATTGTGAAAATTAAGAAAATACTGTAGCTACAATTCCATTGGTCAAAAAACTTATTCTTTATACTTTTATAATTTTTGTTAATATACACAGAAATATAATTAAAAAAATAGTAAATTTTTTTACTTCACTTCTGCACAAGTCTTATATACTATCTCAGGGTTAGTGGACGAAAAATGAAAATCTTAATAACTCAAGATGCTTTATGAACATTCGTTAAAGGATTAAGTCATAGTCTCATGTTTGCAAATCCAAATTTTTGACTTAAAGGAAAATTCATCATGACACTTTAGAGCATTCAGTCCTTTTGATAATGATTTACGTGAACTCACTACAGTGATACCAGAATTCCTTCACTCATGCATGTAGGGTCTGGGTATGTAGGGTATCAATGAGATAATTTTACATGTCCTGTGTTTGATGTCCTCAGTTAATGAGTAACTTTATGTTTTACTGAAATAATATTTATAACTGCGGTAATAATCTCATTGACATTCAAAATTTGTATGCATAACATTTACAGGAGGAAAACTGTACTTCGAAATTGCTACACATATTGGAGCAGCCAAGTGCTATGAAGTGTAGAGGAGTCTGGGGGTTGCAACAACCTCGTCATTGAAGGACAGTTCCTGTGTCCATTCATACAACTTGCTAGCTTCCTGCTCCCAGTCCTCACCAGGGTGTTCCAGGGGCACTCCAGCACCATCCACCTCCACCCCTTCACTCAGACAGCTGTCCTCCTGCACACACACAGAGGGGGAACTATGTTAGCTGGGTATGATCCTATATACACAAAGAGGGGGGAACTATGTTAGCTGGGTATGATCCTATATACACAAAGAGGGGGGAACTATGTTAGCTGGGTATGATCCTATATAAACACAGAGGAGGGAACTATGTAAGCTGGGTATGATCCTCCATACACACAGAGGGGGGAACTATGTTAGCTGGGTATGATCCTGCATACACACAGAGGGTATGATCCTATATACACACAGAGGAGGGAACTATGTTAGCTGGGTATGATCCTCCATACACACAGAGGAGGGAACTATGTTATCTGGGTATGATCCTATACACACACAGAGGGGGGAACTATGTTAGCTGGGTATGATCCTCCATACACACAGAGGGGGGAACTATGTTAGCTGGGTATGATCCTATACACACACAGAGGGGGGAACTATGTTAGCTGGGTATGATCCTATACACACACAGAGGGGCGAACTATGTTAGCTGGGTATGATCCTCCATACACACAGAGGGGGGAACTATGTTAGCTGGGTATGATCCTATATACACAAAGAGGGGGGAACTATGTTAGCTGGGTATGATCCTATATACACACAGAGGGGGGAACTATGTTAGCTGGGTATGATCCTCCATACACACAGAGGGGGGAACTATGTTAGCTGGGTATGATCATGCATACACACAGAGGGGGGAACTATGCTAGCTGGGTATGATCCTATACACACACAGAGGGGGGAACTATGTTAGCTGGGTATGATCCTGCCTACACACAGAGGGGGGAACTATGTTAGCTGGGTATGATCCTATACACACACAGAGGGGGAACTTTGTTTGCTGGGTATGATCCTATATACACACAGAGGGGGGAACTATGTTAGCTGGGTATGATCCTATATAAACACAGAGGAGGGAACTATGTAAGCTGGGTATGATCCTCCATACACACAGAGGGGGGAACTATGTAAGCTGGGTATGATCCTGCATACACACAGAGGGTATGATCCTATATACACACAGAGGAGGGAACTATGTTAGCTGGGTATGATCCTCCATACACACAGAGGAGGGAACTATGTTATCTGGGTATGATCCTATACACACACAGAGGGGGGAACTATGTTAGCTGGGTATGATCCTCCATACACACAGAGGGGGGAACTATGTTAGCTGGGTATGATCCTATACACACACAGAGGGGGGAACTATGTTAGCTGGGTATGATCCTATACACACACAGAGGGGGGAACTATGTTAGCTGGGTATGATCCTATATACACACAGAGGAGGGAACTATGTTAGCTGGGTATGATCCTATATACACACAGAGGGGGGAACTATGTTAGCTGGGTATGATCCTATACATACACAGAGGGGGGAACTATGTTAGCTGGGTATGATCCTCCATACACACAGAGGGGGGAACTATGTTAGCTGGGTATGATCCTTGACTAGTGAGGATAATAATGTGGAGTTTTGTTGGCCCTGTGACCCATAATAAGGCCCACAGGGGCTATGCCATAAAACCTATTTTTATCTTCTTCTCCAGAAGCATAAGGCCTAGAAAGCTGAAATTTTGTGTACAGATTCCTTGACTAGTGAGGATTATTATGTATAGCTTTGATGGCCCTGTCACCGCTAATAAGGGCCATTGGGGCCACGCCCTTAAAACCTATTTTCATCTTCTTCTTTGGGAACACAAGACCTAGAAAGGTCAATGCTAACCGCGGAATATTCCGGGTCAGTGATCTAGACGAGGAATCCCGGATAGAGGAAACTAACTTTCTCTGATAATGCTATATTTGACTGCAAGCACTCTAGGCGAATCCCGGAATTTTCTGCACCAAGACTTTTTGTTTGAGTCTCGTAATTATTTTCTGCGACTCGCTAAAATGCCGTTCTTTTTATGAAAAGTGGTCTAAATAGTGAATCAGGGGGGGGGAAATACCCAAGTGGCGCGCTATAAAACACGCTACATAGATGGAAAGAGCATAAAATTGCCTTCAATTTGGTATATTATTTGTATGTGCACACATGCAAATAATTATACTATAAAGGCAGCAAAAATATATACTTTTGCGCTTGATCATTTGTATATGCGCACAGAGAAATAAAGACCCAAGAAGCCCCGCAAAATGTTTTGATGTCTTTTTGACATTGGCAATTTTTTTTCAGGTTTCGCCATGACGTAATTGGAAAGTTGTGCCATGACAAAACTTACATGATCGGGTTATGATGAAGTACAAGGTTTTAGACCACTTCCGGGCATCGCCTTGATGTATGTTTTTTTCCCCATAAAAAATTGAGCGTGATTGGAATTTTGTTTTGAGACCCTTGAATATTTTATTGCGGGCCTCGCCATGAGATATAGGCTGAATTAACCCTTAGCCCCCAAACTTCAACATTCAATATCAGGTTTACTGAAATTCAAAAATAAAGTTCGGTGTTATTCCAAGATGTGAAACATTTAGCATATATGTCGGGCGAGGTTTTCCTTTTGAGATCTATGTCATGGCTTACATTGCCCAGTCCCTGGGACGTCCCGGCGGGTAGGTCCGTGGAACCTATCAAAAGTTGCAAAACTTTTGTAATCCACAAATGACAATCAGAACTTCCCTGACGTAGATGATAGTTGCATTCGCGACTCGCCAACTCGTCGCCTAGGAAGTCAGAAAATGCATCAAGGTGAAAAAAGTTGGGGAAAATTCAGTGGCTGGCGGTGCCGTCGGCGACGGCGGCATGTTGAGTGAAAAGACATCCTAGTGTTAGAATGTGTTTGGAACTTAGAAAATGTCCAGATTTTCGACTTTGGTGGAGGCGTATGAAAAAAAGAACAGGGTTTAGCCGGGACAAACGTCCAAATGAGTGAATTTTACCATGCGCCGTCGCTGCCGATAGTAAAATTGATTCAAATGCTTTTGAATGACGGCCAATGAATGTCCATAAAGCTCACATTGGATTTCTCTGTAAAATGCTCTCGAGTTGTCGTTCTTTCTTTCATATGTCTAAATCTTTTTCAATGAATTACAGATGATTTAGAGGATACCAAGACCGAAACCTAGAAGGCCTGAGGACTCAGAGTTTTGAGGGGCCGTTTTCCTCCAGCGACGATGAGTTTATTGCCGAAGTCCATGCTGACGAAGCTTCTGATACGGAGACTACAGACGAGAGTGATATTGATGACAGTGAAGGTTTGGTATCGGACATGGACAGTGATCCAGATATAAGAAACATTGCAAGAAATATACCAGCTGCTATGGGCGAAGCTGCTAGGGCTGGTGGCACTTCCACAGAAGATGAGTTCAGTGGCTTTGATGAGCAATACAATGATATGGACACTGTCCACAATGCCACCTCTTTCTTTTTTCTTCAATTATTTTCTTCCTGTCCATTATCATTTTCTTTCTCTGTGAGACTGATGGAAGCTTTCCAGTGATTGTGTGACGTGTGGTATAATGGGAAACATGGTGTTACACACATACTGCATACTGCATTCTACGCATTCGAATGAAGATTCTTTTCCGATCTTTTCTTCTTTCGAACTGCCTGGTTGATAGTTTGGGCTGTTCGTCGCTGAAGTTCACATCTGACTTTAGGCGTGTGATAAATTCTTCTTCCTTCTGACAGGCTCAATCTTTGACGGATAGTGACAATCATGAAGACATATAATCCTATTGTCGCTCCTACTAATGTTGAGGATTTGAAACCACAGACGCTTCCACCACTTAAGCTTTTTCAGTTTGAACGGAGTGTACAACAATTGATTGGCGCGATCAACACCCCCTACGTACTTATTGTACGAGGTTTTGTATTTGGTTCTCAAGTCACCCTGTTCTTCTTGCCTGTCTCAATAGCGTATGCATCTTCAAAGGTGGACAAGCAAGACTAATTTTGCTGTCCTCATACCTGACGAGTAGAAGATCTTTATTGTGCTGTTGCAGAATGGATCCTTTGCCTTCTATTCTTTCCTTTTAATTTTCTCGGGAATTCCTTTACGACTATCTCTCAACGTCCCCGTCACCCCGAAACCACACTCCTACAAGTTTATGTACAATGCCACTGATGAATAAAAGCTGTCCAGAGAAACATGATATCCTTTCCCAGAATAATCCTTGACCAAGTCCATGACCAAATCATAAGTTTTCCCACCTCAAGAAACAGCTTCGTTGGTCCTCTCCAGTGTATGAACAGGTAAAAATAGTCACGGTTTTGGTTGCTCAGGAATTTCCTTGAACTGTCCAAATCCAGTTTTGCCCCTGAAAGGCAAATCAACACGTCAACATTACCTCGGCCCCTCATTCCATTTGGACATGAAATGTCCCTTTCTGTATAATGTGTGTCCATATCATTGTATTGCTCATCAAAGCCGATGAACTCATCTTCTGTGGAAGTACCACCAGCCCTAGCAGCAATGTTTCTTATATCTTATCTAGGTTTCAGTCGAGGCGTCCTCTTAATCAGCTGTAATTGTTTGAAAATGATTTAGACATGTGCAAGAAAGACAACTCAAGAGCATTTCACTGAAAAAAATCCAATGTGAACTTCATGGACGGCTAATCACGGTTCTTTTTTTCATACGACTCCCCCAAAGTAAATAATCTAGACAGGTCTTTTTACCCGACATGCCACCATTTCCAACGTTTCAAACTGTTTTCAACTTGATGCGTTTTCTGACTTCCTGGGGGACAAGGTGAAGAGTTGCGAATGCAATTACCTTCATTGTCAAGGAAGTTCTGATTGTCATTTGTGGAATACAAAAGTCTTGCAATTGTTGATAGGTTCCACGGACCTACCCGCTGGAACGTCCCAGGTTACTGGGCAATATAACCCATCGTATAGGGTTCTCTCTAAAGGAACACCTCTCCCGACATATATGCTAAATGCTTCACACCCTGGAATAACACCAAACTTTATTTTTGAATTTCAGTAAACCTGATATTGAATGTTGAAGTTTGGGGGCTAAGGGTTTTCTCAGCCTATATCACATGCCCTCAATAAAAATATTCAAAATTGTCAAAAAATAAATTCTGATCACACTAGATTTTTCATAGAAAAAAACCATACATCAAATGCCTGGAAGAGGCAAAAAAAACTCATTCTTCATCATAACTCAATCATGTAAATTTTGTCATGGAACTTCTTTCCCATTACATCGTGGTGAAACCCGAAAATAAAATCATCAAAAAGACATCAGAACATTTTGTGTGGCTTCTTGTAAGCAACTGTTTTATCAACAGTTCAACAGAGAAAGTACTTGTTTGTGTGGGCCTTGCTGTGTGAAAAGTTATCATTGCATATGCATTTATAAATTTACATGGATTAAAAAGCATTCATTGTAAAAAATGCGCTAAGTATTTTATGAATTAAAATTAAAATAAAAAGGTATATAGGTGAAAATACCTGAAATTTACTGTCTTTTCACTGCTTCTAGTTTCATTATTTCTTTTAGCGCATGTAAATATCATACATCAAAATGACGACAATTTAATACCGTTTTCAACAATGCCTTTTTCATTGAAATCCGCACAAGGGTTAGTTTGCCACGACATGTGAAGGATAATGGTTCTTCTCTAATCTGAGCAAATAATGCAACCCTCTGACCCAGGCAATGTATGCGCACGTGGGCAATTAGTGAAGCATAGAGTTTCTAGCTCTGGATAGGTGTTTTCAGGAGTCACAGATTATCATTGTGTTATGGGTGACAGAATGTATTGAAACTTTGTACATCGTTTGATCCACCATTTAGACCACTTTTCAAAACAAGAGACATCAGGAAAGATGGCTTATCCCCCCCGGTCTAACTGTAGTTGAATGATCAGCTTTATCACATCTTTTGATATCTACATCTACTGCTTCTTTTTCTCGCGGTTCCTCCTCCTTCAGGGGAGACAACTCGTGCCGCCCTTGCATGGAAGACATCGTTAAATCAAAATCAACTTTACATTCATGGAGCTAATTAAGGATTCAGCCCTTCAGACTGAATCCTTATTGTTATTGGCGTATTTTAGTATTATTAAGGATTCAGCCTTTATTATTTTTATTCCACGAAACTTTGGACCAGTTTTTAGCCAAAACGGCACAAGCAAATGCAACCAAATTTTACAGACGTGTAGTCCTTACCCTGGAATCGCGCCGTTAAGCTTTTGGGCCAAATCGGCTCAGTCATTTTTCGCCTATGTAGGCGTAAAGTTTGAAATTTTAACATGGGAATTTTTTTCAAAATGCACTTAGAGACCTGATTTTTTTTTTAAAGATGCGCAATAAAAAATAATGAAAAAAACGAAATCATGGCAAATTCGTAGGTCACGTGGTTTGGCCGCCATCTTGGTTTTAGTGCATTTTTGGCAATTTCCGACCCCACCCTACTTTGACAATCTTCTCCTCTGAAGATACTTCCACTACAGAGCTCAAATTCATACCGAATGTAGTTGAAGTATTGTTCTCTTGAATTCCAAATTTTTAAAGACTTAACCTTAATACTTTTTTGGCTGTGACCTTTCAAAGTTGACCAAAATCTAGAAATCGCATATTTCAAGGGCAGATAGGTCAATAACCCGACCGTAGAATTTAATGATTTTTGCATGAGAGTTAAACATTAGCAAGGTCTCTAAGATAAAAGAATAAAATCGCTCGCGAACAGTCATTTCCGGCCGCCAAGGACGTGTCAAATTACGTAAGATAAGTAAAAAAAATCAAAATGGTCGTAGAGACATAAAAGTTATACCAAACGAAGCGCAATGAAATTTCAAGCAAAAAAGTCTACTATGAGACACATGTAGGTAGCATAGTTTTCGCGCAGTGAATGAGTTTCGTTTCTAAAATTTAGCCAGCAGTAATGCTCTCTCGTGTGGGCTATGTGGGTCAGGCAGTGGCAGAGTTGAACTTTGACCTTGCATATGGCGGTATTCCAGCGAATTGTTGGCCCAATTTTAGCCAAAACGGCTGAGGCTAGGACAGTGAACTTTGGAATGCTGATGCACCTTATTAAGGAGAAGCCACAATAAGCTTTTGGGCAAAATCGGTCGACAACTTTAAGGTCTAGGTCGAATCCAAGTTCGAAAAATTAACATGGGCTTTTTTTTCAAAATGCACTTAGAGACTTGAATTTTTTTTTAAAACATGTGCAATCAAAAATGCTGCAAAAAACGAAATCATGGACAATTCGTAGGTCACATGGTTTGGCCGCCATCTTGCTTTTAGTGCATTTTTTACCATTTCTGACCCCTACCATCTTTGAAAATCTTCTTCTCTGAAGATATTTGCACTAGAGAGCTGAAATTTATACTAAATGTAGCTGAAGCATTGTACTTCTTAATGTGACTTCTACAAAGTCCTAACGTTTATACTTTTCTTGCTGTGAATTTTCAAATTTGACCAAAATGTTAAAATCGCAAAATTCAAGGGCAGATAACTCGAAAACCAGACAATAGAAGTTTATGATTTTTGCATGAGAGTTAGACATTGGCAAGGTCTTTACGATAAAAGAATAAAATCGCTCGCGAACAGTCATTTCCGGCCGCCATGACACATTTTCCTAACATGGGGTCAGCTCCGACAGAATAATGTAAATGATACTTTCCAATGCTGCTATAGCTTATTGCTTCACGGGATTTTCATGAAACTTTCAGGAATGATTGCTAACATTACTATCTTTATGACGAATATGTTAGATTTACGGCTGAATCCTGTTGTCGCCGCTTGCGGCTATATTTATTATTTTTATTCCACGAAACTTTTGCTTCGTTTTTAGCCAAAACGGCACAAGCAAATGATACCAAATTTTACAGACTTGTAGACCTTACCCTGGAATAGCCAAGTTAAGCTTTTGGGCCAAATCGGCTCAGTCATTTTTTGCCTATGTAGGCGTAAAGTTGAAAATTTTAACATGGGAATATTTTTCAAAATAAACTTAGAGACCTGAATTTTGTTTAAAAGATGCGCAATAAAAAATAATGGAAAGAACCAAATCATGGCAAATTTGTAGGTCACGTGGTTTGGCCGCCATCTTGGTTTTAGTGCATTTTTGGCAATTTCCGACCCCACCCACCTTTGACAATCTTCTCCTCTGAAGATACTTGCACTACAGAGCTCAAATTCATACTGAATGTAGCTGAAGTATTGTAGAATCGAATTCCTAAAGTTGAAAGACGTAACCTTAATAGTTTTTGTGTTATGACGTTTCAAAGTTGACCAAAATCTAAAAATCGCAAAATTCAAGGGCAGATAACTCAAAAACCAGGCAGTAGAATTTAATGATTTTTGCATGAGAGTTAGACATTGCCAAGGTCTTTAGGATAAAAGAATAAAATCGCTCGCGAAAAGTCATTTCCGGTCGATGGGACGTGTCAAATTACATGATAAGTCAAAATTTTCGGACCCCACCCACCTTTGAGAATCTTCTCCTCTGAAGATACTTGCACTAGAGAGCTGAAATTCATACTCAATGTAGCTGAAGCATTGTAGTTTGTAAGTTGATTTCAAGAAAGTCCTAACGTTGATACTTTTGTTGCTGTGATCTTTCAAAGTTGACCAAAATCTAAAAATCGAAAACTTCAAATGCAGATAACTCAAAAACCAGAGCAAAGAATTTCATGATATTTGCATGAGAGTTAGACATTGGCAAGGTCTTTAAAGTTCATATAACCACAAACATATTTCACTATTTTATTTGAATTATATTAAAGTCTGATTACAATATTGTATAGTGCGCCAAAGGTCGCTACTCAAATATGTTCAGTTTGGTAATGAAAGCCGTTTTTAAATGCCAGTTTTGATGGACCGCTTAGACCTATCTGGCCACAAACCATTGAATGCATGACTGCCCGTCACTGGTTACACCCCCTTTTTGTGACGTCATAAGCAGAAGTAGACTCGTTATATCTATAATCTATCATAACAATACCACAGAAAAAAAAGCAATAATAAACGATTTTCAGAAAATGTTTTCCACCCAGTTAGATAAATCATTTTACGATGTAACACTAATAAGCATTTGGTGTAAAAAAGATATCCACATCAATGGTAATTAAACAATTATTTAGGCAGTATTTCAGTTCAAATAATGATACGTTAACCTGTGTAGTCTGTTTATTACGTCACACACGCGCAAGTTTTATGGCCCCTGACCCAGGTGGGGTTTTAACAGCCGATAATTACGCTGCCTCAATGAAAGGCTAATTAAAGGTGTTTATTGGACAAATTAACAAAAATCAAGCCCAGTTTTAATTTTGTTGAAAAATCTTTGAACGAAAATCGAGAAGTGGTAAAGTCGAGGTTAGTTGATGTTTAAGATAAAAGAATAGAATCGCTAATTTTTTTTTCTCGAAAAAAATGGCTTGAAAAAAAAGCACTAAAAAAAAAGAAAAAAAAAAAAAGGGATTTTCAAGTATATTTCTTCTTCCTCTGTCCTCTGTCCCCTTCTATCCCTTTATCCCTGCAGTCTGACTACTTGTCTGTCAGCTCTGAGAATTTCAGGCAGATGTCAATTCAAGTTTTCGAGTTATGTGCACTTGAAATGGTAGGTATGGAAAAAATGACCTCAAAACAGCTGTTCCCCCCCTTAAAAAATAAATCATGCCAAAGTTGCTACAAATGGCCTCAAGCACTCATATATTTGGCTGAATCCTGTAATCGTCGCTTTGCGACTATATTTTTGTTTGACTTTGAATAACCATCACTATGATAAACCATGATAAACTATGATAAATGCTGATGCTGATGTTGAAGAGAGAGCAAAACAACCATCCTGTTTGATTGAATATGCTGTTTGAATGATTAAAACATCTTCATTCCTTGGTGAGACACAGTTTAGAAATCAATGGTAATGTTGAACGAAGAATGTCAATGAGTTTAAACCCCCTGCAATTTGGTAACTTCAAAAGGCACATTTGTAGAAGTTTCATTGAGCTAGCCCTAATGGTTTTCAAAAAATGTGTTTCAATGGAAACCAGAATAAATAAATTCCAGAAAGTTGAAAATCCCAAAAGGCAGAACTACATGCGATGATTAGTCAACATTCCAAGTTTCATTGAGCTAGCTGTAACGTTTTACGCTTTTGTAATTCTGCTCTTTAGACAATGTGATCACAGACAGACAGACGGCTAATGACTATATCGCCTCTGCATTATATGCCGGTGCGATAAAAAGAACGGCATTTCAGCAAGGAGCGGAAAATAATAACAAGCCTCGAACTAAGAAAAGTCTTGGGACAGAAAAATCTGGATCTCACCTACCCTGCTTACAGTCAATTATAGCTTTATCAGGACAATTAGAGTTTTCATTCCAGGGTTAGCCTACACAGCTTACGCTGAATATTCCGTGAGCTGCATCATAAGGGATAAATGTACACACAGAGATACAAAGAAGGGATTTGAGTCACATGCTAATCAAAGTAACTTAGTAAAGTAACTTTAGCCCTGGCTAGTGTACCTGATCCAGCCCCAGCATTCTCCGCATCCTCACCGCCCGGAGTCGCGCCTGTTTGGTTCTTCTACTTGATGTGTTTGGGGCTGCACAGTAGTGTTTTTCAGACTTTGGGGTTGGCATAGGCACAATTGGTGTCCTGAAAATAATAATGATAATGGTGATGATGATGATGATAATAATAATAATATGAACTAGGACTGCCACTGCACTATTTAGGTCTTCAAGACTTCCTCTTTGACCTTCACTAAATGTTTGACATTCACATGCAATTTTGTCTAGTTAATTAGTATTGCTGGCTGAATATTTTCATGCACTACATTTTACAAGATATGGCATCTATACAATTTTTCCGCTGCTTGCAGTTTCCATATTGTTTTGAGCATGTAAAGAGTGATATCTTTTCCTTTGAAATCCCCCCATGGGTTAGTTTGTAGGGTAACATAGAGTGAGCTTTTCTTATCTGTGCCATCAATGTAATCCTGTGCCTCAGGTTATGCGTGCACGTATGGGTAATTAGTGCCACAGAATAAAGAATGCGCTCAAGAGACTACAAGAATATATAAGGTGGTTTCGTGAGTGTTTTTCATTGTGTTATAGGTGAAACAATGAATTGAAACTTCGTACACCGTTAGCTCCACTATCAAGACCACTTTTCAAGAAAAGAATGGTGTTTCAGCGAGGCAAAAAAAGAAATAATAAGCTTTGAATTGGAAGTTTTTGTGACACATCTAGACTCTTTTCCTTCGATTATACCTCTCTTGCAAGAATTAGAGACCACACTCTGGGACTTGCCTAGACTTGTGTGATGTTATCAGCAGCCTGGAATATTCCTGAATCTGCATGTTAAGGGTTAGCATGACGCTCAATGTTTGAAGTTTTGCGAAAAATTCTTTATGGCGGCCAAAATCAGCATCAACATCATTCTACACATGGTGTGAAGAAGGAATATGACAACCTGATGACTACCATGGTGTGAAGAATGAATATGACAAACTGATTACAACTATGGTGTGAAGAAGGAATATGGCAACCTGATGTCAACCATGGTGTGAAGAAGGAATATGACAAACTGATTACAACCATGGTGTGAAGAATGAATATGACAACCTGGTGACAACAATGGTGTCAAGAGGGAATATGACAACCTGATGACAACCATGGTGTTGAAGAGCGAATATGAGAACCTGATGTCAACAAAGTGTGAAGAATGAATATGACAACCTGATGACAACATTGGTGTCAAGAGGGAATATGACATGATGACAACAGTGATGTCAAGAGGGAATATGATAACATGATGACAACAGTGATGTCAAGAGGGAATATGACAACCTGATGACAACAATGGTGTCAAGAGGGAATATGACATGATGACAAGAGTGATGTGAAGAGCGAATATGATATGATGACAACCATGGTGCAAAGAATGAATATGACAACCTGATGACAACAGTTATGTCAAGAGCGAATATGACAACCTGATGACAACAATGGTGTCAAGAGAGAATATGACATGATGACAACATTGATGTGAAGAGGGAATATGACAACCTGAAGACAACAATGGTGTCAAGAGGGAATATGACATGATGACAACAGTGATGTCAAGAGGGAATATGATAACATGATGACAACAGTGATGTGAAGAGGGAATATGACAACCTGATGACAACAGTGATGTGAAGAGGAAATATGACAACCTGATGACAACAATGGTGTTAAGAGGGAATATGACAACCTGATGACAAAAATGATGTCAAGAGGGAATATGACATGATGACAACAATGATGTGAAGAAGGAATATGACAACCTGATGACAACAATGGTGTCAAGAGGGAATATGACAACCTGATGACAACAATGATGTCAAGAGCGAATATGACAACCTGATGACAACAATGATGTTAAGAGGGAATATGACAACCTGATGACAACAGTTATGTGAAGAGCGAATATGACAACCTGATGACAACAATGGTGTCAAGAGGGAATATGACAACCTGATGACAACAATGATGTCAAGAGCGAATATGACAACCTGATGACAACAATGATGTTAAGAGGGAATATGACAACCTGATGACAACAGTTATGTGAAGAGCGAATATGACAACCTGATGACAACAATGGTGTCAAGAGGGAATATGACATGATGACAACAGTGGTGTCAAGAGGGAATATGACAACCTGATGACAACAATGATGTGAAGAGGGAATATGACAACCTGATGACAACAATGGTGTCAAGAGGGAATATGACAACCTGATGACAACAATGATGTCAAGAGCGAATATGACAACCTGATGACAACAATGATGTTAAGAGGGAATATGACAACCTGATGACAACAATGGTGTCAAGAGAGAATATGACATGATGACAACAATGATGTGAAGAAGGAATATAACAACCTGATGACAACAATGGTGTTAAGAGGGAATATGACAACCTGAAGACAACCTTGGTGTCAAGAGGGAATATGACATGATGACAACAGTGGTGTCAAGAGGGAATATGACAACCTGATGACAACAGTTATGTCAAGAGGGAATATGACAACCTGATGACAACAATGATGTGAAGAGGGAATATGACAACCTGATGACAACAATGGTGTCAAGAGGGAATATGACAACCTGATGACAACAATGATGTCAAGAGCGAATATGACAACCTGATGACAACAATGATGTTAAGAGGGAATAGGACAACCTGATGACAACAGTTATGTGAAGAGCGAATATGACAACCTGATGACAACAATGGTGTCAAGAGGGAATATGACATGATGACAACAATGATGTCAAGAGCGAATATGACAACCTGATGACAACAATGATGTTAAGAGGGAATATGACAACCTGATGACAACAGTTATGTGAAGAGCGAATATGACAACCTGATGACAACAATGGTGTCAAGAGAGAATATGACATGACAACAATGATGTGAAGAAGGAATATAACAACCTGATGACAACAATGGTGTTAAGAGGGAATATGACAACCTGAAGACAACCTTGGTGTCAAGAGGGAATATGACATGATGACAACAGTGGTGTCAAGAGGGAATATGACAACCTGATGACAACAGTTATGTCAAGAGGGAATATGACAACCTGATGACAACAATGATGTGAAGAGGGAATATGACAACCTGATGACAACAATGGTGTCAAGAGAGAATATAACATGACAACAATGATGTGAAGAAGGAATATAACAACCTGATGACAACAATGGTGTTAAGAGGGAATATGACAACCTGATGACAACCTTGGTGTCAAGAGGGAATATGACATGATGACAACAGTGGTGTCAAGAGGGAATATGACAACCTGATGACAACAATGATGTGAAGAGGGAATATGACAACCTGATGACAACAATGGTGTCAAGAGAGAATATAACATGACAACAATGATGTGAAGAAGGAATATAACAACCTGATGACAACAATGGTGTCAAGAGGGAATATGACATGATGACAACAGTGGTGTCAAGAGGGAATATGACAACCTGATGACAACAATGATGTGAAGAGGGAATATGACAACCTGATGACAACAATGGTGTCAAGAGAGAATATGACATGACAACAATGATGTGAAGAAGGAATATAACAACCTAATGACAACAATGGTGTTAAGAGGGAATATGACAACCTGAAGACAACCTTGGTGTCAAGAGGGAATATGACATGATGACAACAGTGGTGTCAAGAGGGAATATGACAACCTGATGACAACAGTTATGTCAAGAGGGAATATGACAACCTGATGACAACAATGATGTGAAGAATGAATATGACAACCTGATGACAACAATGGTGTCAAGAGGGAATGACAACCTGATGACAACAATGATGTGAAGAATAAATATGACAACCTGATGACAACAATGGTGTGAAGAATGAATATGACAACCTGATGACAACAATGATGTGAAGAGGGAATATGACAACCTGATGACAACAGTGATTCGAAGACAGTTATGTGAAGAGGGAATATGACAACATGATGACAACAGTGATTTGAAGAGGGAATATGACAACATGATGACAACAGTGATTTGAAGAGGGAATATGACAACATGATGACAACATTGTCATGAAGGGGGAATATGAGAACCTGATAGAGTATATTTCACAATAGAATAGCAAACAGCAATCACTGCCAGGAATGATGTGAAAGTATGCAAAAAGGGTTTTGTTTGCAGTTGAATCTTGCAAAAACAATATGATTTTGGTAACATTTCAATATATCTTTAATTCTTATCAATGAATATATATCATAAAGCCACAGTATTCCAATTGAACAATATTTATGAATGAAAACTCTGTGTGGTGTTTGGAGTCACATAAAACAGATTGTTGTTAAGTTGCACCTTCAGTTTTAATCATAAACTTTCTTGCTATCAATACAGTGTAACATGTCTGTGAACACACTAGGTTTGTCAGCTAAATATTGCATGAAGTGAAAAGGCAATGACACTGGCGTCAGTGAGTGTAGTGCATGTGTACCTGATAAGGGCGATGCTGTGGAGCTGCTGAAGCTGCATCTCCTGGGTCAGAGGTCGCGACACCAGCACGGGCAGCTCCTCCTGCAGCCGGGGACTCAGCCGCTGGTTGTAGGCATAGTCCACCACATCATAGAATATAGTGTGACGGGGTAACACTACAACAACAGGCATACATTACTCAAAGTCTAAGGTTATGCATTTTAGAGGAGCTAATATGTCATTTTTCTGCAGTGGTATGAACTTAGTTGTTGACAGTTATGTTTACATAGATTTCTTTTGTCAGAACATTTATATTTTATCTTCTGGCTAAAGCAGTTGCAAGGTCAGCAAGTAGAGCTTACTAATAACTAAGTTCAAACTTTTGGGTGGTATGCAGTTTCAGACTTACTCTAAGTTATATCAGTCTAAAAAATTTAGTACAAAATGTATGATTTGAATAATTTTTCATTTTATTCCTTGTCATGTGGAGATAAACCTAATTGTAGAAAGTTATTAGAATATTTGAGAAAAATAAAAACTATGACAAGTAAGAAAATAAATTAATTCACAAGAATATTTTGTATGTCTTAAAATTCTGTTTCTTAGAAAAGAGAAGCTAGATATGAGAGATATCAATGAGATATCATTGTTAAAATTTCACACTTTTGAAGCTCCAAGCAAAAACTTCAAAACAATCTAGCAGGCAGAAGGTTAAAAGAAAGAACCTGTTTTTACTGTAAGGATTTTATTGAAAATGAATGTCATGTTTAATAACACTGTCCTTTATAATCCAATAAGCGATCGCAACTATTATCAAAATGTACAATTATTTTAGATGTATTTCTAAGTTAAGATGTTGGGGAAAAACTTAGTTTTAAACTCGGCTGTCCAGATGTGATGTTTTTATCTGCTACTTGCTAAACCTGTCCTAATATCCCTAAAAAGTGGACTGAAAAGGAGTATATAAATTTCCCCTTTTTATGTGAATTTGCAATATCTATGGGTTTTTTTACTATGAACAATCTAATGACATAATTGTCTCTCATAACTCCGAGGGAATGGCTCAACGTTTTATTATGTATTTTATGTTTTTAAACTTAAATGTATTATATCTATGTATCATGTTGAGGTGAGACTTAAATAAAAATTTGTCTGTCTATCTACCACAAAGGACAAATTGATAATAGTTTTTGACTCAAGTGCCTTACTTGAATTGATTTATTTGCTATCCTTATACTTCAGACCTGTATTGGAAAGGAGGTCTAAATGCAAAAAGGAAATTTGAAGATTTTGTTTGAACTTATCTTATCTGTTGTCCGTTTCTTATATCATTCAGGGTCCTTTTGCACATATCTGTAATGTGACCTTAAGTCATAAGGTAGACTTGGGCCAATGTTAAAGGATGGCATAACATTTTTCATAACATTCCCAATTTTCAAAAGAGTTATGTGGACCATTTATTTAGAGAAAGTTTTCAAGATTTGGTGCCACATAGTTAGGACTGGTCCATCATAAAATAAAAGGGGTTCTAAATAAAAAAGCACTATGAAAACATTAAATTTTTATTTGAAACCTAAGTAAATATGTGAATTTGGTTATAGCATTGTTTGATTTCTTGAAACAGTATCAATACAAGTTGTATTTTATGGACTACCTGTTACAATGTGGGTCTTACATACCCCTAGGATGAAGCGTAAACATTGACATTCTGTAGACGGACGTTTAACATGCGATTCGAGAACCTGAGGATCATATGTGTCGCATCCTAATGGTGTTATGATAAATGTTACGTGAGTTGACACATATTTACTTGCCTGGAGGAAATATTTTCTGTATCTTTATCAATAAAGAATTGTTTAAATTTTAAATGCACTTATGCCTATTGAAACAGCGGGTCCATTGAATCGATAGTATTTCATTTTTTCGGTACCTTGTGGTAACGGTAACGGTAAATGGTTACACTGAGTCTATACACAAGATTTCCGCTTTCTACGCCTTTTTTGTTCTGGAGAAAAAGACGAAAATAGGTTTACAAAGGCATGGTCCTATCTTAAATAGTTTCTGAGAAAAGCTGACCCTTTTACCCTTTTTGAACTCTGAGAAAAGCTGACCCTTTTAACTCGGATGGAAGGACGGATGGACGGACAAAGCCCAAACCTATATCCCCCTTCCACTTCTTTGCGGGGGATAATTCCAGGATTCGTGGGGAATAATAAAAATTGTATCTGCGTGACTGCGAGAGTTAGAATTAGCATTCCAGGGTTGGCCCAGACCTGGGAAGTTTTAAATCTATATGCATCCCATGAATATTTCAATATTAAGATATGCAGAATCAGATAACCTTGCAAAATGTACGCACAAGTCTTTAAACACATTTTAAACATAACCTTGTCAGGACTAGATACAATAGCTTTACATTAGTGTTTAATATTTTGGTCGATGAATTCTGTTCCTTTTAAGTTGTCGAAAACTGAACGAGTAAGGAGCTCCTAAAATTTACAGCAGTGTTAGTTGTATAAAGTGAACCCTTTTCAGTTGTCAGTTAGAAGTAATATACCGGTAATAATCTAGTAAATTTCTGTTTATATCTTGTAAATGAAATGTTACAAGAAATCAAACACAGAAAACAACTAAATGATTTGAGAAACATACCATCAAGTGTGAGTTTGCGCCAGTAGTTCTCCTTGCCCCCCATGTAGGCAGGTGTCTCATCAAGGTTAGCCAGATACTGGAACACAACACAGACACTTGTACAAGTAGAACATGTCAACCCTTAAGCAAGGAACACTTAACTTGCTGAAACATCTTCCACATCCCCATTCACACAAGGAACACTAAACTTAATGAAGCATCTTACACATCCCCATTCACACAAGGAACACTTCACTTGCTGAAGCATCTCTCACATCCCCATTCACACAAGGAACATTTAACTTGCTGAAGCATCTTACACATCCCCATTCACACAAGGAACACTTCACTTAATGAAGCATCTTACACATCCCCATTCACACAAGGAACACTTAACTTGTAAATTAATGTTGAAGCATCTCTCACATCCCCATTCACACAAGGAACACTTCACTTAATGAAACATCTCACACATCCCCATTCACACAAGGAACACTTAACTTAATGAAGCATCTTACACATCCCCATTCACACAAGGAACACTTAACATGCTGAAGCATCTCTCACCTCCCAATTTACACAATTCACACATCCCCATTCACACATGGAACATATATCTTTATGAAGCATCTCACAGATCTTACCAACACATGGAACATATATCTTTATGAAGCATCTCTCACATTCCCATTAATACAAGAAGCACTTAACTTGCTGAAACATCTCTCACATCCCCATTCATACAAGGAACACTTAACTGGCTGAAACATCTCTCACATCCCCATTCATACAAGGAACACTTAACTGGCTGAAACATCTCTCACATCCCCATTCACACAAGGAACACTTAACTTGCTTAAGCATCTTACACATCCCCATTCACACAAGGAACACTTAACTTGTAAATTAATGTTGAAGCATCTCTCACATCCCCATTAATACAAAAAGCACTTAACTTGCTGAAACATCTCTCACATCCCCATTCATACAAGGAACACTTCACTTAATGAAGCATCTTACACATCCCCATTCACACAAGGAACACTTAACTTGTAAATTAATGTTGAAGCATCTTTCACATCCCCATTAATACAAGAAGCACTTAACTTGCTGAAACATCTCTCACATCCCCATTCACACAAGGAACACTTAACTTGCTGAAGCATCTTACACATTCCCATTCACACAAGGAACACTTCACTTAATGAAGCATCTTACACATCCCCATTCACACAAGGAACACTTAACTTGTAAATTAATGTTGAAGCATCTCTCACATCCCCATTCACACAAGGAACACTTAACTTGCTGAAGCATCTTACACATCCCCATTCACACAAGGAACACTTCACTTAATGAAGCATCTTACACATCCCCATTCACACAAGGAACACTTAACTTAATGAAGCATCTTACACATCCCCATTCACACAAGGAACACTTAACTTGCTGAAGCATCTCTCACCTCCCAATTTACACAATTCACACATCCCCATTCACACATGGAACATATATCTTTATGAAGCATCTCACAGATCTTACCAACACATGGAACATATATCTTTATGAAGCATCTCTCACATCCCCATTCATACAAGGAACACTTAACTGGCTGAAACATCTCTCACATCCCCATTCACACAAGGAACACTTAACTTGCTTAAGCATCTTACACATCCCCATTCACATAAGGAACACTTAACTTAATGAAGCATCTGACACATCCCCATTCACACAAGGAACATTTAACTTGCTGAAGCATCTTACACATCCCCATTCACACAAGGAACACTTAACTTTCTGAAACATCTCTCACATCCCAATTCACACAAGGAACACTTATCTTGCTGAAGCATCTTACACATCCCCATTCATACAAGAAGCACTTATCTTCCTGAAGCATCTTACACATCCCCATTCATACAAGAAGCACTTATCTTGCTGAAGCATCTCTCACATCCCAATTTACACAATTCACACATTCCCATTCACAGATGTTGGTTATTATATACTCATGTAATCTAATGATAGTAATACAAGGGTGCAATACGGAATACGTCTTCAAATTCCGTATTGCACTCCAGAATCAGTATTGCACGCCTGCCGGTTCTACTTTTTTAAAGCTTTGGCAATCCTCGGAATTTTCTGCAAGTAACAAGTATTTTTAGCTCATCAGGCATGGCCCGTCGTCCGGCGTCCGTCCGTCCGTAAACTTTTGACACTTTCAACTTCTCCTCATGAACCATACACATTAGAGAGCTGAAATTTTGTGTACAAGTACCTTAGCATATGGAGATTCTAATTTGTAACTTTGGTGACCCTGTGACCCATAATAGGGTCACAGGGGTCACAACTTTAAAAACCTATTTTCATCTTCTTCTCCAGTTCCAGAGGGACTAGAGAGTTAAAAATGATATGTGCAGACTCCTTGGCCAATGGGGATTCTAATTTGTAACTTTGGTGACCCTGTGACCCATAATAGGGTCACAGGGGTCACAACCTTAAATACCTATTTTCATCTTCTTCTCCAGTTCCAAAAGGACTAGAGAGTTAAAAATTATATGTGCAGACTCCTTGGACAATGGAGATTCTAATTTGTAACTTTGGTGACCCTGTGACCCCAAATAGGGTCACAGGGGTCACAACCTTAAAAACCTATTTTCATCTTCTTTTCCAGTTCTAAAAGGACTAGAGAGTTGAAAATGATATGTGCAGACTTCTTGGCCAATCGGGATTCTTAATTGTAGATTTCGTGACCCCATGACCCCAAATAGGGTCACAGGGGTCACAACCTTAAAAACCTATTTCCATCTTCTTCTCCAGTTCCAAAAGGAGTAGAGAGTTAAAAATTATATGTGCAGACTCCTTGGACAATGGAGATTCTAATTTGTAACTTTGGTGACCCTGTGACCCCAAATAGGGTCACAGGGGTCACAACCTTAAAAACCTATTTTCATCTTCTTTTCCAGTTCTAAAAGGACTAGAGAGTTGAAAATGATATGTGCAGACTTCTTGGCCAATCGGGATTCTTAATTGTAGATTTCGTGACCCCATGACCCCAAATAGGGTCACAGGGGTCACAACCTTAAAAACCAATTCTCATCTTCTCCTCCAGTTCTAAAAGGACAAGAGAGTTGAAAGTGATATGTGCAGACTCCTTGGACAATGGGGATTCTAATTTGTAACTTTGTTGACCCTGTGACCCCAAATAGGGTCACAGGGGTCACAACCTTAAAAAACTATTGTCATCTTCTTCTCAAGTTCCAAAAGGTCTAGAGACATGAAATTATATGTGCAGACTCCTTGGCCAATTGGGATTCTAAATTGTAGATTTTGTGACCCCATGACCCCAAAAAGGGTCACAGGGGTCACAACCTTAAAAACTTATTTTCATCATCATCTTTAGCTCCTAAAGGTCTATTGAGCTGAAAGACTGCATGTAGACTCCTTGGCCAATTGGGATTCTAAACTGTAGGTTTTGTGACCCCATGACCCCAAATAGGGTCACAGGGGTCACAATCTTAAATACCTATTTTTCTCCATTAGATGACAGTCTATGGCAAATTTATTTCTCCTTGGATATTTTAGTGTGGACTTCTTTCACTGTCTGATATTGGCGATCTAGAAAGTGTTGAATAATAATACATTTGTTTTGTAATTTTTTTATAGGTTTTCTTGCAATAGGTAACATCAGTTTCATTTTTAGCTCATCTTGCCTGTATAAAGCAAACTTGGTATGATGCCTGATGAGCTACAGAGTCAATGGCTCTATTTTTCTAATTAAAACAACAAAATTAGTGTATCTCAATGCATTGGTAAAAACCTTCTTTTTGATATGACATTGAGGAATAAAATAGTGCGAAACAAGAATTATCATTAGTAATAAAGAAACTGCAAAACACTTTGAAAAAGGAAATCCTGAACCACATTCCGAATGCATCGCTAACGATACTCGTCATTATGACGTCATAGCTGACAACGATTATGACGTCATTTCCATGGTGACGTCGTTTGAATGAAGCTTGTCGATCGATACCCTGAAATTTACATTTCTCATATTCAGGACTATATAAATAATGGCTATGGAATTACTTTTATCACGTTATTTTGATTTCACACTTGAACAAATTATCTTTTTCGTTTAACTATGCTGAGTAATGAGAAAATATAAAGATAATTGAGATATCAAATCATCAGTCGAGCGTGATCTGGGTCATCGCCTTGTTTGCATTATGTATAAATGAGCTTCTCAGATAATTTAAGAAATTCAAAAACTACTTTTGAAAAGATTTAAAGGGAGTATATATATAATAAATACAGAACGTCATACGTGTGCATTTGGGTCGTTTGTATTGAACTCTAAGATGTCATGTACGCAAGGAACACTTATCTCTCTGAAGCAGAACTCATGTAAGTAACTTTGTGTTGTGAGATCCTGAAACATAGACATGTTGTTGAAGTGGGGTGGGGTGGGAGTGAGGACACCGTGTACCTGCATGTAGTCCTTTAGAGTGGTCACGTCCACCTCGTCAGTAACGCTGTACTGTTGCTGGAAGATAGAGTCCCGTAGCATCTGGTCCAGGAAGCGCCGGTTGCCCATAAGACGCAGTGAGTCCTCCGCCGCCTGCACCAATTGAAATATCAAGCATAATTGGTATTACTGGTATTTAAAGTGCTGCTTCCAAGTACTCCAAATTTTACCAACCTTTATCATAAATTGAACATCAAGCTCTCTTAGAATAATAACTAGAAAGCATTTTTTCTCGTTTCCCCCATACACCATTTCAGCTCATTTTTTTTTTTTTTAAAGTCCTTATGTGTAGAATTAAAACATGAACCGAGTGCATTAATGAAAATTATACCCGCGGGGAATGAACATGAGCCGACAGAAACAATGCAAAAACAATATTGTACCAAAATATAAAGTGGTGACACAGTAATGAAAAGACGTGGCATTGAGAGTCAATCCAATGTGTTTCCAGTTGTGAAACGCATTCCGTGAACCCAGCCGCGTCAGTCTTTGTACGTGTTGCAAGTGCTGCTAGCATTTATCTGCAGTGGTATGGTGACTTGGGTGATTTTCACTTTCTCTCAAAATCTGTTGTTCCTCACATGACTTTTAAGAATGATAAATAAATATTCTAAGCATTAGTTTACCTAAAAATAATTTTGATAATATAAAACATCAAACCACTCAAATTCAGGCCTTTGAAAACAGGACCTAACATAACAGTTCCATCAGTGCTGTCACAATTGTTCAGTCGTCAGAGCATTGGGTTCAGCGTTCAGGAGAGTGAACTGAACAAGTTCAAGATCCCATTTCATCAAAAACATTTGCAGATGGGAAAGTAAGATTTGTGTAATAGACAAAAAAATCATTAATTATATTGTTGGAAAATAATTAAGATAATTGCTTGGGGCAGAGGGCATTATAAAGATAATTGCAGAGGCAGAGGGACGTAAGATAACTGCGAAATTGTATCAGACCTGATATGGTTTATAATTAAAATTAAAACTCAAATAAAAACCATATTCTTTCTATAAAACAACATAAACTGTAATTTAAAGGAATTGTTAATCAATATCTCTGCAGTTTGTCATGTCGGTGCGAGGGATAGCGCAGCTAGTGGTTAGCCCGTTTGGCTTCGGATCAAGACGTCCGTGGTTTGAATCCCGCCAGAGGCTTGGCAACTATGTCTGCAGTAGAGAATTGTAAGGTTTGGGAGCAATGCTACACTGAATTTCATCGCAGTACCACCCATGGTTTGCTAGTTATAGCCAATGCTCGCAGGTTTCACTGCAATGCATAGCCACATAAAATCCATTGGCGGCCATTTTGTGTGAACATCTTTAACTCATTTTGTGTAAGAAAAAAAGGAACCGCATGACTAAACTTCACTTTATGTAATTGAATTATTTATCTGTATGGGTATGCGAGTACATGATAATTTGCTTTGGTATGCATGCATGTACATAGATTTGTGTTCATGAATGTGGATATGTGTGCGTATGCAGAAGTATATGTATGTGGAGGTTTATGTATACTATATATGTATAAAGGTGGGTATTTACTAGTAAATATTATGAAGTGAGAAGATCTATAATGTACGTTTGATATGAGTATGCTTGTTTGGTAAAGATATTACATGCGACAAGTCAATTATCTATGCATATCATATGTAGACATATCAATTTACATAAATGCAAAAACTATTTAATTAATGTACAGAGGAACGCTTAAATGTAATGCTTCTCTAACTCTTTCTTAGGTGAACATAGATTTAGATGTATTATGCATAATTACTTATGAATATGTATCCTTTTGAAGGAATAGTTTTCAATTTCATTATATTCATTATGTCCGACAGGTCACTTTTTCAATCGGTCAAACTGAATTCCCAATCGGACATGTCCGGCAAATAGACCGATTTCTGCATCCCTGAGATGCAGAAATCGGTCTATTTGCCGGACGTGTCCGATTGGGAATTCAGTTTGACCGATTGAAAAAGTGACCTGTCGGACATTCAAGGAGTCATTTGACCGATTGAAGATAATCAAAGAATTACTAAACAAACAGATAAACAAGCCTGAGTTGACTAACAAGCAATCAATAAAGGCCGATGAAATGCCCCGCTTGTGTCGGTCATAATTGTAATGAAAACACGAACCGGTCATCACTGAAACTAATCCATTCAAACAACATAATTACCTTGTTATCTTTAATTATTGGATCATCTCAGTGTCATGCATTGAGTAAAACAAGTCACTAAGGCCAAACTTTTTTAAAAAAGACATCAAACAACTTCACATCCTTATTTTACATGCTGTTACTATATCCTCCCTCCACTAACTTCACAAGCTTCATGCATTGACTTTGCAAGCAAGACTTCATTAACACAGTGTTGGGAGCTTTCCTTACTGCAGGGAGGAGAAAGGAACAGCAGGATTACTGCAGTGATAGGGAAACAAAAACAGGCTGATCTGTTGGCAAGTTTGACAGGCTAAAAAAACTTATGCAGTGTGTGTCAAGTAGTTGATATGCATCATAACTTAATAGAATTATATTTAAAACAGCCAAAGTAATTTTATTTTACTCAATGTAATGTATTTTCAGTGTTTTATTTTTGCATTGCATTGCATGCGTTGCTATAAATAGATCGGTACATCGTCTGCTTTCCAGTTAATATTAGATTCTAAGCACCTGGCATTTGTTTACTGAATAACTGACACTATTGAAACTTGATTATTTATTTAAATTATAAACATATTCATATACCTAGGCCTAAACATCATAGCAATAAGTAAATTACTGAGTAATAATTTTAGACTTAAATTTAGTCTATGAAATATTTCCACATGTTCAATCGTGTATTTACGTGAGATAAAGCACCAAAATTTATTACAAAATATCATTATTCGTCGACTTATACGTGGAATGTCCGATTGGCAAAAATTTGAATCTGCATCCCTGATTCACGTACATGTCAGTAACATCATAACAAGGCATCATAAAACATTTATCATGTAATATATATGTGATAGCACAATCTGATAAGCTACGAAATCATTGAAAACTAGAAAGTGTTTTTACCCGTAAAAACAGATGTCTCCCCCTTCCTCAAATGCTCCAAACCTCTAAACAATACTATCATAATTAATGTTCTCTGTATAATTCAACTTGAATAAATAATCAACTCCACAATTGTAGCAAACAAAATATTCAAAATTCTAAGTGATTTGAAGCTGAAAGTTGAAACCCTTAAAAAAGACTAAGTCCAAATTGTTGCCATGGAAATTAAAGAAAATAATATTTTTTTAAATCTATAACCTCTAAAAGGCACATCTACATGATATGGAGAGACAGTATACCAAGTTTGGTGATCATCAGTCACATAGTTTTAGAGATCTGCTCCGGAAACGAACACTACCCTTGAAAAAGACTAAGTCCAAATTGTTGCCATGGAAATATCTATTACCTCCAAAAGGCACATCTACATGATATGGAGAGACAGTATACCAAGTTTGGTGATCATCGGTCACATAGTTTTGGAGATCTGCTCCGGAAACGAACACTACCCTTGAAAAAGACTAAATCCAAATTGTTGCCATGGAAATAAAAAAAATATAAAATTTTAAAAAATCTATAACCTCCAAAAGGCACATCTACATGATATGGAGAGACAGTATACCAAGTTTGGTGATGATTGGTCACACAGTTTTAGAGATATGCTTAACTTAAGGAATCTCAAATTTACTCACAAATGTTAAGATTGTAGGTATTTTATCAATTTTTGATGAAAAAAGTACTGAAAATTCGATGTCTTGCTATCCTGTTATCATGCATGATAAAAAGGGTTTTTGTGTATAAATTTCAACTAGGGATCAGAAATGTTATTTTTAATTCATAACATCCAAAGTTTAATGTGTAGTTTTTCCCCTATGACAATAGTTTCAGTAGTCTCACAGTTTTTATCATACTTTCATTATTTTTGCACATTAGCGATTTTTAGTTCAATTAAATAGTCAATAACAAAGCAATTGTTAGATATCTGGAGTGGTCAATACATCAAATTAATCCTAATAGTCCAAGAGCACCCAAATTCACTTTTTAAATAGGGGATGCTTAATTAAGTTCTTTGTGTATATTTCTGCTGTACAATAATCACGACACATTCATATCCATACAACGTTGCAGTTTTTCAAACGCATGATTGACTCGCGCTGCAACATACATGCACAGACTTCTCACTCTCATTGTGTTGCGATACTTACCGTACTCGTGTAAATAATACTCATAATCAGGGAAACTTTAATGTGGTTTTCTGCTTTATTTCTGCCACGACAATGATATTCGTGGGGCAGATACTACTCTCATTATGTTCATTTTATTTTTCAGTTTATGTAGTGTTTTTACAAGTTTATCTCAAAATTTGGATATCGTTGTCATTTACTTTTTTTCCATTAGCGGAAGTATTTTTTCAAACTATTATAGACATTGCAACCAAATATGACAGTGATGAAATATGTATGTGTTCAGACTGGAATCTAGTTCTGAACAAGCAATTACCGGTAGATACTTACAACTATAAAAACATTAACAATCCAAAAGCTAGAGAAAAAGTTTTTGAAATGATCGATACATTTGATCTAAAAGATCCCTGGCGTGAATTAAATATGCCGCTAACGATTTACCTGGCGGCAACCCACTCCCTTAAAACAAGTGCGCCTTGATTTTTGTCTGATTTCAATAATTATGATATTCTTTCAAGTATAACCTCTGATGACTCTATCTTTAACATGCTGGAAATTTAATAATTCACTTTTAAGAGATAAAACTTTTAAAACTAATAAAAGAATCAATCAAATCAACGTTAGACCAATACAAAATTTCGGAACAGAACCAAATAAATATTCATTAGATGATCAACTACTTTGGGAAGCATTACTACTCATGAGTAGGAGTAAAACAATATACTATTCATCACCCAGCAAGAAAATCATAAATGAAAAAGAAAAAAAACTAGAAGTTAAGCATGAAGAATTGGAAAGGCAACTAGACCAAATTGAGGATAATGACATGAAGCAGAATTTGCTAGAAGAAATAAATACTATCAAACATGACCTAGATGAGATTGCCAATCATAAGATAAACAGGGTACTAATAAGATCAAAAGCAAACTGGATAGAAAAGAGCGAAAAAACAACAAAATACTTTCTTAAGTTAGAGTCAACAAATTTCCTATATAAATCAATCAATCTTTTGGAAAAAAATGATGGAACATTTATTACAGAGAGTAAACAATTACTCCACGAAACACAACTCTTTTATAAAAGATTATACACAGCGCAAAATCATTCTGATCTTGACCTTGCAGAATTATTCAAACATGAAAGTGTTCCAGTCTTAAATTAAAATGATGAATGTAACCTTGAAGGAAAATTGAAATTGAATGAGTTGTCACTTTCCCTGAAAATCATTAAAAACAATAAAAGTCCAGGCCCTGATGGTTTCACTACGAAGTTTCTCAAATTTTGTTGGAAAGATCTAAGAGAATTTCTTCTTCATTCACTTAACTGTGGCTTTGACAACGGAAACTTATCAATATCTCAAAAACAAGGACTGATAACATGTATTCCTAAAGCTAATAAACCTAAGAAATTCTTGAAAAAATGGCATCCTATGTCCTTACTTAATACCTCATATAAAGATGGTGCCGCAGCGATTGCAAACAGAATTAAAAATATATTACCAAACATAATTAATGAAGATCAAAAGGGTTTTGTCAGAGGAAGGTACATCGGGGAGGTAACGAGACTTATATATGATCTGATGGAACATGCCGAAACTTGCCAGATACTGGGTTTGTTACTGCTCATCGATTTTGAAAAGGCATTTGATTCAGTCGACAGAAATTACCTGAGCAATGTTTTTAAAGTTTTTTAATTTCGGACCCAGTATTTCACATTGGATAGAAACATTCTACAATGATATAGAATCGAGAGTCCTGGTAAACGGATTCGCCTCGGATCCCTTCAAAGTCACTCGGGGCTGCCGCCAGGGGGACCCACTAGCGCCATATATTTTTTTGCTATGTGTAGAAATCTTAGGTATCATGATACGTAAAAACAAAAACATTAAAAGTAATTAAACTTGGAAATATAGAGTATCTTCTCTCACAGTTTGCAGATGATACGACACTTACCCTAGACGGATCAGAAAAAAGCCTCTATTCAGCTCTGAATATTTTAGAACTCTTTGCCCGTTTTCAGGTTTAAAAGTTAATGTAGATAAAACAAAACTTATATGGATAGGCTCTAAAAAGAGATCCCGATATAAGATGTGCAAAGAATGGCATTTAGATTGGTCACAAACAAATTTTACTTTGCTAGGAACACAATATTGATAATGATATTTTACGATATTGATCTGGATAAAATGGTTGAAATGAATTACAAAGAAAAGCTATCCCAAATTGACAGACAAATGAATATCTGGTCAGCTCGTATATTAACTCCGTACGGCAGAAACACTGTGCTTAAATCACTGTTACTACCAAAGCTCAACCATCAGGAACATCATATCATCACAAAAATTAAAATGGATTAAAAGAATATGCGCTCACGACTTAAAATGGACATATCTCTTTTGTGATCAACTACTGATGAAAACTCCCTTTTTACTTTCGGATAGTGTCTTCATTAAAAAAGAAATAATTCACTCTTTAACAAACTCGTTTTGGAAAGACACTCTTTTAGAATGGTCAAAATTTATATCCATAAGTAAAAAGAATATTGTAAATGGAGAAGATATACAATGCCAATCATTATGGAACAACGATAATATTTTGATTGATAAACAGCCGTTTCTGTACTATGACTGGTATAAAAAAGGTATATATATTTTGTGAATGATTTGCTACATGTCGAAGGATGACTGTTAACTTTTGAGGAATTTTCCAAAACTTTTTCAATCAAGACCATCTTTTTAACTTATGAATCCGTGAAAAGAGCCGTAATTTGAAAAGAAACTATCAAATCCAATATACCCTTTCAATATGTCAAAAATAGATGCCATCATTTGGAGTAAAGTTTATATGCCTCTCTTGTTGAAAATTCAAAATTTGTTCGCTTTGCGAGTTTTTCTAAATGGGAAAAAATTCTACAAACGTATTTTGATGAAAAAGATTGGAAAATTTACCACATTGTTGCTCATAAATGTTCAAAAAGCACAGAATTATTCATAATACACTCCCAACAAGACACTTTCTCAATCATAGAATTGGATATAAATCATCGCCGTATTGTCCATTTTGCCATAGAGGAACAGAAACAATCAACCATATGTTATGGGAATGTGAATCAATTTTTAGCTCACCTTTACAAAGTAAATGTGAGCTTATGTCATGGCGCTTCGTCCGTCGTCCGTCCGTCCGTCCGTCCGTAAACTTTCAGGAAAAAGACTACTCCTAAACGAATCCAGATATCATTCTGAAATTGTAGTATGTTATACCCATGGTGATTCCTCACAAAAAGGTAGACGTTTCAGTTTTGAGAATCCAAGATGGCCGCCATGGCAGCCATATTGAATTTTCAATTAGATTTCAGAAAAAAGACTACTCCTCCTAAAGGAATCCAGATATCATTCTGAAATTGTAGTATGTTATACCCATGGTGATTCTTCACAGAAAGGTAGACGTTTCAGTTTTGAGAATCCAAGATGGCCGCCATGGCAGCCATATTGAATTTTCAATTAGATTTCAGAAAAAAGACTACTTCTCCTAAACGAATCCAGATATCATTCTGAAATTGTAGTATGTTATACCCATGGTGATTCCTCACAGAAAGGTAGACGTTTCAGTTTTGAGAATCCAAGATGGCCGCCATGGCAGCCATATTGAATTTTCAATTAGATTTCACAAAAAAGACTACTCCTCCTAAACGAATGCAGATATCATTCTGAAATTGTAGTATGTTATACCCATGGTGATTCCTCACAGAAAGGTAGACGTTTCAGTTTTGAGAATCCAAGATGGCCGCTATGGCAGCCATATTGAATTTTCAATTAGATTTCAGGAAAAAGACTACTCCTCCTAAAGGAATCCAGATATCATTCTGAAATTGTAGTATTTTATACCCATGGTGATTCCTCACAGAAAGGTAGACGTTTCAGTTTTGAGAATCCAAGATGGCCGCTATGGCAGCCATATTGAATTTTCAATTAGATTTCAGGAAAAAGACTACTCCTCCTAAACGAATGCAGATATCATTCTGAAAATGTAGTATGTTATACCCATGGTGATTCCTCACAGAAAGGTAGACGTTTCAGTTTTGAGAATCCAAGATGGCCACTATGGCAGCCATATTGAATTTTCAATTAGATTTCATGAAAAGACTACTCTTTCTAAACCAATCTAGATATCATTCTGAAATTGTAGTATGTTATACCCATGGTGATTCCTCACAGAAAGGTAGACGTTTCAGTTTTGAGAATCCAAGATGGCTGTCATGGCAACCATATTGAATTTTCAATTAGATTTCAAGAAAAAGACTACTCCTCCTAAACGAATGCAGATATCATTCTGAAAATGTAGTATGTTATACCCATGGTGATTCCTCACAGAAAGGTAGACGTTTCAGTTTTGAGAATCCAAGATGGCCACTATGGCAGCCATATTGAATTTTCAATTAGATTTCATGAAAAGACTACTCTTTCTAAACCAATCTAGATATCATTCTGAAATTGTAGTATGTTATAACTATGGTGATTCCACACAGAAAGGTAGACGTTTCAGTTTTGAGAATCCAAGATGGCCGCGATAGCAGCCATATTAAATTTTCAATGAGATTTCATGAAAATGACTACTTCTCCTAAACCAATCTAGATATCATTTTCATATTGTAGTATGTTATACCTATTGTGATTCCTCACAGAAAGGTAGACGTTTCAGTTTTGAGAATCCAAGATGGCTGTGATAGCATCCATATTGACTTTTCAGCTGCAGAAGACACATCATTATTATTAAATTTTAAGCTTTCATCAAGTGATCACTCGCACTATATACATTCTCTAATTTGAACTTACTGATCATAATATTATCTTGAATATGGAATATTTAAGATTGTCATGCAAGTTGTTCTATATTTGTAAGTGTTTCTAAAACATTAAGATGAAAGACAAACATAATTAATTAATTTGTTTAAATATTTATGGCAACTAGCTGCAAAAACCCAATGACATTAAACATCATGTTAGATTTTGAACAATGGTATCTCCCTTATATTCCTTTAAATACCACACATAAGGGGTCAACCAGAGTTCAGATATTTCTGTTGAGTCCACTATGCTGTCTAATACACATCCCAAAACAGGCTGCTAGCATCATAGTGTCAGCTGCTAGTCTGTTGCATAATCAATCTGACCCAATTGATATGGTAGAGCATTATGCTATATGGCCATGTGTATGCAATAAAAGTTATGTAAATTAGACTTGTATTCTCATGACAGTGATATGTTCTTTCTAAGAATAACAACTTACACAAAACTTGTCAACAATAAGCTTTGTGTTTAGCAATCTACATGATAAGTTGATGTGGAAAGAGTTATTTTGCATCAGGTTCCAGTTCCTGTGTTTTACTCATATTTGTACCATTTCTATATCTAACAGAACTTCTTCTTGACACAAAATCAATTTAGGACATAAGCTAACTATATTTTGTGAAATTATATATATTTTTCACAACAATTCATGTTCTCTCCCGTCAAGTCTTTTAATACCACACATAAGGCTTAGCCAGAATTCAGGTTTACATGCTCAGCACACTAGGATGCTTCTCCAAATATACGTACACAAAGCCAAATACACAAATTGCTACACTCTCCTTAAGGATCTGGGGCTAGCAGCCCTGCCTGCTTGTATATTGCATAGTTATCCTGACCTAATTGATAAATAGAACATAATGGACTTTATGGAAAGTATATAAATTGTCTTTATGAAAAGTATACTTGTATCATATTAATAGTAATACTTTTTACAAATAACAATTTAAACAAGTCAAGAATCAGCTTTTGTGTACAACAATCTGCACGATGAGTTAATATTAACAAGTTAAGAATCTGCTTTTGTGTTCAGTAATTTACATGATAAGTTAATAATAGAGGTATTTTGTATCAGGTTCCAGTTCCAATACCATGTGTTTTATAAATACCTGTAAAAATAAATGATAATTGTATCATGCTGAAGGGGTTCTGGGAACAACATGTCATCATAGAAGTCATTATTTTTCAATTAGATTTCAGGCCAAGTACTACTCCTACTAAATCAATTAAGATATCATTCTGAAAAGTGAGTATTTTTTTATATAGTGATTCCTGACAAAGACGCATTTATTTTATTATCAAGAATCCAAGATGGTCAATATGTCAATTATATTGAATTTTCAAGTAGATTTCATGAAATTCATTGAAAAGAATACATTTCCTGATCAATCAAATCAATGTCATTATATTTGTATTGATACGCTTGTTGTAATATTTATCAACACTATAAATACAGTTGCAAAAAACTGTATGAATCATCTTTATATGCGAACAGCCTGAAGCATGACTGTTTTAATAAATCCTTTCCGTTTTACATAATTCCTGACACTTCATATATGGCAAATAACATAGCCAGTGAGGGATAAATATACATTTTATAATCATCTATATCTGATTACGGTCTGAACAATGATTATCTAGATAATTATAATGATCATTCAATTCAAACAAATCCTTTTCAAAAGCATTTAAAATTATTAAATTTGTTCACTCCCAACACTAACTGTTAGGTTTTTTAGTCCTTTGTAAATATGCAATTAATTTATTCCAAATTGAAAATTTTGGTTAATGAATAACAAATTATCTTTTATTTTGTTTGTCATGCTAATAAAAGATATCATTTAATATTCATCTTCAAAACTAATTGAACAGCTGTCTGAACAATTCTTTTTTTACAAAGTCTTTCTCACCAATTCTCTCTGTTAGTTAAGATACTTCAATAAACATATTACTGAGTTGACCTCCAGATTATTTCCATTGCAAACCTCTCTTCTACCCCCACCCCTTCTATCCCCCCTTTCCCTCCTCCCCTTTTTTCTCCTGTCCTTCCATTGCAAACCTCTCTTCTATCCCACATTCCCTCTATCCCCCCCCCCCCCCCCCCCCCCCCCTTTCCCCATCTATCCTTCCAGCCCCTCTCCTGCAACTCGCCTCTAAAAAGTATCTGTATTGAATGTAATGAGGGGAGGACACTCACTATATGGAATAACAGTGGTAACTTACATAAGAGGATAAGTTACATAAGCTACATACAGGTGCAAGAGGTCATCATAGGTCATCATATCTAATAATTAGCATAAACCCCCATGTTGCTAGCCTATTCTGACCAATCAGATTGCACTAACATATGTCAAGATTAAAGATATTCAGAAATCTTCAGTTAGAATTACATGAGACATTGACCTGGACAGTTTACTTTGGCAATTGGACCTATCACTAGCTGAATTTGTGATTTGTGTCAGAGGGATATATTCCAAATGTTTATGTGCATCATCTTTTTAGTTCTTTGGAAGTTGAGAGTGTGACTAAATGAATACTCCTAAACCAATCAAGATATCATAATGAAATTAATACAGATGCCCACATAAAAGTAGCATTTTGAAGATTAAAAAGTCCAAGATGGTCACCAATTCAGCCATAGATATACAAAAAAGTTATACAAAAACCTACTGCTTGTTAACAAATCATGATTATATCATTCTTGTATTAATGTTTGTTCAAGCTCTAGTGGTTTCCAACAGAAGAATAGCATTTTAAAAGATAAAAAAATCATGATGGCAGCCATTATCAATTATCATATAAAAGATGGTTACACAATTAAACCATATTACCTCATCATTCATTTTAAGGTGAGCTTCTGTACCCTCGGTACTTTTATTAGATTATGGAAAGAAATAAAATCGTGGTTAAACTCGGTTCAACTCAAATTAGAATTTACAAATAAAATCATCATATTGGGAATGAAAGGAAAGAACAATAATCCTGTAAATGCAACCATTTTATTAGTCAAACAGTATATTTACAGATGCAGTATTAATGGTTTTACACCAAAGTATCTTAAAAATGAAATTGTACGTTACTATAATTCAACAAGATATATGTTTCTATCTTCAGAAGCTGAAGAAATGTTTTTTTTCAATATTGGTCAACCTTGCATTTATTATTTAGAAATAATCCTATTTAGTTAGTGAACTAGCCAATTGTGGATTACGTATTTGTATACATGTGATTATTGTAAGCATTTCAACTCATGTATATGCCTGTATTTAAAGGGGGTCCATTCTCTGGGTAAATACAGGGACGGGCTCTTTGACTTTGTTATTGTTTTGCAATTGCATGCTGGGAATTTTTTTGACTGGTTATATGACTACAATGTGCTTGAATTAAACGCTCTTCTGCTCAATGGATCATGGAATACTATAGGGAATAAAGGCATATTTACCACTATGGGTTTGAAACAAATGGTAATAAATATCTTTTTCAAGAAAGAAGCTTTACAAATTCACAGTGTAACAAATGATCTGGGTCAGACGAATTCTTATGGGATAATTTCAAAACAAAAAAGATAAATTTCTAAACGAAAAGTTTTCGAGTTAGGATTTATTTCTCAAAGACAAAGACCATAGCAAAATTGGGAAGAAAGAGTTAAAATGCTTTCAATGAGATAATGACAAATTAACATAGTACCAGGTTAATTTACATTGGTACCATATAAAACATGTTCAGTGAAAGAAAACAACGAACCTGCTTACTTTGAGAGTTAGCGAGCGCCTCCAGCAGGGCTAATAACGAACCTGCTCAGATGATCCATGTAGATAATCTATGTTCATAATATATAATTTTACAGTATGGGAGTGGTTTCTGAGAAAGAGCTTTCATTCATTAAAATTTTCATTGGTCAGATTTATAATAATAATAATAGTTAATTTATAAAGCGCATTATCCATGCTTAATGCATGCTCTAAGCGCTCAGAGTCAGTGATAGCAGTAGGAAAGTTAGTCTTGAGTGTTGAAAAGATACTTCTTAAGTCTGGCCTCGAAGGACACAAATGATGGTGATTGTCTCAAATCAAGAGGCACACTGTTCCACTCTGTTGGTGCTATGTGAGAGAAGGAATGCTTTCCAAATGAGATAGTCCTGACAGTTGGTACCTCTAAGAGGAGTTTGTTCTCTGGTCGAACCGATCTGGATGGCTTGTATGGAGTGATGAGATCCATCAAGTACTGGGGAGCATCTCCAGACATGCACCTGTAGACTTGACACAGGATTTTGTACCTGATCCTCTGGCGGATGGGAAGCCAGTGTGGGTCACGCAGGATTGGGGTAATGTGATCGAACTTGCTACACCCAGTGACTATCCTGGCGGCGGTGTTCTGGGTGTGCTGCAGTTTCTTGGTAAACTTCTTCGGTGCACATGCCAATAGACTATTACAGTAGTCCATTTTGGATATCACAAGAGAGAGAACGAGGATGACAAGAGATTCTTTTGTGAGGTATCTTCTGATTTAATGTTCTACAACTTCATTGGTTCATTAAACTAGACATTGTGCCCGAGAAAGAAATAACATTTAATTACACAATAATTAGCTGTGATTGTGTTGTACATATTTCTTGTCCACTAAGCCAGACACGACGGCGCCATCAAGCAATGGCCCGGCAGTTATATGACGTGTTACGACACATGACTATAGACACTGGACGTCAATAAACTGACACCTCACACCTGTTATCTGTAACATCCGGCTCTTTGATACACAACTTCAAATGGCAGATTCCTCGTCGTCTTCAAGGCACTTTTTAACGTGTATTAGATGTGACTGCAGGCTGTTAAATTTATAACTTCTTTGAGAGGCATTTTAGAAATTGGAATGACAAAGACGTTGTCATCCATATATTCCTCTGCATTATTGTTAAATTTATTATACAAATATAAAACGATGTTATTTAACAACAAAAAATGATAGATAAAAAATAATTAGATGAGAAAATTCCTTTTTTTGGTAAACCCCATTACCTATTACTCAGTTACATGATTTCACTAAATAATGAGACAAACATATGTTTATCTATATTACATATTTAGGCAATAAGCAAACATTGCTATCATATTTCACTATTTGATTGAATACTTTATCTACTTAAACTGTGAGAAATAATATGTTCTTTTTAGAAGATTTAGGGAAAAAACTAGTCATATGAATTAATCATATTTTATTTGTGAAAAAAATAAGCTAATGAATGGATTGATCAAAAGTTTCCAGTATAATTATTTTTGAAAAATGTAACAGATATTAGGATGATAGGGGCAAATTTTTTGTTCATATTTTGTTATATCATTGTTAGATCACAAACCTATTCATACTTAGAAAGAAGTTATCATATTCATAAAATGAAGAATAATATCGCATCTGAATATCTGTGTGCACTCCTGCCTCAACGGTGATTGGGGAAAAAGTCACAGTCCTTCATTCACCTCAACTACCTAAATCAACTGACTAAAAGCTCTGTCATGAAAACATTCTTGTATTTCTATATAAACTTCCTTTTCTTGTGGATCATCATCCATCAACTGTAACATAACTGTTGTATCCCGAAGCGCTATCAACATTTAAAGAAAATTCATCCTTTTGGACAATGAAATGAAGAAAGGGGACAAATGCTTGGTAGTTTTATATGGTGTAATAAAAGTATGGAATTCATTAAATCCTGATATCCAAAATAAAGATATACATAACACGGTTTCAAAAATACAAATTGCGGACAACTATGATATTCAATATTTATTAAATTATAAAATGATAAGTATTTTTAACAAAGACAACATAAGATAAGTCATATCATGTGGCCTATCATCAGTCAACTTAATTTCAACACACAGAACATATTTGAAATACCAAACATTTCAATAAGCATTACTATCATAAAATATTGTGACTTTTTTCCCTAGGCAAATTTGTGACTTTTTTCAGATTACCGTGTCAGATGCGGTCACGGAATTGAAAATGAGGTACACTATTTTCAACAAATCATACAAGATAGAAATCATTCTTCTATTTGAAAGGGTTTTGTAAAAGCACTGTACTGAGAACGGGGATTAAAACGTTGTTGTCATATCATTAAGGCTTAAATTGAGACTGTATGAAAATGATATATTTCGAAAAATAAGATTAACAAAATGAGAAAAGTTTTAGCCACGGATTCATGCATTAGCAAAGTAAACCTACTAAAGTTACAAAGAAAATACTATTTCAAAACCAAGACATTGTATTTATCATATATGGTGAACAGTAGTACATAGACGGAACGTAAATGCAAATATAGTCGCAAGCGACGACAAGCGGATTCTGCGCAAATATAGATTAAATGTAATGAATGAAGCCATTCTTCTGATGTAATTACGAAGCATTTGTCATATTTTGTTGATTTAATATTTTATTTAACCAAAGACATATACGATGATTTTTAGTTCAAGTATCAGTGTAGCATTTGAACTCAATATCAGAGACACAATATTGAAGATAAGCATTTAAATAAAAAATTGTGCATTTCATATATACACCTAATCAGACTAATTACAAAACTGAGATGATTTTGTATTACTATTTGTAAAATGAATCATTTTCGTAAATGTGCCATATTTTGTTATTTCCTTACATTCCACCTGATGAAGGAGTGAGTATGTACTCCGAAACGTCGTGTATTTTCACATGAAAGAAGTTGTTATCCGGAAAATCTTCCTGCTCTTAAGTATAGGCCTATTAGCGAAATAATTATGATTCTCCCATTTATAATGAACCTATGCCGGGAGTACAACTACCCGTATGGAATATACCATTCACTCAACCAGAACAGACAAATCCATTTGGCATACGAAGTCTGACTTGGAAGACATAAACCAACGTGTACATGAAGACAATACATCCTCATCCCACCTGCCATCGGGAACCACCCCCATTGACAATGTGTAGTCTACAACGCAGACAAAACATTACTGCCTGATTTAACTCATGTGGTATTTCCCTCGCTTTGTTGTGCCAAGATAGTGAATCGCTGTACCAATGCATAGCATAGCGGGCCTGGATTTCTAAACACAGATTTCTTAAGTTAATACTGCAAGGCCTAAATCATGCAATACGTATCCTAAAAACTGAGAAAGCTGATTTTCTTTGAGATTTAAATTTTTAACTTATTGGACCCAAATCTCATTAAAGAAGTAGAAAATCCAAAATGGGCAAAACGACAAACGTACCAAAATATGTCATAACATCATCTTATTGGTTACATGTAAAGAAATATTCAAAAATACAACCAAAAAAAGTCGCCAGTACACTAACCTTGACAGTGTTGCCAATATTATTTTTTAGATGAAAAAAGTTCAGAAACAAGTCAAAACAATTTAAAGCGTAACTCCCGGATAATTTAGACTAATTTATCTAAGCCAAACTGTACGTTTATAATCATGTTTTCATAATATATAGTTCATATTATGAATTTACGTGAGGTCATTGGAATTTTAAACTAATCAAAAGAGTGATTAATTGCGATTTCAAAAATAATAATAAGCTTCCTGCTTCGATCGTGTTGTTCCGTAGATTTTACCGGAAGTTACGTCAACTGTGGAAAACAAGAGTGACGTGGCCGCCATTACTAACGTAAACAACACCACGTTTTATTTCAGTGATCACGTTCTTGTCGTTATTGGCCCATCAAACAAAGTTTTAGTGATTACATTTTAATGTCTGCTGTATGAAAGGATATCCTAAGTGGAGGAAAAGCTATATGATTATTTTGGCAAATTTTATGGAAACTATTATCCGATATATTGACAATGTCATACTCGGAAAATCTGCTGGCAGTGCTGCGGTCTTCACTGTTTGACTCTGGTGAGTTAGTCGTTGTGTCGTTTTTCCTTATATGTTATCATCTGTTTGTGTATGGAATCTTTCATTTTCCTTCTTCGTATAAAACTTCCTTTTGCGTGTGTGAAAATGTTTCAATATTTAGCCTTGAAAAAAAAAACATCACCTGCCCGTGGCTCTCCGTATTTGCAGTATGTCGCCTTTGGTTTGTTTTTGCCGCATGCATTTCTTGATAAACGGCATATAGACGTCCCATTTACATCAGTGTACGACAATATACGTTGTAAATATGATTTATCGAATTTAAATTTTGTTGTCCAATTTCAAAATCGTGATCTGGCATCACTCACTAAAAATAAATTTTACTATTTACTTACTTTGAAGCCCATGCAAACAATGAATGGAGTAATATTGTCTTCGTTTCAATTTTCATAAATACATATATTATTGTTTATTGGAAGAATGTGAAACATAAAATGGAAATATTCATTTGGAAATAAATGTGACTGAACAAAATTTATATTTATCCAGTGATTTCTGGGATAATGATGATGTATATGTTTTAGTTATGTTTATATGAATTTTCCATGATAAACAAATATGAGGCATTTGTTAAATATAATTGAAACTAAAAAAAAATCAATGCATATGGGGTTTTACTCAACTATTTTCTTTAAAAAATTCATATAACATAAAAAAATATTTCATGTTCCATATTAAAAATTGTTTGTTATTTGAATGAACAGCACATTTATTTTCTATATTTCAAACTAACATATATCATATTTTCTTGAGCAATCACTCAAAGTAATAATGACAGGTATAAATATTTGGAGTGGCTTTTCTGGAAAACATTTATGTATTTATTTCTGTACTCTGATATCCCCCCAAAAATTATGTCACCTAAACAGGAAAGACAACATTGTACAAATACAGATAAATACACATATGATAATTGGCAAAGTTGTTTGACTTTTCCACAAAAAGATTTGAAATTGACTGTAACAAGAAAATAAGATTTCAGTTATTTATAAATTATAATTATCATATGCAGTTATTGATACATGTACAAATGAAAAGGCTTGTTTGATTTTTTAGTATTAATTGCAGACTACTTTAGGAATTTAACAGTTAAGTTTGTAAACTATTCAACAACAAAATAAAAAAGTAAAATTTTTAAAATAACTATCATTATCAATAATCTGTTATAAAGTTTTCCTATCAAACAATCAATCTGCAGCAGACAAGTCAAAAGCATTTGTTGCACAATTGTTCTTAAAAATATCTTCATTTCATCAGTCAATTTTCTTGTTTATGTGAAATTCAAAAACATTTAATTTATTAACAAATATATGTTTTTTACCAAGAGGTCTGAAACAATGATCAAAATATTAATTGAATTACAGAATATAAGGAATAATTTTATTCTATTAATATCTAGTGTATGTGCATGTATCAATTCAGAATCCAGAACGATTTTTAATATTATTTTTACAGGCAATGCTCAATAGAATCCACAATTAGAAAAACAGCAATGAAATCAAATGGAAATTTAAAAAAAATGTGAATGCTATGTGCATATCCCCAGAAGTTTAGCTATAAGAAGGCGCCAACATATTTAAATTTAATATTTTATAATAAATAAAATAGTTATTGTTAATTATTTACCTCCATGCAAAAACATTTTGTGTCATGGAGGGGACTTGAGGAAAAATATTCATAATCAAAACTTTTTGCGGAGGAATTTCGAATTTATTTTTTGCAAAATGTTGATATTAATATATAATTCTTATATTGTAATAATTCTATAATAATATGAAATATGAAATTCATTTAATAAACAAATCTGAATAATTTGTGTTGTATATTTCCCAGCTTACAGCAGAGTAGCATCTTATTAACATAGAGAAAAATTTCAGAACTATTTTTAATTTCAAAACTCTGAACTACAGTATTATTGACTGAAATCGTTGATATTTAATATCAATTACTGATAAAAACACTTATAAAATGCAGATATAATCAATCTAAATTTTATTTTGATAATATATTATATAAAGACTTCGCATATATCGTAACATGATCCATAAGTATTATGATATTTATAGATATTTAGTGAAATTGTACAATTATTGAAGGATATTCTGGACGATTTCACGTCTACCTGTTACGACATTGCAATGCAATTCATAACATATTGTTTTGATAACTTTTCTTTATTTATACGTACAATGTAAAAAAAAAAAAACATTTCTTATAATTTGGTATTTCCTGTCGGTGTTCTGATGAAGTAGTCCTTCTAACCCGGACTTTGGTATCGAGCTGTATTTTGCAAAATCAAACTACAAAAGACAGAAACAAAAGACGCAATTTCACTGATAAACAAACCCACATACATTAGAAATTGTTTATATTTTAAAAAAAACGATCTTTTCCTAGATTTATTTGAAGTGAAAATCGCATTGTTTCGCTGTACGATTCCATTGAAGGGATTCATTTCCGGGTTGGTTAATAGATAGTTATAAAATTTTATGGTCAATGTTGGGGTTATTCCTTTCAACTATTGCTTCAGAGAGTTATTTTCAGACATTTTGCAAGTTTTTACATGGATTTGTCAAGTTGTATGGCCGCTACAACCCTCGGTGTTTATTTGTCTGTCAGTGCTAATAATACGACAGACGCCATTTTGCGAGCCGTGTTTTCCACAGTTGACGTCACACATTCCATCGGCAACAATCGAGATTTTTCCGGTCTTTTCCGTAAAACAAAATGGCCGACACGTCAAAAAGCGACGTAAACAGTACAGTTTTTCGGCTTCTTTTACGATTTTCATGAAATATACTTGATTGTGATGGCAAAGAGGTGTATTGAATTGATCGCTTATAACTTATCAATGCGATTTTTACGTCTTTGAAATGTACATGCTAAGCATTGTGAAGATATATGAACGAAGTTGGAGCAAAATCACCCGGGAGTTGCGCTTTAACATACCAAAGAATATAAGTTTTGAACATTTGAAATTATATTTAGGTCAAAAAAGTTTATTATTGGTGGACTTGAACTCAGTCCACTGGAATACAAATCCAGCGATCTAAACACTGAGCTATGGCTCCTCATGTCTTTGCACGGGGAAATTAGTGATTATATTTTATACATCTATAACACACTGTTTTGTTCGGATAATATTTATCGAAATTAAGGGAATTTATGTAGCTTTTGAGATTTTGTCCAAGATCATGTCTTTGCTCTTGGGAGAATCATTATGCATTGATGCAATTACGTCAACATACACTGTACAGCTGTGCTGTATCACATTCGTCTAATAGATTTGCGTTAATCGTGGTGCAGTGTCCGGTTTTCGATCAGAACTACTTTTACATATATATTGTCATTATCCTGAGTCGCCTATCTTCAACTTGGTAATTTTCTGCAACAGTCAGTATTTCTCGATACAATAACACCTATAATCTTTAGCAGGACTGACCCCCCAGCAAAACAATGTATTTCAAAACGAAAGTAGGATCTTCCTCTGTTTACACATCAAAATGAAATGGACTGCATTGTCTCTTAATTGCTTCTGGGTTGAAGTAAAAGTTCGTAGCTATGTCCGATGCCTCTACAATAGAAATTACTGAAAATCAAATTAGGAGTGGTCTATTGTCTAGTGACACTTCATTAAAATCTTCATCAAGTCAGTTCAAATCAAACTTATCAAATATTCAAAATGACCATACTTTGAAAGGTGATTGTGAAACAAGTATTAGGAGTTTACTCAAAATATAACAAACTTGTTATTCTCGAATGCTTCAGCTGCATATAAATCTAAGATTCAGCGCTTATAGATGCAAATGTCTTCAAAGTGGTGTTTCTGCAAAAGTGCATGATAAAAAAAGGTTACAATTCAATATAGCGTCGCAACCACGTGACCTACGACTTCGCAATGGTAACATATTTTGCTTGTCTAGTTATTAAGCATATTTTAAAACAAGTTGCGAGTCTCTAGAATGTCACTGGCATTATTTAGACCCAAATTTAACATGTCAAAATCAGACAAATTTTAAGAAAATCAAAATGGCGGCTTAACCACATGACCTACGAATTTGTCATGATTTACTTTTTTGCTTGTATTGTTCTTGCGCATCGTTTGCAAAAAGTTTCAAGTCTCTAAATGCATTTTTTTTAAATTCCCCATGTTAAAGCTTTTCTTTATTATGACCGGAAATGACTGTTCGCGAGCGATTTTATTATTGATTCATCAAGACCATAGTCCAATCTTACTCTCCTGAAAAAATCATAAAATTCGATAGCTAGGTTTTTGAGTTATGTCCCTTTGAAGTTTTCGATTTTCAAAAATTGTCGGACTTTGAAAGGTCACTGTGAAAAAAGTATAAGGATTTCGCTAATGCTTTGGAGTATCGTTTAATCACCAACCCTTTAGCTACACATATATGCAAGTTTGAGCTCTTAGATGCTAGTATCTTCAGAGGAGAAGATTGCCAAAGGTGCATGGGGTCGGAAAATTGTAAAATGTGTCTAAAATCAAAATGGCGGAAAAACCACGTGACTTACAAATTCGCCATGATTTACTTTTTTGCTCGCATGGTCATTGCGCATCTTTTGCAAAAAGTTCCAAGTCTCTAAGTGCATTTTGAAAATTTTTCCCATGTTAAAAATCGAAATTTGGATTCGAACTGGAACTTTAGTGGGACAACTGAATGGGCCCAAAAGCTTAAGGTGCCGTGTCCTTAGTAAGAGCTGTCAGACTGCAAAGTTTGGTTGAATTATCTGCAGCCGTTTTGGCTGAAACGCTGCCACAAGATCGGTGCAAATAATAAAAAAAAACAAGCGGTGACAACAGGATTCAGCCGCATCAACAGCCTGTTCAGTACAAAGATAATCATGTCAGGAGTCATTCCTGAAAGTTTCATCAAGTTCTGTCAACACGTTAAGCTTCAGGAGGCTTTTAAGCATTTCTTTTCCCGACCTTTTTTCTATCGATTTTAATCATAAATTCTGAACGAAATTGACTGTTTGCAATCAATGTTTCGATAGATTCCTATTGTATATATAATTGTCTTACATTCCTGAAAAAAATGCATGATTCTGAGTCCAACTTTTTGAGTTACCGCTCTTTGAAAATGATGCCTTGTACTAAGTCATCCAACTTTGAACGTTTATAGAAAAAAAACTATGTAAGATACAGTCTTTGAATTATTCAAGTTTAATGCCCAATGCCTCAGCTACAACATACAAAAGTTACAGCACTTTGGTGCAAGTATCTTCAGAGAAGAAGATCTTCAAAGGTGCATTGGGTCCGAAAATTCTGAAAACTTGAAAAATCCAATATGGCGGCCAAACCACGTGACCTACGACATTGTCATGATACTTTTTTTGCTTAGAATTTTCTTGTGACCCTCTCATAGAAAAATCATGAAATTCTTTGGTCACGTTTTTGTTTTAGTTGCATTTGAAAATATTGTTTTTCTACAACACAGCAAACTTTGAAGGTTTCGCTACACATAAATTATGCATTATGCAGTATGCATTACTCATGGCATAGATTAACATGTCAGGAGTCAGTCCTGAAAATTTCAGCAAGTTCTGCTGACGGGTTAAGCTTCAGGAGCATTTTTAGCAATTTCTGACATTTTTTCTCTCGACTTTGATCAAATATTCTGAACGAAAATGATTGTTCGCGATAGATGTTTTGACAGATTCGTGTTGTATATAAACTTGTCTTACATTCCTGAAAAATTTGCATAATTCTGAGTCAAACTTTTTGAGTTATCGCCCTTTGAAAGTTGCACATTGTACTAAGTCACCCGACTTTGAACACGTATAGCGCAAAAACTATTTAAGGTAGAGTCTTCGGGTGAACTATCGTTTAATGTCCAATGCTTCAGCTACAACATATCGAAAGTTTCAGCTCTCTGTTGCAAGTATCTTCAGAGGAGAAGATTCTCAAAGGTGCATGGGGTCCGGAAATTCTAAAAAGTTGGAAAATCCAATATGGCGGCCAAACCACGTGACCTACGACTTCGTCCTGATTTACTTTTTTTCTTAGAATGTCATTATCTATCTCTGTGCAAAATTTCAAGTCTCTAGGTGCATTTTGAAAAAAAAGCCCATGTTAATTTTTCGATTTTGGAATCGAACTGTACCTTTAGTGGGACAACTGAATGGGCCCAAAAGCTTAAGGTGCCGTGTCCTTAGTAAGAGCTGTCAGACTGCAAAGTTTGGTTGAATTATCTGCAGCCGTTTTGGCTGAAACGCTGCCACAAGATCGATGCAAATAATAAAATAAAACAAAAAAAACACGCCAATAACAATAAGGATTCTGCCCCAAAGGGCAGAATCCTTAATTATGATGCTATTCATCTGAACATACATAAAAAGTTTCATTCTCTACGTTTATCCTCTTTGTAATAAATCATTTTATTAAAACGTAGCCCAATGGACCATTGAGAATAAAGCTGAGTGTGTTACGACAAGGCTTTGACTATATAGATGCTAAAGGCTTTATCCAATAATAGCGCTTTTGTTAGAATTCCTTATGATATTGGGGTAAAAATCATATTTTATTATGGGTGCGATCACGCTTGCAACGAGGTTACGAAATCATCAACAGCTGCTGGGCAGCGCCCAGTTGGCGTCAAGTGACCGCGTTACGCAACTAATAAGTTCCTCGCACTCTCATTACCTTGGGTGATTAGTGTTGTCAGCCCTAAGTATAGTGTCCCTTTTAAATATGGAGGAAAAATGTTTTCTCTACATAGTTTGAAGTATGTTCCATACACAGTGTTAATATCACAGGGGTTCTAATCTCGGAGTGGACAATATAACAAATAAAAATTCAAAACCTGGACTTTTGCACTCATATATCGTTTTCATATGTTGAGATAAACCTACATCTCAAATTTGAACGAAATCGGTCAAGAAATAAAGATTTTAGCTATATCTCTACCTATTATATAGAATACAGAAGGGGGGACACTCCAGTCGCTAAAACCTGATCGAAAACAGGACACATCGATTATTTTAACATGTGGTGCAATGAATACTAAATATTATCGCACAACTATGCACTGAAATCATAGATCAATCTTTAAACTTGCTGACCATCTTGCCCAATTTTTCGAATTCCATCCAACTTTTGACCACTGACCCTCCCATTAACAAATGCCTGGCAGACAACGGGAAATATCGACAGTTTCCGTAAATGAATCGGAAATAAAAACGCCTCTCATTGGTCAATTTACTCGTGCGCCCATGTTGTCATTTCAAATTGCTTTGTAACCGTTGTCAACAGCTATCAATTTGAAATGACAACAAGTGTGAAGTATGTTCTATACACAGTGTGAAGTATATTCTATACACAGTGTGAAGTATATTTTATACACAGTGTGAAGTATATTCTATACACAGTGTGAAGTATATTACCTACAGAGTGAAGGCTAATACCTACACAGTGTGAAGAATATTACCTACACAGAGTGAAGTCTAATACCTACACAGTGTGAAGTATATTACCTACACAGTGTGAAGTATATTACCTACACAGTGTGAAGTATATTACCTACACAGTGTGAAGTATATTCTATACACAGTGTGAAGTATGTTCTATACACAGTGTGAAGTATGTTCTATACACAATGTGAAGTATATATACCTACACAGTGTGAAGTATATTACCTACACAGTGTGAAGTATGTTCTTTACATAGTTCGAAGTATGTTACCTACATAGTTCGAAGTATGTTACCTACATAGTGTTAATATGTTACCTACGCAGTGTGAAGTATGTTCTATACACAACGTGAAGTATGTTCTATACACAGTGTGAAGTATGTTACCTACACAGTGTGAAGTATGTTCTATACACAGTGTGAAGTATGTTCTTTACATAGTGTTAATATGTTACCTACACAGTGTGAAGTATGTTACCTACATAGTGTTAATATGTTACCTACACAGTGTGAAGAATGTTCTATACACAGTGTGAAGTATATTACCTACACAGTGTGAAGTATGTTCTATACACAGTGTGAAGTATATTACCTACACAGTGTGAAGTATGTTCTATACACAGTGTGAAGTAAGTTCCATACATATAGATTATTACCCGAGGAAGTGTGTCATATGACTTTTACGAAACGAGTGTGAATTTTTGTATTCCCCGAGAAAGTCATATGAAACACTTCCTCGGGTAATAATTTCTTTATTATCGACTCTATTCCATTTTAAAGTCTTAGAAATATATAAGAAACGGCTACTTCCCTTGCGACGGCCGGCTACAGTGACATGAACAATGAACAATAACAGTGTTATGACGTCACAGGCAAAAAAATACGGAAACTCGTGCTACAACAATAGCAAAAGTGATATGTGCACTAGTGCTCATATTGGAAATATGGCACCACTTATTTTCAACCATATGGGTAAAAAACAGTGTTAATATGTTCCCTAAATAGTTAAAAAGTATATTACCTCTGAGGCTGGTTTGATCATCTTCTTGCCGCTGATGTACTTGACTCCCTTCCCATCACTATTGTAGAAGATCTTGAAGAATATCATGGGTGGGAACTCTCCACCACCAAACCTGAATAATAAGAGATGAATCTTCTACTCCTTCTCACAATCACTAGACAAATTAACAGTATTTCCAAACAATAACGATAGAGTTTATTCTTGATTCTGACTGACATTATATTCACTGAAATCTGCCTGACTTCGTATATTCAACAGGAACAAACAGGGTAAATAATTATCTCATCTCAGTGGAACCAGTTGAATTACATAGGATATTGATAATAAAGGTTGTAGCATTCCTAAGTCCATCAGAATTCATTAGAATTTTTTTGTTAAAAGATATTAAAAATATCAGTCGCAGATTGTAGCTATAAGAAATGAAACTGTAATGATTGTAAGTCATAAGGTTACTTTGTTTGACTTAACTGTACTTGACAGACAAACTCATATAGCCCATTTCAATATCATATACTCTAGACAAGTTTCTTTGGTCCCAGTAACAATAATATTTCCCCCTTACTGGGTTATTGTATAAGATTTAAAGAAAATTATTTCCAAATTCTAAATGAAGTTGCCATACATACCTAAAGCGAACTTTTACTTGTAGACTTCGATCCTTTAGAAAGTTAGCCTCCTTTGGACAAACTTTTCTCAGTATTTCATGAGATAGAGAATTTTCCTGTAATATATACAATTCAATGAAAAATAAAGGAAAGTTTACCATTTAACAGAGATTTAATAGATGTTTTCCATATAATAAGGTATTTTGTAGGTGATATTTAAATTTATCACAAATGGAGGCTGTTATCAATGGAATAATCAACATCTGATAAGGTGCAAATTAGGTCAAACTATTTTCTCAAAACACCATACATGTCATGCGAATCCTAAACGCATTACCAATCATTGATAACATCTTCGAGAGTTAATAGGCATTTATGATAACAGGTAAAACCTGAACTCACTCACTAACAGGCATTTTATAATCCAATAAAAATCGTAAAACACAATCCAGGGTAAATCTACCACGCATTAGTTTTTTTTTAATGCCTTGTTTATTGAAACATTGTCAAGTTGTTTTCAGTGTGCACAATATTTGCAATCGCACAAGAACTATTGAACCTATTGTGCTTATATTTTTGTGCTTAAAGCAAGTCGCCGTCCCCGTAAAAGTGATGCATCACATTTATTAATCAGTGGCCCGCTACTGTGCGCCGAGTCTCTCCTAAGCTCCGCAGCAGTGTTGATTATTCATCGCTGTACGGAGCTTGACTGTGACAGTGACCCGGTTTATGTAAGCTCTTCGGTTTCTCTGATTGAGTTGTTTGCATAATCAAATACATCGTTTCAACCGCAATAATGCGGATTAATTTATCATGATTGATTGAGTTATCTCACTGTGACAATGAGTTGTTTTGGTAAAATAAATCAATTTTGATAAAATTGATTATCAAAATAAGTGATACTCCTGTAGAAAGTGTGCCAGAATACAAGTACCTTGGTACTGTGATGGCCAGCCATCACATTTTGTGATTTTTATTTCTTTTAACGTCTGAAGTTTTCTAGCAAGTCATACGTATCAGTAAACTTAGCGTTCATGTCAAATTTACTAGTAAGATTTGTAATAATTCATTTTATGCATAAATCGTAATGAAAATCCTATCGTAATTTTCTTGCATCCTCCCTATATTCCTATAACGTTTATTTTATTGTAAATTTATCATGCAAGAATAAATCGTTTATCGCTTTTCACATGTAAACATCCTCGGTCAGCATTCATTGTAAGATTGTTTTTGTATTCGTAAATAACTGATCGTATGACATCTATCCTATCATCATCTCACATACCTTAGTTTCACTTTGGCCGTAATCGAATAACTTTTAGATCAGTATCCATCCATTTATTTGCTAATTTCATCCCGTATTTGGCAGACTGTAAAGCACCACCATTTTACTTTGCTGTCGATGTCAGACACTCTCGATGCAGATAACATGTGCCTGTCATATCATTCTTGAAGTATTTCGTAGTCATATTTAAAATCCCAGTAGCTCATTGATGTCAGTTCTTGTAATTGAAATACTTTGTAGTGTCAGAAATATTGTTGGTTAGGATTTTGTCATGAACTACGTACTATGCGCTGTGTACACTGTTTTGTATTCATGCGCCGAAGAATTACATCATCTCCTCAAGAATTATTATGTAATTATAATAATATTCATATTTTTATCATGCATTTCAAAGTCAGGGTTTCATTCTTGGTTGATGAGAGTTTATGCCTATATAAAATTGCCTCCTTGATTATCACTATAAAAATTGTTCCTCTCATGTATATCTCGTACTGACCTTGGCGACCAGCATTGCTGCCTTATGGAGGCCGCATACCAGCCTTATGGAACCAGCACGGCGGCCTCAGTGACCCGCATCATCGAATAATATATTTTGCTATGTAAAGTTCTTATAAAACTTCTTTTGATGTGAACTGTTCACAAATAGTGATTTGTGAAATATCCACTTTGAATGGTTCCTGGAATATTGTTTCATGTGTTGTTTTTATGAAATATTGTGATGTAAAAGTAGATCCCTTCTCAACCTGTAGAAGTAGCGACCCGCTAGCGGCCTCTCGTTGATTGGTTGAAATCAATCACGTGACCCCTTTTTACGTCTATATAAACAGCGGCCGTCGTAACGTCAGCATTCGTTTTTGGCTTGCCATTGGTAAGGATAGTAAGGGAGATAACTCTTTCGGCCATAACCTTAGAAATTTCATAAGAGCTGTTGATCTACAGTTGCTTATAGCTAGACTTGGTTAGTGTTTTGGAATTGAAACTAAATTGACATTTTTAAGAATCATTCTTCTGAATTGGATAGAAATAAGGAAATTTAACAGAATTTAAATACAAATTAATTATTTATAATTAATTCACCACTTTGCCCGTGTTGAGACATATAGTATCTCTGTGAAACTCATAAGCCCATTTAGTGTAGTTTTGAGAAGGGATTTGCTCACAATAAATTATTGTACAAATAAATCATATATTTGTGCTTAAGAATAAACTTCTATTTATTCTTACATCTCTAGTTGGATCTTCTTTGACATTACTTATATATCTACATATAAGGCAAGAGTGAGCCGTTAATTAAGTGGGCTAGGGCTGCTACAGTACTATTATCGATGACAAATTGAACTGGAATAACAATACACAAGCTCTGTACAGGAAGTGCCAACAGAGACTATATTTCATGAGGAAATTGAAATCATTTGATGTTGATGTGAAATTAATGAAAGTTTTCTACACATGTTTTGTTCAAAGCGTTTTATCATTTAGCATGCAATGTTGGTACGGTTCTCTTAGTCTTCAAGATAAAAACGAATTAATAAAATTGTAAATATAAGTTCAAAATTGCTGGTACCATCTTAGATCACCCGGCGTCGATAAATGACGACAAAGTATTATCACATGCTCGAAAGATTATTTCAGATCCATCACATGTCCTGCACTCAGAATATTCACTATTGCCATCCGGTAAACGGTTTAATATGCCTTTCCACAGATCTAACAGAACTAAGAAGTCATTCGTACCTTCAAGTATTTCACTTCTCAACAAAATGTCAGATAAACATTGACTGTGCTCCTTATTATATTCCTGAAGGCCTCAAATTACGTGTATTTATGTGAATGTGTGTGTGTGTGTGTGTGTATTTTTTTTTGTAAAAAGACTTTTTATTAATATTTAACTTATTATATAAATGCCCATATGTATTTCATGCCATGAGCTCTATTTGATTCAAGAAGAATTCCCTTTTGGGTAATAAAGTGTTATCTTATCTTATCTTATCTCTTATCTTATCACGAAATTCTGAATAGAATAGCTTTTGCAAATGTCATAAAATTATTACTAAATCATCATTACAACACATTTGTTTTGTATTAGATTACTGTTTTCAATTGAAAATTTCTAATTAATTTCAATTACTAAAAAATACAACAAATAAAATACAAAAGTGTGGTCTTTGAAATGTCCTGTAACAATAGACATGCAACCACAAGATTTGACATATAATTAGGTCTTCAAGACAAAGTCTGGAAGACCTATTGTTTTTATCCGATTTCTTATAGTTATTTTTCTTTTCCTTATTATTAGTACTTTTTTTATGAACGAGCTACAGCTCAAACGGCTGCTCCATGCTGATAGCCCTTACTGAGGAATAGACATGCGAAGCTTTTGGGCAAAATCGACCCGTACATTAAAGGTCCAGTTCGAATCCAAAATCGAAAATTTAACATTGATTTTTTTCTTCAAAATGCACTTAGAGACCTGAATTTTTTTTTAAAAGATGCGCAATAAAAAATAATGAAAAAAACGAAATCATGATGAATTTTTAGGTCACATGGTTTGGCCGCCATCTTGCTTTTAGAGCATTTTTGACGATTTCCGACCCCACCCACCTTTGAGAACCTCTGAAGATACTTGCACTAGAGAGCTGAAATTCATACACAATGTAGCTGAAGCATTGTAGTTTATAATCTTTTCTTTTTAAGGTCCTAACGTCAATACTTTTGTTGCTGTGACCTTTCAAAGTTGACCAAAATATAAAAATCGCAAAAGTAAAGGGCAGATAACTCAAAAATCAGACCATACAATTCAATGATTTTTGCATGAGAGTTAGACATTAGCAAGGTCTTCAAGATAAAAGAATAAAATCGCTCGCGAACACTCACTTCCGGTCACGAGGAAGGGTCAAAGTTTGCATTTTGGAAAACGGGTGTTTTGGTGGCTATGTTTGAAAAATCCTTGCTAACCAATGACACATGATAAATACTTGTTCTATATATCATTACAAAGCCAAAAGAACATACAATCTTTGATAAATCTAATTTAAATTAGATTAAACATTAACATCGAAATTTGGAGCATTTAAATGTGGTCAATCCTACTTTTGGTTTGAATGATTATGATATATGAATGATTGACAAATTGTGGTTCATTGGCAATTAAACACTGGGCAATGTTTTAGCTATCATCAGGCAGCAACAAGACTGTATAACCTGAGATAATTCATGTTTGCAGCCATGATGAATTCCAATTGAAAATTTAAGTACCTCTTAACATATACAAACAATAAACGATTGCAAAATTCAAGGTTTTGTATTTTACGTTTTGTCATAACGTCCACTCCGAGATTCGAACCTAAGTTTGGATTTGTCTTATCTGTCTTTTTTTATGTTTATATGGGTTAAATTATCTCCCTTAGACCAGTGTTGACAAAGGATATTAACATTTCAGACTTCAAATGTCTGTATCCCCAAAATGGTTACAGATCATTCCACCAAATTTCCTCGCACCACTTGCAGCTTCTCAATTCTTGTTTGCACATACACAAGTTATACATGTAATTATAAACCTCCAGTGACGTCACTCTATTGTTCTATTAGGTTCTTCTTTTACCAGATAAACCTCTTTGCCGGGCATTCTCCAAGAATGCCCACGGCTTTCTCTAGGAAAGCCCGGGGCTTACTGTAGTATTTATCGGAAATTTATTTTGATAGGGATTATACACGTTTTGAAATACTTTGTTTCAAAGTCCTTCATCGAATAAATACCATCACAAAATATCACAATTTTGACAAATCACAAATATAATGTTCGCATGGCTGGTTTCGAACTCTGCACCACTCGCTTACTAAACTGGCGCCTTTGACAACTCGGCTATAAAAGCCCACGAGAACAATTATGTATTTTCCACAGTGACAATCATGTGAACTTCACGAGGCAGATAGCGCATGCATTTCACATTCACGGCTTGGGTAGCGAGCGCAAAGCACGTGCAGGGCGCGGATGAGCTCTCCCTTTGCTCATGGTGATTCCCTACCAATGAATCCATTTTTATACTTATTATTGAAATAATTTTGTTACTACGGTTTATCTCGGTTCATAAGTTAGATCAAAACCTCGCCCTCGGTGTTGTTTGATAATGTAAGCCCTCAGCTTCGGGAAATTGGGGCGGGCCTGTCGGCCCTTTCCAATTTTCCTCTGCCGCGGGCTTACATTATCAACAACACCTCTGGCTTGGTTTTGATCCTACACTTAAAGACAATTCTTTCCTCTACACGAACAGACCTAAAATATATCCAATGGTTCAGAAGCTCTTGAGGCTTACGGTAATTTGATTGAAAACATGATATTTGCGACAGATGTCGCATCGCTCACCATTTCTTTACTTTTTCATTCTCATTTGCAAATAATACATCCAAATAATGACAATTCTCTCCTCTACACGAGGGTGAAAACAAACTTTGGATATCTCCAATGGTTCGCGAGCAATTGAGGCTTACGTTGTGGCCGTCGGCAAATTTGGTGGAAAAAAAATGATATTTGTGACAGATGTCGCATCGCTCACCTATTCTTTACTTTTTCATTCTCATTTACAAATAAGACATCCAAATAAAGACAATTCTCTCCTCTAAACAATCATAAAAACAATTTTGAAGTGTCTCTAATGGTTCGGATGATAGGAATGACGCACGATGAGTGCCGTCGGTTAATTTGAGGGGAAAATATAAAACTTTACACTGATAGATTTGATCCATTTTAATAACAATAATTTGTGTGCATTCAACAATACTTATTTTAAAACTGAGATCAAATTGCAAAATGTCATTGCCTTTGCCTTAAAATTCTCTTTCTAATGAGCCTGTCAGCGTGTTCATAGCTTTTATAGTAAGAACGCTACATGAAGAACAGTGTTAACTACGCTTCTTACTATAAATTCCTTATAAGGCTTTCCATATAAGGAAGTTTTGTGTATCATTATGTGTGTGAAAGAGCGCCCCTTTCATTGTTTAAGAGCTATGCGCTCGTGGCACGTTTTTTCCCAATTGTACACTGGAATATCAAGTCAGTACAGTCACCTTGAGATATAACTGCTTACGTTTTACGAATATTGCCTATTAGGGTTTGTTTACTTTTAATTTTATAGTAAACCAAATTGAGAGGCTCAGCGCATCTCTTTAGTAATGTGCTTCAAACTAATAACCCAATGATTACATCTCAGAAAGAATATTTCATTATTTTTCATCCACGTCTCTTCCAACATCTGAACCGCTCTTCAGTATTTCTATGCTAACATTCCTCTATTTGAAAATATAAGGATTTTATTTATGCACCTCTCCCTAAAGTAGTCGTCAATGAGTTCATTCATGGATTGGAGAGAATGTAGGGTTACATTGCAAAGCGAGATGCATGCTTTTCTCGCAAAACACAGGCATTGACACGCTCCCGCTCACAATGCTAGGCTTTGCTTTGTTTTTTTAAATTGAAATCAAGTATAAGATTCAAATTGGTTTGTTTGATAAATTTGGTTCTGAATTTTCACATTAGTCATGTTTGTAATACTGACATTGTGTTACTGTATATTTGTTGGCTCTGTGAATAAGGATGTAGCAGTTATATACATTTTTATGCTATAGACTTACTATATGTCTTCAAAACGCCTACAGATATTTCAACCAAATCTAACATTTCTGTAGATGATGTCATAGCTGACAAAAGATGCGCAATCAAAAATAATGAAAAATACGAAACCATGACGAATTCTTATGTCACGTGGTTTGGCCGCCATCTTGCTTTTAGTGCATTTTTGACGATTTCCGACCCCACCCACCTTTGACAATCTTCTCCTCTGAAGATACTTGCACTAGAGAGCTGAAATTTTATACTCAATGTAGCTGAAGCATTGTAGTTTATAATCTGTTCTTTTTAAGGTCCTAACCTTAATACTTTTTGTGTTGTGACCTTTCAAAGTTGACCAAAATCTCAAAATTGCAAACTTCAAGGGCAGATAAATAAAAAATAGAGTCATTGGCTCTGTAGCTCATCAGGCTTCATCATCAATTATGCTGTAGGGTGTGGCCAAAGTGATTCCCCCTTGTAGAGGCCACAGGGGCACCAATCATAAAATTAAGTATATATAGGCTACAAGTTTCAGTTTTCTAGGCCTTATACCTCAGGAGAAGAAGATGAAAATAGATTTCAGTGTTGTTCCTAGAGGTCACAGGGCAACCAAAGCTACAATTCATAATCCTCACTAGCCAAGGAGTCTGTACACAAAGTTTCAGCTTTCTTGGCCTTATGGTTCTGGAGAAGACGATGAAAATAGGTTTTTAGGGCATGGCCCCTGTGGCCCTTATTAGGGGTCACAGGGCCACCAAAGCTACAATGTATAATCTTCACAAGTCAAGGAGTCTGCAAACAAAGTTTCAGCTTTCTAGGCCTTATGGTTCTGGAGAAGAAGATGAAAATGGGTTTTTAGGGTGTGGCCCCTGTGGCCCTTATTAGGGGTCACAGGGCCACCAAAGCTACAATTTATAATCCTCACTAGCCAAGGAGTCTGTACACAAAGTTTCAGCTTTCTAGGCCTTATTGTTCTGGAGAAGAAGATGAAAATAGGTTTTTAGGGTGTGGCCCCTGTGGCCCTTATTTGGGGTCACAGGGCCACCAAAGCTACAATTTATAATCCTCACTAGCCAAGGAGTCTGTACACAAAGTTTCAGCTTTCTAGGCCTTTTGGTTCTGGAGAAGAAGTCGAAATTCCACAAAGTTTACGGACGGATGGAAGGACGGACGGATGGACGGACGGATGGACGGATGGACGGACGGATGGACGGATGGACGGATGGACGGACGGACGCCGGACACCATGCCATGCCAAAAGCCCATCGGGCCTTACAGGCCAGATGAGCTAAAAACCAGACGATAGAACTTTATGATTTTTGCATGAGACTTAGACATTAGCAAGGTCTTTCAGATAAAAGAATAAAATCGCTCGCGAACAGTCACTTCCGGTCAGGAGGAAGGGTCAAACTTTGCATTTTAAAAGTGGTGTTTTGCTGGGTATGTTTGAACCCTCTTTAACAAACATGCATGTGAAGGTCAAACATGGATATGAAGGTCAAACAGTATGTGAAGGTCAAACAGGAATCTTGAAGACCTAAGTACTGCCGCGGCAGTCCTAGTTATTAACATTATTTTTTTTTAAAAATAAATTGAATCTATTATTTACCAATTCATTAATCAAACAGTCTGCTGTTTCAAACTGCGCAAGAAGTATCAGTTATGCGTAGTTTAAAAAATATGATAATATTCACAATAATGTGAGGAAAATGAAGGGCAGTCTAGCAAATAGAAGTTAAGTCTCCTGCGGGTACGCAGTCATCGCACATATACCGAAGTTTAGATTATCATTATCTAAATGAGGGACAGCCATATAATTTGAGAAAGCAACGATTAGGACTTGGTTATTTGTGATCAATACTTTATCCATAGCACATCTTGTAAAGTTGGGATATTTTTAGGTCTTCAAGACAAAGTCTGGAAGACCTATTGTTTTCATCCGTTTTCTTCAAGTTCTTTTCTATTATTATTATTATTTGTACTTTTTTGGCGAACGAGCTACAGCTCAAACGGCTGCTCCAAATTTGATCAAACTTGGCATGCTGACAGCCCTTACCCTGGAGGAATAGACATGCGAAGCTTTTGGGCAAAATCGACCCGTACATTAAAGGTCCAGTTCGAATCCAAAATCGAAAATTTAACATTGATTTTTTTTCAAAATGCACTTAGAGACCTGAATTATTTTTTAAAAGATGCGCAATAAAAAATAATGAAAAAAAACCCCAAAAACATGACGAATTCGTAGGTCACATGGTTTGGCCGCCATCTTGCTTTTAGAGCATTTTTGACGATTTCCGAACCCACCCACCTTTGACAATCTTCTCCTCTGAAGATACTTGCACCATAGAGCTGAAATTTATACTCAATGAAGCTGAAGCATAGTAGTTCTTAATTTGATTTCTACAAAGTCCTAACGATATTACTTTTCTTGCTGTGAATTTTCAAAGTTTACCAAAATGTAAAAATCGCAAAATTCAAGGGCAGATAACTCAAAAACCAGACAATAGAAGTTATGATTTTTGCATGACAGTAAGACATTGGCAAGGTCTTTAAGATAAAAGAATAAAATCGCTCGCGAACAGTCATTTCCGGTCAGGAGCAGAGGTCAAAGTTTGCATTTTGGAAATGTGGTGTTTCGGTATGTTTAAAATATCGTAGCGAATCAACGACGTACGATAACGCATTGTTCTATATATCATATGAAAGGCAAAAGTCTATAGATTTTTTTTTAAATTAACAATTAATTCAGATAATTTTTTTACATTGAGTTACGGACCTTTGAATATTGTCAATCCTGCATGCGTTTTGAATGCATTTGATAACTGTATGTTTGCAAAATGCGTTAATCATCAACAAAAGACTATTACCCAGAAGATTTTGACTGAAATCATTACCTTTGTGACTTACATTAACACCATACAGTGCTGAGTCCGTTTTTCGTCGCTGGCGACTATATTTTCTTTTATAGCTTTTGAAAATAATATACGTCTTAATAAAGAGACCCTGTATAACATTTTTTAAATAATTTTTTCATAAGATATTTGTAAAATAACTAAATAACATAAATATTAGGCCAAAACAGCAACGATACACAGTTTCTCAATGAAACTACAGCTAAGTAAACATTGCGTAACAAGGCGTCTGCTTGTCGCCGTCCAGCGACAAACCAAAACAAGGCTGAGAGGCCACTGGAAGGGGATACCGGAAATGACGTGGCAGTAGGTGAAGTGTTCGTCTGCTTATATGAAAACTGATAGGCGAAATCCTTAGTTCTGCGTTTTCCAAGCGATTAACAGTATGTCATATCATTGTGTTACTGTCAACTGTCCTAGAATATCTCCTGATGAAGTCTCCGTAGACAAATTTCCATCACATTGATCGCTCCACGCCAAATTGACCCGCTGTGTTAGGTCAAACAGAGCAATGTGACTATCTACATCGAACTCACGTGTTCCGATCACTACACCGATTTTTTGTTTTGAGTTCGCATTTTCACTGAATTAACAGTTTGGCATGCAGAGAAAAAGGGAACAGGTCAAAAGGGCCGCATGACAAAAGGGCCGCAAAACGGAAAAGTCAAATGGGCCGCAAGAAAGTCAAATGGGCCGCAAACCCCTAGTCAAAAGTGCCGGACCAAAAGGTCAAAATGGCCGCACCAAAAAGTCAAAAGGGCCCCCAATATTTAAAACATTATCTTTTTATTTAAACATTTTCTTATGGAAATTTATTTTCATTTCGTATTAGTTATGTTCTAAATGAGATTTGTCTTGTCTTAAAGACATTAGTGATATAGTTGAGATGAATGCAATTGTCATTATTTCATTGACTGAAGTAAGAATCGAAACAACAAACTAGCAACACATTTATATCAAAAGATCCTGAAACTTTTATTTTCATTAGCAGTAATTTCACTGCTTTTCGAAATAATATACATGTATAACTATTTTAACGTACATTGGTGGATATAATACAGCAACAATTCTTGAAAATTCTAAGTTATTAGAAATTAGAATAAATTCATTGCTATAATCAGTCAGAGTTGGTAAACATTAAAGATGCTATATCATACTTGCAATATTTTTAAAAGTATTTTTAATGTTTCCATTGTATTTTTAGAAAAATTTAGCGACCAACCTTGAGAAAACCGGACGAAAATTCATCAAATAGGAGATAATTTACAAAAAAATACCCAAACGGCAGTCGACATAAGGGAGAATCAAGTGTGGTCATTTCACAACTTCTGGTTGCTAAATGTACGCTTGAAAACCGCCTTTCGGCTCAACTAGATTTTATATTCTTTTTCTCCGAATTAGGTATTCGTTTCTGTCAAAGTTGATACCCATCGAACGCAATTACGGTAGTTGAAGCACGGTGTAAATCCTACAAGCATAATGATTACGTCACCGAAAGCGGATTCGTAAAAAGGCATGCCCTTTCTACGTGGGTACTGTGCTTTGCGCGTCGAAATAAGTATGTTATTGTTGATTAAACAATCTAAATATGATATCAAAATTTCGACGAAAGATTTTTCTACAAAGTGATGTATTTCATTTCTCAATAGCTAAGTTTCATCCTGAACCGCTTGCTAGTATGATACAGCATCTTTAAGTTACATCTGTCACTGGATCTTAAACAAGTGATCTGTTCATTCATTATTATTCGATATTGTACTCTATGTATGAAATGTGCTTATGTATATTATGATGTTACCATCCAAAAATTATTCTTGTATCCTGTTGAGGATATTTATCTGGATAAGCCTTTGGTTTATTTGTGTGTCCTATTTCATGTGCAATAAACATGAATAATTTGTTTAAATTAAGATGTAAGATTTAAATGTGTTTACCAGAAAAATGTTTTCATAAGATGTTGACAACCACAAGGACAAGTTTTAAACCAGAACTGTTTGTGTACAATCTTTTAGTCTTCAGTATCAAAAGTAAATATCAATTCTCATTACTAATGTATCTATTTTACAACAAGCAACATGAAGGTATCACTGAGTTACTGTTTTGGTTCATAGCAAAGAGATTAATTAACATAAGCTTGTAATAATCTTGCATGTGTGTACTCAGAAATCAAAGCCCTGGGGGCAAATCAGGCACTTTTTGGATTTACTTGTAATTACTGCTTCTGATTGTTTTCTTATCTTAATAATAACTCTTTCTTGTTTTTAAACTAGCTTCACAAATCTTCTTCTACAAAACTAAATGGCATAAGAGGACTATTTTTTGAAGAAAAATATTTGTAATGGAGAATCATAGTTAGAACTTTTGTGAAGACCCCCTTCAGATGTTGTTGTGGTAAGGCTTCCGCCCTAAAACCTTCCTTTGTCAATTTTTTTACAAAAACATCTAGATGTGTAAGTTTTATTTCATTTGGTTGTGTCAAATCATAATGTGTCAAATGCATTGCCTCTGACCTCAGGTGACTTTTTTCCAAGGCCTAAAAGTGGTTGGGGTTGTTTCTAAAACAACCTTTATGTTAGTCTTTCAACATCAAACACTATTTCACCTGATAAGCTCTATTTCTTGTAAATCTTGACTTATATGTTATATTTCCCTACAAGGTATTAACTTAAAAATTACCTATTTCAAGTATGTATTTTCTGTAACTATTATATATTGCTAATAAAAGAAGGACAGATACAGATACCAACAGTTTTCCACATCTTGCAATCATTATCATGAAATATATAAATGTCAACACAAATGCACTTGTTCAGATACAACTTGATTAAATGCATAATCCATAAACAATGATAAAAGTTTTTTTTATATATTATAGAATTTTTATATCTGGAGCCCTTTTGACTAAGGGAATGGGGCCCTTTTGACTTTTTGGTGCGGTCTTTTTGACTTTTTGGTGCGGCCCTTTTGACTAGGGGTTTGCGGCCCATTTGACTTTCTTGCGGCCCATTTGCCTTTTCCGTTTTGCATCCCTTTTGTCATGCGGCCCATTTGACTAGGACCCGAGAAAAAAATCCTTTTCTGATTAGTAAAATATAAAACAGAGCACAAAGGTTTTGGCTGATTTACGGCAATAATCCGAATTTACAATGCTCACATTTAGATTTGAGCGTTGTGTAAAATTGTTGAATCAACAATGACATTGGTCTGCAGGTGTTATTTACTTTCCTTAGATCAGATACTCACTTATTACACAATTACTTTACTGTCTATCGTATTTCCTGTCTGAATCCTAATTAAAAGCTATTAAATGATGACTAAAGCAGGTAGGTTATATAATGCACAATAATCAACACCTGGCTATTTTATGACATCAGCTAATTAGGTAACATCAAATAGCAATTGTATTCCTTAACATCCTTTTTTTCTCAGATTGCCTTTCATTCACTGTACCTAATGTGATGCTGGTAACGATCGTTACCAACATCCCAAGATGGCGGAAAGTAAGATCGCCTCGCGAGTATTTCACAAGAAATAACAGTTTTCTTTGTGTTTATGATCGAACTCTTTAAGCATAAATACGGATTTTAATGGTGTTAAACGATTTAATGCACTGAATTTTCATATCGACATCCATACCTTGAGAAATAAGCGATTCTAAAATCCGACGGGGATGCTGGTAACTTCAATTCGAGATGTTGGTAACGTATCTTGTTCTAAATTTAATGATGTTGGTAACGCCTCAACATATAGTTCTTCATATGAAGGTTAAATATTAATTTTTGCTTTAGTTATTAGCAATAGACAGTAGGCCTGTACAACATAACATCAATAACATCAATTAAATTAAATTCAACAAGAAAAAAGTGAGCGTGGTTCACTGATACCTCCGACCGTGCATCTCTGACTAACTGAATTATTTTTTACTGTAGTCATCTCTTGCACAGCATTTGACCCCCAAAGAGGAATAGAGAAAAATGACTAATAAAATAAATGTAACTGTGTAAAAATAAAAACACACAAAAAACCCTTATCAATTTGAGTTTTTATTTGTCACTGGACCGCTCCTATAATTTTTAATGAATCATTGCAATTTATATAGTCAAATTAAGATAATATTTTAGTAAAATGAATTTTAAAATAAATGTATTTGTAAATGACAGAATTATTTATAAAATGAAATATACAATATAAACATCCCTGAAAATTAAAAATCCATTTCCTTTTGATAAACCCTATCTGTCCACTGTCGGGCCACTGGAGGTATAGCCACTAGCTAAGCGCCACCAGTGGCCTGCTAGTATGTTTGCTGCTTGCTAAAACACACCAGTGGGCCAATCGCTACCACCAGTGACAAGCCACCTGCGAAAAGCCACCAGTGGCCCACTAGATGGTGTGTTATCTGGGTAGTAGGGAAGAAGACACATGCAAAATGTGAAAAGAATCAGATGAAAAGTTTTTCCCGTAATAGGTTGGACAAATCTGATATTGGAAAATGACTATGTTCAAAATATTGAAATTTGTGAAAAAATTGAAATATCAATGAAATTTGTTGCAATTTCGCACTGCACCCCTACTAGTAGGGTAAAAGACATGTGCAAAATTTGAAATTAATCGGATAAATAGTTTTCCCGTAATAGGTCGGACCAAAAATGTCCTTTCAGACAGACAGACAGACACACGGAATCGTTGGTATTACTAGATACCCCGGACCGTTGGTCGGGGGTATAAAAATTAGGAACAACTCAAAAAACAAACTTGATTGTAATGTTAATTAACAGCAAATCTATCAAATCAAAATAAAACAATACTATCAAAACACATAGGGATAGTGTTATCCCAAGAAAATAAGTAAATAACCACAAACAACCAAATGATTATAGGAAAAAAAGTCCTTGGAAAAAAAGTACCGGTAAAAAAGTCCTCCGGAAAAAAAGTCCTATTACTATAAAAACAGGTTAAATAGACATTAACAAATAAATTTGAAAAAAAGCTTCACTAAGAAAAAAGGGCGACTGTTCAAGATAATGGCCTATCTAAATAAAGGGAAAAGAAGTGTTTGTCCAACAAGTCCAACTCAAAGAATCTCAAATTTACTCACATAATTGAAAAATTTCGAAATTATGGTTGAAAAAAGTACTGAAAATTCAATGTTCTGCTAGGCTTTTATCGTGCATGATAAAAAGGTTTCTCTAATTGAATGTCAACTAAGGATCTAAAATGTTATTTTTGATTTTAAAAATCCAAAGTTTCATGCGTCGTTTCTCATCAATGACAATAGTTATATTTCAGTGGTCTCACATTTTCTTTCATATTTTCAATTATTTTGTATTTTTAATGATTTTAGCGTCAATTGAATAGTAAATAAAACGGCAATTGTTATATCTAGAGTGGTCAATACATCAAATATCAAATATTTCACAATATTCAAAGAGCTCCCAATTTAATTTTACAAAATGGGCGGTGCTTAATTAAGTTCTTTGTGTATAGATGCATCCATGAAAGTCAATATTGCATTTGTGTATCTGAATGTCATACTTTGTTACCTAAAATCTACAATAGGACTTTTTTTCCGGTACTTTTTTTCCGAGGACTTTTTTTCCGGACACCCAAACAAATACTTATCCATACCCTCAAGAAACGAGCTCTATAAAAGATTTTAGAATTGAAAATAAGTATTCGTTGGAATTTCATGACATTTTGATAAAGTATGATACATTTCTCAGAACAAATATTATATAGTCAACATACCTGCATGGTTGAATTACTAGTGTCTCCTTGAAATGCCTGCAGTTGGACATGTCCAAAACATGTATTGATCAACAGTAAATAGACATAGTCAGTGTATCCCCTCCAATCCCTTAATGTGTTAAAATCGCAATTTGTTGTACCGTTATTACAAAAAACATAACAATAGAAGCTAAATAATGTTCGTCGTTACCAGCATCTGTCAATTCTCGTTACCAACATCTTGTGAATATCTCGAACTGAAGTTACCAGCATCCCCGTCGGATTTTAGAATCGCTTATTTCTCAAGAAATGGATGTCGATATGAAAATCCAGTGCATTAAATCGTTTTACACCATTAAAGTCTGTATTTATGCTAAAGAGTTCGATCATAAACACATAGAAAACTGTTATTTCTTGTGAAATACTCGCGAGGCGATCTTACCTTCCGCCATCTTGGGATGTTGGTAACGATCGTTACCAGCATCACATTAGGTACAGTGTCATTGAGAATTTATCACTAAATGAAATAAGCAAGAAAATAGTATTTTTTTTATCCTGATACAAAATGAAGTCAAAGACATTTTTTAAAAATTGGTTTAAATATAAACAAGCAGCTGACATGGTCGAGCTATATCCCCTGCAAAATGCACAATATGTATAGGTTTTCCTTATCATATTGCCGATTAATTTTTGTCCCACAAATTAACTTAAAATTTTAAGGATATGAAAGAAACTGTTCTAATAAAAAAACTAAATCATACCAACTTTATGTTCACTGTTGGGCATAATTTGACTTAACTGACAAAATTAAAATCAAACGAATGAATTTATGTATTATGTATTTGGATCTCCAAGATCAATTTGATCATATTTAAACAAACATATTTTCAAAATTGTTCTTCATGACACACCAACATATGATTTTGTATATCCATAACAAATTTGATCAAAATGTGATGATTAGTTTAGTTGTGAGATAGACAGGACTTGTAACAGATTTCGAACAGAGTCCTCATTTTTTGCCAAAAAAGGGCAAAAATTTATAAAAATATTTTCAAAATTGTTGTTCATGACACACCAACATATGATTTTGTATCTCCATAACAAATTTGATCAAAATGTGATGATTAGTTTAGTTGTGAGATAGATAGGACTTGTAACAGATTTCCACGTAGTCCTCATTTTTTTGCCAAAAAAGGCAAAATTTTATAAAAATATTTTAAAAATTGTTCTTCATGACACACCTTCATATGATTATGTATCTTCATATCAAATTTGATCAATATGTGATGATTAGTTTAGAAGTTATGAGCCGGACAGGACTTGTAACAGTTTTCGAACAGAGTCCTAATTTTTTGCCAAAAAAGGCAAAATTTTATCATATTATTTTAAAAATTGTTCTTCATGACACACCTTCATATGATTATGTATCTTCATATCAAATTTGATCAATATGTGATGATTTGTTTAGAAGTTATGAGCCGGACAGGACTTGTAACAGTTTTCCAACAGAGTCCTCATTTTTGGCCAAAAATGGCAAAATCTTATAAAAATATATTCAAAATTGTTCTTCATGACACACTTTCATATGATTATGTATCTTCATATCAAATTTGATCAATATGTGATGATTAGTTTAGAAGTTATGAGCCGGACAGGACTTGTAACAGTTTTCCAACAGAGTCCTAATTTTTTGCCAAAAAAGGCAAAATTTTATCATATTATTTTTAAAATTGTTCTTCATGACACACCTTCATATGATTATGTATCTCCATATCAAATTTGATCAATATGTGATGATTAGTTTGGAAGTTATGAGCCGGACAGGACTTGTAACAGTTTTCCAACAGAGTCCTCATTTTTTGCCAAAACTGGCAAAATTTTATAAAAATATTTTCAAAATTGTTCTTCATAACACACCTTCATATGATAATGTATCTCCATATCAAATTTGATCAATATGTGATGATTAGTTTAGAAGTTATGAGCCGGACAGGACATGTAACAGTTTTCCAACAGAGTCCTCATTTTTTGCCAAAAAAGGCAAAATTTTATAAAAATATATTCAAAATTGTTCTTCATGACACACCTTCAGATGATAATGTATATAAATATCAAATTTTATGGATATGTGATGATTAGTTTAGAAGTTGTGAGCCGGACGGGACTTGTAACAGATTTCTTACAAAATTTACCACTTTTTCTTCAAAATCCTAATATTTTATTTAGATTTTCAGAAAATTGTTTCTCATGACACATTATTACATGTTTCTTCATGTCCATAACAAATTTGAATTGAAATGGTTGATTAGTTAGAAAGTTATGAGCCGGACACAAAGTGTAACGGACGGACGGACGGACGGACGGACGGTACCCATTTTAATACCCCCCGCAACTTCGTTGTTGCGGGGGATAAAAAAAAATAGTATTATGTAATAACATCCTTTCTGTTGTGCTACTTAAGTAATATTCAATAACAACAAACAATTGTGCATGCAGATGTAACAGTTCTCATGTGAGCATTGTTAATGGCGAAAATACATCAAGGTTCTCACGTTCAGTATTATGAGGCGAGACAAGCTGCATGCTGTTATAGTGAAGGATTATGTGTACATCATCGTTTCATTTATTGTCTTACATATTCATAAATAGAAATTGCAATATGACTAACTTAACTACCGATACGTTGAAAGTTTGAGATATTTGGAGGATGTTTAGTATGTTTAATCGACTGTTAAACTTTGGGCTTTTACCCTTAGCTTGTGTTGTTTTACATAACGAAGGCATACATCGAGGGAATCCCGTACCTACTAACACGTCACGAGGCAGCCGCGAGGAAGTCACACTTCAGCACATTTTATTCTGTTCGCCGGCCTAATTAAGCGGTGTATTTATAAAGTCGTAATTAAGCCGTTACTAGGTCGATTTCAGAAATTTTAAGTTGCGTCATGTCAAATGGCTATCCCTTTTTCATGAATCGCCATATGGCAATTCAGTCCATCTTTAAAAATAACGTGTCATTTGATGATTCATGAGCGTACAGTTTCAATGCAACTGGCATCATATCGGCTTACTGTCAACAAAATAGAGCTGCGAGGAGGGGGGTCGGCCTATACATGAGATACTAGGTTTTGACTGGAATTTTGGGGGTTGAGAAAGGGGATCGGCTTATATGCGAGGTCGGCTTATACCTGGTCATATACGGTAATGTAAGAAGCAAAATATGAGATGCACACCCTTAGGATGTGTATAGGCGACATGTGCAATTTCTATTAAATCGGTAGAACGGTTTTTGAGAAGTGGATAAATGATACCCTGTATAGTGTGGTTATGTACGTATGTACGGATGGACGGACGGACGGACAACCAAGGGTAATCCAATATGCCCCTGCCGTATATGGCGGGGGCAGTAAAATGAAAATAATCCAGTCATTAGTTTTAAGTTATTTGATTATAAATAAATAGCATTTGCTTTGCAGGGATCTGATTCGCTGAAGGCCGTCAGAGCGATTCTGTTCATACCCGTGTAAACTTAATTTCGTGACGTCATAATATATATGATGTCATGTCTAGCCACGCCCCCGTGGCGGACCGTTTTTCGCGAAAATAGTGCATCTCTTTTTGTTGTTAAATTGTGTATTTGGAGAAACAATATGTCTTCAAAACAATAAGTATATGCAGATTTATTTATAAGAATTGACTTCGAAATTTATAAAGTTTATGGAGGTATAAACTTAAAAACCACAGTGCAAACTTGGCATAAATCCGCTACGCGGATTTACACAGTTTGCACAGCGGTTTTTAAGTTTATACCTCAATAAACTTTATAAATTTCGAAGTCAATTCTTAAATGTACGTACGACTGAACAGACGCTGCCCATTACAATAAACCCCGCTGCGCTAAACATGTGGCGGGAGATAAAAAGAGGAGATTTTATAATTAGAAAGTATTGATCACTGCATGAACTTATTAAGGGAACAGAGGAAGTTTTATGTCTGATAACTGTGAGAAGATGCTAACAATGCAAACAACACTTACAGCTGCACAGACAGAGTGTTTGAGAAGACAGAACATTTGTCGGTCCCGGAAAGCAATCCAGGCTCGCTCTATGATTGCAGCGGCTGCCTGACGAATCAGTCTGAAACATGAGAAGCACTTCATCTTCAATTCTTGCTTAATTCAATGTATCATACATGTCAAACATTCAGTCATTAAGTTTGCTGAAAACCATCTTGACACTGACATAAGACTATATGGCTAGTGACCCTGTTATCGTGTTAAATGTAGTTTAGTCACGAATGCTTACCATGAATGTTTATATTTGCAAGGCACATACTACCAGGTAGATGAATAAACAAAACACTGATGCATCTAAAAAGTAAATTTCTTCAGTTGTATTTTCTCACATTTTCATTAATTTGAAATCTTAAGTATTATATATATGCATTTACTGTATGTGCATTAAATAAAAAACTATCATGTCTTTAACATCTATTGATTGATTGTCTCTTTATTGTATATCGAAAAGTTTGATAGATAACATGAGAAATGTATGAAAGGAAAATTTATCGATTGTTTCACAAGTGTTGAATGAAGAGTTTTGTTATAAGATAGGCGGTGAAATACCGCGATCTATCAATGAAAATGAACAATGGAATGTATTATCAGTCACTAGTGACTGAAAACAACAATGATCTGACGTCGTCGAACAATGCTCTGACGCAATGACACGTTCATGACCTCATGTGGTTACTAGGGCGACTGCCTCTCTTCCGAGCCAACGATCTAATCATAAAATAAATAGAAAAGTTTTGTTTTCTTGACAAATACCATGTTTATCGTGAGGCAGAAAAGTTTAATATTTTCACTCGTGGCTGAGCCACTTGTGAAAATATAAATTTCTTCCTAACTCGATGAGATAAACATGATATTTGTCATGAAACACAAATCCCTCTTAATATTTACTAAACAAATCAGACACAAACCTAAAAACTATAACCTTCCTGCCGAATCTAAGTAAGTTATTTATAAGTTTGAAATCGTTTGTGAATTTTTTTTTTATATCTGATACTTAAAACAAATTTAAAAACAATGACCTCACAATTTAAGGGCCATGTAACTTAAACATTATAAAAACATTTCTTGGAAAAAAAATTGCAAATTGTTAACTTAGTGTTCAAACTACTTATCAAAAATGGCTACCCGGTAAAACTTGGGCATGGCATTTTTTACCTGAAATTTCTTTTTATAGCGTTGGAAATGTTGTTTTATAGCTTAATTTCAACCCAACCTACATTAAAATTGTAAATGCTGATCTTACATTGGAGATTTTGTTTACTGGGAATAATTCATTAATATAAGATTCTAATTACCTGAATAGTAGGGACACTTCTGTTGAAATACATTGCACAGACAAGCATTTTTCTATCTATGTCTACTTAAATATTTTCCATAGATTATGAGATAAAAGTTGATTAAACATATTTTGGAAGGGGATTTCTGCAGTTTAAATAAAGAAACATTGTTTAGATTTTGCATGACAATGATCACCCCTAAATTAGCTAGGGCAAATCACCACGATATAATACATGTATATCATGTCCAACATTTGGTCTGACTTTTTCTCTTAATATTTGTGCGTAACTCATATTTGACGGATATCATCATTTACTGACTTGGATTATCCCGTAGTTGCCACAAATCACTTTCTATTTGCTTCAGATCTATGTTCCTAAGGTACTGCTGGAAATACTAGAAAAATGCTTTTAGGAGTTTATTTCATTTTGACTGGAAATAACCTAAATCATGACTACTTACCTATAGATGTCATGAACATATTCAAAGAGGGTTTTACAGGAGGAGAATTTGTCAGACAACAGTTACTGTCACAACAACAGAAATCCAATACAGTCTTTTGATTTATGCAAATTAAAAATACAGAAGAACCATGTTAGATTTATAAACTAAATTGTGTATCCTACTGAGAGAGCTGTCAGTAAAGTAAACAAATTGGTTTTCCAAATAACGTAAAATCTAAAAATATCTTATTTTCACCCAACACAAACAACCCCTCACTCCTGTCATTATCAAACAATGAGTGTCATTCCAAAATGGAAGTTCGAGACAAATTTATAACGTTCAGGTTATCTCGTTTAATTTTCTTTTGATATTGAAAAACGTATTAAAGGTATCTTACGGAAGCATCCTAGTGCCACAGTGAGAATTTTTTTTATCTCCTAATTAGGAGATACTATCACCTAATTAGGAGATACTATCACCTAATTAGGAGATACTAACTCCTAATTAGGACATAAGTAACTCCTAATTAGAACTTATCTATTACGTAATTAGGACTTAGTTATCACCTAATTAGGAGATACTAACTCCTAATTAGGAGATACTACCTCCTAATTAGGACATAAGTATCTCCTTGCACACAAGGCCCTTAGATCCTTCCACAGCCTCTCAGAACAAGAGATTCTTGCTTTGCTGAACAGTGCTAAGCAGACATTCTGTGCCTTGGATCCGATTCCAACCAAGCTGGTATATGATAACATTGATATCCTACTTCCTGTCATCACAAACATTGTAAACCTGTCCTTGACTTCTGGCACGATGCCTAGCATTCTTAAGTCTGCTATAGTAAAACCTTTATTGAAGAAGCCAGGGTTGGATTGTGAAAATTTGAAAAACTTTCGTCCAGTTTCAAATTTGCCATTCATGTCGAAACTAATAGAAAAGGCTGTAAGTCATCAACTGTCCAAACATCTTGAAGTCAACAATCTTCATAGTCCTGTGCAGTCTGCATACAGATCCAATTACTCGACAGAAACTGCCCTGCTCAAGGTATTGAGTGACCTGCGATCTGATGTTGATAATGGGAATGCTGCGCTCTTAGTTCTCCTTGACCTGAGCGCAGCATTCGATACTATCGACCATGACATGCTTCTAAATCGTCTGTCAATGGCATGTGGTATCAAAGGTTCAGCTCTGAATTGGATAACATCGTACTTAAGTGAGAGAACACAGAAGATCTCAATTGACACAAAGCTGTCTTCAACAGTCAACTTGGACTGTGGCGTTCCTCAGGGATCTGTCCTCGGTCCAACACTCTTCACCCTGTACACAAGGCCCATCAGTGTTATCACAAAGAGACACAATCTTGGTCACCATCTCTATGCTGACGATACACAAATGCATAAGGCGTTTAAACCAGATCCTGTCTACGCAATGCTTTCAGCTGGCCAGATATCAGAGTGCTGTCAAGACATGAAGTCATGGATGTCAAGGAACATGCTGAAGTTAAATGATGAGAAAACTGAAGCCATTCTCATCGGCCCTGTTCTCAGGCGACAGAAGTGCAATCTAGCTGCAATCACTGTGGGTGAAGCATCCATTCCGCTTGCATCAAACGTACGTGATCTTGGTGTCATTATTGACTCTGATCTCAGCCTTGACAAACAAGTTAGCCAAGTGTCCAGAGTATGCCATCTTCAGCTGCGTACTATTGGAAAGTTACGACCATGTCTGACAAAAGCCGCAACTAAGACCCTGACACTGTCAGTTGTCATGTCAAGGATTGACTACTGTAATAGTCTAATGGCCGGTGCTCCAAAGTTCTCAATCAAACGTTTGCAAGCTATTCAGAACAGAGCAGCCCGTCTTGTATCTCTCACGCCTAAACAGAGTTTCATTACACCAGTTCTGAGGGAACTTCACTGGCTCCCTGTCAAGCAGAGAATCAGTTTTAAACTCCTCTGTCTCATCTACAAGTGCCACTCAAACACAGCTCCTTCATATCTGTCAGAACTTCTTCAACCTTATGTGCCTCCAAGATCACTTCGCTCAGAGTCCCAGCTTCTGTTTTGTGTCCCAAGAGTCAACCTCGTGTCATATGGCCAGAAAACGTTTACCTATGCAGACCCTTCTCTGTGGAACAACCTGCCCTTAGAACTCCGTGCTTCACCAACCTACTCCTCTTTCAGAACTGCACTAAAAACTTTCCTCTTCCACCAAGCTTTTGAGTAAATTTCATCCAGTTCCCCAAGTGCGCTTTGAGCATGATATCTAGCATGGAAAAGCGCCATACAAATGGACTATTATTATTATTAGGTCTTCAAGACGAAAGTCTGAAGACCTATTGTTTTTATCCGATTTCTTCAAGTTTATTAAGGATTCAGCCATTCAGGCTGAATCCTTATTGTTATTGGCGTGTTTTATTATTATTTTTATTCCACGAAACTTTTGCTTCGTTTTTAGCCAAAACGGCACAAGCAAATGATACCAAATTTTACAGACTTGTAGACCTTACCCTGGAATCGCCAAGTTAAGCTTTTGGGCCAAATCGGCTCAGTCATTTTTCGCCTATGTAGGCGTAAAGTTTGAAATTTTAACATGGGAATTTTTTTCAAAATGCACTTAGAGACCTGATTTTTTTTTAAAAGATGCGCAATGAAAAATAATGGAAAAAAACAAATCATGGCAAATTCGTAGATCACGTGGTTTGGCCGCCATCTTGGTTTTAGTGCATTTTTGGCAATTTCCGACCCCACCCACCTTTGACAATCTTCTCCTCTGAAGATACTTGCACTACAGAGCTCAAATTCATACTGAATGTAGCTGAAGCATTGTAGTTCTTAATTTATATTCTAGAAAGTCCTAACCTTAATAGTTTTTGTGCTATGACGTTTCAAAGTTGACCAAAATCTAAATATCGCAAAATTCAAGGGCAGATAACTCAAAAACCAGACCGTAGAATTTAATGATTTTTGCATGAGAGTTAGACATTGGCAAGGTCTTTAGGATAAAAGAATAAAATCGCTCGCGAACAGTCATTTCCGGTCGATGGGACGTGTCAAATTACATGATAAGTCAAAATTTTCGGACCCCACCCACCTTTGACAATCTTCTTCTCTGAAGATACTTGCACTAGAGAGCTCAAATTCATACTCAATGTAGCTGAAGCATTGTAGTTTGTACGTTGATTTCAAGAAAGTCCTAACGTTGATACTTTTGTTGCTGTGATCTTTCAAAGTTGACCAAAATCTAAAAATCGAAAACTTCAAATGCAGATAACTAAAAAACCTAGCCAGGGAATTTGATGATTTTTGCATGAGAGTTAGACATTGGCAAGGTCTTTAAGATAAAAGAATAAAATCGCAATTTTTTTTTTCTCAAAAGTTTTGGCTTGAAAAAAAAAGCACTTTTTTCGATTTTATTTGATAAAAATCCTTCCCAAGGGCAGGGCAACACCGCAAATGGCCAATGAAGTCTGGACTTATAAAAAAAAAAAAAAAAAAAAAAAAAAAAAATGGATATTCAAGTATATTTCTTCGTCCTCTGTCCTCTGTCCCCTTCTCTCCCTTTATCCCTGCAGTCTGACTACTTGTCTGTCAGCTCTGAGAATTTCAGGCAGATATCAATTCAAGTTTTCGAGTTATGTGCACTTGAAATGGTAGGTATGGAAAAAATGACCTCAAAACAGCTTTTCCCCCCCTTAAAAAAGAAATCATGCCAAAGTTGCTACAAATGGCCTCAAGCACTCATATATTTGGCTGAATCCTGTAATCGTCGCTTTGCGACTATATTTCTTCTTATTATTATTATTTGTACTTTTTTTGTGAACGAGCTACAGCTCAAACGGCTGCTCCAAATTCGTCCAAACTTGGCATGCAGATACCCCTTACCCTGGAATCGACATGCTAAGCTTTTGGGCAAAATTGACCAGTACATTAAAGGTCCAGTTCGAATCCAAACTCGAAAATTTAACATTGATTTTTTTTTCAAAATGCACTTAGAGACTTGAATTTTTTTTTAAAAGAAGCGCAATGAAAAATGATGAAAAAAAGGAAATCAGGACAAATTCGTAGGTCACGTGGTTTGGCCGCCATCTTGCTATAAGTGCATTTTCGACCGTTTTCGACCCCACCCGCCTTTGACAATCTTCTCCTCTGAAGATACTTACACCAGAGAGCTGAAATTCATACTGAATGTAGCTGAAGTATTGTAGAGTAAAACTTATGTTTTTTATGATCCTAACGTCAATACTTATTGTGCTGTGACCTTTCAAAGTTGACCAAAATCGAAAAATCGCCAACTTCAAGAGGAGATAACTCAAAAACCAGACCGTACAATTAAATGATTTTTGCATGTGACTTAGACATGAGCAAGGTCTTCAAGATCAAAGAATAAAATCGCTCGCGAACAGTCACTTCCGGTCAGGAGGAAGGGTCAAACTTTGCATATGCAAAAGTGGTGTTTTGCTTGGTATGTTTGAAACCTCTTTAACAAACATGCATGTGAAGGTCAAACATGCATGTGAAGGTCAAACAGTATGTGAAGGTCAAAGAGGAATCTTGAAGACCTAAGTACTGCCGCGGCAGTCCTAGTTATTATTATTATTATTAGGACTTCAATCAATCAAAACTTTATTCAGCATGGAGGTCATTCAAAAGTTAACATTTTTTACTTATATACACGCCCACCTGCAGACCTATATATTTTTATCCTTTTACAAATATTTACAATGTTGTTTGATAAGTTGAATGAAATAAATGACATTATAAATATTGACTGGTGATGAGGTCTATACCTGTTTTATGGACCCTAGGAAAACAATATTGATCGAGGACAAAGTTAATGGATTTGAGGAAACAATATTGACCAAGGACGAAGTCAGAGGTCAATATTGTTTTCCTCGGGTTCATAGAAAGAGGGCTGGACCGAATTCACCAGTTCACAGTTATTTTATTACGCTTTGATACAAAAAGGAAAATACGAAAAAGACTACGTGATATACAGCAGTAAGGTTCAATTGCTTTGGGACAAGTGGACAATGACGTCATGAACAGAATCGAACCAAATTCCCGTAGTTAGCCGTAGTTTTTGTTGTCTTTTCGTTTTTGTATCTCTGAATAATAAAACAATTATGCAATGGTGAATGTTTTATTGATCTGAGGAAAACAATATTGACCTCGGACTTCGTCCTCGGTCAATAATGTTTTCCACGAGTCTATAAACTTTCTCCTTAACTTTTATTATTATATGAAAGACAAAATATATTATGATCTTTAGTGCTTTTGTGAGTCTTTTATAGCATAGATCATGTATAATATACTTTTAAAGTTTTGGCGTTATCGGTCATTAGAAGTTAGACCTAGCAATCACCTAATAGGTAGATAATAAGTCCTAATTAGGTGAAAGCTAAGTCCTAACTAGGTGATATCTAAGTCCTAATTAGGTGATAACTAAGTCCTAATTAGGTGATAACTAAGTCCTAATTAGGTGATAACTAAGTCCTAATTAGGTGATAACTAAGTCCTAATTAGGAGATAAAAAAAATTCTCACTGTGGCACTAGGATGCTTCCGTAGTATCTAGCTACAATTTCAATAATGTTGGCAACTTTATTTAAAGGATATTAATGAATATGAAAATAGTCTATATAATTTGAGAAACAAACTACTGACTAAACAGAGTTATTATATATTCAACAATAAGACCAATTATCAATTATATTTGCTTTTGTGAAAAGTTGAAGACAATCTGGTCAAAATGTTATGGAACAAAATGTGAAATTGATGTTCATCCTTGATATGATCACTGGAGAGATGTACAGTCATTGACAACTTCACTTCATGATTGCTTTTAGGTCGATTTAAACAATACTACAAACCCAATTCTGCTAAAAACATTAACATATGTCGAAAAGTGCATCATGATTATAGTTTCATCTTAAAAAGTGTATGATAAAACCAGATCATTATCTTTAGAATATGTGTTCGTTTCAACTGACAAAGCGACTCTTAAAAATGAACAGTGAGAACATGGATCTGCACTAAAGAATCAGGTTTACTGCTAGCCAATCACTTGACCTATCAGAACAGGGGTTCCTGGGGATGCATGCCATCTATGGATAATGAGTGACAGGTGTAACATGTTGAGTGGAAGTAGCATCTATAGTGTCAGAAGTAGGTGAACAAGTTTTACAAGACTCATTCCACATGTCTACTGGTATTTGCGGGCGACAAATTACTAGTTTGTGATCGAATTTCAAGTTCATGCCTCATTGGTCACATGTACAGGCTGCTTCCATGCAAATCCCAATGTTTTTGAGCCGGGAGGAATGTGCAATTTAACCTTAAAATAGACTTTTTCAAAGAATGGTTGCTATACAAATCACGTTTACAGTGAATTTTAACTGTTGTGAATTGTATTTGATGACTTTGAAATCTACCAAGTGAAATTTCATGCCTTCTAAATTTCTTCAATTTCTCTTCGTCCAAAATTAGACTTAAAAAGGGAATTTAGCTTAAAATTGAAATCAATTCAAGTATGGATGGAATATTTTATGAAATTGCTCGAAAGACCAAGATGTAGGACAGCAATACTCCTTACAGCTTTAGGACCTTTAGAGCTCTTAACTTTTTGATGGTTTTCATTTTACAAGGAAAAATGACAAAAACGACAATGCTGTAGTTTGATAAAAATTGGAGACATTTTGTGTAGGTTCTAGAAATGAAACTTTACAAAACAAGAATGGAAAACAGAGAGGGGGAGGACTAAACCAAAAAATAGAGCCATTGGCTCTGTAGCTCATCAGGCTACATCATCAGTTACGCTATAGAGTGTGGCCAATGTGATTCCCCCTTTGTAAAGGCCACAGGGGCACCAATCATAAAATTAAGTATATAGGCGACAAGTTTCAGTTTTCTAGGCCTTATACTTCAGGAGAAGAAGATGAAAATAGATTTGAAGGACAATCCTGTTGCCTTTATTAGGGGCAACAGGGTCACCAAAGCTACAATTCATAATCCTCAATAGTCAAGGAGTCTGTACACAAAGTTTCAGCTTTCTAGGCCTCATGGTTCTGAAGAAGAACATGAAAATAGGTTTTTAAGGCATGGCATCTGTGGCCCTTATTAGGGGTCACTGGGCAACCAAAGCTACAATTTATAATCCTCACTAGCCAAGAAGTCTGTACACAAAGTTCCAGCTTTCTAGGCCTTATGGTTCTGGAGAAGAAGATGAAAATAGGTTTTTAGGGCGTGGCCCCTGTGGCCCTTATGAGGCGTCACAGGGCCACTCAAGCTACAATTTATAATCCTCACTAGCCAAGGAGTCTGTACACAAAATTTCAGCTTTCTAGGCCTTATGGTTCTGGAGAAGAAGATGAAAATAGGTTTTTAGGGTGTGGCCCCTGTGGCCCTTATTAGGGGTCACAGGGCCACCAAAGCTACAATTTATAATCCTCACTCTTCAAAGAGGCTATACACAAAGTTTCAGCTTTCTAGGCATCATGGTTCTGGAGAAGAAGATGAAAATAGGCTTTTAGGGCGTGGCCCCTGTGGCCCTTATTAGGGGTCACAGGGCCACTAAAGCTACAATTTAAAATCCTCACTAGCCAAGGAGTCTGTACACAAAGTTTCAGCTTTCTAGGCCTTATGGTTCTGGAGAAGAACATGAAAATAGGTTTTTAGGGTGTGGCCCCTGTGGCCCTTATTAGGGGCCACAGGGCCACTAAAGCTACAATTTGTAATCCTCACTAGCCAAGGAGTCTGGACACAAAGTTTCAGCTTTCTAGGCCTTATGGTTCTGGAGAAGAAGATAAAAATAGGTTTTTAGGGTGTGGCCCCTGTGGCCCTTATTAGGGGTCACAGGGCCACTAAAGCTACAATTTAAAATCCTCACTAGCCAAGGAGTCTGGACACAAAGTTTCAGCTTTCTAGGCCTTATGGTTCTGGAGAAGAAGATGAAAATAGGTTTTTGGGTGTGGCCCCTGTGGCCCTTATTAGGGGTCACAGGGCCACTAAAGCTACAATTTATAATCCTCACTAGCCAAGGAGTCTGTACCCAAAGTTTCAGCTTTCTAGGCCGTATGGTTCTGGAGAAGAAGATGAAAATAGGTTTTTAGGGCATGGCCCCTGTGGCCCTTATTTAGGGGTCTGAGAACTGAGACTGAGAACTGAGAGACTGAGAACTATGGTCTGAAAATAAGATCAAGGTCATCAAAAGTTACATGCCTCTTTATAATCCCCAAATGTAGGCTGTGATCAAATATGAAGAGTGCAAAGGTTCATGAGATATCGTGTAAACAGGAGTGTCAGAGTGGTCAAAATGTTTTAGTGACCTTGAAAATAAGTGACTGGTGTATGCGTAATCCCCCAATGTAGGCTATGACCAAATAGTAAACTGGAGAGATCCCCACAACAGCGTTCAATGAAGTCAAGAGAATTCTGTCTATGCAGCCAGTTCTGGAGTGCTTCAACCCAGAAGCAAATACTGTGTTACAGTGTGATGCATCAGAGAAAGGCCTAGGAGCATGTCTCATGCAGAAATGATCATCCAATCATGTATGTGTCGTGCCCAATTCCCGGAATTGCCCATTCCCTGGGTTTGGGCAACCACCCCTGCCAAATTCCCGGGAATGGGCAAATCAGATTTCAATTTGCCCAATCCCAGGGAATGAGCAAGGATTAAGATATAAACCAAATGAGAGCCAACAGTAATTACACTTGATTAATGTTTATTCTGTACAAACAGTTCTTGAAACAATGTAACACATGGTAATCAGGCAGTTAAAATGTAACACTATATCATTAAACTTCAAAAAAATTGTAAATACTCATTATTATCAATATTAAACTTATTTTAACATTAATAATTTAAAAAATCCAAATTTAAGAAATGAACTTAAAAGTAAGATCATTAACAGCAAATCATTATTAAGACTGAAATTTGTATTAGGTAAACAATCTAAAATATCCAAAACCAAAACAACTGTACTAAAAATACATTATTAATAACATTTAAAACCAAACTTATTCTGACATTAACAGCAATTAAAATTATCCTTATTTCCAGCCTTAAAGCACATGCAACGTTTGCTGCAACATTGCCTATTGCAGTTACATTTGTTGTAGCCCTAACCACTTCCAACACTGTCCAATCTTGCTGCTGTCCTCACTGATATTTGCTCATTTGACACGTCATCCATTTTCAAAATGTTTTGGTCACATCGTTCAAACTGATTACGACAAAATGTCCCGCTTAATTGACCATGTGTTGTTGCGATAGTGTCGTGTCCACAGTTATGGTGAGCCTCTTTAATAACGTAATATAATTCCTCAAATGGTACGAAGTATTTGGGATCCTTTTCAGTTCCTTTCTTAATCAATTTCTTCAGTCCGCCAATATCAAACACATCAAATTTCTGCAGTAGTCTATATTCGAACTTTGCTCCATGGTCCAGATGTTATGTGAAGCAAAATGACAAATACATAGCATATGAAGAGGCAAAGTAAAGTTCACAGCCCAGCAATACAATCAATAAGCTTGTGTAAGCGTAATCATCCAATCCCAGGGAATGAGCAGTCGTTAACACTGCTCATTCTCAGGGATTAGCTGACCAATCACTGGGATTGGGCAAGCCCCCGACCATTGACGGGGATTGGGCAACGTTGTTGCCCAAACCCAGGGAATGAGCAATTCCGGGAATTGGGCACGACATATGCATCTCGAGCACTTACAGAGACTGAAACCAACCATGCACAAATAGAGAAAGAACTCCTTGCCATAGTCTTTGGGTTGGGAAAGTTTGACAGATATGTGTATTGACGACATGTGAAGATTAAATCAGATCACAAGCTATTAGAGACCATCTTGAAGAAAAAGTCTACTCATCGTTCCAAAACATTTGCAGAGAATGATGCCTCACCTACAATGGTATGACTCTCAAGAGACCTTTTTAGGGGTCACAGGGCCACCAAAGCTACAATTTATAATCTTCACTAGTCAAGGAGTCTATAAACAAAGTTTCAGCTTTCTAGGCCTTATGCTTCTGGAGAAGAAGATGAAAATAGGTTTTAAGGATATGGCCCCTTTGGCCCTTATTAGGGGCCACAGGGCCACCAAAGTTACAATTTATAATCCTCACTAGCCAAGGAGTCTGTACACAAAGTTTCAGCTTTCTAGGTCTTATCATAAGTGGTTGACTTGCTTTCCGTACGATTTTCATGTGTAACCAAAACATGTTAGTGGCAATAGTGAAAATTTGGCAATAGTGTTAATGCCTAGGCAATAAGGATAATGCCTAGGCAATAAAGATAATGCTGATTTCAAGCAGGAATTAGCATTATTGCCAGCGGAATTAGTGCTAATGCCTAGGATATAGAGTTGATTTTTACGCTATTGCCTGATGACCATATATCTTGACAAAATAAACAAGCAGGTTCAAAGGAGATCAGAACATATCACTTTCAGTTTCGGGGGCATCGCTGTCAGTACTACACTTGGGTCGAAGCGCATCAAGTAGTTCTTCCTCTGTACTAGTTCATCAGTTTGGCCTAAGAGTAATTGAAGGATCCGGATGACAGGGTGTCAAAAAGGACTGTTAAATGCAACCTAGCTCTTCAAAAAGACTCAACTTCGAATAATAAACATCAATAAGTAAGTTTAACAAATAGTTTCTATCCAAAAACAGAACAAGATGAATTATCAATCAAAAATTAGGAAATTTGAAAAATTGTTGGAAATGTTTGAGACTGAATCAACCAATTGTAGGACACATCACATATCGCATGGCACTATGTCGCACACAGAGCAAGAGGGAACCTGTCAAAATGGAACTGTTGATTTGTTTTGGTTTTCACGTCAAATAAGGTAAATTATAAAACTCCTGCAACCAAATTTGTCTCTTTGCTATTCAACAAGCAACTACAATCTCTGCAACCAAATTAGTGTTTGTCAAGACACGAAAAGTGATGGATATTTGCTAGAAAACAATTTGGTTGCAGTTGCCTATAAGGGTCTGCAACCAAACTCGAAAACTCCTCGATTTCATTGCGATTATATGTTCTGCAACCAAACTCAAGGCTTCAAGGAAATAATTGATTTATAGTAAATCATTTTAGCTGTCAGAATATCTTCATTTCAATCATTTTCAAAGAAAAGGTTGCATTTTATTGATGTTTTAGATACCCCGTCATTTGGACCCTTCAATTACTTTTAGGCCATCAGTTTAAGGACTTCAATATCCTTCAAATCCTTGATTACTTGAGATACAAACTCGCGACCATTGTCACTTTGGAGGATTCGAGGAGTCCCAAAAATGCTAAATATTCAAGAAGATATTTTGCAACTTCTGCACTTCTTATTGATTCCAAAGGTCTTAGCCGACAGAACTGAAATGATCCTGATAGTTGATAGATTTGAAATTACCATCTGGAGAGGATTGAAAGTCAAGAAGATCCATTTGCACTCGGCAGCTGTAATCATTTGAAAGAATTGGTTTTACTACAATGTTTTTTCTTTGTTAAACATATCTGACACAGTGAGAGAAAGTATTCAATGGTGTCTTGAGTTATGTTAGCATAGGTTTTGGTGTGCTTCATCCTACGGTCTCTTCCACAATGACCGGTCGCTCTGTGGGCCTTTTCAACTATTCCATAAAGTTCTTCAATATAACAATGAACTTTCATAGAATCAGAGATCCACTTTCACTTCGAACCTTGTCAACGAGTCTCTCCTTATCAGCTACCTCCAACAGAGAAAACTTCTTCTTCCATCTATAAATGCTTGAGTTGTCACACTTCCCACTCTTTAAGGCCCCTATGATCTCATTGTACTGATCACGGTTCATCATTCCTCTAGTCTTACCTGATCTTAACTTTTCCAGAAAATAACTCGGAAATACTGTTTCAGCCATTTCTAATCTTGAAATGAAACACTGGATGTCATTTATGTTTTAAATAGGAAACTTAGCTTGCACATTTACAAAGATTTGTTAATCGAATAAGTGCAGTCATTCTAAAACAATCAACCTGCTGAATATGGCTTGTATGTTCAGAATCAAAAGGCTTTGATAACTCAAGTCAATCAACAAGCTTGTACATTGCCTGTGTGCTAAGCAGATGATATAATCAATTATACTTGATTGAGGTGACGCTATGCATTTGCTTAGTTTATGTTAACATCATAATTGGTGAGATGTACTCACCAATCGGCATTAGCGCTAATGCCGCTGGCAATAAGGAAAAACAAGTCATTATTTCATAGGCAATAGCACTAACTTACTCTCTCTGACTGTGAGCGCCATGTTTGAGGCTGCGGACTGGGGACATGGTAGACTTGAGTGTGACTGGGGTGGGAGCTGGGCGATGTCCATACTCCTTGCCTTCCAGTGACACAGCCGACAATTTATCATCATGTGACCTAGGGGTAAAGGTGTGTAGGTCGCTTGATGCTCTCTCAGGACTGGTGTGGTGCTGACCGTCCCCCGTGCTAGCAGAGGGCAGCTTGACACTGATAGATGTGCGGCTGGTGCGACTCACACTCTTGTGCTCGCTGCGTTTAGATCCTGGACTCTCAGACATTGCACTCACTGACCTACAACATGCCAACAATATAAATATATATATATACCATATATATATTGATATACCTGTAAATTCAAAACACCTCACATTAATCTAATAGCTTTAAATGAAAATTAAACAACAGCTTCATTCAAAGTGGAAACCAGTGATTGTGTTGGAGTAACCGAAATGACATATTTCAATCTAGCCTGTGTACGCCTTTGATGTAACTATTCAAAACTAATGAATTTGGAGGAACAGTACTCAAAGAAATATAAATGTAACTCTTTTGGCAATTTTGCTTAAACATCTACTAGGTAACCTCGACTTTACCACTTCTCGATTTTCGTTCAAAGATTTTTCACCAAATAAAAGCTGGACTTGATTTTTGTTAATTTGTCCAATTAACACCTTTAATAAGCCTTTCATTAAGACAGCGTAATTATCGGCGAGGGGCCATAAAACTTGGGCGGGTGTGACGTAAAAAACAGACTTAACACAGAGTAATGAATCATTATTTCAAATGAAATACCGCCTAAATAATTGTTTAATTACCATTGATGTGGATATCTTTTTACACTAAATGTTTAGTAGTGTTACATCGTCAAATGATTTATCTAACTGAGTGGAAAACATTTTCTGAAATCATTAATTTTTGTTTCTGTGGTCATGTTACGATAGATGTATAGATAATGAGGATGATTCTGTTAATGATGTCACAAAAATGGGGCGTGACCAGTCATGCATTCACTGGTTTATGGACAGATAGGTCTAAGCGGCCCATCAATATAACAGTGGCTTTCAAAAACGGCTTTCATTACCAAACTGAACATATTTGAGTAGCGACCTTTGACGCATTATACAATATTGTAATCAGACTTTCATATATTCCAAAGAAAATACTGAAATATGTTTGTGGTTATGTGAACTTTAACAAAGTACAAAATTGAAAGTTGGTTAACCCCTGGACATGCTTCATGGCTCAACACCTGGGCCCCTTGTCCTCGTAACTGCCCGCTCTAGCAAAACTAATTAGCTCACAATACCCCTCATCTCCTGAGACTGGATGAAAGGAAGCTGTCTACCATAAAGTTTGGATTGTCTTGTTGTTTCATGGAGATCAGTTGGGAAACAGACAGGTGTGAATAAGGATATCAAACAGAGAATACAGGGACATTATCTGATAATTTGCACTATTGTTGTTGTTGATTTCTGGGGACTTGTCTATCTATAGTATACACCCTGTGTGAACGTGTAAGCCAGAGCCATATTCTGAGAAAGGAATGTACATTCCCCAATGCTGGTGTTAAGTTTTGTGTTGTCTGTTGTTAGTAGAATTTTATTAAATATCTCATAATATATACACTTTTAAGCTGAGATATTCCATGCTGTTAATGAGCATTTAATACATTATACGCATACCTAGTTTCAACCATTAAATCAATGCATAGAGTTATCTGATTATACATTTATGGCACTGCCGTCAGTGATACACATTGAATTTCATAATGATCATAAAATCAGTATACGCTTCAAAGACACAACAAGACTTGCGTAAATTGGGAGCGGACACCACACGACCAGGTGGCGAGATCAAATTCTGTAATTTTCTTCACAGCCAAGAATAGCATTGACTTCAAATTTTACAGATCTATACTCTTATCAATACCTTTAACACTTACTGTTGCAGTATCAGCTCTAAGTTTAATTATAATGCACTGATGGAAAATTGTGAGTGACTGTTGAACTTACTGACCAAGAAGTCCTAGATTTTCATGCTTAGTAAAATAACAAGGGCATAAAATCTGGTATGATAGATTATGGATATCCACTTATTTACAGCATGGAAGGGTTTTAGCAAATAGTATCAGAAATATAAAAATAGAGCCAGTGGCTCTGTAGCTCATCAGGCTTCATATCAATTAGGGCTTTAGGGTGTGGCAAATGTGGTTACCCTCTTACTTTGGACCACAGGATCACCAAATGTACAACTTGGAATCCTCCTTATCTAACTCAGGAGTTTGCACACAAACTCTTCTTGAGAAAAAGATGAAATTAGGCTAAAGGGTGTGGCCCCTGAAAAAGCTATAAATCATAATCCTCACTAGTCAAAGAGTATATTCACAAGGTTTCAGCTTCCAGGGCCTTTTGCTTCTGGAGAAGAAGATGAAAAAAGGTTTAAAGGGCATGGCCCTTCTGGCCCTTAATAGGGTCAAAGGGCCACTAAAGCTACAATTTATAATCCTCACTAGCCAAGGAGTCTGTATACAAAGTTTCAGCTTTCTAGGCCTAATAATTCTGGAGAAGAAGATGAAAATAGGTTTTTAGGGCGTGGCCCCTGTGGCCCCTAGGGCCACCAAAGCTACAATTTCTAATCCTTACTAGTCAAGAAGTCTGTACACTAAGTTTCAGCTTTCTAGGCCTTATGGTTCTGGAGAAGAAGTCGAAATTCCACAAAGTTTACAGACGGACGGACAGACTGATGGACGCCGGACACCATGCCATGCCATTAGACCTTACAGGCCAGATGAGCTAAAAAGGTAACAATGATTGATAATAACAAAACTTACCGCAAGCATTGGGGAGTGTACATTTCCCTTCTGGGAATAAAGCTCTGGCGTAAACGTTCACATGAGGTGGTATATTGACATATGAATTAACATTCACTAGTAAACAGATCCGTTCACACGTGATGGGCGTGGTCTACATCATATGATGTAAAACATGTTTTTTGTATTAGTACTGTCAGTTCCCAAACGGTGTAGGACATTCAACAACAACAACAAGCAGCTGACTTGGTCGAGCTATATCCCCCGCAATATGTATAGGTTTTCCTTTTCATACTGCCGATTAATTTTTGTCGCACAAATTAACACAAATTTTCCAGGATATGAAAGAAACTGTTCTAATAAAAAAACTAAATCATACCAACTTTATTTTCACTGTTGGGCATAATTGGACTTAACTGACAAAATTAAAATCAAACAAATGAATTTATGTATTATGTATTTGGATCTTGAAGATCAATTTGATCATAATTAAACAAGCATATTTAAAAAAAAAAAAAAAAAATTTTAAATTTTAATTTCTAATTTTTTCCCATTTATTGAGTTACAGGCATACAATATCAGCAAACAGTTCGATACAGTTCATTTAAACAAATATAGTGTACAACTTCACAGATAATATCTTTCTAACTTAACAGTAAGTGTAACGTTGACCAAATTTAACAAAATTTTGCTCAGTACAATTTGATAAGTTGATACATTTGGTGATATCATAGTATTTAATAATTTCTTGTTTAATAAAATCAATATGAGGCACAAAATTTCCGTGAGCACATTTGAATATGCACTGTTTTATCAGGAGGATGATTACATTTACAGGATTATTGTTAACACCTTTAAATCCAAATAATACGTTTTCACAAGAAAAATATATAATTACTTCTACAGATTTAAGCCATTGTTCATTAACTGACCAAATTGGTTTTACATGTTCACATTTCCAAAAGAGGTGCTCTACAGTTTCTAGCTCTTTTTTACACAAGGAGCAAAGAGGTGAATCTTTGTATTTTATTCTATATAGTATTTTTAAAATTGTTCTTCATGACACACCAACATATGATTTTGTATCTCAATAACAAATTTGATCAAAAATGTGATGATTAGTTTAGTTGTAACCGATTTCCAACAGAGTCATTTTTGGCCAAAAAAGGCAAAATTTTATAAAAATATTTCCAAAATTGTTCTTCATGACACACCTTCATATGATTATGTATCTCCATATCAAATTTGATCAATATGTGATGATTATATAATTTGTTTAGAAGTTATGAGCCGGACAGGATTTGTAACAGTTTTCCAGCAGAGTCCTCATTTTTTGCCAAAAAGGCAAAATTTTAAGAAAATATTTCCAAAGTTGTTCTTCATGACACACCTTCATATGATAAGGTATCTCCATATCAAATTTTATCAATATGTGATGATTAGTTTAGAAGTTATGAACCACGGGATTTGTAACAGTTTTCCAGCAGAGTCCTCATTTTTTGCAAAAGAAGGCAAAATTTTATAAAAATATTTCCAAAATTGTTCTTCATGACACACCTTCATATGATTATGTATCTCCATATCAAATTTGATCAATATGTGATGATTAGTTTAGAAGTTATGAGCCGGACAGGATTTGTAACAGTTTTCCAACAGAGTCCTCATTTTTTGCCAATAAAGGCAAAATGTTATAAAATATTTTCAAAATTGTTCTTCATGACACACCTTCAGATGATTATGTATCTCCATATCAAATTTTATCAATATGTGATGATTAGTTTAGAAGTTGTGAGCCGGACAGGATTTGTAACAGTTTTCCAACAGAGTCCTCATTTTATGCCAATAAAGGCAACATTTTATAAAATATTTTCAAAATTGTTCTTCATGACACACCTTCATATGATTATGTATCTCCATATCAAATTTTATCAATATGTGATGATTAGTTTAGAAGTTGTGAGCCGGACGGGACTTGTAACAGATTTCTTACAAAATTTACCACTTTTTGTCCAAAATCCTAATATTTTATTTAGATTTTCAGAAAATTGTTTCTCATGACACATTATTACATGTTTCTTCATGTCCATAACAAATTTGAATTGAAATGGTTGATTAGTTAGAAAGTTATGAGCCGGACACAAAGTGTAAGGGGGTCTGTATACAAAGTTTCAGCTTTCTAGGCCTCATGGTTCTGGAGAAGAAGATGAAAATAGGTTTTAGGGCGTGGCCCCTGTGGCCCTTATTAGATGTCACAGGGCCACCAAAGCTACAATTTATAATCCTCACTAGTCAAGGGGTCTGTACACAAAGTTTCAGCTTTCTAGGCCTCATGGTTCTGGAGAAGAAGATGAAAATAGGTTTTTAGGGCGTGGCCCCTGTGGTCCTGTTTAGGGGTCACAGGGCCACCAAAGCTACAATTTTTAATCCTCACTAGTCAAGGAGTCTGTACACAAAGTTTTAGGTTTCTAGGCCTCATGGTTCTGGAGAAAAAGATGAAAATAGGTTTTTAGGGCGTGGCCCCTGTGGCCCTTATTAGGGGTCACAGGGCGACCAAAGCTACAATTTTTTATCCTCACTAGCCAAGGAGTATGTACACAAAGTTTTAGGTTTCTAGGCCTTATGGTTCTGGAGAAGAAGTCGAAATTCCACAAAGTTTACTGACGGACGGATGGACGGACGGACGGAGGGACGGAGGGACGGACGGACGGACGGATGCCGGACACCATGCCATGCCATAAGCCCATCGGGCCTTACAGGCCAGATGAGCTTAAACCTATAATGTTCATATTCAAATTCTGGTTGTATTTCAAAATTCATTTATAAGAACATATTTATAACTATTTGTTATCGATCAAAACTAAATATTTTGTATTTGAAACATTTGTGGAAGTAAGTAGATTATACTTATATTATGTGGTTTGAAATTGTCCATATGCCTGTATGCCATAATTTCATATTTCAAACATTTATTAAACAAGCAAAAAAGTGAGCGTGGCTCACTAATACCCCCGACCGTGCATCCCTGACTAACTGAATTATTTTTTACTTTCAATATACTCATTTCTTGCACAGCATTTGACCCCCAAAGAGGAATTGAGAAAAATGACTAATCCAAAAAATGGAACTTCGTAAAAAAAAAAAACACACACAAAAAACCCTTATCAATTTTAGTTTTGATTTGGCACTGCACTGCTCCTAGAAGGGAAGAAGACACATGAAAAATGTGAAGAGAATCAGATGAAAAGTTTTTCCCGTAATAGGTTGGACAAATGTGATATTGGAAAATGACTATGTTGAAAATATGGAAATTTGTAAAAAAAAGTGAAATATCAATCAAATTTGTTGAAATTTCGCACCGCACCCCTCCTAGTAGGGTAGAAGATGGGCAAAATTTGAAATAAATCAGATGAATAGTTTTCTCGTAATAGGTCGGACAAATCTGATATTGCAAAATGACTAAGTTCAAAACATGGAAATTTGTAAAAATTTCAAATATTAAAGAAATTTGTTGTAACTTCGTAGTGCACCCCTCCTAGTAGGGTAGAAGACATGTGCAAAATTTGAAATAAATTGGATGAATAGTTTTCCCGTAATAGGTCGGACAAATCTGATATTGGAAAATGACTAAGGTCAAAACATGGAAATTTGTAAAAAATTCAAATGTTAACAAAATTTGCTGTAACTTCGCAGTGCACACCTTCTAGTAGGGTAGAAGACATGTGTAAAATTTGAAATTAATCGGATAAATAGTTTTCCCGAAATAGCTCGGACAAAAAATGTGCTCGGACAGACGGACACACACACACACACGGACAGAATCGTTGGTATTACTAGATACCCCGGACCGTTGGTCGGGGGTATAATATTAAACATAATTCCACTTCTGTGCAGTCATAGTTGAAATAATTGATGATCGGCAATTCATCATATCTTTACGTAAAAAGAGTTTTGAAATTATCTTTGAAAATTTTTTCAATCTAGATCATATATTGCATTGTGAATATGTTAAACTTCCTTCTGGAAGAAGATACTTACTGCCAGTCTTAAAACCAATAGGGGTAAAAATACTTTTATTCCTTGCAGCATTCGCCTTTTAAATGCTCCTTAATTTACACGCATGATTGTGGTTCTTCTTCGTATTCCTTGTAACTATGTTGTGTGTTGTTATTGTATACCAGCTCTGTAATGATACAACATGAATTCCCTTCGGTGTAATAAATTATTATTATTATTATTATTATTATTATTAATATTACATATGTTGCTGATTCAAAATTTAAATAGTTTCCTTAATTTCCACTAGCCAAATGAAATTTCTACACTTATTCTTTGAAACGGCCAGTACTTCAAAATATTTAATGCCTTCTAAAAACACAAGTTCAGTCGTTTGTTTACCAATCTAGATAAAACTAGCTGTAATGTAAACGTCCCCTTACGTCCAAATCACTTCCTGTTTACGCTGTGCTGGTAAACAAACAATATAGTTAAAACTAGCTGTAATATGTAATGCCGATTAGTCCTCACGGTACATCTAGCTACTAACCCACCTGGTCCATGTCAAGCATGCACAAAAATCAGCCAATAAAAAAAGAACTGGCTGCTCCCATTGAATCTGACAATCTAGTTAATACAAGTTGTTAGAATCGGTCAATGATGAATCAAGTTAAAACTAGCTATAATGTTTACGTCCAATAAGTCATACATTAAATTATTGATATGCTCATAATGTGTAAAATGCAATATAAATCCTAACGACGCCCGATTCAAAGAGATCAGCCAGTTCTTTTTTTATTGGCTGAACACGAAAATACAGGAATGGTAAACAATACGTCAACTGTAAGCCGCTTTCATAATTTCTGTATTCCGAACCAATCAATGTATCTTTATAATTTTTATATCATTGTCAAGACAAAAGAATTATCTCTAATCTGGTATACAGTTTGCATATTCGCAATAAAAAAAAAAGTGTAGCGAGATATGACAAATATCCCAAATATGTGATTATCAAAGTCTGTTTTCAATAACTGATGGTACCCTATACTCTTATTTTATTTCTTCAAAACCATGACTTACATTGGAACATAATTCATATGATCATCAAGAGAAATAAATGCCCTTCAATCACATATATAAAATTTATATTTGTACCCATTGAAGTAAGCTATTTATCAAGCTCGAAATAAAGACAATTTTTGTATGCGCGACAGTTAATTTTACAGCAAATCTAACACTTTCGCCTGCACGTGCTTGGGCCACGTGAGTGCCCCAGGTGGATTCATTTGCTTATTACTCTACACACGGCAGAATGTTTTCACACAAAATCACTCATTCACTTTGGCATCGTATATCTTTAGTTCAGGACGATGATCCTAATGAAAAAATATCACCATAAATTACCTCTATGTACGTATATTATTTGCATATGCATATGTATTAATATGATTTTGTTAGACTTGAAATAAAGACAATTTTTATATCATTGTAATAATCGTTCTAAAGAATTCCTCAAAATAATTTTTATGTGGTTGTGAAGCGGAACATTCAGTGATTCCTACTGTAGTAATACGGCGCATGCGTGGTCACAATTTATTGAATAATGGCGGTCGAAATGAAAACAACTTTACTTTCGATATCGAAAACCGTCCCACGTGTGAAAGAAATTCCAGAGAAAGTTTGGGATATGTATTGGCCATTTAGTTACAGGATTGGTGACTAAGAATTGTAAGTTAGGATCTTTTTTATTCCCCCTTCTCGATGTAAATATGCCATGTCTCGTAAAAACGCACGCACTTCGTCACAGAAAATAATACAGCCAGGAGTGCTAACAGGCAGATAACAGTGGCTGGCACTGTACAAGAAAATTCAAGCCACAGTGTCTTGTAGAGCACATAAAGTATTCAGCGTTGTGAGGGTTAAAGAGCAATTGATTAGTACTCAGCATATTATGGATGATCTTAAAATGAAACCATATTAAGTCACTACCTGATATACATCTCTTTGCCTTAGGATTAAAATAAGTTCACTCTCTGTCTAAATATATTTTTGCAAATAACTGAAGTCAACTACTGTTTTATTATATGATTTATTAAAGTATCAGTTATCTTGAAAACTATTCAATTATTTAAAGTTTTTTTTTAAGCAAAAGTTTAGGGCGCTCCTCGTAGTGGCGATCTATTTGTAGCTCCAGGTCATTGGATTGATATGTTGAACTCGCGTGACGTTTCCCGCGGTCAACATAAGGTTTGATCATTGTCAAAGACCACCTTCCTCGACCAACAGACAACAGATCACTCGCCCATCATATAATAATCACATATATATAACGCAGAGGGTAAGCATTTGTGACGACCATGTGAAATAGCCTCTGTCAGGATGGCTAATCTTTCTTAATTCATTCTCATTCAAGGCAAAAGACAATTCAACAAGTTCTTAAAGTTCAATAAAGTTTATTCAGTAACAACAGAATTCAACAAATAATGGCAAGTAGATATATGCTATTTCTGAATAGAAATATATATAAGTGCTTTAATTTACTATCTTGCAAAAACAATAAACTTCGAATATATCACAGTAGCTTGTTTGCAACTCTGCTACTCATATTAAATCATTTAACTAACCATGAAACGTCAATACCAAATATATCAATGTCTACAATCTTGAACCAAAGTGCCAAATGTCTATCTAGCACTAACTCTTGAACCTCAGTATTTATAGCAGGTATCTACAGCATAAACCTTCACTGTACTATAACTCTCAAATACTGAAATGCACATATCAATATTGACCACAATATGTCTCCATTTACACAATGGACACAGCACTACAACTCTGGACGATTATCAACTCTACGTACTACAACTGGAGCACGATCAACTGTTCATGAAACTACGATACAAATATAGCACCTTGAAAACTATTCAGTTTGCTTTGTAATCGTAAACTTTTATGAGAAAAATCCCCCAAACACTATCGTAAAACTTTACCTATAAAGATGAGTGTTTGCTACTACATTATCGATCAAAACATCATTAATTCTCTCCTACAAATAGTCTTATGAGTACTAGCACATTTACAAATATAACCCTCTAAAATTTCAAGTAAGTACCAACTAACCTATCGATACGACCTGTCGAGACGGAGATCAAAGCTAGACTGGCGCGTGACTGCGAGCAGCCTCTATTTATAGTCTTCCAAAACCGACGAAAACCAACAAGAAACCCACAAGAAACCCACAAGAACCAACGAAAAACCGACAACCCGACAGACCGACAGGTCGGTTTATCCCACCAAAAACCAACGAGAAACCAACAAGAATCGACGAGCTGTCAAATCAATAGATCGACAAAGTCTAGCAGAATCCGTAACAAAAAGATAAAACTATGAAACTTATCTTGGAAGAGAAATAAATACACTTGAAGGCAATAATAAAACATCATAAAAAGTAAATATTTAAAGAAATGTTATCATGATGGTTCAAAACAGTAAAGCTTACAGCGGAAGCAGCGACGTCTGCGACCCGGATGTGTACACCAATTGACCTAGGTCATGGGGTCAAGGCAGCTCACAATGTTTACAATGTCACGGATAGGCACACATGTATCGGAGAGGATTGTGAGATAATCATGAGGTATTTACTTTAGTTTATGATAGGAAATTGTTTGGAATAAATAAAAGATATGATGAGGGCTGATATATATTTACAGGGGCAAAATGACACTTTGAAATAGATACAAGTAAACCTTGCAAAACTCATGTTACGGCCGAAAGGATTATCATAAGAAATAACTTGAAAATCTGATTCCTCACACATTGTCCACCCAAAGACGGAAGTGGTTCATTTGCAGCGACCTCATTCCCAATGGACAATCAAAACTTGACAAATCTTAGAGAAGATTTTTCATTCTTATTGCACATTTTTACACTATATTTGTTCTCAATGAATGTCCAAAGGTTGTAAATGTCTTATATCAATCAAATTTCTTCTTGTCATGCCTTAAAAACTGATAAATTTTTAATTTAACACAGGTGCCGAATCACAAAGTAAAGTCTGTGGGCGAATTTGTTACTTTTAAATGGCCAGTTTGAGCAGGTATTTTTTTTCCACAAATATCTGGGAGGGAATTTCCTTTTGTACATGACCTTGTCACTTTTTAAGTATTTGATTTGTTTTCTATTTTCTGTTTATAACTATGTCATGTTTGGTAATTAGTTCTAATCCGCCCTTCAAATCAAACATAAAATAGCGAAAATAATCGAAGCCACTGACAAGCACTACCATTTACAGGGTGTATTTTTTATGGAAAAGAAATTCAGGAGGACTTTTCTGTTAACAAATATATTTATTATATGATGGACGAGCGATCTGTTTTCTGATTGGCCGAGGCAGCTGGTCATCGACAGTGATCAAACCTTATGTTGAACGCGGGAAATGTCACGCGAGGTTAACATAACAATCCGATGACCTGGAGCTAAAAATAGATCGCCACTGCGTGGAGCGCCGTAAAGAGTTGTTTCCAAAAAAAAACTTAAAATAATTGAATAGTTTTCAAAATAACTGAAACTTTCATAAATCATATAATAAAACAGTTGTTGACTTCAGTTATCAGTGAGTCCAATGGTTTATTGACCTCGGAAACTTATGTTCCGAGGTCAATAAACCATTGGATTCACCTCAACTGAAGTCAATAATTGTATAATGATTTTTACATGATTATTTCACACTTATTGCAAATATGTTCATGAGGTTAACATTTCAGTTGTTATGATTTAACAATTTGACAAAGAAAAAAGTGTATCGCTCAAAAAAGAAAAACATCGTGAAATGAAGCCTATCATCGGAGCTACAAGTGTGAAATGCATTACTGCCACAAAACATTGTCGTAACTGATAACTTTTATTATGAATTATGTATAAACATGTTCCTCTTCTGTCAATCCATTATTTATTTCCTAATTTTGTTAAAAAATTACTATAATACAGCAAATTTGTGCTTTGAACTGTATCGTGATCATGGCGGCCACTAAGCTTGTCAGATGATTGTTTGGTCGTAGTTTGTATGGGATTTGTTAATAATGTTTGCATAAGTAAATGTGACAGATTATATCTATATATGACACCTCAAATGGCACTGACACTGACCATATCAAATTGAGAAGAAAAGTTGATTCGCTTCAGCTTTTGAACATAAACAAAGATTCGTCAGTGTTGCCGCACTCCCCTATGCTTGACTTTACCGAACATAAAATCTTTATTTAAAGTGACTTAGATATCTTTCTGAAAAACTGCTTTGCTATGAGTGAGGTACATTGTGCGAAGTCGAGGGCGACAGCAAAAGTAAGATGGAAATTCGCCTGCGAGAAGACAAGAGAGAAATGCCAAGCGGATTTATTTGGGAGACCTTGCCCAAAAATGGGATCACTTAAAAGCTTAGTTAAAGCTACACTAAAATTTAAAGATTTTCAACTGGCAAAATATTCTAAAAATTGCTTTACAATCATGAGTTGACATGCCACTGCAAGAGACCTAAATGAAACTGATTTTACTGTTGTTCACATGACAATGTTATTAAAATCTAAATATTTTAGATATCTAAATACCTACCTTAACTTAGGAATAAGCCACTTACCTTTCCTCATGAGAAAAAGATAGACCTTATTTTGCCGGCTACTCACAGGTATCGATGATAGCTGCTTCCTGCCTCATGGGCAAGCGCGGGAAAATGACGTCACATCCTACTGAAAAAATTATTCTTATTGTTCCGAAAAGGGAACGCAGAGATCCAACGAGGCTGAGGTGGGAATGTACCTCCTAAGTTAATAAGGTAGGTATTTAAATATCTAAAATATTTAGATTTTAATAAATTTTTAACCTACCTTAACTTAGGAATAAGCCACTGATCCGACAGATTGAGGAGGGAGGACGAGTCCCAAAAAGCAGGAAAGCCAAGGCAATAAATCCTCCATACCAGTGGGAAACCGAGATGAACTGCACACAGAAGCAAACGGTAAGAACACGGTGTAGCCAACAACGAACAGCTCAACAAGAGCGTGGGAGAGAAGAAGCGTTGTAGAAAAAAGAGCATCCTTATCCTAGTGGGATGTTGGTTAGGTGGGCTGCAGGCAACCCCCAATGGACCAAAGGATCGAAGTCACTGCAAAGACTCTGAGGTAGTGGGAAAAGAAGAACTGTTACAGAGGCAAAGCTATGTAAGGCAAAAGTCGAAGATAGTGCTCTACTTCCGTAGGGCTGCTGGTGACAGGGAGGTGGCGGCATCTTATGCAGCAATGATGACGATCTGTAGCCACAGAAATAGGGTGTACCTAGAGGTCACACCCTTGGCACGGAAGGAACTCTAAAGTACTCCTTCAGGGCACTGTTGCTACTGATCCGACAGCAGAGAGGAGGGAGGACAAGTCACAAAAGCAGCAAGGTAACTGGACAGGAGTCTCCATGAGTTGGAACGGCCACAGCAAACTGCACAGAGAAGCAGATGGTAACCCCAACAAGTCGCCAACAACGTAACCGCTCAAAGGGCGAATGTGAGATGAAACGAAGTTGTAAAGCGAACAACTAACCCTAAAGGGACGTTGGGGCTGTAAGTTGCTGGGCAACCACCAACGCTCCAAAAAGCTGGAGTCCATGCACATTTTCAACCACCAGGTCTCTCAGGTAGAGGCGAAGACAATGGTAGAACGCCAGAAACAAAAAGACAGAGGCCTAGGCGACCTGATGCTGGAGGGCACCCTCAGTTCCCTCAAGACCATGTCTAATGTTGCAACGGTATCTCGGAGAGGGTTCTATGGCAACATAAACAAGTAAAGAAGCGAGCAGAGCTCACATACCCCCGCTCCCCATTTTGTTCAAAGAATTTCAAATAGTAAAACTGATTAATATTGGTTAAAGTTGTATTATAGTTGATTACAGTAAGTCTTTGTGTAAGTCCTCTTTCAACTGAAACCCCAATACCAAATTCATTAATAGGTTTCACAATTAAAAGGGTTCATCTAGGGTTGATCTTTGTTTTGAGGTACCCGGTAATTATCATATAATATTCTACGAGATGAACTGAGGACAAAATTATTTTTGTTGAGTCACTTTGTAAGTCATGTTTCCCAAAGAAACCACAGAAAAGAAAATGCATATTATATCGTTTAACTCTCACAAGGCATATCCAGCAATCACGATTGACATATGTAGCAAAGTTGGTGAAGCTGAGATGTATATTTTAGGAAATATGTTCTGGACAAAGAAATTTATAATAGAAACACTTTTTAGTCATATATCCACAGAAACTGCAAACAATAAATATAATTTGTTGGTCTAACCTTCATAAGGTACATCTAGGGATCATGGTTGATAAGTGTATGAAGTTTGGTGAAGCTAGCATGAATAGTTTAGGAGATATGCTCCAGACAAAGGAATAGGTCATAAAGTCACTGTTTTAGTCATGTTTCCATGAAAACCACAAAAATAAAAATAAATTGTTGGTCTAACCCTCAAAAGGCACATCTAGGGATCATGGTTGATAATTGTATGAAGTTTGGTGAAGCTAACTTGTTTAGTTTAGGAGATATGCTCCGGACAAAAGACTTGGTCATAGAGTCACTGTTTTAGTCATGTTTCCATGGAAACCACAAAAAATAAAAATAATTTGTTGGTCTTACCCTCAAAAGGCACAACTAGGGATCATGGTTGATGAGTGTATGAAGTTTGGTGAAGCTAACATGTATAGTTTAGGAGATATGCATCGGACAAAGGACTTGGTCATAGAGTCACTGTTTTAGTCATGTTTCCATGGAAACCACAAAAAATTAAAATAATTTGTAGGTCTTACCCTCAAAAGGCACATCTAGGGATCATGGTTGATAAGTGTATGAAGTTTGGTGAAGATATCATGTATAGTTTGGGAGATATGCTCTGGACAAAGAACTTGGTCATAGAGTCCCTGTTTTAGTCATGTTTCCATGGATACCACAAAAAATAAAAATAATTTGTTGGTCTAACCCTCAAAAGGCACATCTACTAGGGATCATGGTTGATAAGTGTATGAAGTTTGGTGAAGCTAGCATGAATAGTTTAGAAGATATGCTCCGGACAAACTTTTGTGACGGACGGACAGACGGACGGACAGCATGAACGCTATATACCCCCGCTTACGCTGTAAGGCGGGGGTATAATAAAGGCAGGGCAAACAGCCCTGGTCAGGTCAGGAAACAAAACAAAACAACGTGGACGACGAAAGGCTCATCCTCTCAGTCCAGTGTAGAGTCCGCTGTACTGAAAGTCTTAGGTGTCTTGGGCAGAGACCTAGACCCAGGGTGACACTAGTTGGGTGATGACCTGGAGAGCGGAAAACCCAGCAAAGAAGTCCATGAGCGCCCTCCCTGATACTGATGTAGGTGATCCGAGATCACTAGGAGTTTGAGGAGCATTGAATGCGGTACTGCTGTTGGCGCCACCTCTGGCTCGTTCTTGAGCTGATTGTTGTCTTGGAGCTGAACCTGGAAGAAGAGGACGAAGAGCGCCCTCCCTAACACTGATGACGAGAGCACCTGAAGGACGAGGATTGTCAACCCGGTGTTTCTATCGGCGTTGGTGCTGATGCTGAATAAAAGAACAAGCCCTGAGCACCGCCTCTGGCTTGCCCTGGTGCTGATAGCTTGTCATGGAGTAAAACCTGACACTGGTCCTGGTGCTGGACAGATGTGCCCTACTTGACAAGAAGCCCAAGAGGAGGTCCAAATAGTGCAGGAGACTGCAAGTGCCACTACTGACACTGGTCCTGGCGTTGGTGCTGGTGTTGGTGCCGATTCTGGCGCTGGTAGTGATCCTTGACAGACAAGCTCTGATTGGCAGCAATGTGCTGGACAAGAGACGCAAAAAGGGGCTCAAAACGGCAGGCTGCTTAGGCAAAAGACTCCAAGGGCTGCTCCAGGCTCTGGCACAGAAACTAAGCCTAGTTCTGGTCCTGGCGGTGGTCCTGGCGCTTGAGAGAAAGCCAAGGAGGAGACTGCAAACAGTAGAGATAGAGAGGAAGACTCTGAACGCTGGTGCTGGCACTGGTTCTGGTGCTGGTCCTGGCACCGGAGAGGAAGTCCAAACCAGAAGCTCCCAACCGCAGACAGAGAAAAGGAGAGGGACTCCAAATGCTGGAACTGGCACTGGTCCTGGCGCTGGCCCTGAACAGGAAGTCCAAGCCGGAGGGTCCCAACAGCAGACAGAAGAGATGAAGAGGAAGACTCTAAACTCTGGCACTGTCATTGGTCCTGGCACTGGTGATGGTGCTGGTGCTGGCGCTGATGTGTCATAAGTCAGGGCCCTCTTTCACAAAGCTCTAAGGTGACCATAATTCCTTAAGGTAACCTTAGAGCAATGTTAAAGTATGGGAGTTAAGGTTAACCTTAGTAAAGGTTGCTTTGTGAAAGGGGGCCCTGGTCATCACTCCGAGGATCACAACCTCCAAGACGGATTGAAGATGAGCTGGGGGCAGGAGACACACACTGCTCACAGGAAGTGACAAAGACGGAAGCGAGGGCAGACGATCAAGACAGCACAGGTGGGGGTCCTTCACTGACTTGGATAGGCTGCAATCCATAGTCAAATTTTGATGGGCAGTGAAAATAAAGGTCCCACTCAGACATTATCCCTGCACACTACATTGCATTATGGTAAGGGCCTTTTCTCATTCTATTTAAAGAGTTGGTAAACAGCTGACACACTGTATCTAAAAATAGCTTCGTTAGCAGCCTAAGCTTATCGTTGAAAACGTGCTCGAACAGGCCATTTAAAGGGACCATTCAAGCGGGGTATTTTTTTGTGGAAACGAAATTCAAGAGGATTTTCCTGTTAACAAAAATATATGATTTTTACATGATAATTTCACATTTAATTTCAAATATGTTTGTGAGGTTAATATTTCAGTTGTTCAAGATTAAACAATTTGACAAAAGTGACATAAAAGAAATGAAGCCAATCATCGAAGCTACGATCGTGGAATGCTTTACTACGACAAAATGTTGTCGTAACTGATAACTTTTATTTTGAATTATTTGTAAATATGCTCCTCTTCTACCAATCAAGTAGTTTTTTCTTAATTTGGTTAATAAAATAGCATAATACAGCACATTTGTTTTCTCGTAATGCTAACATTCAATATGGCGGATGAAAGCCGATCAATTGGTGCCTTTAAGCTTGGTACATGGCTTCAAGGACTCAATATGTTTAAGTTACAGTGAATTTAAAAGAAAATATGTTATTTTAGGACCGAGATTTTTTAATATTACTGATAAAATACATAAACTTTTCAAGTTATCATGCATAACGCCGTCGGTTTTAAACTAAATTTGCGGGTGTTGAATAACAATGAATCCTGGAAATTTTACAAACGCAACTATTTATCTTCTACATATCATTGTGACTGAAAATATAGCATCGTGATGTACCACCACTACTGCAAAACTATATCAAGTTTCCCCGATATTTCAACTTAATCTTGTCAATGTGGCTAATTAGTTAAGTTAGTTACAATATGTATCGTCGAGTACTCGGTTTTCGAGCGGTTGACACTCACGTAGATTCTCACGCTATTTTTAGCGCTATTACATTATTGATGTTTGTAATGGTAGAGCAATGTTCCCCACTTAAGCTCTGAACTAAAATGTTCATGTTGAGAGACACAATGTAAAAATTATCATCAACAAGCTGATATTAGCTAAAAATTGTCTGTTTTCCTTCCCTTTGTTTGACATGTTAGGTAAAGCTCCAAAATATGGTAGCCAACAGCAGCCATACTGTCATCCGATAGATCGTCTGCTTCATTACACTCCAGTAAACATGGTCACGTGATATTGGGGGCAAGTTTAGCCGTAATAAAAACTTGTGACTATGTCTACATGATATGATTCTTAGCACTGTTTAGCGTAAAATGACGAGATTTATTTTTCACGGAATATCCATACTGTTGATTGACAATAAATACAATATTTTCAGCAACCCATAAGCACTTTTCATTTGCAAATATTTCTTCGCAACATTGGGATATTGACATAAATTGACATCAATAATTCTTATCACTTTGTCACATCACAAGGAAGTTTAGAATATCACACACCTACGTCTGATTTTATCACTAATGTTTTCAAAACATTTCTCAATGAGTCTTTACGAGTTTTCATGACCTTTTCTGCAAATTGCATTATTTTCTTTCGATTGATGTTTCAAACACCCACCAATTGAATATCATAATGATAAAGGAAACCTGCCGTGGGCTTGATAAAATTGAGTCATCCATGTCAAAATTCTTTATTCAATGAAATGGCTGAGAGTCTAGACGCAAATGACAATATTTTCCCAACATTAATTAGGGACAAAATTAAGGATCTAGAAAATTATTATATCAAAGTTTCAATTTATCAAAAACACATATAATATTCTTTTTCTCTGTAATCAGACGACAATCGCTAACAAAAGACTGAGTTGATGTCATATGCCTAATTAAATTCGTTCCAGACAAAAAACATTGCATAAACATGCTAACACTGTTATTTAAAAAACACATCTTTGACTGCAATGTTCATTTCTAAAATCAAATACGTACAATTAACAAAATAAATGAACTTATTTTGATGAACAAGTGGACAAGAGACATGTGGGACACAACACATTATAAAGGGAATCTCTGACATCACCTTGGATAGCCCTTTGCGTATCGACTAATGAGGTGTCCGAAAACCAAGTCTGTTTTAGGCGGGATTCCCGCACCTAGCTGTCACTGAACGAACCAATATGGCGTCATTGCAACTCGTTCTCAAGAGTTTTTCTAACAGTTTGATAAGATGAAACTCAGCTATGCAAGTATTTGATGTTAGTTAGTGGATTTTTAGACTGATTTAATATTGACGGACATCTACGTCTTAACCGTCCGAAAACTAATCACTCAAGGTTACTTTTCCTCTATCAAATTTCTAAGTTTTCTAATATTGTTTGTTTTTAAAGTACTGATTGCTGTCTTTGCAGTACCAGTGCATATTTAGTTTTGCTTAGATAAAAAACAATACTCTTCCTCATCAAGTAATAAAGAAGTTAAACATAAGCAGAGCCAACTATATATACAGCATTCACATTCACTAAGCCTATCTGTCATGAATAAACACCTTAGTTCACAATTTGAAAGAGAGGGATATATATACCCTCAAGTAACCTATTTTCGTGGGTCACCTATTTTCGTGATATTTACAAATTGTGCCATAACTCACTAACTCAACTTTTGTTCCTATCAAGTTAGGGCTTATTTTTTAGATCAGTTGATCTGCATTGATCTGAGCATAAAATTATCAACATTTAACTGATCTGTTTCACTCCTCAGTTGAGTGAAGAAAACTCAACGATATCTAAAGCTTTTCACGAACTACTTTTTTTGGACAACTTTCCTGGGTGACTTTTACAAAAACAAATAATTGTCCCAAACGTGACCATGTCCCCCGCCGCAATCAAGAATATTTCATTCAATTGTTATTATTCTTATGAGAATGTCATTGGTTTTCAGCATCTTTGACATGAAAGGTCACCCAAATTGATTGGCGTTTGCATATTCCGAAATAAAGATTAGTACAGATTGGTGCATGCATATTCTCCAAATGATTGGTACCAATTTGAAGATACTTAATACAATGGTTCACAAGATATCGCGCCAACAACATTTTAAAAAACGGTCAAAATTACGTCATGGTCACCCAAATCAATTGGTGTTTGCGTATTATCCAGGTGAAAACTTGTACCAAGTTTGAAGACTCAAGGTTGAAGGGTTCATGAGATATGGCGCTAACAACAACATTTTCAAAACTGGTCAAAGTCTCGCCGTGACCTTGAAAATGAGGTCAAGGTCACCGAAACTTTTCAGGTCTGCGTATTCCCAAGATGAATACCAGTACGAAGTTTGAAGATTCTAGGTTGAGCGGTTCATTAGATATGGCGCTAACAACATTTTCAAAACTGGTCAAAGTCTCGCCGTGACCTTGAAAATGAGGTCACGGTCACCAAAAACTTTTCAGGTCAGCGTATTCCCCAGATGAAGACTGGTACTAAGTTTGAAGACTCTAGGTCAAAGGGTTCATGAAATATCGCGCTAACAACATTTTCAAATCTGGTCAAAGTCTTGCCGTGAACTTGAAAATGAGGTCAAGGTCACCAAAAACTTTTAAGGTCTGCGTATTCCCCAGATGAAGACTGGTACTAAGTTTGAAGATTCTAGGTTGAGCGGTTTATTAGATATCGCGCTAACAAGAAGCGGGACGGACGTACGGACGGACGTACGGAGCTGAATACTATGTCCCCCGCTCTGCGCTTTGCGGCGGTGGGGGACAAAAATCCTTTTGAAATTTTTTAAACACTATTTCCTAGCAATGTAATGTTACCCAAATCCTAAATCAAATAGTTTAAGAGGGTAATTTCTGTTCTATTTAAAAGTATTTGAAATTACAGAAAGGGTATTTCTTATATATTTTTGGCTATTTTGCAGAATTTTTTCAGGGCAAAGAAAGTGATGTATTGCTTTAACCCCTACTTTTTTCTCGGATTCGTCAAACAGGATCTTTAGGTTCATGACTTGCAAGTCATTTGGCTTCTAAAATATTTTTTACTACCAAATTAATACATTGTTGCCATATGATTTATTTTATGTACCAAAATTTCAACATTTTTGTTAAATATTTGTGACATAAAATTAATTGAATTGGAGTGAAAATTATCTAAACATTTGACATCTGTAATTTAAATGCTATTCCACACCATCGACCTATGTTTCAAACACAATAAACGTTTTCATTGTGGCTTGTGTTGTATTATCATAATTCATCCTAAGAAAAATACCATGAAAACAGGTGACACCCAAAAAATTCACAAAAAATGGCACCTGTTTGGAAAGTGTCAATAAAACACAAAAATAGAGCCATGGGCTCTGTAGCTCATCAGGCTTTACATTTGATTTCGCTATAGGGTGTGGCCAATGTGGTGCCCCCTTAGTAGGGGCCATGGGGCCACCAAAGCTACAATTTATAATCCTCACTAGATAAGGAGTTTGTACACAAAGTTTCAGCTTTCTAGGTCTTCTGCTTCTGGAGAAGAAGATGAAAATAGGTTTTTAGGGCATGGTCCATTAGATTCTTAGAAATAATTGGGGTCACAGGGTCACCAAAGTTACAAATCAGAATCCTCACATGCCAAGGTGCCTGCACACAAAATATCAGCTCTCTGGGGCTTCTGCTTCTGGAGAAGAAGACGAACATAGGTTGTAAGGGCGTGGCCCCTGTGGCCCTCAATTGGGGACACAGGGTCACAAAAGTTACAAATAAGAATCCCCACATGCCAAGGTGCCTGCACACAAAATATCAGCTCTCTGGGGCTTCTGCTTCTGGAGAAGAAGACGAACATAGGTTTTAAGGGCGTGGCCCCTGTGGCCCTCAATTGGGGACACAGGGTCACAAAAGTTACAAATAAGAATCCCCACATGCCAAGGTGCCTGCACACAAAATATCAGCTCTCTGGGGCTTCTGCTTCTGGAGAAGAAGACGAACATAGGTTTTAAGGGCGTGGCCCCTGTGGCCCTTAATTGGGGTCACAGGGTCACAAAAGTTACAAATAAGAATCCCCACATGCCAAGGTGCCTGCACACAAAATATCAGCTCTCTAGGTCTTCTGCTTCTGGAGAAGAAGATGAAAATAGGTTTTTAGGGCATGGTCCATTAGATTCTTGGAAATAATTGGGGTCACAGGGTCACCAAAGTTACAAATCAGAATCCTCACATGCCAAGGTGCCTGCACACAAAATATCAGCTCTCTGGGGCTTCTGCTTCTGGAGAAGAAGACGAACATAGGTTTTAAGGGCGTGGCCCCTGTGGCCCTTAATTGGGGTCACAGGGTCACAAAAGTTACAAATAAGAATCCCCACATGCCAAGGTGCCTGCACACAAAATATCAGCTCTCTGGGGCTTCTGCTTCTGGAGAAGAAGACGAACATAGGTTTTAAGGGTGTGGCCTCTATGGCCCTTAATTGGGGTCACAGGGTCACAAAAGTTACAAATTAGAATCCCCACATGCCAAGGTACCTGTACATAAAATTTCAGCTCTCTTGGGCTTCTGCTTCTGGAGAAGAAGATGAAAATAAGGTTTAAGGGCGTGGCCCCTGTGGCCCTTAATTGGGGTCACAGGGTCACAAAAGTTACAAATTAGAATCCCCACATGCCAAGGTACCTGTACATAAAATTTCAGCTCTCTTGGGCTTCTGCTTCTGGAGAAGAAGATGAAAATAAGGTTTAAGGGCGTGGCCCCTGTGGCCCTAAATTGGGGTCACAGGGTCACCAAAGTTACAAATCAAAATCCCCACATGCAAAGGTACCTGTACACACAATTTCAGCTCTCTAGTGTATATGGTTTATGAGGAGAAGTCGAAAGTGTCAAAAGTTTACGGACGACGGACGACAGACGGACGGACAAACACCGGACGACGGGCCATGCCATAAGCCCATCTGGCCTTTCAGGCCTGATGAGCTAACAAAGGAATAAAATAATTGTTAAATTAACATCAAATGTTAGGAAAATATGTCTCTTATTAATTACAATGTTCATAATGTATGTCGTTGTCAGTGCTCAAGTTTACTGAGATTTATTAATTGCTTATTACCACGGAAATAGGTAACACGAGGGTATGACCCCGCAATGTTGAGTTTCCTTTAGCTATATTGTTTACCTAGATTTGCTTGAGTTTTTATCTGTAATTTGATGAGGGTCATTTAATACTTACAGTCCTTCTGGCGTCTTAAATTCATCAATTGCTGTGTTTAGAAACTTTTAGATTTTGACCATTGATCACAGTCGTATCCATTGTAAACAAATCAAACCGGATTGAATATACTTCCCTAAACACTTACTTGGCTTGTTTTAAAGAATACATTTAAAAAAAACCCGATTTACTGTAAATCATTGATTTGATATACCTAAAAAATATCTTTTTTTCAATCTTTAAAAAATTTTGCTTATTTATGTTCATCGACGTTTTCTATGAACACAAGTTAAAGGTATTTGTAGAAGGCAAAGCAATATGTTGTGTCTTATATGTACTTCCTGGTCATGCGCACAACGTGAATACCTTTCTCAGATGATAGAACAGGATAGATAAAGCAATATCTTAATGTTTAGCTTTTCTTTTGACGATAACAATTCGGTCTTTTAATTCAAGAAGATGCGTCTCAAAACAACGCTACCCAAAGAACCTAAACATATCCTTGCCTAGTTTGTGTTGTGTGTACCGTAAGTATTATTATCGTCGATACTTCATACCCGTGCCAAAAATGTTCACTTGACTTTTTGGTTTCCAATGCTCCGCACGTACCTCCACCTCTGTTTTCATCATTGTTTTGGAATAATATTCCCTGGTCGAATTTTAAAGAGGAGTGCTTATATTAACTATATATTTTGGTTGAAGCGTTTAATTGGGGTTTTGAAGTTTAGGGGTATTTTTAAAAAAGTAGTGGGGGGAGGGGGGTTGGGGTGCGGTTGAGGCTAAAATCTTTCTCTCACCCATTTTCATATCTCACTCTCTCTTGACTTCCTGTTTCACGGTACTCCGGGTCTGCCTTGAATACCCATTTCACTTGCTATGATACACACTCTGTGTAGGTAGTTCGGAGTACTTATGCGCATCTCCCATTGTCATATGAAATTTGATCCTGATGACGTCACCTATAATGGTATGCAATACTCTCCTACACGTGCATATGTGCTTCGCCGTGCGCTGGCTGAATATTCTTTGTGTGCATTGGTCATTAATGTTTTGAAACATCTAAATGATTATGGAAACTCTTGTACCGAAAGGCGATTGTGTCTGTTGATTGTAAACAAAGCGATCAAGCCATATTACATGACACATTGGATAGAGAGTACAGCAAACTATTGGGTTATCTATTTCATAAAATGAAGTATTTGACTTTTATGTTATAAATTATGAGCAGCATCGAAACCTAGCAACAACGACTGAACGTTGATATTTGTTCTAATCTTTTGTAGAGGAACATTATGGGATAGGGACCATTCATTTTAGCAATGTGAAACACTGGCATTATTCTATTTTATTATATTTATTTATCCTCTTTGAAAATGTGCAAAATGTTTTCACCACAACTATGTTGAAACCAAGAACATATTAAACACTTGGTGTAATGTGTACGCGAGGACGTTCGCTGTTACTGATCAGTCACGTGACTCTTAGAGCGAGAGACGTGTTATCATTGTCCTGATCACAACATAAAAACTAAATAACACCATTATTCTGATAAATCCTGTATCAATATTGGTATATATCTATTACTAAGGTCTAACCATTTACTAATACACAAGGAGAAGTCATGTAAACAAACATGTATATGTTTGTCTTTTTTAACTTGATCACTGCAGTTACGCTGTTTGGAGTCCACAATACGTGACCTCTTTTGTCTACTAACATCTAAATAAATCAACAAATCTTAAATATAAGCATACCTATTTAACCCTTAATAAACCTAAAAACAGACTGCAGATTTTGAAAGAGTTGCGAACTGCATTAACGAAGTTTGGACGAGGTGAATAAATAATCCTGAAACCAATCGTGGTGTACGGATTGTTCAGTCTAGGTATACGGATCGTTAGTGATTACACCAAACCTGGTGTACGGATTGTGGTGATTGACTTTTTTAGAATAAAATGACAGAATTGTGCCAAAATGTTAAATTTTCGTTTGAAATAGTTCACTTACAGAATACGATGTCATTTCTCACACATCATTTCTCATTTAAGACTACTAATACACATACTAGCTATATAATAGATTGTCCATTCCTCAAAACTTCGAAATTCGAAAGAAGTACCTTCAGGGTTCGAAATTAGTCCTATTGGGGTACTAGCAATTCGGACTAGTGTATTCCTGAGAGTACTAGCCTAAATACATTCTGACTAGCCAAATACACTGCTATAATCGTATATTCATTAAATTCGACTAGTCGTTCGGACTACCAATCATTGCACTTTACTAACCCAGCATATTTTTCACTAGCTATTGGCTACCGGGCTAGTGTTAATTTATAACCCTGTATAAACAACTTGGCATTTCAGTTCTCAAAGTATCCATTTTCCAATACACAATAACGAAAACGACTAACTGCTTTAATGAATGTGTCTTAACTACATGTGTCCAAAAACAGAAAGTCATCGCATTGTTAATTGATTAAATGTAGCAATGATAAAAAGCGACCAAGGCTTTGGATAAATATTATTAACTCAAAATCTATTAAAAGTGGAAATTATTTTAACTCAATATGTGAATAAAAAACGTCTTTCTGCATGAAATAATTTTTTTTTTAATCTTTGCTACAGGTCGGATTCATTCTTTGGCCAATTTTGTTGAAATTGACAAGTTCATTCTGACAGTTATTGTTATTGAAAAGTCAAATATCCCCAGACATTTAACTTTTTGACTTGACTATTGCGAACTTGCTTGTTCTATTCAATGTCACCAAATAGAACCGTAACCACGTGTTTGCCTGGAAACAGTTATTTTGGTGTAGGATTTTGATGAAGAATTCGATTTCAGGTATTTGTTTGAAAATATTTTACAGGCTGTAAAATGTTAGACAATGGTGAAATCTTTGACAAAAAAAATGTAATCAAAACATGTATTGCACGTCCTAAGAATATCTCGTTTCAGGAGAGGTTTAACATAGCAAAGCTAGAAAACACGAATGAACATGACTATTTAGTATTCTAATTCCAATTTGAAGGAATTGCATTTCAATTTCAGGGAGTACTATAATAACACTTTAAATATTAGAATAGCTAGTAACCACAAATTTGTTGAACAAGATATCTGCATGGGATTGGATTGACGACCCTGTCTTCCTGTTTGTCTGATGATCTGAATGATGATTACTAACATCAATAGTCTCCTAGGTATGTTTAAGGAGCTTATGAAATCGTTGAAGCTTTTTTCGGCTCCCTGAGGCAGTGCAACATGCACGCTTTCTGTGGATATATACAAATTTATAAAGTTAAAGATAAAACGGTGTTTTAATACTGTTAAACGAATTGCACGTGTTTAAAATGATAGACTATCATTGAATAGACAATTTAATAGTGAAGTTTTTTTTCAAAACCAATTTGTTTGGATTTATTAAGGAAAATAAAACAAATTCATTCTGACAGGCACAATCCGTACCCTAGATCAGCACAATCCGTAACCCGTATAAAACATGATCGGTAACATTCCGTACACCGGAAAACTTCAGCAATGAAAATACACTATAAAACTTTGACAACAGATTATTAAACATTCACACAGTGCCATACCTTGAAATTTCGCCATTGCTTGCAGTTATTATTAAAGCAATTATACATCATAATTTTTTTTGACAAAGTGGACATTTTATACTATTAATGTAGGCAAAATGTACAGAGATCGGAGAAATTTCTACGGCATTTATTGACAGGCAGTTACCAATTTGTTAGTTTGCAAAAAATCAGTTAAATTCATCTTCTATAAGCTTTCATAGGTTTGTGCATAGATAACTGTTTATGAAGTAATCGATAGTTAAAAGTTGTTATTTGTTCATAAAAGGTTCGTAATCGCATAAACTTGACAAAAAATGTGCTTGAATGTCTCGGTTCTCGCATTAAAAGTCACGTGACAAATCAGTAACAGCGAACGTCCTCGCGTACACATTACACCCAGTGATTAAAGGTGAAATACAAAAATTCTAAAAGAATATTGAAGATGATATTCCTCTTATTGTCAAAATTGTTATGCAAATTAGAAAGTTCTTCTTTTTGTTAAAGGCCGAGATATTATTACTGAATTCAACATTGTTAGCTGTTGGAATGGACATATGCAAATTACTCAAACTTGTTCTTTGAATTATCGAAAAATTATAAGAATTTTCAAAAATATTGTCAGGAAATTAAGAAATATGTTTCTCCGGACCCAGGAAAATGGACAATGCTTATATGTATGACTGGTCTAAATAATCAGATAGAAGGTATCCAAACGTATACCCCTTTTGGATCTGTAACATAGTGTAGCAGAAATTAACAATCTTATTCAAACTAGATTCGTTGTGAATGTTATTCATTGTCAATTATGTTTTAACATTTTTTTGATTGAGGCATTTGGTATCCACGATCCAATGTGATGTATGCCATTAGTGAATTCTAATTTGCCTACATTTACTTCATACCATTGAACTACAGAGGACATTTATGACGCATTTTAGTATTACAATGTCAGAATCTTTAAATATTATAAAGAAAATTTTCCCTTTGAAATGACTGGCCCCTTCATCCATCCGGGTATGTTACACATTTCTCAACTGACACACATATTTGAATATGCAGATAAAGGTCAACCAGTGTTGGGGCGGGGCGTATCTGCTGTCGAAAGACTGTAAACAACAGCTAACAATACACATGTTTTTGGTCAATTAAGTCCATTTTCCCTTTGAATTTCGGTAAAAATAATTGGCTGTGTTCTGATGAGCTGTTCCTTGGTCAGGAAACCGTATAAAAACTATGTTTCATTCATTTTGAGTTTTCTATCCAAACTACCTACTCTGTGAATAGATCATTAGTGATTTATTACACACTTTTCCAGTTTCAAGTTTAACTCACTGGGATTTGAGCCATTGGGCCTTCATATTGGAAGTCAGTCCGTGCCAAAAGTCGCCAGCAACAAGTACCTGCATGTTGCCTCTGAGCCACGGAGAATTTGATTCTCAGTGATATTATTGTCTCGATGTTATAATTAAGTCTTCTACCAATAGTACTAGTTTTAGTACTATTTGTATGATAACTTACTAATATTTGTTATATCCTGCTATCATGTAAAGTCACAGGCATAAATTTTCGCTCACCTTTCATTTCCATGTTCATACGGTCGCTACACACAAAGCCGTAACATCAGATTACTTCATTACTGAAAGAAGTTGTGTTCGGCTTCATAAGCAACACAATGATTATTTAGATTAGGGTCAATAATTATCTTTCATACTTAACTACTTAGTCGAATATAAGACACAAAATATTAAATAAAAGCTGACAGCAATTTGTACCAATCCTTTGCCCACCCAAACACGAGTACTATTAGGTTATAACCTAGGAATATATATGCTATGTGGGGAATAAATATTTTATTGACCCATTTCGTACAGAAAACCTCATAGTTTTACTGTAATTAAAAAATAAAAAAGTTTATATGGAATATTTTGACTGACATCGAGAGGGCTTCTTTGAGAGGCATTTTAGAAGTTGGAAATACAATAAGGAAGAGGATTATATGGATTACAACTTCTCTATTCATGTTAGGCGACGTTTCAAAACATCGCCTAACATGAATAAAGAAGTTGTCATCCATATAATCCTCTTCCTTATGACATCGAGAGGGCACAAGCATTCTCAAAATGCCAGAAATTTAGTTAAATTCTATTGTGTTCCAATACGTAGCAACCTATGACATATTTTTTTGTGTTTCAACTTTGTAAAATGCCAAGAATTGCATTATGAATTTTAAAAATGATATATGTTTATCTTCATATTTAGGTTGTTTTCTTCCTAATTCGTTAGAATGTCAAGAAAACATTTTGTTATGGATTTTCATTAGGATATCAATAATTATTAAGATAAATATCACATGAAAATTTTACAATATATCAAGACTTGAAATTAAAAAATAACAAACTTTTGATGTGTTTAAAAAAAAAAATTCAAGTAAATGAAAACACATTTTTGATAACTTCTTTTGTCTCAGAATAAAATGGAAATATCATGATTCTGCAAGAATGTAAATTTGTTTCACCTGAAAATAAAAAAACATGTGAAAAGAAATTCTTTTTGAAATTTGAAAATTGTTTTGAAAAATAAATACCTATTCCTTCAAGTACTTATGTTTCTACATGGTGAAATGTACTATGGTTAACTTATTTCAAAAGTAAACTCAATAAACACTGTTTTATGTATCATTTACTGAAAGAAAAACAAATGTCAAATTCATTCATCAAAAGTATCATTTTGATACATTTTGACACAAGATTTAATAAAATATTGATGTCAGTTGCCGACAGTGCGTTGGTACTGTGCAGTTTGCTCGGATTTTTACTATCTCGAATATTGATGACGTAGAACGCAACTGACCTAGATAGGGCTGACTATGAAATGGTCACTCTTGCTACGATAATAACATGTCAGTGATCAAATTTATGTTTATATAAAGACCTAATGATGAGTGAAGGTTTATAAAAAAAACTTTTATCCTCATGTTTGATTTTCTTTACGCACGGCGAGTCAGAACGTGTTAGGTGCATGAATATTGATTACGACAGGATACTGATAGAGCGAACTTCTGATGGGTCATGATTTTTTTAATCGGCTTCTTGCACTTGTGTCAGCTAAATAACTCTTACAAATGAAATCTATTAAATTTACGAAATCATCTATTGCATTATTTATTTTTGGGCTTGCTAGTGGCTAGCATCACTGAACACCAACTATTTGACTTGTTTTATTATTAAAAAATAGAGGTATGAGGTATAGATCATACTTTTAAGCATCTTCCTACGCAAAGCCTAAAAAGCCATTTTCTTAAATTTCAGTTATATGCCTTGCTGCTGACCCATGAGTTTTCTGTGATAACAGCACAGAAAAGTAAAGGGTCTGCAGAGTATGTGTAACCCAAAGATGGTTAAGGAGTATCACAATAACAATATTATCTTCGGAAGATCGATTTATCTATGTACAGTTCAGTCAGACTTCGTACAGAATTTTAAGTGAACCAAATGACATGATGAATTGATGTACGGTGTGTTGCCAGATTATAGTATGCAAAAATCATAACATTCTAGCATCTTTTAACCTCTGGTTTGTTAAGTTTACATCGTAAGGAGATGGAATTCAGTAAAACACAAATCACTGACGCCTCTTTCCACTGCCACAATGGATTCGTGGTTCAGTCAAAAATAATGAAAAAATTGTGAAGGAAAAAATGACAGCCATGCAAGGGCACACTTTTAAGCTTATTCAGCATGTGAGGAGTCTCATTTTGCTAATCAGTCCATAAACTTTGTAAATTTTTGTCTTCTCCAGAACCCAAAGGCGTAGATAGCTGAAATCTCCTTGACTAGTGGAGATTATTAGCTCATCTGGCCTGTAAGGCCCGATGGGCTTATGGCATGGCATGGTGTTCGGCGTACAGGTGTGTTGGTGTACAGACTCCTTGACTAGTGAGGATTTTAAATTGTAGCTTTGGTGACCCTGTGGCCCCCAAATAAGGGTCACAGGGGCCATGTCCGTAAAACCTATTTTCATCTTCTTCTTCAGAAGCATAAGGCTTAGAAAGCTGAAATTTTGTGTACAGACTCCTTGACTAGTGAGGATTATAAATTGTAGCTTTGGTGGCCCTGTGGTTCCTAATAAGGACATTATTTTCAAGGTCACTGCAGCACTTTGGCCACTTTTGTAACTCTTGTTAACGCGTTATCTTATGAACTGCTGCACCTAGTGTCTTCAAATTTAGTCACAGCCTACATTGGAGGAATACGAAGACACCAGTCACTTCAGGTGACCTTGAAATTATTTTCAAGGTCACAACAGCACTTTGACCACTTTTGAAACTCTTGTTAACACAATATCTCTTGAACCGTTTTACAAAATGTCATCAAATTTAGTCACAGCCTATATTGTGGGACTACGCAGATACCAAATACTTTGAATGACCTTGACCTTATTTTTCAAAGTCACCACAGTTTTGTGAACACTTTTGAAACATCATATATCTTATGAATCGATTCATGAAATGTCCTCAAATTTGTTCACAGCCTACATTGAGGGATGACACAGACACCAGTCACTTTGGGTGACCATGACCTTAATTTCTAGGTCACCACTTTGGCGACTTTTGAAACTCTTGTTTACTTGATATCTCATAAACCACTGCACTGCACTTCATTGGGGAATTACGCAGACACCAGTCACCTTGGATGACCTTGACCTTATTTTCAAGGTCACAACGGCACTTGACCACTTTTGAAACTCATGTTAACGCCATATTTCTTGAACCATTGCACTAATTGTCAATGGGAATATAGCATATATAGCATTTGCTTATTGTGACAATGCTATCGCAATATCCAAGCGGCGGGGGACACATTAGTGACAAACACTTGTTGTAAATTCCAATTCAATTGTACAGACTTTGTACATTCTATTTTCTTTCATAGTTTGAAGATAGGTTCATGATCCCCTAACATATGGTTACTGGTAATTATTTCTAATTCTTTTTGACAAAATTGAGAAAAGGGTGATGATGCATGTATATACCCAATTCAATTTAGAACTTGTCTTTTTGTTAAAATATTATGAATTATTCTGTAATGCAAGAATTATTGCATGCTTCTATTTTCAAACTTCATCAGGGTATTGATACCCTGAAGACACACAGCAAATTGTGTAATCCTTAAAAATATAATAATAATTACTGCAAGGTCGTACAGTAAATTCAAAATGGCGCCTTAACCACGTGACCTACGAAGTCGTCATGATTGCCTTTTTTCTTCCTCTGGTCAATGCGCATCTTCATGTGAAATTTCAAGTCTCTAAGTGCATTTTGAAAAATTTCCCCATGTTAAAATTTTCCAAATCCGAAATTTCAATTTTTGAAGTCCTGTAAAAACCAGAAATGACTGTTCGCGATCGATTTTATTCTTGATTCTTGTAGACCTTATTCATGTCTAGCTCTCATGCAAAAATGATGAAATTCCACGGCTAGGTTTTTGAGCTATGAGCCCTTGAAGTTTGCGATTTTTCGTTTTCTGTCAACTTTGAAAGGTCACAGTTTCAAATGTTTTAAAGCTAGGACTCTGAAATGAGATAGATATAGAAAACAATGCTTCAGCTACAAACTGTGCAAATTTCAGCTCTCTGGTGCAAGTATCTTATGAGGAGAAGATTTTCAAAGGTGGTAGGGGTCCGAAATGGTAAAAAATGCACTAAAAACAGGATGGCGGTCAAGTCACGTGACTTAGAGATTCTTCATGATTGACTTTTTCTTCCTCAGGTCAATCCGCATCTTCATGTGAAATTTCAAGTCTCTAAGTGCATTTTGAAAAAATTTCCCATGTTAAATTTTCAAATTTGTAATGGCTGTAGACCGGAAACGGAAGTAGATAGGTCGGATTTTTTTTCATCTGTATCAATTTCAGGTCAGGGGCTATCAGTGTTGTTAGTTTCATGCAATTGGCTGTAGTGGTTATTGCGCTAGAGCTGTCACAAACTTCTGCAAATAATAATAATAAAAGGAAAAAATCAGGATAATAACAATAGGTCTTTGACTTTCGTCTGAAGACCTAATAATACTAATTTTAACGCCTAGTATCCAGTCCAGGACTGCTCAACGGCGATACACATGGCGATGCAATGTATATTTTTACCCTGAATGAATAGTACTTTCGAGTCAAGCTACTAAGCGCCTCGCGCGACCATATAGGTCCGTACTTTCAGGTATAATATATAAGTCACCAATACTCATTAAATAGGTGGATAACATCTGGGCTGAACAAAAAATTACTTGATGATATCTTGGGTAAATTTGAGCTACTCCGAGTCTAGTCTTACCCCTTGAGTGCTCGAGTCCAATATTTTAGTCTTATGTAACATTACCTTTATTGAGTTCGAAAATCAGAAACATGCAAGTGTCATTTTATAGAGTTATGGCCCTTCTTGTGATTTTGGAGCTTTGTTTAGGAACTTATGTGAGCTTATTATGAAAACCGCTATCATGGTATGACAGGGGATGTTGATGACTATGTGTTCTTGTCTTTTAAGCTCATCTGGCCTGTAAGACCCGATAAGGGCAACAGGGGCCACGCCCATAAAATCTGTTTTCATCTTCTGCAGAAACATAAGACCTAAAAAGCTGAAACTTTGTGTACAGACTCCTTGACAAGCTAGGATGATAAATTGTAACTTTGGTAGGCCTGTGACCCCTAACAAGGGCCACAGAGGCCACATCCTTAAAATTATTTTCATCTTCTTCTCCTGAAGCAAAAGGCCTAGAAAGCTGAAACCTTGTGTACAGTTCATTGACAAGTGAGGACTATAATTTATTGTTTGGGTTGACCTGTGGCCCCTGACAAGCGCTGTATATGCTGTAAATATTTGAGCAATTACAATTTCTGAATTGATTGCCGGTATCTGAAAACACATCGTCTATATATAACTTAGATTTAGGATTGCTGACCTTGTGGCCCCTACAAAGGGGGAACCACATTGGCCACACTCTACAGCATTATTTGATATAAAGCCTGATGTGCTACAGAGTCAATGGCTCCATTTGTTTTATTAACAAAATATATCTTTACAACATCTTTTCAATGATTAACCTGCAATTTGGTACCCGTTTACATTCATGACAAAACATCTGTGTACACGTATTCCTTGACGTTAATCACATGGTGACCTGGTGAGCTGTGTGGGATGGACGTCTCCAGATGAGTTGTTCTCTGGGGCCGATGACCACCAAATCCTGAAGTGGAACCTGTTGACAGGCACAGAGACGAGCAAAGTGCTGCTTCTCCCTAATGAGTGCTTCCCAACCAGCATGCACTTCTTCCCCAAGGCTGGAGCTGGAACTGGTCCCAAGAAATCCGGGGATGTTTTTGTCTTGACATCAACCGATGGTAAATTAGATGTCTCTCTTGTTTCAATTCTCAAGTAGTAAGTTAGTATTTGTGACAAATGATACTTGTGGAATCTTCTTCTCCAAAACAAATAGGTCTACACAGCTGAAATATTGTGAACAAAAAGCAATAGAAATATAATTCTTTTTTTTTTTTTGAGAATTCTTTGTTAATATGGAATTGTAGATGTTATTAAGCACATAACCATCTGTAGATGTTTACTTAGGTTATTAATTAGCTCATCAGGCCTGAAAGGTTTGGGTTGCTGTCTGACAATCGTCGTCATCTGGAAACTTTTCACATTTTCAGCTTCTCTTCCTGAACTGCTGCAGCCTCAAATTTTAAATTTTGTTTGGATACAGAATCAAAATTTCTCACTTTTCATCTGACACCCTCCCCCACCTTAATCTTAAAAAATCTTCTTCTCAAAAAACGTTTGACATAGAAGACTATATAATATTGAGAAACTTCAATGAGACTCAATTTTGAAAATATTGGCTGTAACCCCCCTTGAGGTATAGGGTGTCCATCCACAAATCTACTCGTGTCTGTTCTCACGATACCATTAATGCTAGAAATCTTGAAATATGAGAATACCATCTTTGTCAAAATGAGACAAAGATGTGAAAATTTGAAAAACCTTGACAAGAAGGACTTGGCACTGGTGCAAATGGCGAATGCAAACTCTTCAGCAATAATAAGATACATGTAGTTAGCTGTTTGCGGGTGGCTTGTTGAGTGATTGAATAGTGCATATTGAGAACTAATGTTTTATGGTTGGAGTGGTCGGGTTTGCTGATGTATCAAATGGTGAACACTGTACAGTCAAGATCTGGTTTGTTTCAGGAAAATTTCACCTGATCAGTCGAAATGGACGTGTAGAAAAGTCGGTTGACGCTCATAAGGGTGCGGTGCTGTCTGGCAGGTGGAGCTTTGATGGAACTGCTCTTGTCACAGGTGCCTGGCATGTGGACCATATCTTACATGTCCCAAATTCTCTCTTCAATGTTCTACATGTACATATATATGCTTGACAGGTTGAATAATGTCTATGTGGTCCTGCCTGCACCAGGTGTGTTGCAGGAGGTTGGATACCTTGTTTTGTGAGCATCCAAATCGGTCAGATAGAGATATTTTTATATTTTTCACTGACAGTAAAAAATGATTTGTGCATTTTCGACTTTTTCTCAAGAAGCGTAAAACCTAGAAAGCTAAAATTTGTGTTCAGACTCCTTGACTAGTGATGATTATTAGTTTTAACTTTGGTGACCCTGTGACCCCTAATAAGGGCCACAGCTGCCACACCCTATAAACCTATTATCGTCTTCTCCTCCAGAACCAAAAGGTTTAGAAAGTTGAAACCTTGTGTATCGACTATTTGACTCGTGAGGATTATAATTTATAGGTTTGATGGTCCTGCGACCCCTATAAGGGGCCACATATTTAATACCTATTTTCATCTTCTCTAGAAACATAAGGCCTAGAACATAGTGCACACTGGCTTGAAAAAGGCCTTAAATTAGGCATAATCAGTCATTTTTTAATAATCAACGAAAATTTACCAAACTTGGTGTGTTGATAGAACAAAGTTTGAATAATAACATGCAATTTCAATTTTCAAAATACAAATTTTCATTAGAAAGATATTTGATTTCAAAGACACCCACCCTCGAAAAAAATGAAATAAATTTATTTTTCATCGATTTTTTTTGGTTAGGGTCTTATAAAAATATTTCTACTCATCATAAAAATACTGTTGAGTGTTCAATGTCTTCGTTGTTCTCATGTCTATCAATTATGACTATTCAACAAAATTAAGTGCCACATTTGGTATAAAATTTTGACCCACGTTTTTTAACATGTCCTATTTTTTTCTTGAATATTGTCATTAAGTATTAAAATGTTCTACAAACTATGTCATCCGATTCTGTCTAGCCCTAAAATGTGAAATTAAAGTTAACACAGAATATTTTACAACCGATTTAAGATGAGACTCAACTTTGCAGTTTAAAGGTCTCAAGATAAATGTACATGTATATCGAGCGATGCCTCAAACTTGATAAGCTTAAACAAAACAGGAGTATCATGTATTGCCAAATTTAAGTATACGTTATCGAAATACCTTTTAAAAACTTTAAAATTACATATATATGTATAAAAAATTGAAAGGTTAAATATAATATTAAATTTAATGTATAAAATGCCTAGAAAATTGACTTTTTTAGAATTTAATTTAATGTATGTGATTTATGAAACAGAGCAAGTTACAATTCGCATTTGTACACGTTAAAAACAAATACTGTTTGGAGAAAATAATTCAAATAAAGTTTGTTATTGTGTCATATGTTCGGTTACATAAATCTTTACTCATCCTTTATTATATCTGAGTTGCTGGAAATTATAAGTTAAAACTATTAAAGCTATATTTTTAGTTTTGATCCGTCTATCTACTCAAGAAACAGCACATTAGATTCGGGAAAGGTGTTCCTTACCATATATTTAGTCGTAAAAACGATGATTACAAACACTATCTTAGCTCACGCTTTTATTGTGACAGCCAATGAAAGCGGGCGATTACATGTGGGAGTTACTCCGATTGAGATGGTATGGTCATTCTTTTATTTAATTTGATGTGAGTACGTTGTCAGAAAAATCGGATAAATAGTGCATATTGTAGCTGAATAATTATTCTACATCATGAATTCTTTCTAGACGTGCGCTTTGCGAAAATACGTTTTTTAACTTTCTGAAGTTTTCCTCCTTACAAAGTCAACATTTGACATCACATAAATAAAAATCTAAAAATAAGTGTCTCTGGATTTGTTATCCTATTTTTCTTTTGTAGTATTTCGATTTTTTGTGCAATAAGAGGCAACGGTACGAAAAAACACAAAACCAACCCCCTGTTTTGACCCCAATTTCTAACCAACTTTTTACGCCTTCGGGAAGAGTTGTCCTGGTTATCTCCCATGTGTGGTTCTCGCTACTTGAATTTGAAGTAACTGCCTTTTAAAAGACCTTATAATTTGACACAAAGCTTTGAAAAGGCCTTTACTTTAGCAAAAGTGTTCACTTGCATTTTTAGCTCATCTTGCCTGCAAGGCCCAATGGGCTAATGGCATGTCATGGTGTCCTCTGTCCGTCCTTCCATCCGTCCGTAAACTTTGTGCATTTTCATCTTCTCCAGACGTATAATGCCAAGAAAGCTGAAACTTTGTGTATATACCGGTACTTCTTGACTATGGAGGATTATAAATTGTAGCTTTGGTGGCCCTTTTGCCCCTAATAAGGGTTACAGGGGCCACGCCCATAAACCCATTTTCATCTTCTAGTGAAGTTTGTAATTATAGCTTTGGTGACCCTGTGTAAATGGTAATAATGATATTTTTAACCTACTTTAACTTAGGAAAGTTGGCACTTACCATTCCTCTTGACGTTTTTTGCCGCGTTCTCACTGTGTAACCGAAAGGGCTGCTCCCTGCCCACTGGGCATGCGCGGGAAAATACGTCACATCCTTAGTGAAATAATCATTCTTTCTTTACTCATCCTCACGTTTGCACATGTTTTCTCACCTCGTAATCGGTATTCTTCTACATTTTGGTATGGTGTTTTTTATCCTTTTCTACCTTTGTAGCATATATTTTGCTGCTCCCTTACGTCCATACATTCATTTCCCGATCGTTTTTCATATTTTTGTCATGTTTTGCGATCGTTCGCGATCTCTGGGTTGCCCTCCGGTTCTCCCCCAGCTAGACCAGAGTGTCCCGCCAGTTGTGGAACCTGTGCGTTCCCCACCCTCCCCTCGGAAGGAGCAGACGCCCCCGCCGCGTCCTTCCTGTGACCCAACCCCCCTCTCTTAACCCCAGCTGGAGCAGGTGATCTTCGGTGTAGTATCCAAGCTCATGGCCAAGAAAGACCAGGATCACTGTTCTGACCATCTACCGGACCAGCTCTCGGACCTACTCTGGACCAGCGCCAGGAGCAACATCTGGACCTCCTTCTAGACCAGCGCCCGGATCACCACTACGACCAGCGCCCAGACCAGCGCCTGGACCAACGCCCGAACCAGCGCCACGACCAGCGCCAGGACCAGCGCCCGGACCAGAACCGCAACTTTAGCCGAGAGCAGCGCCCGGACCAGCGCCAGCACTCGGACTCCCCTCCGAGGGGTCGTCAGACGTCGAGACGTTCTTCCTCCCCGCGCTGCTCTAGGAGCCCCTCAGCCTCTTGCCGTCAGTATCGCCCCGGGCCCTCGCAGACACCTACCCGCTCGCGAGGCCCTTCGGACCTTGGACTCCAGCGCAGACGCTCCCGCTCTTCTTCCTTAGATAGGACTTCGTCTCGTCTGTCACACCATTTGAGGTCCTCTCCAGTCTCACGTCGTTCACGCTCCAGGACGCCGCCCAAGACTCCCAGATCATCCAGGAAGAGGCATCTGTGCCCGGAGCTCTCTCAGGAGGAGGACTTTGTGCCGGACTACCATGAAGTCGTGGGAGACGGTACCACCTACCTCACCTTCAAGCTCGTCCCGGACTGGATCGCGGATCGCCTCCCCAATGGTTCGTCACCTTGTGCCTCGGACCCCCTTCGTTCCATCCGCCAGGACCCAGACCTCAAGCTGCCTCCTCACTCTTGCATTTTGGATGGGATATCGGCGCTAGAGGAGGATTTCAAGAAGCTCTGTTTGTCGTCTTCCTTCAAGATGTCCAAGACACCGCAGCGCTTCGACAAGCCGGCGGCTCTAGACGACTCCATAGCTCGTCTCTAGAGCAACCACTCTCATGCTTACAAGGTGCAGGACTCGAAGATCTTAGCCATAGAGGTAGCTCTCAGGAGGACCATACGCCCCCTCTCCATGCTCCTGTCAGCTACAGATGCCATTAAGGAGAGCTTGGAGGAGGACAACCTGTCTAGGCTAGATCACCTCCACACGCTCATGGCCATGCAGAATCGCAACCTGGTGAACGTCGTTGACAATATCCGATGTGGCCTAGCGTCCATCACCAACATGCGACGCATGGGATTCCTTGATCAGTGCTCCTTGGACTCGGAATTCAAGAAGTCCCTATTACAGGCTCCTCCCACGTCTTCCACCCCCGAAATCTCCCGGGAGCAGGCCACAGTCACCCAGACAGAGGTGGCCTCCCGAGCCCTACAATACACCTTCAAGCGCCAGGCTCAGAACAACCAATCTCGACCCTACAAGCGTCAGCGGTTTCTTAACCGGCCCTCAAGGTCAGGCTCCTCCTCCAACCAGAGTCAGCGCCCCTATACCAGCTCCTCCAGAGGCAAGGACTCCCACAAGCCCCGTGGAGCGAGGTTTTTTTTGTCGGCCTTACCCCAAGCACAACTGAAGCCTGCGCCAGTCACGACTGGGACCTCCCGCCCCCAGTCGTTCCGGTGCACAACACCCCTGTAGGCGGGAGATTGGGGATCTTCTGGCCCAACTGGTCATTCCTGGAGGATCCCCACGTTACCAACACGCTGAGGATGGGCTACAAGCTACCCCTGTCTCGTCCCCCACCCGTGACGTCCACTTCCTTGTCACGGGTCTACCCAGATGCCCAGAGCGCTCTTCTAGCCGACAACATCAAGGTCCTTCTCGACAAGAATGCTCTGGAAGTAGTGCAAGAACCCAATCACCCAGGGTTCTACTCTCCCATCTTCCTGGTTCCAAAGAAGAATTCGACCAAGCTCAGGATGTAAAACAACATGGCGATCTTCAACGAGCTTTATTTGGAACCACCACCGCACTTCCGCATGGTCTCCCTCGACGCACTTCGGGCCAAGCTCTCTCCGGGGGATTTGATGGTCAGTCTAGACTTACAAGACGCTTATCTTCATCTCACAGGAAGTTCCTCAGATTCCTGTTCCAAGGCCAGCACTACCAGTGGAGGGTCCTCCCCTTTGGAATTTCTTCGGCCCCTTGGTTGTTCACACGGATAACTACTCCCATTATAACCGTTATCTCCACATCAGAGGGATACACTTTGATCCGTACATAGACGACTGCCTCATCATGAGCAACCCTCAGTCTCAAGTGCTACGCAGGCAGTTGTCCCTGGCTCTCAGTCTACTCCAGCAACTAGGGTGGCTAGTCAACGTCGAGAAGCCCTCTCCCACAGAGTGGATGCTACACCCAGAGGCGTTCGCCCTGATTGCCGCCCAGATCCACTGTCCTCTCCTGGATCTCCTCGCCACAAAGCACAACCATCATTTTCCCGTTTACGTCTCTCCACTGCCAGGCTTGGGCCGTAGACGCATTGTCATTGTCGTGGGAGAATCTGGACGTGTATGCCTTTCCACCTCCGGTTCTCCTGCCCAAGGTCGTCGTCAAGATCAAGGACACCCTTCACCTCCGTCGGACTTTGGTCGCGCCCTTCTGGCCAGCTGAAGCTGGTTCCCAGACCTACTGCTCCTCGCCAAAAGAAACCCGCTGGCGCTCCCACAGTGGCCGAATCTGCTCCTTCACCCACACAGTCGTCAGCTTCATCTGGATCCAGACAGATGTGCTCTACACGTTTGGACCATCTGCAGAGATCCCTCCGTGCCAAGGGGTAGTCCCACCGTGTAGCGAGCACTATCTCAAAGGCCCACAGAGTCTCCACCAGGGCGCTTTACGACGACAAATGGCTCTCCTTCGAGAAGTTTTGTAAGGATGCTGGACGTGACCCTATGCTAACGGATCCCCAGTTCGTGGCCAACTTTCTGCTCCACCTGCGCTTGAAACGCCACCTCAAGGGCGGCACCATCTCCACCTACTTGTCAGCCCTCAACTCCGTCTTGGCCGTCAAGATAGACAGGAAGTTCTCGAAGGTTCCTGAGCTGGTGGCTCTTCTCAAGTCCTTCAAACTGGAAGATCAGAAGCTCAAGTTCCAACCACAAGCTTGGGATCAGAACGTCATTCTTCGGTATCTCCGAGAAGCCCCATTTGAGCCGTTGTCAGAGACCTCCTTCGAGAATCTGTCCAGATCTGGATCCAGACAGATGTGCTCTACACGTTTGGACCATCTGCAGAGATCCCTCCGTGCCAAGGGGTAGTCCCACCGTGTAGCGAGCATTATCTCAAAGGCCCACAGAGTCTCCACCAGGGCGCTTTACGACGACAAATGGCTCTCCTTCGAGAAGTTTTGTAAGGATGCTGGACGTGACCCTATGCTAACGGATCCCCAGTTCGTGGCCAACTTTCTGCTCCACCTGCGCTTGAAACGCCACCTCAAGGGCGGCACCATCTCCACCTACTTGTCAGCCCTCAACTCCGTCTTGGCCGTCAAGATAGACAGGAAGTTCTCGAAGGTTCCTGAGCTGGTGGCTCTTCTCAAGTCCTTCAAACTGGAAGATCAGAAGCTCAAGTTCCAACCACAAGCTTGGGATCAGAACGTCATTCTTCGGTATCTCCGAGAAGCCCCATTTGAGCCGTTGTCAGAGACCTCCTTCGAGAATCTGTCCAGGAAGACGGGCTTTTTACTTTCCTTCGCTACAGCCGCTAGAGTCGGCGCGCTCCACGCCTTGAACCCTCCAGGAAGGGTTCTGTCCACCTTAGCCTCCTCTGGGACTACGTTGCCAAAAACCAACTCCCGAGTCAACCTGGCAGTACTTTCACCATTCCTCCTCTCTCCCAGATTGTCTCCACTGCAGAGGTTGAAGAGCTCTCCTTGTGTCCTGTTCGTACCCTCCGGAAATACATTGACCGCTCCGCCCCCTAACAAAGCACGCGGAAGAAACTCTTCATCCCCTTTTCCCTATCTGCTAAGGTCAAGGTCACCAAGAACACTCTGTCGCTGTGGCTACGCACCGTCATCCTGGCTGCCTACGATGCTGCTGGTCTACCTCACCCTGTCGCCAGCAACCAGCACGAAACTAGAGCACTTGCATCTACCATGGCTCTCCACAGGAATTGCTCTGTTCCAGCTATCATGGAGGGTTGCTTTTGGCGTTCCACTTCAGTCTTCGCCTCACACTGCCTGAGAGACCTGGCCGTCGAAGATGTGCAGGGGCTACAATCCTTTGGACCGTTGATGGTTGCCAACAGCTTGCGGCCCCAACATCCTTATAGGGTAAACTGTCCGCTTTTATACTTTGTTGCATCTCACTGTCGCACCTTTTGAGTTGTTTCATTGTTGGCGACTTTAGGGTAAGGGTCGGATCAGTGGCAACTTTCCTAAGTTAATGTAGGTTAAAAATTTATTAAAATCTAAATATTTTAGATATTAAATACCTAGCTTAACTTAGGAGGTATACTCCCACCCAGCCTCCCCTTCGGACTTCGTCGGACCTCTACTTCCGAGGTTCGTTCCAGAAAGAATGATTTTTTCACTAAGGTTGTAACGTATTTTCCCGCGCATGCCCAGTGGGCAGGGCTTATGGCATGGCATGGTGTCCGACGTCCGCTGTCCGTCCGTAAACTTTGTGGAATTTTTACTTCTTCTCCAGAACCATAAGGCCTAGAAAGCTGAAACTTGGTGTACAGACTCCTTGACTAGTGATGATTAAAGTTTTAAGCTTTGGTGGGCCTGTGGCCCCTATTAAGAGCCATAGGGGCCACACCCTTAAAACCTTTTTTCATCTTCTTCTCCAGAACCATAAGGCCTAGAAAGCTAAACTTTTGTGTACAGACTCCTTGACTAGTGAGGATTAAAAATTGTAGCTTTGGTGGCCCTGTGGCCCCTATTAAGGCCACAGGGTTCAGGCCCTTCAAACCAAAAAAACACCCTTTCCCCCTAAAGCACAAGGCATAAAATACTGAATGTTATGTAGAGACTCCTTAAGTAATTAGGATTCTTAAATGTTCATTTGGTGACCCTGTGGCCCCAACTAAGGGGAACCACATTTACCACACCCTAAAGCAAAAATGATATGAAGCCTGATGAGCTACAGAACCAATGGCTCTATTTTTTATAAAAGAATAAATATTTTACACAAATCGTCATTTATATGAAGCTAAATTGTATGGATTTACTTCAAATTACTTTCAAGCCTTTTTTTCAGCATTAGTTATGTCTATACTGCAATGCCTTAATAGAAAAACATAGAATTAACAACTATATATATTTTCAAAAACTTACTTTAAGAAGCGTTTTTTAATTGTTTTGTTTTCATCATTCATAATTAGATTCAAGACATATTTTTCAACAAATTAAGACCAAATTTATCTATTTCTTAATACCTTGATACTTTGTATCCAACTTTCATCCAATCAGCTGGTAGGGTGGAATATTATCTAACCAATCGGATTCCATCTTTTTGTGGAGGGCTTATAAATATTGGAAGATCTTAGTTTGACACCGATCAAAACAAAATTCTTAAAATTTTGCTTAGTATAGGTAATTGCTTAACTTACTGGTAATACAATTTCCAATTTTAAGTGTCTGAATGAACATTCAACAATTTTAAGGAGCGCATTTTGCAAACATTCTGAAAACTTCAGTAATTTCTGGAAGGTAATACTCTATGTAGTGTAACATAGAAAAGAAAAGTTTCTCAGAAATGTGTATGCTTGATAGTGACAAGTAAAATCTATAGACATGGAAATCGACAAGATTCAGTCAGATCTTAGATGAGTGAATCAAAACTAAAAACTCAAAATACCAATAAGCCGGCTGAACAAATCACACTTGATTTCAATGAGATGTATTTGAAATATTTTGTCAATAATTGTAATTCTTTATTTTTTTGTTCATCAATCTGGTTTAGAATTTAATTGAAAGAAAGTGTTTTAGAGTAATGAATACAAGAAAAATGTTGCCAGCTTCTGGGCACAGGGAGTTGAAAGATGTCGGTTCTGTTGCAGCTGGAGAGGACGGGCAGGTGAAGATTTGGTCTCGCAGCGGGATGCTCCGTTCTACACTCACTCAAAACAGTCAGTCCCTTTTCCTATATACCTCCACAAGTAGAAATGTCCTAATCCTGCATCTATCAACTTGATAAATATCAAAAGAAGTATGTTAAACAAACCAACTAGGATTGATGCTTCAACTTTCTCAAGACATTGATGTTGAGATTTGACCCAAGCTTCTTCAAATTCTGACTTTAAAGAAGCCATGAAAAAGTTGTAGCAAGAGGAAATATGAAGGCGACATTTGAATGTTTAGGTATCACTGTGTATGCAGTATCCTGGGGCCCCGACTCTGATCATGTACTCTTCACTAACGGCAAGCAGCTGGTCATCAAGTCTCTGCAAGCAAATGCAAAACCTGTAATGGTAAGTTTTGATCTATTCTTCTAACTGATAGGCACAATTCAGCTAAGCACACTTCTATTTCTGGCACTGTTGATAGTGGTCCTAAATCATTTAACTCCTTGTGTCATTGGGATCATTCTTGGTATAACCCTCATAGTGACAATCAGCGTTCTCCTCCTACCGAGCGCTCCTCTGCTCGCTCTTCCAAGTGTTAAATATATTTTAAAACATAGAATGTGTATTTTTGACAAATCGCCTTATAAAATATGAAATGTGTATCTCATTTATTGTTTTTACGAAAGACGCAAGGACGTAACCCGGAAGTAAAATTCTTCAAATCACTAATCTGATTGGTCAGCTTCAGTGCCCGATCTTTCATTGAAAAAAAAAATGTCACAGCTTATTTTATATTCTTAAATGTTTACTAAATGAATGAAATGAAAATTAATACTAAACATACGTTTGTTTAGTTTGTTACTTGTAATATGTGGTAATTTATTACACGGTAATATTTAATTTTCAAAGTCGTAGTTTGCCGAGTCAGTGTCAATAATCAAAGATGTTAGTTATAAATGTGCATGAGAGAAGTCACATGACCTTGATTTCCCGGAAAGCTCTGTTTGTGCCAGTGCTTCACGTAACTGTTTAAAAACATTACGCACTTAATCTTTGTTAATTATAAAACAAGCTCTAATTTTGGGACTGATACATATATACTTCGGAAACAAGCTGAGCTTTTGTAATTGATAGGTATACAAACACAAAATTCATCTCATATATTTCCAAAAACACACGCCTTAAGACACTCACACAAATACACCCTTTTATCGATTGAAAACCGTGTGACACGTTGACTGCAAGTGTATGATCCGAAAATAACTTCTTTCAGAACAGGTGAAACTGAAAATGAATCACAACAAGATAAGGAAGAAGAGGTCAGTCAAGTTAACGTAGGTTCTGGAGAATCAAAGTTGACAAAAAACAAACAAACAAAAAATATAGACACATGTTAAAGCAAAAGTGGCTAAAAGATTACTTGTGGTATCAATACGATGATAAATCTGGGGTTATGACATGCTAGTTTTGTAAGAAAATAGGGAAGAAAAACGCTTTCACAATCAATGAATGTACTAACTACCGTACTTCAACAATGGACAGACACCAAGAAACTACATGTCATGTTTAAGCCTGTCGTGAACAAGCGTTAAGTAAGAACTTTTCTATCGCAACCAAAAATGCACTCACACTTAAAACGGAGGCAATAATTTCTGCAATCAAGTCTGTTTATTGGTTAGCGAAAGAGGGAATTGCAACATCAAAATACACCTCACTGATTTTCTCCAGTTTCAAAGGCTTGATACATTACAACATTTGGACAATAGGAAAAATGCAACTTACACCTCTAGAGCAACTGCTGATGGGATTCAGCAAGTTGTTTGTGATATGATTGAAGAAGATATTGTAAGGCAAATTTGGAAATGTGAACATTTTGCTTTGTTCACAGATAAAAGTACAGATATCGCTGTCAAAAAGAAACTTGTAGTTTATGTAAGAATAGTGGATGAATATTTTGACCAAAAAACATTCTGCCTTGGTAATGTTGCCATCTCCGATGTCAGTGCAACATGTGATGACATTTCTAACAAGCTCAAAACATGTCTTATCTGTGAAAAATGTGATTGGATTTGGAAGTGATGGAGCCTCGGTAATGACCGGCAGAAGAAATGCTATTGCTACTCAGTTCAAAAACGAAAATCCATTCTGTATAAACATCCATTGTTTTGCTCATAGATTGAACCTCTGTACATCACAGTCTGACGAGTCTGTGTCATTCTTAGTATAATGTCTGTGATTTTGTTTCTCTAGGTGTACTATATATGTCTGTCTTTTACAGTGGACGCTCATGAGGGTTTGTTTCTCTAGGTGTACTATGTATGTCTGTCTTTTACAGTGGACGCTCATGAGGGTTTGTTTCTCTAGGTGTACTATATATGTCTGTCTTTTACAGTGGACGCTCATGAGGGTTTGTTTCTCTAGGTGTACTGTATGTCTGTGATTTTGTTTCTCTATGTGTACTATATATGTCTGTCTTTTACAGTGCTCTTATGAGGGTTTGCTTCTCTAGGTGTACTATATATGTCTGTCTTTTACAGTGGACGCTCATGAGGGTTTGTTTCTCTAGGTGTACTGTATGTCTGTGATTTTGTTTCTCTATGTGTACTATATATGTCTGTCTTTTACAGTGCTCTTATGAGGGTTTGCTTCTCTAGGTGTACTTTGTATGTCTGTCTTTTACAGTGGTAGGCTAATGAGGGTTTGCTTCTCTAGGTGTACTGTATGTCTGTGTTTCTGTTTCTCTAGGTGTACTATATATGTCTGTCTTTTACAGTGGAAGGCTCATGAGGGTGTGGTTTTGGTGGCAGACTGGAACCCTGTCAACAACCTGATCCTGTCTGGTGGTGAGGACTGCAAGTACAAGGTGAGTCAACCCACCTTATTGCTGATATCTGCCCTAAACATAAAGCTCTTCTGGGGTCTTTAAGGGGGATGTTCCTTGCACTAACTGGCCTTAAAAGTTAAGAGAGTGTTCAGAATCCTAAAGTTAACTGATGTGGATAAAGATTTATCCGTTATGTGACCCTGTGCCCTGTGGCATGGCATGATGTCCGGCCTCCTTCTGTCCACCCATCGGTCTGTAAACTTTCTGCACTTTCGACTTCTTCTCCAGAAGCATTAGCCCTAGAAAGTTGAAACTTTGTGTACGGATTCCTTGACTAGTGAGGTTTATAAATTGTACCTTTGGTGGCCCTTTGGCCCCTATTAAGGGCTACAAGGGCCACGCCCTTAAAACCCATTTTCATTTCTTCTCCAGAAGCAATAAGTAAATAATAGTGAGGAATATGATTAATTGCTTTGGTGGCCCTGTGGCCCCTAATTTGGCCAACTCTTAAAACTATTTCCATCTATTTCTCCTGAAGCATAAGGCCTAGAAAGCTGAAATTTTGTGTACAGACTAATATACTAGTGAGGATTATTATTTATAGCTTTTGTTACCCCTACTAAAAGTTGTTTGCCCTATTTTCATCATTTTCTTCTGAAGAAGAAGGCACAAAATCCTGAAATGTTTTGTAGAGACTCCTTAGATAATTGGGATTCTAAAATGAACATTTGGTGACCTTGTGCCTCCTACTAAGGGGGGATCACATTGACCACACCCTTAAGCAAAATAATATGAAGCCTGATGAGCTATAGAGCCAATGGCTCAGTTTTTTGTATCACAGCCTGCATGAGCTACCTTTGGTGACCTTGACCTTATTTTCAAGGGCACCACAACTCTCTGACCAAGTTTTGACACTCTTGTTCATATACCATGAACTGTTGCACTCAAAGTCTTCATATTTGGTCACAGCATACATTGGAGCAGACACAAGTCACTTTTGGTATCCTTGACCTTATTGTCACTTTGACCACTTTTGAAACCCTTGTTAATGCGACATATCATGATCATGCACTCAAAGCATGCCTTCATTGGTAAATTATGCAGACTCATAACTCTTTGAAGGCTTTTCAATCTGTTCACCCTCCAGATGCATCTAAATTTTACTGCTCTTTGGTGCTTCCCGGGGCCTCATAGGCCCGCTTTACATTACAATTGCTAAACAAGCCAAAATGATGACAAAAAGGTGAAACAATACGCATTTAATGATCTAATACAAACATTCAATGTTTCTCTTTCAATATTTTAAGAAATATAGATGTGATAACATTTTTTAGCGTTTTTTGCCATGTTTATTGAATTAATTGATTTATTTACCATCTTCTGAACTTAATATTTATATTCATAAATACTTCTTGGACAAGACATTAAAAATGTGAATACATGCGATTCCAGCAAAATTTCAGGACTGTTTTCCTTATTATTCATAACTTTAGTAGATAATTATAAGATTGTATTCAATGTATCATTTCTTGAAAAGAGCAACATGTACTACATGTATTTCAATTCATCAATTAGATGGTTATTTATATTTTGTAGATGTACATTGGATTCTCTGGTTACACCACTGATTATACATAATCATGCAGCCAAATATTGATCTAAAACTGATTGAATGTGGAAATTATTTAATGATGTTCCATATCCCGTATTAAAAACATTTGTGGACAGTTAAGAGCTATCGTATATTTCAGTATATTAGGCAAGTTTTTAGCTCACCTTTACGAAGTAAATGTGAGCTTATGTCATGGCGCTTCGTCCGTCATCCGTAAACTTTCAGGAAAAAGACTACTCCTCCTAAACGAATTCAGATATCATTCTGAAATTGTAGTTTGTTATACCCATGGTGATTCCTCACAGAAAGGTAGACGTTTCAGTTTTGAGAATCCAAGATGGCCGCCATGACAGCATATTGAATTTTCAATTAGATTTCATGAAAAAGACTGCTCCTTCTAAACGAATACAGATATCATTCTGAAATTGTATTATGTTATACCCATGGTGATTCCTCACAGAAAGGTAGACGTTTCAGTTTTGAGAATCCAAGATGGCCGCCATGACAGCCATATTGAATTTTCAATTAGATTTCATGAAAAAGACTACTCCTTCTAAACGAATACAGATATCATTCTGAAATTGTAGTATGTTATACCTATGGTGATTCCGCACAGAAAGGTAGACGTTTAAGTTTTGAGAATTCGATATGGCCGCCATGGCAGCCATATTGAATTTTCAATTGGATTTCATGACAAAGACTATTTCTCCTAAACCAATCTAGATATCATTTTTATATTGTAGTAAGTTATACCTATAGTGATTCCGCACAGAAAGGTAGACATTTCAGTTTTGAGAATCCAAGATGGCCGCAATAGCAGCCATATTGACTATTCAGCTGCAGATGACACATCATTATTATTAAATTTTAAGCTTTCATCAAGTGATCACTGGCACCATATAAATTCTCTAATTTGAACTTACTAATCATAATATTATCTTAAATATGGAATATTTAAGATTGTCGTGCAAGTTGTTCTATATTTTTAAGTGTTTATAAAAAAAATTAAGATGAAAGACAAACATAATTGATTAATTTGTTTAAAATCTTTATGGCAACTAGCTGCAAAAACCAAATCACATTAAACATGTTAAATTTTAAACAATGGTATCTCCCTTATATTCCTTTAAATACCACACATAAGGGGTCAATCAGAGTTCAGATATTCCACTATGCTGTCTAATACACATCCCAAGGCAGGCTGCTAGCATCACAGTGTCAGCTGCTAGTCTGTTGCATAATCAACCTGACCCAATTGATATGGTAGAGCATTATGCTATATGGCCATGGCCCATGTGTATGCAATAAAAGTTATGGACTTTTATTATATGGCGAGCAGTGAAATACTGGGATTTATCAGTGAAATAAACTGTCTATCAAGCTACAGTGAAAATAACTTATATTTTCACTGCGAACGGTGACTGATATAATTTGACGTCATAAAACAATGGTCTCACGCGACGTCACAGTGTTACTATGGTGACGGGCTGTTCCTAGCGGCCGCTCGGCGTGACAATGAAACTTTTCGGGCGTAATTACAATGGTAAAATCATATAATAAATAGAATATCCGTCAATTCTTGACTAATACCATGTTTATCTCATCGAGTGAGGTAGAAAGGTTATATTTTCACGAGTGGCGCATATGAGGGTTTAGTAAGAAAAGTAAGGAAATTTGATTTGTCATATCTCTCTGTTGATTTGACAATGCAAAAATGTTTACCATTATAGTACTGTATGAGTGTTAAATAAATTGATACTTTAATGAAAGACATCTCATGGTCACTTGACATGTAAAAATTATGTGAACAAAATAAACGTGTCTTATGCATTGCTGTGTTTATGACTTTCCTCTCAATCAGTCATTCATTTTCCTTGAAAAATCTGTACTTTTGGGATTCTCCATATCCCATGCAGCATAACCATCAGTGAAATAATCTTGAAATCATATTAATGATTCACTACAAAACAAATGTAAGTGGCCACCATCCTGTAAGTAATGAATGACATTTAAATGGATACACCTAAACCAATTAAGATATCATAATGAAATTAATACGGATGCTCACATAAAAGTAGCATTTTGAAGATAAAAAAGTACAAGATGGTCACCAATTCAGCCATAGATATACAAAAAAGTTATACAAAAACCTACTGCTTGTTAACTTATCATGATTATATCATTCGTGTATTAATGTTTGTTCAAGCTCTAGTTGTTTCCAAAAGAAGACTAGTATTTTAAAAGATAAAAAAATCATGATGGCAGCCATAATCAACTACCTGGTATATAAAAGATGGTTACATGTATAATTAAACCATTTTACCACATCATTCATTTTAAGGTGAGCTTCTGTACCCTCGGTGCTTTTATTTATACAAGAAATTGGAGGGTCAAAGAAGGGGGTCGCCTAATACACAAGGTCTACGTTTCAGACAACAAAATAGAGGCAGTTAAACGATATATGGATTTTCTTTTCTGTGGTTTCTTTGGGGAAAATGACCTACAAAGTGACTCAACAAAAATAATTTTGTCCTCAGTACATCTCGTAGAATATTCATGATAACTACCTCAAATTTGAAACAAAGATCAACCATTATCCCTAGATGTACCCTTTTCATTGTTAAACCTATTAATGAATTGAGTATTGAGGTTTCAGTGGAAAGAAATTAAGACTTACACAATGACATACTTACTGTATTCTCAACTATCATACAACTTTAACCAATATTAATAAATTTTACTATTTGAAATTCTTTCAACAAAGTGGGGAGCGGGGGTATGTGAGCTCTGCTCGTTTCTTCACTTGTTTTCTTAATGCATATATTTATCAAAACTTATGCTGCCAAAATTCTTTTGTCAATTATACAGACAATGTTTAACTCTTTATCTTACTAAGAGCAATTATTCTTTACACCGGTTAGGCTTTGACAATATGCATTGTTTGTTAGATTTTCTGATTGGTGTTCTATTACAACTTCCGTTCTTTTAACCAATGAAAAGGCTTGAAACAAATATAGCATTACCAGTACGTTGACATTCTAAATCAGAATGATGAAAACGAAACATGACTTAGTAATGAGAGTTTGTTGACTGTAGCCTTGCTTGTTATAAGAAGAAAATGATAAATTATTGAATAAAATATCTAACATCGTAAGTGACTTATTTATTTCTTAACTACACATGACATTTCACTAATAAATTCTCCGCTCAAATTTACCCTAATGAAATCTTATCAACAAGTTGCCCGTCATGTTGACAGTTTCCACGACCTGCTAGAACGGGTCGCCTTATAACTGAGATATATGATTTTGACAGCAATTTGGGGGGCTGAGACGCCTTACAAATTGAAATATATGGGTGGTCTTACTGCAGTGTAATTATCTGCTTGTTGTCAATGAAAGGATATGACAGAATGTTGCAGCCCAATCCCCTAAATGAATGAATCTAAAAGCTGAAACTTTTCGTTTGTGGAAAGTGATTGTTATGATGAAGAATGCATCAGTTTATCTATTGCATTTGACAGATAATTGCAGATGTTTAATATCCAACACAGAATCTGCTGTATGTGTATAACATCTTTAAAAGAAATCCTTTGTTGACACATCCTGTCTCAGGGTAAAACGTATTATACAAGTCATTATCAAAATACATCCGAATTCCAGATGTAAAAAAATATCAAAATTTATTGCTTTGAACACATTTTTATTTTCAGAAATGTAATCAATAATAACAATAAGTCTATTAAATGCTAACTTTGAGCCCTTTAATTTTTTTGTAAACACTAATTGAAATATTTTCCCAGTTCTAGCATGTCATTCCTGTAACAATTATTTTTTGTTCATATCTAAATAAAATGCTTCTCTACTTGATACCTTTTAAGCACATAGTATGTACTTTCATCCTGATTTAACCTTATAACACAACTATGGGTTGTTAAAAATGTCATATGTAGATTTATGAAGTGAAAAGGAACACCAATGTTGAATTTTGGTCACATAGACAGTATAATTTTTAATGACAGTTTTCTAAAAGATTATTTTCCAAAAAATTACTTTCCACATTCTCAAAGGAACACGAACACAAAATTAATATGATTTTTCTGGCTTGTGTTAAGTTTTAGCTCAATAAATGCCTATAACTGGAATGACTTAAAATGTTACAGGATTGACATTTCTTTCTGAAAACATTCATCACTTCAATGTTGTCAACAGCAACTCAATTTGCATGGCTAATATTTCAAGACAAATCAAACATTGAACATTCAATGAGAAATATAAATATAGCCGCAAAGCGGTGACAACAGGATTCAGCGCATCAACAGCGTGCTCAGTACAAAGATAAACATGTCAGGAGTCATTCCTGAAAGTTTCATGACTTTCTGCCAATGGATAAAGTTCCTAGACCGTTTTTAGAAAGTCATCAATCAAATAAATCTCTAACTGAATGGGCCTTTTACAGTGATTCAGCTGTTCAGACGTATTTACAGAGTGTTCAGCACAAAAATAAACATGTCAGGAGTCCGTCCTGAAAGTATCATGACTTTTGTTAATGCATAAAGTTCCTAGAGCGTTTTTAGAAAATCATCAATCAAGCAAATCTCTAACTGAATGGGCCTTTAGAAGAGATTATACAGCGCTTCTTTGTATTTCACTGTTTTTATTTGTCAGCAACTGACTGTTATAAAATGCACCTTGAATTGTCACTATTTGAGACATTTAACCTATATTACCTGTCTGTAGTGCCAGTGAATGACTGCTGTGAGTATTTGAGGCAAGTAACCTACATGTCTTGCCTGCAAGGCCAGCGAATGACTGCTTGCATAGTGTCTATTTAATATATAGCCTCATTACATTCTCGCCTGCCCCCCTGAAGCTAACGCTCTGCACAGAGAATACTCTGTAGACAATGCAAAACTTAAAACCAATGATTTCCCCAAAACGTTCTGTATTTACAGGTTTGCTGTGATTGACTTTTTTGTATAGAATTTCATTGCGCTTCTTTTGGTACAAGTTTTATTTCTCTAAGTGCATTTTTGCAGTTTGACCCCATGTTAGGGAAATGCTTCCTTCCGACCGGAAATGACTGTTCGTGAGCGATTTTATTCTTTTATTTAAAAGACCTTGGTAGTGTCTAACTCTCATGCAAAAATCATAAACTTCTATGGTCTGGGTTTTGAGTAATCTGCCCTTGAAGTTTGCGATTTTTAGATTTTGGTCATCTTTGAAAGGTCACAGCCAAAAAAGTATTAACGTTAGGACTTTTTCGAATGCAAATTCAGAACACCAATGCTTCAGCTACATTGAGTGTAAATTTCAGCTCTCTGGTGCAAGTATCTTCAGAGAAGAAGATTGTCAAAGGTGCAAAGGGTCCGGAAATTATGAAAAGTTAAAAAATCCAATATGGCGACCAAACCACGTGACCTACGACTTCGTCATGATTGCCTTTTTTGCGCATCTTTTAAAAAAAATTCAAGTCTCTAGCTGCATTTTGAAAAAAAAGCCCATGTTAATTTTTCGATTTTGGAATCGAACTATATCAGATTTGAAAAAACAAAACGTCATGTTCTCAGTCTCAGTCTCAGTAAGGGCTATCAACATGCAAAGTGTCGCTGTAATAGCTTCAGCCGTTTTTGCTGAATCTGTGGGACAAAATTGGTGGAATAAAATAATAAAACACGCCAATAACAATAAGGATTCAGCCTGAAAGGCTGAATCCTTAATAAACAAGAATTGAATTAAGAATAGTTAAATCAAATATCTTGATATTAGTGTTAAAGGAATGACTTTATTGTGTTACAGGACTGACATAATGGGTCATGTTACATATGGTATTAGTAACTTGGAACACACTGTGGTCTTATTTATCCTTTAAGAAAGTAATAATAATCCTAACCATAAACATCACTTCAATAAAAACAATCAAATATTAAAACATCTCATTGCATAAAATATGAATTGACTGTTACAGGAATGACATTTTTGGATTAAATACCAGAATATCAGTTATTATCCCCCGCCGCGCGTTTAGCGCGAAGCGGGGGATATAGTATTCAACTCCGTACGTCCGTACAGCTTCTTGTTAGCGCGATATCTAATGAACTGCTCAACCTAGAATCTTATAACTTGGTACCAGTCTTCATCTGGGGAATACGCAGACCTGAAAAGTTTACAGTGACCTTGACTTCATTTTCAAGGTCACAGCGAGACTTTGACCAGTTTTGAAAATGTTGTTAGCGCGATATCTAATGAACTGCTCAACCTAGAATCTTCAAACTTGGTACCAGTCTTCATCTGGAGAATACGCAGACCTGAAAAGTTTTCAGTGACCTTGACCTCATTTTCAAGGTCACAGCGAGACTTTAACCAGTTTTTAAAATGTTGTTAGCGGGATATCTAATGAAATGCTCAACCTAGAATCTTCAAACTTGGTACAAGTCTTCATCTGGGGAATACGCAGACCTGAAAAGTTTACGGTGACCTTGACTTCATTTTCAAGGTCACAGTGAGACTTTGACCAGTTTTGAAAATGTTGTTAGCGCGATATCTAATGAACTGCTCAACCTAGAATCTTCAAACTTGGTACCAGTCTTCATCTGGGGAATACGTAGACCTGAAAAGTTTTCGGTGACCTTGACCTCATTTTCAAGGTCACGGCGAGACTTTAACCAGTTTTAAAAATGTTGTTAGCAGGATATCTAATGAAACGCTCAACCTAGAATCTTCAAACTTGGTACCAGTCTTCATCTGGGGAATACGCAGACCTGAAAAGTTTTCAGTGACCTTGACCACCTTTTCAAGGTCACGGCGAGACTTTGACCAGTTTTGAAAATGTTGTTAGCGCAATATCTAATGAACCGCTCAACCTAGAATCTTCAAACTTGGTACCAGTCTTCATCTGGGGAATACGCAGACCTGAAAAGTTTACGGTGATCTTGACCTCATTTTCAAGGTCACGGCGAGACTTTGACCAGTTTTGAAAATGTTGTTAGCGCCATATCTCATGAACCCATTAGCCTTGAGTCTTCACGGGGGACATAGTATTCCGCTTTGTACGTCCGTACGTACATCCGTCCCGCTTCTTGTTGTTAACATCAATTTGCGGCGGGGGATCTTGTCACCTTTGTGACAAATACTTGTTATTAAAGAATTCAGACAGTCAACATCTTAACCTCTGAAGTGGCTGTTACAGGAATGACCTAGACTTGTTATAGGAATGACATTTTGAAAACAATAATCTCAGAATATGATTCATTTAGTTATGAATGCACTGCTAAGTGTCATCATTTGAAACTAAGATTAAATTTAACAGCAAACAACAACTTTTATTAAAAAATAGAATTCAGAAAGCCAACACCTTAACCCCTAAAAAGGCTGTTACAGGAATGACTTTTCTTGTTATAGGAATGACATTTTGAAACAAAAATGCCAGAATATGATTGATTTATATATGAATGCATTGCTAAGTGTCATCATTAAAACTAAGTTGATATTTAACAGCAAACAACAACTTTTATTAAAAGATAGAATTCAAATAGCCCACAACTTAACCCCTAAAGATACTGTTACAGGAATGACCTGGACTTAATGTTATATGTTGACATTTTAAACATAATGCCAGAATGTGTTTTCTGTGCTTTTCTTTGATGACGCTTTTCTCTATCCGTCTTCTCCTTTATGTTCTTTTTCTTTCCATTACTTTTCTCATTTGGATGTCTTCTCTTTTCGACTTTCAAGTAACTCTGTCATTTAACTTGCCTCTATGTAAAGGATATTTTCTGTGTTTTCAGCATAAGATAAACCCATTTTGTAACCTGGAAGTCAATAATTGAAAATATATTATTTCAAACTAATGATTTTTTCTGAAATTTCATAAAAGAATGAGAACATATAAATGTATTTCTTGTTCGGTAGGTTCTAATGTCAGTCCTATTACAACACTGATTTATACAAAATTCTGTGAAATATCAACAATTTCCATACTAATTTCATTTGTTTACTAGTTGGGTATACAGTGTATTTTCAACTTAAATATATTGAAAAACTGTGAAGATGTGAAGATTTATTAAATTCAAGATTTTCCAGCATTATGTCGTTCAGTAACAAAAAAGTTTGTTGTAACAGGAATTACTGTTATATGAATGACCTATTCATGCAAAACAGACCAATGTTAAAGAAATAATGTTCAGTTTGAAGTTTACTCAGAATGTGTCACAACTATTACTTTGGTGCTTTTCTATTTTGTACAACATATCATTAAAACTTAATTCCATATATGCATGACAGATGTTACAGGAATGACGTTACTAAAATCTACTACCCTCTTACTTACCAACAAATAAATAATAAATTAATATAATAATTATATGCAAATTTTTCTCAGTTATAAGTAAATAAATAGTATAACACTATATCTAAATCAAGACCAAATTTTTTTGGTAAAAAACAAACCATGGTAATAATTATATTAGACGGACAAGAATTTGGACATATTTTGATAATGACTCATACGCTGACACTCCACTTTCATACCCTGGGTGAAAACCCCACTGAAAGCTGCGTGCTGTGACCTCTGACCTCTGAACTATCTAATAATATTTGACCAATGACAGCGTCTGAAAGGCGAGTCGGTAAATGCGTTGCTAAGAACACCTTTATGCTTTGTCTATCTCTAAAACAAATGATCGAATACGACTCAAAACAACACTGAAGCTAATAGAAACGGCATATCAACTCCGACAATTAGTTTAACATTTTTTTGTCAACGAAATTAAAAGTTGGCCATAAAACATCATTTGTTCGATTATAATATTTCACGTTTTAAGATCGTTCTATATTATGTTCTATATAATGTTTCAAAACATACTGTACTTGTGTTGTCAACCAAGCAAAAGTTGTCAACGATATTTAAAAAAAACATTTAAAAAAAACATCTCGACTGCGGTATCGCAGATGAGATGGTTCCTATCAAAACTAAAATTGTTAAAATCAAATTATTCTTTCAAAGTCAACATCCAGTGAACAGACACCTAATTTATATAAAACAAATTGTTTCATATCAATACGAATATTGCAAAAAGAAATGAAAACTAATCTGTCCTGCCTAAGATGTAAAGGTAAGCATCCGGTTCGTGATGCTTTTTGATAGTACCCCTAAACAGTGAAATGTACATTGCACGTGAATCTCACTTACCTGGCTGTTAGCTGTTAGCTGTTATACACCCTTGCCACAAAGCGTAACATATTTTATCTAAATAGCGATGATTTCTTATACAACTTTAATTCGTATATTTTTTGGATGAATATAATTTTCAATAATTGTCCGATTTAACAATTCTTTCTATCAACTTTTGTGATGTTTAATCTATTTACGATCATTTGCATCGGGTTAAACTATTATTCATAGGGGTACATGTGTGAATCGTTACGGAACTCTTAAAGATTTCAAGAATTTACCGTAAATATTTTAATGAATTGTGAATATCATTTGAATCAGCTAGATCATAATTATTGTTGCAAAGATCGTAAGTCAAATGTTGTTTAAAAGGCGGTCTGTAATTGGCTGAAATTTTATCGCGAACCATCACAATAAAACTATACCATTGGCTGGATAAGAGGTCACAGCACGCAGGTTTCGGTGGGGTTTTCACCCAGGGTATGAAAGTGGAGCGTCAGCGTATACGTTTTACCCTGAGACAGGATGGATACCACATAGAAGAAATAGACTGGTTGTTGTCCATGTCCATGTCCAGGGGAAGTCAACCCAAACACTGAAGATACATTGATGTTTTCAATGATGTACGTAAATAGCTCGAGTCTATATGTTAATACAGTCCAGTTAGATGTCAACTTGGTTTGATCTTAAGTTAATCTGCAATTAAAGACGACTAACATTCTTCCAAAGCAATACACCAAAAATCCTATGTAGGTGACAAAATACCGAATTTTGAAGCTAAATCATTTAAGTACATATGGTTTAATATCTGATACTTTCTTTCAAAGACAAATCGGAATCGTTTGGGTTATGCATTGTAACAACTGTGGTATCTTCATTCATGCTTCTTAGGCAATATAATCGTTAAGCAAGTCAAAATGGCAAAAAAACTCTGACAAAGTTACTTTTGATGAACTAATTTTTTGGTTACCTCATTTATAAGTAACTGAGTAATGTTTGAAATGATTGATACTTTTCATCTCACTGTCCTAAAGGACACTTATTGTAGAAATGCTAACTTCATGAATTTTGAAGATTGTAATGGTATTGGTAAAACAACATTGATGACCACGGGCCTCAAAGACCCGGAAAGCACTTACCAACTGTAGATATGTTAAATTGATATCATGTTTTTAAAAAAATGTTTTTTGAATGATCTAATTCGGGGAAAATGTTACTGTAAAGGGTTTACAGGAATATGTGGAATCTGGATATTCTAAAATTCTAAATTCTAAATAAAAACGGTTTCTACAGAACCTTAAAGTGACCACTGGGCCTCTGAGGTCCCAGTTAGCATCGGGAGGGTTAATAATTATTTAGAGAATAACCAACGAGGTACGAGTGATTACGGGATATCTGCCCGAGTCGAAATAATGTTCACAGTCGCGAGCCTTGGCGAGCGACTGAACATTATATTGACGAGGGCAGATATCCCGTAATCACTCGTACCGAGTTGGTTATTCTATATATTACCCATTTGTAATGAAATATAATTAAAAAACGACTGAAAACATGCGATTGAGAAATCGTAGTAATGCTGTAGTAAGTGATACCAATCAGCTGATCAGTATTCATACGCGTGTCCAACCGAACATCTCCAGAGTGAATTAGTCAACAACGCATCGGAATCTAGTTCAGTTTCAAAACAATACGAACATGACGAAAATATTGTCCCTGAATGATATAATACACCTTTCAACCTTGAACAAATTAAAACACATAAAACTCTTAACAAACAACATTATTTGACAAAGATAATAAGTATTTGAATCAACCGGTCGTCACGCCGTACTACCATTGCGATGTGTTGTTGACGGCACAATGTTGTAACGAAAATGTCAAAAACCTGTCAATTTTTTTAAACTATAATTGATAAAAGTGGCAATATCTTTAAGAGAAACCTACAAAGAATGCATCAAAACAAGTCTGTATGTCAGGATAATCAAATAATCTGAAGTTTGAACAACATTTGTTTCTTTCGACGTTACCTTCATTCAAGTAGCAAGTGTCAAGAACGATAACTCTAATCGGCCTGTGATCACGGTAGGATTGTTCCCAGGGCTGATCACTTATGAGTATGTTGATTTGTAAAAGTTACTGCTTTCATGGATGTATGAATTGAATTTGAGTCCCTATGGTTTTTATGTGTTAATAATTACTAATGGATCAGTGAAATTCTTGTGCTTGGATAGACTTCATGAGTTTTCGATGGCAGCCATGTTTGTTTACAAACAGACAGCGCTTATTGTACCTTTGGAAAAAGCACAATCTTGAGATCACAATGAAATTTAACACGTAGATGAATAGTTTCAAATAATACTGCGTTTAAATATCAACCTGTAAGTTATACTATGATGTACAGTAATATTCATCGTTCTACGATTTTATTTTTAACCTAACCGACATACGTTCGACACGTTCAATTTATCAATGAAACTTGAAAATAGTTCCGTCGACCAATCGTCTTTCATTCTCTTAGGAACCGACCAATCAACGTTGAGAATCACTAAAAAGCACATGTGCGGATATCAAAAAAATATCCACTCGTGTATCCTCGCCCGTATGGGTAATATTACGAGATATCTCATAATGGCGGGGGACATTGCCACTAACATACCGTACACTTGTTTATATTTCTACTTTTTGCAAAATACAAAATTTCCTTAGACCTTGTAAACAGACTCCTTCTAGATGATTAGATTTCTAATATATGGATTTGGTGAACTTGTGCCTGTTTGTATAATAAAATATGGAAAGCCTGATGATTCAATAGCTCCATTTATTGCTCATTCCTTGATTGACACAATGTCATGGCACCTCATCTTTGTGACAAATACTTGTCTATCCTAGATGTGAGCTGGTATTGTGTTGGAATTCACATTCAGTCATGTTAAATTCCTCTTTTGTAATTTGATAAAAACGAACCAGATTATGACCTCTTCAATTTAAATGAATATTCCCAAGTGTCATGTCCGAACGGGATAAGATTTTGGTTTATGATAATATTGAATGCCTTCATGAGGGCCTATGTGAAAATGCTTTGTCAATTGCAGATCTGGGACACCTACGGGAGGTTAATGTACAGCAGCTCAGCCCACGAGTATCCCATCACCGCTGCAGCTTGGACCCCAGACGGGGAGATGTTTGCTGTTGGCTCATTCAACACACTCAGGCTCTGTGACAGGAGTGGGGTTTGTACACCTTGTCTCACTTAAATTATCCAGCTTTCCATTTTATTTACAGTAAAACTTTCTCGCTATTAACACCTAAGTAGGGAGGATATAGGTTACACTCCGTCCATGTGTATGTACATTCATTCATCAGCTAAGTTAAAGTGGACCACTTTTCTGAAAAACTATTAAAGATCGATTAACCAAATTTGCTTTGTTTCTCAGGGCAGCAATAGAATTGTTGTGATTATCTGAAATTATTGAGTTATTAGCAGCCCCGTCTAAGTTTCCATCTCCGCCGCCGCAGCACTCGTACTACTAGCTATAATTTTTTCCACTAAGCTTTCCAGAACTCTTATTCATACCTTACTACTCATACCTTGGGGGAACGATTTTGGCAGGTTCACTTTCAAGGTCAAAGGTCAAGGTCACGAGATATGTATTCACTCTAAGAATTCCTTGTAAACGCGATAACTTGAAAAGTTTTTGTGCTATGAAGCTCTAACTTGGTATATATTATTCTTGGAAAAGTAAAAAAATTTGAAAAGGTTTTGGCTACAATCTGTCAAAGGTCAAGGTCACAGCAAGGTCATGACTTAAGCATGGTTTAGCGAAAATGCTTAATTTTAACTATGATCACTTTAATCAATACATGATTGTGATACTCAATAAAAAGTGTTCAATGATTGTGTGACCTTGAAGGTCAAAGGTCAAGGTCATGAGATATTAGTTATTACAAAATGCACTAAATTTGGGTATAACTTTATCCCATTTAGCTTTTCAGAACTCATGAACATGTCTAAATGTTAATACTTCCAGGGAATCAATATGACATGTTCACTTTCAAGTTCAAAGGTCAAGGTCACGAGTTATAAAATCACCGCAAAATTCTTTGTAAACATGGTAACTTGAAAAGTTTTTGTGCTATGAAGCTCTAACTTAGTATATATCATCCTTTGAAAAGTAAAAAAATTTGAAAAGGTTTCGGCTACAATCCGTCAAAGGTCAAGGTCACAGCAAGGTCATGACTTAAGCATGGTTTAGCAAAAATGCTTAATTTTAACTATGATCACTTTTAATCAATACATGATTGTTATACTCAATAAAAAGTGTTCAATTATTGTGTGACCTTGAAGGTCAAAGGTCAAGGTCATGAGATATGAGTTATTGCAATTCCTTGTAAACACAATAACTTGAAAAGTTTTTGTTCTATGAAGTTTAGGTTTTGTATTTATTATCTCTTATGAAGTACAACATTTTCAAAAGGTTTTGGGTACGAACTGTCGAAGGTCATGGTCACAGCAAGATCAACATATCAGGAGAAAATGGATTAATTTAATTTTTAACACTTTATTTCATTACAATAATGTTATACTCAATGAAATGTGTTCATTGATTGTGTGACCTTGAGTGTCAAAGGTCAAGGTCACGAGAAAATTCCCAATTTGGTGAGGCCTGTAAAAGGCGGAACAAGGTAAGGCGAAACCCCAAGTTCCGGGGCTGCTCTGCTTTTGCGGTATCCCGCAAACGCTAATCTAGTTGTCCCTGTTTTCATGATTATGGACATCTGTACGAGGGAATTTTCAAGGAAACAAATTTTCTCAGAAATTATTTTTGATAAGATAACCAAATTTGCTCTGTGTCAGGGTAGCAATAACTAAATGGAATTTGGAAATCAGAACAGCAATTTTTTTTTATGCAGTTATGGTCCATGGTTTCTGATTTTGGACTCTGAATAGAAGAATGTCAGGTCTGAAAGATTTATGGCCATGTCCTTAGTTGTACAGAGAAACTTTTCAGAGTATTAGTCGACCAGTGATGCAAAATGAACGCCTTTCTTCCAAACTGTATGCCCAGAGCAGGGTTTGGTTCTTGCTCACTTACCATCACCTATCTGATAACAGTACAATACCGGGACGAAACACACCTCAGTTATCCCTAATCAATAAACTTGACTTCTTGTATAACCCCATCACACATCGGTTTTCCTGAGTTTACATACCGCACCAACATATGGGTCATTCTCATGAAAAGGGCACATTTTCAGGAGTACAAAAACAGCAAAATTAACCATTACAGAACATATTTTTATTTTATGAACTTTAAAGAGTAAACATTGAAGTATCTAGAAATGATTCAATCAGAGCATAACAACCGTTTTTAATTGTTTTTAAATAGAACATAATAACACTTTGAAAATAAAATGTCTCTGGTGTTACAATCCTAAATTTCATTTTAAACATCAAAATTTGTTTTTCCTCCTTTCAGTTTTTAGGATAAAAGGAATGATCATGCCATTTTAGAAATTTTCTAATTCATATATTTTTTTTGATAATTATAATATGCTAAAATGATGGAAAAAAAACAGTAACACCACAGACATTGGTAAATAGATATATCTCTGGTTTAACCTTTTCTTATTAATATATCTATATGTTGAGTTTGATTAAATTCTTTATGTCTAAACTAAGTATCCGGATAAACACAAAGTATATATGTATATTTTATCTTTTAAATACATTTGTTGAGTATATAAAAGAGAATCTGAGAGTGCATTGTCTGTGGTGTTACTGAATTTTGTCTGTGGTGTTACTGAATTTTGTCTGTGGTGTTACTGAATTTTGTCTGTGGTGTTACTGAATTTTGTCTGTGGTGTTACTGGATTTTGTCTGTGGTGTTACTGAATTTTGTCTGTGGTGTTACCATTGAACCAAATTATACAACTCGCAAGCGCTGCAGCAAGCTATATTAGATATTAGCACAATTACCAACATCCTGGAATGATTCAACGTTAACATTAATGAAATAACACTTGCCTAATATCATTTTAAATGATAATGAAACATAATTTTTGGAATAAATGTCTCTGGTGTTACCTGTCTGTGGTGTTACCTTTGTGCAATATTATCCAATTTTTCGGAATAGATATGTGGGTAACTTTGTCAAACAGATTATTTATGAACAAAACGTAACGTTGTTCTGTCAGTGGATATATTTACAAAAATAGAACTGTGTTCATTACTGTTTTTTTGTCTGTGGTGTTACGAAGGTTTGTCTATGGTGTCACAGCTGACAAATTTCATACATTGTCATCTTTCTATGTAAGCAACTAATAAAATACAAGCACCATTCTTATGGGAAATATGTGTTGAAAGTGTATAGTAAATTAGTTTGCAACAATTTATTTTAGGTGCATCATTTTAACAAATTTATCTCACAATTTGTCTATGGTGTTACTAAAATGGGTCTATGGTGTTACCATGTTTGATGGCAACACCAGAGACGGTAACACCATAGACAAAAACTTACATTTTTCAATTTGAATGAAATTATTGTTTCCTAAATCATGATGAAACAGTGTTTGGTGATTGTTTCCATGTTTTTAGACATTCCCAGAACAAAAATAAAAAATTATTATTGCATCGTTTTGCTAAAATGATTGGTAACACCACAGACATTTAAGGTTATGAGTTTCTAATCACATCTCTTCATCAGCAACTTTGGAGTCTTTCCCTCTTTAGTACCTCTCAAACCTCATGGCACCCTGTCAACCCTATGACAAGAAGTGAAATCATTGCCAAATATGGGTTATACCCTTGAAAGGGAACATTTATTGCCCACTTTTATATGTTGGTAACATCAGAGACATGAACTCGAGGGACAGGCATATTTTTGTCACAAAAAGTACTCAAATAATAGAAATGAAATAAGTTTTAACCAACAATGCATTCTAACAAGTTCATTTTGTATCAAAACATGTAAATATATACATAAAAGCAATTACAAATAGATTTTCTAAGCTTTTGAATATTAGCAGTTGGTGTGTGGGAAAGCAAAAATTTAGTATTTTGTTGCATTTTAGTGGAAAAAAAAATCATTGAAAAACACAATATTAACACCGTTTAAGCCATCAACAGGTTAAAAGTAGGTGTAATCTACAAGGATATGGAAGTTTTTCGAAATATAACAATACATTTATTTACAAAGTCTTCGGGACAAGAATTGTACCCTTTTCATGAGAATGACCCATATCTCTATTGATGAGGGATTGGTGCCTTGGAAAGGCAATCTCAGCTTAAAGGTTTACAACCCTGACAAACCAAAAAAGTATGGAATAAATGCTTACATGTTGTGCGACTCGCACAATGGATATGTTTGTAAATTCAAACTCTACACTGGAAGAACCAACATAGTACTTGGTCATGGACTTGGGCATGGATTATTCTGGAAAAGGATATCTTGTTTATATGGACATTGTTTATTCATCTGTGACATTGTGTACATATAAACTTGTGGGAGTACATGTAGATTTCAACACATTACGGTATCATCAAGCTGATCTTCACCTCAATGGCGAATGACGTCAGCTCTCCTACCAAGAAGGATAACTCTAATCATTGTGTTAAATAGAAACATGTATACCATTATACTTATTTAATTCCATCTGCCGGAACGCGGAACGGGGAACGGGGAACATTGTATTCAGCAGCATCCGTACGTAAGTACGTCCGAATTCTTGTTAACGCAATATCTCATGAACTGTTGCACTTGAAGGCCATTATATTTGGCCACAGCCAACAGTTTGGGATTAAGTAGACACCACTTACTTTTGGTATCCTTTACATAATTTTCAAGGTCACCATGGCAATTTGATCACATTTGACACTTTTGTTAATGTGACATCTCATTGGGGGATCACACAGGGACAAGTCACTTGATGTTATTAGAAGCCCCGACTAAATGCAGGGTGCTTTCAGTTTTTGTGCAGTTTCTGCTGCTGCCGCACTCATATTACTGGCTTTCCAGAAATCTTACTCTAAACTTAATGGTTATACCTCGGCGGAACTATTTTGACATGTTCACTTTCAAGGTCAAAGGTCAAGGTCATAACTACAAAATTCCATGTAAACACGAAAGCCAAAAAGTCTTTGTGCTATGAAACTCGAACTTCAAATATTATATTGATATATCGAAGGTTCGACTACAATCCATCAAAGGTCAAGGTCACAGCAAGGTCATGACTTAAGCATGCTATAACCATAATGTTTTATTATCCTCCGCCGCGAATTGGAAGGGGGATATAGGTTTGGGCTCTGTCAGTCTGTGTGTCTGTCCGAGATAATGGGAACAATTTTTCTCAGAAACTATTTAAGATAAGTTAATCAAACTTGCTGTGTGTCTTCATTGTATCAATACCTTGATGGAGTTCGAAAATCAGAACTGCACAAATATTTTTTATAGAGTTATTTCCCATGTCATGTTTTTTTGAACTTTGTTCAAGGGCAGGGATGCAGAAATCGGTCTATTTGCCGGACATGACCGACTGGGAATCCAGTCTGACCGATTGGATAAGTGACCTGTCGGACATTCAAGAAGTCATTTGACCGGTTGAAGATAATCAAAGAATTACTAAACAAACAGATAAACAAGCCTGAGTTGACTAACAAGCAATTAATAAAGGCCAAATGCCCCGCTTGTGTCAGTCATTATTGTAATGAAAACACGAACCGGTCATCAATGAAACAACTACCGGTAATCCTGTATAATAAGTATTTATTACCTTGTTATCTTTAATTATTGGATCATACTAGTGTCATGTATTGAGTAAAACATGTCAATAAGGCCAAACTTTTTTTAAAAAGACATCAAACAACTTCACATCGTTATTTTACATGCTGTTACTGTATCCTCCCTCCACTAACTTCACAAGCTCCATGCATCGACTTTGCAAGCAAGACTTCATTAACACAGTGTTTGGAGCTTGCATATCTGCAGGGAGGAGAAAGGAACAGCTGGATTACTGCAGTGATAGGGAAACGAAAAAAGGCTGATCTGTGTTGGCAAGCTAAAAAAACTTACGCGGTGTGTGTCAAGTAGTTGATATGCATCATAACTTAATAGAATTATATTTAAAACAGCCAAAGTACTTATTTTACTCAATGTATTTTCATTGTTTTACTTTTGCATGGTTATGTGTTGCTATAAATAGATCTGTACATCGTCTGCTTTCCAGTTATTATTAGATTCTAAGCACCTGGCAGTTATTTACTATTGAAACTTGATTATTTATTGAAGTTATAAACATATTCATATAGCTAGGCCTAAACATTAAATAAGAAAATTACTGAGTAATAATTTTATACTTTTTAGTTCATCTGGCCTGTAAGGCCCGATGGGCTTATGGCATGGCATGGTGTCCGGCGTCCGTCCGTCCATCCGTCCGTCCGTCCGTAAACTTTGTGGAATTTCGACTTCTTCTCCAGAACCATAAGGCCTAGAAAGCTGAAACTTTGTGTACAGACTCCTTGGCTAGTGAGGATTATAAATTGTAGCTTTAGTGACCCTGTGACCCCTAATAAGGGCCACAGGGGCCATGCCCTAAAAACCTACTTTCATCTTCTTCTCCAGAACCATAAGGCCTAGAAAGCTGAAACTCTGTGTACAGACTCCTTGGCTAGTGAGGATAATAAATTGTAGCTTAAGTGGCCCTGTGACCTCTTATAAGGGCCATAGGGGCTACGCCCTAAAAACCTATTTTCATCTTCTTCTCCAGAACCATAAAACCTAGAAAGCTGGAACTTTGTGTATAGCCTCTTTGAAGAGTGAGGATTATAAATTGTAGCTTTGGTGGCCCTGTGACCCCTAATAAGGGTCACAGGGGCCACACCCTAAAAACCTATTTTCATCTTCTTCTCCAGAACCATAAGGCCTAGAAAGCTGAAATTTTGTGTACAGACTCCTTGGCTAGTGAGGATTATAAACTGTAGCTTTGGTGGCCCTGTGACCCCTAATAAGGGCCACAGGGGCCACGCCCTAAAAACCTATTTTCATCTTCGTCTCCAGAACCATAAGGCCTAGAAAGCTGGAACTTTGTGTACAGACTCCTTGGCTAGTGAGGATTATAAATTGTAGCTTTGGTGGCCCTGTGACCCCTAATAAGGGCCACAGATGCCATGCCTTTAAAACCTATTTTCATCTTCTTCTTCAGAACCACGAGGCCTATAAAACTGAAACTTTGTGTACAGACTCCTTGACTATTGAGGATTATGAATTGAAGCTTTGGTGACCCTGTTGCCCCTAATAAAGGCAACAGGAACGTCCTTCAAATCTATTTTCATCTTCTTCTCCTGAAGTATAAGGCCTAGAAAACTGAAACTTCTCGCCTATATACTTAATTTTATGATTGGTGCCCCTGTGGCCTTTACAAAGGGGGAATCACATTGGCCACACTCTACAGCATAATTGATGATGTAGCCTGATGAGCTACAGAGCCAATGGCTCTATTTTTAATAATTTTGTCTATGAAATATTTCCACATGTCCAATCGTTTATTCACGTGAGATTCCAAAATTCATAATCAAAATATCATTATTTGTCGACGTGGAATGTCCGATTGGCGAAAATTTGAATCTGCATCCCTGTTCAAGGGTGTCTTCAAAGGGGAACTTTTCTCAGAAACTATTTAAGAACTTCATCTTCATTGTATAAAAAACTTGTAGTTCCAAAAGAAAGTAAATGCAATCACTTCGAGTAACATCTTTGTTATTGTCCCCTGCCGCAACGAGAACGGGGGACATTGTATACAGCGTTGTCTGTACGTACATCTGTACACTTGTTAACGCGATATCTCACGAACCGTTGCACACAAATGTGTTCAAATTTAGGCGCAGCTTACCTTTAAGAATTAAGCAGATACCAGTCCGTTTTGATGACCTTGACCTTATTTTCAAGATCACAACGGCAGTTTGACCACTTTTGAAACTCTTGTTGACGTGATATCTCGTTAACCATTGCACCCAATGTCTTCATATTTGGTCACAGCCTACATTTGGGGATTATGCAGACAGTCACTTTCTGTGACCTTTAAATATTTTCAAGGTCACTACGGAACTTTTCCACTTTTGAAACTCTTGTTAACACAATATCTCTTGAATCGTCTCACAAAATGGCTTCAAATTTGGTCAATGCCTACATTGAGGGACTACGCAGATACCAGTTACTTTGAATGACCTTGACCTTAATTTTCAAGGTCACCACAGCACTTTTAACACTTTTTAAACATCTTATTATGTCCTTTAACAGTTGCACCAAATGTCTTTAAATTTGGTCACAGCCTACCTTAGGGGATTACACAGAGACCAGTCACTTTGGGTGACCTTGACCTTGATTTCAAGGTCACCATTTGGGCCACTTTTGAAACTCTTGTTTACACGATATCTCATGAACCGCTGCACCTAACATCTTCATTTTTCTACATTCGGGCATTACGCAGACACCAGTATCCTTAGATGACCCTGACTTTATTTTCAAGGTCACCACAGCATTTTGTCCACCTTTGACACTCTTGTTAACGCCAAATCTCTTGAACCATTGCACTCAGTGTCAATGGGAATAAAGCATTTGCTTATTGTGACAATTATTTCGCAATATGTCAACAGTGGGGGACATTGCTGTGTTACCGGCAAACACTTGTATTTAGTGAAAAGTGTTGATTGATTATGTTGACTGATATATATTTCTAGCTGATGCACGATCTAACTCAATAATAATAATATATATTTCAACTTTTGGGAATATCAAAGAATTTAAAGGTTCCTTCTTAAATCTGTCAAAGGTCAAGGTCACAGAGGGCAGCAAAGTAAGAAATAACTCCAGTGATGACCAGTGATGATATAAAGTATTGTGCATGTTTTGTATTGTATTGTATTCTTGACTTTAATGTTCAATTGTCCTTCTTGTGAATTGATAAAAAAAGCCATTTCATTGTTACTGTGAAGAAAGGGCAACAGAGAATGTCAAAACCCTTGGCTTCCCGACTGCTCTGCTTGTTTGATGTTCAGCATCTGTTCGCCTAGTTCTGCAAGTTGTTAAGAATAATGATAGAGTTATCATAGTTTTATAGAGCCATGTATGGACATGTTCTGACTTGGCTTGTATTGGTGTTGTAACTTGTGGCTGTTTTGAAAGAGTGTTATGTATCTGCTTTGTGCATGTTTCAGTGGTCCTACGCCCTGGAGAAGCCCAATACTGGCAGTGTGTTCAACCTAGCTTGGTCAAGTGACGGCACCCAGGTAGCAGGAGCCTGTGGTAATGGACAAGTCATCATAGCTAACGTTATAGAGAGGTCCGTCAGTTCCCCACTCTGTTTCCTTCTTCCTTGTCATTCAGCCTTGATTACATGTTTATCTTACGCATCCAATGTCACATTTCCAAAAATATTGCAATACACAGATCCCCTTTAGTACAGTTTGGTTTGGCTTAGTGGCAACAAAAACCGTCAGGAAAATTTGCCAGATAACCTTAAAGTCCTTCCTTCTGCCGGCCGCACCTGCAGCCTTAACTTAAATTACTAATTGACACGTCATTGACATTCGACCCTTTGACATACAAACAACAAACGTGTGTGACAAAGTTCCGTGAAAAATGACAAAAGTGATATTTTCCGGACCACAAATGAACAGGCTTTCTCGTGGTGAAAAAAATATAAGGATATTATTTTCTGTTATCAAGAAGTGACTAGTTAAAAATATCAAACTTTTTTTAATTTTTTCAGGTGCACGTTTATCTTTCCAGCAGGGAATTTACTTATCTCGTGGCAAAGTTCGTTTCAAAGTGCTTTAATAGTACTCAAGTATAATATCATTCAGTTCAGAAAAAAATACTCTTAAAAGTACTCTTTAAAGTTACGAAATAAAATCTTTCTCCGTCATAAAACTATAGAGATAATAAGACTTTGTTGGCAAATGAAAACATCAAACGATCGATTTTTCAAAAACACTTGTAAAATAATCAGCGTAATTAACTTACGTTTTTCTGAATCTCATAATCCTCAAAAATGGAAAAAACACATATGATCCAATTCCTTGTCAAGTCTTGTTCTTATGAATTGCAAATATTCCGAAATAAAGTAAAATACATTGCTATGAGTATCATTTGTTTCAACAGTCACATGGGACGCTTCGCGCCAAATGATGGCATAATGGTATTTCATTGATGTCAATGTCTTAATTTTGTTCTCCATATTTCAAACCGTGCGGAAAGGAAAATAAATAGGTCATATCAATGAATGAAATTCAACAAATCAACCACAACCACATTAATCTGAAACAATGTTAAAGGGAAACACCGACTTCAAGCCTTTCAGACCTTATTGACCAGCAGTTATGTAATTGACAAAGCCGGGAAAGAGGTCACATGACACGGACTGGGCGCCGGCCAAGCGAAGTGCAGTCATTGTGACCGGGGAAACCCCCTTTATGACATGCGATCGTTGATTGCCTGAGTCATTATCTTGTTCCTATCGAGCAATGAGCTGTTTTGTCTTAGAGAAATGTTTTTGAATCTAAAATGAAACAGCAGAAAAGAATTGAACAATCATTATGTTTTATCAGATTAAACAAAATTAACGCTCATTGTCGTGTAGCTTCTGATTTCAAATTCTGTATAGTATAGTTTTGTAACCAAAATGTTTTATACAGTCTCATTTATGCTTAAATAACATCACCACAGTACAGTTTTGAATAAGTTGGTTTAAACATATCTATTCATGTTAATCATACATGAAATAGGATACGCAAACAACCAATAGGCTTATTCAAATGGGTGTCCTTCAGAAAACAAGAATAATTTGCAGATAATAACATCATATCGATAAACACAATCCGAACATACCGGTAGGTAACAATTTCAAAAATAGTTTTTAAAGAGATCACTCATTTAAAGAACAATAATTGGTCTTGAATAAGTTCAACAAAATGTACTTGTTTTGTGAACTGGCAGAATCCTCTTCTTACATGTGAGTGCACCCGATCAATTGTGTAGTTTTTTAAGATAACTGAATAAATAGCTATTATCCTATGGCAATGTCCTAATTTTCTGATTTAGACACTTTAACAGTCCAAATGAGCTTATTTTTAACCGTTTGCTGCAGCCTCAGATAAAAAATATATATCAAAGTTAAGTCTAGTTCAGATAACCTAAACTTTGCTTTATGTGCGACAACTGCAAGACGTCTAGCATGCTGGATTAAGTTAAGTCAAGAGAGTATATTACTCTTGTTGATAAATTGGTGTAATGATTCAAGAATGTTACTGTTTTCCAAGATAGTCAGATTATAGTTGCCGAATATAATTATCCTTATGTCAAATCCAACTTCAATACTAGGCATACCAAGCAACATTTGCAAACTTATTACGTACCAACAATTTAACATTTACTCATATATCCTCGTGAGTTTATCATGAGGTAATGGACAGATTTTTATAGTTCAATATCACATGCCAAGTTGATGAAAAATGTCTGTTGAGGATAGAAGATTGATTATAACCTTTCATAAAGAATTTTTTATGAATGTGTGTTGCTGTTGTTAAATTGAGTTAAGATTTAATCATTGTGTAAATGTTTCAAACAGATCAAATAATTATCATCTTTCTTTAACAAGTATCATAAACAGTAATGTCTCCTCGGATTTCATGCAGTGAAATAAACAGAATTATTTTTACTTGTTTAATTGTGAGGATAATAAAATACATCGTTGATATTTGGTAAGCCGAATTACTGTAATCACACCCAATACATTGATAAAAATAAATCTTGTTAGTACCACCTTATCTCTCTCTGTAATTTTGTTTTATGACGACCGGACACCTGTCATTTCATACGTTGTGTATCTATAGCAATGAAAGTGCGAAATGTCTAGTCGTATGACGTAAACAGTGACATAACTGTCCGGGCACTAACTAACTTGTCATCACAAGTGACCAACGAATTTGTACATAACAGTGACCACCGACTGTCTTGGTATCTTACTGCAGACCGAATATCTAGACTAGTGACTAATGAATTCGTACATGGCAGTGACCGCCAATAGGCCATTTTCCGCTTCGTGAGATCCCGTTCAAGGACGGCTGCCATAGCGTGGCAACCGTTGCTAGTCACGTGACATGGGACATGCTACAGCATCAAGATGCTATGTGGATCGGACTCGTGGAAGTAGAAATGACGTTTTTTGGCGATATTCAGTATTATCGAACACATTTGCTGTTTGAATGCTAACTATTTTCGAACTAACGAAGTAACAAATAGTGTTTCTGACAGTTATTGGCAAATCTAGTTTGCAAAAAGTATTTTTAGAAGAGCAAATCGGGCCGGTCATTTTCATATCTTCGAATATTAAAATAAAGGAATACTTTTCTGAAAATAGATTTATAGAATAGGGCGACAGGCAAAAATATTTTCATCTCTTTGAAAGATACCAATCTACCATTATGTAGTCATTATAAATAAAATAAATAGATATTCAAAATAATTTATGAAGTTTGAAATCTTCGTATACATGTCAATCTAAACGCATGGTAGGCCTACACTTATTAATTTAGGGGCCCGGGGTTTATTCCTTATTTATCTTTATTTCATAGCTGATAATGAATCCTTCTTGTAAATGAACATTTTCCTCTTTTCTCATCCATCGGATATTATGACACATTTCCATTTTCCTATAAGTAAGCCGGTTTGAATTTTTTAAAATTAATTTTACCTGTAAAAAGTCTATTTTTAATTTTACATTTTGCTTATTATGGAAAACTGAGAGCTATTTTATCATCACTTGTAGGTGTTGGGCCCGGGTTGGGACGGAATAATATAAGCTTTTAATAATATATTTTGACACAACAAATTTTTTTATTCTTGGCTATTTATAGTTTTCCAAAATAACAAATACGCGACAATTTTCTTTAAAAAAATGTATGTTGTTACTAAATGTGTAAGTTAAGATAGCAACGAAAAACCCGCAATTTGTAGACTACAGGCGAATATATTGTTATGATCATGTATTTAACTAGATTGCAAATTAAAGCCATATGTGCGGCTTTATTTGTTGAAAAGAATTGAGTTCATTTCATTTTTAGATTATCTTCAGTCGACACCTTTAAAACCGCCACATTGCAACATAATCATTGTAATTGATGCATTTAGCAATTTAGGACAATAAACAAATGGAAACTTAATCATAGCAGACCGGTAAACATAAAGGAGTGAAATGTTTAGTAGATAACGTGTTATGCATCGTGTATAACATGATGTAATTACATATGAATATACCGAGGAGGAAAAGAATTACGCTCGTTCTCAGGAGGCCGCCCTCGAAGAGACAATGTAAAACAAAAAATCAGTAATATATATATAGATAAAAACGATATCACAAAATACAAGTGAACGATCTTACTATTGAAATTAAGATACTTGAAGAATGCGACTTACCTTTAAATATTTCCCGAAAACTGCTATTCCGATATATTCATAAAACATAGGACTCTTAAACAATGCATCCCATCGCAAACATTATTTTTTGTCTCCAATGTTACAACGCATTTTTAATACAAAACAAGATTCAGTACCATATTTTCATCAAAATTACACATCTTCTTATATTTCACAAATGTTAATCGATTTGTTATCGTATTGCAAAAAAAATCTTTCTCCATTTAGATTTTGACATTTTTATGCGTGAATTGTTTAAAGTTATCAATATGAAAAGTGTAAATGGAAAATAAATTTATGGTTTCACATGTGTCCTAACCTAGAACTTACAATAATGATTAGAAGATGAAGATAACAAAGCTTTCTCACACAAATAAGAAGAGTGAATAAAACGTTTACAATTGATAGAAAAGAGTTGAATAATACCAGAATCTTCAGTCAGTGGTCAAAAGTCTGTTACTTTGCACTGATGTATTTCCCAAAGACTAGACTAGATATAAGTGGACCCAAAGACTTGCATGTTAATTTGCAATTGTGAGAATAATTTTAGTTAATTAAACGTGTGTTGATTCAATGCCAAATCTCTACCAGCATGTTGGAAATAATCAGGGCTACAATGTCATAATTTTCATTCAATTACCTGATAATTATCAAGAAATATACATGTTATTTAATAACACGAATGAAACATGCCGATTTTGTTTAACATGGCCGTCAATGGGACAAGTAAATCACAAGTTGTACATGTCATGATTAACTTGGTGTCATTCAATAACTAATCAACGTACTGTGAAAATAAAGGCAATTTCGTGAATGTATAGCAGAGATGATTTCAAAGGTTTATGCAAAATATCACAACGAATGGACTTTTATTTAATTCACGAAAATTATTCTTGTAATTGATAATCAACGTGTAAGTTTATGAGAAATTACGTTGGTAAATTTTAAGTTTTGAAATTGGCTTCAACTCATATATTTTATATTGTTTCAAGATCATTATTTTCTTTTTAATCTGAGGTAAAACCTAACAAAGCTATTTTAATGTGTTTTGGGGTTTGTTAAATTTTTTTTTTATGTTTATGCTATATTTTATCCTGTTGCTTACATCATATTATTCTATTAAAATGCACGGACAATAATTTGTCCTTATATGCACATTTCTATCTCTACATATGTGTTTAGTTAGGCATTTAATTTTTTAAGAAATGTAAAAAGGTTGCGAAAAAGAGCAGACAGTATAAGTGTATTAAGTTTTGTGTAAATTTACATGTTAATGATGACCCATTACCATGATCACGATAAATTAGACTCAAAGTCACCAGTGTAAGAAGGGGCGTGAATTCTTTTTCTGATCGAGATTTTATTTTGGGAATCGTTAAGTAATCACTTTAAGCATGGATTACTTGTGTAAAATTCGAAAATTGCATTTACATTTATCGCAGGCACATCTTTCACGCCCGGTTTGAAAGCCTGAAACCATTGCGGTAAACCAGCATTCGCCATTTTGTCCCAAAGCGTGTCCCATGTCTAGTGATTTGATCATGTGACAAGCCATCCCTATCCCGCAGCAAGGCGAGACAGAAAATCCAGTATTGTCTTGGCACCTTTCTGCAGACAAAATGTTAACCAATGACCCCCAATAACCCCCCTCCCCCTCCTGTCCTCATTCAATATTTCGTAAAAAATATTATTAGATAACAGAGAAACAACCATAACAGTTTATAGTCTTTCCATTCATACCTTGCTAGAGTAGGCAGCGCGCTGATCGAGATTTCCGACCCTCTTAGGGCCTCGCTAATAAAACACTGGAAGTTAAAAATTAGGAGTTGGAGACCCCCTTTAATTGTTGAAATATTTATACGGCAGCATTTAGTAAATCGACTACACTTGACTTGCATTATATGCATAATGTCAAATAGTCGTCATGAAGAACTTTCAAGCAGATCGCATTTGCCAATAAAATGAAAGCGAGTAATTCTACAATTTCTATTTGATTTTGATAATATGAATTCTAAAAGACATTTCTTGCTCAAATATAACTCATTTAAACTGTAATTGTATTTGATTTTCAAGCAACAGGTGTTTTTCCCCAACACATGACCATTAAAATCGATCAGAATTTTCACTGTGTTGGAGCGACGCGTACAGTCTTTACCCAGCTGACTGTCATGTTGCATCGTTAATTACAAATTAATCAGTGGCTTAAATGTTGAATTATTGTACAAATAGGATTGTAGACACATCCATATTCATCATTTCAAGTTTAAATTGTTCTTTTTCAATCAAAAATTTCAAATTTCAAAGAATTCAGTAACAACTCTTGCATTGACGACATGTTATGAAGGCTGTGAAATGTAGAGGTCATCTCATAAAAAAGAGGCTTAGTTTAATTTTCTATATATATTGTATAAATACGATTAAAAAATATGGGCTACGTGATCTTTGTACAAATCAATTTAATTTGTTCATATTTCACCGGTACATGCAAAGGAAATCTAAAACGGATTTTGCAACTATTCTACAATAAATTTTCATAAACCTACCGTAGCTTCTACAGTCAGTCATAGAAATGTTTTTTGTCTTTGGTTTTGAATTCAAACTTAACAGAATGATGCTGATCTTGTAATAAAATCTCGATCTAAACTACAGTCATTTAGAAACAAACATTCCGCTATCTTAGAGATGTCACAATGTTTTTGATCCGTCATGTTTGGCTATATCCATGACTCATAGATGTGAAAATATATGAAAACGACAATCCTTAGTACTCATATTTAGAACAAAGAAAAGCTACTTAAGCTTTTTATGTAATTTTGATGATGATTGACACTTTATATGTAAAAATATCAACATGGAAGTAAAAGCATTGTTCAGTCAAAATATTTACTGCTAGAAATTACGTTAAAAATTCATCATTTCAGTGAACATTGTTTGTTACAAGCTCTTGTTTGTTGGATTGAAGTCTCATTCGTTCACCACAATTTGTTATCTGGTACAGAATTTTGAGTGAACTGATGTAAAATATTTTTTATGCCCCCGAATCGGAGATTCCGGGGGTATATTGTTTTTCACCTGTCCGTCTGTCCGTTTGTCCACAAAAACTTTAACCTTGGTCATAACTTTTGATTGGTCAGAGCTAGGTCTTTGATACTTGACATATGCATCCGGGGGCATTCTCGTTTCACAAACACATCTTGTTGAAAAGACATTTATTGACAAAATAATCTGTTTTTTAGCTCACCTTTACAAAGTAAATGTGAGCTTATGTCATGGCGCTTCGTCCGTCGTCCGTCTGTCTGTCCGTCCGTCTGTCCGTCTGTCCGTCCGTAAACTTTCACGAAAAAGACTACTCCTCCTAAACGAATTCAGATATCATTCTGAAATTGTAGTATGTTATACCCATGGTGATTCCCCACAGAAAGGTAGACGTTTCAGTTTTGAGAATCCAAGATGGCCGCCATGACAGCCATATTGAATTTCAATTAGATTTCATGAAAAAGACTACTCCTTCTAAACGAATACAGATATCATTCTGAAATTGTAGTATGTTATACCCATGGTGATTCCTCACAGAAAGGTAGACGTTTCAGTTTTGAGAATCCAAGATGGCCGCCATGACAGCCATATTGAATTTTCAATTAGATTTCATGAAAAAGACTACTCCTTCTAAACGAATACAGATATCATTCTGAAATTGTAGTGTGTTATACCCATGGTGATTCCTCACAGAAAGGTAGACGTTTCAGTTTTGAGAATCCAAGATGGCCGCCATGACAGCCACATTGAATTTTCAATAAGATTTCATGAAAAAGACTACTCCTTCTAAACGAATACAGATATCATTCTGAAATTGTAGTATGTTATACCTATGGTGATTCCGCACAGAAAGGTAGACGTTTAAGTTTTGAGAATCCAATATGGCCGCCATGGCAGCCATATTGAATTTTCAATTAGATTTCATGACAAAGACTATTTCTCCTAAACCAATCTAGATATCATTTTTATATTGTAGTATGTTATATCTATAGTGATTCCGCACAGAAAGGTAGACGTTTCAGTTTTGAGAATCCAAGATGGCCGCAATAGCAGCCATATTGACTTTTCAGCTGCAGATGACACATCATTATTATTAAATTTTAAGCTTTCATCAAGTGATCACTGGCACCATATAAATTCTCTAATTTGAACTTACTAATCATAATATTATCTTAAATATGGAATATTTAAGATTGTCGTGCAAGTTGTTCTATATTTTTAAGTGTTTCTAAAAAAAATTAAGATGAAAGACAAACATAATTGATTAATTTGTTTAAAATCTTTATGGCAACTAGCTGCAAAAACCAAATCACGTTAAACATGTTAAATTTTAAACAATGGTATCTCCCTTATATTCCTTTAAATACCACACATAAGGGGTCAACCAGAGTTCAGATATTCCACTATGCTGTCTAATACACATCCCAAGGCAGGCTGCTAGCATCACAGTGTCAGCTGCTAGTCTGTTGCATAATCAACCTGACCCAATTGATATGGTAGAGCATTATGCTATATGGCCATGGCCCATGTGTATGCAATAAAAGTTATGGACTTGTATTCTCATGACAGTGATATGTTCTTTCTAAGAATAACAACTTACACAAAACTTGTCTACAATAAGCTTTGTGTTTAGCAATCTACATGATAAGTTGATGTGGAATAAATATGCAGATGAAAATCGAAAAGGGGTTTAGTAAGAAAAGTAAGGAAATTTGATTTGTCATATCTCGCTGTTGATTTGACAATGCAAAAATGTTTACCATTATAGTACTGTATGAGTGTTAAATAAATTGATACTTTAATGAAAGACATCTCATGGTCACTTGACATGTAAATATTATGTGAACAAAATAAACGTGTCTTATGCATTGCTGTGTTTATGACTTTCCTCTCAATCAGTCATTCATTTTCCTTGAAAAATCTGTACTTTTGGGATTCTCAATATCCCATGCAGCATAACCATCAGTGAAATAATCTTGAAATCAATTTAATAATAATAATTTTACTACAAAACAAATGTAAGTGCCCACCATCCTGTAAGTAATGAATGACATTTAAATGGATCCACCTAAACCAATCAAGATATCATAATGAAATTAATACGGATGCCCACATAAAAGTAGCATTTTGAAGATTAAAAAGTACAAGATGGTCACCAATTCAGCCATAGATATACAAAAAAGTTATACAAAAACCTACTGCTTGTTAACTTATCATGATTATATCATTCGTGTATTAATGTTTGTTCAAGCTCTAGTCGTTTCCAAAAGTAGACTAGTATTTTAAAAGAAAAAAAATCATGATGGCAGCCATAATCAATTATATAAAAGATGGTTACATGTATAATTTAACCATTTTACCACATCATTCATTTTAAGGTGAGCTTCTGTACCCTCGGTACTTTTATTTAAATTTAGTACAAACTTATTTTATTCCTTGTCATGTAAAGATAAACCTAATTTTAGAAAATTATTAGAATATTTGAAAAAAATAAAAACTATGACAAGTAAGAAAATCATTTTATTCACAATACTATTATTTATTTTTAGCTCATCTGGCCTGTAAGGCCCGATGGGCTTATGGCATGTAATGGTGTCCGGCGTCTGTCCGTAAACTTTGTGCATTTTCGACTTCTTCTTCAGAAGCATAACCTTGTGTATACCCTTGACTAGTGAGGATTTTAAATTGTTACTTTTTAGGCCTTGTGGCCCCCAAGCCCCAAGCCCTTAAAAATTATATTTTCATCTTCTTCTCCAGAAGCATAAGGCCTAGAAAGCTGAAACTTTGTGTACAGACTCCTTGACTAGTGAGGATCTGTCATAAGTAGTTGACATGTTGCTGAAATATGTTAACTAGTTTTCATGTTCGTGTTTGAAAAAATGAAATCTCATGTTAATCTGATTAACCAATATGTTAACATGAAGGTAGCGTTTTTGATATCATATTTCCTAATTTACAATTTAGATCATTGTATAACCTGCAACAACCTCTCAAACAGGTCGAAAGTACAGTAGAAACATACATTGCAAATAAATTTTTGATATGATGTCAAAGGGGTATTTGTTATTCAAATGAATTATTATAGATGATGTGCACCATCCTTTGTGGCTGAAACGAATTGGAAACACAATATATATTTTTCTAACTAGAAGGTTAACTAAAAAAAATATTATGAAGGGTACCCAGGTAGGAAATTTAGCCCCGTCCCAGCTCTACAGGTATATGACATTACAAGGTATATACTTGATTCTAGGATTTGTGACCCTGTGGCCCGCCCCAACATTGGCCACACCCTACAGCAAAATAAAATATGGAGCCTGATGAGCTGCAGAGCCAATGGCTTTATATGTGTTGCATTTGTTTCACTCTTAAGAGTTAAGATATGAATTCAATAAAATTTGTAATATAGATTTAGTAATCGATTTTGTACTAAATGTTGAAAAATGGAAAGTTGATTGTTGTTTATATTTTTTCAGGAGATTAGAATGGAAGAACTTTGAAGCAACTGTTGTAGCAAGTAAACAAGTTCGTATCAGGAATGTTATGAATGATGCCACAGAAAAACTAGACTTCCGAGATCGGGTGATAAAACTGTCTCTTTCGTTCAGTCACCTAGTTGTGGCCACCTCCTCCCAGTGTTACATCTACAGGTGAGTCCTTGTTGCTCTCAGCACCTCCTCCCAGTGTTACCTCTACAGGTGAGTCCTTGTTGCTCTCAGCACCTCCTCCCAGTGTTACATCTAACTTTGAAGCAACTGTTGTAGCAAGTAAACAAGTTCGTATCAGGAATGTTATGAATGATGCCACAGAAAAACTAGACTTCCGAGATCGGGTGATAAAACTGTCTCTTTCGTTCAGTCACCTAGTTGTGGCCACCTCCTCCCAGTGTTACATCTACAGGTGAGTCCTTGTTGCTCTCAGCACCTCCTCCCAGTGTTACCTCTACAGGTGAGTCCTTGTTGCTCTCAGCACCTCCTCCCAGTGTTACATCTACAGGTGAGTCCTTGTTGCTCTCAGCACCTCCTCCCAGTGTTACATCTACAGGTGAGTCCTTGTTGCTCTCAGCACCACCTCCCAGTGTTACATCTACAGGTGAGTCCTTGTTGCTCTCAGCACCACCTCCCAGTGTTACATCTACAGGTGAGTCCTTGTTGCTCTCAGCACCTCCTCCCAGTGTTACATCTACAGGTGAGTCTTTGTTGCTCTCAGCACCTCCTCCCAGTGTTACATCTACAGGTGAGTCCTTGTTGCTCTCAGCACCCCCTCCCAGTGTTACATCTACAGGTGAGTCCTTGTTGCTCTCAGCACCTCCTCCCAGTGTTACATCTACAGGTGAGTCCTTGTTGCTCTCAGCACCTCCTCCCAGTGTTACATCTACAGGTGAGTCCTTGTTGCTCTCAGCACCACCTCCCAGTGTTACATCTACAGGTGAGTCCTTGTTGCTCTCAGCACCTCCTCCCAGTGTTACTTCTACAGGTGAGTCCTTGTTGCTCTCAGCACCACCTCCCAGTGTTACATCTACAGGTGAGTCCTTGTTGCTCTCAGCACCTCCTCCCAGTGTTACCTCTACAGGTGAGTCCTTGTTGCTCTCAGCACCTCCTCCCAGTGTTACATCTACAGGTGAGTCCTTGTTGCTCTCAGCACCTCCTCCCAGTGTTACCTCTACAGGTGAGTCCTTGTTGCTCTCAGCACCTCCTCCCAGTGTTACCTCTACAGGTGAGTCCTTGTTGCTCTCAGCACCTCCTCCCAGTGTTACATCTACAGGTGAGTCCTTGTTGCTCTCAGCACCTCCTCCCAGTGTTACATCTACAGGTGAGTCCTTGTTGCTCTCAGCACCTCCTCCCAGTGTTACATCTACAGGTGAGTCCTTGTTGCTCTCAGCACCACCTCCCAGTGTTACATCTACAGGTGAGTCCTTGTTGCTCTCAGCACCACCTCCCAGTGTTACATCTACAGGTGAGTCCTTGTTGCTCTCAGCACCACCTCCCAGTGTTACATCTACAGGTGAGTCCTTGTTGCTCTCAGCACCTCCTCCCAGTGTTACATCTACAGGTGAGTCCTTGTTGCTCTCAGCACCTCCTCCCAGTGTTACATCTACAGGTGAGTCCTTGTTGCTCTCAGCACCTCCTCCCAGTGTTACATCTACAGGTGAGTCCTTGTTGCTCTCAGCACCTCCTCCCAGTGTTACATCTACAGGTGAGTCCTTGTTGCTCTCAGCACCTCCTCCCAGTGTTACCTCTACAGGTGAGTCCTTGTTGCTCTCAGCACCTCCTCCCAGTGTTACCTCTACAGGTGAGTCCTTGTTGCTCTCAGCACCACCTCCCAGTGTTACATCTACAGGTGAGTCCTTGTTGCTCTCAGCACCTCCTCCCAGTGTTACATCTACAGGTGAGTCCTTGTTGCTCTCAGCACCTCCTCCCAGTGTTACATCTACAGGTGAGTCCTTGTTGCTCTCAGCACCTCCTCCAAGTGTTACATCTACAGGTGAGTCCTTGTTGCTCTCAGCACCTCCTCCAAGTGTTACCTCTACAGGTGAGTCCTTGTTGTTCTCAGCACCTCCTCCCAGTGTTACATCTACAGGTGAGCCCTTGTTGCTCTCAGCACCTCCTCCCAGTGTTACATCTACAGGTGAGTCCTTGTTGCTCTCAGCACCTCCTCCCAGTGTTACCTCTACAGGTGAGCCCTTGTTGCTCTCAGCACCACCTCCCAGTGTTACATCTACAGGTGAGTCCTTGTTGCTCTCAGCACCTCCTCCCAGTGTTACATCTACAGGTGAGTCCTTGTTGCTCTCAGCACCTCCTCCCAGTGTTACATCTACACTATTCAATATTTTTTACAAAATTTGGTATGAGGTTAGATCTAGTGGTGATGTGGTGCCTTTTGCTATTTTGGATATACTGAATTTATGACTTTTTGATGGTTTCCATGGCAACAATTTGAACTTAGTGCATTTTAGGAGAATGTCCATTTCCAAGCTAAAGCTTGTTTTACTTAACTTGGTACCATACCATAACATTGGCTTACGACTATTTAGCACAAAGAAACTTAGAACTTAGAAAATGTAGGCCCAGAAGTGGAGTGGTGTCTTTTGCTCCTTCGGTTATTATGAATTTTTGGGGTTTTTTTTGGGGTTTTCTAGAAACAGCTTGACCTTAGTACATATGCTCACTTTTGTCTTGTTTTTAAGAAGTTATGGCCCTTGATTTTGCAGTTGGACTTGGAGTGATAACAGGATGCTCCAATGGGGACAAGTTTACTTTGACAGCAGTCAAACCTAGATGAATAAAATTTTGGTGAAAAAGTGATGTCTTTCATTGACTTTTAACCTATAGCGTGTATAGCAAATTACAGGGGTATATGAGCCATGCTCACTTTTCTTTTTTGTTGTTCATTAATCAATTGGATAAGGAAGATAATAGTCACATGGCAATTTTAACTTAAGGCTTGTTTTGAGTAGAAGATAAAAGGGCTGACACTGTTATTTGCAGAAGCTTCTTTTTTTGCAGCACTCGGAACTGGAACACACCCATGATATTTGATTTGAAGGAAGCCAGCGTTACTCTTATCAAACAGGCAGAGAAGTAAGTCTTGTTGATCTGATCATTGGCATCCATTACTTTCAAAATGTTTATTTCATCAATACAAATGTAGTTTTAGCTCATCAGGCCCCAATTTCCAGATTGGTTTATGGCATAAGCAGTTGTCTATTATCTGTTAACTTTTCAAATTTTTTTTTTTTCTAATTTTTAAAAATATTTTCCATATTTAGAGATACAGACATTTACATACATCATATAGTTTCACATATATACATTCAAAGTTAACATGTACAAATTTGGAAGGCAGCAGGTTTATTTTCCAAGTAGGAAATGTAATGTTGATCATTATTTAAGAACATTTCTTCAGATTCTGTTCACAGAAAAATATCTTGACATATCTTGATAACATTTAATTTCACTTTTTAGCTCATCTTGCCTGTACCTCATCGCCTAATAACATCAACCCACTCCCTAATGCCCACCCCTACATCATCGCCCAATAACATCAACCCACTCCCTAATGCCCGCCCATACCTCATCGCCCAATAACATCAACCCACTCCCTAATGCCCGCCCATATCTCATCGCCCAATAACATCAACCCACTCCCTAATGCCCGCCACTACCTCATCGCCCAATAACATCAACCCACTCCCTAATGCCCGCCCCTACCTCATCGCCCAATAACATCAACCCACTCCCTAATGCCCAACCATACCTCATCGCCCAATAACATCAACCCACTCCCTAATGCCCGCCCATACCTCATCGCCCAATAACATCAACCCACTCCCTAATGCCCGCCCCTACCTCATCGCCCAATAACATCAACCCACTCCCTAATGCCCGCCCCTACCTCATCGCCCAATAACATCAACCCACTCCCTAATGCCCGCCCATACCTCATCGCCCAATAACATCAACCCACTCCCTAATGCCCGCCCATACCTCATCGCCCAATAACATCAACCCACTCCCTAATGCCCGCCCCTACCTCATCGCCCAATAACATCAACCCACTCCCTAATGCCCGCCCCTACCTCATCGCCCAATAACATCAACCCACTCCCTAATGACCGCCACTACCTCATCGCCCAATAACATCAACCCACTCCCTAATGCCCGCCACTACCTCATCGCCCAATAACATCAACCCACTCCCTAATGCCCGCCCATACCTCATCGCCCAATAACATCAACCCACTCCCTAATGCCCGCCACTACCTCATCGCCCAATAACATCAACCCACTCCCTAATGCCCGCCCCTACCTCATCGCCCAATAACATCAACCCACTCCCTAATGCCCACCCATACCTCATCGCCCAATAACATCAACCCACTCCCTAATGCCCGCCCATACCTCATCGCCCAATAACATCAACCCACTCCCTAATGCCCGCCCCTACCTCATCGCCCAATAACATCAACCCACTCCCTAATGCCCGCCCATACCTCATCGCCCAATAACATCAACCCACTCCCTAATGCCCGCCCATACCTCATCGCCCAATAACATCAACCCACTCCCTAATGCCCGCCCATACCTCATCGCCCAATAACATCAACCCACTCCCTAATGCCCGCCCATACCTCATCGCCCAATAACATCAACCCACTCCCTAATGCCCGCCCCTACCTCATCGCCCAATAACATCAACCCACTCCCTAATGCCCGCCCCTACCTCATCGCCCAATAACATCAACCCACTCCCTAATGCCCGCCCCTACCTCATCGCCCAATAACATCAACCCACTCCCTAATGCCCGCCACTACCTTATCGCCCAATAACATCAACCCACTCCCTAATGCCCGCCACTACCTCATCGCCCAATAACATCAACCCACTCCCTAATGCCCGCCCCTACCTCATCGCCCAATAACATCAACCCACTCCCTAATGCCCGCCCATACCTCATCGCCCAATAACATCAACCCACTCCCTAATGCCCACCACTACCTCATCGCCCAATAACATCAACCCACTCCCTAATGCCCGCCCATACCTCATCGCCCAATAACATCAACCCACTCCCTAATGCCCGCCCATACCTCATCGCCCAACAACATCAACCCACTCCCAAATGCCTTCCCCTTATAAAGCTTGAAATAAAGAAAAAATTTGTATGCGCAACAGTGAATGTTACAGCGAGTCTTACACTTTCGTCTGCACATGCTCGGACCACATGAGTGCCCCAGGGGGATTCTTTCACTTATTACTCTATACACTGCGGAATGTTTTCACGCAAAATCACTCGCTTACTTTGGCAACGTTTAGGACAGAGTATTCTAATGAAAAAATATCACTACAAAGACCGATAAATTATCTCTCTGTACGTATATAAATATGCACGTTCAGTATTTATGTGATTTTATTAGACTTGAAATAAAGACAATTTTCATATCGTTGAAATTAATCGTTCTAAAGCATTCCTCAAAATAATTTTTATGTGGTTGTGAAGCGGTACATTCAAAGATTCCTACTGTAGTAATACGGCGCATGCATGGTCTAAATGAACAACTTTGCTTTCGATATCGAAACCGTTCTACCTGTGAAGTTGAAAGTTGAAAGTTTGGTATACGTATTGGCCATTTAGTTACGAGATTAGCGACTTAGAATTGAAAGTAACAAACTTTTTTGTCCCCCCTTCGCGATGTAAATATGCAATGTCTTGTAAAAAGGCATGCGCTTCGCCAGAGAAAACAATACCGCCAGCAGTGCTAACCAGCATATAACAGTGCCTGGCACCGCACAAGAAAATTCAGCCACAGTGTCTTGTAGAGCATTTAAAGTATTCAGCGTTGTGAGGGTTAACATCAACCCACTCCCAAATGCCTTCCCCTACCTCTTCGCCCTATAACATCATCCCACTCCCTAATTGTGCTGCTGCCCCCACTCCTTTTTGACGGCATCAAACTCTATGTTACTTTTAACACTTTTTTATCCCCCGCCACGAGTTTAGCACGAAGCGGGGGATATAGTATTGAGCAGTGTCCGTACGTACGAATGATATTGAATAACTCAAAACCTTTTGACCGGATTGTTTTCATTTTTAGCTCATCAGGTCTGAAAGACTCGATGGCCTTATGGCATGGCATGGTGTCCGGCGTCCATCCGTCCATCCCTAAACTTTTCACATTTTCGACTTCTTCTCCAGAAACAATGACTCTAGAGAGCTGAAATTTGATGTGCAGACTCCTTGGCAAAAGGGGATTCTAAATTGTAGATTTTGTGACCCCATGACCCCAAATGGGGTCACAAGGGTCAAAACCTTAAAATCCTACTTTCATCTTCTTCTCCAGTTCCAAAAGGTCTAGAGAGCTGAAAAGTTGTGTGTAGACTCCTTGGCCAATGGGGATTCTAAATTGTAGATTTTGTGACCCAATGACCCCAAATGGGGTCACAGGAGTCACAGGGGTCAAAACCTTGAAGACCTATTATCATCTTCTTCTCCAGTTCCAAAAGGTCTATAGAGGTGAAGAGTTGTTTGTAGACTCCTTGGCCAATGAGGATTCTAAATTTTAGGTTTGGTGACCCCATGACCCCAAATTGGTCAAAGGGGTCTAAACCTTAAACACCTATTTTCATCTTCTTCTCCAGAACCAATGACTCTAAAGAGCTGAAATTTGATGTGCAGATTCCTTGGCAAAAGGGGATTCTAAATTGTAGAACCTTAAAGACCTATTTGCATCTTCTACCCCCTTCCGAAAGGTCTAGAGAGCTGAAAGGTTGTGTGTTGACTAATTTACCAATTGGGATTCTAAATTGTAGGTTTGGTGACCCCATGAAATGGCATAACAACCTTAAAAACCTATTTCCATCAAAAGTCTGATGAGCTACAGAGCCCATGGCTCTATTTTTTGTATAGCTTCATCACAATCAGAGAAACGTCCCTGTAGAGGTTCATGACCTTGACCTTCAATTCAAGGTCACAACAAGTTTACCCTTGTCAGCGGGATAACTCAAGAACCATTCACTGGATTCTCTTCATAAATTACACAGTGCATCTCATCAGGAAGGCGCAGGGCCCAGTCGATTTTGGTGACCTTCACATTATTTTCAAGGACACAGCAAGGCTTTGAAAATTTTAGCATTGAAACCTGCATTTTAAACTTGTCAGCGGGATATCTCAAGAACCATTAACTGGATTCTCTTCATAATTTACACAAAGCATCTTTTTTGGAAGGCTCCGTGCCCAGTCGATTTGGGTTAACTTCACATTATTTTCAAGGTCACAGCGAGGCTTTGAAAATTTAAACATTGAAATCGGCATTTAAGTTCTTGTCAGCGGGATATCTCAAGGACTATTCACTGGATTCCCTTCATAATTAATACATAGCATCTTATTGGGAAGGCGCCGGGCCCAGTCGATTGTGATGGACTTCACATTGTTTTCAAGGTCACAGCAAAACTTTTGATTTAACATCAATTTACCTGCATGCTAATCTTGTTAGTGTGATATCTCAAGAGTCATTCACTGGATTCTTTTTATAAATCTATTTTAGGAAGACACCGGGCCAATTTGGTTTTGGTGACTTTCACATTATTTGCAATTCACAGTGAAGCCAACATGCATTTAAAGCTTATTATAAGGCTGATATCTTAAGAACTGTTCTGTTCTTTATTTGCACAAGTCTTCTTATTTGGAAGACCCAGGGACCAGTTGATTTGTTACGGTCAAAATGACATCTAGTAGCATGACAAGTGTAGACAAGTGGTTCGTCCGTCCATCCGTCTGTCCATCCGTCTGCAAACTTTGTCGAATTTCGACTTCTTCTCCAGAACCATAAGGCCTAGAAAGCTGAAACTTTGTGTCCTTGACTAGTGAAGATTAAAAATTGTAGCTTTGGTGGCCCTGTGACCCCTAATAAGGGCCACATATGCCAAACCCTAAAAACATATTTTCATCTTCTTCTCCAGAACCATGAGGCCTTGAAAGCTAAAAGTTTGTGTACAGACTCTTTGACTAGTGAAGATTATAAATTGTAGCTTTGGTGGCCCTGTGACCCCTAATAAGGGCCACATATGCCACACCCTAAAAACCTATTTCATCTTCTTCTCCAGAACCATGAGGCCTAGAGAGCTGAAACTTTGTGTACAGACTCCTTGATTAGTGAAGATTATTAGTTGTAGCTTTGGTGGCCCTGTGATCCCTAATAAAGGCCACAGGGGCCACGCCCTAAAAACCTATTTTCATCTTCTTCTTCAGAAGCATAAGGCCTAGAAAGCTGAAACTTTGTGTACAGACTCCTTGACTAGTGAGGATGATGAATTGTAGCTTTATAATAATAATAAAGGCAACAGGAACGTCCTTCAAATCTGTTTTCATCTTTTCCTGAAGTATAAGGCCTAGAAAACTGAAACTTGTCGCCTATATACAGTGTTTAAAATAATGCCCGTCGGCTACTTTTTTCCAGGGCTGGTTACTTTTTGGTCAGGACTGGTAACTTTTCAATTTTTTTCTTAAATTTCCCAAAGGAATTGACCAATCGAATTTTCAGGACAGGCTAGATTTCCAATCTATTTTATACACTGCTATATACTTAATTTTATTATTGGTGACCCTGTGGCCTCGACAAAGGGGGAATCACATTGGCCACACTCTACATCATAATTGATGATGAAGCCTGATGAGCTACAGAGCCAATGGCTCTATTTTTGTTAGCATCTATTTGCGGCGGGGGATCTTGTCACCTTCGTGACAAACACTTGTTTGTTTGTGTGTGTTATTGACATGATAGATATCACATGGGGAATGCTTTATTTAAAATGGAATGTTTTTTTACCTTGGAGGAAATATATTTGTAATCCCTGATAAGCTTCAGAGCCATGCAAGGCTGTTTCAGATAACCCGACCTTAAACAATCGTCATGTATATTTTGAGAATTGTTAAATTGTTATTGATATGATGTGTGGCAGACACTTCCTGATGGTAGACGGTGGCGGAGTGTATGTGTACTCATATGACGGCCGTCTGGTGTGCAGTCCACGCTATCCGGGGCTGAAAGCAGACATCCTTAATGCTCAGACTGTATCTATCAGCAACGACACTGTGGCCATCAGAGACAAGGCTGATGAAAAAGGTTACTCACTTATTTTTTACTTTCTTGTTAACTCATCACCTAAAATTTTATTGCCTCTGTATTAGAACTTGCCATGCCAAAACAATATGATAATAAAGAGCAAGTGTAAAGCGAATGTCATTAAAAGTTTCCATAATTTTCCCCTACCTAAATTAGGTTAATGCCACTTACCTTTCTTGATGAGAACGTAGAGGTCATTTTGTAGTGCTATTAAGAGCTGCTTCCTGCCCCTACTGGGAAAATGATGTCACATCCTAAAAAAATTCCATTCTTACTTTCTCACGCACCTGTCAACACATGCCTGTTTTTAGCTCACCTTTACAAAGTAAATGTGAGCTTATGTCGTGGCGCTTCATCCGTCATCTGTCTGTCTGACTTGCCGCCATGGCAGCCATATTGAATTTTCAATTAGATTTCACGAAAAGGACTACCCCTTCTAAACCAATATAGATATCATTCTGAAATTGTATTATGTTATGTCCTGATAATGCTAAAATTGACTGCAAGCACTCTAATCACAATTTTTTCTGCACCAAGACTTTTCTCAGTTCGAGGCTCGTAATTATTTTCCGGCCTCGCTGAAACACTGTTCTTTTTATTAAAAGTGGTCTCAATGTTGGATCAAACGGTGTACAAAGTTTCACAACATTATGACATCTATAACACAATGAAGAAAACTCATGAAAATGCCTTGTTATTCCCATACTCTCCCAAGAACGAGATTCACGATGCGTCACTAATTGCCCACGGGTGCATGCATCGCCCAGGTCACGGAATTACATTGTTTGCACAGATTAGAGAAGCACACCTTATCTTTCACACGTCGTGGCAAACCCTTGTGCACATTTTCAAGAAAAATACATTGTTGAAAACGGCATTGAATTGTCGTCATTTTGATGTATGACATTTACATGCGCTATAAGAAATAATGAAACAGTGAAAAAACAATGATTTTCAGGTATTTTCAGCTATGTACCATTATATCACAAAAACTATTTGGCACATTTTGAATTTTTAGTTCATCTGGCCTGTACGGCCCAATGGGCCTATGGCATGGCATGGTGTCTGTCCGTCCGTCCATAAACTTTGTGGAATTTCGACTTCTTCTCCAGAACTATAAGGCCTAAACAGCTGAAACTTTGTGTACAGACTCCTTGACTAGTGAGGATTAAAAATTGTAGCTTTGGTGGTCCTGTGGCCCCTAATTAGGGCCACAGGGGCCACGCCCTAAAAACCTATTTTCATCTTCTTCTCCAGAAGGATAAGCCCTAGAAAGCTGAAACTTTGTGTACAGACTCCTTGATTTGTGAGGATGATGAATTGTAGCTTTGGTGGCCAATTGACCCCTATTACGGGCCAGAGGGACCACGCCATTAAAACCTATTTTCATCTTCTCCAGGGCAAAAGGCTCAGAAAGCTGAAACCTTGTGAATATTTGCTTTGACCAGTGAGAATTATGATTGATAGCTTTTGTGGCCCTGTGGCCCCTAATAAGGGCCTCAGAGGCCACACCCTTTAACCTAATTTCACATTTCTCACACCCTAAAGCAAAATTGATTTGAAGCCTGATGAGCTTCAGAGCCACTGGCTCTATTTTTGTGTGTATTTTTGTTTGTTCGGATATAACAAGTCAAAAGTTGCATCTTTATTCATCATTGCGCTTGTATAAATAATATATGGAATTGAAGACAATTCTTCAATCTTTATTTTGACACACAAAAAATCTAAATGCGCCGAATAGTTTTTGTGATATTTATCGTTTTTTCACTGCTTGTAGTTTCGTATAGCGCATGTACATATTACACATCAAAATGACGACAATTCAATGCCCTTTTCAACATTGTAATCCGCTCAAGGGTTACTTTGCCACGGCGTGTGAGAGATAAGGTCTGCTTCTCTAATCTGTGCAAACAATGCTTGCGCCCGTGGGCAATTAGTGATGCATCATGATTCTTGCTCTCGGGAGAGACGGAGAAATATTAGGCGTTTTCACAAGTGTTTTTCATTGTGTTACAGGTGACATGATGTTGTAAAAATTTGTACACCGTTTGATCCACCATTTAGACCACTTTTCATAAAAAGAATGGCGTTTTAGCGAGGCGCGGAAAATAATTATTAGCCTCGAACTGAGAAAAGTCTTGGTGCAGAAAATTCCGCAATTCGCCTAGAGTGCTTGCAGTCAATTATAGCATTATCGGGAAAATTAGTCTTCTCTATCCGGAGTTAGCATAGAGGGCAATGTTATCGCCGACCCGGAATATTCCGTCGTTAGCATCGTAAGGGTTAAGCAACCGTGGCTAAATTTTCTCACGACCGTTATCTGCTTATTAGCAAGACTTGCTGAACATTTCTATGTTATGGAGAAAGATAGGGAAAATGAACTTGGCGAAAAAGTTTAAAAAAGGATTTTACAAACAATATTAAGCAGCAAATATTTAAAGAATAGTCAATATGTATCCTACACTTCCAATGAAGTTTCTATCTCACGTGGAACGGTTTCAATATATCTATTGTAAACTTGTCTTGATTAGTCCATCATTACTCAATAAATAGTGATCGTCCATGCAACTTATCACTACAGTAGTATTCGCTTAATGTAACTCTTCACAACCATATACTTATTATTATGTCTCATTCTTTGCAACGATCTAAAAAAAAATTTTTTTCAAAATTATAATAAAATCATACCGTATATGACCGGGTATAAGCCGAGAATTTGACACAGATGAAAAAAATCAAGAGACCAAGCACGAGTATCGTCAGCCCAGCGAGTTAGCGAGTCGATGTTTACAAAGGAAGCAACATGCAAAATCATCGTTGTCATTTCTATATTGAACTTGTAAAATAAAAATACTTTTGTTGTGTTGTTGTTTTTAATGAAAATATACAAAGAGAAGTTGAAAAATATATAAAGATAATTGTATTAATGAAATATTCAAGCAACCTTCACGTACTGTTAGATTTCGGCAGATCGATGTGGCTTCACTCGCATCCACGATCGGCAATTGAAACCCGGTTTTTCAAATATTATCAAGAGTTATCACTTCAAAAGGCTTGTTGTCCATTTTAAAGTATTATTAAGATATATTTCCAAACTTATCAATCATATCTGATCGAAATTCAATCAAATCTTTGTCAAAGATACACTCGTGAAAGCACGATGTTTTACATTACTTTGAATTTCAATCGTAATTTCGTGACGACGAATAACATTCCTTTTATAATTTTTTGCTCGTGGTTATATTTCTGATCGTTATTCTTCGACTTTTATATACACAAATATTTCAATTAACTACATGTTAATTTTGAAAAAAATAAAATGTAGAAAACGTGTAAGAAAATCTAATATATTTACACATTTAATATTGTATCGACAAAATGTTGTCATGAAATTATTACGACCACGTTTCATGTTTCGAGATCTTTTTTAAACCGACTTGCAGATTGGTTGACCTACATAATTTAGCCAATGAAAAGGCTTGTAACAAATATCTCATTTCCAGCAAACACTTCATGCACCTAAGGTTGTTGACCGTCGTTCGTTAACAATTTGCCGAGAATAATATGTTATATGATTAAAACAAACAACAAACACCGTAAGTGAACACTTATAATTTCTTTTATAGTTTTTTAAAATAATATACGTCTTAAAATTAACGTGTCATTTGATGATTCATGAGCTTTGTGTTTCAATGCAACGGGCATCATATCGACTTACTGTCAGCAAAATAGAGCTGCGAAGAGGGGGGTCGGTCTATACATGAGATACTAGGTTTTGACTGGAATTTGGGGGGTTGAGAAAGGGGGTCGGTTTATATGCGGGGTCGGCTTATACCCGGTCATATACGGTAATATATACTTAGCCAGTACATGTTAATGTAAATGTAGATGATTTATCACTCCTTGTTGAGAATTTTTTAATTAGAATATGCTGTACCCAACAAAAGGTGTATGTTGCCAAAGTAAGTATGTGATATAGCCAAACAATGTTCTGATGCCTGCAGTCTTATTGTCCCCCGCTGCAAAGTAGAATGGGGGACTATGAATTCAGTGGCTTCTGTCGGTACGTCCGTCCGGAATTCTTGTTAACGTGACATCTCATGGACCATTTTACTCGGAGCCTTCAAATTCGGTGTCGGTTTACATTGATGGAAATACGCAGACACCAGTCAATAATGGTGCCATTGACCATATTTTCAAGGTCACTATGGCACTTTGATCGATTTGCAGCTCTTGTTAACGCAATAATTCATGAAACATTTCACTCAGAGTATTTAGATATGGCTTCAGTCTACATGACCGGAATACATAGACACCAGTCGATCATGGTGACCTTGACCTTATTTTCAAGATCACTACGGCACTTTGACCACTTTTGAAGCTCTTGTGAGCACGATATCTCATGAATGATTTCACTCAGTCTCCAAATTTGGTGTCAGCTTAAATGACGGGATAATGCAGACACCTGTTGGTTTTTAAGGTCTTTAAGGCTCTTTAACCACTTTTAATACTCTTCCTAATGCAATATCTCATGAACCATTTCACCCAAGTCTTCACATTTGGTTTCAGCCTACATGATGGTAATACACAGACACATGTTGATTATTGTGACCTTAACCTTTTATTCAAGGTCACTACGGCACTTTGACCACTCAAGAACTCTTGTTAACCTGATATCTCGTGAACGGTTACACATTTTCCAATCACCACAGCTCTTATGGATTGTGTGCTAGCAGATTTTTCAGTCATTTGAGAGCAAGCAAGCTGTCTACCAAATTATAAAAACTCTAAAATTAATTCATCATAAGCGGCGGGGGACATTGCCATGTTAGTGGCAAACACTTGTTTATAAAGCAATTCCTCTGGCAATTGCATGTGGTCAGCACTTGCAAGAAAAGTATTGGACTCACTGAATTCTGTTGGTACACATGTCAATTATATATAGAATTAAAGGACATTTATTCCTTTTTATGATCAAAGAAACAATTTCATGATTTTTAGAAAAAAAGAAATAGGAATGTAGGGTAGACTATGATAATCGTAATTTTTTCTATTTCTATTTTTAACACTTTTAGTCAGGGATTGTTATGCTCAATTAAACTTGATTGTTTGACCTTGAATGTCACAGATTTGGCTTGAGTTCTTGAGTGGTCAAAGTGCCCTAGTGATCCATGACCTTGAATAAAAGGTTACGGTTAACCTCTAGAACTCATATTAACCCCAACTAAGTAACTCAAGATCAAAACAAGGTCACAAATTGCAAAAATATATTTTTCTAACTTTAACACTTTTAGTCAGGGATTGTTATACTCAATTAAACGTGATTGTTTGACCTTGAATGTCACAGATTTGGCTACTTATTTTCTCATTTAAGAGGTTATGTAATGTATTTTTTAAGAAGGATAAATCATTATCTTCAGTGCCATTATCTATGGGAATGCAATAAACATATATAGAGACAATATACACATAAATTAGGCTTTTATTCAGCATTTTATACCCGGTTTTAACAGCCAAACGCTTTGAAAACTCATTAGAGCGTGACTATTGCCCCGCCCACACTTGGGCTTGTCTCAACTTGCGTATCTACCATAATGTCGGGAGAAAAACCTCCTTCAAATAAAAATGATTTATGTGTAAAATTCTGATTTATAAAAAGGTCAAAAGCAAGTACAATAACATCTAAGAAATACTCTGTACTTGAAATTTATGAAACGGTGAGTCGATTATGTTGTCGGATTCACTTTGGTATATGTGACTGTACCAATATGCGGAATTTGATATGCAAAACAGTGTGATCCCAAATATAACATTGTTGCATTTTCAATATGAATCAAAACCTTACATATCTTAAATACATCAACCACTGGTAAATAAAAAAAAATTTAATGTATGTTTAATTAATTTATTCTTAATATGTGTTGTAAAAATACGGAGATTGATCATAACTTACTATAGATTATCCACTGTATTTTCATAATAGAAAAATATCATAATAAATAATGTATAACCGTTCACACTTTTTCTTTCCTTTCAAATCTCCATGGTAAAATTATCCACCGTCTAATGGCCTCTTTAGAACATATCTTTATATCGCAGTTGGCTCATATAAATTTAACGATAGGTAGCTATTAGATTGTAGAAAATATTCAGTTTGTTAACTGAAAATATAAAAGATTCGTTATTTGTCACCGTCGGAAATAATAGCCAGTGTATGTTATGTAAGATTCAGCAAACAAACCATCAGATTATCACTTTAAACAGACATGTCTAGCCACATCGCACCAATTTAGCAAGGCAGTCTATCAAGATGAAGCCTTGTTGCGTCATTTGATAGGGTTTTCAAATATACAATACTACATATTTATACAACAATAATTCGCTTGAATAAACCGTTATTGAGCCGTCGGATATCTAAGCTATCGGAATATTACAAAAATGTATGTTAATTGTGAATATTTGTATGTTAGATTATAAAGGTGTCATTACACGTTGAAATATGATCATTAGGTGGAACGACTCCCCTACTGCTGCGTCATAGAAGGTAGACACGCTGGGGAAAGCTTTGCGGGAGACATAATGTTTTCAGTTCCGTCCGTAATTCTGTAACGCTTTCGTTTCCAGACCATATCTCCAAAACCATTCAATATTTTTTTAAGAAACTTAATATGTGGTTAAATCTAGTACTAGAGTGGTGCCTTTTGCTATTTTGGTTATTCTGAATATTCAATTTTTTCTGGTTTCCATGGAAACAATTTGAACTTAGTGCATATTGGGGGATGCTTTCGTTTCCGGACCATATCTCCAAAACCGTTCAATATTTGTTTATGAAACATGGTATGTGGTTAGATCTAGTACTATCTAATTGATAGGCCTTACGGGCAAACTATCCTTTCATTCCAATTTCATGTAGATTAAAAGACAATTTCATAAGAGTCCTTGCATTTGATATCAGGACTGTTCTGACGAAAACAGTCCTGATAGCGATAATAAACAAGCTCTTTAATGAATGGTTGCCACGGACAACGAGGTCCAAGTGATATGTAATGGTTCGATATTTGAATAATATTTGAGCGTGTCCAACTACTGACAATAATATGACAAATATTGGAGTAGGCAGTGTTCCTACCTGAATGAATAGGGAATAACCATAATTTGTGTTGAAGACATGAAAAAGTCGAAGACACCAACAAATATTGAATTTACATTCAAGAATATTGTATATATGGCCATAAATCCTGATGTATTAAATTTTTTTCCAGTTGTTTATGTATTTGATGCCCAAACTGGAAAGAGCATGGGAGATGGAAAGCCAGTTACGCATAAGGTAATAATATTCAAGTCATCTTGAGTAAGCGCTATTCAGTTGTTTTCAATCATCTGCGACAATGTGTTTGTTGCTAGCTGGAGGTGAGGACGTTGTAACATGACATGTGTTTTTGTGTGTTGCTAGCTGGAGGTGAGGACGTTATGACATGACATGTGTTTTTGTGTGTTGCTAGCTGGAGGTGAGGACGTTATGACATGACATGTGTTTTTGTGTGTTGCTAGGTGAAGGTGAGGACGTTATGACATGACATGTGTTTTTGTGTGTTGCTAGCTGGAGGTGAGGACGTTATGACATGACATGTGTTTTTGTGTGTTGCTAGCTGGAGGTGAGGACGTTATGACATGACATGTGTTTTTGTGTGTTGCTAGATGGAGGTGAGGACGTTATGACATGACATGTGTTTTTGTGTGTTGCTAGCTGGAGGTGAGGACTTTATGACATGACATATGTTTTTGTGTGTTGCTAGCTGGAGGTGAGGACTTTATGACATGTCATGTGTTTTTGTGTGTTGCTAGCTGGAGGTGAGGACGTTATGACATGACATGTGTTTTTGTGTGTTGCTAGATGGAGGTGAGGACTTTATGACATGACATATGTTTTTGTGTGTTGCTAGGTGGAGGTGAGGACGTTATGACATGACATGTGTTTTTGTGTGTTGCTAGGTGGAGGTGAGGACGTTATGACATGACATGTGTTTTTGTGTGTTGCTAGGTGGAGGTGAGGACGTTATGACATGACATGTGTTTTTGTGTGTTGCTAGGTGGAGGTGAGGACGTTATGACATGACATGTGTTTTTGTGTGTTGCTAGGTGGAGGTGAGGACTTTATGACATGACATATGTTTTTGTGTGTTGCTAGGTGGAGGTGAGGACGTTATGACATGACATATGTTTTTGTGTGTTGCTAGGTGGAGGTGAGGACGTTATGACATGACATGTGTTTTTGTGTGTTGCTAGCTGGAGGTGAGGACGTTGTTACATGACATGTGTTTTGGTGTGTTGCTAGGTGGAGGTGAGGACGTTATGACATGACATGTGTTTTTGTGTGTTGCTAGGTGGAGGTGAGGACTTTATGACATGACATATGTTTTTGTGTGTTGCTAGGTGGAGGTGAGGACGTTATGACATGACATATGTTTTTGTGTGTTGCTAGGTGGAGGTGAGGACGTTATGACATGACATATGTTTTTGTGTGTTGCTAGGTGGAGGTGATGGAGGTAGCCCTGGACCAGTTTGGACCGGCTACAGAGCGCCGGCTCGCTATGATAGACAAGAACAGAGACCTTTTCCTCACCTCTGTCAGGACCTTTGGCACAGAGAGGAAGTCTATCAAACTGGGTATGTATTCCTCTTTGAAACTGTATACTGTGTTATAGGAGTAATGTCACTGCATGTGCAGCTATATTTCTCATTGTAATTTTAGAAGTTTTTATCAAATATGTTTTAATTACATAAAGAAATTTGAAAATAAATATGAATGATAATATTTGTAGACATGGCATTGTAGTAAGCTCAAGGTTTAGCCTGTCCTGACCTGAGTGCATAGGGACAATACTGCTGCAGGTACCATGATCCAGTCTGTGTCCTGGAACGACGACACCAACATGTTGGCAGCTATGACTGACGGCAGCGTGCTTGTCTGGTACTACCCTAATGCTGTCAGTGTCGACAGGGACTTGCTGCCAAAAACACTCTTCAGGAAGGATGCAAGGTGTGCCTCTGTTTTTGCTCTTCTTGCTCCTTCATAAACTTTGGCAATTTATTGAATTAATTAAGCAAAATCATTTCATGGGTATGATACTTTCAATGATTGAATTCATATAGCACTATCCCTGTAATAAAGTAACCATGATTTCAATGCTAGGTTATTGTTTCAGTGAGTTTGGAAAGGCTCCACAGCTGCTAGACTTCGTAGGTAACCATCTAATCCTGCGGCGATCAGAGGGTTCACTGGTGAGCAGCACAGTGTCGCCCTATCCTGCAGTGCTGCACAGCTATGCCAATGCCAACAGGTGGGGTGACGCCCTCAGACTCTGCCGCTTTGTCAAGGTACTTACTTCTTACAAGCATTAAAATCAACACCTGACTCCCCTTTCTTTGCACTCTTAAATAATATGATATATATATGTTTCATGGATACCAATCACTCTGTAGCAGGGTCAAACTGCTTAACAACAAATGCAGCTGGTTATTTTATCATGTTTTTTACCCTCACGGCCACCTTAGTTTCATATATATAAGGAGGGATTTACTTGACATGCATTTCCTGCGTATTTCACTCAAAAAATGTCTGGAGGACCCTTAAAATATACATGTGCGTCCCTTGGGACCTCTGATTTTAATGAAATATTTAAAATTTCCAAACTATACTTTTCATCATGTTGTTTTTGTTATCTTTTTCAAAAAGTTGCATAACATATCTGGAGCGAATGAGGCAGTACTTGGACACTTAACGTTCAAAACAACATAATTCTCAAGTTTAGTGGAAGAATCATATGAAACTTTTATGAATCCAAGGGAGGCAACTGTTTGATGGTTCTGAATTAGCATAGTGGCTGAAAACGTATTTGCCTGCATAAGGAAGCAGGTCTTTGACCTGATGTGACTGCGGCAGTACTCAGTGAGGCAGTATCCGGACAGTCAAAATAGGTGACAATAAATGAAGATGATAGCTCGATATGGGTCAGAGAAGGCAAATAAACAATCATTATTAACCTAGTCAAGATTTTTAGCTCATCTGGCCTGTAAGGCCCGATGGGCTTATGGCATGGCATGGTGTCCGGCGTCCGTCCGTCCGTCCGTCCGTCCGTAAACTTTGTGGAATTTCGACTTCTTCTCCAGAACCATAAGGCCTAGAAAACTTAAACTTGGTGTACAGACTCCTTGACTAGTGAGGATTAAAAATTGTAGCTTTGGTGGCCCTGTGGCCCCTAATAAGGGCCACAGGGGCCACACCCTAAAAAGCTTTTTTCATCTTCTTCTCCAGAACAATAAGGCCTAGAAAGCTGAAACTTTGTGTACAGACTCCTTGACTAGTGAGGATTATAAATTGTAGCTTTGGTAATAAGGGCCACAGGGGCCACACCCTAAAAACATACTTTCATCTTCTTCCACAGAACCATAAGGCCTAGAAAACTGAAACTTTGTATACAGACTCCTTGACTAGTGAGGATTATAAATTGTAGCTTTGGTGGCCCTGTGGCCCCTAATAAGGGTCACAGGAGCCACGCCCTCAAAACCTATTTTCATCTCTTTCTCCAGAACCGTAAGGCCTATAACGCTGAAATATTGTGTACAGACTCCTTGACTAGTGAGGATTATAAATTGTAGCTTTGGTGGCCCTGTCGCCCTTATTAGGGGCCACAGGGGCCACACATTCAAAAACCTATTTTATCTTCTTCTCCACTAGCATAAGGCCTAGAAAGCTGAAATTTTGTGTACAATCTCCTTAACTAGTGAGGGTTTTTGATGGTATATTTGGTGACCCTGTTGCCCCTACTAGGGAAACCACATTGGCCACACCCTAAAGCAAAATCAAATGTAAAGCCTGATGAGCTACAGAGCCAATGGCTCTATTATTGTGACATTGTATTCAGCGGCGTCCATACGAACGTCCGTCCTTCTGTCCGTACGTCCGGATCCTTGTTAACTAGATTTCTCAAGAACCATTGCACCCAATGTCTTCAAATTTGGTCTGACTCTCACTTAGGGGATTACGCAGACACCTGTCACTTTTGGTAACTTTGACCTTATTTTCAAGGTCACAAAGTCACTTTGACCACTCTTGAAACTCTTGTTAACGCGATAGCTCATGAACCGTTGCACCCAAGGTCTTCAAATTTGGTCACAGCCTACCTTGGGGGATTACACAGACACCAGTCACTTCGGGTGACCTTGACATTATTTTCAAGGTCACTACGAGACTTTGTAAATATAAGCATTGAGATCTGCATTTTAAGCTTGTCAGTGGGATATCTGTAAAACCATTCACTAGATTCTCTTCATTACTTATGCAAAGCATCTTATAAGGAAGACGCCGGACCAACTTGATTTTGATGACCTTAACATTATTTTCAAGGTCACAGCAGAACTTTTGATCTATCATCATAATTACCTGCATGTTAAGCTTGTTAGTGTGATATCTCAAGAGTCATTCACTTGATTATTTTTATAAATTTGTTTTAGGAGTCCAATTTTATTTGTTTGACTTTCACATTATTTCAAGGTCACAGTGAAGCCAACATGCATTTAAAGCTTATAAGGCTGAACTGTTCTCTATATTATCTTCTTTTTTGCACAAAGCTTCTTATCTGGAGACGCAGGGACCAGTTGATTTGTATGGTCTAAATGATATCTAGTAGCATGACATGTGTAGACAAGAGTTTCTATGTATACATTATGTTTTTTGTTAACATCAATTTGTGGCGGGGGATCTTGTCACCTTTGTGACAAATACTTGTTTCATACTGATATACTTCAAGATTGTTCTTTGCACCAATAAAGGTTATTATTGTTATATGCTGTTGTTGGATATGTTGTTAAACTATTTCTAATAATAAATTATTCTTTTTTATTCCGTAAAAGAGACAGAGAAAGTCAATGTGAGCTGTCCAGGGAAGTTCAACTAGAGCTGCATCATGAACCCCCACCCCTCTTTGGCACTATCTTTTGAACAGGATGTCGAAATTTCAAATCATTAATATAATTGAAAAGGGCGAAAACAAGCTTAAATCCAATGTGTCATTTGTAAATGCACACAAAAAAGTAAAGAAACTGAGCTGCAAGGGCCGCGACATCTGTGTTTTTCTCAAAAATTAGTGTGGGTACCCACCTAGAGGCAATCATATCTCACGAACCATTAGAGATAAATAAGTAACTAAATAAAGACAATATTTAGATTGTTATAAAAATAGTTCCAGACTGGCATTGGAAGTCGTAGTTATGTATCAACTATTCGACTTTTGTGACCAGGTATTTTTGTTAGGAACGCCATATTACGACCGGGATTCGCAAAATAGATACACTAGTTGTTGTAAAAACTCACTCGCCTCGCTACAGAAAATAATACAGCCAGCAGGGCTAATTAGCAGATAACAGTGGCTGGCACCGTACAAGAATATTCAGCTACGGTGCCTTGTAGAGCATATTAAGTATTCAGCATCGTGAGGGTTAATTATTACTTATAATACTTGGTTTTCTCGTTGAAATTATAACGAGAAGGTGGCGAGAAAATGATTTGATTGGCTATATCCCAAGTCAGCCGCGCGAGCCAATCTAGCTTCTGAGCCCAGGGTACAGATTAGTGGAGTTATCGGAACGTTCGTATCCTGATACAGGATGAGTTCAGCGGGACGACCCGCCTTACTGGTGAATCTTAGATCAACAGTATGTTCTTATATAAAACCTGTTGATGGACATTTATTTAGATTGTGAAAAAGCAGGTTTAGTTTCTAACCAATAACAGAAAAATGAATATAAGTGTTTTTATTGTGACAATTTAATAGAATTCAAACATAACAGTAACACATTGACATCATGACATATGGAAATGTTGTCACCTTAAAAATCATGTTTGAAAAATTCATTGTAAATTTTACATTTGGGTGGGGGACTCCCAAAAATGTATGCCCTGAGACCCCAGAACTCTCAGTTTTGATAGTCAAGGTAAAACCTTGTATAAGCCTTCATTTTTAGCTCATCAGGACTGAAAGTCCAGATGGGCTTATGGCATGGCCCGTCTTCCGTCTGTCCGTCCGTAAACTTTTGACACTTTCGACTTCTCCTCATGAACCATACACATTAGAGAGTTGAAATTTTGTGTACAGGTACCTTAGCATATGGAGATTCTAATTTGTAACTTTGGTGACCCTGTGACCCCAAATAGGGTCACAGGGGTCACAACTTTAAAAACCTATTTTCATCTTCTTCTCCAGTTCCAGAAGGACTAGAGAGTTCAAAATGATATGTGTAGAATCCTTGGCCAATGGCGATTCTTATTTGTAACTTTGGTGACTCTGTGACCCCAAATAGGGTCACAGGGGTCACAACCTTAAAAACCTATTTTCATCTTCTTCTCCAGTTCCAAAAGGAGTAGAGAGTTAAAAATTATATGTGCAGACTCCTTGGACAATGGGGATTCTAATTTGTAACTTTGGTGACCCTGTGACCCCAAATAAGGGTCACAGGGGTCACAACCTTAAAAACCTATTTTCATCTTCTTCTCAAGGTCTAAAAGGACTAGAGAGTTAAAAACGATATGTGCAGACTCCTTGGCCAATGGGGATTCTAAATTGTAGATTTCGTGACCCCATGACCCCAAATAGGGTCACAGGGGTCACAACCTTAAAAACCTATTTTCATCTTCTCCTCCAGTTCTAAAAGGACTAGAGAGTTGAAAGTGATATGTGCAGACTCCTTGGACAATGGGGATTCTTAATTGTAGATTTCGTGACCCCATGACCCCAAATAGGGTCACAGGGGTCACAACCTTAAAAACCTATTTTCATCTTCTCCTCCAGTTCTAAAAGGACTAGAGAGTTGAAAGTGATATGTGCAGACTCCTTGGACAATGGGGATTCTTAATTGTAGATTTCGTGACCCCATGACCCCAAATAGGGTCACAGGTGTCACAACCTTAAAAATCAATTCTCATCTTCTTCTCCAGTTCCAAAAGGAGTAGATAGTTAAAAATGATATGTGCAGACTCCTTGGACCATGGGGATTCTAATTTGTAACTTTGGTGACCCTGTGACCCCAAATAGGGTCACAGGGGTCACAACCTTAAGAAACTATTTTCATCTTCTTCTCAAGTTCCAAAAGGAGTAGAGAGCTGAAATTATATGTGCAGACTCCTTGGCCAATTGGGATTCTAAATTGTAGATTTCGTGACCCCATGACCCCAAATAGGGTCACAGGGGTCACAACCTTAAAAACCTATTTTTCTCCATTTAGATGACAGTCTATGGCAAATTTATTTCTCCTTGGATATTTTAGTGTGGACTTCTTTCACTGTCTGATATTGGGGATCTAGAAAGTGTTGAATAATAATAAATCATTTGGGTAAGGCAATTTATTCCGAAATCGTTACATTTGTTTTGTAATTTTTTTATAGGTTTTCTTGCAATAGGTAACATCAGTTTCATTTTTAGCTCATCTGGCCTGTATAAAGCAAACTTGATATGATGCCTGATGAGCTACAGAGCCAATGGCTCTATTTTTTCCGTCTACTTATCGCTCAAAAATGTTTGTCCAGTACTCATCTCCTATACTATACATGCTATCTGTTTCCATAGAAACATGTCAAAAACAGCCACTATGAGAAATCATTGTGTAACGAACATATATTCTTAACTATGTATTTCCAAACAACATATACAAGTCAACCATGATATCGAGATGTGCCTTTTGAGGGTAGGAACTGTTTTTAATATATTTTTGTGTAACTGTGAGAAGTCATTTGTCTAGAGTATATTAGTCAACCAGACATGTTAGCTTCAATAAACTTAATACAGTTGTTTTTGACAATGCTTATGTTTAGTTGAAATGAGTTTAATTGTTCATGTATGAGGAAGGAAGAAGGAGGTGTATACATGTACAAGTGAACATGTGTTGTAGGACGAGAGCCTGTGGGCGTGTCTAGCAGCCATGTCATCCTATGCCAAGGAGCTCAACACAGCAGAGGTCGCCTATGCCGCCATCAGGGAAGTGAGTGCACACAAATTTCTTTTTTAACTCATTAACCCATGGACTTGCTCAGATTCCAATTTTGTTTTGATACTGGAAAAGTACGTGAATTTACAGTGCTTACTAAATGTCCTGAAAAAGTACTGGAATTTCATGGAAATGTACTGAAATTTACCATGACATCAATCACAATCAAAAACACGGAAGTATCGTTGTTCTGCTAACTGCGCAAATAGAGATAGAGAACAGACTAAAACGAAACAAGTCTGTGACCTTCCAATCATTCCAACAAAATTGGCATTCGGGAAATTCTGATGTCGCAATGCGGCACTTTGGAAAATGGTGGCATCGAAACCGAAAGTTTTGCGAATATATGTACTTGCAAAATGGTAAAATGTCCCTGAAAAGCTGTTCAAAAGTACCGGAATTTTATTCTGTTTTGGCTGTATGAACAATGTTATTCCGAGACAGTGCTTGGAAAGGATGAAGGAAAGCTTCCTAGTCTTGTAAAGAAACATAAAGTGTTGATAGTTTTATCGTTTGATGGAGATTCATCTGGAAAAAAGCAGGTATAAATAAGGATAGTATACAGAAATGCTTTCTCATAATTTGCATCAATTACATTTTAGCTCATCAGGCCTGTAAGGCCCAATGGGCTTATAGCATGGCATGCTGTCCAGGGTTCATCCCTTAACTTTGTGCATTTTCAATTTCTTCTCCAGAAGCAAAAGGCCTAGAAAGCTGAACCTTGTGTACCGATTCCTTGACTAGTGAGGATTATAATTTAAAGCTTTGGAGGTCATTTGACCCCTACCGGAAATAAGGCCCACAGCGGCCATGCCCTTAAAACCTAATTCCTCTTCTTCTCCAGAAGCTTAACCCATATATGCATGAGGTTTCAGATTTTCATTAAATTGTATGTACATGTTGTTCATACCATGCAATGAAGGGAATAAGTTATTTTTTTCCCTGTAATTAACTTTTTCCTTACTAATTTTATGATTGAATTAGCGTCCCATAAATGGGACAACATGCACGAAAGGGTACAGGTTTTTCTACACGCAAGAATGATCCATGTTGCCAGAATAGTCTTTACAAAATGCATAAAATTGAAAGAAAAATTGACTACGGTAGTGCAAGCTAGAAGGAAATAATGTGGGAAGCGTCATGAAAATACATTTTTTTTAAATCCCGATGAACATATATATTGAACATGTATTATGATATTGGATATTGAGGGCATCCATTACAATACATTTCAGAACATTTAAATTTTTCCGTTTCAAATATAACACATTAATGTACTATATTACTCTAACTTTCACTTCAAGGCTTGATCATTGTCTTATCCATTTTCTGTTTGATTTGAAAGTCGACATGCTGCTGTTTATTCAGCAATTATTTCTCATATTATCCAAGACTGTCAATGGATAATGGTGGTACGACATGTCTGAACATGGCAGTACCAAGTGTACAGATAGGTTAACTAGGTAAATAGAGATTGATACCCAAGCAGAGATATCATGTTGTTTTCACAACACAAGTGACTATAAAATGATATATTCCCCGAGCGAGAGCGAGGGAAATATCGTTTTAATGGCCTGAGTGTTGTAAAAACAATGTGAAATTTCGCGAGTGTGTTACTTTCTTTGTTATCCATAATGTAAGAAAGCTAGAATCTGATTATTAGAGCATTAAAGATATTGTCAATCATGTCAGCGAATATGGATGCATCTCCTACTCCTTGTCTGTCACGGCGAACACGGTTAAAAGATTGTGTAGTGCCATTTTGATGTAATCCATCAGATTACATTTTTCTTTATTATAATTAAGGTTTTTTGTGTAAAAGTCAGGAAGAAATGACATATTTGCACGGATTCACTCGCCCGACTTTGCACATGCTGTACGTGTTTTGCTTGCTACCCGGAAGCTCTTGGCCGCGCAAAAGCAAGAAGTCGAGAGGCTCATAAAGTAGCCCTACATTCCGATAACGCATGGTTTTCTTAACCAACCAAAGAAACCACTGCTAGGGTTTATTACACATGTGCAACTTATCGTAATTTATGTCAAGACTTATTTCATTACATATGTATAATAACAGTCCTTATATATTCTGAAAAGCTTGTTTAAATATTCTTAATTTGTTAATATGTTTCAATTTGGTCGTTGAATTGAAAATACCTGCGTGTTAATGCATTTGATTGCATTCCTACGTTTACATTTGATCAATTATTAAGGTATGAAAATAGAAATGGCCAACTGTGATAATGGCATCATTGCTCTTTTTGATCTTTTTCAGTATTGACTAGGAGGCGTTAAAGACAAGATATGTCGTCATGTCAGTGTTATTGAAAGAACATTTACTCTCAGAAAACTATTTAGCTTTTTCATTCTAGCAGATAAAAAGCATGGACGCTTTCAGATTTTTATATCATCACTCTTTTTAGCTCATCTGGCCTGTAAGGCCCGATGGGCTTATGGCATGGCATGGTGTCCGGCGTCCGTCCGTCCGTCCATCCATCCGTCCATCCGTCCATCCGTCCGTAAACTTTGTGGAATTTCGACTTCTTCTCCAGAACAAGGCCTAGAAAGCTGAAACTTTGTGTACAGACTCCTTGGCTAGTGAGGATTATAAATTGTAACTTTAGTGGCCCTGTGACCCCTAATAAGGGCCACAGGGGCCACGCCCTAAAAACCTATTTTCATCTTCTTCTCCAGAACCATAAGGCCTAGAAAGCTGAAACTTTGTGTACAGACTCCTTGGCTAGTGAGGATTATAAATTGTAGCTTTAGTGGCCCTGTGACCCCTAATAAGGGCCACAGGGGCCACGCCCTAAAAACCTATTTTCATCTTCTCCTCCAGAACCATAAGGCCTAGAAAGCTGAAACTTTGTGTACAGACTCCTTGGCTAGTGAGGATTATAAATTGTAACTTTAGTGGCCCTGTGACCCCTAATAAGGGCCACAGGGGCCACGTCCTAAAAACCTATTTTCATCTTCTTCTCCAGAACCATAAGGCCTAGAAAGCTGAAACTTTGTGTACAGACTCCTTGGCTAGTGAGGATTATAAATTGTAACTTTAGTGGCCCTGTGACCCCTAATAAGGGCCACAGGGGCCACGCCCTAAAAACCTATTTTCATCTTCTTCTCCAGAACCATAAGGACTAGAAAGCTGAAACTTTGTGTACAGACTCCTTGGCTAGTGAGGATTATAAATTGTAGCTTTAGTGGCCCTGTGACCCCTAATAAGGGCCACAGGGGCCACGCCCTAAAAACCTATTTTCATCTTCTTCTCCAGAACCATAAGGCCTAGAAAGCTGAAACTTTGTGTACAGACTCCTTGGCTAGTGAGGATTATAAATTGTAACTTTAGTGGCCCTGTGACCCCTAATAAGGGCCACAGGGGCCACGCCCTAAAAACCTATTTTCATCTTCTTCTCCAGAACCATAAGGCCTAGAAAGCTGAAACTTTGTGTACAGACTCCTTGGCTAGTGAGGATTATAAATTGTAACTTTAGTGGCCCTGTGACCCCTAATAAGGGCCACAGGGGCCACGCCCTAAAAACCTATTTTCATCTTCTTCTCCAGAACCATATGGCCTAGAAAGCTGAAACTTTGTGTACAGACTCCTTGGCTAGTGAGGATTATAAATTGTAGCTTTAGTGGCCCTGTGACCCCTAATAAGGGCCACAGGGGCCACGCCCTAAAAACCTATTTTCATCTTCTTCTCCAGAACCATAAGGCCTAGAAAGCTGAAACTTTGTGTACAGACTCCTTGGCTAGTGAGGATTATAAATTGTAACTTTAGTGGCCCTGTGACCCCTAATAAGGGCCACAGGGGCCACGCCCTAAAAACCTATTTTCATCTTCTTCTCCAGAACCATAAGGACTAGAAAGCTGAAACTTTGTGTACAGACTCCTTGGCTAGTGAGGATTATAAATTGTAGCTTTAGTGGCCCTGTGACCCCTAATAAGGGCCACAAGGGCCACGCCCTAAAAACCTATTTTCATCTTCTTCTCCAGAACCATAAGGCCTAGAAAGCTGAAACTTTGTGTACAGACTCCTTGGCTAGTGAGGATTATAAATTGTAACTTTAGTGGCCCTGTGACCCCTAATAAGGGCCACAGGGGCCACGCCCTAAAAACCTATTTTCATCTTCTTCTCCAGAACCATAAGGCCTAGAAAGCTGAAACTTTGTGTACAGACTCCTTGGCTAGTGAGGATTATAAATTGTAACTTTAGTGGCCCTGTGATCCCTAATAAGGGCCACAGGGGCCACGCCCTAAAAACCTATTTTCATCTTCTTCTCCAGAACCATAAGGACTAGAAAGCTGAAACTTTGTGTACAGACTCCTTGGCTAGTGAGGATTATAAATTGTAGCTTTAGTGGCCCTGTGACCCCTAATAAGGGCCACAAGGGCCACGCCCTAAAAACCTATTTTCATCTTCTTCTCCAGAACCATAAGGCCTAGAAAGCTGAAACTTTGTGTACAGACTCCTTGGCTAGTGAGGATTATAAATTGTAACTTTAGTGGCCCTGTGACCCCTAATAAGGGCCACAGGGGCCACGCCCTAAAAACCTATTTTCATCTTCTTCTCCAGAACCATAAGGCCTAGAAAGCTGAAACTTTGTGTACAAACTCCTTGGCTAGTGAGGATTATAAATTGTAACTTTAGTGGCCCTGTGACCCCTAATAAGGGTCACAGGGGCCACGCCTTAAAAGCCTATTTTCATCTTCTTCTCCAGAACCATGAGGCCTAGAAAGCTGAAAATTTTTTTATAGCCTCTTTGAAGAGTGAGGATTATAATTTGTAGCTTTGGTGGCCCTGTGACCCCTAATAAGGGCCACAGGGGCCATGCCCTAAAAACCTATTTTCATCTTCTTCTCCAGAACCATATGGCCTAGAAAGCTGAAACTTTGTGTACAGACTCCTTGGCTAGTGAGCATTATGAATTGTAGCTTTGGTTGCCCTGTGACCTCTAGGAACAACACTGAAATCTATTTTCATCTTCTTCTCCTGAGGTATAAGGCCTAGAAAACTGAAACTTGTAGCCTATATACTTAATTTTATGATTGGTGCCCCTGTGGCCTCTACAAAGGGGGAATCACTTTGGCCACACTCTACAGCATAATTGATGATGAAGCCTGATGAGCTACAGAGCCAATGGCTCTATTTTTATTCTATTTATCTTATATATTCTGACTTAAAAGAAACAATAAACGCATTTTTAAACAATTATCTAGCTTTGAGAGTAAGCGAAAAACCTGTACCCTTTCGTGCATGTCGTCCCATATGTGGGACGCTAATTTGATGTAACTTTGACCATGGAAAAAATCAAAGTTAACTTCAACCTTTGTTTATAATTTAACAATTAAACTTTGAAATTCATGAAAAACTCCCCAAATGATGTCACTTTGAAGTCATATTTTTATCCCCCGCCGCGCGATTAGCGCGAAGCGGGGGATATAGTATTCGGCAGCGTCCATCCGTACGTACGTACGTACGTACGTACGAAATGGAATAACATAAGTACTATTCTCTACATCCTTCTCATATTTTGCATATAGGTTCACCTCAGTGAGAGTAATTGTCCAAATGGGTTTCGTGACCTTGACCTTCATTTCAAGGTCACAAGGACACTTTGTCATTTTACCCTTGTTAGCGCGATACTGTTTACTGGATTCTCTTCATATCTTACATATAGCTTCTCCTGATGAAGACCTTGGGCTGATTAGATTTTGGTGGCCTTGACATTATTCTCAAGGTCACAGGAGGACTTTGAATTTTTGGACATGTGAACTTGCATGTTAACCCTTGTTAGCGCGATATCTCAAGAACTGTTTACTGGATTCTCTTCATATCTTACATATAGCTTCCCCTGGGGAAGACCTTGGGCTGATTAGATTTTGGTGACCTTGACATTATTCTCAAGATCACAGCGGAACTTTTAATTTTTGGACATGTGAACTTGCATGTTTACCCTTGTTAGCGCGATATCTCAAGAACTGTTGACTGGATTCTCTTCATATCTTACATATAGCTTCCCCTGGGTAAGACCTTGGGCTGATTAGATTATGGTGACCTTGACATTATTCTCAAGGTCACAGTGGAACTTTGAATTTTTGGACATGTGAACTTGCATGTTTACCCTTGTTAGCGCAATATCTCAAGAACTGTTGACCTGATTCTCTTCATATCTTACATATAGCTTCCCCTGGGGAATACCTTGACCTTCATTTCAAGGTCATTACGAGACTTTGACATTTAACCCTCTTCATAAATTACACAGTGCATCTCATCAGGAAGGCGCAGGGCCCAGTCGATTATGGTGACCTTGACATTATTCTTAAGATCACAGCGGAACTTTTAATTTTTGGACATGTGAACTTGCATTTTACCCTTGTTAGCGCGATATCTCAAGAACTGTTGACTGGATTCTCTTCATATCTTACATATAGCTTCCCCTGGGTAAGACCTTGGGCTGATTAGATTATGGTGACCTTGACATTATTCTCAAGGTCACAGTGGAACTTTGAATTTTTGGACATGTGAACTTGCATGTTTACCCTTGTTAGCGCAATATCTCAAGAACTGTTGACCTGATTCTCTTCATATCTTACATATAGCTTCCCCTGGGGAATACCTTGACCTTCATTTCAAGGTCATTACGAGACTTTGACATTTAACCCTCTTCATAAATTACACAGTGCATCTCATCAGGAAGGCGCAGGGCCCAGTCGATTTTGGTGACCTTCACATTATTTTCAAGGACACAGCAAGGCTTTTAAAATTTTTGCATTAAAACCTGCATTTTACCCTTGTCAGCGGGATATCTCAAGAACCATTCACTGGATTCTCTTCATAGCTTACACAATGCATCTTATTGGGAAGGCGCCGGGTCCAATCGATTTTGGTGACCTTCACATTATTTTCAAGGTCACAGTTTATAGATTTCGTGACCCAACAAACAAATAAGAGGTCACAGCCAATAATTGATTCATAATTTGCGAAGGGGATTATGTCACCTCAGTGACAAACACTTGTTTTAGACTAACTTCAAACTATAGTGTATGTACAAATTTCAAACTTTTCTGTTCGAGTCCGTCTTATTCAAAGAAATTTAACTCTACAACTATTTTTGCTTATTTACTTGTCAATATGACATGTTCATATTAACAAAAAAAATACAACAATATTTTAGTTATTTATTTTTATTGCAGTTCAATCTGTACGCTTGTCTCATACTGATCCATGGAATTTATATTTTCAGGGTAGAAAAATAGAACCTTTTCAAAGGATCACTGTTATGAACTATTTAAATTTTATGACATCAGTAGGCATTTGATAAGATATGGATATTGTTTGACTTACATATAGCTTCCCCTGGGGAATACCTTGACCTTCATTTCAAGGTCATTACGAGACTTTGACATTTAACCCTCTTCATAAATTACACAGTGCATCTCATCAGGAAGGCGCAGGGCCCAGTCGATTTTGGTGACCTTCACATTATTTTCAAGGACACAGCAAGGCTTTTAAAATTTTTGCATTAAAACCTGCATTTTACCCTTGTCAGCGGGATATCTCAAGAACCATTCACTGGATTCTCTTCATAGCTTACACAATGCATCTTATTGGGAAGGCGCCGGGTCCAATCGATTTTGGTGACCTTCACATTATTTTCAAGGTCACAGTTTATAGATTTCGTGACCCAACAAACAAATAAGAGGTCACAGCCAATAATTGATTCATAATTTGCGAAGGGGATTATGTCACCTCAGTGACAAACACTTGTTTTAGACTAACTTCAAACTATAGTGTATGTACAAATTTCAAACTTTTCTGTTCGAGTCCGTCTTATTCAAAGAAATTTAACTCTACAACTATTTTTGCTTATTTACTTGTCAATATGACATGTTCATATTAACAAAAAAAATACAACAATATTTTAGTTATTTATTTTTATTGCAGTTCAATCTGTACGCTTGTCTCATACTGATCCATGGAATTTATATTTTCAGGGTAGAAAAATAGAACCTTTTCAAAGGATCACTGTTATGAACTATTTAAATTTTATGACATCAGTAGGCATTTGATAAGATATGGATATTGTTTGACTATAAAACTGTACTTGCCACATTTGCTACACCCTAAAGCAAATTGATATGAAGTCTGATGAGCTACAGAGCCAATGGCTCTATTTTTATCATTATATGAAAAGTGAAAACATACTAAATTTTTGCACTTCTCTGGTATGTTGGTATAAAATGGATGTGGTATTTAAGCAACTTATTATACCAAAAAATATTTTGAGTGTTGCAAGCAACTTTGAACAAAAAAGATTTCATAATGCAAAGGGTTAAAAAAAATTACCTTCCACAAATTCTTAAAAAGTGTGTTATTGTTAATCTTACTTATAAATCAGTGATATGATATAAAGAATCTTCAATATTGTGAAAGAAAAAACATAAATTTATGAAATATGCAACATGTATAAATACAATATATTGTACCATTTGTAGGGGATATAGCTGGACCATACCAACTGCTTGTTTACTGGTTAATAGCCTGATTGCCTCTATCATACCACCGTCAAGAATGTAGAATCTTAACCAACCCTGTATATTCTTTAATACTAACCTTGCTCTACAAATGCATCTTCAATTTACCTTAACGAGAAAGCTGAAAGAACTAGTCTTTAAAAGCGAGAGTTGAAACTTGACTCACAGTCTGTAGCAAACAGGAGTATTACCCGACTTGCACGTGCAACTGGTCCGTGACGTCAGCCAACTATATCCCTTACTTTCAATTTCTCTTTCGAGTTGAGAGGATGTGTCTTTGGCACTGAAAGTTTATATCCTTATTCTGTCTATTGATTTATTTGTGTGTGTTTGTATTGTACTTAAGAAGGTGCGTGTTATATTTACATACATTTTTTCCTCCATGTACTTTTATCGCCCCAACCGTGGAAGTAAAGTAACCCATATTCTATTGATTATTATCCTGATTATTCTGTGCACCTGAACTCTTCATGAGGGTGTCTATATTGTTTGTGCACAGACAGACAAGGTGCAGTTCATCATGAACATCAAGGAGATTCCTGTGAAGGAGGCCCGCAATGCTGAGATGGCCCTACTGTGTGGCAGTCAGCAGGATGCGGAGGCCATTCTCCTCCAGGCCGGCCTCATCTTCCGCGCCATCATGCTCAACATACAGCTCTACAACTGGGACAGGTGACAGACCTTCTTTTTCTTTGGTAACCAACTAACTAACTAACTAAAATGGCTAGATCACCTTAGTATGTATGTTCAAAAATTAGCATTAAAGGTGTTCTGATTAATTTTCCACTACTTTGGAATAATTGTCCCCCGCTGCAACAGGGAACTGGGACATTGTATTCGGCTGCGTCTGTCTGTACGTCCGTCCGTACTTGTTAACAAAATGTCTCATTAATCTTTACACTCAAACTTCATATTTGGTCACAGCCTATATTTGGGGAAAACCCAGACACCAGTCACTTTTGGTGACCTTGACATTAATTCTAAGGTCACCACGGCACTTTTACCCCTTTTGAAACTCTTGTTAATGCGATATCTCATGAACCAGTGCACTCAAAACCTCCATATTTGGTCGCAGCCTACATTGGGAGATAACTCAGACACCAGTCCCTCTTGGTGCCCTTAACATTATTTTCAAGGTTACCATCGCTCTCTGACGTCTTTAGAATCTATTGGTAATGTGATTTCTCATGAACCCCTGCCCTCAATGTCTCCAAATTTTGTCAAAGCATACAATAAGGAATAATTCAATAAGACTGTTTGTTTACAGCCTACCTTGGTAGATAACACAAACAACAGTTGACTATGATGACCTTCACTATATTTTCAAGGTCACACATGACACTTTAAAGTCTTATCAAATCGTTGATAATTGTTATGAGATATCTCATAACGGCAGGGGACATTGTCATGCTAGTGGCAAATTTTTGTCAGTGGTTTCATGAGTAACTAAGAATAATTTTAATTTATTTCAATGAGTATGTTTTAATGTTAGGGCATTGGAGCTTGCTGTCAAACACAAGACCCATGTGGATACTGTGTTGGGCTACCGACTGAAGTACCTGGAGCGCTTCGACAAGAAGGAAAGCAACAAACGCTATGTGCAGTACAAGGAGGGGGTGAGTTACATACCTGTCTTAGCTTGCATCTGCTTTTAGGTATCTTCATAATCAATTGCAGTGTCACTGATACATGTCACATGGTAAGAGATTATTATCATACCCCAACCAACGGTGGAGGGCATATGTATTATTATTATTAATGTTGCAGCAGTATAAGTAAGATACTCTTGAAAGCGGCAATAAACCCCATAACACCTCACCTCAGCTCACCATTTCTGAAATGATTACCAGTATCTGAAATCACATCGCTTATATGCTTTGGATTGGATTGGTGATCCTGTGGCCCCTACAAAGGGGAAACCACATTCGCCACACTCGACATTATAATTATCCCCCGCCGCACTTTAGCACGAAGCGGGGGATATAGTATTGAGCACGTCCGTACGTACGTACGTACGTCCCGACGGATGAAATTGAATAACTCAAAAACTATTGACCTGATTCTTTTAATTTTTTGTATATAGCTTCATCACCATGAGAGCAAGGTCCCTCTAGAGGTTCATGATCTTGACCTTCATTTCAAGGTCATTATGAGACTTTGACATTTTACCCTTGTCAGCGGGATATCTCAAGAACCATTCACTAGATTCTCTTCATAACTTACACAATGCATCTTATTATACCCCCGCTACGACGTAGTCAGGGGTATATAGCGCTCCGCGTGTCCTTCTGGCGTGTGTGCGTGCGTCCGTCCGTCCGAAATCGTTTCCGGAGCATTACTCTAAAACTATACCACTTACAAACTTCAAATTTGGTATGGCAGTAGCCTATATGATGTTGTGGTGCCTTTTAGGGGTTTCATCTCAATGGTTCAAATAATTTTTGAAATTTTGACCAAAAACCATCTGATTTCTGGACTTTGTCTCGTTTCCGGAGCATAATTAAAAAGCCATACCACTTGGAAACTTCAAATTTGGTATGGCAGTAGCTTACATGATGCTGTTGTGCCTTTTAGGGGTTTCACCTCCAACGTTCAAATAATTTTTGAAATTTTGACCAAAAACTGTCCGATTTCTGGACTTTGTCTCGTTTCCGGATCATAATTTAAAAACTATACCACTTGGAATTTTCAAACTTGGTTTGGCAGTAACCTATATTATGCTGTTGTGCCTTTTAGGGGTTTTAATTCCAAAGTTCAAATAATTTTTGAAATTCTGAACCCAAAACAGTCCGAAAACAGTAGGTTGAGGATCAAGCTTGTAAATATATTTCCTAATGACAAACACATACCGTATAAACATTGTGAATGTGACTGTTTTGCCTTCAAGTTATCTTTTGGGAAGTAACCTATTGTGATACTCATATGGACAATGTATGAACATAGAACATGACTGATGTTGTTACCATTGCAAAGAATACATATATTGGAATGTTGATACCACTGCAAAGAACACATATATTGGAATATAAATTGACCTACATGGAACTGAATGGAAAAATACGGTAACAATCCTAGGACTTATCAGAACATATGACTTTTCACTATTTTCGTCAAAGAAAGGCGGTCAAACTACAGGCGGGGGTATGTGAGCTGCGCTCACTTTTGCCTTGTTGGGAAGGCGCCGGGCCCAGTCGATTTTGGTGACCTTCACATTATTTTCAAGGTCACAGTGAGACTTTGAAAATTTCAGCATTGAAACCTGCATTTTAGGCTTGTCAGCGGGATATCTCAAGAACCATTAACTGGATTCTCTTCATAATTTACACAAAGTATCTTATTGGGGAGGCGCCGGGCCCAGTCGAGTGTGGTTACCTTCACATTATTTTCAAGGTCACAGCGAGACTTTGAAAATTTCAGCATTGAAACCTACATTTTAGGCTTGTCAGCGGGATATCTCAAGAACCATTCACTGAATTCTCTTCATAACTTACACAATGCATCTTATTGAGAAGGCGCCGGGCCCAGTCGATTTTGGTGACCTTCACATTATTTTCAAGGTCACAGTGAGGCTTATATATGGAAGACCCAGGGACCAGTTGATTTGTTGTGATCCAAAAGACATCTACCGTATATTTCAATGTATAAGGCGAGTTTTTTATGCCAGAAATAAGGGGGTCAAAGAAGGGGGTCGCCCAATACACAAGGTCAAAAACTAAAGGCCAAGTGAGGGGTATCTGCCAACCCAACAAGTCAAGCATGTCGATGTTTACACCGGATGTCCATTACACAATCATCGATGTCATCTCAAATTTAATCTTGTAAAATAAAATACCTTTGTCTTATTGTTATTTTTAAATGAAAATATAGAGAGAAATATGAATGAAAATTCAAAATAACTTATCAATCAAAAATTATCCATGTACCGAACCAAAGGAAATATTCCACACGTGTTTGCTTGCCGATAACATGTTATGTTAGTGTCTGTGTCATACGAGATAGAACCTCGTGATGAAATAACTTGACATAATTAAAGATAAAAATAAATTTATAATGATTAATTGATTAATTAACATTGTTTTGATGACTGATATTGTGACTTTATTTTTCTCTATGGATATATTTAACAAAACTTATGCTGCCCAAATTATTTTATCAATTATGAAGGCGATGTATAACTCAGTTTTTACTAGGCAGCAATTATTCTTTACACCGGTTAGGCCTTTTCAATATGCAATTTGTGTTAGATTTTTCTGATTGGTGCACTATTACAACTTCCGTTCTTTTAACCAGTGAAAAGGCTTGATACAAAAATAGCATACGTTGACTGAACGTTTGTTTAGATTTCTGAATGAGAATAATGAAAACGAAACATGACACAGTAATGGGAGTTTGTTGACTGTAGCCTTGCTTGTTATCAGAAGCAAATGATAAATCATTGAATGAAATAACAAACACCGTAAGTAATTTATTTATTTTTTAATTACACATGACATTTCACTTAAAAATTACCGACCTCAATTTACCCTTACGCAATCTTGTCAACGAGTTGTCTGTCATGTCGACTGTTTCAGCCACCTGCTAGAAGGGGGGTCGCCTTATTAATGAGATATATGATTTTGGCAGCAATTTGGGGTGCTGAGAAAGGGGGTTGCCCTATGTACGAGGTCGCTGTATACATTGTAATATACGGTAGTAGCATGACAAGTGTAGACAAGTGTTTCTATGTATACAGTATGCATTTTGTTCACATCAATTTGCGGCGGGGGATCTTGTCACCTTTGTGACAAATACTTGTTGAATATGAAGCCTGATTGAGCTACAGTGCCACTAGTTCCATATTTTTTCAATTGCCATGTAAACTTCCATGCTACGAAGTAAGCGGGGGTGTATAGCGGTTATTCCGTCCGGTCAATTATCTAAAAAACCATTAGGTCTAGATCAATCAAACTTTGCACACATGTTAATCATAACCATGTCTACAATGTTGACCACTTTTTAATTTTCTGAAATTTATTTTTTTGGTTGTTTCCATGGAAACATCACTTTTTGGACTTAGTTATATGGTGTACAATGGGGACAGATTTCTCACAACCTATAACACCTAGATGAGTGAAATTTTGGTTATTGGTGCTCCTGATGATACTCTTGATCGAGTTTGAAAACCATTTCTGAAATTTTATTTTTGACAGAGTTATGGCCCTTGATTGAGCAATTTGACTTGGAGCGATTAACAGGTCTGATGCTGCAATGGGGACAGATTTCCGCAGAAACTATTACACTTAGATTCAATGAAATTTTGGTTCTTGGTACACCTGATGATGCAGAGGACCACTGATATCCTCAAATGGGGGCAATTTTACTACAGGTATTCTTGTGAATTTAGTATTGGGGTTTCAGTGGAAAGAAGACTTACACAATGACTTACTGTATACTAAACTATAACACAACTTTAACCAATATTAATCAGTTTTACAATTTGAAATTCTTTGAACAAAGTGGGGAACAGGGGTATGTGAGCTCTGCTCGCTTCTTCACTTGTTTACTTATTCACTTTCCAATTTCATTATTTGTCTGACCAATTGCAGGAAAACTTCATATCTGATTCATTTCAAATTTTGCACATGTCTTCTAACATACTAGGAAGGGTGCAGTGCCAAATAACAACTGATTTCGTTGATTTTTTATGTGGCTTATAGCATGACCACGCCATTAAAACCTTTTTTCATCTTCTCCAGAACTATAACGCCTAGAAAGCTGAAACTTTGTGTACAAACTCCTTGACTAGTGAGGATTATAATTTCTTGCTTTTGTGGCCCTGTGACCCATCATAAGGGCCACAGGGGCCGCGCCCTAAAAACCTATTTTCATCTTCTTCTCCGGAAGCATAAAGCCTGAAAAGCTGAAACTTTGTGTACAGACTCCTTGACTAGTGAGGATTATAATTGTAGCTTTGGTGGCCCTGTGGCCCCTAATAAGGGCACACCCTTAAAACCTTTTTTCATCTTTTTCTCAACACGCATTTGGCTTAGAAAGCTAAAATCTTGTATACAGACACCTTGATTAGTGACAATTATGATTGTAGCTTTGGTTGCCTTGTAACAGTGTATAAAATAGATTGGAAATCTAGCCTGTCCTGAAAATTCTTTGGTCAATTCCTTTGGGAAATTTAAGAAAAAAATTGAAAAGTTACCAGTCCTGACCAAAAAGTAGCCAGTTCAAGGACTGGCTGACGGGCAATATTTTAAACACTGCTTGTAACCCCTAATAAGGGCCACAGGGGCCACCCCCTCAAATCTGTCTCCATCTTTCCCTCCAGAAGCAGGCCTAGAAAGCTGAGACCTTGTCAACAGACTCATAAGTTAGATATGGAGTATTCTTAATTGTGCATTTGGTGACCCTGTGGCCCCTACTAAGGGGCAACCACATTGCCACACCCTAATGCAAAATTGATATGAAGCCTGATGAGCTACAGAGTCAATGGCTCTATCTTTGTCTATTTCTCCAGAAAAAAAAAGTGGAAGGTGGTATCTGATCACTTAATAGCTTATGTTGAATATAAATTGTAGGTTTGGTGGCCACAAAGCTAGAAACACAAAAATACATAAAATTTTATCAATAACCATAAGTAGCAGTAGTTCATCATCAGTTGACTGTAAACTTTACACATTTTCAAGTTTGACCTAAAAAATGCTGCACCCAAAACCTGAAATTTTGTGGGGATGTATGCACCTTGCACCTTGCACAATTGTAGTGAAATACAGGAATTTGGGTCTGACAAGTTATGTTTGCTCAGCACTGACTCCAAGTTTGACCTGCATTGAAGTTAGAATCTCTTCATCCAGAATATTAGATTGAACCAACCTCTGCGCTTAAGACTTCGAAACGGGGATGTTGAATAGTTGTGAAGAAAATGTTAGACTTCAAAACCTGATCTAGTCCTATTTAAGATGTTTTTTGTCTGCTAGGCTCTTGACCTGTTTATTGGTTTTTCTTGTATTGTTTCTCGCAAGATCAAAGCCCGCCCGACCTTTATTACTCAATAGGGTATATTTGTTGTGTGATGTCACAAAACAATGGTGCCTGATGTCAATAACATTTGTGCTATGACGTCATTGAGCATGGCCCTTGATGAGGATTTTCAATTCACACCGAATGTGACTTACAAAATACACTTGTATATGATTCAGCCTCGTGCTTGAACTGTGATAGTTCAGGGCAAAACTATACTTTATTGCTAAACACATGATGAGTAGGGCTACTCTATTTCTTTTAATAAGTAAAATGGAATTATGATTGTAGTTAGTGCCAATTTGTCCATAGTTACTTTGTGCAGCTGTATGTCGTGGTGATTGTGTGCTGTAGTAATTGATTTGATATGACAGGTCCATATGAAACATAATGTTGTTAGCTGTTGGTAACCTAATAAAGATGATCAGTGTCAGACGAATTGTCAGGTGCCATTGCCTCCAATCACTGTCTCCTGTATCTGTGTGTAATTCACTTAGCAGACACATGGGACTCATCTGCTGGCTACATCATCACAACATCTATTCATAGAGGTGTCTCTGTAACTCCTAGTCAACCATGGCTGTTTTCAGATTACACAGGCTTTCATTAGACTTGTCATCCAACTGCAGTTATTTCTCTATCATAATGTCTATCAAAAAGTACAAGACAATGCATTGGTGTAATTTTTTTTCGTGAGAGAGAGTGCATGTGGTTGCCTTTCCAAATTTTGTACTTCTTCTCCAGAACAAAAAGCGTAGAAAGCTGAAACTTTGTGTCCAGACTCCTTGACTAGTGAAGATTATAAATTGTAACTTTGGTGCCCCTGTGGCCTCTAATAAGGGCAACAGGGGCCACACCCTAACAGTGATAAATCTAAGCCTCGCAATCACGGGATAAGTAAGGTAAAAGAAAAGGAAATTTCAGTGGAAACGATTCAAACGAACGATGTTGTTGAACCTGTTGAACCTCTTGCATACGCCTATGCCAGCGAGCATGACACCGACAGTCACAATGTAAATTTTAAAAAAATAAAGTGATGGTGAACAAGCTAATGACAATTCAGTTGGAGGGAGGTTATTCAACTTCATTTGACTGTAGGAAAGTTGTGTCAGGCCACGCCCTTAAAACCTATTTTCATCTTCTTCTCAAGAAGCATAAGCATCCAAAAACTGCCTGTCAATAAGGACCCGCAGACACGAAAAACTGTGGGCCCCAATTCCGAAACTGTTGGCAGTCATTATCAGTACAAATTAGACTTATTCGAAAATAATAATAATCTTGGTATCAGTAAGTTATAAATACACAACACTGTAAACACTTTAGAGTGATATTTATGAGTGTTTGGCAGGGAAATATGTCTTACAGCAAGTATTGTTATAAAGGAACAGCATCATATAAAAAAACCTGTGAGCCTGTAAGGACCTGCAGATATTGAAAAGTGTGGGCCCTTGTGAATAACTGTCGGTGTCGGGCCTACAGGCCTAAGCTTATTTCAAACACTGATTATAAATTGTAGCTTTGGTGGCCCTGTGGCCCCTAATAAGGGCTGAAGTGGCCACGCCCTTAAAATCTATTTCCATCTTCTTCTCTAGAAAGCATAAGGCCTAGAAAGCTGTAACTTTGTGTACAGACTCCTTGACTAGTGAGGATTACCGTATCCTCGCAGGTATAAGACCCGGCAAATCAAAACAAACAACAAACAATGTAAGTTAGCATTTGCTATTTCTTTTATGATTCTTTTAAATAATATATGTCTGGAAAAAAGTGTCCTTTGATATCTAAAGGGGGTCTGCAACCCGAATTTTTAACTTACAGAGTTTTATAAGCAGGGCCCGAAATAGTCGTAAATACTCGGTAGGGACGAAATCCTTGACACAAACTTGGTACTGGTCGTCGGCTGTAAGCGGTCCGTAACCAAATAATTTTGTCCCAATATATCTGCTGGACATGAAGCCAGTTTGATCTGTACTGATCAATTTTGGAAGAACGTGTTGGAATCTTTAAGCTATAACTGAAGAAAGAAGTTTATGAGCAGCATTGAGGAGTGGTTTAAACATTTATTTCAATAAAGAATTGGATTGGTAAACAAGCTAAAAGCTTATTTTAATACCGCTCCAAAATACAACATGTAGAACATGTCATGGCGAATTTACAAAATATATATATATATCATCTATACAAACGCCAACAAGAAGAACAAGTCATTGTGCATTTACAAAAGTTACCTACCGGTACTTTCTATACAACGCCAACACGATAAAGAATGGTTGTTTAACAATATAATATTATTTATCTAATTAAATAAATACTTACAATCTTAAGGCAATACAACATAAAAAATGCCTAAAATTAATATTTTATATATCATATATATATCAATTCATCAATCAGTTGCAAATCTGCTGATTAAATTCGTGCACAGATATCAATAGTTCATTATTAACACAAGAAGAACAATTTGGGTTTCCCAATAAGAATGATCTCAAATCCAAACCTTTATTATAGACGAACATATTTTGCCTTATATGGGTATACAGAGGTCATGAAAAAAAGTAATGTGTCGAATGAAATTATGAAATTGTAGCCAGTTTCCTGTTTGCAACATAATACAATTCAATACACAGTTTTGATTATATTTCATTAGAAACAATGTTAGGTTTCCAAAAATAAACCTTATCAGAGTGAAATAAACATACCATTTTCAAACACAATTATGTTCAATTTTTTTGCTCATCTGGCCTGAGAGGCCCGACAGGCTTATGGCATGGCATGGTGTCTGGCGTCGGTTCGTCCATCTGTCCGTCCGTAAACTTTCTGCATTCGACTTCTTCTACAGAACCAAAAGGCATAGAAAGCTAAAATCTAGGATAAAGACTAGAGAGGATTATGCATTGTAACTTTGGTGGCCCTGTGGCCCCTATTGAGGGCCACATGAGCCACAGCCTTAAAACCTATGTTCATCTCCTTTACCAGAATCAAAAGGCCCAGAAAGCTGAAACCTTGTGTTCAGACCCCTTGACTAGTCAGGATTTTAAGTTAGAGCTTAGGTGGCCCTGTGGCCCTTATTAAAGACTCTTAAGAGGTTTTGCAATGAGATTTTTCTAAGAATGATAGATCAATATCTCCAGTACCATTATCTATGGGAATGCAATGAGCATATAATTGAGACAATATACACATTAATAAGACTTTTAATAAGCATTTTAAACCAGGTTTTTATAATGCCGCCGAAATTAACAGGCGAACGCTTTGAAAACTCATTAGAGCGTGACGCCCTGCCCACGTCAGGCATGTCACCACTTGCGTATCTACCATAATGTCTGGAGACAAACCTCCTATGGCCCTTGATTGCAAAGTTGGACTTTTCTTGAATTTTCTTTTAGCCCACGCCAGGCATGTCACCACTTGCGTATCTACCATAATGTCTGGAGACAAACCTCCTATGGCCCTTGATTGCAAAGTTGGACTTTTCTTGAATTTTCTCTTACACTTAAACAACTTGATTAATAAAAATTTCTTTCACTGACTTTTGACCAAAAGTGTATGTATAGCAGATTTACGGGGTATGTGAGCCATGCTCACTTTTTAGCTTATCTGTCCTGTAAGGCTCGATGGGCTTATGGCATGGCATGGTGTCCAGCGTCCGTCCGTAACCTTTGTTGAATTTCGACTTCTTAGGTCACACCCTAAAACCCTTCTATATATCCTCTCCAGAAGCATATGCCTAGATGTAAGATGTAACTTTGTGTACAAACTCCTGGAATAGTGAGGATTTATAATTGTAGATTTTGTTACCCTGTGGCCCCTACTAAGGGAGGAACCATATTGGCCACACCCTAAAGCAAAATCCAATGATAAGCCTGATGAGCTACAGAGCCAATGGCTCTATTTTTATATTATTATGAGACGACTGTAAGGTTCCCGACTGACTGACTTGAGGCTGCGCTCACTTTGGCCTTAAAGGGGCAGTAGCACATTTTTAGGGGGGATCTAAGGTGATGTCAGGAAAATGAAAATAAATGGTTCCAATTAAAAGACAATGTATTAAAACTAAATGAAGCAGTAATAATTCAAATATGTGTTGTAAAGTTAACCCATGCGATTCCTTTTCTTACAAAAAATGAATTAAAGGTGTTCACACAAAAATGGCTGCCAATGGATTTTATGTGAATCTTTATAATTTGTTCTCTGATTATGGATGATTGGTTTGTGTAATGAGATTTTTGACACTATCAAAGTATTACATTTAGCATTAACTCACAATGATCAGTGAAAAATTGAAAATATAAAATTGTCAAAAAACGTGCTACTCTGTTAGTTGCTAAACTTAATGAATAGTGTAATTTCATGGAGAAGTATCGTCTGTTGCAATAAAGTTAATCATTTTAACGTTAATCGACTTGGATAGTGACATTACAGGGGTTGAAAAATACCATTGCCCGACTCCCGGGTACTGTAAACATTAATGTCGGGCAACAGAACTGCCTCCTTTATACAGTGTTTCAACACTTGACTCACCCTGATCTCAAACACTGCAACAACCGTCCCAACCAACCTCCTCGTCCTTGTCCACCCTCACCTAAATCTTCTGCCTTCTATTTACATACCTGGGTGCTCCCAAGTTTGTCTTTTTAAAGGCTAATCTTGTTTATGGATGGTAATTATGAGTTGTCTTCCTGTAGACAGTGTTATGCCCTGCATTCATTGCAGGTATTGGGAAAGACATCTTTGACAATGGGCCATTGTTGTTTATGGCAGTAGTATACTTTAAAATTGTAATGGTCCATATTTCCATCCAATGTGCAAAATGGCCCATGACCCCTGCCTTTCCCAATTACTGCATTGTCTCAATGTATTGTTGTTTGACTGTTTCAGATTGAGATTGACTGGGAGAAGATTGAGGCCAAGATTGAAATGGAATATCAGAAGGAGCGTGAACGTCCCTCTGGTGGTGGAGGTGGGGCTGCTTCCTTATCATCCACCCAGCCAGGCCGAGCCCGTCCAACACGCGACTAATCTCTCCATCCTATCACTGTATCAAGCCCTTTGTCAACTCCTTCCTGCGCCACATCTGATGTTGGGGGAATCATCTTCAACCAGCTTGACCTTGACCCTCTTTAACTACATTTCAATCCACAACTACCCTGCTATCTTCATTCTTACCCACATTTCAATCCACAACTACCCTGCTATCTTCATTCTTACCCACATTTCAAGCCACAACTACCCTGCTATCTTCATTCTTACCCACATTTTAAGCCACAACTACCCTGCTATCTTCATTCTTACCCACATTTCAAGCCACAACTACCCTGCTATCTTCATTCTTACCCACATTTCAAGCCACAACTACCCTGCTATCTTCATTCTTACCTACATTTCAAGCCACACCTACCCAGCTATCTTCATTCTTACCTACATTTCAAGCCACAACTACCCAGCTATCTTTAGCTATCCTGTATCGCTCATACATTCCAAGCAAAAAAAACTTCATTTATTTAACTTACATATACAAGTTGATCACCTTCACGTTAACAAATGATTCTTACTTACAGTTTTCCGTCCATTTTGTATGTATATATTATGCTGTTATATACACTGTACTTGTTAATAAATATCTCTCAGTTCTACAATTGTGGCATGTTAAGAGTCATTAATATGTATTGTTGGAGACAAATATGTCAAACATTGTTAATGGTGGAGAAGCACCATTTTGCAAAAATACTATTTCTATGCCAATCTTTTAAGCACAAGACAATATAATGAAAACTTGACAATGTACTAACACATACGGCGATGTAAATCAAATTAAGATTAATCATTAAGTAGAGAAGTGTCATTCAATGAAGTTGGATTTTTGTTTAAAGGCCATATTTAGTTACCTGTCGGGACAGACCATAAGAAGTTACATTATGTTAAGTCTATCTTTGTCAAAAAGTATTGATAGTTCAGTTTGTTTCATTTGCAACTTTTGAACAAAAATCATCTCAAGGAAATATCCCACGAGGAACGGAAAGTCACAAAAATATCAAGTTTTGTTAAAATGGTCCAGTTTAATTAACAAAACCATAATGTTTTATATAATAATGATATGAAATGAACAAATTATTAGTGAGGTACAGAATGCAATGAACCATTTTCAAGTTAACATATTCGTTGTCGAGTTGTGTCCCTTTTGCAACCTGCAAAAAATGTCCAATTTCAAGGGAAGGTAACTCAAGTTTTGATAAATTCATTTGTCTTTTCCGTAAGCTGTCACATGTATCTCTATGTATCGCCCTTTGTGAGATTTTCAAAGATACTAAAAATAAAAATGAATTGCAATCTGTTGATATTATGTGAGAACTCCTTTGTGCATTTCTTGTGTGATATATAGAGATTACATAACAAGTGAGTGTCGAATATCGAAAATATTTCAACGAATTTTTTTCAAATGTTTTGATTTAACTTGAGCAAAAGCGAGTGAAAAAATCTAAACTTTGAAAATATTGAGTTGAAATATTTTCGATATTAATATTTTCGATCACTAATAATTTGTTCTGTATATTTTTCTTTGAAACAACAATCAAACCATGCACAGCATAGTTGCGTAATGATTCACTGGTGATGTATCTCTGTGTTTGCAATAACAAAAATGTTAGCATTATCTTCACCTCTAGATAAAATCCTACTTTTAACTATCATTTATGTACAGTTTATCAACAGAATTGTCAAAAACGAAGACATAAGCAAATACTTTAACATAAAAAACGCGCTGTTGTCAGTATTTTATATAGATCTAGGCAGATGAAAGAGTGTCAAGCTTGATGACAATGACGTGGCATTTGAATGGTTCAACACAAACGTTACTAAACTCTCTGCTTTCACTCAAATTTTCAAAGGTTCATGTTGACAAAACACGTCCATTGAATAGGAAAGGGAGATAACTTTTCAAACTAAATTTAGGCAAGATATTTTTTTATTTAGTGATGAATTATCAAAGATCGGAAAGCAAATATTGGTTTAATAATTTGGCACACAAACCTTTGATGTGATGCAATTTTATTTTGAGGGAAAATCAAAAATGGAAAAAAAATTTTTTAACCTACCTTAACTTAGGAATAAGCCACTTACCTTTCTTCATGAGATAGAAAGATGTCAATTTTGCCGCTCTTATCGTAGGTAGACTAGCTTATCCTTGCCCCCAGGGGGGACTGCGGGGGGAAATGACATCACATCCTTAGTGAAAAATCTCATCATTCTTATTAATTTCATGACACTACATGCATGTCGATTTTGTTTGCTCACCAATCGATCTGCTTTACGCTCATTCTTGGTATTGTTTTTACCCTTTTTCTACCTTTTTAGTGCTTGCTAGCTCTCCTATGCGTTTTATCATACTCACAATTGTCTTCCTGACACGATTTTTCGTCCTGTTATTGATCCTCCGTGATCGGCCATGTTTTCTTAACCTTTTTTCAAATTTTGAACTTCTTAAAGGGGGTCTCCAACTTCTATTTTTCACTTCCAGTGTTTTATTATCGAGGCCCCGAGAGGGTCGTAAATCTCGATCAGCGCGCTGCCTACTCTTCGCTATTTTAACTGCGCAGCAACCTAGTCTCGCATGGTATGGGGAACCAGCGGTTTCGTAGAGACCGATTTTTCAGGGAAAAAGCTTTGTAGAGGTCTTCAAATTTTCACTTAATATTGTGAATATATATTATATACTTTGATGTACTATTTACAAAGTATCTACTCAGTTTATTTATACAAGACATTACATCGATCGTATTAATACATTGGATGTACAATTATTCTCCTTTGAATATGTATACTTTCATTTACAACGATAATTTATTGCTTATATGAACTTATTTCACAATTTTTCACTCTATACGAAAGTGTTTTTCATTACGAACGTGTAAAAATTCCATCTACGAACCCGTTTCCTCTACGAATAAACCTACACAAAGGTATGGTTGCTTCTCTTTCATCATATCATATATTTTTACGAAATATTGAATGAGGAAGGGGGGATGGGTTTTTCCTTAACTTGTATGAACAAGAAAAAAACATACCTGCTAGAAGTATCCATGTATATGATCCGCTGCATTTGTTAACGTCATACATGCTCCATCAAGGTTTAACATATAGTGATGAAGGGGAGTCCTATTTACATTCTTTTTCTTCTTTTCATTGGTCGGATTTTTCAATATCATTGGTTAACATTTTGTCTGCAGAAAGGTGCCAGGACAATTGGCGGTCACTGCCATGTACGAATACGTTAGTCACTAGTCAAGACATTCGGTCTGCGGTAAGATACCAAGACAGTTGGAGGTCACTTCCATGTACGAATACGTTAGTCACTAGTCTAGACATTCGGTCTGCGGTAAGATACCAAGACAGTTGACAGTCACTTCCATGTACGAATACGTTAGTCACTAGCCTAGACATTCGGTCTGCGGTAAGATACGAAGACAATTGGCAGTCACTGCCATGTACGAATACGTTAGTCACTAGTCTAGACATTCGGTCTGCGGTAAGATACCAAGACAGTTGGAGGTCACTTCCATGTACGAATACGTTAGTCACTAGTCTAGACATTCTGTCTGCGGTAAGATACCAAGACAGTTGACAGTCACTTCCATGTACGAATACATTAGTCACTAGCCTAGACATTCGGTCTGCGGTAAGATACGAAGACAATTGGCAGTCACTTCCATGTACGAATACGTTAGTCACTAGTCTAGACATTCGGTCTGCGGTAAGATACCAAGACAGTTGACAGTCACTTCCATGTACGAATACATTAGTCACTAGCCTAGACATTCGGTCTGCGGTAAGATACGAAGACAATTGGCAGTCACTTCCATGTACGAATACGTTAGTCACTAGTCTAGACATTCGGTCTGCGGTAAGATACCAAGACAGTTGGAGGTCACTTCCATGTACGAATACGTTAGTCACTAGTCTAGACATTCTGTATGCGGTAAGATACCAAGACAGTTGGCGGTCACTTCCATGTACGAATACGTTAGTCACTAGTCTAGACATTCGGTCTGCGGTAAGATACCAAAACAGTTGGCAGTCACTTCCATGTACGAATACGTTAGTCACTAGTCTAGACATTCGGTCTGCGGTAAGATACCAAGACAATTGGCAGTCACTTCCATGTACTAATACGTTAGTCACTAGTCTAGACATTCGGTCTGCGGTAAGATACCAAAACAGTTTGCGGTCACTTCCATGTACGAATACCTTAGTCACTAGCCTAGATATTCGGTCTGTGGTAAGATACCAAGACAATTGGCGGTCACTTCCATGTACGAATACGTTAGTCACTAGTCTAGACATTCTGTCTGCGGTAAGATACCAAAACAGTTGGCGGTCACTTCCATGTACGAATACGTTTGTCACTAGCCTAGACATTCGGTCTGCGGTAAGATACCAAGACAGTTGGCGGTCACTTCCATGTACGAATACGTTAGTCACTAGTCTAGACATTCTGTCTGCGGTAAGATACCAAGACAGTCGGCGGTCACTGTTATGTACAAATTCATTGGTCACTAGGCCAGAAAATCTGTCGCCTATTGTGATGACAAGTTAGTTAGTGCCCGGACAGTTATGTCACTGTTTACGTCATACGACTAGACATTTCGCACTTTCATTGCTATAGATACACAACGTATAAAATGACAGGTGTCCGGTCGTCATAAAAGAAAATTACAGAGATAGATAAGGTGGTACTAACGAGATGTATATTTTATCAATGTATTGGGTGTGAGTACAGTGATTACAAATATCAGCGATGTATTTTATTATCCTCACAATTAAACAAGTAAAAATAATCCTGTTTATTTCACTGCCTGAAATCCGAGGAGACATTACTGTTTATGATACCTGTTAAAGAATGATGATATATATTTATTTTATTTGAAACATTTAGACAAAGATTATATCTTAACTCAATGTAACAACAGCAACACACATTCATAAAAAAATCTTTATGAAGGTTATAATCGGTGTTCTGTTCCAGTCAGCTAAAATCACACATTCAAGTCGTTGAGTTCTTCAATACAATTATAAGCTCTCAATTTTAATCCTTAATTAGTTATCGTAACATCCTTCTTGGTTAAATTTAATAACTTAATCCATGTATTTAAAGTCATTATACATAAACACTTCATACTTTCTTTACAATATCAATTGCAAAGATTACTTTCTCAGTTAAAACAAACATAGTTTTCAATTATTAATACTCAAGGATGCATTCTTTACAAAAACTTTGATGTCAAGATCAATGTAATCTGTTTTTACGATAAAAGGACTTTTTCCTGGTACTTTTTTTCCGAGGACTTTATACTTATAATTTTATAATCAACCTCAATCCACGTCGGCGACATCACCGTAAGGTGAAAGAAGACGTTAAACTCCAACCCAACAACAACATTTTATCCTCAACGGACATTTTTCATCGACTTGGCATGTGATATTGAACTCTAAAATTTGTCCATTACCTCATGATAAACTCACGAAGATATATGAGTGAATGTTTTAATTTTTGGTACGTAATTAGTTTGCAGATGTTACTGGGTATGCCTAGTATTGAAGTTTGATTTGACATAAGGATGATTTTATTCGGCAACTATCTATCTGACTATCTTGGAAAACAGTAACATTTAACTATTACACCAATTTATCAACAAGAGTAATAGACTCTCTTGACTTAACTTTGATATATTTTTTATCTGAGGCTGCAGCCAGAAAATTAGAACATTGCCGTTGGATAATAGCTATTTATTCTGTTATCTTAAAATACTACACAATTGAACGGGTGCACTCACATGTAAGAAGAGGATTCTGCCAGTTCAAAACAAGTATATTTTGTTGTAGTTATTCAAGACCGATTATTATTCTAAAATGAGTGATCTCTTTAAAAACTATTTTTCAAATTGTTACCTATGTACGGATTGTGTTCATCGATATGATGTTTTTATCCGCAAATTATCTTTGTTTTCTGAAGGACACGCATTTGAATAAGCCTATTGGTTGTTTGCGTATCCTATTTCATATATGATTAACATTATTCTTTTTCCTGTTACTTTTTTCCCGATCACCTTAACATGCATATATATGTTTAAACCAACTTATTCAATACTGTACTGTTGTGATGTTACTTAAGTATAAATGAAGATTGTATAAAACATTTTGGTTACAAAACTATACTATACAGAATTTGAAAATCTGAAGCTACACGACAATGCGAGTTAATTTTGTTTCATCTTATAAAACATAATGATTGTTCAATTCTATTCCGCTGGGTCATTTTAGATTCGAAAACATTTCTCTAAGACAAAACAGCTCATTGCTTGATAGGAACAAGATAATGATTCAGCCAATCAACGACCGCATGTCATAAAGGAAGATTCCCCGGTCACAATGACCGCACCTCGTTTGGCCGGCGCCCAGTCCGTGTCACGTGACCACTTTCCTCGGCTATGGCATTACGTAACTGCTGGTCAATTAGGTGTGAAAGCCTCGAAGTACTAGTTCCCATTTAAGTTCATTTCACCCCCTAAATGCTTGTTAGGCATGTTTTGGGTGTATTCTCTCTCCTTCGTTTGGGCTAGATTTTTTTTTTTCCCCTCCTAACTTCGCTCGTGTTTTGTTAACATCGTCGCCATTTTGTTTTTGGTATACAGTGTCTGTCACTCATACATGCAAGTTTTCCTCAGTCCGTTCATCAAGTCAGACGACACGTCATCCCGGATAGGGCTTCCATCACGTCTTTGGAGGTTCCTCCTTTGGTGGATTCAGCCATCGACGTCTGTGAAGGCATCTCTTTGACAGAGTTCAAGCACGACCAGAAACTGTTGGTGGACGCTTCCCTACAGTGTTAGGGAGCCCACCTCGGAGACCAGACGACAGCAGGCCTCTAAAAGTTCCTGCAGTCAAGGTGGCACTCCAACAGTCTGGAGCTTCAGGGCGTCATCCTAAGGCTATCTCACTGGCTGCCGTCCCGTCGGGGCACTTGCCTTCTCATCGCTTCTGACAACTCCACGGTAGTTTGGATGATCAGGAATCAGGGCAAGACAGGGTCCCCCCCATCTCCTCCGCCAGTCTCTAAACCTCTTTTGCCTCCTGGACGACAACCAGATACTCGTCCGAGCTCATCACATTCCTTGAGACGCGTTGTCAAGACCGGACAAGCCATCGCCCACGGAATGGATGCTACATCAGGAAGTGTTTTGTGCTGACAATTGTCTGGACCCCCTGCAGGCTGACCCTCAGTTCCTCCCACACCTTTGTACAAAGAGGCACCTCAAGGGAGGCACCATCTCCACCTATCTCTCGAGCTCGGCTCTCAACTCCGTTTTGGAGAGCGGATAGGAAGTTTTCCAAAGTCCCGAAGCTGGTGGTGCCCCTCAAGTCCTTTAAGCTGAAAGACCAGAAGCTGAAGTTTAGGCCCCCAGCCTTGGACCTTAACGTCGTCTTCAACTTCCTCCGTGAAGCACCCTTTGAGCTGCTGACTGACGCCTCCTTCCCCGACCTCTCTCAGAAGACAGCATTCCTCCTCTCGTTTACTACAGCCGCTAGAGTTAGCAAGCTCCACACCCTAGATGTCACCAGGATGCGTTTTGAGCAGACCAGGAAGGGCTCCGTCCAACTTGGCCTCCTGTGCGAATTTGTGGCCAAGAACCAGCTCCCTGGTTAACCGGACAGGACCTTCTCCATCCCTCCCCTCTCCAGGATCTTCTCCAGCGCCGACATTGAGGAAATGGCTTAATGTCCGGTCCGGGCCCTCAGGGAATACATCAACAGTTCCCCCTCCTTGCGGAGCACTCGGTAGAGTCTATTCATCCCCTTCTCCCCTTCTAAGGGAGAGGTCACGAAGAACACCCTCTCGCTGTGGCTCCGGACTGTCATCATCACTGCTTATGACGCGGCTGGCTTGCGTCACCCTGTCGCCAGCAACCCATTCGAGATCAGGGCACTAGCCTCCACCATGGCTCTGCACAAGAAATGTATCTGTGGAGGGCTACTTTTGGAGGTCTACAGTCTTCGCCTCTCACTACCCTCGAGACCTCTCGGTGGAGGATGTCCAAGGCCTTCAGTCTTTTCGTCCGTTGCCGGTTGCCCTGCAACTCACCAAACCAACATTCCATTAAGTAAGGTGCTCCGCCTCTTTCTTTGTTTCTTCTCACCATCGCACTTGAGTTGTTTCGTTGTTGGCACCTGTGAGGTTCATTAGTTCTCCCTCTTTGCGCAGCTTCTTTCGGCCTACGGAGTCTGTAGCCTTTGGGTGTTTTTCCGTGTGTGGCGACTCGTCCTTCCCCCTTCCTGCTGACTGATCAGTGGCTTATACCTAAGTTAAGGTAGGTTAAAATTAATTAGAATGTAAATATTTTAGATATTTAAATACCTACCTTTACTTAGGATGTATATTCCCACCCAGCCTCCCCTCATCGGACTTCGTTGGATACTACATTCCAGTTTGGAACAATAAGAATGATGGGATTTTTTCACTAAGGATAAAATGTCATTTTCCCGCGCAGTGCCCCCTTGGGGCAAGGATTAGCTAATCTACCTACGGTAAGAGCGGCAAAATCGACGTCGTTCTATCTCATGAAGAACGGTAAGTGGCTTATACCTAAGTTAAAGTAGGTATATATCTAAAATATTTAGATTTTCATAATGAATTAAAAATTTGAAGCGGCTGGCGGTTCGGTTGCACATGTTCAACTGATTGCAAAAGTAGTACAGCATTATGAGGTCACTATCATTGAATAACCTGTTTGGTTACACAACACTCAGTGAATAACTTTCAACTGGTTACACAACACTCAGATAACCCCGAGGGGGTACACAATGCAGAAATGAATTCAAAAGGATATGATTAGACAACATCGATACTTTGTTTGTTCAAAAACATGCGAAAAATTGTCATTTAATGGCTTTAAAAACAAACATCATAATTTAAGTCGTGAAAACTTCTTTCAGCCAATCACAGCCTGCCACATCACATCGCCCTTACTGGTCAGGCTATTGCTTTTGTTTACAGTAATAAGTCAAGCGGACACTTACTTACTTGGCGTTTAATTAATACACAAACAAGGAACAAACTTGACAGTATAACAGTTAGATAGTGAGACATATAATAAAGGTATTTACTTATTTTTGTTGATTTGTTAAGACTGGTGACAGCTTTATCATGACTTTTACTGAGAGAGTCATGGTATGTCTTGGTTCTTTATTTCGCAAATGATTAGATGACCTATTCTACTCGAAAGAAAACTTATCATTATAAAAGAAAATGTGATTTAAACATATTCATCTAAAATATAATACATATATAAATGCCGCTCCCTAGCCAAAAACACCAGTTATTATATTTATCATAATAGTGACGTAACGTACTTATGGACAGATCGGTCACCATAAGATACAGAATTATTTTTGAAAATTATAAGACATTGAAATTTAGACTTCTGCTCATGTTAAAATAAGATTGCGTAAACGTAAGGATATTTCAGCACCGCAAAATCTCAATTTGTAGTCTTGTCAAATCTGAAAATATCTTAGATATTACGATATAATGGTGTACTGATTTTAGTAGCTCTACGTTTACATTTTGTGATGAGCCTGGGTGGCCATATAAAGTTGAAGGCACGTTAAACCCTTTAAATAAATAATATTTTTAAGAAATTATTAATAATACTGAAGTTATTTATGTTATGCGAATGAGGTTTGCTTTCTCACACTACGAATAATTGCAAAACAATGCAATTCTCAACTTCTTACGCAAAACAACTGTCTGACATGTATACATATAAGTGTTAATGAACAAAACCTACCTTGTCGAAATTACTGTAGTCAAATACTCCATCTACTATGTCAGTGCTCAATGTGTTCATCTCGTACATTTCAAATGATCAATTCTGAAAATTCAATTTTTGATTGGATCTAGTTTGACCTATTGTTGACCAATGAATGACTAGTGCTTTGACACCTGGGCGTCACAGGGATGGACAGAACAAACTACATCCTCTCTCGAATTCTTGTAATAACATTGTCAAAGAGCGTGTAATACTCCAAGCGCGACTCCCCGTAATTAGACAATCAGTTACGATGTGTCATAACTGTTAAATTACTACTCTCATGTTTTATTGCCGGACATCTGAGCTGCTAAAACCTGTTTAATCTGTTTATTTACCACCATTGTCGGTTATATTTACATTGAGTAGACCCATTTCCGTTCTGTATATGATGTCATAAAACACTCCGGGCATGCGCAGTAAAGGCAATATCGTTCATCCGGTAGAATCCCTTTTCAGACTGTCCAATTGAGAAGCCTAAAATTCGCGCACTTTGAAGGGCGATATCTTAGAGGACCGATGAAAACGGTCTTTGGTGTATTTTAAAGCTGACAGTATTTTGTTTACATATTTACCAATTAACATGGCACAAATAATGAGGTTTAAGACCTAAGTAATGCCGCGGCAGTCCTTGTGATTATTGTATATTACTCTTCAAAACATCAATAATCAGTGCTTTAAACATGTTCTTTAGTACCAGTACATTTGAAAAATAATGTCTGTATGCAGAAAAATAACATTTATGTCATATCATGAGAATGCAATATCGTTTTTTATATGAAATATCCAATCGTCCTAAATCAAGGGAGTAAAATTTTAACTAAAATACACAATCAAAATCGAGATTACTCAATTGTTAAAAAAAACCACCCAATAGCTCAAAAAATTATCTGGAGCACTGGTCTTATGACCCCTTCTGTGATATTTATAAACGTTCCAATTTTATGCAAGCCAATAACAGCTAAACCCACTGTGCTGATCCGTCCAATTGATTTTGCTACCCTGAAACTAGAAATTCCCAGGGAAACTGAAATACAAATATCTATTTTCAACCAAGTTGCTAACATTTCCTGAGTTCAGATTCTTACTGCTAGTACAAATAAATTGCATCACAAGGTGCAGTGATTCACATTGTTACTTTCATAACCATTGATTGTATATAGAATAGCCAAATTAAAATTCCAAAGAAGATGAAATCCCAATACACATCTGATAATAATACAGTTACTAATACTAAGACAGTTTTCACACCAAGTCACGAAATGATTGACATTTTCTCTGTAGGAAAGTTCATCCTCTTGAATGAGTTTGACTAACGCACCCCGTAGGGCGGTGAACGGCAGGGAATATTTCATGTCCGGAAGTGAACTATTTACCACGCGAGAGAGGAGCACATTTTGTATTTCAGGTGTAGGAAAATTGTCAATATCTTCATATTTAGAAGCCAGATTGTCACCAAAATTCAGCCTGTTAAATAGAAGACAATAATACGTAATACCACCGAATATCGTCATATTCTGTTTTGATACCAACCTGTGAGCCTTTAAAACAATGTCTGGTTGCAGCGAAAAATCCGCTTAGACAAGCATATTTACAAAACTTAAGGTATCATTGTTGACTAAACAAAAAACTAAACACGCTAAACTGTAGAACAATTATCAAACTCTCTTTGTGCCAAATTTGATTGCAAAACGTTGTCCCGATTTCGAGCTGTCGTACTTAAAGGGGCAGTAGCACGTTTTTAGGGGGAATATAAGGTGATGTCAGGAAAATGAAAATATATGGTTCTAATTGAAAGACAGTGTTTTTAAACTGAATGAAGCAGTAATAATTCAAATATAAAACGTAAAGTTTAGCCATGCGACTCCTTTTTCTTACATAAAATGAATTAATGGTGTTCACAAAAAATGGCCGCCAATGGATTTTATGTGAATCCTCATACTTTGTCCTCTGACTATGAGTGATTGGCTTGTGTAATGAGATTGTTGACACTGTCAATATAATACATTTAGCATTACCATACAATTCTAAGTGAAATATTTAAAATTAAAAATTATCAAAAAACGTGCTTCTGCCCCTTTAAAAGACCGACACCATCAAAGTCCCAGTGAACTATATTTCATATCGTCAGGGTGAACTATTTCGGGAGCAGGACAATTGCCACCCGGACAATAGCCTCCTAGGACATTTGCCACCGGGGACAATTCCCACCTAGGAAAATTCCCACCCAAAATATAAATAAAAGTAAAACATAATAATAAAAAACTAAATGTAATTAAATGTGTTCCTTTTTTTATTTGTATCATCATGGTCCATACATAAATAATTTAACATATCATAATATACATAATAATAAAACAATCATATATGCCTTGACTGGTGGCATTTGTTTTATAGTGACTAGTGACCACATGGTCTCATGATAATTTAACATATCATAATATGAATAAGAACACATCATCCCAGCACTAAGTTAGTGACATTTAGTGGTGTATTAGTGTAGCGTCCAGTTTCTATCTTGAGGGGGGCTACTCCACTCCTGAACTTGGCTAAAGCTGATCTGTATTTCCTTGGCATAGCGTTTATGACATAGTCCTCAGTTTTGTAGTATTTCTTGAAGTTGTTGTACGTTCTTAGCTTGTTTCCTCCAATTCCTCTAGCTCTTTTCATCCTGTCGTGAAACTTCTTTCCACCAATTTTCTTTAAAGTGTTGAAGAGTTCTACTTTGAATGATTTTCACTATGTATTTGCTGTCGTATAGTCTATCTAACGGTAAAACGTGTCCCATGTCATACTCTTGTAACTTCTTATGCATGCGTGAGCTCCAGTTTGATTTTCGTCTTGCTGCCCATTTGTGACTCCACTTGAATATCTTGTAGTTTAGGCGCTGCTGGTCCATTCTCCTAAGACGCATATATACTGTCGAGTAACTGATCCCCATTGTCGCACCAGGGGTGGATCCCAGCCCATATCACCCGACACAGCATTGTTTGGCGCAAATTTTCTCAGCCCTAGGAAGTATCTCATTGCACGGTTTTGAACAGCATCTATGCATGACATGTTGTAAGTGCCCCAAATGTTCGCTCCGTATTCGATCACTGACCAAACCATAGTGTCATAAAGCTTCGAGAAAGTCCTGTACTCCATGCCACCTAAAACTTTGAACTTCGATATTAAGAGTCCCAGCGCTCTACTTGCAGAACTTGCTGATGCCTTTGCCATTCTCTTGTAGTCTAGGTACTCTGTAAGTAATATTCCCAGATATGTATACTTGTCCACTATTTCCATATATTCACCTCCACACTGGAAAACAGTTGATGTTCTTTCCACTTTTGCACCGGGGGAAATCTCAGTTTATCAAAACATTCATCTTTATTGTTCTTTTAAAAAAAAAAAAGTCTGAACTACATTGATGTTTTACTCTGTATCACAAAAAGTAACTTCTTTATCACAAAATGCAAGTTCTGGTTCACAATAAAATTATTTTTATCACCAAAAGCAATGTTTGTATAAAATCATATTTTGTAAAATCCATGGTGGCAATTGTCCTAAGTAGGAATTGAAATATAACTGGATGGGAATTGTCCCCGGTGGAAATTGTCCTAGGAGGCAATTGTCCTAGGTGGCAATTGTCCGGGTCGGAATTGTCCCGGTGGCAATTGTCCTAGATCCAACTATTTCATATCAAGCCGTTATTTACTGAGTGAACGGTTTAATGTGATGTTTCTATGAAATTTGAAGCGAGAATTGCTCTTTTGATAAGTGTATCAACATACTTAAGGTCGAAATAAGGTTAATCTTGATCAACTTGACTTTGTTCACTTTTTTTGTTAAATCGTACAAAAGAAAATCCTACATATATTATGTCTAAGATGTAAAACAGAAGGAAAAAAACAAGAAAATATGTACAAGATGTGATACATCAAACATACACCGCTGTTATGATTGTAGCCATGATTTCAAAACCGCCCAGTACCTGAAAGAGTGTTTTTATTTTTTTTTTTTTTTATTCCATCTCAATTGATACATATTACATATACGTACAATTTTCACATCACCATAATGTTTTACTAGTTACAACATAGAGAGAGACTGGTATATAAATATATAAGTAGTACATGCAGGGTTGGGCAAGATTGGTACAGGGCAATGAGGTTAAAGTATTTTATGGATGCTTCAATAAAGAACATCAGGTAACTGTTTCCATTTGTTTAAGAAAATTTCTAACCTGTTATTTTTTTTGGCTATAAATTTTTCAATTGTGCAAGTAATCTTGAGACAATTAACAAATCCCTCAAAAGAAAGAGCATGTTGTTTTATACTTGGAACATAGATGAATCGCTTGGCCAAAAGAATGATATGATTAGTTAATTTATCATTTGAACAGAGTCCCACAAAAATAGTAAATTTTGTAAGTGCCATATCTGAATGAAGATAGGCATTTAGAAAAGCTCCAAATCATACCAAAATTTCTTATCAAGTTCACAATCAAAATATACATGTGAAATATCTTCTGAGGTATTTTTACAAAATGTGCACACATCATTGTCAACAAGATTCATCTTCATTAATTCTTTTTTGGTATAAATTATTCTATAGATAAATTTGTATTGAAAATCTAACAGTTTACAGTCATTTGTGCATTTCTTATAGAATCTAAATCATTCCAAACTATATCCTGTTGAAAGACATTATTCCAATGCTCAAGTACTTTTGGAACAGTGTTGTTCGCAATCAATTTGTCGTAGAATATTTAAACTTATTGAATTAACCTTATAAAGCCTATGTTACGCTTGGGTGAATAATTGAACTACCATGAGAAACCTAAGCAAGGGGCGCGCTTGGGGACTGATTGCAATGTGAAAAGCATGCAGTGCAAGTTAGTAAAGCTGCAGTTAAATAACACTAAGGATTAATTTGAAGTTTAGAGAGCTATGGTATAATTTAAAGCTTTTGATATAAAATAATGATTTAAAATAGTTAGTTTTGCTTAGTTTAATGAGAATGTAATTCTCATCAAAAGATCACAAACAAACATATACAATTCACATGTTTATTAATAAAATTATGTACAATACAAATTATTGACTCTGCCACATACAGTGTTTTAATATGTTCATTAAAAGTTAGTTCTCATATCTATTTCCATTTTGGGAATGAATATATGACATTTTTTTTTAAATATATCATAAATTATGCCAGTTACGTTCGTATCAAAGCAAATCATCATTTGATGGAAATCCGGGATCACCTAAAGCGTGTGCACTCTCCCAAACTTCCGTACCTGTACGAATGTGGGAAGAGGTTGAAATGGCGTTTATCCATGGAACACAGGGACACCACTTGTGTGTGACGTATATTTCGTTTTTTATTTGATACTTTTACATAAAAGATTGCATGTTGTGTTATGTTAATGCCACAGGCAAACACTTAAGGATTCTCGATATAACAATCATCATATTTTTGCTGCAATGTGATACTTATCATTCTTTTGACAGAAATTATTGCTTTTTGGTAAACGATCTCAGCAAAAGTTAATCGTTAGAGCAGATTGAACCCGAAAAATCACCAAATTATTTATGTATCAAAATTATAAATCCGCTCCATGAAAATCTGACCACTGTTAAAAATAACTACTTATCTTGAGAAGATGAAGTATTTTGTCAATAAAGTAAACTCAAAGAATATCAAATTTACTCACAGATTTTAAGATTGTAGGCATTTATCAATTATTGTTTAACAAAGTACTAAAATTCAATGTCCTGCTACCCTCTCATCACACAGGATAAAAAAGGGCGTTTGTGTATGCATGTCAGTAAAAAATCCAAAGATTATTTTGTATGTTCTCACCAATGACAATAAATATTTTGGCCAAATTTCAGTTCTATCACATGTTTGCATATGAGCGTATTTTAGTTCAATTGAACAGCTGATTAAAAAGCAATTGTTGTATCTGGAGTGGTCAATACATCAAATTTGTCAAAAATAATACTCTGAGGGCACCCAATTTCATTTTACACATTTCTTCGTGTATTTTGCTATAAGGAAAACCAAATTTACTGCGTTTCTTCGGGGTATCAATAGCTTGATTTATTGCCCTTGTTCAGTGTTGTTTTTTACTCTGTTCGCGGGTATCTTCAAAACGGACAACTTGTCTCAGTTTTAAACTCTGTGATAGGATAACCAAAACTGTCGATTGTCTTCAGGGTATCAATACCTTATTTGAGTTTTGAAATGAGATTTATGCAATTGCAGAGTTAACGAGTTACGGCCCATGTAACAATATGTTTGCATGTAGCTATAATGAAAACTAACATGGCGGGTGTTGTAATGACTGTCTTCTTGTTTTATCATAACCCCGTTTCTTTCTCTATACCTTTATTTTCACAATTTATTTCAATTTGAAGAGTTTGTTGTTAAACCAATTCGAATTCTATTTCATAAAGTCACTGTCTAATTGTGACATGCCGAAGAGCATATGGTTATTTTAAGATTACTCTAATGTGAAACAATCGTCTCAAAATGATTGCAATCATTTCACTTTTATAATATTCATTCCATATTCCATTACCATTTCATCTGATTCCACGTGGGTGTTTGTCCTTTCACAAAAGCAAGTAAATGAAGCGAAATGAACTGTTACACCAGATTACATCGATGACATGCACACTTCTATTCAATAGTTATCCCAAGTTTGTTTCAATCATAATTGTCATTTGAACTTTTTGGAAATTCTTTATAACATATTTTAGTTGATATGTTATCTCACTAAAGGGTATTTTAGATATAATTTTCCTGTCTGCGTATATTCATTGCATTTCATTCCAACTGAAGTCACAAAATGTTCAGAGCAATAACAGCAACATACGGTCCATATTCTAAACACCGCATCCGAGAGTAGTATTATACGACCAGAATGACGGTTTGCTAACCGCAGGGAACCGAAGGGACAGTAATTTATGCAGCGTAGCTCATTAACAAGCTAATAGATGCATGACGTCACAGGTCAGAAAGGTCGACCAATCAGTGGACAGTAAAATGCAAGGATGCTCATTAAGCAATTCATCGTCATGACTGCAAAACAAAGCTTTCTTTAAGCCAACCCTCAATCACACAAGGTCGTCAGTCCTATCAGAAACCGGTTTTGAATTGGCGCGCCAGAACTATCTTTAGCGACACGTGTCATGACTCAGAGCCGAGAGAGTTGGCTACAGCGCTGTTTGGAGGACAAAAGACCTTTATTCATATCGGTTCATCCTATCCCGTAGAAAAGTTTCTTTAATATCCATATATTATAGAGGTCAAATGTTTATTTCTAGTTGTATTCCGAGTCGTATTTCTAGAAATTGTTGATAGATAAAATAGTCTTAAATATAATGTTCATACAGTGATTTCATTTACACAAATCTTACAGCTGGTTTTCTAGAATGATAGTATACGTTTAAAGACGTTTTATCCTACCTATATAGCTTCATTGAAACGTGTTACATATTTTATATTAACATGTTCAGACACGGTCTATCATGTGACTGCGACGTATCACCCGACTTATAGGCGAGGAGTACAAATTCTCCTGTCCACTAGAAGCAATACATTAAGTTGGATATCATGAGTCGAAAGAAGGTGAAAACGGTTGAGATGTATCGAGGCAAAAAGGTGCATACCTTTGAAGGTGTAAAGTTTTTGAAACGCTCAGATGGTTGGGGCTCTTATGCTCATTCCGAAAAATTATCAAATGGACGTTATTATGTTTCCTTGAAAAACAATGAAAAAGGGAGGACTCCATATTTGTGGTCACAGCTAAAACGACATGCCCGTCGGTTTGCTTCAAAGACCATACGAAATCTTAAGAACTGGAAGTGTGTGGTTCGACAAGCTCAGCATCGTGAAAGACTAGATCAACTTATCATCTCTCTGAGACTCCACGGTTGTGGAAAGAGTTTGAAGCAATCAGAACTCTACCAAAGCGCAAGGGAAACTATGAGGAAAAGACGTACTTGTCCTACTTGTCAAGTTGAGGGTATGGTTGAGAGGTTTGAAAGCCGCTCATGTCAATGCAGCACTTGTGAAAATTGGTTTGGATGTGGTCGAGAACCTTCTAAAATACTTATCTTTCGGTGTTTAACGTGTGGTCATACAAGTGGGTGACGTACGGGGAGCAGATACCAACCCTATTATCTATACAGGCACGGCAAGGTCAACTGAGACCTATATAAATTGTGTGACATCTACTTTGAGTTCATTTCCAGCGTAGTTCAACAACGGATCAGTTATCACTAGGTGCCCGCAGTTCTCAACAGATCATGGAGAGGAAATTGTATATTGCCGATCCCAAAAAGTTTATAAAGTTTTTTTAGCGTCGACGCGAGGGACAGAAAGGAGGCCAAGCTCAACCTGGTTCCCGTATCATCACCATGACTTCCCCAACGACTGCTGACGAGAACTCTCATGAAGGCCAAAAGACTAAGAGATCTCCAAAGCGAACCAACATGATAAAACGCAAAGTCGAAGACAGACCATCTCCAGAAGGGCAAAACTCGGCTAAACGGTCTTTTGTGGATAACCCATCCAATCATCCCAGAGATTTCTTTTTAGAGTAACAAGGCCAACTGAGCATGCGTCCAACTATCTACACGGCGCATGCGCCTCATTTAAATGTAATCATCCATGAGAAAGAGCGGTTATCATTCAAGATGTCCTTCCAGTGTACTGTCTGTCTTGGTTTGCTCTCTGTAGATGTTCTTGGGGAAGATAACAGTGGATGTTTTACTTGTGTGTACTGCAAAACTAAGTTGAAGTATACTTACCACCGGTTCTTGGTTCACAGCGATAAATGTACCGTGAAAAGAAAACTATCACGTCACATTCCCTCGTATATTTGTTACAGCCCTAAGACAGCATAAAACGCGGTCACAACAGGCTCTAGGTGTTCATTTATCTGTAACCAGCAGACAGATCACACCTATGAAAATGAAGAGAACGTCAGTAGTGAGACCCAAGGACATTTTCAGTACCGGTGATAAGGTCATAAAACCCAGGAAACCAAAGAGTACTTTGAAGAGACAAATCAAGACGAAACAGGCTACCTCTAAAAGGAATAAGCAAAGCAAACCGACTGAACTTCACATAAAACGCATCTTGACCACACAAGGCGTTGTGAACAGGGCGAAAGCTGCCTTGAAACGACAGCGGATCCGGCAAGGGTATAAAAGGAAGCTTGAGAAACACTAACTCTTTATACATTCTAGGTCGCCATGACGGTGGTCACCTGTCCGGATTGTGGGAAGACCTTTTCAAGAAAAGATGTTATGTATCGACATAGGAGGAATATACACTCGAACACAGCTACGCTGCCGCCACCGCCACCGCCGCCACCCTCAGTGCATTACACTACGCCGCCGCCACCACCGCCACCGCCATCCTCAGTGCAGTACACTACGCCGCCGCCATCCTCCGTGCAGTTCACTACTTCGCCGCCGCCGCCGCCGCCATCTTCAGTGCAGTACACTACGTCGCCGCCGCCATCCTCGGTGCAGTACACTACGTCGTCGCCGCCCTCAGGGGAGGTCACGTCATCCCTGGTGACTTCATCACTACCGCATCCGCACACATCTTCTCTAGAACGATCGTATTCTTCAAGTCTAACCCTATGTGCAGTTTGTGAAAGGACTCCCTTATAATCTCGAGGATGAACATTACTTTGATGCCCACCAACAGAACGTGTTGATCCTGGACGACTTTCTGGCTGAAGCCAAGAATGACAAGCGAATTTCTCGTCTGTTTACTCAAACCTCACATCACAAAAATGTTCTGATCTTTTTACTCCTGCAAAACCTGTTCCCCAGAGGCAAGGAATCTCGTGATATTGCTCTCAATTCTCATTATGTGACTTTATTTAATTCACCCGTGGACAGACAGCAGATTAAGGTATTTGCCAGAAGAATATTCCCCGAGGACATATCTAAATTTATGAGTCTTTACGAAACAGCGATGGAAACGCCTTATGGAAACTTAACAGTGGATCTTAAACCTGCTACGAGCGAGAAGAACAGGCTACACATGAATATCTCGACATCTCATCCAGCCACCGCCACAACTACAACAACAGGTCATCAGCAGGGTGGGACGTTAGTTCAAGACCACCAACGAGAGATAAAAGCGATCCCACCAGCCTTAGACAATCAGTCAGGTCGAGACCTTCTTGCTGAACAGACGTTTCTCGACGACCCCATTGAAACAGCTTCCCCTACGAGCAGTGAGGAGTCGGGACCCTTCACTATGGCTACAGCTTGCGCCGATTGTGGTGTACTCATAGACAACATGCACGATTTACAACGTCACATCAAGTCCTGGTGTCCAGCTGTTAATGACAAGGCATTGACGTCCAACAAGAGAAAACGGGTCAGATACAACAGTGAAGATTCGGATGAGGAACACCCTATGCAAAAAGGGAGTGGTATTGATGATTCAAAACCACTTCCTCGTTACTGGAAACCCATAAACGACATGGCAGCCGAGGAGTGGCAAAACGTGGGCCTGCAGCGTATCTGGAAGCGAGTGTACGAGCTTTATCAAGGTGACATTGCACTCAACAGGAGGAAATATAAGCGGCTTGGTCGGACGGCAGACTGGATAGACAGAAAAATGAAACAGCTTTGGGATACTAAATTGATGGACACTCTCAACAGCGTCCTCGAATTTACTCAATATTTTAAAGAAGCGCCCCTGTTTGTACCCATCCTCACCAGTCTGGATGAGATAGATCCGTCCTCAGAACAGAGCATGGTGAAGGGGAAAATCAAACGCTTTATCAATCCTAAATTGAAAGACATTCTCACTCGACTGGATAGGTCTGAATTGGACACTGACGCGGAATCAGACGTGGCTACAGATGGCAGTGCGGCTGGTGATGAGAAGAGTGATCAGGACTGATTTATTACAGAAGGCGTAGACTCATCCACTGTTAGTTCAGTCTTTACCTCTGCTGAGATAGGATGTATAAACGAAGCTTGCTTCATGTGGTGAAATCACCAAACCCACTCCAAAGACAGACCCACAAGAACGATAAGAAAAAACCTGTTTCTCTCTATGTCAAAGGGGTGATGAAGCGAGGACCGCCTGGGCGACGGATATTGGATAGGATAGAGACCAAAGGATAGAGATCAAAAGATAGATATGCATCCAAAAGAGACAATTTTATAATTCATCTACCTGTGTACAAACCCTATATCCGGAAATAGGTGTAGTCAAACGTGTTCCTAACATGTATACCCTGACTAACTGTTTGTATCACGATTTAGTTACTTAATGACTTAATGTTGTATCCTGACTTATGCCTAGATTGAATAAATATGTTAGAAGAATGTATGTGTTTGTTCTCAATGTGGATGGTATTCAAACTCGAAACAGACAGGGAGTCATAGAACATATAAAACCAAGTGAAGCAAATATTACCCGTGCTTATAGACTTACATATGATTCATATACAATCATTTCAACGATAAACCTATGGTTGTATAAAACACAAATGTAGTTGTCTGTACATAGTTGTCTATATATGAAACAAAAATATCACCCCTGTATAAGCATATTTCATGACTTGATACATCGAAAGTCATGCAATTATCATGATTAGTTTTGCTAGATCCGTCCCATGAAAGCAGGTTTCATCAGAACGCATGACCATAGGGTTGTTGCGGGCTTTCCTCTTAAATTTATACCACCCATTGTGATATAGAGTTTAAACAGGATGAAAAGTTTTCACTCACTCACTACACTAGTCCGAACAGGAGTTTAAGATGGGACAGAGTTTTATTTGTTAAAAAGGCTTATTACATTATCACAGTAACATTACAACACATTATCTTGTAAAATGAAAATTAATTTATCACATATGAAAATTACTAACTCGCTCCAACACATGTATGTTAAACCTCTCTGTCCATGAACAGTGTCTACAAAAGATGAGGCGAGTGGAGTGTGTTGTCATGACAACGACACCTTCAATGTTTACCTTAAAGGTTATGCTGAAATTCCTCTGTATTCATGATACCCTATATTTAACACATTACAGTGCATTATTAGTTGCTTGGGATATTTCGGAGAAAATACGACCTGGACTCAAAGTCAGGGTTTCTATTCCTTTTCCATGATTTATTTTACTTATGTCTTTAACATATCATCAGTGTGGATATAACTCATATGGAATATTTAAAGCTCAGTAAGATAAGAACTGCTTTATATGTTTACATAACAAACTGAATTTTTAAACCTAAAATACCTAAAATATCTGTACCCATCAACGAGATTGAACCTGTACCAATTGAAACATGAATGCAATACAAAGCAAAAGTTCTCCTGTCTTCTTCTTTAGGTTTTCATTTCCATAAAATATACCTGATAGAAAAATATCCTTTTTAACTGAAGATGTGAATGAAATACGACAACTATCGGAACAAACATGAAAATTGAAATATATGTTTTGTATCAAATAGACGTTCACCAAGCAGTCTCCCCTTAAGTTAGCACGTTACGGGTGAATGATTCGTCAACAGAGCAATGGACGTTGTCCTCGCGAGGTCAGATCCTAAAAAGCAAATAAGACACGCTTTCATAACTTCTGCTATATTTGTCCAATGGGATGTGAGGAATATATACTTGGATGGCGAGCAAATACTGGTTGTGTGTGTCGTTTGAAACTGAATCATCTTACCAGTTTAACACCTTCATTAATATGAATGGAGAGGGGTATCTGCCTCGTTATAGTGCATAGACCCAAGTCTAGGTATGAAAACTGGTCAAGCAAACATGACAAGCCGAGATGGACTTTCGCTTACTCCCTCTCTTCTATGTGGTAAACTTTCAGCCTTCAACAAATACGTTTTGGACATAAACTTGACACTCATTTTACATAGACAGACATGCTATAAATTATGTTTAAGCTTTTCGTAATTAACTTACTGTTTCTTCACCATGGTTATGTTTATATTTAGGGATTACTGATCCCAGTCAAGTCTAGATTATTAAGGGATGGAGTATACGACTTATTTTCTTTAAGATATACACTTCTTTCCAAGTTCTTGTTACAAAATAAGCAATACGATTCTGAACACGTTTCAACGAAGCTATATAGCTATGATAAAACGTCTTTAAACGTATACTATCATTCTATAAAACTAGCTGTAAGATTTGTCTAAATGAAATCACTGTATGAAACTTAGTATCAAGAATATTTTATGTGTCAACAATTTATAGAGATAGGACTCGGGATAAAACTTAGAAATAAACCTCCTTTATAGGGGATAGGATGTACCGATATGAATAAAGGTCCTTTGTCCTTCAGTAGGTCAAAACCTTTCCTGAAGCTATACAGCGCTGTGTCCACATCTCGGCTCTGAGTCATGACACGTGTCGCTAAAGATAGTTCTGGCGCGCTCATTTCAAAACCGGTTTCTGATTGGACTGACGGCTTTGTGTGGTCTAGGGTAGGCTTAAAGAAAGCTTTGTTTTGCAGTAATGATAATGAATCGCTTCATGAGCATCCTTGCATTTTACTGTCCACTGATTGGTCGACCTTTCTGACCTGTGACGTCATGCATCTATTAGCTTGTTAATGAGCTACGCTGCATAAATTACTGTCCCTTCGGTTCCCTGCGGTTGGCAAACCGTCATTCTGGTCGTATAATACTACTTCCGAGGAATAAAATATCAGAAAAGTTGAATAAATGCTGTAAACGTGATTAGGTGACGAGAAAAGTTTGACAACAAATAGTTCACTACCTAAGAATGAAATAGTTCACCAGGACAAATTGTGCGTGAATAGAAAAAGTTCACTGGGACTCTGATGGTGTCAGTCTTTTAAGGACGACAGCTCGAAAACAGGACAACGTTTTGCATTCAAATTTGGCACAAAGAGAGTTTGATAATTGTTCTACAGTTTGGTGTGTTTATTTTTTCGTTTATTCAACAATGATACCTTATATTTTGGTAAATTGGCGAGTCTGAGCTCCTCTCTCGCGTGGCAAATAGTTCACTTCCGGACATGAAATATTCCCTGCCGTTCACCATTCCTACGGGGTGTATTTCGTGTCCTAAAGACCCAGCTGAACTAAGTTTTTAATTTCAAAGCTATACCTGTTAACGCTATTGAAAAACACGCCTTTCAAAAAACGCTATTTGAAAATCTCCTTAATCAGACGTGATAGGATAGTGAAAATGGGCCCTTTACACAGAGAAAAATCTTATGTACGACCATTCAGCGACCTAAAATTGCGATAGGACGCTCAATGGTCGGCTGCATAAGAGGACTTTCGTTTATGTGTAACTGCACACACGATCTCTCTGCGTGCTTTGAACAACCTAAAGATTCAAACACGAGACTTTTCATAACGACCCTTGAGCATCCTGCACGTTCATGGAGCGTCCTTTCTGCCTTCACTGGGCGTTCATCGAGTGAAGACGATCCCAGTGCGACCACTGTGCCTCCTTTGTGCCTCCACTTTGCCTCCTATGTGCCACCAGTGACGAGTATGAAGACAGTACAGCGACCATTCAGCAACGCTTCTGCCTCCTCGGCGACCACTGAACAACCGCGCTGCCTCCTAGACGAGCATTAAACAACCGTTCTGCCTCCTTGACGACTACTTAACAACGCTTCAGCGACCCCAGAAGTATGGGGTACATAAGTTGCGTTGGTAGGCAGGTTTGTCAGTCCCTCTCTGAGAGTGGAAGATGAACAACCAATTAGTCCTGGCAGCTTTAATACAAGAACAACATGCTGTGATGCTAAACATGATACATCATGGCCTTTGCTGTACACAGAAGAATAAGACGTCGCCAAAGGAGAAGACGAAAGTGGTGGGTTCGTCCCTGGTTGACACAAGAGAGACGACTTCTTTTTGGTGACTTCACGAGACTGGTGTTGGAACTGCGTTTTGAAGATGAAGGGTCTTTCCATAAATATCTTCGAATGGAACCAAGAATGTTTGATGCAGGAAAACGTCTCAGAGAGTACCTCCAGTTATACTTCAATGGTGCTGCCGGATCTGTTCCATGACAGCATAGAATGGTATAAATGAGCTGCACATGTCACAATGAACAGCATTGAAGTTCCTTAATCTTGACTTTAAAATATTGATCAGTATTATGCTTATCATATTAGTTTATATGCATATCATATCAATTTATGTTTATCATGATCATTAAATCAATTGATAACTTGTTTTGTCTTCTATATTTATTAATGTAATTATGTGTCAATATCATCTTCAAAAGGTATATTGAAAACCCTACAGATGTACTTTTACTGAATGATATTGCAGATGTTGAATTTGAAATGGAGATTACAAAAACGTTTTACTCTGCCGTTGGAAATATCACTGTTTGATGACACATCGTGTGATAATATGGCGTGTAGTGTATTTTGACATGACATTATGATAATTATGTCCGACGTCATATGGTTAGTAGGGGACGCTAGAAGGTGATTTCACATTTTTGTTTGGATCAAGAATAGCTCAAAAATCGCTGAGTAATTAATAAAATACCAAACTCGTTATATTCAATAATATGTTCATGAAATCTGTGAACGGTTTGAGTTTCAAATTCAGTTTTCAAATTTATTTGTTAGATGACACACCATTAACTAATTTTGTAAATGTTATGAAAGTAGTTTAGTATTCAATGTATTTTTACATTTATCATTGAGAACTGAGTTGGGGTACGGCAGATATTGCGGATATTGCTTGTATGAGATTAACAAGATATTGCTTTGATATACCAGCCTGTGTACTTGTGTGGGGTATTCAATGATGTACTACGCCATTATTACACATCGCGTGATAATATGGCGTGAAGTGTATTTTGACATGACATGATAATTATGTCAGACGTCATATCGTTAGTAGAGGACGGTGACCGAAGGCAGAAAGGAGGCAGGAAGAAGGTACAAGAATCGTCATGGTGGCACAAACGTCGTCATGGTCGCTGCATGAAGGCAGAAGGGTCTTATGATGAACGGCTATGATTGCACACAGGTCGCAGAAGGGTGGCACAAGGGTCGCAGGGATGTCGCAATCAAAGGCAAAATTTTGACTTTGCGACCGCTGAGCAACCCTTGCGACCATTAAGCGTCCTTGCTACGTGTCACTTCTGCCTCCTGGCAGCAACCTTTGTGCGTCCTTATTCGACGGTGTCCCCACTACGGAAGTTTTGAGCATGTTCAAAACTTTGTGGCGTCCTTTGCGTCCTTGAAATCCATTCCCGACCTCTAAGCATCCTGTGTGCGACCTCATGACGACCCTGGCAACCATTCTGCCTCCCTTGAGCGTCAAATGGCGACCGTGTGTGCATTTTGGTCGCACAGAGGACGCACAATGGTCTTTGTGTGTGTGTAAAGGGGGCTTATGCCCCCCGTCCACCGAATCGCGACCGATATGCGACAGAGTACGATCGCCGCGATCAAGCCGGTCGCACTGGTCGCAGACATAAATACTAGCAATTTAAAAAAAATATGATTTTGCGGTTCCACCAAGCCGGGTATACGATCCCACTACGACCAAAAAGTGATTAATTTCTCTTTTTCCGGCGAGCACATTGAGACAGAGTTGAGACTGATTCGAATTGCAGTATAGATCGCATGTCGGTCTCAACATAGTCGTACTGAGATACGACCGAATTGGCGATTTTGCATGCGAGTGGTTAGGATCACCGCGACAGTTTCGGCGATTGCCATACGACCGCCATACGACCGACTTACAACCAACTTGCGACTAGTGAGATTGCTTTTGCAATCGAGTGCGACCACATTACGACAGTTGCGAGTCTTGTACGACTCCAGTTCGACCATTGCGACTTTTCACAAGACCGCATTAAGACATATGCGACCTCGACACAAGCTTTTCACGACAGATCGGGCCCAAAGTATAAAAAGGACTGCGACCAGCTGCAATCATGGCATTCGGAGTTTGACTAGCATACAGATAAGATGGAAAATGAAATGGCCCTGGTAGTTGCTCTGGTTTCTGAAACCAGACAAGAACTACAGTATATCGGCGACTACACCTTAGCTATGATGAGACACCATCAACGAAGGAGAAGGAGGCGTCGACGGCATGCGATTTGGGTATGGAGTCTGTATGTCTACATGAGAGACGTCTTTTTGTGTATTAGACCTCTCTTCTAAGATGGGTGTAGCTGACCTCTGGTCACCTTCTTTTGATGTCACACGAGTCGGCTGATTAACTTTCTTCCGAGTTGTTCTCTTCGTTCGACCCATGATATTCAACGGCAGTACTATTGGAAGCGAATTGCGATGGATGTTGACAGCTAGGTGACTGTTTCTGCGACTGACCAAAGACCGCCAGTTGTGGGTTTTTATAGTCCTGGTGCCTGTCGCAATGTCGTTCAAATCGGTCGCATTGCGCTCGCCATTGGTCGCGAATTAGCGCGGGAACACTCTTGATTGGTCGCTTTAAAAGACGGATAGGAATTCGCACTCGCAGTGCGGTCGCAATGGGGTCTTGAAGCGCTCTCCACTGATCACATCATTTGATCGCCAGTGATAAATTAGCGCGAGTGCATTGCGAGTGGACACGACCTAGGTCCGAGTTCATGCGACTGACACACGACCGTACCAAGACCCCATTGAGACCGATGCGAGCGCTTTACGCCCATATTTGAGAGCAAGTAATCAATTTCATCGATCGCAGAAGTTTTGCGATTTTTGAAAACGGACCATCGAAATCGCAAACCCCCCTACGACAACATGCGAACAATGGAGAGTGTGGAAGATATTTTGTGCGAGCATGGGGATCTTCCCAAGACTCCAGTGCGGTGTCAGTGAGAGTGAGTGACAGTGTGCACGACCGGGAGACAAAAATCGGTCGCAGTGGGGTCGTATGCTCGGTGGAATGGGGGTATTAAGGACGACAGCTCGAAAACAGGACAACGTTTTGCATTCAAATTTGGCACAAAGGGAGTTTGATAGTGTTTACCTTAAAATTTGGTAAATTGGCGAGTCGGAGCGGACTTTTCGCTGCTACCAGACATTGTTTTAGAGGCTCATGGGCTAGTATGAAAACAGAATTTGGCGATATTTGGTAACCGTGGTATTACGCATAAATGTCTTTATTATACAGCCTGAATTTTGGTGACAATCTGGCTTCTAAATATGAAGATATTGACAATTTCCTACACCTGAAATATAAAACGTATTCCTCTCTCGCGTGGCAAATAGTTCATTTCCGGACATGAAATATTCCCTGCCGTTCACCGCTCCTACGGGGTGTAACGCTGTCAGCAAACTTCACTGACTAGATTATCCCGGGAGATTCACCGTCAATTGACATATTTCTATAACTTCATAGCTAAAGAAGTCGACAAAGGTAAAGAGATACGGGCCGTTTTCTGCGACATTAGCAAGGCCTTTGATAAAGAATGGCATAGGGGAATCATCCATTAACTAAGATCTTACGGTATCTCTGGCGAGTTACTCAAAAGTTACCTTTAAGGATAGATCACAACGCGTTGCTATCAGCGGTTATAGTTCTGATTTGAAATTTGTCTCTGCCTGTGTCCCGCAAGGGTCCGTTCTCGGGCCATTACTATTTTTTTTATTTTTTTTATTTTTCAACTGGTACAATTTTTACAAAAAACAGGCGTAAACATGTTCAACACGCGATAGACATTCAAATGTGACTAATATGGCAATAAAAAGTATAATAATTGGGTTGTAAACAGGAGTTGTAAGGAATTAGTTAAATAGGCAATGACATAAAGACCAGTATTTCATGAATTTGGTGTAGTCACATGTTGAGGATGATATATATTTGTCAATATGATATGTGTTTGTTATATCTCTTTTAACATAGTGGAAGTTAGGTGATCGTTTTGAAAGTTTGCATTTATAGATATTGAATTTGGTTATATTGATAAGAAGATTTACAACATCATTACGCTTTTCATAGTAGCCAAATAGTATTTTTTGTTTTGTGAATTCTAACTTTGTTCCTGTCTTAGCTTTGATCCAATCCTCTAGGTCGCTCAAAATGTGTCTAACTTTTGTGCATTCGTAAAATAAATGTATTATTGATTCAGTTTCCTTTTGGCATAGGTCGCATATTTTGCTGTCTGTGTATTGCATTTTACATAAAAGTTCATTTGTGGGTAATATTCTGTAAATGATACTGTGTTGGAACCATTGTAATTTACTGTCAACATGTGCACGGAATGGGATATGATGAATGCTTTTCCATTCCTGTTCTGTGAGAGTGCATGCGAGGCTGTTTTCCCATTTACGAATGTGTTTGATAGTCTTAATGTCGGAAATGCTTGTATTAAGTGTGTCATAGAATATTCTGCAGCCTTTTTGCGCTTTATAAAGATCTTTGACGAAGTAAGGCAGAATTGGCGTCTGGAGTTTAGATTGTAGTTTAATACATTTTCTTTTGGCGTAGGATTCAATCAAATTGACAATACCATGAAATTCAAGAAAGTTTGTTGTAATACCATATTTGATTTGAAGGGAAGAAAGGTTTAGATATTTTCCATTATCATCAAAGAAATCATTGATATAGCAGATTCCTTTATAAAAGTAATGTTTATAATAGATAGTACGCCCTCCAATCTTTATGTTCTTATTGTGCCATACCGATTGGGAAAGTATATCGTATTCATTTTTGACGGTATCTCCTTTGATGTTTAAGTATACCTCCCAGGATGTCAATACATCTTTCCAGAAAGTATTTGTTTTTTTATTTGTTAATTTACTCATAAGGTTGTCATTGTTATTGATAAGCTGATCAGTCGTTTGTTGTGAGATATTGTTGAAAAATAATTTAAGAGTTTTTGAGAGGGGGTTTGCATTCAATAGACGTCTGATCCAGGATATCTTTTGGGATGATATGGTATGTCTTATGTTTGGAGCTCGAAATCCCCCTTCTTCGAACGATTTTGTTATATTTTTTCTACTAATTTTGTCGGGTTTGTTTTTCCATATAAATTTGAAGCATATAGATTCTATTTCTTTGATTAATTTTTCGTGTGGATATGGAAGAGACGCAAATATATGGTTTAATTTTGGTAGGATTAAGCTTTTGAGTATTGTATTTTACTATTGCCATTACTATTTTGGATCTACATCAATGACATCGTTGACGACATTGACAGCAATATACGCCTATTTGCCGACGATACATCGCTTTACGTAATAATTAATGCCGCACAGAGCCTTAACAACGATCTGTCTGTCATTAACACCTGGGCTAATGAATGGCAAGTTGATTTTAATCCTGTAAAACCGTTTCAATTCAATTCAGCCGTAAACATACCCCGTCTGTCAAACCAGTGTTATCTATGGATAATACACCTATTAATGACGTTTCATCTCATAAACATCTAGGATTAATCCTACAGCATGATTGCATGTGGCACAACCATGTTGTTAGTATTATCAAATGATCCAATCCAATGATAAATTGCCTTAGAAGTTTTAAATATCGCCTTAAACGTAAAACCCTTCAGACCATGTATAAATCATTAAGTTTGCCAGTTTTCGTTTTGCGAAACTACCAAGCATGTGTCCTCTTTCTTCATTCTTATTGTCCGAAAGGATGAATTTTCACATCTGGGATAATCCCGATTCACATCTGGGATAATTGTACAAAAGAGCAGTCTATTCTTCTAGAAAAACTTAGCCTGGACGCAATTAGAACTATTTGCGGTGCTGTTCGTGGAACAAGCCACGAAAAACTATATTCAGAAACTAATATAACTTCTTTAGAAAAACGCAGACATCGTCAAAAATTGTATGTCTTTTATAAGATGGTTAATAAACTAGTACCTGATTATTTATCAAACCTAATACCCGACAGAGTGTCTCGCGCAAGTCGATATAATTTAAGAAACAACTGCGACCTACAAACCTTAAAATGCAACAAAGCTAATTACTCTAAATCGTTTTTACCAGACACAGTCAATATCTAGAATTCCCTCCCCTTTGATGTGGTCAATTCTAGCTCTCTTGAAGAATTCAAAAGAAATTTAAAGGAAAGTAATATAGCAAACCGATTCATTTCAATTTATTTCATGGGTCAAGATTCTGTCAGATAATTCACTCCCGCCATAGGCTTGGCTGCAGTGACTTACACGGTGATATGTTCGCCAGATATATATCCGATACCCCTACCTGCAACTGTGGACAGTATAACACAACATATTCAAAACCTGGACTTTTGCACTCAATATATCGTTTTCATATGTTGAGATAAACCTACATCTCAAATTTGAACGAAATCGGTCAAAATATTTTGTGTTATACTGTCCACTCCGAGATTCAAACCTCTTTGCACATAATCAAAGATTTGCTTGTTTGCCAATCCTGTCAGTTTGTTTCTGAATAAATATGTTTAAACCAAATAAAGAATAATATCGCATCGAAATACCTGTGTGCACGCCTGCCTCAACGGTGATCGGGGGAAAAGTCAGTCCTTCATTCACCTCAACTACCTAGTACAAGAAGGCTCTGTCATGAAAGCATTCTTGTATTTATATATAAACTTCCTTTTCTTGTGAGATCAACATCCATCAACTGTAACATAACTGTTGTATCCCGAAGCGCTATCAACATTTAAACCACTAAAAGCTCAAAGAAAATTCATCCTTTCGGACAATAAGAATGAAGAAAGAGGACAAATGCTTGGTAGTTTAATATGGTGCAATAAAAGTATTGAATTCATTAAATCCTGATATAAAAAAAAGACATACATAACAGTTTCAAAAATACAAATTGCGGCAACTATGATATTCAATATTTATTAAATAATGAAATGATAAATATTTTTAACAAAGACAACATAAGATAAGTCATACCATGTGGCCTATCATCAGTCAACTTAATTTCAACACCCAGAACATATTTGAAATACCAAACATTTCAATAAGCATAACTATCATAAAATATTGTGACTTTTTTCCGTGGGCAAACTTGTGACTTTTTTCCGATTACCGTGTCAGATGCGGTCACGGAATAATTATTGACAGCGATGTACACTATTTTCAACAAATCATACAAGATAGAAATATAACTCTTCTATTTGAAAGGGTTTGGTAAAAGCACTGTACTTAGAACGGGGATTAAAACGTTGTTGTCATATCATTAAGGCTTAAATTGAGACTGTATGAAAATGATATATTTCGAACAATAAGATTGACAAAATGAGAACATTTTAGCCACGCATTCATGCATTAGCGAAGTAAACCTACTAACATTACAAAAAAAATACTATTTCAAAACCAAGACGTTGTATTTATCAGATATGGTGAAAAGAAGTACATAGACGGAACGTAAATGCAATTATGATGCTATTCATCTTAACATACATAAAAAGCTTCATTCTCTACGTTTATCCTCTTTGTAATAAATCATTTTATTAAAATGTAGCCCAACTGACCATTGAGAATAAAGCTGAGTGTGCTACGGCGAGGCTTTGACTATGCTAAAGGCTTTATAAAAAAATAGTGCTTTCGTTAGAATTCCTTATGATATATGGGTAAAAATCATATTTTGTTATGGGTGCGATCACGCTTGCACCGGGGTTACGAAATCATCTACAGCTGCCGGGCGGCGCCCAGTTCGTGTCACGTGACCGCGTTACGCAACTAAGAATAGTTACAAGCACTCTAATTACCTTGGGTGATTAGTGTTGTCAGACATGAGTATGGTTTCCCTTTAATGTCGATGCTTTGCCTTACCTGTACGAGCAAAAGGACAGTTCACGTGACATTCGCTTACCGAAATTCAATGGATTTAGATTTATTTCTTACATTAAGTTTTTCACTATAAATCATTATTTATCAGTAAACAAACATTGTGATTAAGATTTGACAGACCATTGGGTACTTTCATTAAATTTGTATCTTAACAACATAAAACTGCTTAAACCTGTTCGTCAATCCTTTTAACTTTTACTATTTAACTTGATTATATACTGAGAACTACTTTATAAACAGAATGGTATACTGTAAACTCACTGCATGTATCTTTGAATTTGCATTATGTGATTTGACATGCGTCACAAACTATATATTAGTCATGGTATTGTAGAAATAAGCTCACGTAATATTTCATGAATACTGTTAAAGTGTCTAAATCACAAATTAGAACATCGCCGTTGGATAATAGCTATTTATTCTGTTATCTTTTAAAAAAATACACAATTGATCGGGTGCAAATACATGTCAGAAGAGGATTCTGCCAGTTCAGAAACAAGTACATTTCGTTGAAGAATTATTGAATTTAAATTAGTAATCTTATTAAACACTATTTTTGAAATAGTAACCTATGTACGGAATGTGCTTATCTATATGATGTCATCATCCGCAAATTATTCTTTTATTCTGATGAGGACACGCATTTGATAAGCCTATGGCTTGTTTGCGTATCCTATTTCATGTATAATTATTATATGGATATGGATAATTATATAGCGCGCAAATCCAACCACTCGTGCTTGCTCAAGGCGCTTACATTTGTCCCCTGGTCAATGGCATTCTTTCACCGTCAGATCATTTTTCCATTTCAACTCCCTGAGGAGTATTTAACCGGCATCCATATGTGGCGCTTATATTTGAACGAAATCGGTCAAGTAATAAAGATTTTAGCGTTTATACAATCTCTACGCCAGTATGTGTTAGTAGTTGTAAGGAATACTATATGTCTAGCATTCCCATCCGGGCCTCCCGCGTCCTCCTTCCGGTCGCGTGGTTCTGTAAACACTTGGAATAAACGTGTTGTCGATCAAGAAAGCCTTGACTGTTGCTTCTCACTGGCGTGGTGGCAGCGCTGATCTAACTCACGCCTACGGAGGTATTTCACACATACTAGTGGACAGTCACTCGCCTTATATTAAGCGTGTACGGCGATCTTAACCGCTCAACATGGCCAACACACACCGTGCACCAAAACAATGGTGCTTGACAAAATCAGAGACCGTAAACTCCTTTGAAAACTGGAAGCAGAACATAGTCTATACCCTTTCACTTGATCCTAATTTTGCCCCCTTTCTCACTGGTATTGTTTGGGCTAAGAAAACAGGTGATGCACCATTACGGGGTTTTGAAGATGATAACAGGGACGTAAGAGGAGGGCGTACCGCTCAACAGAAAACAGCTATACTGGATCTTATGCTCGGACAGATTGCCAATTACTGCCCTGTCATATCCCGTAACACCATTGTCAAAAACTCTACTTCAATCGATGGAGTATGGCAGACCAATTAGGCTCCATTATGGATTCCAATCAACAGGGGGCCACTTCCTCGACTTTCCAGACATTCAGTTACAACCTGACGAGAAACCAGAGGACTTATATCAACGCTTAATTGCCTTTGTTGAAGATAACCTCCTTCGTCAAAATGGTGGTATTAGACATCATGGTGACAATATTGAACAAGACGAGGACATGACCCCGACACTTGAGAACTTTGTTGTTTTGACATGGTTACGTTTGCTCCATCAAGACCTACCTAGGTTGGTAAAACAAAGGTATGGAACTGAACTGCGCTCAAGGACTCTGGCCTCGATCAAGCCGGAAATTTCTCAGGCTCTCGCTTCACTGTTAGACGAGGTCCGTACTTCAGAAGAGGTCAAGGTAATGAGAGCTGCCACTTCGAGATTCACCCAGCGGAACACTTCCTCCCATCACTCTCCATTCCTTAGGAAGAATACTTATCTCTCTAAAGTGTGTCCCTTGTGTCAACAGGCTGGTGGACCAAACAGGAATCATTTTCTTAGTCAGTGTACTTTCCTTCCAGCCCAGGATAGACGTTACATCACTAAAGCTCGTCAGATTGCATGCATCATCGACGGCGAAGAGATTGACGATTGTGACCAATCTGATCTTCACCAGACCCCACAAGTACCACCTGGGGAAGGTAACTCTGCTGCTCCGCCGGAAGAACCCATAAGCACTCGTCGTGTACAAGTGAGCCAATCTCCACACATGACAGCCTTCTATGGTCATAGCGTAGCTCATTTCACGCTGGACAGTGGTGCCACCGGCAATATGATTAGACTCTCAGCTGCAAAGATGCTTGATGTCGTTATCTCAAAAACTCAGCTCGCCAGGCTGATTGTTCATCCCCACTAGAAGTCGTTGGAGAAACGAGATTTACGACTGTCCGTGATGAAAGTAAGTTTGTGTTTTAAGGTCTAGTGGTTGAAGACCTAGACGTAGATATCATCGCAGGCATCCCCTTCATGGAACAGAATGATGTGTATGCTCGTCCCGCCACCAAACAGATCATCCTTAGTGACGGATCATCTTTTGAATATGGGTCACAGGACTCTGTCCCTTCTCACCACAGTGTGCGTCGTACAGATATCTTGAGGAGTCACGGTACTTCCACTACCATTTGGCCTGGTGACTTTGTTGAACTCTCACTTCCTCGCAACTTTCACACCTCGGACAGAGAATATGCCATTCAACCTCGGATTGATACTGGTACGAACGGTTCCGACTGGCCTGCTCCTGATCTACTTACCAGTGTTAACGGCAAGATCCGAATACCGAACCGTACCGGCAAGCCACATATGTTGAAACACCATGACCATGTATGCCAAGTGCTTCACATTACTACATCCCCAGCGACCCCTTTGCCTGGATCGCCGCCGCCCTCTACCAAACACAAGCCTGTTCCGCAGCCTACAGGCCCCTTCTCCGACCATGTCCATCTTGATCCGGATCACCAACTTTCAGATGACATGCGAGAGGAGTTTAAAGAACTTCTACATGAATACGACGAGGTTTTCAATCCTACCATTTGTGGTTACAATTCTGCCTCGGGACCATTCAAGGCCATCGTCAACATTGGTCCGGTCCAACCCCCCCAGCGAAAAGGTCGTGTGCCCCAATACTCTAGGGACAAGCTTGTTGAACTCCAGGAGAAGTTTGATGACCTCGAAGGCATGGGAGGTTTGCCCGACCTGAAGATATTGGAGTATCTGTGGAATACCTGAATCCCTCCTTCCTCGTTAAGAAACAAAGTGGTGGATTTCGCTTAGTCACCGCCTTCTCAGACGTTGGCAGATATAGCAAGCCTCAGCCTTCCCTCATGCCCGACGTGGACTCAACCCTTAGACACATTGCATCTTGGAAATATGTCATTACTACTGACCTCACCCTAGCCTTCCACCAGATACCTCTTGCCAAATCCTCCATGAAGTATTGTGGGGTTGTAACACCTTTCAAGGGAGTACGTGTATATACACGCTGTGCCATGGGAATGCCTGGGTCTGAAACAGCCCTAGAGGAGCTCATGTGTCGCGTTCTTGGAGACCTACAACAAGAGGGCATTCTCGCTAAACTGGCTGACGACCTCTATTGCGGTGCCAACTCTATCCCAGAACTTTTATTCAACTGGCGCCGTGTCTTGGACGCCCTACACCGCAACAACCTTCGACTGTCTGCCAAAAAGACCTTCATCGCACCATCTTCTGTCAGTATCCTTGGATGGACGTGGAGAGAGGGTACCCTCACAGCATGCTCTCATCGCATATCTGCACTGTCATCGAGCCCCCCTCCAGTACGTGTTACTGGTCTCAGATCATTTACCGGTGCATACAAGGTTCTTGCCCGTGTACTTCCAAACTGTGCCTCATACGTTTCCCTCTTGGACAACGCTCAAGCGGGTAAAGAGGCTCAAGACAAAGTGACATGGTCTGACACACTCTTGGACGCCTTCACAGCTGCAAAGGACGCACTTTGTTCAACAAAAACCATAACCCTACCTCTCCCAGATGATCAGTTATGGATCGTCACTGACGGTTCTGTGAAGCGTAACGGAATAGGCGCAACCCTTTATGTGTCTAGTCAGACCAAGCTCAAGGTTGCTGGATTCTTTAGTGCCAAGCTCCGTGGTCGGCAGGTAGCGTGGTTACCATGCGAGATAGAGGCCCTTGCCATAGGCGTAGCTACTTAACACTTCTCACCATACCTCATCCAATCAAAGCACAAAGCCTGCATTCTCACAGACAGCAAACCTTGCTTCCAGGCTTATGAGAAATTATGTCGAGGGGAATTTTCAGCGAGCCCCCTTGTCTCTACGTTTCTCTCAACGGTCAGCCGTTATCAAGCATCGGTTCGTCATCTCTCAGGCAGTGCAAACATCCCCTCGGACTTCGCCAGTAGAAACGCTGCTGAATGCAAGGATGAATTTTGCCAAGTGTGCTCATTCATAAGAAAATCTGAGGAAGCTACAGTGTTAAAAGTGACTGCCCAGCATATTGTCAATGGAGACTCAAAACTTCCCTACACAAATAGGTCAGCATGGCATGCAATCCAGTCTGATAACCATGACCTATGTCGTGTACACGCTCACTTTTCACAAGGAACCCGTCCGTCCCGAAAACAAACTGATGTCAAGGACATCAAACGTTACCTCAATGTTGTGACTATTGCGAGAGATGGTCTGTTAATCGTACTTCAGAATGAACCCTTGGCTCCATCTCGCGAACGCATCGTGGTGCCACGCGATGTCCTTGATGGACTTGTGACAGCCTTACATCTCCAGCTTGACCATCCATCGTGCCATCAACTTAAACTTGTCATGCACAGATACTTCTTTGCCCTGGACCTGGACAAAGCCGTTGAACTTACATCCTCTTCATGTCATGTGTGCTCATCACTCGCGAAGATCCCACATAACATAGAACAACAGTCTACAGGTCAACCTCCAGAGTCCATCGGTCTCTCATTTGCAGCAGACGTTATGAAAAGGGAGAGACAACTCGTTCTTGTAGTGTGTGAATGTGTGACCTCATTCACGGCTGCCTGTCTCATCCCAGATGAACGCCATGAATCCCTACGCAATGCCCTCATCCATTTGTGCATTCAACTGAAACCTCTTGCCGGCCCCCCCCCAGTGTAGTCAGAGTGGATCCGGCCCCTGGTTTTGTGTCCCTCACAAGTGACCGCCTACTCAAACATCACAATCTGTGTTTGGAAATAGGAAGAGCCAAAAACCGGAATAAGAATCAAGTGGCTGAGAGAGCGATCCAAGAACTAAAAAAAGATGTTATCTCAAGATCCTGTTGGGGGTGCCACTACTCCTCTCTCTCTTACCACAGCTGTGGCACGATTGAACTCACGAATTCGATCTCAAGGGTTGTCAGCTCGGGAGATGTTCACACAAAGGGATCAGTTCACTCAGTCTCAGTTACCGATATCTGACATGGACATCATCATTACACAACATGGAAATAGACAAACTAATCACCCCCATAGTGAAAAGTCCAAAAACCCACTGTTGAAAACTATACTCACTCCCAGCATTGCCATTGGTGATTTTGTGTACCTCCATTCTGATGGAAATAAATTGCATGGGCGTATGGGTTACCTAGTGGTTAGCATGGATGGTGCTTGGTGCAACATCAAGAAGTTTGTTGGCTCCCAGCTTCGGAGCACCTCCTACCGCGTTAAGATTACTAACTGTTATAAGCCACCAAGTCAAATACCTCCGTATAAACCCCAAGATTTGGAATTTGACCAGGACGACGACACTCTTCCTTCCAGGGACTATCCAACTCCTCTCCTCCCAGAGGTCCCCGTGGAGATATCAGAGCCGCCTAGTTGTACTCAGCCTCCTCCTAACATGGACAACCAGTCCACACCTACAGTTCTTCCTCCCGACGACGACACCCAGGCACCCTGTGGACATAGCAGCTCTGACGTGCCTTTGCCAGAGCCCCCGGAGAGGAACCGTTCTTTAACCTCAAATGGACGTATGCAGCGAGCCAGAAGGCCACCTGCCAAGTATAATGACTATTATATGGACTTTTAATTGCTGGTTATTTCCCTTAAGGCTCCTATCATTTTCATGGACATTTTCATTTTAGTCAGGCAGCTAACCATCCCTAAGTTAACTTTTTATCTTTATTGTTATCTTTTCCACTTAAAGTGCAGAGATAAGAAAAAGTGGTCCCGCCAGTATGTGTTAGTAGTTGTAAGGAATACTATATGTCTAGCATTCCCATCCGGGCCTCCCGCGTCCTCCTTCCTGTCGCGTGGTTCTGTAAACACTTGGAATAAACGTGTTGTCGATCAAGAAAGCCTTGACTGTTGTCTCACTGGCGCTACCTATTTATATAGAATACACAAGGGGAGTCACTCCAGTCGCTAAAACCTGATCGAAAACAGGACACATCGATTATTTTAACGTGCGGTGCAATTACTACTAAATTTTATCGCACAACTATGCACTGGAATCATAGATCAATCTCTTAACTTGCTGACCATCTCGCCCAATTTTTCGAATTCCATCCAACTTTTGACCACTGACCCTCGCATTAACACCACACCTATCTTTGAACAAATGCCTGGCCGATTACGGGGAAATACCCCGCAGTTTCCGTAAATCAAACACGCTGCCGTGAATAAATCGGAAATGGAAACGCCTCTCATTGGTCCATTTCCACGTGCGCCCGTGTTGTCATTTCAAATTGCTTTGTTACCGTTGCCAACAGCTATCAATTTGAAATGACAAGACGGGTATTTCCCCGTAAGCGACTTGAGTGACTCCCCTTGTGTAGGCCTATTCTATATAATAGGTAGAGATTACGCTAAAATCTTTATTTCTTGACCGATTTCGTTCAAATTTGAGATGTAGGTTTATCTCAACATATGAAAACGATATATTGAGTGCAAAAGTCCAGGTTTTGAATATTTTGTGTTATACTGTCCACTCCGAGATTCGAACCTCTGTGGATTATTCGGCATTCTAACACAATTGAACATTTGGTGACCCTGTGGCCCCTACCAAGTTGGGAACAACAATGGCCACATCTTAAAGCAAATAAAAAGCCTGATGAGCTACAGAACCAATAGCTCTATTGATTTTTTGTTGACAAATTTCCATGTTTGTACTTAGCAGTTTCCAATATCAGAATTTTCGCGACCAATTGCAGGAAAACGATTCACCTGATTCATTTCAAATTTTGCATCTTCTAACATACATGTACTGGGAGGGGTGCAATGCAAATTCACAACCGATTTCGTTGATGTTTTAATTTATTTTACAAATTTCTATGTTTTGTACTCAGTAATTTTCCAAGATCAGTTTTTATTTGGGACCAATTTTCAATTTCCGTGTAATAGATGAATATCAATTATCTGGATACTGGGACGTTTAAGTAAGCAGTAATTAGCAGGACGTCTAAGGACGGGGCTGCTATCAGTATTGTGAAGTTTCCACCGCCGCCGCCGCACTCCTTCTAATGGCTATGACTTTTTTCCACTTAGCTTTCCAAAACTCATATACAGTGTACATAAGTATATAGCTATACCTCGGGGGAACCATTTTAACATGTTTACTTTCAAGGTCAGAGGTCAACGTCCAAGTTATGTGATCACTGCAAGAATTCCTTGTTAACGCGATAACTTGAAAAGTTTTGTGCTTTGAAGCTCTTACTTTGTATATATCATCCTTGGAAGAGTTAACAATTTTGAAAAGGTTTCCGCTACAATCCATCAAAGGTCAAAGTCACAGTAAGGTCAAGACTTGGTTTAGTGAAATTGCTTTATTTTAACTATTAACACTTTTAATCATTACATCATTTTCATTTTTCAGAACTCATGTATTTGTGTTTACGCCTCTTGGGAATTATTTTGACATGGTCACTTTCAAGGTCAAAGGTCAAGGTCACGAGCTATAAAATCACTACAAAATTCCTTGTATACATGATAACTTGAAAAGTTTGTATGCTTTGAAGCTCTCACTTAGTATATATCACCTTTGGAAAAGTAAAAGGTTTCCGCTAAAGTCTACCAAAGGTCAAGGTCATAGCAAGGTCGCGACTTACGCATATATATTGAAAAAATGGATTATTTTAAGTGTTAACACTTAAATTTATTACATTATTCTTATACTAAATGAAAATTGTTGATTGATTGTCTGATAAGTTGAATGTAAAAGGTCATGGTCACGAGTTATTGCATATGTACACAACATTTTAGTATAACTTTATCCCATTAATTTCTTCGAAGTCAAGATCATAGCAAGGTCACGACTTAAACATGGTTTAACAATAATGCTATATTTTAACTGTTAAAACTTCTATTCATTACATGATTGTTATATTCTATGAAAGGCTAATCTAGTTCAGTTTGTCAGGGATGCACGGTCCAGGGTACTAGTGAGCCACGCTCACTCTTTTACTAGTTTTAATCTTAAAACACACATTGTTCAAAGCAGCATTTTATTAACAAGTTCATATCATGCATCAAACTCTTCTTGGCATATATGTATTTATAGCAGTCTTTTATGCTGTTTTGTTATAGTTCCACAGGTCTGCCTTGTTTCAAAATAAGCTGTTCTATTTTTGTCTAATCAATAATATAAGTTCGATAACTTTGTTTTAATTTTTTTAATTTTAAGTGTTTTCCAATATGAATTGTGATATAAAGTCAAATCTTTAATCCTTTTAAACAATTTCATCTTAGTCAAATGAAGCCAAAATATTTTTTGGATCCTGTGTCTCCTCATTTGATGGCTATTGTATTAAATCCTTCTTATAAACATAGGTCAGTTTCTGTCTCTTTTCATGTAGGTTGCTTCTTTCTTTTAAGAAAACCCTCATTAGAGTTTATTCCAAGAATAACCCCTTATGTTGTTTAACGTTTAGGTTAAAACACGAATGCGAGGTTATGCTTGGTTACCTGCGGAAAGTATAACTGAAAGGGAAGCGAAGCTTTCTTTCCTCAGGTTTGTAAATTCCAATCATAACCAAGGTCGAGTGATTTAACTAACTTAGATACCGTAATAATAAATAAGTAAACAATGGAAACCCTTTGTTCATACTGTAGGATAAGCGTGATTATGTTTCTAGACTGGTCGGAAACATGTTGATACAAGTAATTGTCACAAAGTTGACACGATCCCCCGCTGCAAATTGATGTTAACACATAGTATAATGTATATAGAAACTGTGGTTGCAGATTTCACTTCATCAAAGTTTTTATTTACAAAGTATTTATTTCATATTTCATATATAAAGTCAAATTATCAATTATGTTAATCTCCAAAAGTTATCCCAAAAGATGATTTTCATTTTTGCAAAGTCTATTTCTTAGTCGTAAAAGAGCCAGGCTCAAGTCTAGAAGGAACAGTCTGGATGTTTTTCCTATATGGTCATGCCATGTCATGTGACGGTAACATGAAAATCTCATGCAGTTTAGAGCACATGGCACAACAGTGAATGATATAAAGGACAGGTTGATTTTAGGAACACAGATGGGAGTTTTTACTTTTGTTTGGAATGAATGTATATTTGGAGATATTGAATAGCCAAATAATATATTTGCAATTTGAATAGTAATTTTGTTTGGAGTAGAATTAAATATTAATTTGTAATTGCAATTCAATGCAGTAATGACTATTTATCTTTCAAGGTTTCTTCATTTAGGATTATAAGCAAAGTTATATTTAACTTGCAGTAGATGCTAGAAGCTCTGCATAATGTAATTTAATTGCTTTTGAGAAACTCTTTTGAGTGTTAATGAAACATGGTTTTTTCTAAACATTTTAGTAAGGATTTTTATTTGTTTCTTTTGTAGTTTTTTAACCTCACCAATTATCTATCAACGAAATGGAGTTTAAATGATGTAAAGAAGACTGTTATTGAGCATTCACCGGCCAATTGTATTGTCCTTGACCAAATGTCTAATGGTGTCAAGTTAAAGTCAAACTGACCAGTGTGAACGCCACAGTTAAGAATATTTTATGGAACAACGTAAACTGATAATAATGAATAAACTGTCATGTCTCCATAATGGTGTGAGTTTTTGATTATTTGAAAGTTCTTACATCAACATTTGTTAAAAAATTCTTTGAAATTGAATAAGGAACTTTTGCTGTTGTTACCATTAGACATTATTGAAGTGTATCATCGAATAACTATCAAGTGGTCATATATGAACTGTATTTCTAACTGTTTTCTGGTGGCAACATTGTGCAAGGTTTGACAAAAATTGAAACAGATGATACAGTTGATGTGACATTTAGCAATATGCAACCTGAGGGTAAGGATCAAGTTTCTGATGACGAGTTCGAGACCAAAGCTTCACAGGATGGTGACTAAGTCAACGATCGAACCCAAGGTGAAGGCTATTTTCCTGATCTACATCCGACATCTACTGTCCAGAGTGAAGTGGAGTCGAAGGTTAAAGAGGATCCAGGTCAAGCTGCTGCTGCTGCTCCTGAGATTGAACAGAACACTGAGGGCGGTAAGAATAATCCTGAAGGAACCCTAGGACAAGGTGCACGTAAGAAGACATTGACTGATAAGGGTAAAGCAGAGAGTTGGATTGAGAAGAGTGAGAGAATGTTGGGTGATCAGTTAGAGAGTGCTTCTAATGTGTTTGGGTCTAACGTCTCAAACTCTTCCTCTGCTAGGTCAACAAGGTCTGCATTGGCAAGAGAACATGCTCATCTTGCAGTACTTCATGCCCAGAAGTCTATGCAAGATGCAATAATGGAACATCAGAAGAAAACAGAAGAGCTGAGATTAGATATCAAAATTGCTAAGGCTAAAGCTAGAGAAATGGTATTTGCAGAGTTTGAATCTACATCTCTGGCAAATGTTAAGGTTGTAAATCCCATAGGTAAGCTCCCTGTTGACATCGAACATGAATACGTTATGAAAAGTCTGACAAACTGTAATATTAGTTGCTGGATAGGATTAGGATGCTGATAGGAAGCGGACATACCTACCTCGAGACTCTTGGACATCACACCATCCTCCAGCTGTCAACGTGACGTCATACCAACCTTCAGCCAGAGTGACATCACATCAGCCTCCAGCTGTCAACGTGACGTCATACCAACCTTCAGCCAGAGTGACATCACATCAGCCTCCAGCTGTCAACGTGACGTCATACCAACCTTCAGCCAGAGTGACATCACATCAGCCTCCAGCTGTCAACGTGACGTCATATCAACCTTCAGCCAGAGTGACGTCATATCAGCCTCCAGCTGTCAACGTGACGTCATACCAACCTTCAGCCAGAGTGACATCACATCAGCCTCCAGCTGTCAACGTGACGCCATACCAACCTTCAGCCAGAATGATATCATATCAGCCTCCAGCTGTCAAAGTGACGTCATAACAACCTTCAGCCAGAGTGACGTCATATCAACGTTCAGCCAGAGTGACATCAGACTATCCTCCAGTTATCAGCGTGCCTTCATACCTACCTCGAGCTACAGGGACATCACACCTACCTCCAACTATCATGATGACAAAACCAAATCTGCAAGGTGCCAACGTGAGTACATCGTACCTACCTTCAGCCACTGTGACGTCATACCCACCTCCAACTGCCAACTTGACAACGTCAGTTCCTCCTTCCGGCGCTTATGTGAGTAATTCTTATCTTCAGTCAACAGCAAATGTTAATATGCCATACTTAGCAGCCAACGTGGCGTCAGAAATGCATGTTGCTCCAATGAGGACGTCATACCTGCCATCTACTGCTTCCGTGTTGATTCCTGTAAATCAATAGTATCCACCATCTGGTTTGTTCAGCCACCTGTTATACCCTCACCTACATCTCTGCCACAACCAGAAGTACCAAAGTTCAAAGGTGACCCAACTGACTTTATCACATTCTTGATGGCTTTTGATGCACGCATTGTTCCCAATACTACTAATGATGTGGATAGGCTCTATTACCTTGATCAGTTATTGATAGGGGAATGTAAAGATTTGATACATGGAACCAAGTGAAGGGTATCGTTCATCACGCCATCTTCTGAAGAAACATTATGGGGATCCTTATAGAATATCCAATGCTTATGTCAATCAAGTACTGTTGAAATATGACGACCCCAAACTACTGAAACGATATTCCTTCTTCTTAATCAAGTGTAGTCATGCAATGAGGATCATGTCTTATATGGCTGTCTTAAATCATACCCCAAATATGAAGGTTGTTATCAGCAAATTGACCATGTATCTACAGAATAGATGGCGAGACCAGGTGATTACACTTAGGCTGAAAGGAAGAGAGGTAACTTTCAAAGATGTTGTTGACTTTGTCCAATTTGCAGCAGAATCAACAAATGAACCAGTTGTCAGCAGAGAGGAACCCCAGAAGAGCTCAAGTACTTCAAGAACTCCAGTGCAACCTCGGTCAGGTAGGCAGAAGTCCACAAGTTTTGCTACAAACGTAACTTCACCTAGAACATTGTCATGCTATTATTGCCATAAGAACCATGATTTGGATGATTGTTGTGACTTTTTAAAAAAATCACTGGAAGACCGGAAGAGTTTCCTGAAAGACAAACGGATGTGCTTTGGATGTTATGGATTCAGTCACATTGCCAAGGGATGTGCATGGAAACGACAATGTAAACAGTGTGGAAGGCGTCATCCAACTGCCATGCACGATGACAACTACATGCCATCAGCGAGGAACACATCAGCAAAAGAAACCAATAAATGTTTGTGATGCAGACTCAACCAACACAGTATCAGCATCATGCAATACAAGCTTTGACAATGGAGAGTTACTTCTTCAAGCCATCCTTCCTGTTCTTGTTCATCAAAAAGGTAAAGACACTTGTATCAAAACCTATGCTTTACTCGACAATGGTAGCACTGGATGTTTTGTCACTGATAACCTTGCTGAAGAGATAAAAGCATCATCAACCGCATCCTTGTTGAAATTGAAAACAATGCATGGTGTACAGATAGTAAATACATGCTCAGTATCTAATCTCATTGTGACAAGCTTAAATGGTCAGAACAAGATATGTTTACCAAAATGCTTTACCAGGGAAGAGATACCAGTGAGTCACAATCAGATTCCTAATGTAAATGTTCTTAAACAATTTCCTCATCTGAAACAGGTAGCAGAAGTGTTGCCAGACTTTAGCCAATCCAACGATGACGGCCTCCTAATTGGGAGCAACTGCCCTGTAGCACTGCAGCCACAACGTATAGTGCCAACTGATGGAAAGGGTCCTTTTGCTGTTCGGTATCAACTTGGGTGGACAGTCAGGGGCTCAGTCCATATTCAGTTCAACCAAGGCGAGAACAACCTCACCTGTAACACAGCCAGCTTTCATGAGGTAACATGGCTTACAGAATGTCCAACTCATGACAGAATACTCAAAATGTTTCAACTTGACTTCTGTGAAAAGGATCAAGGTAAAGTACTGTCACCGCCAATCTTTTAGTACATTATTCAGGAAAATATATTCCAAATCTTTTTTCCAAATATACGCTAAATTCTCAATGAATAAATCATCTCTGTTAAGATACTGCCGACGAGCAGATGTCCATTCTTGGATATCTACTTAGCTAACCACACGCTGGCCTGTGATCTCTCCTTCCCGTCTGGCCTCTAAATTTGGTCATCGCTTGCATAAAATGCATGTGCAAGTTGTTATAACGCTGTAGCAGCGCTCTCTCGGCAGATTCGCCCGAGACCAGCCGACTGACCGGTCACATCACCATGTAGATTTTAGAAGTCACCTCTCTCGAATCGGTCCAGCTCAGGTAGAAGACGGGGATGGGGATACCCTGGCGTCTACACTGACCTGTGAATGTACCGACGGCTCAGGTATAATTAATGTACCGTTTGTACAAGCTACCAACAAGAATAAAATAATGGTCGACCATCACATGAAGTTTCCAGTCATTCATTTCATCACCATCATCATCATCAACGTCACACCTTAACGTTGCCTAGCTTCGTCGACGTTGTTCACTCCCGGTCACAGTACCTAGAGACAAAGGAAACTAGAGAGAATATGAAGATTTCTTAGCATAGCCAAAGATAACATGAGGTTTGTAGATGGACACTTTGAGCTTACCTTACCATTGAAGGACAAGGCACAGACAGCAAATAACCGAGAGCAAGCAGTGAAGCGTGCAAAATGGCAGAAAAAGAAAATGATGGGCAATGATCAATATTGTAAGGATTACAATGCATTTATGGATAATCTCTTGTTTTCACAACTATGCCTACAAAATACCTTCAAATGAAATCCACGCCTCACCAGATCAAATTTGGTACTTGCCTCACCATGGTGTCTACCATCCCAAGAAGCCCAAAAGATTCGATTCTTTGATGCTAGTGCTACTTTGAATGGTTCTTCTTTGAATGATCGACTGTTGCAGGGACCCGACCTGACAAACTCTCTGATCGATGTCCTTACAAGATTCCGGACTGAACCAGTGGCCTTTGTAGGCGATATAGAGGCAATGTTTTATCAGGTAAAAGTCCCTATTGATCAACATGACCAGCTTCGTTTCCTATGGTGGCCTGACGGCAATCTGAAATCAGAACTTGAGGAATAAAGGATGTCAGTCCATATATTTGGTGCCATATCCTCTCCAAGTATATCGAACTTTGTTCTCAAAGCTACAGCTGACAAGGCAGAAGACAAGTATGGAACTGAATCAGAAGAAACTTCTATGTGGATGATTGGTTGAAGTCTGCAGAAAATGACGATAAAGCCATCAAACTCGTCAAGGATGTTCAAGCAGCATGTGAAGAAGGTGGATTCCTTTTAACAAAGTTTGTATCAAATAGTAAAAACGTTCTGAAATCCATTCCTGAAGTTGATCGGTCAGAACAGATCAAAATGTGTGACCTTGATTATGAGGAAATCCCCAGAGACCGAGCACTAGATCTTCAATGACATGTCAGCTCAGATATGTTTGGTTTCTCCACAGATCTACCCAGTAAGCCAGTGACTAGAAGAGGAATATTGTCAACTGTGTCCTCCCTATATGATCCATTTGGTATGGTATCTCCTGTTATTCTGCCTGCAAAGAAGATCTCGCAGGACCTCTGTGTGGACAAAACGCTGGGATGGTATGACAATACACCATCGGAACAAAACCACAGATGGAAAGAATGTTCGAATCATTTGCCACAGCTTGGTGAGTTGAGAAAACCTAGATGTGTAAGGCCAGTCGAGTTTGGAAGCATTGTATCCATTATTTCTATTTTCAGATGCCAGTTCCCTTGGTTACGGATGTGCAGCATACTTGCGCCTACTAGACAAAAACAAGAACTTCCATGTTTCCTTCCTTATTGGCAAGGCAAGGTTAGCACCAGTGAAAATAGTTACCAGTCTTGAACTAACAGCAGCGTCAGTTTCACTCCAGCTAGACCAACAGTTACTGAACCAGCTTGATAGGAATATTGATGCAGTCTCATATTACACCGACTCATCCACTGTTCTCCACTATATTAATAATGAAACAAAACGTTTCCCAATATGTGTGGCCATAGAGTTCGTCTGATAAGATTCCTATCCATCTCAGTGGAAATTCATAGACGCCAATAGCAATCCAGCTGACATGGCATCAATGGGCTTAAGTGTGGAACAACTTCTTCATGCAAACACATGGTTTAATGGGCCAAACTTCCTCCACGATAATGAATCAGAATGGCCAAGCTTCTCAATTCCAAATACACCGATCGAAACAGTAACAACCATGGAATTACAAACAGGGATTACAGATTGAATGGAGAAGTTAATCTCTCACTACTCGACTTGGTATCGCTTGAAACAAGCTGTAGCTGTCTTTATCTCACTTAGAGATTTGCTCTACTCACGTATCAAGAAGGACGAACACCGGATGTCAACTGAACATCCCTTCAGTGTAGAGAAACTAGAGGAAGCAGAACGCAATCTTATCAAGTATGTTCAACGTGAAGCTCTTCCTGTAGAGTCAGAAAGTCTGTCTGATGTCTCAGGCAAACGAGGCACAGTGTTTAAAAGCAGCTCAATCTACAAGCTTGATCCCTATATAGAAGATGGAATACTTAGATTGGGTGGCTGCTTAAGAAGAGCCGGTATTCAGACTGACATGATGCACCAGATCCTGCTTCCCAGTAAAAGCCATGTGACCAAGCTCATCATTCAGGACATACATGTCAAACTAGGTCATAGTAGTAGAAATCATGTTTTGTCTGTTCTAAGAGAGAAGTACTGGGTAATCAAAGCCAACGCCAGGGTAAGGAATGTTCTTTCACAATGTGTTACATGTCGACGAATGAAGGCTCCTGTGTGTAACCAGAAAATGGCAGACCTACCAGCCTGCAGAGTTAATCCATCCCCACCCTTCACCCATACAGGTATAGATTTCTTTGGTCCACACGTGGTTAAAGAGAGAAGGAAATATGCCAAAAAGTATGCAGCATTGTTTCCTTGTTTGGCCTGTAGGGCAATTCATGTTGAAACTATTATTTCACTTGACACTGATTCCTTTATTTTAGCACTGAGACGCTTCAGGAGAGGACCAATCAAAGAGATCATGTGTCACAACGGTACAAACTTTGTCGGGGCAGAAAGAGAGCTGCATGATGCTGTCATGGAAATGGATCAGGGTAGAGTGACAGAGTATCTACTGAAACATGAGATCAAGTGGAAATTCAATCCGCCTGCTGCAAGTCATATAGGAGGCAGCTGGTAGAGGATGATTGGCTCAGTGCGCAAGGTATTGTCTCCTTTATTGAAAGAGTTTGGTGACAGAATAAATGATGAATCATACCAAACGCTTCTCTGTGAAGTGGAAGGAATTGTCAACTCAAGACCTTTGACCACAGTATCAGATGACCACAGTGACCTCAATCCCATCACTCCTAGACCTTTTTTTGCCAAGTTTTGTGTGCTTGAAATGATGGATTACAGTGTGAAATATAAATCTGCATTTTTTGTAGGGTTTCTTGTTAAACAGAAGGTTTCTGTTTGAAAGGCCGAGTATGTGGATGCAGATTTCACTTCATCAAAGTTTTTATTTACAAAGTATTTATTTCATATTTCATATATAAAGTCAAATTATCAATTATGTTTATCTCCAAAAGTTATCCCAAAAAATGTTTTTCATTTTAGCAAAGTCTATTTCTCAGTCGTAAAAGAGCCAGGCTCAAGGCTAGAAGGAACATTCTGGATGTTTTCCCTATATGGTCATGCCATGTCATGTGACGTTAACATAATAATCTCATGCAGTTTAGAGCACATGGCACAACAGTGAATGAATTTGAAAGGACAGGTTGATTTTAGGAACACAGATGTGAGTTTTTACTTTTGTTTGGAATGAATCTATATTATTATTTGGAGATATTGAATCCCAATTTGAATAGTAATTTTGTTTGGAGTAGAATTAAATATTAATTTGTAATTGCAATTCAATGCAGTAATGACTATTTATCTTTCAAGGTTTCTTCATTCAAGTATTATAAGCAAAGTTATATTTAACTTGCAGTAGATACTAGAAGCTCTGCATAATGTAATTTAATTGCTTTTGAGTGTGAATGAAACATGTTTTTGCTTAACATTTTAGTATGGATTTTTATTTGTTTCTTTTGTAGTTTTTTAACCTCACCAATTATCTATCAACGAAATGGAGTTTAAATGATGTAAAGAAGACCCTTATTGAGTATTGTATTGTCCTTGACCAAATGTCTAATGATGTCAACTTAAAGTCAAACTGACCAGTGTGAACTGATAATAATGAATAAACTGTCATGTCTCCATAATGATGAGTTTTTTATTATCTGAAAGTTCTTGCATCAACAGAAACTTTTGTCTACACGTGTCATGCTACTAGAGTCATTTAAATCATCCAAATCTACATTCCTGCGTCCCTGCGTCCAAATAAGAAGCTTTGTGCAAAGCTTATAAGCTTTAAATGCTTCGCTGTGACCTTGAATATAGGTGACGGTCACCAAAATCAAATCTTTCTCAAATATATTTATAAAAAGAATCCAGTGAATGATTCTTTAGATATTTTACTAACAAGCTTAACATGCAGGTAATAAAGCTGATAAATAAAAAATCTGCGGTGACCTTGAAACACATGTGAAGGTCATCAAAATCGACTTGGCCCTGCAGTTTCTCTCTTAGATGCTTTCCTTAAGTTATGATGAGAATCTACTGAATGGTTCTACAGATATCCTGCTGACAAGCTTAAAATTCAGATTTCAATGCTTAGATTTTCAAAGCCTTGCTGTGACCTTGATATTTATGTGAAGGTCACCAATTGTTTACTTGGGCCAGGTACCCCTCAATGATATGCTATGAGTAATTATGAAGAGAATCCGGTGATTTTTTTTTCGAGATATCCCGTTGACAAGACCTAAATGCAGGTTTCAATGCTGACATTTCCAAAGCCTCGCTGTGACCTTGCTAAAAATCGACTGGGCCCAGCGCCTTCCCAATAAAATGCTATGTGTTAACTATGACAATCCAGGGAATGGTTCTTGAGATATCCCGCTGACAAGGGTACAATTTCAAAGTCTCGTTGTGAATGGTGAAAGGTCAAGGCCATGGACCTATGTAGGACCTTACTCTCATGATGATGAAGCCATATGCCAAAATATGAAAAGAATCCAGTCAATAGTTTGGATATGATGAAGAACACCGGTTTCATGATAACCAAGTATTTAATCTGCATAGAGTGGATTACGTGAGTTGGCCATGGTTTGATAATGGCGGGCAAATCACAACGGAAATCGGAAGCTCTCGTTAACGCGAGACTCGGCGAGATTAGGGAGCAATCATTACGTAAACATCTATCGTCACAATAGTTTTTGAGGTATTTGTTTCGTACGTACGGACGCTGCCCAATACTATATCCCCCCTCTACGCGCTAAACGTGAGGCGGGGGATAAAAAACCAATTCATTAAACTATGATTATTAAAAAGGGGGTCTCCAACTTTAATTTTTCACTTCCAGTGTTTTATTATCGAGGCCCCGAGAGGGTCGTAAATCTCGATCAGCGCGCTGCCTACTCTGCGCTATTTTAACTGCGCAGCAACCTAGTCTAGCATGGTATATGGGGAACCAGCGGTTTCGTAGATAAAAATGTTCGTTGAGACCGATTTTTTCAGGGAAAAAGCTTCGTAGAGGTCTTCAAATTTTCATTTAATATTGTGAATATATATTATATACTTTGATGTAATATTTACAAAGTATCTACTCAGTTTATTTATACAAGAACTTACATCGATCGTCGATTCATCGATACATTGGATGTACAATTTACAATGATAGTTTATTGCTTATATGAACTTATTTCACAATTTGTCACTCTATACGAAACTGTTTTTCATTACGAATCTGTAAAAATCCCATCTACGAACCCGTTTCCTCTACGAATAAACCTACACAAAGGTATGGTTGCTTCTCTTTCATCTTATCATATTTTTGTACGAAATATTGAATGAAGGGGGGGGGGGGGGGGGGTATTTCCTTAACTCGTATGAACAAGAAAAAAACATACCTGCTAGAAGTATCCATGTATGTGATCCGCTGCATTTGTTAACATCATACATGATCCATCAAGGTTTAACATATAGTGATGAAGGGGAGTCCTATGAAATAAATTTACATTCTTTTTCTTCTTTTCATTGGTCGGATATTATTCTTCAATATCATTGGTTAACATTTTGTCTGCAGAAAGGTGCCAGGACAATTGGCGGTCACTGCCATGTACGAATACGTTAGTCACTAGTCTAGACATTCGGTCTGCAGTAAGATACCAAGACAGTCGGCGGTCACTGTTATGTACAAATTCGTTGGTCACTAGGCCAGACAACCTGTCGCCTGTTGTGATGACAAATTAGTTAGTGCTAGTGCCCGGACAGTTATGTCACTGTTTACGTCATACGACTAGACATTTCACACTTTCATTGCTATAGATACACAACGTATAAAATGACAGGTGTCCGGTCGTCATAAAAGAAAATTACAGAGATAGATAAGGTGGTACTAACGAGATGTATATTTTATCAACGTATTGGGTGTGATTACAGTGATTACAAATATCAGCGATGTATTTTATTATCCTCACAATTAAACAAGTAAAAATAATCCTGTTTATTTCACTGCCTGAAATCCGAGGAGACATTACTGTTTATGATACCTGTTAAAGAAAGATGATAAATATTTGATATATTTGAAACATTTAGACAAAGATTAAATCTTAACTCAATTTCACAAGAGCAACGCACATTCATAAAAAAAATCTTTATGAAAGGTTATAATCGGTGTTCTGTAAAAAAGTCCCGGTAAAAAGTCCTAATTTTTCCTAGGAAAAAAGTCCTATTTGTAAAACCCAAAGATTTTGATTAATAAGTTTATTTACATGTACTTTGTATATGATTCAACATACATTTATAATATCGTGATATTTGTGACATTTCTGAATCACATTAATATTTCAACAAAACATCAACAAATTTATCATTTTTGAACCAATCGATGGTTCGCCAGGCACTTGGGTGGTGGTGCCCAACCAAGTTGAAGAACATTGTTAGTTCTCGCATCTCCTGATAGAGTAGCCTTCTTTGATTAATTCAGCTAAACTCACATGACAATGCAGAACTGCTTTGATCCAGTCAGCTAAAATCACACATTCAAGTCGTTGAGTTCTTCAATACAATTACAAGCTCTCAATTTTAATCCTTAATTAGTTATCGTAACATCCTTCATGGCTAAATCTAATAATTTAATCCATGTATTTAAAGTCATTATACATAAACACTTCATACTTTCTTTACAATATCAATTGCAAAGATTACTTTGTCAGTTAAAACAAACATAGTTTTCAATTATTAATACTCAAGGATGCATTTTTGACAAAAACTTTGATGTCAAAATCAATGTAATCTGTTTTTACGATAAAAGGACTTTTTCCTGAGGACTTTTTTTCCGAGGACTTTTTTACTTATAATTTTATAATCAACCTCAATCCACGTCGGCGACATCACCGTAAGGTGAAAGAAGACGTTAAACTCCAACCCAACAACAACATTTTATCCTCAACGGACATTTTTCATCGACTTGGCATGTGATATTGAACTCTAAAATTTGTCCATTACCTCATGATAAACTCACGAAGATATATGAGTGAATGTTTTAATTTTTGGTACGTAGTAAGTTTGCAGATGTTACTGGGTATGCCTAGTATTGAAGTTTGATTTGACATAAGGATGATTTTATTCGGCAACTATCTATCTGACTATCTTGGAAAACGAATGTAGGAAAAAAAGTAACAGAAAAAAAGTAACAGGAAAAAAAGTAACACTTCTTATATAAAGAAACACTTTAGTAGGAAATTGAGTTTGAATTATATTAGGATTAGTGTTGATAATCTTGTTATTAAAGAAGAGTATCACACTTTCATCACATTTAACGTCAAAGGTACACTTGTTACTTAAAACAACATAATTACATTGGTATTAACTGTTTCCTTCTCACCTGCTCAATTATATCAACATAATACTCTCCCTTAATTGATCATTTGGACTGGCCTCCCTCATTTACTATCACACTGGCCTCACTCATTTACTTAATAATTACCTATCAAAACTTAACCCCTTTAACCACACAAAAACAATACCCATAACAGTTGGAATTTTAACAAAGCAAATTGGGAAATATTTCAAAATATTTGAGAGCAAAACCTAAACAATGATGTAACAGACTGGAAAGAAATTCTTATTATACCATTACACAAACAGGGAAAAGACCCTGTCAAATCCGATTCATATAGACCAGTCTCCTTAACATCAAATCTATGTAAAACACTAGACTACAAGACTACAACACTATCTAGAAAATAACGAATAGATCAAACAAAATCAATCAGGTTATAGACCTCATTAAATAAAAAACAAAACAAAAAACTGTTACTTTTTTTCCTGTTACTTTTTTTCCTAGCAAAAACTGTTACTTTTTTTCCTAGCAAAAACTGTTACTTTTTTTCCTGTTACTTTTTTTCCGATCACCTGGAAAACAGTAACATTTAACTATTACACCAATTTATCAACAAGATTAATAGACTCTCTTGACTTAACTTTGATTTATTTTTTATCTGAGGCTGCAGCCAGAAAATTAGAACATTGCCGTAATTAATAGCTATTTATTCTGTTATCTTAAAAAAACTACACAATTGAACGGGTGCACTCACATGTAAGAAGAGGATTCTGCCAGTTCAAAACAAGTATATTTTGTTGAAGTTGTTCAAGACCGATTATTATTCTAAAATGAGTGATCTCTTTAAAAACTATTTTTCAAATTGTTACCTATGTACGGATTGTGTTCATCGATATGATGTTATTATCCGCAAATTATCTTTGTTTTCTGAAGGACACGCATTTGAATAAGCCTATTGGTTGTTTGCGTATCCTATTTCATGTATGATTAACCTTACTTTTTTTCCTGTTACTTTTTTTCCGATCACCTTAACATGCATATATATGTTTAAACCAACTTATTCAATACTGTACTGTTGTGATGTTACTTAAGCATAAATGAAAATTGTATAAAACATTTTGGTTATAAAACTATACTATACAGAATTTAAAATCTGAAGCTACACGACAATGAGTGTTAATTTTGTTTCATCTGATAAAACAAAATGATTGTTCAATTCTATTCCGCTGGGTCATTTTAGATTAAAAAACATTTCTCTAAGACAAAACAGCTCATTGCTCGATAGATGTTGTTGTTGGATTGGGGTTTAACGTCTTCCTCACCACACGGTGATGTCGCCGACGTGGGGTATAAGCCTGAATTTTTTCCAAAAAAGGGGGCATGAAATTTAGAATAGGTATTAGACACCCAAGTAAAATTAATAAAAGTTCTAAAGTGGTTAAAATTAATTTAGAATTTGGAATAGAGTGAGGGGGGGGGGGGGGGGGGGGCTGATTTTATGAATAGTAAGTAAATAAATAGTGGTGTTAAATGGCGTGGTACCTGAAAGAGATAGAAAGCATATATTATGTATGGGAAATTATATTGAGGTAAAAAGGTTTAAAGTAGTATTTGAGATGGTATTTTTAATTGTGATAAAATAAAATTGTAGTTGAATAATTGTGTTTGAATTGTATTTATAGTTATTTGTAATTAGTAATGTTTTATAATTAAATTTATTGATAATTGAGTGAATGGAGTAATACTTATCTTTTTGGTTTGATATACTTAGTCTGTTATTTGCTGTTGTTTCCAGCGTTGGTATCTTCGCAATGTGCGTTTTTTCTTTCTTGCAGGTCGTCTAACTGGTATTGTACCTATGTAAAGTGCAGGGGGTAGTCTAACCATACACTTAAGGTACAATACCTGTCCTCCCCACTGAACCCGATTAAGAACCAGGCAGTGAGGGTTTTGAGGTTTGCTACTGGGAAAATTACCAGTTATAATTTAGTAAAGTGCCGGGGGTAGCCACACCGTGCACTTTTAATGAAGAGTTTTAACCATTTTGCCCTGTGCCAAGTCCTACCAGTTATCCCAAATATGGGAGTGGTAAATATTATTTTAGGTATTAGGTGGAAATCTCCCGTCGGGAGCCTACGCGCCTGTTTGTATAGGCTTGCGCGAGTGGTCCCGAGGTAATGTATTTCGTGAACCTATCTCACCAACCAGCTCTGGTCGTGGGTCGCCATGACCAACACTTACCAGAAGAAGGAGGTTTAAGAGATCAGTCTCGCTTCCGTAGAGTCCTTCTGGGAGTTTTTACCCGTGGGGTGGTTGTTAGGGTTTAGTGACCCTTAAATTGGGTAGGGATGAGGGGTAGGTAATGGTTAGGAGTTTGGGTGTAAGGCTAGGTGGTTATTAATTATAATGTTTTATACAATTTGGTTTGTAGTAGGAATACTGAAAGGTACTGGTAATTTTTAGCATTGGCTAACAGTTCTAGTTGGTTGTTAGCGCTTACATTTTCAAGGAGTTGTCCCCTGTGTTTTTAGCTCACCTTTACAAAGTAAATGTGAGCTTATGTCATGGCGCTTCGTCCGTCGTCCGTCTGTCTGTCCGTCCGTCCGTCCGTCCGTCCGTAAACTTTCACGAAAAAGACTACTCCTCCTAAACGAATTCAGATATCATTCTGAAATTGTAGTATGTTATACCCATGGTGATTCCCCACAGAAAGGTAGACATTTCAATTTTGAGAATCCAAGATGGCCGCCATGACAGCCATATTGAATTTTCAATTAGATTTCATGAAAAAGACTACTCCTTCTAAACGAATACAGATATCATTCTGAAATTGTATTATGTTATACCCATGGTGATTCCTCACAGAAAGGTAGACGTTTCAGTTTTGAGAATCCAAGATGGCCGCCATGACAGCCATATTGAATTTTCAATTAGATTTCATGAAAAAGACTACTCCTTCTAAACGAATATAGATGTCATTCTGAAATTGTAGTATGTTATACCCATGGTGATTCCTCACAGAAAGGTAGACGTTTCAGTTTTGAGAATCCAAGATGGCCGCAATAGCAGCCATATTGACTTTTCAGCTGCAGATGACACATCATTATTATTAAATTTTAAGCTTTCATCAAGTGATCACTGGCACCATATAAATTCTCTAATTTGAACTTACTAATCATAATATTATCTTAAATATGGAATATTTAAGATTGTCGTGCAAGTTGTTCTATATGTTTAAGTGTTTCTAAAAAAAATTAAGATGAAAGACAAACATAATTGATTAATTTGTTTAAAATCTTTATGGCAACTAGCTGCAAAAAACAAATCACATTAAACATGTTAAAATTTAAACAATGGTATCTCCCTAATTATATTCCTTTAAATACCACACATAAGGGGTCAACCAGAGTTCAGATATTCCACTATGATGTCTAATACACATCCCAAGGCAGGCTGCTAGCATCACAGTGTCAGCTGCTAGTCTGTTGCATAACCAACCTGACCCAATTGGTATGGTAGAGCATTATGCTATATGGCCATGGCCCATGTGTATGCAATAAAAGTTATGGACTTGTATTCTCATGATAGTGATATGTTTTTTCTAAGAATAACAACTTACACAAAACTTGTCTACAATAAGCTTTGTGTTTAGCAATCTACATGATAAGTTGATGTGGAATAAATATGCAGATGAAAATCGAAAAGGGTTTAGTAAGAAAAGTAAGGAAATTTGATTTGTCATATATCTCTCTGTTGATTTGACAATGCAAAATTTTTTACCATTATAGTACTGTATGAGTGTTAAATAAATTGATACTTTAATGAAAGACATCTCATGGTCACTTGACATGTAAATATTATGTGAACAAAATAAACTTGTCTTATGCATTGCTGTGTTTATGACTTTCCTCTCAATCAGTCATTCATTTTCCTTGAAAAATCTGTACTTTTGGGATTCTCAACATCCCATGCAGCATAACCATCAGTGAAATAATCTTGAAATCATATTAATGATTCACTACAAAACAAATGTAAGTGCCCACCATCCTGTAAGTAATGAATGACATTTAAATGGATCCACCTAAACCAATCAAGATATCATAATGAAATTAATACGGATGCCCACATAAAAGTAGCATTTTGAAGATTAAAAAGTACAAGATGGTCACCAATTCAGCCATAGATATACAAAAAAGTTATACAAAAACCTACTGCTTGTTAACTTATCATGATTATATCATTTGTGTATTAATGTTTGTTCAAGCTCTAGTGGTTTCCAAAAGAAGACTAGTATTTTAAAAGATAAAAAAATCATGATGGCAGCCATAATCAATTATATAAAAGATGGTTACATGTATAATTAAACCATTTTACCACACCATTCATTTTAAGGTGAGCTTCTGTACCCTCGGTACTTTTATTGGTATTTATCACATTGAAACAGAATGTGATGTATGGTGTCTTCGACATTACATTGATTGCATAGATTATTTGGTGCTTTCCCTATTTTGTGGAGATAAACCCCATTGCGAACATTGTTAAGCCTAAGTCTAGTTATGGCTACATCAACCCTTCTAAAGTTGTGGAAGTTTTTAACCTTTATAACTTTTGTAGGTTGTACTTGATAGTACTGGGTATGTCCCCAGTTGCCTTTAAAGTTTGTGTTGTATTCATCCGTTCTAATTGATTTAACAATGCTCTTAATTTCTTTTTTAGTAAATGGTATGTTGACATTATTGCTGTGGGTTAGACCTGCTTTTGCTGCTCGGTCGGCTCTTTCGTTGCCTGTTAGGCCTATGTGGGAAGGCACCCATATAAATCTAACATTGTTGTTATCCTGAGTTAGATAATTATACCCCTGGTAAATTTGGTGTAGAAGTTCATGACTATTTTTTTCCGTTTTGTTTTGTATAGCTTGCAGTGAGCTGAGTGAATCTGTAAATATAGCTATATTTTTGTGTTTGTAGCCTTTACTGATAATGAGTGCTTGTCGAATAGCTACAAGTTCAGCTGTGAAGATAGAGGTTTTGTCTGGTAGTTTAAGGGATAAATCTTCATCACCTGTGTGAGTGAAGGCTATCCCAGAGCCTACTCTTCCTTTTTCATCTTTAGAACCGTCAGTAAAGATTTGAATGTAATCAGTTTGATTGTAATAATGCTGAGGAATATATGGATGACAACTTCTTTGTTCATTGTATGCGACGTTTCGACACAGATTCTTGTGTCGTTCTGCTTGAGAACGACACAAGAATCTGTGTCGAAACGTCGCATACAATGAACAAAGAAGTTGTCATCCATATATTCCTCAGCATTATTGTCATCCCAACTTCTAAAATGCCTCTCAAAGAAGTTAGTTTGATTGTAGTTTTGTTCTATATAGACTTGAGTGTTACTGAGGTCACTAGGTTTTGGATTATTTTTGTCTATGAGGTCTTTCAATTTGATATCGACTTGGATATCGGGGACGTCTGGAGGTTTTAGGATATGCTTGGTATATGGGTCAGAAATAACGTCTATTGTATCAAGGTCATATTTGTCTATGTGTTTTTTCATGGTAACACCAAATGGTGTTGGTATTTTTTTTACTCTTTTAGTCATTACTTGCTTTTTTCGTGTGATAATATTTTGTAAACATGGCTTATGCTTTGATCTAACAATATAGTTGGTAATATTATCTTCCCATTCTTTTTCTAGCGGGAGTTCGCCTAGTTCATGTCTGACTAGTTCCATTGATGTGCCACTTAGGCATCCTGATATATATCTGTAAGCTTGATTTTGTATGGTTTTTAGCTTTTGTATGTTGGTTTGACTAGTGTCACACCAAGCTTCTGCTCCATAGTGCAGTTTGGATTTAATCAGAGATTTATATAGCAAGAGTAACATTTCCTTGCTGCTGCCCCACCTGGTGTGAGAAAGCATTCGTAATATATTGAGATCTTTTTTGCATCTTTGTGACAGCTCAACAATATGTTGATTCCATGTTAGATATTCATCAAAGATTATGCCTAAGAATTTGACATATTTAACTTGGTTTAATGGTTCTTCATTAATGTATAATTTCAGTGGTCTGCAATCGGCTCTGGGTGTTGGCCGAAAGAGAATTGATACAGTTTTGCTTGTGGATAATTTAAATCCCCAGTTTTGTGTCCATTCATTTACTTTGATTAAGGCTTTTTGTAATATTTCTGCAGCTACATGTTGATGTTTGTGACTGACCCAAAGGGCCCCATCATCAGCGAATTGTGAGGTGTTCACTTGTTTCGGTAGTTTGTGAAATAGATCATCTATCATGATATTGAACAATGTTGGTGATATGATACTACCTTGTGGGGTTCCATTTTCTAAATTGTAGTTGTCTGATATTTGATCATCTGTTTTAAGACGAAAAGTTCTGTCTGACATAAAGTCGTTTATAAAGTTTAGCATTTCCCCTTGTATGCCCTTTTTCTTAACTTTTTGTATCAAGCCTGTTTTCCAGACCATGTCAAATGCTTTACTAAAGTCTAGAAAGTAGTAAATTTATTATTTTGTTGAGCTTGTCTGATAGAGTGTTGTAATCTAACAATATGATCAGTGGTGCTATAGGATTTTCTATATCCTGATTGATTCTGTGTTATCAATTCGTTAGTTTCTAGATAGTGTTGTAATCTTTTCGTTGCCATAGCTTCGAGTGTTTTACATAGATTAGATGTTAAGGAGACTGGTCTATATGAATCGGATTTGGTAGGGTCTTTTCCCTGTTTGTGTAATGGTATAATAAGACTTTCTTTCCAGTCTGTTGGTAATTTGCCGTCTTTCCATAATTTATTGTAGAAATCTAATAACACTTGTTTGCATTTATAGGGAAGACGTTTAAGCATTGTGTAACTGGTTTGATCAATACCAGAGGCTGTTCCTTTTTTATTATTTACAACATTGTTAAGTTCTGATATTGTGAATGGCTTGTTGTACCATAAGTCTGACTTGTTTTTGTCCTTCGGACAAGGTTGTGTATTTTTTACTTTTTCTTGAAAAGCAGTTTTGTAGTTATTGGTTGAGCTTGCTTGTGAGAATTGTTTGCATAAATTGTCTATTTTTTTCAGTTTGTTTTTGCTGTTGTTGATACTTGGAATATGGGATTTAATGCTTTTGCCTCTAAAGACATTAATCTTTTTCCAGACTTGCCTTGAGTTAGATTTGATATCTAATGTGCTACACATCTTTTTCCATGATTGGATTTTTGCCTTACTTATTAAAGTTTTAACCTTATTTCTAGCTGTTGCCGCTTGTTGTATTAACTTTTTATCCTTTTTAGCTTTTTTCCTGAGCAGTTTTCTTTCTTTTCTTGCTTGCATAATTTCTTCATTCCACCATGGTACAGGTATATGTTTGTGAGTTCTTTTGGTTGGAATGGCTAGGTTAGCAGCATTTATAATCACCTCGGTGATATTTTTGTTGTATATGTTAACATCTTCGTCTTTTACATCATTGTTTAGGTTTTGCTCACAAGTATTTTGAAATATTCCCCAATTTGCTTTGTTAAAATTCCAGCTGTTATGGGTATTGTTTTTATGTGCCTGTTGTGTATTGTTATTCTTTAATGTGGTGAATAGTGGGAAGTGATCACTTCCCCAACTGTCGTCATGAACATATAAACTAGCATCATTAACTAGGTCTGGTGTAATAATGCTAAGATCTATTGTGGTGTATATTCCTTGTGTTAGCCTGTGAAATGTAGGTTCGCCATTGTTGAGAATAATAAGTTTGTTATCCTCTAACCATTTTTGTATGACTGTACCTCTTGTATCGGTTCTATCGTCTGCCTCCCAGAGGCTATGGTGTGCATTAAAATCCTGTTGTGTATTGTTATTCTTTAATGTGGTGAATAGTGGGAAGTGATCACTTCCCCAACTGTCGTCATGAACATATAAACTAGCATCATTAACTAGGTCTGGTGTAATAATGCTAAGATCTATTGTGATGTATATTCCTTGTGTTAGCCTGTGAAATGTAGGTTCGCCATTGTTGAGAATAATAAGTTTGTTATCCTCTAACCATTTTTGTATGACTGTACCTCTTGTATCGGTTCTATCGTCTGCCTCCCAGAGGCTATGGTGTGCATTAAAATCGCCACCCAAATAGGCTGAGTTGGCGAGATAGGGTAGTAATTTGTTGAGTATTTCAACTGTAATTTTTGTGCTGTGGGGTAAATAGACATTGATAACATTTGTTGGTTTATTACCATTTATGTTAACTGTTACGCCATTGATTTCTATGCCTTCAATGTTTATATCTAGGGGTTTGTAATCAATGCCATGTTTTATGACAATTATTAGTCCACCTTGTGGACTTTTTTTTATTTCCGTAAAACGATCTTTTCTTAGTATGTTATAACCGGAGATTTTATAATCCCTTCTTTTTGATAATTTTGTTTCCTGTAGAATGATAACACTTGGTTGTATTGATTTATTTTGTATCAATACTTTGAGTTCAGCACCATTGGTGCCTAGCCCATTTACGTTTTGTTGGAGTACAGTAAAGTCCGCCATTTTATAAGGAGGGATTTATGTTCAGGAAAGCTTAGGTTTAGTAGAAGCAGCTTCTATCTTGGTGGTGAGAAGTGATATTGGGTGGGTTGTTTTGGTGGATCCTGTCAAAGAATTGTTCCCAGCTAATGCTGCATAGCCCCAATTTTGCTGCATTGGAGTATAGTCTCTTGACATTCCTATGATGTTCCCTGTCAGAGTGTGTTGGTGTTGAGTTTATGAAAGCTTGTGCTATAAATAGTATTATCCTATCAACGACACTGTTTTTGTTTTTTGGTTTGGGTTTGTCGTTGGTGTTTCTACGGTTGATTGTTTCCCTCAGATCTTTTTGTCTTTGGTGCTGTTTTTTTTTAGTGACATTGTTTTTATTCGTGTGAGAGTAGTTGAGCTTTCTCAACATTGGCGGTCTGTATTTATCACTATTTTGAGCTTTGCTTTGTTCTTTTGTTCTTGCTCGATAGATTCAGATTTAGATTCTTTTATTGCCTTTATCTTTACAGATAATTGGGGTACATAACAATAACGGTATTAAATAGGGATAGGAACAAGATAATGATTCAGCCAATCAACGACCGCATGTCATAAGGGGAATTCGTTTTGCCGGCGCCCAGTCCGTGTCACGTGACCTCTTGATTATCTCCCGCGTGACAGACAGGCAGCTGACAGACAGGTAGCTGACAGACACTCAGTTGAAGATTAATTAGGTAATCCCCTACAGAGATAATGGAACAGTCCACAGTCCGATTAGAGCAGAGGGCGACTTCTCATCAGATTAAGCTTCATTAACAAACACATACAACAAAAGTGATTTTATGTTGTGTTTTTATAAGCTGTTGTTGCTGTTAAATGATTTTAAAGAGCGTCTTCTCACTTTGTTTTTAATGTTAAAGAGACACAGAGTATGTTGATAAGATCACATATGTCAAATTTTGAAATCGATGTTATTACATCGGGAACCACTAACTATTACTGAAAATAACAAGTTAACGGTCAATCAGTACATTAGAGCGCAAATACGGCCATTCAAAGTCGGGATTTTGATCGAAAACCGGACAATGTGGCTCGAGTGGCGCGCGCAAATTCGCCAAACGTAATTTTGAAACCTGGTCATAAGCTGACAGGAAGATATATTCGATTCGATAGTGTTTATTAGGTATTGTAACTAATAGGTAGATAATTTGGATGCATAATTTCAAATATTAAACGTATTTGAGATGTTTTCTTGATTTTTCCATAGAATCAAGCATTTTAGAGATATTATGCATAAATGGATATATTTGCAAGTCCAGTGATAAGATATGAACTTCAATCAGCATATTAGATATTTTGAAGCTTATCAAAACCAAATAAAATTTTAAGAAAGATACTCTGTGTCACTTTAACTAGTGATGAGCACCCAAGTTCATTTTACAAAATAGGGAGATTCTTAATTAATTTCTTTAATAATTATGTGAAATGTACTATACAATATTTTACTCATTTTCATATACAAACTCACTTTCAAATTCACTCTTCTGTCTTTTGTCTTTTATTTGGACTAGTCCATAATACAATGAATAGATAACAAGAAGTAACCAAGTTGTGCACTGAACTGTAAATGTTGTTGGTTTAATGCGTCTGTCAGCTGCCTGTCTGTCAGCTGGGAGCCCACCGACCTCTTTCCTCGGCTATGGCATTACGTAACTGCTGGTCAATCAGGTGTGAAAGCCTCGAAGTACTAGTTCCCTGTCTGAACATTAATGTTGGTAACATTGGTTTATTCTTGTGCTGACGCTACTTTGATCCTGAGGGGTATACTGAAATTAAACTAGATTAGCGTTTGCGGGAAACCGCAAAAGCAGAGCAGCCCCGAAACTTGGGGTTTCGCCTTACCCTGTTCCACCTTCAACAAGCCTCGGCATATTGGACATTTTCTTGTGACCTTGACCTTTGACACTCAAGGTCACGCAATCAATGAATACATTTCATTGAGTATAACATTAATGCAACGAATTAAAGTGTTAAAAGTTACAATAATCCATTTTCTCAATATATGTTGACCTTGACATTTGACAGTTCGTACCTTTTCAAAAAATTTTACTTCCCAAGAGATAATATATACAAAATCTAAACTTCAAACTTTTCAAGTTATCGTGTTTACAAGGAATTTTGTAGTGATTTTATAACACGTGACCTTGACCTTTGATCTTGAAAGTGAACTTGGAATTTTGATAGTCTGTAAATTTCTTTTACAAAAAATTTCCTGGTTACTCTTTGGTTAAGCCCTACATTTGAAATATATAAACCTAAAACTTTGGGGTTATGTCTAAAATTGACATATTAAAAGCTTCGAAACTCAGTAGCTTTTTACATATGCATTTAATGCCCTGACTTTTAATATTTGACGGTTCATAAATTTGAGGAAACATTACTCATCGGTTATCTGTTCTCAGACACACCTAAAGGCTAGGATAACCCTCCTTCCAGGTTATTTGATGACAGAAAAGCTGAAAGCCATGTTTCCTCCTTCACGAATAGCCTGTGCCAATGGCTTAATCATTTTACATATGAAAGTGAGAGACATCTTTATGTATCAATAAAAACACGCTCTAGATGCTATATATTTCATCTTTACAATATAAGGGATTATAAAGATCAAATGTGTGAGAATGTTTGGTATTGATTCCCTATGTGCAAGTTTAATAGATAAATGTTTATTTTACGCAGTAATCCTCATGAATAAAAAGCACTACCAATCTTGTAGAGAAACTTTTACACACAGATTTACAAGTCCCATGCTTCATTACACTTCAGTGTTTATATTAACCTACTATTTTAAACTGATAATTCAAGATGGTGTCCAAGATGGCCACTGCATCTATAACCAATATAACTCCTTCTGGATCTGCCCTGGAGTGATGCATATAGTGACTTTTCATAGTTTTCTGGGCTCAATGAATCAATTTAAATCATTTCAAAAGTGGGAAAAGTAGTTGATCATGGTGAAAATCAAGATAGTCGCCGAAATAGCCGCCACAACCAATTTCTGCCAGTACATCGGTTCACAATTTACCTAGGAGAGTAAACTTGATTTCGTTTTATGGGTTTTAGTTTAAGTATTTCAGTCAGACTACTCACTCTATGGATACCATTAAAGTTCCAGAACCACAAACATATTTTACTATTTTTTTTCTTTGAAATATTTAAAAGTCTGATTACAATATTGTAAAGTGCGTCAAAGGTCGCTACTCAAATATGTTCAGTTTGGAAATGAAAGCCGTTTTTGAATGCCACTTTTGATGAACCGCTTAGACCTATCTGGCCACAAACCAATGAATGCATGACTGCCCGTCACTGGTCACATCCCCTTTTTGGGACGTAATAAACAGAATCAGCCTCGTTATCTGTACATCTATCGTAACAATACCACAGAAAAAAAACCCAATAATAAACGATTTTCAGAAAAAAACTAGATTAGCGTTTGCGGGATACCGCAAAAGCAGAGCAGCCCCGGAACTTGGGGTTTCGCCTTACCCTGTTCCGCCTTTTACAGGCCTCACCAAATTGGTAATTTTCTCGTGACCTTGACCTTTGACACTCAAGATCACACAATCAATGAACACATTTCATTGAGTATAACATTATTGTAATGAAATAAAGTGTTAAAAATTAAATTAATCCATTTTCTCCATATATGTTGACCTTGCTGTGACCTTGACCTTCGACAGTTCGTACCCAAAACTTTTTGAAAATGTTGTACTTCTCAAGAGATAATATATACAAAATCTAAACTTCATAGCACAAAAACATTTCAAGTTATTGTGTTTACAAGGTATTGAAATAACTCATATCTCATGACCTTGACCTTTGACCTTCAAGGTCACACAATAATTGAACACTTTTTATTGAGTATAACAATCATGTATTGATTAAAAGTGATCATAGTTAAAATAAAGCATTTTCGTTAAACCATGCTTAAGTCATGACCTTGCTGTGACCTTGACCTTTGACGGATTGTAGCCGAAACCTTTTCAAAATCTTTTACTTTTCCAAGGATGATATATACCAAGTTAGAGCTTCATAACACAAAAACTTTTCAAGTTATCGCGTTTACAAGGAATTTTGCGGTGATTTTATAACTCGTGACCTTGACCTTTGAACTTGAAAGTGAACATGTCATAATGATTCCCTGGAAGTATTAACATTAAGACATGTTCATGAGTTCTAAAAAGCTAAATGGGATAAAGTTATACCCAAATTTAGTGCATTTTGTAATAACTCATATCTCATGACCTTGACCTTTGACCTTCAAGGTCACACGATCATTGAACACTTTTTATTGAGTATAACAATCATGTATTGATTAAAAGTGTTCATAGTTAAAATAAAGCATTTTCGCTAAAACATGCTTACGTCATGACCTTGCTGTGACCTTGACCTTTGACGGATTGTAGCCAAAACCTTTTCAAAATTTTTTTACTTTTCCAAGGATGATATATACAAAGTTAGAGCTTCATAGCACAAAAACTTTTCAAGTTATCGCGTTTACAAGGAATTCTTAGAGTGAATACATATCTCGTGACCTTGACCTTTGACCTTGAAAGTGAACGTGTCAAAATCGTTCCCCCGAGGTATGAGTAATAAGGTATGAATAAGAGTTCTGGAAAGCTTAGTGGAAAAAAGTTATAGCTAGTAGTACGAGTGCGGCGGCGGCGGCGGCGGCGATGGAAACTTCACAAAAACTGATAGCAATTACCACTCGGATAAATCATTTGACGATGTAACACTAAGCATTTGGTGTAAAACAGATATCCACATCAATGGTAATCAAACAATTATTTAGCCAGTATTTCAGTTGAAATAATGATACGTTAATCAATAGTCTGTTTATTACGACACTAATTAAAGGTGTTTATTGGACAAATCAACAAAAATCAAGCCCAGTTTATATTTTGCTGAACATCTTTGGACGAAAATTGAGAAGTGATAAAGTGGATGTTGTGTTTAATTTAGTACATAACCTCTGGTATGTAAACGTACCTAGAATGCATAACTTTTTACCAGCAATGACAACTCCGAAACCTTTATGATCTTTGTATCCCTGTTAGGTATGTAGATTTACTCTTTGAACATGTTTTACTTTGAGTAATAATCCACTTAGATTGATATCACTGCTCAGGAGTCGATGCTCTTTACAGAGATGTGTAACTCATACCATATTGTTGACACACTGGACAGTTGAGAGTGAACACATTAATTTGTGGGACCTCAATAATATAAAGCCATTTTAAATGTATATTAACAAAGGTCAGTACAGCACACAGTCTTGCGACAGTACATTTGTCTACTTTCTGTGCTGACGAATATGCTGGATCACATGGGTAATGGCGATTATCACAGCCAATCACAGCTCTTTGTTCACCGGCACTGAGATGTGTGCAGATCTCTCCCCAAGTCTTTCCTTTAGTGCATTCTGTACTGTGCCTCTTATCTCGTCATGTCCAAACAAGTTAACCAACACTTAATAATGAAGCTAAATACAAGTCGGGACCCACAGATTGACTCAATAGCGTAGGTTTATTCAACCTTGGCACCTTCATACATCTTGTGATTGTGTACTGGTCTCGTGATCATGGTAAGCACAGTGTTCGAGTTGACTTCATAAAGATCCTATCATAACCCAATCTCCTCACCTAATCGCATGTGGCGTTTTTTCTTATGGACATCACTATTAATTTGACAATCTGTCATTCTGACTTTCCGCTGATCAACCAAAGCCATTGGTTTCCATCTTTGAGTGCTTAGAAGATGTATACTGCACAACCATATGAAAAATACTTTCATAGTATAGCATATTGACTAGGTGATCAAAAAGCTTTAGATAGCTGTAGACATCTTTGTCACTTCAAATCCTCTAAATAAACTAGATTAGCGTTTGCGGGACACCGCAAAAGCAGAGCAGCCCGGATACTTGGGGGTTCGCCTTACCCTGTTTCGCCTTTTCCAGGCCTCACCAAATTGGGTATTTTCTCGTGACCTTGACCTTTGACACCCAAGGTCACACAATCAATGAACACATTCCATTGAGTATAACATTAATGTAATGAATTAAAGTGTTAAAAGTTAAAATAATCCATTTTCTCCATATATGTTGACCTTGCTGTGACCTTGACCATCAACAGTTCGTAGCCAAAACTTTTTCAAAATTTTGTACTTCTCAAGAGATAATATATACAAAATCTCAACTTCATAGCACAAATTTTTTCAAGTTTTGTAGTTATTTTATAACGTGTGACCTTGACCTTTGACCTTGAAAGTGAACATTTCGTAATAATTCCCTGGAAGTGTTAACATTTAGAAATGTTCAAGAGTTCTGAAAAGCTAAATGGGATAAAGTTATTTCCAAATTAGGTGCACATTGCAATAACTCAAATCACATGACCTTGACCTTTGACTTTCAAGGTCACACAATCAATGAACACTTTTCATTGAGTATAAAAATAATTGATTAAAAGTGTTCATAGTTGAAATAAAGCATTTTGGCTAAACCATGCTAATGTCGTGACCTATTTGTGACCTTGACCTTTGACAGATTGTAGCAAAATCCTTTTCAAACTTTTGTACTCTACCAAGGATTATATATACCAAGTGAGAGCTTCATAGCACAAAAACTTTTCAAGTTACCGTGTTTACAAGGAATTCGTAGAGTGATTACATAGCTCGTGACCTTGACCTTTGACCTTGATGTCAACATGTCAAAATCGTTCCCCCAAGGTATGAGTAGTAAGTTATGAATAAGAGTTCTGGAAAGCTTAGTGGAAAAAAGTTATAGCTAGTAATATAAGTGCGGCGGCGGGGGTGGAAACTAAAAAAACACTAATAGCAGCCCGTCCTTAAACTGGGCTGCTAATAATCCAGTTTGATTTAAGACTGTGAAAATTGGACCATCTCATTGGAGCTTCAGTTCCTACAAAAGTACACCTTGGCTTCCAAAGAAATAATAGATCTTCATTACTTGTTCTAACATTATCCTTGTCGTCATCCTTGACACCCCAGCCAAAATATTAACCTTGATATGAAAAAGAAGTAGTTATCATCACATAATATGAAGCCCAGTGTTGTGTTCTCTGAAAAGAGAATAGACTCAAACACATCAAAGAAGTCTTCCCCGGCAGTGAGCTCGATTATGTCATAGCTTACTATTTAATGTAAAATATGGTTCAAGAGTTTCATTGCTGGTAAAACATGAATGCATTCTAGGCATATGGACATCACTGAATACAGTTAAACTAGAGGCTATGCAATGAAATAAACAATTATATATTAAAGTGAATGGTCTGACTGAAAACATCAATCACAAAAGACACACAAAATGACACCAAATTTACTCTTCTATGTCAAATATGAATCTTTAGATGCTGGCCGAAAAGATGCGAGGTTATTTTGGCGACCATCGTAAACACAATGAACCTTTACCGTTCTCATCTTGCAAAATGACCCCAAAAAGCTAACTAAAAACACCGTAATTATCACTCCAGGAGAGACCAAGATGAAGTTACATATTGGTTATAAGGATGTAGTGGCCATCTTGAAGGCAATCTTTCTGTCCGATATCTGGAATGTTTACCCAAGTTTGATACAATTTCAATGGGTCCTCTAAAAGCATATTTTGGCACACAGGACCCCCCTCAGCTTCCAGACTTTTAAGTCATGTGCTTGTGTAACATTTAGGCCACACGTACAGTTCTTGTCAGGTTCATACCAACACCAGCCTCTTCATTGGTCTATCTACACATCTGACACACAACATACATCTGAAAATATTTTTTATTTTCTACACTGTGAACTTTAATTTTCAAAGAAAAGAAAATGTCAGAAACCAAAATATAATTATATACAAAAATAACAAGTCAACCACCATAAGTGATGAAACGATCTTGTTTCCAGTCTCTCTTGCTGGTGTAATGTTGTACCCACCACACCAACTAACTGAGTTTGGTTGTCAACAGGCTGGCTGAAATGGCTTTTATGTAGCTGCAGCAGACCAACACTACAACCATCAGCTGGCAGAGACAGACCTACTGCAGCTGCAGCAGACCCACACTACAACCATCAGCTGGCAGAGACAGACCTACTGCAGCTGCAGCAGACCCACACTACAACCATCAGCTGGCAGAGACAGACCTACTGCAGCTGCAGCAGAGACAGACCTACTGCAGCTGCAGCAGACCCACACTACAACCATCAGCTGGCAGAGACAGATCTACTTCAGCTGCAGCAGATCCATACTCCAACCATCATTTGGCAGAGACAGACCTACTGCAGCTGCAGCAGATCCATACTCCAACCACATTATAAAAAAACACCAGCTGCCTGTTTCAACCAAACCAACTCAACACTGCTGGGAAGACATCTTTGGTTCGCCTGCTCAGATGAGTAAGAGAGAAAGCTATGAGTTATGATTTCATCTTGAAATGATTTCACTGGAGGGTAAAATTAGAGATCATGTGAGAGCACCAAATATGGGATTGCGCTGGACTGGGTCCAATGCAAACCTAAAGGAGACAGTTTGGAGGTGACATCAGCAAGGACCATTGGTGACCAGAGAACCCACACAGCACTTGTAAGCTGGATGTACGCAACTATCTGGCTGATGACCTACACACAGCCCAGTTGGATTTTTACACCACATTCACATACACCAGAAGTAAACAGAAAAAGCCAAAATATTGCACATCCCCTGTTAGAAATCAGCAAACAAAATGGCAGCTCTACATTAGTTATGAGCAATACATAAATTGCACCAACGTACAAACATTGCAGAAAAGCCAAATTCTTTAGAGCATCTGCTGTGTGAGTTACTGGCTCCAATTAGTGCCATATGACATTTCCTGAACCAAGACTGCTCCAGTACACCATCTAAACAGGACTGCCCTGAATGTTCCACCAACCAATCAGGAAACACCTGAATGTTGAGGACAGCCCGTACTGTTCCAACAACTAATCAGGACGGGTCACTGACTGCTATACCAGACAACATGATCAGTACAGATCCCTGACCTTTTTACATTTTAGTACCTAGTTCGCAGATAGACAATGAGATCAGAGAGGAATTCTGTGTCAAACACAGATCAGTTCTGAGCTCCTATACTAAAAACCAATTTTTTAAATTACTTTTCAGTTGAAAAATATAAATTTGAATAAAGGACATATGGCAGTTCTGTGTGAGCAGTTTTACAAAAAAAATGAATGTGAAGAAAAAAATGTTTAAGGAGCCCAAACTGCTTGCAGGAAACCATCATGGATTTCAAACATGATCATTGCAAATGCCCTTTCAAAAGTTTAGAGACCAACTCATAGTCTTGGTAATATGCTGGATTTTGAATGCTTGGATACATTTCAAACAGTACACAGAAGCTTATAAAAAGTTGATCTAAATGCTTGCAAAGTTTGACAGATTTGGGGGAAAGCATTATCCATTACCAATGGGAAAAGATTAATAACACATAGAAGGATAAGAAACTAGAGAATGTTAAAATATTATTAGTTTGAGAAAAATATTAAAAACCAGTGATATTTGTGAAACTACTGTGTTATACTGTATATTGTATGACTGCAGACATCTGCTTTAGCTTTTGCTACAGGGCGAACAGGCTGCAAGCAAGCTGACAGCAGACCTCGAGAGTCAGTGGAGATAATGCTCAATGCTCTGGAATGTAAGTGATTGCGCAATTCAGCTACTGCTCCTCTCGGTCGGTCAGTGTGTTGATGGATGGGTGGGGGAGACAGTGTGACCCTGTACCCAGCTGTGTGCAGTGTTGGTGACTCAGACTTTGCTGTCATCCTGCTTTACATGTGCCATCCTTCCCCAAACATTTTGCAGCTAATTGATGTCATTTCTGTTATTATAAATTTTCACCTTTAGTTAGGACCTAACAGAATGAGTAGAGGAAAAACACAGGTCCCTTAGGCAAGATTATAATCATGTCTAAAACATGGTTTCTGCAAGTACTGGATCGGGGGCCAATGTTAGGGCCTACAGGAGACGTCAGTCAGTCAGCGCGCTCAACATGTCTTGGCTTCCTCTCTGTCCTGCAATACCCAGACACATTTCATTTGATTGAATTCCACAAACTATAATGAAACGAAGTTAAACAAACTTTTTTGTTCCGCTGTGTATTGTGGAGGAAGAGAGTTTCACCAAAAACATGTCAAAACGATACTTCTACACAGAAGTCTGTGTTAAGCATGCATATAAGCAATAATCACACACACTAGTTTGATTTCAGAATATATTTGTAATTTTAGTATTTATTTCAATCTGGCGAGAGTGTTTGACACATACATAGAGCTATGCAGACAGATACTAGAAAAGCCAAGTTTTGGTACATTGTAGCGGGCGGGCGGGCGAGCAGCAGGCAGGCAGGACGCTACTGTAAAGTAGCAATAAGCAAGGTAGCTCTGACAACTAGTGGGAGTTGGTAATATATATGAGCAAACAAACACACTCCTGCATACTTGTGACCCTGGTACATCAATGAATCAATCAATATGTCCATGAGGCACCTGCACCTCTGTAGTGAAGAAGCCATGTCAGTCCACCCCCTTCAGAAGCGGTGTAGCAAGCACATGTATCAAGCAGTGTCAAACTACTAGCTTTCAAGATATTTCTCTTTAGTTGCTCTGCAGAGATGCTTCATTCAGATAGCTGATCCGAGCGAACTGTTTGACAGTTCTTGCATTCTAGCTCACACAAGCTTACAAGCATTGGTGAAGGAACAAATCCATTGGAGGCCGAACAGATCCAAAATACCTTGAAAGTTGAACATTTTATGTCCTTGCGTCACTGGCATCCAAAAAAATAAACAAGTTCATTGTTAATAACAAGTATTCAACAAAGTGGCCCTGTGTGTTTTACACTCAGAGCCCTTGTATTCAATAGGAATTCAAACAACAGAGAAATAACAAAAGAAGTTCTACAATGTACATCGGGTGTCTCCACGGTGATGATGAGACAAATAGACAACAATACATGGGTACATACAGGATATCCCATTATCTGCCCACCTCCAAACCATCATGAAGATACCAGCAAACAGACATCAGTAAGAATATACTTGCATAAAGATGTCCACAATACGATATCTGCATACAGATGTCCAAAAGAAGACATCTGCATACAGACATCCACAAGAAGACATCTGCATACAGACATCCTCAAAATGACATCTGCATACAGACATCCACAAGGAGACATCTGCATACAGACATCCACAAGAAGACATCTGCATACAGACATCCTCAAAATGACATCTGCATACAGACATCCACAAGGAGACATCTGCATACAGACATCCACAAGGAGACATCTGCATACAGACATCCTCAAAATGACATCTGCATACAGACATCCTCAAAATGACATCTGCATACAGACATTCACAAGGAGACATCTGTATACTGACATCCACAAGAAGACATCTGCATACAGACATCCTCAAAATGACATCTGCATACAGACATCCTCAAGAAGACATCTGTATACAGACATTCACAGGAGACATCTGCATACAGACAACCACAAGGAGACATCTGTATACTGACATCCACAAGAAGACATCTGCATACAGACATCCTCAAGAAGACATCTGCATACAGACAACCACAAGGAGACATCTGCATACAGACATCCTCAAAATGACATCTGCATACAGACAACCACAAGGAGACATCTGTATACAGACATCCTCAAAATGACATCTGCATACAGACATTCACAAGGAGACATCTGCATACAGACATTCACAAGGAAACATCTGCATACAGATATTTGCAAGGAAACATCTGCATACAGATATTTGCAAGGAAACATCTGCATACAGACATCAACAAGAAGACATCTGTATACAGACATTCACAAGGAGACATCTGCATACAGATATTTGCAAGGAAACATCTGCATACAGACATCAACAAGAAGACATCTGCATTCAGATAAAACCATGTAGACATATGTATACAGAATATTTGTCAAATGTGTTTTTTGCGCAAGTTTCATCACTCAACTATTGCTCTAACCCACTTGACAATAAAAAGCACCACAAATGATTGGAATCCATTCATATACACCAAAGTTATTCAATAACTAGAAAATGGGAGCACTTTACACATTTCGCTGGATCATGGATCGGTGGAAACCCTCATAGGGCCGTGGAGATGGCTGACATACACGTCACATGGAGTCTAGTCACTATCGCAACACGCACATGTTCACATACAACACGTGTTGCGATCCTGACAGATCTTTACAATGATAACTGTCCCATGGAAATACATACAAATACAATGAACTGTTTCCATAGCAGTACAAACTACAATGATGACTGTATCCATGGTCATACATACACAAAAACTACATAGAATTGTATCCATGGTCATACATTCAGTCATAACTACTATGATGTGTATCCATAGTCATACATAAAGGTACAGTTACAAAATACATATGGTATCACAAATACTACTATAATTGTTGATACATGAGATAATTAATTTTACTCTATATGAAACTGGGTATCTAAAATAAATGAAATCAAAAATATTGATTTGTACCCTCAGAAAGACTTATTTTTCAAAATAAAAGTTTCACATATTGTTTCAAATTGGTTATTCACTGACATAAAAATGCATAACACTACATAAAATTTAAAATTCTGTGTTTTGGATAAAAAGAGAAAGACAATGTCCAAGTGATTTGTGGCGAGCATGGAGAGCATGCTGTGGACCATGTGTACTGCCAGGTAGGCCTGGCCACCAGCAGACATGAGGGGGGCTCTAGGAGCGCCTGCCACGCCCACAGCAGCTTTAACCAACATTTCATGTTCATCTCTCACAGAAACAAAGAGATTAAGTATTTGTCTAAAAACAACAACTTTTTAAGTTGATATGTATGTAATGTGTCTCCAAATAGATCACTGTGTGAACACTGTTTCTAGAATATGTACAAACTTTATCACTTGAGATATAAGGACACATGGAAGAGGCCTTGCCTTGATTTATATTACGACAAGAGCTTACCCCCAGTCATCTTTGGAAAGTTCAATGGCATTTACGTATAAAATAAAAATTTGGTTTTGCTTCCATAATTTTTTAAAAACCAATTAAAACAAACTTGACTTTATAACAAACCAATTAAATCAGAAAGTTGAAGAGCACCAAGCACTATTTCTTTTTTTGTGCTCATTTAACATAACCAATATTTTACATGCACCTTTTGTTTAGGTTTGTGATAATAACAAACTACTACACTATCACTGTCATTTTGACGACAACTGATAACTACCACCAACTATAGAACCAGTAACAGTTGAAGGACATTCTAGTCCCTCCATCACATGGTCGGCTCCCCCCTGCCCACCCACGCTTCCAGCACCCCCACACCCATGGCCAGGGGTGGCGGCTGGGTGCTGGGAAACAGGGGTGGGGGAGGGGAGCCAGTGTTATGGCACATGGAGACATTCAAGTGATTGTCCTAATGTCTGGGGCACCAGACAGTTAGAACTCAGCACAACACATTTCAACACTTTTCATCATATATCAGCACTTATATATCAAGAATTCACCCTGTAAGGAGAAGTACATTGAAGCAAGTAAGTATGGGAATGCCTACAACCTACATCGTGGGTTTCAGTTTCACTCAATACATCAAGAAATGAGACAACATAAGAAGTTTATGAACTGAAAAGTAGGACTGAGATGTATCTAAGAGTGGCAGCACCAGTACTTGCCCAGGACAGACAGATGTGTGACCATCCTGTGATCAGTGCATGTGGCTCATGTATTATCTGAGATTGCATTCAGCCACATGTACTAACCATTAATGGTTAACCTACAATATTTCTATAGACAAACATATAGGTCTGTTCAAGCAAGCATTAAGTAACTTAAATGATAAATAAGAGTGCTCTAATTTTCTCAACGAAAGGTCCCTGATAAGAAGTAAATAAGCAGTTCCACAGTTTGACAGTGTAAGTATAACAAATTCACAACTGAACAACAATTAATTTCTAATTTTAAGTGCTCATCAAAACAAGAGCATAACAATAAATTTAAAAAGAGAAAAAAGGAACTGTCAATCACAACTGGTGTTTCCTGTAGTTGGCAAGCACACTCCAATTGAGCTGCTGTCCTCCTGTCATTCTGTCTGTCTGTCAGTCAGTCTATCTGTCTGTCTGTCTGATGGATGTTGAGAAGGGCTGTATGGGTAGGTGGCAGCACTAAGTAGATAGAAGGTAGTAGAGTCTTGTGCTGGAAGCAGGTCAAAGTCTGCAGTCTTCCCATTCTTCCATGTTCCCCATCTCACACAATTTGCATTGGGACTTTACGATGCTGGCAATATTACAGGGATATGGTAATATTTGCACAAAGAGCGCTGACATTTACCACGCACAGAATCGCGACAAACTGTCACATGGCCATCGGTCACTTCAACGTATTCTGAAAAATCAATCAAATACCTTTGATTAATGAAAGGCATTGTTTCATGTATTCAAAGCACACAGACAGCAGTAGATGAGTTGTTTGAGAGGCATTTTAGAAGTTGGAGATATCAAGAAGACAAGGAGTTTATGTTTTATCAACTTCTTTATTGCAGTATTTAGCACTATATGATAAACTTATTGTTACTGGCATTTAACAATGGAAATATGCAAATATCACTATGAACACTTTTTATCTACCAGTATGTGTACTCAATAATGTTGATGTGTACTGAAAGCTACTGGTATGTGTACTTTTATCTACCAGTATGTGTACTCAATAATGTTGATGTGTACTGAAAGCTACTGGTATGTGTACTTTTATCTACCAGTACGTGTACTCAATAATGTTGATGTGTACTGAAAGCTACTGGTATGTGTACTTTTATCTACCAGTATGTGTACTCAATAATGTTGATGTGTACTCAATAATGTTGATGTGTACTGAAAGCTAGTGGTATGTGTACTTTTATCTACCAGTATGTGTACTCAATAATGTTGATGTGTACTGAAAGCTAGTGGTATGTGTACTTTTATCTACCAGTACGTGTACTCAATAATGTTGATGTGTACTGAAAGCTACTGGTATGTGTACTTTTATCTACCAGTATGTGTACTCAATAATGTTGATGTGTACTGAAAGCTTCTGGATTTGTACTTTTATATACCAGCAGTGTTGCATCCAGGTCTTGATAAATAAGGGGGAGGTACCCCCTTGTTTTCATAAAAGTGGGGGAGTGACATGAAATTTTGAACTAGTGCTAATAAAGAGGACCAACATATACAAAGCAATAATAAAGCTTATATAGAATGATGAATTTTATTTGACTATCTAAATTATATCGATATTGCAAGTGGTCACATAAAAAGAAATACCTTAAATGAAGAGTCAGAGTTTTGAAGTTTGAACAACCCGTTATCTTTTGAAGATTCAATGCAAAGTTGTCATATCATATTTCCTTCTTTATTTAGCTGAAACCAAGTATAATCTTGCTCCCTCTTTTTCTTGAATTTATGCTTCATATTAATTTGTTTGAAGTCAATCCTCGGAATAGTCGGTATTCGGTGTTCATCGGTCTAACTTACGTGAATATTCTTGGCTTGAAGTAGGTGCTTCACAAATTGGAAGCGTTGGATAACGAAAGAAATCTGTTATTCGTTTTGTCTCGGGCATTTTTGCTCACGAACTTGGCTTTCTAGCAGTTTAACAGATGAAACAGGCCATTGCCCTGTACTTATTTGAGCGGAAACAGCTACTGCGCAGTGCGCATGTCATTCATTTGGAAGTGCTATCACTATAATCATTACCTCAGATACATATGTTTATTATATATGCCAAGCGGTGAGTTACTGAGTTTTCTCAGTTCTAGAAAAGTGTTCTAGCCACATGAGTGTGATATCACTTTTTCAAGTCAATGAAAATATCACAGAGTGAATGACGTCATGTGTACAATGGTTTGACGTCACTTCTACAATCAACGCGACGTCATCGCCAATGCTAAGTTACGACCAACAATGGTATGAAGTCGCCAGAAAACTCTCGAGTCAAGACCTTTTGGACATAAATTACCACATTATTGACCACAGAGGCATATAATAAACAGAATATCGTTTGTTTTGAGTGTGATATCACTTATCTCTCATCTCGTGACGGGGTAAAGTCTATATTTTCACTCGTGGCTGTGCCACTCGTGAAAATACTGGCTCTACCCTGTCACTCGATGAGAGATAAGTGATATCATACTCAAAACAAAAGATATCCTCTATTTGATTCACCAAGACGGAATCCAAGGAGATTTGCCATTTGCATTGGTAAAATAAAAGAGAATTTTATGATTGATTACGTGAACAAGTTATTATTATTTTGTTTTATCAAAGTATGTAAAGTGTATGTAGCTCATCAGACTTTTGATGGAAAACTGTGACCCTATTTGGGGTCATGGGGTCACCAAATCTACAACTTAGAATCTTCATTGTTCAAGGAGTCTACAGACAACTTTTCAGCTCTCTAAACCTTTTGGAACTGGAGAAGAAGATGAAAATAGGTTTTCAAGGTTTTGACCCCTGTGACCCCATTTGGAGTCATGGGGTCACGAAATCAACAATTTATAATCCCCTTACAACTCCCCAAGGAGTCTGCACATCAAACTTCAGCTCTCTAGAGTCATTGTTTCTGGAGAAAAAGTCGAAAAAGTGAAAAGGTTACGGATGGACGGATGGACCAACGCCGGACACCATGCCATGCCATACCTTGAGCCCGTCGGGTCTTTCAGACCTGATGAGCTAAAAATCCAGGTAGGTTGAGCAGTAGTTCGTCTAGATTGGGGGACTTAATGTAATTTTGCTCGATTACTCCCCCACATAAATATTAAAATTGAGGGAGTGATACATGAAATAGCTCATTTCTTGCAATCGCGGGGCCTGGATGCAACACTGTACCAGTATGTGTACTCAAGAATGTTGATGTGTACACATATGTGTATTTTTATATACAATTATATGTACTCAACGATTTATGCTATTGGTATGTGTACTTTTATCTAGCAGTATGTGTATGTGTATGGATGTGTACTTACCCTCAAGGAGATGCACATACTTGCATTGCGGCCTCTCACACTGGCCAGACTTAAAATCTCGGCACACTGGGAGGGTGTCCCGCAACTGAAAATTACATCATCATTCATGAATATTTTTCCTTCATATCAACATATATTATGTCATATATATATATGTTTTTCTGTGAATTGTTAAAGTATACAGACATAATTCTATGTAAGTAGAATTATACAGACCCAAAAACCAAACAAGCAAGGTTATGTGTTAATGATTATTGCACATCTATACATACCTTATATGACCGGGTATAAGCAGAGAATTGGATACCAGAAATTAGGGGGTCAAACGGGGTTGGTTTATACCAAGGGTCTATGATAATGATATAGAGGCCAAGTGAGTATCTGTCAGCCCAGTAAGTTAGAGAGTCGATGATTATACCTGAAGCGAAATGCACAATCATCGATGTCATTTCAATATTGAACTTGTGAAATAAAATTACCTTTGTCCTGTTTTTTTTTATGAATATATACATAGAGAAGTAAATAATATATTCATATAATATCTGTGCATCATTAACATATTGATAGATTTCATCAGATATATGATATGTGGCTTCACTAGAAATTGTATCCATGATTGGGAATTGAAAAACACGATTTTTAAAATATTATCAAGAATAATCTCTTTAGAAAGCTTGTTGTCCATTTTAAAGGGGCAGTAGCATGTTTTTGTGGGGAATAAAGGGGATGTCAAGGATATGAAAATAAATGGTTCCAATTCAAAGACAATGTATATAAATTAAATGAAGCAGCAGTAAATCAAATATATCATGTAAAGCTCAGCCATGCCATTCCTTTATCTTACTAAAATGAAAGGTGGCTGCCAATGAACTTTATGTGAATCATTATAAATTGTTCTCTGACTGTGAATGATTTTGTTTGTGTAAGCAGATTTTTTATACTAACAAAATAATACATTTAGCACTAACAAACAATTATCAGTGAAAATTTGAAGATATAAGATTTACAAAAAACGTGCTACTGCCCCTTATATAACATGACATATTTTTATGGACGTTTCAAACAAATCTTTGTCAAAGATACACTCATGAAGGCACGTTATTTTACTGTACTAGTACTCGGAATCTCAATCGTAATATCTGTATGACAAATAACATTACTAATATTCTTTTGTTCTCATGGTTATCTTTTTGATTGTTGTTCTTCAAATTTTATATACATAAATATTTCAATTAACTGCATTATTTTGTTGAAAAGGTAATATATTGGAAAATGTAATAATTTAATTAGAAAGTTGCATTTTTTTTGGACATTTAATATTATTATGACAACATTTTAAGTTTCCTATATCATTTTCAAATCAACTTGCTGATTGGTCAACTTTAATAACTTCCTTTTTCTTAATTAATTAACAAATAGCTGATTTCCTGTAAACACATCATGAAGCAAAAAATGTTGACTGAATGTTCGTTTTTTTAGAACAATGTGTTATCTGATTAAAGCAAACAAACACCTTAAGTGACTCTTGTTATTTCTTTTTGTCATTCTTTTTCAATTAATATATCTCTAAAAATGATATGTCATTTGATAAGGAGAACAGAACAACAGTCAAAATTATAGATAAAAACTGTCCATGCAACTTGCACCATGTTGACTTGTCACTGTCAGTCAGCAATGTAGAGCTGCAAGGGGGTTGGCTTATAAATGAGAAACTATGTTTTTACTGGAATTTGGATGAAAGGGGGTCGGCTTTGAGGTGGGGTTGGCTTATATCTGGTCATATATGGTACTGGAAATTAATGATAATAATGTCAATTCTATAAAAAAAAAAGAAGTAAAAAGTAAGTTTGTATGAGTGCAGATGCATACAGTACATACACACATGCAGATGGCGTGCATTGGAGCAAGTTGTTCTCCCTCCCTCCCTTACTTCAACCAGGGGTTAGTTGACTCAAGTGCACACCATCCAGTACAATACATGTACCTACATCGCATTGCTACATCACTAAAGCCTTTATGTTGATAAATCAGCCTCTAAGGTTAAGCTTAAGATTGTTTTTGTTATTGATGATCAAAGTCCTATAACTGGGCGTACTGCATTTAATTGACTGTGAGTAGTGTTGGCTGGTGTTAGCAGACCTAGCTTGCTCCATAAGAAGCGCATGAACTGACAAGGAACAAGTGCGCACTCACATGGTATATCAGCTACTTGCTGTGACGTCAACTGCCCTGAATGTGGAACAAACAATGAATAAATCTTTTATCTCGATGCTGAAGGAACTCACAAGGAACTGGCTCAAGCAACTTGTCATAGAGGTCAGCATAGGAAGACAGTTTTGTGTGGCTAGTTTGCTGATGGTAAGGCGCCTTATTTGAATGGTCAGTATCAGATAGCTGCTAAAATGTTAACAGGTTATTCAGAGGCAGTGTAATGTTTCATGTAATCATATGTTTTATGTAGTGATGTTTCATGTATTGTAATGTTTTCTGTGGTGTTGTGTTTCATGTATTTATGTTGAGAGGTTTCATGTATTGTGATGTTTCATGTGATATGATCTTTGTGTAGTGTCATGTATGACATCATAACTTTACCTAGTTATTTCCCTTTTATAAGATATACCCTCAAGATATAACCTATTTTTGTGGTATTTACAAATTGTCTCATACCTCACTAACTCAAATTTTGTTCCTATCAAGTAAGGGCTTATTTTTTTAGATCAGTTGATCTGCATTGATCTGGGCATAAAATTGTCAACATTAAACTGATCTGTTTAACTCCTCCTCAGTTGAGTGAAGAAAACTGTATGATATTTAAAGCTTTTCACAAAATACCTTTTTTTTACAATTTTTCTGGGTGACTTTAAAAAAAAAAATCCTTTCCAATTTTTTTAAACTCTTATTTTATAGCAAGGTAATGTAACCCTTATCCTAAATCAAATAGTTTTAGAGGGTTATCCCTCTTCTACTGAAAAGTAATTGGAATTACAAAAAAGGGTATTTCTTATATATTTTTGGCTATTTTGCAGAATTTGTCAGGGCAAAGAAAGTGATGTAGTGCTTTAACCCCTACATTTTTCCTTGAATTTGTCAAACAGAATCTTGAGGTTCACGATGTGCAAGTCATTTAACTTCTAAAATATTTTTTATTACAAAATAAATACCTTGTTGCCATATGATTTATTTTATTTACCAGAATTTAAACATTTTTGCTAAATATTTGTGACAGAAAATTAATTTAATTTGTGTGGAAATTATCTTAACATTTGACATCTGTATAATTTAAATGCTATTCCACGACATCGACCTATGTTTCAAACACAATAAACGTTTTCATTGTGGCTTGTGTTGTATTGTCATAATTTATCTTAAGAAAAATACTATGAAAACAGGCGACACCCAAAAAATTAAAAAAAATTGGCACCTGTTTGGAAAGTGTCAATAAAAATCAACAAAAGAATAAAATAATTGTTATATTAACATCAATTGTTGGGGAAATATGTCTCTTAACAATTATAATGTTCATTATGTTTGTTGTTGTCAGTGCTCAAGTTTACTGAGATTTACTGCGTATTACCACGGAAATAGGTAACACAAGGGTATGTACAGTTGATGTATGTGTACTCATGTATCGTTTCAGACTGGCTGAAATCCTAAGTTCCCTGTAAATTGGTTATGGTTACAGTATAACCAGTCCACTTAAAATATGCTGTAGATTCCCATGGGCGCCATCCAAGAGGATGTAGAGGGCAGGGAGTATAGCAGGATGGTTAGATAGCTACCTGTTTATTGTCATCAAAGTATGCAACACTAGCTGCATTAGTGGGGATTGGAGAGCAAGCAGGGGCCGCAACCACAGCCTCGGCCGGCCCCACTACCACCGGATCTGTCAATCAAAGGTTGCCATGGCAACATAATGCAAATTGTGCAGGTGAAGCAGATGCATGCAGAATGGCAAGAAGCACACAGGATTGTGCAGGTAGTCAGTATGAAACAAATAAAATGATAAGGAATAAAATAACCAAACATGTTAATATGACATGCTGGAGACAAAGTTGCATTGAGTTAATTTACATGCAGGAAACAACTTGGTCTCATCACTACAAGGTAGGCTACAGCAGTAAAGGTATATTCTGCACTGCATCAGTCTAAGTTATTCAGACATTCATTTATTCATCCTTTCAAATCATAAACTTTTATTTGTTTTCAAAATGTTATAAAATTGAACTCTTAACCTATATATATTCTGAATGTCTGAAGTCTGAAGTCTGAAGTCTGAATAGGTTTAAGATTAATACAGCACAGAATGAAAATCCAAAACCAAGCGTTATGTGTGTTACAACAATTTAACAGTTTTATTCCTTAACAAATTTAAGATATGATTCATACATAAAGCAAAAAGAGGCAATTTCAAACAAATATCAGTTGTTTTGATTTGTGGTTATTGCAAGTCTGTGCTAGCTAAATAAGACGGCTTAGGATTCATTTACTAGCTTATGTCCTTTATCAACAGGTAGTTCATTAGATACTGCCTTAACAGTGAAGTTAAAAAAAATACGATTTATGCTGCCACACGTTTGAAGAATGCATAAAAAAATTTATCAAAACTTTCTATGTATATTCCTAAAATGTAGGATGTTGCAAGTATATAAAGTTATCAAAATTGTCCGTTTATATTCCTCAATGTAAGGTGTTGCACACATATAAAGGTTCTTAAAGTGTCTGTGTATATTCCTCAATGTAGGGTGTCGCACACATATAAAGGTACTTAAAGTGTCTGTGTAAATTCCTCAATGTAGGGTGTCGCACACATATAAAGGTACTTAAGTGTCTGTGTATATTCCTCAATGTAGGGTGTCGCACACATATAAAGGTACTTAAGTGTTTGTGTATATTGCTCAATGTAGGGTGTCGCACACATATAAAGGTACTTAAAGTGTCTGTGTATATTCCTCAATGTAGATTGTTGGACACATATAAAGGTTTCTTAAGTGTCTGTGTATATTGCTCAATGTAGGGTGTCGCACACATATAAAGGTACTTAAAGCGTCTGTGTATATTCCTCAATGTAGAGTGTTGGACACATATAATGGTACTTAAAGCGTCTGTGTATATTCCTCAATGTAGGGTGTCGCACACATATAAAGGTACTTAAAGCGTCTGTGTATATTCCGCAATTTGAGTGTTGGACACATATAAAGGTACTTAAGTGTCTGTGTATATTCCTCAATGTAGAGTGTTGGACACATATAAATGTACTTAAAGCGTCTGTGTTTATTCCTCAATGTAGGGTGTCGCACACATATAAAGGTACTTAAAGCGTCTGTGTATATTGCTCAATGTAGGGTGTCGCACACATATAAAGGTACTTAAAGTGTCGGTGTATATCCCTGAATTGTAGGGTGTCACACACATATAAAGGTACTTAAGTGTCTGTGTATATTTCTCAATGTAGGGTGTCGCACACATATAAAGGTACTTAAGTTTCTGTGTATATTCCTCAATGTAGGGTGTCGCACACATATAAAGGTACTTCATTTTTTGTTAATATTCCTCAATGTAGGGTGTCACACACATATAAAGGTACTTAAGTTTCTGTGTATATTCCTCAATGTAGGGTGTCGCACACATATAAAGGTACTTCATTTTTTGTTAATATTCCTCAATGTAGGGTGTCACACACATATAAAGGTACTTAAGTTTCTGTGTATATTCCTCAATGTAGGGTGTCGCACACATATAAAGGTACTTAAAGCGTCTGTGTATATTCCTCAATGTAGGGTTTCGCACACATATAAAGGTACTTAAAGCGTCTGTGTATATTGCTCAATGTAGGGTGTCGCACACATATAAAGGTACTTTAAGTGTCTGTGTATATTCCTCAATGTAGGGTTTCGCACACATATAAAGGTACTTAAAGCGTCTGTGTATATTGCTCAATGTAGGGTGTCGCACACATATAAAGGTACTTTAAGTGTCTGTGTATATTCCTCAATGTAGGGTGTCGCACACATATAAAGGTACTTAAAACGTCTGTGTATATTCCTAAATGTAGGGTATCGCACACATATAAAGGTACTTTAAGTGTCTGTTCATATTCCTCAATGTAGGGTGTCCGCACATATAAAGGTACTTAAAGTGTCTGTGTATATTCCTCAATGTAGAGCGTTGGACACATATAAAGGTACTTAAAGCGTCTGTGTATATTCCTCAGTGTAGGGTGTCACACACATATAAAGGTATGTAAAGTGTCTGTGTATATTGCTCAATGTAGAGTGTTGGACACATATAAAGGTACTTAAAGCGTCTGTGTATATTCCTCAATGTAGGGTGTCGCACACATCATAAGGTACTTAAAGTGTCGGTGTATGTTCCTCAATGTAGGGTGGTGGACACATATAATGGTACTTAAAGCGTCTGTGTATATTCCTCAATGTAGATTGTTGGACACATATAAAGGTTTCTTAAGTGTCTGTGTATATTGCTCAATGTAGGGTGTCGCACACATATAAAGGTACTTAAAGCGTCTGTGTATATTCCTCAATGTAGAGTGTCGCACACATCATAAGGTACTTAAAGTGTCGGTGTATATTCCTCAATTGTAGGTTGTCACACACATATAAAGGTACTTAAAGTGTCGGTGTATATTCCTGAATTGTAGGGTGTCGCACACATATAAAGGTACTTAAAGTGTCGGTGTATATCCCTGAATTGTAGGGTGTCACACACATATAAAGGTAGTTAAGTTTCTGTGTATATTCCTCAATGTAGGGTGTTGGACACATATAAAGGTACTTAAGTGTCTGTGTATATTTCTCAATGTAGGGTGTCGCACACATATAAAGGTACTTAAGTTTCTGTGTATATTCCTCAATGTAGGGTGTCGCACACATATAAAGGTACTTCATTTTTTGTTAATATTCCTCAATGTAGGGTGTCACACACATATAAAGGTACTTAAGTTTCTGTGTATATTCCTCAATGTAGGGTGTCGCACACATATAAAGGTACTTAAGTGTCTGTGTATATTTCTCAATGTAGGGTGTCACACACATATAAAGGTACTTAAGTTTCTGTGTATATTCCTCAATGTAGGGTGTCGCACACATATAAAGGTACTTAAGTGTCTGTGTATATTTCTCAATGTAGGTGTCGCACACATATAAAGGTACTTAAGTGTCTGTGTATATTTCTCAATGTAGGGTGTCACACACATATAAAGGTACTTAAGTGTCTGTGTATATTGCTCAATGTAGGGTGTCGCACACATATAAAGGTACTTAAAGTGTCTGTGTATATTCCTCAATGTAGAGTGTTGGACACATATAAAGGTTTCTTAAGTGTCTGTGTATATTGCTCAATGTAGGGTGTCGCACACATATAAAGGTACTTAAAGCGTCTGTGTATATTCCTCAATGTAGAGTGTTGGACACATAAAATGGTACTTAAAGCGTCTGTGTATATTCCTCAATTGTAGGGTGTCACACACATATAAAGGTACTTACGTGTCTGTGTATATTGACCGATACACCTCTACTTTTCTAATACGCCTTTTTGTACATATAAACTTAGTTGAAAAAATCATCAACTTTGGTAAATAAACTGACCTGCAAAATTTAGAATTTTAAATATATGAGAATTATAAACGACAATGGCAGGAATCGAACCAGGGACCGTTATGTTGCTGAGCAGCGACTCTGCCAACTGAGCTACTGAGGATTGATACAAACAGAGGTACTTTCTGTTGTGTTACGTATATGTTGTTATTTTGTCCTATATAGGTACTAGTTTGTATATTACTTTAATCTAGTTAGGTCAAGACACATACTTACATAGAGAAGGATGGAAAGCATTGTTTCGTCAGATATAACTCGACTGGAGTGGGTATAAGTCAGATGTACTAACACTTCCCTGCATCACTCAATATGATGCAAGCTATGAATTATAATCATCACTTGTCAAGGAATCTGTACACAAAGTTTCAGCGTTATAGACCTTATGCTTCTGGAAAAGCAGGTGAAAATAGGTCTTAAGGGCGTTGCCCCTGTTTCCCTTATTAGGGGCCACAAGGTCACCAGGGCTATAAATTATAATCCTTACTAGTCAAGGAGTATGTACACAAAGTTTTAGCTTTCTAGGCCTTGGTTCTGGAGAAGAAGTCGAAAATGCACAAAAATAACGGACGGATGGATGGACAGATTGAAGGACGGACGGACGGACAATGAGCTATGGGCATATTTCTAACTTATCAGCGCATGCATGGTTTATTCAGCATTTTCTTGTTAGAGTGTGAATGGATGAAAAAAATCAGTAGTCTCAATATTTGGTTTGGTTTAAACAAATTATCATCAGTTCTATTATTGTTCAGTAAACAGTAGGTGACTTCATTGAATATTGCATCTGACTATCTTTTCAAAGACTGACACAATAAAATGATCAGAATATTTCTTTAATCATGACGTTGTTGCAGGTCAAAGAATATTCAAGATACATAATTTGGTGAAAATATTTTATCTAGTGCTTATATGCTAGCACTATCTTTCTCCGAGTTAGTATGTTAGATGTTTGGCTGCCTGCATAACAGAGTGAAAGATACCTTCACAAAGCCGTAATCCAGTTATGGATTATCTTGTTAGCCATTAGTACATTCTAACTGGTTATATTTAATGCAAAAATACATACTATATTAGTGATATATCCCCCACAAGTAGGCAAGATGTATCTTTTCAATTTTAGCTTTTGTATCAATGATCACTATTGATAAGAAAAACCTCTAAATAAAATCAACACATGTTCACTGTTTGGCATAATTGGGGACAATTGACAAGGTTTCAAGGAATGGATATATTTTAAAATCTTATATGACAATCATGATACACTTTCAAATATTATGTATGACTCAACTGATTTGATTACAATCAAGCAAAAGAAAAAATGAAGTTTTCTTACACAGTAATGATTTTTGTCCAATAAACAGAAATGTAAGATAAAAATCAAAATCGTCCTTTGTGCATATCTTGGATCTCCATGATGAGACAATCATTTACCAAAAGGAAGATTTATGATCCTGACATGATTCCCTACAATTCACTTTTTTCATGAGTTTTTAGTACTTTTTACCGCTAAATGTTTCTTCTTACACAAATATTTTCAAATTTTTATATCACGATGTATTCAGATCTAACTATACATCCTCATAAAACATTTTATCAAATCATACTCAAATCTCTGAGCCAGGCAGGTTTTGAATTAATTTTCTAACAAAGTCACCCTCTTGGATGAAAAAACACTAAATTTTACTAAAATGTCTTTCGAATCATTAATCATAAAGATTTTCATGTCATTATGTATCTCAGTAACAAATTTATATAAAACCAATGATACTTAGTTTAGAAGTTCTGGGCGAGACAGAACTCATACCAGATATCTTACACAGTCAACCTTTTTTGACCCAAAAGACAAAATATTACAAAAATATTTTAAAATATGTGACATCATGACAGACCTTCATATGGAAATGTATCTCAATATCAAATTTGATAAAAATGTGTTGATTTGTTTAGAAGCTATGAGCTGGATAGGACTTGCAATTTGATGTGTATGGTCTGCAGAAAATATGTAAGCGGATAAAGTCATGAAATCAATTGAAAACAACAAAATAGCAACAACTTACAACATTTCTAATATCTATATTTCTACATCAAATGAAAGAATAGAGAATGTTTCTTATTCATCATTATGCATATAAAGTACACAAGAGGCACAATCAAGTGATATAAGAACATAAAACTGCATGCAGCACTGTACGTGAGCTGTGAGGCACCAGTGAACTGAACAACAACTGTCCTAGCTAGCTAGGTGTGGGACACTCAGGGAACAGACTCACTCCCGCACTGGGGACCCCCGGGGAATGCAGTGTCTCTCACCCCTAGAAACATCACTTGGTTTGCCGGGGCTTTAGTTGGGAGAGATTACAGACAGAACATAAACAGGTCAGTCTACCTGCCAGAAGTCAAGCACCAACTTCAATAACACTATGGAACTATTTTCATTAGCAGGCCTAGATAGAAAAAATGAACTTACACGTGACTGGTATATATGGTTGTTGTCCTAACTGCATAAGGGCTGCATGTTGATATGCTCCTATTGCGCTAGGCTGGTACGTCATGGGAATTCCACTCTTAGCATCCGTCATGGCCATCCGTTTGTAAGGGGGGACAACTCCTTGGATGGCACCCTATGGGTGGCAGAGAGCACAAACATGATTGGCCAAAGCAAAGCAGGGTGGTAAAATCATTACACACAAACATGAATAAAGAGTAGAGAGATTTTTACTTGGTTTGCAAGTTGTTGGAAGAGGAGGAGGGTGAGAAGACAACTCAACAGATAGATCAAGAATGTGTTAAATAAGATTATTCTTGCTTTACAGAATTATTTTTTTGCATATCTAGAATTAATATTAAAGAGCTGGAAGCATCTATAAGACCAGTAAAATGGACAAATCTTCTCCAAAAGTATAGAGGCTAAACTAAGGGACAATTGGCTACTATCAGAAGACTAAAGACGGCTTATAGTTCACATTCGCTTTAATACCATTAATCTACTCATAGATAGACAGATAGAGAAGTTCTTTACACTGAGTAGCTATCAAATAGAGGTTGCAGAATCACATGACCACCGTAATATTGCCCAGTCACGCTTGGACGGACGCAAGGTTTTTCATATGGACATACATTGTATAAAGCTGCCATGCAAGAGGCGTGTATTGTGATGTTGTGAGAGAACTGGCAGACAATTTGGATCACGAAAGGAAAACAAAATTAATTCTACAAAAAGCAAGGTATGTCACTCTGTGTGTCGATCATGTGACTGTGCAAACAATCATCTTAAAGCTCTCTACAGCTACATGCAAAGCATGATGGGAAATAGTACCAGAACAAGATCGTCTGTAGGGTCACGAGATCTCTTCTTGCCCGCGGTCAAGACCTCAACCACTTGCGGCTAATTAGTATGCAGAGCACATGATGGCAATTGGCCAATGAAATGGCGGCATGGCAGGGATGGCGGCACATGACAACAGCAAGCAGCAAGGCATGTTGGGTGATGAAAATAAAAAAGGCACCGTCGGTCAAGATTGATACCATGCATATAAATACTCAATGTTATCTTTACAAAAAGCTTTAGAGAGAGACATACATCATGCCTTTAATCCAATATAGGAAAACAATCCTTCCCCATAATTTGAAATTAAAATATAAGTAAGTGTTTGGATAGATGCCAAGTGCTTGAGCTGTTATTATCAACAACGTGAGTAGAACCCGTCAGAAAAAGACAGAGTGCCAAAATTAATAATTCATGCATATAACAAAAATAAGAAATAAAACATTTGAGTAAAGGATAAACCCAAAGCAAAGAGAAGGTCTGTCTATGTGATGTTTGTATCAAAATACAAGAGCTTTCATTAATAAGTTGTGGGTGTGTTTAATAATCTAAATTTCGGCTGCATATCTATTCAGAAAAGTATAATCTGCAACAAAAGAGAATGAATCCATCAAAGCTGAAAAACAAAATAATAATAATGTATTTTTATATCTACTACCATGAAAAGAATTTCACCTTGTTGCCATAGCAATAACAATTCAGCATGTCATGATTTTCAGAGAAGAAATTACTGTAACATAACTAATGTTACAACAACTTCTATTTCAAAATTGAAAACATACCTTTTATGGTTGAACACCTTGGAAAGACGGGAGCAAATCCTGTAACTATCACTTTGATTTGGACACTTTTTGAAAACTTTGTTTTCTTTTTCCAAAGACTAAATTCAATGGTTAGCAACCAACTTTTAAATGTCATGTATGTGCATGGACTAGTATAAAATTAGCATGTACGTACAACCAAGCAATACACCAAAAGTTCACATGCAGTTTGGGTCACTGACTTGATTTGCTTAAAAGTTTCTTATTATCACCCCCTGTTGAAATTCAAAACGCTGTAACAGTCGAACGGTTTATTTTCATACAATTTGACACTATAAACTTCCAAATTGTTGGTCTGTACACGTGTTTCGTGTAAATGTTTGTAGGGGGAGGGGATTGGGAGGGGAGATAGGTTCCTCTACCCGTGGCTCCAGGGCTCCAGGGCTCCACACACAGGGTGCCTCAGAAGACATCTTGAGGAACAAGATGTGGCACCTGCCTCTGTCCGTCTCTTATTTGTGAATTCATATCTCTGTCTTGTCTATTTGTCTTGTCTTTCCATCTATTGGTTTGCATAGAGTGGGAGAGTGAGAGCAGTGACAAGAACAATGTCTACAGTGCGAGCTCAACCTACAGGGACAGCAGAAGTCCTGAGTACATCCACCAAGCAAGTATTGCCAACCAACTTTCCAGGAACAACACATGTGCTGCACGCCCATCCAGTGAAGAGGAGGAGCAACACGTGTGCTGCACTCCCATCCAGTGAAGAGGAGAAGCAATACATGTGCTGCGCTCCCATCCAGTGAAGAGGAGGAGCAACACATGTGCTGCACTCCCATCCAGTGAAAAGGAGGAGCAACACATGTGCTGCATTCCCATCCAATGAAGAGGAGGAACAATACATGTGCTGCATTCCCATCCAGTGAAGAGGAGGAGCAACACATGTGCTGCACTCCCACCCAGTGAAGAGGAGGAGCAACACGTGTGCTGCACTCCCATCCAGTGAAGAGGAGGAGCAACACATGTGCTGCACTCCCATCCAGTGAAGAGGAGGAGCAACACGTGTGCTGCACTCCCATCCAGTGAAGAGGAGGAGCAACACATGTGCTGCACTCCCATCCAGTGAAGAGGACGAACAATACATGTGCTGCACTCCCATCCAGTGAAGAGGAGGAGCAACACATGTGCTGCACTCCCATCCAGTGAAGAGGAGGAGCAATACATGTGCTGCACTCCCATCCAGTGAAGATGAGGAGCAACACATGTGCTGCACTCCCATCCAGTGAAGAGGAGGAACAATACGTGTGCTGCATTCCCATCCAGTGAAGAGGAGGAGCAATACATGTGCTGCATTCCCATCCAGTGAAGAGGAGGAGCAACACATGTGCTGCATTCCCATCCAGTGAAGAGGAGGAACAATACGTGTGCTGCACTCCCATCCAGTGAAGAGGAAGAGCAACACATGTGCTGCATTCCCATCCAGTGAAGAGGAGGAACAATACGTGTGCTGCATTCCCATCCAGTGAAGAGGAGGAGCAATACATGTGCTGCATTCCCATCCAGTGAAGAGGAGGAACAATACATGTGCTGCACTCCCATCCAGTGAAGAGGAGGAACAATACATGTGCTGCATTCCCATCCAGTGAAGAGGAGGAGCAACACATGTGCTGCATTCCCATCCAGTGAAGAGGAGGAACAATACGTGTGCTGCACTCCCATCCAGTGAAGAGGAAGAGCAACACATGTGCTGCATTCCCATCCAGTGAAGAGGAGGAACAATACGTGTGCTGCATTCCCATCCAGTGAAGAGGAGGAGCAACACATGTGCTGCATTCCCATCCAGTGAAGAGGAGGAACAATACGTGTGCTGCATTCCCATCCAGTGAAGAGGAGGAGCAACACATGTGCTGCACTCCCATCCAGTGAAAAGGAGGAGCAACACATGTGCTGCACTCCCATCCAGTGAAGAGGATGAGCAACACATGTGCTGCACTCCCATCCAGTGAAGAGGAGGAGCAATACGTGTACAGAGGCAAGCAACTAGAGGCGGCTGGCAATGGGAAGGAATATGGCAGCTTGTGAGAGAATATAGCAACTACTGAAAAGTACTAAGGGCATTTCAATCTTTTGAGACAAAGAACCTACTTGAATACGATAACAAAGGGCATTCTATGGTTTTGTTTGTTTTTTTGTGGGTCATCTTGTAATTTCTCTAGTAATGTAGTAAGACTGAGATGTTTGTGGGTCATCTTGTAACTTCTCTAGTAAAGTAGTAAGACTGAGATGTTTGTGGGTCATCTTGTAACTTCTCTAATCATGTTATAAGACTGAGATGTTTGTAGGTCATCTTGTAACTTCTCTAGTAATGTTACATGACTGAGATGTTTGTGGGTAATTTTTCAACCTCTCTTGACGGGTTATAAGACTGAGATGTTTTTGGGTCATCTTGAAACTACTGTGGCATGGTTATAAGAATGAAATGTTTTTTGATCATCTTGTCATTTCTTTACGATGGTTAAAACATGTAGATGTTCTTGTGCCATGTTGCAACTTCTTTAGGACTGGATCAAGATTGAAAAGTTTTAAGAGTGTGACAACTTTCTACAGACTGAAAGTTCATCACTGATGTGTTACAGAGTGGTGCAACTATCGGAGGCTAGTGGGCATGATGGAAGGCTCAGTTTGGGGTTTTTTGGAGGGCAAAAAAGTGGTCAGGCATGAAGCTGGCACAATGCAGTGTTAGAGTTGAGAAAAGAGAGAGAGAGGGCGTGCTGTGTCCCAGCCCACATCAAATCAAGTAGGGAAATAATGTAAAGTGCCAGGCTCAAACTAAACATAATACTATCAGCGTTTTTCAGCAAGGGATGACTGATGATGGTTTAGGAGAGGCAGCTTCAAGTAGAGTGACCCAGCATTAGAATCCCACTCATCTTGATGCAACCATTGTTAGGAGTAGATTCTTCATTAAACATAAGTTTTCTCAAGCAACAACATTTCAATGGCAGTCCTACAATAGATTGCATCAAGATTGAGTGCTATATCTGGTCTAGCTATAATAATACAGGTAGTATAGTGAGATTCAACAAGCACAGAATGCAAGGTCATAGGAGGCAATCACCACAAGACAGCAGCAGGGGACAAGGACAGACAGATAAGGGAAGGAGTAAGCGGACAGGCAGACAGACAGACAGGAGGACAGACAGACAGACAGTTTAAGTGTGAAATAAGCAGACAGTAGCCCTACCAGCTGAGTCTGGGTCGGGGCATTCTGCGCAGCGACAGCGTTTGCCCGTTGTTGTGCGGCCTTAATCTGGGCCTGAAGGTGGGCCGGAGGGTGAAAATATCTACACGAATCCCGCGTACACTTTCCTTTTATGAAATCCATACACACCGTTACATGGTTGTCGGATTGGTCGACTGTTACATTGTCAGGAGGGTGAGCAAAGCGACATTCGCTAGGTTGTCGCGTGCATGTACCTCTTTGAAATTCACGACATACCTGAAATGAATGTAGAAAGCAGAAAGGCATGTGTTAGTATTGGCAGACAGGTGCTTGCTACCCATAGAGGAGCAACTAAAATAGGCTAGCTTTCACATATGGATAGAGAGTAAGCAAATAAAAAAAAGGAGAGTGTTCTACTTTAGAATGTGCCAAAGTCTAGAAGTGGAGACTAGAAAAGCACTACATAGTTGCTGTTTGGTGCCTGCCCGTGAGTGATTGATTTAGTGAGTGAGTAAGTGACTGAGGGTAGGCCAACTGAACTGACCAGCAGCTGACAGTGTAGGTAAGTAGGTAGGAAGGTAGGTAGCTAGGTAGGGGCTTACAGGTAGAGTGAAAACTTTATACAGACCTATATGTACAGTAAACTACAGTAAATGTTTCAGTAAATTTAGTTTTCTTTAAAGACTCTCTATTAATGTTGTTGCCAATAGCAAGTTCACTTATCTATTAAAATCTTAATCTGTATCTAAATTTTGGGTTCTGTTTTGGCTTTTTTTCCAGTCAGGCAAAGACTGCTGTCCCGTAGTAACCAGACAATGACTAAAGGTTGCAGTGGTCAGAAAATGATAAAAGCCTGCAGTGTTCAGACAATGACTAAAGGCTGCAGTGGTCAGACTATGACTAAAGGCTGCAGTGGTCAGACAATGACTAAAGGCTGCAGTGGTCAGACAATGAACACAGGCTGCAGTGGTCAGACAATGACTTAAGGCTGCAGTGGTCAGACAATGACTAAAGGCTGCAGTGGTCAGACAATGATTAAAGGCTGCAGTGGTCAGACTATGACTAAAGGCTGCAGTGGTCAGACAATGACTAAAGGCTGCAGTGGTCAGACAATGACTAAAGGCTACAGTGGTCAAAGAATGAACACAGGCTGCAGTGGTCAGACAATGACTAAAGGCTGCAGTGGTCAGACAATGACTAAAGGCTGCAGTGGTCAGACTATGACTAAAGGCTGCAGTGGTCAGACAATGACTAAAGGCTGCAGTGGTCAAAGAATGAACACAGGCTGCAGTGGTCAGACAATGACTAAAGGCTGCAGTGGTCAGACAATGACTAAAGGCTGCAGTGATCAGACAATGACTAAAGGCTGCAGTGGTCAGACAATGACTAAAGGCTGCAGTGGTTAGACAATGACTAAACGCTGCAGTGGTCAGACAATGACTTAAGACTGCAGTGGTCAGACAATGACTAAAGGCTGCAGGGGTCAGACAATGACTTAAGGCTGCAGTGGTCAGACAATGACTAAAGGCTGCAGTGGTCAGACAATGATTAAAGGCTGCAGTGGTCAGACAATGACTAAAGGTTGCAGTGGTCAGACAATGAGAAAAGCCTGCAGTGTTCAGACAATGATTAAAGGCTGCAGTGTTCAGACAATGACTAAAGGCTGCAGTGGTCAGACAATGACTAAAGGCTGCAGTGGTCAAACAATGACTAAAGGCTGCAGTGGTCAGACAATGACTTAAGGCTGCAGTGGTCAGACAATGACTAAAGGCTGCAGTGGTCAGACAATGATTAAAGGCTGCAGTGGTCAGACAATGACTAAAGGCTGCAGTGGTCAGACAATGACTAAAGGCTGCAGTGGTCAGACAATAATAAAAGCCTACAGTGGTCAGACAATAAACACTGGCTGCAGTGGTCAGACAATGATTAAAGGCTGCAGTTGTCAGACAATGACTATAGGCTGCAGTGGTCAGACAATGAACACAAGCTGCAGTGGTCAGACAATGACTAAAGCCTGCAGTGGTCAGACAATGACTAAAGGCTGCAGTGGTCAGACAATGACTAAAGGCTGCAGTGGTCAGACAATAATAAAAGCCTGCAGTGGTCAAACAATAAAACAGGCTGCAGTGGTCAGACAATGACTAAAGGCTGCAGTGGTCAGACAATGACTAAAGGCTGCAGTGGTCAGACAATGACTAAAGGCTGCAGTGGTCAGACAATGACTAAAGGTTGCAGTGGTCAGACAATGACTTAAGACTGCAGTGGTCAGACAATGACTAAAGGCTGCAGGGGTCAGACAATGACTTAAGGCTGCAGTGATCAGACAATGACTAAAGGCTGCAGTGGTCAGACAATGATTAAAGGCTGCAGTGGTCAGACAATGACTAAAGGTTGCAGTGGTCAGACAATGAGAAAAGCCTGCAGTGTTCAGACAATGATTAAAGGCTGCAGTGTTCAGACAATGATTAAAGGCTGCAGTGGTCAGACAATGACTAAAGGCTGCAGTGGTCAGACAATGACTAAAGGCTGCAGTGGTCAAACAATGACTAAAGGCTGCAGTGGTCAGACAATGATTAAAGGCTGCAGTGGTCAGACAATGACTAAAGGCTGCAGTGGTCAGACAATGACTAAAGGCTGCAGTGGTCAGACAATGACTAAAGGCTGCAGTGGTCAGACAATGACTAAAGGCTGTAGTGGTCAGACAATGACTAAAGGCTATAGTGGTCATACAATGAACACAAGCTGCAGTGGTCAGACAATGACTAAAGCCTGCAGTGGTCAGACAATGACTAAAGGCTGCAGTGGTCAAACAATAAAACAGGCTGCAGTGGTCAGACAATGACTAAAGGCTGCAGTGGTCAGACAATGACTAAAGGCTGCAGTGGTCAGACAATGACTAAAGGCTGCAGTGGTCAGACAATGACTAAAGGCTGCAGTGGTTAGACAATGACTAAAGGCTGCAGTGGTCAGACAATGACTAAAGGCTGCAGTGGTCAGACAATGACAAAAGGCTGCAGTGGTCAAACAATGATTAAAGGCTGCAGTGGTCAGACAATGAACACAAGCTGCAGTGGTCAAACAATGACAAAAAGGCTGCAGTGGTCAAACAATGATTAAAGGCTGCAGTGGTCAGACAATGAACACAAGCTGCAGTGGTCAAACAATGACTAAAGGCTGCAGTGGTCAGACTATGACTAAAGGCTGCAGTGGTCATACAATGACTTAAGGCTGCAGTGGTCAGACAATGACTAAAGGCTAAGGTAGTCAGACACAAAGTGTGATGGTCAGACAATGACTTAAGGCTGCAGTGGTCAGACAATGACTCAAGACTGCAGTGATCAGACAATGACTTAGGTTGCAATATTAAAAATATCAAAGATATTTACAAACCTTAAAATGTTTGAAGCTCCCAATGACATTCTACACAATATCTTCTGGTAAATATTTATCATCATGAAGCTTAAATATACCGAATGTATTTGCAAATGATAATACCTCTTTGAAAAAAATACAGAAACAGTTTCAAGCGATAAGAATATTGAAAATGTATTGCATACTGCATATATAGGGAAAAAGAAATAGTGTAAACAATAAAAAAAGACAGCTGACCTATCTATAATAGGCATTTTAGAGTTCAAAGCATATTGCAGCACAGTTTTACTACCCCTTCCATGTGAATTTAGAGGTTAGGTAAGTAAGGAAAGGTTATAGCTTAAATTGGTGTTGACGAGTATTGAGTCTGACGAGACCAGAGAGTTTGAAAGAATGAGGTGCAGGACCTACCTCGAGTCTGTCTGGGCGGGGCACCTTCTGGCTGCTGGCCTGAATGGGGGTAGGGATCACCCCCTGGAGCTGCTGGGTAACCACTGTTGCATCACTCCCCGTCCCTTGCACCGCCACACTACCGGGCACTGACGCTGCATTAAGGTACGGGTTGAAGGCTGCGGGCACCGCGGATGTGGGAACAGAACTCATGTAGGGCGGAGCCTGAGGACAAACATAGAAGAGTTCTAGTCTATCTATCCCTAGAACCAGCTAGACAGCATACACAGGACATGGTATCAATGTACAAACAGACCAGCCACAACACACATGCAATCCTCCCTGACCAAAGTGAAGTGGACACACATGCAAATCTTCATTCTTCTCATATAAGACCAAAAACAACTTTATTGTGCTCTGATCAAACTGATGCACTGATAAAAAGTTGGTTCTATCTTGTGTCCATTATTTAACATATTACAATAATTTTTAAAAGTATTTATACAGTTATTATGATAACATATTCATGTTTATGTGATTGCCACTTCATATATAGTCTTAAATACAAACACCTGAAAACAAATCTTTGTAGTACCCATCAACAATTCTAAGGATCAGCAGTCAAATATCTTGCAACAAAAGCAATCAAACTTTATTCTACAGAAACCAAGCGTCTACTTGATCTAAGCAAATGCTAAGCAAGCTTTCATAATGAAATATGCATGGCAAGTTAAGAAGTTCTTGTGTGCTCCTGATCACTTCAAAGCTGTGTGCACTGAAAAGTGCCGAGTAAGGGTGTACATTGTTGCACAAGACACCAAAAGAGGTCTGATACGATACAACTGACTACCAGCATAAAGCTACTCATACATCTTTCCATGCATTATCGGGTTACTTTTATTTCAGATCCTGCTGTCACTCAGTAACAGAAGCTTTCAAATCGTTGAAATGATACCATATAGCACGCCAGAGTATCATATACAGGTCTTTCAATTTAACAAGTTAACTCAAAGTTATATTCACTTTGAAAGGTATACTTATTCCTATCAAGAAGTCTTACTCAGCTGCTATTTCCATTTTCATTTTCTTAAAGAACTCAGAAATTGAACATTCATCTCTGATGTCTGTGGCAAAAGACACAACCGATAGACCACAGGTGATTGCTGTCAAACATTTGAGTAACAGTTTAGTTAAGAGTTATCTTTTCATGATATGCTCCTTACACTTGGACCATGTGTCTCAAACTACCATACAAGTTAAGGGACAGGGACAACACTAGTGTCTTTTGGTCATGTCAAAACAATCTCAGTGTTTTGTTTTTTCCTGACATACCTTGGTGTTCAAACTGTAAACACAGATAGATGCCTCAGAAGGAAAGGGCAAATCAGTTTGTTTAATATTGATAGGGGCCAGGGATACAGCAAGCAGGAGCACAAACAAGATCTTCCTTCCTTCCTTTGATTTTGGGGGTAGTGAAGAATATAAGAATGTTACCACTGACCATAAGGGGGTAATGTCCGGTGGGCAGAACTGTGGGATACGCCAAGGCTTTGTTCCCGGCCTCAAACATTGAAATAAAAAGAAAAATATTCATGCAGACTAAATTAGTATTGATGTGCAAAATGTTGAGGTCCAATGCAGCTTATCTGACTGTAAAAGAGGTGATCTTTACTGTTTTAAGGTCACAACGAATGCAGCTTATCTGACTGTCAAAAAGGTGATCTCTACTGTTTCAGGGTCACAACGAATGCAGCTTATCTGACTGTCAAAAAGGTGATCTCTACTGTTTCAGGGTCACAACAAATGCAGCTTATCTGACTGTCAAAAAGGTGACCTCTACTGTTTCAGGGCCAGTGTATGTTTCTAGGGAAGATGAGAGTTTCTGTATCAAACCAGGGGTATATACACTAGCTCTACAAGGTCAATATCTTGTTCTGTTGTGGTCTCCATCCTTGCAAGGGATAATGTGTCTGTGTAGGTTTATCCACAAGTTTACCACATGACAAAAATAAACCTTATGTATTGTTAGAAAATAAAGTGATTGATGATAAGACAAATCATATCTATGACAATAGTTGGTAAACGTTGCTACATCTGTTTCTTCATATTTGTAACCTATGTCTGTATCTTCATCTTTATCTGACTCCTAAGTTGTATCCACGTCCTATCTCGTATTCTTCTCAATCTTTTCACAGTATCTGTATTATTATGTGTGTATGTGTGTACTGGTAAGTGTCTGTGAAAGCATCTGTAAATACCTTTTTTAATCTGCATCTGTGTCAATTTTCAGGTGTATCTAGGATCTAATTTTTATCCATTTGTGTTTGTATAAGTATTATGGACTTCTGTTTTGGTCTTCAGTTTGGACTGTTTTGGTAATCTGAATCTCTGTGTGTATAAGCATCTGAATCTGCATCTGTGTCAGTTTCACTATCTGCATTCGTATCTGTGTCAGTTTCACTATCTGCATTCGTATCTGTGTCAGTATCTGTGTCCATTTCACTATCTGAATTTGTGTCAGTATCTGTGTCAATTTCACTATCTAAATCTGCGTCAGGATGTGTGTCCATTTCACTATCTAAATCTGTGTCAGTATCTGTGTCCATTTCACTATCTAAATCTGCGTCAGGATCTGTGTCCATTTCACTATCTGAATTTGTGTCAGGATCTGTGTCCATTTCACTATCTGAATTTGTGTCAGTGTCAGTGTCTGTTTCACTATCTAAATCTGTGTCAGTATCTGTGTCCATTTCACTATCTAAATCTGCATCAGGATCTGTGTCCATTTCACTATCTAAATCTGTGTCAGTGTCAGTGTCTGTTTCACTATCTAAATCTGCGTCAGGATCTGTGTCCATTTCACTATCTAAATCTGTGTCAGTCTCAGTGTCTGTTTCACTATCTGAATCTGTGTCAGGATCTGTGTCCTTATCCAGGTTGGAATGGTCTATTTCTACACCTGTGCCTGTGTCTGTGTCTGCGTCTGCGTTTGCGTCTGCGTCTGCGTCTTGGTTAAGGTTGGGCAGTGCAATATGGAGGAGATGTTTTCACATCAGAGATCCATTAGTAGAGGTTTAGGTCAGAAAATACGGTGAAGTTTGTGAGTCAGTTTTGTTAAAAACAAGCTTGCATCGGACATGAAATCAACAAATCACAACAGAAACAAACAAACAAACAAACAAGCAATGAGCGTGAAACAAGCAAATTCTAACAGGATAATGGCTAAAGTGAATTCAATAAGGGGGATTTCTACATAATATATTGTACACTCTGTCATAGTGATTGCCTCCAACTTAACTTACATATTTATATAAAAAAAATTCTGATATATGATACGTTCATAGAAAACATATCTTTTGAGAATATCAATGTTGTTGCAAGGGAATTATTTGGGATAGACAGAATTTGGTGGATTATTTGGAATAGACAGAATTTGGTGGATTATTTGGAATAGACAGAATTTGGTGGATTATTTGGAATAGACAGAATTTGGTGGATTATTTGGGAAACTGACTTGAAAATGAAGATTATGTGTTAAAACGTAAGGAGAAGGATTTTAAGATGTTAGTGGAGATAATTGTTGAAATTACTCAATGAGGATTTTACATGAGGATGAACCTCATTTGGATTTGCATCCTCATTTGAAAAATCATAGTCTTGAATTGTTGGAAAAGATTATTGGGATGATTAGGTAATATGATCTAGGATTTTAAGGGAAAATGTGAATATTATTTAGACAACATGCAGGGCTGAAAATAAATCCCAATTAGAATATTCTAATATGATTTGAAAATCAGTCACTAGGTTTAAAAGGTTTCATGATACCCAGTGTCAATGATTTCAAAATTTGCTCAATCAGATAGAAATTGAGACAATAGTTTCTAACTAACATGTAAAGTAGTGTTTGTGGAACACCGCAAAAGCAGAGCAGTCCAAAAACTAAGGGTTTCGCCTGACCCTGGTCTGCATACCACAGAAACATAAAAGAGCATTTATTTTGAGAAAAATACCAAAAAGAGCATTCCGATATTGCAATATTGAATTTCCCCTTGAAGGTGAACATGTCAAAATAACTCTCCTAGGGTATAAGTAGTCAGTGAGTCATATGAGTTCTGAAAAGGTAACGGGGAAAAAGAGTTTCCAAATAGGCTTGTGACCAAACAATCAGTGATATTGAGTAGAAGTGTTGATAGTGATGATGTTTTGGTAGGAGGATGGTTAGTGATGATGTTTTCAGGGTTCGAAATTAGCACTAGCCCGGTAGCCAATGGCTAGTGGAAAAGATGCTGGGTTAGTAAAGTGTAATCATTGGTAGTCCGAAGGACTAGTTGAATTTAAAGAAAATACGATTATATCAGTGTATTTGGCTTGTCAGAATATGTTTGGGCTAGTGCTCACAGGAATGCACTAGTCCGAATGGCTAGTACCCAAATAGGACTAATTTCGACCCCTGGTTTTGGTAGGAGGATGGATAGTGATGATGTTTTGGTAGGAGGATGGATAGTGATGATGTTTTGGTAGGAGGATGGATAGTGATGATGTTTTGGTAGGAGGATGGTTAGTGATGATGATCTGATATCGGTGAGGAAGATTGGCTGCAGAAGATTTGATGATTATCATTTAGCTGAGGGTTGGTTCTAGAGAAGAATGACAAGAAGGTTGTTAGAGGATTGGTACTGTAAAAGGGCTGATTCTCCACTTGCTGTCTCCTAATGCTGAAATTCAATCAGCTCTAAACTTGCTGATTTTGACAGCTGATTCAACACAACAAGCAAAAGTTCATGCAAATATATCATATATACAACAAAGCAATCTTGACAAGCGGAAGTGTGTCATCAGTTTAATTCTGATTGTTAACATGCATTGAATAACATTTTATGACATAAAGGAAAACAAGGGAAAAACAAAACCTTTGATAACATTTTAACACAAAAGAAAGCTGATAGTTACAACTTATCAATTAAAAAAGCACAAAAACAGTTATAGTTACAGCCCTGTAGCTCATCAGATTTTGCACAATTTGTTGAATCCAAAAACTGGGTACTAACTGATCAAATATTATGCCATTATCCAACTTATGATATGAATGGGTCTAGGTTAATCTATACAACATTTTATTATGGACCATCAAATAGCCCTTTAACACTGACTTGTACTTGCAAAGAAACTAGAAAAGTCACATATTGCAACTTGAAATGTGCTATGCCCTTTGCCTCCAATCACCTTCCCTCCTTTGTGACAATAACATGTAATATGTTTATTTACCGCGCCAATTAGTTAGAGAGATATCTAGTCTCAAAGTCACAACTATATGTACATATTTCATACGGAAAGACAATCTTTTCATCTTTATTTTGACACCAAAAAATTTCGTGAGACCCCAACTAAGACGAAACTTCATGGACCAAGACGATTGCTGAATGTTGCGAGTTGCAGTTGACATCAATACGTTTGACTGTTATTCTGGTCTTAATATTGAATGACACTTTATGCAGAGGTATATTATCAGTGTTTGCCGTTTGTTTTAATCAGATAATATATTATTTTCATAAGAAACAAATATTCAGTCCACAACTATTCCTTCATGTGTTTACGGGTAGAGAGATATTTGTTACAAGCCTTTTCATTGGCCAAGAAAAGGGACGTCAACCAATCAGCAAGTCAATTTGAAAACAATGTACAAACCTTAAAATGTGATTTTAATAATTTCATGACGACATATTGTCGATACAGTATTAAATGTCTAAAAATAACAAAATTTGGTAAACATTTTATCATATTTTCCTTTTACAAATACAACAGGCAGTTAACTAAAATATCTATATGTATATAAATTTGTCATGAGCATGAAAGTATATTAGGAATGTAATTGTCGTCAAAATATTACGATTGAGATTCCGAGTACAGTAAAAAGATTTGTATGAACTTCGAATAAATGTGACAAATAGGTTTGGTAATAAAACAAAAGATGGGAGCTGTGGCTGCCAGGTGCTGAGAGCACAAAACAAATGTAAACAAGTGTTTGCCGATAATGTGGCAATGTCCCCTGCGATAGAATTGTCACAATAAGCAAATGCTATATTCCCATTGACAATAAGTGCAATGGTTCAAGAGATATGGCGTTAACAAGAGTTTCAAAAGTGGTCAAGGTCACCCGAAGTGACTGGTGTCTGCGTAAATCCCCAATGTAGTCTCTAACCAAATCTAAAGACATTTGGTGCAGTGGTTAATGAGATATCAAGTAAACAAGAGTTTCAAAAGTGGTCTAGGTCACCCAAAGTGACTGGTGTCTGCGTAAATCCCCAATGTAGTCTCTAGCCAAATTTAAAGACATTTGGTGCAGTGGTTAATGAGATATCAAGTAAACAAGAGTTTCAAAAGTGGCCAAAGTTGTGACCTAGAAATTAAAGTCTAGGTCACCCAAAATGACTGGTGTCTGCGTTATCCCTCAATGTAGGCTGTGACCAAATTTGAGGACATTTCATGAATCAGTTCATAAGATATAAGATGTTTCAAAAGTGTTCAAGGAACTGTGGTGACCTTGAAAATTAAGGTCAAGGTCATCCAAAGTATAGCAAAAGTAGCCAAAGTGCCGTAGTGACCTTGAAAATAATGTCATGGTCACCTGAAGTGACTGGTGTCTTCGTAATCCTCCAATGTAGGCTATGACTAAATTTGAAGACATTAGGTGCAGAAGTTCATAAGATAACGCATTAACAAGAGGTTTGAAAAGTTGCCAAAGTGCCGTAGTGACCTTGAAAATAAGGTCAAGGTCACCAAAATTGACTGGTGTCTGCGTAATTTCCTAAGATAGGCTGTGGCCAAATTTTTCATGAGCTATCGCGTTAACAAGCGTTTCAAGAGTGGTCAAAGTGTCGTTGTGACCTTGAAAATAAGGTCAAGGTCACCAAAAGTGACTTGTGTCAGCTTAATAACCCCAAGTGAGGCTGTGACCAAATTTGAAGACTTTGGGTGCAATAGTTCTTGAGATATCGCGTTAACAAGGATCCGGACGTAAGGACGGACGCTGCTGAATACAAGGTCCACCATTCCGCGTTGCGGCGGGGGACAACAAGCAGAGGACATGGTCAAGCTATATCCCTCACAAACTGCACAATATGTATACTGGAGTAGGTTTTCTTTATCACAATTTTTCCAGGATATGCAGGAAACTGTTCTAATCAAAACACTAAATGATACCAACATTACGTTCACTGTTGGATATAATTTGAGTAAACTGACAAAATTTAAATCAAACCAATAAATTAATGTATTATGTATTTAGGAACTCCATGATAAATTTGATCATGTATATATAAACCATTCTTGATTATCCAGAGTTTACGTTCCGATTACACCTAACCTCTGGAACCAATATGGGCTCAATGCGATTCATAAATTACCTCCCCTTAGTTGCATTACCGTCTTTCATTAGCCAATCAGATAGGCCTTTAGTCAGAGTTAGAAATAGGAAAGAAATCATAGAAGCAGATAAACGGTGAATGAGTGAGTTGGGGTTTAACATACAATCAGCAATTTTTTCAGCTATTAAACATGTGGATTTGCCATCCAAAAGAGAGAAGATATGAGAGATAGAAGTTCGACAGGACGAGAGGACAGACGAAAAAGAGGGATAGAAAGCAGGTTTTAGAACGAAACAAATTTGGTCTGATTTCTTCCAATTGACTTTTAAAGCTTGGATGACCCCACCAGGAGCATGCCAGCTCCATTTGGCATAGCTCAAGGGTCGGGGAAGCACACAAGCCACCACACCGCAATAACGTTTAGAGTCAAGTGGGATGGCATATAATCAAGTCAAATACATTCCATAAACACGAAGTTACTAAATCTACCTACCATCGGTTATTTATGCAAAACTTGTGTTGTAATTTTCCTTATACAGTTTTTTTCTCTCGGATCTGTCAACTCTTAAATTTAGATGGCAGCATGTTTTATAGCTGGAATACTGCTGACAGCACGTTAACCCCAACTCACTCACTATTTCATAAATAAAATCAAAGGCCATGTGATAACAAATTTACAGTCCAGAGGTATTCTCTCTGGAAATTCTAGATAACAATTGATATACCCCACCCGTTTTGATAGACAAAATCACTAAAATACAGTCTTGAAATCCATCTCTTTGGATGTCATTTCTGTTTATTGACGAAGTGGGGGTGTGTCATGAAAGAAGCCATGCGATTGGTACGCTGCTGAAGGCAGCGTAGATACCTCATTGGACAATATGCCACTAAGGGCAGGTAATTTGTGAATCGCATTGAGCCTATATTGGTTCCAGAGGTTAGTGGAGATATTATCGGAACGTAAACTCTGGATTATCGAGAATGATATAAACCGAAGGAGAACATATGATAAAAAAATGACTCACTAATATATATTTCAAATTCAACACTTTTTATCAAGTGGAGCTAACTTGTACAACATTATTTTCACTTATTTAATTTTAAAAAGAAATTATCCAATCTAATAATGCATCAATATAAAAAGTTAATAAAAACAAAAATAAATATGTTAAAATTCTAGAGAGACAAGTTTGAACATTCATTCCCTTAACGTTAATTTGAGTCTCAATACCAAGTTTGATCAACCTTTGAGACATAGTTAAGAAGTTTTGAACCAGACATTACTCATTTGAGTTTTTCACAGAAATCTCAATTTTTGGCCAATTTACATCAAATTTAACAAACATAATTTCAAAATTGTTAATCATGACACACGTTCATGATGATGATGTCTATTTGTATAGCGCCAGTGTCCACCCCCTGGTGCATGCTCATGGCGCATATGTATATCATCTCAGTCTCACATTTCATCCAAAAATGATGACCATTTTGAGTCCAACAGAGTCCTTACTTTTCACCAAAAATTTAAAAAAATACTATTTGACATTGTTGTCAATGGCCCACCTTCATATGATTCTGTATCTCAATGTCAAATTCAATCCAAATGTGATGATTAGTTAAGAAGTTGTGAACCGGACAGGACTTGTAACAGCTTTCTAACAGAGTCCTAATTTTATGCCAAAAAAGTAAAATTAAAAACAATATATTTTCAAAATTGTTTTTCATGACACACCTTCATCTGATTATGTATCTTTATAGCAAATTTGATAAAAATGTGATGATTAGTTAAGAAGTTGTGAACCGGACAGGACTTGTAACAGCTTTCTAACAGATTCTCAATATTTGCCAAAAAAGTCAAAATTTTACACAAAAAAAGTCAAAATTGTTTTTCATGACACACCTTCATAAGATTATGTATCTCCATATCAAATTTATGAGCCGGACACAAAGTGTAACGGACCAATTTTAATAAACCCCCCCCCCCCCCCCCCCCCCAATAATATATTATTATATCATTATTATGTTTTGCCCAAATTTTGATGTTAAAGTCCTAATTAAGCAAGTGAAGTATCATACATAAGTTAATCTACAAAGATAAAAGTGAGACTTCAAGTTTTCGATATGTTCATTCCAGAGACAAATGCTTACGCCCATTGAGCTGTTTATGTTTCACTTTCGTTTGTTTCAGGAAATGCAGTACCCATGGAAATGTTTTAAAGCTAAAATTTGCTAAAGCTTTCAAATTTTGCACACAATGCTAATGTGGATGTGTTAATGTCTTAACCATAAATCATTAATATATATCATGTGAAGCAGTTATTTTTATTTCAAGCTGAATATATTTCAAGGTGTTGCAGAATGTTGCACAATCGTAACAATGAACCTCTATGGAGCAAAATATAAGAAGTTCATTCTCCCCTTCCTTTAAAATATCTCACTATGTGTATAAAAGAGGACAAACAGACAACAGGTCATGCCCATGCAATAGGCCCATCTGACCATAAAGACTGATGAGCCAAACTAGATACTACGATTGTTTTTGGTAGACAAGATATTAGTTGTGCTAGACACACAGACAGAAGTACAGAGGTAAAGACAAACAGAAGTATTGATGAAGGGTAGAAAGTTATGTTACAGTAACTGACTCACCATTGGGATGACATTGGGCACATATGGCTGGATGGCAGCTTGGGCCGCCTGCAGCTGCAGGTTCCTCAAGATGAGATTGTTGCGGCCATTCTGTAGGAGTTGTTCACGGAGGTGTTGTGGGGGGTGTAGGTACTTGCACGGTGGGTCCTTCCGCTGGCACTTCCCCTGCAACATACAGAATACATGCTTTTCAGCAAACAATTACAGTCTGCACACACACACTACATACACATCCCACAATTATGATCAGTCAAGACACCAAAAATGATTTTACAGTCCTGTATTCAATGTCTTGTGTTAGCTGTCCAATGTTCAATTTGGTGGTTAATATATATATAGTGTTCATGATAGTTTTGTGTAGTTGTGTTGTGTTCAGTGTTCTGTCTTTAATTTCTTGTGTTCAGTTTTGTGTTTAATGTCTTTTGTTCAGGCTTATGTTTAATGCTTGTGTTCAGTGTTTTGGTCACTGCCTTGAGTATAGTGGTTCTAACTGCCTTAATAATAATAATAATAATAATAACACTTTATTGTCCTAAGTACAAGAAAATTTGGGTTGTGCCTAAGCACCTGGCAGCCACAGTGCAGCACCAGTTAATGCATTGTTGTGAGTGTCAAGCAAGACAGCAACAACTCCCACCTTTTCTTTTATAGATTCCGGGTGACGAGCGGACACTCTACCACTGAGCTACGTGCCGGGTGTATAGTGGTTCTAACTGCCTTGAATATACTGGTTCTAACTGCCTTGAGTATAGGGGTTCTGCCTGCCTTGAGTATAGGGGTTGTAACTGCCTTGAGTATAGGGGTTCTGCCTGCCTTGAGTATAGGGGTTCTAACTGCCTTGAGTATAGGGGTTCTGCCTGCCTTGAGTATAGGGGTTCTAACTGCCTTGAGTATAGGGGTTCTAACTGCCTTGAGTATATTGGTTCTAACTGCCTTGAGTATAGGGGTTCTAACTGCCTTGAGTATAGTGGTTCTTACTGCCCTGTATTCTTTGTCTACTTCTGTCTTGTGTTACGGGTCTGATTTTACTCTTCTACTCTTGCATTCACTATCGATATTTTATTTTTTCTCTTTTTGGTTGCACCATGTGTTGACTATTTTGTGTTCAGTCTGCAAAAAGAAAAAGAAAATATAAAAAAAAGTTGTGTTTATGACTTTGATTTGAGTGTGTTGTGTCATTCAACTCTAAACACCATTCTGGTGTAGATAATCACACCAACTAACACTGTCAAGCTTCAGCAGGCTGCCTCACTATGCATGTCTTACTTTGTGACAGGCCATCCATCAGTTTCATGCAAAAACACATGCATTAACACTCATTGTGTATGAATATTTAACAGCAATTCATTCAATCAATGTGACTGTAGAGAGGCAGGGCGGCCCCGACTCTGAGTTAGGAGAAGGCATGATGGACTGTTGGGAGCGATCTCAATCAATCAGCCATGCCATGTCTTGCAACAATGATGCAATCCTCTCACTGATAAATCAATATCAAAATACTCATGCTATATGTAATTCACGAATGCAGAGGGGTTTTAAAACTAAATTGTGCAATTGTTTTATTATTTTGATAATGTTTTGTTAACTACTTTCTAAGCTCCTGTCAAATTGACACAATGATAGAATTGTTTATGGAAAAACAAAAATATGACAAGAGGTAAGAAGCCTTTAATATATGAACATTACCTATAATTAGATATCAAATTCATACATAACTTTCAATAACTTAATTAGCGTTTGCGAGACCTGCAAAAGCAGAGCAGCCCCGAAACTGAGGGTTTTCCTTTCCCTGATCTCCCTACTAAAAAAACCCCAGTAAATTGGCAGAGCAACCCCGAAACTGAGGGTTTTCCTTTCCCTGATCTCCCTACTATAAAACCCCAGTAAATTGGCAGAGCAGCCCCGAAACTGAGGGTTTTCCTTTCCCTGATCTCCCTACTATAAAACCCCAGTAAATTGGCAGAGCACCCCCGAAACTGAAGGTTTTCCTTTCCCTGATCTCCCTACTATAAAACCCCAGTAAATTGGCATATGACCTAGAAAAGAGCTTCACAGCACAAAACTTTCCAATTTATTGTTTATGTTATGATTTAATGTTTTTATTTTAGGATTCATAGGCCCACCAAAGTATATGTATATTGCTTTACATTAAATAAGGATTATATTTTAACTGTTAGCGTATTTTGCAATGTAAGCTCATTGTGTTCTTCGTGTAAAGACTATTTCATCATACTTGTGTAGGCACTTAAAAGTGATTGAAGCTGCTGTAAAATATCATCTTTCTTCAATGCTGCAGTGTAAACATCTTCTTGTAAGAAATTTTCTAGGGAAGCACTCATAAAATATCTCCTAAAATTGTTTCTTTCTGTTGGTTGTTTTAACTCTTTAGTCTTTGATTATGCTATTTTAAGTGTAATATTAACCTAATTTCGGGTATTTCTTTACTTCGCAGTCTTTTACCCTTTAAAGAGCCCTTCCATGGCCGGGGTTATCTGTTTTCGAGAGAACAGAGATGAAAATAGGTTTTAAGGGCGTGGCCCCTGTGACCCTTATTAGGGGCCACAGGGCCACCAAAGCTACAGTTTATAATCCTCACTAGTCAAGGAGTCTGTACACCAAGTTTCAGATTTCTAGGCCTTACGGTTCTGGAGGAGAAGTCAAAATTCCACAAAGTTTACGGCCGGCCGGACGGATGGACATACCATAAGCCCATCGGGCCATACAGGCTAAAAATGAAACAAAGTTTAGCGAACAAGCTAAAATGGCTTATTGGAATGCCGCAATTATACATGATACATAAAAATGGACACAAACACAAGAAAATGTGAAACTTCAAAAGCTAAGAAAAAGAATGTGTAAATGTTAACATGTAGGTACATAATAACATTTCAAATATTGCTGGGTATGCCTAGTATTGAAGTTGGCTGCAGCCTCAGATGAAACAAATTAAAGTCAAAATTGTCAATAGATAACTGCAGAATGTCAAGAAAACCTATTACTCCTGTTAATACACTGGTGTAATGATTCAAGAATGTTGCTGTTTTCCAAGATAGTCAGATTACATTTACCCTATAAAACTGTCATGTCAAATCCTTTAATATAAAAATTACATAAAGATTCTTAAATTTTAATATATCCGACAAATAAACAGATATTGCATCACGTCTTCATAAGAGTGACCATATGAGCACCCAGGACATTCAGATATATAATGGCTAGGATATCTATGCGCATTTAAATCACTACAGTTGAGCTTGAGGTGACAATGGATGACTTGACAGAATTGAGACCCTGAACTAAGGGCGTGGATGATTTCATTTGGTAGGGAATTCCACCGGATAATGGTTCTAGGTAAAAAAGATCGAGCACATCCTGTGTTCTACAAGTAATTACTTGAATGGAGGAACTATTTCTCAGACTGTAGCTGCTTTGTTCGAATACTTATCCAAGAATAAGATCTGGAGCCAGATTATGATACTTTTAATAAAAATAATGAGTTTAGAAGTAGTCTGTTATCCTTAAGAGTGCTGTATATCATGTCTTGTGCCACGTTGAAATAGTTTGTAACACGTCTAAATGTAAATTTTCCAATATACAACTTGTTCAGTTGTACTATATGTGACAGCAGTAATCAAAGAGGGGAAGGATAATGTATCAAGCATTTTTGAGATAGACGATATTTCAAACTTCTCAGACAATTGATCATTGGGCTGATTTCTTTATCATGTCATTGATATATTCTTTCCATGAACAATCGTTTTGAAGGGTCATACCTAGGTGTTTATGACTTTCAACTTCTTTAATAGTTTCGCAATTCATAGTTGAATTTGGTTTAACAATGTTTCGCATTTTACATGTGAATGTAATACTCTCCGTCTTGCTAGGATTAAAATAAACTTGCCATTTTCTTGTCCAATCTGAAAGTTTAACTAAGTCATTATTTATCTATTGTAACATGTATACTAACATATATACTAACGATGTATCGTCTGCAATCAGATGGATCTTGCTATCTATCCTGTCTACAAATCATTTATATATATATGATAAAAAGAAGGGTTCCTCAGGGTTCCGGGCGGGGTACACTAGATTCTACAGATTTCTGTTCCTCAGGGTTCCGGGCGCGGTACACTAGATTCTACAGATTTTTGTTCCTCAGGGTTCCAGGCGCGGTACACTAGATTCTACAGATTTCTGTTCCTCAGGGTTCCGGGCGCTGTACACTAGATTCTACAGATTTTTGTTCCTCAGGGTTCCAGGCGCGGTACACTAGATTCTACAGATTTCTGTTCCTCAGGGTTCCGGGTGCGGTACACTAGATTCTACAGATTTCTGTTCCTCAGGGTTCCGGGCGCGGTACACTAGATTCTACAGATTTCTGTTCCTCAGGGTTCCGGGCGGGGTACACTAGATTCTACAGATTTCTGTTCCTCAGGGTTCCGGGCGCTGTACACTAGATTCTACAGATTTTTGTTCCTCAGGGTTCCGGGCGCTGTACACTAGATTCTACAGATTTCTGTTCCTCAGGGTTCCAGGCGCGGTACACTAGATTCTACAGATTTCTGTTCCTCAGGGTTCCAGGCGCGGTACACTAGATTCTACAGATTTCTGTTCCTCAGGGTTCCGGGCGCTGTACACTAGATTCTACAGATTTCTGTTCCTCAGGGTTCCAGGCGCGGTACACTAGATTCTACAGATTTCTGTTCCTCAGGGTTCCGGGCGCGGTACACTAGATTCTACAGATTTCTGTTCCTCAGGGTTCCGGGCGCGGTACACTAGATTCTACAGATTTCTGTTCCTCAGGGTTCCGGGCGGGGTACACTAGATTCTACAGATTTCTGTTCCTCAGGGTTCCGGGCGCTGTACACTAGATTCTACAGATTTTTGTTCCTCAGGGTTCCCGGCGCGGTACACTAGATTCTACAGATTTCTGTTCCTCAGGGTTCCGGGCGCGGTACACTAGATTCTACAGATTTCTGTTCCTCAGGGTTCCAGGCGCGGTACACTAGATTCTACAGATTTCTGTTCCTCAGGGTTCCGGGCGCGGTACACTAGATTCTACAGATTTCTGTTCCTCAGGGTTCCGGGCGCTGTACACTAGATTCTACAGATTTCTGTTCCTCAGGGTTCCAGGCGCGGTACACTAGATTCTACAGATTTCTGTTCCTCAGGGTTCCAGGCGCGGTACACTAGATTCTACAGATTTCTGTTCCTCAGGGTTCCGGGCGCTGTACACTAGATTCTACAGATTTCTGTTCCTCAGGGTTCCAGGCGCGGTACACTAGATTCTACAGATTTCTGTTCCTCAGGGTTCCGGGCGCGGTACACTAGATTCTACAGATTTCTGTTCCTCAGGGTTCCGGGCGCGGTACACTAGATTCTACAGATTTCTGTTCCTCAGGGTTCCAGGCGCGGTACACTAGATTCTACAGATTTCTGTTCCTCAGGGTTCCGGGCGGGGTACACTAGATTGTACAGATTTCTGTTCCTCAGGGTTCCGGGCGCTGTACACTAGATTCTACAGATTTCTGTTCCTCAGGGTTCCAGGCGCAGTACACTAGATTCTACAGATTTCTGTTCCTCAGGGTTCCGGGCACGGTACACTAGATTCTACAGATTTCTGTTCCTCAGGGTTCCGGGCACGGTACACTAGATTCTACAGATTTCTGTTCCTCAGGGTTATGGGCACGGTACACTAGATTCTACAGATTTCTGTTCCTCAGGGTTCCGGGCACGGTACACTAGATTCTACAGATTTCTGTTCCTCAGGGTTCCAGGCGCGGTACACTAGATTCTACAGATTTCTGTTCCTCAGGGTTCCAGGCGCGGTACACTAGATTCTACAGATTTCTGTTCCTCAGGGTTCCGGGCGCTGTACACTAGATTCTACAGATTTCTGTTCCTCAGGGTTCCAGGCGCGGTACACTAGATTCTACAGATTTCTGTTCCTCAGGGTTCCGGGCGCGGTACACTAGATTCTACAGATTTCTGTTCCTCAGGGTTCCGGGCGCGGTACACTAGATTCTACAGATTTCTGTTCCTCAGGGTTCCAGGCGCGGTACACTAGATTCTACAGATTTCTGTTCCTCAGGGTTCCGGGCGGGGTACACTAGATTCTACAGATTTCTGTTCCTCAGGGTTCCGGGCGCTGTACACTAGATTCTACAGATTTCTGTTCCTCAGGGTTCCGGGCGCGGTACACTAGATTCTACAGATTTTTGTTCCTCAGGGTTCCAGGCGCAGTACACTAGATTCTACAGATTTCTGTTCCTCAGGGTTCCGGGCGGGGTACACTAGATTCTACAGATTTCTGTTCCTCAGGGTTCCGGGCGCTGTACACTAGATTCTACAGATTTCTGTTCCTCAGGGTTCCGGGCACGGTACACTAGATTCTACAGATTTCTGTTCCTCAGGGTTCCAGGCGCGGTACACTAGATTCTACAGATTTCTGTTCCTCAGGGTTCCAGGCGCGGTACACTAGATTCTACAGATTTCTGTTCCTCAGGGTTCTGGGCGCTGTACACTAGATTCTACAGATTTCTGTTCCTCAGGGTTCCAGGCGCGGTACACTAGATTCTACAGATTTCTGTTCCTCAGGGTTCCGGGCGCGGTACACTAGATTCTACAGATTTCTGTTCCTCAGGGTTCCGGGCGCGGTACACTAGATTCTACAGATTTCTGTTCCTCAGGGTTCCAGGCGCGGTACACTAGATTCTACAGATTTCTGTTCCTCAGGGTTCCGGGCGCTGTACACTAGATTCTACAGATTTCTGTTCCTCAGGGTTCCGGGCGCTGTACACTAGATTCTACAGATTTCTGTTCCTCAGGGTTCCGGGCGCGGTACACTAGATTCTACAGATTTTTGTTCCTCAGGGTTCCAGGCGCAGTACACTAGATTCTACAGATTTCTGTTCCTCAGGGTTCCGGGCGGGGTACACTAGATTCTACAGATTTCTGTTCCTCAGGGTTCCGGGCGCTGTACACTAGATTCTACAGATTTCTGTTCCTCAGGGTTCCAGGCGCAGTACACTAGATTCTACAGATTTCTGTTCCTCAGGGTTCCGGGCACGGTACACTAGATTCTACAGATTTTTGTTCCTCAGGGTTATGGGCGCGGTACACTAGATTCTACAGATTTCTGTTCCTCAGGGTTATGGGCGCGGTACACTAGATTCTACAGATTTCTGTTCCTCAGGGTTCCGGGCACGGTACACTAGATTCTACAGATTTCTGTTCCTCAGGGTTCCGGGCGCGGTACACTAGATTCTACAGATTTTTGTTCCTCAGGGTTACGGGCGCGGTACACTAGATTCTACAGATTTCAATTCTCAACTATACCCATTAATTACAACTTTTTGCAGTCTATTGTCTAAGTAGTTTTGAAACCATCCCAAGAGTTCACCTAATATGCCACAGACATGAAGTTTGTGGATAATACCCCTGTGCCAAACTTTATCAAAGGCTTTGTTTCTGTCACAAACTATAGCTCTTATTTCTTTTCCTCTGTTCACTGCGCTTGTGATGAACATTTAAAGATACACACTTTTCGAAAAAATTTGCAAAATAGCTAGTTAAAGCAACTGGTCTTTAATTTCATGTAAATTGCCGTTCTTATATAATGGAATTACAAAGGCTAGCTTCAAAGTCCACAGGAACCTTTTATTTAGGTGCAAAATATTAAATAACTCTGATAAGAACGGGGTTAGGGAAGTTGAACATAGTTTACGAACTGTGTTGACGATGAAATCCAGACCTGACGCTTTGGTAATATCTAAACTTAGAAGAATGTCCTTTACGTCTTCATAATCGATAACTATGGATGTCATGGGGTGGTCGATATCAGGCGCTTCAGTATAAGGCAGGTCAGAGTTTAAATTAGTAACGTTTGATTGATCAGTAAACAAGAGAATGCTCAATTTTTATGACCCCGCTTCCCTAAGTGTTCACAGAAACTAAGATAATACACTTAGTTACCGATAAGTAGGATTCAATCAAGATTGCAAAACTGTTTTAATTCTTATAGATTTGAGAAAATTTGTTTTCACGTAGTTTTAAAATAGTTGCTACCACATCTTTTTAACATGAGTATTATAGTTTCATCCATTTTTGTGTAAAAGTCGCGTTTTGCTTTCCCAACTATTGATATTACTTAGTAACGGAGCATTCTAAAATTTGTCCAATCATAAAGAGAGTTTCAAATTTTTGCAATCTTGTGTAAGCGGTTCTGTTTCCTTATATCGGATCTGATTTCGTTATTCATCCATGAAGGATCTTTGGTTCATATTGTATCAGTTTTGTTTGGGATATATTCATTCATTAAATCAATTATAGCTGATGTCAACATATCAGTGTTAGATCTATGTTCATGGAGGAAAAACGTTTATCAAAATCTATCTTATAAATAGTTAATACCATTTACGTCTGCTTAAGAATGATCATAAAGTTTCCTTTTGAATGTATGATGGTAATGTTTAGTTTCTAAAATACTAACAAACACTTAAAAGGTGCATTCTTTTCAGATCAAACTGCCAACCTACACACATAGTGAAAGGTATATTCTACTCAGATCAAAATGCCAACCTACGCACATAGTGAAAGGTACATTCTACTCAGATCAAACTGCCAACTGCCAACCTACACACATAGTGAAAGGTACATTCTACTCAGATCAAACTGCCAACCTACACACATAGTGAAATGTACATTCTACTCAGATCAAACTGCCAACCTACACACATAGTGAAAGGTACATTCTACTCAGATCAAACTGCCAACCTACACACATAGTGAAAGGTACATTCTACTCATATCAAACTGCCAACCTACACACATAGTGAAAGGTACATTCTACTCAGATCAAACTGCCAACCTACCCACATAGTGAAAGGTACATTCTACTCAGATCAAACTGCCAACCTACGCACATAGTGAAAGGTACATTCTACCCAGATCAAACTGCCAACCTACGCACATAGTGAAAGGTACATTCTACTCAGATCAAACTGCCAACCTACGCACATAGTGAAAGGTACATTCTACTCAGATCAAACTGCCAACCTACACACATAGTGAAAGGTACATTCTACTCAGATCAAACTGCCAACCTACACACATAGTGAAAGGTATATTTTACTCAGATCAAACTGCCAACCTACACACATAGTGAAAGGTACATTCTACTCAGATCAAACTGCCAACCTACACACATAGTGAAAGGTATATTCTACTCAGATCAAACTGCCAACCTACACACATAGTGAAAGGTACATTCTACCCAGATCAAACTGCCAACCTACACACATAGTGAAAGGTACATTCTACTCAGATCAAACTGCCAACCTACACACATAGTGATAGGTACATTCTACTCAGATCAAACTGCCAACCTACACACATAGTGAAAAGTACATTCTACTCATATCAAACTGCCAACCTACACACATAGTGAAAGGTACATTCTACCCAGATCAAACTGCCAACCTACACACATAGTGAAAGGTACATTCTACTCAATTCAAACTGCCAACCTACGCACATAGTGAAAGGTACATTCTACTCAGATCAAACTGCCAACCTACACACATAGTGAAAGGTACATTCTACTCATATCAAACTGCCAACCTACACACATAGTGAAAGGTACATTCTACTCAGATCAAACTGCCAACCTACACACATAGTGAAAGGTACATTCTACTATTTTCAAACTGCCAACCTACACACATAGTGAAAGGTACATTCTACTCAGATCAAACTGCCAACCTACACACATAGTGAAAGGTACATTCTACTCATATCAAACTGCCAACCTACACACATAGTGAAAGGTACATTCTACCCAGATCAAACTGCCAACCTACACACATAGTGAAATGTACATTCTACTCAGATCAAACTGCCAACCTACACACATAGTGAAAGGTACATTCTACTCATATCAAACTGCCAACCTACACACATAGTGAAAGGTACATTCTACTCATATCAAACTGCCAACCTACACACATAGTGAAAGGTACATTCTACTCATATCAAACTGCCAACCTACACACATAGTGAAAGGTACATTCTACTCAGATCAAACTGCCAACCTACACACATAGTGAAAGGTACATTCTACTCATATCAAACTGCCAACCTACACACATAGTGAAAGGTACATTCTACTCATATCAAACTGCCAACCTACACACATAGTGAAAGGTACATTCTACCCAGATCAAACTGCCAACCTACACACATAGTGAAATGTACATTCTACTCAGATCAAAATGTCTACCTCCAGCTGCAGCAGTTCAGCGGGACATTGGTAAACATAAGGCCACACAGCTAGACAATGCTTCTGCATATCAGATTGGGTGATTTCAGCCAGCTGCTACATACACAATACCATTCTTAGATATTTATTGAAATAACAAGCCCAATTCATTTTGTAATTATAACGTCAAAGCTTGCTTCAATCACATCCACACATGTTGCCACATTCCATGTCCATGATACCGACAGTCTAGTATTGTTCTGCTGTTTTTGTGGGAGATACACTGTTTCGCATATTACCGGTATTTGAATTGATGTGAAGCAGTGAATGCACATGATGAGAGGAAGTGTATGTATACAAGATGTGAATAAGTATTTGTCAAAGATGTGAATTAGTGTGTTTACATCATTTAAAGTACTGTGTATGTACAAGATGCAAAGTAAATTGTAAAGAATTATTGTACAAGATGTTCAGAAGTGTGTTGTTCAAGATGTGAAGTAGTGTTTGTACATGATGTGAAGTAGTGTTAGTACATGATGTGAAGTAGTGTTTGTAAATGATGTGAAGTAGTGTTTGTACATGATGTGAAGTAGTGTTTGTACATGATGTGAAGTAGTGTTTGTACATGATGTGAAGTAGTGTTTGTACATGATGTGAAGTAGTGTTTGTACATGATGTGAAGTAGTGTTTGTACATGATGTGAAGTAGTGTTTGTACATGATGTGAAGTAGTGTTTGTACATGATGTGAAGTAGTGTTTGTACATGATGTGAAGTAGTGTTTGTACTGATGTGAAGTAGTGTTTGTACATGATGTGAAGTAGTGTTTGTACATGATGTGAAGTAGTGTTTGTACATGATGTGAGTAGTGCTTGTACATGATACTGAATGCCTTAATTTCTCTATCAATTCGACATCTCCAATAATTCGACCACATAAGATTTTTCTGATGTCTCAAATTCAAAACACTTCGAAAATTTCAATCAAGTGCCAAAAGTTGATGCTCCTATGATTCATGCATTGCTTGAAATGATTGTATAATTTGCACACAAAAAATCACCCAAATTAAGGATTGCAAAACACATCTATTTAAAATATCTTGATTATGACAACATTGCCATTATTATGTGGTCATCTTTAAAATTGAAACATTTTGACCATCGAGCCATATGATCCACCAAAAGTGAATAAATGTTCAACCATAGACCTTTTTTGAGAATCTTTTGGAAATTTTATTGTCGAATTAATAGAGAAATTACAGTAATAGTTTAATGTGATAGTAATTTTATTTGTATGATGCAAAGCGTAATATGAAAATGATGTGAAGCAGACCCTGTGCAAGATGTGAAATATTATATGTAAACAACTTCAAGCATTCTATGATGTGAAGTAGTGTGAGCAATCAAGGTATGAAACATTTAAAGTGCATGACGCAAAGTTTTGTTTGAAAACTAGATTACCGTAATTTCTTTATGAATATAACACTCAAATTTCAAAAGATTTTGACACAGTCTCCATTATGAAACTATTTATCACTTCCAACCGCTCCTCCAGCACCATGATTGAAACCTTAGAAATATTCAGAACATGTTTGTTTTCGTGTTGCTATCCTGAAGAGCCCTCCTGGTTGACCAATATTTTAGTTTACTTAAAAGGAGATCAGTTGTTGACTCAAGCATTGGATTAAGTTTCTTTAAGAGGAATTATTATGACTCCATGACAGCTGAAGTTCCATAAACTAACATCATTATAAAATTTAAAAAATAGAGACAGTGGCTCATCAGGCTTCACATCAATTTTGCTTTATGGTGTGGCAAATGTGGTTCCTCGCCCACATGGTCACCAAATGTACAATAAGGAATCCTCCTTATCTAACTAAGGAGTTTGCACACAAAGTTTCAGCTTTCTAGGCCTGATGCTTCTTGAGAAAAGATGAAATTAGGTTAAAGGGTGTGCCCCCTGAGGCCCTTATTAGGGGCCACAGGACCACAAAAGCTTTAAATCATAATCCTCACTTGTCAAAGACTATATTCACAAGGTTTCAGCTTTCTGGGCCTTTTGCTACAAAAGCTACAATTTATAATCCTCACTAGTCAAGGAGTCTGTACACCAAGTTTTAGCTTTCTAGACCTTATGCTTCTGGAGAAGAAGATGAAAATAGGTTTTTAGGGTGTTGCCCCTGTGGCCCTTATTAAAACCACGCCAGTTACAGTATAATTTGAAGTTTCCATGTTTATCATGTGAAGCATTAATTGGATGTGCATAACGTGACCAAAGTCTTCCATGTTTTTCATGTGAACCAGGAAATTATTGTGCATAATGTGAAATCGTTCAAGTTTATCATGTCAAGCATTAATTGAATGTGCATATTTTGAAGGCTTTCGTGTTTACCATGTGAAGCATTTCCTGGCACACAATGACGGATTTGCAAGCCTACAAAGCCTGACTCATAACATTACAATGTATGCATGTACAGTAACCCAGACAATGTGACAGTTCTCATACATATATAACCACATAAATGTGAACATGGAGTGAGTGTATTGGTGAGGCAATAACTTAGGTATCTTGGATATCACACTGTTGGTTACTCATGCATAGACAAAGACACATCCAGACAATGTCCCCCGCCGCTTGGATATTGCGATAGCATTCTCAAAATAAGCAAATGCTATGCAATAAGTGCAATGGTTTAAGAGATATGGGGCTAAAAAGAGTTACAAAAGTGGCCAAAGTGCCGTAGTGACCTTGAAAATAATGTCAAGGTCACCCGAAGTAACCCGTGTCTGCGTAATTCCCCAATATAGGCTCTGACCAAATTTGACTTAACATAAACATAATTGAATTTTCTGTGTCATATTCTGTCATTGGATCTCTTACTTGACAAATCTAAAGCATATGATAGGAATGAGAATTTTTTTTCAATATATTCTGAAAAACTGTAAAACGTCTTCAGTTGACAGTTAGGTACATAAAAGTCTCATAAGCATTGAAGTACTTACCTTTATGGAATCAAAGCAGGCAATCACCCTGCCATTCTGAACTTCCACGTGTGGTGGAGGGTGAGCAAATTTGCATTCATTTTCTGTGCGTGTACATTTGTTCCGTTGGAACTCCCGGCAAACTTCTAATGTCAGCCATCTAGAGTCCTTGACATTTGGATTTGGAACGGCTAGATTCAGCATTGGATTCACCATGGCCATACCAAGGGTTAACTAGCTGGGCAAGATATGAAAGACAATGGGACTAAGCACTAGAGACTCAGTCAGAGGGGATCACCATGTACAGAAACGTGGGTGCAGTAGCTAGTTCTCCAACTCTTGTCCAGGGCATAGGCAGAGATGCGGGCTGGCTACTTGACAGGAATCCACTTTGACACTGTGACCATAACAAAACAATCACACTAGGGTTGGGGAATTACACTCTCCAGCATCAGGTATCTGAAAAATAATAAAGCTTATGTTACTCAAATCTTATTAAAACTTTCTGAACAGAGGACACACTTTGAGATATACACCATATAGTGATACAAATATCCAGTATTAACAAAATGGCTGTCTTCCACTTCCTTCTCAAACATTGTGCACAAACTCTGTTAGAAATGAACCAGGACATATGTTCATGTTCATTGGACTGGAACTTGAATAGAAGACAATATCTCAAAAATAGATTTAACTGTTTGCATCTATCTAGATCCAGACTCAGGGTACAAATTAACAAGCTGTATTTACTTCTCAATCAAGTACTGATCAGAAATGGATAAACATAATAACACCACACACTAATCATTCTGGACCAGGAAACTGAATATAGTAATTCAATATCTAACACAATATCACTAGTAGAACAATAAACAGGAAATATGTCAGTGTTTGGTTTCAATATTTTGTGTCCCTGATGTGATGTGGCACGTTGACTGCCTCCATGTGTGGGTCAGCTTCCTGAATCACCCACAACTCCCCTACCCCACTCCCTCTGCTTCCTGATTGCCAGGGGAGGGGGATATCCCTGCTTACACAGAGAGGGCAGCTATTAACATTCCAGGACCTCAAAACTTGCAAGCTACCTCCCTCCCCTCAGCACAGCCTCTGGCTCAGACATAGAACAGAGCTCACTGCTGGAAGTGATGAGTGCTTAACCAGCCAACACTTCTTGCAGTGTCACGTCACATTCATAGCACATTGACTGACAAGAAACAGCCTGATTTGATTACAGAGTCCTCACAATTGAAGAACCGGCTGTCTGTATTTGATTTGTCATTGCAACAATCCAGATAAATGTTTTAATTAAATAGTATTCAATCTCAGACAGTTATTCAATTATCACAAGAAAATTCTATTTCATTCACTCTTAGCTCAAAAACTTTTATCTGCAATTATCTATAATGAGAAAGATCAACTAAGGCCTGAGACCGGCAACAATGTCTGTGTTGATTGAGTTATATATGTGTTCCCTAATTAATTGCAGCTGAACTGAAATGCTACTGGTTTTCTGAATATGTTTTGCAGACTCCTGTGTCCTTGCCTTTGCTTCACCCTAGTTGACCCTGTGAGGAGAGGGCAGCCCCACTCTCACCATCATCTGGGTCAGTGGAACAATGAGGTCACACAGACAGACATGAACAAAGCTGTCATGAGGGGAAGGGATGGTAATTGGGCTTTTGTATCTGTTTGGAATTCCCTCAATGATTGACAGCAGTACAGCAGCTGCAAGCTGTCTGAAAGAGTTGGGCTCAGGGAGACAAAATGCAGCTCACATAGCGCACTACACATTTGGATCTCCAAGGCAACCCTACCCTGTTCTTTCTCCCTCAGTCTATTATGGTCCCCTTTGCACCTAACACAATGTATCCCAAACATTCTAATCTGATTGCTGCAATCTTCTACACGGTCAAATACTCACACCACAAATAAAGAATTCCACACATTCTGCCATCAGATGCAACATATTTCATATATATTGTCAATAAAAAATCGCAAACATGAAGATACGAAATTCAAATAATTCAGATTGACAACAAAGTTCATGAAAGCGGGTTATCGCTACAGTTTTCCTTTGATGCACCTTTTGTCATCAGGTAAACAAAATTCCACATAATCATCAGGTACACAATATTCCACATAATCTACCATCAGATGCACCATTTAAACATAATCTACCATCTATACACCATACTAAACATAATCAAGTGCAACATACTCCACATAATCTACCATCTATACACCATACTAAACATAATCTACCATCTATACACCATACTAAACATAATCTACCATCTATACACCATACTCAACATAATCTACCATCTATACACCATACTCAACATAATCTACCATAAAGTGCAACATACTCCACATAATCTACCATCAGTTGCACCATACTCAACATAATCTACCATCTATACACCATACTCAACATAATCTACCATCAAGTGCAACATACTCCACATAATCTACCATCAGTTGCACAATACTCCACATAATAATAATAATAATAATAATAATAATAATAATAATAATTGATTTATAAAGCGCCTCATATCCATCCAAGAGGTTGCTCAATGGCGCTAAGGTTGCTCACTGGCGCTAATCTACCATCAAGTGCAACATAATCCACATAATCTACCATCTATACATCATACTCCACATAATCTACCATCTATACACCATACTCCACATAATCTACCATCTATACACCATACTCAACATAATCTACCATCTATACACCATACTCCACATAATCTACCATCTATACACCATACTCCACATAATCTACCATCTATACACCATACTCAACATAATCTACCATCAGTTGCACCATACTCCACATAATCTACCATCTATACACCATACTCCACATAATCTACCATCTATACACCATACTCCACATAATCTACCATCTATACACCATACTCCACATAATCTACCATCTATACACCATACTCAACATAATCTACCATCAGTTGCACCATACTAAACATAATCTACCATCAAGTGCAACATACTCCACATAATCTACCATCAGTTGCACCATACTAAACATAATCTACCATCTATACACCATACTAAACATAATCTACCATCTATACACAATCCTCCACATAGTCTATCATCAGTTGCACCATACTCCACATATCTACCGGCTTTCTGGGCCTTGTGCTTCTTGAGAAGAAGTCAAAAGTGCACAAAGTTTACTTACGGACGGACAGACGGACACCGGACAAAATGTAATGCCAAAAGCCCATCAGGCCAGATGAGCTAATAATCTATGATCAGATGCACCATTCTCCACATAACTATCATATATACACCATACCAAACTAAACAAAACATTTCTATCATCAGATTGACCAAAAATGCAGTCGTACACAGAGATTCAAATTGTCAAAGTCTGCAATTAGATGATATATATTCCACAATATCTCCCCTTCAAAGACTGTCATTTACGACATTAGAAACACGACACAGCTTCTCCCCTCATCAGCTATAAAGCCATTATCTAATCTTATCTTAAAACATTTTTAATATTCTACATGTGCGTTCATTCAGTACTGTAAGAAAAAATAAATGATTATTCATTGTTTGATTAAATGATAATAATAATTCTTTATTCATTTTTACCTTGTAACATTTTAAGAGTGATAAAATTAAGATAATAATTTTACAAATTTTGTTCTACCAAAAAACATGGTGACTGCTGAACAGGACACATCCCGTCAATAAAAGTAATATTTTTAGGCAAGAGATTTTCTGCCATACAAAGTAGGTTAAATGTGTCCGGGAATATCGTCACTTGACTACTGTGCAAGCTAGCTGTGTTGAGACTACTAGCAGATGGAGGAGCACATTGAGACAGACTTTGTGCAAGGTTATGAGGCCAATCCCAAGCAGTGGCCCGTACCTCTCCCACAAATGTCAAGCCGACCAGACTCTCACGTGATCTGATCAGCTTGTCCCTCCTTCTCTCCCTCCAAGCAGCTAGACTGTCTGTGTGGCTCCTACACAAATGAATATTACAATTGCTCACAGTCAGCAGAGTAGCACACACAGCTGCAAGCAAAAGAATGCCTTGTACGCTGAGTGGTCTGCCTTGCAGTATTTAGAGAGTTCAACTTACATGTCTCCTCCATTGGTCATATCCAGCCCAATGTCATACAGCTCATCACAATATCATGCTATCCTTGAATAGCTGCTTGAATAATGTTTAAATCATTCTGATCATAAAATGAATATCAGATTAATGGAAAACTACTTACATTATCCCAGCATTATCTATACTCAACACAATACATGATTCATCGGTTGTGTAATGGTGTCCCTGCCAGATTTTAAGGCAAAGATAGACAGCTATATAGTCAGTTAGCAAGTAGGACAAACTGGAATAGATAACAAAGTGCCTGGACTCATAATGTTACACCAGGAAGTACTAGACAGTATTTAAATGGCTGACAGCACTGGAAGTTTTCTGTTGCCAGCTTTGTGGTATTGTCATACAGGCCCTGATCGTGACCTCAGATGACCTGCAGCCACATGGTTGATCAGTCCAGTGGACTGGCAAGCTACCTGGACACATCAGCTGGTCAGCCTCGTTATCTGGCCAAGCGAGTAAACAGGCAAGCCCTCGCTCAGCACTAGCTACAACACACCTGCATTGTTAAGCTGGGCAGGGACAGCCGACCAGGGCATACAATGGTCACACATACCCAGTACGTCCTAACAGATTGCAAGACATAGGCACCTACCCCTTGTCATGTCCTTTAGATCTTGTGTGGGACGCCATGCAAACATGTGCCTCTGTTCACTCTCATATAATGACAAGCTATCCCAGAGTGCTTTGTGTGCTGTATCCCGCCAAAACACACTTCCTTTATCTGTTGCAATCTCTTTGTAGTGACTACCAGTGACACATGAGCCACTAGGTGCGCAGCAAACAGCCGTCAGCCAATTAAAGTGAGATCTGTTGAACAACACTGTCAGATCTAGTACTGGTAGGTTACGGACTGTTAACCAATGTGTTATTGCCCTGTTAAAGCTGTATAATGAATGGTTGGTGGCTAGTTGACAAGTGACTCCACCTCAGGTGTGAATGACTGCACTTTCTCTTTCTGTCTGCTTCACTGACTAAGCAGCTGACCTATCAACCTTTTCCTCATGACGAAATTATGCTGCATGAATCATTCAACTTAGCATTTGAATACAAAATTAATTTATTCTAAATATAAACAATTTTACTTATCAAACCTCAAAACTATTCCTGACCTCTTTACCAAATATACAAAAAAATCCATTATAATAAAAACTTGTTTAAGTAGTATATCTCTACACCATTATACTTTATTACGGTAATAGTTACATTTTATCAAGTAATTACTGTTGCTAAAATGCTGCATTTTATTGGGGTGAGAGAATAAGGTAAAAAGTTTTGTTTCTGATTGAGAATTTGGCCTCAATTAGTGAAACATTGTTTTGAGCATTAATAATTGTCAAAAATTTTACATTTGGGGATGATCCTATGAAATCTTTTAAATGATATCATCATAGAAGGAGTTTTGACATAAGTGAAAGTGCATTCAATTAACATGAAAGTCATGTTTTTTTTATGTTCTATTTAGTGAAAAATATACTTGTTGTCAATATCCTGAAAATATTTGGGAAGAAAGCTGGTCCTGAATTTTTCTTAAAAAGTTATAGCCAAATTTTAGCAGCAAAGTTAAGAAAGGATTTATCATCTGTTTATATTTAGAATCCTCCTTATCTAACTTAGGAGTCTGTAGACAAGGTTTCAGCTTTCTAGGCCTTATGCTTCTGGAGAAAAAGATGAAAATAGGTTTTAAGGACATCGCTCCTGTGGTCCTTATTAGGGATCACAGGACCAAAGCTATAATTTATAATTCTCAATAGTCAAGGAGTCTGTACACAAACTTTCAGCTTTCTAGGCCTTGTGCTTCTGGAGAAGAAGTCGGAAACATACAAAGTTTACGGATGGACGGACGGACGCCGGGCAACATGTCATGCCATAAGCCCATCGGGCCTTACAGGCCAGATGAGATAAAAATCAAGAAAAATAGTTTCTCATCCCTCAATAAGACTTTCTATTGAATATATGCACTTCTTTTAAGTTAAAATCAAACATCCATTAACGTTCAATAAACAGATTTTAAATAAGCCAACCTTGTGACACATCATGTAACAATACTTGGAGGAAAAGGAAACCAAACTGATGAATTCTGGTCTGATATGACAGGTCGCAGATAAAAGAAGAAACTGGCAGAGTGCAGCCTTCAACTTGTATACAGGCAGTGCTCATCACTAGTACCATCTGTCACTGATCTATCTCTCATTCTTTTGGAAACAGGCTCTTCTCTTTGCATTCCTTATAGTTTAGAGCTTATCTTGACTTGACGAAACAGAGGAATCCATGTCATCTACAGACATGTAGATATGCATGCACAATGACAAATCGAATCAGTGTGTGTTGTGCATAATGTGTGGCATTGATTAATTGAAACATAGTTTATTCAGTCAGGAAAAGGATTGGGCACAAGTTGTCCAACTTAGAAAAGGATTGGGCACAAGTTGTCCAACTTAGAAAAGGATTGGGCACAAGTTGTCCAACTTAGAAAAGCCCTCTTCAGATATTTACAGCATTCATCTTGCAACAATTGATGGACAGAAAGTTATAGGACAAGTACAAGAGAAGTCAGTGAAAGTGTTTAGTTCGAGAGATATAAATGTGAACAGATCTGAAAACATCTTTATTTTCACAAAGAGAGAGACCTCTACTGCTATGTTAAATAATATTAAAACTGCTCTGTTATTAATAATATGTTTCAAAGACTTAACCATTTTTTCTCTTGGAATAATATACAAAGGACATTTGAGGAATTGATAAAAGATATTTTCACAAACATGGTCACACTACCAAAATGCATCCTTTCTAACATATATTCTAAATATAAATAGCACACTTAATTCTATATATAATAATTAAGTGTGCTAGTCATTTGCCTAAATAGTGTGCGTAAAACATTTAATTTCTTTATTCCATACGAAAAGTAAGCAGGTGCACATTTTGGTTTGACATGAATTTTTCATTTAAATAATGAGAGGTAATGAGTATTTCTAATTGCTAAGGGAATGCTAGTGTGTGGCACACAACAGTCCTACAAGATACTAACATGTCATAGTGTGTGTGCTGCATAACATCTTTCAAATTGTTTTGTCAATATTGTCATGCACATAAATAAAAAATCAGTTACTAGTATGGACTTCAAACAAAACCTGAAGTAAAGCATGTCCTGTTTAAATCTGGTGAATCTTCCTGCAAATTCTTGAAAGAAAGCCTTCAATACATATCTCTGCTTTGGCAAATTTTGAACACATGTCATCAGAAAATGACATATCCAACCTGTCTCCAATCAATCAGAATATCTACCTAAATAATGTAAGATTAATATTGAGGACAAGTCATAGTGCTCTTTAAATACAAACTACCCAAAATAAATATGCGAAGAAGTTCAAAATCCCAAAAGGCACATCTACACATGTTGACAGATCCATAAACAAAAAATCAATGAGCTAGGTCTAATAGTTTTGGACTTATGATCTGAAAACAAAATTCTAAGTGACATTTCAATGGAAACCATTAAAAAAAATCTATAGAGGTTAAAAATCCGAAACGGTAAAACTAGACATCATGACTGGTCCATATACCAAGTTTCATTGAAATGAGTCATATAGTTTTGAAGTTATGCTCTGGAAATGAAATGATTACGGACGGACAGACAGGCCAACGGGGCACTGACTACTATAATTATGACAGTATTACATACTGGTTGGATAAAAAATAAACTAGGACTAATGCCGTCTTTGGTGTTGGAAATTGCTAATTTCTACCAAAAGAAATTTAAATCATTGCTAATAAACATTATCGACACAAGATTTAAAATTTTCTTTAATCTTTCATTGCTTTGCAATCCCAAGAAATGTAAAGCCCAAAGAGACCAATCTACAAATAATGTTTGATTGAACTACATCTTATAGTTTGGGTTTTTTCTCTCTCTGGAAACAAAATTCTTAGTTACGTTTCCATGAAAGTTGCAGGACGATTTTTCCACGAAGTTGAAACTTGAAAAAGGCATAATATGATACACATAATGAATGATGGATATGCCAAGATTCAAATGAGCTAGGTCTTACAGATTTTTAGTTTTTCTCCGGAAAGAAAATTCTAAGTTATATTTAAACCACAATAAAAAATATAGTCGCAAAGCGACAATCACAGGATTCAGCCAAATATGTGAGCTCCTGTGACCATTTTAAGCCTTTTAATGCATTGTTTGAGGTCGAAAATACGATTTCTAGCGAATTTTGCAGTATTCTTAGTATACAGAGCGTTGGAGCTATGTTTTCCGGTGTCCTGTGGTGATGTGCAAGGATTTAGTGACATAAATCGAATTTACATGACTTCTTTCCATGTTTGCATCAAATATCTACAACCACAAAGGGAAGAACATCCAGCTGGCAGTAAATGCACATTTCAAAGTCCAAAAGGGTGATAGGTAATTCGGAAAAAAAGAGTCAATTTAGAAAGTGACACCGATGCTGAGTCGAATCTGCCAATACTATAGGTTGGAATGAGCAAACCCTTCTTGATATACTAAATGCAAGTGGCAAGTGGCTAATATGCCACTCACTATGCCCTTTTCATTAAGGGAAGGTGCATTTGCTTGTACCTAAGCACCGACCTGTGCGTTTGGTCTTGGTATTAAATCTTGACCATAAAGGCTTTCAAAGTTTATGAGGCCCACTTAGACAATTTATTGTCAGTCCAAAACAAAGAATACAATTGACAATATGTAGAGTTCTTTTTTTCAATGTTAAATGACATTTAACATTTTAATGTAAACTTTCCCAGGTTCTATCTCATTTTGGCTGTCTGAGGATATAATAAACACTGCTTATAATGCTCTGTTGTTTATGATTTACGCATTTTGCAAACATACAGTTATCAAATGCATTCAAAAGGCATGCAGGGTTGACATTATTCAAAGGTCTGTAACTCAATGTAAATGAAGTAACTGAATTTATTGTTAATTTTTAAAAGATTCTGTATTCTTTTGGCTTTCTAATGATATATGAAACAATGATTTGTCATCTGTCACTGATGAGTAACGACTTTTTTTAACATACCTATATCGTATGCATTCAAAACGAAAGCAGAGTTGACAATATTCAAAGGTCCGTAACTCACTGTAAAATTTTTTATCTGAATTTATTGTTCATTTAAAAAAAAAAAATCTAGACTTGGCTTTCATATGATATATATAGAACAATGCGTTATCGTACGTCGTTGATTTGCTACGATATTTTAAACATACCCACCGAAACACCACTTTTCCAAAATGCAAAGTTTGACCTCTGCTCCTAACTGGAAATGACTGTTCGCGAGCGATTTTATTCTTTTATCCTAAAGACCTTGCCAATGTCTAACTCTCATGCAAAAATCATAAAATTCAATGGTCTGGGTTTTGAGTTATCTGCCCTTGAAGTTTGCGATTATTAAATTTTGGTCAACAGCAAGAAAAGTATTAAGGTTAGGACTTTCTAAAACGCAAATAAAGATCTACAATGCTTCAGCTACATTTAATTGTAAATTTCAGCTGTCTGGTGCAAGTATCTTCAGAGAAGAAGATTGCCAAAGGTGGGTGGGATCGGAAATTGCCAATAAGAGTCATCAGAAGATGACATATCCCACCGGTTCCACATGATCGTAAGATGTAAACCTTTGAAAGATAATTGTAAATTTTTCAAGCAAGGTTCATAATAGTATAAGCTAATATATATGAAACGAAACCTTTCATGAACAGAGTCCAAATAAGAGCCGTTTCTATGGAAATAATAAAAAATAAAATTTTCAGAAATGTGAAAATATCAAAAGGCACCACTTCAGTAGGTGGGCAATACACATGTTAAGTTTCAGAAAGATATGTGGACCGGTTTTTAAATTCTGCTCCGGAAACGAAACCTTTCATGAACTGAGTCCAAATAAGAGCCGTTTCAATGGAAATAATAAAAAATAAAATTTTCAGATATGTGAAAATATCAAAAGGCACCACTTCAGTAGGTGGGCAATACACATGTAAAGTTTCAGAAAGATATATGGACCGGTTTTTGAGTTCTGCTCCGGAAACAAAATGATTACGGACGGACGGACGGACGTACAGACGGACAGGGTGATGACTATATCCCATGGTATTACATACCGGTGGGATAAAAATGCACTAAAAGCAAGATGGCGGCCAAACCTCGTGACCTACGAATTTTCCATGATTTAGGTTTTTGAAGCATTTGTTATTGCGCATCTTTTAAAAAAAATTCAGGTCTCTAAGCGCATTTTGATAAAAAAGCCCATGTTAAAAATCCCAACTTTGGGCCCAACTGGGCCATTTATTTATGGGTCGAATTGGCTCAAAAGCTTCGTGTCGTTTCCTCTCAACAAGGTCTACCAGCCTGTGAAATTTGGCTTTGATACCATTAGCCGTTTGGTCTGAATCCTGCTCACAAAAATTGTGGAATAATAATAATAAAAAAAAATAAAAAAATGCCAATAACAATAAGGATTCAGTCTGATGGCTGAATCCTTAATAATCCAAAGAGATTGAAACCCCTAGAAGGCACATCTCCTAGAAATGAGTGATTGATATAAAAGTTTCATTGAGGGAGATCTTACAGTTTTTGAATTCTGCTCCGGGAACAAAATTGGGATGACCAAACAGACAAATGGACAGACGGTGGGAGCCCATCTAAACATACCCCATCCAACAAAAAAAAACAATATTCTGATCATAATATTTGAATGAATATGCATTAGTGAGTAGGCTAGGTAGTGTGGTTAAACTATTCCTATTGAGTCTTGCCCAGCAAAAAAGTGAAGTCTATACTTTAGTTGATTTAATATGTTGAAGAGCTTTTTAGTTTGAAGTGCAGATGTGTAGGGAAACTGAAGCCACTAGGGCACTCAATCTCCTTCATGGAGACTGGGCCAAATCAGGCCTACCAAACAAATCAGCTCTACTGGAAAGAAAAACGTGGAAATTACACACTAAACATAGAAAATGCAACATAAACATATTCCCTTGACACCAATCATTAAAATAGGCAAAGAAAAACGTAAAGACGGGGAAGTAAAATGTAGTGAGTGTAGCATTAATTTCTAAGCGAACTTTGACCTTCGCAGGGAAACTGTGAATCGCCTTGCGTTAAAAAGTGGCTTAGATTTAAATATATATCTTGTCATGTCGTATTAATGACAGAATTGTAAACTTAACATGTGTACCAACACATGTGAACATCTAATATTCAAAAGAAAACAATAAAAAAATATAAATGAGGAAGGTACAGCAACTGCATTTCGTGCATATTCGCAAATGTAAACACACAGTAGAGCCTTCTTCTTCAATGTGCACATGTGTGTGGCTACATTCGCTGGGTTTACGTTTTTCGTTGCCTATTTCAATGTTTCAGTGTCGAGGGAATATATTTTTGTTGCATTTTCCATGTTTAATGTGGACTTTTCCACATTTTTCTGCGCAGTAGGGCTGTTTTGTTTGGTAGGCCTGCAAACATCATTTCTTAAACACGTCTCACATCACTTATCTCTTTCACTGAGACTGGGCCAAATATATATTGTTTCTCACATACGTCTCACATCACTCATCTCTTCCACCGAGACAAGGCCAAATATTGTTTCTTACAAACGTCTCACATTTCTCATCTATTTCACTGAGACTAGGCCAAATATTGTTTCTTACACACGTCTCACATCTCTCATCTATTTCACTGAGACTGGGCCAAATATCGTTTCTTACACACGTCTCACATCACTCATCTCTTCCACTGAGACTGGGCCAAATATTGTTTCTTACACACGTCTCACATCTCTCATCTCCTTCAGTAAACTGTGCCAAATATCATTTCTTACACACGTCTCACATCTCTCATCTCCTTCAGTAAACTGTGCCAAATATCATTTCTTACACACGTCTCACATCTCTCATCTCCTTCACTGAGACTGGGCCAAATATTGTTTCTTACACACGTCTCACATCACTCATCTCTTCCACTGAGACTGGGCCAAATATCATTTCTTAGACACGTCTCACATCTCTCATCTCCTTCACTGAGACTGGGACAAATATCATTTCTTACACAAGTCTCACATCTCTCATCTCCTTCACTGAGACTGGGACAAATATCATTTCTTACACACGTCTCACATCTCTCATCTCCTTCACTGAGACTGGGACAAATATCATTTCTTACACACGTCTCACATCTCTCATCTCCTTCACTGAGACTGGGACAAATATCATTTCTTACACACGTCTCACATCTCTCATCTCCTTCACTGAGACTGGGACAAATATCATTTCTTACACACGTCTCACATCTCTCATCTCCTTCACTGAGACTGGGACAAATATCATTTCTTACACACGTCTCACATCTCTCATCTCCTTCACTGAGACTGGGACAAATATCATATCTTACACACGTCTCACATTACTCATCTCTTTCAGTGAGACTGGGACAAATATCATTTCTTACACAAGTCTCACATCACTCATCTCCTTCACTGAGACTGGGACAAATATCATTTCTTACACACGTCTCACATCTCTCATCTCCTTCACTGAGACTGGGACAAATATCATTTCTTACACAAGTCTCACATCTCTCATCTCCTTCACTGAGACTGGGACAAATATCATTTCTTACACACGTCTCACATCACTCATCTCCTTCACTGAGACTGGGCCAAATATCATATCTTACACACGTCTCACATCACTCATCTCTTCCACTGAGACTGGGCCAAATATCATTTCTTACACAAGTCTCACATTACTCATCTCTTTCAGTGAGACTGGGACAAATATCATTTCTTACACAAGTCTCACATTACTCATCTCCTTCACTGAGACTGGGACAAATATCATTTCTTACACAAGTCTCACATTACTCATCTCTTTCAGTGAGACTGGGACAAATATCATTTCTTACACACGTCTCACATCACTCATCTCTTTCAGAAAAATATGTACAATGCTCTGCCAATAGCTTAAAGTTCTTAATTTTCAGAACAGACAAGGGAACAACGGTGTGACGTAAACCACTTCAGGTTTTTCTTAGTTCTCAGCTTCTTGGAATTTGTTTCTGTTTGAGGCACATACTTTGGATGTTATGCTGTACTTCCCTTGTAAGACCAACATTTCACTTGATATTTAGTGATTCTTTGGGGTAAGCATGACAAAGCTAGAATTTGGTTCAGGAATTCCGTCACTTGACCATAAACTTTCAGTGTTGCAACAGGACAAAGGACAGTTGTCATGTGTATTTAGAACAGTAATGATTCAGCAAACATCCTCACATCATGACTTGCTCACATTGTAACACTGTTTATATCATAATGCATCCTAACATTGTAATGCATTCCCAAAATTAAATTTACCTTAATATTGTAACACATCATAACTCTGATAAAATTCTACATAAACCATTTACTTATATTGTGACATATGCTCCTGTCATTATACAACCTAACATTGCATATCTTGCAACCTGATTGGACAAGAAGTTTACTTTAGAGATTACTAAGGAACTCATGGGACAATATAGGTCTGAATTCTTCAGAGTTCAGGTACCCATTTGTTGGCTGGGTAAACTGTGTGCGCTGTCGATGAAGTGCCTTATCCAAAGACACAGCACAATGTTAAGCCAAGGTTAAAAAATTTTGCTGTCTCTTCTGTGATTCAAACCCAGCCTTTGTCATGACAGGCCAGCACGCTTACCACTATGTACACCACCATGCTCCACACATAAGATATAAGTGCATAGATGTCTTTATAATGATAGTTTACCATTGCTATCAGCAAAGCAAGTTTTACGTTATAATAGATAAATTTTAATTACATGTAATGACAGGGCTTAAACATCTTATAATGTCAGTTGTGACATTGTTTCTGTAACTCTTTAACAAATGTAACACAATATCAATATTGAAAAGCTTTTCAGTTTTCAAAGGTCAGTAAGATTAAGACCCGAAGCAGACAGAGACAAATGAGAAAATGACAATGAAATATAAACAAAATTAATTCAGAAGTTTAAAATTCTTAAAATTATTACTTATCTCACACTGCACCTCTTTTTATAGGATAGAAGACATTGCAAATTTGAAAAGAATTGGATGAATCTTTTGGACAAGTCTAGATTCGATTAAAAAACTGAGCACAAAATAGATAAAAATTATCCGAAAAATATTTTATGAATGAGATCTTTTGTAATTTGGCATCACACCACTCCTGGATACATTGCAAACTTTTTAAAGAATCTGATTAACAGTTTTATCATTTTCAAATCTCGTAATTGCTGTATTACCGGATAGTTTCTACCAGTGACAGAAGAATATTTGCATAAGTAATACAAAAGAGAACAACAAAAATATCAATTCGTTAAAAGCAAAGGTTGCTATGCTACTTACTATGTGTAGAGTGACATGAGAAATGAAGATATAAATCCATAGATGTCTCCATAAAAGAATTTTTGTGGGATAAGACAATACTGAAATGGAGAAGTAAGCTTGCTCTGACTGGGTTGAGCTGCAGGTGAGCTCGTTAACACTGAGGCAGAGGCAGCTTCAAGTCATTCTTTCCCTCCCTCAACCAGTGCAACCTTGCATCTAGGTCCCCAGAATGCACAACACTTCTCATAAACATAAATTGTACCACAATATGATCATAAAGATGCTTTTAACATGCTTTTGTTTCACTAACAGTAAATAGACATTACGATTGTGAATAAAAGGTGATGAGAGTGACATGAGGGACTGCAGGAAAGGGAGGATGAATGTGTGACCTGAGCGGAAAGACGTAGGCCTAGACAGAGGGATGGAGGGAGGGAGAGTAGCAGGCCTGCATGATATTATGCTGTCTGGCTGTCCCCATGTGACCCGTCTGCTACTGGCTGCAGCATCGCAGTCACTCAGTGAGTCTCACATGTCACCAGTCTGGGAGTCTGTCAGTCCAGTTGGCAGGGCAGCAGGCAGACAGGCATTCACATAATCAATAAATCAGTCTGGTGCCCCCAGGGCGGGTGACCACAAAGCTACTGTTCACAATACAGACACACACAGACCACAGAAAGACACTAAGAGCCAGACTGAGACAGTGTCACCATTACCTGGGCAAGCTGAGCACTGCAACGTTGATGACACAAGGCGAAAGACAAGCTGGTCTTAATACATACTTGCCAATACCAGCCAGTACCTAGTACTCTCCACTGATCTATTCCTCTGTCGTCAGTAGCCGTTATCAGCTTTAGATGACCTGTACAGTCATTACTAAATGCCTAGGTGGGTTTTCACAATGTAGGTCACACAGCTAACTCAACAACACACAGGCAATACTTACAGCTCCATTGTAGTCACTTGCTTAAATATGTAGCATCTTTTTGCCATGTGTCGTGGTTGTGCTACCAGCGAGACACAAGCAGTAGAGGCGGCTGTGTGTGTGGTTGCGCGTGTATAGCGTGAGCAGGTGAGTGAGTGAGAGAGCCAGTTAGCTGGCCTGGCTAGTCCTGGTTGACAGTGCAGCGAGGATGGACTTGACGGCTGGCCGACTCAGCTAGCGTTAGTAAGGTAGTACGTACAGCAGTGAGAGAGAGCTGGGGCAGGCAGGCAGGCATGCAACAGACAGTAACATGTACCCAGTGAATCACCAGACGCAACGTCATTGGCTAAAATTAGATGGCTTTACTGATTGGTTGAGCAACAAGAATCTCCTCCCGCGTCTTTGTAGCTTGTAACTCAGGAACAATCTCAGTAATTCCACAAAACCAGACGACTTTTTCAATGCGATCTGTTTCTGAGCAAGCTACCTGGGGTCTGACCTCCTATCTCCATGTCTTGATCCATTGTCATGGTGATAAATAAACAGTATACTCCATGTAGTCATTGCCCACCATCTTCTCTCCATATCTCAAGACAAATTAGCAAAATCAATCAAATCTAATCACTCAGTCTAAAACAATGTTCACAGGAAGTGATTATTACTTTTAACATAACTGGTATTGAAAATACTCAAATAAAACCAAACTGATAACATCTCTTATCCATACACCCGTAATGAAAGTGTCCCGCTCGGGAGGGTTGTACACCATGCTTTGTCATACTACAGTACGATGTAGATCATCAGGAGAAAGGTTCATAAGCTAATGGGGAGGGTTGTACACCATGCTTTGTCATACTACAGTACTATGCAGATCATCAGGAGAAAGGTTCATAAGCTAATGGGGAGGGTTGTACACCCTGCTTTGTCATACTACAGTACTATGCAGATCATCAGGAGAAAGGTTCATAAGCTAATGGGGAGGGTTGTACACCCTGCTTTGTCATACTACAGTACTATGCAGATCATCAGGAGAAAGGTTCATAAGCTAATGGGGAGGGTTGTACACCCTGCTTTGTCATACTACAGTACTATGCAGATCATCAGGAGAAAGGGTCATAAGCTAATGGGGGTAAAGTTTATTTCAATTGGATCAATATTGCACCTTTGCATATGTATGTGTATAAATCTGTATATGTGATACTCTGTCTGTATATGTGATAGTCTGTATATGTGATAGTATGTGTATGTGATAGTCTGTCTGTGTATGTGATAGTCACTTCGTGTATGTGACAGTCACCCTGTATATGTTAGTCTTTCTGTGTATATGATAGTCTGTCCGTGTATCATGTGATAGTCTGTGTATGTGATAGTCTGTGTATGTGATAGTATGTGTATGTGATAGTCTGTCTGTGTATGTGATAGTCACTTCGTGTATGTGACAGTCACCCTGTATATGTGATAGTCTTTCTGTGTATATGATAGTCTGTCTGTGTATGTGATACTCTGTGTATGTGATAGTCTGTCTGTGTATGTGATAGTCTGTCTGTGTGATAGACTGTCTGTGTATGTGATAGTCTGTGTATGTGATAGTCTGTCTGTGTATGTGATAGTCTGTGTATTTGATAGTCTGTCTGTGTATCTGAAAGTCACCCTGTGTATGTGATAGTCAACCTTTGTTTGTGATAGATTGGCTGTGTGAATGTGATAGTCAGTCATTGTATGTGATTTTGCCAGTCTATAGTGTGTCTGCCAAACAATGACTGCCTGTGAAGGAAGCAGTCAAGCAGTTTGTTAGTGTAAGCAATTCATCCCCATAGTTTGCTTGTTCCATGCAATGTGTGTGAGACAGTTTGTCAGTTCATGTGACATGTAGTCTGTGTTTTGCAGTTGACCTGTGACTGCTTGCAGGAATGGCCATGGTCAGGTGCAGCACTTAGAGACCAAGTATGTATTGAGTCAGGGCAAACAAAGCCCGTCATCATCAAATAGGCCTGTCTCTGTCAACCAGGCAGAGGTGGCCCAATATGATGTTGCCATATGTACAAGGCTCTACCGATTGGCTGCTGCTTTGCCATCACATTCTCTACACACACATCTGCTCTTTTCAAGTACCAAGTAAACGCCTATTTTTCTTGGACAAGAAAATATCACGTTTCAAACTTGACATCCAGGGAACAGTAGGCAGCTAGAAATAGATTTATTCCTTCTAAGGAAATCCATTTTGTTTGTAGGAACCCCACCCACCCACAAGCTTTCCGCGCAGGACAGCTGCAGACTGGGGCTGCTGGGTTACGGTGAACTTTGTCAGGGAGAGACAGGTCACCACTGGACTTCATCAATCTTCCTTTAAAATATTATAAAGAATAATGTGGCGATTATGATCATAAATTGGACAATAAGGCCCATCAATCAGTTAATTCTAATCTAATCAGCCAGAAAGTTAATTATGAGTGACTTTAATGAAACATCTAAAAGTTTTAAGGAAAATAGATTATGACTCAATGTGTGAAGTTTCAAAAAAAAATTCTAATCAATATATAACTACGGATGTCATGAAGAAGCGGTAGAAACCTTGTTTTAAACACAACAAGAAAAGAGAAGGAGAACAAGTTCTTATGGATAGTCAACTTCTTTATTGCATATTGCATTGTTGACTATCCATAAGAACTTGTTCTCCTTCATAAACCAACTTCTAAATGTCTCTCAAAGAAGAAAAGAGAGGAAGGAAAGAGAGGGAGACACACAAATGGGCTTCAGACCCAACTTAACTAACTTTAAGGCAGAATGGTAAGAAAGACATACCAGAAATAGCTGCATCTACTAAGAATAGGCAAAGATTAAAAAAGCTTCAGCTGGAGATAAAACCAGCCAGCATTGATGCCTATCTAAAACAAATAAGGATGGATGAAAAAAGTAATCAAAAACCCATCAAACTTTCCATGATTATTGTGTTTGGTTCACAATTCTGTTTGTCATCGTTTGTAGATTTTATGGATGTAGATTGTATGGTAGGTTGGAGGGAGGAGGATGTAGATTGTATGGTAGGTTGGAGACAGGATATAGATTGTATGGTAGGTTGGAGGGAGGAGGATGTAGATTATATAGTAGCTTGGAGGGAGAAGGATGTAGATTGTATGGTAGGTTGGAGGGAAGAGGTTATAGATTGTATTGTAGGTTGGAGGGAGGAGGTTATAGATTGTATAGTAGGTTGGAGGGAGGAGGTTATAGATTGTATAGTAGGTTGGAGGGAGGAGGTTATAGATTGTATAGTAGGTTGGAGGGAGGAGGTTGTAGATTGTATGGTAGGTTGGAGGGAGAAGGATGTAGATTGTATTGTAGGTTGGAGGGAGGTTATAGATTGTATGGTAGGTTGGAGGGAGGAGGATGTAGATTGTATAGTAGGTTGGAGGGAGAAGGATGTAGATTGTATTGTAGGTTGGAGGGAGGTTATAGATTGTATGGTAGGTTGGAGGGAGGAGGTTATAGATTGTATGGTTGGTTGGAGGCAGGATAAAGATTGTATGGTAGGTTGGAGGGAGAAGGATGTAGATTGTATAGTAGGTTGGAGGGAGGAAAAAGATTGTATGGTAGGTTGGAGGGAGGAGGATGTAGATTGTATGGTTGGTTGGAGGCAGGATAAAGATTGTATGGTAGGTTGGAGGGAGAAGGATGTAGATTGTATGGTAGGTTGGAGGGAGAAGGATGTAGATTGTATGGTAGGTTGGAGGGAGGAGGATGTAGATTGTATGGTAGGTTGGAGGGTGGAGGATGTAGATTGTATGGTAGGTTGGAGGGAGAAGGATGTAGATTGTATGGTAGGTTGGAGGGAGGAGGATGTAGATTGTATGGTAGGTTGGAGGGTGGAGGATGTAGATTTCATGGTAGGTTGGAGGGAGGAGGTTATAGATTTTATAGTAGGTTGGAGGGAGGAGGATGTAGATTGAATGGTAGGTTGGAGGGTGGAGGATGTAGATTGTATGGTAGGTTGGAGGGTGGAGGATGTAGATTGTATGGTAGGTTGGAGGGTGGAGGATGTAGATTGTATGGTAGGTTGGAGGGAGGAGGATGTAGATTGTATGGTAGGTTGGAGGGAGAAGGATGCAGATTGTATGGTAGGTTGGAGGGAGGATATAGATTGTATGGTAGGTTGGAGGGAGAAGGATGTAGATTGTATGGTAGGTTGGAGGGAGAAGGATGTAGATTGTATGGTAGGTTGGAGGGTGGAGGATGTAGATTGTATGGTAGGTTGGAGGGAGAAGGATGTAGATTGTATGGTAGGTTGGAGGGAGGAGGATGTAGATTGTATGGTAGGTTGGAGGGTGGAGGATGTAGATTGTATGGTAGGTTGGAGGGAGAAGGATGTAGATTGTATGGTAGGTTGGAGGGAGGAGGATGTAGATTGTATGGTAGGTTGGAGGGTGGAGGATGTAGATTTCATGGTAGGTTGGAGGGAGGAGGTTATAGATTTTATAGTAGGTTGGAGGGAGGGATGTAGATTGAATGGTAGGTTGGAGGGTGGAGGATGTAGATTGTATGGTAGGTTGGAGGGTGGAGGATGTAGATTGTATGGTAGGTTGGAGGGTGGAGGATGTAGATTGTATGGTAGGTTGGAGGGAGAAGGATGTAGATTTCATGATAGGTTGGAGGGAGGATATAGATTGTATGGTAGGTTGGAGGGAGGAGGATATAGATTGTATGGTAAGTTGAAGGGAGGAGGATGTAGAATGCATGGTAGGTTGGAGGGAGAAGGATGTAGATTGTATAGTAGGTTGGAGGGAGGAGGATGTAGATTTCATGGTAGGTTGGAGGGAGAAGGATGTAGATTGTATGGTAGGTTGGAGGGAGGAGGATGTAGATTGTATGGGAGATTGGAGGGAGAAGGATGTAGATTGTATAGTAGGTTGGAGGGAGGAGGATGTAGATTTCATGGTAGGTTGGAGGGAGGAGGTTATAGATTGTATGGTAGGTTGGAGGGAGGAGGATGTAGATTGTATGGGAGATAGGAGGGAGAAGGATGTAGATTGTATAGTAGGTTGGAGGGAGGAGGATGTAGATTGTATAGTAGGTTGGAGGGAGGAGGATGTAGATTTCATGGTAGGTTGGAGGGAGAAGGATGTAGATTGTATGGTAGGTTGGAGGGAGGAGGATGTAGATTGTATGGGAGATTGGAGGGAGAAGGATGTAGATTGTATAGTAGGTTGGAGGGAGGAGGATGTAGATTTCATGGTAGGTTGGAGGGAGGAGGTTATAGATTGTATAGTAGGTTGGAGGGAGGAGGATGTAGATTTCATGGTAGGTTGGAGGGAGGAGGTTATAGATTGTATGGTAGGTTGGAGGGAGAAGGATGTAGATTGTATAGTAGGTTGGAGGGAGGAGGTTATAGATTGTATGGTAGGTTGGAGAGAGGAGGATGTACATTGTATGGTAGGTTGGAGGGTGGAGGATGTAGATTGTATAGTAGGTTGGAGGGAGAAGGATGTAGATTGTATAGTAGGTTGGAGGGAGGAGGTTATAGATTTCATGGTAGGTTGGAGGGAGGAGGTTATAGATTGTATTGTAGGTTGGAGGGAGAAGGATGTAGATTGTATGGGAGGTTGGAAGGAGAAGGATGTAGATTGTATTGTAGGTTGGAGGGAGTAGGATGTAGATTTCATGGTAGTTTGGAGGGAGGAGGTTATAGATTGTATAGTAGGTTGGAGGGAGGAGGATGTAGATTGTATGGTAGGTTGGAGGGAGAAGGATGCAGATTGTATGGTAGGTTGGAGGGAGGATATAGATTGTATGGTAGGTTTGAGGGTGGAGGATGTAAATTGTATGGTAGGTTGGAGGGAGGAGGATGTAGATTGTATGGTAGGTTGGAGGGAGGATATAGATTGTATTGTAGGTTGGAGGGAGAAGGATGTAGATTGTATGGTATGTTGGAGGGTGGAGGATGTAGATTGTATTGTAGGTTGGAGGGAGGAGGATGTAGATTGTATGGTAGGTTGGAGGGAGGAGGATGTAGATTGTATAGTAGGTTGGAGGGAGGAGGATATAGATTGTATGGTAGGTTGGAGGGAGGAGGATGTAGATTGTATAGTAGGTTGGAGGGAGGAGGATGTAGATTGTATAGTAGGTTGGAGGGAGGAGGATGTAGATTTCATGGTAGGTTGGAGGGAGAAGGATGTAGATTGTATGGTAGGTTGGAGGGAGGAGGATGTAGATTGTATGGGAGATTGGAGGGAGAAGGATGTAGATTGTATAGTAGGTTGGAGGGAGGAGGATGTAGATTTCATGGTAGGTTGGAGGGAGGAGGTTATAGATTGTATAGTAGGTTGGAGGGAGGAGGATGTAGATTTCATGGTAGGTTGGAGGGAGGAGGTTATAGATTGTATGGTAGGTTGGAGGGAGAAGGATGTAGATTGTATAGTAGGTTGGAGGGAGGAGGTTATAGATTGTATGGTAGGTTGGAGAGAGGAGGATGTACATTGTATGGTAGGTTGGAGGGTGGAGGATGTAGATTGTATAGTAGGTTGGAGGGAGAAGGATGTAGATTGTATAGTAGGTTGGAGGGAGGAGGTTATAGATTTCATGGTAGGTTGGAGGGAGGAGGTTATAGATTGTATTGTAGGTTGGAGGGAGAAGGATGTAGATTGTATGGGAGGTTGGAAGGAGAAGGATGTAGATTGTATTGTAGGTTGGAGGGAGTAGGATGTAGATTTCATGGTAGTTTGGAGGGAGGAGGTTATAGATTGTATAGTAGGTTGGAGGGAGGAGGATGTAGATTGTATGGTAGGTTGGAGGGAGAAGGATGCAGATTGTATGGTAGGTTGGAGGGAGGATATAGATTGTATGGTAGGTTTGAGGGTGGAGGATGTAAATTGTATGGTAGGTTGGAGGGAGGAGGATGTAGATTGTATGGTAGGTTGGAGGGAGGATATAGATTGTATTGTAGGTTGGAGGGAGAAGGATGTTGATTGTATGGTATGTTGGAGGGTGGAGGATGTAGATTGTATTGTAGGTTGGAGGGAGGAGGATGTAGATTGTATGGTAGGTTGGAGGGAGGAGGATGTAGATTGTATAGTAGGTTGGAGGGAGGAGGATATAGATTGTATGGTAGGTTGGAGGGAGGAGGATGTAGATTGTATAGTAGGTTGGAGGGAGAAGGATGCAGATTGTATGGTAGGTTGGAGGGAGGAGGATGTAGATTGTATAGTAGGTTGGAGGGAGGATGTAGATTGTATAGTAGGTTGGAGGGAGGAGGATGTAGATTTCATGGTAGGTTGGAGGGTGGAGGATGTAGATTGCATGGTAGGTTGGAGGGTGGAGGATGTAGAATGCATAGTAGGTTGGAGAGAGAAGGATGTAGATTGTATGGTAGGTTGGAGAGAGGAGGATGTACATTGTATGGTAGGTTGGAGGGTGGAGGATGTAGATTGTATAGTAGGTTGGAGGGAGAAGGATGTAGATTGTATAGTAGGTTGGAGGGAGGAGGTTATAGATTTCATGGTAGGTTGGAGGGAGGAGGTTATAGATTGTATGGTAGGTTGGAGGGAGAAGGATGTAGATTGTATGGGAGGTTGGAAGGAGAAGGATGTAGATTGTATTGTAGGTTGGAGGGAGTAGGATGTAGATTTCATGGTAGTTTGGAGGGAGGAGGTTATAGATTGTATAGTAGGTTGGAGGGAGGAGGATGTAGATTGTATGGTAGGTTGGAGGGAGAAGGATGCAGATTGTATGGTAGGTTGGAGGGAGGATATAGATTGTATGGTAGGTTTGAGGGTGGAGGATGTAGATTGTATGGTAGGTTGGAGGGAGGAGGATGCAGATTGTATGGTAGGTTGGAGGGAGGAGGATATAGATTGTAAGGTAGGTTGGAGGGAGGAGGATGTAGATTGTATGGTAGGTTGGAGGGAGAAGGATGCAGATTGTATGGTAGGTTGGAGGGAGGATATAGATTGTATGGTAGGTTTGAGGGTGGAGGATGTAGATTGAATTGTAGGTTTGAGGGAGGAGGATGTAGATTGTATGGTAGGTTGGAGGGAGGAGGATATAGATTGTATGGTAGGTTGGAGGGAGGAGGATGTAGATTATATGGTAGGTTGGAGGGAGAAGGATGTAGATTGTATAGTAGGTTGGAGGGAGGAGGTTATAGATTGTATAGTAGGTTGGAGGGTGGAGGATGTAGATTGTATGGTAGGTTGGAGGGAGAAGGATGCAGATTGTATGGTAGGTTGGAGGGTGGAGGATGTAGATTGTATGGTAGGTTGGAGGGTGGAGGATGTAGATTGTATGGTAGGTTGGAGGGAGAAGGATGCAGATTGTATGGTAGGTTGGAGGGTGGAGGATGTAGATTGTATGGTAGGTTGGAGGGAGAAGGATGCAGATTGTATGGTAGGTTGGAGGGAGAAGGTTATAGATTGTATAGTAGGTTGGAGGGAGGAGGATGTAGATTGTATGGTAGGTTGGAGGGAGAAGGATGCAGATTGTATGGTAGGTTGGAGGGAGGAGGTTATAGATTGTATGGTAGGTTGGAGGGAGAAGGATGCAGATTGTATGGTAGGTTGGAGGGTGGAGGATGTAGATTGTATGGTAGGTTGGAGGGAGAAGGATGCAGATTGTATGGTAGGTTGGAGGGTGGAGGATGTAGATTGTATGGTAGGTTGGAGGGAGAAGGATGCAGATTGTATGGTAGGTTGGAGGGTGGAGGATGTAGATTGTATGGTAGGTTGGAGGGAGAAGGATGCAGATTGTATGGTAGGTTGGAGGGTGGAGGATGTAGATTGTATGGTAGGTTGGAGGGAGAAGAATGCAGATTGTATGGTAGGTTGGAGGGAGGATGTAGATTGTATGGTAGGTTGGAGGGAGAAGGATGCAGATTGTATGGTAGGTTGGAGGGAGGAGGATGTAGATTTCATGGTAGGTTGGAGGGAGAAGGATGTAGATTGTACGGTAGGTTGGAGAGAGAAGGATGTAGATTTCATGGTAGGTTGGAGGGTGGAGGATGTAGATTGTATGGTAGGTTGGAGGGAGAAGGATGCAGATTGTATGGTAGGTTGGAGGGTGGAGGATGTAGATTGTATAGTAGGTTGGAGGGAGGAGGATGTAGATTTCATGGTAGGTTGGAGGGAGGAGGATGTAGATTGTATGGTAGGTTGGAGGGAGGATATAGATTGTATGGTAGGTTCGAGGGTGGAGGATGTAGATTGTATGGTAGGTTGGAGGGAGAAGGATGCAGATTGTATGGTAGGTTGGAGGGTGGAGGATGTAGATTGTATGGTAGGTTGGAGGGAGAAGGATGCAGATTGTATGGTAGGTTGGAGGGTGGAGGATGTAGATTGTATGGTAGGTTGGAGGGAGAAGGATGCAGATTGTATGGTAGGTTGGAGGGAGAAGGATGCAGATTGTATGGTAGGTTGGAGGGAGGATGTAGATTGTATGGTAGGTTGGAGGGAGAAGGATGCAGATTGTATGGTAGGTTGGAGGGAGGAGGATGTAGATTTCATGGTAGGTTGGAGGGAGAAGGATGTAGATTGTACGGTAGGTTGGAGAGAGAAGGATGTAGATTTCATGGTAGGTTGGAGGGTGGAGGATGTAGATTGTATGGTAGGTTGGAGGGAGGAGGATGTAGATTGTATGGTAGGTTGGAGGGAGGAGGATGTATATTGTATGGTAGGTTGGAGGGTGGAGGATGTAGATTGTATGGTAGGTTGGAGGGAGAAGGATGCAGATTGTATGGTAGGTTGGAGGGTGGAGGATGTAGATTGTATGGTAGGTTGGAGGGAGAAGGATGCAGATTGTATGGTAGGTTGGAGGGAGGATGTAGATTGTATAGTAGGTTGGAGGGAGAAGTATGTAGATTGTATGGTATGTTGGAGGGTGGAGGATGTAGATTGTATGGTAGGTTGGAGGGAGGAGGATGTAGAGTGTATGGTAGGTTGGAGGGTGGAGGATGTAGATTGTATGGTAGGTTGGAGGGAGGATATAGATTGTATGGTAGGTTGGAGGGAGGATGTAGATTGTATAGTAGGTTGGAGGGAGGAGGATGTAGATTTCATGGTAGGTTGGAGGGTGGAGGATGTAGATTGTACGGTAGGTTGGAGAGAGAAGGATGTAGATTGTATAGTAGGTTGGAGAGAGAAGGATGTAGATTGTATGGTAGGTTGGAGGCAGGATATAGATTGTATGGTAGGTTGGAGGGAGGAGGTTATAGATTGTATTGTAGATTGGAGGGTGGAGGATATAGATTGTATTGTAGGTTGGAGAGAGGAGGATGTAGATTGAATTGTAGGTTTGAGGCAGGAGGACGTAGATTGTATAGTAGGTTGGAGGGAGGAGGATGTAGATTGTATAGTAGGTTGGAGGGAGGATATATATTGTATAGGAGGTTGGAGGGAGGAGGATGTAGATTGTATGGTAGATTGGAGGGAGGATATAGATTGTATAGGAGGTTGGAGGGAGGATATAGATTGTATGGGAGGTTGGAGGGAGGATGTAGATTGTATGGGAGGTTGGAGGGAGGAGGATGTAGATTGTATGGTAGGTTGGAGGGAGGAGGATTTAGATTGTATTGTAGGTTGGAGGGAGGAGGATGTAGATTGTATGGTAGGTTGGAGGCAGGATAAAGATTGTATGGTAGGTTGGAGGGAGGAGGTTATAGATTGTATTGTAGATTGGAGGGTGGAGGATATAGATTGTATTGTAGGTTGGAGAGAGGAGGATGTAGATTGAATTGTAGGTTTGAGGCAGGAGGACGTAGATTGTATAGTAGGTTGGAGGGAGGAGGATGTAGATTGTATAGTAGGTTGGAGGGAGGATATATATTGTATAGGAGGTTGGAGGGAGGAGGATGTAGATTGTATGGTAGATTGGAGGGAGGATATAGATTGTATAGGAGGTTGGAGGGAGGATATAGATTGTATGGGAGGTTGGAGGGAGGATGTAGATTGTATGGTAGGTTGGAGGGAGGAGGATGTAGATTGTATAGTAGGTTGGAGGGAGGAGGATGTAGATTGTATAGTAGGTTGGAGGGAGGAGGATATAGATTGTATTGTAGGTTGGAGGGAGGAGGTTATAGATTGTATAGTAGGTTGGAGGGAGGAGGATGTAGATTGTATAGTAGGTTGGAGGGAGGAGGATATAGATTGTATTGTAGGTTTGAGGGAGGAGGTTATAGATTGTATAGTAGGTTGGAGGGAGGAGGATGTAGATTGTATGGTAGGTTGAAGGGAGGAGGATTTAGATTGTATGGTAGGTTGGAGGGAGGATATAGATTGTATGGTAGGTTGGAGGGAGGAGGATGTAGATTGTATAGTAGGTTGGAGGGAGGAGGTTATAGATTGTATAGTAGGTTGGAGGGAGGAGGATGTAGATTGTATAGTAGGTTGGAGGGAGGAGGATGTAGATTGTATAGTAGGTTGGAGGGAGGAGGATATAGATTGTATAGTAGGTTGGAGGGAGGAGGATGTAGATTGTATAGTAGGTTGGAGGGAGGAGGATGTAGATTGTATGGTAGGTTGGAGGGAGGATGTAGATTGTATGGTAGGTTGGAGGGAGGAGGATGTAGATTGTATAGTAGGTTGGAGGGAGGAGGATGTAGATTGTATAGTAGGTTGGAGGGTGGAGGATGTAGATTGTATGGTAGGTTTGAGGGAGGAGGTTATAGATTGTATAGTAGGTTGGAGGGAGAAGGATGTAGATTGTATAGTAGGTTGGAGGGAGGAGGTTATAGATTGTATAGTAGGTTTGAGGGAGGAGGTTATAGATTGTATAGTAGGTTGGAGGGAGAAGGATGTAGATTGTATAGTAGGTTGGAGGGAGGAGGATATAGATTGTATTGTAGGTTGGAGGGAGGAGGATGTAGATTGTATAGTAGGTTGGAGGGAGAAGGATGTAGATTGTATAGTAGGTTGGAGGGAGGAGGATTTAGATTGTATAGTAGGTTGGAGGGAGGAGGATGTACATTGTATGGTAGGTTGGAGGGAGAAGGATGTAGATTGTATAGTAGGTTGGAGGGTGGAGGATGTAGATTGTATGGTAGGTTGGAGGGAGAAGGATGTACATTGTATGGTAGGTTGGAGGGAGGAGGATGTAGATTGTATAGTAGGTTGGAGGGAGGAGGATTTAGATTGTATAGTAGGTTGGAGGGAGGAGGATATAGATTGTATTGTAGGTTGGAGGGAGGAGGATGTAGATTGTATAGTAGGTTGGAGGGAGGAGGATGTAGATTGTATGGTAGGTTTGAGGGAGGAGGTTATAGATTGTATAGTAGGTTGGAGGGAGGAGGATGTAGATTGTATAGTAGGTTGGAGGGAGGAGGATGTAGATTGTATAGTAGGTTGGAGGGAGGAGGATATAGATTGTATTGTAGGTTGGAGGGAGGAGGTTATAGATTGTATAGTAGGTTGAAGGGAGGAGGATGTAGATTGTATGGTAGGTTGGAGGGAGAAGGATGTAGATTGTATGGTAGGTTGGAGGGAGGAGGATGTAGATTGTATGGTAGGTTGGAGGGAGGAGGATGTAGATTGTATAGTAGGTTGGAGGGAGGAGGATGTAGATTGTATAGTAGGTTGGAGGGAGGAGGATGCAGATTGTATGGTAGGTTGGAGGGAGGAGGTTATAGATTGTATAGTAGGTTGGAGGGAGGAGGATTTAGGTAGTAAGGTAGGAAGGAGAAGGGAAAACAAGTTGGAAATTATATTAGGGAAGACTGATGAATGTTGTGTTAACAATCAATAGTTAGCTAAGATTAGATTCAGTGTCTAGACTTTCTTAATAATTGAAGCATCACATGACATAAACTTCAACAGGAAACACTTTGCTGGAATTCTGCTTTTATAATGCACTCTAATACCCTTTAGATGGTGAGTGTCTCAAGATCCTATGTATCCTAAAACAACATCTCATTTATTTTGTGCAGCATTTTAAATGTATAAACAAAAACAATCCTATGTTTCAAAGCTACCTGCTTAAGAATAATAATTTTATATTGCAATGACATTTTCAAGCTTCAACAAAATCTAACCAAATCTGAAACATACAGCAAAAGACTTGAATATGTTTCTTGAAGTTTTTTGTAATGTTTTCATGAAAATAAACTAGTATGTAGACTGCATGCTTTGTGTTTTAATGTTGTCCAGCATAGATTGGATCAGCAGAGAATATGACATTTGGACCTTCTTACTGCCAAAATTCTTTACTGACAAAAAATGATTTACCCAAGAGCCTTCTTACCCTGCACCACTGACACCATAGCTTTTTTACTCTGCACCACTGACAAGGTAGCTTCCTTACCGTGCACCACTGACAAGGTACCTTTCTTCCCCTGCACCTTTGACAACTTAGCTTTCTTACCCTGCACCACTGACAACTTAGCTTTCTTACCCTGCACCACTGACAACTTAGCTTTCTTACCCTGCACCACTGACACCATAGCTTTCTTACTCTGCACCACTGACAACTTAGCTTTCTTACCCTGCACCACTGACACCATAGCTTTCTTACTCTGCACCACTGACAACTTAGCTTTCTTACTCTGTACCACTGACAAGGTAGCTTCCTCACCCTGCACCACTGACAACTTAGCTTTCTTACTCTGTACCACTGACAAGGTAGCTTTCTTCCCCTGCACCACTGACAAGGTAGCTTTCTTACTCTGCACCACTGACAAGGTAGCTTTCTTACTCTGCACCACTGACAAGGTAGCTTTCTTACCCTGCACCACTGACAACTTAGCTTTCTTACCCTGCACCACTGACAACTTAGCTTTCTTACCCTGCACCACTGACAACTTAGCTTTCTTCCCCTGCACCACTGACAACTTAGCTTTCTTACCCTGCACCACTGACAACTTAGCTTTCTTACCCTGCACCACTGACAACTTAGCTTTCTTACCCTGCACCACTGACAACTTAGCTTCCTTACCCTGCACCACTGACAAGGTAGCTTCCTTACCGTGCACCACTGACAAGGTACCTTTCTTCCCCTGCACCACTGACAACTTAGCTTTCTTACTCTGCACCACTGACAACTTAGCTTTCTTACTCTGCACCACTGACAAGGTAGCTTTCTTACTCTGCACCACTGACAACTTAGCTTCCTCACCCTGCACCACTGACAACTTAGCTTTCTTACCCTGCACCACTGACAACTTAGCTTTCTTACCCTGCACCACTGACAACTTAGCTTTCTTACCCTGCACCACTGACAACTTAGCTTCCTTACCCTGCACCACTGACAAGGTAGCTTCCTTACCGTGCACCACTGACAAGGTACCTTTCTTCCCCTGCACCACTGACAACTTAGCTTTCTTACTCTGCACCACTGACAACTTAGCTTTCTTACTCTGCACCACTGACAAGGTAGCTTTCTTACTCTGCACCACTGACAACTTAGCTTTCTTACTCTGCACCACTGACAACTTAGCTTCCTCACCCTGCACCACTGACAACTTAGCTTCCTTACTCTGCACCACTGACAACTTAGCTTTCTTACTCTGTACCACTGACAAGGTAGCTTTCTTACTCTGCACCACTGACAAGGTAGCTTTCTTACCCTGCACCACTGACAACTTAGCTTTCTTACTCTGCACCACTGACAACTTAGCTTCCTTACTCTGCACCACTGACAACTTAGCTTCCTCACCCTGCACCACTGACAACTTAGCTTCCTTACTCTGCACCACTGACAACTTAGCTTTCTTACTCTGTACCACTGACAAGGTAGCTTTCTTACTCTGCACCACTGACAAGGTAGCTTTCTTACCCTGCACCACTGACAACTTAGCTTTCTTACTCTGCACCACTGACAACTTAGCTTTCTTACTCTGCACCACTGACAAGGTAGCTTTCTTACCCTGCACCACTGACAAGGTAGCTTTCTTACCCTGCACCACTGACAAGGTAGCTTTCTTACTCTGCACCACTGACAAGGTAGCTTTCTTACCCTGCACCACTGACAAGGTGGCTTTCTTACTCTGCACCACTGACAACTTAGCTTTCTTACTCTGTACCACTGACAAGGTAGCTTTCTTACCCTGCACCACTGACAAGGTAGCTTTCTTACTCTGCACCACTGACAAGGTAGCTTTCTTACTCTGCACCACTGACAAGGTAGCTTCCTCACCCTGCACCACTGACAAGGTAGCTTCCTTACTCTGCACCACTGACAAGGTAGCTTTCTTACTCTGCACCACTGACAAGGTAGCTTTCTTACTCTGCACCACTGACAAGGTAGCTTTCTTACTCTGCACCACTGACAAGGTAGCTTCCTTACTCTGCACCACTGACAAGGTAGCTTTCTTACTCTGCACCACTGACAAGGTAGCTTTCTTACTCTGCACCACTGACAACTTAGCTTTCTTACCCTGCACCACTGACAACTTAGCTTTCTTACTCTGCACCACTGACAACTTAGCTTTCTTACTCTGTACCACTGACAAGGTAGCTTTCTTACCCTGCACCACTGACATGGTAGCTTTCTTACTCTGCACCACTGACAAGGTAGCTTTCTTACCCTGCACCACTGACAAGGTGGCTTTCTTACTCTGCACCACTGACAACTTAGCTTTCTTACTCTGTACCACTGACAAGGTAGCTTTCTTACCCTGCACCACTGACAAGGTAGCTTTCTTACTCTGCACCACTGACAAGGTAGCTTCCTCACCCTGCACCACTGACAAGGTAGCTTTCTTACTCTGCACCACTGACAACTTAGCTTTCTTACTCTGCACCACTGACAAGGTAGCTTTCTTACTCTGCACCACTGACAACTTAGCTTTCTTACCCTGCACCACTGACAAGGTAGCTTTCTTACTCTGCACCACTGACAACTTAGCTTTCTTACTCTGCACCACTGACAAGGTAGCTTTCTTACTCTGCACCACTGACAAGGTAGCTTTCTTACCCTGCACCACTGACAACTTAGCTTTCTTACCCTGCACCACTGACAAGGTAGCTTCCTTACTCTGTACCACTGACAAGGTAGCTTCCTTACTCTGCACCACTGACAACTTAGCTTTCTTACTCTGCACCACTGACAAGGTAGCTTCCTTACTCTGCACCACTGACAACTTAGCTTTCTTACCCTGCACCACTGGCAACTTAGCTTTCTTACCCTGCACCACTGACAACTTAGCTTTCTTACCCTGCACCACTGACAACTTAGCTTTCTTACCCTGCACCACTGACAACTTAGCTTTCTTACTCTGCACCACTGACAAGGTAGCTTCCTTACCCTGCACCACTGACAAGGTAGCTTTCTTACCCTGCACCACTGACAAGGTAGCTTTCTTACTCTGCACCACTGACAACTTAGCTTTCTTACCCTGCACCACTGACAAGGTAGCTTTCTTACTCTGCACCACTGACAAGGTAGCTTCCTTACCCTGCACCACTGACAACTTAGCTTTCTTACTCTGCACCACTGACAACTTAGCTTTCTTACTCTGCACCACTGACAACTTAGCTTTCTTACCCTGCACCACTGACAAGGTAGCTTTCTTACCCTGCACCACTGACAACTTAGCTTTCTTACTCTGCACCACTGACAACTTAGCTTTCTTACCCTGCACCACTGACAACTTAGCTTTCTTACCCTGCACCACTGACAAGGTAGCTTTCTTACTCTGCACCACTGACAAGGTAGCTTCCTCACCCTGCACCACTGACAACTTAGCTTTCTTACTCTGCACCACTGACAACTTAGCTTTCTTTCCTTGCACCACTGACAACTTAGCTTTCTTACTCTGCACCACTGACATCTTAGCTTTCTTACCCTGCACCACTGACAACTTAGCTTTCTTACCCTGCACCACTGACAACTTAGCTTTCTTACTCTGCACCACTGACAAGGTAGCTTTCTTACCCTGCACCACTGACAACTTAGCTTTCTTACCCTGCACCACTGACAACTTAGCTTTCTTACCCTGCACCACTGACAAGGTAGCTTTCTTACTCTGCACCACTGACAAGGTAGCTTTCTTACTCTGCACCACTGACAACTTAGCTTTCTTACCCTGCACCACTGACAAGGTAGCTTTCTTACTCTGCACCACTGACAAGGTAGCTTTCTTACTCTGCACCACTGACAAGGTAGCTTTCTTACCCTGCACCACTGACAACTTAGCTTTCTTACCCTGCACCACTGACAAGGTAGCTTTCTTACTCTGCACCACTGACAACTTAGCTTTCTTACTCTGCACCACTGACAACTTAGCTTTCTTACTCTGCACCACTGACAACTTAGCTTTCTTACTCTGCACCACTGACAACTTAGCTTTCTTACTCTGCACCACTGACAACTTAGCTTTCTTACTCTGCACCACTGACAACTTAGCTTTCTTACTCTGCACCACTGACAACTTAGCTTCCTCACCCTGCACCACTGACAACTTAGCTTTCTTACTCTGCACCACTGACAACTTAGCTTTCTTACCCTGCACCACTGACAAGGTAGCTTCCTTACCCTGCACCACTGACAACTTAGCTTCCTCACCCTGCACCACTGACAAGGTAGCTTTCTTACTCTGCACCACTGACAACTTAGCTTTCTTACCCTGCACCACTGACAACTTAGCTTTCTTACTCTGCACCACTGACAAGGTAGCTTTCTTACTCTGCACCACTGACAACTTAGCTTTCTTACTCTGCACCACTGACAAGGTAGCTTTCTTACTCTGTACCACTGACAACTTAGCTTTCTTATCCTGCACCACTGACAACTTAGCTTTCTTACCCTGCACCACTGGCAACTTAGCTTTCTTACTCTGCACCACTGACAAGGTAGCTTTCTTACTCTGCACCACTGACAAGGTAGCTTTCTTACTCTGTACCACTGACAACTTAGCTTTCTTATCCTGCACCACTGACAACTTAGCTTTCTTACCCTGCACCACTGACAAGGTAGCTTTCTTACTCTGCACCACTGACAACTTAGCTTTCTTACTCTGCACCACTGACAAGGTAGCTTCCTTACCCTGCACCACTGACAACTTAGCTTTCTTACCCTGCACCACTGACAACTTAGCTTCCTTACTCTGCACCACTGACAAGGTAGCTTCCTCACCCTGCACCACTGACAACTTAGCTTTCTTACCCTGCACCACTAACAACTTAGCTTTCTTACTCTGCACCACTGACAACTTAGCTTTCTTACTCTGCACCACTGACAACTTAGCTTTCTTACCCTGCACCACTGACAACTTAGCTTTCTTACTCTGCACCACTGACAACTTAGCTTTCTTACTCTGCACCACTGACAAGGTAGCTTTCTTACTCTGCACCACTGACAAGGTAGCTTCCTTACTCTGCACCACTGACAAGGTAGCTTTCTTACTCTGCACCACTGACAACTTAGCTTTCTTACCCTGCACCACTGACAAGGTAGCTTTCTTACTCTGCACCACTGACAACTTAGCTTTCTTACTCTGCACCACTGACAAGGTAGCTTTCTTACTCTGCACCACTGACAAGGTAGCTTTCTTACCCTGCACCACTGACAACTTAGCTTTCTTACCCTGCACCACTGACAAGGTAGCTTCCTTACTCTGCACCACTGACAACTTAGCTTTCTTACCCTGCACCACTGGCAACTTAGCTTTCTTACCCTGCACCACTGACAACTTAGCTTTCTTACCCTGCACCACTGACAACTTAGCTTTCTTACCCTGCACCACTGACAACTTAGCTTTCTTACCCTGCACCACTGACAACTTAGCTTTCTTACTCTGCACCACTGACAACTTAGCTTTCTTACCCTGCACCACTGACAAGGTAGCTTTCTTACTCTGCACCACTGACAACTTAGCTTTCTTACTCTGCACCACTGACAAGGTAGCTTTCTTACTCTGCACCACTGACAAGGTAGCTTTCTTACCCTGCACCACTGACAACTTAGCTTTCTTACCCTGCACCACTGACAAGGTAGCTTCCTTACTCTGTACCACTGACAACTTAGCTTTCTTACCCTGCACCACTGACAAGGTAGCTTCCTTACTCTGCACCACTGACAAGGTAGCTTTCTTACTCTGCACCACTGACAACTTAGCTTTCTTACTCTGCACCACTGACAACTTAGCTTTCTTACTCTGCACCACTGACAGGGTAGCTTCCTTACTATAACCTACAGCAGGAACAATGTAGCCCAAATGCACTGTGGTAATATGTTATACTCGTTTCCAGGCCAGACTCTGTGCAATCAAACCCAATACTTGCATAACACTTGCCTTCATGCATGCACAGCTTCAGTGCTCACCCTCAATTAAGAGATTTATTGAACACGCTCATCTGCACATATCAATTCCACAATACACATTGACATAGTTTCACTGGCCTACAACTTGAGCATACACTAAGGCACAGGCTAGCAGGATTGACTCACCTGCACACTGCACTGCACCTACCAGCCATAAGAGGTGAACTGCCAAGAGGGGTGAGTGAGCACATGGTCAACTCAGACCCACACACTGCCTGCAAACCTGTTATGTTAATCATCTGCTTTATGATCTATTCACATGATGTGAAAACACCACACAATTGAGAATAATGCTGCATGAGTACCCAAACATACTACAGTACATGCATACATGCAGTCAGGTGTGACACTCTCATTCTCAACATTACCATGTGTATGTTTTTGTACATGTGTCTCAGGTGGCAAAGAGGAGATGATTTAAAAACAACCTTCTTAGCAAAGTTAAACTATTAAAATTAAAGCATGCATGAAATCAGATATAGGGTAACATCCAACATTACTATTACATTAATGTAAGATATCAAATGTATCATTGAAGTGAATTGTTGTTCAACATTGACTTACAAGGTTACCCTGCAGCTCATTGCCCTAAGTGTAACAGCCTTTCCATATATTGGCTCTGCAAAATAAGTGCATTACTCTGAAAAGAGGCATATTCCATAATAACCTTCCCCAGCTCACTTGTCAACTAAAAGCCCTGCTGGTCATGCAGCTGACTAATCAGAAAACTGTGACTTCACCAGTAACACATTCAAATGTATTCTGAGGCTTTTACTTCCTTGGACAGAAATTCTAAAATCCTTGGAATGCAATAAAAGACAAGTACAAGTATATGTTGAACAATGAGCAGCCTGGATGATGGCTGGAGGAGAGAGAGGGCTGGAGGAGAGACAGGGCTGGATCGAGGAGAGACAGGGCTGGAGGAGAGAGAAGGCTGGGAAGCAAGCAGTGAGTGTAGACGGTTGACCCAGAGCAGACAGCAGGTCAGACAGAAGATTGATTCTCTTCCCTCATGGTCACATTGCAAACCTCTAGACATAACCTACAGGAATTGAGTCTATCCTTTCTTCAATAGAAAGGGACATTGCTCAGTGCAGATCAAGCAATTGGAAGAGCCATTCAAATCACCCTGGCTCATATACATGTATCACTCAAAAACACATTAACATGCTTCAATTTTTACAATAAAAAAAATCAATTGTAAATGACCAATCTAACATCAGTTGCCATCAACTGACTTTTTTGGTATTTACTCGAGCCATGCATTCAGTTTCATAAAATTTCCCATGATTTTTGTGAGGGCTTGTAAATTTATACCTAACATCTCTTTGGAAATCATGAGCACTCGTGAGCACAGTTTCTTAATATTCCCCTGCATCCTTCTTTGGTCAAAGAATTGTCAATTAACACTCTTGGCTCATGACTTCAGCAAAAATAGATCTCATGTACCTAATGCTCATCCTTCATGCTTGACAACTGTATAAAAATTTCAAAATAATTTATATTTATATTTGAGAACATTATTATCAAAAAAAGAAGACATCTTCATCTAGTCGACCATTGTCACCTCTTACACATTAAAACAGATTATCCACACATAGCAATTACAGATTTAACAGTTCTGGACTTTATATTTACTGCTGGCAAGGGACAAAACCACCATCTTTACAGTCTTCTAACTGTATTCTACCTTCAATATTCATTCATATATCTTGCTTGAGTGAATGTGAAGCAAGTCGATACATATAGTACCATATTTATGTTCTAGGAAACTGCCTTTGATATGCATATAATTCAGGTATTATCAATACATGCAAACAAGGCAAATGTGAGCACAACGCACTTTACATTGCCTCTGGTTTGACACGTTTTTCATAACATTTTAAAACTATGTACAAAATGAACACCCTTTTAATTCGCTAAGAACTTTAAGAAAATTGTCATTATTTAGAAAAAATATAATGTCATATTTCAAGAAAAAAAACCATATATTACCTTTAGATGTATGTCAGCTTTGTATTGTATTGTGATGTATCATGTATCATTTTATATATTTTCATGTATATCTTGTAGTTCAGTTCAGACAATATTGAAAACTCAATATAAAAATCATATGGCATATCATAATGAAAGTAATAACACAGAAAGCTTAATAGTACCACCACTTAGTACTACCACAGTAACTAACATCCAAAAATATAAATTTTTGTAACAACTTATGGTTCTATAGGTATATTTTATTTCATTATCATTTATCATACAAAAACACCAAACAACAACACAAATACATTACAAGTCTCTAAATCATAAAGGATTAAGTTAACCCTTTACATGCGGGTTGAGAGCAAGAATCACGATGCAACCCAAAGGCATACATCACCTGAAGCACAGGATTTCATTGCTTGCACAGATTATAGAAGCACACCTTATCTTTCACAAGTCGTGGCAAACTAACCCTTGAGGGGATTTCCAAGAAAAAGAGATCGTTGAAAACAGAATTGAAGTCTGTACACGAAGTTTCAGCTTTCTAGGCCTTATGCTTCTGGAGAAGAAGATGAAAATAGGTTTTTAGGGACCACCGGGCCACAAAAGCTATAAATTATAATCCTCACTAGTCAAGAAATCTGTACACTAAGTTTCAGCTTTCTGGAGAACAAAATTGTATAAGCAGTATGATTAGGTTTAGAGATATAGAGTTATCACATTTGTACAGGACCTGATGTATTGGTTTTCGGACGCATGGTTGACCTTTTCACTGTCACATTTTAAGCATGTAAGGATTCATAGGCCCACCAAAGTGTATGTATATTGCTTTTTATTATATAAGGATAATATTTTAACTGTAAGCTTATTTTGCAATGTAAGCTGATTGTGTTCTTCATGTGATATTTCATCATACATGTGAAGGCACTCGATTTCTAAAATGATAAATTCAATGCGAAAACTTAAATTCATATTAAGCAGGCAAATTTTAGATAAGATCTATATTATCTTTATTAGACCACATTTTGAATATGCTTGTGAAGTTTGGGATGGGTGTAACTCAGAACAGTCATTTCGACTTGAACAATTACAGTTAGAAGCGGCCCGTGTTATTACTGGTCTACCAAAATACACTTCACTTAAACATCTCTATTTTAATTTGAAACTGGTTGGGAAAAATTATCAGAACGGAGAAAAAGGAGAAAGTTAACACTTTATCATAAATTACAGTGCGGTAATGCACCATCATATCTTGTAGATTTACTTCCACCGACTGTTGGAGACACTACTTCTTATGATCTTAGAAATGCAAATAATTTTGTTATTCCATCATATAGATTGAAACATTCACGTATGTCTTTTATTCCTTCAACCACAGTGTTATGGAACGATATCCCATTAGATAAGCGAAATGTAACATCAAATGAAAAGTTCAAATCATATTTGAAGAAGCCAATTGTTTCGGCACCATCTTATTTTTCATCAGGTATGCGTAGGGTAAATATTTATCATAAACGTTTAAGATATCATGTAAGTGAGTTGAAATATGATTTATTTAAAGTTGGCATTAAGGCGAATTCAACATGTGAATGTGGTTGTTTATGCGAAAATGTTTTTCACTTTATGTTTGAGTGTCCTTTATATGATGAACACAGATTAAGAATATTAAATGTATAAAAATCATATGTTTATGATGATGCCGTAAATTTAGATTTAGTTTTATGTGGCAGTAAAAGCCTTTCAATTTTACAAAATCAGGTCATTTTCAAGGCAGTCCAGCAATATATTTTAAACAGCAAGCGCTTCTGTTGACTGCAGCATGTACATACTTACTTTTGTAAATATCTTTATACCATTCTGTATTATACTATTTTCCATGTTTTCATGTATGTCGCTATATATCTATCATTTTGTAAATACTTTGGAGAAGGTTACCTTAGTTGGATAACTTGTTCCTAATCCCTTTCTTTATTGAATAAAATATGTTTAAATCAAAAGGCACTTGAAAGTGATTGAAGCTGCTGTAACATATCATCTTTCCTCAATGCTGCAGTGTAAACATCTCCTTGTCAGAAATTTTCTAGGGAAGCACTCATTAAAGAGACACAGAGTATGTTGATAGGATCACATATGTCAAATTTTGAAATCGATGTAAATACATCAGGAACCACTAACTGTTACTGAAAATAACAAGTTACAGGTCAATCAGTACATTAGAGCGAAAATACGGCCATTCGAAGTCAGGATTCTTGATCGAAAACCGGACAATGTGGCTCGAGTGGTGCGCGCAAATTCGCCAAAAGTAATTTTGAAACCTTTTCATGAGCTGACAGGAAGAAATACTCGATTCGATAGTGTTTATTAGGTATTGTAACTAATAGGTAGATTAATTGGATGCATAATTTCGAATATTAAACATATTTGAGATGTTTTCTCAATTTTTCCATAAAATCAAGCATTTTAGAGATATTATGCATAAATGGATATATTTGCAAGTCCAGTGATGGGATATGAACTTCAATCAGCATATTAGATATTTTGTAGCTATCAAAACCAAATAAAATTTAAAGAAAGATACTCTGTGTCCCTTTAAAGGGGCAGTAGCACGTTTTTTGATAATTTTATATTTATAATATTTCACTGATAATTGCATGTTAATGCTAAATGTATTATTTTGACAGTGGTATAAATCTCATTACACAAGCCAATCACACATAGTCAGAGGACAAAGTATGAGGATTTACATAAATTCCATTGGCGGCCATTTTTGTGTGAACACCTTTAATTCATTTTTGTAAGAAAAAGGAATCGCATGGCTGAACCTTACGTTATATATTTGAATTATTACTGCTCCATTTAGTTTAAATACATTGTCTTTCATTTGGAAACATTTATTTTCATTTTCCTGACATCACCTTATATTCCCCCTAAAAACGTGCTACTGCCCCTTTAAATACCTCCTAAAAAAATAGGTTTTAAGGGCCAGATGAGCTAAAAAGGTGTATCAGAGTGGCCCTCAATTGAGTAAGAAGGCGAATCTGTAATTAACTAGAAATATGTGTATTTGATGCACTGTGATGTCCCCCATCCCAACCTTTAATCAGAAATTGACCCTATTCCCCATATGTACAGCTACGGCCAGTTGAATAGTTACTTATTTAGCGATGCTTTAATTGAATGTTTTGTAAATATATGTATACGAGTTGGACTGATTCTGTTTTCTATGTTTCAGGGGCATATTTCCCCGAGTGACGGCTGTAGAGCCACGAGAATACTAGTCGCCTGTACGTCATGATGGTTGGTTGTCATGCTGCAGAGCCGTAATAATACTGCATGTATGTCTGCTCAGTGTCCTACACTCTTTGATGGCTGTTATAGCTAAAATCATATTATTGTATTAAATTTGGAGGTTTGCTGAAGAGCTGTTATAAAACAGTGTAAATAACAAATGTAAGCGGTAATTCAGCAGGTTATGACTTTCAGGTGTATCTAAACTTAGCAGTGGATGAAACTCATGGGTATTTTAGGCTGAAGAGCAGTTATTACACTACACCCTGAGCAAATGGGCTGCAGAGCCGTTTTACATGTAATAATATTTTGATGATGTTTGATTGTATGTTTTCAATTTTGGTATATATTCAATGTATCATGTTTCAAATGTCATGAATTAAGTGATTTTATAGTCACTGTAAACCCTCTAGTATATGCTGCTGCATCGTTGAGAGAACACGTTTTTTTTAGAAAAAGTTTATCTCTGGATTTACGTGTCAGGCTTCAGCAATTTGTGAGCTATGTCCTGTTTGTATATCAAATAGGGAACCAGGGCTTAAGTTCAGGCCTGATGAGCTAAAAAGGTGTAACGTAGTGGTCCTCATTTGATGAAGAAGGCAACCAAATCTGCAACTAATAATTTAGGGTACTGGATCCAAAGATTCACTAAGCCCTTATTAAGGGCCACAGGTTCATCAAAACTATAAACTAATTCCCAATTAGAAAACAAGGCAAAAGTGAGCGCAGCTCACATACCCCCGCCTGTAGTTTGACCGCCTTTCCTTGACGAAAATTATGAAAAGTCATATGTTCTGATAAGACCTAGGATTGTTACCGTATTTTTAAAATTTAATTTGTCTGAATAGGTGTAAACTGGTATAACTATGATAATAAATGTTTTTTCAACAAACTCTCACCTTCCATTCAGTTCCACGTAGGTCAATTTATATTCCAATATAATTTATGTAATCTTTGCAGTGGTATCAACATTCCAATATATATATATTCTTTGCAGTGGTAAAAATTTCAAATATTATTTGAACTTTGGAATTAAAACCTCTAAAAGGCACAACAGCATCATATAGGTTACTGCCATACTAAGTTTGAAAATTCCATGTGGTATAGTTTTTAAATTATGATCTGGAAACTACACAAAGTCCGAATATCTGACCGTTTTTGGTCAAAATTTCAATAATTATTTGAACGTTGGAGGTGAAACCCCTAAAAGGCACAACAGCATCATATAGGCTACTGCCATACCAAATTTGAATTTTCCAAGTGGTATAGTTTTTAATTATGCTCCGGAAACGAGACAAAGTCCAGAAATTGGACGGTTTTTGGTCAAAATTTCAATAATTATTTGAACCATTGAGATGAAACCCCTAAAAGGCACAACAGCATCATATAGGCTACTGTCATACCAAATTTGAATTTTCCAAGTGGTATAGTTTTTTAATTATGCTCCGGAAACGAGACAAAGTCCAGAAATTGGACGGTTTTTGGTCAAAATTTCAATAATTATTTGAACCATTGAGATGAAACCCCTAAAAGGCACAACAGCATCATATAGGCTACTGTCATACCAAATTTGAATTTTCCAAGTGGTATAGTTTTTTAATTATGCTCCGGAAACGAGACAAAGTCCAGAAATTGGACGGTTTTTGGTCAAAATTTCAATAATTATTTGAACCATTGAGATGAAACCCCTAAAAGGCACAACAGCATCATATAGGCTACTGTCATACCAAATTTGAATTTTCCAAGTGGTATAGTTTTTTAATTATGCTCCGGAAACGAGACAAAGTCCAGAAATTGGACGGTTTTTGGTCAAAATTTCAATAATTATTTGAACCATTGAGATGAAACCCCTAAAAGGCACAACAGCATCATATAGGCTACTGCCATACCAAATTTGAAGTTTGTAAGTGGTATAGTTTTAGAGTAATGCTCCGGAAACGATTTCGGACGGACGCACACACAGACGGACGGACGGACACGCGGAGCGCTATATACCCCCTACTACGTCGTAGCGGGGGTATAAAGAGTCTCTATCAGGGATGCAGAAATCGGTCTATTCACCTGACATATCCGATTGGGAATCCATATTGACCAGTTGGAAAATTTAACTGTTTGATACTTGAAATAGAAATTGACAGGTTGGAAAATTTACTTGTCGGACATTTGAAAAGAAAATATTGAGCAATTGAAGAAAAATAAAGACAACACAAAACTTGCGTCTGTCCTAATTCTTACCAGTAACCCTTGTATTTAAGCCTGAGCTTTATTTAAAAATTCGTCAATTTCATGAGAAATATATATACTGAAATTAAACCCAGGTTCCCTATTCTAAGTCAAAGGTTAAACGTCAGATTGGCAAAATTTTGAACCTGCATCCCTTGCATTCCTTGTTCTGGACACAACTTTCTGTGATATCTGCCCCTGGAGAAGAATTTGAAAAGGTTTTATTAGGGGCCACAGGGTCAGTCACCAAAGCTATAAATCATAATCCTTATTGGTCAAGGAGTATGTACACAAGATTTCAGCTTTCCAGGCTATTTGCTTCTGGAAAAGAAGATGAAAATATCTTTTAAGGCCAAAGTCCCTGTGGGATCTTATAAGGGGTCACAGGGCAAATAAAGCTATAAATAATAATCCTCACTAGTCAAGGAGTTTGTAAAAATGTTTCAGCGTTATTGAGACAATTGTTCTTGAGAAGAAGTCAAAGATTAGGGGCCACAGGTCCACCAGAGCTATAATTTATAATCCACATTAGTCAAGGAATCTGTATTATTTTACTAGTTTATGGATTTTTGGAGTAAGGATAAATTGAAAAATAGAGCCATTGGCTCTGTAGCTCATCAGGCTTCATCATCAATTATGCTGTAGAGTGTGGCCAATGTGATTCCCCCTTTGTAGAGGCCACAGGGGCACCAATCATAAAATTAAGTATATAGGCGACAAGTTTCAGTTTTCTAGGCCTTATACTTCAGGAGAAGAAGATGAAAATAGATTTAAAGGACGTTCCTGTTGCCTTTATTAGGGGCAACAGGGTCACCAAAGCTACAATTCATAATCCTCACTAGCCAAGGAGTCTGTACACAAAGTTTCAGCTTTCTAGGCCTCATGGTTCTGGAGAAGAAGATGAAAATAGGTTTTTAGGGCGTGGCCCCTGTGGCCCTTATTTGGGGTCACAGGGCTACCGAAGCTACCATTTGTCTGTACACAAAGTTTCAGCTTTTTAGGCCTTATGGTTCTGGAGAAGAAGTCGAAATTCCACAAAGTTTACGGATGGACGGACGGACGGACGGACGGACGGACGCCGGACACCATGCCATGCCATAAGCCCATCGGGCCTTACAGGCCAGATGACCTAAAAATTCACCTAAGAAATAACTTTCTTGGGTCTTCTGATTTACAATATTTCGTTAAGGTATAAAACCTCTGTAGCAATTACCATATCTTGAATCATTCTTCAACTGTAAGCAGCTAAATATTGGCATATTTGAAACACAAACTCGTCTGCAGTGATCCCAGGATCACCAGCACTCTGTCGTCATAGCATTGTTACGCCGTGAATTGTGTGACATCATTATACTGTCAGCTGTGTTTTCAAATTAAGTATTAAGGACATACCCTACGCATCAAAACGTTGCTTCTGCGCAGAACTGTGCGCATCGCAAATCGATGCAATAAGAAATTTGCGACAATTCTGAATGCTAATAAACTATATCAAAACCTTACTGAGAACTATGATCTATCTAAGTTGTTAGATAATTTAACTTTTGAAAGGTCACATTGTTTATTTATAAAGTGTGATATGAAAAGATTACTTCACATTTACGACAAGAAATCGATGTACGGTAGCGTTGATAAACAAGCCATGCTGTCATCAGCTGATCAGCGTCAATCAGTCAAGCAGCCGGTAAAATGCCGAATATGTCGCTTAAAGTTGCCCATGTCGAAGAAAATAGTAGAAGATTGAAATTAGAAATGAAAATTGAGCGAAGTTTTCTTCGTTCCATTGAAAATTTAAAATTCAAAACGAAATATTTTGTCTACTGAATCATCGTGAATGCAAAGCCAGCGCGACGACGACAGTCAGCTGACCATGTTGTTTTTCTACTACAGTAATCATAACAACATGAAATCTAGAATCCAAATAACCAGCAATTGACCTGCTCAAAGATGTGTTTGAAATACGGAAATCAGCCCCTGCGACAGTGTGTTGCCCGGAATTACCCCGATCAACAGTCAACAGTCAACACTTCATATGTGGCAGTGACACTGACAGCACAGTACTTTTCAGGTAGCCAACTTTCAAATTGTAATTGCTAAATTACTTTAAGATAACGAGACACAAGTGAAGACTTGCATTCAGTCATTTTTAATATAATTCAAAATTATTACTCAACTGCGTTTATTTCAATAAAAATAAGAAAGCTAGGAGTCTCAGTCTCAGATTATATAGGCAGGCCTATTGTTCAGCTAAGATCTAGACTTGATTTCAAGTGTTCGAGTCATTATTTAGACTATTAAAGAAGCCTACAGCAATATGTGTAAACTATCTTCAATGATATCTTATTTAACAAAATATTCTAATTTGACTCACTAAAAAAATCCCCATCTAAGAAAAAAAAACCAAGATAAATCTGAAAACATGGAAATGACAATAGTGGTCAATTTTAAATATTCTACGGTAAAAGATATTTTTTTGTTTGGAATTTGCAGCCAGAGGAATTGATATTTATTTATGTGAATTATATGCTGATTCCTGAACCTACAATTTTGAGCTGTTTAGAGCTATTTGAATGAACAACAACTCATCAAGTGATCTTTTGGATTCAGAAAGGAATTACCTCAGTGAAAAATCAAAGACTTGAAGAGGTGAAATGCTAATTTAGTCTGTCAGTCAGACCCTACTGGAAAATACGATAAAATATAAAGATAAAAGTTTAGGCAAGTCTATAAGAAGATTTGACAGCTAAATTTTTGATTGAAAAAAAATCCCAAAGAAACTCCTTTTAATTGTTTTCAAACTTTAGAATTATGCCAATGTTAGATTCAATTTTACTGTCTTCATCTTAAGATTTGTCTTCATCTTAAGATTTGAGATGGCATAATTTCTCATATTACAATGTATAGAAATATTTTACAAAATTGATTTGTGTAATGAGCTGTGAATATCTTTTATTCATTATTTGGATTTTTTCTGAGTTCATTACTTTTCAGTATGTTTATTTTATGAATTTAATGTAATTATTTATTTCAAAGATTGGAAGGCAATCAAATTATTTTGGAAGATTAACATGAGTATGTTAAAATAAATGTATGTAGTTTATCATTAGTTTATACATCTTATTCCTAACTGGAAAACTGAGATAAAAGTTGATTTAATTTCAATATTACCAAAAATTATCATATGTATATCAACTGTATATCAATGAACATCATCATCATTAACAAATGTCTATCAATTAGCAAACTTTTCTGAAACTAATGCACCAAATTAACCAACAGTGTGAAAAACAAATTGTAATTACCATATTTCCTCGAATAGTATTTTTTCACACCCCCCTTTACCCCCGGCGTGTATTCGAGACCCGGCGTCTATTTGTTTTTTAGTAAGAAATATATGTATATAGATGATGTAAAGGGGGATTTCATTAATTGCATTCACCTACGGGAGCATTGAATAATTAACTAATCACCCGGCGTCTATTCGAGACCCGGCGTTTATTCGAGGCCCGGCATCTATTCGAGGACATACGGTAGATCTAATCAATTGCTTATATCAAAATTTTCAGGATTATAGTTACAGTTTTAGGTAAAGTCATTCTCAGTTTCTCTCAAGATTTATATGTCCTGAATTTACAAATCACATGAATAGATGTTTCTCATTCATTGGAACCGGCATTGCATTATGATTCAGAACATGTTTTCTCTTTTAATTTTCTTTTTACCTATATTTTAGAAAAGCAAATGTTTCAAAATCACATTTGTAACTGCAGTGTCTCTTCTTATTGAAAACTCTTATCAAGTGTATCAAACCACTAATTGTTTTCAAAATGAAAAAAAAAAGAATAAAAAAGGTTTGATTGATATGATCATTATGCTATGTTTTTATTATTTCGGATTTTGATGCAGCAGCAGTGGTGTGATTGTCACTGCCCATTGTGCACTTTCCTGGAACTTGAAACACATAATACAACAGACTTGCCAACTGCAACATGGTACATGATGTTTTAAAACTGTGCCACAGTGCCATCAGTTTGAACTACTAATACAAACGATTAAATCCCAATCATGGCTACCTGGCTGTTACATTATAAGTAGTGTAAGTTTAGGAATTGACAAGAAAATGTGTTAACTATGATAACTGTACATGTGAAACAATTAAGGTATATGAAACATGCTAACATTCTGTAATAAAATTAATAATTATTATGGCATAGTGTACTGAGTTCGGTTAAACAAGGCCACATAAATTTTAAAAGTGTAGTTTTGCTGAAATAAAATTAATTTTTAAAATAGAATTCTTTGATTAGTTTTGTTGAGAACTTGAGACCCAAGCTAAGGAAAAGATAGAAAAATATTTCAATAGATTCAATATTTTATAAAGTTTCCAACATGTCAAAGTATGCAACCTGTTGATTTATCACATTTTGCCACATAAAAACTCTTTGGAAGGTACTGCAGTGGTAGTCAATGCGAAGGTAGAATTTGTTTTGTGTACGAACTGATTGAACCACATCGCTTGATGTAAGCTAGACTTGGTTCGGGCTCCATTTTTATCAAGACAAAGATGTCTTTATATTCCAAGTTTTCGAGCAAAACTTTTCAGAAGATAATAACAGTTTATTAACGAATAAAACTGATATTCACCGTAAATTTTGCAAAGTTGATCTAAGAATGTGTGTAACGAAAAAATCGTCAAGAACGAAGTGCAGTCTAAGCGGAAGTTTACATGAAGCCCTGTACTCTGTGTCGTCAATCGTTTGTTCACAGATTTGTCTGCAGTCCTTTTGAAATAATGCTTCTTTGGTAGATTTTGATAGTGAAAATATAACAGCTATATACAGTTAATTCATAGATTTGTGAAGATTTGTAAAGAACACCGAAAGGCATTCATGCGAGCCAGTGGGTGATATTTTAATGCAATGCACAATGAGAATGTTCACACTTGATTCGTTGTTCAGTGACTTCATATGTCGCAAAATATCCCCCGGATACTTTGTTGTTTATATTTAGTATTTTTTTAATTTGTGGAAAAATTAAAGAGATAAAGAGGTTTAGTAAAGTGTCTTCTGGGTAAATTATATCATTTTAACGATATTGCATAAGCAGTCAACAAACCGACGGCATTCTAGACTCGCTTCGGCTTGGGCGGCATTCTAGACTCGTTCCGGCTGCCGTAGACATTTTTTCACTGCCTATATTTATTTTCAACGGGAAAAAGGTCGCTATTTTTCGACGGTGACCCCCATTTTTTTCTTCGATTTTCAGTTTCTTATGATGTCAAGTTCATATTATGAGAATTAAAAAAAATTCTAAATTTTGGAAAGTTATTTTCAAAGATAACTGTTAATTTTTGGGGTGAAAAAAACGATTTTGTGTGATTCATAAATTTGAAAAAAATATTAAAATGGTTTTTTTATCAAACATTTTTGTGGTAAACATGGACAACTGTTTCATTTCTCACTTTTAGCATCAAATTTTATCCATATTTCACACTCACACACAAATTATGCTCAAATAATTTTATTTTTATTTTTTGGCTTTTTTCACAAAAATGTCATTTTTAAATCGATTTCACTCAAAAACAAGGATTTTGGATTATTCGATTGATCTCTACATTGAAGATAAATTTAAAAAACATGTTAGAGCCAGTCTTGTGTTTTCTCGCACATATTGTCTTGATATGGAATTATTTGTCACTGGATGTAATGGTTTGATTTACAGTACCATGCAAGGGATGAATTTGTAGCAGGGATTGAATTCGGTCCCGATATAGCGGTATCATCACAAATAAAATATATCCCTTAACACTTTTCTAAGTACGATTTATAATCGCGTAAATTTTGTACAGACTACACATTTTTACACTCTATATTTTCATGTATTTCAAATTCACTTAATTATCCTTAAAAGTAAATGAATCAGACACAATTTCTGTCTTACAAGATTAAATCTGTTTAATTAAATTTGATAATTTATTGTACTAAATATAACCTCACCAAACAAAACTGCTGTCATATTGGTAAGATTTAGTTTGTGATACCTATGGTAGACATTGATCTTCATCTGATAGGAAATCGTTGGAGATGATAGACCCATAGGCCTACAGAGATACAGTGGGGAGAAACTAACAGGGGCAGTGATTCTCTGACAGGTCTTTAGCTGTGCAGGGGGATTTTTATCACATGTTCTATTCTTTTTAAAAAGGTACTTGATACCACAAACTCTTCCTGGCCGCTTACAAACATTTTATTTGGTATAGGTCATATCATTTAGAAAACGGCAACTGTAAGCACCTAGAACGTCAACGTAAAATTGCATCTGCTTAATGGCGGGCGATGCTAGCGCCACCCAAAGGGAGTTAACTGAAGTTGCATGAAGCACTGCTCTGTGGAAAGATCTATAAGCAGTAAGTTATGAATAAAAGTTCTGGAAAGCTCAGTGGAAAAAGTTATAGCAAGTAATATTGAGTGTGGCGGACAAGGCGGCGGAAACTGCATAAGATCTGACACACACCCTATTTAAAGTAACTTAAATATTTTTTTATCACATATGACAGTTATATTTAAAATAACTAATGGCCTAAATTTACTAGGTTACCAAATGTATGAAGGTGCTGTCTGAAGTGTCGACTGTTTCCGCTGTGTGCTAGAGGCCTTATATCATAGATATGTGGTCTTGACAGCAGATAGGGGGCAGAGAAAGGAGTCGCCTTTACTCCAGGTCATATTATGCCCCATAATATACTTATACAAAATATGTTGTTGCGCTTTATATCCCAGACTACACAGTCTTCAGCATAATTCATCACACTCATCAATGGCAATAATCATTGTTTTATAAAATATCATGTGATGCTTGTCACCAATGCATAATCTACAGATTTCAGTATTTTAATTCAGCATAATATAACATTTAATTGTTGATATTGGCAGGAATGTGATCTACACAATAGATACAAAAGTAAATGATAGAAATTTATTCTTTTCTGTTGTATTGTATTGTTCAGTTGCAGGTTGTCACACATCAGTTTTAGTGCTTGCATGGCACGGAGAATAAGCCCTTCAACCTAAAGCCAGTGGAGTCTTGAGCCCACAAAACAGTTACAACTAGTAGTACTCACAGAATTCTCTTGCTGCCTCCTATGTCCTTTTATTTCATCTGCTGAATGATGTGATTACTATGTAAGAGAACTACTATAGTCTACAGATGAAGGTATGAGGACAGGTTGGGCCCTGCTCTGTGATATGAAGAGTGCACATGACGACAGCACAGCAGCCCTGAGTGACAACCCTGCTATGTTATCTGCGTTGAAGCACAGGTTGCTAGCTGTGTACAACTGTCCTCACTGGCTGGCTGGCCCCAGGGTCACTGCAGGTCAGCTTGACACAACTCCCAATAATCGTTTCCGATCAAGAACCAACTTGGCTCTTCCATTCACAAATTGATAGAGAATACATATTTTCTACTAACTTCAGCCTTCCCACTCTCAACAACTTCATCAATCATCCACATATAAAAGTTAGCCGGGGTAATATTTACCTTTTTCAATTGTCTTTTGACAAGGGATCCATATAAAGCAATATCAATGGCATGTTACTGACAAAGAAAAGATTCAAAATAAGCATATAATTGTGCAACTAACAATGCTATGTCTCTAAGCGCCAGGAATAATACTAGTGAGATATATTTACTAGTTATATAATGCGGTAGGGAGCATGCAGTGACAATGGAAATGTTTCTGTCATACATTTCATAATGCCCATTTGATGTAGCAAAACAGATTTACCCAAATGTAAAGTGTCCTCAATTTGGAGACTTGCAATGCAATGATTGTTTTAGATAACATGTTAGAGGTCAACTGAAATGCCCTTTGGTCACTTTCGGGATTGATAGAGAGGGGGTTCCAATTTGGCATGACTTTGGATTTTAATAAATGTGACAGCAACCTGCCTAAATACGACTTTTTAAACATTGAACATTAAACAAATTGTTCACAAACATGCAAATATTTGATAATGTGAGAGCCTAGGTATCCTTCTTGTCACTTATGTTTATTTCAAGTTGATGATTATTGCATAAACATGTTGTATTGCATATTTCATTAGCCCTTTCACCTGACGTAACAAGACTTCTCCTTGATCTCCTTGTAAATTTGGCATACCCGGTAACATAAATGGACTATTATTTCCAACTGTGACAATTACCGGTAACACACTATGTAAAATATTACGTAAGGTTACTACAAAATAATTTCCATTTCAAGTTTTCTTTTGAAATCAAAACTTCCCTTAAATTTCACAGTCAGAAATAACTAGAAATCTGTGCATGTGATGCACTGTGATGTCCCCCGCTAACATTTAATCCGAAAGTGACCCTACCCCCATTATGTACAAATTTCATATTGTTTCCATGGAAACCAGAAAAATAACAATTGAGAATAACCAAAGTAGCAAAAGGCACCACTCCTCCAGTAGTTCTAACCACATATCAAGTCTAGTAAAAATATTTTGAATAGTTTTTAAGCTAAAGTACGGAAACAGACCCTACCCCCCATATACACCTAGTTCAACTTGTTTCTTTAGAAACCAGAATTTTTTTTTCAGAATAACTAAAATAGAAAAAGGCACCACTCCACCACTAGGTCTAACCACATACCAAGTTTCGTAAAATCATATTGAATAGTTTTTGAGATATTGCCCGGAAATGGTCCTTTCAAACTGTTGCCATGGAAACCAGGAAAATTATATAATTCAGAATGACCAAAATAGCAAAAGGCACCACTCCACCACTAGGTCTAACCACATATCAAGTTTCGTTAAAAAATATTGAACAGTTTTTAAGATATGGTCCGGAAATGAAAGCATCCCCAATATTCACTAAGTTCAAATTGTTTCCATGGAAACCAGAAAAAATAAAAACTTCAGAATAACCAAAATAGCAAAAGGCACCACTCCAGTACTAGATCTAACCACATACCAAGTTTCGTTAAAAAATATTGAATAGTTTTGAGATATGGTCCGGAAACGTTAGCATCCCCCAATATGTACTAAGTTCAAAATGTTTCCATGGAAACCAGAAAAAATAAAAAATTCAGAATAACCAAAATAGCAAAAGGCACCACTCCAGTACTAGATCTAGCCACATACCAAGTTTCGGTAAAAAATATTGAACGGTTTTGGAGATATGGTCTGGAAACAAAAGCATCCCCCAATATTCACTTAGTTCAAATTGTTTCCATGGAAACCAGAAAAAATAAATACTTCAGAATAACCAAAATAGCAAAAGGCACCACTCCAGTACTAGATCTAACCACATACCAAGTTTTGTTAAAAAATATTGAACGGTTTTGGAGATATGGTCCGGAAACGAAAGCGTTATGGAATTACAGAACCACGGAACCACGGAACCACGGAAATTACGGACGGGACTGAAAACATTATGTCTCCCGCAAAGCTTTGCGGGGGACATAATTACGGTAGGCGTAGATGAAGTCACATTCACCAAAGCAATTCCAACACCTGAAATATAGGTTCACCCTTTCTTTGTGGGAATATTTTTCTTTTCATTGAGTCACTTTCATTGAACCACAAAAACTATAACTCAAATGTCGGTCTAATCCCCAAAAGGCACAACAAGGAATCATATTTGAGTATATATATCAAGTTTGGTGCAGCTAGCATGTATAAAATAGGAAATATGCAGTGGACAAACTTTTGTGACGAACAGACAAACAAAGGGATAGATCGACATACAGAATGAACGCTATATAAACTTTTGCTGTAAAGCAGGGGAATCATAATGATATTTGGATACAAAATTAGAATAGTGATGAAGTATAAAAAATCAAATCAACGCCAACTCTATTTGAAATTATTAGAGAACGGTAAATTTGGCAAAATACCGCGTAAGGATTTTATATTGTTATCAAAAACACATCTTGTCATTATTTTGTTCATAAAAGGAGGATTTTTTTTAAAGCATTGTACGTCATTTTTTATGCTGATCATGTTTTAATCAAGAGTCTATTTTGCAAACAGATCAAATACATGAAATTGATTTTCAGAAGAAAGAAAAACATTTATTTTGAAATATCTTAACAGGTGAAATACCTACTCTTCAACTGATAAACTGCACATTTCTTATGAAATCATTATGATAAATTATATAAGATTCAGTAATTCTCCTTAAGATCAGTCCAAAAGTCTATTGCATTGCAGACAACGAAATCATTCTTTGATGACCAATCTAGATATATATTTAGATCAACAGTTCCATATTTGTTAAAACTATTGATTTAACATTGACCTGTAGGAGAGGTTTTCTCAGTGCCCTTTTATGTGCAAATTAGGATACTCAGATTTGATGGATCAAATTATCGGCAAATTAAAGAGGTTGAACTCAGCATGATATTGTGTGACCAGAAAAAACTTATGATAGCTTATGTCTAGGAAAATGATTCAAGAGAATGATTCAGAAGAATGATTCAAGAGGCGCTATGGCCCTCATGGTCAACACAGTGCAAATCTACAGCATCCAAAAAATGGTGACATTTTACACTGCCAGAGTACTAAGAATAGTAAATGTCTTTGGACTTCAGATTTGCAACACTATCCAAAATCAATAGATATTTCCAAGAATCCAAATTAAGGTTGAATAATTTAAATCTCATTTCTAAAAGAAAACTCTCTCTGTAATAAAGATATAACACTGTCTAAAACTACTGCTGACATCGAAGTTAATATATTTAACAATCAAACAAAATAATTTTTTTGGTGATAACCTACATATTGTTATACATTCAAATCAAAGGCTGCCATCACTTGGGCACTCAGGTGTATAAATGAGATGTACATGCAGTCTGTATTGTGAGGGTCGCTAGAGCATGGTGACCTGGGGATGAGGTGTGTTAACGAGGAGCTAGCTAGCGCACAGCACACTTCACGTCACATGATGACCTACCTGTCAGACTCTCACAACACAGCACTCCTAGCCAGCTAGCCAACTCACAACACATCTGTAAAACACACAGGGAAAGAATCTAAATTATCATCAGGGACAAACAGGTTTGCTGATACATGGGTCAGGTCAAATTGGTCACATGATCCCCATGTGACTAATATCTTGGATATGACTCAGAAAACTTTCCTAGGTAGAAAACATGGTTGAAGTTTATCTGCAATGCTTGTAAACATTGGTAAATTTCTGAGAAAAGGCAACAAAATTATTGTCAAACGTGTCAGAGATTTTTAACAGTTTAAGATACTACAGAAATGATATCTTGTAAAAAAAGATTTTGTGATAGATAAAAGGAAAAGTTGCTCTAAAGTTTCTTAAAAAATATACCAAAAAATGGGATTAAGACACAGGTAAAGTACAACAATTCTTCTACAAAACAATTCATGTACACAAAAAGTGAAAAATGTTTTAATTCTTTTATGTAATGTCTTACTGACTTTCTTAAATGGCAAATTGAAAACAACACAAAAGAACTTGGAGTCTCAATCTATAATTCTATAAAGAGAGGCACAAATAAATCTGAACTGTAACAGAAGCAGGAGTGAAGACACAAATTTCAACATCAACGGCTTTTGGGAGCTCCAGATTCAGTATCAACTCCTTGCTGTCATTCTGAACGCCTTTGATCAGTTTTCAAAATACATTTAACTGATTGACACACGTCATTGTCCGGCTTTCGATCAGTATCACGACTTCAAACTGTCCTATTGTCAATATACAGCATCGATTAATTTAAACCCTAAACATGCGGGTTGCGGAATATTCCGGGTTGCGGATAACATCGACGTAAGCTGTTTAGGCGAGTCCCGGGCCGGTTCTTTAATTTTTGCAAAAGAGCTATAGTTGACTGTTAGCAGGGTTGGTGAGACCCGGAATTTTTTAGTCCAAGACTTTTCTCAGTTAGAGGCCTTTAATTATTTTCCGCGCCTCGCTGAGACCTCATTGTGAAAAGGAGAGAATTGTCTTTATTACATGTATCATTTGCATATGTGCACACAAAAATCAAGCGGCAAATGTTGTGACAAGTGTCACAAATATAATGTTTTACCTTAAAATGACTGAAGGTACTCACCTTTCGGCCTTCATATCTCCCATTGGAGATATATATATTTTTATTCACCATTGTGTAGCTGAGAGAATTGTCTTTACTCACATGTATAATTTCATTAATTTGCATATGCGCGCACAAAAATGAAGAAGCGACAAGCGGTGTGCAGTATAAAAGACATCGCTCACACACAAAAATCACGCTGTCACTCTGTTTATATCGCTTATTGAACTTGCACGTTTCTCTCGCACTGGCACCCACCGGGCATAACGGTACCAAGGTGCCTGTCGGTTCCACTGTGTATGCGAGGCATGACCCTCAAAATGTGGTGGGTTCAGAAGTTTTTGAAATTTAAAAAGTTTTTTATATACTTATGTAGTTTCCATCCTTTACATATATTGCGTCATATGAAGCGCATTGTATTTTTTCTACATATCTATAAAGAGGAATAGTGTATATATTAATCATTGAAAAAGAATTATTGCTCGTTCAGAAATAAAGATTTTACAAGACTCTCAATAAAGAAAATCTTTAGATTGTCCTAAAAATATTTCCAAACACGTTAAATATTTCATTCAAAGTCACGAATATGTATTAACTATTTGACTACCTGCCCCGCTAGGTACTTTTGTTAGGAACACGATATTACGCCTGGGATTTGCGATATAGACAGTGACTAGGAAAGGCACATTGGAGGAAAAAATGGCCCATTTCAATTTTGAAGTTTACTATTGAGTAATGGGCAAGAGCCCATTTAAAATTCAGAAAATTACCAATAACCCTGAAAATGGCCCATTGTCAAAGATCTTTTTCCCAATCCCTGTATAGATATACTAATTTTTTTAAAAACGCATGTGCCTCGTTACAGAAAAGAACTAGAAAGTGTTTTACCCGTAGAAACAGATGTCTCCCCCTTCCTCAAATGCTCCAAACCTCTAAACAATACTATCATGAAGCACCATTAATATTCTCTGGTCAACTCCACAATTGTAGCAAACAAAATATTCAAATTTGCATGGAAATCTCAAACCTCCAAAAGGCACATCTACATGATATAGAGAGACAATATACCAAGTTTGGTGATGATCGGTCACATAGTTCTAGAGATCTGCTCCGGAAACGAACACTACCCTTGAAAAAGACTAGGTCCAAATTGTTGCCATGAAAATAACAAAAAATTAAATTTTAAGAAATCTATAACCTCCAAAAGGCACATCTACAGGATATGGAGAGACAGTATACCGAGTTTGGTGATGATCGGTCACATAGTTTTAGAGATATGCTCCCGAAACGAACACTACCCTTGAAAAAGACTAAGTCCAAATTGTTGCCATGGAAATAAAAACGCCGAAGCCAACGCCAAGTCGACGGGAACTCTGCTAAAACCAAATATGTCTCCCGACCCTTCTGCAACATAAGGGTCAAATGACACTTTCTTGCAACAGTCAATACTTCAATCAAAATACTATAAGTAAAGTTTGTCATATGTGATCCCCAACAACTCTCAGAGTGGCTCTCTAAGAAAAATATATATTAATCCTTGACACTTCATTTTAAAAATTAGTAGGAACTGTGTGAACATTTTCAAATGTACCTTCAAAAGATACTTTGTATTGAGGACCTAGTGTAAACTTTGAAAACAAAAATTATAATAGTAATTTTCTTTATAACAAAAATGAAACTGCCTGTTACCCTTCTATGGTCCAGTTGGATTAGCTTAAGAAAGTTTTGTTGTGGTTGTAACTGTACACAATATGAAAACTGAAAACATTTTTACATGACCTCCGAAATGTCTTTATTGATCCAGTGCACACTTTGTTGTTATTATGTCAAATCTGTTTTAAAAGTTGCCACTAGGTCCATTCAATTCTAGCTGTTTGAAGTAGCTGTAGATCACTGACTGATGCAGTTTTAACTGTAGAACACCCACTGATGCAGCTAAATAACTGTAGAGCACCAACTGATGCAGCTAAATAACTGTAGAGCACCGACTGATGCAGCTAAATAACTGTAGAACTCCAACTGATGCAGCTAAATAACTGTAGAACACAGACTGATGCAACTAAATAACCGTTGAACACAGACTGATGCAGCTAAATAACCGTAGAGCACCGACTGATGCAGCTAAATAACTGTAGAGCACCAACTGATGCAGCTAAATAACTGTAGAGCACAGACTGATGCAGCTAAATAACTGTAGAGCACCGACTGATGCAGCTAAATAACTGTATTGCACAGACTGATGCAGCTAAATAACTGTAGAGCACAGACTGATGCAGCTAAATAACTGTAGAGCACTGACTGATGCAGCTAAATAACTGTAGAACACAGACTGATGCAGCTAAATAACTGTAGAACACCGACTGATGCAGCTAGATAACTGTAGAGCACCGACTGATGCAGCTAAATAACTGTAGAGCACCGACTGATGCAGCTAATTAACTGTAGAACACCGACTGATGCAGCTAAATAACTGTATTGCACAGACTGATGCAGCTAAATAACGGTAGAGCACAGACTGATGCAGCTAAATAACTGTAGAGCACTGACTGATGCAGCTAAATAACTGTAGAACACAGACTGATGCAGCTAAATAACTGTAGAACACCGACTGATGCAGCTAGATAACTGTAGAGCACCGACTGATGCAGCTAAATAACTGTAGAGCACCGACTGATGCAGCTAATTAACTGTAGAACACCGACTGATGCAGCTAAATAACTGAAGAGCCCCGATTAATGCAGCTAATTAACTGTAGAACACCGACTGATGCAGCTAAATAACTGTAGAGCACCGACTGATGCAGCTAAATAACCGTAGAACACCGACTGATGCAGCTAGATAACTGTAGAGCACCGACTGATGCAGCTAAATAACTGTAGAGCACAGACTGATGCAGCTAATAAACTGTAGAACACCGACTGATGCAGCTAAATAACTGAAGAGCCCCGACTGATGCAGCTAATTAACCGTAGAACACCAACTGATGCAGCTAAATAACTGAAGAGCCCCAACTGATGCAGCTAGATAACTGTAGAACACCGACTGATGCAGCTAATTAACCGTAGAACACCGACTGATGCAGCTAAATAACTGAAGAGCACCGACTGATGCAGCTAAATAACTGTAGAACACCAACTGATGCAGCTAAATAACTGTAGAACACCGACTGATGCAGCTAAATAACCGTATTGCACAGACTGATGCAGCTAAATAACTGTAGAACACCGACTGATGCAGCTAATTAACTGTAGAACACCGACTGATGCAGCTAAATAACTGAAGAGCACCAACTGATGCAGCTAAATAACCGTAGAACACCGACTGATGCAGCTAGATAACTGTAGAGCACCGACTGATGCAGCTAAATAACTGTAGAGCACAGACTGATGCAGCTAATAAACTGTAGAACACCGACTGATGCAGCTAAATAACTGAAGAGCCCCGACTGATGCAGCTAGATAACTGTAGAACACCGACAGATGCAGCTAATTAACCGTAGAACACCAACTGATGCAGCTAATTAACCGTAGAGCACCGACTGATACAGCTAATTAACCGTATTGCACAGACTGATGCAGCTAAATAACTGTAGAGCACAGACTGATGCAGCTTAATAACTGTAGAGCACCAACTGATGCAGCTAAATAACTGTAGAACACCAACTGATGCAGCTAAATAACTGAAGAGCACCAACTGATGCAGCTAAATAACTGTAGAACACCGACTGATGCAGCTAAATAACTGTAGAGCACCGACTGATGCAGCTAATTAACCGTATTGCACAGACTGATGCAGCTAAATAACTGTAGAGCACAGACTGGTGCAGCTAAATAACTGTAGAGCACCAACTGATGCAGCTAAATAACCGTAGAGCAACGACTGATGCAGCTAAATAACTGTAGAGCACCGACTGATGCAGCTTATTAACTGGAGAGCACCGACTGATGCAGCTAATTAACCGTATTGCACAGACTGATGCAGCTAAATAACTGTAGAGCACAGACTGGTGCAGCTAAATAACTGTAGAACACCGACTGATGCAGCTAAATAACTGTAGAGCACCGACTGATGCAGCTTATTAACTGTAGAGCACCGACTGATGCAGCTAATTAACCGTATTGCACAGACTGATGCAGCTAAATAACTGTAGAGCACCGACTGATGCAGCTAAATAACTGTAGAGCACCGACTGATGCAGCTAATTAACTGTAGAGCACCGACTGATGCAGCTAATTAACCATATTGCACAGACTGATGCAGCTAAATAACTGTAGAGCACCGACTGATGCAGCTAAATAACCGTAGAGCACCGACTGATGCAGCTAATTAACCGTATTGCACAGACTGATGCAGCTAATTAACTGTAGAACACCGACTGATGCAGCTAAATAACTGTAGAACACCGACTGATGCAGCTCAATAACTGTAAAGCACAGACTGATGCAGCTAAATAACCGTAGAGCACCGACTGATGCAGCTAAATAACTGTAGAACACCGACTGATGCAGCTAATTAACCGTATTGCACAGACTGATGCAGCTAAATAACTGTAGAACACCGACTGATGCAGCTAAATAACTGTAGAGCACCGACTGATGCAGCTTATTAACTGTAGAGCACCGACTGATGCAGCTAATTAACCGTATTGCACAGACTGATGCAGCTAAATAACTGTAGAGCACAGACTGGTGCAGCTAAATAACTGTAGAACACCGATGCAGCTAAATAACCGTAGAGCACCGACTGATGCAGCTAAATAACTGTAGAACACCGACTGATGCAGCTAATTAACCGTATTGCACAGACTGATGCAGCTAAATAACTGTAGAACACCGACTGATGCAGCTAAATAACTGTAGAGCACCGACTGATGCAACTTATTAACTGTAGAGCACCGACTGATGCAGCTAATTAACCGTATTGCACAGACTGATGCAGCTAAATAACTGTAGAGCACCGACTGATGCAGCTAAATAACCGTAGAGCACCGACTGATGCAGCTAATTAACCGTATTGCACAGACTGATGCAGCTAATTAACTGTAGAACACCGACTGATGCAGCTAAATAACTGTAGAACACCGACTGATGCAGCTCAATAACTGTAAAGCACAGACTGATGCAGCTAAATAACTGTAGAGCATCAACTGATGCAGCTAAATAACTGTAGAGCACCCACTGATGCAGCTTAATAACTGTAGAGCACCAACTGATGCAGCTAAATAACTGTAGAGCACCAACTGATGCAGCTAAATAACTGTAGAACACAGACTGATGCAGCGAAATAACTGTAGAGCACCGACTGATGCAGCTAAATAACTGTAGAACACAGACTGATGCAGCTAATTAACCGTATTGCACAGACTGATGCAGCTAATTAACTGTAGAACACCGACTGATGCAGCTAAATAACTGTAGAACACAGACTGATGCAGCTAAATAACTGTAGAACACAGACTGATGCAGCGAAATAACTGTAGAGCACCAACTGATGCAGCTAAATAACTGTAGAGCACAGACTGATACAGCTAAATAACTGTAGAGCACCGACTGATGCAGCTAATTAACCGTATTGCACAGACTGATGCAGCTAATTAACTGTAGAACACCGACTGATGCAGCTAAATAACTGTAGAACACCGACTGATGCAGCTCAATAACTGTAAAGCACAGACTGATGCAGCTAAATAACTGTAGAGCATCAACTGATGCAGCTAAATAACTGTAGAGCACCCACTGATGCAGCTTAATAACTGTAGAGCACCAACTGATGCAGCTAAATAACTGTAGAGCACCAACTGATGCAGCTAAATAACTGTAGAACACAGACTGATGCAGCGAAATAACTGTAGAGCACCGACTGATGCAGCTAAATAACTGTAGAACACAGACTGATGCAGCTAATTAACCGTAGAGCACCGACTGATGCAGCTAATTAACCGTATTGCACAGACTGATGCAGCTAATTAACCGTAGAACACCGACTGATGCAGCGAAATAACTGTAGAGCACCAACTGATGCAGCTAAATAACTGTAGAACACAGACTGATGCAGCTAAATAATTGTAGAGCACCCACTGATGCAGCTAAATAACCGTAGAGCACAGACTGATGCAGCTAATTAACCGTATTGCACAGACTGATGCAGCTTATTAACTGTAGAGCACCAACTGATGCAGCTAATTAACAGTAGAACACCCACTGATGCAGCTAGATAACTGTAGAGCACTGACTGATGCAGCTAAATAACTGTAGAACACAGACTGATGCAGCTAATTAACCGTAGAGCACCCACTGATGCAGCTAAATAACTGAAGAGCCCCGACTGATGCAGCTAAATAACTGTAGAACACCAACTGATGCAGCTAAATAACTGTAGAACACCGACTGATGCAGCTAAATAACCGTATTGCACAGACTGATGCAGCTAAATAACTGTAGAACACCGACTGATGCAGCTAATTAACTGTAGAACACCGACTGATGCAGCTAAATAACTGAAGAGCCCCGACTGATGCAGCTAGATAACTGTAGAACACCGACTGATGCAGCTAATTAACCGTAGAACACCAACTGATGCAGCTAATTAACCGTAGAGCACCGACTGATACAGCTAATTAACCGTATTGCACAGACTGATGCAGCTAAATAACTGTAGAGCACCGACTGATGCAGCTTAATAACTGTAGAGCACCAACTGATGCAGCTAAATAACTGTAGAACACCAACTGATGCAGCTAAATAACTGAAGAGCACCAACTGATGCAGCTAAATAACTGTAGAACACCGACTGATGCAGCTAAATAACTGTAGAGCACCGACTGATGCAGCTAATTAACCGTATTGCACAGACTGATGCAGCTAAATAACTGTAGAGCACAGACTGGTGCAGCTAAATAACTGTAGAGCACCAACTGATGCAGCTAAATAACTGTAGAGCAACGACTGATGCAGCTAAATAACTGTAGAGCACCGACTGATGCAGCTAATTAACTGGAGAGCACCGACTGATGCAGCTAATTAACCGTATTGCACAGACTGATGCAGCTAAATAACTGTAGAGCACAGACTGGTGCAGCTAAATAACTGTAGAACACCGACTGATGCAGCTAATTAACCGTATTGCACAGACTGATGCAGCTAAATAACTGTAGAGCACCGACTGATGCAGCTAAATAACTGTAGAGCACCGACTGATGCAGCTAATTAACTGTAGAGCACCGACTGATGCAGCTAATTAACCATATTGCACAGACTGATGCAGCTAAATAACTGTAGAGCACCGACTGATGCAGCTAAATAACCGTAGAGCACCGACTGATGCAGCTAATTAACCGTATTGCACAGACTGATGCAGCTAATTAACTGTAGAACACCGACTGATGCAGCTAAATAACTGTAGAACACCGACTGATGCAGCTCAATAACTGAAGAGCACCAACTGATGCAGCTAAATAACTGTAGAACACCGACTGATGCAGCTAAATAACCGTAGAGCACCGACTGATGCAGCTAATTAACCGTATTGCACAGACTGATGCAGCTAATTAACTGTAGAACACCGACTGATGCAGCTAAATAACTGAAGAGCCCCGACTGATGCAGCTAGATAACTGTAGAACACCGACTGATGCAGCTAAATAACCGTAGAGCACCGACTGATGCAGCTAATTAACCGTAGAGCACCGACTGATACAGCTAATTAACCGTATTGCACAGACTGATGCAGCTAAATAACTGTAGAGCACCGACTGATGCAGCTTAATAACTGTAGAGCACCGACTGATGCAGCTAAATAACTGTAGAACACCAACTGATGCAGCTAAATAACTGAAGAGCACCGACTGATGCAGCTAAATAACTGTAGAACACCGACTGATGCAGCTAAATAACTGTAGAGCACCGACTGATGCAGCTAATTAACCGTATTGCACAGACTGATGCAGCTAAATAACTGTAGAGCACAGACTGGTGCAGCTAAATAACTGTAGAGCACCAACTGATGCAGCTAAATAACCGTAGAGCAACGACTGATGCAGCTAAATAACTGTAGAGCACCGACTGATGCAGCTAATTAACTGGAGAGCACCGACTGATGCAGCTAATTAACCGTATTGCACAGACTGATGCAGCTAAATAACTGTAGAGCACAGACTGGTGCAGCTAAATAACTGTAGAACACCGACTGATGCAGCTAAATAACTGTAGAGCACCGACTGATGCAGCTTATTAACTGTAGAGCACCGACTGATGCAGCTAATTAACCGTATTGCACAGACTGATGCAGCTAAATAACTGTAGAGCACCGACTGATGCAGCTAAATAACTGTAGAGCACCGACTGATGCAGCTAATTAACTGTAGAGCACCGACTGATGCAGCTAATTAACCGTATTGCACAGACTGATGCAGCTAAATAACTGTAGAGCACCGACTGATGCAGCTAAATAACCGTAGAGCACCGACTGATGCAGCTAATTAACCGTATTGCACAGACTGATGCAGCTAATTAACTGTAGAACACCGACTGATGCAGCTAAATAACTGTAGAACACCGACTGATGCAGCTCAATAACTGTAAAGCACAGACTGATGCAGCTAAATAACCGTAGAGCACCGACTGATGCAGCTAAATAACTGTAGAACACCGACTGATGCAGCTAATTAACCGTATTGCACAGACTGATGCAGCTAAATAACTGTAGAACACCGACTGATGCAGCTAAATAACTGTAGAGCACCGACTGATGCAGCTTATTAACTGTAGAGCACCGACTGATGCAGCTAATTAACCGTATTGCACAGACTGATGCAGCTAAATAACTGTAGAGCACAGACTGGTGCAGCTAAATAACTGTAGAACACCGATGCAGCTAAATAACCGTAGAGCACCGACTGATGCAGCTAAATAACTGTAGAACACCGACTGATGCAGCTAATTAACCGTATTGCACAGACTGATGCAGCTAAATAACTGTAGAACACCGACTGATGCAGCTAAATAACTGTAGAGCACCGACTGATGCAACTTATTAACTGTAGAACACCGACTGATGCAGCTAATTAACTGTAGAACACCGACTGATGCAGCTAAATAACTGAAGAGCCCCGACTGATGCAGCTAGATAACTGTAGAACACCGACTGATGCAGCTAATTAACCGTAGAACACCAACTGATGCAGCTAATTAACCGTAGAGCACCGACTGATACAGCTAATTAACCGTATTGCACAGACTGATGCAGCTAAATAACTGTAGAGCACAGACTGATGCAGCTTAATAACTGTAGAGCACCAACTGATGCAGCTAAATAACTGTAGAACACCAACTGATGCAGCTAAATAACTGAAGAGCACCAACTGATGCAGCTAAATAACTGTAGAACACCGACTGATGCAGCTAAATAACTGTAGAGCACCGACTGATGCAGCTAATTAACCGTATTGCACAGACTGATGCAGCTAAATAACTGTAGAGCACAGACTGGTGCAGCTAAATAACTGTAGAGCACCAACTGATGCAGCTAAATAACCGTAGAGCAACGACTGATGCAGCTAAATAACTGTAGAGCACCGACTGATGCAGCTAATTAACTGGAGAGCACCGACTGATGCAGCTAATTAACCGTATTGCACAGACTGATGCAGCTAAATAACTGTAGAGCACAGACTGGTGCAGCTAAATAACTGTAGAACACCGACTGATGCAGCTAAATAACTGTAGAGCACCGACTGATGCAGCTTATTAACTGTAGAGCACCGACTGATGCAGCTAATTAACCGTATTGCACAGACTGATGCAGCTAAATAACTGTAGAGCACCGACTGATGCAGCTAAATAACTGTAGAGCACCGACTGATGCAGCTAATTAACTGTAGAGCACCGACTGATGCAGCTAATTAACCATATTGCACAGACTGATGCAGCTAAATAACTGTAGAGCACCGACTGATGCAGCTAAATAACCGTAGAGCACCGACTGATGCAGCTAATTAACCGTATTGCACAGACTGATGCAGCTAATTAACTGTAGAACACCGACTGATGCAGCTAAATAACTGTAGAACACCGACTGATGCAGCTCAATAACTGTAAAGCACAGACTGATGCAGCTAAATAACCGTAGAGCACCGACTGATGCAGCTAAATAACTGTAGAACACCGACTGATGCAGCTAATTAACCGTATTGCACAGACTGATGCAGCTAAATAACTGTAGAACACCGACTGATGCAGCTAAATAACTGTAGAGCACCGACTGATGCAGCTTATTAACTGTAGAGCACCGACTGATGCAGCTAATTAACCGTATTGCACAGACTGATGCAGCTAAATAACTGTAGAGCACAGACTGGTGCAGCTAAATAACTGTAGAACACCGATGCAGCTAAATAACCGTAGAGCACCGACTGATGCAGCTAAATAACTGTAGAACACCGACTGATGCAGCTAATTAACCGTATTGCACAGACTGATGCAGCTAAATAACTGTAGAACACCGACTGATGCAGCTAAATAACTGTAGAGCACCGACTGATGCAACTAATTAACTGTAGAGCACCGACTGATGCAGCTAATTAACCGTATTGCACAGACTGATGCAGCTAAATAACTGTAGAGCACAGACTGGTGCAGCTAAATAACTGTAGAGCACCGACTGATGCAGCTAATTAACTGTAGAGCACCGACTGATGCAGCTAATTAACCATATTGCACAGACTGATGCAGCTAAATAACTGTAGAGCACCGACTGATGCAGCTAAATAACCGTAGAGCACCGACTGATGCAGCTAATTAACCGTATTGCACAGACTGATGCAGCTAATTAACTGTAGAACACCGACTGATGCAGCTAAATAACTGTAGAACACCGACTGATGCAGCTCAATAACTGTAAAGCACAGACTGATGCAGCTAAATAACTGTAGAGCATCAACTGATGCAGCTAAATAACTGTAGAGCACCCACTGATGCAGCTTAATAACTGTAGAGCACCAACTGATGCAGCTAAATAACTGTAGAGCACCAACTGATGCAGCTAAATAACTGTAGAACACAGACTGATGCAGCGAAATAACTGTAGAGCACCGACTGATGCAGCTAAATAACTGTAGAACACAGACTGATGCAGCTAATTAACCGTATTGCACAGACTGATGCAGCTAATTAACTGTAGAACACCGACTGATGCAGCTAAATAACTGTAGAACACAGACTGATGCAGCTAAATAACTGTAGAACACAGACTGATGCAGCGAAATAACTGTAGAGCACCGACTGATGCAGCTAAATAACTGTAGAGCACAGACTGATACAGCTAAATAACTGTAGAGCACCGACTGATGCAGCTAATTAACCGTATTGCACAGACTGATGCAGCTAATTAACTGTAGAACACCGACTGATGCAGCTAAATAACTGTAGAACACCGACTGATGCAGCTCAATAACTGTAAAGCACAGACTGATGCAGCTAAATAACTGTAGAGCATCAACTGATGCAGCTAAATAACTGTAGAGCACCCACTGATGCAGCTTAATAACTGTAGAGCACCGACTGATGCAGCTAAATAACTGTAGAGCACCAACTGATGCAGCTAAATAACTGTAGAACACAGACTGATGCAGCGAAATAACTGTAGAGCACCGACTGATGCAGCTAAATAACTGTAGAACACAGACTGATGCAGCTAATTAACCGTAGAGCACCGACTGATGCAGCTAATTAACCGTATTGCACAGACTGATGCAGCTAATTAACCGTAGAACACCGACTGATGCAGCGAAATAACTGTAGAGCACCAACTGATGCAGCTAAATAACTGTAGAACACAGACTGATGCAGCTAAATAATTGTAGAGCACCCACTGATGCAGCTAAATAACCGTAGAGCACAGACTGATGCAGCTAATTAACCGTATTGCACAGACTGATGCAGCTTATTAACTGTAGAGCACCAACTGATGCAGCTAATTAACAGTAGAACACCCACTGATGCAGCTAGATAACTGTAGAGCACTGACTGATGCAGCTAAATAACTGTAGAACACAGACTGATGCAGCTAATTAACCGTAGAGCACCCACTGATGCAGCTAAATAACTGAAGAGCCCCGACTGATGCAGCTAAATAACTGTAGAACACCAACTGATGCAGCTAAATAACTGTAGAACACCGACTGATGCAGCTAAATAACCGTATTGCACAGACTGATGCAGCTAAATAACTGTAGAACACCGACTGATGCAGCTAATTAACTGTAGAACACCGACTGATGCAGCTAAATAACTGAAGAGCCCCGACTGATGCAGCTAGATAACTGTAGAACACCGACTGATGCAGCTAATTAACCGTAGAACACCAACTGATGCAGCTAATTAACCGTAGAGCACCGACTGATACAGCTAATTAACCGTATTGCACAGACTGATGCAGCTAAATAACTGTAGAGCACCGACTGATGCAGCTAAATAACTGTAGAGCACCAACTGATGCAGCTAATTAACCGTAGAACACCAACTGATGCAGCTAAATAACTGAAGAGCACCAACTGATGCAGCTAAATAACTGTAGAACACCGACTGATGCAGCTAAATAACTGTAGAGCACCGACTGATGCAGCTAATTAACCGTATTGCACAGACTGATGCAGCTAAATAACTGTAGAGCACAGACTGGTGCAGCTAAATAACTGTAGAGCACCAACTGATGCAGCTAAATAACCGTAGAGCAACGACTGATGCAGCTAAATAACTGTAGAGCACCGACTGATGCAGCTAATTAACTGGAGAGCACCGACTGATGCAGCTAATTAACCGTATTGCACAGACTGATGCAGCTAAATAACTGTAGAGCACAGACTGGTGCAGCTAAATAACTGTAGAACACCGACTGATGCAGCTAATTAACCGTATTGCACAGACTGATGCAGCTAAATAACTGTAGAGCACCGACTGATGCAGCTAAATAACTGTAGAGCACCGACTGATGCAGCTAATTAACTGTAGAGCACCGACTGATGCAGCTAATTAACCATATTGCACAGACTGATGCAGCTAAATAACTGTAGAGCACCGACTGATGCAGCTAAATAACCGTAGAGCACCGACTGATGCAGCTAATTAACCGTATTGCACAGACTGATGCAGCTAATTAACTGTAGAACACCGACTGATGCAGCTAAATAACTGTAGAACACCGACTGATGCAGCTCAATAACTGAAGAGCACCAACTGATGCAGCTAAATAACTGTAGAACACCGACTGATGCAGCTAAATAACCGTAGAGCACCGACTGATGCAGCTAATTAACCGTATTGCACAGACTGATGCAGCTAATTAACTGTAGAACACCGACTGATGCAGCTAAATAACTGAAGAGCCCCGACTGATGCAGCTAGATAACTGTAGAACACCGACTGATGCAGCTAATTAACCGTAGAACACCAACTGATGCAGCTAATTAACCGTAGAGCACCGACTGATACAGCTAATTAACCGTATTGCACAGACTGATGCAGCTAAATAACTGTAGAGCACCGACTGATGCAGCTTAATAACTGTAGAGCACCAACTGATGCAGCTAAATAACTGTAGAACACCAACTGATGCAGCTAAATAACTGAAGAGCACCAACTGATGCAGCTAAATAACTGTAGAACACCGACTGATGCAGCTAAATAACTGTAGAGCACCGACTGATGCAGCTAATTAACCGTATTGCACAGACTGATGCAGCTAAATAACTGTAGAGCACAGACTGGTGCAGCTAAATAACTGTAGAGCACCAACTGATGCAGCTAAATAACCGTAGAGCAACGACTGATGCAGCTAAATAACTGTAGAGCACCGACTGATGCAGCTAATTAACTGGAGAGCACCGACTGATGCAGCTAATTAACCGTATTGCACAGACTGATGCAGCTAAATAACTGTAGAGCACAGACTGGTGCAGCTAAATAACTGTAGAACACCGACTGATGCAGCGAAATAACTGTAGAGCACCAACTGATGCAGCTAAATAACTGTAGAACACAGACTGATGCAGCTAAATAACTGTAGAGCACCCACTGATGCAGCTAAATAACCGTAGAGCACAGACTGATGCAGCTAATTAACCGTATTGCACAGACTGATGCAGCTTATTAACTGTAGAGCACCAACTGATGCAGCTAATTAACCGTAGAACACCCACTGATGCAGCTAGATAACTGTAGAGCACTGACTGATGCAGCTAAATAACTGTAGAACACAGACTGATGCAGCTAATTAACCGTATTGCACAGACTGATGCAGCTAAATAACTGTAGAGCACCGACTGATGCAGCTAAATAACTGTAGAGCACCGACTGATGCAGCTAATTAACTGTAGAGCACCGACTGATGCAGCTAATTAACCATATTGCACAGACTGATGCAGCTAAATAACTGTAGAGCACCGACTGATGCAGCTAAATAACCGTAGAGCACCGACTGATGCAGCTAATTAACCGTATTGCACAGACTGATGCAGCTAATTAACTGTAGAACACCGACTGATGCAGCTAAATAACTGTAGAACACCGACTGATGCAGCTCAATAACTGAAGAGCACCAACTGATGCAGCTAAATAACTGTAGAACACCGACTGATGCAGCTAAATAACCGTAGAGCACCGACTGATGCAGCTAATTAACCGTATTGCACAGACTGATGCAGCTAATTAACTGTAGAACACCGACTGATGCAGCTAAATAACTGAAGAGCCCCGACTGATGCAGCTAATTAACCGTAGAACACCGACTGATGCAGCTAATTAACCGTAGAACACCGACTGATGCAGCTAATTAACCGTAGAGCACCGACTGATACAGCTAATTAACCGTATTGCACAGACTGATGCAGCTAAATAACTGTAGAGCACCGACTGATGCAGCTTAATAACTGTAGAGCACAAACTGATGCAGCTAAATAACTGTAGAACACCAACTGATGCAGCTAAATAACTGAAGAGCACCAACTGATGCAGCTAAATAACTGTAGAACACCGACTGATGCAGCTAAATAACTGTAGAGCACCGACTGATGCAGCTAATTAACCGTATTGCACAGACTGATGCAGCTAAATAACTGTAGAGCACAGACTGGTGCAGCTAAATAACTGTAGAGCACCAACTGATGCAGCTAAATAACTGTAGAGCACCGACTGATGCAGCTAAATAACTGTAGAGCACCGACTGATGCAGCTAATTAACTGGAGAGCACCGACTGATGCAGCTAATTAACCGTATTGCACAGACTGATGCAGCTAAATAACTGTAGAGCACAGACTGGTGCAGCTAAATAACTGTAGAACACCGACTGATGCAGCGAAATAACTGTAGAGCACCAACTGATGCAGCTAAATAACTGTAGAACACAGACTGATGCAGCTAAATAACTGTAGAGCACCCACTGATGCAGCTAAATAACCGTAGAGCACAGACTGATGCAGCTAATTAACCGTATTGCACAGACTGATGCAGCTTATTAACTGTAGAGCACCAACTGATGCAGCTAATTAACCGTAGAACACCCACTGATGCAGCTAGATAACTGTAGAGCACTGACTGATGCAGCTAAATAACTGTAGAACACAGACTGATGCAGCTAATTAACCGTAGAGCACCCACTGATGCAGCTAAATAACTGAAGAGCCCCGACTGATGCAGCTAAATAACTGTAGAGCACAGACTGATGCAGCTAAATAACTGTAGAGCACCGACTGATACAGCTTAATAACTGTAGAGCACAGACTGATGCAGCTAAATAACTGTAGAGCACCGACTGATGCAGCTAAATAACTGTAGAGCACAGACTGATGCAGCTAAATAACTGTAGAGCACCGACTGATACAGCTAAATAACTGTAGAGCACAGACTGATACAGCTAAATAACTGTAGAGCACAGACTGATACAGCTAAATAACTGTAGAGCACCGACTGATGCAGCTAAATAACTGTAGAGCACAGACTGATGCAGCTAAATAACTGTAGAGCACCGACTGATACAGCTAAATAACTGTAGAGCACAGACTGATACAGCTAAATAACTGTAGAGCACAGACTGATACAGCTAAATAACTGTAGAGCACAGACTGATACAGCTAAATAACTGTAGAGCACCGACTGATGCAGCTAAATAACTGTAGAGCACAGACTGATGCAGCTAAATAACTGTAGAACACCGACTGATGCAGCTAAATATCTGTAGAGCACCAACTGATGTTGATAAATAACTGTAGAGCACCGACTGATGCAGCTAAATAACTGTAGAGCACCAACTGATGCAGCTAATTAACCGTAGAGCACCAACTGATGTTGCTAAATAACTGAAGAGCACCAACTGATGCAGCTAAATAACTGTAGAACACCGACTGATGCAGCTCAATAACTGTAAAGCACAGACTGATGCAGCTAAATAACCGTAGAGCACCGACTGATGCAGCTAAATAACTGTAGAACACCGACTGATGCAGCTAATTAACCGTATTGCACAGACTGATGCAGCTAATTAACCGTAGAGCACCAACTGATGTTGCTAAATAACTGAAGAGCACCAACTGATGCAGCTAAATAACTGTAGAACACCGACTGATGCACATAAATAACTGTAGAACACCGACTGATGCAGCTAATTAACTGTAGAACACCGACTGATGCAGCTAAATAACTGTAGAGCACCGACTGATGCAGCTAAATAACTGTAGAACACCGACTGATGCAGCTAATTAACCGTAGAGCACCAATTGATGCAGCTAAATAACTGTAGAGCACCAATTGATGCAGCTAAATAACTGTAGAGCACCGACTGATGTTGCTAAATAACTGTAGAGCACCAACTGATGCAGCTAGATAACTGTAGAGCACCAACTGATGCAGCTAAATAACTGTAGAGCACCAACTGATGCAGCTAAATAACTGTAGAACACCGACTGATGCAGCTAATTAACTGTAGAACACCGACTGATGCAGCTAAATAACTGTAGAGCACCGACTGATGCAGCTAAATAACTGTAGAACACCGACTGATGCAGCTAATTAACCGTAGAGCACCAATTGATGCAGCTAAATAACTGTAGAGCACCAATTGATGCAGCTAAATAACTGTAGAGCACCGACTGATGTTGCTAAATAACTGTAGAGCACCAACTGATGCAGCTAGATAACTGTAGAGCACCAACTGATGCAGCTAAATAACTGTAGAGCACCAACTGATGCAGCTAAATAACTGTAGAACACCGACTGGTGCAGCTAATTAACCGTAGAACACAGACTTATGCAGCTAAATAACTGAAGAGCAAGGACTGATGCAGATAGAAAATCAGGGTTGTGGTAAGCACACAGAATTAAAACTTCAGTAACTGGCAGTCACTTACACCTAACATCAGTTGTGCTGTCAACATGAACTGGTCATAAGACATGCCAGGACCACAGAAATATGTATGTGGACATTATATAGAACATTGAACAAGAAAATTCCTTGTGAAGCTCTTCTAGAAGTCAAGAACATTGTTGAATGTTGAAAATGTTGAATAATAATATCAGCAATTAATGGAAATAAATTAAATTATTGAATGTATAAAATACAAGCTCACTGTTATTCTCAAATACAATTGAAATCTCAATCAAAACTATACTGAATTTGTGAATTATGATGTTATTTGTCAGTTGCCTTAAGAATCAAATGCACACAATGGTAGAGAACTACCAAACTTACACGGTACCTGATCAGTTACCTGTGACAGGTACACACAGTGACAGCTTTAATGACAATCAGGCAGCTGGCCCAGGTGAGTGAGTCACTGCAAGCCTCTGCTAACAATAAATCCATTTGCTCCCTCTAGACTGCAGACACGACAGCTAGGCTTACACTGTAACATTCTAGACATCTGCACCACTCAACATACAGCTCCAGTATCTAACTGATGATGCACAATGCCATCTTGCTATATCCAAGACCTTTGCGTACAGGGAATGAACTCCAACAGGATTTATTGTTCAAATAAATCAAACTGGAATCAACATCATAACATAAAAACCAAGCAGCTTAAAGAGGTTATGCAATGTACTTTTTCTAAGAATAAAAGATCAATATCTCTAGTACCATTATCTTTGAGAATGCAATGAGCATATAATTGAGACAATACACACATAAATTAGGCTTTTAATCAGCATTTTATACCCGGTTTCTAGAACGCCGCCGAAATTAACAGGCGAACGCTTTGAAAACTCATTAGAGCGTGACGCCCCGCCCACCGGGCCTGTCTCCATTTGCGTAACTACCATAATGTCTGGAGACAAACCTCCTTCAAACCAAATGATTTATCTGTTAAATTCTGATTTATAAAAGAAGGCCAGAAGCAAGTACGATTATATCTAAGAAATACTCTGTACTACTTTTGTTGTTGGAATCACTTTGATGGATGTGACTGTATCATTATGCGGAATGTTATATGCAAAACAGTGTCATCCCAAAAATAACATTGTTTCATTTTCAATACGAATTGAAATGTTATATATATTGAATAGATCAACCATTGGTAAATAATGTTTAACTATTTTATTATTGATATGATTGATCATTACGTACTATAGATTATCCACTGTGGCGCCTATCTTTCATAAGAGAAAAAATATAATAAATAACATATAACCGTTCACACTTTTGCACTCCTTTCAAACCACTATGGTAAAATTATCCTATGTATAACATATCTTAATATTGCAATCAACTCACAAAAAAATAAAGTTTTGGTATTCGATTGTGGAAAATATTCGGTTTGTTCACTGAAAATATAAACGATTTGTTATTTGTCACCGTCGGAAATGATAATGAGTGTATATTATGTAAGATTCAGCAAACAACAGACCATTAGATTATCACTTAAAACGGACATGTCTAGCCATAACGGCTTCAATTTAACGAAAGCAGTCGCCGTTTTGTGTCCTTTGATAGGGTTTTGAAATATAGGATACTACATGTTTATACAATAATAATTGGCTTGAATAAATCGTTATTGAGTCGTCGGATATCTAAGCTTTCGGAATATACAAAAATTGAGTGTTTTTTGTGAATATTAGTATGTTAAATGAACGATTAAAAATGTGTCATTTCCTGTTGAAACATGATCATTAGGTGAAACTACTCGCCTACTGCTACGTCACAGTAGGTAGACACGCTCGGGACACGCTTCAGTGACCACAGATTCTGTTCGCCGGGGCAGTGTATTTTAAAACCCGTATTTAGGCAGGTTGCCGTCCGATTTCGAAAAATTAAAAGTCGACTCTAATTCAAATTGCATGCCGCTTTTTAAGAATCCCGAAAGTGGCCAAAGACCATTTCAGTCCCCCTTTAAGAATATATACCATTTCAGCCCTTTTGACAGAAATCTATTTGCAAGCTGATAATTTGGTAGAGAAAAACTAGCATTGATCAGAATGCCACTCGAGCAGTTCAAGCATTTAGGCAATTGCCTTCATTTGGGGACTGACTTAAGTTAGCAAATGCAAAAGGCAGCACATCACCACTAGATCTCACCTCATACCAAATTATTTTTAAAATATTGAATAGTTTTTGAGTTATGGTCCGGAAACAGATCCCACCCCCTAAATGCACAAAGTTCAAAGTTTTTTCATGGAAACCAGAAAAATATAAAAATTCAGAATAACTAAAATAGCAAAAGGCACCAGTCCACCACTAGATCCAACCACATACCAAGTTTCGTAAAACAAATATTGAACGTTTTTTGAGAAAAACGAAAACGAAAGCATTACGGAATTACAGAACCACAGACAAAACTGAAAACATTATGTCTCCCAAAAAGCTTTGCAGGAGATATAATAAAAGACATTTCACGACTGTGGCATTCAAAGCTGACAAAGTGGTCAAAGGTGTTGACTATCTCGATCTCCCTCAGAAGTGCTGTTTCAATACCAAGATTGTAAAATAATCTTAACTGGGCTTTTTAATGCCCGTACAGGAATTGTGAATGACTTTATCATTGATGATAGCAACCAATATGTACCAAGTTTAGAAGATATGGATTATGAAATTGATGATTTTAGCTCACAACGGCATTTTTGTGATGATGTATTAAACGACTTTGGTAAAGATCCTCTAGCTTATAGATTTGTGCTGTACATACGGAATCCACATGCTGAATGGAAGATTCAATGGAGAACAAGAATTTGTCACAAAGGTGACAAGATCCCCCGCCGCAAATTGATGTTAACAACAAGAAGCGGGACGGACGTACGGACAGACATACAGAGCGGAATACTATGTCCCCCGTGAAGACTCAAGGTTAATGGGTTCATGAGATATGGCGCTAACAACATTTTCAAAACTGGTCAAAGTCTCGCCGTGACCTTGAAAATGAGGTCAAGGTCACCAAAACTTTTCAGGTCTGCGTATTCCCCAGATGAAGACTGGTACCAAGTTTGAAGATTCTAGGTTGAGCGATTCATTAGATATCCCGCTAACAACATTTTCAAAACTGGTCAAAGTCTCGCCGTGACCTTGAAAATGAGGTCAAGGTCACCGAAAACTTTTCAGGTCTGCGTATTCCCCAGATGAAGACTGGTACCAAGTTTGAAGATTCTAGGTTGAGCGGTTCATTAGATATCCGCTAACAACATTTTCAAAACTGGTCAAAGTCTCGCCGTGACCTTGAAAATGAGGTCAAGGTCACCAAAAACTTTTCAGGTCTGCGTATTCCCCAGATGAAGACTGGTACCAAGTTTGAAGATTCTAGGTTGAACGGTTCATTAGATATCGCGCTAACAAGAAGCGGGACGGACGTACGGAGCTGAATACTATATCCACCGCTTCGCGCTTAACGCGTGGCGGGGGATAAAAACATGGTTTAGTCGATTATGTACTTTGTCGGTTATGTACTTTGCTTATCAAGTTTATTCACACGAGTCCAAGACTTTGCTGTATGTACTATAAGTGAATCAGATCACTTTCCTCTAAGCGTTGTATTCCATATGGAAACTGAAACATATCATAAGAATAAATTGAAAACAAATGAAACAACTATTTCCAAATTTTATGGAAAGAAGACAGATCAGTATCATTCAGGAATATTTTATCTTCTTCCCTGGTTTCACTCCTTCAAGATGGAACGGAGGACATCGAACATCTTGCAAGTACTTTATCACAGACTTTACATGATGCAGCTGTACAGTGTGGTTTTGAGAGCAGACCATACTGGAACAAGGACATAAAACATGGTATGATATATAATGAGTGTAAAAACCTCAAGGACAGAAAGTTCGCTTTATTGAACAAATTTAGGGTTACTGGCGACAAATCATTATTGACTGAATACTTTAAATTGAGGGATTGTTATAGAAGTCTATGTCGTAAAAAGAAACAACATTTTGAAGATGTACAAATAACTGAGTTAGTGGAGGTCAATATCAACAACAGAGTTATTTGGCAAAAGATAAAGAAGTTATCAAGTCACGATAAAGCTACAACATCAATACGTCAGAGGGATTGGACCAATACCTCCAAGAAGTGCTGAACATAACAAGCATCTCTTTGGATCCAGTTCATCTCAGCAAAGCAGAGGAAACTGTACGTGATCACTGCAGCCTATCATGTGATGTGTGTCAAGATGAGGACATTATGTACTTTCTCAAAAAAAATTTAATCACAGGAAATTATCCGATTGGAATCAATTTAAGGAATCATTGTACATCTCCACAAGAAAGATAACGTAAATGAGTAAACAATTATAGAAGCATTTTGCTAATAGATGTTTTTGGACGAACTTTCTGCTCTATTCTAAATGAACGTTTACAATGTTTTGCAGATCTTTATGAAAAAAATACCCGAAGCACAAGCAGGATTCAGGAAGAATAACAGCACAACCAACAATATTTTCACACTTCAATGTTTAACACAGAAATATCTCTCAAAGAAAGGAGGGTGCTTTTATTGCATATTTGAGGATTTTAGAAAGGCCTTAGATTCCGTTAATAGACAACTACTTTGGTACACATTGATAAGAAATGATGTACATGGCAGAATACTTGACGTTCTATAGAATATGTATTCCAAAATACAGTCTGCTGTAAGGACAAGTACCCATTCGGTTTCAGACTATTTTCAATGTCTTAGCTGCATGCGACAAGGATGCGTTCTAAGTCCATTCCTATTTACAATATTCATTTCAGAATTTCAAATTATGTTGGAAAATGCCAATTTGAGAGGAATATATTTGGGCCCTGGTATCATGGAACTACTTTTGTTACTGTTTGCTGATGGCCCGTGTTTTCAACGATTCTGTTATTGAACTTCAAAGGAAAATCAACATTCTACACAAGTATTGTCTAACATGGGATGTGAATATTAATATGGACAAGACGGAAATTTTTGTGTTTCGAAATGGAGGCTATTGATGAAGTTACGAATATGGTATTTACAAGGAGCAAAGATAAAGTGTTCAACGTACTATAATACTATTTTCAACTATTTTCAAACATTAACTACCAAAGCAACCAAGGCCCTATTTGTTATCAAGAGAATATCATTTAAATATCCAAATATATCAGCAAGTGTTCTTTCGAAACTCTTTGATAATAAGATAAAGCCAATAGCACTTTATGGTGCAGAAGTCTGGGGATTTAAAGATACACAAGTAACTAACAAATTCAATGATAATTTCTGTAAATTTGTTCTAGGTATAGGGAAGCATGTTTCTAGTAATGCAGTGTTGGCGGAATGTGGTAGATATTGTATAACCATAGATTACCATGTTAACTGTATCCAATATTGGTGTAAGTTATTGTATATGTCTACTGATAGATATCCAAAACAATGTTATATACACATGAAATATTTAGATAATAGTGGTAGATTTACATGGGCATCATATGATAGAATATTGTTGAATATGTATGGATTTGGTTTTGTTTGGTCAAGTCATAAAATTGGTAAAATTGATACGTTTGTCCATAGTTTTAAACAGCCAGTTCGACCGCGTTTTCACTGATAAGCTTAGGCTGCTAACGAAGCTATTTTTAGACACAGCGCGTCATTTGTTTAGCAGATCTATAAATAGAATGAGAAATGTCCCTTCCCATAATGCAATGTAGTGTGCAGGGAGTTCTGGGTGGGACCTATGTTTTCAGTGCCCATCAAAATTCGACAATGGCCCTTCGTTTTTTAAAAACAGTCACTACCTTAATATCATGGAATTTACATGGTTATATGTGTAAAAGGGTCATTTCATCCTTAGAAAAATGTGTGAACAACAGTAAAATCAGTTGCATTTAGGCCTCTTGCAGTGACATGTCAACTCATGATTGTAAAGCAAATTTTAAAAATGTTTATCCAGTTAAAAATCCGTAAATTTATTGTAGATTTCAGCTTATTTCATTTTGGGGCAATGTCTCCCAAATAAATCCGCTTGACATTTCTCTCTTGTATACTCGCATGCGAATTTCCATTGTACTTTTGCGGTCGCCCTCGACTTCGCAGTTCGCACAACCTCACTCATAGTAAAAAAAAATTTTCTTCAAAAATATATATCTTAATCACTTAATTCACATGATGTTCGGAAAAGTGCAATACGTACTGTGTATAATTGGGAGTGCGGCAGCGCTGACGAATTTTTTGTATATTCGAAAGCCGATGCAAATCAACTATTCTTCTCAGTGTCATATTGATTGAGCCTAGACATTTTAGGTGTCATATGTAGATTTCAATAAACAATCTGTCTGTCTGTCAATTTTCTTATGCAAACATTATTAACAAATCTCCTACAATTTAAACATCCAAGTAACTACAACACCGACCAAACAATCAGCTGACAATAACCCTAGTGGCTGCAATGATCAAGGCTTCGAGTTCGATCGGCATTCTTCAGCCATTTTGAATTGTTAGCATTGCGAGAAAACAAATGTACTGTATCATGCTAATTCATTGAGTAAATCAAGAAAAAATAGTTGATTGATAGAAGAGGGACATGTTTACACGTAATGCATAATAAAAGTTACCAGTAAAGAAAATGTTTTGTGGGCAGTAAATGCCAGTAATGCTAAGGTCACACTTCCGCGATGTCATAGACGTGCTTATTATGAGGTGCGGATTATCGTAGTAAAAGGTATTTTATACTGTTCACAAGAACAAGACACGATGTACCGCGAGTGCGTCACTAACACAATACGTTCACATCAAGTGAGCCTTACGTTTTTACTCAGATTTGCGTGCGTGTTTGTCAAGAAAGGGGCGTGTTCACAACGCGTGATGTAAGAGCAGCTACGTGCTTAAAACGTTGATATTACGATGAAGCCGTGTTTTATACGACATGATATCTCCTTATCGATGTTGGTTTCAGACACGTTACTTCTCTTGGCTAGATGAAACAATACCAGTAAGCCTACAGGGAAGGTCCATCATGTCGACGTTTCATCTCTAGTTAAGCTAGTAACAGTTGTTACTGTCGCCACTAAGCATTTCCGAAAGAAGTATCACATTGGTGAGGCAGGGTTCCCAGTAATCCTTATCTGCTCCAACTTTTGATATTCCGGGTTGATGGTCTAACTGTCTAGTTATAACGGGAAATTAACTCTAGGCAGAATCCAAATCCAAAGTCCATGGAATAGATATGCATATAATTATTTACAGAAATGACTTACATAACAACATAGATAAAAAATGTAGATAACAGCTGGATTTCCATTCAAAGGGCATGAAATCCAAATAGTAACTCAGCCCCCGGAGTAGTCTTGAGATGTGTTAGGTATGATTCCCAAATTCCTAACAGGGTTTATAAAGCTAAATGAAGGTAACCTCTACTAAAGTCACTGTCAACTTTATATCAAAGAATTTAGAACTAGAAATAGCAAAGATGTCTACCATTTTTATAAATATTATCTCATTTTGTAGCTTGAGGTGAATGTGAATATGGGAAAAGTTGTCGATTTCGAAAATATTGAAATAATTACATTGTATGTCATTAATGATATTTACTTTTACGTTTTTAATTGTTGTTGTTACTTTGATATTTCTTTAAAGTTGATGATATATTTCTCCAATTTCTATATTATAATTTTGATGTTATTTGGGTAATATCAAGCCCATGATATCAGCAGCAGAAAAAAACTGGAAAAGAACATCGATGTTGCGGCGTGACATATTGGGGTTTTATGGAACATTGCAGCAGGAGCTTGCTCTGGAAGACAGAGCTGGCTTTCGCTATTATTTTGGGAGGACCCTGAAATATTTGACACATTGTTAAAAAGAATCAGTTAAAGAATATCGAATAAAACCACTTTCATGAGAATACCATTTCTGGCATTATTCCTGAAACTTGCAACGATATAATCAAAGCGTTTTCTAGAGAATTTCTGGAGGTAACATTTGACTTCTACTTTTGCATTAATTTAAAAGTTATTTTAATGAATCTATTAGCACTTGCTAAATGATACTTTTATATTATAGAAACAAGCAAAGTAGTGAGCGTGTGCATCCCTGGCCAACTTAATTATTTTTCACTTCGAAAATAGACGTCTCTTGCACAGCATTTGACCCCCAAAAAAGAGGAATTGAATGAATGAAGAATGAATGTTTTTTCTGCAATTGGTAAGACGAAGTACTTTCTCATAAAATGTACATTACTATCTCTTGTAATTCTGCATCTTTTCTTTTCATCTCTCCTACTAAGGTAAAAAAGAATAGTGCAGATTTGAAAAGAATATTAGGATGAATAAAGTTTTCCGCAATCAGTCAGACAAATTGGTCGTGGTTATAAAAGAAACTCATCCTTTTATTTTTCATTATTCTTCCAGTGTCCATCAAATGAGGATGAATGAAAAAATGTTGTTGATGGATTCTCCAAAAGATGGAATTCCATAACTGACTTGGTGCACTAGACGGTAAACATATAGCTATTAGAGCGCCTTCTGGATTTTGTTCCGTCTATTTAAACTTCAAGGGGCTCCACAGCATCGTTCCCATGTAATTAATGGACAGCGAATATAAGTTTCTTGATGTGGAGGTTGGTACTAATAGAGGGTATGGCTGCCATTTCAATAAATAAATAATTTCAATAAATCTACCAGTGAAAATGAAACTAGGTAAGCCTATCACAGTTAACTGTCAAACTTGAGTGATAACAGACAATCTGACTATTGATACTTTGTAATCAATTCTTCATTTAATGAACCATAAATATAATTGGTGTTAAGAAGGTTTCCCAAAGCAAAAAAAAGCAAACACCCTTTTATCAGTAGAAGCTACTGAACAACTTTTATGACATCTTAATTTATTTCAATACGCCCTATACTGGTAAACTAATTATCTGATTTGCCTTTTGGGGGTTATTGTTCCATTTTTCTTAAAGAGCACTTTAATATCGTGATAAACACTTAATGGTGTCTTGTTAAAGACGCTTTATACTCGGAATCAACTCTTTTAGTGAACGTAACACATTCGCAATTAGCACTTCCTATTCGTACAGTTGACGGGAGCATCGTAATAACAATTTGCTCACGATAATACTACGATAAACAAGAGTAGAGTACGATGTAACACGTATGCACCACGTGCATAATGCGTGTATTTCACGATGTTTCCCGATGATCGCGAAAGTTTTGAGCATGTTCAAAACTTTTTACTCAATCGTAGCTAATTACGACCTTCGCCAAAATGCCACGTGCACATCGAGTTCGTTGTAAGTGTGAATAAACATATAGGTGCATATCAAGATGAAGTTGCACGTGATACATCGGGGATGACATCGTGTAAGTGTGACCGTAGCATAATGCATCTCACGCTCGTAGCTCAGATGATTGGCTTCATTTCACAATGTTTTTCTTTTTTTGGGGCGATACACTTTACTGTTTGTCAAATTGTTAAATCATGAACAACTGAAATGATAACCATAGAACATATACGAAATTAAGTGTGAAATAATCATGTAAAAATCGTATATATTTGGTAACAGGAAAGTCCTCCTGAATTTCGTTTCCACAAAAAATACACTGCTCGAAGTGCTTGTCAGTGGCTTTGATTATTTTCACTATTTTTTTTGTTTTGAAGGGCGGATTAGAACAAATTACCAAACTTGACATAGTTATTAACATAAAAAAATTGAAAACAAATTGAATATATAAAATTTGACGTGTCGTGTGCAAAAGGGGATTCCCTCCCGAATATTTGTGGAACAAAAAATACCCGGTCGAACTGGCCGTTTAAAATAAGACTCGAAGATTGTATAAGGCAAAAAAATTTCAGCAAAATTAATAATTCAAGGCATTTATATTATTACAAGTCAATTACGTCATTATTGGATGTTGAGTACTATATATCAAATGTACATGTAAAGGAGTATCAGCGCTATTTATGTATTTTACGTATCCAGCAGTTACCACTTTTATGGAATGTTAGAAGGAATGATACTTCTGAAACAATCAAAATATGTAAAATGTGCAGCCCTTATGATTTTGTAGATGAACTGCAGTTTTTATTTGCATATACACATTTAAGGATTCTATACCTGCTAGATTTTAATTGCCAATCAGCCTTCAGCTATTATAAAAATAGAGCCATTGGCTCTGTAGCCCATCAGCCTTAATACTTAATTTTGCTGTGGCCAATGTGGCCGCAAAACAGAAAAGTCAAATTGGTCGCACAAAAGTCAAATGGGCCGCAAACCTCTAGTCAAAAGGGCCGCACAAAATAGTCAAAAAGGCCACACCAAAAAGTCAAAAGGCCCCCATTCCCCTAGTCAAAATGGCCCCAGATATAAAAATAATGATTTATTTATTTGAACATTTTATAATGTATAAAATGTTTTATTCTATAGTAGTTATGTTCTTAATGAGTAACGTGAAAAGGGGTTTCTGGACCATGGAAATTTTTTAATGTATTGCTAATGTATGAAATACATTAAACAATCCCTTTTTAGACACACGTATCTGTTAATGTATTTTATACATTAAAAATACTGTAGAAATGTAAAAAAAGGGGTTGTTATAAGCCAAACGTATTTTTATCGTATATCTGACCGGGAACCAAAATATTTTTTTACCCTAATTATTGTGGACAGTATCCGATGGCACAATTAATAATTCTTCTTTAACAAAGCCTCTCCCTCGTCCATCTTGTAAGTAATAAAGTGTTGGTTCACCTTTTTTAGAAACATATCAACTAATTTTATATATTTTAACCCTTACGATGCGGGGCGCGTGATATTTACGGGCCAAATATAAAATGGCACGTAAGCCCTCTTGGCGAAATCCGTAACTTTCAGGATAAGGCTATAATTGACTGCAAGCAGTCTTGGCTGCTCCCGGATATAAAATATCAAACCTTTTCTCAAAAATGATTGAGGGTACCCACCTTGTGGCATTCATATCTCACGAATCATTAGAGATAATTCTATAATTTTTACATTATCGTGTAGAAGAAAGAATTGTCTTTATTTCCATGTATCATATGTATATGCGCGCACAAAAACACAGAAACGGCAAGCGTTGCGACAAGTGCCGCAAATTTTATTTTTTACCTCAAAATGATTGAGGGTACCCACCTTGCGGCATTTATATCTCACAAACCATTAGAGATAATTTTATAATTTTTACATCATCGTATAGAGAAGAGAATTGTCTTTACTTCAATGTATCATATGTATATCCGCGCACAAAAATAAAGAAGCGGCCAATCAGGATATAACGGTGGGCTTGTAGAGCAAAAATATATACCCGCATCGTAAGGGTTAAGAGACCATATGGGATCCGTTGCACAACAATGCATGTTCTCTCCCGTCAAATCTTTAAATACCACACATAAGGGCTTAGCCAGAGTTCAGGTTTATATGCTCAGCACACTATGCTTCTCCAAATACACAAAGCCAAATACACAAATTGCTACACTCTCCTAAAAAACATGATGGCAGCCATAATCAATTATCATATAAAAGATGGTTACACAATTAAACCATATTATCACATCATTCATTTTAAGGTGAGCTTCTGTACCCTCAGTACTTTTATTTCAAATTGTCGATACTATCGATAGCTAAGACGTGCTATTGATACTATTGATCGTTCTAAAAAAGACTATCGGTAAAGTACTATCGGCAGAGAAACTATCGTGATAAGTCAAAAGTTCGATCTATCGTTACACCCCTAGTTGTAACGACTGTTTTCAGAGACGGATTTAGGAATCAGATCACAGAGGTAGTCAGGGGCGAGACTGTTATTCATCTTGAAGAAATGTATTAGTTTAATGTCCCGTCTTCTTTCTTTTAGTGGTTTAAAGTTTGTTTCGGAGTATAGTTTTTGATAACTGGTACCGCGAACTGCGCCACATATTGTACGTAGCGCATCTAGATGTAATCGCTCAAGAATGAGAGATTGATCAATTGTACAGTCATCCCAGATGACAACAATAATCAAATGTCGGCAAAATATACGACTTATACATGGTATCTAAGGTTTTTCTTGAGAGACGATATTTTAAGCTTCGGAGACAGTTTATCTGTGGACTTACTTTCTTAACAATATCTTCGATGTGAGTTTTCCATGCGCAGTCTTTTTGTAGCGTTATGCCAAGATGTTTATGACTTTTGACTTCTTGTATTGGGATTTGGTTCATGTTCAAAGTAAGAACTTTATCAGATTTCTGTTTACGGGAAAAATTTATTGTTTCTGTTTTATCAGGATTAAAGTTAACTTGTCATTTATCTACCCAGCTAGATATTCGCTTTAAATCATCTTTCAAACAAGCTGCAGCATTATCGTGAATATCGAAATAATGTAAATGGAAGTGTCATCCGCAAATAACCATATATGACTTTCAATACCGTCTACTAAATCGTTTATATAAATGATGAAAAGTAACGGACCCAATACGGAACCTTGTGGGACGCCGGCAAGTACAGTTTTATAATCAGAAGAATATCCATTAATTATGACTTTTTGTATTCGATTCTCTAGATAGCTATCAAACCAATTCAATAGAAATCCACCGATGCCGTAGTTTTTCAGTTTTGAAATGATGCCTTTGTGCCAAACCTTATCAAATGCCTTACTGATGTCACAAAAAACAGCCCGGACTTCCTTACCTTCGTCAAGTCCCTTCGCGATGAAATCATATAAAAACATTAACTGGTTTGCGGTGGATTGTAGGCTGGTTAAAATATGGTTGAAAATAATTAAATACATGTTTAAATATAAATTTTTCGAAGACTTTAGACAAACAACTTGTAAGTGCGACAGGTCTGTAATTAGAGCATTCGTTTATACTATTCTTTTTATGCAGAGGAATGACTGAAGCTTCCTTCCAGATGCTGGAAACGCGGATTGTTGTAGTGATAAATTAAACAATTTTGTTAATAAAGGAGCCAAGCTTTTAGCCGCAACTTTGATAAATCTATTTCCAATAGCATCCGGCCCAGTTGCTTTTGATGGATCAAGACAGAGGAGAATATCTTGTACTTCTTCTGGTGTAAGAATGACAACATTTAGTGAAGATGTAGGAAACACGTTGGGACATTCAGGAACTTGTGCGTCTGGGTGTTTTACTTGTGATTGACTAACAAAGAAGTCGTTGAAAACATTTGCAATCTCTTCTGGATCATCGAAGACATTCTTGTTAGAAACAATGGATGGAAAGAAATTACATTTCGATTTTTTTTTAATATATTGTTTTATTATGTGCCACCACGTTTTTGTACCAACCGAGGAACTTAACCTATTTTCTATTTTGGAATCAGATTTTCTTTTAGAATCACGTATCAAGTTGAAAACTTTGTTTCTGAATGTACGGAAATTTGCCCAGTCGGAAGGACAGTTGCATTTTTTTGCAATTCTGTGAAATCGATTTTGTTTGCGCATTACAGATCGAATTTTGCTATTCATCAGATTTTATATTAACGAGTCTGTTTGGCGTAGCGATATTCAATATATATTTTATTTTATCAGTCAAAATGGTGACTGCAGTGTTTATGTTACCAGAGGAAATTAATTCTTTTTCGTCAATTTCATCAAGAAAGTTTTTAACACTGTTTGTATCCATTGACTTAAAATCATACACACGTCTCTGTGTTACTTGTGCTTTTACTATCTTATCTCGAATCGTCAAGTAAACAGGACAGTGATCACTGCATATAGGATCGAGAACGCCAGAGCTAAGCACGCTGTTTTTATGTGAAACAAAAATCAAATCAATTAAAGTGCTAGAGCGTTGCGTTATTCTTGTCGGAGCACTAATTATCTGGCTTATCCCGTATAACCGTTTGAGCGTTTCGATTTTAATATTATTTTGCATTAGAATGTCTATGTAAAAGTCACCAACTATAACAGTAAACATGTTGAGATCGGTCGCTTTTTCAATTGATTGGTTAATCAAGTCCCAGTAATTATCACTTTTGTCAGCGAGGTAAAACGTACCGATAAGATAATTTCTATTTTTGCATTTTATCATTACCCATAATGCTTCGAGGTCAGCAATATCTAATGTTTCCATACTCTTAACGCATAAGTTTTGTTTAACATAAATGGCTACGCCCCGTCCTCGTGTTGTACGATCTTTTCTAAAAGGGATGTGAAAACCTGGAATAAGTATATCATTATTATTTATATTATCGTTCAGCCAGGTTTCTGTAAGGCATATTACATCATACAAATTCCGCATGAATGATATCAACTTTGTCTTTAAGACTTCTGACATTAAGATGGATTAGCATTAAATCTTAATCGGATTTTTGCCCCGGATTTCGGTGAATATCTCCGCAACAAAGTAGGAGAATACTGATAATTATAGAAATATATGTATTTATATATATATGTAATATAGATCGTAATCAAATACAAAACTTTATTATTAAAGTTAAAATTTGCTAAATAAAGGTGTTCTTCCAATAATAATTTACAATACTATCTTTGAAAATATTTTGATTGGAACACCGTCTGAACCTTGGTCAGTTTGCCCTACATTACTACATCCAACTAAATAATCTTTTACCAAGTAGAAATAGTGTAATCTTTGAGTTTATCATATTTTATTCCCTCAATGAAATACCATTTATCAAGTGAGTAATTTTCAAGGAAAGAAAATTAATAGCTAGCCTGACATTTTTTGCTTTGGGTCATTTACAAGCAGTCAGTCTATTAATCAGGCCATTCGTTTGTCATCACCATTGCAGAAATATAGAACTGATTTCCATTGTTGCCAAACAATCAAAGTTGATCTGCCTCATTGACATTGAAAAAGCCAGTACTGAACACTGAGCACAAAATGGACAGGTGTCAATCAAGAAACAAATTTATTCTGAGCAACAAGTCCACTGCATATGATAAAACAATCATCTGGTAATGTACTAGATGCAGTAATATAAATAATGACAATAGTCAATTTAATTAGCGCAATATTCAAGCTCAATGCGTGCTTTAAACCACAGGAACATTAGGATGGAAGTTGGTCTTGTTAGGTGAAGAGAGCAGGATATTAAAGTTTAAAAAGTTTGGGATAATCTTAGATGAAGGTGGGGGAGACTGTTCCACTCTCTTGAAACATCGTGACTCTCAGCAACCTCTACTTCTGTCCTGGAGCAGACTTGAACACTGAACACTGAACACTTCAATAAGCGCGACATAACTAATTCAAAACATAACATTGACCGCACAATTTGGTTAAGAAATACTGGACAGCTTTGAACATGATATTGCTTACATGCATTATGAAACCTGATTCAGTATGACACATCGTTATACTCTCTACAGATAAGAGACTGTGACAGAAATGTGTGTTTTTTTCAATGGCACTGTATCACAGTCCCCACCATTCTACCAACTGCAAGGTGAAACAAGCAAAAAAGTGGCTCACTAATACCCCCGACCGTGCATCCCTGACCAACTAAATTACTGCTTACTTCCCAAAACTTCCCATTATCCAGATCATTTATAGACAGAATTTGACAATTGGTCAGACAATTCTGATCTTGGAAAATGACTGAGTACAATACATTGAAATTTGTAAAAAATAAAAAATCAACGAAATCGGTTGTAATATGGCACTGCATTCCTCATAGTTTATTATAAGACATGTGCATAATTTGGAGGGATATCTCTTTGGCCGAACAGGTAGAGCGTAGGACTCTCAACCCGGAGGTCCCGGGTTCGAATCCCGCGTGGACATGAAAACATTGGATTTTCTTTCCTGCTACAATTGGCGCCCAACGTCGGCCGGGACTATTCCTTAATGTCACATCACCTTTAAGTCCTTTATAGGTTTGTAAATCCATATTGGTATGTAAATCCTTCATAGGCATATCTCCCGAATGTTCGACTCGAGGACGAGTCACTTCGTGGAGGGGGTGAATGTGACAGGGTGAGGTCTACTACTTCCTACTGGCTTCGGCTGGAGGGATATCTCTTTGGCCGAACAGGTAGAGCGTAGGACTCTCAACCCGGAGGTCCCGGGTTCGAATCCCGCGTGGACATGAAAACATTGGATTTTCTTTCCTGCTACATACACAACATGGAAATTTATAAAAATTCAAAAATTAACGAAATCGTTTGTTATTTGGCACTGCACCCCTCGACGTAGGGTAGAAGACATGTGCAAAATTTGAAAACAATCCAATAAATAATTTATCCGTAAAAGTTCAGACAAAAATATCCTCAGACGGACAGAAATATGAAGGAATCCTTAGTATTACTATATACCCTTGATTGTTGGTCAGGGTCATTAAAATGTACTCACAAGAATCTACGGAAGTTAAGGTCTGCGGACCTTGAATGTCAGTCTAGAATACAATGGGACAATTGTGACATTAAAATGTAAGTGAGTAAAGGGTGAGGTCAAATCAAGTTCACATGGGATTTACACTATGCATGCAGTGCTCTGCAACAATAACAACTTCCTAACTATTCCCTGTTAAAGTTCAGCTTCACTGAGAAATGTCAACAGGATGAGCACATAATTCAAAGAGGACTTTTCATTACAATTCGTTTAAAGGAAGCTGATAATAATCAATTTGCTGATGAATCAAATGATTACTCAGCCAAATATCTAATGCACATATATAATACACACATTTCTAACAATAACTCGAACTTGCTGGTCCTGGAATGTTCCGGGATGCAGATAAATTTGAAAAAGGTTCCCCCTAGTGAGCCCTGGATTGCTAACACGAATCGGTACACACTTCTGAAAATATCCAATATATCGAACGTTTTAAATCAAGCAATTTCCATCTAAATTTGCAAAAATACAACCAAAAAAAACATGATTGACGTAAAGTTGTTAAGGAAGTATGAAGTTGTGTTGTGAAAATAGCTCAAATATGTAAACAGATCAAGAACAGTGATTGAAAAGATATCTCTTTCAAAAACAGCTCATAGCTGAGCAATGATGATTTTTCTTAAAGAGGTTATGCAATGTATTTTTTCTAAGAATGCTAGATCATTATCTCAAATACCGTTATCTATGGGAATGCAATGAACATATAATTGAGACAATATACACACAAATTAGACTTTTAATTAGCATTTTATACCCGGTTTTGAAAATGCCAACAAAATTAACAGGCGAACGCTTTGAAAACTCATTAGAGCATGACGCAGCACCCACGCCGGGCCTGTCGCCATTTGCGTATCTACCGTATCTACTCCTGTTAAATCAGTTTTAACTCTTCAATTACTTTTAATATCATTGTTAACTTGTAATACACTTTCCCATTAACATGTCCTTTTATATTTTGTCTATTTCCATAATCAACTTATTTATTGTATTTATTATGCGTGCTCTGTGATGATGTAAGCCAAATTCCCATCTAGGGTAATAAAGATTTTTCTTCTTCTTCTTCTTCTTCTTCTTCTTCTATAACTCCCGGATAATTTCGACTAATTTATCCAAGCCAAACTGTACATTTATGATCATGTTTTCATAATATATCGTTCATATCATGAATTTACGTGAGGTCGTTATAATTTTAAACTAATCATAAAAGTGATTAATTGCGATTTTAAAAATGATAATAAGCTTCCTGCCTCGATTGTGTTGTTCCGTATATTTTACCTGATGTGACGTCAACTGTGGAACACAAGAGTGACTTGGCCGTCAAGTATAAACGTAAACAACGCCACGTTTTATTTTAATGATCATGTTCTTGTCGATATTGGCACATCAAACAAAATTTTAAAATAGTGATTAGATTTAAATATCTGCTGTATGAAAGGATATTCTTATTGGAGGAAAAGCTTTATGATTATTTTGGCAAATTTAATGGAAACGATTATCCGACATATTGAAAATGTCATACTCGGAAAACCTGTGCACTGTTTAACTCGGGTGGGTTAGTCGATGTATATTTTACTTCTATGTTATCATTTGTGTGTGTATGGAATCTTTCATTTACCTTCTTCATTTTAAACTCCCTTTTGCGTGTGTGAAAATATTTCAATATTTAGCCTTGAAAGAAATATATCATTGGCTGTCTTTCGAAACATGGCTCCTGGTATTTGCAGTACGTTGTCTTTGATTTGTTTTAGCTGCATGCAATTTTTGATAAACGGCATACTCCAGTATAAAGCCCCATTTACATTCAGTGTACGACAATATACATTGAAAATATGATTTATCAAATTTAATTTTTTTTTTCCAATTTAAAAATCGTGATCTGGCATCACTCACTAAAATTAACATTTACTATATTTTAATACTAACTTTAAAGCCCATTCAAATAATGAAGGAAGTAATTTTTTTCTTTCCAATTTTCATAAATACATATATTAATTTAAAATATTATTGGACGAGAATGTTCAACCCTTCAAGAATAGTTTTATGTGAAACATAAAATGGAAAAATTCATTTGGAAATAAATGTGATTGAACTAAATTTATATTTATCGAGTGATTTCTTTTCTGGGACAATGATGATTTATATGTTTTATTTATGTTAATATGAATATTTCCATGATAAACAAATATGAGGCATTTGTTAAATATAGTTGAAACTAAAAAAATCAATGCATGTTGGGGTACATTTTTTAAAACTATTTTCTTTTAAAAATTGGAATAACACAACCCAAAAAATGTCATTTTTTCTTGAGCAATCAATCAACTTAATAATGACAGGTTTAAATATTTGGAGTGACTTTAATTTATTTTTGTACTCTGATGTCCAAAAAAATATTTAACATTAAAAGTATTTATTAAAGCGCAACTCACGGGTGATTTTGCTCCAACTTTGTTCAGATATCTTCACAATGCTTAGCATGTACATTTCGAAGACGTAAAAATCGCATTGATAACTTATAAGCGATCAATTCAATACACCTCTTTGCCATCACAATCAAGTATATTTCATGAAAATCGTAAAAGAAGGCGAAAAACTGTACTGTTTACGTCGCTTTTTTACGTGTCAGCCATTTTGTTTTACGGAAAAGACCGGAAAAATCTCGATTGTTGCCGATGGAATGTGTGACGTCAACTGTGGAAAACATGGCCCGCAAAATGGCGTCTGTCGTATTATTAGCACTGACAGACAAATAAACACCGAGGGTTGTAGCGGCCATACCACTCGACAAATCCATGTAAAAATTTGCAAAATGTCTGTAAATAACTCTCTGAAGCAATAGTTGAAAGGAATAACCCCAACATTGACGATAAAATTTGATAACTATAAATTAACCAACCCGGAAGTGAATCCCTTTGAACAATGAAATCGTACAGCGAAACAATGCGATTTTCAGTTCAACTACATCTAGGAAAACATCTGGGTTTTTTTTACATAAACAATTTCTAATGTATGTGGGTTTGTTTATCAGTGAAATTGCATCTTTTATTTCTGTCTTTTTTTAGTTTGATTTTGCAAAATACAGCACGATACCAAAGTCCGCGTTAGTAGGACTACTTCCACAGAACACCGACAGGAAATACCAAATTATAAGAAATGTTTAGGTTTTTTTTACATTAGGCCTATACGTATAAATAAAGAAAAGTTATCAAAACAATATGTTATGAATTGCATTGCAATGTCGTAACAGGTGGACGTGAAATCGTCCAGAATATTCTTCAATAATTTTACAATTTCACTAAATATCTATAAATATCATATTACTTACCGGTAATGTTACGATATATCTTTATCTATATGTATTTAGCTAGTATATTATCAAAATAAAATTTAAATTGATTATATCTGCATTTTATAAGTGTTTTTATCAGTAATTGTATTAAATATCAACGATTTCAGTCAGTATTATACTGTAGTTCAGCTAGAGTTTTGAAATTAAAAATAGTTCTTAATTTTTTCTCTATGTTAATAAGATGCTACTCTGCTGTAAGCTGGGAAATATAAAACAAAAGTTAATCAGATTTGTTTATTAAATGAATATCAAATTTAATATTATTATAGAATTATTACAATATTAGAATTATATATATTAATATCAACATTTTTGCAAAAAAATAATTTCGAAATTCCTCCGCCGAAAGTTTTGATTATGATTTATTTTCCTCAAGTCCCCTCCATGACACAAAATGTTTATGCATGGAGGTAAATAATTAACAATAAATATTTTATTTATTATAAAATATATATTAAATTTAAACATATGTTGGCGCCTTCTTATAGCTAAACTTCTGGGGATATGCACATAGCATTCACATTTTTTTTTCCATTTGATTTTATTGCTGTTTTTCTAATTGTGGACTCTATTAATAATAATAATAATAATATGTCCATTTATATAGCGCCTATTTCCATCCACTAGTGGTTGCTCATGGCGCTTGAGAATAGAGTCAACAGAAGTGTTTCCTGAAGAGGTGAGTCTTCAGGTTAGTCTTGAAATGTGAGATGGATGGCGATGTCTTTAGTTCATGTGGAAGTGAGTTCCAAAGAGAGGCAGCTGAGCAGGAAAAGGATCTAGATCCAAAAGACTTCTTGGAGACTTTAGGGATAGCAAAAAGATGCCTTTCGGCAGATCTAAGATTTCGAGCTGGATTGTGTTTTGGTAAGAGGTCAATCAGGTAGGATGGTGCTGAGCCATGGTAACAATTGTAAGCTATGGTTAGAATTTTATACTCAATTCGAGCAACGATCGGGAGCCAGTGGAGGGATTTTAAGAGTGGGGTGACATGTTCCTTTTTGCAGCATCTGTGGACAAGTCTGGCAGCAGAGTTCTCAACACGCTGGAGTTTGTGGAGGAGATCTTGTCGGATGTTAGTGAGAAGGCTGTTTCCATAGTCCAGTCTGGACAGAACCAGAGACCTGACGAGGTGACCAGTGGCATCTGGCGTCAACATTCGTCGTATCTGTGAGATGTTGCGCAGGTGGAAATAGCATGATTGACACAGTTTGGTTACATGTGTTTCCATCGTCATTTGTGGGTCTAGGTAAATACCAAGGTTTTTCACTGATTTCGAAAAGTCAATCGCTGTTTTGCCGCCAAATACTGCAGATGTTTGAGCCATCACTGACTTACATTTTGAAGAAGGTCCAACCAGAAGTGTCTCAGTTTTATCTACATTTAACTTAAGTTTGTTGTTAAGCATCCATGACTTTACTGAGGAGATGCAAGTCTCAGCTTGATTGATTGCTTTTGATGTATCAGAAGGAAGAAAAATCTTCAAAAGTTGAGTGTCATCAGCATATGAATGCCGGCCCATACTGAAAGCGTCGATGACATCTCCTAGTAAGGAGGTGTACATTATTAAAGGAGGGGCCCCAACACTGACCCCTGGGGTACACCATGAAACATGCCTGTAAAAATAATATTAAAAATCGTTCTGGATTCTGAATTAATACATGCACATACACTAGATATTAATAGAATAAAATTATTCCTTATATTCAATAAATATTTTGATAATTGTTTCAGACCTCTTGGTAAAAACATATATTTGTTAATAAATTAAATGTTTAAGAATTTCAAATAAACAAGATAATTGACGATAATTGATAAAGTGAAGTTATTTTGTATATCAAATTAATAATATTTTTAATGTTAATTTTTTTGGGGATATCAGAGTACAGAAATAAATAAATAAATGTTTTCCAGAAAAGCCACTTCAAATATTTATACCTGTCATTATTACTTTGCTCAAGAAAATATGACATATTTTAGTTTGAAGTAAAGAAAATAAATGTGCTGTTCATTCAAATAACAAACAATTTTTAATATGGAACATGAAATATTTTTTTATGTTATATAAATTTTAAAAGAAAATAGTTGAGAAAAAACCCCACATGCATTGATTTTTTTTAGTTTCAATTATATTTAACAAATGCCTCATATTTGTTAATCATGGAAAAATTCATAAGAACATAAATAAAACATATAAATCATCATTGTCCCAGAAATCACTGGATAAATATAAATTTTGTTCAGTCACATTAATTTCCAAAGGAATATTTCCATTTTATGTTTTACATAAAACTATTCTTGAAGGATGGAACATTCTCTTCCAATAAACATTAAAATATGTATTTATGAAAATTAAAACCATAATAATTACTTCCTTCATTGTTTGCATGAGCTTCAAAGTAAGTAAAAAATAGTAAATGTTTGTTTTAGTGAGTGATGCCAGATCATGATTTTGAAAATGGACGACAAACTTTAAATTTGATAAATCATATTTACAACATATATTGTCGTACACTGATGTAAATGGGGCTATAGTCTATATGCCGTTGATCAAGAAATGCATGCGGCGAAAACGAACCAAAGGCAACATACTGCAAACTCGGACAGCCACGTTTCGAAAGACGGCAGATGATATTTTTTTTACAAGGCTAAATATTGAAATATGTTCACACATGCAAAAGGAATTTTATTACGAAGATGGTAAATGAAGATTCCATACACAAACAGATGAGGAAAAAGACACAACGACTAACTCATCAGAGGCAAACAGTGCAGCCCACAGGTTTTCCGAGTATGGCATTGTCAATATACCGGATAATTGACAATAATTGTTTCCATAAAATTTGCCAAAATAATCATATAGCTTTTCCTTCACTTCAAATATCCTTTCATGCAGCAGATATTAAAATGTAATCACTAAAACTTAGTTTGATGCGCCAATATCGACAAGAACATGATCACTGAAATAAAACGTGGTGTTGTTTACGTTAGTAATGGCGGCTACGTCACTCTTGTTTTCCACAGTTCACGTAACTTCCAGTAAAATCTACGGAACAACATGATCGAGGCAGGAAGCTTACTATTATTTTTAAAATCGCAATTAATCACTTTTAAGATTAGTTTAAAAATATAATGACTTCACGTAAATTCATAATATGAACTATATATTATGAAAACACGATAATAAATGTACAGTTTGTCATGGATAAATTAGTCTAAATTATCCGGGAGTTACGCTTTAACTTAATTCATTAACAAATAACAATACCGTATCCTCGCGGGTATATGACAACCCTGGAACTAAAGCCCACTGTTGAGATCTAACCTTAAAGTAATGATTTTATGAATGCTTCTATTTTTCAGTTTCTCAGTTTGTAACAGGAGTTACTTCCCTTTATGTTCTTACCATGTGCTAGTTAAAATGGCTGACATGTAAAACCACATGAAATTGTGAAGAACTGTTTTGTGAATATTTACCAAGTGTTTGCATTAAATTGCATTGAACCAAAGAAGAGTTATCCTTCATTAAAGCCTAGTTATGACTTCAACAGGTTATGGGCCCAGGGATCGCTTGGCTTTTGATGGAGATGAATCAAAATATGAACTTTGGGAGGTAAAATTTCTTGGACACTTGAGGCTGAAGAAGTTGATAAATGTGATTGAACCTGGAGATGCTGAAGGTCCTCCAGATGCTGGCAAGAATGCCAATGTGTTTGCAGAACTTGTGCAGTGTTTAGATGATAGAAGTTTGAGTTTGATCATTAGAGATGCCAAAGATGATGGGAGAAAAGCAATCAAAATCTTGCGAGAACATTATTTGGGGCAAGGAAAACCAAGGATAATATCACTGTATACAGAACTGACTATGTTAAAAATGGGATCAGAAGAAAGTGTAACTGATTATGTGATAAGGGCTGAAACAGCAGCAAATGCATTGAAGAGGGCTGAAGAAGTTATCAGTGATAGTTTGTTGATTGCCATGGTTTTGAAAGGCTTACCAGAAAATTACAGGACATTTTCAACTGTTGTAACACAAAGAGAGGCAGCTATGACATTTCCTGATTTTAAGACAGCTCTGCGAAATTATGAAGAAAATGAAAAGGTTCAACAGGTCACAAACAGAGATGATAGTGTTCTGAAAATAAGAGATGACAGTGTTCTAAAAATTAGGTGTTTCACATGTGGAAAAATGGGTCACAAATCTCATCAGTGCAATTCATCACCAAACGGCAACAGATGGTGTGATATTTGTAGGAGTCGCACACATGACACAAAATTTTGTCGAAAAAGAGACAGTGTTAAGTCAGCAAATGAAAGAAGTGATAATGAAGATGGTTGCCATAGTTACCAACATTCCTTTGCTTTTAAAGTTAGTGTTGACTGCAGGAATGTTCCAAATGACAACCCAGACAGACTCCTTGTTGATTGTGGTGCGACCACTCACATCATAACAGATGAAGGAAAGTTCATTGACTTTGATAGAAACTTTCAGCCTGAGCAACACTGCATAGAGTTAGCTGATGGGACAAGAACAACTGGTATTGTGAAAGGAAAAGGGAAGGCATCTGTCATCTTAACAGATTTGAGTGGGACACACCATAAAGTACTTTTAGAAAATGCTTTGTATGTACCGACATATCAACAGGACATTTTCTCGGTGCAAGATGCTACAACAAAGGGCGCATCTGTTCACTTTAACCCCGTGTGTGCCAGCCTTGAAGCTCAGGATGGGACTATGTTTGACATAGAGAAGAAGGGAAAACTGTATTTTCTGAATAGTGCAACTTCAGTGAAGGTGTCGTCGCATTCGGCAAAGGAATGGCATTGCATCATGGGACATTGTAACAAACTAGACATTTTAAAATTAGAAGCAGCGGCGACAGGTGTGAAAATCAACAGTAAAGATGACTTTGAATGTGAAACATGTATGAAAGGAAAAATGACCCAATGGAGGAACAGAGGAGCTGACAAAAGGGCAACCAGTGTGTTTGAACTTGTACTTTGTGATCTTGCGGGACCCATAGAACCGGTGGCGAAAGATGGGTTCAAATACGCACTTAGTTTTGTGGATGACTTTTCTGGTGTGAACTTTATCTATTTCTTGAAACAGAAAAGTGATGCCGTTAGGGGACTAGAAAAATTCCTTGCCGACACTAGATACATTGGAACAGTGCGCACACTCAGATCTGATAATGGAACTGAATTCACAAATGCAGAATTCAAAGCGGTTCTTGTTAAGAACAGAATAAGACATCAGAAGTCAGCACCTTACTCTCCTCACCAAAATGGCACTGTGGAACGAGCATGGCGCACGCTATTTGAGACTGCAAGATGTCTCCTGCTTGAAGCGGGGCTGCCAAAATATCTTTGGACGTATGCTGTCATGATTGCTGCCTACATAAGAAATCGCTGCTTCAACCAGAGACTTAACAAGACCCCTTTTGAGGCACTCACTGGAGAGAAACCTGACCTGTCTCACATGCACGTGTTTGGGACAATATGCTATGCATTCATCCAGAACAAGAAGAAACTTGATGATAGAAGCGAACAGGGTGTGTTCGTAGGCTACGACAAGGAGAGTCCAGCTTACCTGATATATTTCCCCGGCAATGAACAGGTGAGAAAGGTCAGATGCGTGAAATTTACAGAGAAATTTGAGGAAACCAAAGATCAAATAGACATACCACTGATTGAAAGTGATGAGAAATTCGAAGAATTCACAGAGGATGAGAAAGAAAAGGAAAACAGAAAAATAGAAGAAGCGACAGATGTTGCAGATGATGAAGCGAGAAGATATCCGAGAAGGCAAAGTAGAAGACCTCGCCATCTGTCTGACTATGTGACAGAGGCAACGTCTGACACTGAGGACAGTGCACTGTCGACTTTCGTTGACTACTGCTATTTCTTGAGGGATGTTCCTACATCCTACATGGAGGCAGTGAAATCCCCAGAATCTGGCAAATGGCAAGAAGCAATGGAAGAGGAGATGTGTGCTCTTATAGACAATGAGACATTTGAATTGACAACTCTTCCTGAAGATAGAACGACAGTGGGGGGAAGATGGGTGTATACCATAAAGTCCAACCCACAGAAATACAAGGCCAGATATGTTGCAAAGGGTTACTCGCAGGTAAAGGACATTGACTACAAGGAGACGTTTGCTCCCACGGCCAAACTGACGTCCATTCGTACTCTTATGCAACTGGCAGTACAAAATAACATGACAATCCACCAAATGGATGTGAAAACTGCTTACTTGAATGCTCCAATAGATTGTGAAATTTACATGGAACAACCAGAAGGATTTGAAAAAGTGGGAAAACATGGGGAGAAACTAGTGTGTAGACTCAAAAAGTCCCTATATGGACTAAAACAGAGTGGCAGGAATTGGAACACTCTACTACACGACTATCTCACAGCAACTGACTTCAATCAATCCTTAGCGGATCCATGTGTTTACTACAAAAGTGTTGCTGGATATCTTGTCATCATGATTGTTTGGGTCGATGACATCATTGTGGCCTGTGAAAATGTTGAGATTCTCAATGGGATCAAAGGGTCCCTGTGTCAGAAATTCAAAATGAAAGATCTTGAAAAGTTGTCATGGTTTCTGGGAATAGAGTTCAAATGTGATGAAGGACAAATAGAAATGAATCAGAAGGATTACATGGAGAAAATGCTTGCCAAGTTCAACATGACAAACTGTAAACCAAAGGCTACACCAGTGGATCAGGGTGTTCATAGGGCACACAGTGAGGGTGACACACTGTTAGAAAACCCCAAGCTGTACAGAGAAATTGTGGGGAGTTTGATATATGTGATGACTTGCACAAGACCAGATTTGTGCTATGTGGTGACAAAATTGTCACAGCATATGTCAAAACCAATGAGATCTCATATGGTGATGGCAAAACATGCTTTACGCTATGTGAGAGGTACACTGAACAAAGGCCTGAAATTTGAGAAATCTGAAACCTCACTGAAACTCAGTGGGTTTTGTGATGCTGATTGGGGGACATCAGATGATAGACATAGCGTGACAGGATATGGGTTCCAACTGTGTGATAACGGACCCTTGATATCCTGGAAGAGTAAGAAACAGCAAACAGTAGCACTATCAACATGTGAAGCAGAGTATATGGCTCTGTGTGCTGCTACCCAGGAGGGAAAGTTCCTCCGACAACTGTACAAGGACATTAGCAATCAAGATGAACACGAGACTGTACTCCTGAAGGTTGACAACCAGGGGGCCATCTCGCTTGCGAAAAACTCTGTTACTCACCAAAGATCAAAACATATTGACATTAAGTACCATTTCGTTAGGGCAGAAGTTCAGTCTGGTTCGGTCGAGCTGGAGTATGTGCCAACTGAGAATAACGTGGCAGATGTATTCACCAAGCCGGTGTCCAGTGTCCGAATGAAGCAGCTTGTTAATTTGTCTGATGTGTGAATGAGAACTTTAAGTTTAAGTGGGGGTGTTGAGATCTAACCTTAAAGTAATGATTTTATGAATGCTTCTATTTTTCAGTTTCTCAGTTTGTAACAGGAGTTACTTCCCTTTATGTTCTTACCATGTGCTAGTTAAAATGGCTGACATGTAAAACCACATGAAATTGTGAAGAACTGTTTTGTGAATATTTACCAAGTGTTTGCATTAAATTGCATTGAACCAAAGAAGAGTTATCCTTCATTAAAGCCTAGTTATGACTTCAACACCCACCCCCAAATTTTTCAGGGTTGAGCAGGTTGGGGTCATTCTCGGTATAAAGCCCACCCCCATATGCTGGGAAATCTGACACGATTGATGTCAGACGATCGAGTTAGCGATGTTTACACCGGAAGGAAAATGCACAAGTTTACATCGATGTCATTTCAGTATTGAACTTGTAAAATAAAAAAACATTGTCCTGTTGTTGTTTTTAATGATTATATACATTGTGAATTAATAGAAATAACATAATATATGCCTATTGTTTTAAAATATTCATGCATCATTCACGTATGCTGTTAAATTTCGGCAGAAATCACGATGTATGTGGCTTCACTTGCATCAGCGATCAGGAATTGAAATATTTGATTCCCAAAATATTATCAAGAACTGTCGCTTTATAAGGCTTGTTGTCCATTTTAAATGTTTAATATGGCATATTTCCAAACTTATTAATCATATTTAATCGAAGTTAAAAGAAATCTTTGTCAAATATACTTTCGCGAAAACACGTTGTTTTACTGTACTTGGAATCTCCATCGTAATTTCTTGACGACAAATAACATTATTAATATTCTTTCGTGCACATTATCATAATTTTTGCAAGTTTTTCTTCGAATTTTATTTACGTCAATATTTCAATTAACTGCATGTTGTTTTTTAAAATGTAATATATCGAAAATGTTTAACAAATATTTTAATATTTAGACATTTAGTATTGTATCGACAATATGTCGTCATGAATTTATTACAACCACGTTTCAGTTTCATACATCGTTTTCAAATCGACTTGCTTATTGGTTGACCTACTTTTCTGGGCCAATGAAAAGGCTTGTAACAAACATCTCTCTACCCGTAAACACATGCAGCAAAAGCTGTCGACTGATTATTCACGTTCCTTTTTCATGAGAATAATATCATGTAATCTGATTAAAACAAACAACAAACAATGGAAGTTAGCATTTGCAATTTCTTTTATCATTATTTTTGATAATATACGTCTGGAAAAACTGTCATTTGATATTTAAGAAGACCTGAACAGTATCAGTCAAAAGTATCGATGTCAATTTTCAATGCAACTCGCATCAATGATTTTCTTGGTTTAAAGCCCATCCCCCTATTTTCAAGATATTTTTTTGCCGGGCCCCCTGATCTTATACCCGCGAGGATATGGTAATATGCTTTTACCCAGGTTTCTGAAACAACTAGATTAGCATTTGCGGGACACCGCAAAAGCAGAGCAGCCCCGAAACTCAGAAAATTTTCAGTTTTTCAGGATTTGTATACAGATGCAATTCCTTGGTTTTTCGAAAATAGCAAAAAATCTTTTTATACGACCGCTTATATTCGATGGAGAATGTTGTTGCCCACATTTTGGTGAAAGTTTTATTAAACTAGATTAGCGTTTGCGTGATACCGCAAAAGCAGAGCAGCCCCGGAACTTTGGGTTTCGCCTCACCCTGTTCCGCCTTTTACAGGCCTCACCAAATTGGGAATTTTCTCGTTGCCTTGACGTCACACAAGGTCACACAATCAATGAACACATTTCATTGAGTATAACATTAATGTCATGAATTAAAGTGTTAAAAGTTAAAATATTCGTTTTTCTCCATATACCGGTATGTTAACCTTGCTGTGACCTTGACCTTCGACAGTTCGTACCCAAAACTTTTTGAAAACTTTGTACTTCTCAATCAATCATGCAATCAAGGCTATAAATGGATCCAATACAAGACAACAAGCAGCCATAGAACATGAAGGGGCAATAATAACTGAAAGTAATGATCAAGCAGCTCTCTTTGCCGCCCACTATGCCAAGAAATGTAATGATGCACATGTAACAACTACCAATGAATTCAATGGTATTGAAGAGATGGCCCAAAACTCCTTGAATATTCTCTGTGAAATGGATGATGAGTGTGACCCATCTTTCACTCCTACAGAACTCAAAATAGCCCTATCAGAATTGAAAAACTCAGCCACAGGTGAAGACAGAATTCATAATCAGATGCTTGCTGACCTACCCCCACCTGGGAAAAAGTTGGTCCTTAAACTCTTCAATGAGATTTGGAAAGAGGGGAACTACCCAAGTGAATGGAAGATCAGCAAAATTATACCTCTTCTGAAACCAACAAAAGAGAAATCCAAACTAAAATCGTATCGTCCAGTAGCACTGACATCATGCTTAGGCAAACTCCTTGAAAAACTAATCAACAAGAGATTAAATTGGAAAATCCACAGTGACAAGATATTTCATCACTCTCAATGCGGCTTCTTTGCAAAATCAGGAACAATTGATGAGCTCATGAAGATCACTGAGCAATGTCATTTAGGTCTACTCAACAAGGAATACACTGTTGTTGTTCTAATTGACATAGAAGGAGCATTTGACAAGGTATGGTGGGAGGGTTTGATCACCAAAGCAGCAACGATAGGTATCTCGGGGCACATGCTCAAGATCATTAGAAGTTTTCTAGATGAAAGATACATCAAAGTTCAGGTTACAAATTCAATTTCAGAAAAGTTCAGTATCAGGGCTGGTACTCCTCAAGGCGCCATTCTTAGTCCAACCATCTTTAACATCTTCATGTATGAACTTCCTCTTATTGTACCTGATCCATGTCTACAGGTGACCTATGCTGACGGGTCAATCCTGATCACTCACCATGATCTCAATTACATCGTGAGCTCACTCAACCAATGTATGGAAGCCATTGATAAATGGGCACAAAGATGGCATTTCAAAGTATCGAGGGAGAAAACAGAGTATACAGTGATTACAAAAAGACGGAAACACCAGCTTCCGGTGGATAATCTGGGCATCAAACTAGGAGGACAAGAAATAAAGTATAACAAGAATCCAAAAATTCTTGGTCTCACTCTTGACCCCACACTAACATGATCAAAACACATCGACCTCCTCGTAGAGGCCTGTACCAAGAGGCTGAACCTCATGAAAACCATTGCCTCACAGCACTGGGGCGCAGACTTCTCTACACTAAGAACATTCTATTTGGCATATCTCCGAAGCAAGATGTGCTACGCCATGGAGATTTGGTCCTCATGTAGTTCAAGTAATCAAAACAAACTAGAAAGAATCCAAAATGCCGCCCTCAGGATGATTTGTGGTGCCCTAAAGACAACGCCAGTTTCAGCACTTGAAATAGAAACAGATATCATCCCTTTGAATTTTCATAATGAATCAGCTGTCCTGAACTAACGCATTAAACAACATTTCCATCCAAAGGAGTCACCAGGAGTCATCAAGGATAATCCAGCTCCCAATAGCTTCTTCCAGAGATCAGAGCTACTTCTGAAGCAAAGGAACATTGTCCTACCAAATAAAAAGAAAGTTGACTTCCAACAAACAGCCATCATGATTGACCAACCACCATGGATGTGGTCTCCTCCTTCCATAGAGTTGAATCTTCCAGACAAGGCATCCAAAAGGGAAATTCCAGAGCGATTGCATCAACTCTCTCTGGAACTCATTCATGAGAAGTATCAGGGCCATTCAAAGATCTACACAGATGGTTTTCTCGACCTTTCTGCTGAGCGAGCAGGAGCGGGAATATATTTTCATTACTCTGGTGAAGAATCCATTATTCCACTTCCTCCCAGTTCCATCTTAGAGGCAGAGCTAGTTGCCATTGAAAGAGCTCTTCAAACAATAACAACAGCAGATGCACCTGACGCCAAATATTTTATTCTCACAGACTCAAAGTCTTCGCTGCAAACCCTTTCATCCTACAAGCCAACTGACTACTTCCACCTCTGCAGTAGGATCGATCAACTGCTGTCAGCAAATAAAGGAATGATAACCATGTTGGCACCTCAGGGAACGAAAAGGCAGATGTCCTGGCCAAGATGCCGGCAAACAGTGGACCAGTCAACAAACCAGTAGTAACCATTCCGCTGTTGATGGGTGCAGTGAAATCATGAACCAAACAGCTATGGGTAGATAATTGGAACAATGGGTTACCCAGAAGACAATACCATCAAATCCAGTCTAAACCAAGCAATGTTCGTTACACAAAGCTTAATCGCAGGGATCAAGTCCTCCTCAGCCGGATAAAGTTAAATCACTACCCTTGCCAAAGCTTTCTGCATAAAAATTTAATCATGCCACCACTGCTACGTGACTGCTGTGTGACTCAGGGGAGGAAACCATCCACCATATCATCTTCGATTGTCATGAACTTCAAGGTGCAAGGACATTTGACACTAGTGCTACCCTGTCTGAACTTCTGACAAATCAAAAACTCATGGAAAAATATTGTAGACCTATTCCGAGAGAGGGAAAAGAGGATACGTGCCAGAGCCCAAAATGGCTGATGCACGAACCTACTCAATATAGAAATTTTGTAGTTATTTATAACTTGTGACCTTGACCTTGAAAGTGAACATGTCATAATGATTCCTGGAAGTGGTAACATTTAGACATGTTCATGAGTTCTGAAAAGCTAAATGGGATAAAGTTATTTCCAAATTAGGTGCACATTGCAATAACTCATATCTCATGACCTTGACCTTTGACCTTCAAGGTCACACAATCATTGAACACTTTATACCGAATATAACAATCATGTATTGATTAAAAGTGTTCATAGTTAAAATAAAGAATTTTCGCTAAACCCTGCTAAAGTCATGACCTTGCTGTGACCTTGACCTTTGACGGTTTGTAGCCGAAACCTTTTCAAAACTTATTACTTTTCCAAGGATGATATATACCAAATTAGAGCTTCATAGCACAAAAACTTTTCAAGTCCTTAGACGGGGCTGCTAATTATCAACATATTTATTGACTTAAAGGAATAATTTTATTCCCGTTAGTATCTTGATCTGTGCATTTTTTAATTCAGAATTCAGAACGATTTTTAATATTGTATTTACAGGCAATGCTCAACAGAGTCCACAATTAGAAAAACAACAAATAAAATCAAATGGAAATCAAAAGAATATGAATGCTATGTGCATATCCTCAGAAGATGAGCAATAGAAGATTAGAAGGCGCCAACATCTGAAAATATTAATTGTCAATCATTTCTCTGCATAAACATTTTGTGACATGGACGGGACTTGAGGAAAAAACATCATAACCAAAACGTTGTGCGGAGGAATTTCAAATTTAATTTTTGCTAAAATGGTTGATATTAATCATTTAATGATATTTTCTATGATAATATTAAGTATGATATTCATTAAATAAACAGATCTGAATAATTTTTGTTTTATATTTCCCAGCTTCAGGGATCACCCTGGTTCAAAGAAGGAAAGGGAGAAAAATCTTCCCTTGGCCTTATATAGTCAAAATAATGAGATTTTCAGAGAAAACAATGAAATGTTCGAGAAGAAAAATAATGTTTTTGGTTTTTTTTGCAATGAGATTTTCTCCCTTCATTAGTAACGAATATGGGATATCTTGATATATCAATGTGTAAGTATCCCAGAATCCCTGTCCAAAGTGATCCCTACAGCTTACAGCAGATAAGCACTGTATTAACACAGACAAATATTATGTAATTTACTATTTGTATCAAACTATGGAATGAAAAAAACAAAACCAACAAAAAGAAAAAAATTGAAGAACTATTTTTAATTTCAAAACTTTTACCTTCAGTATTATTAACAGAAACGTTGGTATTAAATTAATACTTATTAATAACTGATAAAAATATTTATAAAATGCAGTTATAATCAATTGATTTTTCATTTTGATTATATAAAAGATAAAGACTTCAAATATCGTAACATGATCGGTAAGTTATGCCTATATTTAATGAAATTATTGAAAAATATTCTGGACGATTTCACGTCCACCTATTGTGACATTACAATGCATTAATTACATAATATTTCGATAACTTTCCTTTATTTGTACGTATTATGTAAAGAAGGTAAACATTTCTTATAATTTTGTATTTCCTGTCTGTGTGCTGTGGAAGTAGACTTTCTAACCCGGATTTTGGTATCATGCTGTATTTTGCAAAATCAAACAAAAAGACAGAAACAAAATGTTTGGGTTATTCCTTTTCACTATTGCTTCAGAAAGTTATGTACAGATATCTTGCAAGTTTTTACATGGATTTGTCGAGCAGTATGGCCGCTACAACCCTCAGTGTTTATTTGGCTGTCAGTGCTAATAAAAAAACAGACGCCATTTTGCAGACCGTGTATTCCACAGTTGACGTCACACATTCCATCGGCAATAATCAAGATACTTCCGGTCATTTCCGTCAAAAAGCGATGTAAACAGTACAGTTTTTCATCTTCTTTGGCGATTTTCATGAAATATACTTTATTGTGATGGCAAAGAGGTGTATCGAATTGATCGCTTATAACTTATCAATGTGATTTTCACGTTTGTATCAGCATTGTGAAGATGAATGAACGAAGTTGGAGCAAAATCACCTAGGACTAATTATTTTATCATTGATATGTGTTGTTAAAATACGGAGATTGATCATAATTAATTTTACTGTAGATTATTCGGTGACCGGCCAAAAAAGTCACAGGAAAAAAAGTCACAGAAAAAAAGTCACGAATTTCTATAGGAAACAAGATGTGTTTGTGAAACACGAATGCCCCCGGATGCATCCTGCTCGCTGTGTCAAGGTCAAGGTCACAAGGTCAAATGTCATGGTGTCATCTGAAAGGTCTCATCACGAGGGATCCATATGTCAAGTATCAAAGACCTAGCTCTGACCAATCAAAAGTTATGACCAAGGTTAAAGTTTTTGTGGACAAACGGACGGACGGACGGACAGACGGACAGGTGAAAAACAATATACCCCCGGAATCTCCGATTCGGGGGCATAAAAAGTCACAGGAAAAAAAGTCACACCTTTTTATTAGCCATCAATAAAATTAATAACATAGATATTTTTCATAACATTATTCTTTAAAACAATAACATTTATGGTTTTAGTAAAGCCTTTGATACTGTTTGGCGCTCAGGTCTTTGGAGCAAGATGATTAGATATAATATTTCAGGTAAATGTTTTCTTGTCATACGCAACATGTACATCTTTAAGACTTACAATGGTAACACCAGTGATTATTTTCATTGTTATTCAGGTGTTAAAAAAAAGAATTGTTGAGCAAGCCTCATAAGCAATGTATGCAGTTTTTAGAAAATTACGCTCAATATTAGATATTCCAATAGATAAGATTGTCAACTAAAACTCTTCGACAACCTTGTGCAGCCAATTTTGTTGTATGGCTCTGAAGTTTGGGGCTTCGAGAAGAGTAAAATTTTAGAAAAGGTTCATTTAAAATTTTGTAAATATATGCTTAAAGTTAAACAATCAACACCAGATTTTATGTTATATGGTGAATTGGGAAGATACTCTCTTATACCCTGTATATTGGTATTGTTTCTCTATGTCACTTTTTGTGATCTTCATGAGAGTAGCAACAACACAAACACAAGTCAACAGTCCATGGCTATTCAAAGCAATTAACAAAAACAACACTCAACTTGTGATTACAACTAGATTAGCGTTTGCGGGATACCGCAAAAGCAGAGCAGCCCCCGAACTTGGGGTTTCGCCTTACCCTGTTCCGCCTTTTATAGGCCTCACCAAATTGGGAATTTTCTCGTGACCTTGACCTTTGACACTCAAGGTCACACAATCAATGAACACATTTCATTGAGTATAACATTATTGTAATGAAATAAAGTGCTAAAAATTAAATTAATCCATTTTCTACATATATGTTGACCTTGCTGTGACCTTGACCTTCGACAGTTCGTACCCAAAACTTTTTGAAAATTTTGTACTTCTCAAGAGATAATATATACAAAATCTAACTTCATAGCACAAAAACTTTTCAAGTTATTGTGTTTACAAGGAATTGCAATAACTTATATCTCATGACCTTGACCTTTGACCTTCAAGGTCACACAATAATTGAACACTTTTTATTGAGTATAACAATCATGTATTGATTAAAAGTGATCATAGTTAAAATAAAGCATTTTCGCTAAACCATTCTTAAGTCATGACCTTGCTGTGACCTTGACCTTTGACCGATTGTAGCCGAAACCTTTTCAAATTTTTTTACTTTTCCAAGGATGATATATATCAAGTTAGAGCTTTATAGCACAAAAACTTTTCAAGTTACCGTGTTTACAAAGAATTTTGCGGTGATTTTATAACTCGTGACCTTGACCTTTGAACTTGAAAGTGAACATGTCATAATGATTCCCTGGAAGTATTAACATTTAGACATGTTTATGAGTTCTGAAAAGCTAAATGGGATAAAGTTATACACAATTTTAGTGCATTTTGTAATAACTCATATCTCATGACCTTGACCTTTGACCTTCAAGGTCACACAATCATTGAACACTTTTTATTGAGGATAACAATCATGTATTGATTAAAAGTGATCATAGTTAAAATTAAGCATTTTCGCTAAAACATGCTTACGTCATGACCTTGCTGTGACCTTGACCTTTGACGGATTGTAGCCAAAACCTTTTCAAAGTTTTTTACTTTTCCAAGGATGATATATACCAAGTTAGAGCTTCATAGCACAAAAACTTTTCAAGTTATCGCGTTTACAAGGAATTCTTAGAGTGAATACATATCTCGTGACCTTGACCTTTGACCTTGAAAGTGAACGTGTCAAAATCGTTCCCCCTAGGTATGAGTAGTAAGGTATGAATAAGAGTTCTGGAAAGCTTAGTGGAAAAAAGTTATAGCTAGTAGTACGAGTGCGGCGGCGGCGGCGGCTGCGGCGGCGGCGGCGATGGAAACTTCACAAAAACTGATAGCAGCCCCGTCCTTAGACGGGGCTGCTAGTAATGTCAATTACCCTACTATCCAAGATTATTGGTTCTCAAAATAAGTGGATTTACAACACACAATCATAATATCAAAGGATTATTTATTATTTACTATATCACATATATATTATCACCTTTATTCATTTTATAATAATTTGTGACTTTTTTTCCATGACTTTCTTTCTGTGACTTTTTTCCTAGATTTGATTATTCACTGCGGCGTTTATTTTTTCATATAAGAAAAAATATCATAATAAATAACATAGGTATTCGATTGTAGAAAATATTCAGTTTTTACTGAAAATATAAACGATTTGTTATTTGTCACCGTCGGAAATAATAGTCAGTGTATGTTATTTAAGATTCAGCAAACAACAGACCATCAGATTATCACTTTAAACAGTCATATCTAGCCACAACGGCGCCAATTTAACAAGGCAGTCGCATTTTTGCATCATTTAATAGGGTTTTGAAATATACAATACTACATGTTAATACAATAATAATAGGCTTGAATAAATCGTTATTGAGCCGTCGGATATCTAAGCTATCCGAATATAAACAAGATTGAGTGTTTTTTGTGAATATTTGAATGTTAAATGAACAATTAAAGGTGTCATTACACAATGTAATATGATCATTAGGTGAAACTACGTCCGTACTGCTATGTCATAGAAGGATGCCACACTTCAGTGACCACAGATTCTGTTCGTCCGGGGCTAATAAGGCAGTGTATTTTAAATTTATTTATGCAGGTTACCGTCCGATTTCGAAATTCAAAGTTGAATCTAATTCAAATTGCAAGCACCTTTTTATGAATCCTGAAAGTGGCCATAGACCATTTCAGTCCCTCTTTAATGTTCATATTTAGTACTAATATATTGCAATACTTTTTTTGTATCGGAATATATTACAATAAAGAACTGAGGAACGATACCCAAATTTTTTTGAGCAGATATTGGCGCTTTGAGTTTTTTAAATGTGCAAATTTCAGAATATTTGAGCAATTCCCGCAAATAGACACGCTAGATGCAACCCTGTATAGCGCTAGTGGATAGAACTTTCACGCCCCACTGGTCAACAATCTCCCTACAGTCAAACATTTGCCTTTCAGTAATCAATTCACAATTTGAAGTTGCACTTGCTTGGTATAAGATTTGGCAAATAAGATGAACTCAAGATGGCAACTTAGATGTGTTTTTTGAAGGAACAATCAGATGACGTCTGTTTTAAAGGCATAGACAATCTGAAGGACAAATGGGCACAGTGATTAAAATCAAACCGTAGGCAACTAGTTTATAACAAGTTATGAACTCATTGACTTCCCCTCATAATACACAAGCAACATCGTAACATCAAGAGAAGAGAAGAAAACTCTAGGAGTCATTTAGAACACTGCATGTTTCTTCTGCCGTCAAGAAGAGGGCTACATAATCCAAATAGTGAACTAAATATTATGTTTATAATTCATTATTTCTGAAGGACAGTCAACACCAAATGTATGATCCTGGGCTCAATAATTAAGTTTATCATACAATGGATAGTGTTCTCGGCATAATAAAGCCAACGGATATTTTCGATATCCGTTGGGCGTGGCTAAGGGTCATATACGGATACCGATGCAAATTTCAAAGGTCAAGGTCGGAACTTCTTTCAAAAATTCCGATGACGTCACAAGCGTTAACATTTTGAACGCCTTTAGTAACGGAGAGAGGCATTACAATATGAATGATACATTGCATAAACATTAATCTAAGAAATTACAACAAAACTGTATGGGTCTTTAGCCATATGTATGACTTAGCAGTGCTAAAACACTGTCATCACGATTTGAATGAAACCGACCGAACAATTTTACTCACAGGTACCAAAGGCAGTTCAAGTCTCATTTTCAAACACGTCATTTACACATCTTCGGTGTTCTTTACTTTAATATTGTTTAGTTTGGATTCGGAAATCCACAGACTATCATCTAGTTTAGCTCTCCGGCCATCAATGTTCGTTCAATCGCTGTCTCAACGCAAGCTGCCATTTTCACGTAGGCGAAGGGAAGCAACTCTTGCCCTTTGGTGAGATTGACTCGTCCTTTTGATGACGTCGGATTAACGAACTTCAGTTCGATCCCGCCAAAGACCATTTAAAATGTGTCTAACTTTTAAATCATCGTATTTTATAGATTTTTTAAATTTCAAAACTTTGGAGTCGTGACAAAATAACACTAACGGCAATAAAAAGCATATATAAGGAGGAATTATATTTTGTCAATTCACTGTCAGAGTCATTGCTCTATTCATTTGCATATATCAATGCGCGAATCTTAAAACAATTTCAATTATCAAAATAGTATTATCAGGCATTTTTTCGAATTAAATTTTAAAATGACATTGTATGATAAAGAAGTTATCATGCTCGTGTGTTTTTGAATCGTAAATATCCTGCATTAGGAATAAACACTATGTATTTAGCTCGCCAAGGCTCGCAAAATACAATGTTTATTCCTAATGCAGGATATTTACGATCCCAAAACACACTCGCATGATAACCTCTATTTATCTACACTGATTAAAATGATGCCCATAACACCCTCATGATGGCAGGTTGTAGGCAGGGGCATTTAACCAACTTTGAACCCCAAGGTGCAAGGTATTAGCTCTGGGGACACAGCGGTTCTGAGGGTAGGTCGCCAAAAAGGCAAGACATGAAGTTAAAGGTTAGACACATTTAATGATTGCTGAGCCGTAAACGCTTGCCTGCTGTTATTGATTCAAAACATTCGTGTGAAATTATGAGATATATAATTGAGAAAGTGCTAATGTGTTGGCGGGAGGAGGGTGCTCAGAGTGAGGCGAAATGTCTCACTGGGCTCATTGATGATACTTATCAACATTTCATTAACACCAATCAAGCTGTCTAGCAGCACAGCTGGAAGGAATGTTTGGAGAACAGACCCAGCATATAAGGAATGTTCAGCCATAAGTGTGGCTCTAAACCAAATTAAGAGCCATTGGCTCCAAGCTTATCAGTCTTTTATGATTTCTTGTATCTAAAAGTACATTTTCTTAATGTGCAATAAATCGGTAAAAATGATATTATAAAATTGTTAAAATAGTAACAAGCAGCTGACATGGTCGAGCTATAACCCCTGCAAATGGTACAATATTCATAGATTTTACCCATCATATCTCAATTTAAGCTTTTCCTATCACTGTATTGATGTTTCAGATTCATACTTCATACTAAATACAACACAATTTTTAAAGGATAATCAAAATCATTTCTAATCAAAATAATTTATAATACCAACATTATGTTCACTTTGGACATAAATTGTGTCAACTGACAAAATAAAATCAAGCCAATACAAGACGTGTTTGTTAATGTGTGTGTCACGCATTCCCGGACCCAATATCCCGAACATCATACGAATGTCAAATTTTGAATTTACTGATGGTGGTGTTTAGATGATGATCCCGGAGAAAGTTAGAACCGATGGTGTCATGAAGCATACTTGAAACAATATACGAAGTCTACGCGAAGGTCCCGAGGATAACAGAAAGTTTACATTTTTAATTCAAAATGGCCTTTCATGGTCACACGAATGTTATAGGAAGTCTACACGACGGCGCTAAAGCTTTATGTGACATTTGTATGGCCAGGGGAACCAGTTATGATGACTACCAAGAAGTTATAAACCGTCTAATGTGTAAATTAACATCAAACCCTTATTCCCTCCTAATTCAGTAATATAAGACTATGTATTCCGACCTAGCGTCTATATGGAGAAGATGCAAATTATATTTATAAAATAATTCTAGACTAGTCAAATTGTCCTAAGATTTGAAATTGTCGGGAGCGAAGGGTTCAAGGTTATTATCCAGTAATCGCTACTGTGAATATCTAATGTTTGTCAAGTTTTCGCAATATTATTGTTGTTTGCTTAATATAAGTGCGTTGGTCTGTCATATTATTCTAAGCCTCTTATTAAGTCTTTGTCAAGGACAAAAAAAGAAAAAGAGGTTATGTTCAGAATTTTAAAACGCTGAATGTAAATGTTTTCCAAAACCATTCAAACCAGAGTGCATCAATGTTTCTACTCTTAATAAGATGGCTAAAAGGTAACATTACCGCACTGTCCCAGGGATGATCAGTGGTGTCCATCATTTTATAGTCGTAAAAAACAAATCATTAACGACAACCGTTCAACTCAAATGAGCAAGCTATTACACAGTACTGGGCATGCAGAGAAGTTTCATCTTGTGTCATCTCAATTAATAGGTTTACCTAGGAAACAAATTGTATTTTGTTACATATAAAAGTTATATCAAAATAAGTAAAGACCCTATCTATAAATATATCTTTACATACTTCATGATAATGTTTTGTTATAGATTTGTGATTAATATACATTGATAAATTAGAAATTCAAAGAAAATCTTAGTTGAAAGACTATTAACTTTTAATTTTGATCTCAAATACACACTTTCTTCAATACTTTCATTTCAAGGTGTTTACAGCATATTCATATAATGAGTTGTAAACTGGGGCCATGATTTATATTTTCATAAATTTCATACAAATTTCATAAATGCAAGCAAAGAAGACTTCATAAAGTCAAAGTGGACAAGAACAGTATTCTTGATAAATATAATATGATATAATTTTTCAATATCATTGTCTAAATAAAAAACAAACCTTATTTTTTTTTTAAATTTAATTTTCTTTCTTTACTATGATATGAATGAATGACTTTGTAGTAAGGAAAAAAGTACATATTCAACATAACTCATAAAGATATAAGCTTTGTTTGTTCAGTTGAAAATTAATTAGTTACAGAAATGAAATGGGTGGAGCAAATGTATTACAACCCGGAGAGCTAAATTCTTCCATCACTTTAAACGAAGTAAAAGAAACTGTAAGTTAAGCTAAGAAAGGTAAATGCCCCGGCCCAGACAACATCACAGCAGAAGTTCTTAGAAATCTAGTTTGTATAGTCTTTCTTCATAAACTGTTTAATATGTGTTTTAAGACTGAGATCCTGCCTTCTAGCTGGAGTAAATGAATTATCTCCCCTATTCCTAAACCCGGGGGCGACCCCAGAGACCCACTGGCGTACCGAGGCATCACTCTCACCAGCTGTGTGTACAAGTTATACTGTGGAATCCTGAATAGGAGGTTAACGAGACACGTCGAAGATAACGATCTCATACACGATTAGAAAATGGTTTCAGGAAAGGACTATCAACTCAGGAGCATATATCCACTCTGACTTCAATAATCGAAACTCGTAAATCACAACGTAAATCTACATATACTGCATTTGTGGATTTTCGTAAAGCCTATGACAGCCTTGACAGATGCCGATTATGGGAAAATGTGACCGATGCAGACATCAACGGTAAAATGTATCAAGCTCTTGTCTCCCTGTACAAAAACATTCAGTTCTGTGTGAAAATAAATGGAATTCACACACCCTGGTTTGATGTTCACTGTGGGCTTAAACAAGGCTGTCTCCTGTCACCGCTACTTTTTAACATTTATATATTAATGACTTACTAGTTAGTATTAGTGACCTATCCGTTGGTGTGAATGTTGAAAATAATAATGAATCTATTTTAGCATATGCTGATGATGTAGTGCTTTTAGCAGAAAACGAAAATGATTTGAATTTTATGTTAGATTTTCTTCATGTTTGGTGCGAAAGAAATAACATGAGTATTAATACATGTAAATAGAAAGTCATACACTTTCGACCCCCCTCCATAGCAAAGTGTGTTTGTGTATTCAAGTGTGGTGATAATGAAATTGAAAGTGTTGAATGTTATAATTATCTTGGTTTACTTTTAACCGAACATCTTGATTATAAACGTATTGCTAGAGCTGCAGCGTCGTCTGCTAGTAGAGCGCTCGACTTAATTATTGTTAAATACAAGCAACTTGGTGGCATGAATTATAGCACTTTTACAAAGTTATATAATACTATGGTGTGGTCTACTCTTGAGTATGGTTCTTGTATATGGGGAATGTATGAATTATCATGTGTGAATGCTGTGCAGAATAAAGGCTATGCGATTCTTTTTAGGCCTACGTAAATTCGCACCAAATAATGCGGTAATTGGTGACATGGGTTGGATACCCTCTTTTATTATGCAATGGTGTAGTGTCTTTAGATTCTATAGATATATATGTTGTGTCTTCTGTAAAGAATGTTTTATTCAGTGACTTTTGTACAAAATGGAGTGAGAACGTGTGCCGGCCGTCAAGCATTAACGGTACGGGAGGTAATAAACTTAGATTGTATTGTAATTTTAAGTACTCTCCATATAGTGAATTGTATGTGACATGTTTTATGCCTCGGTCTTACAGACAAGCTCTTGCCAAGTTTAGATGTGGTACTGCCCCTTTACGCATTGAAACGGTTCAGTCCGGCATTCGGCAAGGATGTGTTTTATCGCCTTCTTTATTTTCAGTGTACATTAACGATTTAGTCGATAAGATTAATGTTTTAAATTGTGGTATTCAATTAGATGGTAGTATGCTTAGTCTGTTACTTTATGCTGATGATATAGCTCTCATAGCGCCTGATGAGAACTGTCTTCAATCAATGTTAGATTGTGTATCTTATTGGTGCTCAACTTGGCGTCTTAAGGTGAATGTAAACAAGACTAAAGTTGTACACTACCGCCCCTGCAGTCTTAAGCAGTCTGAATATGTTTTTAAAATTGCTGATGATGTTATTGAATATGTCCATGCTTATAAATATTTATTATTTATTATACTGCTAAAGAAATAGCTAATTCTGCTAGATCGTGCCATTGGTGTAATTATCTGTAAATCGAAGTGTTTTGGGGGTATGCCCTATGGTGTGTTTAACACCTTATATAAAAATCTGGTCCAACCAATTTTGTCATAAGGTTCAGCGGTTTGGGGTATTAGACAGTTCAGCTGTATCAACACCGTTTAAAATAAGGCTTGCCGTTTTTTCCTAGTTGTAGGTAGTAAGACCCCAAACCTAGCTGTACATGGCGATATGGGTTGGTCCGCCCCACTTACAAAACAAAATATTGAAATTTTGCGTTTTTGGTGTCGGCTACATTTAGCCAATGATTTTAGAATTCCCAGTGTCGTTAGCAGATGGCCTCTTAATTTCAGAAAGTCTTGGTACAATACAGTTTACTCAATGATACAGTCTTGGCAATTACCTATAAATGATATTTGTCTTCTCTCTCAGAGGGATTTTACATCCGCTAAGAATTATTTAATAAATAAGGATAAGAAAGATTGGTTACTTCAACTATGGAATGATAATGGTCAGTGTAATGGCAATAAGTTGCGGACTCACCGCTTATTTAAACATTCACTTGCTGCCCTAACATTTCTTATGTACAGACGGAGGCTGCACCTCATTTAACTATCTACAGTTTTACTCCATCCTTAATATTTCATGTTTTATATTATTATCTATAATTTAATATATAATGATTGATATTGAAAGTATTATAGTGTCTCATAGGCCTTGTAGGCCGGGTGCTATCTTTTAATCTATAAGGTTTTTTATCATGTGATATATTGTTTTATCCTGCCATGTGTGAAATGTATACTTGTAAGCACTTGACACCGAAATAAAATACTTTTCATCTTCTTCTTCTTCTTTCTTCTTTCAAGTTGTGCTTTCTATTAATTTTCAAATTTGACACTGACCATCATGTGTTGACGAGTTTGTTTCTCAAATTAATTACTCAAAACTTGTTAAAGGGGGTCTCCAACTTCTAATTAGTAACTTCCAGTGTTTTATTAGCAAGGCCCCGAGAGGGTCGTAAATCTCGATCAGCGCGCTGCCTACTCTGCGCTGTTTTAACTGCGCAGCACCCTAGTCTAGCAAGGTATGAACGGAAAAACTATAAACTGTTATCGTTGCTTCTCTGTCATCTAATCATGAAACAATCACAATTATTGTTAGTAATTAAAAGAAAACTTACCGTTAAACCAACATTGACTTATTTCTCTCTTTCGGAGAGATCGTACAGAGTGAAAATAAAAATAAATGTTTTAGTGGTCTGCGTGTTGTTATTCCTGAATTACCTCCCCTTGAGTTATCTCCCTTGGAATTTCAAACTCAGCTGTCATTCTTTTCAATGTACAGAGAGCTGGATAACGGGGAGGAGGGAAGGAGTAATTCGTTGGTTTAGAGATAAGTTTTCTCATAATTACTAACAATAATTGTGATTGTTTCATAATTATTGTGAAAACCCTTACCTCTAAACCAACATTGACAGAATACCACGTAAGGAGGAGGGTATCCAGACCTCGTTAAGGGTATTTAAAGTAATAATACATCTCCAAAATTAGCGTATTTTATCGCTAAAACTCTCAAGGAAGGGGAGATAATTCATGAAAATAACAGTAAATTTCGTAAAATCTGTCCCAAAATTATCCGAATAACGGTAAAATTGCTGATTTTAGGAGAAAAGGATTAATAAAGTCCCACCTTCTTAGAATAGCTTTTAAGACATCGTTTTTCTACAGTAAGAGAGTCAGGGATGGCAATAGGGATTTTGAAAAACAGCTGAAATGCATAAAATTTAGGTTCCTGGATGGTCATTTATGAATAAATATACAGTTGGGACAATCTCAAAACAGCTGAATTCAGCTGATCAGCTGAAAATTGCCATCCCTGGAGAGTAGAAAACTACCCAAATCGGTCAGAATAAGCCTTAAAAGAAGGTTTCAAAGGGGTACTTTTAGACCCACCTATAAAATGCATAAGGCAATGGAGAGGCCCTCTAGATCTGTTACAGAAGCAATGGCGGATCTGTAGCCTTCAATGGTGCCGGCTTTAAACTTGCGAACTTGGCGTAGATGGTTAAGAAAATCAGCGATCATAGGGATGGACAAGGGGAGTTCAACTAATCCTCTGTCTCCTCTCCACTGCTGGAACTTGATCCACTTGTGATCATAGAGGGCAGAAGTACTTGGTCTGATTGATCTGGAAATAGCATCAGAAGTGTCCTGCGCATATCCTTGTTCCTGCAACGCTCTCTGGATATTCTCCAAACGTTTAGATTGAAGGCTTGGAGGTTGACGTTCTGAGGCTGCCACCTCGGTTGTTGAGGCAGGTTCCACCATAGAGGGAGTTGGAGCGGAGGTTCCAGGAGGAGATCGAGAAGCGATGGGAACCAGGCTCTCTTGGGCCAAGCCGGGGCTATCAGGTAAAGTACGCAGTTGTGTTGTCTTACTTTGCTGAGAACCTCTGGTATGAGCTTGAACGGAGGAATTAGCCACAAGATTGTCCCAAGTCATCGACAAGGCATCCACTGCTATTGCCTGGGGGTCCGGAACTGGGCTGACGTAAGTCGGAAGCCTGAAGTTCAGAGCTGTGGCAAAGAGGTCTACCTGCGGCCTTTCCCACTTGTCGCTGATTAGATCCAAGACTTGCGGGTGGATCGTCTATTCAGAGGACACAATAAGGTTCTGACGAGAGAGAGAGTTGGCCAGGAAGTTCAGCTTCCCCGGAATGTGTCTGGCTCGAAGGGTTATGGAGCAGTCTATCAGAGCGTAAAGGTCCCTGCATCAACGGAGCTGATCTCGTTCCTCCCAACTTGTTTATGCAGGCCACCACAGTTGAGGGAGTGTGCCTTGTTGTTGCTCAAAAGATGTTGGATGAGAGCTTGAATGGATGTCCAGCGGGATAGTGGATGTTGTTGAGTCCAACATGGCTCCCAGGAACTTGATGCTCGTTGATGGAATGAGTTCCGACTTGTCCTGGTGTATGATCCAGCCCAAGTGAGAGAAGACATGCTTGACAAGAGCGATATGCTGGTACAGAGTGAATTGATCCTGGTGCCGGAGCAAGAAGTCGTCCAGGTAACCATGGATGAAAACATAGTGGAGGTGCAGAAACTGAAGGACCGGAGCCGTAACTTTGGTAAAGAGCCAAGGAGCCACTGAGATCCCGAAGGTAAGCACCCTGAACAGGAAACGGCAACCGTTGAGGGCGAAGCGAAGGTACTTCCGGGACTTGGGATGGATGGGAATGTACAGGTACGCATCCCTCAAGTCGAGGCTTGCAAACTTGGACTGCGGAAGGATCAGTTTCCGGATGTTGTTGAGTGACTCCATGGAAAACTTGGGAGGTCTGGTTAAGAATGATTTGTTGAGCACCTTGAGGTCTATTATCATCCTCATGTCTGTAGAAACCTTTTTGGGTACCAGAAAAACGGGAGAATAGAAGCCTGGAGATTCGTCGGCGGGATCCAACTCCTAGATCGCGTTCTTTTCCAAAAGCTGCTTGATTGCTGTGAGTGCAGCTTGAAGTTTTGGGCTTTGAAACAAAAACCTCTTTCCTTGTGGATGAACGGCAGTCGGCAGAATTAGATCCCACTGAAGGATGTATCCTGAGGCTATGATCGAGAGGATCCACTGATCGTTGGTGATGTTCTCCCAGTTCAGACGGAACATCCCCAGTCGGCCTCCCATGGGCGAGAGAGATCGGTTGGGGAAAAGGAATCGTTACAGAGAAGTCGATGGACGGAAGCGGTCGTAAGGCTTGATTCTGAAGACGTGACGGAGCGTGGCAGTCAACGCCTGAATCCACCCTTGGATCCACGAAAGGGCTTAGGTTGATCCCTGTTGGTGGGCCTCTGTTGCTCCCTGGACGGAGGGGGGTGCAAGTCTCTGCGTCCCAGGTGGGCGCCCCAGAACTGTGAAGATGGCGGTGGAGGGCCTGTCTGTCTTGTCTGAGTGTTGGGCCTAGGGTTGTTATTCTCGCAACGTTGACCGTGGAATGCACCCCTCGAAAGCAAGGCTTGTGTCAACTTAAGGTTAAGGGACTTGGAGGTCATAGCATCCTGTGACTCACTGGCCTGAGGACAAGTCCCGTTGAATAGGGAAGGCGCTTGAATAGGCTGGGATAAAAGCGTGTCTTTCACATCCGCAGGTAAATCCCGAGTTCTGGAGATCTGGTGTTGTCTTTCTCCAAGAACAACACGAGCCATCGAGTTGGCTGAGGCAGAGGCTAAGTCCTGGGAGGTTAGAAATATTGAGTCAAGGAACCCATGCGCCATGGCAACGTCATCAGACCTCATAATCTGTAGGGTGTCCGGAGCAACTTCATCGTAAGTCGAGAATTTGGGAGGCAGCATTTCCCTGATTCGAGCACAAAACCAGTTAATATATGAGAGCATATCCAAGGAGGCTCTTACAATCCTGTCAATCTCTGACACATCCGACTTGGAAACACACACTTGGTTGGAGATAGGAGCTCTGGGATTAAGCCTTGCAAAGTCTCTATCCAACACTGGAGCCTCCAGAGAAACGAACCTATTATGCATGAGGTAAGTAGCTTTAGCCCTGTATTTAGGCACTGTAATTAGACCTGGCTGATTGGAGAGCTTGTCATTGATCCCATTACATGCTGTCTTGACTATTGATGAATGGGGTAAGGAAAACTTGGTAGGACGGGAGGGGGGTAGCGACCCCGAGTCCCCGAGATCCTCGGGCCTAGGAGAGGCCGTATCCTCAACACCAAAGGAGCCGTGCACGGTTTCAGTCGCTGAAGGTATTCGATCTTCTCAGGGAAAAACCAACCCGGATTCAAGGCATAGGAGAAAACCTCGGGCGGAATGATTAACTGTCCTTCATGGGCCGTGACCGAGAAATCCAAGGAGTCTGTGTCCATATAAGCATGGGAAGAGGCTCCTAGAGCGTCGACATCGTGAAGCACGGGAATAAGCGGAGGGTCAGCAGTGTCAATGAAGCCTGCACTCGGTTCACGGACCGCCCGTGCAGAGTTTGGAGACTGTTATCAAGAGTCGGCGTGGTAGGACCCGTGCTGCCCGTGCTAACGGGCCGCGTAACGGGATCCACCTGAGTACTCTGATCCCCATGCGAAGCCTGTGCGCCGCTGGGCGCCGTGACATTCGCGGTCGGATCACAAGCAGACAGACTGCTGGGCTCATGCGGGTCGTGGGTAGCAACGGGGTCTAGGTCCGTGCTACCTTGGCCCGACAGAGGAGCAGAGACGACCGCCCGCTCCACCGACGCTCGGGTCAGGGAGTCAGGCCGTGTGCGACTCGTTGATTGGTGAGCTTCCAAAGCCGAGAAATGATCACCCGCCTCCTTCTGCATGGTGGCCATGGAAGAAGTAAGAGTGGCTAGCATGGCTTTAATCTGGTCCAACTCAGAGTTCTAGGCTTCTTTAAAACTGCACTAGAGCCTTACGCTTGGGGGTCTTAGGCTTGGTCCTAGCGGAATGCATAGCTTGCCAGTCATCGAGGGTTTGGTGGTTACACATAAGACATCGACTGGTATAGATACATGAGGTCTTATCACAATAGGCGTAACAAAGGGAATGAGGATCGCCTTTCAGGGGTCGAAATTAGTCACAAAGCTGTACAAGCCATTCGGACTAGTGCACTCCTGAGAGTACTAGCCCAAAGACATTCCAACTAGCCAAATACATCTTCATAATCATAACAACTTAAAATCTAACTAGTCCTTCGGACTACCAGTCATTGCATTTTACTAGCCCAGCATCTTTTTCACTAGCCATTGGCTACCGTGCTAGTGCTAATTTCGAACCCTGCCTTTGCACAAGTAGCGCTGACATTCTACACATTTCTTCTGAATGGAGGACATGATGAAAATAGTTACCAACACGCAAGGAAAAATCTCACCCAAGAAACTTCCAGGAAACGCAGTAAATCCAAAGGAATCACCAGATAATAATAATAGTCCATTTGTTGAGCGCATTTCTCCATGACATTATGCTCGAAGCGCTTTGGAATCAGTAGGACAGTTTAAAAAGATGTGTTTTGAGAAGTCCCTTGAAAGTTAAAAGAGTTTCTGCAGATTTGATTTCAATGGGTAGTTCATTCCACATAGAGGCAGCACAGAAAGCAAAAGATCTCTCTCCAAAAGTTTTCATCTTAGTATGAGGGACACAAAGTAGACCTTTGGATTGTGATCTGAGGGACTTAGCAGGAACATATGGCGTGATGAGGTTCTGTAGGTACAGTGGGGCTGTGGCAACAGTACACTGATAGGTCATGCACAGGATCTTGTACATGATTCTCTGCTTTACAGGCAGCCAGTGCAGAGACTGCAGAACAGGGGTTATATGATCCTGCTTTGGACATTTGCTGACGATTCTTGCAGCTGTATTCTGTATTCGCTGAAGTTTGTTTATCACTTGTTTGGTTGATCCTGCTAGCACAGAATTGCAGTAATCAAGGCGTGTCATGACCAAGGAGAGAACAAGCTTGACAGCTGTATCTGTTGTGAGATATCGTCTGATCTGACCGATATTTCTCAACTGAAGATAACACTGTTTGGAGACCATGCTGACTTGAGCCTCCATATTGAGATCACTGTCCAGTGTAACACCTAGGTTCTTCACTTTGTCACTCAGAGTGATGATACTTGTTCCAATTTGGATAGAATCAAGATCTGTTTTTACTCTCCTCTGTTTGGGTCCAATTAATATGGATTCTGTCTTCTCTTCATTAATAAGCTTGAGGGTGTTACAGGTAATCCATGATTTGACATCAACACAACAGTCAGCTATGTGCTGGACAGCAGTGGAAGCTTCAGACGGGTTTGGTTTGAAAACTGACATCATTTGAGAATCATCAGCGTAGAAGTGATGGGGTAAGTTGTGGTTGTTGACAATTACCTCCAGTGGTTGTACGTATAGGTTAAAGAGAATGGGACCAAGAACCGAGCCTTGGGGCACCCCGTAGTTGAGTGCTGTGGCTTCTGATCTGAAGTCATCTATGATGACTGTCTGGGATCTATGAGATAGATAGGAGTGGATCCAAGAGAGCGCAGTTCCTGTTATCCCCATAGCTTCTTGTAAGCAGCATAACAACTTTGTGTGGTCTATGGTGTCAAATGCTGCACTAAGGTCTAGTAGGACTAGAAGTGCAACATTTCCTCCATCAATACCAGAGCGGAGAGTATTCAGAACTTGAAGCAATGCTGTTTCGGTACTGTGGTGAGGCCGGTAGGCTGACTGGTAGGAAGCATACAGATCATGAGCACAAAGATGGGAGTTGAGCCGAGTAGCTACTGCCTTTTCGATGAGTTTGCCAATGAACGCCAAATTGGAAACAGGTCTATAGTTCTTGTGAATATCAGGATCTAGATTACTCTTTTTGAGAAGGGGTTTCACTAATGCCTCTTTGAGACATTCAGGAAAGACTCCGGAATTGATACTAACGTTGACCAGTTTGGTGATGACTGGAATGAGTATGTCCAGATTGTCAATAACAATACGAGATAATCCAATAAGAATCACAGTAATCCGGGAGGAAAAACACAAACGTATCCAAGAGAAGTAATCGAAACTTGAGTGAACAAGAAGAGAATTCACACTGAGCACGACCGTACTCACGGCGTACAGAGAAAAGAATGTCAGCTGAGTTTGAAATTCCAAGGGAGATAACTCAAGGAGAGGTAATTCAGGAATAACAGACCAATTAAAAAATGTATTTTTATTCACACTCTGTACGATCTCTCCGAAAGAGAGAAATAAGTCAATGTTGGTTTAGAGGTAAGAGTTTTCGCAATAATTATATTTTTTACGAAATATAGAATGAGGATGGGGGGGGGGGGGGGGGGGGGGGATTATTTGTACACGCCATAGTCCTTAACTCGAATGAACATGAAGAAAACAAACCTGCTAGAAGTATCCATGTAAGACTCATTCAAGATGATGAACATTCCTACAGAGATAATGTCAACCATTTTGTGACATGGTGTGAAAACAATTTCCTAATGTTGAATGTTAAAAAAACAAAAGAACTTATAATCAATTTAAGGAACAATCATATCAATACTAACCCTGTCTGTATAAATGGTTCAAATGTTGAAATTGTGGATGAATATAAATACCTTGGCACAAAAATAGATAGTAAATTAAATTGGAATGCCAATACTGATGCCGTTTTTAAAAAATGCCAACAAAGATTACATTTCTTGCGCAAGCTGCGATCTCTTAATGTAAATGAATGTGTACTATCCCTCTTTTATCATTGTTTCATTGAAAGCATATTAACTTTTTCCTTCCAATGTTGGTATGGTTCATTGTCTTTGGTAAACAAATCACGCTTAGAAAAAGTGGTTCATATTGCTGGTAAAATTGCCGGGGTTTCATATGTAAATCTATCTTATCTTTACGAAAAAAGAGTATTGAAATTATCTCTGAAAATTTTGTCCGATCATTCTGGAAGAAGATACTTACTGCCATGTTTTAAAACCAATAGGGGTAAAAATACTTTCATTCCTTGCAGCGTTAGCCTTTTAAATGCTCCTTAATTTACACGCATAATTGTGGTTGTTCTTTGTATTCCTTGTAACTATGTTGTTTGTTTTTATTGTACACCAGCTCTGTAATGATACAACATGAATTCCCTTCGGGGTAATAAAGTATTATTATTATTAGTTCTTCAGACTTAGTCTGAAAGACCTATTGTTATTATCCTGTTTATTATTATTATTTACACAATTTTGTGGAAGCTCTAGCGCAATAACTACTAAAGGCAGTTGCATGAAACTTACAGCGCTGATAGCCCTTGACTTGAAATTGATACAGATGTAAACAAATCCGATCTATCTACTTCCGTTTCCGGTTTACAGCCATTACAAATTTGAAAATTTAACATGGCAAAAAATTTCAAAATGCACTTAGAGACTTGAAATTTCACATGAAGATGCGCATTGACCTGAGGAAGAAAAAAGTCAATCATGAAAAATCTCTTGGTCACGTGACTTGGCCGCTATCATGCTTTTAGTGCATTTTTGACCGTTTCCGACCCCTACCACCTTTGAAAATCTTCTCCTCTGAAGATACTTGCACTAGAGAGCTGAAATTTACACACTATGTAAGGATAGGTCTCTACAGGATACTCAAAACAAAGTCCTAACCCTAATACTTAGGTCACTGTGACCTTTCAAATTTGACCAAAAACGAAAAAGAATTTACTGTACGACCTTGCACATTTTGACCGGAAATGGACTTCCAGAGACATGCAGATTGCTCAAGACGATGCATAATGACATTCCAGCATTGTGATACATTGAAATGAACCTTATGAATTGCACAGCGGTCTGAAGACCGTCAGAGTTGCCTGGGCAACCCTAGTTATTATTATTATTATATGATCCGCTGCATTTGTTAACATCCTACATGATCCATCAAGGTTTTACATATAGTGATGAAGGGGAGTCCTATGAAATAAATTTAAATTTTTTTTCTTCTTTTCATTGGTCGGATTAATATTCTACAATATCATTGGTTAACATTTTGTCTGCAGAAAGGTGCCAAGACAATTGGCGGTCACTGCCATGTACGAATTCGTTAGTCACTAGTCTAGACATTCTGTCTGCAGTAAGATACCAAGACAGTCGGCAGTCACTGTTATGTACAAATTCTTTGGTCACTAGGCGAGACAATATGTCGCCTATTGTGATGACAAGTTAGATAGTGCCCGGACAGTTATGTCACTGTTTACGTCATACGACTAGACATTTCGCACTTTCATTGCTGTAGATACACAACAAAAACAGGTGTCCGGTCGTCATAAAAGAAAATTACAGAGAGAGATAAGGTGGTGCTAACGAGATGTATATTTTAACAATGTATTGGGTGTGATTACAGTGATTCGGCTTACCAAATATCAACGATGTATTTTATTATTCTCACAATTAAAAAAAATTCTGTTTATTTCACTGCATGAAATCCGAGGAGACATTACTGTTTATGATACTTGTTAAAAAAGATGATAAATATTTGATCTATTTGAAACATTTAGACAATGACTAAATTTTAACTCAATTTAACAACAGCAACGCACATTCGTAAAAAAAATCTTTAAGAAAGGTTATAATCAACCTTCTATCCTCAACGGACATTTTTCATCGACTTGGCATGTGATATTGAACTATAAAAATCTGTCAATTACCTCATGATAAACTCACGAAGATATATGAGTAAATGTAAAATTGTTGGTACGTAATAAGTTTGCAAATGTTGCTTGGTATGCCTAGTATTGAAGTTGGATTTGACATAAGGATAATTTTATTCGGCAACTATAATCTGACTATCTTGGAAAACAGTAACATTCTTGAATCATTACACCAATTTATCAACAAGAGTAATATACTCTCTTGACTTAACTTTGATATATATTTTTTATCTGAGGCTGCAACCAACGGTTAAAAATAAGCTCATTTGGATTGTTAAAGTGTATAAATCAGAAAATTAGAACATTGCCGTAGGATAATAGCTATTTATTCTGTTATCTTAAAAAACTACACAATTGATCGGGTGCACTCACATGTAAGAAGAGGATTCTGCCAGTTCAAAAACAAGTACATTTTGTTGAAGTTATTCAAGACCAATTATTGTTCTTAAATGAGTGATCTCTTTAAAAACTCATTTTGAAATTGTTACCTTCCGGTATGTTCGGATTGTGTTTATCGCTATGATGTTATTATCTGCAAATTATTCTTGTTTTCTGAAGGACACGCATTTGAATAAGCCTATTGGTTGTTTGGGTATCCTATTTCATGTATTATTAACATGAATAGATATGTTTAAACCCACTTATTCAATACTGTACTGTGGTGATGTTATTTAAGCATAAATGAAGACTGTATAAAACATTTTGGTTACAAAACTATACTATACAGAATTTGAAAATCTGAAGCTACACGACAATGAGTGTTAATTTGGTTTAATCTGATAAAACATAATGATTTTTTTTTTAATTCTCTTCCGATGGGTCATTTTAGATTCGAAAACATTTCTATAAGACAAAACAGCTCATTGCTCGATAGGAACAAGATAATGACTCGGCCAATCAACGATCGCATGTCATAAAGGGTGATTCCCCGGTCACAATGACAGCACCTCGCTTGGCCGGCGCCCAGTCCGTGTGACTGTCATGTGACCTCTTTCCCGGCTTTGTCAATTACGTAACTGCTGGTCAATTAGGTCTAAAAGGCTCGAAGTCGGTGTACCTCTAAGTTGCTTAGTAAATGACATCTGTTCGTTTGTAAATAATTACATAGTGTATCAAAGGTGCTATTTCCTTTTTATTCATTTTTATTCAAGACTTCACATACTTTGATACATTTATTGTAAACCAAGGTTTTTCTATCTTGTTTATTCCCATTTTATCTTTTTTAATCAAAAGACTAATTTCAAATATTGTAAACCTGGTTATAAAATATACAATTGATCTATATGTCTTTAGGATACTTACCTTCTAATTTCATAAGTAATCAATTAAGGGAAAAACTTCTTGAAAAACAATTATAAAGGAAATGAATTATTGTAAAAATGTCACTTAAAAGAAATACAATTATAACAATTGTAGCACTAAACAATAAACCTACAAAATATATTTTAGATTTAAAAAGAAAAACACTTTTATACTTATCATTGTCAACATGAACAAATTCAATAACAATTCAATTTCCAAGCTATAAAATAGTACATTTTATCAAAACCCTCTGCATAACCATCAGTCAAGTACTCTGTGCACTGTACAATGCATTGTGCTTCCAGCCAAATGGGCTGGACATTAGCCAATCAGAATCTCTGCAATATTCAGCTCGTTACTATTGCACAAGCAATTCATTATGTCCGGACTATTATTGTACATATCCATCTTTAGATAAGTTTATATAATTAATGTCATGTTAGCATAAAGCGCTTCAATTGAAATTATGCAATTATGTCAAAACCTGTCTATGTATGCTCCTATAAACCAACCTGTATATATGTATTGTTTCTCTATGTCACTTTTTGTGATCTTCATGAGAATAAACCATTCATTCATTCCTAAGATTAACATCAATAAACAAACAAAACAAGCCAGATGCAAGAAGAAGGGAAAAAAGATGGCAGCTATCATCATAAACAACTGGACATAATAGTTAAATCATAGCCATTTAACAGCTAAAATGGCATTTCTTCAGTCACTGATATCAGAGTAAGTACATCTGAATACTGTTCCTAGTTCATGTTGCCTGTATGTTCTTTTCCAAATCATAAACAAGAGCTTAAGATGTTTCAATAATATTGGCTTCACATGCAGTCAAAATGACAAATGGTTTCAAACTTCTTGATTGAATATCTTGTAAAGTATTGTTATTGTACATTATTATGTACCTCTATGTTTTGCAATGTGATACTGATTTGATGTGTCATTAGGTTTTATTATTTGGTAATTTTCAACAAAAGATGGCATTGTTGACACAAGTGTGCACTGGACCATGGCTGCCATGAGAGAACATCTGAGGCTAGACACAGGCAGAGATTATGTAACTGCAGGCAACTGCACACCTGTCATGCTAATCTAATTCTTGAAAACTGCACACCTGGCATGCTAATCTAATTCTTGAATACACATGCATTATAATCCTTGATTGTAGATTAGACAATTCCAAATGCAATAAGCCGTGGTTCGACTCCGAATGTGAAAGAGAGAGAAAACAAGATGTGTTTGTGAAACACGAATGCCCCCGGATGCATCCTGCTCGCTGTGTCAAGGTCAAGGTCACAAGGTCAAATGTCATGGTGTCATCTGAAAGGTCTCATCACAAGGGATCATATGTCAAGTATCAAAGAGCTAGCTCTGACCAATCAAAAGTTATGACCAAGGTTAAAGTTTTTGTGGACAAACGGACAGACGGACGGACGGACGGACGGACGGACAGACGGACAGATGAAAAACAATATACCCCCGGAATCTCCGATTCGGGGGCATAAATATACAGAAACGCTAAAAACCGACACAAAAGATATAAGAATGAAATAACAAACTTTATTTTCTAGATAAGGCCAAAAGATACAAACGATGTATCAAGCAAACCGCGCTAAAATATAGAAACGCGACAAGCCAAAAATTACGCATAATGAGTTCAAAATCGCCAAAAGAACTCTGGAAATTTCTCAATCCAAAAGCTAAAAATAGAGCCATTGGCTCTGTAGCTCATCAGGCTTCATTATCAATTATGCTGCAGAGTGTGGCCAATATGATTCCCCCTTTGTAGGGGCCCGAGGTAACCAATCATAAAATTAAGTATATAGGCGTCAAGTTTCAGTTTTCTAGGCCTGATACTTCAGAAGAAGATGAAAATAGATTTTAAGGACGTTCCTGTTGCCTTTTTAAGGGGCAACAGGGTCACCAAAGCTACAATTCATAATCCTCACTAGTCAAGAAATCTGTACACAAAGTTTCAGCTTTCTAGGCCTTATGGTTCTGGAGAAGAAGATGAAAAAGATGTAAAAGGTTTAAAAAGAAACAAGAGCGCAGGCACCAACCAAATCATAAATGAATATTTAATCGAATCATTTGACAAACTTGGGCATGCTTATTTAAAATTATTTAACCTAGTTTTAGACACAGGTTATGTTCCAGACTCGTGGGTATGTGGTCTTATTAAGCCAATCTATAAGAAAAAGGGAGACATAAATGATCCAAATAATTATCGACCTAAAACATTACTGAGTTGTTTTGGGAAGTTATTTACAAACATTTTAAATGATCGGCTCACAAAATTCACAGAAATGAATTGTATAATATCACCATCACAATCCGAAAAGGGTTTTCTACAATAGACAATTTATTCGTAATGAACATGCTTACTCAACTTTTCAAATCACGAAAGAAGAAGCTCTACTGTACATTTATTGATTTCTCTAAAGCATTTGATAATGTCTGTTGAACTGGACTGTGGCATAAGCTAAGGAACTATGGTATTAAGGGTAAATTTCTTAATGTTGTTGAAAACATTTACAAAAATATCAAATCTTGTATTACTGTCAATAACACCCAGTCTGAATATTTCTCATGTTACTCTGGTGTTCGACAAGGAGAAAACCTGTCACCTCTCCTATTTTCATTGTTTGTGAAAGATCTAGAGTCTCATCTATCAAAAGCAGGTTCTAAGGAGCCCAAATCGAGTATAATAATGATGAAACATGTTTGCTGTTACAAGTCCTAGTTTTGCTCTACGCAGATGACACAGTTATATTTGGTAATGACCCAGTTGCTATGCAGCACTCCTTAGATGCATTTGAAGACTACTGTAAACGTTGGAAGTTAGAAGTCAATATCACAAAATCAAAGGTTGTTGTATTCGGAGGTGGACCAGCTCACAAATGTAAAACTCGCTTTGTACTGGGTGGCAATGAAGTCCAAATTCAAGACTCTTATACTTACCTTGGCATACCCGTGCATAGAAACAGAAAACATGTTTTTGCCATGAAACAGTTGACGCATAATGCATCTAAAGCTATGTTTTGCCTCCTGCGTAGAGCAAAGAATAATAACTTTCCCTTAGATACTCTATTTAAAGCATTTGATGTCATGATTGCTCCTATTCTACTGTATGGTTGTGAACTATGGGGTCATGAAAATACTGGAATCATTGACAACTTCATCTTAAATTCCTAAAACTGTCAACTGGATTAAGAACTTCTACAGCAAATTTCTTTGTATATGGTGAGTTAGGAAGAGAACCTTTAAGTATAAAAATAGCCAAGAGAACTATTATGTTTTGGCATACTACACTTACTACCGAAAAGAACAAAGTATGTAGAACTATAATGGAATATCTGATGTATGATAAAATAAATAATGGTAAGAATAACGATTGGCTTATAAATGTAGAAATATACTGAATAGATGTGGCTTGAGTGACGTGTTTATGAACCCGTATATGTATTTGTCCAAATGGATCTCCGCACAAGTAGAATTAACATTGAGAGACCATTTTTATCAATCCTGGCGAAGTTCTATCCGCAATAGCTCCAAAGGAATACATTATAAACTGATTAAAGAAACCCCCAATTTCGAACGATTTCTCCTTCTACAAAAGTCATCATATATCCCTATATTAGAATTAAGAACGTGTTACCATAACTTCCCTGTTGAAACCGGCAGATTGCATGGTCTACCCCGTGAGGAAAGCACATGCCCTCTCTTTGGACTCCCCAGCCATCGCAGATGAAATACATTATTTATTCAAATGTAAAGCCTTTGAAACAGAACGTCGTCTCTATATTAATAGATTTTTCTTAACATGGCCAAATATCTACAAGTACAAAAAATTATTATCTACAACAAACCTATCAGAAGTTAAGAACCTATCGAGATATCTGCATATTGTTTATAACAAGTTAAAATGATTGTTATCTTTAATGCCACCATACTTGTCTGTTTAATATGTATATATGTATTTTTGTATTCTCTTGTACCACCGTGGGTGGTTTTTCGAGAAATAAACTTCGATTGAAACTTTGAATTGTAAATGGACTTAATTAACTGACTGTTTTATTTGTAAACATCCAGACAGGTCAATTGTATATCATAGATATGTGGGAGCACTTGATTTAAATTGCTTATGATCTTTAAAGACTTATTATAAAAAACTTTTGCAATGAATTCTATATATATTTGATTGATCAAATAGATTTTCAAGTGTGTCCATTTCTGTACAATTAATAAATGTTCATCAAATAGAAACTATTAAAGAGACACAGAGTATGTTGATAGAATCACTTATGTCAAATTTTGAAATCGATGTTATTACATCGGGTCCCACCTACTGTTACTGAAAATAGCAAGTTAAAGGTCAATTAGTACATTAGAGCGAAAATACGGCCATTCAAAGTCGGGATTTTGATCGAAAACCGGACAATGTGGCTCGGGTGGCGCGCGCAAATTCGCCAAACGTAATTTTGAAACCTTGTCATAAGCTGACAGGAAGATATATTCGATTCGATAGAGTTTATTAGATATTGTAACTAATAGATAGATTAATTGGATGCATAATTTTGAATATTAAACGTATTTGAGATGTTTTCGTGATTTTTCCATAAAATCAAGCATTTTAGAGATATTATGCATAAATGGATATATCTGTAAGTCCAGTGATGAGATATGAACTTCAATCAGCATATTAGATATTTTGTAGCTTATCAAAACCAAATAAAATTTTAAGAAAGTTACTCTGTGTCACTTTAAAGTTTCTATTTGATAACTAGTTTACCAATGTGTAATCTACCATGAAGTTTTGATAGTTAATGCAAATTCAAATTGTTTCATAAACCTTTTGAATTGATAAAATTATCTTAACAAAATGATTGCTATAAAAACCAAATTACTATCAAAGTTATTGATTTATTCAAATGTCAACTTATTAGTTCAAATTCTATCTGCTAACTCTTCATATATTGCTTATATATAACTGAATAATTAGATTCAGTTATTCTTTCCCTATACCTGTTCCTTTCAAATAAGGACTGTAATATATAAATTGTTTATTTAAGGTGACCACTGAAGCTTACAATACACAGACCTGGCAACATGAGGGGATAAGGAGGCAGTGTCATTATAGTAAGTACACTAAATTGCTAAATAAACAAACAGTTTAAAAACTGGCCAATTTGAGTCACATTGCTATTCTGTTCTTAATCCTGATTTAATTCTTGAATAAACATGCTGTATATTCCTTGACTGTAGATTAGACAATTGCAATCCAATTTGCAAATAAATGTACCTGATTACTGACATTTTAATTTGTAAACACCCAGACATGTTGATTGTATACTGTAAATACATGAGGGAACACTTGATTACAAATTCTTATGAAGACTTTTGATATATCAATTAACTAATTTTTGGCATTAGTTCAGTACACATTTAGTTTTAATACAATTCTTAAAGTTCGATCATATAGATTTTCAATGAAAGTATTTCTGTTCAATTCTTAAATTATTGTATATTCTTTGATTTTTTTTGTATTCAAATGTTATTATTCTCCAAATTATCTAGATACATATCATTTTTTATTATTTATTTTTGGTTATAAAGAAGTCTAGATTTTAAAATCCTGACACCTGAAGGTATTCCATTGATTAGATAAGCATTTAATTTTTTTTTTTTTTTTAATTACTAAACATGATTATGATAGTAATAAACAAGCCTGACAGTTGTAGAAATAGTCTTGAAGGTAATAATAATTGAAATTCAAATAGTTCAAAATCTTTTCACTATTTTTCATTCATTTCTTTACATTTATTTGTAACTTTTTGGGGCTAATAAATGGTATTACAATAATCATAAATAAGTATAAAAATCATTTACTAATTCAAATGTCAAATTATTAGTTCAAATTCTATCTGTTTTATAGATTAATTATAATAATATATAGTAATTAAAGTGATCCAGGTGTCACATACTTTATTGTAACTGAGTCAGCCAGTTCAGTTGTTCTGTCCTTGTTCTCTTTCCATTCATTGTTCTGTCCTTGTTCTCTTTCCATTCATTGTTCTGTCCTTGTTCTCTTTCCATTCATTGTTCTGTCCTTGTTCTCTTTCCATTTATTGTTCTGTCCTTGTTCTCTTTCCATTCATTGTTCTGTCCTTGTTCTCTTTCCATTCATTGTTCTGTCCTTGTTCTCTTTCCATTCATTGTTCTGTCCTTGTTCTCTTTCCATTCATTGTTCTGTCCTTGTTCTCTTTCCATTCATTGTTCTGTCCTTGTTCTCTTTCCATTCATTGTTCTGTCCTTGTTCTCTTTCCATTCATTGTTCTGTCCTTGTTCTCTTTCCATTCATTGTTCTGTCCTTGTTCTCTTTCCATTCATTGTTCTGTCCTTGTTCTCTTGCCATTCATCAGTTGTTCTGTCCTTGTTCTCTTGCCATTCAGTTGTTCTGTCCTTGTTCTCTTGCCATTCAGTTGTTCTGTCCTTGTTCTCTTGCCATTCATCAGTTGTTCTGTCCTTGTTCTCTTGCCATTCAGTTGTTCTGTCCTTGTTCTCTTGCCATTCATCAGTTGTTCTGTCCTTGTTCTCTTGCCATTCAGTTGTTCTGTCCTTGTTCTCTTGCCATTCATCAGTTGTTCTGTCCTTGTTCTCTTGCCATTCAGTTGTTCTGTCCTTGTTCTCTTGCCATTCATCAGTTGTTCTGTCCTTGTTCTCTTTCCATTCATTGAAGGAATGTATTCAAATTTTTTATGTAAGGTGATCACTGAAGCTTACAATACACAGACCTCACAACATAAGGGAACTAACAGGAATAGCAAGGCAGTGTCATTAAAGTAAACTGAAGTGCTAAATAAACAAACAGATTGATCAATGACTTCTGACCAATTTATTTACAGATTAGAGCTACATTGCATTTCTGTTCTTAATTAATTTCTATTTATGCAATTAAAGTGTGATTCATGTATAAGGCGGGCATCCTAAGTGATTGAACAAACATTTGTTTATTGTTTCAGAATGAAGACCAAGCCACAACTCTTCAGATGTGAACACAGACAAATTAATTTGAACAAAACTGTTATCATTTTCTTCACTTTGTAAACCTGTATGTATCACATTTAGCATAAGTTTCCCCAAAAATTGTCATTCATAACTTAGTGTTGTGACATTTTTCAACAGAAATTGTAATAATCTATAAATGGCCCTGTTAGTTATTGTAAGGACTTTGTTTAATAGCTATAAAGTTTATCAGTGAATTAATTTTTAGATATTGGAGTATAATCTTAACAGTTGAATTTGTAATTTATTTTAGAATGCAACTGTTAGCATATATTTGTTTCAAATCTTTTAGTGCCAGGATGCCTTTTCATGTCACATAAAAACTTTTATCTATTATGCCCTGAGACAAGAACCAAAATTTAATATATTAAATGTTCATTTAATAATTCAACAAGTGTCTCAAATCTCTTAGTGCTAAGATGCTTGATGATGTCATATAAAAAACTTTCATGTTGTACATACAACTGTTGTATATATATTTCTGACCCTACTGATAATATAGCCATTACTGAGAAGAAGATTTTCAAAGATACGTACCATAACAACTGCAGTTGTACCAACATTTCTTGTTGTTTTTTAACATACAAAATTATATTAATACTGTCAAAAGCCTCTATGGCTTCATTCAATGGGAAATATTGTTTCTTACATTTTGGTGAAAGTTTTGTGAAATTGACTCCCTTAGTTTTTGAGACATTGAAAGTTTAACTGCAAAGGGAGATAACTCATGAACCATCAAAAAATTCAAAATACAGGCTCAGTATCAAAATACAAAAGTTTGTCCAAATAATAATCTGGCAAAGAAACAAGATTAAAACAATATATAGGTTTTTACAACTTTCCTCTAACTAATTAACACCAGCTCACTCATTCATTCACTCACTCACTTCCTGATGAAAAGTCTCAGGATTGACAACATCAAGAGCTCTGGTTAACTGTTGATGAGCAGCTAGTAGATAGGGTTAAAATCTCGTCTTCGTAATAATCATTCATACTAATATAAAGATAAAGTCCTCAGGAAACCAAGAAGAAGAAGGGTTCTATAATTACGGTAACTAATTAACACCAACTCAATCATTCACTCACTCACTTCCTGATGAAAAGTCTCAGGATTGACCACAACAACAAACAGCCAAGGTACCTGTACAAAATGTTTCAGCTCTTTTGAGCAAGTGAAGCTGAAAATAAAATATTTACAGGTTTCAAACTTACTGAAAAGTGAATCAACAGACAGCTGCTGTACAGCTTGTCCAAACATAATCTCTTATGACTTGATGAGTTATCTTACTTTGTCTATAATCTCCTAAAACCGTTTCATACTGATTTTCTTGTTCTAATTAATAAAGATCTAATCTTTTACTTAAGATTTAAAGTTACAATAACAAATCTTTTATGGCCAGCTAAATCTTTTCTGATTTGTGAAACATTTCTTTTTACTATATTCGTTTAATATTCAAAATTATTCATTCCATCTTATATTTTTAATTTCTTGTTAATGATCTTTGTTGATAATAATGACACACATATATCAAGGTTTAATTCCTACAATTTACCAGTTTAAAAGTTATAGAAATCAATGTACACATCTTCAGAGCTATCCAGTGTAATGTTAGAAAAGAGGTCATGTTGGCTTGCAAAACAGTTGCATGCCTCAACTAAAAACAGTCTTGGAATGCACACAATTACAGGAAATATTTTCTGCAAGAAAGTCTTACATGTAACATTCTCGCTCCTTCATTGGTGCCTGCTAATCACCATGACAGCATGCCTTGTTTTGTCTGGCATCTGTTGGTATGGGGTGCCTTCAGTGACACATATCAGACTCAAGACTGTGACTGCCAACTCACAGTTATGCCGCAGTCACTGTGCTGCACCGAGAGTCCTCCTCTATCTGTCAGTCTTGTGCTTCATACCGGAGTCACTTTGCTGCACCGAGAGTCCTCCTCTATCTGTCAGTCGTGTGCTTCATACTGCAGTCACATTGCTGCACCGAGAGTCCTCCTCTATCTGTCAGTCGTGTGCTTCATACCGCAGTCACTTTGCTGCACCGAGAGTCCTCCTCTATCTGTCAGTCTTGTGTTTCATACCGGAGTCACTTTGCTGCACCGAGAGTCCTCCTCTATCTGTCAGTCTTGTGCTTCATACCGCAGTCACATTGTTGCACTGAGAGTCCTCCTCTATCTGTCAGTCGTGTGCTTCATACCGCAGTCACTTTGCTGCACCGAGAGTCCTCCTCTATCTGTCAGTCGTGTGCTTCATACTGCAGTCACATTGCTGCACCGAGAGTCCTCCTCTATCTGTCAGTCGTGTGCTTCATACTCTAGTCACTTTGCTGCACCGAGAGTCCTCCTCTATCTGCCAGTCGTGTGCTTCATACCACAGTCACTTTGCTGCACCGAGAGTCCTCCTCTATCTGTCAGTCTTGTGCTTCATACCGCAGTCACATTGCTGCACCGAGAGTCCTCCTCTATCTGTCAGTCGTGTGCTTCATACCGGAGTCACTTTGCTGCACCGAGAGTCCTCCTCTATCTGTCAGTCGTGTGCTTCATACCGGAGTCACTTTGCTGCACCGAGAGTCCTCCTCTATCTGTCAGTCGTGTGCTTCATACTGCAGTCACATTGCTGCACCGAGAGTCCTCCTCTATCTGTCAGTCGTGTGCTTCATACCGCAGTCACATTGCTGCACCGAGAGTCCTCCTCTATCTGTCAGTCGTGTGCTTCATGCCGCAGTCACTTTGGTGCACCGAGAGTCCTCCTCTATCTGTCAGTCGTGTGCTTCATGCCGCAGTCACTTTGCTGCACCGAGAGTCTTCCTCTATCTGTCAGTCGTGTGCTTCATGCCGCAGTCACTTTGGTGCACCGAGAGTCCTCCTCTATCTGTCAGTCGTGTGCTTCATACCGCAGTCACTTTGCTGCACCGCGAGTCCTCCTCTATCTGTCAGTCTTGTGCTTCATATCGCAGTCACTTTGCTGCACCGAGAGTCCTCCTCTATCTGTCAGTCTTGTGCTTCATATCGCAGTCACTTATGACTCACTTTGGTGCACCGAGAGTCCTCCTCTATCTGCCAGTCATGTGCTTCATACCGGAGTCACATTGTTGCACCGAGAGTCCTCCTCTATCTGCCAGTCGTGTGCTTCATACCGCAGTCACATTGCTGCACCGAGAGTCCTCCTCTATCTGTCAGTCGTGTGCTTCATACTCTAGTCACATTGCTGCACCGAGAGTCCTCCTCTATCTGCCAGTCGTGTGCTTCATACTGCAGTCACTTTGGTGCACCGAGAGTCCTCCTCTATCTGCCAGTCGTGTGCTTCATACCGCAGTCACTTTGCTGCACCGAGAGTCCTCCTCTATCTGTCAGTCTTGTGCTTCATATCGCAGTCACATTGCTGCACCGAGAGTCCTCCTCTATCCGTCAGTCTTGTGCTTCATATCGCAGTCACTTATGACTCACTTTGCTGCACCGAGAGTCCTCCTCTTTCTGCCAGTCGTGTGCTTCATACCGCAGTCACTTTGCTGCACCGAGAGTCCTCCTCTATCTGCCAGTCGTGTGCTTCATACCGGAGTCACTTTGCTGCACCGAGAGTCCTCCTCTATCTGTCAGTCGTGTGCTTCATACCGGAGTCACTTTGCTGCACCGAGAGTCCTCCTCTATCTGTCAGTCGTGTGCTTCATACTGCAGTCACATTGCTGCACAGAGAGTCCTCCTCTATCTGTCAGTCGTGTGCTTCATACCGCAGTCACATTGCTGCACCGAGAGTCCTCCTCTATCTGTCAGTCGTGTGCTTCATGCCGCAGTCACTTTGGTGCACCGAGAGTCCTCCTCTATCTGTCAGTCGTGTGCTTCATGCCGCAGTCACTTTGCTGCACCGAGAGTCTTCCTCTATCTGTCAGTCGTGTGCTTCATGCCGCAGTCACTTTGGTGCACCGAGAGTCCTCCTCTATCTGTCAGTCGTGTGCTTCATACCGCAGTCACTTTGCTGCACCGCGAGTCCTCCTCTATCTGTCAGTCTTGTGCTTCATATCGCAGTCACTTTGCTGCACCGAGAGTCCTCCTCTATCTGTCAGTCTTGTGCTTCATATCGCAGTCACTTATGACTCACTTTGGTGCACCGAGAGTCCTCCTCTATCTGCCAGTCATGTGCTTCATACCGGAGTCACATTGTTGCACCGAGAGTCCTCCTCTATCTGCCAGTCGTGTGCTTCATACCGCAGTCACATTGCTGCACCGAGAGTCCTCCTCTATCTGTCAGTCGTGTGCTTCATACTCTAGTCACATTGCTGCACCGAGAGTCCTCCTCTATCTGCCAGTCGTGTGCTTCATACTGCAGTCACTTTGGTGCACCGAGAGTCCTCCTCTATCTGCCAGTCGTGTGCTTCATACCGCAGTCACTTTGCTGCACCGAGAGTCCTCCTCTATCTGTCAGTCTTGTGCTTCATATCGCAGTCACATTGCTGCACCGAGAGTCCTCCTCTATCCGTCAGTCTTGTGCTTCATATCGCAGTCACTTATGACTCACTTTGCTGCACCGAGAGTCCTCCTCTTTCTGCCAGTCGTGTGCTTCATACCGCAGTCACTTTGCTGCACCGAGAGTCCTCCTCTATCTGCCAGTCGTGTGCTTCATACCGGAGTCACATTGTTGCACTGAGAGTCCTCCTCTATCTGTCAGTCTTGTGCTTCATACCGCAGTCACATTGTTGCACCGAGAGTCCTCCTCTATCTGTCAGTCTTGTGCTTCATATCGCAGTCACTTTGCTGCACCAAAAGTCCTCCTCTATCTGTCAGTCTTGTGCTTCATACCGCAGTCACATTGTTGCACCGAGAGTCCTCCTCTATCTGTCAGTCTTGTGCTTCATATCGCAGTCACTTTGCTGCACCAAAAGTCCTCCTCTATCTGTAAGTCTTGTGCTTCATGCCGCAGTCACATTGATGCACCGAAGAGTTTGACAAAATAATTCACGATGGACAGATAATCTGTAATTCTGAGCATTGAGTTGGTTATTCTTTTTCCTACCCAAGATAATTTTGATGTGTAAAAACGGGGGGAAAATGAGAAACATAAAAAAATACGCTCGGCCGGTAAAGTACAAATTGTACTCATACGCCATTCATAATCTTGCTCACTACTTCAGGATGGGCGGCTCTAAGTAGTTCACAACTCACAATCTAATTTGAAATAGTTTATTATATTGATGTCGCATTATATCAAAAAAAATATTGTCTCATATCATAAAAAATCTTTTTTATTGAGTGCGCACAACCAGAAAGAAAAAGTAAGACGTTGCTAGCTTTCGTTATGTTTGACCAACCTAGTGAGGAATGTATGACGTCACTGTTTGACGTCATGTTTAAAGGGGCACAATGCGCTCGCGGGTTAATTAATTATTTGTTGGAAAAGCTTAATTAGCCAAGCGTAACGAGGTCGGAAATCTCAATCAGCGTGACCACTACTCAGCGATGTTTGTTTTGCGCAGCGCCCTACTCGCGCGGTACTCAACCGTTTATAAGTCCAAACAATATGGCCGAATAAAATCATCCTTATGTCCAATCAAACTTCAATACTAGGCATACCCAGTAACATCTGCAAACTTATTACGTACCAAAAATTAAAACATTCACTAATATATCTTCGTGAGTTTATCATGAGGTAATAGACAAATTTTTGAGTTCAATATCACATGCCAAGTCGTTGAAAAATGTCCGTTGAGGATAAAATATTGTTGTTTTTGGGTTGGAGTTTAACGTCTTCTTTCACCTTACGGTGATGTCGCCGACGTGGATTGAGGATAAAAGGTTGATTATAAGATTATAGGTAAAAAGTCCTCGGAAAAAAACCCAGAAAAAAGTCCTCAGGAAAAAGTCCTTTTATCGTAAAAACAGATTACATTGATCTTGACATCAAAGTTTTTGTAAAGAATGCATCCTTGAGTATTAATAATTGAAAACTATGTTTGTTTTAACTGACAAAGTAATCTTTGCAATTGATATTGTAAAGAAAGTATGAAGTGTTTATGTATAATGACTTTAAATACATGGATTAAATTATTAAATTTAGCCATGAAGGATGTTACGATAACTAATTAAGGATTTAAATTGAGAGCTTGTAATTGTATTGAAGAACTCAACGACTTGAATGTGTGATTTTAGCTGACTGGATCGGGCCGGGCGAACCATTGATTGGTTCAAAGTGATAAATTTGTTGATGTTTTGTTGAAATATTAATGTGATTCAGAAATGTCACAAATATCACGATATCATAAATGTATGTTGAATCATATACAAAGTACATGTAAATGAACTTTTTAATCAAAATCTTTGGGTTTTACAAATAGGACTTTTTTCCGAGAACATATTTCCTAGGCAAAATTAGGACTTTTTACAGGGACTTTTTTTTACCGAACACCGATTATAACCTTTCATAAAGATTTTGTTTATGAATGTGCGTTGCTGTTGTTAAATTGAATTAAGATTTAATCTTTGTCTAAATGTTTCAAATAGATCAAATATTTATCATCTTTCTTTAACAGGTATCATAAACAGTAATGTCTCCTTGGATTTCAGGCAGTGAAATAAACAGGACTATTTTTACTTGTTTAATTGTGAGGATAATAAAATACATCGCTGATATTTGTAATCACTGTAATCACACCCAATACATTGATAAAATATACATCTCGTTAGTACCACCTTATCTATCTCTGTAATTTTCCTTTATGACGACCGGACACCTGTCATTTTATACGTTGTGTATCTATAGCAATGAAAGTGCGAAATGTCTAGTCGTATGATGTAAACAGTGACATAACTGTCCGGGCACTAACTAACTTGTCATCACAATAGGCGACAGATTGTCTGGCCTAGTGACCAACGAATTTGTACATAACAGTGACCGCCGACTGTCTTGGTATCTTACTGCAGACCGAATGTCTAGACTAGTGACTAACGTATTCGTACATGGCAGGGACCGCCAATTGTCCTGGCACCTTTCTGCAGACAAAATGTTAACCAATGATATTGAAGAATATAATCCGACCAATGAAAAGCAGAAAAAGAATGTAAATTTATTTCATAGGACTCCCCTTCATCACTATATGTTAAACCTTGATGGATCATGTATGATGTTAACAAATACAGTGGATCATATACATGGATGCTTCTAGCAGGTATATGTTTTTATCGTGTTCAATACGAGTTAAGGAAATACCCCCCCCCCTCATTCAATATTTCTTAAAAAAAATATAATAAGATGAAAGAGAAGCAACCATACCTTTGTGTAGGTTTATTCGTAGAGGAAACGGGTTCGTAGATGGGATTTTTACAGGTTCGTAATGAAAAACAGTGTTTCGTATAGAATGACAAATTGTGAAATAAGTTCATATAAGCAATAAATTATCATTGTAAATGATAGTATACAAATTCAAAGGAGAATAATTGTACATCCAATGTATAAATACGATCGATGTTATGTCTTGTATAAATAAACTGAGTAGATACTTTGTAAATATTACATCAAACTATATAATATATATTCACAATATTAAATGAAAATTTAAAGACCTCCACGAAGTTTTTTTCCCTGAAAAAAATCGGTCATGAAGGGGATTCCCCTGTCAAAACTACGACCGCATCTCGCTGAGCCAGTGCCCAGTCTTCACCACGTGACCTTGCTACCCGCTAAATCAATTACGTAACGGTCTCATTAACGGTGGTCAATTTGCTTTGACCCGCGAGCGCATTGTGCCCCTTTAATGACGTCATAGAGCTATGACATTACGATAGTTCGCTAGGCAACTCTCCAAACTAGCGCCGCCTTGAAGATTTAGACTTGTATTTACGGCAAAGAAAACATCAGAAGGTCTTGATTTACGATTACAAATCACTAGCGGATCCAGGGGGGGGGTCCAGGGGGTCCTGACCCCCCCCTTTCAAATCCATGTATAACGGGTCGTGGAACTCCCCCCCCCACTGAGTGGAGAAAAATTATTTTGGGACCCCCCCCCTTTCAAAAATCCTGGATCCGCCCTTGCAAATGATGTAGTAATATGTGACTTTCGCAATTTAAGTATTTATAAGATTTTTCATCTATATCTATCAACTGAAATAGAAGATCCAAGCGAATCATGAATAGATGCAAAAAAGGTCCGTCAACCAATCAAAATGCGAGTTATTTTTAGAAAAACTGTAATTCCCATGCAAACTTTAATACCCGGCATATCCTTGCCCGCTTGGATAAGAATAAAATAAATTCACCACGATAATAGGGTCACTATCCATACTTGATACTTTCCCGCATGAAAACCAAACGGTCCGCTACCACTGATATTATTGCGATCTAACTGTTTACAATATATACTGCACTCTGCTCTATCGCTTTAGATTAGATCTACAGTAGACTTGCCTGGTCTAGACTGTCTACTGTGTGACATGCACACTTTTTAGTTTTTAGAAACTGTCGCCAGACAAGTTCTTCGTTACCTTGTGTATCCTACCGATATGAGTGGCGGAGAGCTGCTTCAACCATGTTTTAGCTTCAGAAGACTAAGGTTGATCAGACTTCAACAGTTGGGAAACTGTCGTCAACAGATTATATCACAATGACGAAAAACGAAAGGAGACACTCAGTAAACATAACCGGCGATATCCGGAAGCAGTGATAAGCGATTTGTGAACATGCGCACATGATTGCTTCCAGTGACAGTTTCACGCTACTGCAGAAGAGAGATCTAAAGTTATCTTCATCTTGTGATAATAATTAGTGCACTAGAAGTACACAGCTTCTTCCTACGTTCGATTGCTTTATCCAATTAAAGGGACAGTCCTTTCCGGGTATTATTTGTGGAAACGAAATTTTGTCACGCGTGTGCTCTTCGATCTTTATCAATGCATTAAGTTGTCAAATAGATAAATAAGCAAAACTGTTACCCCCAGTAACTTGTTTCAGCTTGGTTGGTTTATTATAATGTAGGATACTGACAGCATTATATGCATAATTGAAATGTCCCCTTGAATTTTGTTTCAACAATAAATAACCCGATACTGCCGATATGACTTTCGGGCGTCGGGTTTTCACTTCACTTGAGTTTGTAGGCCTACTGCAGAAGGGTAACTAAACACACATGTGGGGCAACATTGTGGTCTCTTATTCCATGAAAACGCGTACAACGTCACGAATGACGGCCCGTCTCTCACAAAGACAATACTATTTTATGACCTCGAGAGTAAATTTTACTGATGTTAAAAAATATCAGCTAAATTATGTGTATTCATTATGATTGATGAGGTACGATATCAGTGGATAACAACACTTATCTTACCTTACAGTAAATTACTCGTTTTTGATTGGTTGACGATCGACTCGTTTTATCTTATGGTCACCGCGAGTCTCACCTCTCACGGTGTACAAATTTCATGTACCCCGCTGCCATAGCAACAACTCCTCTCCGAGAAGAGGTGTCGCATAGGATTAAAGATGACGTTACCAAATGACGCACGCGGTGTCCAGAGGTTACATACGTTCGATCAGCTGTTTTCGTGATTATTAATTATACATTTGTTTTCTCGTCATTTTAAGTTTTGTTTGGAACCAAATTCTACATTGCATTACTTGCACATGATATAGGATTAAAATCAAATAGTTTTTCAGCATGTTAAGTGTAATAGTTTTACGTAACACGATTCATAACATTGCAGTCGGGTTGGGCGACGCCATTTTGTTTACATTTAGGGTCAAGGCCGTTCATGCGGTGATGGCTCATCCCTTAACGGCAGTCAAACTTAAATGGATATTTTTTCTTCTGACATGACGGTAAGATAAATACGTTGTATGCTTTTCCCTCGGGTAATACGGTCTGATGTACCATCTTTGTAGAAATGTCAGCCCTCGCCTTGCGGCTCAGGCAACATTTCTACAAAGATGGTACATCAGACCGTATTACCCTCGTGAGAAGCAAACAACTTATACTATCCCCCTCACGTTCAAATTCGCCGTACTTGTTCTCTGACCTTCACTGAATTCATGGCGGGCGTTAATGTATGGTCACGTGGTTTGGGGCTGGTTGTAACAATCTAACTTGGATAGGTTGTAACACATCTTCCTACGCAGAGCCTAAAAGGCCAGTTTCCAAACTGCCAGTTTTATGCCTTGCTGCATAGCCTTGAGTTTTCTGTGCTTGCTCTCTAGTCTGTAGGGGCACTATAGCAGCACAGAAAAGTAGAGTCTCTGCAGCAAGGCATAAAATGACAGTTTGGAAACTGGCCTTTTAGGCTCTGCGTAGGAAGATGGTTGTAACAGTGTTACAACCTTTATATCCCAGCATGTGGTATATGGAATATTATATATATTTCACCGCCAATAATACTCTTATGGTGATGTTAGACTGATTATATATTCTCAAAGTAGCTCTATTTCCTATTTCGAAAAAAAAATCACAACACAATAAGTATATCAAAGGGGAAGTACCACGTTGTTTTTGGAAATACATGGTAATGTCAGGAAAATGAAATTAGATAGTAACAATTGAGAGACAATGTCTCTAAACTAAATATTGCAGTAATAAATCAATTCATCAGATGAAGAGTATTATTGTTTGGTTTGTGTCGAGCTATATTCTAACAATATTGGTGTGTAGGTAGTGGGTATTGGCCTACAGTGTGTGGACTGTGAAAGATAGACGCATGCCGAATGCACAACAAAAAAAGCCCTTTATTTGTCAGAATTACGACTCTGATGACTCTGACCACATCTACTGGTCGACTTTTCTGTCGTGATTCTTTGGAATATAAACATTGTCTGTTTTACTACAACCGCATGGCCATGATTCTACATTCTTGATTCTCGTTTTCCCTGTGTCCCCTTGGAAATGTTACTGGGCGTGTTTTGTACGTCGACTATTTCAAATCAAAGATAGGACAGGAAGTCAAAATGTATGCGCCAATAATTTATTGTTTCATCCCTGAAGTTTTATGTTTGTTTTCTTGTACTGTTATGTTTAATAACTTTCCCTTTATCTAAATCATTATCATTTGTATTCACGTTACAACCAGCCCCAAGCATTGTTTCAACCTGCCCCAACAGTGGGGTAAGTTGTTACATCAATATTTTATAGAGTATTGCCTTCTTACTCATATATGAGTAGGCACGTGCGTGAGTTGGATGTATCTTTGGAAAGGCCAATGTCGACAGTCCTTCTTTGAGTATTGTAGTTGGAATTATCCAACAAACCTACTTCATAAATATACAAACAGTAAATATTGTTACAACCATCCCCGGTCTCCCCTACCATCTTTGTAGAAATGTTGCCCGACTTGAGGGAGAAGCACACAACGTACGTATTTATTATCTTACCGTCACGTCAGAGGCAAATATATTCATGTTTTCTTACCCAAGCGGGTAAGGATATGCCGGGTATTAAAGTTTGCATAATGGTCATGGGAATAACAGTTTTTCTAAAAATAACTCGCATTTTGATTGGTTGACGGAACTTTTTTTCATCCATTCATGAATCGCATGGATCTTCTATTTCAGTTGAGAGATATAGATGAAAAATCTTATACTTAAATTGCGAAAGTCACACATTACTAAAACATTTTTAATGGGAAATCAAGACCTTCTGATGTTTTCTTTGCCGTTAATACAAGTTTAAATCTTCAAGGCGGCGCTAGGTGGGAGAGTCGCTGGCCGAACTGTCGTTACGTCTTAGCTCTATGACGTCATTAATCTTGACGTCAAACAGTGACGTCATACATTCCTCACCACCCCATGTGAACGTGTACGCCTCAGCCTGCTTGTAAGAGCGAAAATGTACGCTTGTCAATGGCAGAGTGCTTTGTCAGAGGCCATATGTTCAACACTTTATTCTAATTTGCTATCATCAATCTGAGAATTGGGTAATTATACTTTATTTAGTAAAAGAATAGGCCTTACTCGATGCATAGGCGAAGTTATGGAAATAAATATGCTTTTATAGCTGAACAGTTCATCGTTACTAGCGGTGATAGATATCACAAATCTGTTGAAAAATGTTTGTTTATTAATACTAGAAATAATTACACGTTCACAATTTAGGACATGACCTCCTAATCCTTTGAGAAGATATTTGCCAAATTCATTCAATTTTGTCAAATAGATTTACAGTTACAATGTATGCAAGTCCATCAACATGAAAAGTTAAATTCCGCTTGTAATAGCCAATGAATTTCGCTTATTTTACAAGCATACACCAACAACACGTGCACCAGAGCTAGTTCTGATGACAATTGGTTAATTTCTCGTAGCCAATACGATGAAAGTAACTATAACTTTGACAATATATACAAAAATGATTATAGTTTCGATTCTTGTATATTGATTGTAATAAATTTTCGGCTTTTTTTAGAAAACAGTACATGAATACTGTATTGTCGGAAGAAATCTATTTCTATCGTATGTTTTGAACACGGCTAACTTATTCATGACACGTCAAAGCCCAGTTTTTGCTTACAGTTGACTTAACATATATTCTTTTATGTGTACAGTATAGAACAGTTTTTTCCAAATCTTCATATTTCTTGAGATATTTGGAAAAAAGCTACACTGAAAACGTAAACAAAACTCACCGATGCCATGGACAAGAGTACACTTCCGCTCGTACAAGCAGGCTAAGGCGTACACGTTCACACGGGGTGCTCACTAGGCTTGTCAAACGTAACGAAAGCTAACGACGTCTTACTTTTTCTTTTCGGTTGTGCGCGGTAAATAAAAGCGCTTTTTTTAATGATATTAAACAATTTTTTTGGATATAATGTGACATCATTATAATAAACTATTTCAAATAACATCTTGAGTTGCGAACTACTTAGAGACGCCCATCCTGAAGTAGTGAGCAAATTTATGAATGGCGTATGAATTTTGAATTATGAAATTTTACAGGAACATAGGAACAAAATAATTAAATGAAGTTCAGTTCGGTTAGTAAATAATTTGAATTTTTAAACGTTTTATGAACATGAATGATGTTATATATGTTTGAACATTTGAACATTATATCACAAATTTGTATTAGAAAAATATTTCATTTATATTAAAACATTATTTCTTTAACTGTCAACATAATCGGACAACAGTCAACATTTACTTATCATTTCACGTCTCAATTTCCAAGCTCAAAAAATGTCTGCAACTATCAACTAAATAGATAAAACACGACTGTTTGAATACAAAATAATGTTTTATAAGTCATCTCTAAGGTGACTTACTTAAGGAAGCCCCTTTTTGTCCAAATACAATTTAGTTCAATGATATACTTGGCATCAATGACGGTCGTGTCAATAAAATTGTTTTAGCATAACTAACAAAAGTCGTTTTTCCATATCAAAAGAAAGTATACAAGGTGTGTGTTACAGTGTATGAAAAGGGAAAGTATAAATAACATTTGTTGCTTACAGTGAATGAAAAAGGATGGTAAATGACTAACGAACAAAGTTATACCATATGTGTCTGATTACGAAACCGGTAAGTTTAATCAGAACAATGCCTTAGTTTTAAAAGGGAAAGTGAATGTAATATAGTGAATATACGTCAATATACCTAATTTGGCAAGAATTGTATGACAAGGAACGTAAAGATACTAGATATGCTTGATAGTGAATGACAGAGGACAGTACATGTGTCTTTTATTGTATGATAAAGTAAAGTGAATACAGTATCTGATATTGTAAACACGAATTTATTACTCTCCCGTTGAAGATATTGCTGTTTAATAAATCAACCATGTTATTACACTATGTGTCATAACATCGCGCGCTGACCGAATGTCGTGACGTTATGATGACGTCACAATTGTTAAGTATGACGTCATAATGTCAGCGGGCCGGCCGCGACAGTCATGTTGGCGACTTTCTTTGTATTTTTACGATGTTATTAAGCAAGTAATAAATAAAATACTAACTCGGTCCCGTTTCATAACATTTTTATGAAACTCGTGAATGGTATAGGTATTTAACTCGCTTTCGCTCGTTAAATACCAACCCATTCACTCGTTTCATAAATATGTTTTGAATTCGTTTAGTATTCTCTATATATTGTATATGACAAAGTAAAGTTGTATAACATATATGTCCGGTAGCGTGCGATAAAGGCAAATTGTATTCAAGACATGTCTGTGAAATTTATGAAATGTATCTTTCTAGCACAAAGTCTTGTCTTCGTCACTCTGTGTTTGTATTACTACGCTCTGTCTTCAATTGAATATTTGTCCTTTTCATTAGACTCCATTTTGAATATCCGTGAGAGGTATGGGATGGTCGTGCTCAATATCAGACAAGTGAAAATATGAATAATTGTTATTGAACAATAATTGTTCCTTGATTACCAAAATGATGTGAAACTGGATTGGAAATATTGGCTGAACGCAGGAGAAACCGCAATCGTTAATTTATAGCATATGAAATAATATGACACTACAATACCTTAAATATATTTTACCTTAAATAAAAAACTATCATCTGACTAATAAAAATTTAAAAAAAAATAAAAATTCCTATGTTCCATCCATAACGGGACGAAAATCCTTTCAAACTGAGGAATAGTATGTCGATCAAGTCTTTTAATCCAGTATAAAAAATAATCGTTATGCTGCTCCTATATATTACGATTATGTATCTAGAAACATCAACACTATTCTAGAAAACTTCGTTACGTGTGTAGCTCTAAAATCTTGAACTATTTCGTGTAGGTATATTTATAGTCAAGTTGCTCATTTGGAAATAATCGGGAAAATTAATATCATGACTTGTTTGATCGTAAATAAATAAATCAGAAATAAATTTCATGATGTCACATTTACGTAACGAACAATACTTGGAACTTCCTTTTGCAATGACTATCAATACACATATGAACATATTCAAAATTTTGATTGGCTCGAAAAGACAACATTGTGCAAAATTGATTAGATGAATAAGACACAAAATCCAATTATTCCACTTAGTATGTTTCACTTACTTAAATCATTGACACTTTACTATACGCATCGAGAGATTGTTGTGTGTCTCTATATAATACCCCCATTTCACTGAGCTACGACTTTGAAAAGTGTTCAAGACTCTTCCCGACTATTCCCGACTTTTCCACTACGACTTTGTTGGCATGAGTCGGGAGCAAATATAGGTCAAATTATGAAATTTGAAATTTCTACGAGTTACTAACGACACTCTCAAGTGTTACCTACGACATACACGACTGACATACGACACAGTGAGGAGGAACTCCTGACAGACTTAGGAGGCACCCCCGACAATAAACTGAGGAACTTACGACTCATCCAAACTCAGATACGACTCAATACGACTGAGACCGTCTCGTTAACGACTCACTGCCGAGTCTTTCACGACACCAAGTCACCACCACGACTCTTACAAAGACTCATTTCCGACTACCTTACGACTCACTGTCGACCCACTCACGACCTGAACGACTTATTTACGACTCGTTCACGACAATGAAGACTCCTCACGACACAGAAACGTCTCACGTGCGAGTCACAGACGATCCACGTACGATAAAATCGGCAATTTTAGACCGGAATCGGGCATATAAAAGGCAAACAACCGCCGACTATGTTGCTATGAGTAGTCAGGTTTGGGTCGTCACTGGGCGTCTTTGAGTATTGGTTAGTCGTACATGTGTTTGCACTAGTTGGGAGTGAGTCGGCATGTAAATAAGGGAAAGAACTATTCCCGACTCACAACCGACAACCACGTTTCAATCCAACTATGTACGACTTATTCACGATTCAATATGATTCCATACGACTTAATAGGACTCAGATACGAGCAACACGACTCTTTGACGACTCAATACGACGTCAATGGAATTTCTGGAATTTCCGGTTGAAAAGTACGAACCACGCCGGACTTAAAAAGTCGGGAGTGGGTTTTTGAACATGTTCAAAAACCCACTCCCGACAAAATTTGACATCCCGACTCTTCCAGACTCATACAGACCCATACAGACTCAACTACGCTCAGAGGCGACTAAAGATGACTCAGAGACGCTTAATTACGAGTCAATGACGACATTTGGCCTATTTTCAGTCGGCAATGGCTCGTAGCTCAGTGAAATGGGGGTATTAGGCTCTTATGAAAAGGGGAGTGAGCGGAGAGATTGGTGTTTGTCTCTATAAAAAGCTCTTATGAAAAGTGGAGAGAGGAGAGAGATTATTGTTTGTCTCTATATACGGCTCTTATGAAAAGGGGAGAGAGGGGAGAGAGAGGAAAGATTGTTATGTGTCTCTATATAAGGCTCTTATGAAAAGGGGAGAGAGGGGGAAAGATTGTTGTGTGTCTCTATATAAGGCTCTTATGTAAAGGGGAGAAGGGAGAGAGGGGAAAGATTGTTATGTGTCTCTATATAAGGCTCTTATGTAAAGGGGAGAGAGGAGAGAGAGGGGAGAGATTGTTGTGTGTCTCTATATAAGGCTATTATGTAAAGGGGAGAGGGGAGAGATTGTTGTGTGTCTCTATATAAGGCTATTATGTAAAGGGGAGAGGGGAGAGATTGTTGTGTGTCTCTATATAAGGCTATTATGTAAAGGGGAAAGAGGGGAGAGATTGTTGTGTGTCTCTATATAAGGCTCTTATGACAAGGGGAAAGAGGGGAGAGATTGTTGTGTGTCTCTATATAAGGCTCTTATGACAAGGGGAAAGAGGGGAGAGATTGTTGTGTGTCTCTATATAAGGCTCTTATGAAAAGGGGAGAGAGGGAAGAGAGGGGAGAGATTGTTGTGTGTCCCTATATAAGGCTCTTATGAAAGGGGGAGATAGAGGAGAGATTGTTCTGTGTCTCTATATACAGCTCCAAGAAAAGGGAAGAGAGGGGAGAGATTGTTGTGTGTCTCTATATAAGGCTCTTATGAAAGGGGGAGATAGAGGAGAGATTGTTCTGTGTCTCTATATAAGGCTCTGATGAAAAGGGGAGAGAGGGGAGAGATTGTTGTGTGTCTCTATATAAGGCTATTATGTAAAGGGGAGAGAGGGGAGAGATTGTTGTGTGTCTCTATATAAGGCTCTTATGAAAGGGGGAGATAGAGGAGAGATTGTTCTGTGTCTCTATATAAGGCTCTTATGACAAGGGGAGAGAGGGGAGAGATTTTTGTGTCTCTATATAAGGCTCTTATGAAAAGGGGAGAGAGGGGAGAGTGGGGAGAGATTGTTGTGTGTCTCTATATAAGGCTCTTATGACAAGGGGAAAGAGGGGAGAGATTGTTGTGTGTCTCTATATAAGGCTTTTATGAAAAGGGGAGAGAGGGGAGAGAGGGGAGAGATTGTTGTGTGTCTCTATATAAGGCTCTTATGACAAGGGGAAAGAGGGGAGAGATTGTTGTGTGTCTCTATATAAGGCTCTTATGAAAAGGGGAGAGAGGGGAGAGAGGGGAGAGATTGTTGTGTGTCCCTATATAAGGCTCTTATGAAAGGGGGAGATAGAGGAGAGATTGTTCTGTGTCTCTATATACAGCTCCAAGAAAAGGGAAGAGAGGGGAGAGATTGTTGTGTGTCTCTATATAAGGCTCTTATGAAAGGGGGAGATAGAGGAGAGATTGTTCTGTGTCTCTATATAAGGCTCTGATGAAAAGGGGAGAGAGGGGAGAGATTGTTGTGTGTCTCTATATAAGGCTATTATGTAAAGGGGAGAGAGGGGAGAGATTGTTGTGTGTCTCTATATAAGGCTCTTATGAAAGGGGGAGATAGAGGAGAGATTGTTCTGTGTCTCTATATAAGGCTCTTATGACAAGGGGAGAGAGGGGAGAGATTTTTGTGTCTCTATATAAGGCTCTTATGAAAAGGGGAGAGAGGGGAGAGTGGGGAGAGATTGTTGTGTGTCTCTATATAAGGCTCTTATGAAAAGGGGAGAGAGGGGAGAGATTGTTGTGTGTCTCTATATAAGGCTATTATGTAAAGGGGAGAGAGGGGAGAGATTGTTGTGTGTCTCTATATAAGGCTCTTATGAAAGGGGGAGATAGAGGAGAGATTGTTCTGTGTCTCTATATAAGGCTCTTATGACAAGGGGAGAGAGGGGAGAGATTTTTGTGTCTCTATATAAGGCTCTTATGAAAAGGGGAGAGAGGGGAGAGTGGGGAGAGATTGTTGTGTGTCTCTATATAAGGCTCTTATGAAAAGGGGAGAGATGGGAGAGATTATTGTGTGTCTCTATATAAGGCTCTTATGAAAAGGGAAGAGAGGGGAGAGATTGTTGTGTGTCTCTATATAAGGCTCTTATGAAAAGGGGAGAGATGGGAGAGATTATTGTGTGTCTCTATATAAGGCTCTTATGAAAAGGGAAGAGAGGGGAGAGATTATTGTGTGTCTCTATATAAGGCTCTTATGAAAAGGGAAGAGAGGGGAGAGATTGTTGTGTGTCTCTATATAAGGCTATTATGAAAAGGGGAGAGAGGGGAGAGAGGGGAGAGAGGGGAGAGATTGTTTTGTGTCTCTATATAAGGCTCTTATGAAAAGGGTAGAGAGGGGAGAGATTGTTGTGTGTCTCTATATAAGGCTCTTATGAAAAGGGGAGTGAGCGGAGAGATTGGTGTTTGTCTCTATAAAAAGCTCTTATGAAAAGTGGAGAGAGGAGAGAGATTATTGTTTGTCTCTATATACGGCTCTTATGAAAAGGGGAGAGAGGAAAGATTGTTATGTGTCTCTATATAAGGCTCTTATGAAAAGGGGAGAGAGGGGGAAAGATTGTTGTGTGTCTCTATATAAGGCTCTTATGTAAAGGGGAGAAGGGAGAGAGGGGAAAGATTGTTATGTGTCTCTATATAAGGCTCTTATGTAAAGGGGAGAGAGGAGAGAGAGGGGAGAGATTGTTGTGTGTCTCTATATAAGGCTATTATGTAAAGGGGAGAGGGGAGAGATTGTTGTGTGTCTCTATATAAGGCTATTATGTAAAGGGGAGAGGGGAGAGATTGTTGTGTGTCTCTATATAAGGCTATTATGTAAAGGGGAAAGAGGGGAGAGATTGTTGTGTGTCTCTATATAAGGCTCTTATGACAAGGGGAAAGAGGGGAGAGATTGTTGTGTGTCTCTATATAAGGCTCTTATGACAAGGGGAAAGAGGGGAGAGATTGTTGTGTGTCTCTATATAAGGCTCTTATGAAAAGGGGAGAGAGGGAAGAGAGGGGAGAGATTGTTGTGTGTCCCTATATAAGGCTCTTATGAAAGGGGGAGATAGAGGAGAGATTGTTCTGTGTCTCTATATACAGCTCCAAGAAAAGGGAAGAGAGGGGAGAGATTGTTGTGTGTCTCTATATAAGGCTCTTATGAAAGGGGGAGATAGAGGAGAGATTGTTCTGTGTCTCTATATAAGACTCTGATGAAAAGGGGAGAGAGGGGAGAGATTGTTGTGTGTCTCTATATAAGGCTATTATGTAAAGGGGAGAGAGGGGAGAGATTGTTGTGTGTCTCTATATAAGGCTCTTATGAAAGGGGGAGATAGAGGAGAGATTGTTCTGTGTCTCTATATAAGGCTCTTATGACAAGGGGAGAGAGGGGAGAGATTTTTGTGTCTCTATATAAGGCTCTTATGAAAAGGGGAGAGAGGGGAGAGTGGGGAGAGATTGTTGTGTGTCTCTATATAAGGCTCTTATGACAAGGGGAAAGAGGGGAGAGATTGTTGTGTGTCTCTATATAAGGCTCTTATGAAAAGGGGAGAGAGGGGAGAGAGGGGAGAGAGGGGAGAGAGGGGAGAGATTGTTGTGTGTCTCTATATAAGGCTCTTATGACAAATGGAAAGAGGGGAGAGATTGTTGTGTGTCTCTATATAAGGCTCTTATGAAAAGGGGAGAGAGGGGAGAGAGGGGAGAGATTGTTGTGTGTCCCTATATAAGGCTCTTATGAAAGGGGGAGATAGAGGAGAGATTGTTCTGTGTCTCTATATACAGCTCCAAGAAAAGGGAAGAGAGGGGAGAGATTGTTGTGTGTCTCTATATAAGGCTCTTATGAAAGGGGGAGATAGAGGAGAGATTGTTCTGTGTCTCTATATAAGGCTCTGATGAAAAGGGGAGAGAGGGGAGAGATTGTTGTGTGTCTCTATATAAGGCTATTATGTAAAGGGGAGAGAGGGGAGAGATTGTTGTGTGTCTCTATATAAGGCTCTTATGAAAGGGGGAGATAGAGGAGAGATTGTTCTGTGTCTCTATATAAGGCTCTTATGACAAGGGGAGAGAGGGGAGAGATTTTTGTGTCTCTATATAAGGCTCTTATGAAAAGGGGAGAGAGGGGAGAGTGGGGAGAGATTGTTGTGTGTCTCTATATAAGGCTCTTATGAAAAGGGGAGAGAGGGGAGAGATTGTTGTGTGTCTCTATATAAGGCTATTATGTAAAGGGGAGAGAGGGGAGAGATTGTTGTGTGTCTCTATATAAGGCTCTTATGAAAGGGGGAGATAGAGGAGAGATTGTTCTGTGTCTCTATATAAGGCTCTTATGAAAAGGGGAGAGAGGGGAGAGATTTTTGTGTCTCTATATAAGGCTCTTATGAAAAGGGGAGAGAGGGGAGAGTGGGGAGAGATTGTTGTGTGTCTCTATATAAGGCTCTTATGAAAAGGGGAGAGATGGGAGAGATTATTGTGTGTCTCTATATAAGGCTCTTATGAAAAGGGAAGAGAGGGGAGAGATTGTTGTGTGTCTCTATATAAGGCTATTATGAAAAGGGGAGAGAGGGGAGAGAGGGGAGAGAGGGGAGAGATTGTTTTGTGTCTCTATATAAGGCTCTTATGAAAAGGGTAGAGAGGGGAGAGATTGTTGTGTGTCTCTATATAAGGCTCTTATGAAAAGGGGAGAGAGGGGAGAGATTGTTGTGTGTCTCTATATAAGGCTCTTATGAAAAGGGGAGAGAGGGGAGAGATTGTTGTGTGTCTCTATATAAGGCTCTTATGAAAAGGGGAGAGAGGGGAGAGATTGTTGTGTGTCTCTTTATAAGGCTCTTATGAAAAGGGGAGAGAGGGTAGAGATTGTTGTGTGTCTCTTTATAAGGCTCTTATGAAAAGGGGAGAGAGGGTAGAGACTGTTGTGTGTCTCTATATAAGGCTCTTATGAAAAGGGGAGAGAGGGGAGAGATTGTTGTGTGTCTCTATATAAGGCTCTTATGAAAAGGGGAGAGAGGGAAGAGAAGGGAGAGATTGTTGTGTGTCTCTATATAAGGCTCTTATGAAAAGGGTAGCGAGGGTAGAGATTGTTGTGTGTCTCTATATAAGGCTCTTATGAAAAGGGGAGAGAGGGGAGAGATTGTTGTGTGTCTCTATATAAGGCTCTTATGAAAAGGGGAGAGAGGGGAGAGATTGTTGTGTGTCTCTATATAAGGCTCTTATGAAAAGGGGAGAGAGGGGAGAGATTGTTGTGTGTCTCTTTATAAGGCTCTTATGAAAAGGGGAGAGAGGGTAGAGATTGTTGTGTGTCTCTTTATAAGGCTCTTATGAAAAGGGGAGAGAGGGTAGAGATTGTTGTGTGTCTCTATATAAGGCTCTTATGAAAAGGGGAGAGAGGGGAGAGATTGTTGTGTGTCTCTATATAAGGCTCTTATGAACAGGGGAGAGAGGGGAGAGATTGTTGTGTGTCTCTATATACGGCTCTTATGAAAAGTGGAGAGAGGGGAGAGATTATTGTGTGTCTTTATATACGGCTCTTATGAAAAGGGAAGAGAGAGGAGAGAGGGGAGAGAGTGTTGTGTGTCTCTATATAAGGCTCTTATGAACAGGGGAGAGAGGGGAAAGATTATTGTGTGTCTCTATATACGGCTCTTATGAAAAGGGAAGAGAGGGGAGAGAAGGGAGAGATTGTGGTGTGTCTCTATATAAGGCTCTTATGAAAAGAGGAGAGAGGGGAGAGGTTGTGTGTCTCTATATGAGGCTCTTATGAAACGAGGAGAGAGGGGAGAGGTTGTGTGTCTCTATATAAGGCTCTTATGAAAAAAGGAGAGAGGGGAGAGGTTGTGTGTCTCTATATAAGGCTCTTATGAAAAGGGGAGAGAGGGGAGAGATTGTTGTGTGTCTCTATATAAGGCTCTTATGAAAAGGGGAGAGAGGGGAGAGAGGGGAGAGATTGTTGTGTGTCTCTATATAAGGCTCTTATGAAAAGGGGAGAGAGGGGAGAGATTGTTGTGTGTCTCTATATAAGGCTCTTATGAAAAGGGGAGAGAGGGGAGAGAGGGGAGAGATTGTTGTGTGTCTCTATATAAGGCTCTTATGAAAAGGGGAGAGAGGGGAGAGATTGTTGTGTGTCTCTATATAAGGCTCTTATGAAAAGGGGAGAGAGGGGAGAGAGGGGAGAGATTGTTGTGTGTCTCTATATAAGGCTCTTATGAAAAGGGGAGAGAGGGGAGAGATTGTTGTGTGTCTCTATATACAGCTCCAAGAAAAGGGGAGAGAGTGGAGAGGTTGTGTGTCTCTATATGAGGCTCTTATGAAACGAGGAGAGAGGGGAGAGGTTGTGTGTCTCTATATAAGGCTCTTATGAAAAAAGGAGAGAGGAGAGAGGTTGTGTGTCTCTATATAAGGCTCTTATGAAAAGGGGAGAGAGGGGAGAGAGGGAAGAGATTGTTGTGTGTCTCTATAAAAGGCTCTTATGAAAAGGGGAGAGAGGGGAGAGAGGGGAGAGATTGTTGTGTGTCTCTATATAAGGCTCTTATGAAAAGAGGAGAGAGGGTAGAGATTGTTGTGTGTCTCTATATAAGGCTCTTATGAAAAAAGGAGAGAGGGGAGAGGTTGTGTGTCTCTATATAAGGCTCTTATGAAAAGGGAAGAGAGGGGAGAGATTGGTGTGTGTCTCTATATAAGGCTCTTATGAAAAGGGGAGAGAGGGGAGAGAGGGGAGAGATTGTTGTGTGTCTCTATATAAGGCTCTTATGAAAAGGGGAGAGAGGGGAGAGATTGTTGTGTGTCTCTATATAAGGCTCTTATGAAAAGGGGAGAGAGGGGAGAGAGGGGAGAGATTGTTGTGTGTCTCTATATAAGGCTCTTATGAAAAGGGGAGAGAGGGGAGAGATTGTTGTGTGTCTCTATATAAGGCTCTTATGAAAAGGGGAGAGAGGGGAGAGAGGGGAGAGATTGTTGTGTGTCTCTATATAAGGCTCTTATGAAAAGGGGAGAGAGGGGAGAGATTGTTGTGTGTCTCTATATACAGCTCCAAGAAAAGGGGAGAGAGTGGAGAGGTTGTGTGTCTCTATATGAGGCTCTTATGAAACGAGGAGAGAGGGGAGAGGTTGTGTGTCTCTATATAAGGCTCTTATGAAAAAAGGAGAGAGGAGAGAGGTTGTGTGTCTCTATATAAGGCTCTTATGAAAAGGGGAGAGAGGGGAGAGAGGGAAGAGATTGTTGTGTGTCTCTATATAAGGCTCTTATGAAAAGGGGAGAGAGGGGAGAGAGGGGAGAGATTGTTGTGTGTCTCTATATAAGGCTCTTATGAAAAGAGGAGAGAGGGTAGAGATTGTTGTGTGTCTCTATATAAGGCTCTTATGAAAAAAGGAGAGAGGGGAGAGGTTGTGTGTCTCTATATAAGGCTCTTATGAAAAGGGAAGAGAGGGGAGAGATTGGTGTGTGTCTCTATATAAGGCTCTTATGAAAAGGGGAGAGAGGGGAGAGATTGTTGTGTGTCTCTATATAAGGCTCTTATGAACAGGGGAGAGAGGGGAGAGAGGGGAGAGATTGTTGTGTGTCTCTATATAAGGCTCTAATGAACAGGGGAGAGAGGGGAGAGATTGTTGTGTGTCTCTATATAAGGCTCTTATGAACAGGGGAGAGAGGGGAGAGATTGTTGTGTGTCTCTATATAAGGCTCTTATGAAAAGGGGAGAGAGGCGAGAGAATGTTGTGTGTCTATATATAAGGCTCTTATGAAAAGGGGAGAGAGGGGAGAGATTAGTGTGTGTCTCTATATACGGCTCTTATGAAAAGGGAAGAGAGGGGAGAGAGGGGAGAGATTGTTGTGTGTCTCTATATAAGGCTCTTATGAAAAGGGGAGAGAGGGGAGAGAGGGGGAAAAATTGTTGTGTGTCTCTATATAAGGCTCTTATGAAAAGAGGAGAGAGGGAAGAGGTTGTGTGTCTCTATATAAAGCTGTTATGAAAAGGGGAGAGAGGGGAGAGATTGTTGTGTGTCTCTATATAAGGCTCTTTTGAAAAAGGAAGAGTGGGGAGAGATTGTTGTGTGTCTCTATATAAGGCTCTTATGAAAAGGGGAGAGAGGGGAGAGATTGGTGTGTGTCTCTATATAAGGCTCTTATGAAAAGGGGAGAGAGGGTAGAGATTGTTGTGTGTCTCTATATAAGGCTCTTATGAAAAGGGGAGAGAGGGGAGAGATTATTGTGTGTCTCTATATACGGCTCTTATGAAAAGGGAAAAGAGGGGAGAGGGGGGAGAGATTGTGTGTCTCTATATAAGGCTCTTATGAAAAGGGGAGAGAGGGGAGAGAGGGGGAAAGATTGTTGTGTGTCTCTATATAAGGCTCTTATGAAAAGAGGAGAGAGGGGAGAGGTTGTGTGTCTCTATATAAGGCTCTCATGAAAAGGGGAGAGAGGGGAGAGATTGTTGTGTGTCTGTATATAAGGCTCTTATGAAAAGGGGAGAGAGGGGAGAGATTGTTGTGTGTCTCTATATAAGGCTCTTATGAAAAGGGGAGAGAGGGGAGAGATTAGTGTGTGTCTCTATATACGGCTCTTATGAAAAGGAAAGAGAGGGGAGAGAGGGGAGAGATTGTTGTGTGTCTCTATATATGGCTCTTATGAAAAGGGGAGAGAGGGGAGAGGTTATGTGTCTCTATATAAGGCTCTTTTGAAAAGGGGAGAGAGGGGAGAGATTGTTGTGTGTCTCTATATAAGGCTCTTATGAAAAGGGGAGAGAGGGGAGAGAGGGGAGAGAGTGTTGTGTGTCTCTATATAAGGCTCTTATGAACAGGGGAGAGAGGGGAAAGATTATTGTGTGTCTCTATATACGGCTCTTATGAAAAGGGAAGAGAGGGGAGAGAAGGGAGAGATTGTGGTGTGTCTCTATATAAGGCTCTTATGAAAAGAGGAGAGAGGGGAGAGGTTGTGTGTCTCTATATGAGGCTCTTATGAAACGAGGAGAGAGGGGAGAGGTTGTGTGTCTCTATATAAGGCTCTTATGAAAAAAGGAGAGAGGGGAGAGGTTGTGTGTCTCTATATAAGGCTCTTATGAAAAGGGGAGAGAGGGGAGAGATTGTTGTGTGTCTCTATATAAGGCTCTTATGAAAAGGGGAGAGAGGGGAGAGAGGGGAGAGATTGTTGTGTGTCTCTATATAAGGCTCTTATGAAAAGGGGAGAGAGGGGAGAGATTGTTGTGTGTCTCTATATAAGGCTCTTATGAAAAGGGGAGAGAGGGGAGAGAGGGGAGAGATTGTTGTGTGTCTCTATATAAGGCTCTTATGAAAAGGGGAGAGAGGGGAGAGATTGTTGTGTGTCTCTATATAAGGCTCTTATGAAAAGGGGAGAGAGGGGAGAGAGGGGAGAGATTGTTGTGTGTCTCTATATAAGGCTCTTATGAAAAGGGGAGAGAGGGGAGAGATTGTTGTGTGTCTCTATATACAGCTCCAAGAAAAGGGGAGAGAGGGGAGAGGTTGTGTGTGTCTCTATATACGGCTCTTATGAAAAGGGGAGAGAGGGGAGAGAGGGGAGAGATTGTTGTGTGTCTCTATATAAGGCTCTTATGAAAAGGGGAGAGAGGGGAGAGAGGGGAGAGATTGTTGTGTGGCTCTATATACGGCTCTTATGAAAAGGGGAGAGAGGGGAGAGATTGGTGTGTGTCTCTATATAAGGCTCTTATGAAAAGGGGAGAGAGGGGAGAGATTGGTGTGTGTCTCTATATAAGGCTTTTTTGAAAAGGGGAGAGAGGGGAGAGATTGTTGTGTGTCTCTATATAAGGCTCTTATGAAAAGGGGAGAGAGGGGAAAGAGGGGAGAGATTGTTGTGTGTCTCTATATACGGCTCTTATGAAAAGGGGAGAGAGGGGAGAGATTGTTGTGTGGCTCTATATAAGGCTCTTATGAAAAGGGGAGAGAGGGGAAAGAGGGGAGAGATTGTTGTGTGGCTCTATATAAGGCTCTTATGAAAAGGGGAGAGAGGGGAAAGAGGGGAGAGATTGTTGTGTGTCTCTATATACGGCTCTTATGAAAAGGGGAGAGAGGGGAGAGATTGTTGTGTGTCTCTATATACGGCTCTTATGAAAAGGGGAGAGAGGGGAGAGATTGTTGTGTGGCTCTATATAAGGCTCTTATGAAAAGGGGAGAGAGGAGAGAGATTGTTGTGTGTCTCTATATAAGGCTCTTATGAAAAGGGGAGAGAGGGGAAAGAGGGGAGAGATTGTTGTGTGGCTCTATATAAGGCTCTTATGAAAAGGGGAGAGAGGGGAAAGAGGGGAGAGATTGTTGTGTGTCTCTATATAAGGCTCTTATGAAAAGGGGAGAGAGGGGAGAGAGGGGAGAGATTGTTGTGTGTCTCTATATACGGCTCTTATGAAAAGGGGAGAGAGGGGAGAGATTGTTGTGTGTCTCTATATAAGGCTCTTATGAAAAGGGGAGAGAGGGGAAAGAGGGGAGAGATTGTTGTGTGTCTCTATATACGGCTCTTATGAAAAGGGGAGAGAGGGGAGAGATTGTTGTGTGGCTCTATATAAGGCTCTTATGAAAAGGGGAGAGAGGAGAGAGATTGTTGTGTGTCTCTATATAAGGCTCTTATGAAAAGGGGAGAGAGGAGAGAGATTGTTGTGTGTCTCTATATAAGGCTCTTATGAAAAGGGGAGAGAGGGGAAAGAGGGGAGAGATTGTTGTGTGGCTCTATATAAGGCTCTTATGAAAAGGGGAGAGAGGGGAGAGATTGTTGTGTGTCTCTATATAAGGCTCTTATGAAAAGGGGGAGAGAGGGGAAAGAGGGGAGAGATTGTTGTGTGTCTCTATATACGGCTCTTATGAAAAGGGGAGAGAGGGGAGAGATTGTTGTGTGGCTCTATATAAGGCTCTTATGAAAAGGGGAGAGAGGAGAGAGATTGTTGTGTGTCTCTATATAAGGCTCTTATGAAAAGGGGAGAGAGGAGAGAGATTGTTGTGTGTCTCTATATAAGGCTCTTATGAAAAGGGGAGAGAGGGGAAAGAGGGGAGAGATTGTTGTGTGTCTCTATATACGGCTCTTATGAAAAGGGGAGAGAGGGGAGAGATTGTTGTGTGGCTCTATATAAGGCTCTTATGAAAAGGGGAAAGAGGGGAGAGATTGTTGTGTGGCTCTATATAAGGCTCTTATGAAAAGGGGAGAGAGGGGAAAGAGGGGAGAGATTGTTGTGTGTCTCTATATAAGGCTCTTATGAAAAGGGGAGAGAGGGGAGAGAGGGGAGAGATTGTTGTGTGGCTCTATATAAGGCTCTTATGAAAAGGGGAGAGAGGGGAAAGAGGGGAGAGATTGTTGTGTGTCTCTATATACGGCTCTTATGAAAAGGGGAAAGAGGGGAGAGATTGTTGTGTGGCTCTATATAAGGCTCTTATGAAAAGGGGAGAGAGGGGAAAGAGGGGAGAGATTGTTGTGTGTCTCTATATAAGGCTCTTATGAAAAGGGGAGAGAGGGGAGAGATTGTTGTGTGGCTCTATATAAGGCTCTTATGAAAAGGGGAGAGAGGGGAAAGAGGGGAGAGATTGTTGTGTGTCTCTATATACGGCTCTTATGAAAAGGGGAGAGAGGGGAGAGATTGTTGTGTGTCTCTATATAAGGCTCTTATGAAAAGGGGAGAGAGGAGAGAGATTGTTGTGTGTCTCTATATAAGGCTCTTATGAAAAGGGGAGAGAGGAGAGAGATTGTTGTGTGTCTCTATATAAGGCTCTTATGAAAAGGGGAGAGAGGGGAAAGAGGGGAGAGATTGTTATGTGGCTCTATATAAGGCTCTTATGAAAAGGGGAGAGAGGGGAGAGAGGGGAGAGATTGTTGTGTGTCTCTATATAAGGCTCTTATGAAAAGGGGAGAGAGGGGAGAGAGGGGAGAGATTGTTGTGTGTCTCTATATAAGGCTCTTATGAAAAGGGGAGAAGGGAGAGAGGGGAGAGATTGTTGTGTGTCTCTATATAAGGCTCTTATGAAAAGGGGAGAGAGGGGAGAGATTGTTGTGTGGCTCTATATAAGGCTCTTATGAAAAGGGGGAGAGAGGGGAGAGAGGGGAGAGATTGTTGTGTGGCTCTATATACGGCTCTTATGAAAAGGGGAGAGAGGGGAGAGAGGGGAGAGATTGTTGTGTGTCTCTATATAAGGCTCTTATGAAAAGGGGAGAGAGGGGAGAGAGGGGAGAGATTGTTGTGTGTCTCTATATAAGGCTCTTATGAAAAGGGGAGAAGGGAGAGAGGGGAGAGATTGTTGTGTGTCTCTATATAAGGCTCTTATGAAAAGGGGAGAGAGGGGAGAGATGGGAGAGATTGTTGTGTGTCTCTATATACGGCTCTTATGAAAAGGGGAGAGAGGGGAGAGATTGTTGTGTGTCTCTATATAAGGCTCTTATGATAAGGGGAGAGAGGGGAGAGATTGTTGTGTGTCTCTATATACGGCTCTTATGAAAAGGGGAGAGAGGGGAAAGATTGTTATGTGTCTCTATATAAGGCTCTTATGAAAAGGGGAGAGAAGGGAGAGATTAGTGTGTGTCTCTATATACGGCTCTTATGAAAAGGGGAGAGAGGGGAGAGATTGTTGTGTGTCTCTATATACGGCTCTTATGAAAAGGGGAGAGAGGGGAAAGATTGTTATGTGTCTCTATATAAGGCTCTTATGAAAAGGGGAGAGAGGGGAGAGAGGGGAGAGATTGTTGTGTGTCTCTATATACGGCTCTTATGAAAAGTGGAGAGAGGAGAGAGATTGTTGTGTGTCTCTATATAAGGCTCTTATGAAAAGGGGAGAGAGGAGAGAGATTGTTGTGTGTCTCTATATAAGGCTCTTATGAAAAGGGGAGAGAGGGGAAAGAGGGGAGAGATTGTTGTGTGGCTCTATATAAGGCTCTTATGAAAAGGGGAGAGAGGGGAGAGATTGTTGTGTGTCTCTATATAAGGCTCTTATGAAAAGGGGAGAGAGGGGAGAGAGGGGAGAGATTGTTGTGTGGCTCTATATACGGCTCTTATGAAAAGGGGAGAGAGGGGAGAGAGGGGAGAGATTGTTGTGTGTCTATATATACGGCTCTTATGAAAAGGGGAGAGAGGAGAGAGATTGTTGTGTGTCTCTATATACGGCTCTTATGAAAAGGGGAGAGAGGGGAAAGATTGTTATGTGTCTCTATATAAGGCTCTTATGAAAAGGGGAGAGAGGGGAGAGAGGGGAGAGATTGTTGTGTGTCTCTATATACGGCTCTTATGAAAAGGGGAGAGAGGAGAGAGATTGTTGTGTGTCTCTATATAAGGCTCTTATGAAAAGGGGAGAGAGGGGAGAGATAGGTGTGTGTCTCTATATAAGGCTCTTATGAAAAGCGGAGAGGGGAGAGAGGGGAGAGATTGTTGTGTGTCTCTATATAAGGCTCTTATGAAAAGGGGAGAGAGGGGAGAGAGGGAAGAGATTGTTGTGTGTCTCTATATAAGGCTCTTATGAAAAGGGGAGAGAGAGGAGAGAGGGGAGAGAGGGGAGAGATTGTTGTGTGTCTCTATATAAGGCTCTTATGAAAAGGGGAGAGAGGGTAGAGATTGTTGTGTGTCTCTATACAAGGCTCTTATGAACAGGGGAGAGAGGGGAGAGATTGTTGTATGTCTCTATATAAGGCTCTTATGAAAAGGGGAGAGAGGGGAGAGAATGTTGTGTGTCTATATATAAGGCTCTTATGAAAAGGGGAGAGAGGGGAGAGATTAGTGTGTGTCTCTATATACGGCTCTTATGAAAAGGGAAGAGAGGGGAGAGAGGGGAGAGATTGTTGTGTGTCTCTATATAAGGCTCTTATGAAAAGGGGAGAGAGGGGAGAGAGGGGAGAGAGGGGGAAAGATTGTTGTGTGTCTCTATATAAGGCTCTTATGAAAAGAGGAGAGAGGGAAGAGGTTGTGTGTCTCTATATAAGGCTGTTATGAAAAGGGGAGAGAGGGGAGAGATTGTTGTGTGTCCCTATATAAGGCTCTTATGAAAAGGGGAGAGAGGGGAGAGATTGTTGTGTGTCTCTATATAAGGCTCTTATGAATAGGGAAGAGTGGGGAGAGATTGTTGTGTGTCTCTATATAAGGCTCTTATGAAAAGGGGAGAGAGGGGAGAGATTGTTGTGTGTCTCTATATAAGGCTCTTATGAAAAGGGGAGAGAGGGGAGAGATTATTGTGTGTCTCTATATACGGCTCTTATGAAAAGGGAATATAGGGGAGAGAGGGGAGAGATTGTGTGTCTCTATATTAGGCTCTTATGAAAAGGGGAGAGAGGGGGAAAGATTGTTGTGTGTCTCTATATAAGGCTCTTATGAAAAGAGGAGAGAGGGGAGAGGTTGTGTGTCTCTATATAAGGCTCTTATGAAAAGGGGAGAGAGGGGAGAGATTGTTGTGTGTCTGTATATAAGACTCTTATGAAAAGGGGAGAGAGGGGAGAGATTGTTGTGTGTCTCTATATAAGGCTCTTATGAAAAGGGGAGAGAGGGGAGAGATTAGTGTGTGTCTCTATATACGGCTCTTATGAAAAGGGAAGAGAGGGGAGAGAGGGGAGAGATTGTTGTGTGTCTCTATATAAGGCTCTTATGAAAAGGGGAGAGAGGGGAGAGAGGGGAGAGAGGGGAGAGATTAGTGTGTGTCTCTATATACGGCTCTTATGAAAAGGGGAGAGAGGGGAGAGATTGTTGTGTGTCTCTATATAAGGCTCTTATGAAAAGGGGAGAGAGGGGGGAGAGGGGGAAAGGTTGTTGTGTGTCTCTATATAAGGCTCTTATGAAAAGAGGAGAGAGGGGAGAGGTTGTGTGTCTCTATATAATGCTCTTATGAAAAGGGGAGAGAGGGGAGAGATTATTGTGTGTCTCTATATACGGCTCTTATGAAAAGGGAAGAGAGGGGAGAGAGGGTAGAGATTGTTGTGTGTCTCTATATAAGGCTCTCATGAAAAGGGGAGAGAGGGGAGAGAGGGGAGAGAGGGGAGAGATTGTTGTGTGTCTCTATATAAGGCTCTTATGAAAAGGGGAGAGAGGGTAGAGATTGTTGTGTGTCTCTATACAAGGCTCTTATGAACAGGGGAGAGAGGGGAGAGATTGTTGTGTGTCTCTATATAAGGCTCTTATGAAAAGGGGAGAGAGGGGAGAGAATGTTGTGTGTCTATATATAAGGCTCTTATGAAAAGGGGAGAGAGGGGAGAGATTAGTGTGTGTCTCTAAATAAGGCTCTTATGAAAAGGGGAGAGATGGGAGAGAGGGGAGAGAGGGGAGAGATTGTTGTGTGTCCCTATATAAGGCTCTTATGAAAAGGGGAGAGAGGGGAGAGATTGTTGTGTGTCTCTATATAAGGCTCTTATGAAAAGGGAAGAGTGGGGAGAGATTGTTGTGTGTCTCTTTATAAGGCTCTTATGAAAAGGGGAGAGAGGGGAGAGATTGTTGTGTGTCTCTATATAAGGCTCTTATGAAAAGGGGAGAGAGGGGAGAGAGGGGGAAAGATTGTTGTGTGTCTCTATATAAGGCTCTTATGAAAAGAGGAGAGAGGGAAGAGGTTGTGTGTCTCTATATAAGGCTGTTATGAAAAGGGGAGAGAGGGGAGAGATTGTTGTGTGTCCCTATATAAGGCTGTTATGAAAAGGGGAGAGAGGGGAGAGATTGTTGTGTGTCTCTATATAAGGCTCTTATGAAAAGGGGAGAGAGGGGAGAGAGGGGGAAAGATTGTTGTGTGTCTCTATATAAGGCTCTTATGAAAAGAGGAGAGAGGGAAGAGGTTGTGTGTCTCTATATAAGGCTGTTATGAAAAGGGGAGAGAGGGGAGAGATTGTTGTGTGTCCCTATATAAGGCTGTTATGAAAAGGGGAGAGAGGGGAGAGATTGTTGTGTGTCTCTATATAAGGCTCTTATGAAAAGGGAAGAGTGGGGAGAGATTGTTGTGTGTCTCTATATAAGGCTCTTATGAAAAGGGGAGAGAGGGGAGAGATTGTTGTGTGTCTCTATATAAGGCTCTTATGAAAAGGGGAGAGAGGGGAGAGATTATTGTGTGTCTCTATATACGGCTCTTATGAAAAGGGAAGACAGGGGAGAGAGGGTAGAGATTGTTGTGTGTCTCTATATAAGGCTCTTATGAAAAGAGGAGAGAGGGGAGAGATTATTGTGTGTCTCTATATACGGCTCTTATGAAAAGGGAAGAGAGGGGAGAGAGGGGAGAGATTGTTGTGTGTCTCTATATAAGGCTCTTATGAAAAGGGGAGAGATGGGAGAGAGGGGAGAGAGGGGGAAAGATTGTTGTGTGTCTCTATATAAGGCTCTTATGAAAAGAGGAGAGAGGGGAGAGGTTGTGTGTCTCTATATAAGGCTCTTATGAAAAGGGGAGAGAGGGGAGAGATTGGTGTGTGTCTCTATATAAGGCTTTTATGAAAAGGGGAGAGAGGGGAGAGATTGTTGTGTGTCTCTATATAAGGCTCTTATGAAAAGGGAAGAGAGGGGAGAGATTGTTGTGTGTCTCTATATAAGGCTCTTATGAAAAGGGGAGAGAGGGGAGAGATTGGTGTGTGTCTCTATATAAGGCTCTTATGAAAAGGGGAGAGAGGGGAGAGATTGGTGTGTGTCTCTATATAAGGCTCTTATGAAAAGGGGAGAGGGGAGAGAGGGGAGAGATTGTTGTGTGTCTCTATATAAGGCTCTTATGAAAAGGGGAGAGAGGGGAGAGATTGGTGTGTGTCTCTATATAAGGCTCTTATGAAAAGGGGAGAGAGGGGAGAGATTGGTGTGTGTCTCTATATAAGGCTCTTATGAAAAGGGGAGAGGGGAGAGAGGGGAGAGATTGTTGTGTGTCTCTATATAAGCCTCTTATGAAAAGGGGAGAGAGGGTAGAGATTGTTGTGTGTCTCTATATAAGGCTCTTATGAACAGGGGAGAGAGGGGAGAGATTGTTGTGTGTCTCTATATAAGGCTCTTATGAAAAGGGGAGAGAGGGGAGAGATTGGTGTGTGTCTCTATATAAGGCTCTTATGAAAAGGGGAGAGGGGAGAGAGGGGAGAGATTGTTGTGTGTCTCTATATAAGGCTCTTATGAAAAGGGGAGAGAGGGTAGAGATTGTTGTGTGTCTCCATATAAGGCTCTTATGAAAAGGGAAGAGAGGGGAGAGAGGGGAGAGATTGTTGTGTGTCTCTATATAAGGTTCTTATGAAAAGGGGAGAGAGGGGAGAGAGGGGAGAGATTGTTGTGTGTCTCTATATAAGGCTCTTATGAAAAGAGGAGAGAGGGTAGAGATTGTTGTGTGTCTCTATACAAGGCTCTTATGAACAGGGGAGAGAGGGGAGAGATTGTTGTATGTCTCTATATAAGGCTCTTATGAAAAGGGGAGAGAGGGGAGAGAATGTTGTGTGTCTATATATAAGGCTCTTATGAAAAGGGGAGAGAGGGGAGAGATTAGTGTGTGTCTCTATATACGGCTCTTATGAAAAGGGAAGAGAGGGGAGAGAGGGGAGAGATTGTTGTGTGTCTCTATATAAGGCTCTTATGAAAAGGGGAGAGAGGGGAGAGAGGGGGAAAGATTGTTGTGTGTCTCTATATAAGGCTCTTATGAAAAGAGGAGAGAGGGAAGAGGTTGTGTGACTCTATATAAGGCTGTTATGAAAAGGGGAGAGAGGGGAGAGATTGTTGTGTGTCCCTATATAAGGCTCTTATGAAAAGGGGAGAGAGGGGAGAGATTGCTGTGTGTCTCTATATAAGGCTCTTATGAAAAGGGAAGAGTGGGGAGAGATTGTTGTGTGTCTCTATATAAGGCTCTTATGAAAAGGGGAGAGAGGGGAGAGATTGTTGTGTGTCTCTATATAAGGCTGTTATGAAAAGGGGAGAGAGGGGAGAGAGGGGAGAGATTATTGTGTGTCTCTTTACACGGCTCTTATGAAAAGGGAAGACAGGGGAGAGAGGGTAGAGATTGTTGTGTGTCTCTATATAAGGCTCTTATTAAAAGAGGAGAGAGGGGAGAGATTATTGTGTGTCTCTATATACGGCTCTTATGAAAAGGGAAGAGAGGGGAGAGAGGGGAGAGATTGTTGTGTGTCTCTATATAAGGCTCTTATGAAAAGGGGAGAGAGGGGAGAGAGGGGAGAGAGGGGGAAAGATTGTTGTGTGTCTCTATATAAGGCTCTTATGAAAAGAGGAGAGAGGGGAGAGGTTGTGTGTCTCTATATAAGGCTCTTATGAAAAGGGGAGAGAGGGGAGAGATTGGTGTGTGTCTCTATATAAGGCTTTTATGAAAAGGGGAGAGAGGGGAGAGATTGTTGTGTGTCTCTATATAAGGCTCTTATGAAAAGGGAAGAGAGGGGAGAGATTGTTGTGTGTCTCTATATAAGGCTCTTATGAAAAGAGGAGAGAGGGGAGAGATTGGTGTGTGTCTCTATATAAGGCTCTTATGAAAATGGGAGAGAGGGGAGAGATTGGTGTGTGTCTCTATATAAGGCTCTTATGAAAAGGGGAGAGGGGAGAGAGGGTATAGATTGTTGTGTGTCTCTATATAAGGCTCTTATGAAAAGGGGAGAGAGGGTAGAGATTGTTGTGTGTCTCTATATAAGGCTCTTATGAAAAGGGGAGAGAGGGGACAGATTGTTGTGTGTCTCTATATAAGGCTCTTATGAAAAGGGGAGAGAGGGGAGAGATTGGTATGTGTCTCTATATAAGGCTCTTATGAAAAGGGGAGAGGGGAGAGAGGGGAGAGATTGTTGTGTGTCTCTATATAAGGCTCTTATGAAAAGGGGAGAGAGGGTAGAGATTGTTGTGTGTCTCTATATAAGGCTCTTATGAAAAGGGGAGAGAGGCGGAGAGGGGAGAGATTCTTGAGTGTCTCTATATACGGCTCTTATGAAAAGGGGAGAGAGGGGAGAGAGGGGAGAGATTGTTGTGTGTCTCTATATAAGGCTCTTATGAAAAGGGGAGAGAGGGGAGAGATTGTTGTGTGTCTCTATATAAGGCTATTTTGAAAAGGGGAGAGAGGGGAGAGATTGTTGTGTGTCTCTATATAAGGCTCTTATGAAAAGGGGAGAGAGGGGAGAGAGGGGAGAGATTGTTGTGTGTCTCTATATACGGCTCTTATGAAAAGGGGAGAGAAGGGAGAGAGGGGAGAGATTGTTGTGTGTCTCTATATAAGGCTCTCATGAAAAGGGAAGAGGGGGGAGAGATTGTTGTGTGTCTCTATAAAGGCTATTTTGAAAAGGGGAGAGATGAGAGAGATTGTTGTGTCTCTCTATATAAGGCTCTTATGAAAAGGGGAGAGAGGGGAGAGAGGGTAGAGATTGTTGTGTGTCTCTATATAAGGCTCTTATGAAAAGAGGAGAGAGGGGAGAGATTATTGTGTGTCTCTATATACGGCTCTTATGAAAAGGGAAGAGAGGGGAGAGAGGGGAGAGATTGTTGTGTGTCTCTATATAAGGCTCTTATGAAAAGGGGAGAGAGGGGAGAGAGGGGAGAGAGGGGGAAAGATTGTTGTGTGTCTCTATATAAGGCTCTTATGAAAAGAGGAGAGAGGGGAGAGGTTGTGTGTCTCTATATAAGGCTCTTATGAAAAGGGGAGAGAGGGGAGAGATTGGTGTGTGTCTCTATATAAGGATTTTATGAAAAGGGGAGAGAGGGGAGAGATTGTTGTGTGTCTCTATATAAGGCTCTTATGAAAAGGGAAGAGAGGGGAGAGATTGTTGTGTGTCTCTATATAAGGCTCTTATGAAAAGGGAAGAGTGGGGAGAGATTGTTGTGTGTCTCTATATAAGGCTCTTATGAAAAGGGGAGAGAGGGGAGAGATTGTTGTGTGTCTCTATATAAGGCTGTTATGAAAAGGGGAGAGAGGGGAGAGATTATTGTGTGTCTCTATATACGGCTCTTATGAAAAGGGAAGACAGGGGAGAGAGAGTAGAGATTGTTGTGTGTCTCTATATAAGGCTCTTATGAAAAGAGGAGAGAGGGGAGAGATTATTGTGTGTCTCTATATACGGCTCTTATGAAAAGGGAAGAGAGGGGAGAGAGGGGAGAGATTGTTGTGTGTCTCTATATAAGGCTCTTATGAAAAGGGGAGAGAGGGGAGAGAGGGGAGAGAGGGGGAAAGATTGTTGTGTGTCTCTATATAAGGCTCTTATGAAAAGAGGAGAGAGGGGAGAGGTTGTGTGTCTCTATATAAGGCTCTTATGAAAAGGGGAGAGAGGGGAGAGATTGGTGTGTGTCTCTATATAAGGCTTTTATGAAAAGGGGAGAGAGGGGAGAGATTGTTGTGTGTCTCTATATAAGGCTCTTATGAAAAGGGAAGAGAGGGGAGAGATTGTTGTGTGTCTCTATAAAGGCTCTTATGAAAAGAGGAGAGAGGGGAGAGATTGGTGTGTGTCTCTATATAAGGCTCTTATGAAAATGGGAGAGAGGGGAGAGATTGGTGTGTGTCTCTATATAAGGCTCTTATGAAAAGGGGAGAGGGGAGAGAGGGTATAGATTGTTGTGTGTCTCTATATAAGGCTCTTATGAAAAGGGGAGAGAGGGTAGAGATTGTTGTGTGTCTCTATATAAGGCTCTTATGAAAAGGGGAGAGAGGGGAGAGATTGTTGTGTGTCTCTATATAAGGCTCTTATGAAAAGGGGAGAGAGGGGAGAGATTGGTATGTGTCTCTATATAAGGCTCTTATGAAAAGGGGAGAGGGGAGAGAGGGGAGAGATTGTTGTGTGTCTCTATATAAGGCTCTTATGAAAAGGGGAGAGAGGGTAGAGATTGTTGTGTGTCTCTATATAAGGCTCTTATGAAAAGGGGAGAGAGGCGGAGAGGGGAGAGATTCTTGAGTGTCTCTATATACGGCTCTTATGAAAAGGGGAGAGAGGGGAGAGAGGGGAGAGATTGTTGTGTGTCTCTATATAAGGCTCTTATGAAAAGGGGAGAGAGGGGAGAGATTGTTGTGTGTCTCTATATAAGGCTATTTTGAAAAGGGGAGAGAGGGGAGAGATTGTTGTGTGTCTCTATATAAGGCTCTTATGAAAAGGGGAGAGAGGGGAGAGAGGGGAGAGATTGTTGTGTGTCTCTATATACGGCTCTTATGAAAAGGGGAGAGAGGGGAGAGAGGGGAGAGATTGTTGTGTGTCTCTATATAAGGCTCTCATGAAAAGGGAAGAGGGGGGAGAGATTGTTGTGTGTCTCTATAAAGGCTATTTTGAAAAGGGGAGAGATGAGAGAGATTGTTGTGTCTCTCTATATAAGGCTCTTATGAAAAGGGGAGAGAGGGGAGAGAGGGTAGAGATTGTTGTGTGTCTCTATATAAGGCTCTTATGAAAAGAGGAGAGAGGGGAGAGATTATTGTGTGTCTCTATATACGGCTCTTATGAAAAGGGAAGAGAGGGGAGAGAGGGGAGAGATTGTTGTGTGTCTCTATATAAGGCTCTTATGAAAAGGGGAGAGAGGGGAGAGAGGGGAGAGAGGGGAGAGAGGGGGAAAGATTGTTGTGTGTCTCTATATAAGGCTCTTATGAAAAGAGGAGAGAGGGGAGAGGTTGTGTGTCTCTATATAAGGCTCTTATGAAAAGGGGAGAGAGGGGAGAGATTGGTGTGTGTCTCTATATAAGGATTTTATGAAAAGGGGAGAGAGGGGAGAGATTGTTGTGTGTCTCTATATAAGGCTCTTATGAAAAGGGAAGAGAGGGGAGAGATTGTTGTGTGTCTCTATATAAGGCTCTTATGAAAAGAGGAGAGAGGGGAGAGATTGGTGTGTGTCTCTATATAAGGCTCTTATGAAAATGGGAGAGAGGGGAGAGATTGGTGTGTGTCTCTATATAAGGCTCTTATGAAAAGGGGAGAGGGGAGAGAGGGTAGAGATTGTTGTGTGTCTCTATATAAGGCTCTTATGAAAAGGGGAGAGAGGGTAGAGATTGTTGTGTGTCTCTATATAAGGCTCTTATGAAAAGGGGAGAGAGGGGAGAGATTGTTGTGTGTCTCTATATAAGGCTCTTATGAAAAGGGGAGAGAGGGGAGAGATTGGTATGTGTCTCTATATAAGGCTCTTATGAAAAGGGGAGAGGGGAGAGAGGGGAGAGATTGTTGTGTGTCTCTATATAAGGCTCTTATGAAAAGGGGAGAGAGGGTAGAGATTGTTGTGTGTCTCCATATAAGGCTCTTATGAAAAGGGGAGAGAGGCGAGAGAGGGGAGAGATTCTTGAGTGTCTCTATATACGGCTCTTATGAAAAGGGGAGAGAGGGGAGAGAGGGGAGAGATTGTTGTGTGTCTCTATATAAGGCTCTTATGAAAAGGGGAGAGAGGGGAGAGATTGTTGTGTGTCTCTATATAAGGCTATTTTGAAAAGGGGAGAGAGGGGAGAGATTGTTGTGTGTCTCTATATAAGGCTCTTATGAAAAGGGGAGAGAGGGGAGAGAGGGGAGAGATTGTTGTGTGTCTCTATATACGGCTCTTATGAAAAGGGGAGAGAGGGGAGAGAGGGGAGAGATTGTTGTGTGTCTCTATATAAGGCTCTCATGAAAAGGGAAGAGGGGGGAGAGATTGTTGTGTGTCTCTATAAAGGCTATTTTGAAAAGGGGAGAGATGAGAGAGATTGTTGTGTCTCTCTATATAAGGCTCTTATGAAAAGGGGAGAGAGGGGAGAGAGGGTAGAGATTGTTGTGTGTCTCTATATAAGGCTCTTATGAAAAGAGGAGAGAGGGGAGAGATTATTGTGTGTCTCTATATACGGCTCTTATGAAAAGGGAAGAGAGGGGAGAGAGGGGAGAGATTGTTGTGTGTCTCTATATAAGGCTCTTATGAAAAGGGGAGAGAGGGGAGAGGTTGTGTGTCTCTATATAAGGCTCTTATGAAAAGGGGAGAGAGGGGAGAGATTGTTGTGTGTCTCTATATAAGGCTTTTATGAAAAGGGGAGAGAGTGGAGAGATTGTTGTGTGTCTTTATATAAGGCTCTTATGAAAACGGAAGAGAGGGGAGAGATTGTTGTGTGTCTCTATATAAGGCTCTTATGAAAAGGGGAGAGAGGGGAGAGATTAGTGTGTGTCTCTATATACGGCTCTTATGAAAAGGGAAGACAGGGGAGAGAGGGTAAAGATTGTTGTGTGTCTCTATATAAGGCTCTTATGAAACGAGGAGAGAGGGGAGAGATTATTGTGTGTCTCTATATACGGCTCTTATGAAAAGGGAAGAGAGGGGAGAGAGGGGAGAGATTGTTGTGTGTCTCTATATAAGGCTCTTATGAAAAGGGGAGAGAGGGGAGAGTGGGGAGAGAGGGGAGAGAGGGGGAAAGATTGTTGTGTGTCTCTATATAAGGCTCTTCTGAAAAGAGAAGAGAGGGGAGAGGTTGTGTGTCTCTATATAAGGCTCTTATGAAAAGGGGAGAGAGGGGAGAGATTGTTGTGTGTCTCTATATAAGGCTTTTATGAAAAGGGGAGAGAGGGGAGAGATTGTTGTGTGTCTCTATATAAGGCTCTTATGAAAAGGGAAGAGAGGGGAGAGATTGTTGTGTGTCTCTATATAAGGCTCTTATGAAAAGGGGAGAGAGGGGAGAGATTGGTGTGTGTCTCTATATAAGGCTCTTATGAAAAGGGGAGAGAGGGGAGAGAGGGGAGAGATTGTTGTGTGTCTCTATATAAGGCTCTTATGAAAAGGGGAGAGAGGGTAGAGATTGTTGTGTGTCTCTTTATAAGGCTCTTATGAAAAGGGGAGAGAGGCGAGAGAGGGGAGAGATTCTTGAGTGTCTCTATATACGGCTCTTATGAAAAGGGGAGAGAGGGGAGAGAGGGGAGAGATTGTTGTGTGTCTCTATATAAGGCTCTTATGAAAAGGGGAGAGAGGGGAGAGATTGTTGTGTGTCTCTATATAAGGCTATTTTGAAAAGGGGAGAGAGGGGAGAGATTGTTGTGTGTCTCTATATAAGGCTCTTATGAAAAGGGGAGAGAGGGGAGAGAGGGGAGAGATTGTTGTGTGTCTCTATATACGGCTCTTATGAAAAGGGGAGAGAGGGGAGAGAGGGGAGAGATTGTTGTGTGTCTCTATATAAGGCTCTCATGAAAAGGGAAGAGGGGGGAGAGATTGTTGTGTGTCTCTATAAAGGCTATTTTGAAAAGGGGAGAGATGAGAGAGATTGTTGTGTCTCTCTATATAAGGCTCTTATGAAAAGGGGAGAGAGGGGAGAGAGGGTAGAGATTGTTGTGTGTCTCTATATAAGGCTCTTATGAAAAGAGGAGAGAGGGGAGAGATTATTGTGTGTCTCTATATACGGCTCTTATGAAAAGGGAAGAGAGGGGAGAGAGGGGAGAGATTGTTGTGTGTCTCTATATAAGGCTCTTATGAAAAGGGGAGAGAGGGGAGAGGTTGTGTGTCTCTATATAAGGCTCTTATGAAAAGGGGAGAGAGGGGAGAGATTGTTGTGTGTCTCTATATAAGGCTTTTATGAAAAGGGGAGAGAGTGGAGAGATTGTTGTGTGTCTTTATATAAGGCTCTTATGAAAACGGAAGAGAGGGGAGAGATTGTTGTGTGTCTCTATATAAGGCTCTTATGAAAAGGGGAGAGAGGGGAGAGATTAGTGTGTGTCTCTATATACGGCTCTTATGAAAAGGGAAGACAGGGGAGAGAGGGTAGAGATTGTTGTGTGTCTCTATATAAGGCTCTTATGAAACGAGGAGAGAGGGGAGAGATTATTGTGTGTCTCTATATACGGCTCTTATGAAAAGGGAAGAGAGGGGAGAGAGGGGAGAGATTGTTGTGTGTCTCTATATAAGGCTCTTATGAAAAGGGGAGAGAGGGGAGAGTGGGGAGAGAGGGGAGAGAGGGGGAAAGATTGTTGTGTGTCTCTATATAAGGCTCTTCTGAAAAGAGGAGAGAGGGGAGAGGTTGTGTGTCTCTATATAAGGCTCTTATGAAAAGGGGAGAGAGGGGAGAGATTGTTGTGTGTCTCTATATAAGGCTTTTATGAAAAGGGGAGAGAGGGGAGAGATTGTTGTGTGTCTCTATATAAGGCTCTTTTGAAAAGGGAAGAGAGGGGAGAGATTGTTGTGTGTCTCTATATAAGGCTCTTATGAAAAGGGGAGAGAGGGGAGAGATTGGTGTGTGTCTCTATATAAGGCTCTTATGAAAAGGGGAGAGAGGGGAGAGATTGGTGTGTGTCTCTATATAAGGCTCTTATGAAAAGGGGAGAGGGGAGAGAGGGGAGAGATTGTTGTGTGTCTCTATATAAGGCTCTTATGAAAAGGGGAGAGAGGGTAGAGATTGTTGTGTGTCTCTATATAAGGCTCTTATGAAAAGGGGAGAGAGGGGAGAGATTGGTGTGTGTCTCTATATAAGGCTCTTATGAAAAGGGGTGAGGGGAGAGAGGGGAGAGATTGTTGTGTGTCTCTATATACGGCTCTTATGAAAAGGGGAGAGAGGGTAGAGATTGTTGTGTGTCTCTATATAAGGCTCTTATGAAAAGGGGAGAGAGGGTAGAGATTGTTGTGTGTCTCTATATAAGGCTCTTATGAAAAGGGGAGAGAGGCGAGAGAGGGGAGAGATTGTTGTGTGTCTCTATATACGGCTCTTATGAAGAGGGGAGAGAGGGGAGAGAGGGGAGAGATTGTTGTGTGTCTCTATATAAGGCTATTTTGAAAAGGGGAGAGAGGGGAGAGATTGTTGTGTGTCTCTATATAAGGCTCTTATGAAAAGGGGAGAGAGGGGAGAGAGGGGAGAGATTGTTGTGTGTCTCTATATACGGCTCTTATGAAAAGGGGAGAGAGGGGAGAGAGGGGAGAGATTGTTGTGTGTCTCTATATAAGGCTCTCATGAAAAGGGAAGAGGGGGGAGAGATTGTTGTGTGTCTCTATAAAGGCTATTTTGAAAAGGGGAGAGAGGAGAGAGATTGTTGTGTCTCTCTATATAAGGCTCTTATGAAAAGGGGAGAGAGGGGAGAGATTGTTGTGTGTCTCTATATAACGCTCTTATGAAAAGGGGTGAGAGGGGAGAGATTGTTGTGTGTCTCTATATAAGGCTCTTATGAAAAGGGGAGAGAGGGGAGAGATTATTGTGTGTCTCTATATACGGCTCTTATGAAAAGGGAAGACAGGGGAGAGAGGGTAGAGATTGTTGTGTGTCTCTATATAAGGCTCTTATGAAAAGAGGAGAGAGGGGAGAGATTATTGTGTGTCTCTATATACGGCTCTTATGAAAAGGGAAGAGAGGGGAGAGAGGGGAGAGATTGTTGTGTGTCTCTATATAAGGCTCTTATGAAAAGGGGAGAGAGGGGAGAGATTGGTGTGTGTCTCTATATAAGGCTCTTATGAAAAGGGGAGAGGGGAGAGAGGGGAGAGATTGTTGTATGTCTCTATATAAGGCTCTTATGAAAAGGGGAGAGAGGGTAGAGATTGTTGTGTGTCTCTATATAAGGCTCTTATGAAAAGGGGAGAGAGGCGAGAGAGGGGAGAGATTGTTGTGTGTCTCTATATACGGCTCTTATGAAAAGGGGAGAGAGGGGAGAGAGGGGAGAGATTGTTGTGTGTCTCTATATAAGGCTCTTATGAAAAGGGGAGAGAGGGGAGAGATTGTTGTGTGTCTCTATATAAGGCTATTTTGAAAAGGGGAGAGAGGGGAGAGATTGTTGTGTGTCTCTATATAAGGCTCTTATGAAAAGGGGAGAGGGGAGAGAGGGGAGAGATTGTTGTGTGTCTCTATATAAGGCTCTTATGAAAAGGGGAGAGAGGGTAGAGATTGTTGTGTGTCTCTTTATAAGGCTCTTATGAAAAGGGGAGAGAGGCGAGAGAGGGGAGAGATTGTTGTGTGTCTCTATATACGGCTCTTATGAAAAGGGGAGAGAGGGGAGAGATTGTTGTGTGTCTCTATATAAGGCTCTTATGAAAAGGGGAGAGAGGGGAGAGATTGTTGTGTGTCTCTATATAAGGCTATTTTGAAAAGGGGAGAGAGGGGAGAGATTGTTGTGTGTCTCTATATAAGGCTCTTATGAAAAGGGGAGAGAGGGGAGAGAGGGGAGAGATTGTTGTGTGTCTCTATATACGGCTCTTATGAAAAGGGGAGAGAGGGGAGAGAGGGGAGAGAGGGGAGAGATTGTTGTGTGTCTCTATATAAGGCTCTCATGAAAAGGGAAGATGGGGGAGAGATTGTTGTGTGTCTCTATAAAGGCTATTTTGAAAAGGGGAGAGAGGAGAGAGATTGTTGTGTGTCTCTATATAAGGCTCTTATGAAAAGGGGAGAGAGGGGAGAGATTGTTGTGTGTCTCTATATAACGCTCTTATGAAAAGGGGAGAGAGGGGAGAGATTGTTGTGTGTCTCTATATAAGGCTCTTATGAAAAGGGGAGAGACGGGAGAGATTATTGTGTGGATCTATATACGGCTCTTATGAAAAGGGAAGACAGGGGAGAGAGGGTAGAGATTGTTGTGTGTCTCTATATAAGGCTCTTATGAAAAGAGGAGAGAGGGGAGAGATTATTGTGTGTCTCTATATACGGCTTTTATGAAAAGGGAAGAGAGGGGAGATATTGTTGTGTGTCTCTTTATAAGGCTCTTATGAAAAGGGGAGAGAGGGGAGAGAGGGGAGAGAGGGGAGAGAGGGGGAAACATTGTTGTGTGTCTCTATATAAGGCTCTTATGAAAAGAGGAGAGAGGGGAGAGGTTGTGTGTCTCTATATAAGGCTCTTATGAAAAGGGGAGAGAGGGGAGAGATTGCTGTGTGTCTCTATATAGGGCTCTTATGAAAAGGGAAGAGAGGGGAGAGATTGTTGTGTGTCTCTATATAAGGCTCTTATGAAAAGGGGAGAGAGGGGAGAGATTGATGTGTGTCTCTATATAAGGCTCTTATGAAAAGGGGAGAGAGGGGAGAGATTGGTGTGTGTCTCTATATAAGGCTCTTATGAAAAGGGGAGAGGGGAGAGATTGTTGTGTGTCTCTATATAAGGCTCTTATGAAAAGGGGAGAGAGGGTAGAGATTGTTGTGTGTCTCTATATAAGGCTCTTATGAAAAGGGGAGAGGGGAGAGAGGGGAGAGATTGTTGTGTGTCTCTATATCAGGCTCTTATGAAAAGGGGAGAGAGGGTAGAGATTGTTGTGTGTCTCTATATAAGGCTCTTATGAAAAGGGGAGAATGGGGAGAGATTGGTGTGTGTCTCTATATAAGGCTCTCATGAAAAGGGGAGAGGGGAGAGAGGGGAGAGATTGTTGTGTGTCTCTATATAAGGCTCTTATGAAAAGGGGAGAGAGGGTAGAGATTGTTGTGTGTCTCCATATAAGGCTCTTATGAAAAGGGGAGAGAGGCGAGAGAGGGGAGAGATTGTTGTGTGTCTCTATATACGGCTCTTATGAAAAGGGGAGAGAGGGGAGAGAGGGGAGAGATTGTTGTGTGTCTCTATATAAGGCTCTTATGAAAAGGGGAGAGAGGGTAGAGATTGTTGTGTGTCTCTATATAAGGCTATTTTGAAAAGGGGAGAGAGGGGAGAGATTGTTGTGTGTCTCTATATAAGGCTCTTATGAAAAGGGGAGAGAGGGGAGAGAGGGGAGAGATTGTTGTGTGTCTCTATATACGGCTCTTATGAAAAGGGGAGAGAGGGGAGAGAGGGGAGAGATGGGAGAGATTGTTGTGTGTCTCTATATACGGCTCTTATGAAAAGGGGAGAGAGGGGAGAGAGGGGAGAGAGGGGAGAGAGGGGAGAGATTGTTGTGTGTCTCTATATAAGGCTATTTTGAAAAGGGGAGAGAGGGGAGAGATTGTTGTGTGGCTCTATATACGGCTCTTATGAAAAGGGGAGAAGGGAGAGAGGGGAGAGATTGTTGTGTGTCTCTATATAAGGCTCTTATGAAAAGGGGAGAGAGGGGAGAGAGGGGAGAGATGGGAGAGATTGTTGTGTGTCTCTATATACGGCTCTTATGAAAAGGGGAGAGAGGGGAGAGATTGTTGTGTGTCTCTATATAAGGCTCTTATGATAAGGGGAGAGAGGGGAGAGATTGTTGTGTGTCTCTATATACGGCTCTTATGAAAAGGGGAGAGAGGGGAGAGAGGGGAAAGATTGTTATGTGTCTCTATATAAGGCTCTTATGAAAAGGGGAGAGAGGGGAGAGATTGGTGTGTGTCTCTATATAAGGCTCTTATGAAAAGCGGAGAGGGGAGAGAGGGGAGAGATTGTTGTGTGTCTCTATATAAGGCTCTTATGAAAAGGGGAGAGAGGGGAGAGAGGGAAGAGATTGTTGTGTGTCTCTATATAAGGCTCTTATGAAAAGGGGAGAGAGGGGAGAGAGGGGAGAGAGGGGAGAGATTGTTGTGTGTCTCTATATAAGGCTCTTATGAAAAGGGGAGAGAGGGTAGAGATTGTTGTGTGTCTCTATACAAGGCTCTTATGAACAGGGGAGAGAGGGGAGAGATTGTTGTGTGTCTCTATATAAGGCTCTTATGAAAAGAGGAGAGAGGGGAGAGGTTGTGTGTCTCTATATAAGGCTCTTATGAAAAGGGGAGAGAGGGGAGAGATTGTTGTGTGTCTGTATATAAGACTCTTATGAAAAGGGGAGAGAGGGGAGAGATTGTTGTGTGTCTCTATATAAGGCTCTTATGAAAAGGGGAGAGAGGGGAGAGATTAGTGTGTGTCTCTATATACGGCTCTTATGAAAAGGGGAGAGAGGGGAGAGATTGTTGTGTGTCTCTATATACGGCTCTTATGAAAAGAGGAGAGAGGGGAGAGGTTGTGTGTCTCTATATAATGCTCTTATGAAAAGGGGAGAGAGGGGAGAGATTATTGTGTGTCTCTATATACGGCTCTTATGAAAAGGGAAGAGAGGGGAGAGAGGGTAGAGATTGTTGTGTGTCTCTATATAAGGCTCTTATGAAAAGGGGAGAGAGGGGAGAGAGGGGAGAGAGGGGAGAGAGGGGAGAGAGGGGAGAGATTGTTGTGTGTCTCTATATAAGGCTCTTATGAAAAGGGGAGAGAGGGTAGAGATTGTTGTGTGTCTCTATACAAGGCTCTTATGAACAGGGGAGAGAGGGGAGAGATTGTTGTATGTCTCTATATAAGGCTCTTATGAAAAGGGGAGAGAGGGGAGAGAATGTTGTGTGTCTATATATAAGGCTCTTATGAAAAGGGGAGAGAGGGGAGAGATTAGTGTGTGTCTCTATATACGGCTCTTATGAAAAGGGAAGAGAGGGGAGAGAGGGGAGAGATTGTTGTGTGTCTCTATATAAGGCTCTTATGAAAAGGGGAGAGAGGGGAGAGAGGGGAGAGAGGGGGAAAGATTGTTGTGTGTCTCTATATAAGGCTCTTATGAAAAGAGGAGAGAGGGAAGAGGTTGTGTGTCTCTATATAAGGCTGTTATGAAAAGGGGAGAGAGGGGAGAGATTGTTGTGTGTCCCTATATAAGGCTCTTATGAAAAGGGGAGAGAGGGGAGAGATTGTTGTGTGTCTCTATATAAGGCTCTTATGAAAAGGGAAGAGTGGGGAGAGATTGTTGTGTGTCTCTATATAAGGCTCTTATGAAAAGGGGAGAGAGGGGAGAGATTGTTGTGTGTCTCTATATAAGGCTCTTATGAAAAGGGGAGAGAGGGGAGAGATTATTGTGTGTCTCTATATACGGCTCTTATGAAAAGGGAAGACAGGGGAGAGAGGGTAGAGATTGTTGTGTGTCTCTATATAAGGCTCTTATGAAAAGAGGAGAGAGGGGAGAGATTATTGTGTGTCTCTATATACGGCTCTTATGAAAAGGGAATAGAGGGGAGAGAGGGGAGAGATTGTTGTGTGTCTCTATATAAGGCTCTTATGAAAAGGGGAGAGAGGGGAGAGAGGGGAGAGAGGGGGAAAGATTGTTGTGTGTCTCTATATAAGGCTCTTATGAAAAGAGGAGAGAGGGGAGAGGTTGTGTGTCTCTATATAAGGCTCTTATGAAAAGGGGAGAGAGGGGAGAGATTGGTGTGTGTCTCTATATAAGGCTTTTATGAAAAGGGGAGAGAGGGGAGAGATTGTTGTGTGTCTCTATATAAGGCTCTTATGAAAAGGGAAGAGAGGGGAGAGATTGTTGTGTGTCTCTATATAAGGCTCTTATGAAAAGGGGAGAGAGGGGAGAGATTGGTGTGTGTCTCTATATAAGGCTCTTATGAAAAGGGGAGAGAGGGGAGAGATTGGTGTGTGTCTCTATATAAGGCTCTTATGAAAAGGGGAGAGGGGAGAGCGGGGAGAGATTGTTGTGTGTCTCTATATAAGGCTCTTATGAAAAGGGGAGAGAGGGGAGAGATTGGTGTGTGTCTCTATATAAGGCTCTTATGAAAAGGGGAGAGAGGGGAGAGATTGGTGTGTGTCTCTATATAAGGCTCTTATGAAAAGGGGAGAGGGGAGAGAGGGGAGAGATTGTTGTGTGTCTCTATACAAGGCTCTTATGAACAGGGGAGAGAGGGGAGAGATTGTTGTATGTCTCTATATAAGGCTCTTATGAAAAGGGGACAGAGGGGAGAGAATGTTGTGTGTCTATATATAAGGCTCTTATGAAAAGGGGAGAGAGGGGAGAGAGGGGAGAGAATGTTGTGTGTCTATATATAAGGCTCTTATGAAAAGGGGAGAGAGGGGAGAGAATGTTGTGTGTCTCTATAAACGGCTCTTATGAAAAGGGAAGAGAGGGGAGAGAGGGGAGAGATTGTTGTGTGTCTGTATATAAGGCTCTTATGAAAAGGGGAGAGAGGGGAGAGAGGGGAGAGAGGGGGAAAGATTGTTGTGTGTTTCTATATAAGGCTCTTATGAAAAGATGAGAGAGGGAAGAGGTTGTGTGTCTCTATATAAGGCTGTTATGAAAAGGGGAGAGAGGGGAGAGATTGTTGTGTGTCTCTATATAAGGCTCTTATGAAAAGGGAAGAGTGGGGAGAGATTGTTGTGTGTCTCTATATAAGGCTCTTATGAAAAGGGGAGAGAGGGGAGAGATTGTTGTGTGTCTCTATATAAGGCTCTTATGAAAAGGGGAGAGAGGGGAGAGATTGGTGTGTGTCTCTATATAAGGCTCTTATGAAAAGGGGAGAGAGGGGAGAGATTGGTGTGTGTCTCTATATAAGGCTCTTATGAAAAGGGGAGAGAGGGGAGAGATTGGTGTGTGTCTCTATATAAGGCTCTTATGAAAAGGGGAGAGGGGAGAGCGGGGAGAGATTGTTGTGTGTCTCTATGTAAGGCTCTTATGAAAAGGGGAGAGAGGGGAGAGATTGGTGTGTGTCTCTATATAAGGCTCTTATGAAAAGGGGAGAGAGGGGAGAGATTGGTGTGTGTCTCTATATAAGGCTCTTATGAAAAGGGGAGAGGGGAGAGAGGGGAGAGATTGTTGTGTGTCTCTATACAAGGCTCTTATGAACAGGGGAGAGAGGGGAGAGATTGTTGTATGTCTCTATATAAGGCTCTTATGAAAAGGGGAGAGAGGGGAGAGAATGTTGTGTGTCTATATATAAGGCTCTTATGAAAAGGGGAGAGAGGGGAGAGAGGGGAGAGAATGTTGTGTGTCTATATATAAGGCTCTTATGAAAAGGGGAGAGAGGGGAGAGAATGTTGTGTGTCTCTATATACGGCTCTTATGAAAAGGGAAGAGAGGGGAGAGAGGGGAGAGATTGTTGTGTGTCTCTATATAAGGCTCTTATGAAAAGGGGAGAGAGGGGAGAGAGGGGAGAGAGGGGGAAAGATTGCTGTGTGTTTCTATATAAGGCTCTTATGAAAAGATGAGAGAGGGAAGAGGTTGTGTGTCTCTATATAAGGCTGTTATGAAAAGGGGAGAGAGGGGAGAGATTGTTGTGTGTCCCTATATAAGGCTCTTATGAAAAGGGGAGATAGGGGAGAGATTGTTGTGTGTCTCTATATAAGGCTCTTATGAAAAGGGAAGAGTGGGGAGAGATTGTTGTGTGTCTCTATATAAGGCTCTTATGAAAAGGGGAGAGAGGGGAGAGATTGTTGTGTGTCTCTATATAAGGCTCTTTTATGAAAAGGGGAGAGAGGGGAGAGATTATTGTGTGTCTCTATATACGGCTCTTATGAAAAGGGAAGACAGGGGAGAGAGGGTAGAGATTGTTGTGTGTCTCTATATAAGGCTCTTATGAAAAGAGGAGAGAGGGGAGAGATTATTGTGTGTCTCTATATAAGGCTCTTATGAAAAGGGGAGAGAGGGGAGAGAGGGGAGAGAGGGGGAAAGATTGTTGTGTGTCTCTATATAAGGCTCTTATGAAAAGAGGAGAGAGGGGAGAGGTTGTGTGTCTCTATATAAGGCTCTTATGAAAAGGGGAGAGAGGGGAGAGATTGGTGTGTGTCTCTATATAAGGCTTTTATGAAAAGGGGAGAGAGGGGAGAGATTGTTGTGTGTCTCTATATAAGGCTCTTATGAAAAGGGAAGAGAGGGGAGAGATTGTTGTGTGTCTCTATATAAGGCTCTTATGAAAAGGGGAGAGAGGGGAGAGAGGGGAGAGATTGTTGTGTGTCTCTATATAAGGCTCTTATGAAAAGGGGAGAGAGGGGAGAGAGGGGAGAGAGGGGGAAAGATTGTTGTGTGTCTCTATATAAGGCTCTTATGAAAAGAGGAGAGAGGGGAGAGGTTGTGTGTCTCTATATAAGGCTCTTATGAAAAGGGGAGAGAGGGGAGAGATTGGTGTGTGTCTCTATATAAGGCTTTTATGAAAAGGGGAGAGAGGGGAGAGATTGTTGTGTGTCTCTTTATAAGGCCCTTATGAAAAGGGAAGAGAGGGGAGAGATTGTTGTGTGTCTCTATATAAGGCTCTTATGAAAAGGGGAGAGAGGGGAGAGATTGGTGTGTGTCTCTATATAAGGCTCTTATGAAAAGGGGAGAGAGGGGAGAGATTGGTGTGTGTCTCTATATAAGGCTCTTATGAAAAGGGGAGAGAGGGGAGAGATTGTTGTGTGTCTCTATATAAGGCTCTTATGAAAAGGAAAAAGAGGGGAGAGAGGGGAGAGATTGTGTGTCTCTATATTAGGCTCTTATGAAAAGGGGAGAGAGGGGGAAAGATTGTTGTGTGTCTCTATATAAGGCTCTTATGAAAAGAGGAGAGAGGGGAGAGGTTGTGTGTCTCTATATAAGGCTCTTATGAAAAGGGGAGAGAGGGGAGAGATTGTTGTGTGTCTGTATATAAGACTCTTATGAAAAGGGGAGAGAGGGGAGAGATTGTTGTGTGTCTCTATATAAGGCTCTTATGAAAAGGGGAGAGAGGGGAGAGATTAGTGTGTGTCTCTATATACGGCTCTTATGAAAAGGGAAGAGAGGGGAGAGAGGGGAGAGATTGTTGTGTGTCTCTATATAAGGCTCTTATGAAAAGAGGAGAGAGGGGAGAGGTTGTGTGTCTCTATATAAGGCTCTTATGAAAAGGGGAGAGAGGGGAGAGATTGTTGTGTGTCTGTATATAAGACTCTTATGAAAAGGGGAGAGAGGGGAGAGATTGTTGTGTGTCTCTATATAAGGCTCTTATGAAAAGGGGAGAGAGGGGAGAGATTAGTGTGTGTCTCTATATACGGCTCTTATGAAAAGGGAAGAGAGGGGAGAGAGGGGAGAGATTGTTGTGTGTCTCTATATAAGGCTCTTATGAAAAGAGGAGAGAGGGGAGAGGTTGTGTGTCTCTATATAAGGCTCTTATGAAAAGGGGAGAGAGGGGAGAGATTGTTGTGTGTCTGTATATAAGACTCTTATGAAAAGGGGAGAGAGGGGAGAGATTGTTGTGTGTCTCTATATAAGGCTCTTATGAAAAGGGGAGAGAGGGGAAAGATTAGTGTGTGTCTCTATATACGGCTCTTATGAAAAGGGGAGAGAGGGGAGAGATTGTTGTGTGTCTCTATATACGGCTCTTATGAAAAGGGGAGAGAGGGGGGAGAGGGGGAAAGGTTGTTGTGTGTCTCTATATAAGGCTCTTATGAAAAGAGGAGAGAGGGGAGAGGTTGTGTGTCTCTATATAATGCTCTTATGAAAAGGGGAGAGAGGGGAGAGATTATTGTGTGTCTCTATATACGGCTCTTATGAAAAGGGAAGAGAGGGGAGAGAGGGTAGAGATTGTTGTGTGTCTCTATATAAGGCTCTTATGAAAAGGGGAGAGAGGGGAGAGAGGGGAGAGAGGGGAGAGATTGTTGTGTGTCTCTATATAAGGCTCTTATGAAAAGGGGAGAGAGGGTAGAGATTGTTGTGTGTCTCTATACAAGGCTCTTATGAACAGGGGAGAGAGGGGAGAGATTGTTGTATGTCTCTATATAAGGCTCTTATGAAAAGGGGAGAGAGGGGAGAGAATGTTGTGTGTCTATATATAAGGCTCTTATGAAAAGGGGAGAGAGGGGAGAGATTAGTGTGTGTCTCTATATACGGCTCTTATGAAAAGGGAAGAGAGGGGAGAGAGGGGAGAGATTGTTGTGTGTCTCTATATAAGGCTCTTATGAAAAGGGGAGAGAGGGGAGAGAGGGGAGAGAGGGGGAAAGATTGTTGTGTGTCTCTATATAAGGCTCTTATGAAAAGAGGAGAGAGGGAAGAGGTTGTGTGTCTCTATATAAGGCTGTTATGAAAAGGGGAGAGAGGGGAGAGATTGTTGTGTGTCCCTATATAAGGCTCTTATGAAAAGGGGAGAGAGGGGAGAGATTGTTGTGTGTCTCTATATAAGGCTCTTATGAAAATTGAAGAGTGGGGAGAGATTGTTGTGTGTCTCTATATAAGGCTCTTATGAAAAGGGGAGAGAGGGGAGAGATTGTTGTGTGTCTCTATATAAGGCTCTTATGAAAAGGGGAGAGAGGGGAGAGATTATTGTGTGTCTCTATATACGGCTCTTATGAAAAGGGAAGACAGGGGAGAGAGGGGAGAGATTGTTGTGTGTCTCTATATAAGGCTCTTATGAAAAGGGGAGAGGGGAGAGAGGGGAGAGAGGGGAGAGAGGGGGAAAGATTGTTGTGTGTCTCTATATAAGGCTCTTATGAAAAGAGGAGAGAGGGGAGAGGTTGTGTGTCTCTATATAAGGCTCTTATGAAAAGGGGAGAGAGGGGAGAGATTGGTGTGTGTCTCTATATAAGGCTTTTATGAAAAGGGGAGAGAGGGGAGAGATTGTTGTGTGTCTCTATATAAGGCTCTTATGAAAAGGGAAGAGAGGGGAGAGATTGTTGTGTGTCTCTATATAAGGCTCTTATGAAAAGGGGAGAGAGGGGAGAGATTGGTGTGTGTCTCTATATAAGGCTCTTATGAAAAGGGGAGAGAGGGGAGAGATTGGTGTGTGTCTCTATATAAGGCTCTTATGAAAAGGGGAGAGGGGAGAGCGGGGAGAGATTGATGTGTGTCTCTATATAAGGCTCTTATGAAAAGGGGAGAGAGGGGAGAGATTGGTGTGTGTCTCTATATAAGGCTCTTATGAAAAGGGGAGAGAGGGGAGAGATTGGTGTGTGTCTCTATATAAGGCTCTTATGAAAAGGTGAGAGGGGAGAGAGGGGAGAGATTGTTGTGTGTCTCTATACAAGGCTCTTATGAACAGGGGAGAGAGGGGAGAGAATGTTGTATGTCTCTATATAAGGCTCTTATGAAAAGGGGAGAGAGGGGAGAGAATGTTGTGTGTCTATATATAAGGCTCTTATGAAAAGGGGAGAGAGGGGAGAGAGGGGAGAGAATGTTGTGTGTCTATATATAAGGCTCTTATGAAAAGGGGAGAGAGGGGAGAGAATGTTGTGTGTCTCTATATACGGCTCTTATGAAAAGGGAAGAGAGGGGAGAGAGGGGAGAGATTGTTGTGTGTCTCTATATAAGGCTCTTATGAAAAGGGGAGAGAGGGGAGAGAGGGGGAAAGATTGTTGTGTGTCTCTATATAAGGCTCTTATGAAAAGATGAGAGAGGGAAGAGGTTGTGTGTCTCTATATAAGGCTGTTATGAAAAGGGGAGAGAGGGGAGAGATTGTTGTGTGTCCCTATATAAGGCTCTTATGAAAAGGGGAGAGAGGGGAGAGATTGTTGTGTGTCTCTATATAAGGCTCTTATGAAAAGGGAAGAGTGGGGAGAGATTGTTGTGTGTCTCTATATAAGGCTCTTATGAAAAGGGGAGAGAGGGGAGAGATTGTTGTGTGTCTCTATATAAGGCTCTTATGAAAAGGGGAGAGAGGGGAGAGATTATTGTGTGTCTCTATATACGGCTCTTATGAAAAGGGAAGACAGGGGAGAGAGGGTAGAGATTGTTGTGTGTCTCTATATAAGGCTCTTATGAAAAGGGGAGAGAGGGGAGAGATTGTTGTGTGTCTCTATATACGGCTCTTATGAAAAGGGAAGAGAGGGGAGAGAGGGGAGAGATTGTTGTGTGTCTCTATATAAGGCTCTTATGAAAAGGGGAGAGAGGGGAGAGAGGGGAGAGAGGGGGAAAGATTGTTGTGTGTCTCTATATAAGGCTCTTATGAAAAGAGGAGAGAGGGGAGAGGTTGTGTGTCTCTATATAAAGCTCTTATGAAAAGGGGAGAGAGGGGAGAGATTGGTGTGTGTCTCTATATAAGGCTTTTATGAAAAGGGGAGAGAGGGGATAGATTGTTGTGTGTCTCTATATAAGGCTCTTATGAAAAGGGAAGAGAGGGGAGAGATTGTTGTGTGTCTCTATATAAGGCTCTTATGAAAAGGGGAGAGAGGGGAGAGATTGGTGTGTGTCTCTATATAAGGCTCTTATGAAAAGGGGAGAGAGGGGAGAGATTGGTGTGTGTCTCTATATAAGGCTCTTATGAAAAGGGGAGAGGGGAGAGAGGGGAGAGATTGTTGTGTGTCTCTATATAAGGCTCTTATGAAAAGGGGAGAGAGGGTAGAGATTGTTGTGTGTCTCTATATAAGGCTCTTATGAAAAGGGGAGAGAGGGGAGAGATTGTTGTGTGTCTCTATATAAGGCTCTTATGAAAAGATGAGAGAGGGAAGAGGTTGTGTGTCTCTATATAAGGCTGTTATGAAAAGGGGAGAGAGGGGAGAGATTGTTGTGTGTCCCTATATAAGGCTCTTATGAAAAGGGGAGAGAGGGGAGAGATTGTTGTGTGTCTCTATATAAGGCTCTTATGAAAAGGGAAGAGTGGGGAGAGATTGTTGTGTGTCTCTATATAAGGCTCTTATGAAAAGGGGAGAGAGGGGAGAGATTGTTGTGTGTCTCTATATAAGGCTCTTATGAAAAGGGGAGAGAGGGGAGAGATTATTGTGTGTCTCTATATACGGCTCTTATGAAAAGGGAAGACAGGGGAGAGAGGGTAGAGATTGTTGTGTGTCTCTATATAAGGCTCTTATGAAAAGAGGAGAGAGGGGAGAGATTATTGTGTGTCTCTATATACGGCTCTTATGAAAAGGGAAGAGAGGGGAGAGAGGGGAGAGATTGTTGTGTGTCTCTATATAAGGCTCTTATGAAAAGGGGAGAGAGGGGAGAGAGGGGAGAGAGGGGGAAAGATTGTTGTGTGTCTCTATATAAGGCTCTTATGAAAAGAGGAGAGAGGGGAGAGGTTGTGTGTCTCTATATAAGGCTCTTATGAAAAGGGGAGAGAGGGGAGAGATTGGTGTGTGTCTCTATATAAGGCTTTTATGAAAAGGGGAGAGAGGGGAGAGATTGTTGTGTGTCTCTATATAAGGCTCTTATGAAAAGGGAAGAGAGGGGAGAGATTGTTGTGTGTCTCTATATAAGGCTCTTATGAAAAGGGGAGAGAGGGGAGAGATTGGTGTGTGTCTCTATATAAGGCTCTTATGAAAAGGGGAGAGAGGGGAGAGATTGGTGTGTGTCTCTATATAAGGCTCTTATGAAAAAGGGGAGAGGGGAGAGAGGGGAGAGATTGTTGTGTGTCTCTATATAAGGCTCTTATGAAAAGGGGAGAGAGGGTAGAGATTGTTGTGTGTCTCTATATAAGGCTCTTATGAAAAGGGGAGAGAGGGGAGAGATTGTTGTGTGTCTCTATATAAGGCTCTTATGAAAAGGGGAGAGAGGGGAGAGATTGGTGTGTGTCTCTATATAAGGCTCTTATGAAAAGGGGAGAGGGGAGAGAGGGGAGAGATTGTTGTGTGTCTCTATATAAGGCTCTTATGAAAAGGGGAGAGAGGGTAGAGATTGTTGTGTGTCTCCATATAAGGCTCTTATGAAAAGGGGAGAGAGGGGAGAGAGGGGAGAGATTGTTGTGTGTCTCTATATACGGCTCTTATAAAAAGGGGAGAGAGGGGAGAGAGGGGAGAGATTGTTGTGTGTCTCTATAAAAGGCTCTTATGAAAAGGGGAGAGAGGGGAGAGATTGTTGTGTGTCTCTATATAAGGCTATTTTGAAAAGGGGAGAGAGGGGAGAGATTGTTGTGTGTCTCTATATAAGGCTCTTATGAAAAGGGGAGAGAGGGGAGAGAGGGGAGAGATTGTTGTGTGTCTCTATATACGGCTCTTATGAAAAGGGGAGAGAGGGGAGAGAGGGGAGAGATTGTTGTGTGTCTCTATATAAGGCTCTCATGAAAAGGGAAGAGGGGGGAGAGATTGTTGTGTGTCTCTATAAAGGCTATTTTGAAAAGGGGAGAGATGAGAGAGATTGTTGTGTCTCTCTATATAAGGCTCTTATGAAAAGGGGAGAGAGGGGAGAGAGGGTAGAGATTGTTGTGTGTCTCTATATAAGGCTCTTATGAAAAGAGGAGAGAGGGGAGAGATTATTGTGTATCTCTATATACGGCTCTTATGAAAAGGGAAGAGAGGGGAGAGAGGGGAGAGATTGTTGTATGTCTCTATATAAGGCTCTTATGAAAAGGGGAGAGAGGGGAGAGGTTGTGTGTCTCTATATTAGGCTCTTATGAAAAGGGGAGAGAGGGGAGAGATTGTTGTGTGTCTCTATATAAGGCTTTTATGAAAAGGGGAGAGAGGGGAGAGATTGTTGTGTGTCTTTATATAAGGCTCTTATGAAAACGGAAGAGAGGGGAGAGATTGTTGTGTGTCTCTATATAAGGCTCTTATGAAAAGGGAAGACAGGGGAGAGATTATTGTGTGTCTCTATATACGGCTCTTATGAAAAGGGAAGACAGGGGAGAGAGGGTAGAGATTGTTGTGTGTCTCTATATAAGGCTCTTATGAAAAGAGGAGAGAGGGGAGAGATTATTGTGTGTCTCTATATACGGCTCTTATGAAAAGGGAAGAGAGGGGAGAGAGGGGAGAGATTGTTGTGTGTCTCTATATAAGGCTCTTATGAAAAGGGGAGAGAGGGGAGAGAGGGGAGAGAGGGGGAAAGATTGTTGTGTGTCTCTATATAAGGCTCTTATGAAAAGGGGAGAGAGGGGAGAGATTGTTGTGTGTCTCTATATAAGGCTTTTATGAAAAGGGGAGAGAGGGGAGAGATTGTTGTGTGTCTCTATATAAGGCTCTTATGAAAAGGGGAGAGAGGGGAGAGATTGGTGTGTGTCTCTATATAAGGCTCTTATGAAAAGGGGAGAGAGGGGAGAGATTGGTGTGTGTCTCTATATAAGGCTCTTATGAAAAGGGGAGAGGGGAGAGAGGGGAGAGATTGTTGTGTGTCTCTATATAAGGCTCTTATGAAAAGGGGAGAGAGGGTAGAGATTGTTGTGTGTCTCTATATAAGGCTCTTATGAAAAGGGGAGAGAGGGGAGAGATTGTTGTGTGTCTCTATATAAGGCTCTTATGAAAAGGGGAGAGAGGGGAGAGATTGGTGTGTGTCTCTATATAAGGCTCTTATGAAAAGGGGAGAGGGGAGAGAGGGGAGAGATTGTTGTGTGTCTCTATATAAGGCTCTTATGAAAAGGGGAGAGAGGGTAGAGATTGTTGTGTGTCTCTATATAAGGCTCTTATGAAAAGGGGAGAGAGGCGAGAGAGGGGAGAGATTGTTGTGTGTCTCTATATACGGCTCTTATGAAAAGGGGAGAGAGGGGAGAGAGGGGAGAGATTGTTGTGTGTCTCTATATAAGGCTATTTTGAAAAGGGGAGAGAGGGGAGAGATTGTTGTGTGTCTCTATATAAGGCTCTTATGAAAAGGGGAGAGAGGGGAGAGAGGGGAGAGAGGGGAGAGATTGTTGTGTGTCTCTATATACGGCTCTTATGAAAAGGGGAGAGAGGGGAGAGAGGGGAGAGATTGTTGTGTGTCTCTATATAAGGCTCTTATGAAAAGGGAAGAGGGGGGAGAGATTGTTGTGTGTCTCTATAAAGGCTATTTTGAAAAGGGGAGAGAGGAGAGAGATTGTTGTGTGTCTCTATATAACGCTCTTATGAAAAGGGGAGAGAGGGGAGAGATTGTTGTGTGTCTCTATATACGGCTCTTATGAAAAGGGGAGAGAGGGGAGAGATTATTGTGTGTCTCTATATACGGCTCTTATGAAAAGGGAAGACAGGGGAGAGAGGGTAGAGATTGTTGTGTGTCTCTATATAAGGCTCTTATGAAAAGAGGAGAGAGGGGAGAGATTATTGTGTGTCTCTATATACGGCTCTTATGAAAAGGGAAGAGAGGGGAGAGAGGGGAGAGATTGTTGTGTGTCTCTATATAAGGCTCTTATGAAAAGGGGAGAGAGGGGAGAGATTGGTGTGTGTCTCTATATAAGGCTCTTATGAAAAGGGGAGAGAGGGGAGAGATTATTGTGTGTCTCTATATAAGGCTCTTATGAAAAGGGGAGAGAGGGGAGAGATTGTTGTGTGTCTCTATATAAGGCTCTTATGAAAAGGGGAGAGAGGGGAGAGATTATTGTGTGTCTCTATATAAGGCTCTTATGAAAAGGGGAGAGAGGGTAGAGATTGTTGTGTGTCTCTATATAAGGCTCTTATGAAAAGGGGAGAGAGGGTAGAGATTGTTGTGTGTCTCTATATAAGGCTCTTATGAAAAGGGGAGAGAGGCGAGAGAGGGGAGAGATTGTTGTGTGTCTCTATATACGGCTCTTATGAAAAGGGGAGAGAGGGGAGAGAGGGAAGAGATTGTTGTGTGTCTCTATATAACGCTCTTATGAAAAGGGGAGAGAGGGGAGAGATTGTTGTGTGTCTCTATATAAGGCTATTTTGAAAAGGGGAGAGAGGGGAGAGATTGTTGTGTGTCTCTATATAAGGCTCTTATGAAAAGGGGAGAGAGGGGAGAGAGGGGAGAGATTGTTGTGTGTCTCTATATAAGGCTCTTATGAAAAGGGGAGAGAGGGGAGAGAGGGGAGAGATTGTTGTGTGTCTCTATATACGGCTCTTATGAAAAGGGGAGAGAGGGGAGAGAGGGGAGAGATTGTTGTGTGTCTCTATATAAGGCTCTTATGAAAAGGGGAGAGAGGGGAGAGATTGTTGTGTGTCTCTATATAAGGCTCTTATGAAAAGGGGAGAGAGGGGAGAGATTGTTGTGTGTCTCTATATAAGGCTCTTATGAAAAGTGAAAAGAGGGGAGAGAGGGGAGAGATTGTTGTGTGTCTCTATATACGGCTCTTATGAAAAGGGGAGAGAGGGGAGAGAGGGGAGAGATTGTTGTGTGTCTCTATATAAGGCTATTTTGAAAAAGGGGGAGAGAGGGGAGAGATTGTTGTGTGTCTCTATATAAGGCTCTTATGAAAAGGGGAGAGAGGGGAGAGAGGGGAGAGATTGTTGTGTGTCTCTATATACGGCTCTTATGAAAAGGGGAGAGAGGGGAGAGAGGGGAGAGATTGTTGTGTGTCTCTATATAAGGCTCTCATGAAAAGGGAAGAGGGGGGAGAGATTGTTGTGTGTCTCTATAAAGGCTATTTTGAAAAGGGGAGAGAGGAGAGAGATTGTTATGTGTCTCTATATAACGCTCTTATGAAAAGGGGAGAGAGGGGAGAGATTGTTGTGTGTCTCTATATAAGGCTCTTATGAAAAGGGGAGAGAGGGGAGAGATTATTGTGTGTCTCTATATACGGCTCTTATGAAAAGGGAAGACAGGGGAGAGAGGGTAGAGATTGTTGTGTGTCTCTATATAAGGCTCTTATGAAAAGAGGAGAGAGGGGAGAGATTATTGTGTGTCTCTATATACGGCTCTTATGAAAAGGGAAGAGAGGGGAGAGAGGGGAGAGATTGTTGTGTGTCTCTATATAAGGCTCTTATGAAAAGGGGAGAGAGGGGAGAGATTGGTGTGTGTCTCTATATAAGGCTCTTATGAAAAGGGGAGAGGGGAGAGAGGGGAGAGATTGTTGTGTGTCTCTATATAAGGCTCTTATGAAAAGGGGAGAGAGGGTAGAGATTGTTGTGTGTCTCTATATAAGGCTCTTATGAAAAGGGGAGAGGGGAGAGAGGGGAGAGATTGTTGTGTGTCTCTATATAACGCTCTTATGAAAAGGGGAGAGAGGGTAGAGATTGTTGTGTGTCTCTATATAAGGCTCTTATGAAAAGGGGAGAGAGGGGAGAGATTGTTGTGTGTCTCTATATAAGGCTCTTATGAAAAGGGGAGAGAGGGGAGAGATTGGTGTGTGTCTCTATATAAGGCTCTTATGAAAAGGGGAGAGGGGAGAGAGGGGAGAGATTGTTGTGTGTCTCTATATAAGGCTCTTATGAAAAGGGGAGAGAGGGTAGAGATTGTTGTGTGTCTCCATATAAGGCTCTTATGAAAAGGGGAGAGAGGGGAGAGAGGGGAGAGATTGTTGTGTGTCTCTATATACGGCTCTTATGAAAAGGGGAGAGAGGCGAGAGAGGGGAGAGATTGTTGTGTGTCTCTATATAAGGCTCTTATGAAAAGGGGAGAGAGGGGAGAGATTGTTGTGTGTCTCTATATAAGGCTATTTTGAAAAGGGGAGAGAGGGGAGAGATTGTTGTGTGTCTCTATATAAGGCTCTTATGAAAAGGGGAGAGAGGGGAGAGAGGGGAGAGATTGTTGTGTGTCTCTATATACGGCTCTTATGAAAAGGGGAGAGAGGGGAGAGAGGGGAGAGATTGTTGTGTGTCTCTATATAAGGCTCTCATGAAAAGGGAAGAGGGGGGAGAGATTGTTGTGTGTCTCTATAAAGGCTATTTTGAAAAGGGGAGAGATGAGAGAGATTGTTGTGTCTCTCTATATAAGGCTCTTATGAAAAGGGGAGAGAGGGGAGAGAGGGTAGAGATTGTTGTGTGTCTCTATATAAGGCTCTTATGAAAAGAGGAGAGAGGGGAGAGATTATTGTGTGTCTCTATATACGGCTCTTATGAAAAGGGAAGAGAGGGGAGAGAGGGGAGAGATTGTTGTATGTCTCTATATAAGGCTCTTATGAAAAGGGGAGAGAGGGGAGAGGTTGTGTGTCTCTATATAAGGCTCTTATGAAAAGGGGAGAGAGGGGAGAGATTGTTGTGTGTCTCTATATAAGGCTTTTATGAAAAGGGGAGAGAGGGGAGAGATTGTTGTGTGTCTTTATAAAAGGCTCTTATGAAAACGGAAGAGAGGGGAGAGATTGTTGTGTGTCTCTATATAAGGCTCTTATGAAAAGGGGAGAGAGGGGAGAGATTATTGTGTGTCTCTATATACGGCTCTTATGAAAAGGGAAGACAGGGGAGAGAGGGTAGAGATTGTTGTGTGTCTCTATATAAGGCTCTTATGAAAAGAGGAGAGAGGGGAGAGATTATTGTGTGTCTCTATATACGGCTCTTATGAAAAGGGAAGAGAGGGGAGAGAGGGGAGAGATTGTTGTGTGTCTCTATATAAGGCTCTTATGAAAAGGGGAGAGAGGGGAGAGAGGGGAGAGAGGGGAGAGAGGGGGAAAGATTGTTGTGTGTCTCTATATAAGGCTCTTATGAAAAGGGAAGAGAGGGGAGAGAGGGGAGAGATTGTTGTGTGTCTCTATATAAGGCTCTTATGAAAAGAGGAGAGAGGGGAGAGGTTGTGTGTCTCTATATAAGGCTCGTATGAAAAGGGGAGAGAGGGGAGAGATTGTTGTGTGTCTCTATATAAGGCTTTTATGAAAAGGGGAGAGAGGGGAGAGATTGTTGTGTGTCTCTATATAAGGCTCTTATGAAAAGGGGAGAGAGGGGAGAGATTGGTGTGTGTCTCTATATAAGGCTCTTATGAAAAGGGGAGAGAGGGGAGAGATTGGTGTGTGTCTCTATATAAGGCTCTTATGAAAAGGGGAGAGGGGAGAGAGGGGAGAGATTGTTGTGTGTCTCTATATAAGGCTCTTATGAAAAGGGAAGAGAGGGGAGAGAGGGGAGAGATTGTTGTATGTCTCTATATAAGGCTCTTATGAAAAGGGGAGAGAGGGGAGAGGTTGTGTGTCTCTATATAAGGCTCTTATGAAAAGGGGAGAGAGGGGAGAGATTGTTGTGTGTCTCTATATAAGGCTTTTATGAAAAGGGGAGAGAGGGGAGAGATTGTTGTGTGTCTTTATAAAAGGCTCTTATGAAAACGGAAGAGAGGGGAGAGATTGTTGTGTGTCTCTATATAAGGCTCTTATGAAAAGGGGAGAGAGGGGAGAGATTATTGTGTGTCTCTATATACGGCTCTTATGAAAAGGGAAGACAGGGGAGAGAGGGTAGAGATTGTTGTGTGTCTCTATATAAGGCTCTTATGAAAAGAGGAGAGAGGGGAGAGATTATTGTGTGTCTCTATATACGGCTCTTATGAAAAGGGAAGAGAGGGGAGAGAGGGGAGAGATTGTTGTGTGTCTCTATATAAGGCTCTTATGAAAAGGGGAGAGAGGGGAGAGAGGGGAGAGAGGGGAGAGAGGGGGAAAGATTGTTGTGTGTCTCTATATAAGGCTCTTATGAAAAGGGAAGAGAGGGGAGAGAGGGGAGAGATTGTTGTGTGTCTCTATATAAGGCTCTTATGAAAAGAGGAGAGAGGGGAGAGGTTGTGTGTCTCTATATAAGGCTCGTATGAAAAGGGGAGAGAGGGGAGAGATTGTTGTGTGTCTCTATATAAGGCTTTTATGAAAAGGGGAGAGAGGGGAGAGATTGTTGTGTGTCTCTATATAAGGCTCTTATGAAAAGGGGAGAGAGGGGAGAGATTGGTGTGTGTCTCTATATAAGGCTCTTATGAAAAGGGGAGAGAGGGGAGAGATTGGTGTGTGTCTCTATATAAGGCTCTTATGAAAAGGGGAGAGGGGAGAGAGGGGAGAGATTGTTGTGTGTCTCTATATAAGGCTCTTATGAAAAGGGGAGAGAGGGGAGAGATTGTTGTGTGTCTCTATATAAGGCTCTTATGAAAAGGGGAGAGAGGGGAGAGATTGTTGTGTGTCTCTATATAAGGCTCTTATGAAAAGGGGAGAGAGGGGAGAGATTGGTGTGTGTCTCTATATAAGGCTCTTATGAAAAGGGGAGAGGGGAGAGAGGGGAGAGATTGTTGTGTGTCTCTATATAAGGCTCTTATGAAAAGGGGAGAGAGGGTAGAGATTGTTGTGTGTCTCTATATAAGGCTCTTATGAAAAGGGGAGAGAGGCGAGAGAGGGGAGAGATTGTTGTGTGTCTCTATATACGGCTCTTATGAAAAGGGGAGAGAGGGGAGAGAGGCGAGAGATTGTTGTGTGTCTCTATATAAGGCTATTTTGAAAAGGGGAGAGAGGGGAGAGATTGTTGTGTGTCTCTATATAAGGCTCTTATGAAAAGGGGAGAGAGGGGAGAGAGGGGAGGGATTGTTGTGTGTCTCTATATACGGCTCTTATGAAAAGGGGAGAGAGGGGAGAGAGGGGAGAGATTGTTGTGTGTCTCTATATAAGGCTCTCATGAAAAGGGAAGAGGGGGGAGAGATTGTTGTGTGTCTCTATAAAGGCTATTTTGAAAAGGGGAGAGAGGAGAGAGATTGTTGTGTGTCTCTATATAACGCTCTTATGAAAAGGGGAGAGAGGGGAGAGATTGTTGTGTGTCTCTATATAAGGCTCTTATGAAAAGGGGAGATAGGGGAGAGATTATTGTGTGTCTCTATATACGGCTCTTATGAAAAGGGAAGACAGGGGAGAGAGGGTAGAGATTGTTGTGTGTCTCTATATAAGGCTCTTATGAAAAGAGGAGAGAGGGGAGAGATTATTGTGTGTCTCTATATACGGCTCTTATGAAAAGGGAAGAGAGGGGAGAGAGGGGAGAGATTGTTGTGTGTCTCTATATAAGGCTCTTATGAAAAGGGGAGAGAGGGGAGAGATTGGTGTGTGTCTCTATATAAGGCTCTTATGAAAAGGGGAGAGAGGGTAGAGATTGTTGTGTGTCTCTATATAAGGCTCTTATGAAAAGGGGAGAGAGGCGAGAGAGGGGAGAGATTGTTGTGTGTCTCTATATAAGGCTCTTATGAAAAGGGGAGAGAGGGGAGAGAGGGGAGAGATTGTTGTATGTCTCTATATAAGGCTCTTATGAAAAGGGGAGAGAGGGGAGAGGTTGTGTGTCTCTATATAAGGCTCTTATGAAAAGGGGAGAGAGGGGAGAGATTGTTGTGTGTCTCTATATAAGGCTTTTATGAAAAGGGGAGAGAGGGGAGAGATTGTTGTGTGTCTTTATAAAAGGCTCTTATGAAAACGGAAGAGAGGGGAGAGATTGTTGTGTGTCTCTATATAAGGCTCTTATGAAAAGGGGAGAGAGGGGAGAGATTATTGTGTGTCTCTATATACGGCTCTTATGAAAAGGGAAGACAGGGGAGAGAGGGTAGAGATTGTTGTGTGTCTCTATATAAGGCTCTTATGAAAAGAGGAGAGAGGGGAGAGATTATTGTGTGTCTCTATATACGGCTCTTATGAAAAGGGAAGAGAGGGGAGAGAGGGGAGAGATTGTTGTGTGTCTCTATATAAGGCTCTTATGAAAAGGGGAGAGAGGGGAGAGAGGGGAGAGAGGGGAGAGAGGGGGAAAGATTGTTGTGTGTCTCTATATAAGGCTCTTATGAAAAGGGAAGAGAGGGGAGAGAGGGGAGAGATTGTTGTGTGTCTCTATATAAGGCTCTTATGAAAAGAGGAGAGAGGGGAGAGGTTGTGTGTCTCTATATAAGGCTCGTATGAAAAGGGGAGAGAGGGGAGAGATTGTTGTGTGTCTCTATATAAGGCTTTTATGAAAAGGGGAGAGAGGGGAGAGATTGTTGTGTGTCTCTATATAAGGCTCTTATGAAAAGGGGAGAGAGGGGAGAGATTGGTGTGTGTCTCTATATAAGGCTCTTATGAAAAGGGGAGAGAGGGGAGAGATTGGTGTGTGTCTCTATATAAGGCTCTTATGAAAAGGGGAGAGGGGAGAGAGGGGAGAGATTGTTGTGTGTCTCTATATAAGGCTCTTATGAAAAGGGGAGAGAGGGTAGAGATTGTTGTGTGTCTCTATATAAGGCTCTTATGAAAAGGGGAGAGAGGGGAGAGATTGTTGTGTGTCTCTATATAAGGCTCTTATGAAAAGGGGAGAGAGGGGAGAGATTGGTGTGTGTCTCTATATAAGGCTCTTATGAAAAGGGGAGAGGGGAGAGAGGGGAGAGATTGTTGTGTGTCTCTATATACGGCTCTTATGAAAAGGGGAGAGAGGGGAGAGAGGCGAGAGATTGTTGTGTGTCTCTATATAAGGCTATTTTGAAAAGGGGAGAGAGGGGAGAGATTGTTGTGTGTCTCTATATAAGGCTCTTATGAAAAGGGGAGAGAGGGGAGAGAGGGGAGAGATTGTTGTGTGTCTCTATATACGGCTCTTATGAAAAGGGGAGAGAGGGGAGAGAGGGGAGAGATTGTTGTGTGTCTCTATATAAGGCTCTCATGAAAAGGGAAGAGGGGGGAGAGATTGTTGTGTGTCTCTATAAAGGCTATTTTGAAAAGGGGAGAGAGGAGAGAGATTGTTGTGTGTCTCTATATAACGCTCTTATGAAAAGGGGAGAGAGGGGAGAGATTGTTGTGTGTCTCTATATAAGGCTCTTATGAAAAGGGGAGAGAGGGGAGAGATTATTGTGTGTCTCTATATACGGCTCTTATGAAAAGGGAAGACAGGGGAGAGAGGGGAGAGATTGTTGTGTGTCTCTATATAAGGCTCTTATGAAAAGGGGAGAGAGGGGAGAGATTGGTGTGTGTCTCTATATAAGGCTCTTATGAAAAGGGGAGAGAGGGTAGAGATTGTTGTGTGTCTCTATATAAGGCTCTTATGAAAAGGGGAGAGAGGGGAGAGATTATTGTGTGTCTCTATATACGGCTCTTATGAAAAGGGAAGAGAGGGGAGAGAGGGGAGAGATTGTTGTGTGTCTCTATATAAGGCTCTTATGAAAAGGGGAGAGAGGGGAGAGATTGGTGTGTGTCTCTATATAAGGCTCTTATGAAAAGGGGAGAGAGGGTAGAGATTGTTGTGTGTCTCTATATAAGGCTCTTATGAAAAGGGGAGAGAGGCGAGAGAGGGGAGAGATTGTTGTGTGTCTCTATATACGGCTCTTATGAAAAGGGGAGAGAGGGGAGAGAGGGGAGAGATTGTTGTGTGTCTCTATATAACGCTCTTATGAAAAGGGGAGAGAGGGGAGAGATTGTTGTGTGTCTCTATATAAGGCTATTTTGAAAAGGGGAGAGAGGGGAGAGATTGTTGTGTGTCTCTATATAAGGCTCTTATGAAAAGGGGAGAGAGGGGAGAGAGGGGAGAGAGGGGAGAGATTGTTGTGTGTCTCTATATAAGGCTCTTATGAAAAGGGGAGAGAGGGGAGAGAGGGGAGAGATTGTTGTGTGTCTCTATATAAGGCTCTTATGAAAAGGGGAGAGAGGGGAGAGATTGTTGTGTGTCTCTATATAAGGCTCTTATGAAAAGGGGAGAGAGGGGAGAGAGGGGAGAGATTGTTGTGTGTCTCTATATAAGGCTCTTATGAAAAGGGGAGAGAGGGGAGAGAGGGGAGAGATTGTTGTGTGTCTCTATATACGGCTCTTATGAAAAGGGGAGAGAGGGGAGAGAGGGGAGAGATTGTTGTGTGTCTCTATATAAGGCTCTTATGAAAAGGGGAGAGAGGGGAGAGATTGTTGTGTGTCTCTATATAAGGCTCTTATGAAAAGGGGAGAGAGGGGAGAGATTGTTGTGTGTCTCTATAAAGGCTATTTTGAAAAGGGGAGAGAGGAGAGAGATTGTTGTGTCTCTCTATATAAGGCTCTTATGAAAAGGGGAGAGAGGGGAGAGATTGTTGTGTGTCTCTATATAACGCTCTTATGAAAAGGGGAGAAAGGGGAGAGATTGTTGTGTGTCTCTATATAAGGCTCTTATGAAAAGGGGAGAGAGGGGAGAGATTATTGTGTGTCTCTATATACGGCTCTTATGAAAAGGGAAGACAGGGGAGAGAGGGTAGAGATTGTTGTGTGTCTCTATATAAGGCTCTTATGAAAAGAGGAGAGAGGGGAGAGATTATTGTGTGTCTCTATATACGGCTCTTATGAAAAGGGAAGAGAGGGGAGAGAGGGGAGAGATTGTTGTGTGTCTCTATATAAGGCTCTTATGAAAAGGGGAGAAGGGAGAGAGGGGAGAGAGGGGAGAGAGGGGAGAGAGGGGGAAAGATTGTTGTGTGTCTCTATATAAGGCTCTTATGAAAAGAGGAGAGAGGGGAGAGGTTGTGTGTCTCTATATAAGGCTCTTATGAAAAGGGGAGAGAGGGGAGAGATTGTTGTGTGTCTCTATATAAGGCTTTTATGAAAAGGGGAGAGAGGGGAGAGATTGTTGTGTGTCTCTATATAAGGCTCTTATGAAAAGGGAAGAGAGGGGAGAGATTGTTGTGTGTCTCTATATAAGGCTCTTATGAAAAGGGGAGAGATGGGAGAGATTGGTGTGTGTCTCTATATAAGGCTCTTATGAAAAGGGGAGAGAGGGGAGAGATTGGTGTGTGTCTCTATATAAGGCTCTTATGAAAAGGGGAGAGGGGAGAGATTGTTGTGTGTCTCTATATAAGGCTCTTATGAAAAGGGGAGAGAGGGTAGAGATTGTTGTGTGTCTCTATATAAGGCTCTTATGAAAAGGGGAGAGAGGGGAGAGATTGTTGTGTGTCTCTATATAAGGCTCTTATGAAAAGGGAAGAGAGGGGAGAGATTGTTGTGTGTCTCTATATAAGGCTTTTATGAAAAGGGGAGAGAGGGGAGAGATTGTTGTGTGTCTTTATATAAGGCTCTTATGAAAAGGGAAGAGAGGGGAGAGATTGTTGTGTGTCTCTATATAAGGCTCTTATGAAAAGGGGAGAGAGGGGAGAGATTGGTGTGTGTCTCTATATAAGGCTCTTATGAAAAGGGAAGAGAGGGGAGAGATTGTTGTGTGTCTCTATATAAGGCTCTTATGAAAAGGGAAGACAGGGGAGAGAGGGTAGAGATTGTTGTGTGTCTCTATATAAGGCTCTTATGAAAAGAGGAGAGAGGGGAGAGATTATTGTGTGTCTCTATATACGGCTCTTATGAAAAGGGAAGAGAGGGGAGAGAGGGGAGAGATTGTTGTGTGTCTCTATATAAGGCTCTTATGAAAAGAGGAGAGAGGGGAGAGGTTGTGTGTCTCTATATAAGGCTCTTATGAAAAGGGGAGAGAGGGGAGAGATTGTTGTGTGTCTCTATATAAGGCTTTTATGAAAAGGGGAGAGAGGGGAGAGATTGTTGTGTGTCTCTATATAAGGCTCTTATGAAAAGGGAAGAGAGGGGAGAGATTGTTGTGTGTCTCTATATAAGGCTCTTATGAAAAGGGGAGAGAGGGGAGAGATTGGTGTGTGTCTCTATATAAGGCTCTTATGAAAAGGGGAGAGAGGGGAGAGATTGGTGTGTGTCTCTATATAAGGCTCTTATGAAAAGGGGAGAGGGGAGAGATTGTTGTGTGTCTCTATATAAGGCTCTTATGAAAAGGGGAGAGAGGGTAGAGATTGTTGTGTGTCTCTATATAAGGCTCTTATGAAAAGGGGAGAGAGGGGAGAGATTGTTGTGTGTCTCTATATAAGGCTCTTATGAAAAGGGGAGAGAGGGGAGAGATTGTTGTGTGTCTCTATATAAGGCTTTTATGAAAAGGGGAGAGAGGGGAGAGATTGTTGTGTGTCTCTATATAAGGCTCTTATGAAAAGGGAAGAGAGGGGAGAGATTGTTGTGTGTCTCTATATAAGGCTCTTATGAAAAGGGAAGACAGGGGAGAGAGGGTAGAGATTGTTGTGTGTCTCTATATAAGGCTCTTATGAAAAGAGGAGAGAGGGGAGAGATTATTGTGTGTCTCTATATACGGCTCTTATGAAAAGGGAAGAGAGGGGAGAGAGGGGAGAGATTGTTGTGTGTCTCTATATAAGGCTCTTATGAAAAGAGGAGAGAGGGGAGAGGTTGTGTGTCTCTATATAAGGCTCTTATGAAAAGGGGAGAGAGGGGAGAGATTGTTGTGTGTCTCTATATAAGGCTTTTATGAAAAGGGGAGAGAGGGGAGAGATTGTTGTGTGTCTCTATATAAGGCTCTTATGAAAAGGGAAGAGAGGGGAGAGATTGTTGTGTGTCTCTATATAAGGCTCTTATGAAAAGGGGAGAGAGGGGAGAGATTGGTGTGTGTCTCTATATAAGGCTCTTATGAAAAGGGGAGAGAGGGGAGAGATTGGTGTGTGTCTCTATATAAGGCTCTTATGAAAAGGGGAGAGGGGAGAGATTGTTGTGTGTCTCTATATAAGGCTCTTATGAAAAGGGGAGAGAGGGTAGAGATTGTTGTGTGTCTCTATATAAGGCTCTTATGAAAAGGGGAGAGAGGGGAGAGATTGTTGTGTGTCTCTATATAAGGCTCTTATGAAAAGGGGAGAGAGGGGAGAGATTGTTGTGTGTCTCTATATAAGGCTTTTATGAAAAGGGGAGAGAGGGGAGAGATTGTTGTGTGTCTCTATATAAGGCTCTTATGAAAAGGGAAGAGAGGGGAGAGATTGTTGTGTGTCTCTATATAAGGCTCTTATGAAAAGGGGAGAGAGGGGAGAGATTGGTGTGTGTCTCTATATAAGGCTCTTATGAAAAGGGGAGAGAGGGGAGAGATTGGTGTGTGTCTCTATATAAGGCTCTTATGAAAAGGGGAGAGGGGAGAGATTGTTGTGTGTCTCTATATAAGGCTCTTATGAAAAGGGGAGAGAGGGTAGAGATTGTTGTGTGTCTCTATATAAGGCTCTTATGAAAAGGGGAGAGAGGGGAGAGATTGTTGTGTGTCTCTATATAAGGCTCTTATGAAAAGGGGAGAGAGGGGAGAGATTGGTGTGTGTCTCTATATAAGGCTTTTATGAAAAGGGGAGAGAGGGGAGAGATTGTTGTGTGTCTCTATATAAGGCTCTTATGAAAAGGGAAGAGAGGGGAGAGATTGTTGTGTGTCTCTATATAAGGCTCTTATGAAAAGGGGAGAGAGGGGAGAGATTGGTGTGTGTCTCTATATAAGGCTCTTATGAAAAGGGGAGAGAGGGGAGAGATTGGTGTGTGTCTCTATATAAGGCTCTTATGAAAAGGGGAGAGGGGAGAGATTGTTGTGTGTCTCTATATAAGGCTCTTATGAAAAGGGGAGAGAGGGTAGAGATTGTTGTGTGTCTCTATATAAGGCTCTTATGAAAAGGGGAGAGAGGGGAGAGATTGTTGTGTGTCTCTATATAAGGCTCTTATGAAAAGGGGAGAGAGGGGAGAGATTGGTGTGTGTCTCTATATAAGGCTCTTATGAAAAGGGGAGAGGGGAGAGAGGGGAGAGATTGTTGTGTGTCTCTATATAAGGCTCTTATGAAAAGGGGAGAGAGGGTAGAGATTGTTGTGTGTCTCTATATAAGGCTCTTATGAAAAGGGGAGAGAGGCGAGAGAGGGGAAAGATTGTTGTGTGTCTCTATATACGGCTCTTATGAAACGGGGAGAGAGGGGAGAGAGGGGAGAGATTGTTGTGTGTCTCTATATAAGGCTCTTATGAAAAGGGGAGAGAGGGGAGAGATTGTTGTGTGTCTCTATATAAGGCTATTTTGAAAAGGGGAGAGAGGGGAGATATTGTTGTGTGTCTCTATATAAGGCTCTTATGAAAAGGGGAGAGAGGGGAGAGAGGGGAGAGATTGTTGTGTGTCTCTATATACGGCTCTTATGAAAAGGGGAGAGAGGGGAGAGAGGGGAGAGATTGTTGTGTGTCTCTATATAAGGCTCTCATGAAAAGGGAAGAGGGGGGAGAGATTGTTGTGTGTCTCTATAAAGGCTATTTTGAAAAGGGGAGAGAGGAGAGAGATTGTTGTGTCTCTCTATATAAGGCTCTTATGAAAAGGGGAGAGAGGGGAGAGATTGTTGTGTGTCTCTATATAACGCTCTTATGAAAAGGGGAGAGGGGAGAGAGGGGAGAGATTGTTGTATGTCTTTATATAAGGCTCTTATGAAAAGGGGAGAGAGGGTAGAGATTGTTGTGTGTCTCTATATAAGGCTCTTATGAAAAGGGAAGAGAGGGGAGAGAGGGGAGAGAGGTGAGAGAGGGGAGAGAGGGGAGAGATTGTTGTGTGTCTCTATATACGGCTCTTTTGAAAAGGGGAGAGAGGGGAGAGATTGATGTGTGTCTCTATATAAGGCTCTTATGAAAAGGGAAGAGAGGGGAGAGAAGGGAGAGAGGGGAGAGAGGGGAGAGAGGGGAGAGATTGTTGTGTGTCTCTATATACGGCTCTTTTGAAAAGGGGAGAGAGGGGAGAGATTGATGTGTGTCTCTATATAAGGCTATTTTGAAAAGGGGAGAGAGGGGAGAGATTGTTGTGTGTCTCTATATAAGGCTCTTATGAAAAGGGGAGAGAGGGGAGAGATTGGTGTGTGTCTCTATATAAGGCTCTTATGAAAAGGGAAGAGAGGGGAGAGATTGTTGTGTGTCTCTATATAAGGCTCTTATGAAAAGGGGAGAGAGGAGAGATTGTTGTGTGTCTCTATATAAGGCTCTTATGAAAAGGGGAGAGAGGGTAGAGATTGTTGTGTGTCTCTATATAAGGCTCTTATGAAAAGGGGAGAGAGGGGAGAGATTGTTGTGTGTCTCTATATAAGGCTCTTATGAAAAGGGGAGAGAGGGGAGAGATTGTTGTGTGTCTCTATATAAGGCTTTTATGAAAAGGGGAGAGAGGGGAGAGATTGTTGTGTGTCTTTATGTAAGGCTCTTATGAAAAGGGAAGAGAGGGGAGAGATTGTTGTGTGTCTCTATATAAGGCTCTTATGAAAAGGGGAGAAAGGGGAGAGATTGGTGTGTGTCTCTATATAAGGCTCTTATGAAAAGGGGAGAGAGGGGAGAGATTGGTGTGTGTCTCTATATAAGGCTCTTATGAAAAGGGGAGAGGGGAGAGATTGTTGTGTGTCTCTATATAAGGCTCTTATGAAAAGGGGAGAGAGGGTAGAGATTGTTGTGTGTCTCTATATAAGGCTCTTATGAAAAGGGGAGAGAGGGGAGAGATTGTTGTGTGTCTCTATATAAGGCTCTTATGAAAAGGGGAGAGAGGGTAGAGATTGTTGTGTGTCTCTATATAAGGCTCTTATGAAAAGGGGAGAGAGGGGAGAGATTGTTGTGTGTCTCTATATAAGGCTCTTATGAAAAGGGGAGAGAGGGTAGAGATTGTTGTGTGTCTCTATATAAGGCTCTTATGAAAAGGGGAGAGAGGGGAGAGATTGGTGTGTGTCTCTATATAAGGCTCTTATGAAAAGGGGAGAGGGGAGAGAGGGGAGAGATTGTTGTGTGTCTCTATATAAGGCTCTTATGAAAAGGGGAGAGAGGGTAGAGATTGTTGTGTGTCTCTATATAAGGCTCTTATGAAAAGGGGAGAGAGGCGAGAGACGGGAAAGATTGTTGTGTGTCTCTATATACGGCTCTTATGAAACGGGGAGAGAGGGGAGAGAGGGGAGAGATTGTTGTGTGTCTCTATATAAGGCTCTTATGAAAAGGGGAGAGAGGGGAGAGATTGTTGTGTGTCTCTATATAAGGCTATTTTGAAAAGGGGAGAGAGGGGAGAGATTGTTGTGTGTCTCTATATAAGGCTCTTATGAAAAGGGGAGAGAGGGGAGAGAGGGGAGAGATTGTTGTGTGTCTCTATATACGGCTCTTATGAAAAGGGGAGAGAGGGGAGAGAGGGGAGAGATTGTTGTGTGTCTCTATATAAGGCTCTCATGAAAAGGGAAGAGGGGGGAGAGATTGTTGTGTGTCTCTATAAAGGCTATTTTGAAAAGGGGAGAGAGGAGAGAGATTGTTGTGTCTCTCTATATAAGGCTCTTATGAAAAGGGGAGAGAGGGGAGAGATTGTTGTGTGTCTCTATATAACGCTCTTATGAAAAGGGGAGAGGGGAGAGAGGGGAGAGATTGTTGTATGTCTCTATATAAGGCTCTTATGAAAAGGGGAGAGAGGCGAGAGATTGGTGTGTGTCTCTATATAAGGCTCTTATGAAAAGGGGAGAGGGGAGAGATTGTTGTGTGTCTCTATATAAGGCTCTTATGAAAAGGGGAGAGAGGGTAGAGATTGTTGTGTGTCTCTATATAAGGCTCTTATGAAAAGGGGAGAGAGGCGAGAGAGGGGAGAGATTGTTGTGTGTCTCTATATACGGCTCTTATGAAAAGGGGAGAGAGGGGAGAGATTGTTGTGTGTCTCTATATAACGCTCTTATGAAAAGGGGAGAGAGGGGAGAGATTGTTGTGTGTCTCTATATAAGGCTATTTTGAAAAGGGGAGAGAGGGGAGAGATTGTTGTGTGTCTCTATATAAGGCTCTTATGAAAAGGGGAGAGAGGGGAGAGAGGGGAGAGAGGGGAGAGATTGTTGTGTGTCTCTATATAAGGCTCTCATGAAAAGGGAAGAGGGGGGAGAGATTGTTGTGTGTCTCTATAAAGGCTATTTTGAAAAGGGGAGAGAGGAGAGAGATTGTTGTGTCTCTCTATATAAGGCTCTTATGAAAAGGGGAGAAAGGGGAGAGATTGTTGTGTGTCTCTATATAAGGCTCTTATGAAAAGGGGAGAGAGGTGAGAGATTATTGTGTGTCTCTATATACGGCTCTTATGAAAAGGGAAGACAGGGGAGAGAGGGTAGAGATTGTTGTGTGTCTCTATATAAGGCTCTTATGAAAAGAGGAGAGAGGGGAGAGATTATTGTGTGTCTCTATATACGGCTCTTATGAAAAGGGAAGAGAGGGGAGAGAGGGGAGAGATTGTTGTGTGTCTCTATATAAGGCTCTTATGAAAAGGGGAGAAGGGAGAGAGGGGAGAGAGGGGAGAGAGGGGGAAAGATTGTTGTGTGTCTCTATATAAGGCTCTTATGAAAAGAGGAGAGAGGGGAGAGGTTGTGTGTCTCTATATAAGGCTCTTATGAAAAGGGGAGAGAGGGGAGAGATTGTTGTGTGTCTCTATATAAGGCTCTTATGAAAAGGGGAGAGAGGGGAGAGATTGTTGTGTGTCTCTATATAAGGCTCTTATGAAAAGGGAAGAGAGGGGAGAGATTGTTGTGTGTCTCTATATAAGGCTCTTATGAAAAGGGGAGAGAGGGGAGAGATTGGTGTGTGTCTCTATATAAGGCTCTTATGAAAAGGGGAGAGAGGGGAGAGATTGGTGTGTGTCTCTATATAAGGCTCTTATGAAAAGGGGAGAGGGGAGAGATTGTTGTGTGTCTCTATATAAGGCTCTTATGAAAAGGGGAGAGAGGGTAGAGATTGTTGTGTGTCTCTATATAAGGCTCTTATGAAAAGGGGAGAGAGGGGAGAGATTGTTGTGTGTCTCTATATAAGGCTCTTATGAAAAGGGGAGAGAGGGGAGAGATTGTTGTGTGTCTCTATATAAGGCTCTTATGAAAAGGGGAGAGAGGGGAGAGATTGTTGTGTGTCTCTATATAAGGCTCTTATGAAAAGGGAAGAGAGGGGAGAGATTGTTGTGTGTCTCTATATAAGGCTCTTATGAAAAGGGGAGAGAGGGGAGAGATTGGTGTGTGTCTCTATATAAGGCTCTGATGAAAAGGGGAGAGAGGGGAGAGATTGTTGTGTGTCTGTATATACGGCTCTTATGAAAAGGGAAGAGAGAGGAGAGATTGTTGTGTGTCTCTATATAAGGCTCTTATGAAAAGGGGAGAGAGGGGAGAGATTGTTGAGTGTCTCTATATAAGGCTCTTATGAAAAGGGATAAGAGGGGAGAGAGGGGAGAGATGGGAGAGATTGTTGTGTGTCTCTAAATACGGCTCTTATGAAAAGGGGAGAGAGGGGAGAGAGGGGAGAGATTGTTTTGTGTCTCTATATAAGGCTCTTATGAAAAGGGGAGAGAGGGAAGAGGTTGTGTGTCTCTATATAAGGCTCTTATGAAAAGGGGAGAGAGGGTAGAGATTGTTGTGTGTCTCTATATAAGGCTCTTATGAAAAGGGGAGAGAGGGGAGAGAGGGGAGAGATTGTTGTGTGTCTCTATATACGGCTCTGATGAAAAGGGGAGAGAGGGGAGTGGGGAGAGATTGTTGTGTGTCTCTATATAAGGCTCTTATGAAAAGGGGAGAGAGGGGAGAGATTGTTGTGTGTCTCTATATAAGGCTCTTATGAAAAGTGGAGAGAGGGGAGAGAGGGGAGAGATTGTTGTGTGTCTCTATATACGGCTCTTATGAAAAGGGGAGAGAGGGGAGAGAGGGGAGAGAGGGGAGAGATTGTTGTGTGTCTCTATATAAGGCTCTTATGAAAAGGGGAGAGAGGGTAGAGAGGGGAGAGATTGGTGTTTGTCTCTATATAAGGCTCTTATGAAAAGGGGAGAGGGGAGAGAGGGGAGAGATTGTTGTGTGTCTCTATATAAGGCTCTTATGAAAAGGGGAGAGAGGGTAGAGATTGTTGTGTGTCTCTATATAAGGCTCTTATGAAAAGGGGAGAGAGGGGAGAGAGGGGAGAGATTGTTGTGTGTCTCTATATACGGCTCTGATGAAAAGGGGAGAGAGGGGAGTGGGGAGAGATTGTTGTGTGTCTCTATATAAGGCTCTTATGAAAAGGGGAGAGAGGGGAGAGATTGTTGTGTGTCTCTATATAAGGCTCTTATGAAAAGTGGAGAGAGGGGAGAGAGGGGAGAGATTGTTGTGTGTCTCTATATACGGCTCTTATGAAAAGGGGAGAGAGGGGAGAGAGGGGAGAGAGGGGAGAGATTGTTGTGTGTCTCTATATAAGGCTCTTATGAAAAGGGGAGAGAGGGGAGAGATGGGAGAGATTGTTGTGTGTCTCTATATACGGCTCTTATGAAAAGGGGAGAGAGGGGAGAGAGGCGAGAGATTGTTATGTGTCTCTATATAAGGCTCTTATGAAAAGGGGAAAGAGGGGAGAGATTGTTGTGTGTCTCTATATAAGGCTCTTATGAAAAGGCGAGAGAGGGGAGAGATTATTGTGTGTCTCTATATAAGGCTCTTATGAAAAGGGGAGAGAGGGGAGAGAGGGGAGAGATTGTTGTGTGTCTCTATATAAGGCTCTTATGAAAAGGGGAGAGAGGGGAGATTGTTGTGTGTCTCTATATAAGGCTCTTATGAAAAGGGGAGAGAGGGGAGAGATTGTTGTGTGTCTCTATATAAGGCTCTTATGAAAAGGGAAGAGAGGGGAGAGATTGTTGTGTGTCTCTATATAAGGCTCTTATGAAAAGGGGAGAGAGGGGAGAGATTGTCAAATGCGGGTGTGACCGACTGGGGATTTGATACACGCATTAAAGTGTAAAAAATGTCCTTTACATGTGCATTGTGTCACCTTGTTGTAAAGCTGTGACACAGTTTTGGCTGATGTTATGAAAAAGATTGTTTCGAAAGAACTTAATTTGGTTGCTGAAGATATATCCATTGCCTTTCAATATCAATGGTCTTGTAAAGTCATGAAGGAATGCATATCTTATAGTCAAAATGAATTGCATGATCATCGTGTACATCTTGTGATTTATTTTCTCGGAAAATTGTCGGCTACTGATTATTTTGTTCTATTTACTTAATTAGGACAACTACAATTTTTATCGAATGATTGTATGAAGAATGTGATTGAATGGATGTGCCATTCAACTGTATTGTTGATGAGCTGATCAGAAAACAGGATAGATGTGGTAATTCCTTCCGCCTATAGATGTCGACTCGGACCCGACTCCCCCTGGGTACGCACAGTTTACGTCGTATGTAAGTAAGAGCCTTCTAGATGGAGGTCTGCGAGGAACAAGACTAACAGCTTTTACCGTCAGTCGGTGACCTGATGAGGAAAAGGCCGTCTGGGGTCCACGACCAGAGAGCTCCTCCCATCCTAGAACGCCGCCCCTATAGTTCCCTCTGCCGTCCGCTCACCACTGCAAATCAATACTCTTCAGATACAGTAAAACCAAACGCACTTTTCTTTGCTGTCTGTTCCTCGCCTAGCGAATCCTTTGGTCGCAGCCACATAAATAACTTTTTTCAGGCAAGACACGCTTTTCATTAATTTTGATATTCAGGGCACTTCTCTGCCCTAGACTAGCTTTAGATTTTAACGTATTTTCTACTGCTGACACAATGAGAGACAGCTCCTACGGCACTGATTGAGAAAAGGATAGAAGAGAGAGCTGCCTTACCGCACCCTAGACGAGACCATACATACACTCACAGTCTACTGCAGAACGACACATATATATCAATAGATGTAGCCACAGTATCAAATATGTAGACACAACATGTTTCTCTACTATAGGACGGCACAACATCATACATACAGACACAGCATGTCTCTCCTAAAGAGCGACACACTTTCATCTAAACATGTACCCACAACATATCACTCTACTGAGGACGACACACTTTAATCTAAACAAATTGACACAGCATGTCCGTCTACTACAGAGCGACACACTTTCATCTAAAAATGTAGACACAACATGTCTCTCTACTACAGAGCGACACACTTTCATCTAAAAATTTAGACACAACATGTCTCTCTACTACAGAGCGACACACTTCCATCTTAACATGTTGACACAACATGTCTCTCTACTACAGAGCGACACACTTTCATCTAAAAATGTAGACATAACATGTCTCTCTACTACAGAGCGACACACTTTCATCTTAACATGTTGACACAACATATCTCTCAACTACAGAGCGACACACTTTCATCTTAACATGTTGACACAACATGTCTCTCTACTACAGAGCGACACACTTTCATCTTAACATGTTGACACAACATGTCTCTCTACTACAGAGCGACACACTTTCATCTTAACATGTTGACACAACATGTCTCTCTACTACAGAGCGACACACTTTCATCTTAACATGTTGACACAACATGTCTCTCTACTACAGAGCGACACACTTCCACCTTAACATGTTGACACAACATGTCTCTCTACTACAGAGCGACACACTTCCATCTTAACATGTTGACACAACATGTCTCTCTACTACAGAGCGACACACTTTCATCTTAACATGTTGACACAACATGTCTCTCTACTACAGAGCGACACACTTTCATCTTAACATGTTGACACAACATGTCTCTCTACTACAGAGCGACACACTTTCATCTTAACATGTAGACACAACATGTCTCTCTACTACAGAGGGACACACTTTCATCTAAAATGTAGACACAACATGTCTCTCTACTACAGAGCGACACACTTTCATCTTAACATGTAGACACATCATGTCTCTCTACTACAGAGCGACACACTTTCATCTTAACATGTAGACACAACATGTCCCTCTACTACAGAGCGACACACTTTCATCTTAACATGTTGACACAACATGTCTCTCTACTACAGAGCGACACACTTTCATCTAAAATGTAGACACAACATGTCTCTCTACTACAGAGCGACACACTTTCATCTAAAATGTAGACACAACATGTCTCTATACTACAGAGCGACACACTTTCATCTAAAAATGTAGACACAACATGTCTCTCTACTACAGAGCGACACACTTTCATCTAAAAATGTTGACACAACATGTCTCTCAACTACAGAGCGACACACTTTCATTCAAACATGTACCCACAGAATGTCTCTCTATCGCAGAACGACACACTTTAATCTAAACATGTTGACACAACATGTCTCTCTATCACAGTCCGGCACACTTTCATCTAAACATAAAGACACATCGTGTCTATCTTCCACAGTACGGTACACTTTTATCCAAACACGTAGACACATCATGTCTATCTTCCACAGTACGGCACACTTCGCATCGAATACCAAAAAATCTCATTTCTGTCATCATCGTTGCTGGGCCAAAGCTACAGCAATAGCTACACGCTACAAGTCTTCCACAAGATGTTCTAGCAGAGGCACTGTGATTGCTTTGCTCCAAAATCAAAGATCGGTGATTGCTTTAATTTTGCTTTTTTGATTGTTCGGTGATTTGCTTACATCGTTACTGTAAAAAGTATGTGTAGGATAATGACATGAGAGATAAAATAGACCATACAATTTCGTAATTTGCAATGTTTGATATTGTACACTGACCTGTTGTTAAATTTTGAACACGGGTTCCTTTCCTTCAAATGCTAATAATCTTAATGAGTTAATCTCGTATTACGTCGCAGCCGAGGTATCCCATTTATCACGCCTTTTTAATCGAACATCTTCTTCAAAGCTACATTTGAAGGCTTTATTGACTCAAAGGTAGCAGAATGTGACTGTGAACTTTAAATGTTCCAAAGGCAAATGGCATAGTTTTAGAAAATATAGTTTTGACTATAAGTGAGGGGAATATGTATCTGCTGTATATTAAAAGTAACTTTAAGAAGCTAGGAATACTTCTTTTGGAAATAGCAGTTCCCTAAATGAGTTTAAAACAAAAAAGTTAAGAATTTTGGTGTAGATCTTTCTTTTGACCTTGCTAATCTTCCATACATATCCTTCTGCAATTCTTAGCATTCCAAGACCGAGAGGTCCACATGCATTAGACAAGACGCAAGCTTTATTTAGCAAACAGAAATAGCGAAGAAAAAGGTGAGCCGTTGTATCACGGTTTGACAGAGTAGAAAGTAAATATAGAGGCAATGGATTTTCAGTGATGAGAAGCGCATTCGCTCCACAAATCTTTCCAGACTTATCTTTGTGTCTATCTACTGGCAATACTCTACAGTCGAGAACCGCGCGGCCTAGCTACTTCTGAAAGACACGTCTTACGACATAAGATGTGATAAATGCTGTAAGATGTACTAAGCGCGGTAAATAATAATAATAATAATAATAATGATAATAATAATAATAACTAGGGCTGCAAAGCAGCACTGACGGTCTTCAAGACGTTTGACCTTTGCGTAATGTTTGACCTCCAGTAATCGACCTCATGCACATTTGAGGAAATCTAGAAGCATAACAAATTTGGTTGAAATATCTGTAAGCGTTTTGTAGACGTAGAGTAAGTCTATAACGTAAACAAGTTTATAACTGCTACATCCTTATTCACAGAGCCAACAAATATATAGTAACAAAATGTCAGTATTACAAACATGGCAAATGTGAAAAAACAGAACCTGAATCTTATACTTGTTTTCAATTTTAAAACCAAAGCAAAGCCTAGCATTGTGAGCCGGAGCATGCATCTCGCTTTGCAATGTAACCCTACGGTCTCTCCAATCCATGAATGAACTCATTGACGACTACTTTAGGGAGAGGTGCATATATATAATCCTTATATTTTCAAATAGAGGAATCTTAGCATAGAAATACTGAAGAGCGGTTCAGATGTTGGAAGAGACGTGGATGAAAAATAACGAAATATTCTTTCTGAGATTTAATCATTGGGTTATTGGTTTGAAGCACATTACTAAAGAGATGCGCTGAGCCTCTCAATTTCGTTTACTATGAAAGTAAACAAACCTTAATAAGCAATATTCCTAAAAACTAAGCAGTTATATCTCAAGGTGACTGCACTGACTTGATATTCCAGTGTACATTTGGGGAAAACATGACACAGGCGCATAGCTTTTAAACAATGAAAGGGGTGCTCTTTCAGAGTCGATTCACACGCGTAATGATACACAAAACTTCCTTATAAGGAAAGCCATAATATAAGGGATTTATAGTAAGAAGCGTAGTAAAAACTGTTCTTCCTGTAGCGTTCTTACTATAAAAGCTATGAAGACGTTGACAGGCTCATTGGAAAGAGAATTTTAAGGCAAAGGCAATGACGTTTTGCAATTTGATCTCAGTTTTAAAATAAGTATTGTTGAATGCACACATATTATTGTTATTAAAATGGATCAAATCTATCAGTGAAAAGTTTTTATATTTTCCCCCTCAAATTAACCACGGCACTCAACGTGCGGCATTCCTATCTTCCGAACCATTAGAGACACTTCAAAATTGTTTTTTCCATTGTTTAGAGAGAATTGTCTTCATTTGCATGTATTGTTTATGAGCATGAAAAAGTAAAGAAACGGTGAGCGATGCGACATCTGTCGCAAATACCATGTTTTCAATCAAATTACCGTAAGTCTCAATATCTCCCGAATCATTGGATATATTTTAGGTCTGTTTTCACCATCGTGTAGAGGAGAGAATTGTCTTTATTTACATGTATAATTTGTGTATGTGCAAACACGAATTGCAAGTGGTACGCGGACAAGCTGGTGGAATAATTTGTAACCGTTTTGGAGGTACAGACATTTGAAGTCTAAAATGTAAATATCCTTTGTCAACACTGGTCTAAGGGAGGTAACCCAATCCATAAAAATACATCAAAACATCAAATAAGACAATTCCAAACGCAGGTTCGAATCTCGGAGTGGACCCTATGATAAGAAGTGAAGTTCCCAAACCTTGAATTTTGCACTCGTTTTTTGTTTTTATTTGTTTAGATGAACCTACATTTTCAATTTGACCTATATCGGTCAAGAAATGAATAAGTTAGCGTTATTTTCGATCTGTTATATAGAACAGCTGACGACCCATACAAGAAATTTATGAACTTCATACATTAATCGTTAAGATTTCGATAATAAGTTTCCACACAAAATATGTTTGTCTTTAACAAGCGTATCCATTAATTTATAGTTTGTTTAGATAACTTAAATAGTAAAGGAGTAGTTTAACTTTAATGAAAACACTGAAAAATGAAGATTTTTAGACCCCTACCCGATGTTTGTCTTTCTAGTTCCTTAATTATCAAATTTGTTTTGATAAAGTGCACACAGCAAAAGTTGTGCTCGGAATTGCGCCTGTGAAAGTACAATCAATTTAATGGTATCTTACTTACTAAAAAAACCGTGGAACTTTGAAATGTGTTAAAAATGGGAATTTTAAAAAAATCGTTATATTCAAGGACTGGTTTTGTACAGAATTGTTTTTATCATGACTTGTTATTTCTTTGTATTAGTTTACTGACCACATGTGCTTTGTAAAACGTTAAAAAGTATATTTTTATCTGAAATAACCCTCGAAAACTGTTAGAATTGCCAAAAAAAAAAAAATATTTCCCTTAAGATCAACTTTTATATAATAATAATTTGTAGTGAATTTGAAACATAGCCAAAAATCTATTATTACGGCAGAAAACGGCTATGTGCTTATGTGATTGGGAATGTTGATGCCCACATAATGGTGAAAGTTTTGTGCGATTATCTTTCTTTGTTTTCAAGATATTGAGGTATAAAGTTTCAACTTCAAAGGGAGATAACTCAAGCACAAATCGAAATTCTTAGCAAAAGCTTAGCAGAGCCAGTTCATGTGATCCTCTATCAGTCCGGAAAGTTTCATGAAAATCCATTGATTGGTTAAATCAGAATCGCTGTCACAAAAATCGGTACAGATAATAATAATAATAATAATAATAATAATAATAATAATAATAATAATAATTAAAAAAATCATAAAAATCCGAATAAGAACAAGTTATATGGATTTACAACTTCTTTATTGCAAGAGAGATAAAAATCCGGATAAGGACAATAGTTCTTCCAGACATAGTTTTGAAGACCCAATAATAATAATAATAACTAGGATTGCCGCGGCAGTACTTAGGTCTTCATGATTTTCTCTTTGACCTTCGCACGGTGTTTGACCTTCACATGCATGTTTGATCTTCACATGGATGTTTGACCTTCACATGCATGTTTGACCTTCACATACATGTTTGTCAGAAAATATACAGTTAGTAATAAATTATCAAAATGACAAAATTTCACATGATATTCAAGTTTAAGGCTGTGTAGAAAAGTTACCATGGTGACCAACGTCAGATTCTACATTCTTTAAGCTGTCTGATGATATGCTAATCATTGCCTAATGTTCAAACATACATATATCATAATCATTCGAAACGAAAGTAGGATTGACCATATTTAAAAGGTCCGAATTTCAATGTTAATGAGCTATCTTAATTTGATATGAATTGTCAACGATTTTAAAAATTATTTTAGCTGTTTAATGATATATAGAACAATGATTTGTCGTTTGGCGTTAATTAGTTACGATTTTTCAAACTTGCCTACCAAACACCACTTTTCCAAGTTTTAACCTTTCTCGTGACCGGAAGTGACTGTTCGCGACCAATTTTATTCTTTGAGATTGTTCATGTCTAACTCTCAAATCATTAAATTCCATGCCTAGGTGTTTTAGTTGTGTGCCCTTGAAATTTGCGTTTTAAAAATGTTGGTCAACCTTGAAAGGTCACAGCAACAAAAATATTAACGTTGGGACTTTTAGGAATTCAAAATTACAATACTTCAGCTACGTTAAGTATGAATTTCAACTCTCTACTGCAATTATCTTCAGAGAAGAAGATTTTCAAAGGCAAGTGGGGTCCGAAACGGTCGAAAAGGCACTAAAATCAAGATAGCGGCCGAATCACGTGGCCTACGAATTTGTCTTGATTTAATTTTTTGCAGCATTTAGGATCATTTAGTTTCAGGTCTTCAAGGGTTTCAAAAATCAATGTTGGTTTTTGTCCCCCGCCGCAACGCGGAACTGAGGACATTGTATTCAGCGGCGTACGTACGTACGTCCGGATCCTTGTTAACGCAATATCTCAAAAACCGTTGCACCCAAAGTCTTCAAATTTGGTCACAGCCTCACTTGGGGGATTACGCAGACACCAGTCACTTTCGGTGACCTTGGCCTTATTTTCAAGGTCACAACGGCACTTTGACCACTTTTGAAACTCTTGTTAACGCGATAGCTCATGAACCGTTGCACCCAAGGTCTTCAAATTTGGTCACAGCCTCACTTATGGGATTACGCAGACACCAGTCACTTTCGGTGACCTTGAACATGTTTTCAAGGTCACAACGGCACTTTGGCCACTTTTTAAACTCTTGTTAACGCAATAGCTCATGAACCGTTGCACCCAAGGTCTTTAAATTTGGTCACAGCCTCACTTATGGGATTACGCAGACACCAGTCACTTTCGGTGACCTTGACCTTGTTTTCAAGGTCACAACGGCACTTTGACCACTTTTGAAACTCTTGTTAACGCGATAGCTCATGGACCGTTGCACCCAAGGTCTTCAAATTTGGTCACAGCCTACATTGGAGGATTACAAAGACACCAGTCACTTCAGGTGACCATGACATTATTTTCAATGTCACTTCGGCCCTTTGGCCACTTTTGAAACTCTTGTTAACACAATATCTCCTGAACCTTTTTACAAAATGTCTTCAAATTTAGTCACAGCCTACATTGTGGGACTATGCAGGTACCAAATACTTTGGATGACCTTGACCTTAATTTTCAAGGTCAACACAGTTCCTTCAACACTTTTGAAACATCTTATATCTTATGAACCACTGCACCAAATGTCTTCAAATTTGGTTTGAGACTACATTGGGGATTTACGCAGACACCAGTCACTTTGGATGACCTTGACCTTATTTTCAAGGTCACAACGGCACTTTTGAAACTTATTGCACTTGTTGTCACTTGGAATATAGCATTTGCTTATTATGACAATTCTATCGCAATATCCAAGCGGCGGAGGACATTGCCACATTAGTGGCAAACACTTGTTCGATTTTGGATTCGAACTGGACCTTTGATGTTCGGGTCGATTTTGCCCAAAAGCTTCGCATGTCTATTCCACATTATTTTCATTTATTAGAATTTGAAGTAGCCGTTTGGGCAAAAAAAAAAGTACAAATAATAATAAGGGGAAGAAGGGGAATAATCTTGAAGACCTAATAATAATAATAATGCAGTACTTGGTTCCTCAAAATTTCTTTGGCCTTCATACATTGTTTGACCATCACATGCATTTTCAACAGAAAGTAATAAGATAGCTAATACATCATCAAAAAGGTCAAATTTCGCATGCAATTGAATGTCTAAGTTTAATAATTTTCAGAAATATTCCATGAGAAACAATGTCATTATAACGTGATATAGAATTGTGCATAGGTAATTATGTTGCCTACATGAAGAAAAATGTTTGATGACTTCTGTCATAGTTTTCGAGGTATTCAAGTTTGAAGTTTGTCATGTCAAATATCGTTCACGGTCCTTGTGTAAAATAATTAAACTTTACACTTTAACTATTGACATTTTACAAATAATGTTTGACGTTGAACATGTTGGTCTTGATCATACGTATGCAGAGGTATAAATCATTTAAATAGTAAAGAACTTATGTTTTCTTTGACTGTAATGAAAAGACTCAAATTTGCATATTTGGAAACCCCTACTCGATGCCTTTCTAATTTCTTAACTATTAGCTTTTATGTGATAGAGTATAACATAGCAAATGTTGTACTTTCGCGTGGGTAGACGTAATTTATCTAAAAATATCTTAGTTATAGACCTCTCCACGGCGAATTTCATGGGCGCAGCCATTTTGTGGCAGCCATTAAGCGGCTGCAACGTTAACTGGTCAGTGTTATTTGCAACGCTGCGGGATTTGCGCATTGACGTTGCATACACGTAAAGACGGTACCTAGTCACCACTAAAGCGGCATAAGCTAACGTCACCTTCCCTACCAACTAATAGTTCATAATAAGTATCTCCTTATGTCACATCGGCACCAAACACTTTAGTTAAGATTTTTCAAAGCTTGGTAATGTATGTAAATGACCAGGTACTACGTTTTTTTGGGTTAAAATCGGCGAAATTAAAGTGCAGAATTTAGGGTCTATGGATGACGTTAGATATCTCATTAATTAACTCAGTCGACTATTTCTTTGTTTCAACTGTTATTTTATCCTATCTGATTGTTTTATGTTTGTTTTTTTGTGTTCAATTATCTTGATTTACGCATATTTTTTTCTCAAGGAAACATGATTATATTACAATATTCTATCAATATTTATTGTAGGCCTATAGCTTTGTAAAGGATTGATTGGCCAATTTACTAGGCGTTGAAAGCCGTTCGGCAAATTAGGATTTCGATGTTAATGAATTTACCTTAAAGTAAATATATAAATATATAAATTTTCCTTGATATTTTTCCAGTAAAATATGTGTAAAACTTTAATATTTTAAGGAAGTAAGTGTTTACTTTTAAATGAAAGTCATTCAAAATTCCAACATTGCAATCATTCCTATTCACCGATAAACTTTCTAATTAGCAACCTAAAAGGGCAGCCTACAAACACAATTTAAAACCTTTAATGAAGGCAACGTCACAACCAATCTAAATACATTTAGATCAACAGGTTTTTATGTAAAGTTATAATATTAGACAATATGGAACTGTCGATTTATTTAGATTTGATCACAAGGAAATTCTATGATGAGCAACTTCTTTGACAATGGCGACGTTGCGGCAAAGGTTCTTTTCCGTTTTTAAAGCATGAAAACATTTAAATTTTCGAAACATTGCTATTATGAAATTAAAGAAGTTGTTCATACGTAGAATTTACATTTCCTTATACTACCAACTTCTAAAATGCCCCTCAGTTAATTTTAAAGTGATCATTAAATTTATTATGTCAACTAGTTTATCGATTTTTGGAGTACGGATAAATTTCTAAAAATCAAAAAAAGAAATAACCTCCTTGAATCTTTTGATTTGCAATATTTCAGTAAGGATTAAAACCTCTGTAGCAAATACCAGAAGATAATATAAAATCATCCTTTATCTGTAATTAGCAAATTATAGGCATATTTGAAACACGAACACGTCTGCAGTGATCCCAGGATCACCAGCATTCCGTCGTCATAGCATTGTTGCGCCATAAATTGGTTGACATCATTACACTGTCAACAGTGTTTCAATCATAAGTATTAACTAATAATGCTTTTTGTTTTTTGATTATTCGATTAATTCATTGAAGATTTAAATTACACGTGAGAGCGCGTTTTGTGTTTTCTTTTAACTCGAACATATTGACATGGTATTGGCACTATTTATCACTGGATGTAATGATTTTATTTATACAGTACCATGTCGGGGATATATGTCGCGCAGGGGTTGAATTTGGTCCCGATATCGCGGTATCATCGAAGATAGAAAAATATTCCATTACATTTTTCTTAAAACGATTTATAATCGCGTGACATTCATAACGATTACACAGGGATTATCTCAGGGATCACGGTGACATAGGGGATTATGTTACAAGTGTTAAAACATAAAACTTACTTTCTGCAGTATAATAAGATTATTTAAGACTATATCTATTCTAGTAAATTTTTATAATCTATTGTACTAAAACTCACCTAGGTCAAAAATCGCTTCAAAATTGGTAAAATTCAGTATGTGATACCAAAGCTAGATGTAAATCAGTGAAGATACAGTATAGGGAGAATCTAACAGGGACAGTGATTCTCTGACGGGTTTTTAGCTGTGCAGGATTATTCTTTTCACATAATATATTAATTTAATAAAGGTACGTGATGACACAACCGTTCATGACCGCTTACAAACATTTTTATTTGTTAGAAGTCATATTATTTATAAAAAACGTCAATTGTAAGCATGTTGAACGTCAACGTAAAATTGCAGCCGCTAATGGCGGACAATGCTAGCGCCACCCAAAGGGAGGTAACTGAGAGCGGCATGACGCACTGCTCTGTGGAGAGGTTTATATGAAATGTTAATGACATTTTTTTTTATCTGAATCAGTTTTGGAAATTATATTCTCAAAGGAAAATATCCCTTAAAATTGAAAAATCGCAAAACATTTAAAAGATTGATTATATCCAATTATTTCCTAAAGTATCAAATTTTATCTTCAATGATCCGTAGTGTATTGTACAACAAGTATAAGTTAATAAAATGCAAAAATCAGATTTAACACCTGACATTTACTTACAGAGTTGTGCCCCTTTGAACGCGTGTCATAAAAATCCCTTTTTAGCTCATCTGGCCTGTAAGGCCCGATGGGCTTATGGCATGGCATGGTGCCGGCGTCCGTCCGTCCGTCCATCCGTCCGTAAACTTTGAATTTCGACTTCTTCTCCATAACCATGAGGCCTAGAAAGGGAAACTTTGTGTTCAGACTCATTGACTAGTGAAGATTATAAATTTTAGCTTTGGTGGCCCTGTGACCCCTGATAAGGGCCACATATGCCACTCCCTAAAAACCTATTTTCATCTTCTTCTCCAGAACCATGAGGCCTAGATAACTGGAACTTTGTGTACAGACTCCTTGACTAGTGAGGAATATAAATTGTAGCTTTATAATAATAATAAAGGCAACAGGGACGTCCTTCAAATCTATTTTCATCTTCTCCTGAAGTATAAGGCCTAGAAAGCTGAAACTTTGTGTACAGACTCCTTGACTAGTGAGGAAGATGAATTGTAGCTTTATAATAATAATAAAGGCAACAGGGACGTCCTTCAAATTTATTTTCATCTTCTCCTGAAGTATAAGGCCTAGAAAACTGAAATTTGTCGCCTATATACAGTGTTTAAAATATTGCCCGTCAGCCAGTCCCTGAACTGGCTACTTTTTGCCATGACTGGTTACTTTTTGGTCAGGACTGATAACTTTTCAATTTTGTTCTTAAATTTTCCAAAGGAATTGACCAATGAATTTGAGGACAGGCTAGATTTCCAATCTATTTTATACACTGCTATATACTTAATTTTATGATTGGTGACCCTGTGGCCTCTTCAAAGGGGGAATCACATTGGCCACACTCTACATCATAGTTGATGATGAAGCCTGATGAGCTACAGAGCCAATGGATCTATTTTTAAAAGTATTTTATGAAATTGCTGTAGCTCACAAACTGCTGACAATAGAGGGCAGGTTGGGACGTTCGTTTGAAAAAGTTGGCAGCTTTTAAAAAGCTTACCAATTCTTGGACGTTTTTAATTCCAAGCTGTAAATTTGTAGTGAAGGAACCATGAATTGTTGTATAAGATATGCGAACACATCTGACGAGTCTAGTCGAGACTTGGCAAATTTGAGTTATAGCCCACAATTTCAAGCTTTTCCTTCTGTAGAGGACTTGCTGTTAGTAAAAATAATGTGTGATGTTTCAATATTTGGTATCATCATCATCAGCGTTGTCCTGTGAAGATTTCAAGCTCTACGTCAAAATCATCTACAGGGAGCTTCTACTTTCGATCACAAGAAAAACCAAAAGATGACATTTGGTTCTGCCTCAACATCATCGGCCACAATAAGCTAGAAGGAACTGTGAAGAGACTCGTGTTAGAAGCCAACATCGACGGGCATTTTACCAATCATTCCCTACACGCCACCACAGTAACTCGCCTGCTAGCCAGCTAGATGTTCCTGAACAGCTGATCAGAGAACAAACGACTCAGGATCTTCAACAGTTGTTTCTAACTGCGGACATGTGACAATAAATAAGTATTACATGTGAATCTGTGAATGTGCAAACTGGAATGATAGAACTCCATGAGTAAAAAGTAACTTTGATTATTCTTATAGTAGTAGGGCTGATGAACACCCAGGTACTAACAAATTTCAAAGGAGCCAGTGTGTAAGCTTATGACACATCAAACTCAATTACATTTCAATAACCAGTGGACATTTATTGACATTATCTTTCTATTCATTGTGAATATGTTTGTGTGTTTGAGTTATTTTGGTGGTTGAACCGATAACAAACTGTTACAGACATGTATGAATGCAATGCTTTGTTGAACACATGATAAACAGTTCAAATTGATGAACACCTTCATCAATGATTTGATGATATTATGTTCAATGATATATTCATTAACAAACAAACATAATAAGTGCGTGTGTGTGTGTGTGAGTGTGTGTGTGTGTGTGTGTGTGTGTTTTGCTGTAATTGCATATGTGTTTGTGCTCATATTTATGTTTAGTGAACAATGTTTAAACATGATCGAATTTTTCCAAACATTACTATGGTAGGATTTAGTATATATATGTGTGTATATATATGTGTGTGTGTGGTATATAAGCATATTCTGCCCTGGACTGATTGTCACAGCTTATGAGACAACAGTTATAGTGAACGTGATGCATTGTAAAGCACTGCTGGACACAGGCTCTACAGTCTCCACAGTCTCTTCTGCATTCTACAAGGAGTACCTTTCAGACGTTTAGCTCAAGCATTTACAGTATTTCATACGGATTGAATGTGCTGATGGTGGATCTCTTCCATACCAAGGTTATATCATGGTCATGGTCAAGGTCAACACAGGAGAAGATGAGTCATGTTTGCCTTGTTGTTCCGGATAGTCAATATAACTCTACCGTTCCAGTGCTCTTAGGTACCAATTATATAACTATCTCTGACACGCAATGGAGGATTTCAAGAACAAGAACGGCACCAACTTCCTTCAGAGAGCAAACCTCAAGACTGGTACCTTGCGTTTAAGAGCATCATGCTGCAGGAAAAGGCTTTGATGCGAACTGTGGACGCCTAGGAATTATCAAAAGCAACCACCATGGTAAAGTCATAATCCCTCCTTATCACCTGTGTCATGGTACATCAACTGACAGAGTCGAACTCCTATTCTTGGATATCCAGGCTACGGCAAGCCTTTTGAGCTGCACACAGATGCTAGTGCCTTATAGGGACTTGGAGCAGTTCTCTCCCTGCAACAAGCAAACGGACCAGTGCCAAAACTAAGAACAACGAGAAAACGGCTGGAAGATGAAGTCGTCACCGCTCTCCCAGAAGAGCCGCACTCTACTGATCAGGACAATGTTGACAGTGATGCAGATACCATTCTGCTAGTGACCATATACGACCCTGCTAAGTTTACCCATGCTTCAGTCAACGTTGTCGAAGGAGATGGCGTTGCTCCAACTGAAGAGAGGACCAATGAAGATGATTAGACGCCTGCAAGTGAGACGCTTGATTCTTCTTATCAGGGGGAGAGGAGGGTGAAACTTAGACCTGAGACGAAGAACCTCAGGTACCACCTGAGGATGAAGAACCACCCGAGGATGAAGAAGACATACCTGCTGCAAGTCAGAACCTGCCAAGCACTGGGGAGACAGTCCGTCCACCTCCGCGAGCACTGCCTCCAAGAAGATGGTAGCGAGACCGCCGCCAAACGTCTTTGATTACAAGTGGAGAGTTTGCCATGGCCCAGACAACATCATCACAGCCTGCAAACTGGGAGAAGAGAGCTAACTACCTCAAATCATTGGCTACCAATGGTACCCTCAGTCCCCCTCCTCCCAGCATATACAGGGACATCCTCTCACTTGTTACAAATAATGCACCATGAAATATGACTAATGACAATTTTAATTTTTCAGCACTGTATGTACATGTTCACTAATTGTTTGTCTTTTGTTCTTTTCTAGGAAATATCGAAATAACGCCATTTCACGAGGGATGGGAGAATGTTACAGGATACAAATATTCAGATTACACTATTATATTTTTTTTTTTTTAACTTACGTTGGAGTAATATTCATTCTTTTCTAAAACTTTCCAACGAATTAAAGGTGTTCTTTCAAAAAACGGAACAGCGTCCTTTCCACATGTACAGTTTGGAAAGGACATATTTTCAAAACTGAAAAACCATTGAAGCGCTTATAAATTTCTATTAGGGGAGAGAGCAGAGCAAAGCGCTCCCCCTAACATATAAGCGTGTTTTCTGGGCACATGTTTAGAATGCAACTTGCAGCATGTCTCTTATTCTAATCAGATAAACTATTGTATTGCAATTTTAAATGTGTATCAGACAAACTGATCATGTGTTTAAACTGTTCTGTACAATATATAACTTTGATATACATAATTAGATACATAACATTAGAATCACTGTTTTATTACATTACGTCGACTCCCGCTATGTCCATGTAATGAACACTTATAGATTCTTATATTGCAAACATATGCATATCAAATCAGCGTTGTTTCAGTTATATGTTATTATTGTTTAATGTGTAGCTGACAATATGTACCCGTTATATTGATATCAAGTTATCCAGTTGCATAAAGCATATTTAGAGATACAAACTCTTGTGTTAATATTAGTCTTACAAAATGCATGCAACCAGTCTCTTTCTTTTATAATATAAATCTATTTAATACAGTTTAAATAGATGCTGCATTATTTCTAACTTTTGCTATCGTTTTGTCGTAGAATAGTTATAAAATCAGCCAATATGTTGAAAAGTCGAAGTTAATCTCTAATGAAGCTTTTCAAGTTTCACTCATAGGCCGTTAACCCTACTTAGTGGGTCGCACACCTGAAACAGGATCAGCTTCAGCACACAAGTGTTAATCTTAATGAGCTAAGGAAGTATTTTAGTCCGAATGTCATTGTTCAAGAATAGTACAGTGATTTTATATTGAATTTTATTCAAAATATTATTTTTTAAATGTGAATGTTAAATAAAAATATTGTTTAACAAATATCATGTATATCTAATTGAACAAATATAATGTCAATGAATTATTCTATATCATGAATGTTGTAAACAATGACTATTAAATAACATTTGTTGATTGATTGTAAACTGTTATTAAATGTACATGTTCAATTACAAATTATTAATGAATGTTAAGCATTAATAAAGTTCCGTATTCTGACTGACTCCTGACTGTTTGTGTTGATCCTAGGTGTAAACATCTGGTACCAATTCCCCCAAATTACAAATTCTTGGCAAAAAGGCACGTTTTCGATTGGTAGAGATGTCCTTGATGACTGGGTACACACCAATCAACACTTACAAAAGCATGCTCAAAACGCTTAACCAGGAACAACAACTCCGACATGAACAACAACTCCAACAAGAACAACAACTCCGACAGGAACAACAACTTCAACAAGAACAACAACTCCAACAGGAACACCAACTCCAACAGGACCAACAACTCCGACAGGAACAACAACTCCAACAGGAACAACAACTTCGACAGGAACAGGACCAACAACTCTGACAGGAACAGGACAAACAACTCCAACAAGAACAACAACTCCAGCAGGAACAACAACTCCAACAAGAATAACAACTTCGACAGGAACAACAAATCCAACAGGAACAAACAACTCCAACAAGAACAACAACTCCAGCAGGAACAACAACTCCAACAAGAATAACAACTCCGACAGGAACAACAAATCCAACAGGAACAAACAACTCTAACAAGAACAACAAAATCATAGTAATGAAATTGTTAGAAAAAAACATAAATCACCTATAAGTTGTTCTCTGAAGATAGGGGACACCCTGGAACAGTAGAGAGCAAGGACGGGGTGTTACGACACCGAAGAAGGCTAAAACATGTCGCTGAAGTTTGTCCCTATATCCAGTATTCAAAATGGACCACCATGACAGGCAATAGCGTACCGGGTGTTGTGATTCACGGTTTTGTCGACAGTCTGGAATCTTGGTAACTGTCTTGCAAACTCAGAAACATACTAAATTAACATTATGATTGTGGATAGTCGGGCATTCAATTACAAAATCTGATGTATGAACATGAAATGTTATGTTTCTTGACCCGCTCATCAGCCACGCCCGGGCTGTAAGAAAGAAGCACTCGTAAAATATCACAAACATACACAACCTCTGATGTGGAGTATTCAATATCTCTGACTGTGATAAATGACCTGTTATTACAAGCTGGTGTCGAACCCAACCCGGGTCCTGATAGAAGGCAGAAACAGCTTAAACTGGCAGAAGTAGGTGACACTGACCCCGGTAATAAATCTGAGTTTGAAAGAATTATGGAAGAACTGCAGTAGATAAACATAAAGGTTGATAATGTGCAACGTAAGGATGGGTATCATTCTTCATTTCAATATTGTATGTATTGCAATACGCATTGCAATATATTGGTACTTCTTTAATTCAAGAATGTGCATGCTATCTTGTCTTAATATGAGCGTTAGGAACGATCATTATTGCTCAGCTATGAGCCGTTTTGCTCAGCTATGATCTTTCAATCACTGTATATGATTTGTATACATATTTAAGCTATTTTCTCAACACAACTTCAAACTTTCCGTCAATCATGTTTTGTTTAGTTGTGGTTTTGCAATCTTAGATGGAAATAGCTCGTTTTAAAACGTTCAATATATTGAATATTTTCAAAAGTGTGTACCGATTCGTATCATGTTGTTCCTGTATTGCAATATATCGATATATCAATAATCCTTATGCAACAGGATCTTACTCGACGTCTGGATACGCTCATCTGTTGGAACAATTAGGAAATCTGTTGATGATCTTTCTCAATGCACTAATCTTGAAGTAGAGAACATTTCTTTGAAAACTAGTTTTGCAGACCTTGCTAATAAATTTGACTACCTGAAAAAACAAGGAAGGAGGAACAATCTTCTTATAGATGGTGTCGCTAAAGCTAAAATGAATGAAAACTGGACTGATTGCGAAAATCTGGTGCGGTCTGTGTTACGGACTGTGGACACTGATGACCTTGAAAGAGCTCACCGGATAAACAATTGTAAATCTATAATCACCAAACTACTGGATTTTAACATGAAATCAGAGATTCTTCGAAATGCAAGGCAACTCAAAGATACAGGTATCTATATTTCAGAAGATTTCTCCCTCAAAGTTACGGGATATATATATTGTAAACGACAGATCTGAAGGTGATTTACATGGTGCATATTTAGTCGAAATAATCTTTACAGTCGCGAGCCTTGGCGAGCGACTGAACATTATTTTGACGAAGGCAGATATCCCGTAATCACTCGTACCTCGTTGGTTATTCTATATAATACCCATTTGTAATAAAATATAATTACAAAACGACTGAAACCATGCGATTGGGAAACCGTAGTAATGCTGTAGTAAGTGACACCAACCAGCTTTACAGTATTGACCCTGAATAAAATTGTACACCTTTCAACATTGAACAAATTAACACACATAAAACTCTTAACAAACAGGATTCTTTGACAGATATAATAAGTATTTGAATCGGCCGGTCGTCACACCGTAGCCTACTATCGTTGCAATATTTTGTTGACGGTACAATGTTGTAACAAAATTCTAAAAAACCTGTCAATTTTTTAAAACTATAATTGATAAAAGTGGCAGTATCTTAAAGAGAAACTTACAAAGAATGCGTCAAAACAAGTTTGCATGTCATGATAATCAAGTAATCTGAAGTTTGAACAACATTTGTTCTTTTTGGTGTTACTTTCATTCACGTCGCCAGTGTCAAGAACGATAACTCTAATCGACCTGTGAAATTGATCACGGAGGCTTGTTCCCAGGGCTGATCGACTATGAGTATGTTGGTTTGAACAGTTATTGCTTTGGCATGAATGTATGTGTTGGATTTGATTTCATATGGTGATTAGGTGTAATTAATTATGAATGGATCATTGAAATTCTTGTGCATGGGTAGATATTTCATGAATTTTCGATGGCAGCCATGTTTGTTTACAAACAGACAGCGCTGATTGTACCTTGGGAAAAAAGCGCAGTCTTGAGGTCACAATGAAATTTAACACGTAGATGAATAGTGTCAAATAATCCTGCGTTTAAATATCAAACTGTAAGAAATATCATGTACAGTAATATATATTAATCTACGACTTTTTAAAACCTAATCGACATACGTTCGACACGTTCAATTTATCAATGAAACGTGAAAATAGTTCCGTCGACCAATCGTCTTTCATTCTCTTAGGAACCGACCAATCAACGTTGAGAATCACTAAAAAGCACATGTGCGGATATAAAAAAAATATCCACTCGTGTATCCTCGCCCGTATGGGTAATATAGGCCTACTTGTATACTTGCTCTATGACATATCTACAGATAACCCATCTATTGGTGCAAAAATGTTGACTGATATCATCCAAGCAACTGCATCAATGGTTTGATGATGACTTTGATAAGTTAAAGCACAATATGTATTCACTGTTGGATACATTTCGTCTTTCTGGAGATAATTCCTACTTACGAGACTTTCATAAAGTGAGAAACAAATTCTGAGAACTGTGTCGCCACAAGAAGGAAGAATTTACGATATCAGTTACTAATTCAATATTGTCAGATTTTTCTAGTGGTAACAGGACTAGGTCCTTTTGGTCCCATGTGAGACATTTTAGTAGCGCTTCATTTAAATTTGTACCATCAATTGATGGTTCATTGTTGGTTGAATATTTCAAAAAAAATTTAAACAATAAAGATGTTTATATTAATTTAATGATAATTTACTTTATCATATAATGGGCAGTGTTATCTGTGCAATAAACCCATCTTGTAATCATGTTATCAGATCCCTGATAACAATGCAAATGAGGTCAAAACCCGAACTATTTTCTCAAAACTCCATGCATGTCATGCGTATCCTAAACCGGTCTCTAAACATTGATAACGTCGTCGGGAGTTTTCAGGTTTTGTGGGTTTTTCATCGAATAAAATATCATAAACAAAATCTGTCAAAACATATCACGCATTCGTATTTTAGAAATAGCTTGGTTATCGAAGCATTTCAAGTTGTTTTCATTGTGCGTTTAAAAATAAAACGATATGCAGCTAACAATATATCGGCTATCGAAAAAATAGGTGCTTCAATTTTCGTGCATAACATATGCCTAGATCGCTTTGGTCGTGTCGGTTACGAACTTATCAGCATAAACAAATCATATTCTAGTGATAGTACAGATTATCTAGTAGCGTAGTTACAAACGCAACAAACCTCACCTTCGCAAATAGTCGACGTTTAGTCTAAGGATACCGTAACTGAACTGGCGTAACATCAATGACAATGCAGCTTTTCAAAATGCAGTTAGAGTTACTTCCCCTGTTGTAGCGACGTTGACAACTGGTTCTTACACATTTTGTGTTATTAAAAAATACAATGTTTACTCGTGCATTGGAAATCAAACTGAAAATGTTCATAGATTGAAGGAGGCGTTTCTATCACTGTGAAAAAAAATAATTTCATGAAGGAATATTTCTAGACTGTTCACAACTGTACATCGCCGACAATATGACCTTCACCTTGGTTTATTGTGAAAGCAATTACTCCGCGAAATCTAGGTCAAACATATTTTTAGAAGGTATCATATTTTCGTTTAAATCCTTTTATTTCAAAATGACATTATATGATAAAGAAATTATTAACCTCGTGTGTTTCCGTATCATTAATATCATATAATAGGAATAAAAATATATGTATTATGCTCGCCAAAGGCTCGCATAATACAAATTTTATTCCTATTATATGATATTAATGATACGGAAACACACTCGGTTAATAATCTCTATATCTTTTGCTAAAGATTAGTGTATTAATCATGGTATGACGATAGACTTTTGTGGAAGCTGTAACGATGATGATATCAATACTACTGTTAACAGGGATATATAAGTATTTTAAGTAGTGTAAGGCCCAATAAGAGTCCAGGACCAGATGGTATTCCACCTGAGATGTATAAATATAATAAGAACACTTTGCTGTCATAGTTATGTACTTTATATAATGGTACATGTATATTTAAATCAGGGAGGTTTCCAGACCAGTGGTCACTTAGCATTATAGTTCCGTTGCATAAAAAGGGGAACATCATCAAGTAGATAATAAATGGGGTATCTCTCTTATGGACATTTGAGGTAAAATATTGCCTTCCATTTTCAATAAGCGTTTAAAGGATGTTGTTGCTATGCTAGATATGTACCCCGAGTGTCAAGGTGGTTCTCGTGAAGATTACTGTACCGTAGATAACATTTGTACACTCCAGAGTGAAATATTTGTCTTAAAAAAAGTGGTAGATTTTATTGTTTATTTGTTGATTTCCGTAAGGCTTTTGATTCAGTTAATAGAGATCTTCTTTGGGGTTTTTCTGTTATCAAATAACATACATGGTTCGATGTTTAACATAATAAAGGATATGTATTCAAAGACAAAGGCTAGTGTTAAGTAAAATAATTTTAAGGTTTTAGAATATTTGGATTCTATGAGTGGAGTAAGACAAGGTTGCATGTTAAGTCCTTTATTATTTGCGCTGTTTGTTAATCAGTTAGACACTGAACTATCTGGATAAAGGGGTATTTTTATTGATCCAGAGTTTCTGGAATTATTTTTGTTATTGTATGCAGATGATTTGTGTTTGTTTGCCGATTCGGTCATTAGTCTGTAGAAAAAAACAATGTTTTATATTCCTTCTGTAGGAAATAGAGTTTGTCTGTAAATTTTAAGAAAACGGAGGTGTTGGTTTTTAGAAATGATGGTAAGTTAAGGCGGTATGAATCTTGGTATTTTGGTGACCATAAGTTTATATATTTCCGAACACTATTTGGGGTTGCTGTTTTCTATTAGAATTTCATGGTCTAAGTCTGTCACAAACCTGGTTTATAAAGCAAATAATGCGTTGTCTCCTGTTACGGTTTTTGGTTATAGATTCAAGAATATTTCCGCAACTATTGTCTTTAATAAACTTTATGTTCAGATAAAACCAATCATTTTGTATGCTTCTGAAAAATAGGGTTATCAGCAATAGTATGTCGATAAACAGTTTCATATAAGATTTTGTAAGTTCGTGTTGGGTGTAAGTTATAAATGCTCAAAGGCTGCTATTTTGGTTGAATGTGGTGGACATTTTTGTTGATACTCTGTTGCGTTTTATGAATTATTGGTTCAAACTGTTACATTTCAGTCGGGATAGATACCCTAAGCAGTGCTATATTATGTACATTAAGCTAGATAAAGTGGATAGAGAAACTTGGGTGTATTTTGTTCCAAACATTTTGTTCAAATGTGGTTTTGGTTGTGTGTGGAAAGCACAATGTGTTGGCAATGGGGATGAGTTCTTAAAATACTTTTATACTAGAGTTGGTGATTGTCATAAACAATTAACATTTTCTGAAATACATAAATGTTATTTGATGTTTATTCAAATATAAAATAAATTATTCACTATGGAACCATCTTTAAAATATTTGCAATGTTACGATGCAAGGCGTAGAATAACAATCCTCCTACATTTGCATTTTTATTTGTTGGGGGGAAATTGTCTTCACTATAAAATCAATATTCAACAAATCAGGTGAATGAGTGAACAAGGCAAAAGTGAGCGCAGCTCACATACCCCCGCCTGTAGTTTGACCGCCTTTCTTTGACGAAAATAGTGAAAAGTCATATGTTCTGATAAGTCCTAGGATTGTTACCGTATTTTTTCATCACATGATATAGAAAATAACATTAACATTTAATTTGTCTGAATAGGTGTGAACTGGTAAAACTATGATAATAAATGCTTTTCAACAAACTCTCACCTTCCATTCAGTTCCATGTAGGTCAATTTATATTCCAATATATGTATTCTTTGCAGTGGTATCAACATTCCAATATATGTATTCTTTGCACTGCTAACAACATCAGTCATGTTCTATGTTCATACAGTGTCCATATTAGTATCACAATAGGTCACAATCCCTTTCTTTTGGTAACTACCCAAAAGATAACTTGAAGGCAAAACAGTCACATTTACAATGTTTATACGGTATGTGTTTGTCATTAGGAAATATATTTACAAACTTGATCCTCAACCTACTGTTTTCGGACTGTTTTGGTTCAAAATTTCAAAAATTATTTGCAATTTGGAATTTAAACCCCTAAAAGGCACAACAGCATCATATAGGTTACTGCCATACCAAGTTTGAAAATTCCAAGTGGTATAGTTTTTAAATAATGATCCAGAAACGACACAAAGTCCGAATATCTGACCGTTTTTGGTCAAAATTTCAAAAATTATTTGAACGTTGAAGGTGAAACACCTGAAAGGCACAACAGCATCATATAGGCTACTGTCATACCAAATTTGAAGTTTACAAGTGGTATAGTTTTTTAATTATGCTCCGGAAACGAGACAAAGTCCAGAAATCGGACGTTTTTTGGTCAAAATTTCAAAAATTATTTGAACGTTGGAGGTGAAACCCCTAAAAGGCACAACAGCATCATGTAATGCAGACGTCAAAGTGTCTTCCTCACTTAAGAACTTGGGAGTCTATATTGACTGCAACCTATCCATGGCTAAACAGGTGTCACAGATTTGTAAAATCTGTTACTTTCACCTAAGAAACATTGGATCAATTCGCCACCTGCTGACACAAGATGCAACAGCATGTCTCATGAGAACTCTGGTTCTTTCCAGAATGGACTATTGTAATAGTTTACTGTTTGGCATATCCAACACACTCCTCCAAAAATTACAAAAGATACAGAACACGGCCGCCCGAATCATTACCAGAAGCAAACCATCTTGCCACATATCTCCTATTCTCCGATCTCTCCACTGGCTACACATCCGTGAACGCATCGAGTTTAAGATCCTGACACTAACATTTCAAGCCCTCCACCAGATGGGACCAGTCTTCCTACAAGACCTCATTACTGTTTATACTCCCTCCAGATGTCTCCGCTCCAATGATCAGTTTCTCCTCTCAATTCCTTCATATAAACTCAAATCATTCGGTGCTAGATCATTTCAATATGCTGCGGCCAAATTATGGAACTCTCTACCTCTAGACCTTAAACTTGCCCCAACACTACCCCTTTTCAAAAGCAGACTCAAAACATTTCTTTTCCAGCGCTACATCTTGTTCTCCAAACTTTCTGTCTTATTGTGTATATATGAACAGTGAACAGTGTTTAGCTTGTATATATGGACGATGTCAGCGCTTTGAGCATCGTCAGTGTGCGGTGGAAGTCAGCGCTATACAAATACCCTTATTATTATTATTATGTAGGCTACTGCCATACCAAATATGAAGTTTCCAAGTGGTATAGTTTTTTAATTATGCTCCGGAAACGAGACAAAGTCCATAAATCGGACGGTTTTTGGTCAAAATTTCAAAAATTATTTGAACGTTGGAGATGAAACCCCTAAAAGGCACACCAGCATCATATAGGCTACTGCCACACCAAATTTAAAGTTTGTAAGTGGTATAGTTTTAGAGTAATGCTCCGGAAACGATTATGGACGGATGTACGGACGGACGGACACGCGGAGCGCTATATACCCCCGACTACATCGTAGCGGGGGTATAATTAGTTATCAACTGACTTCTACATTACATGTCATGTGCAAGACAAGGATTGCAATAAAGGAAAAGACGAAGCAACAGAGTTGTTCAACATTTCTATGACGAACCTCCTCCTGCGCTATTAAGGAAAACCCAAAGTTGACTGTAGAATCTGTAAAAACCGAACCTCGCTCTCATTACCACCTTTGGCCGCAACCAGGGTACGCCAGTGTTATTGTGACATGTAATCACGAAGTTATATAAATGATTGAACCAACAACCAGTGTCGGTCTTACATAATTTAACATGGTGTCAGAAGTGAAGTACGACAACATAACTGACATTTGAACAGCGTCATGCTGAGGATTTTGTGACAGTGTGTGATTTTGTTATTTGACATGTGTTGTCTGCTGGACGAACGATCAAAAGTTATCAAGGCGGACATTTAAATACACCTTAACCAAAGAGCTTCTTTTACAAACTTTTGTAAGTTAATTTAAATATCTATCTTTTGACAACTTAATAATGAATTAAATTTATGGAGAAAGGGCGTTTCTAAAAATATTCAGGAAAACACTTAACTCTTAAAATGGAATAAACTTTACAATTTAACACAAAATAGAATTCATCTTCAATATTACCACGATGTCTTCAAACATTTCTAGTATCATTAATTTATCCAGAATTAATAATTTACAATGATTGGGAAACCATATCTACCACATTCACCTAGTGCAGCTGAATTTGAAACGTAATTACTGACACCAATAACATATTTACAAAGCCTAGCGTGAAAACGCTCGATACATTCAAATTTTGAGTGACGCTGTACTATACAATCTTGGAAGAAAAAATATCTCCAGATATGCTTTCTCCGCCCCAAAAATAACTTTGTACATATTTGCTTTTAATCCTCACGATATGTAGCGCTTTGAGCATACTCTATGTGTGGAATTCAGCGCGGTATAAATACACATATTATTATTATTATTATATGAGGTACAATACAAAGCGGGCAAAAGCGATCCTCCCTTTTAAGACCTAAATATCTACCATATTCTATCATCAAATTATGATTTGAACAGCGAAATCTACTGAGTAAAATGCGGAACTGTCTAATGCTAACACTAGTGATATAAGTTATAAAATCTACACTTGTTTTAATCCTACGATAAAAATCTAATTTTGAGACAAGGCTAATATTAGAAGACCACATTTGGTTATCTATATCAATACACCTTTGCTTAAATAATGCTACGAAACACGATACATTTCCAATATGTTGATTAGCGGACACATTACCAAAACCATAACTAAACAAAAGAGTTTTCCCCTTCAAAGCCAAACAATCTATACCCTTTTCAGCAAGACGAAACTGGTAATCATAAACCTTGCTTAATATCATATTTTCAGTTTGAGATAAAAGACGAGCCCAATATTTGACCATTTTGACATATTGATTTACTTTTAATGAATAACGACCAAGTTCAGCACGCGTCGCAATATTCGGCGTATTCCTACAGAGACCCATCTTCCTACGCAGAGCCTAAAAGGCCAGTTTCCAAACTGTCATTTTATGCCTTGCTGCAGAGACTCTACTTTTCTGTGCTGCTATAGTGCCCCTACAGAGTAGAGAGCAAGCACAGAAAACTCAAGGCTATGCAGCAAGGCATAAAATGACAGTTTGGAAACTGGCCTTTTAGGCTCTGCGTAGGAAGATGACAGAGACCCAAAATCTGCTTGAAAAATCTATCATGTACATTCAAAACAGATGGCGATGGGTGAAAACCCCAGATCTCACTTCCATAAAGTAACAAAGGCAAAACTTTGACATCAAATATATTTAAGCAAAACATTTATGCGTAAACTATAAAAACTTTTATTATGTGAGCGTATTTTTCCGGCAATCCGATTGGTCGAGAACCAGTCACGTGACAGTCGACAGTATACACTTAATTACTCATGATGAGGTCATTATTTGAAATACAAGGCCTCGAGACCTGACTCCCGAGGCGGTCTGACCTGACCAAAGCCGCAGGCCGAGGTCAGGTCAGACCGCCGAGGGAGTCAGGTTCGAGAGTCCTTGTATTTCAAATAATGACCTCACCATGAGTAACTAAGTGTTTTATTATACCGAAATTCCTTTTTCCTAAAATTTGTTGTGCATGTGTTTCATGTGTAACGTCAAAACAAAGCGACACGTAACAGATGCAATCATGTGACAAATCACGTGACGAGTCAATATCTCAGGTCAGTGTCACAAATTTCTGTTACAAAACTGACCTTCTCACTGATAGCGGGGGTCTGTGTGCAGATATATTTTTCAATCACGTGATGTCAACTGACCAATGATATTCTTACAAATTTAATAGAGGTATAATAAAAAGTGATATTGACTTGACCCCGTGACCCGAGTCCGACCAAAGGTGATATTGACTTGAGTTACTTAAAATAGAGCCGATGACGTCAAACCGGTCATTTCATGACGTCATGCTATTGTTATCATGACGTCATTGACCTGTCATCGCCAACAATCGAGTCGAAATGCCGCTCATTGCTGTAGTTGTCTATACTCTTTGTTTTTTTGACCGAGACATAATAAAACAATTATGGACTGGTGAGTTCGGTCAATACCTGTTTTATAGACCCGAAGAAAACAATATCGACCTCGGACTTCGTCCTCGGTCAATATTGTTTTCCTCGGGTCTATACAAACAGGTATTGACCTCATCACCAGTCTATAATTGTATATTAACTGACGACTTTAGAATATTTAATACTGTAACCGCCTGTTCAGCCAGAGTTTGTTGTGTTATATACCACGTTCCAGATGAAGAGAAGTGGACACCCAAGTATTTATAGGATGGAACAAGTTCAATCGATTTACCATTCAAAGGGAAGTTTTCATAATGTCTTAGTCTACAAGCCTTTCTGAAAACAATAACTTTACTCTTATCAATATCTCCACCTTTTACAATAAGAACCAAGCTTATCGAGCCTATTTTATAGACCTATAACTGTAAAATCAAAAAGTGCAATATCATCAGCAAATAATAGTATGATAAACTCAATCAAGTCTAGATTAATACCCCTTTGACCATCAGCTGATAAACGTTCCACAATACCATTGACAAAAAAAAGAAAATAGAAAGGGAGACAACTGACAGCCCTGACGAAGTCCAGATAAACAATCGAAAAAAGGTTTGTAACCATCTCTCACAGAGACACAGGCTTTAACATTCTGATACATGTTTTCCAAAAATCTATAGGTATTAACCTTCACATTTCAAAGCCAAAGTTAATAAAGGAGGCTGCACCTATCAACAGAGTCAAACACAGCTTTCAACCAATAAATGCACAATAAAGACGACCTTTTTAGAGTGAATGATATTTTTCAATAATAGTGTAAAGGACAAATATATTATCATGAGTTTGGAAACCATGTCCGAACCAAGCTTGTTCATCAACGAAAAATCTTCCATCTCGGTCCACTTGTTTAACCTGTTATTCACAATTTTACAACACATTTTACTAGTTACTTCCAGCAGTATAATAAGTCTATAGTTTCCAGGGTTGTCAATTTTACCTTTCTTATGCAAAGGAATTATAACTCCAAATGTTCAATCATATGGATAGAGATACCTGTTGATAGGATGCTATTGAATAATGATTTCAATAAAACAATACAACGGTGAGGTGCATTTAAAAACAATTCAATTGGAAAGCAACTGAGTCCTGGTGCTTTACCATTCTATCATGAATAGCTTTTATCATTTCTTGCTAAGATATTTCTTTGTCCAAATGTTCATTATCCACAGATAAGTTCATCACTTATTAAACCCCTCCGCAAGAAACAGTCACATGACCTGTTAGACCAACCGGCACGTTACACGTCAAAGCTGCGCGCGCACTTAATCGCGGGAAAATACTTCCTTAGACAAACACACCGGTTGAAGGAGTCCGACAGCAATCTGGATTTTGACACTTATCAAGTTTTTTTCCGAGAAATCATGGTTAAGCGTTGCAGCCACGGACTTTGTAAGAGTGATGACCGATATCCCGAGCGTATAGAAGGAAGTGTCAAGTTTATACCCTTCCCTAAACCCAAAACCAACCTTGAAAAATGTCTCCGTTGGCTAAAGCTATGTGGCAGACCTCACAGTCAACTGAACCCGTCAAGAATTAACAGCAACAGATATGTCTGCACAAAGGTAATATTTTAAGTTTCAGACACATTTGCTTCCACTTACAGTTGTCAACAAAATAATCTCCGTCCCAAACACGATAAACATTATCACTATCTCGCTTGGTTATCAGACGTGGCCTACTTTGTAAATGTTTTCTGTCGGACATCTGCTTTTGACACCGATAGGACTCATGCTTGACATGACTTAAAATAATACCACTACTGAAAATTCAAATTGAAATATGTGTTGTATTCCCCCAGTACATATTTATACGTTGTGATGAAATTTACATTTTAAATTTTGGTTTGTTTTAAGACAAGTTACACGTGTGTATATTCTTAAATTAATTTTCAGCACTTTGTCAATTCAATGCCAAGTGAAGAGTATCCCGATCCTCTGCCTGCAGATCCCTTACACAGAAAACCTTTCACACGCAAGGCCCCATGAAAAGAACTTTCACAGATATGTCTAGGCCTACTGAAGCTATTGAGAGAAGGTCAGTTAATGTTATTGTAGCACAAAATACATTGAATAATTGTACTTTGTAAAATAAACATATATAAACATTCTTTATTATTCAGAATATTTTTTTTTAATCATCGACGAAAATACCAGCTATAATATATTTGTAAATCAAGACAATTACTTTTTAAGATGGTTATCATTACAAACATTTTGAATTACAATCATCCTTCATACTAAATGGGATTCAGATATGAATTATATAGAGAACAACAGTCTTTCTAAAGTAAACATATTTTATTTGCTGATATATATATATATATACATATGCATGTAGTTATCATATCTCTGTTTATATTGTAGAGAGGATACAATCATAAATAAGACTGGAGAAGAAGAGGCAAGTATTGACAATGTCATGAACACTTCCTGTGGGACCCAGACTACTTCTAACTGTAAGTGATACGATAATTTAATGATATTCACAATATCTTAGTTACTAACTTTCAATAAATGAAACATAAAACTAATGTTGAAGCACTATGCACAATAAAATGATAATGAGATTGGGTTTCAAAATTGGCTTATGTCTTGGTATTCAAATAAGGCTGCATATGGTCACAATAGAGTTGACACAGGTCATTTAATAGCTTCTGCATAAAATCATGATTAGGAAGTATTCTTTCAATAAAGATATCCTTTCTTGTATATACAACACAATCACAAAATGGTGCACCTGAGGTTAAAAGTTGACCCTGTACTTGATAATAATATTGATGATCAGTTTTTAGACATATTTCTTTATCAACATTTTCCTTTAAACAAAAAGTTGGCAAAATTAAAGCTTCTCTGATGGACATATCCCGTGCTTTAAAGGGGCATTTAATTTCAATAAGCCCTGTCACACAATTATTATCACATATTTTGCCATCTGGGGATGCTCCTAAAACAGGAAACTTTGGATTGACAATGAAACCACAATCGTGAACATGATGACCTGTTTTCTTGATGTACATTTCAATAGCAATTTTTTCATTATTTGTGCCATAAGAAGTTGAATTAGATGTAAAAAAAATTGGACATGTCAAAGAATTTAGAAATTTATCAGTTATTGATCTGCGCTTTATGATAGTACCAAACATAGATGCTGTTAGACGATGCTTTCTTTCTTCACTCCATAATTGGTTTTGAGCTTGACCCCTGGTGTTTTCCTCAATGGCTTCACACTGGTCCTGGGTAGTGACTGGTCCGACATATGGTGAACTCTCAGTTGTCAGTTCTGAAGCGCGTGGAAAAACCAAGTTACCACACTGGGTAACTACTGGTTGCTGGTCAACTGGTTCAAAGAATTTTGCCTGAAAGAATGATTTTGTAATAGTTAAGTAAGTTTATATAGAAATATTGATTATGAATACAGCCAGTTCATTATCATTTATTAATTCCAGGGGTGGAACCAATGGATCTCATGGGTCTTGCTGTGGAGAATGAGATAACAAAAAGGGAACTAGCTAAAAAGACCCTGGAAGAAGTTGAAACTTCAAGACTTTTGGAAGAGAAGAAACTTGAATGTGAACGTCTAAAGAATTTGAAAACTGTTTCTTTTACTGTTGATTCCATCCTAGAAGAAGGCAATTTGATTAATTATTATACAGGATACCCAAAGGAGATGTTTCTAGCCATATTTAAGTTTTTGGTTCCATGTAATGATCAGTGTCCATTGTCATATATTGGAAAGGGTAATTTGTCACAAATTAAGAATGTGTCTTTAAAAAATCAGGTATTTATGACTCTTTGCAGATTGAGAAATAATTTTGACTTGCAATATTTGGCCTTTAGGTTTGGTTTAACACAACAGGTCATTGGAGTAATTTTTAATTCTTGGATCAATTACATGTTTCTGAGATTTGGAGAAGTTTCCATCTGGCCCCATAGAGATAAATTGTATGAAAACATGCCTGAAGATTATAAATCTGAATTTCCAACAACCTTTGTAATTGTTGACTGAACAGAAATAAAGGTCCAGAAGCCATCATCATTAAAAGCACAGTCACAAACATACAGTGATTATAAATCATCTAACACACTGAAGGCTTTAGTTGCTGTAGATCCCAGGGGTTCAGTTATCTTTAGTTCTATGTTGTTTGCTGGGGCAATGTCAGATAAGGAAATATTCAAGAAATCTGGATTTCAAACAACACTAAGAAATTTTGTAAACAAGGGTTATTTGAAACGTGGTGATGGCATAATGGCTGACAAAGGTTTTGACATTGTAAAGGAGGTTGAAGAAACAGGTTTGAAATTGAATATTCCCCAATTTGCCAAATCTGGAGTTCAAATGAATCAACATGATGTTGTCTTTACACAGAAAATTGCAAAACATCGAGTTCATGTGGAGCGGTCAATCAGGAGGATCAAAAGCTTTAAGATCCTAAGTGGCTGTATACCTCTATCATTAATGTCAGCTATTGATCAAATATGGTTTGTTTGTTCATTCCTCACTAATTTCATGCCACCTTGTATTAAAAAAAAATGACTTGATTCAAAGCCTACAAGACCATGTTGGTCTTAGTACTAAGTACTTACATGTGAGGATAACCCACTGCCTATGGGTACTGGTCCAACATGTGTGTCGACAGTTGTCTGTTGACTGGACACCAGGTAACTGAGGGTACAGTCTATCAGGGTATGTAGGTGGTCTAGGTCCTCCTTTTCTACTTTGATTTTCCTTGTAAAGAAATATGTCCATCGTTTAAAACCAACCTTTAAATATTTCACTGTTCACACAATTTTTTAAAGGAAATATTCAGTATGCTGAATAAGATTTCATTGTAAATCTTATAATTTGCTTAATTGTTTATTCGAAAGCATTTTATATGAGCATGTTGTATATGCCTATTACCACAAGTAGCTTTTCATTTGGTTGAAATGTTCTTCACCTGGTCATGTTGTGCATCTGCCAATAGTTCTGTGGCACTTTACAAGATCTTATACATTGTATTAAAATATATAAATAAATGACTGTTTTACCTGCAACCTGTGAGTGTATTCTGTATTGGTCTTTTTTTTCGTTCGGGTTTTGGATTAACAAAGATGAGATGAGGGACATCAACCGGCTCTATCTTCCGACCTCTAGGCACGCTCCACTGCTCAGGTAGAGAGGTGCATGACAGCTGGGATGGCACCTCTGTGAAGCCCATCAGTTGCCACTGTTGTAGAGCTATGATCAGTCCCACAGTGTGGGAGCAAGATCCAACCACACTGAAATAAAAACAGATACATCATATTATGATTATTTAAAACATAAATTATAAATTACATAACAGTTAATCTTTCTGAGGTACTTAAAGATTTATCATCCAAAACTGCTCCACGGGAGACATCGCTTGTGTAAGATCAAGCTATATATTCTAAGAGATAATGCTTTGACAGTAGATTTTGAACAATGCCCTGTCAACAGAAGGGATATGACATTACAAACTTTTTGCATCATCACAATGCTATGACGTCATAAACCCATGACGACACAGTGCCATGACATCACTTGGTTTAGGTTTATTAGAGCTATGAAGTGTTCAAAGATGTAAATTTTTCATGCAAATGTGATGAAAAATTATTTTGGATGATAAATAGAATCTCATCCTTGTGTCTTCTGATATCAAATATATCAACACTGTTGATAAAAGTAAAATATTCTTGGCAAGCCTCAGACATTTGTTACTTTATCAACTTGTTTTAATATATTTGATATCAGAATGCACTTCGGTGAGATTCTCTATATATGCAATAATTATGTAAGAGATATTTTTAATTGTTATATATAGCTTTTCAAGAACGATATTGTCACATTAAGATCTTTATGAATTACATTTTTATTGATATATGTATCCGAATAAGGCATTCCACAGTTCCAAATTTATTATTAACATTTGTACTAATATATGAAGGTGGTCCCTATCATCGTGGGTCTTATTGTTTGATATGTCTTTTGGTTTGATAAAACTGCACAAATATATTTCTAAAATATGTTAATTAAAGTTCTATCCATGGCAAATATTGTTTTTGAAAAAAGCTTATATATCTGTTTGTGTGAAGGCAGGGTCGTTTATGAATAAATTGCACATGCAGATAATATTTTATAAATGAAAATGATACTAATTAATATTTCAAATAAATGAAAATGTGAGAAAATAGTACTGAACATTTGAAAAATTAATCTGCATGTATTTAGATGCCTCGATCACTATTTAGTTCATTTATCTATATATGTGCTCTGCAAATAAAGATATTCATGATTTTGGAGACGCAAATCAGTTTATCACGATATTTGGATTACCACGATAAATAAGGGTCACTAGGACAAATATTATAAAATGATTAAATGAATGACTATAAAAATGTAGATAAAATTTTGGGAGGTTTCTAAACACATTAGAACACAAAAATACAAAGAAATTCTTACCCTGCTTGACAAGAACAGTGTGCATAAGAAATCTCATCGGATGTTATGTCCATGTTGAGGAGATGAGGTAATTCAGTTTTTCGCTGACTTCGGTAACATCTGGCGCTAACAGAAATAGATGTGGTTCCTGGGCTCATAAACATACTTAATGAATGAAAAAATCCCTCACTAAAATACTTAAACCCTTACTGCTTACTTTTCATAGAAATATCAGCCTTCTTTAGAAAACTGACAGAGAAATCAGCCGGAAGATCAGAGAGCTTAGCTGCTTTACTAGTCGAAGGAACCGCCATGTTGATTTATGTTTGTCTAAGGAAGCGGTATCTAGGTCACCGCTACTGAGGGGGCGTGGCTACATGCTCTGTGCGGAGGGGTCAATTGAGTCAACAAAGTTTCTGACATACGTATAAAAATGTTCATCTTGTGCCGAAACAAAAGAAATCTGAAACACGTTCTTAAAATGATTCATCCAATCAGATGGTGTAATATTATTGTTAACAAAAAATGATTTGGAGATCACAATTTTCCGAAACAATTTACTGTCTTTAGTATTGAGTGCGTCTGCCTCCCAGAGGCTATGGTGTGCATTAAAATCGCCACCCAAATAGGCTGAGTTGGCGAGATAGGGTAGTAATTTGTTCAGTATTTCAACTGTAATTTTTTGCTGTGGGGAAAAAAGACATTGATAAAATTTATTGGTTTATTACCATTTATGTTAACTGTTACACCATAAATTTCTATGCCTTCAATGTTTATATTAGGGTTTTTTAATCAATACCATGTTTTATTGCAATTATAAGTGGGGTTTTTTTTCATCTCCGTAAAACAATCCTTTCTTAGTATGTTATATCCTGGGATGTTATAATCCCTTTTTTTAAGATAATTTTGTTTCCTGTAGAAGGATTACACTTGGTTGTATTAATTTGTTTTGTATCAATACTATGAATTCAGCACCATTGGTGCCTAGCCCATTTACGCTTTGTTAGAGTACAGAAAAGTCCGCCATTTTATAAGAGAAGGTTTATGTTCAGGAATGTTAAGGTTTAATAGTAGAAGCTTCTATCTTGGTGGTGAGAAGTGGTATTTGGTGGGTTGTTTTGGTGGATCCTGTCAAAGAATTGTTCCCAGCTGATACTGCATAGCCCTAATTTTGCTGCATTGGAGTACAATCTCTTGACATTCCTGTGATGTTCCCTGTCAGAGTGTGTTGGTTTTGAGTTGATAATAGCTTGTGTTTTTTTGTTTTGGTTTGTCGTTGGTGTTTCTGCGGTTGATTGTTTCTCTCAGATCTTGTCGTTGGTGCTTGGTTTTTGGTGACATTGTTTTGACTAGTGTGAGTCGTGATGTTTAGTCGCTATGTTGGGGTATATTTGTAGTTGTAATTAGCCACTGAGCTCGACTTGACTTGTAGCTGCTGTACTTCAGATATTTAGTGTAATTATTCTCCCGAGTTAATTTTCTCATGAATTGATTTGTGGCTGTCATCAAGTGCTTTCGATGTAGCTGAAATAGCTGCCGCTTACCTGCGTAAAGAGAAAACTAATGTTAGTTAATGATAACTGTAACATGACTTCGGTAAATACTCGATTCTTATTGGTTGATTTGAAGGATTTCCCAGCTGCAGGGTTGAATGGCAATGAACACCCGCAAATTGGCTGAGGCGAATCACCGCGAAAGGATACATTATTTGGTATGCCTCAACATTAAAATGTTCTGGTTCTCCAAATATTCGAGCCCGAATCACATTTTACTGTTGTTGTAGTCATTTTCTAACTTGCGCATTCCCGTAGATGCCAAAAATCCTTTTCTATTTTCTTTAGTTTTATGTAACTTAACTTTCTTAATTAGCTAAGTTTCTCCTAATTTGCCGCCTTCTGCCATGCGGCCGGTTTCTTTCGAATGCCATTCCCATGGCACAACGTCACAAAGGGCAATGCATTACCGTCACAATGGTCTGGGCGAGTTTAAGATATTTGTTCAATCTGTTTTTTTCATGTTGGTTTATGAATTATATAACCATTTTCTCTCTCATAAATTTCACAGTGAAAATTATAAGATCTCATCGTTACCATTGCAACTGGTTTGCAATATAAGAACGCTATTTTAACGTCTATTGAACTGGTAATTCCCTTTCTTTATGGCTGCGAACACCTAAAACAATAATGGATCAGTGGTTAGATCCTTTCAACTCAGAGTTTCCTCCTACGCAAAAAAAGAGTTCGCTCTTAAAATGCTTATAACTAACGGTCATGTTACAATATCGATAAATAGTTGCGTTTGTAAAATTTCCAGGATTCATTGTTATTCAACACCCACAAATTTAAGCATTTAAAACGAATAAATCCTAGCACATTTGAGGAGGCCATATCTTCGGCCATTGAATTTGAGGCCCTGGGCCTAGATTTTCGAAGCTCTCTTAGTGCTAAGATAGTCGTAAGTCAATGTTAATGTATGGTACTTACGACTATCTTAGCACTAAGAGAGCTTTGAAAATTTAAGCCCTGGAAGGTAGTCGTTCTAGGATACCATACGATTCTCACAGTTCACAAGTTAATGCTATCAGTACTCAGGAGGTTCAAGTTGGTAGACAGGTTCTGAAACCAGAGCCAACTCTAACTGTTGAAGTTATTTCAAAGTTGATTGATAAACAGGACTTTCAGAAAGAAAGAACAAAGACAATAGGGGTAGGAGAGTGTTTTTATTGTCGGGAATAAGGTCATTAGATAGCCAAATGTCCTGCTCAGATTGAAAGCCTTAACCATAGGGGTCAGAACTTATGGGTATGGTATGGATCAGGGATACTAGGTCGGGCTGAGTTTGTGGCCGAGAGCTCAGGCTTGAGAGTTATTGAGAATCAGAGGATAGGCCATCAGGATGATGCAACCCTTCTTGTTGGTTTAACTAGTTCATCCACCCTTCCTGTTGGTTTGGCTAGTTTTGTACAGGATGATGCAACATCATCAATAGCTCTGTTATGTCACGATGAGGTAACCATGTCAGAGTCTTCCGTTAGTTCAACTCTGTCTGGTTCACCTGAAGCCAAAGTTGTTAAACTAAATGTTGGTACTGTCCATGCGGATAAGAGTTGCCTTTATATAGATGCAAGAATTTCATCAGGAAATAACAACATGCTGATTGATACAGGGTCTCCAATCTCATTCCTCAGGTATTCTGATTTCCTCAGGCTTGGGTTCAAGGATGATATGCTCCAGGAGGTTGATATGGTACTCTTATCAGTGGAAGGGAAGCAGCTTAGTATATATGGCAAGTTTACTCTGGACTTTAGAATAGGTCAACTTCAAATTGTACAGGAGTTTGTAGTGGCAGAACTAGATCAAGTCCCTGGAACTCTGGGTATAGAGTTCCTTGAAGAGAATGATGCAGCCATCTTTATTAGGCATCAGGTGTTGAAATTGCCTCAGGGTAGTGTCAAATTATTCAAACTAAAAAATTATACCTGCTCTAGAATCCGATTGATTGAAAAGATAAAGGTGCCAGAGCAATCAGATGTGTTCCTTGAGTGTAGGACTGAGAAAATGCTTTCTAGGACTTGTGGTGTTGTTGAGACTAGTTCAACTTGGAGGTTCTCGACCCTTGATCTTGCGAGCGGTTATTGGCAGGATCTCCCCTTCTGATAAAAACACAACTGCCTTCACAACACATTTGGGTCTGTTTTGCTTTAATGTTATGCCCTTCGGTTTGACAAATGCTCCGGCTAGTTTAAAAGGTTGATGGATAGAGTTTTAGGCCCTTTAAGGTGGAAGAAATGTCTCTGTTACCTTGACGATGTGATAGTTTTTGGTCATGATTTCGAAAGTGCACTTCTCAATCTTAGACCCCTATCCTTCAGCTTCGAGAAGCTAATCTGAAACTTAAGTCAAAGAATTGTTCTCTGGTTAAAACAAAGGTAGTCTATCTGGGTGTATATAGTGTTGAAGGAAGGTTTGACATGTGATCCAAGTAAAACAGAGGCTGTCGAGGCCAACTCCTGCAAATAGTGTAGAAATTCGGAGTTTCTTGGGAATATTTGGATATTATCGCCATTTCATTCCAAACTTTTCAGAGATAGCTTCACCCATGATTTGACTTACCCGGAAGAAAGTTCCTTTCCATTGGAGTCCAGAATGTGAACAGGCGTTTCAGATCTTGAAGGAGTGTCTTCATATTCTAGCCTTTCCCGATAGTGCTGGCACGTATGTTCTTGACACTGATGCGAGTACTAGTGGCATAGGTGCTGTACTGTCACAGTTTCTGTACCACAAGACGAGAATTGTTTGCAGTAGTTCATTTCTTGAAGCATTTTCGTCACTATCTGTTCAGTCAGAGGTTATATTTTGTGCACTGATCATGCACCTCTCACATGACGTAAGAACTTTAAAGAGCCGGAGGGAATGCTTGCCAGATGGTTAAGTGTCATTGAGACCTTTATGATTATGATATCCAATACCGTCCAGGTCCTAAGGCAATGGCAATGCCGATGGTTTGTCAAGGAAGGTTGCTAGGAAATGTCACAATGAGAATTGTAGGGATTGTTCTACTCACGACTTAGTCCTTTGGGACCAAAGAGCTATGAAAAGTTCTCTACACCTCCGGTAGTAACAGGTATAGGGCCAGTAGTTGTAGGTCAGGATGTCACTCATAGTGAGGCACAGGTTGATTAAGGTCTTCCCAACTTTCCAAAGTGGCTTGATGCTTGGACTACTGCTAAGGTGGTGGAGATGCAGGAAAAGGACTCATATTGGTCCTGTGGTTAGGAAAAAGCATGAGTCACTTCCAAAACACCTCAAGGCAGAGATATCTGATTTTAGCTCAGAGTCGAAGAGTTTATGGGGTCAGTTGGACCAGTTGACTTTCCAAGGGAATGTACTCTTTCGGAAATATCAGTCGGATAGAAGTTCTTTTCTCCAGTTAGTTGCCCCAACAGAAATTAGGAGAAAAATATTTGTACAGCTACATACGAATTGCACAGCTGGTCATTTTGAACGAGATCGCACTTATGAAACAATATGCATAGGGTTTACGTTAGTTCAAAACCCAAGCATAACCGAGTTCGAGTGTTTTAACTAACTTAGATACCGTTATTAAACATCTATTGACAACCCGCAATCATTTGTCCATATTGTTGTATTTGTAATCATCTTTTTAGACTGATCATAATTTTTTTTAGAAAAATCAACAAATATCAAGGATTTATGTTTGTCAGTTTCTTTTAACATGTATTATTGGATTACATTACTTTATACTGTCGCTTTAATTCTGAATAAAAAACGATTTAAATGAGTTTTCTTCATATTAAGCAGTGTGTTCACATTGACATAGCACAAATGCACGCACAAAGCATTCTTCGAGGTGTAAACTTTTACAAATGACAATCGACGAAGTCACGTGGTTGATACCGTTTTTTTATCCTTTAATTTTTATCACAAGTTAAAAGGTGTAACACTGTTAATATCAATTATGAATGTTTGTATACTTTTAAAATTGGAATTAAAGTGCAATTAGATTTCATAATGCTTTAGGGCCGATCTTTCTTTACCGAAATCTGAACTTCAATCAATAGATTGTTTAACATAGCCTTCACTTCTATCTGGCCCGTTAGAGTAGTGGTTAGAGTGCTTGCTTACGGTTCAGAGGGTTGAAGGTTCGAATCCTGCACTTTGGTAGCATTGAAACTTTGTAGATTTTTATGCCCCCGGATCGGAGATTCCGGGGGTATATTGTTTTTCACCTGTCCGTCTGTCCGTCCGTCCGTCTGTCCGTTTGTCCACAAACAATTTTAACCTTGGTCATAACTTTTGATTGGTCAGAGCTAGGTCTTTGATTCTTGACATATGCATCCGGGGGCATTCGTGTTTCACAAACACATCTTGTTTCAAGATAATATGGACCTAGAGGTTAGGTTACACATTGGAATATAAAACCCTTTGACTTTGAAATATAAAAACCTTCCAACCCCCGAGGAGGTCTTACAAATGAATATAAAAACCTTGTGAAAACATGTGAATATTATGCCCTGACTTCCCAATGTAAAACCTCCTTGGAGGTTATTACGAGAAAACAAGGGACCTCCAAACCAATAGACGAAATCCCCGATAGGTTTCTTATGGCGGGGTCTGATAGTGTCAAGATGGTGTCAGTCTTGTTAACTCTGTGCTAAATGTAAACCTGGTCTGGGACACAGTAAGCTTAAGTCGCCTTTGCAACAGTTCCATGTTAGAGCTCCCTGGAAATATGTTGCTGTATACATAGTAGGTCCATTACCTATGACACGTAATGGAAATGATTACATTTTTGTGTTTGGAGACTACTATACTAAGTCGAAGGAGGCTTTTCCAGTTAAAGATCACACTGCTCTAAGGGTAGCTGATAAGTTGGTAACTGGGGTGTTCTGTAGGTTTGGCTGTCCGCAGTAACTTCACACTGATCAGGGTCGCGAATTTGAGTCCAATCTTTTTTCTGAAGTTTGTAATCTTTTACATAAGTACATAAGACTTGGACAACACCATATCACCCACAGTCTGATGGGTTAGTCAAGCGATTTAACTGTACCTTGCGTCAGATGTTGTCGACATATGTAGACCAAACAATAGACGAAATCCCCGATAGGTTTCTTATGGCGGGGTCTGATAGTGTCAAGATGGTGTCAGTCTTGTTAACTCTGTGCTAGATGTAAACCTGGTCTGGAGAAATTTAACTGGGACGATCAGTAACCATTTTTGATGATGGCTTATAGGGCAGGAGTTCACAAGAGCATAAATTGTTCACCAAATCTCATGATGTTTGGGAAAATAGTTGTCCGTTGGATGTCATGGTTGGTAGTCCGCCAAGTGTGGAACCTATTCTTTGTCCAGTGGAGTATGTCAATTGGTTACAGCATTCTATGCAACCCAATTTTTAGTTTGCCAATAAACATCTCAAAACATCTGCTCAGTCTCAAAAAAGGAATTATGACACAAAATTTAGGATTAGGCAATATAAAGTTTAGGACTTGGTTTGGCGTTGATACCCACCGGCCACTGGCAGGAAGCTAGGCTTGCTACGGTCACACTTACACGATGTCATCCGCGATGAATCACGTGTAACTTCATCTTGATATGCACCTATATGTTCTTGATACACACGCCATTCACACTTAAACGAACTTGATATGCTCGTGGCTTTTCGGCGAAGGTCGTAATGGGCTACGATTGGGTAAAAAGTTTTGAACATGCTCAAAACTTTCGGGATTATCGGCAAACATCGTAAAATACACGCATTGTGCACGTGGTGCATACGTGTTACATCGTACTTTATTCTTGTCTATCGTAGCGTTATCGTGAGCAAATTGGTATTACGATGCTCCCGTCAACTGTACGAATAGGAAGTGCTAATTGCGAATGTATTACGTTCACTAAAAGAGTTGATTACGAGCATTAAGCGTCTTTAACAAGACAGCATTAAGTGTTTACAACGATAGTCAAGTGCTCAATGTCTTTTTGGCATATCAAATGCTACCCTCAATGGGGCAAAGTCAGTAGGGGGGAACGCGTTGCCCCTAGTGATCTACAATATATTTTTTCGTAACACATAAGTGTCAGAGCGACCAATTACTTTACAAAAGCTAATGTCGTACAATAGAAATAATATTTTCATTTTACAACGTTCCTGTATTTTGTAAAATATTAAGTATAAAATCATATCATATGGTTTGTAATATACCCCCGACCAACGGTCGAGGGTATAGTGTAAACCAACGACTCCGTCCGTCCATCCATCCGTCCGAGGACGTTTTTTGTCCAAACTATTTCGGAAAAACTATTCAACCAAATTTTGCACATGTCTTCTACCCTACTAGGAAGAGTGCACTGCGAAATTACAACAAGTTTCGTTAATATTTTAATGTATTTTTAATTCTCATGTTTTTAGACACTTAGACATTTTCAGTCAGAATTTGTCCGACGTATAGCAGAAAAACTATTCATCTATTTGCTTTCCAATTTTGTACATGCCCTCTACTCCACTAGGAAGGGTGTATTGCTAAATAAGATCCAATTTGGTTTAAGGCTTTTTTTGTGTTAAAATCTACATGTTTTGTTCTTAGCGGTATTTATTTTCCAATATCAGAATTTGTCTAACTGCTTGCGGAAAACTAGTAATCCTAATATTCTTTTCAAATTCCTTTTCACCTTATCAGGAGAGATGAAAAGAAAAGATGCAGAGTTACAAGACATAGTATTGTACATTTTATGATAAAAGACTTTGTCTAACCAATTGCAGAAAAAAAATCATTCTTCTCAATTCTTCTTTTTTGGGGGAAAAATGCTGTGCAAGAGACGTCTAAATGGGAAGTGAAAAATAATTCAGCTGGTCAGGGATGCACGGTCGGGGTGTTAGTGAGCCACGCTAACTTTTGTGATTGTTTCCTATTAAATGACGAAAACAACAGTCCGAAACACATGCATTTTCTTTGTTTTTAAAAATAACTCTCACACTTATTACAAACTTTATTTCCCCCCAAAACAATTAACAATGTAGGCCGCGGGGGCAAGCCCGAAAGAGATTAGATGTTTGCAAATTGATAAATCTGACTTTGAAATAAATCAATTTCTTTCCTTCATATATTTAATGTTTTCTGATAGTTAATGAGTTTGATTGTCAAACTCTCATAATTGAAAGAAATTCCTATGAAACAAACATAGTAGCCTATATTATTTGTCGCGAACTAAGAAAATCTATGTATATAACAGTAAAATAATATTTTGTCCGTCTTTGCATACTGAACAAGATTTGTATTACTTGTTCAGCCTCTATTGAGGTGCCTAGGCATGGCACTATTGAGGTTAACATTTGGAATGGTATTGACTTATTATAAGTGTTTGATATATCACATTTGTGTATTTTTTCAAGTGGGGCTTTTGCCCCAACCTACGGGGCAAAGTGCACCGCCTTTGTCGAAAATCAAAACAATTTCCTTAATATATCCTTATTCAGTTAATGTTAGTTAAAAAGTATTTGTCATACGATGGTCTATCTGATAAGCATATATATATGCAAGTTGCATTCTGAACATGTTTAGATGCACAGAAAACACGTCTTTAACACGCGCGGTTTGCTCTGGTCTCCCCATGTCTGTTATCGCTCGAATTTGCAACTTAACTGTGGTAGGCTTACCAAGTTCATTTTCACTGGTAGATTTATTGAAATTATTTATTTATTGAAATGACATGTTTTGCAGCGATAACCCCCATTAGCTCCAACCGTCATATCTAGAAACGTGTATTCGCTGTCCACCAATACCATGAGAACTATGCTGTGGGGCCCCTTGTAGTTAAATTAGAAGGATCCAGGTCCAAGTTGCAAGTCTCAGGAACAATGCCAGAAATGGTATTGCTTGCCACCCTGGAATGATATCGGAGAGTTTTGTAGGAGTCTCCGGTTGCAAGATATCGATAGCGAGACGCATTGCTGGATCCATTGGTTGTCTCATGAAAGTGTTTTGTTTACGATATTCTTTCACTGATTCTGTTCAACAGTGTGTCAAATAATTCAGGGTCCATCCGAAAAAGACTCTGAAAGCCAGCTCTGAACTGCATTGTTCCTTAAAACCCCAATATGTCACACCGCAACAGCCATGATCTTGTCCAGACGTTTTTTTGCTTTTGCTTCCTTCGGAAATGCTTGGTGGCGACATAAACAACTGTTACTAGCTTAACTTGAGATGAAAAGTCGACATCCATGACTGGTGTTATGTCGTATAAAACACGGCTACATCGTAATATCAACGTTTTAAGCACGTAGCAGCTCGTACATCACGCGTTGTGAACACGCCACTTTCTTGACAAACACGCACGCAAATCTGAGTAATAACGTAGGTCTCACTTGATGTGAACGTAATGTATTAGTGATACACTCGCGGTACATCGTATCTTGTTCTTGTTAATAGTATAAAATAACTTTTACTACGATAATTCGCACCTCGTAATAAGCACGTCTATGACATCGTGTAAGTGTGACCTTAGCATAATGCTACGGTCACACTTACACGATGTCATAGGTCATACGAAGTATCTTCTCGTAAAATGCACATTACTAACTCTTGTGATTCTGCATCTTTTCTTTTCATCTCTCCTGTAAGGTAAAAAAGAAATGTGCAGATTTGAAAAGAATATTAGTATAAATAGTTTTCTGCAATCAGTCAGACAAATTGGTTGTGGTTATAAAAGAAACTCTTCCTTTTATTTTTCATTATTCTTCCAGTGTCCATCAAATGAGGATGAATGGGAAATGTTGTTGATGGATTTTCCCAAAGATGGAATTCCATAATTGACTTGGTGCACTAAACGGTAACATATAGCTATTAGAGCGCCTTCTGGATTTTGTTCCCTCTATTTTAACTTCAAGGGGTTCCATAACATCGTTCTCATGTCATTAATGGACAGCAAATATAAGTTTCTTGATGTGGAGGTCGGAGCTAATAGAGGGTATGGCTGCCATTTCAATAAACAAATAATTTCAATAAATCTACCAGTGAAAATGAAACTAGGTAAGCCTATTACAGATAACTTTCAAACTTGAGTGATAACAGACAATCTGACTATAAATATTTTGTAATCAATTCTTCATTTAATGAACCATAAATAAAATTTGGTGTTAAAAGAAGGTTCCCCAAAGCAAAAAAAAGAAAACAACCTTTTATCAGTAGAAAGATACTGAAACAACTTTTATGATATCTTTGTTTATTTCATTACGCCCTATACTGGTAAACTTATTATCTGATTTGCCGTTTGAGGGTTATTGTTCCATTTTTCTTAAAGAGCACTTTAATATCGTGATAAACACTTACCGGTGTCTTGTTATAGACGCTTTATACTCGGTATCAACTCTTTTAGTGAACGTAACACATTCGCAATTAGCACTTCCTATTCGTACAGTTGACGGGAGCATAATGACAAATTGCTCACGATAATACTACGATAAACAAAAGTAGAGTACGATGTAACACGAATGCACCACGTGCATAATGCGTGTATTTAACGATGTATCCCGATGATCGCGAAAGTTTTGAGCATGTTCAAAACTTTTTACTCAATCGTAGCTAATTACGACCTTCGCCGAAATGCCACGTGCACATCGAGTTCGTTGTAAGTGTGAATGGCGTGTGTGTCAAGAACATAATAATAATAATAATAATAATAACACTTTATTGTCCTCAGTAAATACATACATTGGAAATTTTGTTTGTGCCGAAGCACCCGGCAGCCACAGTGCAGCGCCAGTTAAATCGTTGTTCTGCCTTTACAATGCTGAGTGTCAAGCAAGACAGCAACAACTCCCAACTTTTAACGTCTTCTGGTATGACGCGACCGGGAATCGAACCCCGGTCTTCCGGGTGACGAGCGGACACTCTACCACTGAGCTACGCATATCAAGACATATCAAGATGAAGTTGCACGTGATACATCGCGGATGACATCGTGTAAGTGTGACCGTAGCATAGTGTGACCGTAGCATTAGGATGGACAGGTCCCTTTCTCGTCATCGAGAAGTTAACTACTTTAGTGAATAAATACAGAAGGGGAGGTATGACAGGATGGTCAGTGTGCATGTAGACCATTTGAAACCTTATGAAGGTGATTTGTTTTGGATAGTTGGCTGGGTGATGATAGCGTGGGTCCCGAAACTGTTGATGATGGTGAAGAGAGCTCTGAGATCGAGGATCTCCCTCGGGACTCACGTTTTGGGCGTGCTGGCTCTGCGCCAAAAGCAATTACATTCACCTTAAGTACGGGGGATGGGGCATTATTGCAGACCATTTAGATATGTTCATTTTTGTTTGCGGGTTCCTTTTTGTTTACACAGTTCTTATTTGCAGGGACTGGGACACATGTGGTTCCAATACGGCAAGAACTGTACAAGTTCTAATTGTTATTTTTTTTTATTGTTAGCTTGAAAATGTATGTCAGGGTCGACGAAAAAGAATCTCGTCCTATTACACACGTAATGTTTCGTTGCATGATGCAGAGACTTCTTATGAAAAAAAGTCAACCCAACCCTGCTCGCACAACCTACCCTAGCTCCCTTCTTCCCTTCCCCACGCCGAATCCACAGGTCTGCCTATCGCTTTATCGATCCTGGTGTCTCAGTTTATTAGGTCAGGTCGCTTCGACCTAGCGAATCCTTGTTGGTCTCACAGAAGCAAGATCTCCTCGCACAGCGGTCAACAGAGAGGTCACACGATCCCTCTTTTGGTCCGGATGTAGTTCAGTCATTGAACGAGATTGCAGGTTGTGACGTCATGTTTACGTAGACTCAGCTCACAGCTTTGATAAAGCTATTAAATTGACTTGATACCGTATTTTTTCAATGGAAGTGACTTAGGAAAAAATAATTCGGAAAGGTCACTGACAGGAACGTGACTTTCAACTATAATTTTTTAATGAAACAATAAGTTGTCAGTTATATTTTCTTCTTCATTTATCGAAGTATTTTATGAAATGTGCAATAATGGAGTATTTGTTACCTCCAAAATCAAAGATATAGGCTACTCTTACTTTTGTTTGCTGAAGATGTAGCTATGTTTTCAATTATGGTTTATGGCCTACAGCTACAATTGAACATTTTAGAAACATTATGTGACAAATGGATCTCTTAAAGGGACAGTCCTATCGGGGTAGTTTTGAGGAAACAAAATCATGAAAATTTAAGAGTACTTTTCTGTTTATATATACTTACATATGTTTACTTCATGATTATGTCATACTTATTTTCAATTATGTCAGCGGAGTAACATTAAAGTTGTTCTAGATTTAACAATTTGACAAAGAATAAAATGCATCTCTGCGTCAGTTTGATTTTCGTTTCAATAATGAATACCCTGATAAAACTGTCCATTTAAAGGTTATTCTATGACATGCAAAACCCTTGCCGCGCAATCTTTAAAGGGAATAGGAAATAAGGCCTATTTGGAGAATTAAATATGTTATTGGAGGTATAAAGTGATAAATGAACCAACGAAATAATTTTTAACTCAATCAAATAATGAGCAGGCGGCTTCTAAACTAAAGCTTCTCTGACCTTGTGACGTCACGAAGGGAATACATTTCGTCGCTATTCAATATGGCGTCATAGAAATAAGCAGGAAGTTGAGTTAAAATACTTTGTATTTGTGAAGAATGTGTTTTTATATATACACTACACATATTTATTATATACTTTTTGTATGGCCATGGGATATAGATATGCATGGTGATAAACAAATTCTTTCCGGGAAGCCCGAGATCGAGTTCATTCGCCGAGAGCGAGCTCGAGAAGGCGTCCGAGTCGCAATGTCTTCTTGAAATTTGCACGGGTAAGTTGTACAGTAGATCCTGTTATAAGTAGCATATACAGTTTTCTGGAGATACCCATAGGTAAGGAGATGATCAATAATACTTAAATGTTAAATCAACTTGAGCGAAGTTTAATACAATGGAATAAGACTACTCTATTTTGAATTACCGTCCTGTCCAGTTTTCGATCAGTGAAACTATTTTGCAATTTTGATATGCTGTACATGATAACGCTTCGTTGTAAAATCAAAAATTTAAAAAACTAATGAATGAATTAGAAATCCGATATCCTATTTTTGTATTTTGGAAGTATCAAAATCATTTTACTTTTATCTTCATATTTGCATGACTGCATATTATTATCTGCGGTCTTTGTAGTCCGATTTTCACAAATATATTTTAAAATCTGGTCAAGAAGTAATTTTGGTATGAAAAGCTCTTTGATCATCATCTTGTAACTTAATACTTAATATTTATACATTTTTTATTGATTGTCAAGAGATTCATATATTTTAATATCTCAATTTCAAAGTCATAGAGAATCTAATTCCATTTTCCATTTAAATACATACATGTATTGAGTATCGTTTGGAGAATATTGTTGATATATGCATGTACATCTGATCAGATTTCAAAATGCAAATATACTTTTAATGCTTTTTAATCATTACAGGTGTTACAGGTGTTTGTAACAGTGATGAAGAACAGCTCCACCTTTAAAACAAAAACATGGTCATCATCTTCTTAATAAGGAAATTTAGTATAATGATATCAGTTTCATGTTTATAATTGATATTGATTTTTTAGTTTATCATTTAAAAGAGCTAATAAAGAGGTTAATAAACACAATTTAAATGTTATTAGGTTAATCTCAGGAACAGACAGTGCAGCAATATATATTATTCGAGAATATCATTGTGTTATTTAATTCATAGCTTTACATCTGCAGATCATTCATGTGTAATTTTTATTCAATGTTGGTGCACTCTAGAAAAAGTGTAAAAGTGAAGGAAATAGATTAAGTTACAACTAAGACAATGTTTCTTGTTAAGAAATAAAATCTCTTTATAACAGCATCATGATTTTAGTTCTGTTTATGTAGCACTTGACTTAATCTCTAGGTAAGAGGGGACAAGGGGTGGGTCTTCAGCCTCACACTTTTCCTGGTACTATAATTTTGTAACCTTGACCACCAAGACACCTGAAGTATATATTTCAATCAGGTGATAATGTAAGCCTATACATACATTACATTATGAGCAACAACTCAAAGATGTCAAGGATAATGGACAGACTTGAAAAAGATCCGAGATAGACTATAAGTTCATATTTTTTCTATGAAATAATGATTATTCAGACCATCCCTTAGTACAGAAATTGTAAAATAAATTATCTTGAGCATATTACATCCAAAGGTAAGGCTTTAAAGGGGCAGTAGCACATTTTTTGGTAATTTTATATTTTAAATATTTCACTTGTAATTTTAAGTAAATGCTAAATGTATTATATTGACAGTGTCAACAATCTCATTACACAAGCCGATCATCCATAGTCAGAGGACAAAGAATGAGGATTCACAAAAAAAACATTGGCGGCCATTTTTGTGTGAACACCTTTAATTCATTTTTGTAAGAAAAAGGAATCGCATGGCTGAACTTTAAGTTATTTATTCAAATTATAACTGATTCATTTAGTTTGAATACATTGTCTTTCAATTGGAACCATTTATTTTCATTTTCCTGACATCACCTTATATTCCCCCTAAAAACGTGCTACTGCCCCTTTAAACCTACTTATGTTTTGAAAAATTATATTTTTGTTGCCTTTTTATTCACTAGAAGTTAGTGAAATGTATTTAAATAACTTACTGGAAGTTAACTTCTGGTAAAACAACAGGCAAAATATTTTTTAGGTTTTCATTTAATAAAAAGATAGATAGAAATTCAAATTAAAGACATGATTTTTTTTTCAAACCTCAAAGACAGCATTATTTATTTCAGATGGACTATGTGTCTGACAGGCTACAAAATTAATGTTTAATTATAGATATGAACAAATAAATACACTTATTAACACAAATATACAATATCTGCTTCATAAATGTATTATTGGTAACAATTAATTATTGATTGAAGTTCATTAATACAGTTTTGCTTAATATTGTAAGAGCTTTAATTTCATTGATCTAGGTAAAAATGTATTTTTGGAAATTAATATTTAACAAATCTTTCAAGCTATTTTGCAGAGTAGGCTTAGAAGGCCTAAGGTATGTAGTTACTATCAATCGAACGTTGAATTCCTGAAGTAAGGCACTTTGTCAACAAATACAAAGATAAATAAACAATAACAGACAAATGTAAATACTGAAACCAAGGGAATTACAGTTTTAAAAATAATAATGTTAAAGATTGTTTGCCGTAAATATTCTATAAAATATTTCCAATCATGTTTGCTATAATATAGATATAAGCTTTGTCTCATTCGTCCCGTTCATTCTGACGATCATCGGGCAAGGGAGGTAACTCTAATTCCACACCATAAAAAAAGTCATTTTCACCTTTTTTAAGCATTTTAAAACTAATTGGTATCGTAATTAAAACTATAATTGATATAATTTGTGATCAAAACGGTACAACTTAATTTGACAAAGACAGAATTCCTTCGAAATCGAACTTACAGTGCGATGTTGTTCCAACGTCAACCATTGTCTTCGGACGGCGTGATCGCCTTTCAAACTAAAGGACGATATGTCGTTACCGACTCCATTGAACTCAATTAGCTTAGATTGAACTTTCAGAGGATAAATATATCCCCAAAACTCTTTTCAACGGTTTGATACGCAAGTAGGCAACGTTGACCAGTGTTGTCACCACTGACTTTCTACGTTGAACGTGTGTTGACGCCATGTTTGTGTTCCCTTCGTGATGTAACAATTGTCACGTGACATCAAACTTGACCTTTTTCTAGGTCAGTCGATTTTAGGTACGTATCGAAGCGTGTAACTTTTAAATGTGGTTTCCAAAAAAATATTTTGCAGTGTAAATTTATAACTATTCATATATAAAAAACGTCTTGTAGGTCGAAAATGGTAATTTAAACATAATTCCCTAAACCCTTTTAAGGGGGTCTCCAACTTCTAATTTTTAACTTCCAGTGTTTTATTAGCGAGGCCCCGAGAGGGTCGGAGAGGGCCTCGCTAATAAAACACTGGACGTTAAAAATTAGAAGTTGGAGACCCCCTTTATTTTTTTAACTTCCAGTGTTTTATTAGCGAGGCCTCGAGAGGGCCGGAGAGGGCCTCGCTAATAAATCACTGGAAGTTAAAAATTAGAAGTTGGAGACCCCCTTTAAAGACCCTCTTTACCATTTTTTAACTTTAAAAAAGACACAGAGTATGTTGATAGGATCACATATATCAAATTTTGAAATCGATGTTATTACATCGGGAACCACAAACTGTTACTGAAAATAACAAGTTAAAGGTCAATCAGTACATTAGAGCGAAAATACGGCCATTCAAAGTCGGGATTTTGATGGAAAACCGGACAAGGTGGCTCGAGTGGCGCGCGCAAATTCGCCAAACGTATTTTGAAACCTTGTCATAAGCTGACAGGAAGATAAATTCGATTCGATAGTGTTTATTAGAAATTGTAACTAATAGGTTGATGAAATGGATGCATTATTTCGAATATTAAACGTATTTGAGATGTTTTCTTGATTTTTCCATGAAATCAAGCATTTTAGAGATATTATGCATAATGGATATATTTGCAAGTCCAGTGATGAGATATGAACTTCAATCAGCATGTTAGATATTTTGTAGCTGATCAAAACCAAATAAAATTTTAAGAAAGATACTCTGTGTCACTTTAAATTAAGTAAGTTTATTTATCTTGATATTTCATGTATACTTTTTGACTCTTAAGTATCACCAATTTTGCTGCAAGGAAATTTGTGAACAAAATATTTTGATTTCAATATCTGTTTACACATATTTTGAAAAAAGATTTTTTGAAGTAGGAAATTTGTTTCTAATAAGCCCTTACGTGGAGAACAGGCCGCTTCTATATGCATGTTGAAAGTCAAATGAGTGTTATTAACAAGGATGCAAGAGTATAGACCGTCGTACCAATTTTACAAAATGGTTGTTATCGTAAGGTAATCGTGAAAAACATTTATTGGCTGCTGATGTGAGAAATGTGTCGTTTGGCAGTGGTTTTACGTATGACTGGCTAATCCGAGACATAAGTATAAAGAAATAAGTAATGGCCTGTTCAGTACCATTTTGTCCGTGAAGCTTTGAGCAGCATTGAGTGCACGGTAGAGTAGAACAAATGGTGACCAACGAACGAACCTCGTTTACAGAATTCATTAATGTGGAATACAAAAAATAAGCCGAAAAACTACAAATTAAACAGCTACATGTTGTACTATGCATATGCGATATTGATATTTATTAAGGATGTAAACGTTATCAATATATTTTGAAATTATACGATAAAACATTATTATGGAAATCAGTTTCCAAATTAAAGCTTGCCAATTATTTCGTAGAACCCACATGTACCATTGGCCGTTCAAACTAGATTAGCGTTTGCGGGATACCGCAAAAGCAGAGCAGCACCGGAACTTGGGGTATCGCCTTACCCTGTTCCGCCTTTTACAGGCCTCACCAAATTGGGAATTTTCTCGTGACCTTGACCTTTGACACTCAAGGTCACACAATCAATGAACACATTTCATTGAGTATAACATAATTGTAATGAAATAAAGTGTTAAAAATTAAATTAATCCATTTTCTCCATATATGTTGACCTTGCTGTGACCTTGACCTTCGACAGTTCGTACCCAAAACTTTTTGAAAATTTTGTACTTCTCAAGAGATAATATATACAAAATCTAAACTTCATAGCGCAAAAACTTTTCAAGTTATTGTGTTTACAAGGAATTGCAATAACTCATATCTCATGACCTTGACATTTGACCTTCAAGGTCACACAATCATTGAACACTTTTTATTGAGTATAACGATCATGTATTGATTAAAAGTGTTCATAGTTAAAATAAAGCATTTTTGCTAAAACATGCTTACGTCATGACCTTGCTGTGACCTTGACCTTTGACGGATTCTAGCCAAAACCTTTTCGAAAGTTTTTACTTTTCCAAGGATGATATATACCAAGTTAGAGCTTCATAGCACAAAAACTTTTCAAGTTAGTGGTTTACAAGGAATTCTTAGAGTGAATACATATCTCGTGACCTTGACCTTTGACCTTGAAAGTGAACGTGTCAAAATCGTTCCCCCGAGGTATGAGTAATAAGGTACTAGGTATGAATAAGAGTTCTGGAAAGCTTAGTGGAAAAAAGTTATAGCTAGTAGTACGAGTGCGGCGGCGGTGGCGATGGAAACTTCACAAAAACTGATAGCAGCCCCGTCTTTAGACGGGGCTGCTAATTACCAGGATATGATTTAAACAAATATCACCCCGTAGGAGCGGTGAACGGCATGGAATATTTCATATCCGGAAGTGAACTATTTGCCACGCGAGAGAGGAGCACGCTTTATATTCCAGGTGTAGGAACATTGTCAATATCTTCATATTTAGAAGCCAAAATTCAAGCTGTAAAATAGAAGACATCTATTTGTAATACCACCAAATAGCGTCACATTCTGTTTTGATACCAGTCCCCGAGCCTCTAAAACAATATCTGGTTAAAGCGAAACGTCCGCCCAGACACGCATATTTACCAAACTGTATCATTGTTGAAAAAACGAAAAACTAAATATACCAAACTTTAGAGCAATTATCAAACTCTCTTAATGCCAAATTTGAATGCACAAAGTTGTCGCGTTTTTGAACTGTCGTACTTTAAAGACCGACACCATCAAAGTCCCAGTGAACTATTTCATATCGTCATGGTGAACTATTTCATGTCCAGCCGTTATTTACTGAGTGAACGGTTTAATGTGATGTTTCTATGAAGTTTGTAGCGAGAATTGATCCTTTGGTTAGTGTATCAACATATTTTAGGTCGAAATGGATAGCGTTGTAACACACATTGAGAAAAGCCTTTACATTGGATTTGTATGTACATTTGGATTATTCCTTTCTTTGTATAAGGTAAGCTGGTTTCACATTTGAAGGCGATATTATCTATAGTAAATAAATAAAGAGGGTCAATATGTTGATTTTCTTAATACATGTATTTCATACTATATAAAATACAGATAAGTTTATTCACATTTATGTTCATTCTCAAATAAAGGTCGCTTGGATTGTGCTGTTATGTTGTTTACGTTGTTTTTTATTTTGTTTATTTTGTTTCAATTCCTATGTTGATGGTTTATGACTGAAAAAGAACAGAAAATGATGAATAACTAAATCATCGATGTGTTATAAAGCGTAATGTCAAATAAAAATTATCATTAAATGAATGTCGACATCGTGTTTTTACATACTTGTTGTGTTCACTCGCTTGTAGAAGGGGGGAGTTGAATCCGAGCCCGTAAGTCGAGTAAATCAACATCAAATTACATTTTTCTTGTATGTGTCAAACGTATATACCGTTTGTATTAATAAATATCATTTTTATCACAATTCATGTTTAAATAAGATAATTACATGTATGTTTAAACATTCCTTGTCCCATCTTAAGATGGGACGTCCCAACTTAGGATTCCAAGTTTGGACGCGTCCCATCTTAAGATTGGGCGGATCCGCAGTTGGGATGATACGTTTTAACTAATAGCGATAGGGAGTGTTGTTAAATGATTCAAAACGAAAATATAACACGTGGTGAATCTAGAATGAATAGGGATTTGGAATTTATTTCTGTTTGAAGCATAAATGCATTCTTTGCATAATCATGAATTATTTTGTACAAACTGTCTGAGTACTGCCAGCGTCCGGGTAGGCCTACTACCGCACCCGCTCTAGAGCTTATGTAATATATGATCTAGGATAGTTGATGGTACAAGATCAATTTAAAAAAAAAAAAAAAAAATTATGATAATACATTTTCTGTAAACAAGCGAGCTTCAATATCTCTTTTAAGTAATACATTAAATCAATAATGACGATGTCAAAATTTCTTGATAGAAATGATCTGTTCACGTCATAACGATCAAAGCAGGGATGTTAGAACATATTATACTTCCCTGATCAAAGGGAGGTAACCCGTCACGGAAGTAAAGGTAAAGATGGCATCTGTAATGTTTCGGAGTGGCCGTGTGGCAGAAAGACTCGCTGTTTATCATGCTGTTCGGGCGAGTTTATTTTTTACATTCACTGAAAAAAATCAAATGAACATAATAGAATTGTCTGCATCAATTTTCTTAAAAAGACGTTGTATCATGTTCCTAAAATATCAATGTTAAGTTGTTTTGCGGTCATTCATGTTTGACATTGAAGAAGCGTCAGGATTGAGACCAGGATTGCTTTTATTAATGTGTAGGTTGGAGACGAAAATGGTTGTGTGTCAGCTAAAATGAGAACATGTTTAGTGATCCTGTGGCCCCTCCTATTGCGATCCTGTCGACCATGGTTACAGGGGATCTGGACTACATAAGACCGACACTTCTACAGTACAAAAGTGAGTCATCACTCTTAAAATACCCATTGACTTAGAGTAGTGTCCTGAATCACCGGTCATACCCTTATTTCGGTCACTGTGTTTGTAATAAAATTACTCATACCCCAACGATCGTGTTGTTGTTTTTTTTCCCGTATTTGGAAACCATGTGACTTCTACAGTGTCGTTGCAACTTACTTCCGGTATTGGCGTCATCACTTTATGCCTATCACGTGATAAATGTGACGTCATCGACCTCTGCATTCCTGGCGGCACATAACAAAGACGATTCCGAAATTCCTGAGTCCAAAACCGCAACTTTGTGATTACTTTTGACAGGTGAGGTGTTCTACGTCATCATTCTGTGTGCATTTTAGTGGCGTGGAGCGATTTGACCATTTCTTTTTATAACTTTCATTGATAATAAAAGTGAAAAACTGATTAAAAATTATTTAAATAAAAATGACCGGAATTGCAGGACAACTTAGCTGGCTGTCCTATTAAATCGGTCAAACGTTTTTTGTTTAAAAAATGAACTATGATGGATGTATAATTGAATATGAATTTAGTACCATTACGACAATTGAAATTTTAAGTCATAATTGCGTGAATATACTGAAATTATATATTTATATATAATCATATATATTTAAAAATATTATAAAACGTATTTTGTTTTAGAAAAATAAATTTGAAATAAGTGATTTCTCCAGACATAACACGTGCTTATCGCTTCTATAAGTTATGCATATAAAATCCACCGTATGCAAAATATATGCATAGGCCTATATGAGAAAAACTTGTTCTTAATTAGAATTATTTATAATATGTTTAAGCAAATGGATTATCCCTTTGACGTTTTGTCAACTGAATTACACACCTTCAACGGGCCGCCAGGACTGGGTGCAAACACACATGCATTAAACAGCACTCTGAACACCAAACCCAGTGCCGTATTTTCTTGGATAACTGGGTAATTTGAGACTATAAAAATGCAAATTCGATGAACTGTTATAAAAGACAAGTGTAAATATTTCCCACATGCATGCATCTAAATCAATTTAGGCCTACTCAAATAAGTAAACTATTCATAAGTATATACTATAATCAGGGTTCATAGCTGGAAATTACTGGCATTTGCTAGTCAAATTTCAACCAAACATTTTAAAACACTTGTCATTATCCTATCAAATATTGAAAGCATTAATTATTAAAATTACTCATTTCTGACTTAAAAGGGCGTTTTTTGCTATTGAGTTAACAGAATATTCTTGCTGATAACCAAGTATCGTATACATTTAAATTAGAGCCCTCTTTTACTTTATTGTAGGTATCACATTTACCATGTGAAACCGTTCCCGATGATGACACTGAAGATGGAACTCGAACCCGACAATATATTTGACCCCAATGCAATAATAATACGGGTTCCAACATTGAATAACATTGAACCAATGTATGTAAATGAGGTTGTAAGGTCTACCCCTAGACAGTTGGTTATGGATGTTGCTGGGTTGACTGTTGGGCGTGTACCTCGTCAGTTGACGTCAACGTTTTGCACAATGTTCAGCTGCAATAAAATACTGAGTATTACCCCTTTTTATACAGGAAGAATTACCCATGGCGGCCCAGTTAGAGGTGGAGGACCAAAATTAGATTGTATTTACTTACTGCGAGTAAAAGCAGAGAGAGGGATTGTTCAAGAGCTTGTTCACATGTTGAGAGATGCAGGCGTAGAGGGAGACAATGTATATTGCTAATTTTATGGAATAGATATATACATAGGAAAGAAAGTGTTGCACCCCCACATTTAAGTTAATATTGAATAAATAAATTGCATTTGCTTTGCGTGTATCTGACTCGCTGAACGTTGTAATAGAAATTCAGTTCATAACTAACCGTTATATAAGTTGTGTAAAATTCAGTCAGTTTAATTTTTCATGGCCACAGCATAATATTTTAGGCTCACCTATAGGGGGGTGCAACACTAAGTTTGCTATGTATAGTTATTTATTGAGACACATTAAAAGTTCAAATTTTAATTTCGTTTATTTTGATTTCATTCATTTTAGGATGTCTGAGAAAAAATACAGAAAATATGATGTTTCAAAGGTGGGGGAAGCAGCAGAGAAGGTACGCACAAGAACACTTTCTTTACGTAAGGCTGCCGAACTGTACAGAATTCCCAGATCTACGATATCTGATCACGTTGTGGGGAAGGTGAAGGACGGGGCCAAAGCGGGTGCAAAAACTGTGTTTGATCAAGACACTGAAACCCAATTTGCCGGCAAGCTGAAAGTGGCGGCAGAGGAGGGCTTTGGCTTGACAAGAGGTCAAGTGATGACCAAGGCTAGCCAGTTAGGTGCCAAACTTAATCTTAAGACGCCGTTCAGGCATGGAACAGCCGGGAAGAACTGGTACTATGGTTTCATGCGTCGACACCCTGATCTATCATTAAGAAAACCACAAAAGCTTTCCACATCGAGATCATCGGCTATGATTAAAGAGGATGTTCAATCATATTACACCAGCCTTGGTTCTATCTTGAACAACGAAGCTCTCATCCATGCTCCACAAAAAGTATGGAACATGGATGAGAGCGGGTTTCATCTGGAACATACACCTGTCAATGTGGTGGCGGGTAAGGGGGTAAGGAGTGTTCCGAGTCGAGTAAGCATGGCTCGGGACAATGTCACTGTTGTGGCATGTGTAAATGCTAATGGTTTTAAGATGCCACCAATGTTCGTTGTGGAGGGTAAAACCCCAAGGTCCCTCCTCTCTTTTAACACAGGTGACGGGCCACAGGGTGCGATCTGGGCCTTTCAGGAGAAAGCATGGGTAGATGATGAGCTTGGTGCCCTGTGGTTCTGTAATGTGTTCCTGAAGCACTGTGGTCCCGAGAGACCACAGTTGCTTATTGTTGATCAACACCACAGCCATGAGGTGTTAGAGACATTGTATCTAGCAAAACAAGAGAAGGTTATCATTCTCGCCATGCCGGCCCATAGCAGTCACTGGCTGCAACCTCTGGACAAAGGATGCTTTGGTCCACTGACAAAGAGATTCAACACTATTTGCACAGAATACATGAGTGTGAATGTCCAAAACGTGGTGACGAAGGCATCCTTTAAATTTGCGGGGTTGTTTGCCAGAGCTTGGTGTGACGCCATGACAGAACACAATATAAAGAAAGGCTTTCAAGTGACATGTATATTCCCGTATGACCCATCCGCCATTCCATCACGGGCTTACAGGCCATGCCTGACAAATGACATAACTGAACATGCACATATGACCACTGACGACCAGCGTCCGACGACATTTATCACTGACGACCAGCGTCCGACGACATCTGTGACTGACGAGCAGCGTCCGACGACATCTGTGACTGACGAGCAGCGTCCGACGACATCTGTGACTGACGAGCAGCATCCGTCGGCATCTGTGACTGACGAGCAGCATCCGACGACATCTGTGACTGACGAGCAGCGTTCAACAACATCAAATAGTGATGATCTGTCGACTGACAATCTGATGACTCATGATCCAATTCTGACGACTTTGATGACTGACGATCTGGCGACTGACGATCCATGTCAAACGACCGACCACTCTCGTCTTCCCAAAGGATCCACTGGTGTATCAGCATCTTCTTCTGAAGTTTCATTGTCGGATTTGTCTTTGGCGAGTTCAAGTGCTATGTTTACGACATCCGGCAATGCAACCTTGAATGAAGGTGTTGTTACATCAACAGAAGTGCAACCAGTCATAACTGATCCTTCAGTAGTTGAGGCTCTTTTAAAATCTCTTTCTGGAACTGACGTCAAAATTGTTGACATAAATACTTCAGTGACTGTGGATGAGCTATTTTTGGTCTGCAACACAAATCAGGCAAAGCTGCGTAAGCAGAGCACACCTAGGGGTCATCGACTCTTGACCAGTGATGAATGTTTCACAAATAAAGTGATTGAAAAAGAGAAGAAAGATATGCGTGAAAAAGCAAAACAAGATCGTTTGGAGAAAAGACAGAGGAAGACACTGACTAAGGACAAATCAACAGAGAAAAGGGGGAAAGGGCAGGGAAAGGGTAAAGGGAAACAGAATGTAAGATCTGCTCCAGTCTGGGACACCTCAAGTCAGTGCCTTCTCTGTCTTTCATCGAACACGGATAAAATGTGATTCGTGTTAATGTTGGCTGCATCAATCATGCGTCCCCAATTCTTTTCAGCAGAGGATGATTGAGGCCATTGAAACCAATGACGACTTCATTTGTCACATTTGTATTCTAATGTCTCAAGAATCTTAGAAAGAATGGCACTGACTACATCCTCTGCTGAAAATAATTAATTGTTAAATGTAGAGTCAGTGAGCGAGTCAAGAACGAAGTCAGTTAAAGTGCCATTTAGTCTTTTGTTGGTGTACATATGTTTAAAGTCGTGGTTTTGAGTCACACTTATTAAGAGTCAACAGAAAGACAAATTTGGTTTTGATAGTCTTTACCAGGTGATGTAACGAGTACACAGGAAACTTGGGTGTGTTATTTCTACTTTTGGATATGTTTAAACCTTGTTTTCTATGTTCATTGAAAACTATTAATTGTCATATATTTTCCATATGGCGATGAATATGAAAGCCAAATGAAATAATTTAAACTTTTATAAGTAAATATGGTATTATGGTACGTATTCAAGCGAAAATAGTTTTTGTGTGAAAACTATGAACTGTCATACATCTGACGCATTTAAGGATTAGTGTGTGATTTGAATTTATATCACCAAATACGGTATTTTGGAACATGTCTAAGCCAAACAATATGTCATGAAAAACACTCTCCATTTAATTATCAAGGGATGACGTTTATTTTATTTGATACATGATAGTTGAGTTGAAGTCATGTTCCCACTGCAGAACTCATTGTTTTAACATGTAAAAATAATTATTATCAACCTGTGTAGACTTCCACACTGTTATTTCTATTATTAGCAACCCTTGTGCTATTTTTTTAAAAATTCTCCAAGTGACCGAAGTTGTAGGAATAGTGACCGAAATCAAAAGGACACGTGACCGAAATCACAGGACTCAACTCTACCCGGTTTACATGCTAAAAATAGATACAACTAACGCTTCTCGTAACAACCAATGACATCGTTCGTTACAAAAAAAATTTCAGCGTTACCCAATGCCGTTTCACGTAAGCAGTCACAGCACAGTTTACACAGGTCGAATGTAGACTGGGAGACTTCCGGTAAACGACCGAAAATACAGGACACTACTTTTTCTAGGTCAGTCGATTTTAGGTACGTATCGAAGCGTGTAACTTTTAAATGTGGTTTCCAAAAAAATATTATGCAGTGTAAATTTATAACTTTTCATATATAAACAACGTCTTGTAGGTCGAAAATGGTAATTTAAACATAATTCCCTAAACCCTTTAAAGACCCTCTTTACCATTTTTAAACTTTTAAAAAGACACAGAGTATGTTGATAGGATCACATATATCAAATTTTGAAATCGATGTTATTACATCGGGAACCACAAACTGTTACTGAAAATAACAAGTTAAAGGTCAATCAGTAATATTAGAGCGAAACTACGGCCATTCAAAGTCGGGATTTTGATGGAAAACCGGACAAGGTGGCTCGAGTGGTGCGCGCAAATTCGCCAAACGTATTTTGAAACCTTGTCATAAGCTGACAGGAAGATATATTCGATTCGATAGTTTTTATTAGATATTGTAACTAATAGGTAGATTAATTGGATGCATAATACACAATTATAGACTGGTGATGAGGTCAATGCCTGTTTTTATAGACCCGAGGAAAACAATATTGACCGAGGACGAAGTCCGAGGTCGATATTGTTTTACTCGGGTTTATAAAAACAGGTATTGTCCGAACTCACCAGTCCATCATTGTTTTATTATGTCTCGGTCAAAAAAATCAAGACATAATGGAAACCTACAGCAATGAGCGGCATTTGGGCTCGATTGTTGGCGAGGACGGGTCAATGACGTCATGATAACAATAGCATGACGTCATGAAACAACGGTTTGACGTCATCGACTCTATTTTTAGTAACTCAAGTCAATATCACTTTTGGTCGGACTCGGGGTCACGGGGGTCAAGTCAATATCACTTTCTGTCGACTGTCATGTGACCTGTTCTCGACCAATCGGATTGCCGGGAAAATACGCTCACATAAAAATTTCGGATATTAAACGTATTTGAGATGTTTTCTTGATTTTTCCATGAAATCAAGCATTTTAGAGATATTATGCATAATGGATATATTTGCAAGTCCAGTGATGAGATATGAACTTCAATCAGCATGTTAGATATTTTGTAGCTGATCAAAACCAAATAAAATTTTAAGAAAGATACTCTGTGTCACTTTAAATTAAGTAAGTTTATTTATCTTGATATTTCATGTATACTTTTTGACTCTTAAGTATCACCAATTTTGCTGCAAGGAAATTTGTGAACAAAATATTTTGATTTCAATATCTGTTTACACATATTTTGAAAAAAGATTTTTTGCAGTAGGAAAATTGTTTCTAATAAGCCCTTACGTGGAGAACAGGCCGCTTCTATATGGATGTTGAAAGTCAAATGAGTGTTATTAACAAGGATGCAAGAGTATAGACCGTCGTACCAATTTTACAAAATGGTTGTTATCGTAAGGTAATCGTGAAAAACATTTATGGGCTGCTGATGTGAGAAATGTGTCGTTTGGCAGTGGTTTTACGTATGACTGGCTAATCCGAGACATAAGTATAAAGAAATAAGTAATAGCCTGTTCAGTACCATTATGTCCGTGAAGCTTTGAGCAGCATTGAGTGCACGGTAGAGTAGAACAAATGGTGACCAACGAACGAACCTCGTTTACAGAATTCATTAATGTGGAATACAAAAAATAAGCCGAAAAACTACAAATTAAACAGCTACTATGCATATGCGATATTGATATTTATTAAGGATGTAAACGTTATCAATATATTTTTGAAATTATACGATAAAACATTATTATGGAAATCAGTTTCCAAATTAAACTTGCCAATTATTTCGTAGAACCCACATGTACCATTGGCCGTTCAAACTAGATTAGCGTTTGCGGGATACCACAAAAGCAGAGCAGCCCCGGAACTTGGGGTATCGCCTTACCCTGTTCCGCCTTTTACAGGCTTCACCAAATTGGGAATTTTCTCGTGACCTTGACCTTTGACACTCAAGGTCACACAATCAATGAACACATTTCATTGAGTATAACATTATTGTAATGAAATAAAGTGTTAAAAATTAAATTAATCCATTTTCTCCATATATGTTGACCTTGCTGTGACCTTGACCTTCGACAGTTCGTACCAAAAACTTTTTGAAAATTTTGAACTTCTCAAGAGATAATATATACAAAATCTAAACTTCATAGCACAAAAACTTTTCAAGTTATTGTGTTTACTAGGAATTGCAATAACTCATATCTCATGACCTTGACCTTTGACCTTCAAGGTCACACAATCATTTAACACTTTTTATCGAGTATAACAATCATGTATTGATTAAAAGTGTTCATAGTTAAAATAAAGCATTTTTGCTAAAACATGCTTACGTCATGACCTTGCTGTGACCTTGACCTTTGACGGATTCTAGCCAAAACCTTTCCGAAAGTTTTTACTTTTCCAAGGATGATATATACCAAGTAAGAGCTTCATAGCACAAAAACTTTTCAAGTTATCTCGTTTACAAGGAATTCTTAGAGTGAATACATATCTCGTGACCTTGACCTTTGACCTTGAAAGTGAACGTGTCAAAATCGTTCCCCCGAGGTATGAGTAATAAGGTATGAATAAGAGTTCTGGAAAGCTTAGTGGAAAAAAGTTATAGCTAGTAGTACGAGTGCGGCGGCGGCGGCGGCGGCGGCGGCGGCGGCGATGGAAACTTCACAAAAACTGCTAATTACCAGGATATGATTTAAACAAATATCACCCCGTAGGAGTGGTGAACGGCAGGGAATATTTCATATCCGGAAGTGAACTTTTTGCCACGCGAGAGAGGAGCACGCTTTATATTCCAGGTGTAGGAACATTGTCAATATCTTTATATTTAGAAGCCAGATTGTTACCAAAATTCAGGCTGTAAAAAAGAAGACATCTACTCGTAACACCACCAAATAGCGTCACATTCTGTTTTGATACCAGTCCACGATGTCACGACGTAAGATGTAATAAACGAGGTAAGATGTAATAACTGCGGTAAATTGTAATAAAAACGCGGTAAGATGTAATACTGCGGTAAATTGTAATAAAATTGCGGTAAAATGTTATAAACACAGGTGCGGTAAAATGTTATAAACACAGGTGCGGTAAAATGTAAAAGGGGGTGCGGTAAGATGTTACTAAAAGGTGCGGTAAATTGTAATTGTAATTCCTTAGGGAATGGCTCAACTTTTTAATACATTGACTCTGTATCTTAATGAATGTATATATATTGTTGTATTATGTTGAGGTGAGACATAAATAAACTATCTGTCTGTCTGTCTGTCTGTAATACACTATGCGGTAAAATGTAATAACCTTTCCACAATCTTTGAAAACTTTTTTTCAACCAAAGTTGTCCAGTTAAGGTCTATGCTTTTACCTGTGATGATACATTGATTTGTTTTATGATTGAGGGTGACACAACCAAATATGTTTAACTTTGAATTACACTTGAATATTATTTCACTTTCATGAATGAATTTTATTATCATTAATGTTATAAAAATAGATCACGTGAACATTGTTCTATTTTTAAGGATACTTTTGTGTGAAAAATTTGGATAACCCAATAACGGGGCATAATTGTAACATTTGGATGACATTTTCAAGAATGATTTAATACTAATTTATGTATATCTTAATATAAACAGTTTAATATTTATAGATTTGTACTAGTACATATATCATAACCCCAAACAGTTCTCTGCTACATTTTTATCATATTCTTTATAAGAAATAGGATACACTGTTTTGAAGCATAAAATGGAAGATATCATTTAACAAGAAAAATGTTTAGTTATAAATCACAAACGTTTTAATTTTTAGGTGTTTTAAACAGTATGCTGAAGCTTATTTTCCCCAAGATTGCTGATAATTCTTATTAGTCTTTTTTGAGATTCTGATTAGGTTATTGTTGTCCAACCCGATGTTTTCTTGTCAATAAGGCTAAATAATAAAAATACAACAATCTTCATTTGGGATTTTTCATAACGTTCATGCAATTAATTATTTAATAAATACAGTTGCCCAAACCATCATAAGATTTGCATTATATTAGTTATCTACACTATAATAGTTAAAGCTCGAAATCGAAGACCAGAGTCCTTTCAAGTGACGTAATAGTATAGTTTTATATTGACGTCATGGACCATTACTTCATGACGTCAATCAAAAATTATAACGGAATTAAATGTTACATTTGGAGAATGGACTGGCAGTAAAAGAGTGTAAATAGTTGCAAACTTCGTCACTTCATCAGAAGTTTTAGTCTATCCACTGGACTGTAACTTAATACATACCCTTGAAATATACCAAAAGACACGTTGAGAAAAATAGAAAAACAATTGCTTTGTCTTTGTTCGTCTTAAAGACACTTTATTTGTAAAAATACCTCGGCCTTATGCCAGCTTAACATGGCTTATTGCCAAGGTTCGGTCTGATTGTTTTGTCAAACAAGTACAACGTTTTTGGTACAAAGCGGTACTCATAGGTATTCATTTATCGCTGTGAAGAATTTTGAGCTTTAATAATATGTATGCAGGGGGAATATCAAACTGAATGAAATGCAAAAGTAGTTCATTCTAATATATTGAATAATAAGAAGTGCCGTATTTTCAATATGAGCACATATGCACAAATCACGTTTGTCGAGCAGAAATTGTTGTAAAAAATGCAATTGATTCGATAATAAAGCATATTATTGACTCCGGAAACGTATCACATGACTTTAACGAAAGTCAAATTTGTAAAAATCATCGCTCACGCTCGGGTTATACGAAAGTCTAACTCGTTTTCTTATGTGTCACGTGATACTCTTTTCTCAGGTGATAATCTATATATATATATATACGAAAAATCCACAAGCACAACTCTCAGGTACACGAAAAATCCACAAGCACAACTCTCAGGTTACTATATATATATATATATAATCAAAAGATAAAAAAATGACACGAAGCCAATCAAAACTCCAACATGTTTCAATTGTATCATCAGGGAGTCTGACAAAATACAGTTATATATATATATATATGCAACATATGTGAATATAGGATTACTATATGATAAAGAATAGTACTTTATGAACAAGACGTAAAGGAGTAGCTAATAGATTCTTAGGCACCAATTTGCAGTGACAACAGACGTGTATGCAATATTTTACGAACTAATCTGCATACAAACGTATTTATATCAAATAGGTGCAAACCAAATGGAGAGTTTGTAAAATGGTCATGAACAAAGCTGGAATCCTAACCAAGGCAGTATGTACATACGTTGCAGGATTAAAAAAAGCATATTCGTGCGAAACAAAAGGCATCTTTTAAACCAAAACAAAAATGACACTTGTGTCATAGTGAGAACAAAACTCAAAAGAATCTAAGTCCATTGAAGAAACTAGACCTCGCTAAATCGAAGAAGCACATGTACATAAGATAAGATAAGATAAGATAATTCTTTATTGCCCGTTAAGGAATTTGTGTTACATTTAAGTGTGCATGAAATTCAAAATTTTATAACAATATTCAAAATAAATACACAAACATATATACAAATATATACAAATGAAACATACAAATATTTACAAATGCACATATAGTGTGATAGTAAACAATTAAACGATGATTAAGAATTAAAATGGACAAGGGCACAAATGACCTTTTAAAGCGTTTGCTTTTGCACGTCGGCACATTATACCGACGACCAGATGGCAAAATTTCTAAACAATCATGTAATTCATGTGAAGGGTCACTAATAATTTTTTAAGCTAAATTTCTAGTCTGTTTTTCATGAAGTTCATCTAATCTCTGAAAGGTACGATTAGCAATTTTTTCTCCTTGATTGATTATCTTATTTAATTTATTTCTATTTGTCAAAGACAGAGAGCCAAACCAACACTGTATAGAGAACATGAGGACAGATTGCACACACGTTTTATAGAAAAGGTCCAAAATAGTTGAGTCAATGTGAAAGGATCGTAGTTTCCTGAGAAAATGAAGGCGAGATTGGCACTTACTATAAATGCGGTCTGTATTTTCAGAGAAATTTAACTTATTGTCAATTACAGTTCCAAGATATTTATAACTACTCACTACCTCGACAACATCTCCATTGATACTGACTGGATTAATTGCTGTTTTATTTCTTCGAAAATATATGATGAGTTCCTTTGTTTTTGATACATTAAGTTCTAAGAAGTTTACACGGCACCACTTCAGGAAATCATTAATATCTTCTGTGTATGAAATTTCACTGTCAAAAAGTAAACTACTAATAGCTGTGTCATCAGCGAACTTGAACCTAGAACAGTTTGGTTGAGAACTTACACAATCATTAGTATACAAAGTGAAAAGTATTGGAGACAATACACATCCTTGAGGAGCCCCGGTGTTAATTGACACAGTACTGGAACGAGTTCCTTTCAGTTTAACATATTGGTATCTGTTACACAAAAAAGAGGCTTTCCATTTGACCAAAGAAGGGCATATATCTAAATCAATAAGTTTTCGTATCAAAAGGTGAGGCTGAATTGTGTTAAAGGCTGAGGAGAAGTCAACAAACAAAATTCTAACATAGGCAGAAGGTTTTTCAAGATGTTGATATACAGAATTCAACAAAGAGACAGTAGCATCTTCAACCCCGCGCCTCGCCCTGTAAGCAAATTGCAGAGGATCTAAATGTGGGTTAACATAGTTCAGGAGCATACTCAGCACAATCCGTTCAAAACACTTCATAGCAATCGAAGTTAAAGCGACAGGTCTATAGTCATTATTTACTTTAGGCTTATCCTTCTTGGGTACTGGTATCACTTCGGATAGTTTCCATGAACGGGGTATGATGTTAGTGTCCAGGGAGAGTTGATAGATTTTACAAAAGATTGATGATAGTTGTTCTCTACACTTTTTCAAGATGATACCACTCAAACAGTCCGGGCCTGATGATTTCCTGATATTGATTTTTGAAAATCTATATAAAACTTCTTCTTCTGATATACAAGGTTTATCATCGTCATCTTGCATACTATCTAACAAGTTCTTTAATTCTTTCGAAAAATCTTTGTTGTCAAATCTGCTATAGAATTCATTTAGTGCATTTACAAATGTTGATGAATCACAGAGCGGAACTGTTTCCCTTGGCTTATCACAACCAATCATAGTCTTCACCCCTTGCCAGGCTTTTCTGCTGTTATTCCGTCTGAATTCTTCTTCAACTTTATTCTTGAATTGTTCTTTGCATTCTCGGATTTTGTTATTGATATCTTTTTGTACATTTAACAAATGAACCCTGTCTTTAGACATAAACGCACGCTTCTTTTCATTCAGAAGAAGTTTTAATTCTTTTGTGACCCAAGGTTTATTATTTGGATATATCTTTATTTCTCGGGTTGGTATGATGGAGTTTGTGCAGAATGTTATATAACTTGTGACAATGTCATTTAATTCATCAGGGTCCTCACAACCAGCGCACATCACATCCCAGTCCGTACATGCGAAACATCCTTTCAAGCGATCAAGAGAATCTGTATTCCATGTTTTGATAGTTTTCTTTATCACTGTTCCCGTTTTCAGCTTTTGTCTGTATGTAGGTATCAGATATACGCCATTGTGGTCTGATGAACCAAGTGGAGGTTTGCTGAGAGCTTTGTATGCATGTTTCACATTACCATAACAGAGATCAATCGTCTTGGAATTACGGGTTGCACACTTCACATACTGTTCATAGTGCGGCAATGAGGATTTTAAAGAGCAACCATTAAAATCACCTAGAATTAGTTTGGGCGAATCCGGGGAAATGTTTTCTAATTTGTCGACATGTTTTTGAATAACTTCGGCAGCATTCTGATTGTTTGCACTTGGCGGTATGTAAACAAGCGTTATGAAAATTTGTCCAAATTCACGTGGAAGATAGAATGGCCTCAGAGAAACAGATAAAAGTTCAATATTAGTAGAACTGATGCGTTCACGCTGCGTTATGTTATTGCACCATCTTTGATTTACATAAACATATACAGACACCTCCGCCGACAGATTTTCCAGTACTATTAACGTCCCGATCCAACCGAAGCGGCAGTCCGAAACCAGGCAGTGAAAGGCAGTTATTATCAGTTGAAGAATTTAACCAAGTCTCCGTGAAACAAAGCAGACAACTTTCCTTATATTCAAACATATACTTTACACATGAGTCAAGTTCATTCATTTTGTTTCTTAGCGAACGCACATTAGCAAGAAAGATTGTTGGAAGCGGCGGTTTGTTGGGTCGACTTCGAATACGTCTCCTGACACCTCCTCTCTTACCTCGTTTCCGGACTTTCTTTGTATCCTCAGAATGATTAGTTTCCGATTTAACACATTCCGGCGGTAAGTCCAAGTTAATGGCATCAATGGCAGCAAAGTTCCTGAGAGCGAGGAGATCATGACGTTCATAGCGAGCGAATCGGCCATCTTGGTGGTCACTGTAACGGTTTCCGGGTTGACAGCTGTTTACCGTTACGCATTGGAACAGTAAAATTTCCACGAAAAACAGCAGGAATATGAATGTCGACTGTCCTTTCATCATCGCTGACACATTTTCACACATTTGAAGCAAGTTGGAAATACACAAACACAAATTATAAAGAATTTCGTTGAGAGCTCACTTAGACGTGTGTCGCCAACGAGCAGCGCCACCATATTAGTAACACTAAATCAAGGCAGGTAATTCATGATTTGATTACTCACAGGATGGTAATGAATAGTGATAATTTCAATATGAGCACATGTGCACATATATTTTTTGCCTGACAACGATTGTTTTAGTGCGCCTTCCGTATTGTCAAGTATGTGACGTTAAAAACATATAGGGAGGGAGAGATTTGAATGGAAGAGAATCAACAGTAGTATTACACTTAATCAATACCAAGATAAGTGTGGATTATAGGGAAGATATTGGTAACAGAATTGAACTCAAAGAAAAGGATGGCGCACAGTAGTTTAGTGGTTAGCGTACTGGGGCTCGTAACTCGAAGCAGTCGTTAAATAGTCTTTAGTTAAGGACAGGCGTTAAACATACCCTGTTTTAACGTTGTGTAACTGAAAATCGTCCTTAAAGTTAGGACAATCCTTAAACGATGAATTAGCGACTATGTTTTAGGTCTAGTTCTGACCAGCCCTTAACAGTCGTTAGCAAGCGTTGTCGTATTCAAGGTGAACGTTTTCAACCTTGAATTAAAGATGTATAATGATAGACAAAGACAATGAAAGAATTATATTTCTAAACGTTGAAACCCCAAAATAGAAATAATACGCACTAAGCAGACAAAAGTTAGGTACTGATATCAAAGGTTAATAAATGATGTTTGATAAGGTGTATGCGGATGTCTGAGTTTCAGTCTCTAGATGTGTCAACGATGATTTAAAAATAATTATTATGTTGCAATATTTTCCGAAAAAGAAATGAAGTATAATCTAACCAGGCGATTTCATTTTCAAATGTGGATGGATATGTAAATAGTTGAATTATACTAATGAAGCCTCCAAATATAAGAATATTTGTTTGCGTCATATCATTATAGCATTGTGAATGGGAGTCAGCTGAACAAATATTATGTCAGCATGCTATATTGACCATCGAAATATTGTAAATTTCATTAACAATACTGCATACTAAATTCACGGGCAAAATCAACTATTCAATCAAGCTGACTGTATCATAAATTGTGCATAGTGTAAAATTCCAAATATATTCAGATTTTGACGTACAATGTAGCATTCTAAAACTGAAAAGTACGGACCGTTATTAATCTATTAATCAGTCTATTGTAGCAGGTGTAGGGTTAAAGAATAACCAAGTCTGCTGGGCGTGGTTCGATGACTGTTTATTTCATCAATGTGACATGTATGAAGACATGTAACAATCTTAAGAGATCACCCTGAAATAAAGAAGTTAATTAGCCACATGATTTGAATTAAACATACAAACATACAAGCAAAATGAAAATGAATGTATGGCAAAGTTATATAACAAACAAAACCTGAAATTGAAAGCAAAATTAGGTTTTACATGGTAATTATAATACTGTACATATGAAATAATACAAAGGGAAATATTTAGAATGAAGAGTAGAGAAAGGACAAAGGAAATATGATTATGAATTAGGGAATATTAGTGCTAGAAACTTAAACCTGGAAAATGAAGAAATATTAGGGCAACATTATGGTGGCATGGTGCATTGCATGGTGTAAATATATTTGTCAAATCAGTCACCGTACGTGTGTCAACAGAGCAGATGAAAGAAAACACAGGTTATACCTATCCCTACATATTATGTAAAGTTTATGGTATTACCTAGTTAAACTCAATCACACTCAACACTCACTCACGCAACTCACACCAAAAGCTACATACTTGTGCTATATTGAAAAAAAATAGTAATGCTATGATAAGGGTAGGCTTATGGAATGCTAAGATGTGTAAAATACCTAACTATGGCATGTTATGGCATTTAGTAAATGATGAAACAATAATACTAATTAACTAATTAGTAACTTGTACTTAACTAAAGTTATTACATGATCAATGACAAAGTTAACAAATTAAATTAAACTAAATTAAACTAAAGCCGGCAACTAACTAAGTATTACTTAACCATGGTTATGAGCTCAGAAAAAAAATCAGTATGGATTGGATGGTACTCAACACAGTTCACAGTCAGTTCAGGGTCACATTCTTTAATCCGGATCACTGAGAGTTGTTGACGTCTTAGGTGATGATGGCCGTCTGGTGTCACTCCTCTGTTCGATCAGTCACTCCTCACTGGGGGCTCCATTTTGTAGCAGGTGTAGGGTTAATAAAGATAACCAAGTCTGCTGGGCGTGGTTCGTTGACTTTTATTCCAAAGACATGTATGACGACATGTAACACAATAATCAAAGTGTGTGTTTGTTCACCCTGCAACAATACATAAAATAATAAGTACATTTGAATAATGATAAAACACTTGATTCATAAAACATCATTGCAGGATTACATAGATTTGATATATTACACACATCACATTATATAAATGCATATTCATGAAATACACCAATGCATGTTTACACAATATATTATACTAGAATATATATATATTTCTTTCAATACAAAACATCATATGCATTACAACATAATATGAAATACTATGCACGATATGATATAAATATAGTACATTACTTAACATACATCAACATGATAACTACACATGATGATAATGGAAGTAATACATAGATATGATACATGGATAAGTAAATTTGATTAATATAACCATTACCTACCAAGTATATGGTACTCAGGTGAGTCTATGGAAGATGAAGGAATACCAGTCTAGGTCATCATTGCAGTCCTAGAATTATAATAAACTAACCATAAGTAACTAATTAAGTTTAACCTACCAAATGCCTATAATTATTAATAGTATAATAATGAGATAACCAGTAACATAAGTATTGCCACAATACATATGCTTGATAGATAAACATATCTTTGATGATAAAAAAAACCAACTGATATACAATATCAGTAAAATATATACAAGAATACCTTGATGCAATACTGCATAAAGAGTATTTAGAATAACATGCCATAGCACATAATTACATGTACTATTCCAATAATATATATACAAGAAAGGTAAACTAACATGATTGGGTAATGATAACCACATTTCTACTTATAGAAATTTATACCAGAAATATATATAAATAGGGAATAAAATACTGGTAAAGACTAATCATAGAATAGTAATTACCCTAGCCTTTAGATAATAAATAATATGATATCCCTATGATTACTCATATGATAGAAGTTACACTATCATATATAACTATGCACATAGTTTAGCAGAAATGCCATACTAAAGATATAGCTGCACTTACCTGTGCATTTATGATATATACAAATATGATAAAATACATAACATTACACCTTTGTGTAATACATAAGTTAAAACCTTCACATCATAATTACTTGATATGTATACAATGATATATAACTGACACAATAGTTACATGTGCCGCATTATAGATAATTGATAATAGCCTTAGCATTTAGCAATGCATAAACTACAATAAAATACATTCATACAATCATACACACAATAGCCTAGCCCTATTTCCTAATAATATGATAACTTATGTATAGATAATGAATATTGCCTATAAGATAATTAAGATTATATGGAAATGCTAATTATTGAACTAACCTGTGTCTGATAGAATAAAGACTCTAGAAGATAGGAGACAGTCAGTCTTCAGTCAAAGTGTCTTCTATAGTGTAATCGTGCTCTTCAAGTGAAGTAATGCAGTGCACAGAGTTAATAGTGCAGGTTACCTTTATAGATTCTGAGAGCATGCAAAGTGAGAAGTAAGCTTACCTAACAATAGAGAACAAAGGATAGAAAGCTGAGGTGGCTAGGAGGCCAGAGTAGAGAACAATAGAGGGACAGCAAGATACATGATTACAGGCTTGCAATGTACAAGCTCTAAACTAATACTCTGGGCTGCTACAATTATAATACCTGAAATTAAATGAAACATTAGTACATGGATATTTACAATTAAAACATATAAAATACATTATATTACACTCTGCCACACTATCAACATATTTCAAAAGAATGTTGTGTGATTAAATTTGATATCGTTCCAAATCTAATTTTGATTAAATACATGCACTTTGTATATTGAAAATAAGGTACATCTTACCTAAAATGATAAAAATGCTTTGTTTTCTACAATCTGACATCCTTTATAAGATGTTAGCTATAGGGGAATTGAGTCATTTTGGTGAACCTTGATGACAATGATGACAGATTGATTAGTGGTAGTCAACGACATTGGAATGGTTTGTTGTCCGAGTGCAAAAGTTAAAATATCTTACAGTACGCATACTCATAAAAGTGATAAAGTAATATATCACAAAATATTCAGTACAATCGAAGTTCATGGGGAATCCCATAGACTTTAACCTCAATTTAAGATATCGATGTTTCGAGTTACACTTCCTCAAAGACTACCTAACGAATGATTAAGAATTGTTCAACGACTGCTTTGTGTTACACTACTAAACCCAAATAACGATTATCTTTAAGTGTTGCGTAATTGACAGATTTAACGACTGCTTCGGGTTACGAACCCCTGGCCTCTTACCCTAAAGACCCGGGAGCGACACCGACAAGTGACATGGATCTCATTCTGTGTTGTGTCCCTTGGCAAGGCACTTTATGCACATTGCACTCAGTCAACCCTGAAATAACGGGTGAATGTTGATTCCCTGCCCCTTCGGCAGCAACAATAGTACAATTACCGTCTTTGTGCAACTGCGAAGCAGATGATAATACCATCATCATCATTATTTTATATAGACCTTATATTAATGATTCTATCATGTTTGGCGAATTATACTCACAATACTTTTCTATGGTTTATATGAGTTAATGTTATTACAATTTACCGCACATCGTATTACAATTTACCGCACCTGTGTTTATTACATTTTACCGCATTTTTTTACAATTTACCGCAGTGTTACATCTTACCGCGTTTTTATTACAATTTACCGCAGTTATTACATCTTACCGCGTTTATTACATCTTACGTCGGAACACACGAGCCTCTAAAACAATATCTGGTTAAAGCGAAACGTCCGCCCAGACACGCATATTTACCAAACTGTATCATTGTTGAAAAAACGAAAAACTAAATATACCAAACTTTAGAGCAATTATCAAACTATCTTAATGCCAAATTTGAATGCACAAAGTTGTCGCGTTTTCGAACTGTCGTACTTTAGACCGACACCATCAAAGTCCCAGTGAACTATTTCATATCGTCATGGTAAACTATTTCATGTCCAGCCGTTATTTACTGAGTGAACGATTTAATTTGATGTTTCTATGAAGTTTGTAGCGAGAATTGATCCTTTGGTTAGTGTATCAACATATTTTAGGTCGAAATGGATAGCGTTGTAACACACATTGAGAAAAGCCTTTACATTGGATTTGTATGTACATTTGGATTATTCCTTTCTTTGTATAAGGTAAGCTGGTTTCACATTTGAAGGCGATATTATCTATAGTAAATAAATAAAGAGGGTCAATATGTTGATTTTCTTAATACATGTATTTCATACTATATAAAATACAGATAAGTTTATTCACATTTATGTTCATTCTCAAATAAAGATCGCTTAGTTTGTGCTGTCATGTTGTTTACAGTAGTATTATACGACCAGGTACACGGTGTTCCAACCGCAGGGAACCGAAGGGACAGTAATATATGCAGCGTAGCTCATAAACATGGTAATAGATGCATGACATCACAGGTCAGAAAGGTCGACCAATCAGTGGACAGTCAAATGCTCATGAAGCGATTCATTATCATTACTGCAAAACAAAGCTTTCTTTAAGCCAACCCTAGACCACACATTGGTGTCAGTCCAATCAGAAACCGGTTTTGAATGAGCGCGCCAGAACTATCTTTAGCGACACGTGTCATGACTCAGAGCCGAGATGTGGACACAGCCTGTATAGCTTCAGGAAAGGTTTTGACCTACTGAAGGACAAAGGACCTTTATTCATATCGGTACATCCTATCCCCTATAAAGGAGGTTTATTTCTAAGTTTTATCCCGAGTCCTATCTCTATAAATTGTTGACACATAAACTTTTCTTGATACTAAGTTTCATACAGTGATTTCATTTAGACAAATCTTACAGCTGGTTTTCTAGAATGATAGTATACGTTTAAAGACGTTTTATCCTGCCTATATAGCTTCATTGAAACGTGTTACATATTTTATATTAACATGTTCAGACACGGTCTATCATGTGACTGCGACGTATCACCCGACTTATAGGCGAGGAGTACAAAGTCTCCTGTCCACTAAAAGCAATACATTAAGTTGGAGATCATGAGTCGAAAGAAGGTGAAAACGGTTGAGATGTATCGAGGCAGAAAGGTGTATACCTTTGAAGGTGTAAAGTTTTTGAAACGCTCAGATGGTTGGGGCTCTTATGCTCATTCCGAAAAATTATCAAATGGACGTTATTATGTTTCCTTGAAAAACTATGAAAAAGGGAGGACTCCATATTTGTGGTCACAGCTAAAACGACATGCCCGTCGGTTTGCTTCAAAGACCATACGAAATCTTAAGAACTTGAAGTGTGTGGTTCGACAAGCTCAGCATCGTGAAAGACTAGATCAACTTATCATCTCTCTGAGACTCCACGGTTGTGGAAAGAGTTTGAAGCAATCAGAACTCTACCAAAGCGCAAGGGAAACTATGAGGAAAAGACGTACTTGTCCTACTTGTCAAGTTGAGGGTATGGTTGAGAGGTTTGAAAGCCGCTCGTGTCAATGCAGCACTTGTGAAAATTGGTTTGGATGTGGTCGAGAACCTTCTAAAATACTTATCTTTCGGTGTTTAACGTGTGGTCATACAAGTGGGTGACGTACGGGGAGCAGATACCAACCCTATTATCTATACAGGCACGACAAGGTCAACTGAGACCTATATAAATTGTATGACATCTACTTTGAGTTCATTTCCAGCGTAGTTCAACAACGGATCAGTTATCACTAGGTGCCCGCAGTTCTCAACAGATCATGGAGAGGAAATTGTATATTGCCGATCCCAAAAAGTTTATAAAGTTTTTTGAGCGTCGACGCGAGGGACAGAAAGGAGGCCAAGCTCAACCTGGTTCCCGTATCATCACCATGACTTCCCCAACGACTGCTGACGAGAACTCTCATGAAGGCCAAAAGACTAAGAGATCTCCAAAGCGAACCAACATGATAAAACGCAAAGTCGAAGACAGACCATCTCCAGAAGGGCAAAACTCGGCTAAACGGTCTTTTGTGGATAACCCATCCAATCATCCCAGAGATTTCTTTTTAGAGTAACAAGGCCAACTGAGCATGCGTCCAACTATCTACACGGCGCATGCGCCTCATTTAAATGTAATCATCCATGAGAAAGAGCGGTTATCATTCAAGATGTCCTTCCAGTGTACTGTCTGTCTTGGTTTGCTCTCTGTAGATGTTCTTGGGGAAGATAACAGTGGATGTTTTACTTGTGTGTACTGCAAAACTAAGTTGAAGTATACTTACCACCGGTTCTTGGTTCACAGCGATTAATGTACCGTGAAAAGAAAACTATCACGTCACATTCCCTCGTGTATTTGTTACAGCCCTAAGACAGCATAAAACGCGGTCACAACAGGCTCTAGGTGTTCATTTATCTGTAACCAGCAGATAGATCACACCTATGAAAATGAAGAGAACGTCAGTGGTGAGACCCAAGGACATTTTCAGTACCGGTGATAAGGTCATAAAGCCCAGGAAACCAAAGAGTACTTTGAAGAGACAAATCAAGACGAAACAGGCTACCTCTAAAAGGAATAAGCAAAGCAAACCGACTGAACTTCACATAAAACGCATCTCGACCACACAAGGCGTTGTGAACAGGGCGAAAGCTGCCTTGAAACGACAGCGGATCCGGCAAGGGTATAAAAGGAAGCTTGAGAAACACTAACTCTTTATACATTCTAGGTCGCCATGACGGTGGTCACCTGTCCGGATTGTGGGAAGTCCTTTTCAAGAAAAGATGTTATGTATCGACATAGGAGGAATATACACTCGAACACAGCTACGCTGCCGCCACCGCCACCGCCGCCACCCTCAGTGCATTACACCACGCCGCCGCCACCACCGCCACCACCGCCACCGCCATCCTCAGTGCAGTACACTACGCCGCCGCCATCCTCCGTGCAGTTCACTACTTCGCCGCCGCCGCCGCCGCCATCTTCAGTGCAGTACACTACGTCGCCGCCGCCATCCTCGGTGCAGTACACTACGTCGTCGCCGCCCTCAGGGGAGGTCACGTCATCCCTGGTGACTTCATCACTACCGCATCCGCACACATCTTCTCTAGAACGACCCTTCCGATTTGGGATACCCTCCAACGGCCTGTTGGTCGGTCCGAGTGGCTCGGGTAAGACAACCTTCATGTCCAACGTACTACGACAGGGACTGATCAAGCCCCAGCCCGACCATATCACCTGGTGTTATAATGTATGGCAACCTCTGTACGATCGTATTCTTCAAGTCTTACCCTATGTGCAGTTTGTGAAAGGACTCCCTTATAATCTCGAGGATGAACATTACTTTGATGCCCACCAACAGAACGTGTTGATCCTGGACGACTTTCTGGCTGAAGCCAAGAATGACAAGCGAATTTCTCGTCTGTTTACTCAAACCTCACATCACAAAAATGTTCTGATCTTTTTACTCCTGCAAAACCTGTTCCCCAGAGGCAAGGAATCTCGTGATATTGCTCTCAATTCTCATTATGTGACTTTATTTAATTCACCCGTGGACAGACAGCAGATTAAGGTATTTGCCAGAAGAATATTCCCCGAGGACATATCTAAATTTATGAGTCTTTACGAAACAGCGATGGAAACGCCTTATGGAAACTTAACAGTGGATCTTAAACCTGCTACGAGCGAGAAGAACAGGCTACACATGAATATCTCGACATCTCATCCAGCCACCACCACAACTACAACAACAGGTCATCAGCAGGGTGGGACGTTAGTTCAAGACCACCAACGAGAGATAAAAGCGATCCCACCAGCCTTAGACAATCAGTCAGGTCGAGACCTTCTTGCTGAACAGACGTTTCTCGACGACCCCATTGAAACAGCTTCCCCTACGAGCAGTGAGGAGTCGGGACCCTTCACTATGGCTACAGCTTGCGCCGATTGTGGTGTACTCATAGACAACATGCACGATTTACAACGTCACATCAAGTCCTGGTGTCCAGCTGTTAATGACAAGGCATTGACGTCCAACAAGAGAAAACGGGTCAGATACAACAGTGAAGATTCGGATGAGGAACACCCTATGCAAAAAGGGAGTGGTATTGATGATTCAAAACCACTTCCTCGTTACTGGAAACCCATAAACGACATGGCAGCCGAGGAGTGGCAAAACGTGGGCCTGCAGCGTATCTGGAAGCGAGTGTACGAGCTTTATCAAGGTGACATGGCACTCAACAGGAGGAAATATAAGCGGCTGGGTCGGACGGCAGACTGGATAGACAGAAAAATGAAACAGCTTTGGGATACTAAATTGATGGACACTCTCAACAGCGTCCTCGAATTTACTCAATATTTTAAAGAAGCGCCCCTGTTTGTACCCATCCTCACCACTCTGGATGAGATAGATCCGTCCTCAGAACAGAGCATGGTGAAGGGGAAAATCAAACGCTTTATCAATCCTAAATTGAAAGACATTCTCACTCGACTGGATAGGTCTGAATTGGACACTGACGCGGAATCAGACGTGGCTACAGATGGCAGTGCGGCTGGTGATGAGGAGAGTGATCAGGACTGATTTATTACAGAAGGCGTAGACTCATCCACTGTTAGTTCAGTCTTTACCTCTGCTGAGATAGGATGTATAAACGAAGCTTGCTTCATGTGGTGAAATCACCAAACCCACTCCAAAGACAGACCCACAAGAACGATAAGAAAAAACCTGTTTCTCTCTATGTCAAAGGGGTGATGAAGCGAGGACCGCCTGGGCGACGGATATTGGATAGGATAGAGACCAAAGGATAGAGATCAAAAGATAGATATGCATCCAAAAGAGACAATTTTATAATTCATCTACCTGTGTACAAACCCTATATCCGGAAATAGGTGTAGTCAAACGTGTTCCTAACATGTATACCCTGACTAACTGTTTGTATCATGATTTAGTTACTTAATGACTTAATGTTGTATCCTGACTTATGCCTAGATTGTATAAATATGTTAGAAGAATGTATGTGTTTGTTCTCAATGTGGATGGTATTCAAACTCGAAACAGACAGGGAGTCATAGAACATATAAAACCAAGTGAAGCAAATATTACCCGTGCTTATAGACTTACATATGATTCATATACAATCATTTCAACGATAAAACTATGGTTGTATAAAACATAAATGTAGTTGTCTGTACATAGTTGTCTATATATGAAACAAAAATATCACCCCTGTATAAGCATATTTCATGACTTGATACATCGAAAGTCATGCAATTATCATGATTAGTTTTGCTAGATCCGTCCCATGAAAGCAGGTTTCATCAGAACGCATGACCATAGGGTTGTTGCGGGCTTTCCTCTTAAATTTATACCACCCATTGTGATCTAGAGTTTAAACAGGATGAAAAGTTTTCACTCACTCACTACACTAGTCCGAACAGGAGTTTAAGATGGGACAGAGTTTTATTTGTTAAAAAGGCTTATTACATTCTCACAGTAACATTACAACACATTATCTTGTAAAATGAAAATTAATTTATCACATATGAAAATTACTGACTCGCTCCAACACATGTTTGTTAAACCTCTCTGTCCATGAACAGTGTCTACAAAAGGTGAGGCGAGTGGAGTGTGTTGTCATGACAACGACACCTTCAATGTTTACCTTAAAGGTTATGCTGAAATTCCTCTGTATTCATGATACCCTATATTTAACACATTACAGTGCATTATTAGTTGCTTGGGATATTTCGGAGAAAATACGACCTGGACTCAAAGTCAGGGTTTCTATTCCTTTTCCATGATTTATTTTACTTATGTCTTTAACATATCATCAGTGTGGATATAACTCATATGGAATATTTAAAGCTCAGTAAGATAAGAACTGCTTTATATGTTTACATAACAAACTGAATTTTTAAACCTAAAATACCTAAAATATCTGTACCCATCAACGAGATTGAACCTGTACCAATTGAAACATGAATGCAATACAAAGCAAAAGTTCTCCTGTCTTCTTCTTTAGGTTTTCATTTCCATAAAATATACCTGATAGAAAAATATCCTTTTTAACTGAAGATGTGAATGAAATACAACAACTATCGGAACAAACATGAAAATTGAAATATATGTTTTGTATCAAATAGACGTTCACCAAGCAGTCTCCCCTTAAGTTAGCACGTTACGGGTGAATGATTCGTCAACAGAGCAATGGACGTTGTCCTCGCGAGGTCAGATCCTAAAAAGCAAATAAGACACGCTTTCATAACTTCTGCTATATTTGTCCAATGGGATGTGAGGAATATATACTTGGATGGCGAGCAAATACTGGTTGTGTGTGTCGTTTGAAACTGAATCATCTTACCAGTTTAACACCTTCATTAATATGAATGGAGAGGGGTATCTGCCTCGTTGTAGTGCATAGACCCAAGTCTAGGTATGAAAACTGGTCAAGCAAACATGACAAGCCAAGATGGACTTTCGCTTACTCCCTCTCTTCTATGTGGTAAACTTTCAGCCTTCAACAAATACGTTTTGGACATAAACTTGACACTCATTTTACATAGACAGACATGCTATAAATTATGTTTAAGCTTTTCGTAATTAACTTACTGTTTCTTCACCATGGTTATGTTTATATTTAGGGATTACTGATCCCAGTCAAGTCTAGATTATTAAGGGATGGAGTATACGACTTATTTTCTTTAAGATATACACTTCTTTCCAAGTTCTTGTTACAAAATAAGCAATACGATTCTGAACACATTTCAACGAAGCTATATAGCTATGATAAAACGTCTTTAAACGTATACTATCATTCTAGAAAACCAGCTGTAAGATTTGTCTAAATGAAATCACTGTATGAAACTTAGTATCAAGAATATTTTATGTGTCAACAATTTATAGAGATAGGACTCGGGATAAAACTTAGAAATAAACCTCCTTTATAGGGGATAGGATGTACCGATATGAATAAAGGTCCTTTGTCCTTCAGTAGGTCAAAACCTTTCCTGAAGCTATACAGCGCTGTGTCCACATCTCGGCTATGAGTCATGACACGTGTCGCTAAAGATAGTTCTGGCGCGCTCATTCAAAACCGGTTTCTGATTGGACTGACACCAATGTGTGGTCTAGGGTTGGCTTAAAGAAAGCTTTGTTTTGCAGTAATGATAATGAATCGCTTCATGAGCATCCTTGCATTTTACTGTCCACTGATTGGTCGACCTTTCTGACCTGTGATGTCATGCATCTATTACCATGTTTATGAGCTACGCTGCATAAATTACTGTCCCTTCGGTTCCCTGCGGTTGGAACACCGTGTACCTGGTCGTATAATACTACTGTTTACGTTGTTTTTTATTTTGTTTATTTTGTTTCAATTCCTATGTTGATGGTTTATGACTGAAAAAGAACAGAAAATGATGAATAACTTAATCATCGATGTGTTATAAAGCGTAATGTCAAATAAAAATTATCATTAAATGAATGTCGACATCATGATTTTACATACTTGTTGTGTTCACTCGCTAGTAGAAGGTGGGAGTTGAATCCGAGCCCGTAAGTCGAGTAAATCAACATCAAATTACATTTTTCTTGTATGTGTCAAACGTATATACCGTTTGTATTAATAAATATCATTTTTATCACAATTCATGTTTAAATAAGATAATTACATGTATGTTTAAACATTCCCCGTCCCATCTTAAGATCACACCGTAGAGGGCGCTGCACTGCGGCGACCAGTCTTGAATTGAGCTCTGAAGAAAATCTGCAATATAGTTGTGTATACATGTCAAATCCTTTAAGGTATGTGGAATACGATGACGTTATTGGTGTATGGTCTCCTGACGCAACTGCTGCTGCTGAGATGCGTAACTGGAATCGACCAAACGGTCGGCCGTTGGAACGTCAAAGATGGCGGACATTTGCGCTACGCAAAGGAAGACCTGACGTATTTCAAGGAATACAGGGATATAAGCATGCTTTCCTTAGATATTCCACCGGAGTGTGATGCGGATAATTTAGGACCTGAATCAAAACCAAGGAAAAATCGTAAAAGAGTTAAGAGGGGAGGAATACTGAGACGAGTTCGAGCCCGCGGGAATAAACCGTCTCTCCCGACTATGATTCTCTCCAATGTCAGATCCATTAAGAATAAGATGAGTGAACTGGAAGCATGCACTCGGTTTATGTATGAATATCGGGAATCATGTCTTCTGTGTTTTACTGAAACTTGGCTTAACGATTCAGTAGATGAACAATCAATCTCGCTACCGGGCTTTGGATCTCCAATTCGTTTAGACCGGCAATCTGATTCTACAGGAAAGTCAGTAGGAGGAGGTGTATGTATTTACATCAATAAACGGTGGTGTAACAACGTTGTGGTCAGGAATCAAGAATGTAACTCCTATCTATTTCCGTCAGGCCAACATACCTACCTAGAGAATTTGGACAGATTTTCATAGTTTTAGTATACATTCCGCCAAGCGCAAATACTAACAACGCATCGGAACTCATCCATGAAAATATACAGAAAATTGAATCTATGTCTCCTTCCTCACCTAAATTTATTCTAGGAGATTTTAACGGATGTACACTGAAACGGACATTGCCGCATTATAGCCAATATGTTAAATGTGCGACCCGCAACTCAAGAACTATTGATCTGTGCTACGGAAATATCAAGAACGCATACAAATGTTACTGTAAACCTCCAATCGGGAATTCGGATCATGCAGTATATCTTTTGCCGGAATATAAACAGGTATTGAAGGCCAACGCTGTCGTGTCAAAAACTGTCAAGGTTTGGAATAAGGCATCCCTTGATGCTTTACAGGGTAGTTTTGCTTGTACAGATTGGAGCGAACTGTGTGGTGAATGCGAAGATCCCAATGAACTGTGTGATATTATAACAAGTTACATATCGTTAAATGTGGACAACTTAATACCGCAAAAGGAAATTAGAATTTATCCTAACAATAAGCCATGGGTTACTAAGGAATTGAAGTGTTTATTAAATGAAAAGAAGCGAGTGTTTGCCAGCAATGATAAGGTGAAGCTTCGCGGAGTTCAGAAGGAGATCGACAACAAAGTCAGGGAATGTAAACAGCAGTTCAGGGAGAAAGTTGAGTCGGATTTCAGACAGAGCAAGACACGTCAGGGATGGGAAGGTTTGAGAACAATGATGAACTGTACAAAAACGCGGGATGGTGTGTCTGTTTCCAACGAGATTGGTTTTGTGAACGATTTGAACGATTTCTATGCACGGTTTGACTGTCATGATTTTTTTGGAATCAATCAACAGCTTATTGTCAAACATGGAAGACTCGCAAGAAGAAACTGTGATAGGGGAAGATGAAGTATTGCTAAATTTTCTCCATGTCAAGACAAGGAAAGCAACAGGACCAGACGGCATACAAGGCATCATCCTGAAACACTGCGCGCGAGAGCTCTGTCAAGTATTCACCAGGTTATTTAATATATCTTTGCGTTCCCATGTTGTACCACTATTATGGAAAGTGTCAGAAATTATTCCTGTACCTAAACGGAAAAATCCAACAGAAATGAACGATTATAGACCCGTGGCACTAACGTCAGTGATCATGAAGTGTTTTGAAAAAATTATTCTCCAGCGTCTTTTGAATCAAGTTCAAGGTCAACTCGATCCTCTGCAATTCGCCTACAGAGCAAGACGGGGAGTTGAAGACTCCACTTCATGTCTTCTACACAGAATTCTGGAACATCTCGAGACCCCTACTGCACATGCACGAATTCTATTTTTGAACTTCTCATCAGCATTTAATACCATGCAACCTCATATTCTAATTAGAAAGCTTGCTGCATTAAACGTTGATTCAAACCTCATCAAATGGATATCATCATTTCTCCTGGAAAGATCACAATATGTTAAAATAAAGAACACGGTTTCAAGAAAACTCACTATAATTACCGGCGCTCCACAGGGATGTGTATTATCGCCCGTAACTGTTTATACTGTATACGAATGACTGCACTAGTGTCAACGAGAACTGTTCTTTATTTAAATATGCGGATGATTCAGCACTGACCTCCTGTCTATTCAAAGATGAAACAGCTTACATGAGCGAGATATCAAGACTCGTGAAGTGGTGTGAAGATAATTATCTCCAGTTAAATACAAAGAAAACAAAAGAACTTGTAATTGACTTCCGAAGAAATAAATCGACCACTACACCTGTTGTTATCAACGGGGAAACGGTAGAGGTTGTCTCCAACTACAAATATTTGGGTACACTAATTGATGATAAATTAACCTTCTCATCACATGTTGATTATGTATATAAGAAGTGCCAAATGCGACTCGACTTTCTACGGAAGCTTAGGTCATTTAACATTGACTCTCGCTTGTTGTCTTTATTTTATTCAAGTAGTATTGAATCCGTTCTCGCTTTTAACATACAGTCGTGGTGTGGAAATTTGTCTTTGCAGGAAAAAGGAAGACTGAGAAAAGTGATCAACATTGCAGGAAAAATTTCAGGGAGACAATTTGATACGTTAGAATCAATCTATTCACATAGTCTCATGCGTGCGGGAAAAAAGATAACTTCAGATAACGATCACTACCTGCATAGTTGCTACGAACTTCTTCCATCCGGACGACGCTACCGAGTTCCGAATGTAAAATTAAGGCGCACCAAGATGTCATTCATTCCAGCAAGCATTACTCATTTAAATATCTAAATTATACTGTTCCAGTCTGCCATACCCATGTACCATGTGATTATTGTTAATTGTCATTATTGTATATTTTAGCCGTTTTATATCCTGTTATATATTCTGTATTACTACTGTGCTCAATTTATGACAATCCAAATTCCCTTCCAAGGGCAATAAAGATTTGTCTTATCTTATCTTACGAACGTGTACGCCTGCATGGAATTTGTTACACAACGGGAAGTGAACAAATTACTCTGCAAGAGCACCGTTTGTTTTTGTGCATTTGGTGTAGTTTTTGGTCGATAAGTCGGTTTTCAGGTACTTATGAGAAAAAATATTTCTGGCTGTAAAATTGTAGACTTTAGTTAACACAATGTTGGTTTAAGAAATGAAAAGCTGGTCAGCATTTGGATATAAGAGGCACATTTAAGTGAGGTTTCATGCTGCAAAAAGATAAGTGCACATAAAAACGATCGGTTAATTGTTTTATATGAATAAATAAGTATTTCCAATCATATTTCTTTAAACACTGATACATATTGATCACAAGTCCAAATTTTTATCAAAATCCAAATTATAGTCGCCGAGATATTTACATTCAAAGACAGCTGGTATGAAATCGTGGTGAACGCGTTACTAAAGAGACGTCTGCGAAGTGGTGAACGAATTATATTTTCTTTTAGTGAACGAGTTACAGGGTCAACTTTAAGAATAGTTCTTTATCAAAACACCTATAAAATGCTATAATATGTTCTGAATGTTTCAGGAAACTCAAAATGGAGCCGTATACACGTGGTTATAGCTAGTAATTATACAATAGCTTCTGCGGCGTCATTCAAAACCTGAAAAACGAACACTCACCTCAACGTATAACAATTCACAAACTAAAACTCAGTGAAGTCACTTGAACAATGAACTATGTTACAATAGATTAAAGATATGTATATTATAGGTTAAATTAACAGGCAGAGACGTCATTATTGTATCTGAAGTACATTTTTCATAACAAAAAGCTATTTCCGAACAGCATTAAGGACAAAGAATAATCTTGCCATTTATAAAACGAGTATTCCAACAACATATAGTAGTCAACATTTGTGTATTAAGCTTAAGCAATAATGTAAGGGTGCATGGTTAATAGTTATGTTTTTCATTAAACAACAATGTCTTACTGACATTTTGCATCAAATTATGACAACGATGCAGTTTGTCATGAGATTCAACGTGAAAAACACATTTGAGCTCACATATGACATCTCATTCCAGAGAAAAGATGCATACTGCGGTTATATTTTCCTTTAATATTTCATTGTTTAATTACCGTGTAGGAATGTGACCTCAAGGGACGCTTTATGGACAATTAAATCTTTATCGTGCTTCATTGTAAAGTATAAACTATAGGGATTCAACCATGGTGACGAAAGTGTCCGTGACTACCACGAAATGAGACTAAGATCTGATCTCACATCAGACATCATCAATATCTTCGGGAAAAAACTATTGCGGGTTTATCATTTTAAAATTCCATCATTGTATTGCTACCCTGAAGGTGAATACCAAATTTGGTTCTCCTATCTAATAGTTTCTGAGAAAAGCTGTTCCCTTTAACTCGAACAGACGAACGGACAATGGATGAGTTTAAAGGGGACTTACAAGGTTGTCTTGTCAGTTTTATCTTTATAACAAACTTATTATCGACATTTAAAGGCCAGTAGCACGTTTTAATGGGCAATATAAAGTGATGTCAGGAAAATGAAAGACAATGTATTTTTTTTAAAATGCAGTAATAACTGATCAAATATATGATGTAATGTTCAGCCATGGTATTCCCTTTTCTGACAAAAATAAAAAGAATAAAAGGCGTTCACAAAAAAAAATTTGTTCTCTGACTGTGAATGATTTGTTTGTGTTATGTGATTTTTGACATTATCAAAATAAAACATTTAGCACTAACGTACAATTATCAACAAAACATTTGATATATACAATTTAAAAATATTTTTTACTGTCCCTTTAAGTCTAATGTTTTTTATTCAAAATATAAATATAAGACTTTGAAAATTTTCAAGCAACCTCCATTTTCTCCCCACAGAGGCAGCTCAGTCATACCCGAGTTAGCCTCTGTTCTATTACGGCTAATACATGGGATAGAAATGTAGAAATCTGATTGGAGACAGTCGAAGTTAGTTGTGCAATCAGCGACGCCGTTTCAAAAGTGGTCATTTGCAAAACCTAGGCTATTTCCGTGTGGTTCGGCAAAGCCATCCTTGAAATTTAACATTCAGGGGAGATAACTCTTCCTTCTACAAAACATCGCTTTTTACCTTCTCATTAGTTTTTATTTGGTTAATTAGTAAAATAAAATGTATCATAAAACAAATAATGATTAACACAAATATAAAACAGTATCTTTCTAATGAAAAACCCTATCTATATCTGATTTTCAAATATTTCCCTCTCACACTGTTAATGTAAAATAAACATAAAGGCATGATACTTTCCATGTCACTATACGACCGTTAAGAATTCCCCAAGTCGTGGATATATAATATTATCCAAAAGGTGTTTTCATTGGCTGCAAATAAGGGAGATATCTCAAGTTACAACTTTTGCCGCTAGGGCAATCTGCCGGAACCCCAAGATCTTGGCGTAATAGAACAGAGGCTAACTCGGGTATGACTGAGCTGCCTTTGTGGGGAGAGAATGAGCAACGTCATGCTGAGATTATTAATTTTCTTCAATAAAAGCAAAACTGATGTACATAAAAAGGTTCCTAAACCCTATTCAGTGAAAATTGAAATAAAGCATATGATTTCACTTGTTTCATGAATGAATGAAACTTTAGGCAGTGTCCTTCCTGAAGAGGCATCTTGACATTCTTTTAGGGAAGACCGACATTGAAACAGGGCACCACAATCGCAAGCTTATGGCTGTCCTGGCCCGTAGATGGGTTTCTTATGGTTGTTTTTGTTATTTGTTCCTGAACTCGACATAGATCACATTAAAATATTTCCTGTGAAAGCAGCAAACTTATCAGATTCAACATGGCGGCCAATGGGACACGCATTAAAAGTTTTATATTATATGTTTAAAGATGAACAATAAATACCGTACGTAAGCGTGAGCAAAACAATTTCGTAGCTTTGTGTTCTAAACTGAACAAGATAATGACTTTTTCACAATTCATAAATCATTCTAGTAAAAGGTAAATAGCATGCAATTTCGCAAATTATGACTCACTTTTGGCCAAGGATTGTATAATCTTTACACTTTCATCAGACATGCACAAATCGATTCTAACTTATTGATGAAAGTAATGATAACGGTTAAAAAAATTACATTTGTCAATATTGCACTTTATGTAAGCAACAATAAACACAAATTAAATTGTAAATGTAAGTGTAAGATTCGGGATGATCTCGGATGACCTTCTTTTTATGTTAGAGTGTAATCTGTTAAATGAATTACGATAAAAATATCTTCCGTCATATTATTATAAACTTTTATCAATAAATAGATATGTTTCACTTATGTCCATCTCATATAAACCAATACTTGTTTAAACGTTAATCCTTATATCAAATATGACTTGCGTATGCTCAATCAATTTATATGTATTACTTCAATATATTATTTGATAACTCTATGTCATGATTTATTATTTATGAAAATAAACTTGACTTCACTTGACTTATAACTAATCAACTTCTTTATTTCTCCAACAACCACCCAGCGGTGGTACAAGAGTACAAAGTTATCAAATTACATATATACAATCACAAGATGGGGCAAATTAACTTTTAAAATGTGTAAATATATACTTAATAAATATTGATAGTTTTTTAATTTCTGATGTTTTCTTTGAGCACATTAAATGCTTGAAGGAAGTAAGATTTCGCCAATTAAGATATTGAGGAGGAATATATTTCTGTCTAGCTTCATTAAAGTAAGTACATCTCAGTAAATAGTGAAGTTCATCCCCTAATGCTGGGGAGTCGCACAACTTACATATTCTATTTTCTCTTGTAATTCCCTCCCACCGGCCAGTCTCAATCGGTAGAGTGTGGTTAGTTGTTCTAAATTTCAGTATTGGGATAAAAACATTTGTCGGAAGAAAGAAATAGCGTTCAAATGTAATGGAATCTTTTATAATTTTATAATAAAGTGCTTTTGGACTATCATTTATTAATGAACACCAACTCTGAAAAAAATGGTCTTTTAAGACAGATTCTACCTTTGAGGCTAGCCATTCGGTGTTAAATGATTCCGGGTTCTTGAAAACATTACTTAAACCAAGATGATTCAACGTGTGTTCTACAGCATTTAACCACTTGTCATTAAAATCGTAGAGTTGTTTTTTCACAGAAACAAAGTTGTACAAGGTGTGGGAAAGTTTAAGATTTATGGTTTTAGGTACAGCTAGGGAATGCCAAAATTTAATCAGTCGCTTTATAATTTTAATTCTCAGAGGATATCTTCCCAGTTCCCCATACACCATGTAGTTTGGAGTGGATACTTTAAGGTTACAGATACCCTCTTGAATTTTCGATTTCGTATTGATTGATCTGTTTTCTTATTAAATTACTCAGTGTACTTTTAGAGTAATTGTCACAATCCAATTACATTGTTTTCTTAGCGAACAAGGTATTGCAGTAGATGATTGATTATATGTTTTCTTAACTAATTACGTATTGTTGTAGAAACACCTACATGGTTATATAACACAATTCAGTTTTTAAAAGTTTCAAAAGTTTACGTCTCTCACTCCCTACACCGAATATACGCCCAATGGATTTCCCAAATTCCACTGGGATTTAATCACACGTATCTTCCAATTTACGTCTTCATGTATAAAATGTAAATGTTCTTGTTTTGACTGCTTAAATCTCATTCCAGAAGCCTACAGAAAGTTTCATTCCACCAATTTTGTTTCCTCTTACACTTGCTATTTCTGTTAGTTGAACTATTTTGGTTTTTAGTCATCACATTGAGTTCCGATAAGTAACAAGGGAAACATACTTACTTAGTAATGAAAACATTAATCCAATCACTTAAAAAAACATAGCACAAACCAAGGAGTATTTTTGGAATTGATTAGAATCACTTGGCTAAGTAAACATATTACAACTTAGAACTATCAAATGTAGGTTGAATACAATGAATATATAATTTTTTTTATTTTCGGCCCTTTTTCCTCGGCCCTTATGACTATTAACTTCGGCCCTTTTGACTTTTTCACTCGGCCCTTTTGACTTTTTTTATCGGCCTTTTCATCCTTCGGCCCATTTGACCAGATCCCCACAGAAACAAACTTATCTCTCGCAGAGTAACTCTTTCACTTCCGTTGTGTAACAAATTCCAGGCGTACACGTTCCTACGGTGTGAAGATGGGACGCCCAACTTAGGATTCCAATTTGGGGCGGATCCGCAGTTGGGATGATACATTTTAACCAATAGCCATAGGGAGTGTTGTTATAATAAATGATTCAAAACGAAAATATAACACGTGGTGAATCTAGAATGAATAGGGATTTGGAATTCATTTCTGTTTGAAGCATAAATGCATTATTTGCATAATCATGAATTATTTTGTACAAACTGTCCGAGTACTGCCAGCGTCCGGGTAGGCTTACTACCGCACCCGCTCTAGAGCTTATGTAATATATGATCTAGGATAGTTGATGGTACAAGATCAATTTAAAAAAAACCAAAAAACTTATGATAATACATTTTCTGTTAACAAGCGAGCTTCAATATCTCTTTTAAGTAATACATTAAATTAATAATGACGATGTCAACATTTCTTGATAGAAATGATCTGTTCACGTCATAACGATCAAAGCAGGGATGTTAGAACATATTATACTTCCCTGATCAAAGGGAGGTAACCCGTCACCTTAAAACGGAAGTAAAGGTAAAGATGGCGTCTGTAATGTTTCGGAGTGGCCGTGTGGCAGAAAGACTCGCTGTTTATCATGCTGTTCGGGCGAGTTTATTTTTTACATTCACTGAAAAAAATCAAATGAACATAATAGAATTGTCTGCATCAATTTTCTTTAAAAAAGTTGTATCATGTTCCTAAAATAACAATGTTAAGTTGTTTTGCGGTCATGCATGTTTGACATTGAAGAAGCGTCAGGATTGGGACAAGGATTGCTTTTATTAATTGTGTAGGTTGGAGACGAAAATGGTTGTGTGTCAGCTAAAATGAGAACATATTTAGTGATCCTGTGGCACCTCGTATTGCGATCCTGTCGACCATGGTTACAGGGGATCGGGACTACATATAAGACCGACACTTCTACACTCTTAAAATACCCATTGACTTACATGTTAATTCCCTGTTCCATGAATAATTTTCATTGATTGAGTTTTGATCAAATTGCAACCGAAAGATACTGACAAAATGGGAAATAATCTCAGCTACAAGTACCTAATTTTCATTATGTTATGGGATGATTTTTAAGAAAACTGCAGCTATTTAATCATTATTTATATACTACAGCAAACTATAGCAAACTCATCACATTCAACATGGCAGTCAATGGGACAGGCGCTTAAAAAGTTGTATATGTGTCACTCAATTAGGCCTGCGTTATTAAAAAACTAATCAACCTACAGATGAATGATAATTATGGCTAGTGACCCTATTATCGTGGTAACCCTATTATCGTGGTAAACTCATTTAATTCTCCAATGCCTACAAGGAATATTTATATTTGCATAGCACATCATAGATGAATAAACTAAATACTGAGGCATTTTAAAAAACATTTTTCAAATGTTCAGTAATATTTTCTCACAGTTTTAGTGATCTGAAATATTGAGTATCATTTGCGTTCATGAAATATATACTGCATGTGCAAATCATTAAAAAACGATCCTGTCATCAAGAAATATTGTCCCAGAGTTTTTTTATTTTGTATGTAAATAGTTCGATAGATAACAAACAGAAAAGTATGAAAGGAAAATGTATTGATGGTTTCAAAGATGTTGAATGAAGAATTACATTTAGGGCAAAAATAAGATACAAACCCTAAAATTATTACCTTTTCGCCATATAAAAGTAGGTTATATTTAGGGCTGTAACGATCCACCGATACCTACGATACAGTCGTAGCTTAGGAAATCATGATTATTGTATCGTGAGCTTCCTGTATCGTGATACACTAAAAATAGATTTCACTTACTTAAGAATGAAAAGAAAAACTAAGTGAACACTATAAAACCAGCTAGTGTAGTGCAGTAACTGTTACTACAGTAAGCATTAAGCAATCTGATTCATAAATAACTGTTTTAGAAGAAAAAAAACAACCTTTTAATATTCGATTTTCGATCATCTTGTAACACAAAATGTCCACCATCTTGAATATTTCACAAAATATGCACTAAGTTATACTTTAAACAATGTATCGCGATACATACTGTATCGCCTGTCTGTATCGTGATACATATCGAATCGTGAAATTTCCCATGACACTCAGCCCTAGTTATAATTGAGCTCAAAATAGGTTGCAACATTCTATTTTCATTTAATAGGTACAATAAATGGGATAACAATGATCTCAGGACCAATGTAACTTAAATATTATATGTATACTTTCATAGTAAAAAATGGCATTTTGTTAAGATAGTGTTCAAATCACTCATCAAAAATGGCTGCCAGGTATTAAAAACTGCGACAAGGCGTCTTTTTATTAGAATTTTTTTGTTACAGCTTTGCAAATATTGTTTTTAATATCCTTATTTCAAATCAATTTATATTCAATTTGTAAATAATAATCTTACATTGGTGATTATATCTACAGAGAATAATTTATTTATCATATACTAATAACCTTGATAATAGGGACACTTCAGATAAAATACATCACACTGATAAGATTTTTTATATAGATGTCCAAAAATATATTTTCCATAGATAGAAGTTTAATATTAATAATAAACATATTTTGGAAGGATAAACGTGCAGAGTTAAAAAACAAGAACCAATATTTAGATTGTACTCATTTAGAGGGAAATATCCTTGTGAAACAATAAGACCCACGATAATAGGGACCACCTTCATACTTAAGCATAGCAGAGATGATTTCCTAACTCGATCTATGCTATAACAATACAATTTAGAGACTTAAGTCAATTAATGAAAATTATTCTTGCAACTAATTAATTAATTAACATATATAAGTCCATGGGAATCTCTCTTATGATGACTCACTTTTGGCTAGGTACTGACTACTGTACAGTGCGTGGCCATAATTATTAATTAACCATCATAACGTTCTAGCGATAGCTCTTGACTATCTCCTTTTTAGCTCACCTGGCCTGTAAGGCTCGATGGGCTTATGGCATGGTGTCCGGCGTCAGTCCGTCCATTCGTCCGTAAACTTTGTGGAATTTTGACTTCTTCTCCAGAACCATAAGGCCTAGAAAGCTAACTTGGTGTACAGACTCCTTGACTAATGAGGATACAATTTGTAGCTTTGGTGGCCCTGTGGCCCCGAATAAGGGCCACAGGGACCACACCCTAAAACCCTATTTTCATCTTCTTCTTCTGAACCATAAGGCCTAGAAAACTGAAACTGTGTAGACTCCTTGACTAGTGAGGATTATAAATTGTAGCTTTAGTGGCCCTGTGGCCCCTTATAAGGAACACAGGGACCACACCCTAAAAACACATTTACATCTTTTTCTCTAGAAGCATAAGGCCTAGAAACCTGAAATTCTGTATACAGACTCCTTGACCATTGAGGATTATAAATTGTAGCTTTGGTGGCCAATTAACCTATCGCCAGACGAGAGATAACCACGCCCCTTGAAATAAAGGGAGGTAACTTTTGTTATGTCCGACAAACAAAGGCACGTTGTCACTGACGCGAGCGTAACGGACAATGGTATTCCGTTTGTAATAACTGCCTAATTATAGAATGCAGAACAAAATAACCAATTGAAAAAGTTTCTGTATGGTTCATTATCCTAATTTCAATAATTTTCAAACACATTTGACGAATATATATTTTGTGTGCAACAGAAAACAAATGCGGAAGTGCCGATTATGTGGTATGACGGACATAACAAATCACGAAGATTTATAGGAAAAAATTACATATCTGATCATATAAATAAAAAATCTCTTATATGTTTTGATGAACCAATCCATTACGCTTTTGTAAATTCATATAAAGTATATGTATCACTAGCTCATCCGATCCCCGACCCTGGCGCCCCCTCAAGATAACATAATAAACAAAAACAATAACAAAATGTGCAGATGCTGTTGAATATTGTTTCCGGGATGCGTACTATATCAGTATATGTCAATTACGACAACAGAAACAACTACGTTTATTCCTTGTTATTATTTAATTTTTACGTAATAACATCAACAGTTCATGTTGATTTTTGAAAACCTTTATATTGTAAGGAGATTGTCAAAATCCATACTGTCAAAATATATAGTTAATGATGACAATCATCTATTTACAAATATTTCATATAGACTTAACAGCAAAGTAACTTAAAAACGACGAAGGGGCCTTCCATAATAGTAATATTCATTTTAACAGGAAGACTAAAAATATTTTTTATATTTCATAATTTTCATTAGCCACTAAACGGCCCCGAAACTTTGGCCGTTAAGTGGCTAAATTTTCATTGCTGTGGACTAGTGTAGATACTTTATATCCTTTTTTTTTCTCCTTATTTTATAGAAATAAAACTTTAAAGAAATAATCCTATACAAACAAAAATATTTCCTTCAATGATGATATTTTTTTATCAATTATTTACTTTTATTCATGGATATATGACAAGAATTTAAGGTCAAATGTGTAGTGAATTGAAGTCGTATGTTGAATGTTTGTAAGGAGTAAATGTACTGAAAGAAGAAAACAGTATTCTGCATTGTCAATAGAAGTAAGCAAATTTGAAATCATACTGCACTAATATTATATAACAGTGGATTTTGTCATGAATGCTTCGATCAGCAACATGTCAAAACTTAAAAACAAAGCTAGCTTGATCAGATATAGCGAAAGACAGCTTTGAAAATGACCTATTACAGACTTAATATAAATTTTCTGCATATGAAATTGGCCATTGCCCTTATATCAATAGTAAGCTTCAAAATGTAAAGGGTCAGTTTTTCATCAATTTTCCATTTCCCAATCCTTGTAAAAATGCCAATTAATCCAAAATTTCAAATGAATTATTGATTTCCCCCCTAGAAAATATGAACACTTTTCAATTAAAAAGATAAGCTATGTTTATAAATTCTAAATGACATGATCAGCCACTTGAATATTGCTTGAAGCCAATATTATTGAAGATTTATGAAACATACTAAACAATTTTAGCAATATTTGATAATAAGCACAGTAATGGTTTTGTTAAATTATGCATACATAGTATCTGTGGATTTATTGTCCAAAATAGTAATAAGCATTTAACTCTGATACTTTTTAATTTGATGATATCTTAAGATTTTGAAATACAATATATATTGAAACTATTTGCCTATTTGTTCCAAACAACATAAATGTATAATAATCAAACTCACAGGCATCCGTAGCAGATAGGTGTGTGTATATATATAGAGTGAATTTTCACTCTATATATATACACACACCTATCTGCTACGGATGCCTGTGAATCAAACTATTGAAAATTATATGATATGTTGATGACAATATTTCTTTTATTCTTATTAATTTTAACATGGCATTTAGAGTTAATTTTCTATCAATATAATCTTATATAAATCCTTCATTAAAAGTGCTAGCACTAGTTTTCAATGTGAGATTTTTTAAGACCTTAATTAATAATTATTCATTCATTTACAATATATATATTTCCATTTAATACCAATTTTTGAGCGATAATTTTATGTTATCCGTGCTAATGTTGTAATTACATAGTTCATATGATAATTCACGATGTCTGATAATTATATACACGAAACTATTCAAACGACAAATACCCAAATAAAGTTTTGCTTGAAATCTACTGTGTGTTTTGAAAATGCAGTATTTCATGGTTGTTTATGCCTTCAATGAAAATCAAACATGAACTTAGAGAATGCAAAATATGTCTACAAAATGTCCCAAAATGAATTAACAGCAACAGTCATAAATACTTACGATACCCTTTGTTCATATTTTATTCATAAGTATGTTGTAAAGAAATGTAAAATTAATTCTTGGTCCGTCACCGCTTCGAGTTTTCCCGTTTCAACGTCTATTTGCACTATGTGATACAACCTCTTCCGAAGATGACACATGTTATCATCTTTATCTGGGTTTTACGACGGTACTCAAGAAACCAGCTGCACACGTCTTGTGTCCAAAAAGCATTTTCTGACATCGGTTGCAGAGGATATCAAACAAGGAAGTAAAACACGATTCTTTGTTTGACGGACAAAATGGCGTCGGTAACGAGGCCAATGGCGCAGTGAATATATGACGCTCTATGATTGGTCGGAAAATATATTTGATTGACAGGTGGCGATAGGTTAATTGACCCCTATCAAGGGCCAGAGGGGCCACGCCCATAACACCTATTTTCATCTTCTTTTTCAGGGGCAAAAGGCCCAGAAAGCTGAAACCTTGTGAATATACTCTTTGACTATTGAGGATTATGATTGAAAGCTTTTGTGGCCCTGTGGCTCCCAATAAGGGCCCCAGGGGCCACACCCTTTAACCTAATTTCACATTTGCCATACCCTAAAGCAAAATTGATATGAAGCCTGATGAGCTTTGGTAAGTTTGCATCATAAAGAGATGAAATTTAGAGAATTAATCATCGACTCCTCTTTTCACAGCCCCACTAAGGGAATTCCTATGTCTATTTTTAGCCTAATGGCACATGTCATTCGGCAAAACAGTAACATTTTGTTTTCAATAGCAAATGCAAAAACAAAAGGGATTTTGGATGAATAGAGGTGATAAAAATTCTTGAATATGTATCAGAAATGTTGGCTTATGTGTCAATTACCATTAATAGGTTCCTCAAATTTCTTTGTTGGTTCGGTCGAAAATAATGAAAGATCGCAAAGGAGGAAAATGACAGGTGCGCAAGGGCGCAATTTTTAGAACAATAAAACCAGCGCTACGGATAAAGACCTATGGCTGATTTTGATAATTATCATAATATTTATTAATCCTTAAAAAAATCTCTATCAAAATATTCTATCAAATTGTTAACATATTTTGAATCGTGAAAAATATTCAAAGGTGAAACAACAATATGTAACACTTTCTAACAATTTCAAATATTTCATAAAACGTGTCCAGAAATTGATGGAAAAAAAACCAATGCCCCTTTCTTTTCCGAAAAAATTGTCATGACATGACTGAATTTATTACATAAGTTTTGTTTTGGTATTGACAAAATATTTCATGAAGCAATCGCCAAACAAGAGATTTCCACCCGGGTGCTTGGGAATACTTAGTTCACATAACCACAAACATATATTACTATTTTCTTTGGAATATATGAAAGTCTGATTACAATATTGTATAGTGCGTCAAAGGTCACTACAAATATGTTCAGTTTGGTAATGAAAGCCGTTTTTGAAAGCCACTTTTGATGGGCCGCTTAGACCTATCTGACCACAAACAAGTGAATGCATGACTGGTCACGGTCCCTTTTTGTGACGTCATAAACAGAATCAGCCTCGTTATCTATACATCTATTAGGGCTGAGTATCATGGGAAATACTATATGTATCATGATACAGACAGGCAATACAGAATGTATCCCGATTCATTATTTAAAGTATAACTTCATGCATATTTTGTAACATATTCAAGATGGTGAAAATTTGGTGTTATGAGATGATCAAAATAGAAGATATATTTTTTAAAGAACAGTTATTTATGAATCAGATTGCTTCATGCTTACTGTCGCTGCACAACACTAGCTGGTTTTATAGTGTTCACTTAGTTTTTCTTATGAAGTGAAATCTATATTTAGTGTACCATGATACAGGAAGCTAACGTTAGTGGATGTTAAGAAATATGTCATGATGCATTATATGTTTTTATAAAACAGCCTTGTGTTTTCAAGGCTTTTTTCATTTATGCAAAAGAAAATATAAGACAAATTATGAATACAGTTTTTGATAGTAAATTAAATGATGATCAATGAAAAGTTGATTTCAGTTGTGTTGCCAAGGTGATACGGTAAACAATTAAGCCCGAAATTGTCAGGTCATCATAGGATAAATCCCTTTATATTAAGAGAAGAAGTCAAGATCAGACATACAAAATGCTAAGCTTTTAGTAAACAATTACCACAAATTTTGAGCTTTTTCGATTAATATTTATTGAAATCTCGCCTTATAGCCTCTATCAGAAACCCCTTAGGAAAAACGGCAAGAGTTGTCTTTCCTTATCGCGCGTACGTTTGAAATGAGCAATGGCTGACAGTGCATTTCACGCTTTTCTAGCAGACGAAAATAATACTTGCAAGTCAATCACAAAGTCTAAACTACAGGAATTTCTCAGAGATCGCGACTTACCAGTGTCTGGTACAAAGGTACAGTTGCTAGAGAGGGTTCGAGGTGTTATTGAACACAGGTTTGATGATTTAGCCAATCATGAGCCAACTGAAAAACTTGATGCTGATCGACACCGGCAACGTCTTATAACACCGTTAGGGGAAGTTTTGCCCGAGCCCGTCAATTTAACAGGATGGCGATCTGAATGTATTTCGTTTCCAACTTTAACTGAAAAGCAACTTTATAATTATCTTGTGCTAAGCAGAAATATTTAAAGAGGTTATGCAATGTACTTTTTCTAAGAATGATAGATCAATATCTCCAGTACTATTATCTATGAGAATGCAATGAGCATATAATTGAGACAATACACACATAAATTAGACTTTTAATCAGCATTTTATACCCGTTTTTTAGAATGCCGCCGAAATCAACAGGCGAACGCTTTGAAAACTCATTAGAGCGTGACGCCCCGCCCACCGGGCCTGTCTCCATTTGCGTGTCTACCATAAAGTCTGGAGACAAACCTCCTTCAAACCAAACGATTTATGTGTTAATTTCTGATTAATAAAAAAGGCAAGAAGCAAGTACGATGATATCTAAGACAATACTCTGTACTACTTTTGTTGTCAGAATTGCTTTGATGGATATGACTGTACCAATATTCGGAATGTTATATGCAAAACAGTGTGATCCCAAATATAACATTGTTTCATTTTCGATACCAATCGAAACCTTATATATCTTGAAAAGTTCAACCACTGTTAAATAATGTTTCATTATTTTATTATTGATATGTGTTGTAAAAATACGGAGATTAATCATAACGTACTATAGATAATCCACTGTGGCGCCTATCTTTTCATAAGAGAAAAAATATCATAATAAATAACATGAAACCGTTCACACTTTTCCTTTTCTTTCAAACCATCATGGTAAAATTATTCACCGTCTATTGGCCTCTTTAAAATATATCTTTATAGTGCAATAAACTCACAAAAAATTAACATTGTAGGTATTCGATTGTAGAAAGTAGTCGGTTTGTTCACTGAAAACATAAACGATTTGTTATTTGTCACCGTCGGAAATAATAGTCAGTGTATGTTATGTAAGATTAAGCAAACAACAGACAATCAGATTATCACTTTAACGGACATGTCTAGCCATAACGGCGCCAATTTAACAAGGCAGTCGCCTTTTTGCGTCATTTCATATGGTTTTGAAATATACGATACTACATGTTTATACAATAATCATTGGCTTGAATAAATCGTTATTGAGTCGTCGGATATCTAAGCTTTCGGAATATGCAAAAATTGAGCGTTTTTTTGTGAATATTTGTATGTTAAACGAACGATTAAAAAGGTGTCATTTCCCGTTGAAAAATGATCATTAGGTGAAACTACTCGCCTACTGCTATGTCACAGTAGGTAGACACGCTCGGGCCACGCTTCAGTAACCACAGATTCTGTTCGCCGGGGCTAATTAGGCAGTGTATTTTAAAAGCCGTATTTAGGCAGGTTGCCGTCCGATTTCGAAAATTCAAAGTTGACTCTTATTCAAATTGCAAGCCGCTTTTTATGAATCCCGAAAGTAGTCATAGACCATTTCAGTCCCCCTTTAACATCATGAAGCTGTGGCAGCGAAAAAACAACTGGGGAAAGCTCAAGTATTTTATGATGATGGACATGTCCAAAATATAATATATCACGGTGTGAGTGACAGTAGTAGCCATTGTTTTATCAAATGTGATTGTTTACCACCGTTTCCTGGCTCAAGTTCAAGGAAGAACCTGCGTACAAATGCTGGATGTGTGTGTCCTAGGTGAGAGGTCATGTTCATTCTGCAAAATGTGAATGTGTTGCAGGGTATGTATCACTGATGACTCATTTTGATTGAAATATTATACTTTGAAGAAATTATCTAACAGTTAGTAACACATTGAAGAATATGCAAAATACAGCTGTCATTTAAACTTAAAGTCTTAAACTCTTTGTCATCATATCACATAAAAATTAATTACAGTTGTGCATAAGGATGCAAAAGGATGACTTCACTCAGCATAAGAACATAAATGTATACATTTTACCTTTGCTTGCAACTAGTAAATTCAATAATCTAAAATCATTGAGTATTGAATTTGAAGTGTTTAGAATTAAGGAAGATTTAACTTTCTTGTTTCCAATTCATATGTAACATTATTTGAAAACACAGCTAGGTTACACTATTACTAAAATTGTTTATTCTAAGTATTACTATTAGGATCATCTTCAGTCTTTTTTCAAATACAAAATGTGTGATACATATACAATACCTGGACAAAAGTGAGTCATCACTCTTGAAATTCCCATTGACTTACATGTTAATTACCTGTTGCAAGAATTATTTTCATTAATTGAGTTTTGATCGATTTGCAGCCTAAAGATACTTACAAAATTAGAAGAAAAAAAATAAAAATAAAATATTGTGTATATTTTGTATTGATATGTTCATTGGGCCTATGGCCATCAAACTTCATTATTAAACACCTCAAGCAACATGGCAGTCAATGGGACAGGCGCTTAAAAAGTTGTATGTGTCACTTAACCAGTCGTTATTAAAAAAATAATCAACCTAACTATGAATGATAAATACGTAAGCGTAGCAGAGATGATTTCCTAACTGTATGTTATAACAATACAATTTAGAGACTTAAAGTGAATTAATGAAAATTATTCGTGCAACAGGTAATTAACGTATAAGTCAATGGAAATATCGCTTATGATGACTCACTTTTGGCCAGGTTAATATATATATTCTCTTTTGCTGAAATGGCGATTTTTTGCTGTTTTCGATTTTCACATTGACATTATTATCTTTGCTATTCCAGTGAAGGTGAAACAATAATATGCAACCATATTGCTGCCATGATGATATCCCTGACAGACATCACCAGGAAGCACAGTGAGGGAAAGTTGGCTCCCACCTCACTCGCATGTTCTTGGGTGAAACCTCGACAGAGATCTCTTTCTCCAAAGAAGTCCAACCAGATAAGTTTTGCTGGACGTTCAGTCAAAGACACACTACAACTTTCGTCAACTCAACCTTTTGATTCAGTGTCTTCAAATCAAAACTCTATTGATGAACACATGGATTTTAGAAATAGGTTAAAGGCAGTTAATCCAAATGCAGCTTGGCTTCAAAAGTTCCTTCCATGTAAAAATGACCAACAGCCAACGTCTATTGATGTCAATACTGATAATGAGAGTTTACCAGCACTACATAATGTTGACAGACTTTACAGAGATGATGTTGACCTTCAGGGACCAGATTGTACAGAATTCTTTCTACACTATTTTCATCATCTTCATGTTACTCCAGAAGAATGTGTGAAGATAAATGATGTCACTCTAGGCCAGTCAAATAACAATCTATGGTTTGAGGCTTGGTTCGGTAGATTGACAGCGTCCCGATTTGGAACTCTCTAAGACTCTTCAGAAGAAAGCCATCAACCCATCCTGATAACCTTCTCAAGCTTCTTCTTGGCTATTTAGTGCCCTATCAAGGGAAGCAAGTGTCTCATGGCTTACAGTATGAGCAACGAGCAAGGGATAGTTACCTAATGGTCAGTAGAGACCTTCACCCACCTGTGAAAGTCAAGGACTGTGGACTCTGTATCAATCCATCTTACCCACATCTTGGAAGCAGCCCAGATGCTTTTTGTACATGTGCACATTGTGACAACTCCGAAGGCCTCCCCGAAATCAAGTGCCCTTTGAAATATAGAAATGAAAGTCCCTTGAGTGCTGCCAGGAACAAGGACTTTTATTGTACTGTAACAAAGGATGGGTCTTTACGTTTAAAAAGGTCACATGCATACTACTATCAGATTCAGGGACAAATGGAAATAATAGGAAGGAAATGGTGTGACTTTGTTATATGGACATTTAGAGGCATTTCTATTGAGGGTGTGATCATCGACGCAGAACTTTGACAAAAGATGTTGATAAAAATGAATGACTTCTTTATAAAATGTGTTTTACCAGAACTGTTTTCTGAGAGAGTTAAAAGGGGAATTTCTCTTTTCAAGTGATTTGTGAAATACAGAAATAGGACATGAAATTGTTCAATGAAAATGTCTTTATTCATTTATAGATGAATGGTTATTGTATATACACAAATACATTTGTTGTAATGATGGAAAATATTGCACTTTCTTGTACATTATTCTAATGTATTGGACATTTTATCAAGGTACATTAGTAACCGTGACATCTTTGCTTAGCAATATTGATATATATGATTGCAGAAAATTGGTACTTGATACCTTTTAATGAGTTTTAATACCATTCAATAAATATTTATAGATTAACAGTGATCTTAATACCTTAATCTTAATCCTAACATGACATTAATAACATGACATAATTATCTGTACATCTGTCAGATTGATTTTTAAAGAAAAGGCATACAAAGACAAAATGAAAAAGAATCTAGAATTATCACAGAGCCTCTTGAATTCTTTTCTAGGTCTAAACCTAATATGTTGTTGTTGGAAGAATTCAATAATTGGTATTGTTTAACTTTCAGCTATATACTTGTAGTTTTTTTCTCATATGAACTCAGTTGTCTTTTTGTTTATGATAATTCCTAGCCAAAAGGATAGAGTGATAAGCACACGAGTCTTCACATTCAAATGTTTTTGCAAATTATCTGTGAAAAGTAATTAATTTGTTAACAACAATATAGAATATCAAAAGTAGATTTGAAATAATGTATGTGAAGAGAATTGTTATTAAAGTATGCACGTGAGGTCATAGGCTCACAGAAAAGATACTTGGGAAAACATATTGTGAATGTCTCTCTGAATAGACATATTTTGTGCTCTGCTGCATGTTATTAAAATCATCTTAACAAACTCCTCTTTTGTTGTACTTGAATGTTTTTCTCAGTATTAAGTTGATTTCACATTACTATGGAAGTTTAATTTGTGATAAGTTGTGGTTGAAGATTGCACAAATAACAGCTGACTTTGAATACTTTGTCAATGTTTTCACTCATACTCAAGGGCGCAACCCCTTCAGTGATTGGGAAGGACACTTTTGACAATGGGCCATTTTCATGGCTTTTAGTAATTTTCTGCATTTTAAAGGGGCCATTGCCCTTATATCAATAGTTAACTTAAAAATTTTAATGGGCCATTTTTTCAGAAAATGTGCAAATGGCCCATGGCCCCTGCCCTTCCTAATCCCTGCCCCTTGCAAAATCCTAAAGTTCTTAATGCGCTCCATTGCACGCTCAACATGAATTCTCAGATTTGCTATCCTCCTTGTTGTCTCTACTTCTCTGGAATTAAATTTTTTATTTGGCTTCTTCTTTGATGGAATGATAATAAATCACTTACATGTGATTGTACCACTTGGACTGATACCAACTAAAACTTTCCATGTATACTGATGGAAATGAATAAAGGAACGCATGTATTGATGGTGAAATTTGTTTTATTGTCATGGGTTTTTGATCAAGTATATTTCATTAAGTATGTACACCACAGGTGAAATTTCAGTATCTGATGTGTCCTCCCTGTTTCCTGATCACTTCTTCACACCGTCGTGGAACACTTTGGATCAACTTCCGGATGACAGCCCGAGGAACTGCGAGCCACTCTTCTTGGAGAGCCTGGAACATGGCATCAAGTGTCTGGGGTAGAACATCAAGATCTTTCACCCGACGTCCAAGAACGTCACATGGGATTAATGTCTGGACTCTTAGACGGCCATGGCAACACTCTGATGTTGTTCTGCGTGAGAAAATCCCTGCTGACGTGAGCCGTGTGGGGTCGAGCATTGTCATGTTGAAACTCAAAGTTTACACCCACTCTACGGCGATGGAAAAAAAACAGGTTGCAACACTTTGTCTCGGTAACGGACACCAGTCACCCTTCTATCAAGTCGAACAAGGTTGGTCCTATGGTCGTAGGTTATGCCGCCCAATACCATCACAGATTTATTTGTTTGATGGTGCACTGATGGTGACGTTCACGAACTTCGTCGAAGGCATCGCCAAATGCGGATCCGACCATCTGCGAAGTCCAAATTGAATTTAGACTCATCACTGAACATGGTATTGCGCCAATGTGACTTTAAGTCTGTTTCTGACAGTACGGTCACAAATTCTTAGTCTCGTTACTGCCCTGAACTCAGAGTTAATTTTCGATGCTGGTTTAAATCGGTTATGTAAGGACAGCAGCACCAGCTGGCGGTCGTTTCGGGGCGTTGTCTTACGTTTTGGACCACGACCTGGTCTAATCTTTACGTTCCCTGTCTGACGGTACCGGTTCCACAGTTGCAAAATCACACTTTTAGACTTGTTAAATTGTCTGGCTGTCTGGCATATTGATTGACAGCTGTTTATAGCCTGCCATTTCTCATGATCAGAAAGGTATGCTCTTGGCATGATTCTGAAGGTTAAATGGACCTTGCCATGCATGAAGTTCATGTAAATCAATTTTCACGTCCCTTTTTCAGTGAAAGTAAACTTCAACATTTTCAGTTTATAATGGCCCCACGCAGCCTCGAACAAACTGAACATGCCAGACATAGGTTAACAGTAATTCAGCGCTCCCTTATTCGTTTCCATCAGAATATTATGACTTTAATAATCAGAATACACAAATGACTTGTTAATCAATGATGCTTTTCAGTAAATATTTCTGTACAATCAATAATGACATGGGTTGATGGATAACACTCTTTAAATGAATGTGGCATATTGGCCTGCACAACATCCCTCGGTGTCCACCAAACAAGAAAACTAAGTTTTGAGTACATCTTTTCAATCCATGTGTTAAAACATTGCTGACTGTAGCTTGACTCAGTCTGAACCTCTTTGCTAAATCAAGCTCAAGTAAGTTACCCCAACCTCAGTCTCATTAACACCATGAAAACTCATCAATAGGATTAAGTTTCCTTGGTCTGCCACCTGCTGAATCTTCTTTCTCATTTGTCAGTTCTTCAAAGAGCACATTAAAGGTACCTTTATCTGGGAGTCCAGTATAAAACATCATTTCTTTCTCTTTTATATCCTGAATTGTTAGCTCTGGAATTACATCAGTTTGAACATGAACACTTCTTGTTTTGGGCTGTAAATCAGTCTGAATAAGCTTAGAGGCTGTACTGAATTTGCACGACTCAGTTTGAGAGGAACTATTACACACCTCTGCATCATGTTGAACTTCTTTGTGTCTAAAAGTAGGTAGATTATTAATATCAACTTGTCCCATGTAATCATGAAGTGCAACAGACACATCCAGATTTGATTTTGTGGTACTCTGATTAAAAGACTCACTCCCTCCAGCATTACATGTAACTTCATCCTGGTCAAGAGCAACATCAATTGTTGTCACATTCTCTGCTTCAACATCTCCAACATCTGAAAGCTGAAATGAGTGAAGAGTTACTAATCAAGGTAGACTTAATTTAGCTAACGTCACCTTCCTTACCAACTAATAGTTCATTTTAAGTATCTCCTTATGTCACATCGACATCAAACACTTTAGTTAAGATTTTTCAAAGCTTGACAGTGTATATAAATGACCAGGTAATTACGGTTTTATGTTAAAGTCGGTGATATTAAAGTGCAGAATTTAGGGTCTATGAATGACGTTAGATATATCTAATTAATTAACTTAGTCGACTAGGATTTTATTTCAACTGTTAATTCAGCCTGTCTGATTGTTTTTTGTTCCATTATCTAGATTTGCGCATATTATTTTTCAGGAAACATTATTATATCACATTATTCTATCAATATGTACTGTAGGCCTATAGCTTTGTATAGGATTGATTGACCAATTTACTAGGCGTTGAAAGCCGTTCAGCAAATTAGGATTTCGATGTTAATGAATTTACCGTAATGTCATAAGTTTTCCTAGATACTGTTTCACGTAAAATATGTGTAAATCTTTAATATTTTAAGGAAGTAAGTGTTTACTTTTAAATAAAAGTCATTCAAAATTCCAACATTCCAATCATTCCTATCCAGCGATAAACTTTCTATTTAGCAACCTTCAAGGGCAACCTACAAACACAATTTAAAACTTTTAAGGAAGGCAACACCACAAGCAATCTAAATAAATTTAGATCAACAGATTTTTATGTTAAGTTATTATATTAGACAATATGGAACTGTCGATATAAATTTATTTAGATTTCATCAGAAGGAAATTCTATGATGAGAAACTTCTTTGACAATGGCGACGTTGCCGCAAAGGTTCTTTTCCGTTTTTAAAATTTAAGCATGAAAACATTAAAATTTTCGAAACATTGCTATCATGAAATTAAAGAAGTTGTTCATACATAGAATTTCCTTGTTTTCCTTATACTATCAACTTCAAAAGTGCCCTAAAACAGTTAATTTTAAAGTGATCATTAAATTTATTATGTTTAACTAGTTTATTGATTTTTGGAGTACGGATAAATTTCTAAAGATCACCTAAGAAAGAGCTTCCTTGGGTCTTCTGATTTACAATATTTCAGTAAGGACTAAAACCTCTGTAACAGATACCAAAAAATAATTTCAAATCATCCTAAATTCCATAGTAAAATACCGGTTATCGTCGAGGGCTTAATATCAAATTTCAACAATTTCATGAGAGAAATATATTTTCTGAAATTAACGCCTGGGCGTTATTTCGAGGGGAGGTAAAATAAGGTAAGTTATTATGCAAGCATAATTTTCCGGCAATCCAATTGGTCGAGAAACGGTCACGTGACAGTCGACAGAAAGTGACATTGACTTGACCCCGTGACCCCGAGTCCGACCAAAAGTGATATTGACTTGAGTTACTAAAAATAGAGCCGCCGCCGACGACAAACCGTTGTTTCATGACGTCATAATAATAATAATAATAATAGTACTTTATTACCCCGAAGGGAATTCATGTTGTATTATTACAGAGCTGGTGTACAAAAAAACCCAAAACTATACAATAACAATACTATTGTTATCATGACGTCATTAACCCGCCTTTGCCAACAATCGAGCGGAAATGCCGCTCATACTTGTAGTTTTCTATTTCCTTTTCTCGTTTTTAACCGAGACATAATAAAACAATTATGAACTGGTGAATTCGGTCAATACCTGTTTTTATAGACCCGAGGAAAACAATATCGACCTCGGACTTCGTCCTTGGTCAATATTGTTTTCCTTGGGTCTATAAAAACAGGTATTGACCTCATCACCAGTATATAATTGTATATCATCAATTCTCTCTACAATTGGTCAAATGAATCCTGTTACTGTCCGGAATTTGCAAATTAGACGCTTGGATAACTTTGAAGGCCCGATGGGCTTATGGCATTAGGGCTGTAACGATTCATCGATACCTACAATACAATCGTAGCTTGGGAAATCGTGATTATTGTATCGTGATACACTAAAAATAGATTTCACTTATTTAAAATGAAAAGAAAAACTAAGTAAACACTTTAAAACAAGCTAGTGTTGTGAAGTAACTGTAACTAGAGTAAGCATGAAGCAATCTAATTAATAAATAAATGTTTTTGAAGAAGAAAAAACTTTTTAATCTTTGATTTTCGATCATTTCATAACACAAAGTTTCCACCATCTTGAATATATCACAAAATATGCACGAAGTTATACTTTAAACAATGTATCGTGATACATTCTGTATCGCCTGTCTGTATTGTGATACGTATCGAATCGTGAGATTTCCCATGATACTCAGCCCTACATGGCATGGTGTCTGTCCATCTGTCTGTTAACTTTGTGCGTTTTTGACTTCTTCTCCAGAAGCAGAAGGCCATGAAAGGTGAAACTTTGTGTGCAGATACTTTGACTTGTGAGGATTATAATTATTTGCTTTGGTGGCCCTCTGTGCCCCCAAATTAAGGCCACAAGGGCCATACCCTTAAAACCTATTTTCATCTTCTTCTCCAGAAGCTTCAGATCTAGAAAGCTGAAACTTTGTGTACAGACTCCTGATTAGTGAGGGTTATAATTTATAGCTTTTGTGGCCCTGTGGAGGGGTTACATGAGATTGCTACTGCGCATGCGCATGCTCGAATCAGATTTTTAAAGAGTTTAGGAGGGAGTATCCCCCAAATGCCTTAACGCTGAGGGAGGGACAATACCGTGGTGGGCATGTAACCCCTTCTTTACGTAGATTAGCTGATGGAACCACAGTCAAACTTCAACTTACAGGTAAGTCTCGTTTAACTTTTAGATTCTATCAGCTAATCACGTGACAGTCAGGCTTCCATGAGACTTCGAAGATGGATGCTCACTCATAAACAAATTCTCTGTCAAACATCAATAAAATTCACAACAATTTGGTTCAACATATTAGGACTTTTATTCAATGAAACTGTACATCTGTTTCTTAATGTGTCCACTCCATATGTTATATTGGATAGCAAATATAAAGTCTCAAATGAAATATGTGTACATTATTTCAAAGTGTACATTTTCATATATATAAATAAACATAATATCTTCATATTATAAACGAGTTTAAAACTCATGACAATGTTCATTTTAAGAGTTTCACTTTATCTCTCTGCTTAACTTTAAGTTGCTTTATCGAAAATGATCTAAAGAACTTTACTGCAGGATTGCTTCAGAGAAAGCGTTTTCCCTAGAAACAATAGGTTTGTTATAGAAGTTGGCAAAAGTGTTTTCACTGGACCAATCTGCTTTATCAAGAATCGTCCTCATTGGCACTGAAGCTCCTCGGGCTGCAGATGTTGCTGCTGCTCTTGTACTGTGTGCAGCAAAAACACTTGTATCAATACCTGCTTGAGTCAAGCCAGTCCTGATCCATCGTGACACAGTGTCCCGTGACACGGCCTTATGAGGCCTAATGTAGGTTATCAAAGTTTCTTCTCAGATCCTCTTAACCTGCAGTCCTTCTGATATATTCTCTCAGCCCTGTGACGACACACACACAACTGTCTAAAAGGTATTCTTTGAGAACAAGAGGCTTAGCCAGTCTTCCAGGTTTTGACTGTTTTAATAAGTCAGCAAAATGGAACAAAATGTCATTCCTTTTCTGTCATGTTATTTAAACTTAAAAAAATGCAAAATCTGACCTCTCTGGGCAGTTGTCAAAGACATCAACAATACAAGTTTGATTGTTAAAGTTTTTAAAGAAATATGCAAAATAAGAACATCTTTAACACTCCACACTTCCAAATATTTAGGAACTGGTGGGTTTTCTTGAAATACAGCTTTGAGAAATCTAGATACCATAGGATGGCTTCCACATGGTTGATCATTAAGCAGTACAAAAGTAGATAAGGCACATCTTGTAGTGTGCACAGAACTATAACTCAGTCCTGCCTTGACTAGTGACAGCAAGAAATCTAACACATCTGCTAAAGACGGCAAACTGAAATTAACTTCCCTTTGAGAACAAAACTTCTTCCATTTTGTGAGGTAATAGGCATATTGCTTGCGTGTTGCTTTCCTCCAAGACTTGATAAGAAACACGGCTGCCTCCTCAGAAATTCCTCTCTGTGTGAAGCAATGCCAGACAGTAGGCAGGCTGTCAGTCTCAGCCTCCTGGCTATGGGGTGTGGAAGACCCTCCACACTGAATATCAGATCTGTCCTCGCTGGCAACAACAGGGGCCTGCAACATAACAAGTGTAACATATGAGCAAACCACGCTTGAGTGGGCCACCATGGGATCACAATAACAACTCTAGCTCTATCAGCCTCTATCTTCTGTAAACATTTTGATAATAAACAGAAAGGTGGAAACATATAGGAATATTCCTCTGTCCATGACACATGAAATGCATCTACTGCAACTGCCTCTGGTTCAGGTCTCCAACTAACAAATTTTGACAGTTTCTTATTTAGCCGGGATGCAAACAAATCTATTGTAGGACGAACCTTGAAATGCTGAATAATATCTTTGAATATTGATGCATTCAGAGACCATTTTGTTCTATCATTAAACTTTCTAGATGCTTTGTCTGCCTCTATATTTTTTGAACCAGCTATATGGGAGATAGAAAGCCAAATATTCCTTCTTATACACCAACACCAGACCTCTTCTGCAATTTTATTACCAAGGACTGATTTTGTACCGCCCATAGCCTGAATATAAGAGACAGCTGTTGTATTGTCTGAGAGCACATGAATATGCTTGTTGTTGAAGGAGTATGTTAATGAGAAAGCTTGGAGTGACGTCAAAAATGCCTTAAGTTCCAAAACATTAATGTGAAAACTCTTCTCTTCCTCAGACCATCTTCCACCTACACTAGATCCTAAATGGCCCCCCCCCAGCCTTGTTGGCTAGCATCAGTCGTCAATACAAAATCAGGTTTCTGGAAGGGGCAAATTTCATTTACTGATCCTAACACATTATTCTTCCACCAAACAATCTCTTGTTTTGATTTAGCTGTCAAATGCATAATGACGTCAAATTCACCCTTACTGTGTTTTAGAGCCAGAGTTTTCTCCATTTCTAAACATCTATAGTGCAGTTTGCCACATGTTACAGCAGGAAAACAAGACACGATCAAGTCTAGCAATCTGGCTATTTCTCTTATCACCTGGTCAGTATTCTCAAGAATTAAGGAGCATGTCTCAATAATATGCATAGCCTTATCATCTGGTAGCTCAACTTTCATAGCTTCTGAATCCAGTACAAAGCCTAAGAATTTCATTCTTCTTAATGGTTCTAAATTTGACTTTTCACGATTTACTGTGAACCCTAGGGTTTCAAAAAGATTTGACATACTTTGAACTGATGACCTGCATTCAGTTTTTGTTTCTGCTTGAGTATAAGCATCGTCAATGTAACCCATACATTGGTTGCCTTGCAGTCTCAAGTGTGAAAATACTGGCTTAAGTATAGCTTAGTGAATATTCTTGGGGCACAAGCTAACCCATTTGGCATACAAGTGAATTGGTACAGACATCCATTCCATCGTAACCTTAAATACTTTCTATGATCTCTGTGTATGTTAACTGAATAATAAGCATGAGTTAAATCCACTGATGCTATGTACATATTCTTTTTCATGAAGTGTAACACGGTTTGTAGGTTTTCCATCTTAAAATGATGGTACTCTATAAATTGGTTTAATTGTTTTAAGTTCAGAATCAATCTATATTTGTTATTTTTCTTCTTTCTAATAAAAATGTTTGAAATGAATTGATCATCAGATTCATCAATCTCTCTGTTAACAAATTCTTTTTCTTGATCATTGAATTGTATTTGTTTTGGTTCTCTACACTGTTTTGGAATCTCTAGCAGATCTATTTTCAAACCTGAAACAATGTCTAAAATATGCCTGTCATGGGTCAGCTTCTGCCACTCGGATAAACACAAGGCTATAGAACCTGCCTTAAATTTATTTCCTGAATCAAAAAAGTGACACTGACCTACCTGAGGCGAATCCTCGCTGCCATTCCTTGGGATTGCTCCTAGTTCTTCCCCCCCTCCTCTTTTCTTCTCGAAGCCTCGGTTGTATTGAAGGGTCATTCCAAAAAAAGCTCCAGGTGGGAACCCACTGCCTCTGCCTCTACCTCTGCGGGCAAACTGAGCGTTGTATGGCATGAAACAAAGATTCTGGTGATATCCACATCCCCTGACCGCTGACTTGCCCAGATGGCTAGCCATATTCATATCCTTCATGCTTTTGGAAATGTCGTCTCGAAAGAGAAAGTCACACGAAGTGGGTGCAGTATGAGCACATAATGGTCGATACTGGAAATTCAGATGTGGTCTTATGAGTTCCTTTCGTCTCTGAACGATTTCTCTGTTGGAGTATGCAGCCATAGTTAAGTTGTCTGACAGATGGTTGATCATTTCTGAATAGACAGAAGCTGGGACGTCTTTCTGGTTTTTCATCAAAACTTCAAGTTTAGTGACAACACATGTGGCGGCAGTTTTCAGGCTTTTTGATTGACTTCAGCTTTGTCAACAAAGACGATTCATCCGGTTTAGTCTGAAACAGTTCAGTAACCAGGTTGGCAAGTTTAGTATCGATAGGTTCGCCGTTCAGCTCTTGGAGTAGCAAATTAGAACGAACCGGAAAACAAGGTCGCTTCCTGGTCATGGGCAGATTGCGTCGTGTTGAGCAACTGGTTTGCAATGCTAACGTAACCGGTATCGGTTGCTGAACTTGTTGACCTATCACTGTCGACATTTCGATTCTGACTTGGTTCAATGTAGTCATTTTCATCATCTTCAACCTCAAATTGACCATAGGTCTGGTCTTCTTCAGCTTCATAATAAATATAGTCGATTTTTTCTAGGAACCCAACAAGTCTGGTGTCCATAGTTTTTCTCATGTTTTGGACTTTGCTGACACGGTCTAATATCAGACTAGTTTCATTTCGAGACGATACAGTCTCGGCTGCTTGGCCACTAGGGCTGGGAATAGCAATATTGCTAGCTGTCTGTTTTTTCCCAGTCTTTTTACCACTAGAATCACTTTTACTTATGGACTTTGATTTGCCGTGTTGGCTGGAGTGGTCACTGTCTTGTGACGGACTCGTCAAACAAGCTTCCGCCATGTTTGTCATGCAGTCGGTAACACATGGTTATGAAAAGCGATAAAATTCTTCAGTTTCAGAAGTTATTTTGATTGTTAATGTTCGTACACTAATTGTAATGAAGTTAATTAAGCTGCGTTGCAGTTTGCAACGGTAACCAGCTTTCTTCTCGCAGGAAAACTTATTTTCCAGAGCACAGATTTGCACTGATTCGAGCATGCGCAGTAGCAATCTCATGGAAGCCTGACTGTCACGTGATTAGCTGATAGAATCTACAGTTTTGGTGACTGTATGGCCCCTAAAAAGAGCTTTGTGAACCTTTGGATCCTATACCATAAATTATCAATTGAATATTTGAGCAATTTCCATTTCTGAATTGTTTACAGGTATCTGAAATTACATTGCCTATATACTTAGTTCTAGGATTTGTGAACCTGTGACCCCTACAAAGGGGGAAACCACATTGGCCGCTAGGGGTGAAACGGTACGGGTATGCCACAGTTCGGTTCGTATTGCGGTACAGAGCTCACGGTTTGGTAATTTTCGGTTCGCTCCATCAATATTTCAAAACCATTCATTTACAATAAATATAACAGAGATCTGTTTATTGACACATCAAATATTCACTGGTCACTAAATTAAGCAATGCAACTCTAGAATCGATCGACCATGTGGGAATTTCAATGTCAATGAGTTCAAAGAAAAGTACTTTCGTTTTGACTTATTCCAAGAAAAATATAGCTTGTTTAAGAAATATCAAAACAAACTGAATCTCACCCCATCGCTTGTATTGACTAAAATTAATCACTTTTAACATTCCCCTATTTTTGGTAACACAAATGTGACATTAATGAATTATGTTATTATTTTCTCACAAGAACGGCTAATCCTATGTCACAGTCTGTGAGCTTTCTGCAATCTCATTGGTCAACGTGACCAAGCCACACATGAAGTATTTCACTTATCGATCGACAAAGCAGGTAGCGTGTGAGCGCCCCAAGTGAGTTGATGGAAGTCATTGGAAGAAATTATGTCTTTAAGTACGAACTTAGTTACTAATTACTTATATTATGAAAGTTTTTTAAATATCTGTTATATCTAAATATATTCTTTATATTTATTTTCTGACATATACTACCATTACTACGCTGTCTTGTTGACATTTTACTTGCATCTTAAGACGGAAGTTAGATCGTCAGTACGTTTTATGATGTATTAACTTTCGATTAATTTATGATGAAAATTATCAGATTACGATGAGTTTGAGTTGACATTTTTTAGCGTTTTTGACAGCAATAAACAAGAGAATATTGAGAAGTATACAAAAACGAACAGTACGTTTGTTTCATAGCCAATGTTCGGTGCACCGAACCGTCAATAAATACTGCAATATGATTACATCGTGGTAAACCGTTTCACCCCTACTGGCCACACCCTACAGCATAATCAAATATGAAGCCTGATGAGCTACAGAGCCACTGCCTCTGTTTTTAATTTTTCTGGTTCCATGGAAACAATTTGAACTTAGAACATATTGGGGTAGGGTCATTTTCTGATTAAAAGTTGGAGCGGAGGACATCACACTGATTCACAGTGCATCACATCACACATCACATGCAAATATTTAAGGATTCAGCCCTTGAATCCTTATTGTTATTGCCTTGCTTTATTATTTTTCCACCGATTTAGTGGAAACAGTTTTGCAAAAACGGTTATAGCTAGCGCTATTTTGGCATGCTGATAGATGTTATTGAGGAGAAGACAGGGGAAGAATTTGGGCCAATTCGGCCCATAAATAAATGGCCCAGCAAGGCCAAAAATTGGGATTTTTAACATGGGCTTTTTTTTCAAAATGCACTTAGAGACGTTTTTTAAAAGATGCACAATAGGAAATAGTGCAAAAAAGGCAATCATGACAAAGTTGTAGGTTGCATGGTTTGGGCGCTATCTTGAATTTCCTTCTTTTTTTTCAAAACGGCCGACCAATGCACATTTGAGGAATAACCACTCAGTAAATACTGGTACTAGAAAGCTGAATTTCACACACAATGTAGCTGAGGCATTGACAAATAGTAAGTTTGTTTTGAAATGTGAAAATTCAAATGCATGTGGTCGCTAGGATTAATTTCCCTAACATGTGATTAACGATGAAAAATCCACTTAGAGACATGAAAAACATATAAAAAGAATCGCAATAAAATTTCATGAAAAAAAGTCAATCATGTCAAACCTATAGGTAGTGATAGTTTCGGTTTAGATCATTGATTTTTGTTATTCTAACTCTGCTAACAATAACTGACTGTAGTTTTAATTGGAGGTGACAGGCGAGGTGCCAGCAGGCATGGTGTACTGTTACTTGATCTGTGACACCTGCCTCGGAGTCTGTAAGTTTTGGTATAGTGTTGGCCACTAACCTTTGTTGTTTCTCATTATAGAAGGTCCATTTTGTAATTACTTTTTCTCAATCGGTGGACTCATAGACTATATATTGTAAACACAAGTCTAACACAGAATTATCAATATAAAACAATTGAAAGCATGTTTATATTTGAATAGAACTTCAGTCTCATTTCTTATATTTGATACATTTCACTAGTATTTTAAATAGTAGACTAAAAATGTGTTGTGATATCTATGGGGTAATAATTGAGGAACAGGCAGGCTTTAGGGAGAAATATAGTACGACGGACTGTATATTTCTGTTGCATAATCTGATAAATATTTCACTGAATAAGGGATCAAAACTGTATTGTGCTTTTATAGACTATCGAAAAGCGTTTGATCTCATCAACAGACAGGCTTTGTGGCTTAAATTGTACACTTCAGGTATAAGCTCCAGGTTTTTAAATCTAGTTCGAAGTATTTATAATAATGTGAAGTCTTGTGTTAAAGGCGTTGATGACTCTTATTCAGATGTTTTCATTTACGACTTCGGAGTTAGACAGGGTGAAACTTTCTCCCCTCTTATTTTCCTTATTCATAAATGACATTGTTGAAAGTTTATCAACTTCCACAGATTTAGGTATACATCTGGAAGAATTACGATTTCTGCTTCTGCTATTTGCTGATGATATGGTCATGTTTAGTAATACTATCAAGGGTTTGCAAAATGGTTTAAATGCCCTTTCAGAGTACTGCGATAAATGGGGCCTTTCAGTTAATGTTGATAAAACTAAGATAGTTGTATTTAGAAGAGGTGGTAGACTAGGGAAAAAAGAAGTTTGGTCATATAAAGGAGATGAAGTCGATGTTGTCACACATTTTAAGTACTTGGGAATAGTATTTTCATTATCTGGTAGCTTCTCAGAATGCCAAAAAACACTGGCTGAACAAAGTACTAAAGCACTCTTCTCATTATACCAGATATTTAATGATAATAAACATATCCAAGTGTCTGTTAAGTATCAACTATTTAAATCTTCTATTTCGCCTATTCTACATTATGGCTGTGAAGTATGGGGATTTATGGAAGCTAAAGCCATTGAAAGAGTCCATTTGCGGTTCCTGAAACAGATCTTGGGTGTAAAATTGACAACTCCATCCTCTTATGTTTATGGTGAATTAGGTGTATTACCATTGCTGTCTGAAAGATTAATTCGTATTGTGAAATATTGGCTTAAAGTTATATCTTGTGATGAAAATAGATACATATTTATCATTTATCAATTGTTACTTAAAATATCAACTGATCAACCAACATTTGTTAATTGGGCTTCTTTAGTTAAAAAACTCTTTCTCGACTACGGCTTTGGTTACGTTTGGTTTTCACAACATGTGCCTGATAGGCATAGATTTATATCTGAATTTAGCCAAAGAATAACTGATATACATAAACAAATGTGGAAATCAAGTCTGACCAGTCTTAGTGAAACTAGAAGTTATCTTTATGTCAAGGAATCTCTTTATTTTGAAAAATACTTAAATGTAGTAGATATCACCAAATATAGACTTGTGTCGTCCCGGTTTCAATTAAGTTCACACATGCTCATGATAGAAAGAGGGAGATGGAGTAATATGAAACTACCCTATGACAGACGATTATGTTGTAGCTGTGGAAACGATATTGAAGATGAATATCATGTGTTATTAGTGTGCCCACTCTATGCCTTGTATCGCAAACGCTATTTGCCAAAATATTATTATTCACCTCCTTGTATGATAAAATATACCCAATTGATGAATAATCCATGCCGAGACATTATTTTGAATTTATCAAAATGTGTTTATCACATCATGAATGTTTATAAACAAAATGTAACTTCTTAATTCTATTGTCATATTGTATACTTAGGCTTCTGTAATATGTAAGAAATTGATGTATCTGAAAACAAACTTGTGTATCCCACCATCTACCGACAAATGCTGTGTATTGTAATGCTTTATTTGTTTTGGCCTTTGGCCTATGAAATAAAGAACTTGAATTTGAACTCTAATAATCATTTTATTCCAAATCATTACCCAGAGACCTAATGTAAGTCTTCTTGATAGGTCATATGCTAGAGAATTCACTTAGACTTAAACCTCTAACTTGAGCTGCGTAATCTAGACTTGCTTTACTTTTCTAGACTAGGTTGGTCGTCATTTGACTTTATTTGCTCTCGGGTTGGATGACGGACTAATTATTAGACTGTACAAGATTAACCACCATTCGACTGATGGTATAAGCCCATATACAGAGAGCAGAGCCCATAGATAGAGGAGAGGGGGCAGCGGGACATAAACATGATGCCTAAAATGGCTTGTGATGAGGGGCTCTTCTCAATCTTTGGGCTCATCGACTATAAGTTGTTAACACAATTCTAACACAGAATTATCAATATAAAACAATTGAAAGCATGTTTATATTTGAATAGAACTTCAGTCTCATTTCTTATATTTGATACATTTCTAATTATCATTTTTTCCAAATCATTACCCAGAGACTTAATGTAAGTCTTCTTGCATTTACAGGGGTCGAAATTAGTCCTATAGACCTTATTCACGCGACGCCATTTTGGAAACGAAAGCGAGGCTAGGAACGCAAACAAAGCGCTCAGTATGGTGGCATACCATTGCCGTGTGCCGCATTGTGCCAATTTCATGGTACTAAATAGTAAATAAACGATCGTGGTGATCAGGTGATCGTGTGATGTTCGTTCTGCATGGATCTCAGCATTGAGTTACCCCCCTTTAAGTAATCTGTTCAAGTCCTCACTTTTTATGACATAAAAAAACATTTTCCCTTAAAAAATAAATATTGTTTTGTAGCAAGGTCATTCAATCTATTTTCTTAATCTAATTATTTTAGAGGATTATTTGTCTTTTATTTAAAATAATTGAAATTATAGAAAGATTTTTTTATTTTATCTATTTGTCATTTTGCAATCTTTTCCATTGCAAAGTCCTTTGGTTCGTTGGTAATATGAATATCAAGATTTATGATTTGCAAGTCAATTAGCTTCCAGGGGCGTAGGAACGTTTTCAAGAGTGGGGGGGCGCAAATTTGGAAAATTCTATAGTGTTCATGGGAATTTTTGGAGCGGGGGGGGGGGCGCAAATTTGGAAGATTCTCTAGTGCTGATGGAAATTTCCCCCCTAAAGCATGTATAATTGCATATGTGTCGCTTGATATATATATATTAGCAACTGAAATTTCGGTTAAATTGTGTTTACAGACAGGATTGTTTTGTATTAGATCTTAAATTGAATTAAAATATTTATTTTCGTAAATTGTCTTGTAAAATCAATAAGTATGTTAACTGCATTTGATAATTAAAGTTTTCAACCTCTTTTCATTCATCTGTAGTCATTTTTCTTGACCAAAAGCGATCAAAAACAACATTTCCTTTCAAAACCATTGCAGAATTTAGGCTACTGCATGTGTGAAGAGGTCAAAACCTTCTGGATATTTAAATGAAATATTCTGAACTCGAATTATTCATAGCATACTGCACATAGTCCATTCTTTTAGTTATTGGTAAAAAGAACTAATGTTAATCATACCAATATATATTTAATGTACCCTTATAGCTATAGGTTTGACGAGTTGTAAATAATTTTTAAAAAAATTAATTCCGAAAATTTTGGGGGGGGCTCTGCCCCCCCACTTTTTGGACTGGGGGGGCTCCGCCCCCCCGCGCCCCCCCTGTTCCTACGCCACTGGCTTCAGAATATTTTTCATTACCAATAAGATACCTAGTTGCCATATGATTTCATTTCTCTACCAGAATAATTTCAACAATTTTTCTTAACAATTTTAACAGTGAAATAATTGAATGGATAATAGAAAATTTATGTAAACAGTGTTCCGATCCAAATATTTTCAACGATTGTTTTGTTAAATATTATCTTAAGAAAATTATTTCAAGGAAACTTTAATGTTAACAATAATGTTTCCTACCTGTTTATGATCAAAATTAGGAAAATTGAGTAGATTACCTGAAAATAACGGCTTAAGTTATGTAAAGCAATTCGCCCGAGGTTCGGACAGTTTTGACCTAACTTTGGACAGTACCACTCTATTTGCTCGTGTACACATAGATTCATCAAAATGATTACTTTTAACACAAACCAATTACTTAGTCATCTATGTACATTGATATAAAAGCATTTCGCGAATATGAATCAATATTTCCGATAGTAACATTCCTAAAACGCGTCGCTTGAATATGATGACAATGGCATTTGCAAACTCTGACGCAAAAACAGACTAAACGAAATGATTTAAGAGAAAATTATTCTGTCACATGGGTTGGCTGATTGTTTCTCTCTGTTTCCTTAGGAATTGTAGTAGAATATATTTATTTTTCGATTCCCTATAAAGAAAATGTATAAGTGTCCGAATCATAGTCAAAACTGTCCGAACCAAGGTAATTTTCATACATTTCGAAAATCCTTATACTCACTTCTATATTCACTTTTTAATTCCAACTATTTATCGGAGTTTTATTGTATAGTAGTTTCTATCTAAAAACAAATCAAGCATATGATCTTTTGGCGCTTCCTATATTTCCTTAGCTTTGTGGAAACATTTACATGTAAACAAATATTTCGCCAATTTCCTCCATGAATCGGTTAAAAGCCCCTGTCCAAAATATATGTCGGGAAATAGGCCCGGTAATACAATGTTTCTCATAAGAAATATTTATCAAGACAGATTGAAAAGAAACATTTTGAAACAAATGACTTGTATATATTACACTTATAACTGCGTCAGCGTCTAATCAAAAATGTTGTGTCCGAACATCGGTCAGTTTGCCCTATACGTTTGACAATAAAAATTACTTCTCAGCATAGTCGGACTAGCCGCCGCCGGCCCGTAGAGATTGTGACGTCATAGATGAAGCGTGACGTCAAAGCATTGTTATTACGTGACGTCACAATGCAAAAATGATATGTTTCCCTAGGGCAACATATGAAAAATATGAACCTCGATATGACTGCCCTCGTAGGTAATAAATATTTAATATAATATTTTTTTAAGACCCTAACCAAAAACAAATCTTTGAAAAATAAATCAATTCTATATTTTTAGAGGGTGGGTGTCTTTGTAATCAAATATCTTTTTAATTAAATTTTTCATTTGGAAAATTGAAATTGCATGATGTTATTTAAATTTTGTTTTATCTAAACACCAAGTTTGATTTTTTTTGGTTGGTTATTAAAAATGACTGATTATGCCTAGTAATAATTTAGTAATAATTTTGATCCATGCTTGAGTCATCATTAGCTATAAAATTTCTAAAAAAATAATTGAAATGTTAAATGACCAAATAAAAGCTGAAAAGATTTAAAATTTGCCTTACAAGAAATCGTTTCATGTGAAATCTGTAACATAGAAATAGGGCATATTAAAATGAACTAGATCTACACGAACACGAGTATGTAGGCCACTGTATGCCCACGAATTAAAACTTCAAATATTAGTTAAAACATTGCTGAAATAATTTAAAATCAACATATACCAAATCACATGACCTGAAACGATTCGTTTTCATAAAAATCAAATTTTAAACCCTAAATCGTATTGTGGGCATTAATAAATTTGATTACATTACGTTGGTCATGTGCACGAAAACCAAATCAAGGCACTGAAGGATGTTTTAGCGATCTTACCTTCAACATCGTGAATGTACCCCTCAAGATACAAAGAATAACCCTTCACCCGCTTTCATTTGGGTATATTACTGTCAGTTTCCGACCATTTGTCGACATAATCTTGTGTAAGAAGCGGAAGACCGCGAAGACTCTTATTCCACACCATTGCGGACTAGGGGCGACGTCAAAGCGCTTGCGTTCCTAGCCTCGCTTTCGATCCAACATGGCCGCCGCGTGAATATGGTGTATTGGGATACTAGCCATTCGGACTAGTGCACTCCCGTGAGCACTAGCCCAAAGATATTCTGACTAGCCAAATACACCGATATTATTGTATTTTCTTTGAATTTGACTAGTCCTTTGGACTACCAATGATTGTACTTTACTAGCCCAGCATCTTTCCCACTAGCCATTGGCTACTGGGCTAGTGCTAATTTCGAACCCTGATTTAACAGCAGACTTGATAGGTCATATGGTAGAATATCCATTTGGACTTATACCAAATTTTCTATCAAGAAAAGGGAAATTGTTGCTAAAGCTTGTTGCACATATTTATTAGAAATGAAGCATTTTCCTAACATAGGGTTAGTTCTCACAAGAAACTGTAACTTGATCCTTCCGAGTGCTGTTGTAGGTTATTGCTTCACGGATATTCATGAAACTTTCAGGAATGATTGTTAACATTTCTATCTGTGTAATAAATATGTAAGATGTTCGGCTGAATCCTTTTATTGTCGCTTGCGACTATATTTCTAGTTATTGTTGTCATGGGATAACTGTTCAAAGGAACAATCAAAACTACTTCAAAGTTTACAATTAGATGCCTTAGGGACAATTTGTGGAGCAGTTAGACGAACTAGCCATAAGAAGATATACAAGGAAACTATTTTATACCATTAGCAGAGCATTCAACAACATATTTCAGATTTAAGCTTGTATAATCTTAGAAATACTCATGGTGTTACTACAATTCGTTTTCATACAGAGACATATGCATTCTCCTTTTTACTAATGGAAATATCTAACTCGAAGACAATAGATTCCTTCCAAAATCAATTTATTGACCAAACTAGATATCATTTTCTTCGACAAAAAACTTTCAAACGAGTTGAGCCAAATTATCCATGCTCGACTCAGATTAATTGGGTTGAGGTGACTTAAAACCCCAATAAATTTGACAGGCATATTTCAAACAATTCAAAATGTTCATGCAGACATTCTATATTCTCTCCATCAGCAGAATTAAAAAAACTAATGGACCAATTTATTGAGTTTGATATTTGGATCACTCAACATGTGTAGAGGTGCCCTTATCACCTTCTCAGGATCTTTATTTTCGATGTTTGATTGAATCTCAGAGTAATTGGGAACCTGTGTGTTTTTTTTTCTTTAATCATGCTCTGTATGATTCTGAAAAAACTAATCCATAAAATGATTAAACGAAAACAGAAAAACATGTACAGCTTTATTACAAAGGGTACCCTTCAAATGCATTTCGGTGGATCTCCTCCGTCGAATTTCTGCATCAGCATCCATATTTAAGCCATTTTTGTCATAGTTTTGAAATGACTGCACGGTGCTTTGCCGATACCTGTAAATGAAAATATACACCGAAATTAGGAGTGTAGATTTCTGATCCTGATTCAGTTATGGAATGACAACATTTCAAACGCAGCTTTTACAATTATTACAGAGAGGTTACCATTGCCAACAGTATGAAACAGTTCATTATCCAAGCAACGGCCAAATTGGATGTCCACCATGTCGCCACTTACTAATATTGTAATATGGCCTTCAAATAATATCTCAACTGAATAGACTATTGTTTTGTGAACCGGTTTGTTTATTGTTTGATACTTACCATATTTACAAGCACAACTTCTTTTCTGAGACCCCACATGCGTAGGGTAGAGCTCAATACATGTCTGATCCTTTCCATATCCCTTCCCCAAATGACAAAATCATGCGCATGTGGAAATAAAAGTGAAGCTGCACGTGCATCTCGTGAAGATGCATATTTCATGAGCTCTATGGTTTGTTTTGATGTTGATTACTTTTGTGACACGGTCGTCGTAAAATAGTTCGCAATCTTTTCAACTAAAATAATATCAACTTTTGATTTAACATATCGTTTGATAAATTATGTTTGTGGCCATGATCTAAGTAAGTTACACCATTCGGTCCTTCTTGTCTATTCAATTAAATGGTTATTAAGACCACTCCTGCTACGCGCTCGTGGTCTAACTTTTTAGCTCATCTGGCCTGTAAGGCCCGATGGGCTTATAGCATGGCATGGTGTCCGGCGTCCGTCTGTCCGTCCGTCCATCCGTCCGTAAACTTTGTGGAATTTCGACTTCTTCTCCAGAACCATAAGGCCTAGAAAGCTGAAACTTTGTGTACAGACTCCTTGGCTAGTGAGGATTATAAATTGTAGCTTTGGGCGCCCTGTGACCCCTAATAAGGGCCACATATGCCACGCCCTTAAAGGGGCAGTAGCACGTTTTAAGGGGGAATATAAGGTGATGTCAGGAAAATTAAAATAAATGGTTCCAATTTAAAGACAATGTATTAAAACTAAATGAAGCAGTAATAAATCAAATATATTATGTAAAGTTAAACCATGAGATTCCTTTTCTTACACAAAATGAATAAAAGGTGTTCACACAAAAATGGCTGCCAATGGATTTTATGTGAATATTAAAAATTTGTTCTCTGACTATGGATGATTGGTTTGTGTAATGAGAGTTTTGACACTATCAAAGTAATACATTTAGCAATAACTAACAGTTATCAGTGAAAAATTGGAAAAATAAAATTGTCAAAAAACGTGCTACTGCCCCTTTAAAACCTATTTTCATCTTCTTCTCCAGAACCATGAGGCCTAGAAAGCTGAAACTTTGTGTACAGACTCCTTGACTAGTGAAGATTATAAATTGTAGCTTTGGTTGCCAGGTGACCCCTAATAAAGGCCACAGGGGCCACACCCTAAAAACCTATTTTCATCTTCTTCTCCAGAAGCATAAGGCCCAGAAAGCTGAAACTTTGTGTACAGACTCCTTGACTAGTGAGGATGATGAATTGTAGCTTTATAATAATAATAAAGGCAACAGGAACGTCCTTCAAATCTAGTTTCATCTTCTTCTGAAGTATAAGGCCTAGATAACTGAAACTTGTCGCCTATATACAGTGTTTAAAATATTGCCCGTCAGCCAGTCCTTGAACTGGCTACTTTTTGCCGGGACTGGTTACTTTTTGGTCAGGACTGGTAACTTTTTGGTCAGAACTGGTAACTTCAATTTTTTTCTTAAATTTCCCAAAGGAATTGACCAATGAATTTTCAGGACAGGCTAGATTTCCAATCTATTTTATACACTGCTATATACTTAATTTTATGATTGGTGACCCTGTTGCCTCTACAAATGGGGAATCACATTGGCCACACTCTACATCATAGTTGATGATGAAGCCTGATGAGCTACTGAGCCAATGTCTCTATTTTTAAATGATTAGACAACAGGTCCTCATGGTCTAACTATTACTTACAATATGATGATTGTGAGTGTTCATGTTTAGATTTAATTGTTGCAGGTACTTGGTGCAGCCAGAAGTGGAGGCTTGTTCAGCCAACAACAGCAGCGCAGCCTATCTCTCCATGAATACCTCAGCTTTGGTTTGTTGAGGGATGCAGGCGTAGCTGTACCTGAATTCAAAGTGGCACAAACTGCTGACCAGGCACATCAGTTTGCTCAGGACATTGGTGAGTTTACAAAAATAAGTTAGTCACATTTATAAGAGCAAGGCTACAGATAAGGGGCGTACACACATTATGTATGCCTCAAAATCAACCATTGACGACCAAAAATAACTTTCATGCAATTCATACCACATAAATACCTGTGAGTTTCCTTCAAGAAGCAACATTACTTCCAACGGTCCAGGGTTATATAGTAATACTTACGTTTCCATATGTCCGTCCGTCCGTAAGTAAGCTTTGTGCATTTTAGACTTCTTCTCCAGCAGCATGAGGCCTAGAAAGCTGGAACTTTGTGTACAGACTCCTTTGACTACACCATACAGCAAAATTAAATATGAAACCTGATAAGCAACAGAGCCATCCATGTTTTTTTCTTAGCCCTTTACCTTTAGAATTTGTCTGACCTATAGCAGAAAAACTATTCATCTATTTGATTTCCAATTTTGTACATATGTAGTACTTGATTAAAAAACATTTTCATTTAATCCTTTTTTTGAAAACGATTTTCATAATTATTGCGTAAACATTACAACTAAATTATGTTTTTTTTATATTATTCTCGACGACAGGAGAGATCGTACAGATTATATTCTGTGTATTCGTTTGGATTCGTTGATTTCTTGGATTCAGGAATTTTACACCCGCAGTCTTGTGCTGGGTGAGATCGTTTTCATTCTTGTTGTTTACATTCCAAATTCAAGATGGCTTCTCCGCAACAATGTAAATGTGTTTACCTGCCAACAATTCTTATCTATTGGATATCCTCATTCTAACTGTTTGGGCTGTGATAATTCAAAATTGCCTTCTACTCTTTTATTATTCGTTGCCTCATGTGTCTTTCCGATGAAGACTGGATAAACCCTTACTACAATGCGAAGGATGGAATATTTCGGGTCGGCGATAGCATTACCTGTTAACCCTCCAGGTGAACCCCGGATAGAGGAAACTAACTTTCCTGATAATACTATAATTGACTGCAAGCATTCTAGGCGAATCGCTGAATTTTCTGCACCAAGACTTTTCTCAGTTTGAGGCTCGTAATTATTTTCCGCGCCTCGCTAAAACGCCATTCTTTTTATGAAATGTGGTCTAAATGGTGGATCAAACGGTGTACGAAGTTTCACAACATTATGTCACCTGTAACACAATGAAATACACTCGTGAAAACGCCTAATTTTTCTCGGTCTCTCCCGAGAGCAAGAATCACGATGCGTCACTAATTGCCCACGGGCGCATGCATCACCCGGGGCAGGGGATTACATTGTTTGCACAAATTAGAGAAGCACACCTTATCTCTCACATGCTGTGGCAAACTAACCCTTGAGCGGGTTCAATAAAAAAGGCATTGTTGAAAAGGGCATTGAATTGTCGGCATTTTGATGTGTAATATTTACATGAGCTATAAGAAATAATGAAACTACAAGCAGTGAAAAAACAATGATTTTCACTTTTTCATGTATTTTCAGCTATGTACCACTTTTCACACTAAGTTATTTCATGAAATACGTAGCATATTTTGACAATTTATATGTCAGAAGGAAGAGAGAAAAATGCCCTTTTATTCAATGTAAAATTCGCGCTTGATATTTTAATAACCAAGTGGCGCGCTCTAACACATGATATATCGATGGAAAGTGAATAAAATTGCCTTCAATTTGGCATATCATTTGTATATGCAGCATTATGCGCACACGCAAACATATATAGTAGAAAGGCTGCAAATATATATATATACTTTTGCGCTTGATATTTCACTAACCAAGTGGCACCCTATAAAGCAAGATACATTGACGGAAAGAGAATAAAATTGCCTTCAATTTGGTATATCATTTGTATATGCTCACAGAGAAATAAAGATGCAAAAAGCCCCGCAAAATGTTTTGATGTCTTTTTGACATCGGCAATTTTTTTTCGGGTTTCGCCAGGACATAATGGGAAAGTTGTCCCATAACAAAACTTACATGATCGGGTTATGATGAAGTACAAGGTTTTTGACCACTTCCGGATATCGCCTTGATGTATGTATTTTTCCCATAAAAAATCGGGCGTGATCGGATTTTGTTTTGAGAATTTTGAATATTTTTATTGCGGGCCTCGCCATGAGATATAGGCTGAATTAACCCTTATCCCCCAAACTTCAATATTCAATATCAGGTTTACTGAAATTCAAAAATAATATTCGGTGTTATTCCAAGGTGTGAAAGATTTAGCATATATGTAGGGCAAGGTGTTCCTTTCAAGAACACCCTATATCATGGCTTACATTGCCCAGTACCTGGGACGTCCCAGCGGGTAGGTCCGTGGAACCTGTCAAAAGTTGCAAAACTTTTGTAATCCACAAATGACAATCAGAACTTCCCTGACGTAGATGGTAGTTGCGTACGCGACTCACCACCTCGTCGCCTATGAAGTCAGAAAACACATCAAGGTGAAACAAAATTGGGAAAAATTTTGTGGCTTGCGGTGCCGTTGGCAATGGCGGCATGTCAGGTGAAAAGATGTGTTAGAATATGTCTGGGACTTAGAAAATGTCCAGATTTTCAACTTCGGGGGAGTCGTATGAAAAAAAACAGGTTTAGCCGGGACATACGTCCAAATGAGTGAAATTTACATGGCCTTTGGTGCCGTCGGTGCTGATGGTAAAATTGTTTCAAATGCTTTTGAATGACGGCCAATAAATGTCCATGAAGCTCACATTGGATTTCTCTGTAAAATGCTCTTGAGTTGTCGTTCTTTCTTCCAATCAATTACAGATGATTTAGAGGATGCCAAGACTAAAACCTAGAAGGCCGAGGACTCGGGAGTTTTCCTCCAGCGACGACGAGTTTATTGCTGAAGTCCATGCTGACGAACCTTCTGATATGGAGACTACAGATGAGTGATAGTGATAGTAAGAGTGATGAAGAGGACTACGGAATGATGTCAACAGAAACCAATAGATATTTTCACCAAGAATGTGACGGCAAGGTTCTTCCCCCCTGTTCGAGGTTGCACCAGTGGAAGGATACGAAAGCTGAGGAGATGAAAGTATTCATAGCAATGACTATCGGCATGTCCTTAGTTGTACAGAGAAACTTTTCAGAGTATTTGACTACTAGTGACGTTGACGCCTTTCTTCCCAAAGTGTATGCCCAAGGACAGGTTTTGGTTCTTGCTCACGTACCATCACCTATCTGATAACAGTACAATGCCGGGACGAAACACACCTCGGTTTTCCCTAATAAATATACTTGGCTTATTGTATAACTGCATCATACATCGGTTATTCAGAGTTTAAATACCGCATCAACATATCTCTATTGATGAGAGATTGGTGCCTTGGAAAGGCAACCTCAGCTTCTAGGTTTACAACCCTGACAAACCAAAGAAGTATGGAATAAAAGCTTACATGTTGTGCTACTCGCACAATGGATATGTTTATTTATTCAAACTCTAAACTGGAAGAACCAACGAAGCTGTTTCTTTAGGTGGGAAAACATATGATTTGGTCAAAACCACATACAAAACCTCGTATTGTCCATGAGTACAATAAATACATGGGTGGTGTCGATTGTGCTGATCAAATGTTGTTTTACACTCCGTTCAAACTGAAAACTCTAAAGTGGTGGAAGCGTGTTTGGTATCATATCCTCAACGTTGCTCTTTATAATGTCTACATTCTGTACAAAGAACTTTCAAAAGATAAAACTTTGAAAACAAGCCGTCAATTCAGGAAAGAAATAGTTCAACACATTATAACCTTTGCGGACACAGACCAGGTTGTATGTCTGCGAGCGACGATAGTATTATACGACTTCATGGTCGTCACTTTCCGTCAAAGATTGAGCCTGTCGGAAGGAAGAAGAATTTATCACGTGCCTGTGTTGTATGTGCCAAAACCAGATGTGAACTTCAGCGATGTGCAGCGCAAGCAACCAACCAGCCAGTTCGAAAGAAGAAAAGAATAGGAAAAGAATCTTCATTCGAATGTGTAGAAAGCAATGTCTGTCTGTGTGTAACACCATGTTTCCGACTCTACCATATGTCACAAGATTACTGTAAAGCTTACATCAGTCTCACAGAGAAGGATGATGATAATGGACAGGAAGAAGATAATTGAAGAAAGAAGAAAGAGGTGGAAGTGTGGACAGTGTACTCTCGACCTTGTTAGGTCCCAAAAGATTGTACTTCGCATTATTCAGTGATTATTGTTATATGCTGTTGTTGGATATCTTGTAAAACTATTTCTAAAAATAAAATATTCTTTTTATTTCGTAAAAGAGACAGAGAAAGTCAATGTGAGCTGTCCGTGGAAGTTCAACTAGAGCCGCATCATGAATCCCCACCCTTATTTGGCACTATAATCTTTTGAACGGGGTAGCGGAATTTCAAATCATTTATATCATTGTAAAGGGCGAAGGACGAGTTTCAATCCAATGTGTCATTTGTACATGCGCAAACTGCAAGTGCCGTGACATCTGTCGCAAATCAAACTTTTTCTCCAAAATGATTGAGGGTACCCACCTAGCGGCTTTCATATCTCGCGAACCATTAGAGATATTTTTATTTTGTTTTCACTGTCGAGTAGAGGAGAGACTTGTCTTTATTTACATGTATCATTTGTATGTGCGCGCACAAAAATAAAGAAGCGACAAGCGTTGCGAGGAATAAAAGATATTGCTCACATGCGCTAGATGCGCGATCACCCCGGCTATCGCTATCCGTAATTGAACTTGCATGTTTCTCGCGCACTAGCAGCCCCGGGCATTATGGTACTGAGGTGCCTGTCGGTTTCACTGTGCATGTGGGGGCATATGCTACCCCTAAAAAACTGTTGCATTCGGGAGTTTTCGTGTAAACTTATGGAGTTTCCATCCTTTGTATCTCATGCGCCGTTACGAGTTTTATCATGATTTTTTGCAACTAAATCCTCTACAGTTCCATATAAAAAATCTTGTATGTGCTTTGAGTATTCTGTATTTATCAACAGGAAATAAAGATTTTCTTTTGATGACTGTGGAAAACTAACTATGAGGCGCATCGTATTATTTTTTATATATCTATAAAGAGGAATAGTGTATCTAGAAGTCCATGTAAAAAGAATTATTGCGCTTCCTAAATAAACATTTTACAAGGCTCTAAATAAAGACAATATTTAGATTGTTATAAAAATTGTTCTAGACACGGTAAAACTTTCATTCAAAGTCGCAGTTATGTGTCAACTATTCGACTACGTGACCCGCTAGGTATTTTTGTTAGGAGCATGATATTACGACCGGGATTCGCGAAATAGATACACTAGTTGGCGCCTCCCTACAGAAAATAATACAGCCAGCGGGGCTAATTAGCAGATAACAGTGGCTGGCACTGTACAATATTCAGCCACGGTGCCTTGTAAGCATATATAAAGTAATCAGCGTCATGAGGTTTAGAACCTATTTTCATATAAGGCCTAGAAAGCTGAAACCTTGTATACATACTCCTTGACTATTGAGGATTATAATTTATAGCTTTGGTGACCTTGTGGCCCTTTAAACCTTTTGTCACGGCATGGTGTATGGCATCCGTCCAAACTTTGTGTATTTTTGACATAAGGCCTAGAAAGCTAAAACTTTGTTTACAGACTCCTTGACTAGTGAGGATTTGGTGGCCCTATTGCCCCGTAAAAGGGCCACAGAGGCCATGCCCTTAAAACCATTTTCATCTTCTTCTCAAGAAGCATAAGGCCTAGAAAGCTGAAACCTTTTAGCTTTGGTTGCCCTGTTGTCCATATTAACCCCCACGACGCTGAATACTTTATATTTTCTACAAGGTACTGTGGCTGAATTTTCTTGTACGGTGCCAGCCACTGTTATATGCTGGTTAGCTCTACTGGCTGAATTATTTTCTGTGGCGAATCGCGTCCATTTTTACAAGACATGGCATATTTACATCTCGAAGGGGGGATAAAAAAATTCATCACTTACAATTCTAAGTCGCCAATCCTGTAAAGAAATGGCCAAAACGTATCCCAAATTTTCAATGGAATTTCTATCACACGCGGAACGGTTTCGATATCGAAAGTAAAGTTGTCTTCATTTCAACCGCTATTATTCAATAAATTCACCACGCATACGCCTTATTACTACAGTAGGAATCACTGTATGTACTGCTTCACAACCACATACAAATTATTTGGAGGAATTCTTTAAAACGATTATTACAACTATTTGAAAATTGTCATTATTTCAAGTGTAATAAAATCATATAAATACTGAACGCACATATGCAAATAATATACGTACAAAGAGATAATCGGTCATTATGGTGATATCTTTTCATTTAAATACACTGTCCTGAACAAAAGAAACGTTGCCAAAGTAAGTGAGTGATTTTGCGTGAAAACGTTCCGCCGTGTATAGAGTTATAAGTGAAAGAATCCCCCTGGGGCACTCACGTGGCCCGAGCACGTGCAGGCAAAAGTGTTAGACTCGCTGTAATATTAACTGTCGCGTATACAAAAATTGTCTTTATTTCGAGCTTGATAAATAGCTTACTATTATGGGTACAAATATAAATTGGGAATATGTGATCGTATAGCATGGTTTAGAAGAAATGAAATAAGAGTGTAGGGTACCATCAGCTATTCAAAACAGGCTTTGATAATCAAAAGGCTATACGGTTTTTTAGCTCACCTTTACAAAGTAAATGTGAGCTTATGTCGTGGCGCTTCGTCCGTCGTCCGTCTGTCTGTCCGTCTGTCTGTCCGTCTGTCCGTCTGTCCGTCCGTCCGTCTGTCCGTCCGTAAACTTTCAGGAAAAAGACTACTCCTCCTAAACGAATGCAGATATCATTCTGAAATTGTAGTATGTTATACCCATGGTGATTCCTCACAGAAAGGTAGACGTTTCAGTTTTGAGAATATAAGATGGCCGCCATGGCAGCCATATTGAATTTTCAATTAGATTTTACGAAAAAGACTACTCCTCCTAAACGAATGCAGATATCATTCTGAAATTGTAGTATGTTATACCCATGGTGATTCCTCACAGAAAGGTAGACGTTTCAGTTTTGAGAATCCAAGATGGCCGCCATGGCAGCCATATTAAATTTTCAATTAGATTTCATGAAAAGACTACTCTTTCTAAACCAACCTAGATATCATGCTGAAATTGTAGTATGTTATACCTATGGTGATTCCTCACAGAAAGGTTGACGTTTCAGTTTTGAGAATCCAAGATGGCCGCCATGGCAGCCATATTGAATTTTCAATTAGATTTCATGAAAATGACTACTTCTCCTAAACCAATCTAGATATCATTTTCATATTGTAGTATGTTATACCTATAGTGATTAATCCAACAAAGGTAGCCGTTTCAGTTTTGAGAATCCAAGATGGCCGCGATAGCAGCCATATTGACTTTTCAGCTGCAGATGACACATCATTATTACTAAATTTTAAGCTTTCATCAAGTGATCACTCGCACTATATAAATTCACTAATTTGAACTTACTAATCATAATATTATCTTGAATATGAAATATTTAAGATTGTCATGCAAGTTGTTCTATATTTTTAAGTGTTTCTAAAACATTAAGATGAAAGACAAACATAATTAATTAATTTGTTTAAAATATTTATGGCTGCATAAACTAGCTGCAAAAACCCAATGACATTAAACATCATGTTGAATTTTAAACAATGGTATCTCCCTTATATTCCTTTTAAATACCACACAAAAGGGGTCAACCAGAGTTCAGATATTCCTATGCTTTTCTAATACACATCCCAATACAGGCTGCTAGCATCACAGTCTCAGCTGCTAGTCTGTTGCATAATCAACCTGACCTGAAATGATAGAGCATTATGCTATATGGCCATGTGTATGCAATAAGAGTTATGGAAATTAGACTTGTATTCTCATGACAGTGATATGTTCTTTTTAAGAATAACAACTTACACAAAACTTGTCAACAATAAGCTTTGTGTTTAGCAATCTACATGATAAGTTGATGTGGAAAGAGTTATTTTGCATCAGGTTCCAGTTCCTGTGTTTTACTCATATTTGTACCATTTTTATATCTAACAGAAGTTCTTCTTGACACAAAATCAATTTAGGACATAAGCTAACTATATTTTGTGAAATTATATATATTTTTCACAACAATTCATGTTCTCTCATGTCAAGTCTTTTAATACCACACATAAGGGCTTAGCCAGAGTTCAGGTTTACATGCTCAGCACACTAGGATGCTTCTCCAAATATACGTACACAAAGCCAAATACACAAATTGCTACACTCTCCTTAAGGATCTGGGGCTAGCAGCCCTGCCTGCTTGTATATTGCATAGTAATCATGACCTAATTGATAAATAGAACATAATGGACTTTATGGAAAGTATATAAATTGTCTTTATGAAAAGTATACTTGTATTCTATTAAAAGTAATACTTTTTACAAATAACAATTTAAACAAGTCAAGAATCAGCTTTTGTGTACAACAATCTGCATGATGAGTTAATATTAACAAGTCAAGAATCTGCTTTTATGTACTGTAATCTACATGATAAGTTAATAATAGAGGTATTTTGTATCAGGTTCCAGTTCCAATACCATGTGTTTGATAAATACCTGTAAAACTAAATGATAATTGTATCATGCTGAAGGGGTTCTGGGAACAACATGTCATCATAGAAGTCATTATTTTTCAATTAGATTTCAGGCCTAGTACTACTCCTATTAAATCAATTAAGATATCATTCTGAAAAGTGAGTATTTTTTTATATAGTGATTCCTGACAAAGACGCATTTATTTTATTATCAAGAATCCAAGATGGTCAATATGTCAATTATATTGAATTTTCAATTAGATTTCATGAAATTCATTGAAAAGAATACATTTCCTGATCAATCAAATCAATGTCATTATATTTGTATTGATACGCTTGTTGTAATATTTATCAACACTATAAATACAGTTACAAAAAACTGTATGAATCATCTTCATCTGCGAACAGCCTGAAGCATGACTGTTTTAATAAATCCTTTTTAATAAAACATAAAATGATAAAAGTTGTTCACTCCATCAGTGGGTTACATAATTCCTGACACTTCATATATGGCAAATAACATAGCCAGTGAGGGATAAATATACATTTTTTAATCATCTATATCTGATTACGGTCTGAACAATGATTATCTAGATAATTATAATGATCATTCAATTCAAACAAATCCTTTTCAAAAGCATTTAAAATGATTAAATTTGTTCACTCCCAACACTAACTGTTAGGTTTTTTACTCCTTTGTTCCCATGCAATTAATTTATTCCAAATTGAAAATTTTGGTTAATGAATAACAAATTATCTTTTATTTTTTTTGATATGCTAATAAAAGATATCATTTAATATTCATCTTCAAAACTAATTGAACAGCTGTCTGAACAATTCTTTTTTTACAAAGTCTTTCTCACCAATTCTCTCTGTTAGTTAAGATACTTCAATAAACATATTACTGAGTTGACCTCCAGATTATTTCCATTGCAAACCTCTCTTCTACCCCCACCCCTTCTATCCCCCCTTTCCCACCTCCCTTTTTTTCTCCTGTCCTTCCATTGCAAACCTCTCTTCTATCCTCCCCAACCACCCTCCCCCCCCCCCCCCCCCCCCCCCTTTCCCCTCCTATCCTTCCAGCCCCTCTCCTGCAACTCTCCTCTAAAGAGTATCTGTATTGCATATTGAAATGAGGGGAGAACACTCACTATATGGAATAACAGTAACTTACATAAGAGGATAAGTTACATAAGCTACATGCAGGTGCAAGAGGTCATCATAGGTCATCATATCTAGTGATTAGCATAAACCCCCAAGTTGCTAGCCTATTCTGACCAATCAGATTGCACTAACATATGTCAAGATTTAAGATATTCAGAAATCTTCAGTTAGAATTACATGAGACATATCACTAGCTGAATTTGTGATTTGTGTCAGAGGGATATATTCCAAATGTTTATGTGCATCATCTTTTTAGTTCTTTGGAAGTTGAGAGTGTGACTAAATGAATACTCCTAAACCAATCAAGATATCATAATGAAATTAATACAGATGCCCACATAAAAGTAGCATTTTGAAGATTAAAAAGTCCAAGATAGTCACCAATTCAGCCATAGATATACAACAAAGTTATACAAAAACCTACTGCTTGTTAACAAATCATTATTATATCATTCTAGTATTAATGTTTGTTCAAGCTCTAGTGGTTTCCAACAGAAGAATAGCATTTTAAAAGATAAAAAAATCATGATGGCAGCCATAATCAATTATCATATAAAAGATGGTTACACAAACCATTTTACCACATCATTCATTTTAAGGTGAGCTTCTGTACCCTCGGTACTTTTATTTTAATTGCGAATATGCAAACTTTACACCAGATTTGAGATAATACTTTTGTCTTTACGATGATATAAAAATTATAAAAAATACATTGATTGGTTCAGAATACAAAAATTATGAAAGCAGCTTACCCTCAGTTACTAGAGAACAAATCTGATAATTGCGACAGCTTGTTGCATCGTATTCCTTTAATTTAGCGTTATTTTTTATGGAAACAACGACAATTCTTTTGTCCTCATTGTGATATAAAAATTATAAAAAGCGCTGAAACAAATATCGAGCAAGAAAGGAAGGGATGTAATAAAATTGCTATGTGAAAAGTTTTCTTTGCATGTGCACGAACTTTACATAAAATAAAACATCGTTCTTTACTCTTTATTCTGATATATTTGTTAAAATGAGCTAAGTATTTCATGAGTTATAACAGGAAAAAATGAATAACACTTCTTTTTGAGATACTTACAGTTTTATTAGTTCTTTTGGCGCAATGACATGTTATATATCAAAATAACGACAATGTTTGTCTCTTTTCAATGATATGTATATATGGGCTGTAACAATTAGTTATTTAGATATCAAGTCTCAAAGTTGCTCTGTCAAACGGGCCACATATCTACGGATATAACAAGTCAGAAGTTGACTTTTTCGCGGAGCTTTCTGTATCTTTATTCATTATTGCGCTTGTACAAATTACATATGGAATTGTAGACAATTCTTCAATCTTTATTTTGATACAAAAGAATTCAAAATGTGCCGAATAGTTTTTGTAATATTAAGTGCAATATAATGGTATGTAGCTGAAAATACCTGAAAATCAATGTTTTTTCACTGCTTGTAGTTTCATTATTTCTTATAGCCCATGTAAATGTCATACATCAAAATGACGACAATTTAATGCCATTTTCAACAATGTATTTTTCTTGAAAATCTGCACAAGGGTTAGTTTGCCACGAGGTGTGAAAAATAAGGTGTGCTTCTCTAATCTGTGCAAACAATGTAATCCAGTGCCAGTGTTTCCGCTGACTTTTTAAACTGCCGGTACTGTGTACCGACAGGGGTAATTTTTTTTACAGGTACAAAAACAAAATCGCCGGTACCATGTCATCCTGCTACATCAACGTAGATGTTTGCGCTAATGCTACAACCTATCCCCTGCAGTGTTGTTCCTAGAGGGGGTCCTGGGGACATTTGCCTACCCTTTTTGCTTGGTGTCCCTTAAAATTTGGAGAAGTAAGATAATTTTACCATTGTAAGGGGTCCCATCCACTCAGAAAAGGCCAAAATGACCCCCTTAACTGACCACCTAGGAACAACACTGTCCCCTGATATCCAATAGTCTTCTGTCGTATCCCTGACGGGTGGTTGCCTAGCGCTATTTATAGTCTATCTGTTTTCAGACAAACTATTTCGAACTCCATACACTGTTGTCTAGTGATGTAGCACGTGGAAATCTAAGAGTGCGTGATTTGGAGCTTAGCGGGAGACTGCAATGAGAATCAGATTTATTATCTATTATTTAAATAGCACTCCTATTGGTTAATTTGAATCACGAGGTGAGCACGCGGAACGAAGCCAAGAAACTAGTTTGCAGCTATCGCTGAAAGGGCATCATTTGATTGCCTTGCTATATATAGCGATACGACAGAAGACTATAGAAGGATATCAGGGGATAGGTTGTAGCATTAGCGGAGACATATATGCTGATGTAGCAGGTAGGGCTGCAACGATTCACCTAGACAACTTCGATTCGATTTTTAGCTCATCTGGCCTATAAGGCCCGATGTGCTTATGGCATGGCATGTTGTCCGGCGTCCGTCCGTCCGTCCGTCCATCCGTCCATCCGTCCGTCCGTCCGTCCGTCCGTAAACTTTGTGGAATTCCGACTTCTTCTCCAGAACCATAGGGCCTAGAAAGCTGAAACTTTGTGTACAGACTCCTTGGCTAGTGAGGATTATAAATTATAGCTTTGGTGGCCCTGTGACCCCTAATAAGGGCAACAGGGGCCACGCCCTAAAAACCTATTTTCATCTTCTTCTCCAGAACCATAAGGCCTAGAAAGCTAAAACTTTGTGTACAGACTCCTTGTCTAGTGAGGATTAAAAATTGTAGCTTTGGTGGCACTGTGACCCCTAATAAGGGCCACAGGGGCCACACCCTAAAAACCTATTTTCATCTTCTTCTCCAGAACCATGAGGCCTAGAAAGCTGAAACTTTGTGTACAGACTCCTTGTCTAGTGAGGATTAAAAATTGTAGCTTTGGTGGCCCTGTGACCCCTAATAAGGGCCACGTCCTAAAAACCTATTTTCATCTTCTTCTCCAGAACCATAAGGCCTAGAAAGCTGAAACTTTGTGTACAGACTCCTTGATTATTGAGGATTATGAATTGTAGGTTTGGTGACCCTGTTGCTCCAATGAAGTATAAGGCCAGCCTTGAAAACTGTAACTTGTTGCCTATTATACTTAATTTTATGATTGGTGACCCTTTGGCCTCTACAAAGGGGGAATCACATTTGCCACACTCAACAGCATATATTGTAATTGACGATGAAGCCTGATGAGCTACAGAGCCAATGGCTCTATTTTTTAATAGAATAAACACAAAAAAAATCAAGAGACCAAGCACGAGTATCAGTCAGCACAGTGAGTCGATTCTTACACAGGAAGCAACATGCACATGCAATCATCGAGGTCATTTCTATATTGATCTTGTAAAATATAAATACTTTTGTTGTGTTGTTGTTTTTAATGAAAATATAAAAAGAGAAGTTGAAAAATATATGTAGATCATCATATTAATATGAAATATTCAAGCAATCTTCACATACTGTTAGACTTTGGCAGATCGATGTGGCTTCACTCGCATCCACGATCGGAAATTGAAACCCGAATTTCCAAATATTATCAAGAGTTATTACTTCAAAAGGCTTGTTGTCCATTTAAAAGGATTAATAAGACATATTTCCAAACTTATCAATCACATTTTATCGAAATTCATTCAAATCTTTGTCAAAGATACACTCGTGAAAGCACGATGTTTTGCATTACTTTGAATTTCAATCGTAATTTCGTGACGACAAATAACATTCCTTATATAATATTGTGCTCATGGTTATATTTCTGATCGTTATTCTTCGACATTTATACACACAAATGTTTCAATTACCTGCATGTTAATTTTGAAAAAGTCAAATATAGAAAACGTGTAAGAAAATCTGGTATATTTACACATTTAATATTGTATCAACAAAATGTTGTCATGAAATTATTACGACCACGTTTTATGTTTCGTAGATCTTTTTTAAACTGACTTGCTGATTGGTTGACCTACATAATTAAGCCAATGAAAAGGCTTGTAACAAATATCTCATTTCCAGTAAACACTTCATGCACCAAAGGTTGTTGACTGTCGTTTGTTAACAATTTGTCGAGAATAATATGTAATATGATTAAAACAAACAACAAACACCATAAGTGAACACTTATAATTTTTTTTATAGTTTTTGAAAGTAATATACGTCTTAAAATTAGTCAAAGTTCTATTTCAGCGAAAAGACAGTATGATAAATTTGACCAACTTTTATCGGTACACTGTACTGACAGGGTATGAAATTAACGGTACACCCCCAAATTTATCAGTACAAAACCGGTAATAACCGGTTAATGGGAACATTGCGTGCCCCGAGCAGCCCTCGTGTTTGCGACTAAATTGGTCGCATATGCGACTGTTTTATCTTGATGGCGATTATTTTATATATTTGGTCGCATTGTTGGCTCCTGAAATGCTACTGCTAATTGTCACCCTACTACATCATGAATATATTAATATTTGTCAAAAAGATCCATTGGCTGGAAGCCTTCAAATCGTGTTCATTTCATGGCAAGTATTTATGTACCAATTTATCAACAGTCAAGTGTTGTCGTAATTTAATTGTTGTGATAGGCTGCTATTAATAGATTGGCCAACCAGAATAAAGCTTATATTGTTTGGGATTTCCCTCCCTTAGAATGACATTGATGTCACGTTATGATTGGCCCTCTGTTCAGTGGTTGACTAATCAGAATAAAGCTTGCTTTGTCAGGGATTCCCATGCATTGCATTGTCGATTGTTTATCATATCAATACAAAAGCCTCTTTTGCTCTAAATTCTAAATTCTAACAATTGAATTTGAAGATACTTTTCATCACTGATACTTTGAAAGTAATTTTTCAATAAACCAAAGCCATCATCATTGTCGTGTTGCCAAAATCAGCGGTGAAGCTGTGAGATACGATACGACTAGAAAAATGTCACAGAAATTTTAGATTCTCGTCTCTTTCAAAACAATTGTTCATAATACATCAAAAGCATGTCAAACTTGATAAAACATTAACGGCATAGGGGCGAACATATTTGAATATATTTCATCAAATCTGTCGTTTGGTGTTGAAAGTGTCTAGAGCACATAAATCTTTCTGTTTCGCTTAGCGGCAACAAAAGGTCAAAGGCTAATGACAGCGATGATTTCTAAACAATGGCAAGCAAGGGTGAATTGAAGGGTCGTATTATTTGTTGACAACCGATTGTAATATGATTACTTGCTATTTCATCGCTTGAAAAAACAATTTTGTTGTAACTCACATGGCCATGACTTCTGACCTGATTCTTGTTAGTTTCAGTTTTATAACCTAAAAAATGCATTCTTTATATTTCTAAATAAAACTGGAATTGGAATGAATTAGAATTGACATTACAAATACAATAGTTAATCTAATGTGATTTACAAATATGATGCTGTGTAACATAAAAATTGACAGTACAATGTAATTAATTTATATCAATTAATTTATTCTTGATCTATTCATTTGCAGGGAGAGATTGCTGTTCATTTATCTGACAATGAGTTATTTGTTTATGGAAGTTGATTTCTATTTAAAAAAGTATATTATCAAAACATCTTATACTTATACAGCTACTCAAAACATGTTATTAAAATTGATAGCTTCAAAATCACCCGTTAGATACAGAATTCTTTGGTTACATTTTTGGCTCCAAAAATTCCAAATTTGGCTACCACTCATTTCTAAGTAGGAGTCACTTGGCTCCTAGGCCACAAAGTCTAGCATGAGGGCTGCCCGAGCGATGCATGCACCTGTGGGTAATTAGTGCCGCATTGTGATTAACGCTCTCGGGAGAGTACGAGAATAATAAGGCGTCTTCGTGAGTTTTGTTCATTGTGTTATAGATGACAGAATGTATTGAAACTTTGTTCACTGTTTGATCCACCATTTAGACCACTTTTCATAAAAAGAACGGCTTTTCAGTAAGGAGCGGAAAATAATTTCAAGCCTCGAACTGAGAAAAGTCTTGGTGCAGAAAAATAAAAAGAACGACGTTTCAGTGAGGAGCGGAAAATAATTACAAGCCTCGAGAAAAGGGTCAGGGTTATGATTTATGGCTTTGGTTGTCCGATGACCGGTAGATGCTGTAAATATTTGATCAATTACCAGAAACACATCGCCTGTAATCATAATTTTTGGATTTGTGACCCTGTGAGGCTGTGACCCCTACAAAGGGGGAACCACATTGGCCACCTCTACAACCTAACTTAAACATCCACTAATCTCGACCTTACCACTTCTCGATTTTCGTTCAAAGATTTTTCAAAAATATAAAAGCTGGACTTAATTTAAAAACACCTTGAATTAGCCTTTCATTAAGACAGCGTAATTATCGGCTGTGAAGAAACCGACGTGGGTTAAGGGCCATAAAACTCTCGCGGGTGTGTCGTAATAAACAGACTATACAGAATAACGCATCATTATTTCAACTGAAATACCGCCTAAATAATTGTTTTATTACCATTGATGTGGATATCTTTTTTACACCAAATGCTTAGTAGTGTTACATCGTCAAATGATTTATCTAACTGAGTGGAAAACCTTTTCTGAAAATCGTTAATTATTGCGTTTTTTTCTGTGGTAGTGTAACGATAGATGTATAGATAAGGAGGCTGATTCTGTTTATGACATCACAAAATGGGGGCGTGACCAGTCATGCATTCACTTGTTTGTTGTCAGAAAGGTCTAAGCGGCCAATCAAAAATGGCATTCAAAAACGGCTTTCATTACCAAACTAAACATATTTGAGTAGTGACCTTTGATGCACTATACAATTTTGTAATCAGACTTTCTATATTCCAAAGAAAATAGTGAAATATGTTTATGGTTATTTGAACTTTAATATGAAGCCTGTAACGCTCTAAGTTTCATTGCAGATATGTATCGACCATTTGCTGATGTTCAAAGCTAATTAGTTTTTAGTAACGCAAAACGTTTTTAGTTTTTAATACACTAAATGCTGCAAAAACTTTAATGTGCCTCAACACTTTAAAATATTCAGCCAGCGGTGCTAGTAAGCAGAGAACAGTAGCCAACAGAGAGCTTGAAAATTCTGCAATGGCTTCAGATTTGAAGATTAATGCCAAAATCCTTTTTCAGGGTAAAATTTCCATTGGGTACCTACCTTATTGCAATTTAATATATCAGATGAAAATAACACGAAAGTTGTAGAAATTTTGAAAATATTACGATAAAAAACAAAAAAACGTACCTGATCATACTTCCGCCTGCCTACTACTCGGCCCTTACATACTACACGCATGTTCCTTACAAGATGAGGTAATCCCTACCAAACCATCACTGTCATAGCTTTGGTCGCAACGGTAAGACCTAGGAAGAGAATTTATGTGTGGTTAAGTTATTGTTTTTTTGGAAAGGCTTTCCATTATTCACTTTTTCAATATAATTGTTGTAGTTTTTTTTTTCTCAAGGAGTCCTATTCACGTTCGTGTGCAAAACCATGTGCATTTTTGGAAACGAGCTTGTGTGTGTTGCTACTTTATTTTTCATAGCATTTCATTCGCGTTTCACATTTCCATATTATATCACATTTCTTGCAGGGCTGTGTTATAAATATTTTATGCGTTGTAAGACTCGCCTAATTTTTCCCTTAGTGACTTATGGCCTTTTATCGCATGTTATTCCTCACTGGGCGATTCTCACTCCTTTGTTATTACAATGCATTTTCAGTACTAAGCCTTTGTGAATTTAGTATTGTTTCCCTTCTATGCATTTATGATAAATTATGTCATGTAACATTTAAGCACATTTCTACATATTTCAAAATTTATCATGGCAGGTTTTCCTTCACACTTTTGTTCGATTTACAGCCCCTCAAAAGTTGTGAAAGCTGCCACGACCCTTTACTACCCCGAGACAGACACTCTTGGTGTGTATGTTGTTTAGCACAATCTCCTCATGACAACGAGCAGTGCAAAGTTTGCCTGAACTTCACCCCTTCTGACGGGATGACTTGGACTTTTCCGGGGCATCATCAACGCAGGTGGAAAGATTGTTGATCAAGTTCCGCCCTCTAAGAGGGCACATAAGTCTAAAGAGAGCAAGGGCTCTCTGTTGTCTTCTGCCCCTCCTCTAATGAGGAGGTTGGTGAGAAACCGCAGAAGACCTCTGACTTGCCTAAAGGAGCTCAAATGGATGGTTGTAGTGGGTCCGTACCCAGCCTTGGTAGCAGTCTGCCTCATCTGCCAGGGAGGACGTGCAAACCCGGTCTAGGGCTGGAGAGGATCGTTCATCAAGAGGTTTTTCCAGTCCTAGCGCACACCTGGCTCTGGGTCAAAACCTCGATGCTACTGTCCCAGGAACTGTCCTGATGCCTGTCCTGGTGTCTTGGCCCAAAAGCCGTTGGTTATTCCTGGTCCTACACCAGGGGTCACCACGGTCCAGGGTCTGCCCAAGAGTACTTCCCATGTTGCTTCGACAACCTCTGGGATTGAGTGTCGGAACCAGGGTCCTGCGCCGAACCAGGTTTTGACCATAGCCTTAGTGCAAGGTTATCAGGATGGTCAGGTTCCTCCTGACCCTTCTTTAGACAAGGAGATGGAAGATGGTCTGGATGACCAAGATTTTGTCTCTGAGTCTGAGGATGCTCGTGTTACTAATCCACCGAACACGATAGCAGCTTCCCTGCATCAGATGCTTGATAAGATCGGGTGTGCCCTGCCACAGGCGGTCATGCCTGAGGAACATCAGACTCAACTGAGTTCTGCCTTCCAGGCTATGCTTTCGCCATGGCGCAAGTATCAGAGACTCGGCTCCGCATCCTCCCCTCTCGGACCTCTAAGGTGATTGATCCCCTCCTATCGGTTACTCGAAAGAAATTTGATCTTCCTGACATTGTTTAGTAGTATTTAATGGGAGAGGATTGGTTGTTTCAGGTACGGATCTGGACGAAAGTGTTGTGTCCTCGGTCACCATGCAAGGGTCTTCGACCAAGCAGGGCCAGCTTATGCCTCCATTTCCGCTGTGCGGGCCGACAAGTGGGGCAAAACAAGTGGTAAAAGACGCTGCTGAGACGGCCAATACCCTAATCGATACCAAGGTCCAAGGGAAAAACCGAAACCGAAAAGGCAATGTCCTTGAAAATCTGTATCCTGAAGCGCGGGCTCGCGGCAGGGTGGAGGGTTGGAAGGGACCGATCCAGAGGCAAGAAGAACAAGCAGAAAGGTGGCTCTCAACAGCCTTTTCAGGACCACAGCAAGCCAAAGGCTGCCGAGTAGCCCGTCTGAAAGTACCCTCCTAGATCCCCCCGCCAAATGCCGAAGGGCCACTTGGGACCGGGACTCTCTGCTTGTTACGTACCCCATGTTCCAGTTGGGGGCCGCTTGAATCTGTTTATCAGGGAGTGGGAGGATGCCACAACAAATCCCTGGGTACTGTCTACGCTCAGAGATGGCCATTTGTCGTAATGGATTCATGGACCCCCTACTTTAATTATAAGAGACGAGGTCAAAGCATTGTTAAACAAGGCACCGATCAAGTTGGTACCAGAAGGTCAATATTACGCGGGTCATTACTTGACGTACTTCATTGTGACAAAGAAGGACGGGGGTTTCAGATCCGTTTTCAATCTGAGAGGGTTGAACAAACTCATTCAGGTCCTGACCTTTAGGATGGAGACACTGTCTCCTCCATGGAGACAAATGATTGGCTGTCATCAATTGATCTAAAGGATGCTTACCTGCATGTACCCATGCACCTCGACTTCAGGAAGTTTCTTCATTTCTCCTTCTACGGGACGTTCTACCAGTTTCCAGTGTTACCCTTCGGCATCTCTACAGAACCCAGGGTCTTTACCAAACTAATGTTGGTAGCAGTGCAGGTTGCCAGGTCTCGAGGGAAGTGTTGGGTTATCAACCTCAAGAAATCACACCTGACTCCTTCTCAAGACCTGTTTTTTCTTGGAGTAATGTTCAATACAGAGCAGGGGATAGTATCCCTGTCTCAGGACCAAAGTACAGAGGATCACCCTCCAGTTTTTGGAACTCAGGCTTGGCTCCAGCTGCTGGGGAATATGGCATCGGTGATAGACGTCGTCTGGCTTTCCCATTTGAAAATGATTTTAGAGTGAAACGATTATTTCCATAAGAAAATGTATTCACTTATCAGACCTCATGCTTCCGGATCTGGACGCTAATTTTTCAATCCATGTTTGTATATTTGCACTGAAATCTGATTTCTAAGGGACTTGTTACGTTAATTGTTAATCCATTCAGAAATCGTAGGAAGCTTGATTGATCAATTAGCACAATTCACTCATGTCACTTCATTTAATACTTGGGGATTAACATCAGAGAACATATCTTGTCAGTTGTGGAAACATCTAAAATAAGCCAACTACTGAGTACTCATATCTTACAGAGATGCTTCTAAATTTCAAAGAGATGCTACATGAAACTGTTACAGCAGAGTATCTGTAAGTGCTTGTTAATGAGATAAATTATAAAGTTCTCTTCTAATAAGAACTTTCATTTTATTGATATAGAAAATGAGAATATCTCCAAGTGTTTCAAGTTTCAAGTGTGTAAAGTTTCACTATATACATACCAAACACAATAACGTTTTGATTCAGCTAACCGGACGACTAGCTATCCGGCCGATTTTCACATGTTACCAAAACGTCCGGATTTGAGGAAACGAGGTTCGACTGTATCTGCAAACAGGGGGGAACTATCTTCCGCTCTCTCCTGCAAGAGACCTGGCAGTTTCTGCTTTGGTGCGACCAGCAGAGGGTGAGCGTGATCTCAGTTTACCTAGCAGTGGTGACAAAGTGCGAGCAGACGCTCTCTCTCGCCGAATCCTAGCCCCCCACGAGTGGATGCTCAACGGGTAACATTCAAGACTATTTTCCCAATTGTACGGGTCATTCCAGGTGGATTTGTTTGCGTTTGTGTACCTCTGATACCCAGATTTCTGAATCAACTGTCGGGCCCCAACCTGCTCGACAGCTAGTGCTACTCGCACCTCTGTGGCCGCCACAGAGCTGGTTTCTGGTAATGATGGGAACTCTTGCTCAACCTCCCGTTCTATTACCCTGTCTGCCAAGTCTACTGTCTGAGGAAGGAGAGCCCCATCCAAATCCAAGGTTTCAGTGGGTGGCCTGGCCTTTGTCAGGAATTCGCCTCCAGAAGAACGGAATTCCTGCACCAGTTGCACATACAATTCTGGCTTCGCGGAGGGATTAGACAAACCGTAAGTATGAGAACCGATGGCCCTGTTACCTGCGCTGGTGTTGCTAGAGGGGATCTCAATCCCTTTTCTACGACTGTAATTACTGTTCTTCCTGCCGCCTCGACTATCGGGTGTTACTCTATGGCCATTTTAGCTTTCCATATCCCTGTGTTGCAACGGTCCGTCCTTCAGTTAGGAGGATAAGTCCAGTTTGGAATCTATTAGTGGTCCTCGACTGGCTTTGGGGTTAGCTTTTCGCACCCCTTCCTCCATCTCCATTCAGTTACTGAGCTGGAAGACAGCCTTTTTGGTGGCGGTAACTTCCAGCAGGCAGGTCGGAGATAGACATGCTATGTCTTTGTATCCCGAGCTGACTGTCTTTCACAAAGACAGAATCAGCATTAGACTGCTAGATTCTTACCGTCCGAAGGTTTATCAAAATTTTCATGTGACAGCCCCCATTGAGCTTCCCATCCTTGCCAGGCCACCTCGGCAGGGGCCTCAGTTAATTCTGAAAGGTGAGACTATTTCAAGATGGCTAATGTCCACCATTTACATAGTATATGTTCACAAGGGCCATACACCACCAGAGAGTTTGAAGGCTCATTCAATTAGGGCAGTAGCAACGTCCAAGGCGTATGCTGCATCCCTGCCCATTGAGGAGAACTGCAACGCGGCTAACTGGAGCCGGTCGAGTATATGCTCAATTTGGTCAGTCAGTTCTCACCAATAGGCAGGGTCAACAACCTTAGCTGAATGGGCTTTGTTTTGTTGAGTTGACATACTGTTTTTTATGGGTGGACACTTTGAAGTTCTTGCCAAGGTTTTGGTGACAGTTTCTACTAATATCTGCACTTGTAAATACAAGTTCACTCTTTTATGCACTTCAAAGGTTTTCTGCCGCTTCAGATAGATTTTTTTCTGGGCATATTTTGTAAATTACAGTATATTTTACAAAGGGGGGGGGGGGGGGGGGGGGGGGGTGGCAGTTATTTAGCCGTAATCGCTATTTTTAGCTCTGCATATTTAACCCACTTACCCCTATCTCGCTCGCCTGTGGTATGCCAGCAGACTGTCAAGTAGACACGGTGAGTGAAGTCTACTTAGCTTGAATCTTATTTTAGCTTAAAGGCTAGTTGGTCTCATTTAGTCTCAACTTATTTAGTCAGAATTCCACTCGTATTGTTTATCTATAGGAGTCTGTATTTTGCAATAAGGTACCCAATGGAAGTTTTACCCTGAAAAAGAATCGCAACAAGTTACAACCTGTAGATGTTGCTGATTCTTTGAAGGGAAAACTTTCATTTCCTCCCTCCTCCCGCCTAATTCTGACTAATTATTCTTTATTAGCTATGAAACACTCCCGGGAAGCCGGTTACTGCAGAAATGAGCTTAAACGGAGCCCTGATACTATTTTACGTAACTGTTACATCTCAGTCGGAGCCAAAACATGTGCAAGACCGAAAGTAAGCTTTTTTTCTCTAACATTGCATTTATAAAGGTATAAATAGTGTTTGATAGAGGTCAAATATAGATATAAGAATACGTTAGACAAGTAGTTCGTCCATTGTCAGTTTGTATTAATAAGGACTTTGTGATTTGTTTACAAATGTGAGCCAATGTTTAGGTTTTTGTCGCATTTTGGTTTCAGGAAGCCATCCTTTATTACAAAATTCTTATTACATTATCAATCAAATACCAACATAACTTTTGCAAGTCATTGATTTCATTTTTCAAGCTATTTTACCAAAATATCAGTGCACCAAAATTTAAAGTATTTGCTCCGTTTAATTTCGTAACAGTAAAGATACGGCTCCGTTTTTCTTCGTAACACTCCTCATTAAAGTTCGTAACATCTGAAAATTCTTTTAAGATAAAAATTATGTAGAAAAGAAATGTTTGCATAACGATTTGACTATCAAATCATATGACAACATACTTTTATCGAAATGTGTGTCACTATTGAGAAAGAAAACGATACATGAATCAAGAAAATGAACTTTATTCCATTTCATCTACACAAAACCTGGTAATATTTCAGAAACGCTGAATTGATCTGTTCGAAATAGCAATGTACATATTCATTATTATGAGTGTAATGATGCCAGTAAGTTACATTGATAGATTGTACTCGCATCCATGTTTGCATCCCTGATAAGTTACCCGTGTCTAATTAGATGAAAATGGCACATTCTATTCAAAGGACAAACTAAGTACTGTATATTCTCTTGATGTTAACTTTCTTCATTACGAGGGGGTCAAACGTGCCATATTATATTATGCAAACTCGTTAAGTTTAACTATATCTGACTGTAAACTGTTCAATCCTATATACCCTTTTACTATCAAATGTACAAACACTCTTTTGGGTCACCAGAAACTTTATGATATGTTACTTGACTCACATTTTGTGAAACTCCCTTGCTATGATAAATGGGAACAAGTCATTGGTTTGAACTATACTGATTTAGATTGGGAATGTTTTAATATTATTGCGCACAAATGTACTCCCAGTATTGACCTAAGATGGCTACAATACAGAATAATACACAGAATACTGCCAACGAAACATTTCCTCTATAAAATAAAGTATGTTGATACTTCACTATGTTCCTTTTGTAAAGAATCTGACGAAACTATTTACCATATGTTTTGGGAGTGTAGCAAGGTGCAAAATATATGGCGTGAGTTGAAAATGTGGCTCAATACTGTAGATGTTCAACTTAGTTTTACAATCTCTCAAGTACTGTTTGGAGTGAAAGGGAAAAATAATTATGCATTAAATGCTATGATCATATTAGTTAAGAACATCATATTCAATTGTAGTAAGAAAGGATGTACCCCACATTTTTCTTTTATCAAAGGACAAATAATACAATATTATAATATCACCAAATATATTTACATTAACCAAAACCAGGAAACATATTTCTTGAAACTTTGGTCTATTTTACACATTCTATTTAGAAACAATGATTAGACAATTTTGATTTACATTGTACATTTGTGTCTCTGTATAAATATATATAATTACATATGTCCTTGTATGTGACTTTGTACACAACCCTGTATGTATACCTGAAAAAAAGGAAAATAAAAAAAAAAAGAAGAAAAAAGTTACCCGTGTCCGCGTTTTGGCTCCGACTGAGATGTAACAGTTACTAAAAATAGTATCAGGGCTCCGTTTAAGCTCATTTCTGCAGTAACCGGCTTCCCGGGAGTGATGAAAGTCAAGGTTGGGTAGGGATTACTTTCCCTTGTAAGGTACTCACGAGTAGTATGTAAGGGGTGAGTAGTGGACAGGCGGAAGTACGATCAGGTAAGTTTTTTAGTTTTAATTAATAGTGATATTTTCAATATTTCTAGAAATTTTGCTAAATCTAGTCCTAGAAAACGGATGACTGGGAGGTGTATAATATATGCTTGTTGTGTTTCAGGGGAGAGTACAGGAACACCTGATGTGGTGCTCAAGGCACAGGTGCTTGCTGGGGGCAGGGGCAAAGGATCATGGGATAGTGGTCTTAAGGGAGGGGTCAAGCTTGTATTCTCGTAAGTTACCTTGAACCCTTTTCATACTGAAATTCATATTCCACCGGTATGCAACAGTGTGGGATATAGTCATCACCCTGTCCGTCTGTCCGTCCATCCGAGTTAAAGGGGACTGCTGTTCTCAGAAACTATTTTAGATAGGATAATAAGTTTGCTGTGTGTCTTTAGGGTAGAAATACCTTGATGGAGATCCAAAATCTCATGCAACTATTTTTAATAAAGTTGCTGACCTTGTTCCATGTTTTTGACTCTGTAAGATGGTGTTTTCTTGGGGTGGGATAGCGCAGTGGGCAGCGCGTTAGGGTTCGGATCAGGGGGTCCGTGGTGTGAATCCCGCCAGGGGCTCGGCAACTTAGTCTGTTGTAGAGATGTGTTCTACATGCAGTCAGGTTTGGGTGCAATACTACACTGAATATTGGCGTAGTACCACCCATGGTTTGCTAGTGCCAGCCAATGCTCGCAGGTTTCACCACAATACATAGTCGCAATTGTGTAGCGAGCTTTCTCCCTGCAATAATACAAGCAACCGCGTTGTAAGTGAAATACTCTTGAAAGTGGTGATAGCCCACATCACCTCACCTCACCTGGTGTCTTCTTAAAGGGGCAGTAGCACGTTTTTTGATAATTTTATATTTTAAATTTTTCACTGATAATTGTAAGTTAATGCTAAATGTATTAAGTCGACAGTGTCAAAAATCACATTACACAAGCCAATCATCCATAGTCAGAGGACAAAATATGGAGATTCACATAAAATCCATTGGCGGCCATTTTTGTGTGAACACCTTTAATTCATTTTGTGTAAGAAAAATGAATCGCATGGCTAAACTTTACGTTATATATTTAAATTAGTACTGCTTCATTTCGTTTAAATACATTTTCTTTCAATTGGAACCATTTATTTTCATTTTCCTGACATCACCTCATATTCCCCATAAAAACGTGCTACTGCCCCTTTAAGTGATAATTTTCCTCAGAAACTATTTAAGGTCTAGCCGGCTGCAGGCACGATATGCGGCCCTCAGTGACCTTTGGTCAGCATCTGCGGGCCACTGGAGAGGACCGAGCATGCGCTTAGCAACGCGACCCATGACCTCTTATTAATTCAGATAATTACAGACGTTTACATGCCTCACCTAGCGAAATAAATGTTTCAAAAGCACTCTTCATCAAAAAACTAATTCAATGTTGTGCAATACTTGATGAAATTCGGCAAGGATCCCCTATTAAAAACTGAAACAAAGTCTGATTTTTACTTGAATTAAAAACATGACAGTTACAATACTTACAACATTATCGACGCAAAGGCAACAACAGTGCTGACAAAATGGGCCTATTTTCATGGCTGGTTCGTTCAGGGACGATGTCACGTTCGAGTTCCATTTCATAACACCAATAACAGAATATCCTGACACACAGTTGCTGTAATAAGATGCTTTGGGCTTGTCACAACATTATTTAGTTTTCATAAATAGTTTTGCTTTATAAATGACACCTCCGATGTAAACTGTTAGTGCTCCCGCGAATGCAACTATCGATATCTCCTGTCAAAGCTACTCTGGGACAACTATTTATTGAATATAACACTCTGAAAGTCACTTTGAATCAAAGAATATAATAAAATAATAATAAATTATTTGTGTACAGACTTTTAATTATAATCATGAACGAGCAGTAAATTGTTTCATTGTGATTCCTCATAAAATGTAGAAAATAATTATTTATTTGATTTTAAACTTGACTGAGTTCTGTTCGTTTTCCAGCAGCATTCCAAGGGGGGTAACTCCTCAGTGACTATTTCCCTTATTAATGTTATAAGCGGCTGTTGTTATTTGTGACGCAAGGGGCCATTTTATGACTTTCTGCCAAACGGGCAATGTTGCAAGTAGCGCAATAATGGATGAATTTGATTTTGGTGAGTGGAGTAAAGCAACAGGCCTACGGGAAACTACCCTACAAACATTATCATCCGAAGAACTTGTTGATAAGGAGTCACTTTTACGGTTATTTCGTGATGACATTCATGAACTGAAACTGTCAATCGGCCAGCGTAACGCTGTCATCGCTGCCATTAATCATCTGAAAACCACTAGTCCTAAGAATGATAATGTAATGTCGCCGGAAACAGACGGGAAAGCGAGTCAGGATTATTCAACGGCTAAAGGTGAGAAACTGTACTTGATACCCGATTTTGTGACAAAGCCAAGGTCTTTAAACCAACATACAGAAACTCAGCTAATAGGTAGCGAAGACACTCAGTTTGTATTAAGATCCAAATCAAAACCTCTTCCTGAGCAGGTTAGTCTAGCTCAATGGGTGTCGGCCCAGGCACGGATCCTAAAACGACTGCTGGAGGATGGTAAGACTGATGTGTGTCAGATTAAATCATACCTTGACATACTGCTCAAATTGGTGACCTCGCTCAGATTTACACTGTTCCATCAGTTATGCTGATAGATGAAGCACATCGTAAGCGCCAACATGCTGATGGACTGATTTGTTCAACAAAAAGTCAAAGTTTGTTAGAAATTAAATGTCCATTTAAATGGCGAAATAGTACAGTGAGAGATGCATATAAAGACAAAGCTTTTTACTGTTATATCGATGAGGATGATAGGATACAACTGAAGAGTGCACATAGATACTATACCCAAGTACAAGGTCAGATGGCAATATGCAAGTATAGTTCTTGTGAATTTGTTATTTATACAAAGGTGGATATGCAAGTTATTTGTGTTGATTTTGACCGGGCATTTTGGTCCACACTTAAGAGCAAACTACATTTTTTTAATGTGAAAATGTTTAAGATTTGTTTTCAAGTGAGGAGGGAGTCTGAATAAATATCTCAATACAATCAAGAATGATTCTCGTGTCCCTGAAACTTTGGAAACATGCCGGAATTTTCTGCTGTAAGACCTCCAACTTTGGAAGAAAGACAAGTTGTTGCATACATTCGTGCATAAAATGGTGCTCCTAACAAAAATACCTAGCGAGTCACGTAATCGTACAGCTGATACATAACTGCGACTTTGAATGAAACTTTTAGCGTGTCTGTAGCGATTTTTATGACAATCTAAATATTGACTTTATTTATAGCCTTGTAAAATCTTCATTTATGAACTCGCAATAATTCTTTTTACTTGAACTTCTAGATAGACTATTCCTCTTTATAGATATATAAACAATATTAAGATGATCCTCATAGTTAATTTTCCACAATCATTAAAAGAAAGTCTTTAATTCCAGTTGATAAAATACAGAATTTTCAACGCGCATACACAATTTTTATATGGAACTGTAGAGGATTTATACGTTTTCATGATTGCAAAGAATCATGATAATTCACTTAACAGCGCAAAAGATACAAATGATAAAAACTGCATAAGTATAAACAAAAACTTCCGAACGCACCAGATTTTTGGGGGGGACATATGCCCCTGCATGCACAGTGGAACCGACAGGCACCTCGGTACCGTTATGCCTGGGGGTGCCAGTGCGGGAGAAACATGCAAGTTTAATTAGTGATAGCCAGAGTGATCGCACAACTAGCGAGTGTGAGCAATGTCTTTTATTCTTTAGTTTTGTGTGCGCATATATATGTGATATATGTAAATAAAGACAATTCTCTCCTCTACAAGATGGTGAAAAAATTATAAAACTTTCTCTAATGGCTCCTGAGATATGAATGCAGCTAGGTGGGTACCCTCGCTCATTTTGAGGTTAAAAATGAAATTTGCGACACTTGTCGCAACACTTGCCACTTCTTTATTTTTGTGCGCACATATACAAATGATACATGTAAATAAAGACAAGTCTCTCCTCCACACGACAGTGAAAAATATATTAATTTTTATCCTACCTCAACTTAACATAAGTTGCTATACTCACGTACTCGATGAGAAATGGACAATACCGCGAGAGTTTTCGAAAGAAGTCCCAGTAAGCTGCCCCAGCTCACTAAGCGTGAGCGGGATTGTCCTATCCATGGAAAGAAAGTAGTCCAAAATCACTTCTTGCTACTCACATGTTGTGTCAACACGTGTTTTGTTTTCGTACACATTTCCCTAATTCAAGGTTTGGTTTTGGTTCTTTCTTCCTTCGACCCTTTGCCTTGTTGTTTTGCTGCCCCATAATGTCCTTATTGCACTTTTGATCTTCCCGATCATTAATTATCACCTGAATCTCTCGCGTAATTTCGCGATCTTTTTCACGGTCAAAACAAACATGGCGTCGCACCACTCCCCTCTTGCGATGTCTGGCCTTCAATCTGGGTTAATTACTTTCTCCCAACTTGCATGGCCTGTTGTTATGGGCGACTTTCACACCTCTGCTGGTTTCCCCTGGCCTACGTGCAGTTTGGCACGTACGCTTTTTTCACTGCACCGAATGCGGTTCGTTACAACTTGGGATATTTAAAAACCCATGGTTTTTTTTTTTTACGCTTTTTTAATTATAATTCCTATTATAATTAATTCGTAAATTCCCTCATTCTATATATAATATCTTTGCATTTATATATAAACTTTCTTACATAATTCTATGTAATTCTCTTAAAGCTACACAACCAAATCTTATAAAAAAAAATTTCTATAAAAAAATTTCTATTTTTGTTGTTGTTTCTTTACCTCTTGCATGTTCCCCTCTAACCTACTCCCCTCGGGGGTTTGTGTTTTACATGCATGTACCTGCTAATTTTTATATAATATCTATATATAAAAATTTTCTCATCTCTTAAGGATACACAATCAAATCTAAAAATAAATTCTTTCTCCAATGAAATTTTTTTAATTTTTGCATTGTTATCTCCCCTTTTTCATGCAAGCTTCTGCTTTAATTTATCCCCTCCGGGGGATTATTTTTAAATCAAAAAAAAAAAAAAAAAAAAAAAAATCTTTTTTCTGCTTGCTTATGTATTACCCTCTTGGCATTGTTTTGCTTGCCTTTGCAGTGATTTATGCCCAGAGTGATCTGCAGTGCGTGTCCCTCTGCTAAGTCAGCCAGAGACCCTCACGCTCGCTGTCCAGACTGTCTCCCTTGGACGTGTTCCATCGCCTCTCGGTGTGACGAGTGCCGTCCTCTCTCACCCTCGGACTTCCTGCTCTTCGCGGCTGCTCGCCGGAAGCGTTTCCTTCAGCACCTCTGCCGCACCTCGATGTCTTCCACCTCCCCTCGCCACTCGCTGACGCCTACACCTCCTGTGCAGGATCCCCCACGAGCTCCCACGCCTCCCAGGGATCCTACACCCCGAGGGACCCTACGCCTCCCAGGGATCCTACACCTCCCAGGAACCCTACGCCTCCTCCTTCTGATGCCGTCCCTCTGGGCCTGGAACAAGCCGTCCTCTCCATGCTGGACAAGGCCTTGGCTGCTCGTCTCCCACCTCCTTCAGACCAGCTTCAGGACCAGCGCCAGGATCAGCGTTCCTACCACCGCCAGGACCAGCGCCAGAACCAGCGCCAGGACCAGCGCCTAGACCAGCGCCAGGACAAGCGCCAGGACCAGCGCCAAGACCAGTGCAAGGACCAGCGCATCGACCAGCGCCAGGACCAGCGCCAGGACCAGCGCATAGACCAGCGCAACGACCAGCGCAACGACCAGCGCCAGGAGCAGCGCAACGCCCAGCGCCAGGACCAGCGCCAGGACCAGCGCCATCGTGACCAGCGCATCGAGCACTAGCGCCGGCGCCCTTCGCCTTCACCCCCTAGGGGACGCTGTCCCTCCAGACACTCCAGGTCCCCTCTTCGTTCCCGGAGCAGATCTCCATGCCGTCAGCGGCGCCGCATACGCTCCTCTACGCCCTCCCGCTCTCGCAGCCCGGTGCGTAGGCACTCCCGCTCGTCCTCCAAGGAGACGTCATCATCCCACCGTTCTGCCAGGACCGCCAGGACCCTACGCCTCCTAAGACTCCCAGGTCGTCCAGGAAGAAGCTTCCCCCTTCAGACCCGGACAGAGAGAAAGACTTTAACCCCGACTACGACGAGGAGGAGGATGACAACGCCACCTACTTAACTCTGCGGTTGATCCCCGAGTGGATCGCGGACCGGCTTCCTCAGGGCACTTCCCCCGGCGAGTCTGCCTCCATCCACACCGTACGTGAGGACCCGGATGTGATGCTTCCGCCCAACCCGGACGTCCTAGATGGTGTCGCCTCGTTGGAAGACGACTTCTCAAAGCTCTCCATCTCTTCCTCACTCAAGTCTTCCAAGCCTGCAGCTCCTCTGCAGGTCCACTCCTTAAGCAGGTACGACAAGGCCGCCTCTTTGGACGACGCCATCGGCCGCCTCGCCTCTCCTCTGGCCCATGCCTACAAGGTGCAGGACGCCAAGATCGCTGCGATGGAGGCATCTTTCTGCAGGACCTTCAGACCCCTCTCCATGCTCCTGTCTTCTACAGAGGCCCTTCTGGCTGACTTGGACCTGGACAACCCTCAAGACTTGACCACCAGACCACAGTCTTCCAGTGGCAGCGGCGTACCAGGGCGTTGGGTTTACCGGGAGCGTTTTGTAGAAGAGTTTCTTCTAGCTCAGCCATGAATATGTTGGCGTATGAGGGTGCAAGTTTAGTCCCCATAGCTGTACTTGTAGGTAATTGTCTCCATTAAAAACTAAGTTGTTTTTGTGGAGTACTAGTTTGAGTAGGTTGAGTAGTCCAGTGGGAGATATTTGCCAGTCTGGTTTGTATCTTCTGATGGCTTTTGCTATTGTGTGTAAGCCCTCGCCATTTGGGATATTGGTGTAGAGTGAGGTGACATCCATTGTGACTAAAAGGATGTCTTTGTCATTATCTACGTGATAAGACGTGATTGTGTCTTTAATGTAGCTGGGGTATTGACAGACGAACTCTTTGATGTGTTCATCCACAAAGCTATTGATTTTTTCAGTTGCTGTGTTATTGCCGCTGATGATTGGACGACCTGGTATCTTACCAGGTGTAAGACACTTGTGTATTTTTGGTAGGAGATAGAGTCTACCAGCTACTGTGTCCTCCGGCAAAAGACCGGCTAGACATTTGTAGCTCATATCTTCTTTGAGATACAGATTTGTGAGTTCTTTAGTTATTTCTTGACTAAAGTATAAATATCTTTTAAAACAGAAAACAAAACAAGTCTTCTCTCGGCTGGATCTCGATCTGTTTATTCAGCTTAATTGCACTGCCATCACCTACAACATATAAACAAAATGTTTATAACATAGACAAATTAAAGAAAATGGTCACACAGTCTTAAAAACTATTACACACACCACTTCATACAATTAGTAGCCCTGAATAACGGGCAAAAAACAAACCGGAATGAAATCCGCTGCTTCCGACTTTTCCTCTGCCAGCGGTATTACCGAAACCGGAAGTCAACGCCGGTGATCCGCCGAAATTTTTCCCGGTACCGGAAGTTCTCCCGCTCCGCCGGCGGCGGAACCCACAAAGTCACGTGACCCACTCAAAGAGTATATAAGCAGAGACAATTTCATTGCTACTTCAGTCTGAACAGTGGACCAAACTAGTCACTCATAGCAAACTCTTGCCCCTTAGGCGATTGTAAGGCCACCCCCTGTCTTACTATATGCATCCAAATAATTTGAATTCTAACTGATAAGAACTTGCCAAATTCACAATTGTGATAAAACTATTCTTTGTCTTTTGATATCGCCACGAAATGGCATTAAGTGAGGTCCATAAGCAAAGTTGTTTGTTAATTGTGCAACCCACCGGGTATACAACTTACCGCTCGACGAGGTTATCGTCACACTACCGTCACGTTTTCATCGGTAAAAAACAGTTTGAAGGGACACGTCTCCCATACAGTGGTACTGGCTTTAAATGTCAAGAAGAATGCTGATTTCAAACAATTACACTGTTAGAAAAAGTAGTTATTAAAGACAAGTGACACTCGAAGATGTGCTTCAAGCAGATTTGATGCAACGTCATTCAACTTGATGACCAGAATAAGTACATATTTTCAAAATAACGTATCTGTCAATTTAAAGAGTAAGTAAATTGTTAGTAATATCAAGGGAAACTGCATCATCCGTGTCTTACGAAACATTGCTGTGAGTCATTGGCTTTAATTTGGATAAGCATGAAAAACGCTGACAACATAAATTTGTGTGCTTGTCATAATTGTTCCAAAACCATACAGCACACGTTCACACGTGCCGTCGCCTACATTTAAAAAACTGTCGCCCCAGTTTAGAGTGCTATACTTTAACTATATTAATCAGACATGTATGTTGTGTTTGCATGCATTTTTAGCTCATCAGGACTGAAAGTCCAGATAGGCTTATGGCATGGCCCGTCGTCCGTCGTCCGTCGTCCATCCGTCGTCCGTCCGTCCGTAAACTTTTGACACTTTCGACTTCTCCTCATGAACCATACACATTAGAGAGCTGAAATTTTGTGTACAAGTACCCTAGCATATGGAGATTCCAATTTGTAGCTTTGGTGACCCTGTGACCCCAAATAGGGTCACAGGGGTCACAACTTTAAAAACCTATTTTCATCTTCTTCTCCAGTTCAAGAAGGACTAGAGAGTTAAAAATGATATGTGCAGACTCCTTGGCCAATGGGGATTCTAATTTGTAACTTTGGTGACCCTGTGATCCCAAATAGGGTCACAGGGGTCACAACCTTAAATACCTATTTTCATCTTCTTCTCCAGTTCCAGAAGGACTAGAGAGTTAAAAATGATATGTGCAGACTCCTTGGCCAATGGGGATTCTAATTTGTAACTTTGGTGACCCTGTGATCCCAAATAGGGTCACAGGGGTCACAACCTTAAATACGTATTTTCCTTTTCTTCTCCAGTTCCAAAAGGAGTAGAGAGTTAAAAATTATATGTGCAGACTCCTTGGACAATGGAGATTCTAATTTGTAACTTTGGTGACCCTGTGACCCCAAATAGGGTCACAGGGGTCACAACCTTAAAAACCTATTTTCATCTTCTTCTCCAGTTCTAAAAGGACTAGAGAGTTAAAAACAATATGTGCAGACTCCTTGGACAATGGGGAATCTAATTTGTAACTTTGGTGAACCTGTGACCCCAAATAGGGTCACAGGGGTCACAACCTTAAAAACCAATTCTCATCTTCTTCTCCAGTTTCAAAAGGTCTAGAGAGTTAATATTGATATGTGCAGACTCCTTGGACAATGGGGATTCTAATTTGTAGCTTTGGTGACCCTGTGATCCCAAATAGGGTCACAGGGGTCACAACCTTAAAAAACTATTTTCATCTTCTTCTCAAGTTCCAAAAGGTCTAGAGAGCTGAAATTATATGTGCAGACTCCTTGGCCAATGGGGATTCTAAATTGTAGATTTTGTGACCCCATGACCCCAAATAGGGTCACAGGGGTCACAACCTTAAAAACTTATTTTCATCATCATCTTTAGCTCCTAAAGGTCTATTGAGCTGAAAGACTGCATGTAGACTCCTTGGCCAATTGGGATTCTAAACTGTAGGTTTTGTGACCCCATGACCCCAAATAGGGTCACATGGGTCACAATCTTAAAAACCTATTTTTCTCCATGAGATGACAGTCTATGGCAAATTTATTTCTCCTTGGATATTTTAGTGTGGACTTCTTTCACTGTCTGATATTGGCAATCTAGAAAGTGTTGAATAATAATACATTTGTTTTGTAATTTTTTTATAGGTTTTCTTGCAATTGGTAACATCAGTTTCATTTTTAGCTCATCTTGCCTGTATAAAGCAAACTTGATATGATGCCTGATGAGCTACAGAGCCAATGGCTCTATTTTTTTGTATTCAGTGTGTGATCTATTATCCAAAGATAGATTTTTCAACATTTGAATTTTATTATGTCCCCCGAAATATTTTTCGGGAGACATAATGTTTTCACCTCCGTCCGTGATTCCGTGATTCCGTCATTCCGTCATTCCGTCATTCCGTGATTCCGTCATTCCGTCATTCCGTCATTCCGAAATGCTTTCTTTTCCGGGCCATATCTCAAAAACCGTTCAATATTTTTTCACGAAACTTGGTATGTGCTTAGACCTAGTGATGGAGTAGTGCCTTTTGCTATTTTGGTTATTCTGAATTTTTTATTTATTCTGGTTTCCATGGAAACAATTTGAACTTAGTGCATATTCGGGGTAGGAACCTTTTCCGGCCTCTATTTCAAAAACCGTTCAATATTTTTTCACGAAACTTGGTATGTGCTTAGATCTAGTGATGGAGTGGTGCCTTTTGCTATTTTGGTTATTCTGAATTTTTTATTTTTTCTGGTTTCCATGGAAACAATTTGAACTTAGTGCATATTGGGGGTAGGAACCTTTTCCGGCCTCTATTTCAAAAACCGTTCAATATTTTTTCACGAAACTTGGTATGTGCTTAGACCTAGTGATGGAGTGGTGCCTTTTGCTATTTTGGTTATTCTGAATTTTTTATTTTTTCTGGTTTTCATGGAAACATTTTGAACTTAGTGCATATTGGGGGAGGGTTTCATTTCCGGACCATATCTCCAAAACCGTTCAATATTTTTTCACAAAACTTTGTATGTGGTTAGATCTAGTGCTGGAGTGGTGCCTTTTGCTATTTTGGTTTTTCTAAAAGTTTTATTTTCCTGGTTTCCATGGAAACAGTTTGTACTTAGTGCATATTTGGGTAGGGACTGTTTCCCAGCCATATCTCAAAAGGTATTCAATATTTTTTATGAAACTTGGTATGTGGTTAGACCTAGTGGTGGAGTGGTGCCTTTTGCTATTTAGGTTATTCTGAATTATATGATTTTTCCTGGTTTCCATGGCAACAGTTTCAACTTAGAACATCTGGTGTGAGGACCATTTCCGGGCCATATCCCAAAAACTATTTAATATGATTTTACGAAACTTGGTATGTGGTTAGACCTAGTGGTGGAGTGGTGCCTTTTTCCATTTTAGTTATTCTGAATTATTTTCCTGGCATCTATAGAAACAAGTTGAACTAGGTGTATATGGGGGGTAGGGTCTGTTTCCGTACTTTAGCTTAAAAACTATTCAAAATATTTTTACTAGACTTGATATGTGGTTAGAACTGCTGGGGGAGTGGTGCCTTTTGCTACTTTGGTTATTCTGAATTGTTATTTTGCTGGTTTCCATGGAAATTTGAAATTTGTACATAATGGGGGTAGGGTCACTTTCGGATTAAATGTTAGCGGGGGACATCACAGTGCATCACATGCACATATTTCTAGTTGAAAGATAAAATAATAACTTTATTCATAGGATATATCTGAAGAGGCATTTTTCTCCCCCGCCGCAGCGTAGAACAGGGGACATTGTATGCAGCAGCGTCTGTCCGTCTGTCCTCCGTCCTTCCGTCCGGATTCTTATTAACGCGATATCTCATGAACCATTGCACATAAAGCCTTCATATTTGGTCACAGCCTACACTGGGAGATTATGCAGATGCAAGGTACTTTGGGTGACAGTGACCTTTTTTTCAAGGTCAACACTGCACTTTGAAACTCTTGTCAACGTGACATCTCATGAACTGTTTCACCTTATGTCTTCAAGTTTGGTCACTGTCTACATTTGGAGATTACGCAGACACCAGTCACTTTTGGTGACCCTGACCTCATGTTCAAAGTCACCTTGTAACTTTGACCACATTTGAAACTCTTGTTAAAGTGAGATCTCGTGAACCGGTTTACAAAAAGTCTTTATTTTTGGTCAAAGTCTACGATTATGCAAACATGAGTAACTTTTCGTGACATTGACCTTATTTTCAAGGTCACTACCTTTAGAATCCATCCCAAATTCCATTTCGGCACGTGGAATGCGCAGACGTCATACCACTTTTGAACTCTTAACAAGATATCTCATGAACCGTTGCACTCAAAGCCTTCGTATTTGATCGCAGCCTACACCGGATACGTTTGGTGTCCTTTACCTTATTTCAAGGTCACTTATTTGACCACTTATGACACTCTTGTTGATATTTGATATTTAGTCACAGCCTTCATTTGGAAATTACGCCGACTCCAGTGACTTATTTGGATCTTTAGCTTATTTTCAAGGTTACTTCAACAATTTGACATTTGAAACTCTTGTTAACATATCTCATTACATAGACACCAGTTACTTTTGGAGACCTTGACCTTATTTCTAAGGTCACCACAGCACCAGAAATGTTTATGATTATGTTTTCTTGTTCATAATGTAAAAATAATCACAAACTGGAAACTTTTTCAATTAGTCATAGGTTATATGCTACTTTGCCTGGACTTAACTCGCATCTCTTTATAAGGTGTATTGCAATATGTTTTATATCATTATAAAGCGGAATAGTGTATTGACTATTCCATAAACAAATTTAATTAATTCCCTAATAAAGATTTTAGAAGGTCTGAAATGAAGACAATCTTTAGATTGTTCCAGATAAGCTATGTTTCTCATTATATATATATGCCATAACTTGTTCTGTTGATCTGCTATATAACTACTTGATCCATCAATCTAAGCTGTTAATTGCAACCTTTTTGATGGACCAATGAGGTTTCTGTGTGTATGGATGTGTAAGTATGTTAGGTTATGTGTCTTACCTACTGTAATGTATAACTTTATTTCTGAATGCAGGGCAGATGAAGCCAGGGATCTCTCCTCCAAAATGTTGAAGCACAAACTTTTCACTAAACAGACCGGCAGTGAAGGACGCATCTGTGAGAATGTTATGATAGCCCAGCGGCTTTACTCGCGGAGAGAGTTCTACTTTGCTATAACCATGGAGAGAACATTTGGGGTAATAAGCTATTATAACTTTCAACACTGGTGGTCTCTGTAGTGGCTTGTTAAAACTTACATCCTTATTATCCCCTGCTACGAAGTGGAGGATAAAGGTTTGGGCTCATATACATCATAAATCATAGCATGATAAATCATCATATAATTTAGGTTGCTTTTATTGTCAAATTTTAATGTTGATATTTTAAAGAAGTCTATTGGTTTTCAACAAAGATAATTTTAACAACTGTCATAAAAAAATGTCATTTCATACTTTAAGCCCTAACTTGGAACTAGGTCAAACTTTGAAGTTTCCTGTCTCTCATCTTAAATCAGCACTAACAAGTTCATAGACGTGGGTTAGGGTTACATACAAATACATTTTACTCCTAGATATTGCATAACTTTTATTAGCTCATCAGGTCTGAAAGACCCGATGGGCTTTTGGCATGGCGTCTGGCGTCCGTCCGTCTGTCCGTAAACTTTTCACATTTTCATCTACTTCTCCGAAACCAATGACTCTAGAGAGCTGAAATTTGATGTGCAGACTCCTTGGCAAATGGGGATTCTAAATTGTAGATATCGTGACCCCATGACCCAAAATAGGGTCACGGGTCAAAACCTTAAAAACCTATTTTCATCTTCTTCTCAAGTTCCAAAAGGTCTAGAGAGCTGAAAAGTTGTGAGTAGACTCCTTGGCCAATAGGGATTCTAAATTGTAGATTTCTTGACCCCATGACCCCAAATGGGGTCACAGGGGTCAACACCTTAAAAGCCTATTTCCATCTTCTCTAGTTCCAAAAGGTCTAGAGAGCTGAAAAATTGTGTGTAGACTCCTTAGCCAATACTGATTCTAAATATTAGTTTTGGTGACCCCTTGACCCCTTGACCCCAAATTGGGTCACAGGGGTCAAAATCTTAAAAGCCTGTTTTCATCTTCTCCAGTTCCAAATGTCTAGAATGTTTATACCCCGCCATGAACCAATCACATAAAAAGCGTGCAAATTGAACTTATTTATACCCCGCCATGAAAAAAGCGTGCAGATTGAGCTCCTTGAAAAATATGTTTCATTGAATACATTGATGTTACCTTTGCTCAAATAATATGTAACTTTATGCAAACTAAAGTCAAAGTAATTGCCATCTATATAAATGCAAAAAAACATACATGTATATTGCCATAATTAGCTTATTAATTAAGATTTGGTGTTTAAAATGTTTCTCTGGCCTGGAAGGCCCAATGGGCTTATAGCATGGCATGGTGTCCGGCTTCCGTCCGTCCGTAAACTTTGTGGAATTTTGACTTCTTCTCCAGAAACATTAGACCTAGAAAGCTGAAACTTTGTGTACTGATTCCTTGGCTAGTGAGGATTATAAATTGTAGCTTTGGTGGCCCTGTGTCCTCTAAGAAGGGCCACAGAGGCCACACACTTAAAACCTATTTACATCTTCTTCTCCAGAAGCATTAGGCCTAAAGCAAAGTTAGATTTGAAGGCTGATGGCCTACAGAGCCAATTGTTCTATTTAGCAACACCAGCTTATCAAATTTTGTTCACCGCCTCTGCACTCATATTACTGGCTTTTTTCCAGAACTCTCTTCATAACTTACTGCTTATACCTCGGGGAACTATTTTGACATGTTAATAATAATAATAATAATAATGATAAGTTTAACGTCTAGTATCCATCTCTGGCGAGTTGCTCACCGACGATTCACTAATGTGCATTATTACCCTGACGGATTGTACTTTTTCAAAGCTGCTAGCCTCAACACAGTTTTCGACCCAAGTCACAAATCTTTTGTGTCTCCACTCGGATTCGAACCCGGGTCGTTGGCGTGAGAGGCAGACACGCTAACCACTACACCACCGTGCTCCGTACTTGTTCACTTTCAATATCTAAGGTCAAGGTCATGAGATATAAAAATCACTTAAAGATTCCTTGTAAACAAGATAACTCAAAAAGTTTTTGTGCTGTGAAGCTATTGCTTTGTTTATATCATCTTTGAAACAAAATTTTAAAAGCTTTCCGCTACAATCCATCAAAGGTCAAGGTCACAGCAAGGTTGCGACTTAAGCATGGATAAGCAAACATGCTTTATTTTAGCTATTGACACCTTTAATCATTACACAATTGTTATACTCAATGAAAAGTGTTCATTGATTGTGTAACCTTGAATGTCAAAGGTATGCTTAATTTGAGTATGACTCTATCCCATTCAGTTGTTCAGAACTCATGTACATGTGTTAGTGTTTACACCTCTGAGAAATTATTTTGTCATTTTCACTTTCGAGGTCAAAGGTCATGGCCACGGTTATGAAATTGCTAACGAATTCCTTGTATAGTCGATAACTTGAAACTTGATAATTAGCAGCCCCGTCTAAGGACGGGGCTGCTATCAGTTTTTGTGAAGTTTCCATCGCCGCCGCCGCCGCCGCCGCCGCACTCGTACTACTAGCTATAACTTTTTTCCACTAAGCTTTCCAGAACTCTTATTCATACCTTATTACTCATACCTTGGGGGAACGATTTTGACACGTTCACTTTCAAGGTCAAAGGTCAAGGTCACGAGATATGTATTCACACTAAGAATTCCTTGTAAACGCGATAACTTGAAAAGTTTTTGTGCTATGAAGCTCTAACTTGGTATATATCATCCTTGGAAAAGTAAAAAATTTTGAAAAGGTTTTGGCTACAATCCGTCAAAGGTCAAGGTCACAGCAAGGTCATGACGTAAGCATGTTTTAGCGAAAATGCTTTATTTTAACTATGACATGGTTCGCACGGTCCTGGAAAACTACTTGAATTTTTTAGGGGTACTTGAAAACTACTGGAATTCTGATATTACTCGAAATGTGCTGGAAAAGTACTGGAATTTTGTTCAAAAGTACTTGAATTCGCCCAAATGTACTTGAATTTTAAATAATGTTGAAAATAAGTCACTAATTGAAAAGATAATGATCAAATTCAAAACCAGGAAGTGAAATCGTTGTGTTTCTACTCGCAGTCGTCATTCGGAAACGCTCGTATTTTTCCGTAGCATTCGCATCTTTCCGTAAGTAGCCGAATCATTCCGATTGACATGCCTCGTGGTAATCTAGGTCAGACAGCGCTCGCACCAGTTTGACTTGTTTTGCGAAGCTATAAATATCCAATGAGTTCGAGAGGACATTGTGTGTTTAACCCTAAGTGGGAGAGCAACCCAGCTTATAACAAATGGGTGAAGGCCATGAAAGGGGACAAACGTAAAGCGTTGTGCCGCGTGTGCGACACTGTGATAGAAATATCTTCCATGGGGGAGAGCGGACTAAAATCTCACATGAAGGGGGCGAAACATCAACGCAATGTCGGGAGATCATCTGCATTCAGTAGTATTTCAAGCTTCATTTCTAAAAGTGAATGTGATACCGGTAGTTCCCGTGAGTCTGACAGTGATGCAACTGAAACACTCTTAGACTTTACTGTCCCGCCACCACCAACTTCTACTGTAACTCGGACCGACACTCGGCCTTTATCAAGTTATGTAACCAAAGAAGACGTTACCAAAGCGGAGATTCTTTGGACACTGAAACTAGTTACGGATCACCAGTCGTACAGATCGACTGAAGAGTCCAATCTGCTGTTTAGGGCCATGTTTCCAGATAGTACAATAGCGAAACAATTCACATGTGGAGAGAAAAAGGCAGCTTACGTCAGTGTGTTTGGTATTGGTCAACATGTCTTGGAGTTACTGAAAAAGTCTGTGTCAGAATCAGGACTTTATGTAATTCTGTTTGATGAAAGCTTGAACTCAAAGATGCAAGAAAAACAAATGGACATTCATATTCGTTTTTGGAATATTGAAACAAATAAGGTGGATACAAGATACCTCACTTCTGAGTTTCTAGGTAAGAATTCATTATTGGAACTTACCCAAGGCTTACTTCTACTTTGAATTGTATATTATATCCATTGTTCACTAGAGGTATGAATGTGATAATCAATGGGATCATGGATAAACTGAACATCATGTATATGGGAAATAAAAATGTAACATTATTTTTTTTTAGAATTGAGAAGTAAATAATTTAATTTTATTATATTTCTGAAATTCAATCATGTTTATTGAACAAATCAAATTAATAATAATAATAATAATAATAATAATAATAATAATAAAGATGATTTTATCTGTTTTTCAGGTCATGGCACTGCTGTTGACATGATATCACACTTCACTCATTCTGTTTTGGAAAGTGGACTTAATGTGCCGAACATGTTGCAAGTTAGTATGGATGGCCCTAATGTAAACTGGAAGTTTCTACAACTGTTGCAAGATAAACTGTCGAAGGACCATACCTCAAAGTTGATAAATATTGGATCTTGTGGTTTGCATATTGTGCACAACTCGTTCAAAGCAGGTGCTGAATCAACAGGATGGAAAGTTGCATCTTTTCTGTCTGGATTACATTACCTATTCAAAGATTCCCCAGCCAGAAGAGAAGACTTTACTAAAGTCCCTGGAGTGTCAATGTTGCCTTTGAAATTCGTTAGCCATCGTTGGCTCGAAAACGTGCCTGTCTGTGAAAGGGCAATTGTGTTGTGGGATAAGATTGTTGCCTATGTAAAAGCTGTGGAGAGCAAGAAACTGCCTAAACCAACTTGCAAGTCGTACCAAGCTGTCTTGGATGCTGTTCAAGACTCCTGTTTTTTAGCCAAACTGAATTTTTTCAAGGTTATAGCCCTTCAACTTCAACCTTTTCTGAGTCTGTACCAGAGTAACAAGCCAATGGTTTGCTTCCTGTGTGAGGACCTTGTCATGCTGATCAGATCTCTTATGAGGAGATTTATGAAGTCGGAGAAACTGGAGAAACTGGATGAAGAGCAGCTTGTTAAAGTTGATGTGACTGACAAAGAGTTGCATGTTACATACAGTAAAGTTGAAGTTGGGTTTTCCTGTGAGAAGGCTCTGAAGCAGAAATCAAGTTACACAGACAAAAAAGCTAGTGAAAGACAAGTACTTGACTTCAAGATGAATTGCAAGAATTTCCTCATACATCTTCTCAAGAAACTGCTTTTGAAATGTCCAGTTTCATACTCTCTGGTCCGGCACTTGTCATGTTTGAGCCCTGGGAATATGGCTTCTGCCAAAGAAGATTGCATCCAGAAATTTAAGAAGCTTCTTCATATCCTCCTGAGTGCTAAGAGAGTAGAGGAGATAGATTGTGATGTCATTCTGGAACAGTTTGTACATTTCATGGACTCTATCCCCAAGTTTGGAACAGACAAGTTCACAAACTTTGATAAGACAAGGGATTCAGCAGATGAGTTCTTTCACCTGTGGATGTGTCAACAAGGAAGAAATCAGCAGTTTCAGAAGATATTCAGTGTGGTGAAAATGATCCTAACTCTGTCACATGGTCAGGCTGCAGTAGAAAGAGGATTCAGTATCAACAAAGAGATAGAAGTGGAAAACATGAGAGGACAGACATTAATGGCACATCGGGCAATCTGTGATCATGTGCATGCAGTTGGGGGTATCTTGAAGGTGCAAATGACTAATGCACTTTTGATGTCTGTCAAATTCTCGAGACAGAGGTACGAGACGTACCTTGAGAATGAAAGACAAAAGAAGAAGTCTGCAGTGGAAAAACAGAAAAGAAAAAGTGCTGTAGATGAAATAGAAGAGATAAAGAAGAAAAAGAGAAGAATAGAACAGGACATCAATACTTTGAATAATTCTGCTGATGAACTTAGTTTGAAGGCAGAGGCTACAAAGAAGATGGCATTTGTTGTACAGTCAAATGCCCTGAGAAAGAGTGCCAGAGACAAGCAGCTTGAAATGACCCAGTTGAGTTCACTGTTAGATGAAAAGGTTGAAATTTTGAAGACGTGCTAATCAACTGTGTAATGACATACATGTATGTACCCAATACAAATAGATATTAAATACTTATTTTTACCATGTAGTGGTAAGATTGTGTACAGTAATATCAGTGACATTACAAAATTGAACTTGCTGATGGAAGAATGTGTAATAGAAGTCTTGAAGTGCTGTTAAACTGTGAAATGTATTATTATAAGTACATATCTACAACAGTAACTATTTGAATAAAATGTACTTGAAAAATACTGAAAGGTACTTGAAAAGTACTTGAAAAGTACTGGAATTTTTGTTCATTTGGGCTGTACGAACCATGTATGAACACTTTTAATCAATACATGATTGTTATACTCAATAAAAAGTGTTCAATGATGGTGTGACCTTGAAGGTCAAAGGTCAAGGTCTTGAGATATGAGTTATTACAAAATGCACTAAATTTGGGTATAACTTTATCCCATTTAGCTTTTCAGAACTCATGAACATGTCTTAATGTTAATACTTCCAGGGAATCATTATGACATGTTCACTTTCAAGTTCAAAGGTCAAGGTCACGAGTTATAAAATCACCGCAAAATTCCTTGTAAACGCGATAACTTGAAAAGTTTTTGTGCTATGAAGCTTTAACTTGGTATATATCATCCTTGGAAAAGTAAAAAATTTTGAAAAGGTTTCGGCTACAATCCGTCAAAGGTCAAGGTCACAGCAAGGTCATGACTTAAGCATGGTTTAGCGAAAATGCTTTATTTTAACTATGAACACTTTTAATCAATACATGATTGTTATACTCAATAAAAAGTGTTCAATTATTGTGTGACCTTGAAGGTCAAAGGTCAAGGTCTTGAGATATGAGTTATTACAAAATGCACTAAATTTGGGTATAACTTTATCCCATTTAGCTTTTCAGAACTCATGAACATGTCTTAATGTTAATACTTCCAGGGAATCATTATGACATGTTCACTTTCAAGTTCAAAGGTCAAGGTCACGAGTTATAAAATCACCGCAAAATTCCTTGTAAACGCGATAACTTGAAAAGTTTTTGTGCTATGAAGCTTTAACTTGGTATATATCATCCTTGGAAAAGTAAAAAATTTTGAAAAGGTTTCGGCTACAATCCGTCAAAGGTCAAGGTCACAGCAAGGTCATGACTTAAGCATGGTTTAGCGAAAATGGTTAATTTTACCTATGATGACTTTTAATCAATACATGATTGTTATACTCAATAAAAAGTGTTCAATTATTGTGTGACCTTGAAGGTCAAAGGTCAAGGTCATGAGATATGAGTTATTGCAATACCTTGTAAACACAATAACTTGAAAAGTTTTTATGCTATGAAGTTTAGATTTTGTATATATATTATCTCTTGAGAAGTACAACATTTTCAAAAAGTTTTGGGTACGAACTGTCGAAGGTCAAGGTCACAGCAAGGTCAACATATATGGAGAAAATGGATTAATTTAATTTTTAACACTTTATTTCATTACAATAATGTTCTACTCAATGAAATGTGTTCATTGATTGTGTGACCTTGAGTGTCAAAGGTCAAGGTCACGAGAAAATTCCCAATTTAGTGAGGCCTGTAAAAGGCGGAACAGGGTAAGGCGAAACCCCAAGTTCAGGGGCTGCTCTGCTTTTGCGGTATCCCGCAAACGCTAATCTAGTTTGGTATATAAGATCAAAATTTTGAAAAGGTTTTGAGTACAAACTGTCCAAGGTTAAGGTTTCAGCAAGGTTACTGACTTCAGCATGCATTGAGAAAGTGGATTATTTTACCTGTTACTACTTTTATTCATTACATCGATCATTATTATACTCAATGAAAAGTGTTCATTAATTGTGTGACCTTGAATGTCAAAGTTCCAGGTCACAAGATATGAGTAATTGCAATGTATTCCATTAAGCCTTACAGAACTCATGTACATGCACTACTGTTAACACCTCTGGGGAATTATAAGACCCCGCCTTACAGCGTAAGCGGGGGTATATAGCGTTCATTCTGTCCGTCCGTCTGTCCGTCCGTCACAAAAGTTTGTCCGGAGCATATCTCCTAAACCATTCATGCTAGCTTCACCAAACTTCATACACTTATCAACCATGATCCCTACATGTGCCTTTTGAGGGTTAGTCCAACAAATTATGTTTTTTTTTTGCTGTTTCCATGGAAACATGACTAAAACAATGACTCTATGACCAAGTCCTTTGTCTGGGACATATCTCCTAAACTATACATGCTAGCTTCACCAAACTTCATACACTTAACAACCATGATCCCTAGATGTGCCTTTTGAAGGTTAGACCCACAATTTTAAAAAAAATATTGCGGTTTCCATGGAAACATGACTAAAACAGTGACTCTATGACCAGTTCCTTTGTCCGCAGCATATCTCCTAACTATTCATGCTAGCTTCACTAAACTTCATACAATTATCAACCGTGATCCCCAGATATGTCTTTTGAGGGTTAGACCAACAAATTATGGTGTTTTTTTGCTGTTTCCATGGAAACATGACTCTATGACCAAGTCCTTTGTCCGGAGCATATCTCCTAAACTATTCATGCTAGCTTCACCAAACTTCATACACTTATCAACCATGACCCTAGATGTGCCTTTTGAAGGTTAGACCAACAAATTTATTTGTATTGTTTGCAGTTTCCATGGATTTATGACTAAAAAGTGATTCTATAATAAATTACTTTGTACTGAACATATTTCCTGAAAAATACATCTCAGCTTCACCAAATTTGCTACATATGTCAATCATGATTGCTGGATATGCCCTTGTGAGAGTTTAACAATATATGGATTTTCTTTTCTGTGGTTTCTTTGGGAAACATGACTTACAAAGTGACTCAACAAAAATGATTTTGTCCTCAGTACATCTTTTAGAATATTCATGATAACTACCTCAAATTTGAAACAAAGATCAACCATTATCCCTAGATGTACCCTTTTAATTGTAAAACCTATTAATGAATTTGGTATTGGGGTTTCAGTGGAAAGAAGACTTACACAATGACTTACTGTATACTCAACTATCATACAACTTTAACCAATATTAATCAGTTTTACTATTTAAAAATTCTTTGAACAAAATGGGGAGCGGGGGTATGTGAGCTCTGCTCGCTTCTTCACTTGTTTTGACATGTCACATTCAAAGTCAGGGTCAAGGTTACAAGTTATCAAATCACAAAAATTCCTAGTAAACACGATAAGTTAAAAAAAAGTTGTGCTATTATCATAGTGCTTATAAATTTATATATATTCTCGATAATTTTCATATTTTCCTATCCATAAGTTTATCAATAATTTCAAGTAATTTTGTCAAAGAACAACAGAAACTTTGTTTCATTGTTTTAGGATGTTGCCTTGTTCCATTGTCTAAGGATGTTGCCTCAGACAATCACCTATTTATAACAATATCGTTGTATATATGCTTCTGTAATTATCAAATTCTTAATTGTAAATCACTTAGGGCTATTGAAATATGCAATTGTATAATTGAGACGCAAGGAAGTGGTTGTCAATATCAAATATACCCTTTAAATAGGGCTGTTCAGATATTCTAATCGTGTATTTTTGAGTGGAAGTTAGAGTGGATTCTTGCATGGAGTAGAGTCAGCAAGTGGGGTATGGGCCCATCTTCACAACGTCACGGGCGAAACGAAAATGTTTCTTAACCTTTCCATTCCTCCCTTGACATCATTGGCCGTAATTTCTGTGCTAGCATTTCAACCTGCTGCACAGAAGTAGAATAGTCCAATAAGAAGACAGCATGTTAAGTAAACCGATTTGAAAAAATACTTTTGTATGCGTTTTACAAGGGAGAGAAACACTTTATTTGAGTGATACATTAATGTTTATTTTCTCTGCATTCTCGGTGCTCATCAAAAACATGAAAACAACCATGCGGACTGAAGTTTAAAATTAAATTTCACTCTGATAGTTTTCAAAAAGATCGTCTGTTAGTATTTTGAATTTGTTCCGAATGTAAACGGCAATTTCATTGGCTATTGTTGAAAGAGCTGGTAAGGGGCGTAACTCGTGATCACGATAGGTGTCGCTGCTCCGGATCACCGGTTTTCTATCTTGTGATGGCAAGGTCTAAACGAGGAGTTGCTCGATACGTTTTCACCTTGCCGTGGGAAGATGGGTATGGGCCATGAGGCATTCACTATGCCTCCATGTGCTGTCAACGTCATAGCTGACCTCCCCCTCTTTTGAAAGAACTACTCTGATGTCATAACGAATAAACCATCATCTCTATGACGTCATCATCTTGTGTGTGTCTCTCTGTCCACTAGGGCTGCAACGATTCAGTTCGGTGCACCGATAACCGACACCAGCAGTCTCGATTCGATCTTCGATCTCAAATGTTCAAATTTCGATTCGGTTCAATTGCAAATTAAAATGTTAATAAAAACCACTTACACTTTACCAGATGAAGTCGTAACGTACTGCATGTTCCTTGGATGTGAATTATAGGTCAACAGCTTCGGCAATTGTCGTGCATATTTCAAGCATTCTCATTGGCTGATATTTCTGGTATCTTCGTAAATTTCCGTTTCTGATTGCTATCGTAGCGGGAGGCGACAAAAACATGTTGTTTGTGAATCGAATCGAAAATAATGGGTAGAATGGGTAGAATCGAACCGAATCGAGGCATAAGTGAATCGTTGCAGCCCTACTGTCCACTCCTGACTGTCTCATAAGATGCTCTCCCCAGAACTCCTAGGTTGGATCTAATAGCATGAAGCTATTTCCCTGGGATAAAGTCTAGACTGATGCCTCCCTGCAGGATGGTAATGCCTTCGTCATGCAGATTGGCACTTCTTACGACACTATGAAGCACTTAATTCGTATAAATCATCTTTGGGGAAGTAAATATTTTTTTAAAATTTCGGTTAATTGCTGGTAAAGGTCAAGGTCACAGCACGGTCACGACTTAAGCATGGTATAACAAAAATGCTTTATTCTAACTATAATCCCTTTTTTTAGCTCATCAGGACTGAAATTCCAGATGGGCTAATGGCATGGCCCGTCGTCCGGCGTCCGTCCGTCGTCCGTCGTCCGTCGTCCGTCCGTCCGTAAACTTTTGACACTTTCGACTTCTCCTCATGAACCATACACATTAGAGAGATGAAATTTTGTGTACAGGTACCTTAGCATATGGAGATTCTAATTTGTAACTTTGGTGACCCTGTGACCCCAAATAGGGTCACAGGGGTCACAACTTTAAAAACCTATTTTCATCTTCTTCTCCAGTTCCAGAAGGACTAGAGAGTTAAAAATGATATGCGCAGACTCCTTGGCCAATGGGGATTCTAATTTGTAACGTTGGTGACCCTGTGACCCCAAATAGGGTCACAGGGGTCACAACCTTAAAAACCTATTTTCATCTTCTTCTCCAGTTCCAAAAGGAGTAGAGAGTTAAAAATGATATGTGCAGACTCCTTGGACAATGGGGATTCTAATTTGTAACTTTGGTGACCCTATGACCCCAAATAGGGTCACAGGGGTCACAACCTAAAAAACCTATATTCATCTTCTTCTCTAGTTCTAAAAGCACTAGAGAGTTAAAAAAGATATGTGCAGACTCCTTGGCCAATGAGGATTCTAAATTGTAGATTTCGTGACCCCATGACCCCAAATAGGGTCACAGGGGTCACAAACTTAAAAACCTATTTTCATCTTCTTCTCCAGTTCTAAAAGGACTAGAGAGTTAAAAATGATATGTGCAGACTCCTTGGCCAATAGGGATTCTTAATTGTAAATTTCGTGACCCCATGACCCCAAATAGGGTCACAGGGGTCACAACCTTAAAAACCAATTCTCATCTTCTTCTCCAGTTCTAAAGGAGTAGAGAGTTAATATTGATATGTGCAGACTCCTTGGACAATAGGGATTCTTATTTGTAACTTTGGTGACCCTGTGACCCCAAATAGGGTCACAGGGGTCACAACCTTAAAAAACTATTTTCATCTTCTTCTCAAGTTCCAAAAGGTCTAGAGAGCTGAAATTATATGTGCAGACTCCTTTGCCAATGGGGATTCTAAATTGTAGATTTCGTGACCCCATGACCCCAAATAGGGTCACAGGGGTCACAACCTTTAAAACTTATTTTCATCATCATCTTTAGCTCCAAAAGGTCTATTGAGCTGAAAGACTGCATGTAGACTCCTTGGCCAATTGGGATTCGAAACTGTAGGTTTCGTGACCCCATGACCCCAAATAGGGTCACAGGGGTCACAATCTTAAAAACCTATTTTTCTCCATTAGATGACAGTCTATGGCAAATTTATTTCTCCTTGGATATTTTAGTGTGGACTTCTTTCACTGTCTGATATTGGCGATCTAGAAAGTGTTGAATAATAATAAATCATTTGGGTAAGGAAATTTATTCCGAAATCGTTACATTTGTTTTGTAATTTTTTTATAGGTTTTCTTGCAATAGGTAACATCAGTTTAATTTTTAGCTCATCTGGCCTGTATAAAGCAAACTTTATATAATGCCTGCATGATGAGCTATAGAGCCAATGGCTCTATTTTTTTATTACATGATTGTTTTACAAACAAAAGTGTTCATTGATTGTGTGACCTTAAATGTCAATGGTCAAGGTCAAAGTTTTCCTAATAAAAGTAATAACATTTTCTGGTCAATTGTATAGTCAATTTAGTGATAATTATAAACAATGTAAATTTGTACCCAGTCAACTGAACTTATTAACAATAAATAGAACGGCCCAACAAGAATTTTACTGGTAAATTACCAGCATATGCCGGTGTAGCAGGCCCATTTTCTCCTAGTCTAAACTTACCTCAGGGGAGAAAATAGCCTAGACTAAACTTTTTATGGGGAAGGTTTGTCCTAGGATACATTCTCCCCCTGGATATTTTACATGTGAATCTACCATGACAAGACCTTTCAGATGAGGACCTTGTGACCTTGAACTTGGTGCAGCGAGCAGTTTTCAAAAACTTTAACCTTGGCCATAACTTGTGATTGGAAGGAGATAGAGCTTTGATATTTCACATGTACATCTTTCATGAGACCTCTTAGATGAGGTCATCATTTTTAGCTCACCTTTACAAAGTAAATGTGAGCTTATGTCATGGCGCTTCGTCCGTCGTCCGTCTGTCTGTCCGTCTGTCCGTCTGTCCGTCCGTCCGTCTGTCCGTCCGTAAACTTTCACGAAAAAGACTACTCCTCCTAAACGAATTCAGATATCATTCTGAAATTGTAGTATGTTATACCCATGGTGATTCCTCACAGAAAGGTAGACGTTTCAGTTTTGAGAATCCAAGATGGCCGCCATGACAGCCATATTGAATTTTCAATTAGATTTCATGAAAAAGACTACTTCTTCTAAACGAATACAGATATCATTCTGAAATTGTAGTATGTTATACCCATGGTGATTCCTCACAGAAAGGTAGACGTTTCAGTTTTGAGAATCCAAGATGGCCGCCATGGCAGCCATATTGAATTTTCAATTAGATTTCAGGAAAAAGACTACTCCTTCTAAACGAATACAGATATCATTCTGAAATTGTAGTATGTTATACCTATGGTGATTCCGCACAGAAAGGTAGACGTTTAAGTTTTGAGAATCCAAGATGGCCGCCATGGCAGCCATATTGAATTTTCAATTAGATTTCATGACAAAGACTATTTCTCCTAAACCAATCTAGATATCATTTTTATATTGTAGTATGTTATACCTGTAGTGATTCCGCACAGAAAGGTAGACGTTTCAGTTTTGAGAATCCAAGATGGCCGCAATAGCAGCCATATTGACTTTTCAGCTGCAGATGACACATCATTATTATTAAATTTTAAGCTTTCATCAAGTGATCACTGGCACCATATAAATTCTCTAATTTGAACTTACTAATCATAATATTATCTTAAATATGGAATATTTAAGATTGTCGTGCAAGTTGTTCTATATTTTTAAGTGTTTCTAAAAAAAATTAAGATGAAAGACAAACATAATTGATTAATTTGTTTAAAATCTTTATGGCAACTAGCTGCAAAAACCAAATTACATTAAACATGTTAAATTTTAAACAATGGTATCTCCCTTATATTCCTTTAAATACCACACGTAAGGGGTCAACCAGAGTTCAGATATTCCACTATGCTGTCTAATACACAACCCAAGGCAGGCTGCTAGCATCACAGTGTCAGCTGCTAGTCTGTTGCATAATCAACCTGACCCAATTGATATGGTAGAGCATTATGCTATATGGCCATGGCCCATGTGTATGCAATAAAAGTTATGGACTTGTATTCTCATGACAGTGATATGTTCTTTCTAAGAATAACAACTTACACAAAACTTGTCTACAATAAGCTTTGTGTTTAGCAATCTACATGATAAGTTGATGTGGAATAAATATGCAGATGAAAATCGAAAAGGGTTTAGTAAGAAAAGTAAGGAAATTTGATTTGTCATATCTCTCTGTTGATTTGACAATGCAAAAATGTTTACCATAATAGTACTGTATGAGTGTTAAATAAATTGATACTTTAATGAAAGACATCTCATGGTCACTTGACATGTAAATATTATGTGAACAAAATAAATGTGTCTTATGCATTGCTGTGTTTATGACTTTCCTCTCAATCAGTCATTCATTTTCCTTGAAAAATCTGTACTTTTGAGCTTCTCAATATCCCATGCAGCATAACCATCAGTGAAATAATCTTGAAATCATATTAATGATTCACTACAAAACAAAAGTAAGTGCCCACCATCCTGTAAGTAATGAATGACATTTAAATGGATACACCTAAACCAATCAAGATATCATAACGAAATTAATACGGATGCCCACATAAAAGTAGCATTTTGAAGATTAAAAAGTACAAGATGGTCACCAATTCAGCCATAGATATACAAAAAAGTTATACAAAAACCTACTGCTTGTTAACTTATCATGATTATATCATTTGTGTATTAATGTTTGTTCAAGCTCTAGTCGTTTCCAAAAGAAGACTAGTATTTTAAAAGATAAAAAAATCATGATGGCAGCCATAATCAATTATATAAAAGATGGTTACATGTATAATTAAACCATTTTACCACATCATTCAATTTAAGGTGAGCTTCTGTACCCTCGGTACTTTTATTTATGTTGTGACCTTGACCTTGGCATAGAAAGCATTTCTAGGAAACTTTAACCTTGGCCGTAACTTGTGAAAGGATGGGGATAGACCTTTGATATTTCACATGTGCATCTATCATGATAAGACCTTTTAGATGAGATCATAAATTTTGACCTCGTGACCTTGACCTTGGCGCAGCAAGCGTTTTTCAAAACTTTACCCTTGCTCATAACTTTTGATTGCTTGGGGTTAGACCTTTGATATTTTACATGTGCATCTATTATGATAAGTCCTTTCAGATGAAGTCATAGTTTTTTACCTTGTAACCTTGACCTTGGCACAGCAAGCAATTCTTAAAAAGTTTAACCTTGGCCATAACTTGTGATTCTGAGATGGACATTTGATATTTCACATGTGCATCTTTCATGATAAGACCTTCCAGATGTGGTCATTACTTTTGACCTTGTGACCTTGACCTTGGCGCTGCAAGTATTTAAAAAAAACTTTAACCTTGTCCATTACTTGTTATAAAGATAGACCTTTGATATTCCAGAAATGTCTCAGGTACATATTGACACAAAAATATACATTAAGAATATCCGGGGGCATCAGTGTTTAACAAACAGATCCTTTTTTTCTGGTTTCCATTGAAATAATTTGAAGTAAGTGCATATTGGGGTTAGGTCCTTTTCCGAGCTGTAACTAAAAAACTTATTAACATTTGTTTTTAATATACTTGGTATTTGGTTAGACAATTTGAAATTAGTACATATCATTAAAGTGGGTAGGGTAATTATTTTATTAAAATTTGGGGCGGGGGACATCACATTGTATCACATGGATATACTTCTAGGTTTTTTTTCATATCTTATTAAATAGGTATGGGAAGAGTATGGCCTCGCTTGTCTTTTTCTACCTAACCTTTGGTTATGATGTGCATGGGGGAGATTCTGGCCTAGCTTGTCTATTTCAATAAGGGTTATTGTTTATCCACTTCTCCTCAAAAAGTACTAGATAGACTGCGCTGATCTTTCAAACATGCTTTTTAGGTATCCTAAAGGTGTGCATCTTATACTTTGTTTTTGGAAGTTTTTATATTCTACATGTTAATGGATGTTTGAACTTAAATGAAGCTAAAGATGTGCATCTCTTTTTTTGTTTTAAATTCTATAGTTGAAAACATTGAGGAATTTTTTATTAGCTGGGGCATCTGTGTCCCGTGGACACAAATTTTCTATTTTTTTCCAAATTTCTGACATGTTTAACTTAGGTGAATTTTGGGGCAAATGAAAGATCATATTGGTATGATAAGGGGTGTTGTTTATCCACTTCTCCTCAAATAGTACTGGATAGACTGCGCTGATCTTTCCAACATGCTTATATTTTGAATGGATGTTTGAACTTAAATGAAAGCTAAAGGTGTGCATCTCTTTTTTTGTTTTAAATTCTATAGTTGAAAACATTGAGGGCTTTTTTATTAGCGGGGGCATCTGTGTCCCATAGACACAAATTTTCTAGTTGTAATTATACCCCGGCTTTGAAGTTGGTTATGTGTCAACGGTCCGGGGTATCTAGTAATACCAATGATTCTGTGTGTGTGTATGTGTCTGTGTGTCCGTCCGAGGACATTTGTTGTCCGACCTATTACGGGAAAACTATTTATCCGATTAATTTCAAATTTTGCACATGTCTTCTACCCTACTAGGAGGGGTGCAGTGCGAAGTAACAACAAATTTCTTTAATATTTGAAATTTTTACAAATATCCATGTTTTGAACTTAGTCATTTTCCAATATCAGATTTGTCCAACCTATTACAGGAAAACAATTCATCTGATTGATTTCAAATTTTGCACAAGTCTTCTACCCTGCTAGGTGGGGTGCGCTGCGAAATTACAACAAATTTCATTGATATTTCAATTTTTTTACAAATTTCCATATTTTGAACATAGTCATTATTTTCCATTGAGCCTTCGGCTGTGCATATATACCTAGCATGTTGCCTTTCGTTCCTCTATCTACACTATTTAAAGAATTAACTGTCACATGACAGTCATGTGACCCCTGTCTGTGTGCGCATGCATCCGGAAGGATGCCCCACTATCATCATATTTGCCTCAGCGTTCCTAGCGAAAGGATCTACAAGGTAATATTGCCTATTTTTCTTGGCCACGTGTTGTAATACGAGTGTTTTTTTAACGTAGTTCAAGGAGTAACATATGCTTAGCTTCTTTCAAGCTAATTTAAGGTGTTGTCAGTCGAAGTTGTCGTAAATTTCGTGGTTTTTTTAAAATATTAATTCACGGGCGACCACGTGGTTTCTTGACTGCTGGGTGAGAACACTTGAACAGTTTCTTGTTCTGTCAAACCTTGAACGTAGTTCATGTTAAAGTTTTGATACGTGTGTATTCTTTTTGGTCTTTTTGTTCTTTTTCTGCTCGTGCTGACACTTATTTTTATTTTTTAGAATGTCAGACTTGGACGGCGAAGCCGTGCTTTCCCTCGAAGACGAGGAGTGTGAAACTTTCGATGGGTTTTCCCAGAGGGATGTTGCGACAGCCCAGAAGAGGTTGGACAAGAAACGACCCTGTAAAAGGAAGTCTGATGAAAAATCGAAGAGCAAAAAACGAGACAAAAGGATGACGTTTGTAACGGACATCAACAAGCTTTCTAAAACTGAGTTGGACCGGTTAAGAACAAAGTTGGGAATCACAAGCGATGTCAGTGTTAATGAACATGACGAACATGATGAACCGGATTTGATTTGTCACCGTGACCCTGAAGATCTATTGACTGGTTCAGAGATGAGGATGAGTGGCAACCTCCCAAACTCAAAACTCCTGATAGAGGGGAACCAATCAGAGATAGTCTGGCCAACATGATAGAAACAGCTTTTACAGCTCAGTGTGCCACTGAAGAGATAGTGGGTAAGTACAGAGTGCCTAAGAACTGCGAAAAGATAGAAGCTCCCCTCGTTAATACTGAGGTTTGGGGGGAAGTGGGGAAGAAGGCGCAGTCTAAAAGACATTCAGAATCTCATCACAGCAGGTGTGCTGCCATTGATCAAACTGGCGGAGGATTCGAAGGTCAATTCTTCAAAGCAAGTCAGAGTTTGTTTTCAAGAGTCACTTACGCTGTTGGGCCAAGCTCAATTTCGCCTTAGCCTGCGCAGGCGTTATAATTTGCGCCCTCACATGAAAAAGAAGTATTCGAAACTTTGCTCTCTAAACACGCCGATTACAACCTCGCTCTTTGGAGACGACATAGCATAGCGAAGGAGATGAAGAAATGTGAGTCAGCTATCAGGATCGGCAGAGACTCTAACTGGACACCGCAGACTAGAGGACGAGGATTTGGCTTTAGGAGGTTTAACCCCTATCCTGTACAGTCAACTCGCAGAGGATACAGTAACAGTTACGGCTACAGAGGAGCTTACTCTCAGCGAGGGCACAGGGAACGAGGGACACCCTCAGCGACAGCCCCAAACCCCGAGACTTCAGGCCAATAGCCAATAAGTCAGGTATGCGCAGCTGCAAAACTCAAATATCATCTTAGTGACTGGGAACAATTAACCCATGATCAGTGGACAATTAATGCTGTGTCTGGATATAAGATAGAATTTGATGAAACTCCTCAGTTTTCAACTCCTAAGCAAATTTCATTTAATGAGTCTTAAAAAGCTATTGTAGAAGAAGAGGTAAATTCTTTACTGGCTAAAGGTGCTATTGTCGAGTGTGAACATGAAATAGATGAATTTATCTCAAACATTTTCATAAGAGCCAAACCAAATGGGAAATTTAGACCAATTATTAATCTAAGAGAGTTGAATTCTTTTGTTCACTATGAACATTTCAAACAAGAACATTTTCTTTTGGTTTTAAACCTTATCCAGAAAGATGATTACTTCGCTTCAATCGATTTGAAAGATGCCTCTTTTTCCGTACCTATTCATCCCAACTCACAGAAATATCTCAAATTTGTTTGGGGAGGGAGACTGTTTAAATTTGTAGTTTTGCCTTTTGGGTTAAGTTCTTCTCCCAGAGTGTTCACTAAAATACTGAAACCTGTTTATGCTTCTCTAAGAAGGAAGGGTATAAGATCTCCTTATTACATTGATGACTCGTTGGTTATGAATAGTTCTGCGAAAGGTTGCCGAGAACATGTTGATGTGCTTGCAAATTCCTTGTCATCTCTCGGGTTTATCATTAATACTGAAAAGTCTAGTTTTGAACCAAGTCAGAGAATAGTTCACCTGGGGTTTAACATCGACTCAAACCAATTCAAAGTTTTTCTTCCTCAACCAAAAATAGATAAAATCAGAACTCTAGCTCTGGGTTTGTTACACTCTACTAGCATTACAGTTCAAAAACTGGCATCTTTTATTGGATTGCTCATTAACTCTTTCCCAGCGATTCCAGAAGGTCCTCTGTTTTATCGTACTTTAGAGAGGGAAAAAATTTCTGGACTTTCCAAGAATCTGTCTTTCAAAAATATCATTACTCTGAGCAGAGATGGTAGAGAAGAGGTGGGGTGGTGGTATAATAATATTGAGAATAAGAACGGAAAATCTATTAGACCACCATCAGTGTCTTACACGGTACAATCTGATGCATCATTACTGGGTTGGGGAGCTCACAGTCTGAACTCGGGACTCCAACTTGGGGGTAGATGGTCGATTGCGGAAAGTAATTGTCACATTAATTTCCTCGAGTTGCTTGCGATATGTCTTACACTGAAATCTATTTGTTCATCTTACTCAGACATGCATATTGTGTGTCAATCAGATAGTCAGGTTGCATGTGCTTATATTTCCAATATGGGGGGTATGACTTCAATAAAAATGGACAAGTTGGCTAAACAAATTTGGCTATGATGTCTGCAGAGAAGGATCTATATCTCTAGAAACTTTTCAGATACCACCGAATGGAAACTTAAAGGTCAAAGTTTCAACAGGATCTGTAAAATGTGGTTTAAACCAGACGCTGATCTTTTTTGCATCTAGATTGAATAGACAATTAGAGAGTTTCGTGTCCTGGCTTCCTGAACCAGGCTGTATGGCAGTTGATGCTTTATCAATTTCATGGAAATTTTTTGAACCATACATTTTCCCTCCTTTTCACCTTGTGTCGAAGGTACTAAATAAAATCAGAGAGGATAAAGTGAACAGAGCTATTCTCATTGTGCCACATTGGCCAACGCAAACATGGTTTCCAGATTTATTGAATTGTCTTGTTTCTCTTCCTGTCAGGTTGCCGCGTCACACTGATCTGCTAGTCCTGCCGCACAGCGGAGCACATCATCCACTGAAGAAGAAGCTGCTGCTTGCCGCCACTGTTGTCTCCGGAAAACCCTCGAGGACAGAGGGATTCCGGCAGGGATTGCTAAAGTCATCCTTGGGTCCTGGAGAAAAGGAACCAGAAAACAGTATAACCTCGCCTGGAAGAAATGGTATCTTTGGTGTTGTAAAAGGAATGCCAATCCAGTTTTTACGACTGAAGATAGAGTCTTAAGTTTTCTTTTTTCACTTCATCGTGCTGGTAGGGCGTATAGTACTATCAACACTTATAAAGCTATGTTAATAGAAACTTTGAAACTACTTGGAAATAAGTGGTGTCAACAGCTGGACATCATTCCGAGATTCATGAGAGGACTGCAGGCCGCAGTACCAGCTGCACCTAGATACAAATTTACATGGGATGTGTCTTTAGTTTTTAATTATGTTGGAACCTTGTTCCCCCTGAATTCTTTATCTCTAAAAATGTTGTCGTTCAAGTTAGTAACATTGATAGCACTTTCTATTGCCCCAAGGGCCCAAACTATTCATGCCCTCAGTCTAGAAAACATGTCTAGGAGAGCAGATGGTATTTATTTTTAATTTTCGGATATCCTTAAAACGTCAAAACAAGGACATTCTTACTGTGTGAAATTCGAACATTATCCAGAGGAACCCTTATGTGTAATGCACACCTTGTTGCACCATGTGAGAGTGACGAAGAGCGTGCGCTCGTCGCAGAGACTGTTGCTGTCTTACAAAACATTAAAACCCATTACAACCAGTACTATTGCTCGGTGGCTGCGAGAGGTCTTGTCCCTGAGCGGGATCGATACTAGCTTATTTAAAGCTCACTCCTTTAGGGGGGCTGTGGCATCCGCTGCAGTAAAAGGGTGGTCGTTCTTTGAAGGATGTCCTAAAAACAGCAGATTGGCATGGACATCTGCGCAGAACTTTAAAAAGTTTTATTTCAGAGAGCTTGCAAACAAGACGTTTGTGGAAGCAGTACTACTAAGTGCTAATAAATAAATGAATCCTGAAATATGATTTTGTCTTCTTTAAAGATACTAGGTATATATGCACAGCAGAAGGCTCAATGGAAAATAATGGCCCCCCATCCAAGATTCATTGCCGGATGGGGGTCATTATTGGAATTGGCCTGAGGCCAAGCATATATATCTACCCATCCCAATGGATTCTCTGGTTCTTCGAAAGCCCGCCAAAAGATTGATTGAGGACCAAAATCATATTAGTCTGCAAAGTATGATGATAGATGGGCATCCTTCCGGATGCGTGCGCACACAGACAGGGAACACATGACTGTCATGTGACAGTTAATTCTTTAAATAGCGTAGATCGAGGAACGAAAGGCAACATGTTAGGTATATATGCTTGGCCTCAGGCCAATTCCAATAATGACCCCCATCCGGCAATGAATCTTGGATGGGGGGCCATTTTCCAATATCAGATTTGTCCAACCTATTACGAAAAAAACTTTTCATCTGATTCTTTTCACATTTTGCATGTGTCTTCGTCCCTACTAGGAGCAGTGCAGTGCCAAATCAAAACTAAAATTGATAAGGTTTTTGTGTTTTGTTTTTTTTTACAAAGTTCTATTTTTTTAATTAGTCATTTTTCTCAATTCCTCTTTGGGGGTCAAATGCTGTGCAAGAGATGACTACATTGAAAGTAAAAATTAATTCAGTTAGTCAGGGATGCACAGTCGGGGGGTATTAGTGAGCCACGCTCACTTTTTTGCTTGTTCTGTCTATCCTATCTTTCTGTGTACATCAACCCAACTTTGAAATTGTTTGTACCAGGGATGCAGGAATTAGTCTATTTTCCGGAAATATCTGATTGGGAATCCAGATTGACCGATTACCAAAATTAACCTGCCAGAAATTTAAAAAGAAAATTGACTAATTGAAAACTTAACCTGCCCAACATTTGAAAAGAATATTGACTGATTGAAGAAAAATGAAGTCACCAGAAAATCTAATTTTAACCTACCTAAACTTAGGTTAATGCCACTTACCATTCTTCATAAAAAATAAAAGTCATTTTATGTGTGGTACTCACTATGTCAACTGTGATAGCTGCTTCCTGCCCCTTCTGGGCATTCACGAGAAAATGACGTCACATCCTTAGTAAAATTTCAACTCACTCACTCATCCGTCTTCACACTTTTTTTTTTCACTCTGTCTTCGTGTTTTTCTATGCTATCTTTGGTAAATTTTGTACTGTCAAAAGTGTAAATAAAGTCAAGCCATGGTACCTGGTTGATCATAATTCTAACGGATTGTGATTTGCAGTAAAGTGGCCTCACTCGTGTCAATGATAGGGATTTGAAATAAACACACAAGTTTTCATAAAATTGTCAACAACATGCTTGAGAGTAGCTTTTTACATTATTAAATTAAATTATTGAATGACATGTTAAACTTTTTAATTTTTAAGATGAATATGAAGATTTCTAAACATTGATTGATTTCAAATAGTGAATGCCCACTTGAAATTTAAGATACCAACTTAGTTTTCAAATGCTTATCTGGATCTCTGTCGTATTTTGATTCTCTGACCTTACCTATAATTAATTAACCTGATGAGCTCAAGTGTTTTTTTTAAATTCCTTATGCTCAAAAACAGGTTATTTGTTTTTTTAACCTTATGTTTTCCTGGTGTAACAGGGACCAGTGCTGGTGGGCAGCTCACAGGGAGGGATGAATATTGAGGATGTTGCCAAAGAAAACCCATCTGCCATTCTAAAGAGTGGAGTAGACATTGTGTCAGGACTCACTCAAGAACAGGCGGTTAAGCTGGCTAGAGATATGGGCTTCAGTGACCAGTGTGTGGATGAGGTAGGTCAGTCAGTCAGTCAGTGCAGCATTGCAAATCTTATCCCATGTTTCATCCCTCCAAGTTCAAGTGTCTTCTTGTTTGTTAATCCATTTCATGTTCTCAATGTTTTCTATTACATGTGTTATGGAAATAAAATTCTGTTTAAATCAAGTTTCTTTTTGATGTGGAGACTCAATACAAGATTTGTTTCAACTTCAGGCGGCTAACTACATGCTAAAGCTTTACAATGACATCTTCCTGAAATATGATGCAACGCTGTTGGAGATAAACCCTATGTCTGAAGATGCTAATGGGAAGGGTAGGTCATTATCATAATATCACATGAAATAGAACCAGTGCATATAAACTTTTGGACCAATGATCACCAAAATTTGGTAAAATATTTCTAAATAACATTTAGATGTACCCCCTTTAAAGGTTTTCATATAATTCATAAAGACTAGCTTTGTCAATGAAAAGTATACACTTGTACACTTGTATTTCAGAGAAACAATATTACATATAGAGAATACTAAACGAATGGTAATGTGATAACATTTTTAAGCAACGAGTGTATAGAATTGGTATCAGACGAACGAAAGTGAGTCTGATACCAAATTCTATACACTCGTTGCTTAAAAATGTTATCACATTACCATTCGTTTAGTATTTTATTTATTACTCACCTCTCATATCAATATTTATGTAAACAAATCGTCAAAACAAGAATCAGCTGACTTGGAACAGTAGGGGAAACCAGCGTATGAATTTCCATGAGTCCCAATAAAATAGTTCGCTATTTTTTGGATGTTTACACATATCATACGCCTATAAACATGAAACAAAGTATATTGGTGAAAAATATTTTATTATCAAAAGATGCATTGATAAAATAAACACTAAGAAGCAACGAAAACTGTCAACACATCATGCACTCACAAAGTGACGTCATCAGATCGCCAAGTGACATCATCGGAATGTGTCCTGTTTCTAGGTCACGCTATGTAGGCGAACAGTGTCAACGACAACGATTGATTGATTGATTACATTGACACGAGTTACTGAATGTGTTGATAGAATCGGGAGATAGAACTTGGGGAAAGGTAGTTAAACAATAACATGTTCGGATTTCGTGCTTGTGGAGGAAAGCGACGGTTTTGGTGGCAATGAAGCAAGTAAACAGTCGAAACACCATGTTTATGTTACGGTAGGCAGAGGAGGCAACACCGCTTGCGACGGCACAGAAAGTGGACAAGTGATTAAGCGAAGGATGGATTTGTGATGATTACCAAAAAGATAATGCATCTAAAATGTAAAAAAACCAGCTTAGAAAATATGCTTTCACATAAATAACCATTTTGTTGAGAATGTAAAATTTGTCAGTCGCCACTTATAAGTCAGGTGATTGGACAATGTCATGTGACGTTCGAAAGTAGTTCCGTTTCTTTGCACGAGATGGTAACACACGTGTGTTACCAACTCATTGTTATCTAATGAGTGATCTCACCACGGTTGAGTAATAAATACCAATATATAACATGTGCAGCAGTTATTTGTGGCTAACTAATGTCTGGTATCTAGATTTATTTTGTAAATCAATGACAAATCACATTTCTGATTCTACTATAGTATTATAAGCAGAAGACATTCAAGGGAGTGAGACCACTAAAAAACAGTGAATCTCCAAGTCAGATGTTTTAAACTTGATTGTAGACTTTGAGATGTTATGTTATTTTTCATGCAATGACATATCAGACATGTGATATCTCCCGCGTTTGGCGGGAGTCTACCGTTTTTCAGGTCCTTCTCCCGCCCTCCCGACATAAGGTCAAAATCTACCGCTTTTTCAGAACTTTCTGTATTTAAAAAAAACACTTAACAAATCTGAAAAAACATTGTTTTTCGACCTGCCTCAAGTCTAGTAAGCTCCACTCGACAATTTCATCTTTTCATGATAAAATAAAGTTTACAGCATCCGATAAATGTTATGAATTTACACACAAAAGATTTAGTTTATGTTTAATATTAAGAGAAACATGGCAACTTTTTTGATTATTATCTCATGAAACACAATACAATCCAAACACCGCTTCGATCTAGAACGTATTTTCTTGACGACTAGTAACATTGCGAATATGGTTTGTAATAAAATAATACATTTTACAACTAAATATTCTTCCAGTTTACAATTATAAGCATCTTTCTCAATGAGGTATATTTTAGTAAAAAATCAATTTAAAAAATATTAACGATAAGTTTTTTATTTAGAAAATATATCTCTTTTAGTGAATATATCATAAGGAAAACACTTTCATCACTAACATTAAAATCACTTCCTGTTTATGCTTTGCTTGTAAACAAATGATCGAACTCGTGTTTTCAGAAGACATTCAATGAAATAATTTGAAGTACTAGCCATTTCTAAGAATAAGTGTAGAAATTCCATTTGTCTAGTTGAAATCTAGGAAACTATTTGAATTTTGGATTAGCAACATTACATATATGATGAATCGTCAATTATTTCAACTATGAGTCTGACTGCACAGCGGTGGGATTATGTTTAATATCTTATAAATGTTTGAAATATGAAATTATGTTATACAGGCATATACATATATATTATTTTACAATTACAATCCACATCCACAATTTCACATGTCTGCTAATCTTTTTATTTCCCCAATTTTTTCAAATAAAAAATATTTACTTTTGATTGATTATTTTGATAACAAATAATTATAAATATTTTCTTAGTACTGGATTTATTATGTGATTTGTTATGTACTGAATTGATTATGTGAATTATCTTGCATTGTATGAAGATACAAACATTAAAATTTAAAAAAAAAAGATTTTTAGCTCATCTGGCCTGTAAGGCCCGATGGGCTTATGGCATGGCATGGTGTCCGGCGTCCGTCCGTCCGTCCATCCGTCCGTAAACTTTGTGGAATTTCGACTTCTTCTCCAGAACCATAAGGCCTAGAAAGCTTAAACTTGGTGTACAGACTCCTTGGCTAGTGAGGATTATAAATTGTAGCTTTGGTGGCCCTGTGACCCCTAATAAGGGCCACAGGGGCCACACCCTAAAAACCTATTTTCATTGTCTTCTCCAGAACCATAAGGCCTAGAAAGCTGAAACTTTGTGTACAGACTCCTTGGCTAGTGAGGATTATAAATTGTAGCTTTGGTGGCCCTGTGACACCTAATAAGGGCCACAGGGGCCACGCCCTAAAAACCTATTTTCATCGTCTTTTCCAGAAGCATAAGGCCTAGAAAGCTTAAACTTTGTGTACAGACTCCTTGACTAGTGAGGATTATGAATTGTAGCTTTGGTGACCCTGTGGCCAATAATAAAGGCAACAGGAACGTCCTTCAAATCTATTTTATCTTCTTCTCCTGAAGTATAAGGCCTAGAAAACTGAAACTTGTCGCCTATATACTTAATTTTATGATTGGTGTCCTTGTGGCCTCTACAAAGGGGGAATCCCATTGGCCACACTCTACAGCATAATTGATGATGAAGCCTGATGAGCTACAGAGCCAATGGCTCTATTTTTTTATTTAGTGATTTAAATACAACTAGAATTTGAATATGAACATTTTATTTCATTATAATGCTTCTATAAAGTAAGCTAATATTAACAAAATGAAGACTTTTTTCTCGTTTATTTATATATTTGTAGATTTTGCAAAATCTCCCACCATTGGGGCCCAATCTCCCTCCTTTTTTTACCAAATCTCCCACCACTCCTCGGAAAAAATAGCACATGTCTGTGTCTTACTTTTTAGCTCATCTGGCCAGAAAGGCCCGATGGGCTTATTGCATGGCATGGTGTCCGGCGTTCAAAGGTTGATCCATCTGTCTGCCTGTAAACTTTGTGCATTTTCGGTTACTTCTCCAGAAGCAAAAGGCCTAGAATGCTGAAATCTTGTGTACAGAATCTTTGACTAGTGAGGATTTCAAATTGTAGCTTTAGTGGCCCTATGGCCCCTAATAAGGGCCACATGGGCAGTGTTTGAAATAAGCTTAGGCCTGTAGGCCCGACACCGACAGTTATTCACAAGGGCCTACACTTTTCAATATCGGCAGGTCCTTACAGCCTCACAGGTTTTTTATATGTTACTGTTCCTTTATAATAATACTTGCTGTAAGACATATTTCCCTGCCAAACCCTCATAAATATCACTCTAAAGTGATAACAGTGTTGTGTATCTATAACATACTGATACCAAGAATATTATTATTTTCGAAATAGTCAAATTTTTACACATAATGAATAATTAAACAGTTTCGGAATTGGGCCCACAGTTTTTCCTGTCTGCGGGTCCTTATTGACAAGCAGTTTTTGGATGCTTATTTCAAACACTGCACAGGGACCACACCCTACAAACCTATTTCCACCTTCTTCTCCAGAAACATAATGGCCTAGAAAGCTGTTACTTTGTGTACAGACTCCTTGACTACTAATGACTAGTGAGGATTAATAATTGTAGATTTTTATCCCCCGCATCAACGAAGTTGCGGGGGGTATTAAAATGGGTACCGTCCGTCCGTCCATCCGTCCGTCCGTTACACTTTGTGTCCGACTCATAACTTTCTAACTAATCAACCATTTCAATTCAAATTTGTTATGGAAATGAAGAAACATGTAATAATGTGTCATGAGAAACAATTTTCTGAAAGTCTACATAAAATATTAGGATTTTGGAGAAAAATTGGTACATTTTGTAAGAAATCTGTTACAAGTCCTGTCCGGCTCATAACTTCTAAACTAATCGTCACATATTGATCAAATTTGATATGAAGATACATAATCATCTGAAGGTGTGTCATGAAGATCAATTTTGAAAATATTTATATAAAATTTTGCCTTTATTTCAAAAAATTAGGACTCTGTTCGAAAACTGTTGCAAGTCCTGTCCGGCTCCTAACTTCTAAACTAATCATCACATATTGATCAAATTTGATATGAAGATACATAATCATCTGAAGGTGTGTCATGAAGATCAATTTTGAAAATATTTATATAAAATTTTGCCTTTTTTGGCAAAAAATGAGGACTCTGTTCGACAACTTTTACAAGTCCTGTCCGGATCATAACTTCTAAACTAATTATCTCATTTTGATCAAATTTGTTATGGAGATGCAAAATCATATGTTGGTGTGTCATGAAGAACAATTTTGAAAATATGTTTGTTTAAATATGATCAAATTGATTTTGAAGATCCAAATACATAATACATAAATTCATTCGTTTGATTTTAATTTTGTCAGTTAAGTCAAATTATGCCATACAGTGAACATAAAGTTGGTATGATTGAGTTTTTAGCTCATCTGGCCTGTAAGGCCCGATGGGCTTATGGCATGGCATGGTGTCCGGCGTCCGTCCGTCCGTCCATCCGTCCGTCCGTAAACTTTGTGGAATTTCGACTTCTTCTCCAGAACCATAAGGCCTAGAAAGCTGAAACTTTGTGTACAGACTCCTTGGCTAGTGAGGATTATAAATTGTAGCTTTGGTGGCCCTGTGACCCCTAATAAGGGCCACAGGGGCCACATCCTAAAAACCTATTTTCATCTTCTTCTTCAGAACCATAAGGCCTAGAAAGCTGAGACTTTGTGTACAGACTCCTTGGCTAGTGATGATTATAAATTGTAGCTTTTGCGGTCCTGTGACCCCTAATAAGGGCCACAGGGGTCACACCCTAAAAACCTATTTTCATCTTCTTCTCAAGAACCATAAGGCCTAGAAAGCTGAAAGCTGAAGTTTTGTGTACAGACTCCTTGGCTAGTGAGGATTATTAATTGTAGCTTTGGTGGCCCTGTGACCCCTAATAAGGGCCACAGGGGCCACACCCTAAAAACCTATTTTCATCTTCTTCTCCAGAACCATAAGGCCTAGAAAGCTGAAACTTTGTGTACAGACTCCTTGTCTAGTGAGGATTATAAATTGTAGCTTTGGCGGTCCTGTGACCCCTAATAAGGACCACAGGGGCCACACCCTAAAAACCTATTTTCATCTTCTTCTCAAGAACCATAAGGCCTAGAAAGCTGAAACTTTGTGTACAGACTCCTTGGCTAGTGAGGATTATAAATTGTAGCTTTGTTGGCCCCATGACCCCTAATAAGGGCCACAGGGGTCACACCCTAAAAACCTATTTTCATCTTTTCCAGAACCATAAGGCCTAGAAAGCTGAAACTTTGTGTACAGACTCCTTGGCTAGTGTGGATTATAAATTGTAGCTTTGGCGTCCCTGTGACCCCTAATAAGGGCCACAGGGGCCACACCCTAAAAACCTATTTTCATCTTCTCCAGAACCTTAAGGTGTAGAAAGCTGAAACTTTGTGTACAGACTCCTTGGCTAGTGTGGATTATAAATTGTAGCTTTGGCAGCCCTGTGACCCCTAATAAGGGCCACAGGGGCGATGTCCTAAAAATCTATTTTCATCTTCTTCTCAAGAACCATGAGGCCTAGAAAGCTGAGACTTTGTGTACAGACTCCTTGACTAGTGAGGATTATGAATTGTAGCTTTTGTGACCCTGTTGCCATCTTCTTCTCCTGAAGTATAAGGCCTAGAAAACTGAAACTTGTCACCTATATACTTAATTGTATGATTTATGACCCTGTGGCCTCTACAAAGGGGGAATCACATTGGCCACACTCTACAGCATAATGGATGATGAAGCCTGACGAGCTACAGAGCCAATGGCTCTATTTTTTTTATTAGAACAGTTTCTTTCATATCCTGGAAAATCGGCAATATGATAAGGAAAAACTATACATATTGTGCAATTTGCGGGGGATATAGCTCGACCATGTCAGCTGCTTGTTTTACCCTGTTTCCCCTACTAAAGTTGGAACCACATTGGCCGCACCCTAAAGCAAAATCAAATGTAAAGCCTGATGAGCTACAGAGCAAATGGCCCTAATTTTTATTTAATGACTCTGTGTATATTTTCATTAAAAACAACAAGACAATAGAAATGACATTAATAATTGTGAATGTTGCTTCTGGTCTAAACAACAACTTGCTAACTCGCTGGGCTGACAGATACTCATACTATGCCTCTAAAGTTTTCATATATCCTGGGTATAGGCCGACCCCCCTCTTTGAAAATTATGCTTTGCCGTACATCTGAAATATAAGTGTTAGGCGTCCAGGGTCATGCAACATTGTTGTTGTCCGCCTTTAAGGAAACTGTAAACTGTAAAACTTTTATCACTAAGACAATTATCAGTGAAATTGTCACTTTAACTATCCTTAGTAACTGCTCAGACACTTATTTTCCTGGATATGATACAATGGACATTTCAGACTTCGTGTTCTTAAATGACTTTGAAGTTGAAAGATGTTTAACAGTCCAGAACGGTCAAGCTATTTTGTTCTGTTCAAATGGAGGCTTATCCTCCAGATATGAGATTGTGTACCATAACTGTGTGTTGATTGATTTAGATATCTGCCCCTCTTTAGTTAAATGGATAGCCACTTTCTTGTCCAAAAGACACCAATATGTTATACTAAAAGGAACTCGTTCAAATACTGTGTCAATTAACACTGGGGTTCCTCAAGGATGGGTATTGTCTCCTATACTTTAACTTTGTATACAAACATCTCACACAAAAGAGACAAACCCGTGTCTCTACACTTCAATCTCCCTAACCACTCTAAGAGCGATCTCAGATACAAAGTCATTGCTCAACTTAAACAAAATCCTGACTTAGAGAGAACCACCAAGTCTAGGAGATCCCTAGAACTCAGGTGGATTTTTTAGCTCCAAACGTTCCAGCCGCAGGGCCTTAATGATAAGATCGTGGGTTAAAACTCTCCACTCTGTCTACTTTATCTTTTTCTACTCTGATTGTTTTACCGCGATCTAGTGGACATTATCAGGGCCCCTTCACAATTTGGTAGTCACTACGTAATCCACACATGTGACCTACGCCTACACTCACACAATTCAATGACGTCATACACAATTCTGTCTATGACGTCATAATCACTTTCTCAAGATGGAGAAAAACTTCCACTGTCCGTCTTGTGACGCATCCTTTACAAGACGTGATACTGTGAAAAGGCATGTTGAATCACACCACAACGCCTCTACATTCTCTTGCACTATCTGCCCCAAAAAATATAAAAGGAAGGACGACGCCAGGCGACACATTATGCTCAGGCATAATGTGTCAATCAAACACATTAACGGCCACATCACTTCAAATGAGCCTACCGCTCGTTTAAGGGCTTGGGACACCCCCAAAGGCCCAATTTTTGTGACCACATCAAGACGGGAGGCCCAACCCAGGGTCACTGTCGCTCCCACGGAAGCCACTTCAGGACTTCCTCACCCACAAGGCCAATCCATTCTCTATAGGAAGTTCACCACGCCTATAGTCTCAACATCTGCAGACCGAAATTGGCCCAACAATGATACCACTTTATCACTTCCTGAGACGCCGTCAACGTCATCTGTACCAACTAGGCCGGAGCCACCTTCAGCAGCCTATCCGTCAACATCATCTACTTCGGAAGCACCGATGCCGACAGTGCCGAGGCCAGTGACAACTCCACTGTCGCTCCCCACTAACGGACACGGACGCTGTCCATACATCCTCAATTATGGACAGGTCCCCATGCCTCCCTTCAGCAATTGGGACTCTGACATTGATCCTAATGAAATCATTACCGAGGCCTGGGAGGTCCTCCCGAGTTTTGATAAGCACAATGTGCCAAAGAACATTCCAATCCCAGAATATGGGCCACCCCACATAGAAATTGAGAACAGTAATAACATCCTAGCTGATGCCATTCGTCTCACGCTAGACATACCATTATTGTGATTATCTAGTATAACCCCTTCATGTTATACTTTCTTTTCCAATTTTTAGCTCATCAGGACTGAAAGTCCAGATGGGCTTATGGCATGGCCCGTCGTCCGGCGTCCGTCCGTCCGTCGTCCGTCGTCCGTCCGTAAACTTTTGACACTTTCGACTTCTCCTCATGAACCATACACATTAGAGAGCTGAAATTGTGTGTACAAGTACCTTAGCATATGGAGATTCTAATTTGTAACTTTGGTGACCCTGTGACCCCAAATAGGGTCACAGGGGTCACAACTTTAAAAACCTATTTTCATCTTCTTCTCCAGTTCCAGAAGGACTAGAGAGTTTAAAATGATATGTGCAGACTCCTTGGCCAATGGGGATTCTAATTTGTAACTTTGGTGACCCCATGACCACAAATAGGGTCACAGAGGTCACAACTTTAAAAACCTATTTTCATCTTCTTCTCCAGTTCTAAAAGGACTAGAGAGTTGAAAGTGATATGTGCAGACTCCTTGGACAATGGAGATGCTAATTTGTAACTTTGGTGACCCTGTGACCCCAAATAGGGTCACAGGGGTCACAACCTTAAAAACCTATTTTCATCTTCTACTCCAGTTCTAGAAGGACTAGAGAGTTAAAAACGATATGTGCAGACTCCTTGGCCAATGGGGATTCTAAATTGTAGATTTCGTGACCCCATGACCACAAATAGGGTCACAGGGGTCACAACCTTAAAAACCTATTTTCATCTTCTTCTCCAGTTCTAAAAGGACTAGAAAGTTGAAAGTGATATGTGCAGACTCCTTGGACAATGGGGATTCTAATTTGTAACTTTGGTGACCCTGTGACCCCAAATAGGGTCACAGGGGTCACAACCTTAAATACCTATTTTCATCTTCTTCTCTAGTACTAAAAGGACTATAGAGTTGAACATGATATGTGCACACTCCTTGGCCAATCTGGATTCTTAATTGTAGATTTCGTGACCCCATGACCCCAAATAGGGTCACAGGGGTCACAACCTTAAAAACCAATTCTCATCTTCTTCTCCAGTTCCAAAAGTTCTAGAGAGTTAATATTGATATGTGCAGACTCCTTGGACAATGGGGATTCTAATTTGTAACTTTGGTGACCCTGTGACCCCAAATAGGGTCACAGGGGTCACAACCCTAAAAAACTATTTTCATCTTCTTCTCAAGTTCCAAAAGGTCTAGAGAGCTGAAATTATATGTGCAGACTCCTTGGCAAATGGGGATTCTAAATTGTATATTTTGTGACCCCATGACCCCAAATAGGGTCACAGGGGTCACAACCTTAAAAACTTATTTTTATCCCCCGCAACAACGAAGTTGCGGGGGGTATTAAAATGGGTACCGTCCGTCCGTCCGTCTGTCCGTCCGTCCGTCCGTCCGTCCGTTACACTTTGTGTCCAGCTCATAACTTTCTAACTAATCAACCATTTCAATTCAAATTCGTCATGGACATGAAGAAACATGTAATAATGTGTCATGAGAAACAATTTCCTGAAAATCTACATAAAATATTCGGATTTTGGAGAAAAAGTGGTAAATTTTGTAAGAAATCTGTTACAAGTCCTGTCCGGCTCATAACTTCTAAACTAATCATCACATATTGATCAAATTTGATATGAAGATACATAATCATCTGAAGGTGTGTCATGAAGAACAATTTTGAAAATATTGTTCTGAAATTTTGCCATTTTTGGCAAAAAATGATGACTCTGTTGGAAAACTGTTAGAAGTCCTGTCCGGCTCATAACTTCTAAACTTATCATCGCATATTGATCAAATTTGATATGGAGATATATAATCATATGAAGGTGTGTCATGAAGAACAATTTTGAATTTAAAAAAATAAAATTTTGCCTTTTTTGGCAAAAAATGAAGACTCTGTTAGAAAACTGTTACAAGTCCTGTCCGGCTCATAACTTCTAAACTAATCATCACATATTGATAAAATTTGATATGAAGATACATAATCATATGAAGGTGTGTCTTGGAGAACAATTTTGAAAATGTTTTTATAAAATTTTGCCTTTTTTGGCAAAAAATGAGGACTCTGTTGGAAATCTGTTACAAGTCCTGTCTATCTCAGAAACTAAACTAATCATGACATTTTAATCAAATTTGTTATGGACATACAAAATCATATGTTGGTGTGTCATGAAAAACAGTTTTGAAAATATGTTTGTTTAAATATGATCAAATTGAGATCCAAATACATAATACATAAATTCATTCGTTTAATTTTAATTTTGTCAGTTAACTCCAATTATGCCCAACAGTGAACATAAAGTTGGTATGATTTAGTTTTTTTATTGGAATAGTTTCTTTCATATCCTGGAAAATTTTTGTTATTTTGTGAGACAAAAATTAATCAGCAATATGATAAGGAAAACCTATGTACATATTGTGCATTTTGCGGGGGATATAGCTCGACCATGTCAGCTGCTTGTTATCATCATCTTTAGCTCCTTAAGGTCTATTGAGCTGAAAGACTGCATGTAGACTCCTTGGCCAATTGGGATTCTAAACTGTAGGTTTTGTGACCCCATGACCCCAAATAGGGTCACAGGGGTCACAACCTTAAAAACCTATTTTTCTCCATTAGATGACAATCTATGGCAAATTTATTTCTCCTTGGATATTTTAGTGTGGACTTCTTTCAGTGTCTGATATTGGCGATCTAGAAAGTGTTGAATAATAATACATTTGTTTTGTAAATTTTTTAAAGGTTTTCTTGCAATAGGTAACATCAGTTTCATTTTTAGCACATCTTGCCTGTATAAAGCAAACTTGATATGATGCCTGATGAGCTACAGAGCCAATGGCTCTATTTTTTGTCTCTAAAAACCATCCCTATTTAACATGAATCCCATGTTCTTTTATGCCTAAACCAGCCTTATATTTATTATCTTTTAATAAATATATACTCTTTTACACTATCACTTTTTGTGTTTTTATTAGGGACCCCCCCTCTCCCAGACACGGGAGAGACAGGGGGTCCCCGAGCCCGTCATCTCTCATGAGACAACGGGTTTATTTTATCTCTTTAAATAATCTCTTTTAAAGATATCTATGGCAAAAACCTAAATCTCATGGCTCAAACATCTTTTCTAAAAACTAGAAAATCACTAGTCTCTCTTATTCTAATGAGACTCTAATATAACCGAAATTCTATCATTTATAAAAGAAAACAAAACAAAGTTTCTTCCTCCAGGCCGGATCAGGATCTTTTTATTCTGCCATAATGGTCTACTGCCATCACCTACAACACATGAACAAAACGTTCACAATATTTATCAACACATAACCAACTTAAAAACGGGTCCAGAGTGTTCTAATTTACAAACACTAATCAATCTCTACTATTCCCACTCGGAAAAATGGTCGAACCCCTCATACTAGAAGCGAAATTCACCACATCCGGTTCTACCGCCGCCGGCGGTACCATACCCGAACCGGAAGTCTTCTGCCAAAACCGCCGCCTGCGTTACTATTCCTATACCGATAGTCGCTACCGGAAGTTCGCCCGCCCCACCGGCGGCAGAACTCACCCGGTCACGTGACCCACCTAAAGAGTATATAAGGAGAGACAAATCCCTTGCTACTTCAGTCTGACGAGTCCCAACACAGCGGACGAAACTAGTCACTTAGCAAAACTTTTGCCCCTTAGGCGATTGATAGGCCACCCCCCTGTCCTACTCTTTTGTATACAAACAATTGTGTAAGTTCTCAACCAAACTGTTCTAGATTGAACTATTTTGGACCTTTTCTATAAAACTTGTGTACAGACTGTCCTCATGTTCTCTATCCAATGTTGGTTTGGCTCCCTGTATTTAACAAATAAAAACAAACTAAACAAGATAATCACACAGGGAGAACAAATTTGCTAATCATACCTTTAAGAGATTTGTAAATATTTGTAACTATTTGTATATATGTTGTATTTATTATATTCAATAAAAAATTATCATACAAACAAGTCTAGATCTGTATTGATTTGGAGGTGACATTTGTCCCTTTAAACAATCTTTTTAGAGGGTGATTATAAATCTGCTTCACATATTATTTAAAGCCTGATTCACGCATGTGCGGCTCGCTATCTAATGTTACCTTACAGGTAAGTCTCGTTTAATTATTCAATCATCTGCCATTCTTGAATAATTGTTTCAAACTCTTTACTCTGACTCAGATTTTTTCACAATAATTGATTTAGTAGGGACATATTATCTGTAATTCCTTTCAATTCATCAGTTAGTGTTATGATATTAATATTGATATTGTTTATTTAATCTTAGTATACTGTATGGACTGCAAGCTGAACTTTGATGACAACGCGTCCTATCGACAGAGCAACATCTTCTCAAAGCGAGACTGGAGCCAGGAGGATGAGCGAGACCACCGTGCTGCTGAGGCAGATCTTAACTACATTGGGCTCGATGGCAGCATCGGTTGTCTTGGTTAGCTGCTTACTTTTTAGCTCATCTGGCTAGAAAGGCTCGATGGGCTTACGGCATGGCATGGTGTCCGGCGTTCAAAGGTCGATCTATCTGTCCGCCTGTAAACTTTGTGCATTTTCGGCTTCTTCTCCAGAAGCAAAAGGCCTAGAATGCTAATATCTTGTGTACAGAATCTTTGACTAGTGAGGAATTTAAATTGTAGCTTTAGTGGTCCTGTGGCCCCTAATAAGGGCCACAGGGGCCACACCCTTAAAACCTATTTTCATCTTCTTCTCCGGAAGCATTATTAAGGCCTAGAAAGCTGGAACTGTGTGTACTGACCCCTTGACTGCTGAGGATTATAATTTATAGCTTTGTTGGCCCTATGGCCCCTAAGAAGGGGCATAGGGGCCACACCTTATAACCCTATTTTCATCTTCTCCAGAAGCATAAGGCCTAGAATGCCGAAACCTTGTGTACAGATTCCTTGACTAGTGATGATTATATGTTTTAGCTTTGGTGGCCCTGTAGCCCCTCATAAGACCACAGGGGCCATGCCCTTAAAACCTATTTTTTAACTTCTTTTCCAGAAGCATAAGGTCTAGAAACCTTGTGTACACACTCCTTGACTACTGAGGATTATAATTTATGACTTATAAGGGGCATAGGGGCCACACCTTTTGAACTTATATTCATCTTCTCCAGAAACATAAGGCCCAGAATGCTGAAACCATGTGTGAGGGTTAACACCCCGTTGAAAGTTATTGCCTTTCTTTTAGTTGAAATGTTGGTGGGGTGTCTCATAACCACCTTTGTCTGTTATGAAATAGTCAACAAGTGCAAATAGTCAAGCAATTGCACTTGTAAAATTTGGAATTTTTACCAAACAAGAAAGTTAAGATTTGTGATAAACAAAATTAGGATTGAAACCCAGATCCTCTATGTCCACAAGCGCGCTCTTTACCACTTTAGCTAATGGGACCCATGCCACTTTATTAACATAATGTTGTGTCATGTCAGTATTGTTATGTTCTTCATAAATATATATCAAGATTGTGAACTTTTTGTGTACAATCTCAAGATTGTTAACTTTTTTGTGTAGCTGAACAACAATCTCAAGATTGTGAACTTTTTTGTGTATTTGAGCTGAACAACAATCTCAAGATTGTGAACTTTTTGTATATATATATATATATTACAATGAAATAGTTTTTGATTAAGGGAATTGAGATTTTAGTTTTAAAACATCAAGCAAGAGTGTATTGTTAGTAGTCTATATATTTTTTTCAGGACTCATTAAACCCGAAAAGTTTATCATTCAAATGTTATGAATTTATTGTTTATGAAAATAAATATTTGAAATCATTGCAGGAGTGTTCTTCGGAAGTGTATGTGAAATAATGACCTGAACCTCGTGAATATCTGTGATAACCATCTTGCTATTCACTCGGTCAATTTTCATTTTTTCAACCATAATTGAATATCTAATTATCAGTGTTTACAAGAGTACACATAAGTGATTGAGTATGTGCATGTTTCAGTGAATGGCGCAGGTCTAGCTATGGCAACGATGGACATCATCAAGCTGCACGGAGGAACTCCAGCTAACTTCCTGGATGTGGGAGGTGGAGCTACGTCCCAGCAGGTCACGGAGGCCTTCAGACTTATCACGTCAGACCCCAAGGTACATGTAACAAGCTTGAAAACTTAATATTACCCCTAGGTTCCCAGTCAATACTGAGTAAACAACCAGTTCCTTACAAAGAAGGGTGCTCTTAAATTCAATAAATGCAAACACATTGAACAAGTAAAATTTAACATTTACTTGTTCATATATTTGGTGTATTCAGCCCACAGACTTACTAAGATGTATACCATTTAGTTTCAGTTAAGGCGGGTCAACTAGGAAAAAAATTTCTCGTGATCTGTGTAGACCTTTTAATCACACTTATAAAAATAGGACGTTGAAACAAACATTACATTTCCAGAGTTGTTTCACAACGTATGAAACTTGCATAAGTGAATAAATACGGGCTCAAACTACAGACTGCTCCTGTCCTCTCCAGCTGTGTCTTTGATCCAGGTTCCTGCAACTGTTTCCTAGTGATCGATCCTGCCTACCTTTAAGTGCACAAAAACAACCCTTTGTGTGGCAGAGCTCGTTTCCGTCAGTTTCTCGTTTCTGGTACATCATTTTGTACAGCTTCAGATTTGTTAACCTTTTCAGGTTTCTGGTTCAATCTTTTGGTTTGGTTTAAATATATTTTATTGACAAAAAGTCAAATGGATCGGAGAAAAGTGAAAACACTTACTGGGCCCTCTCCAATACAAAATTGATTAATATACATATGTTATAAAGATGTACAGTTTTTCATATATAAACACAGGTTTTACAATTAAGGTTTGTGCAATTATGTACAGTGCAGCTTTGTAAAATATAATTGATTACAATGTGAATGATGATACTATTTACATAACAGTAATACAATTTAACACAGTTATATATGAAAGTTATGTTATGAAAAGAGACCAAAAAAAAGGTCAACATTTAAACTACTACATCTATTTCTTAATACACCATGTGGTTAGGTTATCAGGTCAATATCAGAGGTAGTTCTTTTTAGATAACTGATCCAGATCAACCGAGAGGTTGGTTATCACGAGGTTGGTTATCTGATAACCAACCTCCTGATAACCGATTTCTCTGTTAGATACGGTGAACATGTCTCGGCTACGCCTCGCCATCTTCACTGTATCACACCTAAAAAAAACTTACCCTCGGATTACGGGTCTAAATGACCCTTCGCCTCTAATTTCTGACTTTTGATATTTTCTAGAATTTGGTTTGATTTTCACCTGTGCATTCAGATATATTATGTCTTTAGTTTAATATGCCATTCTTAAAAATATCAAAGGCCACAAGAACTGTAATAAAAGAAAACATGAGACAGAATAAACACTCTTTATTACAGAGAATCTTTGAAGTCATTTTAATATTACCTGTTCATAGTGCTTTCAATTCTTGCCATTTGGTTTCCTTTAAACATGCAAACATTTACACTTACACTAATTCAAACACTCCCGTACACAATCCCGTTGTTCACCATTAAACTAAAATGATTCAGCAAATGGCCCTCAGTATCTATGCTAGTGTTCTCTTCAACCAATGTTCGAAATCCTTTATAGGAAGTCAGTTGTCGCGAGGTCAAATGCATTTGGACTGGTCCTTTTGAAATAATGCACAAGAAAGCTGACTCCAGTATCAGCAAACAATTAACTGCTATCTTCATGCGTTGTTCCTGAAACAATCAAAGGTTTAACATTAAGAATACAAACAGTTTGATTTCAAGCGCTGAAAAAAACACATTTCCTTTGACATACATGCATTTTTCATATCATCACGGTTTCACCGAAATAGTAACTTAAGTTTGGAACTGTCATTTCTAACCACAAGCACGCACTTGAGGCATGGATATTGCTCATATGAACACTGTCCATGCATCAAGTGCTTGTGTTTCTAACATCAGTGTAGGAAAGATGTTGGAATATTGGCCTGTCCTCAGCAGTTGACCTTCATCGGTGGCCACTTTCAGACGGATCGGGCTCGGTTGACGGTACCTCAAGACAGGTGGATCAAGATCTCGGCCTTCACTTCTCGAGCCTAAAGGGAACCTCTAAAGCTCAGAGATTGGCAATCTCTACTGGGACTATTGACCTCCGCTCAAGACCTCACCCTCAGAGGAAGGCTAATGTTGAGACCGCTGCAGAACTTCCTCAAGCCTCGCATTATAGCAGACGATCTCAAGACCAAGTTCGAGCTTCCCCCCCCCATCTCCATCAGTTCCTTGTGTGGTGGACGATCCAGTCGAACATTTGCGACGGCGTCTCTTTGATAGAGTTTGCCCCCAACCGAGAGCTGTTCGTGGATGCGTCCCTTCAGGGGTGGGGAGCTCATTTCAACAATCTCACAGTCTCAGGAGTGTGGACGGACAACCAGAGCACTTGGCACATCAACCACTTGGAGATGCAAGCGGCAGTGCTGGCGGTGCGACATTGGGCTCACCTGCTCCGCGGATCCCTCCTCCTGATGATGTCAGACAACTCTACGGTAGTCTATCTGATAAATTATCAGGGGACAACAGGGTCGCGAAGGCTACTAGACCTTACATTTCAACTCTTTCGTCTAGTAGACGACAATGACATAGAGATGCGCGCTCACCACATTCCGGGTTGCAGGAATGTGCTGACGGACGCCCTCTCCAGACCAGACAAACAGTCTCCCACGGATTGGATGCTACATCAGGAGGCATTCGAGCTGCTTTGTCGAGTGTTCCACAGACCGCTGATCGACTTGTTCGCAACCAAGCTCAATCCCGATCCAGCAGCTTGGGCAGTGGACGCCCTGTCCCTCTCTTGGGAAGGTCTGGATGCTTACGCGTTCCCCTCTCCGATTCTGCTCCCAAAGATGGTCGCCAAGATCAAGCAGACACGGCAGATACGTCTGCTTTTGGTCGTGCCTTGGTGGCCGGCGAGAACATGGTTCCCAGATCTAAGGGACCTTGTCAGAAGGGACCCCGAACCACTTCCGCCTTGGCCAAGTCTTCTGAAGCACCCCCACAGCCATCTACCTCATCCGGACCCAGAGAGGTATCATCTGTCATCTGGGTCATCTCAAGAAAGCCTTGACGTCCAAGGGTTATTCATCTCAGTTTGCTAACACCATCGCCAGGGCACATCGTGTTTCAACAAGATTGTTATACGATGACAAATGGCTTTCCTTTGAACGCTTTTGCTCAGATCGTGCCCAGAATCCGGTTGAAGCTACACCCCAGTTCCTGGCAGATTTTTTGCTGTATTTACGGAGGAGTCGATCCCTGAAGGGCAGCACTATTGGGACCTACTTGTCGGCCATCAATTCCGTGCTGGCGATTAAAAGAGATACCAAGATCTCTACGGTCCCGGAACTCATTGATTTAAACATATTTTATTCACGATGAAAGGATTGGGTACAAGTTATCCAACCTAGTGAAACCCTCTCCTATGTACAGTGCTGACATGAAATGTTGAAAATCAATATATGTACAATGATATATACAAAGAAAACAGAGGAAGAAATATATAGAATACATATACATGTATAGAAAAGTAAGGGGAAAAGTAAGATTTTCTTTCAGTTATCAAATCTTTTTGACTTGGAGATATACATGTGAACTTCTTTAAAAATATTAATGTTGTCATTGTAGGTTAGATCTGCGCTGCCATATAATATTAAATCTAAATTAACTAGTACTCTGTTAAAACATATTTTTTCGATATTTCGAAGCATTGCATGTCTCAAATCTGAATATAATATACATTCCATAAAATAATGTTTGGAATTTTCAAAAGATAACTTAAATTTACACATTGGAGTATTTTCTAGGACAATTTGGAATAAATTGCTCTTTAATTTGCTGTTGGAATATCTCAATTGGGTATGAATTACGTTTAATCTTCATTTACCAAATGAAAAATAAGGCGGTGCTTTGGGCTTCTTTGGGCATATATGAGACTGGAAAGTAGTTAGGGTGCCACATTCTCTGATATGATAAGGGAGATTATTCCAAAGTTGGGATGTTGATGGAAGAAATGATTGACTGTAAAACTTTGTGCGAGAAAAAGACAAGGAGAGATCACGGACATTTCTAAGATTATAATTTGTCCTTGATGAAACTGATTGAGGCATAAGGTCACATAAGTAGGATGGGGCATAACCATTATATATTTTATAAAATAAGGATAATTTTCTATACTGCCGTCGTTCTTTTAAAGGTTGCCATGCTGTCTCAAATGTCAATGAATCACGAGCAGCATATTTAGGGAGGCCAGTAACTATCCTGGCAGCTTTGAACTGTACCTTTCAATTTGATCTGCTAAATCTGATGAGCAACCGTCCCACAGTTCACAAGCATATTCAAGATGCGGTCTTATAAAAACAATGTAGATTTTCGGAACTCATTGTCATGTTGAAGGCTTTCAAACAGGAGGATCAGAAGAAGAAGTTCCGCCCTCCTGCTTGGGATCTCAATGTTGTTTTTAAGTACCTGCGAAGACGTCCTTTCATCGCCAAGAATCAGCTCCCGGGTCAAGCGGACAGAATGTTTACCATTCCCCCTCTTTCCTCCATTGTTGCCAGTGTGGAGACGGAAGAGCTGTCCCTTTGCCCAGTGCGAGCTCTAAGGGTCTACATTGACAGATCTTCCAGCAAGAGAGGGTCTAGGAAACGACTGTTTATCCCTTTCTCATCCTTGGTCAAGGGTGAGATTAGCAAGAACACCATATCCTTGTGTCTTTGTCCACCATCTTGTCGGCGTACGACGCTGCAGGTTTACCTCACCCAGTGGCGAACAATCCCAATGAGAACCTGGCGTTGGTGTCCACAATGGCCCTTCACAGGAACTGCTCGGTCCCGACCATTATGGAGGGCTGTTTCTGGCAATCTTCAACCATCCTCGCTTCTCACTACCTCCGAGATTTGGCTGTGGAAGATGTGGATGGTTTGCAGTCGTTTGGACCCTTGGTGTTCGCCCAGCAGCTCACCAAGCCGTCCTCTCACTAGGTATAGAAATGACATTTCCCCGTTGTCTTCTAAAACATGTATCAAGTGTTATTTAAGGCTGTTCAATGTATCACACAAATTTAAAACAATGTTATTTAACCATAAAAAATCAAAAAACAAAATGAATTGATGAGACTGTGGTCACAATTCCAATCAAGGGTAGTAACTCTGTTAGGTTTATCCTGGAAGTAACGGTTTGTTACTTCCAGAGTTATCATTCTTGTATTGTTTATTAACAGTTAATAAAGATTGGAATTGAGTGACGTTAGTTTTTTAAAAAAATTGTTTCAATTACCAAACCCCTTACCTTTCTTACCTATTAGTTGTCTCGACAGTTATTATGAGCAGCAACTTTTTTTAAAAGTGATTGGTTTAAACATTGTTTTATTTCAAACAATTGGCGAACGTATAACGCTTATTTGAGTATTCGCTCTTACTCACGATTCATAAATCTGAACACAAACACAAGAAAGTGTGAAAATTCAAAAGCTAAGGGAAACGTTTAAATGTCAACATGTAGGTTTTCAAATGTTCATTATTTGGTATGCCTCATTTTGAAGTTGGCTACAGTATCAGCTAGAAGAAACCAAATTAAATGAAAAATGATTTAACCCACACTGTTACTCTTCACTACCGTATAGACGCAGGTTTCGCCAAACATTTGTAGCAAAAAGTATACGTTGCTTAATAGAAAATTCCAGTGTCCCTTCCTAGTATAAACTATCCAATAAAGTGTAATGGTAATATTGGATTTTTTTGTTTTAATAATTGATTATCTTCATATATAGACAGAAACTATTCTTCTATTTGATAACTTTTTAAACAAACTTTTCAAAAACATTTGCATCACAACTTGTTGATACAATTAAATGTTCTATAAATTGAACTTAATTGAAACATGTTTATTTCAAAATTTGAAATTGTTAGACAAGCAATAGCTAAATAATAAATATTATGTAAAGAAACCATGACATGTTCCTTATCTTGTTTTTGGAGCGGTTTTGACATCAGCTTTAAGCTTGTTTACCAATACAATTCTTATTTGAAATACATATGTTTAAACCACAAGCGAAAATTCTTATGGTAATACCACTCTGATATAAACAGATATTTAACATTTGGTGGAGATTTAAAAAAAGAGGACTCTATATAAACAAGCAAAAATGCGTTCATGATATACAGACAATACTGTTTGTATACAATTTCCTTTTAAACACCTTTACCGTTGTCATGTAATTCAGTCATCAATTGAGATTGTATGAAAAAAGCATAATTAAAAAAATAAATTTATCAGAATTAGAAAATCCTTAGCATTGTTTCACTGAGTAAGTTACATGACGCTTTGTCAATATTCCAGCCATTAGCGAAACTTGAAAACTTACAATGTCTTGGCAAGAGCATGCGTTTGGATATTAAAATTAAAATACTCTTATGAAACTAAAACGTTGTATATGTCATAAGGTTGAAAATTAGTGGATGTATCGTTAACCAATCAGCGCGCACAATTAACGAGGGGATTCCCCTAAAGAAAAGCGAACCCAAACTGCTCTGTTCTCCCCATCTCAGCGGTAAAGCGTAGCTCAGCTCATTAATGAGTCGAGCAGGCTTCTCAGCACTGGCCGAAGGCCATTTGACTTGGCGACGGCAAGTCCCTTTAAGAGTGGTTTTGACCTTGAGAGAAATCGATACAAGCTCATTTAAGAATTGTTCTTTCAGATTGAAGGATGCATTGTTGCTCCTTTAAGCTTCTCCCAGCTGCGGGCCGGAATTGCAGCCCAGACTTTAATTACTAATTGACACGTCATTGAAATTTGACCTTTTGACATACAACAACACAACAACAAACGTGTGTGACGAAGTTCCTATATATTGACAAAGTTTATATTTTCCGAATCATAAATCAATTGCCTTTCTCGTGGTAAATAATAATAAGGATAAAGTTTTCCGTTATCAAGAAGTGACGAATTAAAAATATCGAACGTATTTTCAATACGAAAAGCTTTGTGCAGTTGCATGTTTTTCTTACTAACAGCAAATTTACCTATCTTGTTGAATGTGGCAAAGTTGCTTTTAAAATACTCACGTGTTATATCATTCTGTTCGGAAAATAATATCCTATTACTCTTTGAAGTTCCGAAATAAAAAATTTCTTCGTCATAAAACTATAGAGAAAATAAGACTTTGTTGGCAAATGTAAACATCAAACGATCGATTTTTGAAAAACACTTGTAAGATAATCAGCGTAATTAACCCTTACGATGCGGGTCGAGTAATATTCCGGGACAAAGATCAAATCGCCCGTAAGCCCTCTAGGCGGCTCCCGGAGCCAAGACTCTAACTTCCACGATAAGGCTATAATTGACTGCAAGCAGTCTAGGCGGCTCCCGGATTTTTCTGCACCAAGACTTTTCTCAGTTCGAGGCTCGTAATTCTTTTCCGCGCCTCGCTGAAACGTCTTTCTTTTTATGAAAAGTGGTCTAAATTTTGGATCAAACGGTGTACGAAGTTTCACAACATTATGTCATCTGTAACACAATGAAAAATACTCGTAAAAACGCCTATTTTTCTCGGTCTCTCCCGAGAGCGAAAATCACGATGCGTCACTAATACTGGATTTTCCGTCTCGCCTTGCTGCGGGATAGGGATGGCGTGTCACATGATCAAATCACGTGACATGGGACACGCTTTGGGACAAAATGGCGAATGCCGACTTACCGCAATGGTATCGGGCTTTCAAACCGGGCGTGAAAGATGTGCTTGCGATAGATTTCAATGCAATATTCGACTTGTACACAAGTACTCCATGTTTAAAGTGATTTCTTTACGATTCCCAAAATAAAAATCTCGATCAGAAAAAGAAACCACGCCCCTTCTTGTACTGGTGACATTGAGTCCAATTTATCGTGATCCTGGTAAAAGGGTCATCAATAGCATGTAAATTTAAACCAAACTTTATACAATTTTACTGTTTTCTCTTTTTCGCAACCTTTTTACATTTCTTAAAAACTTAAATGCATAACTTAACACATATATGTAGAGATAGAAAATTGCATACCAGGACAAATTATTGTCCGTGCATTTAATAGAATAATATGATGTAAGCAACACGATTATAAATATAGCATAAAGATACACACACAAATTTAACAAACCCCAAAACACATTAAAAATAGCTTTGGTAGGCTTTACTTCAGATTAAAGAGAAAATATCAATCTTGTAACGGTAAAACAATATGCGTTGAAGCCAATTTCAAAACTTTACACGAATACCTTTTATATAACCTATCAAACATTATCAACTCGAACCTGTCAATCTGACTGCTTTACATAAGTTTAAAAACATTACGTTTGACTTGTTGACTCGCGTCATTGTCTGGTTTTCGATAATAATTCCCGATTTCAAACTTTCCTATGTCATTAAATTATACCTTAAATTTTAATTTTATGCAATAGTCGAAAGTTCTCGTTCAAATGACACTGTCGATAAAGATTTGCATATGCGACCCCAAACAACTCGCCCTTTATATCGGGCCGCTATGTACACCGCAGCGATTTCAATATTTATTTTTACAACATGCAGTCAGCGGCCAAAAGTCTGTTAATTCGCACCAACGTAATTTCTCATAAACTCACACTTTAATAATCAATTACAAAAATTATTTTCATGAGAAATACGTCAGTGCGAACAGACTATTGGCCACTGACTGTAGATTCTGGTATTATTCAACTTTGTTCCGTCAATTGTAAAAGTATTAATCACTCTTCTTATTTATGTCAGAAAGCTTTATCATCTTCATCTTCTGATCATTAATTTTAGTTCTAGGTCAGGACACACGTGAAACAAATAAATATATTTTCCATTTACACTTTTCATATTAATAATAATTTTAAACAATTCACGCATAAAAATGTCAAAATCTAAATGGAGAAAGATTTTTTTGCAATACGATGACAAATCGATTAACTTTTGAGAAATATAACAAGATGTGTAATTTTGAAGAAAAGAAAATTTGATACAGAATCTTGTTTTGTATCAAAAATGCAGTGTAGATATTTTCAACACTGGAGACAAAAAATAATGTTTGCGATGGGATGCATTGTTTAAGAGTCCCATGTTTTATCACAAAATATTTTGTATGATTCTATATTATGATGAATAAACAAAGCCGGATCGTATACAAATATTAGATGATCGCCGGAATAGCAATTTTCGGGAAATATTTAAAGGTAAGTCGCTTCCTTCAAGTATCTTAATTTTATTTGTAAGTATTTTTGTGATATCGCTTTTATCTAGTTATCAATGTAGGCCTATAACTGATTTTACATATCGTGTCTCTTCGAGGACGGCCTTTTGAGAACCAGCGTAATATTCATATGTGATTACATCATGTTATACACGATGCACGACACGTTATCTAAAAAAAATTATTTTACTCCTTTACATTTACCGGTCTGCTATAATTAAGTTTGCATGATGTTTATTGCCCTAAATATGCTTATTGCATCAATTACAATTATTATGTTGTAACGTGGCGGTTTTGAAGGTGTCGACTGAAGGTAATATAAAAATGAAATGAACTTAATTTTTTTCAACAAATATAGCTGCACATATGGCTCTAATTCGCAATGTAGTTCAATACATGATCATGAAATTACAAATGGCTACTCTTATAGTTTTTATTCAAACCCTTTCGTTCGACTTCTCATTATATTCGGCAGTATATATAACTTGGTTTTCCGTTGGCTATCTTTACTTACACATTAGGAAACAACATACAATGTTTTAAAGAAAACTGTCGGTAATTGTTATTTTGGAAAACTAAAAATAGCCAATAAAAAATTGTCGTGTCAAAATATATTATTAAAAGCTTATTATATTGCGTTCCAGGTCCAACGCCTACAGGTCATGATAAATAGCTCCCAGTTTTCCCTAATATTAAAGCACAATGTAAAATTTAAAAAGGCTTTTTACAGGTAAAGTTACTGAACAAAATTGCAAACCGGCTTATGGAAAAATGGAAATGTGTCATAATAACCGATGGATGAGAAAAATAAATTACCACCTTTCAGAGGGGAAATCTTCATTTTCAAGAACGATTTAATATCAGCTATGAAATCAAGATAAATAAGGAAAAATAAAAGTGTACCATGCGTTTAGATTGACATACGAACATTTCAAACTTAAAAAAAGTTTGTATATCATTTTATTTTATTTAATATGACTTCATAATGGTAGACTGTATTTTTTTAAAGAGATAATAATATTTTTGTGTAAAGTGTAGGCCCTATATGACTAAATCTATTGTCAGAACTGTAGGCCTATTCCCTAATTTTCATATTCGAAGATATGAAAATGATCATCCCGATTTGCTCTTCTAAAAATACTTTTTACATACTAGATTTGCCAATAACTGTCAGAAACACTGTTTGTTACTTCGTTAGTTCGAAAATATTTAGCATTCAAACATCATAATACTAAATATCGCCAAAAAACGTCATATTTACTTCCGCGAGTCCGATCTACAGCATCTTGATGCCGTAGGCTAGCGTGTCCCATGTCACGTGACTAGCAACGGTGACCACGCTATGGCAGCCGTCCTTGAACGGGATCTCGCGTAGCGGAAAATGGTCTATTGCCCATGGGCACATGCATCGCCCGGGGCACGGGATTACATTGTTTGCACAGATTAGAGCAGATCACCTTATCTTATTATTTACATGCGCTATAAGAAATAATGAAACTACAAGCAGTGAAAAAATTGTGATTTTCAGGTATTTTCAGCTATGTACCACTTTTCACACTAAGTTATTTCATGAAATATGTAGCGCATTTTGACAATTTATACGTCAGACGGAAGAGGGAAAAAAATGCCCTTTTATTCAATGTAAAATTTATGCATATGCAATGAGTACTTTACACACAGCGAGCCCCGCACAAACAGGTATTTTCTCTGTTCAGCTGTTGATAAAACACATGCTTTCGCGCTTGATATTTATGTCTGCCCCCAAGGGTCGGGAGACATATTGGTTTTAGCTTAGTTCGCGTCGGCGTTGGCGTTGTGACCGATCATCACCAAACTTGGTATACTGTCTCTCCATATCATGTAGATGTGCCTTTTGGAGGTTATAGATTTCTTAAAATTTATTTATTTTTTATTTCAATGGCAACAATTTGGACTTTGTATTTTTCAAGGGTTTCAGCATCAAATCATTTAGAATTTTGAATATTTTGTTTGCTACAATTGTAGAGTTGGTGCTTTATGATAGTATTGTTTAGAGGTTTGGAGCATTTGAGGAAGGGGGAGACTGCTGTTTTTACGGGTAAAAACACTTTCTAGTTCAATAACCAAGTGGCGCGCTCTAACACATGATATATCGGTGGAAAGAGAATAAAATTGCCTTCAATTTGGTATATGATTTGTATGTGCACACATGCAAATAATTATACTAGAAAAAGTTGAAAAGTTTTCGACTTTAGCGTTTGATATTTTAATAACCAAGTGGCACGCTATAAAACATGATACATAGATGTATGTGCAGACATGCAAAGCAAATAATTATACTAGAGAGACCGCAAAAATATATACTTTTGCGCTTGATATTTCACTAACCAAGTGGCGCTTTTAAGCATGATACATCGATGGAAGGAGAATAAAATTGCCTTCAATTTGGTATATCATTTGTATATGTGCATGGAGAAATAAAGATGCAAGAAGCCTCGCAAAATGTTTTGATGTCTTTTTGACATCGGCAATTTTTTTTCGGGTTTCGCCATAACGTTATGGAAGAGTTGTCCCATGATAAAACTTACATGATCGGGTTATGATGAGGTAATAATAATAATAATAATAATAATAATAACTAGGACTGCTGCGGCAGTACTTAGGTCTTCAAGATTCCTGTTTGACCTTCACATACTGTTTGACCTTCACTTGCATGTTTGACCTTCACATGCATGTTTGTTAAAGAGGTTTCAATCATATCAAGCATAACACCACTTTTGTATAACCAAAATTTGACCTCTCCTCCTGACCGGAAGTGACTGTTCGCGAGCGATTTTATTCTTTTATCTTAAAGACCTTGCTAATGTGTAGTTCTCATGCAAAAATCATTCAATTCTATGGTCTGGTTTTTGAGTTATCTGCCCTTGAAGTTGGCGATTTTGAGATTTTGGTCAACTTTGAAAGGTCACAGCAGCAAAAGTATGAACGTTAGGATCTTAAAAAACATAAGTTTTACTCTACAATACTTCAGCTACATTCAGTATGAGTTTCAGCTCTCTAGTGCAAGTATCTTCAGAGAAGAAGATTGTCAAAGGCGGGTGGGGTCGGAAATCGTCAAAAATGCACTAAAAGCAAGATGGCGGCCAAACCACGTGACCTACGAATTTGTCCTGATTTCCTTTTTTTCATTATTTTTCATTGCGCTTATTTTAAAAAAAAGTTCAAGTCTCTAAGTGCATTTTGAAAAAAAAAATCAATGTTAAAATTCCGATTTTGGATTCGAACTGGACCTTTAATGTACGAGTCGATTTTGCCCAAAAGCTTAGCATGTCGATTCCAGGGTAAGGGCTATCAGCATGCCAAGTTTTGTCAGATTTGGAGCAGCCATTTGAGCTGTAGCTCGTTCACAAAAAAAGTACAAATAATACGCGTTCGGAAGTTTTCGTGTATACTTGTGCAGTTTTCATGCTTTATATCTTTTGCGCCGTAAGGCGTATTGTCGTGATTCTTTGCAATCATGAAAAAGAATGAATTCTCTGCAGTTCTATATAAAATTTGTGTATGCACTTTGAGTATTTCGTATTTATGAACTGGAAATAAAGACTTTCTTCTAATGACTGTTAAAAACTAACTATGAGGTGCATCGTAATATTTTTTATATATTTATAAAGAAGAATAGTGTATATAGAAGTTCATTGCGCGTTCATTAATAAAGATTTTACAAGGCTCTAAATAAAGACAATCTTTAGATTGATATATAATTCGTTCCAGACACGCTAAAATTTTCATTCAAAGTCGCAGATATGCGTACCATTGACTACGTGACCCGCTAGTTAATTTTGTTGGGAACACAAATAATAATACCGGGATCCGCAAAAGAGATACACTAATTGGTAAAAAAACGCACGCGACATGCTACAGAAAAATAATCAGCCAGCAGTGCTAATCAGCATATAACAGTGGCTGGCACAGTACAAGAAAATTCAGCCACGGGGGCTCGTAGAGCAAAAATATATAACAGCAAAGTGAGGGTTAACTTACGTTTTTTAGAATCTCATAATCCTCAAAAATGGAAAAAACACATGTGATCCAATTCCTTGTCAAGTCTTAAGTTCCGAAAAATTGCAAATATTCCAAAATAATGTAAAAAAAAACATCGCATCGAGTATCGATTTGTTTCAACAGTCACATGGGTCGCTTCGCGCCAAATGATGGCATAACAATATTTCAGTGAGGTCAATGACGTTATTTTTTCTTCATATTTCATAGTCATATCAATAAATAGAATTAACTAAATCAACACAATTGCAATGTATTTTTACCACATTAGTCTCAAACAATGTTAATTGTCGTAATATTTATGTCGCAGCACTTAGTTTATAGACTACTCTTGACTTGCATTATTCGCATCATGTCAAATAGTCGTCATCAAGAACTTTCAAGAAGATGTCATTTGCCAATAAAGTATGATTGAGTATTTTTACCGTTTTGATTTGTATTTGAAATGTATGAAATCTATATGACATTTATTGCTCAAACATATAAAAATTAAACCGTAATAGTATTTGATTTTCAAGCGAGATGTGTTTTTCCCCAACACGTTGACCCTGCCATTTGAACAAATTGAGCAAAGTGCGGTCTTGATCCCGCCTACTGTCGTTGTTGCATCACTGAAATTGTTAATTTCAAATTAATAAGTCGCTTAAATATGAAATTTTCGTACGAATAGGATTGTTTACACATCCATGTCCACTATTTCAAGCTTAAATTTTGTTTGTCAATTGATTTTTTGTTCGTATAAACAATTTCAAAAAAATTATTCTCGTCACTCAAATGTCACTGTCGTGTCGCTCACGATGCCTTGAATGGGGGTAATCTCATAAAAAAAAGTTGAGCGGTAATACACTAAATGGTGTTTTATAATTGATAAAATTTCTAGAAGTGTAAAAAAATTATTTTTTAGACACCATACATGTTTTATTTTTATGCCCCTGAATCAGAGATTCCGGGGGTATATTGTTTTTCACCTGTCCGTCTGTCTGTCTGTTTGTCCACAAAAACTTTAACCTTGGTCATAACTTTTGATTGGTCAGAGCTAGGTCTTTGATACTTGACATATGGATCCCTTGTGATGAGACCTTTCAGATGACACCATGACATTTGACCTTGTGACCTTGACCTTGACACAGCGAGCAGGATGCAACCGGTGGCATTCGTGTTTCACAAACACATCTTGTTTAATTTTCCAGAATAATTGTATAAATACGATTAGAAAATCGGCGCTACGTGATTGTCTTGCAAATCACTATATTGTTGTGATATGTGCCCCGATGTAGCGAAGGAAATTTAAATCCAATTTAAAATGTATTTTGCATCTATTTTACAAAGAATTTCCGTAAACCCTTTAACAGTCATTCGTAGAAATGTATTTCGTTCTTGGTTTTAAGTGGAAAATTTACAGGATGACACTGATCTAAAAAATCTCGATTTAAACAGCATTGTCATCGGTCAACATTTTCGCGATCTTGTGAGATGTTACGATCTATTTTATCTGTCATTAGTGGCGATATTTATAAAAGATGGACGTATATTTGTATGAAAACGAAAACATTCAATAATAATAATAATAACTAGGATTGACGCGTCAATACTTAGGTCTTCAAGATTCCTCTTTGACCTTCACATAGTGTTTGACCTTGACATGACTTTTTGTCTAAGAGGTAAACAGTTGCTAATACATTATCAAAATGATCAAATTCCACTTGATATTCAGTGTTAAAGACTTTTCAGAAAAATTCATCATGGTGGCGAATATCAGCTATGACATCATTCTTCAGAGAATATTATTCCTAGAAGCAGATAAAAATTTGGTTGAATTATCTGTCAAGGTTTTCGAGATACATGTGATTTAACACTGTAATGTAAAGTTGACTGTTTCAGACCCCTGTATAATGTAATGAAACCAAACACTTAATCAATTGATATTTTACTGATAAGGTATATCAGAAACAATGTTGGTCTTGTTTATCCACATACATAGATGTATGTTTTGTTTTGATAGTTTAAATAGTAATGGAGTAATGAATTTCGGAACTTCATTGAAAACACTGAAATTTGAAGATTTTTAGACCCCTACTCCATGTTGGTCCTTCTAGCTCCTTAACTATCAACATTTTATGATAAAGTACAACATAGCAAAAGTTGAGCTTGAAATAGCGCATGTGAAAATACAATCAAATTAAAGATATCATTCTCAATAAAGAAACTGTGGAACTTTGAAACGACTTTATCATGGCTTGTTGATATTTTTTTCTGTCTACTCATTACATCTGCTTCACAAAACATCAATGATAAAATTTCTATCTGGAGCAGTTTCGAAACTAAAATTCTCAAAAGAAAATAACCCTCTAAAAATGTAAAAATCGACAAAAAATATAAAAACAGTGTTTATGTCCAATTCTTTCCTTAAATATCAACTTTTATATAATAATGATCTGTAGTGAATATGTTGCACAATCATTGTAGAACAGAATGCAACAAACAGATTTAATGTTTGACATTTCCTAACAGAGTTTCGCCCCTTTGAACGTGACGCGTAAAAAATCCCTTTTTTCCAATGGTTGTTTTTTAAATCAATGTAGCGCAAAAAAACGCTAAAAATAGAGGCCAGGTTTGGAGGATCCTTGCAACAGCACTTATTCAGCTTTAAAATGAGCTATAGTATGCGTCTGTATGTATTGCAGTTTGTGAGGAGAAGAATTTCAAAGACGCGTACCGTCAGAACCGGCCGAAAACGGCATAGGGTGCATTCGATAGGGAATGATGTTGCCCACATTATGGTGAAAGTTTTATCAGATTATCTCCCATAGTTACAGAGAAATTGAGGTTTGAAGTTTTTAATTTAAGGGGAGATAACTCGAAAACAAAATCGAAATTCAAAAATCGGGCTCGACACAAAACGAGTTCATGATATGGGCTACCATCCCTGAAAGTTTCATGAAATTCGTTCGAACCGCTTCTTCAGAATACTTGCCACAAAAAACGTGCAAATAATAATAATAAGAAAAACACAGAAAAAAACACGGATAATTTGAACAATAGGTCTTCAGACCTTGTCTTGAAGACCCAGGGGTCGAAATTAGTCTTATCGGGGCACTAGCCATTCGGACTAGTGAATTCCTGTGAGCACCAGCCCAAAGATATTCTGACTGGCCAAATACACATATATAATCATATTTTCTTTAAATTCAACTAGTCCTTCGGACTACCAATGATTGCACTTTACTAGCCCAGCATCTTTTTCACTAGCCATTGGCTACCGGGCTAGTGCTAATTTCGAACCCTGAGACCTAATAAAACACGCCAATAACAATAAGGATTCAGCCTGAAGGCTAAATCCTTAATGATAATAAGAAAAACACGGATAATAACAATAGGTCTTCAGACCTTGTCTTGAAGACCAAGACCTAATAATAATGAATATTTGTATAGCGCTATATATCCATACACAAGGTGCATGCTGTTAAAGTAGGACTCGTGGTTATAAAACACCAAGACGTGTTACCAGGACATATACTTTATTGCTAGGATCTTACAGCCTTCCATGTCCGGGAATATGTATTGACAGCTGTGCGCATGCGTTAACACGCAAAGTCACTCACTCACATCTCTCAGACCCCCATACGTATCTACATACGTTAACACACTTCCAATGTTCTATATTTGTTATGATCATCATAAAACACTGAAAGAAAAAATATTAAGGCAATTATACAAAAGTTCAATCAAATATTTTTGTTGTTGTTGTTTATCTTATAAAAAAGTCCTGGTAATATTAAGTTCAAGCAATCATTCTAGAAACTGGAAAATGTCCCATGGTTGTTTTCAGTCACAAATATGATAGCTTTCCTGTTCTAAGGCAATCGAGCAACTGAGAAGCATTTGCTCCCTTCTTCGTCATACAGTCTGACAGTTGTTGGTTAGTTTCAACCCAGTGAATGTTTGATATGACATTCTGTTGAAGCATTTGCTTGATGCTTGCAATGTCAACCCGTAAGCGCTTCTCGCTTACAAGCTTTATTGAATGAATGTTTTCAAACAAGGATTTGTTGTCTGTGAAACAGTCAATCGGAATAACATTGGTGTTTCTTCTGAATAGTAGATAGTCTTGGTTGGTCATGTGTTTGTGATTCACTGTCTTGACCGTCATCTTCGATGATTTCTTCAGTATTTTGATTTTCAACTGTTGTTTCTTTATTTTCCCTTTTCTTCTTCAATGAGTTCAGAACTTGAGTTTGTGGGTTCATGATTAGAGAATTCTTCACCAACACTGTTTAGTCTGCATGGATGGACTCTCACATACACACTACCATGTCTCACAAGGACTATTTTCCCATCCTGTCCTATGACTTTTCCTGGTCCTCGCCATGTACCATTTCTTTGATAATAGACAGTCTCTCCCGCCTGAAAGGGAACACCAGATGCTCGCACTTGATGTCTCAAGGCACGTCTTATTCTCTCTGACGGTTCAGCTTCAACAAAAGCCTTCCTACTACTGTGTAAACTATTAAGATGTTTGGCAAATATCTCACTCACAGTTTTTCCCTCGAGAGCAGGGGGGCGGTCAATAAGCACGGACGGCAAGTTAGGATTACATCCAAAAACAAGTTGATAGGGACTGTATCCATGTATCATTTGGAGAGAATTCTTAGCATTAATAGCCCACACAACTGCAGTTTCAAGTTCAAGATTGGGGTTGTCTGCTAACATTTTCTGCACACAATCATCAACGACTGCATGATTCCTCTCACAAGGTCCATTCTGCCAAGGACTCTGGGCAGCTGTTGTACACACTTGGATGTTAAGATTTTTAGCCATGTCTCTAACAATATCATTAGCAAACTCACCACCATTGTCTGTAAGGATTTTCCCAGGAACACCAAAACCACTTCCAATCAACAAACTCATGACTTTATTCACAATAGTTTCAGGTAGCTTATTGTGAATTACAGTTGCCAAACTAAATCTTGTTGCCAGATCCACCATGTGAAGGAAGAAAATCCCAGATTTCCATTCTTTCAGATCAAGTGCAACTACTTCATTGAATTTTGTTGCCATTGGTAAAGATACTACTGGTTTGGGGAGAGTTTTCTTGAATTTCTTGCATGTGTCACATGTAATAGTTACATCTTCAACAAGATGTTCAATGCCTTCTTCATTACAACCTGCGTCTTGTAGAAGAAGTTTCAGTCTATGACTAGATGGATGACCAAATTGTTTGTGAAGTTTTATAAAAATTTTCTTCTTCTCTTGTTCTGACTTTTCATTTACATTGAAATAAACTTCTGATATCGGAACTGATGAAGTATCCTAAGATAAAGGTTCACAATAATGACCCGAAGAAGTATACTGCAAGTTTCATGAAATTCGTTCGAACCGCTTCTTCAGAATACTTGCCACAAAAAACGTGCAAATAATAATAATAAGAAAAACACAGAAAAAAACACGGATAATTTGAACAATAGGTGTTCAGACCTTGTCTTGAAGACCCAGGGGTCGAAATTAGTCTTATCGGGGCACTAGCCATTCGGACTATTGAATTCCTGTGAGCACCAGCCCAAAGATATTCTGACTAGCCAAATACACATATATAATCATCTTTTCTTTAAATTCAACTAGTCCTTCGGACTACCAATGATTGCACTTTACTAGCCCAGCATCTTTTTCACTAGCCATTGGCTACCGGGCTAGTGCTAATTTCGAACCCTGAGACCTAATAAAACACGCCAATAACAATAAGGATTCAGCCTGAAGGCTAAATCCTTAATTATAATAAGAAAAACACGGATAATAACAATAGGTCTTCAGACCTTGTCTTGAAGACCAAGACCTAATAATAATGAATATTTGTATAGCGCTATATATCCATACACAAGGTGCATGCTGTTAAAGTAGGACTCGTGGTTATAAAACACCAAGACGTGTTACCAGGACATATACTTTATTGCTAGGATCTTACAGCCTTCCATGTCCGGGAATATGTATTGACAGCTGTGCGCATGCGTTAACACGCAAAGTCACTCACTCACATCTCTCAGACCCCCATACGTATCTACATACGTTAACACACTTCCAATGTTCTATATTTGTTATGATCATCATAAAACACTGAAAGAAAAAATATTAAGGCAATTATACAAAAGTTCAATCAAATATTTTTGTTGTTGTTGTTTATCTTATAAAAAAGTCCTGGTAATATTAAGTTCAAGCAATCATTCTAGAAACTGGAAAATGTCCCATGGTTGTTTTCAGTCACAAATATGATAGCTTTCCTGTTCTAAGGCAATCGAGCAACTGAGAAGCATTTGCTCCCTTCTTCGTCATACAGTCTGACAGTTGTTGGTTAGTTTCAACCCAGTGAATGTTTGATATGACATTCTGTTGAAGCATTTGCTTGATGCTTGCAATGTCAACCCGTAAGCGCTTCTCGCTTACAAGCTTTATTGAATGAATGTTTTCAAACAAGGATTTGTTGTCTGTGAAACAGTCAATCGGAATAACATTGGTGTTTCTTCTGAATAGTAGATAGTCTTGGTTGGTCATGTGTTTGTGATTCACTGTCTTGACCGTCATCTTCGATGATTTCTTCAGTATTTTGATTTTCAACTGTTGTTTCTTTATTTTCCCTTTTCTTCTTCAATGAGTTCAGAACTTGAGTTTGTGGGTTCATGATTAGAGAATTCTTCACCAACTCTGTTTAGTCTGCATGGATGGACTCTCACATACACACTACCATGTCTCACAAAGACTATTTTCCCATCCTGTCCTATGACTTTTCCTGGTCCTCGCCATGTACCATTTCTTTGATAATAGACAGTCTCTCCCGCCTGAAAGGGAACACCAGATGCTCGCACTTGATGTCTCAAGGCACGTCTTATTCTCTCTGACGGTTCAGCTTCAACAAAAGCCTTCCTACTACTGTGTAAACTATTAAGATGTTTGGCAAATATCTCACTCACAGTTTTTCCCTCGAGAGCAGGGGGGGCGGTCAATAAGCACGGACGGCAAGTTAGGATTACATCCAAAAACAAGTTGATAGGGACTGTATCCATGTATCATTTGGAGAGAATTCTTAGCATTAATAGCCCACACAACTGCAGTTTCAAGTTCAAGATTGGGGTTGTCTGCTAACATTTTCTGCACACAATCATCAACGACTGCATGATTCCTCTCACAAGTTCCGTTCTGCCAAGGACTCTGGGCAGCTGTTGTACACACTTGGATGTTAAGATTTTTAGCCATGTCTCTAACAATATCATTAGCAAACTCACCACCATTGTCTGTAAGGATTTTCCCAGGAACACCAAAACCACTTCCAATCAACAAACTCATGACTTTATTCACAATAGTTTCAGGTAGCTTATTGTGAATTACAGTTGCCAAACTAAATCTTGTTGCCAGATCCACCATGTGAAGGAAGTAAATCCCAGATTTCCATTCTTTCAGATCAAGTGCAACTACTTCATTGAATTTTGTTGCCATTGGTAAAGATACTACTGGTTTGGGGAGAGTTTTTTTGAATTTCTTGCATGTGTCACATGTAATAGTTACATCTTCAACAAGATGTTCAATGCCTTCTTCATTACAACCTGCGTCTTGTAGAAGAAGTTTCAGTCTATGACTAGATGGATGACCAAATTGTTTGTGAAGTTTTATATCAATTTTCTTCTTCTCTTGTTCTGACTTTTCATTTACATTGAAATAAACTTCTGATATCGGAACTGATGAAGTATCCTAAGATAAAGGTTCACAATAATGACCCGAAGAAGTATACTGCAAGTCAATTTCTTTTCCTAGAATGTTTGCTCTGTCATTTTCAAGATCAAGTACGACACGGGCCTCTTTCATGGCTGGTTTTCCAAGAAGAAGGGGAATGTCAATACTCACGACATCAGTCGTTATAGAACAATTTTGTCCTGCAATTTTACATGGAAGAGTAACTTTCTTGATTGATTTTAATTTTTCTCCACCACCAAATCTAAAGATTTTATCACTTTCACACACTGTCACTTTCTTCCGCTGATCTTTATCCAAATTGTCAACATAGTTTTCCAACCAGATCTCACCTGCAACTGTTGATGTACAACCACTATCTAAAACTGCAGCATTCATTGCTTCACATGTCAGCACCTGCATATCTGTTTTCATATTTCCTGTAAATAGTGCAGCCTCTTCTGACTGTAATTTCATGTTTTCATATGAATCTGGACAGTCTCTTGCAAAGTGATAAATTGATTCACAAATAACACATCTTTGTGGACCATCGTCCCCAATTGGATTCAAGATTCTCTGACCTCTACCCCTTTGTCTAGAATTTTGGAAATGACTATGTTGAAGATAATAACCTCTTCTTCCACGTCGATTGTTTCTACTACGACGTGGTCCATATGAACGGGCATGTGTGTAATATGCTGTTGCTTGTGACTCATCTGTCAAATATATTGGCTCAACTTTAATAGTTGGACATGAAAAACTTGAGTTTAGCATTGATTGTTTCCCAAAGAATTTTCTCAATGAAAGTGACATTTGTTTGAAAAGAGTCGTTGATTCATTATAATCAACCCCTGTGAGAACTAACTGTCTGTCTTTGTGTTCTAACCCTGAACCGTCAAGCAAACAGAAAGCTAACACGGATTCTGGTAGTGTCATTTTAAATTTCTTTGTTTTGTTGTAAAGTTTTTCAAATTCTGAAACATATGTTTCCATGCTCATGTTTGGTAGCCTTTTGAATCTATCAAAGTCACTATATACCTCATATGCTGCTGTAATTTCATCCTTCTTGTAAATACCACCCAAGAAAGTAAGGAGAGTTTTCACACCATCTTTATCGCCAAGTTTCGCCGCGCCCAGTTCATTAAACACTTTATCACGAATGTTCTCTGTTTCTGGCAATGAGAGAGCTATCGCCGCACCTTGTTTTTCCACAGCTAGGTCTGTTACTGTCTGCCACACTTTAACTTCTTCCACCCATCGACTGTAAGGCTTGTCGTCGAGGAATGCAGGAGGAATTCTGTAATTTCCTGTCGCCATTTTGTTTCACTACACGCTTCGCTCTAATTCTTCCTTTCACTTCGCGATTTTATTATTTATGTCCTGTCACTTGCTTGGGAACTATAACCACGCTCTGCAACCATGTTAAAGTAGGACTCGTGGTTATAAAACACCAAGACGTGTTACCAGGACATATACTTTATTGCTAGGATCTTACAGCCTTCCATGTCCGGCCGGTACATGGGAATATGTATTGACAGCTATGCGCATGCGTTAACACGCAAAGTCACTCACTCACATCTCTCAGACACCCATACGTATCAACATACGTTAACACATGCTCCAACCGCATAGTATATGATAATGAAAGGTAATGATTGTTATCATAAGAATGAAATTGAAAGTATGAGAAAGAATATGAATGATAAAATATACTCATATTTGGGACATAGAAAGGCAAATCAATTACTTAAACTTTGGTGTAATTTTGAAAATGATTGATACGTTATTTGTAAAAATATCAACACGGAAGTAAATGGCATTGTTGAGTAAAGATATTGACTGCTTGAAATTATGTTGAAAATTTATCATTTCAACTAACATCTCATTTGTAACAAGCTCTTGTTTGTTGGAATAAAGTCTCATTCGTGCACAACAATTTTTTATGGTACAGAATTTATTTCTGAATAAACTAATATAAATTATTTTCTAAAAAAACATTTATTGACCAAATAGTCCGATTTTGAAAATTAAGAACAAAATTATGACTTGTGTAATTTTTAATTTTTATTCATTGTCATGTGGAGATTAGAATATTTGAGGAAAACAAAAATGTGACAAGTAACAAGATCATTTTATTCACATGAATACGGATTGGACAACTGCTCAGACCTTTAGGAAGTTTTATCCAAGAGGTTTATGAGGAAGTATTGAGCTCTAATGAATAAGTTTTGAAATATGTCTTGGTGAAGAAGACTCGATGGAAAATAATAGCTCCCCATCAAAGATTTATGGTCAGATGGGGGTCTATTATTTGAATTTTCCTGAGGCCAAGCACATATACCTACCCATCCAAAAAGATTATATTGCACATTGAAAACCCGCACAAAAACTGAGGGGTAGGGGGGGAGAAATAATATTCCAATCTGTGAAATATGATTGTAGTACGAGAGCCTTCCGGATGTGTTCACATCAGGGATGCAGAAATCGGTCTATTTGCCGGACATGTCCGACTGGGAATCCAGTTTGACCGATTGAAAAAGTGACCTGTCGGACATTTAAGAAGTCATTTGACCGATCGAATATAATATTAAATATTCACGCATCATTCACGTACTGTTAAATTCCAGCAGAAATCACGATGTATGTGGCTTCACTTGCATCAGCGATCGGGAATTGGAATATTTGATTCCCAAAATATTATCAAGAACTAACGCTTTATGAGGCTTGTTATCCATTCTAAATGTTTTATATAACATATTTCCAAACTTATTTATCATATTTATTCGACGAAGTTCAAAGAAATCTTTGTCAAATATACTCTCGCGAAAGCACGTTGTTTTACTGTACTTGGAATCTCAATCGTAATTTCTTGACGACAAATAACTATCAATATTCTTTCGTGGTCATTATCATAATTTGGCAAATTTTTCTTCAAAATTTATTTACGTAAATATTTCAACTAACTTCATGTATTTTTTTTAAATGTAATATATCGAAAATATTTAACAAATATTTGAATATTTAGACATGTATTATTGTATCGACAATGTGTTGTCATGAATTTATTACAACCACGTTTCAGTTTCACACATCGTTTTCAAATCGACTTGCTGATTGGTTGACCTACTTTTCTAGGCCAATGAAAAGGCTTGTAACAAATATATCTCTACTCGTAAACACATGCAGCAAAAGCTGTCGACTGATTATTCACGTTTCTTTTTCATGAGAATGATATCATGTAATCTGATTAAAACAAACATCAAACTATGTAAGTTAGCATTTGCAATTTCTTTATGATTCTTTTTAATAATATACGTCTGGAAAAGTGTTAATTGATGTTTAAGATGACCTGACCAACATAGTCAAAATTAAGTATCGATGTCAAAATCAATGCAACTCGCATCAATGATTTTCTTGATTGGGGTCTCAATTTCATGATTAATCTTGAACCAATGCATATTTTCCCACGTGTTAATATTTTACTTCCGGGTCGGCTTATACGTGGAATGTCCGATTGGCAAAAATTTGAATCTGCATCCCTGGTTCACATACAGACTGGGGTCACATTACTCTTATGTCATATTCTTTATATAGCATAAATCGAAGGAACGAAAGGCAACATGCTAGGTATATGCATATGGTTGGCCTTGGGCGAATTTCAATAATGAACTCCATTCGGGAATATAATAATCTTGGATGGGGGGACATTTTTCTCCCAAAATATAGACATGGGTTATAGCTTCAATCAATTATTGTAGGTATGCCAATTCCCAAAGTTGTGTGTTTTTTTAGGGAAAGATCTATGAATAATTTTATTCTTGTTTTTGATAGATATTGGACCTAATGCAAAGCTGACACAGGAGATGAGAGTATATATGTGCAACATGTGCTTTCACTATAGCTGTTTTTATTTTGCAGGTTCATGCAATCCTGGTGAATATATTTGGTGGAATAATGAGATGTGACATCATAGCTCAAGGTATTGTGGCAGCAGCATCAGAACTACAACTGAAAATTCCAATTGTTGTCCGGTTACAAGGTAAGTCTTGCTAAAGATATCCTGATATCTCACAAACCCTTGCACCTAGATCCTTCAAACTTGGTATCCATCTTCACGCAGAAACCAGTTGATTTTGGGTTTTGCTGACATTGACCTAATTGTCAAGATCACAACAGGGGTTTGACGAATACATAAGACTTTTTTAGCACAATATCTCCGAAAACCCTTGTTTCAGCCTTCATTGTCATTGTCCATAGGATATGCAGACATCGTTTTTAGGGCAACTATGAGACACGAACCCAGATGTGTAGCAATTCCTTTTAGTCAATTTCTCTCTTGCGGCCGGGGACATGGTCACGTTAGTGACAACTACTTGTTTCAACTCCTGTGTGTCTGCATCTACATTTATGTTCACTTACATGCCGCCATGTCATATGAACACCACTGGCCCATCTTGTCCAATGACGATACCTGGTCAGTTCCATTCTGCATTATCAGGTCATTTGTCTCCCATCTTGTACGGTCTTCTCATTATCATACCAAACTGTATAAATTTCTGTACTCCTCATTGTTTCACCATATGCTCGAAAATGGTATAAGAATCTTTTCGGAAATGTTGCTACTATCAAATAATGAAGTTGTTCATCCATAGAATTACTCTTGTCTTCCTTGTTTCGTTGAATTCGGAAGCTTCAGGGATCGGGAATCCAACCGCAGGTTTGGGATCTTTTGTGTTTCTGACATACTTCACACTGATCTATGATGTCTTGATGTCTTGTGACCCCTTAAAAGGGCCACAGGGACCATGCCCTAAAAACTTATTTTCTCTTTCTGCAAAACCCATAGACTCAGAAAGCTGAAATCTTGTGTAAAGTCTCCTTTACTAGTGAGGATTATAAATTGTAACTTTGGTAACCTTGTGACCCCTACTTTCCCTATTTTCATCTTCTTCTCCAGAAGCATAAGGCCTAGAAAGATGAAACTTTGCGTACAAACTCCTTGACCAGTGAGGGTTCTTATTATCCCCCGCAACAACGAAGTCCGATACACTTTGTGTCCAGCTCATAATTTTCAAACTAATCAGCTATTTGAAATCAAATTCGTGGTGGACCTGAAGAAACAAGTAATAATGTGTAATGAGAAATAATTTTGAGAAAATCTACATAAAATATTAGGATTTTGGAGAAAAAGTGGTAAATTTGTAAGAATTCTGTTACAATTAAGTCCTGTCAGGCTCACAACTTCCTTATTTATCATCACATCATAGATATGGAGATACATAATCATATGAAGGTGTGTCATAATGAACAGATTTGAAAATATTTTTGTAAAATTTTGCTTTTTTGGGCAAAAAATGAGGACTCTGTTATAAAAGCTGTTACAAGTCCTGTCCGGCTAACAACTTCTTAACTAATCATCACATTTGGATCGAATATGAAGGTGTGCCATAGACAACCATGTAAAACATATTTTTTAAAACTCTTTATTTTTTGTTGAAAAGAAAGGCCTCTGTTAAAAAACACCAAAAGATTATCCACCCAAACTGGTGGTCACTTTTGGATCAAATGTGATATTGAGAAACAGACTGACATGAACATGTGTCATGTTTGTAAATGTTAATTGTTATGTAAATTGGCAAAAAAAGGAGCATTGCTGTGGAAAACTTGCATGAGTCCTGTCTGCTCCAAAACTTCATTACTGTGTCTCAAAGGTTTATCAAACTTGGTATTGAGATTCAAATTGACATAAGGGAATGAATGTTTAACATATTTTTGGTTAAATTTAGCATTATTGGTGAAAGGGATGACGCTGTTAGAAAACTTTTTCAAATTCAAACTTGTCTGTCTAGAAATTCAACACTATTATTTCTGTTTTTTATTAACTTTGTCAGTTTATCTCATCTTGAATTATGCCAAACAGTGAATATAATGTTGGTATCATTTAGTGTTTTGATTTTTACAGTTTCCTTTATAACCTGGAAAAGTTTTTTTATTTTGTGTGACAAAAATTAATCGCCAATATGATAAGGGAAACCTATAAATATTGTGCAATTTGCGGGGGATATAGCTGCTTGTTTAGTGGCCGTGTGGCCCTCAGTGGCCCCTAATAAGGGCCACAACTTTAAAACCTTTCATCTGTTTTTCTCAAGAAGCAACAGGCCGAGAAAGCTGAAACTTTGAGTGCAGACTCCCTAAGTTAGAAAAGGAGGATTCCTAATTGTATATTTGGTGACCCTGTGACCCCTACAAAGGGGAAACCACATTTGCCATACTTTAAAGCAAAATTTTTATGAAGCCTGATGAGCTACAGAGCCAATGGCTCTGTTTTTCAAAGATGAAAAACCTTGGTCGCCATGTTGGTAACTTTATGAAATCAGTCTTAATGTCAACCTCACTCATTTCAAACTCACTTTGATACCTAAATGCTTTATCTTGTTGGTTAAAAGAGCCTGTTTTTGATTGATATTGTTCAATTGAGATTCCTATTGTGGGAGACGAGAGACCTGAGAGAGTCCCGTTGACACCCAGCATGCATATGTTAACAATAACATGATCAGAAAATGTGTTGTTTTTTTGTTGCAGGTACAAGAAATGAAGATGCACGAGCAATTATAGCTGCCAGTCAAATGAAAATCTTAGCCTGCGATAACCTTGATGAAGCAGCTAGAATGGTGAGTTGTGTTTTTTTAAACTCATCAAGCCTATAAAATGAAGACCAGATTTGCTAATGGCATGACCTGTTGTACGTTTTCCATCATCTTTTCACATGTTGAGAATTAAATCCATGAAGTTTTTACCAGCCTGGTTTTCTATGTTTTTTTATCGCCTCCTTCACCTTACATATACAGTATCCTTGAGGGTATAAGACCTTATTTGAGCAAAAAAACATTCCCCCTTTTTCCGGGTTGAGCAAGTTTGGGTCATTTTTGGTTTAAAGCTCACCCCCTAATTTTGGCCGCCGCTAATGGCTGAAATATTGCCAAAGCGGCGTTAAGCACTAACTCACTCACTCACCTATTTTGGGCAAAATCTGACAAAATCTACAGGCCAAGTGAGTATCTGTCAGATGAGTGAATAACCGAGTCATTGTTTACACCGGAAACAAAATGGAAGCAAAATGCACTCACATAGATGTCATTTCAGTATTGAACTTGTAAAATGAAAATACCTTTGTCTTGTTGTCGCGGTGTCGCTTAATTATAAGAAACCTTACATGTATCTCAACCAAGGGTTTACTCCAACCCTCTTCCAGTCTTCATACTTCAAAAAGAAAGACAGTTGAGTTTGAAGTGCAGGGGAGGTAACTCAAGGGGAGATAAGGGGAACAACTAAAATTTTGTTATCAATTCTCTCCAAACGTCGAGATTATAGTCAAACTTGGTTTAGAGAGAGGTAAGATTTTTTAACAATAATTGTGATTGTTTCATAGTCCAAAAAGTGATGCTAATTTTTTTTCTTGTGGGAATTTTTTTATCAAAAATGTCCTGCAATTGCCAAAGTAAGACTCCATATAAAAGTCTTATGCCTTTATGGGGCGGACACAGCATTGAAACATTAAATTTCAGCTCTGGAGCAATTTGACAACCAGGTTACAAGTATTTTGTTCAGTATTGAAGCAGTCAGGCCTAGCATTTGTACATAGCAGTTGACCCTAGCACTGAAACAGAAGGGCTATCATAATGGTCAAGCAAGAACTGAACTGCTTTAGTTAAACATTTGCCAATGTCCTAAGTTATCTCTCTTGAGCCATGCATTATTATCCCCTGCCACGAATTTTATGGGGGATAGAGGTTTGGGTTCCGTCCGTGCGTCCATCCATCTTTGTGTCTGTCCATCCGAGTTAAAGGGGACAGCTTTTCTCAGAAACTATTTAAGATAGGTTAACCATACTTGCTGTGTGTCTTCAGGATTTTGAAAATCAGAACCACAAATTTAGTTTTTGCCCTTTTTCAGTGTTTTTGGACTCTATTTGAGAGTGTCATCAAATAAATATTGGGAGCTTTAATGAAAATCATTTTGGCGGGGGATGTTGATGACCATGTCTTCTTGTTTCTTCTATGCCTTCCTTTTAATCATGTTTTTATCCACCACCCAACGTAGTTGGCGGGGGATATTGAAATGAGCTTCGTCCATCCCGATATTGTTTTATTACAATACCCGATGTGATATTGAGACCTACCTCGACGAAAGTTGGTATGTGCAACGGTCAGCATGTGGAGATGTGCCTTTTGGGGTTTTCAACTTCTTCGGATCTTTATTTTTAGCCATTTCCATGGAAACATAACTTAGGCTTTCATTTCCAGAGCAGAACTCGAAAACAGTGAGACCTACTTCGATGAAACTTTGTATGTGCGGTCAGCATGTGGAGATTGGCCTTTTGGGGTTTTTAACTTCTTCGGATTTTTTGTTTTGCCCTTTCAATGGCAGGGATCACCCTGGCAATACGTGTCTATGGGAGAAAATCCCATCCATGGTTAAAGCAATGGGATTTTTAGGAAAGTAGTGGGATATTTTAAAAAAGTGATGGGACTTTTTTATCAAAGCTAAACTGAAGTTTTCACAATAAATGAATAAGTCAGCTATTTGTCTTTAATTTTTAATTTTTTTTTTTTTTTTTTTTTAAATTGGACCTTGTGCAACCTGAAAGATTACCTTGAGTGCACTTCACATATATCAGCTACACAAACCTTACTTAAAGAAAAGCTTTTAACTTTTTTTGACTAACAAAAGTAGAAATTGAACAACATAGCAAAGATTTTTAATAGAAATCCTTGTTCATAGTAACCAATTTATACTATAATATCAAACTGAAAGTAGGCCTACAACTGAAGTAAACAATTGTTTGATATACTATTCCTATCAACTAAATGTTCTAAAATATTTTAATCATCGTTTATTCAAGCAATTTTTATTTATGTATACTTTGTCAAAGTCACCATTGAAGTTGGATCAAACAAATAAAGTGCATTTTCTCCAAGTCTTTTTCATCACTGTCAATTCAAATTATTCAAGATTAATTTTTAATTTCTTCACCAAAAAAGATCATGGTAGATTGGAAAGTTATTTTATATTATTGTATTATTGTGAGAACCTATGAGGAAATCGTAAATAAAACGACATGTGCCCAGTGCACACCATTCACTCACATCTATAAATAGACACGAAGCTTGACTGTCAGCAGCTCTCGCAAATTTTTCAATGTTTACAAAATAAAGAAAATATTTTCTGATGATCTAAATACAGTAGATGAAAGGTAGTTATCGCACTGTATTAACACCATGCAAATTTTATCGCAGTGATTTTTTTTGTAATGGGATATTTATAATTTTAATGCGTAAATATCGCAAAATCGCGGCCCAAAGTGATCCCTGCCATGGGAACACTACTTAGGCTCGTTTCCGGAGCAGAACTAAAGACCTAGGTCCAAAAAACGTGGTCTGTCAAACGATTATCATCACTAGTAAAATAGTAACTGCTAGGTTTTCTTGTGTTACAAACTTTACAGGGAATGGGGCCCCTGCCCTGCTCAGCCAACAAATGAAACATATCATCATCCATCTTGCTACATCAGGCTATATCAGGGGCCTTTAGGAGTCCAATACTGATACAAATAACCTGATATAGCAGGGTGTTTATGATCATGATAGAAATATTAAATATAACGGTACCTTAAAAAAACTCTAATTCTCCCTTTCAAACAAAACAAACCAAAATGCATCACCAATACTTAAATTTGGTAATCACAAGTCACCACAACATCATGATTTCCTAAAGGTTGCTTGTAGGGGGGAAAAATTATGATCACTGTTCAATATTCCACAACTAGTATCCTTAACAGGTAATAGTCAAAATGGCAACAGGTACAAATGGCCACAAAACAGAAAAGTCAAAATGGCCCCAAAATAGTCAATATGGCCACACACCCTGGTCAAAATGGCCATGAAATATTATTCAAATAATTGAATTAGCATTCATTATTTCTTGTGTTGCACTCACTTAGGAAGAATTCAGACTTTTGCATTGATTAATAGTAATAAACTTTGTGGAATTTCGACTTCTTCTCCAGAACCATTGGGCCTAGAAAGCTGAAACTTTGTGTACATACTTCTTGACTAGTGATGATTATAAATTGTAGCTTTGGTGGCCCTGTGACCCCTAATAAGGGCCACAAGGGCCACACCCTTAAAACCTATTTCCATCTTCTTTATCAGAACCATAAGGCCTAGAAATGCTGAAAATTTGTGTACAGACTCCTTGATTAGTGAGGATTATTAATTATAGACTTTGTAACCCTGTGGCCCCTACCTTAAAGCAAAATCAATTGTAAAGCCTGTTGAGCTACAGAGTCAATGGCTCTTCTTTTGATTTATCAAATCAGTTATGTATACAGTCAGACATCGATAATCCGAATCTTACTGTACCCTTTACCATGCCGCAATAGTAACTGGACTAGCTGCAGGTTCAGTAAAATTAAGCAAAATGGCATTAAAAACGAATACACCAAAATTAGATTTCCTTCCCCAAGATATTGGAATGATGACGATTTATATCGGGGAGCAATGATACTTAAAGATTATCTAGTCAAAAATAAATATATTCCCTATGATATAACTCCCTGAGTTAATGCCTCTTTAGAGGTCATCACTCCTTAAGGATATAATACATTATTTATAAAAATGGCTCGTATTGCAGTAATGGTGGGTGGTGCAATAGTTAATGCTTTGGCCTTCTCCGGAGACAGACATGATAAAGCTTTAGAGAAATTATCAACTGCTAAAGTTCAATGGGAGAAACGTAGAACTGAGAGACTCGATTTCGTAAATGATCAACTAAAAAGACAATATCATTCTATTAAAACTTTTAAAGATGTGGATGAGGCGATGCATGAATTTTATAATAGATTTGGTAAGCCCTTACAACCATTAGAACCTCAACCAACTCTGACAGATTTTTATACTCCTTCGAGTAGTGAAATGAAGGGAGAAATAATATTCATTATTTTAGGTATGACTGGGCTAATCGCATTCGTTTATAAAAACTCTTAAAAAAAGAAAAATATTTTATTTAGTATAATAAAATGCTCTCTTCTAAACAAGAAGTATGCCCCCATAAGGAAGTAATAATGTATAAAAGGAAAGAGTTTTGTGAGAACTGTTGCCAGTTTACTGATATTGATCCCGAAACTTGTATTCACAGGAATATAATCGATGGCTACAGATGTGTAGACTGCGGGTTTGAATATGAAATACTTAATTTTCACGAGCCATACTCGGTTAATAATCATAAGATCGATATCCCTAATTATAAACAAAGGGATATCCAAACGGTATTGCAACGATATATAATTTGGGCCTATGCTTGCAATTATTAACCGCAAACAAATATATTAGCATATGCGAGAAGTTAGATTTAATTAAAAGAGGCAAGAATAGACTAGGATTAATCAGTGTTTGCTTAGTTCATGCTTACAAAGAACTTGATGTTGACAAAAGTTACAAGGAAATTGCTAAAATGTTAGGCATAAATATTTATCATATCAGTAAAGGTTTATCCTATTATGAGTTATATAAACGCCTCGTAAAGTGAGGTATTTTTTGATAAATATATTTGGTTTATATCCAATGAGAATCCTCATTGGATTTACTCCATTCAAAAAAATTATTTTTGGAAACAATTTAAAAAACAAATTAAAAAATTCTAGATTATAATAAATAGAGCCGAGTCGTCAAATTTTCAGATATGCATCGCAGTTTTTGATGTTGGCAAAGGCTTTTATACAGAAAGCATCAGCTTCCACCATTAATCGTATGAAAATTATTACGAATAAATTGAAAAATTATGGTCGCGCGAGGCGCTTAGTAGCTTGACTCGAAAGTACAATTCCTTCAGGGTAATAATATACATTGTACAGCCATTGTATCGCCGTTGAGCAGTCCTGGACTGGATACTAGGCGTTAAAATTAGTATTATTATTATTATTATTATTAAAATTCAAAATGAACCTATAACTGAACCTATAACTGAACTTGATATCAAATCTAATATCAAACCTGAACCTATAACTGAACCTATAATTGAACCTATAAACTGAACTAGATGTGTTTTATTTATCAAAAACTTTTAGGAAGTATTTACGTAGTTGGGTAATGGATCTTGATTACAAGGATCTATTAATACTATTCAAAAATACGGAAGAGCTTGTGGTAGAAAAATTAACCGAGGAATTAGAAAATTTGACTAATATTAAATATCAGTTAACGATTAAAGTTCAGCTCAGTAAGGATGATGGGAAAAATGGGAAAACTGTTATGCATGTTTATTTTAGAAATGAACAGATGGTATTAACCGACTCGAGTGATATTCCTACATCTTTATCCAAATGTCAAGAAGTGATACAGGAAAGATTGGAAAACTTTACGCATCAAGGGTCTGGGTGGGTTGTAGATCGTATAGAAAAAATGTGGTTAGACGTAGCAAAATATAATCCGTTGAAAGGTGGGTCCTCCATAGATTTACCCAAATATTATAAGAATAAGAGAGCCATCATTAATGTAAAGAATAAGGATGATAACTGTTTAAGATGGGCTTTGAGATCTGCCTTATTTCCAGGGCATCATCATATCCTATTAATGATGGGCTTAATTGTTCCCCGCCGCAACGCGGAATGGGGGACATTGTATTCAGCGGCGTCCGTACGTACGTACATCCGGATCCTTGTTAACGCGATATCTCAAGAACCGTTGCACCCAAAGTCTTCAAATTTGGTGACAGTCTCACTAGGGGGATTACGCAGACACCAGTCACTTTTGGTGACCTTAACCTTATTTTCAAGGTCACAACGGCACTTTGACCACTCTTGATACTCTTGTTAACACTATATCTCAGAACCGTTGCACCCAATGTCTTCAAATTTGGTCAATGCCTCACTTGGGGGATTACGCAGACACCAGTCACTTTTGGTGACCTTAACCTTATTTTCAAGGTCACAACGGCACTTTGGCAACTGTTGTTAGTCTTGTTAACTCGTTATCTTATGAACTACTGCACCTAATGTCTTCAAATTTCGTCACAGCCTACATTGGAGGATTACG